>CM033398.1:34487859-37095706 GCA_019426215.1 Buddleja alternifolia
CGCCCGGACGCGTAGGAAGCGAGAGGGGAAGTGAACAGATAAGAGAGGCGAAGATTGTTGATAAGGAGAGGTATCAAAGATTAGTTGGAAAAACTGATTATCTGCCTCACACCAAACCGAACCTGCTTTTGCCGGCGTATTGTAGCCAGCATATCGCAGTCACCAAAGGGAAACCCTTAGAAGCCGATGTACAAAATCCGCAGATATCTCAAGGGTGGCCCCACGGAAAGGGCTATTTTTAAGAAATGCGAAAAGACGTGGGAAAGTAGAGATCTTACAGACGTGACTGGGCAGGATCAGTCTATGATAGAAAATTTACACTACTGGTGATTGTACATTCGATGGTGCAATCTTTGTATTGGAGAAGCAAGCACAAAGTGGTGGCAGAAGTATGGCGGAAGTTGAGTTTAGGGCTATTCACAAGGAATGCAGGCAGGGATTATGGCAAGAAAGCTTGTTGAAGCACTGACATCCAGGTAAATTAACATAAAACATTTTGTGATAATAAAGCAGATATTAAGCATCTCTCTCAATCCAGTACCAGCATGATAGGACCAAACACGTAGAGTGGAAAGGACACTTCATCAAGGAATAACGGTCGAGTTCGAGAAAGGAATAATGTGCATGACATATGTTCCCACAAAAGAGCAAGTTGCTGATATCTTTACTAAGGGGCGACCAAGGCAAAGCTTCGATGATTTCGTTTGCAAGTTGGACATGATTGACATCTACGATCCAACTTGAGGGGGAGTGTTAAAATCTCGTGGATTAAGGGAGAAATATTCTCCCTGATTTATTTCCTTTTATTCATAGCAAATCCCCTAAAATCTGTGATATTGATTGATATTGATTTCCCTTTCTTTATTTAGTTACCCGGTTGTATCTATTTATTTGTAACTCTGCTGTACAGAAAAATATAGAAAAAAAGACAAAAAAGATAATTCTGTGGACGTAGGTCTTTGACTGAACTAGGGGTGTAAGGTGAGCCGAGCCGGCTCATGAGCATGGTGAGCAGGCTCGACTGGAGCTCGAGCTCGAGCTATTTCGAGCTCGAGTCGAGCTTTTTCGTGAGTCGAGCTCGAGCTCACTTATAGTTGTTCATATGCTCATGAGCAGGCTCGTGAACTTTTATTATTAATTTTTAATATATGTCTAAAAATACTTGTATTTCATAAAAATAATACTTGCAATTTTATATACAACATAGTTTAATAATATTTAAGTTTTTTTTTCTATTTTGTTTAAATCGTGCAAAACAATAACAACAACAATTATAATAAGATTACATATTTTAGTTGATATGATATACTTTTCTATAAAATAATTTAATGAAATCATGTTTTTGCGACACTCTCCTCTATTTTCTAAATACTTATTGAATATAAGATATTTAATTATTATTTATCTTAATAATACTTATTGTATACGCGAATAATGTATACTATACATTATTAACGTATTGTTATAAGCTAAAAAGCAGAATTTATTTTATTTTATTTTATTTTTTTAAAAAAACTTAAATTATTTTTTACTTCAAGCTCGAGCTCGAGCTCGAACTCGGCTCATCTATTTCGAGCTTGAACTCGAGCCCTAGAAAATGAGACTCGTCGAGTTTGAGTTTGAGCTCGAGCTCAAAAAAGTATAATCGAGCTCGAGCTCGAGCCTGAAAATTTCATCAGGCTCGGCTCGATCTCGGCTCGTTTACAGCCCTAGACTGAACCACGTAAAAAACTTTGGTGTTCTTATGTCTTCTCTTTAAGTTCTACATACTTACATTCTTTTAATACTTATTTCTTGTTTTTTTTCTTTTTTTGAGAACTTTGCTTTGATTTTTTGATTTTCTCATCTGGCTAAAATGGCAAGATGAAAATCATTAAACTTTCGCTTATGATTTTGTTTCCTTATTGACATTTGCATATTACGCAATGTTCTTGGATTTGCATTTTTTGACATATTTACATTTATTTGAGATATTATAAGATATTTTTGCCTCATTTTTTTATCTTTCTTTTTATTACTTTTAATTCTACAAGTTGGAATGAAGAAGTTTTTCATTTAGTTTTTATTCTTGCATGTGTTATTCCAATCTTAACATATTTTGATTGATATTATATGTTAAAATAAAAAATGTGAATTCATTTGATGAAACTGACATTTTCTTTTTAATTCTTTGATGATTGTACTATCTTTTTTTCTTTTCATGTTCAAGTCACCATGTTTTTACTTTTGAATAGTTTCATCTTTCTTCTTTATTTGAAGATATTCTACAAGTTGCTATAATTACGTAGTTTGTATTTTCTTTTCCTCACTTTTTTCTCCCCTTTTCAATTAACCCATGTTTTTATTTCCTCGAATGTATATTTGATTGTTTAATGTATGGCTGGGGTAATTGTTCTCTATATTTATAGTTTTTTTTTCACCTATATATTCTTATATATTTATAATAGGTAATTACACAAACTTTCTTTCACTAATTGATAATTATAAACACACCCCCTCATGTTAAATTTTTTTTACAATTGCACCCCTTGTGTGTAACAATTTTTACAATTGCACCCCCTGTAAGTCTTACAAAATAGACCCCCTGAGTGGTGTGTTTGTAATTAACAATTAATGAGGGAAAGGTTGTGTAATTATCCCATTATTGAGGGGGTGTGAGTGTAATTTTCCCTATTATAAATTTATTGGTGTGTTTACAGATTCAAACAACAACATTGAATTTGGACCTCATCTGCGCATTACCATTTTCAATAATTTAGATATTGAAAATTATAGTTAATATTTTTAAGATTTATGGACATTTTTGTTGTATCTTAGATTAAAAATTAAAGATTTTATAATAATTGTGGGGTACCAATATCATTCCACTTTAATTTTTGAATGAATTTTATATTTTTTGTTATTGTTGAATATCTAAATTAGGAAAGTCAAATTTAATTTAGGTTAATTTACAAGAACCCTATTGCCCAAGGATTAGGTTAGATCAAAGACTAGTTTTAATTCTTTCACAGGCTTGATACAATGGAATGGTCAGTCCAGGATAGACTTTTCCTACTTCTTTATTTCTACTTCGTGTTTGATATGACCAAGATAAGCGGGATTAGTATGTCCTAGCATGGCTTATTCCCACTTAAAATGGGAAGATGAGGAATGAAATACCCATTTAAGTGGGATTAAGTAAAAATCAAAATTAAAAAGAAAACTTTCCATCTTAACCCAAAAATCGAAAAACATAACGTAGAAATCTGCTGAAAATTTTCTCTTCATTGTCAAGTTCATTCTATCGAACAAATCATTCCGATCAATTTATCTACATTCTACAACAACGTGTACTTCACTCTTTTCTATTTTCCTGTTCATTAAATTTTCGTACACATAATTAATTCACAAGCATATATGTTGCCGCTTCATGTCCTGCTTATCGTACAAGATTTCAGAGAACTATTATTTGATTAAACTAATAAGCACAACTACCACATAAAAAATATATTTAAATTTTTTTCTTGAATGATGATAGATAACACAGTGATTTTGGGAGTTATTTTTCTTTTTCAGAAAATATTAGGTTGGACTTCTGCAATTGGAATTTAGTCTCTTTTTATTTAGGAGAATTATATTTAATATCATAATAAAATATTATTAATTATTATATTCATACTATTATGTTTATTGTGTGAATTAAAATTACTAGCACCAATAAAGATATTATGGTCATTACGAGTAAAATGCATGCTAATTAATCCAACTGTCATGCTTCAGCGAACCAACCAAAGGAATGCTTATCAAGCCGTTTCCATTCTATATTGCATCCATATCTGTACCAAACATAGGACTTGGGAATGCCATTCCAGGTGGATTTCCTTTTTTGTGGGAATGACCTTTCTTGGAATGAACAGTCTACACGTCAAACGTGCCGTAGGGTTTAGAAAGATAGTTATATTAGATCGGGAAAGTCATATGTAATTCTAATTTTGTTAAAATTAAAGAATTTTATGTTGCTGGATTAGATTAGAAAAATAACAAACATTCTGAAATTTGGAAAGATACAACTCCCAGTAGCTTTTATTACTATTATATTACATATATTGTAACCAAAAATTAACCAAATTTTATTATATTATACATCAAGATTCTTGAATAAATATTAATCTACATTGGTTCTTAGGTTGAAAGGCAATCTTTAAATCACATCGAAAATACACGTGCATACATGATACGTGCATACGAGGTACTAAACCATCTCAAATTTGGCAAGCTTATGTATGTTTATTTAATTTTTGAACGAATTTTATATTTGTTTTTTGCTATTGTTGAGTATCTAAATTGGGAAAATCAAAGTTAATTTAGGTTAAATTATAAGAATCCTATCTCGCAGAGGATTAGGGTAGAAGAGTTTAAATTCTTCTAGGGTTTGGAAAGAAACTTATATTTTAGCTAATTAGAAAGTCATATATATTTAGTTCTAATTGAGTTAGAATTTTATCTGATATTAAATTAGATTACAAAAGTAACAAACATTCTGAAATTTGGAAAGATAGTAGTCCTAGTACGTAGTTTTTAAAGTTATCATTATATTATATTATATTATATATATATAAATAGGGTCAAGATCTAATATATATATCCTATATTAGATAAGATATAAGACTCAATCTACACTATTGGATCCATTAAATCCAACAATCCAAAAAGGAATAAAAGAACAGGTGGGGAAATTGATTCCAATTGGATCAGGGGTATAATAGTCAAATAATGTCATTTTTCAAAAGCCCACAAACCCATGTCTCAGAAACTTTTCATTGTCTTCTCTCTCAGATGCAAGACTCCCGCTTCTTCTCTGGTCTTTCACTGCTTCTCTTCTCTTCTCTTTCTTTTTTTTTCTTTCTTTTTTTTCTTTTTTGATTCATACCCTATATATATATATTATGAAGAATTCCAAATAGAGAGAATAGACTTAATACATAACGCAGAATATAATGGCTTGTGCAAGGGGTACTAGCGCAATATCATTGTCTTCTTCACAATCATCCCATAATTTCCAAAGAATTCATCTTTTCCATGACAGCAGATAATAAAGCCTACTAATTGGAAAAGAATTGAGGTTGTTGTCTCTATAAGTCATTATACAGTATGTTATAATACATTATACGGTATATTATAACTCATTATACAGTATGTGTTTATAATATATTAAAAATATTCAATTATACAGTATCTTATAAGCCATTATACAGTATGTTATAACACATTATACGATATATTATAACTCATTATACAGTATGTGTTTATAACATATTAAAAATATTCAATTATACAGTATCTTATAAGTCATTATACAGTATGTTATAACACATTATATAGTATATTATAACTCATTATACAGTATGTGTTTATAACATATTAAAAATATTCAATTATACATTATTTTATAAGCCATTATACAGTATGTTATAACACATTATACAGTATATTATAACTTATTATACAAAATATTAGCCAGAGGATTATTCATTCATCATCCCATTGCCTGTGCGTAGTCTCATCTGGCTAAAACTTTCCCATAATAATAAAACTGAAATTATGTGTGATTAATTAGTTTCCAATTTCTCGTTAGGAGCTTCCAAATTTAAATAAATTATTTAAGTAACAACAACAACTTCTTCTTCTTCCACCATGGCTGTTCTTGGGGAGAAATCATCATCAGTAATGGCTGTCGTAGCCAATTATGTAGCTTTCTTCTTCGTTTTCGATCTCGTTCTTCAACTCATTCCAGATTTTCCGCTGCTTCTTGACTAATAATTGTATTTTCGGAAGAGTTTTGATAGAAAAAAAGTTGCAGGAAAGTCAATTTTTTAACCCATTTTTCATTGACTAAGATGCCCCTGCCCTTATTAAAAAAAATATATAATTCGAAAATAGCTGTTAAATCTGGATCTTGGGATCAAACGATTTAAATGGTTTAGATTGGATCTTATATCTTAACTAAAGTATAGGAATATATTTGATCCATATCCTATATAAATATATATATATATATATATATCAATATTCATGAGTAAATATTATTTTATTATTGGTTTCTACTTCCTTTGTAAAGAGAAATAGAAGTAGTAGTACTAAACCATCTCAAATTCGGTTACTATATATATCCTTCCCCTCTTCGGATTCAGTTTCTTCTTTTGTCTATAAAAACTCCACAAACACCTCTCAAATAATCATTAATCAAACAGTACACATACACTCATTTGTTTCTTGAAATTCACTCATTTATACCTCTCCTATTACGAGTTATGCTGCTAGGCTTGAAGATGAGCTTTATGGTTCCAGAGATTGGCGCTGAATTAATAACAATGAGTTGATCATATACGCTACTCAGGGACGGATCTAGGGGGTGGGGCCTAGGGGGGCCCCGGCCCCCCCGAGACTTCAAATTTTTTTGATAGGTTATATATAATTTCAGAATATGGTTCCCAAACAATATATTTATTCAGTTCTTTACTTGGATCAATGGTACCCTTGGCCGAGTTGGTAACTGCCCCACCTATTAAGAATTTCAAATGAGCAAATTTCAAAAGGGCAGGGGTTTGATTCCTCCATCTTCTTTTTTGCAATTTTTTTTTCTCATCCCCTTTCTCAATTAATGTCCTTATTTTGATTTTAAAAAACGTAATTACCATTAAAAACTTATCTTTTATATATCTATTAGGATTAGATTAATAAAGACCTTTTCTTTTAAAATTTAAACTTCTCTTCTACACTTATTAAAATTAGAATTAAAATTAACAAATATTTTTTAAGAAAAATATAAAAAAGGATAGTTGAATTGCGGAGAAATAGATACAGAGTCTATTATAGATGAATATTATGATATGAAAAAACTTTGTGTAAAGCTTCGATAAACTTTTTTAAGAATTTCTTTATATTTCAAAACTACTATAAGTTTATTGTAAGTTAGTTTTATTTTTCTTACACATGATAATTATTATTTTATTTATTCGTTAAAACTAAAATAAGTTTAAATTTATATTCATATATATTGTAAAAAAAAATTACTCTAATGCACTTCGCCCCCCCCCCCCAAGAAGTCAATCCTGGGTCCGTCTCTGACGCTACTCTTGAGCTACCCAATGGGAGCACCATATTTACTCAAGTTTGGCAATACGGGCCGGTTTCTAGAGATATTCTTGAGATGCATTCCACCGATATAGAGATAATATGAGATCTATTGCCACTATAGATTTTGCTACAGCACAGGCCGCAGACGCCACCACAGCCGCAGCCATCTGATTAGGATCAAGAAATCGCAAAAAGAATGTTAGTCATCATGATACTACTCTAATTATATTATTATTATTATTATTATTATTATTATTATTATTATTATTATTATTATTATTATTGTCATCATCATCATCATCATTATGTGATCAACGTAGTTCAAAGTATCACTAGATATCTAATAATATAAACCGATACGTATTCGGATCGGCTCTTGCCAATCCAATAATATCGAACGATATCTATTATTTTTCGATTTTATATGTATCATCGATAATATCTTATAATATCGGAGGATATCATCAATACAATGATATAGTCGATTGTATCGGGATATTATCTGTGATGATATCAGATAATATCAGTTATCTCGAATGTTATTTTCCAATAATGATTTTTTTTTGTTTATTTTATGCAAATATATTTTTTGATGAAGCAACACCTGTCGTTATTTCCACTAATGAGAGAACACGTGAAACTAATCGTTCTTTTGTTTTTGAACATATTTATAGGTTCACGGAGTTATGAATGTGGTGAGTTGGGGGATATTGATGCCTGTTGGAACAACGGCAGCAAGGTATTTAAAGGTGTTCAAATCCACAAATCCAGCATGGTTTTATATACACGTGACATACCTATATAGTTGGCGTGACAAGTTTTGCCACAGGCATGAAACTCGATAGTAAGTCTCATGGAGTAGTACATACTACTCATAGGAATATTGGTATTACTCTCTTTGTCCTCAGAACACTCCAGGCCTTTGCCATACTTTTGAGGCCAAAGCAAATATTGGAACATATATCATCAGACTATGGGGTAAGCGTATTGATTTTGAGTATAGTCAATATATTGGACGGATTGGACATATTGGATCCGGGGAAGAAGTGGAAGAGAGCGTACATTGGTGTGCTTATATTCTTGGGGTCAATTGTTGTTGTCTTGGAAGCATTCACATGGTACGTTGTGCTCCAGAGAAAACGACAGTCTGCTAAAGTGCCCAATGAATTGTCGATTGGTGCTTAGTTAGTAATGAATATTATGTCACAATTACTAGCATTAGTTTGTAGGTTTTGTGTCAATAGTAGTCGACGTCTTCTTTTATTATTGTTGAGGGTATTTCATTATCGTTCGTTTCATTCTTTTTATGATATTAGTTGAAAATAGGGGCATTGCAGCAGGTTCAAAACAACAAACGATGTACGACTGAAAAAATATATAAATACAATTGAAATATGTCTCAATTTTTTGTTTAACTATTTGGCTTTCTTTTCTCTTTTACCAAGTTGATTTGTTACTTTTGTATTTTGGTTACCAAATTCATTTTAACAGTGGTATAATAGAACAATAGATCGAAGTATGAATGACTCTAATAAATTAAATCACAAATTAAACAACAACTATTAAAAAATAGAAAATTTCGATAAAAGTAATTCAACAAAGAGAACTTATACATTGTGAATGAAAAGCTTAGATAAATGAATTGAAATGACGAAAAATAACAAAAACATATTAAATAAAAAGTTGATAGATATGATGAATGAGAGACTAATATATATTAGTCAAAAGTGAAACAAATTAACACAATTCACATATTAAAAAGATGTGAAAACGGGGTAAATGTCTAAGATGACAGCAATTAATTGAATATATGTATATATACATGTACATACATACATATATATATATATATATATATGCATACAGTACAGGAGAAGAAGAAGAAGAAATGGTCTCCTCCGTATTAAGGTGTTCCTCCGCCAGCCTTCACCATTCGCGCCACCGCAACACCTTATGCACGTGGCCAAGCCACCACCCACAACATAATATTCTTTTGGCCATTGCTAATTGTAAAGGTGAGGGATTTTATCCTCTGCAGATATATATGATAATTTCATTTTATCTGCGTTAACATGGATCCGAGTTTGATACATATATGGGAGTTGATATTAGCACTCCACAAAATGATATTTGCACTCCAATTTTACTTTTTTCTTAATCAATTGACAATATTGTCCATGAGTTTATGGAAGGTTTATGTTGTACTTTTTATGATAAATTTACTTCTAATTATGGTGAACACTTAAATATGGTAAAAATAGAATAAAAAATATTTATCCTTTTATTGTAAGAATCCTTTACTACTTTTTTATTTCCTAATATCGTAACTAATAGTTTATACTCTAAGTTGTACTTTACTATTAAATTGTACAATTTTTCAAACTACTTCACTCATACATTTCATATTAAATCGTAATAATGGAGCAAAAAAGAAATTGAGAAGTTGCTTTCAATTTGTATGAGATACTTGAATCAGTGACATAAAAGTACTAAACAAATTTTAGGATATATCTGATACACAACCCGTCTAATATCAACGGAAGTAATAATTTTCTCATCTATGCTTTGCATATATAAGCTTTATATTAAACTTTAAGATTTTACGAAGAAAAATAAAACACAAAGATAGAACAAAATATTATTGTGCTAATTTATCATAAAACACAAAGACAGAACAAAACATTATTGTGCTACTTTATCAACAATTTAGCATTTATAAGATAAATGGTACAATAAATATTTACTCAACATTATTCAGTATAAGATAATATAATAATAGGTTTTGATTAATCTAGGGGCAATATTGTTAAATGTTTAAGATAAAAGTTAAAGAGGAGTGCATTTATCATTATTTGAAGTGCTAATATTAATTCCCATTATATATATATATATGTGTGTGTGTGTGTGTGTGTGTTCAGCTTTGGAACATCATACTTACAACATTCTATGATTTTGGAAATTTAGTTTAACGTTTATGAATTGAATCAGAATTGATCATTCTTAAGATTATCTATGTTTTTGTTTAAACAAATTTTCAGGTCTCCCAAATCTTTTAAAGTAACTCGATCGACAGAAATGCTTCTTTAAGTTCATTCTAAATTATATAGAATATAGATAGACATGCATGGTTATTTCATTTGCGAAAAATGATACATATCAGGATTTGTCATTTGACTGATAATGTACTTGTTATAGTAGGGATATAAATTGTTTCCAAACTTGGGAGAGGTGATAAATTGGTAAGTGTTTGATTATTTATTTCCGACAAAAAGGCTCTTTAATTATTGGGTGATATACGGCCATACCCACTCTTATAATATGTAATTACAAAAAAAAAAAAAAATCTTGTTATTGAAATTACCAACAACCTCTACATGTGCTAATTGTAAGGTTTTTAGGGGTTAAATTATAAGAATCTTTTAATACACCGGGGGTAATTGTAAAAAGTGCATTACATTAAAAGTCTTTTATGTAATTTCAAAAAGAAAATGGAGTTTTTTTATAAACACATTATAACAGGGAAAGTAGGTGTAATTTTCTCGTATTTATTTGAACTGCATTATGTATAGGCTATGATCTCGGTCACCCATTTTTACAAGTATCAATCATCTGTATTGTCTCTACACATCTCAGTCACTCATTTATTCAAGTGTTCAATCATCTGTATTTGTCTCTACACATCCCGATCACTCATTTATACAAGTGTCAATCATCTATATTTATGACGAGACATGTTACACGTGTTACAGATGATTAGGGGTGTACGCAGTCGGGTTCGGGCGATTTTATGGAAAAAATTCAACCCGACCCGATATATGCGGGTTGACAAAATATTAAACCGAAACTGTATAATTATCTTTTTAAACCGAGCGGTTCGGGTCGGTCGGGTTTAATATATTTAGCGGGCGGTTTGGCGGGTTATCGAATTATAATTATGTTACTTTTTGTTTCAACTTGTAAGTAAAAAACTAAATAACATACTTGTACATTTAATTAAAAAAAATTGAGTTGATGAGAAATACAAAAATAAGTGGTGTTATTAAATAAAAATCATATTTATCATGAATTGTTAACTCTAAAATATTAATAAAATCAAATTATTTTATAAGTTTATCATCAAAATATATATATACATCTTCGTTCAAATCAAGTAAAAACAAATGTTATTGTTTACTCAAATTAAAAATAAAGTATTTTACATAAATATGAATAAAACTATTCTTATTAGAGTTTATATATATACATATATAGTTTTAAGAGTTTAGGGTTAATTTTTAACTATATATATATATATATATATACACATTTATGACATATACAATTAGCGATCGGGTGGCGGGTTAGGCGTGTTATAATTATTAAACCCACCACCCGACCCGAAAGTGGCGGGTTGCAATTTTCTCAACCCACCACAATTTTTTAATAATTTCAAACCGGCGGTTTTTTGGCGGTTGGGGTTGGTTTAAGCGGGTCGGGCGGGTTGTGCGGGTTTATGTACACCCCTACACATGATTTAGAACGTTTCTTCCTCTTATTGAGAATCTTCAGTAGGAAATATGCATTTGGACAAGAGAACTTAACAAAATTTACAGAAAATCATTCCAATGAAACTTATACAAAACATTTCTCCATCCAAACAGGTCAGATAGAAAAGTTTCATTGCAGAAGGAAAGCTTTTCATACCAATACCAGAATGCTTCGTGTTATAAAAACTACACCGTTTATCGAGTCAATACCCTGGCACTCATGAACACTATAACAATCATCAAATAAATCACAAAAACTCGAACGCTACTCCCAAATAAACAGTTTTCTATCTTGCAAAGAAGAAGATTAGGTTGGCATTAGCTGAATAGTGACGGGGAACTATTCATCTCCTGTTCTATCCGAACTATCGGGGCCCCCTGTTTGCTTCACAAATTGTCCTCGAACACGGGGCCTCTGCTCTGCTAATTTCTTTCGGTTATGATACCGTACCTGATGCAGAAGACATACTGTAAGAGGATATCCATAGATTTTGAAAACAAAAGAGAAAAAGAGAACCATTCAAAAAAAGTAAGAACATTTTTGCTGCAATTGTTGATGCAACCAGCTAATAAGGAAGGAATTTACAAAATAAATTATCGAAATGTTTCAGTAGCAATCAATAAGGTAAAGCATTTTCCAAAAAAGAACAAAACTTGAATTCTTATGAATGTTGTCAGAAGGGGCATTCAAGCAATCCATCCTTTGAATTTACGTTGGTATATGTAAAATCTCTTAGCATGTAAAGAATAAAGATATACCATACACATTATCGTCCATTTATGAAACCAGTCTCCTCCAGCACCCTTTTTGCATCCTCCAACACATTCACACAGGATGCAATAAACTGATTATCATACTAGCACAGCATGGATTGAATGTATCCGAAATATAGGAATATTCAAATATAAGCACTGATTTTTATCAAAAAAATGAGCTACGAGAACTCCAATAGCCTTTAAGTAGAAGAAAATTATTTGAACCGAAAAAACGAGTAAGAGGTTACATCTGCACTATACTTGCAGTACCACGGCTAATTTAGTACAGAACCAAGCATAGGAGGAAATACAAGCTAGTGCGTGTGTAATTTTCATTTTCATAAATGATATAATCTGAAATAACTTGATAAGTGAATTTTGATAATTTATTTTAGGGAAATGTTCTCATTTCATTCCGTGTCATATCAAAAGCTTCACGAAAAATAAATGCAGCCAAATTATGGGATAGAAAGCATCAACTGTATAAATGTATGCAATAATCAAATCCAATACCTTCTTCTGAAAGCATCTCTCCTTCCTCTTCAGACGGAACTTGTTCAAGGCAGCTTTCCTTATAGCAAGTTTGTTTTCATCTAGTCTATTTCCACTACCACTGCCGCTTGCATCTCCACTTCCACTTTTCCCAGCTTGACCAACATCACTTTCCGCATTAGTTCCTACAGCATTAATCGCAGTGCTGCTTCCATTCTGCCCATTACTTCCATGATTACTACCAGAGGCACTTCTGTTCAAACTATAGTTCATAAGATTGCCTTCCACAGGTCCACCTACAACATTTGTTGATCCAGAGAGCAGAGCATCTGCAGCCAACTTCTTTAATGACAATTCATCATGGTTGGATGATGGCTGTTGTTCCGAATTATGGGCATGATGGTGGTGGCGATGATTACAATTATGGGGCTGAGGGTGATGAATTTGGAGCTCTTGCTGTGAACCTCTCACGGGATATTCGTCTGTAGTTTGCATGTCATTTGGCAGGAGATTAACTTGCTTTTGGCTGTATCTATGGTCATTTATAACGGGTTTGAAAGCAGAAGGGTGTAAACCATTAATTATGGATGTCCCTTCGGATTTATCTTTCATAATTGACTTTTGTGTAACAGGCTTATTAGTGGTTGAGCCCATATCTATATTATTGCTAACTCCATTTGAACTTTGATATACATGACGGTCAGTTGAATATGCATTTATGTCGCCAACTGACTCTCTTTTTGTAACTTCATTACTATTGTCAAGTACAGAACTGCTGCCCGCAATTCCATTAGGAGCCTTGAAAATACTCGAGGATGTATTGTATCTGCATCATGAGAGTAAACCTAACTAATTAAGTTGGTCATGAGATCAGTCCTAATAATGAAGTAAAGAAATTACAGGAAAAATAATTATCTATGCTCAGTCTTCCAAACCTTGAGAAGGCCGATTGCTCAGAACGGCGCAAAACATAACGATCATCTTGAACAGATCTCCCTGTGTCCTGAACTCCTCTAAGCCTCTTTAAGCTAAGCTCGAGGTTCAGTTCTTTAGAATCATCAAATGCATTATAATTTGCTTCTTCTCTCGTAGATTCAGATTCTCTGACATCAATCGAAGGACTAGAACTTTCACCAGTGGGAATGGGTTGTCCCTTGTCGACTTGGTTATTGGTCGCATTGCAATCTGTTTCCGACGAGTACTTCAGTTTAGAAACCAAGAGTGAGGTTGGAATTTCCACAGGATTTTCAGATTTTGGTACCACATTTTTAGGTTTAGTTGTCTCCAATTCATTGCCATTCCCAGCGGCCCCTACAAAATAAATTGTGTTTTTTATATCAGGTAAAAGAAAAAAAATTAAGATCCATAAGATCAAATATGCATTTAATACCAGGATGGTTGTGTTCATGACTTTCCCTTGGTACACCAAATTGCACCCTTTTGTCGGCAGAGTGCTCGGCATTTGGGCGGATAACTTGGGCACATGTGCTATCTTGACACTCAGCTACTTGATCCATTGGAGACATAGATCGAGAGCTGTCAACTTCTACAGCTTGCTTTGTCCAAGAGCTCTACAGAACAGAAGTAGAGTTATAGAACTTTGTGCCTAGACAAAAACTTCATAAGCTCCCCCTTGAATAAATGTTTCCAAAAACAATAAGATAGAAAATAGAAGCTTAGTAGAGAAGTTTCTCTGCTTCGATCTTGAGAAATGTGACAGCACTACCATAATTAGCGAAACATGTAAAATTAGTAAAAGAAAAGGATAAAACTTGTATAGTTCAATTAAGGTGAAATGAAAAAGAGAACTGGTTTACCTGTGCACCACTCCCATCATCACTTCCATCTCCTGCATTTAAGCCATCGCTCCCATCATTTTCACCGTCACCACTTGCACTGTTTTCTGATTTGTCACTACGTTTTGATTTCACAGATTTTTGAGTTTGTGTACCACTTACACTCCCGCTTCCACTAGACTGAAAGAAGCACAGGAAACAAAACAAGCTCAGGAAAAGGAAATTAGTACATAATAAAACCTAAAACAAACTTGTGTCATCAATCAGTAAATAATTTGTCCAGCCAAAAGAGCCAACAACTACATTTTCTTCCATAAAAGCCAAAAGAAAGTTTATTTAAGACAATCCACACTCAGAAGTCTTTTCTCAATTTGCTCAGACAAGAAGAATATGTGCACGTGCCTCGACTGATATGTGCAGTCTTCAAACACTTTTCTTATCTTTTCCAGTCACTTTGGCCATAATCGGTATATATAACGGAATTTTGGCTGGACAACAAAGAAACCAACCATACCCAAACTGTAACGTGTTTGGTCTTTCTGACATAGATATTTTTTTTGTAAATGGTAATTTAAAGAGACAAAACCCACTTATCCGACATTTAGTATTAATCATGCACACCAACTCAAATAAGAAGGCGGTTGTGTCTGATCAACTTGGTGGTGGATCTGGATCTAATTCAGAAGAGAATGTGCTATACATGTGATAGCTACGAAAATCAGACTCGCACATTTCTACAGCATGCAAGTGCATAATTCAATAATAGTCAGCGGGAGTTATGATGACTCACACTGTGGCATCTCCTCCATACATGCTGCCAAAGGTTCTTCAGCTCGTTTTTCCTTATAGGTTTAACCAAAAAGTCAACTGCACCTTTGGACAGACACTTAAAGACTAAACCCATTGAATCATGAGATGACATCACTGCAAATAAATTTCAGGTGTCGGGGTTAATAGCATCTATTATGTGGCATTTAAAATAGATAACATGTAAAATAGTTACAAAGCGATAATTACTCACTAATCACAGGAACATTCTTGCGCGTTTTGTGACTCATAATCTTGTATAGAAGAGCTATTCCAGATGAACCAGGTATTACTACCTCCGTTAAAACAATGTCAATATGGTTGGTTAAATCTTCTAAAATCTTCCATGCTTGCAGTCCAGTAGCGGCATCTACCACTGCATTCACCAGTGAACGACTAAATGTAAAAGAAGAAAAAAAGGACTTAAGATATACAATTGAGCCAAGAAGTAGATACATAAACTGCACATGATCAATGCAAATATAGCAACAAAAAAAATCCTAAAAAATATCAAAATTGTCATTATAGTTGAATAAGATACAAAAATACTAACCACAATTTTTAAACTATTTACATCACAATTTTTGTTATTATATAACAAGAATACCACGAAAAAATAATTAATTAGATGCTGGTTACAAGGATGCACTAAACTCATGGAGGACAAGAAATAGATATCGACTAATGCTCAATGCCTGTTAATTAAAGAACAGCAAAATTATGGCAATGATGGATTGACCAAAAAAGTTATAAATTTGTGAGTTGATTCACTAGTTGAGTACCCTATAAACCTGAAATTCAATGTCCGACATCGTGCAGTGAATATATGTCAAATCACAAGCATAATCCAAGCTGGATCTGCAAGCATGTTTTGAGCTCAATCCTAACTCAAAGCGTTTCTGGTGTTTTTCCACTGGAAACCCTATAACACAGTAGCATTTCTTTTATAGTCTCCTTTGAAATTGTCTAAACTTGCCTACCTTCATAATTGCAGTTTCTGAGAAGAGCAGTGACAACATGGCGCGTAGAATCATCATTCTCCACCAGAAGAACCCGAATGGATCTCACATGAAGGAACCTCTCCCAACAGACCCCAGTCCCCTGAGATTGCTGCTGCGTTAGCAACCCACTAGTGGCTCCATGTTTGTCAACTGCATTGGCTGCATCAACCTTTGACCCACTAACCTGAAACGAAATTCGTCTTTTGCCCAAGACTCCATCTTCATTGCCCTTATGTTCATTCAGTGACTCCTTTTCTCCGTTAGCATCTATATTCATCGAAACACTTCCTGCCAACCAGATCCAAAAACAATGATGATGAATCAAAGTGTGTAATTATCCTTCTTCACAGAAAACCACCGGTATAACCTTGCCAAGGAAAACAAACAGCTCATTGCTAATAGTAATAGCTTTTTTCTTCAGGAACCGAAATTCTTCCAATAGAAAAACACTCTAATCCACCAATAAATTGTCAAACAATGAACTGAATAACAAAAAATTGGATAAACAAGTATTTACTTTCACCCTAAAAAGATTCGAATCAATGTGTCGTCAGCCTGTTTTATAAGCTCCTCAATCTTTCACCGATGTTCATGTACCCTGCACACAGAAGAACAGCTCATTAGCCAGACACTATCTATCCTTCAAACCCTAATCTCTACAACTAAAACAATCATTTCCTTAACCACTCACAAAAATCACAAAAACCATTACTAACTCAAAATTATCCACTACCACATAGCAATCATATCTATTCATCACCACCAATTATGTATCTATATCTAACACCATCCAACAAAAACAAATACAGAAAAATGCCCTAGAACTAAACAATATATAAGCACACAAAACACAGAAATTAACAGAAAAGGCTAATTTTGAACTGTAATCAAAGAACAAAAATTCAACATTACCTTCAGAGGTCACAGATTTAAGCCGCATCGAAGTCAAATAGCTGAACTTTGCCTAGAAAAATCGACAAAATGATACAGAAAAACAGAGCAAAATCTATATAAATCAGCTTCATACAAAATTTAATGAAGCACCTAAAATTAAGATCGATTTAACGGCGTGTTTGGATTTAACATAAGATAAAATCTTATCGTATTCCTTTTGTACTTCTTCTGCCTTTTTAGCTGCTGCTTTGAGAAGAAAATATGAGGATTTAAGGTTGAATTATTTTCTTTTTCTTTTAATTCGGTTTTTTTGGAGTGGTTCGGGGGTGACGTGGACTATTTGCAGGCTGAAGAGGGTGACACGTAGGTTCGGGTGGAGCCACGTAGTTTCGGTTTGCTGATGACGTCGGACGAAATCTAAAGGCGAGAGCTCTGGGGCTTAGGGCCGAATCAAAACAGATTCGGAGCCTCAAAACGGGGGGACACGTGGCGAAACTCGAGAAAAAATATCTCGAATGAGTGGGGCCGGGGAGAGGAACTTGTTATAACGGACGTTAAGCGGTTGGCGCGCGGTATCAAAAGAGTGGCTGTGACGGCGTCAAGTTGATTTTTTTATAGTTTGACGGAATTGGCCTTGTGAGTGAAAAGACATAATGACCCCCGAAATTTGGTTAATTTACATCCTTTTTATATTCCAAGTTGCAATTTTACATGTGGTTAGGCGGAAAGATCTGAAAAAGACCTGAAAAGAGGGGTGATAATGATATAGTGTAGTAGAGAACACTATTTTTGTGGTGTGCCCACATCGAAATTCACACGATCAAATGATCAATCACCCAATTACTCAGGAAAAATATTTGCTAGACTGAGTTCAATGATCGTAGTGTCTATATCTCTCACACAATAAGGTGTATTGTGTGTGGTCACCACACACTTATTTGAGAAAAATAGACACAGAATTCACACTCGGATCATTGGATTCGATCTGACGTAGAATTACCCTAATTGCTCAATTTGATGCAGAAAAAGTGTAATAAATTGCTCGTGATTAAATTTTTAATTTTGTATATGAACATTTCAAATACTTTGGTGCAACAAATTAATCATGTTATGGATTATCCTAAATAGGTAAATTATTTATATAGATATAGATATAGATATATTTGTCGCATATTAGTGTGGCCTAAATTTGGAAAGTAGAAGTATTATGAGTATCTAATTATAGATTACAGGATTAGTAGGAAAGAAATGATTTAGACAGCCACGTTAATAAAGTGCAAAACATGGTTGTCGCTTTGCAATTAGACATAGATTTTACTTAAATTGTACGTAAAATAACAAAAATTAGCTTCTAAATAATTCATTGTTCTTTTTTCTTTTAGGTTGATTAAAATTGATTCTTGATAATATTTGTCTGGCCAACTTTACTGTTTTGGCTAAGTAAGAAATGGAAAATATTAAGTCAAAACTATATTAAACTCGTCTAGCTACTTAATCTTACTCGTCATCTTTCTACAACATTTTAAACATTAGGACTCTGTTTGATTCTTGGATTTTCGGGCGATATTTTCGTGAAGAAGAATGAACAAAAAATAAGGTGTACTCTAGATGAAGCAAGAACTATAATACTTTTATTTCTTTATCGTCGCCAAAATTCAAGAACAAAACGTAGCTTAAGAATATGGCTTACCGAAAATGCTTCTGCATTTTATGCTACTGAAGAGGCTGAGGAGTAGAAGCTGCTGTTGCTGCAAACATGAAAGCTAAGAATAGTTTCATTTGTAGATCAAGAAAGAGTTTATGTGTATGCTGTCATTTTGTTGGAGAGATTTTGATTAAAAAAGTTGAAGGCAAATAAGTCTCTTATTACAAAAGGCTGTGAGGATGCACTTCTAGTTAGCTATTTGATGTCTGTGGATGCCTAATTCCTGCTGTTGTGTTTTGATGATTTACCGAAAAATGGCTGATATTTTGCTTCTTCAATTCAAATTTTACTTCTTCATGCTATATTACATCTCTGTTACATTTTTTTTGGTAATAAAATCATTGCATTAACTGGAGAAACAAAGTAACAAAGTCTACAAACATCAAACAGCAACATAACAAAGTAAATTTTGCAGAAGCAAACAGAAATTCCTTAATCCATGTCCACATTCAAGCATAAGTGTTTACACTAAAAAATAAAAATGGGTTGACGAATTAAAAGACCTCAAAAGGCCCAACAACAATTAATGGGCCCAGAAATAAAAGGTTAAGCTCATTATAACAATAACAAGGCAGACCCAAAGAAGTCAGGTCCAATGCAAGGTCAAAGAGTCGGGAACTCCCTAAGAAAAGTAACCCGCCAAGACGAAAGAATTTTGAAAGAGAAGTTAGAAGCAGTTCTCGACAGTTGAAGACGTGGGACCACGAAGCAGAGATAAAAAACGAAAAAAAGGAAGGAGAAGACATCATCAGAATCAACAACTTTTTTTCTCTTTTCCTAGGAGTAGACGTAAGCGTAATTAGGAGTAGCTTGTAGCATAGATTAGCGATAGTTTACCAAGAATCGCTGGATCCGACTCTCGGAGTTTGTACCAGTATTCAATTGTTTGTAACTTTCCCGAACTGAAGACTTTTATGGAGGTATAAATTATCTATTTTCATATTTCAGTATTTGATAGTGATTTGTATCTTGACCTAAGTTTTCCGTTCATCATTATCGTATTCAAAGGAAAGATTCTCACGTAGATATAAGATTATCTTTTTGTCAGATTTAAGTATCTGAAAGATAATTGTTATCTGGACTTGAATCTTACCTTTCATTTCATTATTGCATTCGAAGACAATAATTAACACCCAAAATAATACATACGATCGAGATATTCTCACGTAGGTATAAGATTATCTTTTATCAGATTTAAGTATCTGAGAGATAATATTTATCTGGACTTGAATCTTTCCTTCACTGTATTATTGTTTCATTCGAAGACGATAAATATTTTCATCAATTGCTGTCCGAATAATTATTTTAAACAACACGCCGAAGTGTTAAATTCTAAACCACCGTTTAGCGTATCGAACTCGAACGCGGGGTTGAAAAATAATTCTAAGTGGAGAATTATTGCGGAGCTCGGAACGCGCAGTTGAACCCACCCTAATCTAGTTTGTTTTTTTTTACGAAACAATATGCTATGGCAGGAGCAGGATAACAATTATCAATTAGATTTCTCTTGATTGAAACAACATGCATATATAACTCCATATGACGAAATACAACGTAAAGCAACAAGGGAAACTCAAGTAATATCTTAGCCCACAATAATGGGAAAGAAAGAATACAACGTTGAATATTTGAATCTTATTACATTTGCATCAAGTAAAAAATCAATCTCTCACTGCAACCCTTACCCGACCCACTCGTATAATTTTACAACAAAATTCTTCAACCAAGAAATCAGGAGGTGTTGAAAGGCAGCCCACCGGATTAATCGCCAAGTGAACTCCATTGTTTGTTATTCTTCGCGAAATAGAGAAAAGTAGGAAACATAAATTAAAAAAATAAAAGTCCAAATTCTGCAAAATTTTAAAGCATGCAGTTCATGCAAGCAGTTCTCATGAATCTATGCTGTGGCAGATCGTTTATCCTCATTCTCGTCAAGGTTCAGTGCTTCAAGCAATTTGGGCAAGGATTCTGGGATACCTCCGGGCAAATCAAATACCATCAACTTCCCAAGGCCACGGTAGAAGTCCTCCACTGGCTGACTCTGTTTAAGCCAAAATGAATAGAGTTAGATAAGTTTAACCAGAACGAAGGTGTTTGTAATGACCAAACTGATCTTTTACCGAACGTTTCAAGTTCACTACTAATATTGCTTGGTACCAATGAGCATCACTACAAATAACGCTCGTCACTAACACAACAAAGCTTGATTGTTTCATTTCATATTTCTAGAAGAAATCGAGCCTTGTTTTATTATGTTGTGCGTGCAAGAATTTAGCTTAATTACAAGATTGATAAAAGTTATACTGCACAGTGCACACAGAGAAAGACAGATAAGAAGAGGGAAAAAGCAGTACCTTCTCATTATATATGCGAAGTCTTTCGCTTACAATAGCTTCAGTATCATCAGAGCGAGTAATAAGTTTTGAAACACAATTTGAAGGAGGAAGTAGTGGGGCCATGCTTATGTCAGGATTCCCATTTTCACCCTTGACGTTAATCGACGCCACATTAAAGTTCTTGCCGCATTGGCTGCAAATCCTTCTTCCAAGGCATTTCTCCATCAGTACATTTTCTGGGAGCTTGAGATTTACCACCAGATCGATGTCGGTCACTTCATTCAATATTTCCTGCAAATAAGTTTAAACAAAAGAAACTATTCAGGCCAGCAGAAAAAGGAGCTTCTCGAAACCTTTTTAGTTATGGCACTTCATGCATGTCATATACTTCATGACATGCTTTTTGGTAACAGCTTTCTCATCAAAAAACATTTCACTTACTGCTTGTCTTACTGTGCGAGGAAACCCGTCAAGTATAAATCCTGATTCTCCCTTGGCTTCTCCTGCCTCAAGCCTCTTTGACAATAAATTTATAATTATCTCATCAGATACCAATTTACCTTGGTTCACAATCTCTTCAAGCTACAATACAGAACCCAAAACATCGGTTAAGCTGAGTCAAAAGAACATGGAGGATGAAACAGTAAAACAACATAATATCAAGAAAGCAGAACTATGTAGGATATCCTCCTCAAACTCAAAAAGATGGAAATTTAACTTCAGTTTTACCGTTGCTCCAAACATGGGTAAGTAATGCAAAAGAGTTCTGGAAAATATGAATGCAAAACCTTTTTAGAACTATTAGAACGGTATAATCTTAAAGTCACCTCACTCCAAAAACGCTTTTCAAATAAGTAAATGAGAAGGACTGAAGCAACAGTAGAAACGAACATGAGAGATTAAATTCAGTTGGCGCAAAATGTTAAACTTCATATTGACCATTTTACAAAGGGAATAACAAGTCTATACTACTTTCACCAGTATCATGCTTTCTTTCCTTTTCTTCAGCTCATCCACACAAATGCAACTGTGCAAGTGGAGTGCTAACCTAATGATGTAACTAATTATAAACTAACTATCCAATTAGTTGCTAACAAACTGTAAAACGACTAATAGAACAGAAACAACACTTTTGAATAGAAGCGCGCCATCGTTTCACCTAACATTTATCTTCCTAATTACGGTTGTCCTTCATTTCATTGTGGTACGTATCAGAATGCATAAAGCTGAAACTTCCCCTACAGGCAACAGTCAATTGAAAGACATGTTTTATTGCTTTCTTTCATTTTCCTATCAAAAGGAGGGGAGCCATCAATTGTAATCACAGCTCACCAAATCTTGCTCTTTAAGAGATCTCAACTTCCACATGCTCGAAAACATCCCGATCATTCGATAGCTAATCATGATTATAACGTTCGAAAGAACATGAAAACGAATATACACAAATGTAATTCAGCAATCTTTCAAGTAACCAAAAAAAAAAAAAAAACCATGTCTATTCAAATTATAAAATGATTTTTAATCAATTTCAATTCCACAAGCTCAATTCATCAAATCCAAACGCTACAAATATAAAAAGTGCATACTTGTTTCGAAAGAGGACCAGATGACGAGAGCTCCTCGCGAACGAGATCGCCGGTGGCGATGTGCGGAACGCCGAGGAGAGCTGAGAGGCGACTGGCGTACGTACCTTTGCCTACGCCAGGGCATCCCAAAAACACCCACTGGACATTCCTGCCCTTCGGATCTATGCGAGGCGTGACAGATTGAGTGGCGGCCGCCGTGGTGAGAGACCTGTGGATGAAAGAGGCGGCGGCGTTTTGGGTGGTGGTGGTGGATCTGAAGAGGCGGGTAAGAGCCGCCATTAGTGGTGGTGCGGCGCAGGCTTTCAACGACGGCGTTTTGGGTGGTGAAAGCAGAGGAAAAGGACTTTCGGCCGGCTTTAAGAAGAACGTGTGATGGAGTAAGCTTTACGTTAAAATAAGATTGGGGATCGAAGATTCTAAATTGATTGGAGAATTAAGGTAGTGTTTGGGAATGGATGTTTGTTAATCTAGGGCAAGGGGTAAGAGATGTAAGTTGACCCGAGCTGTCTCGCGAGTCTGGCGAACTGGCTCGACTCGAGCTCGGCTCGTTTACACCCCAAGCAAGGGGTAAAGGAAAATTCTAAGATTGGAGTAGGTCAATTTAATACAATTTGATGCAGGTAATTTAGACTTTAATTGGATGATCACCCTCTTATAAAAAAAATATTTTTTAGAGTTTTTTCCACTAAAAAATGTATTTGGTTGACACATTATCAGATTTTTTTTTAAAAAAAAAATCTCCGAAATTCTAACTAATTTTGAAGAAATTCTTGAAATAAAAAGAGAAATTTAGATTATTTTTTTTCCCTATTTTGTCCTTACATCCAATGGTGCTTAATGCACTGACTCTATTAAAGTCGGTCTATCTTAAAATCACCATGGTAAAAGGAGAAATTGACCCTTAAAATATTTGTTTTGCACCAATTTGAACTTGGATTTTTAAAATCCGAATTTGACACTTTACTATTTAACATATTCCAAATAAGATGTTTTGAGTGAAATTGGAAAAAAAAATATAATATCCCCCTCCGCCATGTTTTGAATTTTTTTGTATTTTGAGCACTTTTTGATTTAGAATTATAGTAAAATATATTAAAAGAGCATACAAACTCCATATAATTTCTAAGAAGGTATAACTCTTAGAGCGATTATATTTTTATAAAAAGAAAGAATCTTATAAGCTTCTTCTTTTATATGGTTTTATGTTAACCAAATACTTAATGAACCTATTTTTAAAATAGAATTTGATTATAATTTTTTATAAAAAGAAAGAATCTTATAAGCTTCTTTTTTTATATGGTTTTATGTTAACCAAATACCTAATGAGCCTATTTCTAAAATAGAATTTAATATCTTATACGCTCTATTGTATTTGCACATCTGGAAAATATTATTAATTGTTCAAAGTCAACATAAAAACTTGTAATATTTGCATATCTGGAAAATCTACATTTGTTGTTTTATAGTTTCTTGTTTTATGGGCACGTCTCTCGCTTATTTTCACCAATATAGAGAAACCTTGTTATTATATTTAAACATGGTATCAGAGCATTAAGTATAATATGAAGAAAGAAAATCCAAAAATAAGTAAATACAAAATAACTAGAATAGATCATCAATTATGTTAAAATAGCACGAAGGTTACTGTGCTGATGCGATACAAACAGATTATTAATTTACTTATTTGATACTATATAGAATATAGTGGGTATTTTCGAACTCATGTATGGATGTGTGAAAATCTCATATCCTACGTCAAATAGTCTAATAACACCATATTTACATAACGATTATGTCATTCGGCATGTACAATTATCCAAGTACCTTGGTGTTCAAATCCCGATTTATGTAAAAAAAAATCGTGACATGTAGAATATTTGACATAAAACATAAGAACTTACAAATAAAATTAGAAAATGTTTAAAATAATTCTAGAATATATCTAATTTTGTCGTCATTGCCACAACATGAAGAACATCCTTGCAATAGCTCTGGAATTAAATAGACATTGAAATCAAGAAAACTTGTTTCTCTTAAAAACAAAATAATAAAATAAAAAGCAATTAAAAACTGTTTGCTGGAGGCAGCACAACCCAAGTTCGTTGATCTTAAAGATCCATAGTCTCATACTAAAATGACTTTGGAGTAAGTCAACTGAACTTGTCATGAGAAGTAATCTTGAAATCGAAAAGTTCCAAAAAAGTGACAATACACACCATCGTTACTAATTGGCCTCTCGTGCGATGCTAATATTTTACGTACTTATTGTGTAAAGAATATTTCGATTAACACCTTCGAGTTGGCTCAAGCTTAACACGGATGGAAGCCTTTTCGGGGATATTGGGTCAGCTTCAGCGTGCAGGCTCATTCGTAATGAGAAGGGTCACTGGATCCAGGGTTTCCCGGTCAGATTAGGGAATATTTCGATTAATACAGCGGAGCTGCTTGGTATTCAGGAAGGTCTAAAATTGGCTTGGGAAAGACGCTGTCAAAAGCTTGTTGTGAAACGGACTCGAAAGTGGCATGGAGACTAATCTCGCATGGGGATTCGAAGAGCCATCCTTTAGGCTGTATTCTTGAAGATTGTAGGCTTCTAATGAGCAAACCTTGGGACATTTCCTTCTTGCATGCTCGAAGAGAGGGGAACAATTGTGCTGATCAGCTTACTAAGCTCGGACATTCTCTTACCTTGGGGACGAAGTTTTGGCAGGACCGCCCCGGAAAGCCTCCTTGATTTGTTAGATGCGGATATGATATTTTAGCCTTTTGTTGGTTATTGTTTTTTATTTTGCTTTAGCTCGTTGTACCACCAAAAAAAAAGATCATTATTCAATGCTAAAGTAATGATTGTAAGCTATTTAGCCTCATGTTCTATCGTAAGCATTATAACTGATATTGATATACCAAAAGGTACCAAAAGGCCCCTCGAATATTCGACCTTGGATTACCTCGTATTCTTTAAGTGTATTTACTCGTTAGGCCCATTTAGAGCCTCGTATACGAGGCAACGAGGTAGGTTGCATATCCGGTCCCTATAATTATAGTATTTGCAATACACTCCAAGATCCGCGTGTTTTTGTAACTCGGATAGGGTCGGTTTATGGCCCGACCCGGTGGGCATCGAATCTGTGCCATTCATCACATACACGTGTAAAGGATCAGCAGGGAAGACGTCCTATCTGTCATTCACTCTACAGTACAGCGTGGAAACTCTATAAATACCGTCATTTATGAAGATTTGAGGGCGGATAATCGGAGCAATAAATACTACGATTAATACATCGTGTGGCTCAGATTATTCGAAGACTTGAGAGTACAATCCCATAATATAAATACAAGGTACACTCGTAATACGAACGATAGATATCACACGTACCGAATTCGAACTACGTTTAGACTTGATCCTTGTTAGGTACGTAGGCAGCTCGTTAGTATCCGAGTGCAGTCTATAATTCGAAGAGCCCATTTATTGTTGTGTATTCGAGGTATTCTTGACTGAGAGCGTAGGGTAAAATCTGTGCTGAATCAGTTGGCGCCGTCTGTGGGAACCTACTCGAAGGTCGCTGAAATCAGCTGTAGGGATGGAGGAAGAAATTCAAAGGGAAAAGCGAGTTCGGATAGAGGATTCCGGATCGTCTGCGCCATTGCGGAGCGGGGAAGGTCGTAATGAAGAGAAGATATTGCTAACAAAGGGAGAGCTGGACAAGATGGTGCAGGAAAAGGTGGATGAAATTTTGAGTCGACTGGGGGCATCGGGACTGGTTACTCCGAATGTTCAGAGGGCTCCGGTGACGCCTATGGCGCCTAAGAGGTTGTTTCAAGATCAAGAGGTGATGGGTTCACAGGTTAAGAAGAGGGGAGCGGTGGAGGTACAGTCCGATGACGAGGTCGACAGTAGGGCTGACCTGCGGTCAGAAGTTCGAAGAGGAAAGCAGCTTGTGGATGAAGAAAAAGGGGAACCAGTGCTATCCAAGGCTGAAATTGAAGGCATGTACGAAAAGCTTGGCAGATTGAGTCGTAAGCCGGCGATGCTACTACCAAAAAGTAGGCCGGTTTCAGCGTTAATGGCTAGGAATTCGCCCTTTTCCGAGTCTATAATGTTCGAGGAACCGCCAAGTTCGTTCAAAGCTCCACTTTTGCCTACTTACGATGGGACAGGTGCTCCGGGGCCGCATTTGACAACTTTTGAATTGTTGATGTCGTTGTATCATCAGTCTAATGCCATTAATGCGAGGGTTTTTGTGACGACTTTGGTAGGGCGGGCTCAGGATTGGTTCACGAGTCAGCAATCCGGTTCGATAATTTCTTATGAGCAGCTCATCAGAAGATTTGAGAATCATTTTGCGGCCAACAAAAAGGCCAGGAAATCTGTGTCGTCCATGATGGGATTCAAGCAGGGTCCTAGTGAGAGCTTGAGAGATTTTGTACATAGGTTTAATCAGGAGGTTTTAGAAATACCTGAATTAACCCATGATCTTGTTGTAACATTTCTTTTGTTGGCTTTAAGAAAAGGTACTTTGGCGTCTGCCTTAGCTCGGCGTGCACCGAAAGATCAAGAAGAATTGATGCAGTTGGAAGAGCAATGCATCAATGAAGAAGAAATGAATCTATCAAAAGATTCCGAGGCTTGCAAGCCCGTAAACGATCCAAGAGATCGAAAAGAAAATAGCTATCGGCAGGAAGGGTCGAGGTCTGAAAAGAACCACGAACGACCCCCTCGATATGCCAAATACGAACAGTACACCCCCTTGAAAGCATCAAGAGGAAGAGTGTTACTGGCTGCACAGCACATGAATGCCATCCGATGGCCAAAGCCAATGAAGTCGAAATCCAGAGCAAATCCGGATAAATATTGCCATTTTCACAAGGACAAGGGTCACGATACCGAAGAATGCTACCAGTTGAAAGATGAGCTGGAACGTCTCATAAAAGACGGAATTTTGAATGACTTCATTGATCGTACCCTCGCGGAAGTAAGAGCCCCAGGGGCCAACCGCGTAAAAGAGGGGAGACGATCACGTAGCCGATCGCCTGAGCGTTTTCAACATAGAGGGAATGAGAATCGATCCGATCATCGGGTTCGTGACAATCATCTGTATGACCGGCTTAGGAATGATGAATATCCTAGAAGTGATAACTATCGGCGGAGTGATGAAAAAAGGGAAGATGGTAGCAATCGTCAGGGGGATCGGAGAAAAGAGCATACGCATGTGGCTAGGGCAGAGATACACACTATTGCTGGAGGCCCGGTCGGAGGCGACTCGTCTAGTGCAAGGAAAAAGCATAAGAGGGAAATGCGTGGCAATCACTATCGTCAGGAGCCTACGAGGATCTTTTCAGTACAGAGTCACGACCCACCAATAGCTTTTGACGATAGAGATTACGAGGGCATGATGGTTCCCCATAATGATCCGATGGTAATAACGATGGATGTCGCGAATTTTGCGATGCATAAGGTGTTGGTTAATACTGGCAGTTCAGCAGATATAATATTTTGGGACGTGTTGCAAAAAATGGACTTGGGAAAGGTGAATCTGCGGAAGGTGAACACTCCTTTGATGGGATTTACTGGATCACAAATCCTGCCAAAAGGATCAATTGAGTTCGATGTGTCGTTGGGGTCGGCTCCGAAGAGGAAAACGTTGCGTGTAACCTTTTTGGTTGTAGATACCCCTTTTGCTTATAACATGATAGTGGGGAGGCCGATGCTGAATATGTTTGGAGCTATAGTTTCGACTCTTCACCTGAAGATGAAGTTTAAAACCAGGGATGGTATAGGTGAAGTGAGGGGCAATCAGTTGGAGGCGCGGGACTGTTACACTACCTCATTGATAACAGATTCGAGCAAAAAGAGGAAGAGAGAAGTTACGAGGGTGAATGTCATTGATGAGGATGCAGCTATACTGATGCAGCAGCTGGGAAAGAGGCAGAAGAGGGTGGATACGAGGGTGCAGCCTGTGGAACACAAGACGGTTCAACTTTTTGAAGGAGATACGGAGAAGACTACGAGAATCGGGGGACAGCTGAGTCCTACGATGGAGGCGAAGTTGATAAAGTTTCTCAAGGCTAACACTGATATTTTTGCGTGGAAAGCTGCGGACTTTCAAGGCATTGACCCCGATGTAATAGTGCATCGTCTGAATGTTGATCCAGGGGCGAGACCAATTCGTCAAAAACGAAGAAACTTTGGTCCGGACAGAGATGCCATCATTGAAGAAGAAGTGAAGAAACTGCTAGAAACTCAACTGCAGGGTGTGCTTTATTGAGCATGATGGATGCCTATCAAGGTTTTAATCAAATAATGATGGCAGAGGAAGATAGGGAGAAAACTTCCTTCGTCACGGCCAGAGGTGTCTACTGTTACAATGTGATGCCGTTTGGTCTTCGGAATTCCGGGGCCACGTATCAGCGCTTGGTCAACATGATGTTTGAAAACGAGATAGGGAAGACCATGGAGGTTTATATTGATGACATGCTCGTTAAATCTGTTGACGAGTCAGACCACTTGACTCATTTGATGAAATCTTTTGAAATAATGAAACGATATGGGATGAAATTAAACCCAAATAAATGTACCTTCGGAGTTCGAGGGGGAAAGTTTTTGGGATACATGGTAACTGAACGAGGTATTGAGGCCAATCCTGAAAAAATCGACGCAATCTTAAATATGAAATCCCCTTCGAATGTGAAGGAAGTTCAAAAACTGACGGGAAGAATGGCAAGCCTGAACAGATTCATCTCTAGATCGGCCGACAAAGGACTACAATTTTTCAAAGTCTTGCGAAAGGTCAAGAACTTCGCATGGTCCGAAGAATGTGAAAAGGCTTTTCAAGAGCTAAAAGAATACCTAGTATCACCCCCGTTACTGACAAAACCTGTCTTCGGAGAGTCCCTATTCTTGTACTTGGCTGTTTCCTTAGCCGCCATCAGTGCAGTCCTTGTCCGAGAGGTGGAGAGTGAACACAAGCCCGTGTATTACGTTAGCAAATTAATTCAGGGGGCTGAGTTCAATTATTTGGAGATTGAAAAATGGGCACTTGCTTTGGTGACTTCTGCCCGAAAATTGCGACCCTATTTTCAGTCCCACCACATCGTCGTACTAACGAACACGCCGTTGAAACAGGTGTTGGCAAAACCTGATGTCTCTGGCAGACTCGTGAAATGGGCTATTGAACTGGGAGAATTCAACATTGAATATAGAAGCCGTACCGCAGTGAAAGCCCAGGTAATGGCGGATTTTGTTGTTGAGATGACCTCGGCAGCGGTCCTTGGGGTCGCTATAACGGAACCTGTGAAGCCATGGCTCCTACATGTGGACGGTTCCTCGATGACGAAACGAGGAGGAGTAGGAGTCTGGTTGCGAACACCGGATGGGGTGGATTTGGAATTTGCTATCAAGCTAAATTTTGACGTCACCAACAACGAAGCTGAGTATGAAGCCCTCATCGCAGGGTTGAAAATGGCAAAAAGCTTGGAAGTAAAAATAATGATGGTTTATACAGACTCACAGTTGGTGGCTAGACAAGTTGCCGGTACGTATGAAGCCAGAGAGCGAACGATGATAAGATATTTGAAGCGGGTGAAGGAATTGATGCTCGAATTCGAAAAAGTCGAATTGCATCAAATTCCTAGAGATGAAAATATGAGAGCCGATGCCTTGTCGAAGTTTGCGAATCAGATTGTGGGATTAACGAGCAGGAAGGTCACTCTGCTGGTGGCTGAACACTCGGAAATAGACCCGTTAACATCAATCCTTCCAGTTTCGACGGAGAGTTCATGGAAAGATGCAATTACCGACTATCTAGTCAATGACGAACTACCTCGGGACAAGGTGGAAGCCAGGAAAGTCGTTCAGAGAGCAACCAGGTTTGTTGTTGTGAGTGGAGACCTCTACAAACGATCAGTGGGGGGGCCGTTGTTACGATGTCTAACTCCATCAGAATTCGAATATGTCCTTCGTGAAATACACGAGGGAAGCTGTGGAAATCACTCTGCAGGAAGATCGTTGGCTCAAAAAATAACAAGGCAAGGTTATTTTTGGCCGACATTGGTAAAAGATGCTCATGAATTTGCCAAAAAATGCCGGCAATGTCAGCGGCATTCTAATGAGATACATCGACCAGGAACCCCTATGGAGCCAATTAAAATTGCGTATCCGTTTGACCAATGGGGCATTGATATCCTAGGTTGGTCGAACCTCATCGATGCACGTGTTTAAGAAAAAAACAACATAAAATGCATTTCTGACCGATTAAATTGTATGCAGGGCCTTTTCCTCCTGCACAACATCAAAAGAAATTTGTCATTGTAGCAATCGAGCATTTCACGAAATGGATAGAAGCAGAAGCTGTGGCCCGCATCACAGAGAAAGTCGTCATCGATTTCATCTGGAAGAATATAATCTGCAGGTTTGGTATACCTCGAATACTGATATCGGATAATGGGACGCAATTCAATGGTAAAGCCATCACAGATTGGTGTTCCGAATTGAAGATTCAGCAAAATTTCACCGCGGTGGGTCATCCCCAGGCTAACGGACTGACAGAAGTGGCAAATCGTATACTAATGCAACACCTCAAAACCAGACTCGATGGTGAGCGGAAGGGATGGGTAGACGAGCTTCAAGGAGTGTTATGGGCATATCGAACAACACCTCGTTCGTCTACAGGCGAAACTCCATTTTGTTTAGTTTATGGCTCGGAAGCGGTAATTACAGCGGAGATTGGAATGATGACTCATCGAGTGAGCGCTTATGACCCTGAAGAGAACAGGTCCACAAGAGAATTCGAGCTGGATGTCATTGATGGTGTGCGTGACAAGGCGTTTGCCAGTATGTTGAGGCAAAAGAGCACCATGGCAAGAGCATACAATAGAAGGGTGAAGGCTCGGTCTTTTCAAGTTGGAGACCTGGTTCTGAAGAGGGTGGAAGTATCGAGGCATGTTAAAAAGTTAGAAGCGAACTGGGAAGGACCATTTAAGGTCGTAAAGATTACGAAGGCAATGACCTATCGCTTACAAGATCTCGTGGGTAACGACCTGCCACGCCCTTGGAATGTAAATAACTTGCGCAAATTCTATGCATAAAGGGGGCATTTACGATGCAGTGTTGTTAAATCCAATGATGTATCTTTACTTCGATTTTAGAAGGTGCTTTATACATATGTGAGTGAGCATATATAATAAATCAACATAAATCAAAGTAAATCAAAATGGGATAAGATCCTCGTTCAAAACATTTGGCAACTACAGAAACAGGAAACAATCCCAAGATCATCGAAACAAAAACAATACGTTTCACATATCATCAAAACAGCTGTTAGAACAAAAACCAAAACCATGCAAAATTAAAAACTAGTCCAACTACTCTATAGTCAATCTTCGATAACTTGGGGCTCGTCAGCTGAGGCTGCGGCTTCGCCTTCACTCCGATGAACAGTTGCCTCCAATTCTCGTTCGAATTGGATACTCGCCCCAGATTCGCCGATGACTAAGGCATCGAATTCCGGGAAGTAAGTATAAGCGGCACCATCAGGGGGGGTGGCTGATGGTCGTTTGAGGGGCGCTCTCAGGTAGGAGTTAACAAATTCTTCCTCCTGGAAAGTAGAGGGGAGATTCTCCGTTTCCTTCAAGTAATCGAGGGCTTTACAGAAGCCGTCTTGGACATCGTTCAGGGCTTGATCGAGTAAGCGGTCGTCGATTACAGTGGAGTGGAGCATGTCACGGGCCCCGCTCAGACGAGCATCGTCAAGCTGGCGTCGAAAGGAGGACGATTCTTGGAATTCCCGACGACCGGCAGCTTTGCCCAGGGTGAATTGACGTCGTTTCTCAGCCTCGGTCCCCTCCTGCAAGGCACTTAGTTGCTGCCGAAGCTCAGTGTTAGCTCGTTCGAGATCCGCCATTTTGAGTTTATCAGCATCGTAGGAGCGGCAGAGCATATCGAGCTCCGTCTGCGGATGAATCAAGTTAGTTTCATCTTTTGAAAATGGCAACGGGGCTAAAGATAGCAGCAAATACAACTTACTTGTAGAGAGGACGCTCTCTCTTTGTCCTCCTGGGCAGTAAGCAACTCCGCTTGGACTTGTCCCTTGTAGTCCGTCAGTTCTTGCTGAGATCTTCTCAGGACCTCCTTTAGGCTCGAGCTGGTAAGGGACAACTGATGTATCAACAGCTTCGTCTGCAACGACACAGAAATGACATTGTCAAGTGAAGTTATAAAGGGAATTAAACCAGGAAGATAGAACGTTGCAAATAGTATACCTTTTCGAGGTATTGAGCGGCTTGCTTCTCGACGATGGGGTGAGGCTGATCGAGAATCAGAGCCTTGTCTCTGGGCAAGAGTGTGCGATGAAATAGTTCGATGGCGGTGTTGCCACTGCGATCCTCGAGTATGCTACTATCAGGATATATGTGCCAATCCTGTATAAGTGGCTGCTGATCAGAACGAGGGGAGGCGCGTTCAGTTACCTCACATTCGAGGTAGTCTTTAAGCAGCAATGATTCGGCCTCATTCAGCAGCTCATAGTCGCGGGCTGTGGGCTCGTTTGGACGTCCAGTTTGGGGGGTTGTAAGGGTCCCTTCGGCTGGAATGGATTGAGAGGTACCCCCCCGGTGAGGTCGTTTTTCGGGACGACCATACGCAGCACCAGTTAGCTCTCCGACTGTTTCGGTCCGGCGACGACGGACAAGAGAGCCTTCCTCAGCCTCGGATGTGGGTCCGGTGCTAATGGCTCGGGGAGGACGAGGTGTGGTCGGAGCTGTTTGTGCGGATAGGTCGCGGGTGGACCCATGAATGGGGGGCTCACCGATCCTTAGGGAAGGTTGCCCTTGAGTTCGTCCCCGGCCACGCCCTCGGCCAGCACCTCGACCAGTGGCGGCGGCTGCCCGTTGAGCCGCTTCGGCAGCGATAACAGCTCTTCTATTCAGACGAGCCTGTCTCTCTTCCATAGCTACGAATAAAGAAAAAACGGCATTAGTTGACCATAGTACATTGAAGAATATCATAAACGATGCAAGAAGAAATTGTTACCGAGATTCTCGACGGCAGGCACGTCGGCACCACTTAGACCACACGTGACAAGCATAGACTCACTCATCACGACCTCGGGCTTGAACAGCCGCTTGAGGATACGTTTTAGTGTCTGTCGAGGTATGGTGGGTCGACCAACATTGCTCAAATCAACGAGGTCCATACTCCACGGACGGGGTATATTCCAACGCTGGTCTGCAGGGGGAGCGATGAAGAAAAACTTTTTCTTCCAATCTCCAAATGAAGATTGTGTTCGCGATTGCAGACGACAATGACGCTGGGGTGCGAGGAAGAAAAAACCTTCCTCCGTAGATTTAGTACATCGATGTACTGACAGAAAACCATTGAAATTTTTGATGTTTGGGTGAACTCCATACATCCTCATTATGACTATAAAAAAAATCATATGCCTGTAAGAATTGGGAAGTAATTGAGTGGGGCTTAAACGCAGGTGAAGAAGAATGTTAACTATGGCAGGGTGTAGAGGAAACCTAAGCCCTGAAGCAAGATGGGCCACATGTATGGTACGGAATCCTAAGGGGGGACGATGCATTCTGTCACCCTCGTTGGGGACTAAAGTTCGATAGTTGGGAGGTATATGGTATCTAGCCCGAACATCGGCAATATTCGAGGCAGTTAAAATAGAGGAATACCTTAACCAGGGGATTGCTCTACGAGCCCTATCCATATCAGAAAATAACTGGGTATTAACATCCTCGTCTCCTTCGAGATCCGGATATGGAGGGGGAATGTCCGGAGACTCGGGTTCGATAGCGACGGGTGCGTCGTTTATATTGGGTTCGGGGGATGTCCCGGGACTACTTGAGCCGCTAGTAGACTCGCTTTGACCAGACGAGGAGGTCTCACCCTCTTCGTCAGAGACACGCACACCGGAGGTACTCATGAAAAGTGACTGAATAATGCTAAATAATGGAAAGAGAGGGATGAAGCTTATACCTAGCAGGAGAAAAAAGATTCAGATTTGAAATAGATCTTCAAGTAGCAAGAACGCCGGAAGGGGCCGCAAGAAATTTACTCCGGTGAATGAATGTTGCTGAGTAAACGTTCAAATGAAGGGTAAATCCTGCGTGTATATACTCGGGGGAGATTTGAAATGAACGGCTCAGATCGATTACTTAAAAGTTGTATCTGACGGTGGAGAGAGGTGACGTTTCGAGTGCAATTTACATCTCTTGGAAACAGCAGCAGCTCAGGCGCGTCTATCGGGAAAAGGCGTGTCAGATTTACTGACCTAGATACCTCTAGCGTAATGATTATAGAAAAGCACTTGGGCACGTGGCATTAATTTATACTTCGTCAGCCATGGATCAAGGAATTGGCATTAATTTCTCCATCGCTCACGAAGTGGGGGACTTAATGATATACCAAAAGGTACCAAAAGGCCCCTCGAATATTCGACCTTGGATTACCTCGTATTCTTTAAGTGTATTTACTCGTTAGGCCCATTTAGAGCCTCGTATACGAGGCAACGAGGTAGGTTGCATATCCGGTCCCTATAATTATAGTATTTGCAATACATTCCAAGATCCGCGTGTTTTTGTAACTCGGATAGGGTCGGTTTATGGCCCGACCCGGTGGGCATCGAATCTGTGCCATTCATCACATACACGTGTAAAGGATCAGCAGGGAAGACGTCCTATCTGTCATTCACTCTACAGTACAGCGTGGAAACTCTATAAATACCGTCATTTATGAAGATTTGAGGGCGGATAATCGGAGCAATAAATACTACGATTAATACATCGTGTGGCTCAGATTATTCGAAGACTTGAGAGTACAATCCCATAATATAAATACAAGGTACACTCGTAATACGAACGATAGATATCACACGTACCGAATTCGAACTACGTTTAGACTTGATCCTTGTTAGGTACGTAGGCAGCTCGTTAGTATCCGAGTGCAGTCTATAATTCGAAGAGCCCATTTATTGTTGTGTATTCGAGGTATTCTTGACTGAGAGCGTAGGGTAAAATCTGTGCTGAATCAGATATCACCTAGTTTTTTTTCTTTGTTGCCTTCTATCAATGAGGACGCACCTAAGTCACGAGGAGCCGGAACGGGAGCGCATCAAAATTCAAAATAACTTGGGAATAGAAACGCCTTAGAGCATATGTTAGTACAATAAAAAGTAAAATAATTATTATAAATTATTAGACCAAATTATTTTTAGGAATTATTTTCATATGATAAGCCCACGTTAAACTAATATTTTCATCTGAATTCTAAAACATAAATAGCTTGTGTGATTGTGTTTTTTATAGGATAAAAAATATTTTAGTACGATGAAATGAAAAAGATTAAAATTATTAAAAGAATTTAGGCCTTGTTTGTCTATGTTTTTAAATTTCATTTTCATTATCCTGAATCATAAAATCCTAAAAAATCATAACACGAATTATTTTCATCTAAATTCACTTTTTTTCAACTTAACTTTTGCAATCCTCTATATAACTACCTTTTTTTATATATAAATTCATATATAACTACCTATCACTCATTAAATCTATTATTTCACACAACCATCAATCAAAATTATTTGCTCAAATCATTATTTCTCTTTCTTTTTCATTTTTTACAATATTAGTTTATATTTTATTATTTCTTTATTCACATTATCATTTTATAAATAACTAACTCAATTATTCATCACATCAAACATCAACCTCTCACTATTGATTTGACACACTTTACAAATTTCAACTTTTTTTATAAAACATAAATTAACACAACATACATCACATCATTTTCACACGAATCTCTGTAGTTTGTATTTCCGGAGAAATTTTCAGAAGTCTAACTCAAAAACATAAACAAACATGGGCTTAACTTTTCAAACTCAAAGTCAAACCATACGATTTTCGAATATATGCGAAATTCACATATGTAGTTTCATCTTCATTGTTTTACTAGCAACACTTTTTATTTATTTTCACAAATAAAATATTTATTCATTAAATGTACATGACAATTGACATATTAACTAATGACGAAAATTTCTTGTTATTTCTTAAAGTGTGGTCTAAAATATTTAGTGTGAGAATATTTAAAACCCCCCCCCCCACAACGTCATTAGTCAAACACGATGGAAAGTGTAAAATATCAATATTACTTTTGTTTTAAAAAAATAAAAAATATAATTTAAAAAGATTAATTACATTAACACCCTTCTTATATGTTTAGTTACAATGCAGTCCGTTTTATTGGATCATATAACAGACACTTACACCCTTATATTAAAACCTTACATTCACCCCTACGACGAACTTCCGCTACTTTTATTTTCTTTTCTTTTTTAATTTTATTTATACTTTTTCATAATTATTTTTTAAGTTTTCTTTCTTTTTTTTGTCAAGATAAACTTTATATATATCTACAATTTCGATTTTAAAGAAATCATGAAAATTTATAGAAATACTTGAAAATTTTCAATAAAAATGTAGATAACTTTAATTATCATAGGTATGCATCTTTTACATAAATAATATTGTATCTATAATATATGTATACTGAATTTTGTTAAGTAGTATGACTAAACTCTGTGGCTAAAAATACAAAATAAATATGATTTGAGAGTAAAGTAATAATCTAATCTCCTAAGAACTTCATTAAAACAAATTACCACAATTTTAATACAAATCATCATTTAAAATTACATTGAGTTTCTCGGAGGATCAAAATCGCTATCATTGGTCTCTCTCCTTCGTCCACTTTCATACTTCATGTACAAATTATTAGTTAAATGTTTACAGTATTCAATCCATGACATTGAATGTTGGTGTGGACTCATTTTGAATCTATTTAAAAATAAATAATTAAATATTATTTTAAATTTTAGAAAATTTAGGTAGATATTTAACAAAGTAAAAAAAAATTATTTTAAATTTTGGGTAATTTCGGGTTTCGACAGAAGTTTCGGAAAATTTCAGTAGATATTGTGTAAAATTGGATCGAAGGTATGATTTCGCTTCGAGACCCCCAAAAATCCAAAATTTCTGTCAAAATTTCGATATTTCGGAGGAAATTTAATACCATAAGTGTAATTAGGTAAGTGTGGGTGTTCTTTTGTAGTCAACTTTTAATTAAGATGGGAGATGAAGGGAGGAGCCATGGATACACAGTAGATGAAGCTCTTTGTACTTTGGGTTACGGAAATTTCCAGGAATTTGCACTAGTTTTTGGCAGACTAGGATCGCTTACAGATGGCATGGAAATTAGTCTTCTCTCCTTCATTGGACCCGCAGTTAAATCAAAGTGAGAGCTTTCTATCGTCTGCTGTTTTTGGCGGAATGTTTCTCGGAGCCATTTTCTGGGGATTCATTTCGGATTCCTATGGAAGGAGGTATATACTTCATATTTTCCCAAAATTTTAGTTGGAGAAGATGGATGGATTTCATATCCATAGTTCAAAGTATCGGAAGAATTTTAACTAGCAGAGTCCTGAAATTATGTATCTTACCTTTTTTATTGATCAACAAGACGGATATAAATAGGGCATATCCAGATATCATGCGATGTGACGAGATTGCATAAATACACATAAAATCTCCCTTATTGTCACTAATAAAAGGTTCTCTACTTAAAACAGGAAAAACGATAACTCAAAAAGCAGGCAGTTCATATGACTCCCTCTTCACCAGGGTTGGTCTAAGTGGTAAGCAGATTGGTTCCGCTTAAGCAAAATCTTGGATTCGATTTCTTATGTACGCAGTTACCCCCGTTGGGAGACTCACCCACCAGACCAGGTGTGCGACCCGGGTCTACCAACAGATTAGTCCGACAATGCCCGGGACACTGTGGTATGCAACAAAAAAAAAAAAAATATGACTCCCTCTTCCAAATGAATAATATGCAAGGGATAAGCGAATAAGAGCCTAAAACACTCGAGACTATGGTTCTTTGAAACAGAATAAAGCATCAACCATAATATTAAATATATAAATGATGTTTATCCATCTAATACAAGATAGAAAGCTTAAATAATGAGTGCCATAAATATACTATATCGCCAAACTCTTATTACACAAGCTCGACACTTAGAATTCTAAGCTAGTGAAAGACTCTTATAACACAAGCTCGACACTGCATTCTAAGGTAGCTTCAAGCAAATAGGTCCGAGGGCCACTCATACGGGAGACAACGAGACCCCATAGAATTACAAATTATACTCAATTTCTTATTTTTTAAGTTGTACCAGTAAGGCACCTGATGTAGAAGAAGTAATAGCAGCTTAGAATTCTGCGGGTGCAAACATTGCACGCTAATAACTACAGGTGAGCAAACAACTCTAGGATTCTTTTGAAACATCTTTCCAAAACTCACTTTGTGTTTCAAAATCCACTCACGTCTCTGAATATCCGCTAACATCCACACCTTGATATTCAACCCATTATGCATACAATAATGGATTTTTCCCTCAGACACACTTAACCTGTTGGACCAACATACAAGACGTTGGAGGAGATCATTTACTGGAAATTCAATTACTTCAACAGAGTCCCTTGTACGATCATAAGCAACTAACGTCGAGTACGTAGTATGCCAATAAATAACATCTCCCATCACAAAAGCCGGCCGATTGGCAGTAACCAGAGATATTGGTGAGGCGGAATTGAGAGTAGACTCTGTCCATTCACCTGCATTGTTCAAGGTCATGATATCAGTGATACAGGGTATCACGATATTATCAGGGTATACGAAATAAGTACATTATCGAATGCTAAAAGTAGTGGTAAAAACATAGAAAAAAATGAGTTATTCCTCATTAACACATAGTAAGAAATTCGTTTTATATGAAATATAAATAAACTTAAGCATAACCTTATTGGACAACTTATATTTGTAATAGAAATGAGTTCAGTAGTAATTATATCAACAAACATTCACTGTATAATTAATACCACATTCACTAGATTTTTATTTTAAAGCATGTATTCAAAAAAAGTGGAAGTTTGATTATTTTGAAAATTGCATTAAAGATATCCAATACTATCGGGTATTATAGGCGATAATATCCCGATATGATCGATATTATCATTGTACCGGCGATAGCATTCGATAATATCAAATATGGTCAGCTATACACATAAACTCAGAGAATAATAGATATCATTCGATATTATCTGCCGATCCGGATGCATATCAGCCATATATATATATATATATATATATATATTGGCTGATATTTTGGGATATCGGCAGTTACGTGTTCACCTGACGTTGAGGAGAAAGTTTCTATCTCGAATGTTGTAAATAGTCCGTTTGGATTGGGCACCCCAGCACGCACAATTTCATAATGATTCTTCCACCCGTCGAGTGAGATGTGATCACCTTTGCAGATAAATGCGATAGCCACATGACGATAAGGCTTATGGGGTTTGGGAAGGATGCAAAACACTCTAGTGACAGGGTTGCATATAATATATGTCATGTTATCCTCTCGATTAGCGACACAGAGAAGAAACCCTTTGGAAGAACCCGCAACAATGACGGTCTGATGATCAAGGAAACTCAAAGTCTCATCAAGATTACCCCATCTTCCCTCCTGAAGATCAGTCCCCTCACTCGACACAGATATAAAACTTGTAGGTCTTGAACTATTTGGGCCCGGAAGTAGAAAGAAACCCAAAACAAGAGGGTGTCTGCAGCATTATATTAGTTTCAGAGAAAATAAATAATGTCAATTAAAACATAAAAGACAACTAGTCTTTGAATGTAAAAATAAAAAATAACCATTACGTTTGAATTATAATTAGACACGAATAGCGGTAGCCATCATAATACTTTTACTTGCTTAAATAAATAAATCGATAAACTATTCTAAATCGTGAATCAAAACTCACTATTCTTCCTACTTTACAATCAATCAATCAAATAGTGATATTCAGATCAGGAGTGAGATAAAAATTCAAGATCAGACTATAACAAACTATTTTGGGAATTTTGAAATCAGGAGCAAAATAAATTAGGATTAGGGTTTACCTGGATTCCATGTCAGTACCTTTGCCAATGGCTGTTCTGAATTAGAGGTGGTTCTGCGTCTTAAAAGTTTAGGTTGTATATAGGATTAATTTTGGGCTCGATTTTTGACCCGATAGTTTGGTAGGATTAACTTTCAAGAAAATTTCGTAATATACTCATACTTAATAAATGAAGAATCTTTCCCGTTCTGTATTTAACTAATTAGGGTTGGAATTGATCCATGAACACCTTAGTTTGGCCAAGTTTCCATTATAGCATGTAGCTAATTTTTGTGAGAATTTTTTGTTTTTCAAGTTAATTTTTTGTGGGAAAAAATTGTGGCCATTCCAAGCAAATTGGAGCGCCAAAATGAAGCTATTTTGTGGCTGATTGTATGGTGAGGGACATGGAGTCCTTTTTTATAAATTAACTACATGTATATTATATATGAATGTTGAGAGATAGAAATATTGTGGCTGTGCAATTTGGAACTGCATGGCAACCAGCCAATCATGTAATTCCTGCATGAACAGCCGTGTAAATTGGTGACTGGGCCGGAACTTATTTGATTTGGAATTGGATTCCTTTGGTCAATTGATATGTGATATATTGTTTGAGAGTTGGTCTTCTTTCTGTTTTTTGAAAAAAAAACAATTAAGCAATTAAATATTGAAAAACACCACAACCACCCAATTTAATATGCTTGGAGCATATATTTGAAGGAAAATTTATCTTATTGAGATCTACCAACTCAAGCCACCTACAGGGAAATTTTATGTCAGATCGAATGCAATATAGTGTTCTCAAAATCGGATCGGACAGCGAATCGAAAAAGTAACCGAGTTACGATCACCGGTTCAACCGCGGTCGAACCAGTGACGTTATAATTATATAATAAATAATATTTAATATACTAATAATATTACTAACCAATAAAAGAGTGATATATCTATGTGAGTGTCATATATTTTGATTTATATATTATATAAACCCAACTTATTGATTTAAAATATAAATAAACTTAATAGACCAAAAGAACATGTGATTCTATGTTAAACCTAACAAACAAAACTACAAGAGAAAAATATTAAATAAATAGAAAGATAGTATAAAAGGGAAGAAAAGAACAGATTGACCAAAACCCTCCTTCCTTTCATTCTCTCGGCGCCGCCCAGCTCTTCAACTTCTCCATTTAATTTTTTTTTTATTTTGTCATTCTATCTTGCTTTTCTTAATTCATTTTCCAATCGTTCAGAAATGTGCATAGAGAAGAAATAGTGTCATTCTATCTTTCTACTTCTACATCTCTTCCACGCCATTTTTGACTGAATCTGAGATATGTGTGTAGAGTAGAAATCTTTCAGATTGCAAGGCCCTTTCATGACTCTTATCACTTCATCGGCTGAGCGTTCCCCTCTCCCTCTGTTATGCCTTTATATTTTAATATATAATAGGTTGGATTTTATTTCTTGTCAGAACCGTCCGGTTAAATAGATTTAGGAACGGTTTTACCGGTTCATAGGTTGAAATGCCAGTTCGAACGGTTTTGACCGATTTTGAGTCTAAACGGTTTTTTCACATGACCGGACCGGAATGATGGCCGATTCCGGTTTTAACCGGTCGGCCCGGCCCGGTTTTCATAACCTTGGTGCAATGGTCATGTTTTCTGTATCTATCTCATAACCTTGGGAATGGATGTTTGTTAATCTAGGGCAATGGGTAAAGGAAAATTCTAAGATGGACAGGGTCCATTGGAGTCAGTCCATCTAATACTGTTGGATAAAGGTACTTTAAGCCTTAATTGGATGACCAATCTCATATGAAAAAAAAAAATTTAGAGTTCTTTTTCCTTTAAAAAATGTGTTTGGTTGACCCATCATTAGAATTTTTTTAAAAACAAAAACCTCAAAATTCTAGCTAATTTTGAAGAAATTCTTGAAAAAAGAAGAAGAGAATTTAGATAATTTTTTTCTATTTCGTCCTTGCATCCAATTGTGCTTAATGCACCGGCACCGGCTCTATTAGAGCCGATCTATCTTAAAATCACCATGGTAAAAGAAGAAATTGACCCTTAAAACATTTGTTTTGCACCAATTTGAACTTGAATTTTTAAAATACTAATTTGACACTTTACTATTTAACATATTATAAATAAGACGCTTTGAGTGAAATTGGAAAAAGATATTTTATAATATCCCCCTCCGCCACGTTTTGAATTTTTTGTCTTTTGAGCAGTTTTTGATTAAAAATTCTAGTAAAGTTTATTAAAAGAGCATACAAACTCCATATAATTTCGAAGAAGGTATAACTCTTAGAGCGATTATATTTTTATAAAAAGAAAGAATCTTAAAAGCTTCTTTTAATATATGGTTTTATTTTAACCAAATACTTAACGGGCCTATTTTTAAAATGGAATTTAATTTCTTATACGCTCTATTGTATTTGCATATCTGGAAACTAGTGCTATTAATTGTTCAAAGTCAACATGAAAACTTGTAATATTTGCATATCAGGAAAATCTACATTTGTTGTTTTATGGGCTCGTTCTCGCTTATTTTCAGTATAGAGAAACCTTGTTATTATATTTAAACATAGTATCAGAGCATTAAGTATAATATGAAGGTAGAAAATTTGATATGCACCAAAAAGTATCCAAGGGTATTATGGTAATTGCCGATGTACATATGACGGGTCGGGTTGCTACCCGCAGGCTGATCCGTGGGGGATCCGTCGGATCAGTCCGAACAGGGCGAAGGACCCACCAAAGATAGTTGGATCCAAGTATCGGTCTAAAAAACCATACCCTCAAAGAGATACAGCTTGATGGGTTGTTAACTAAATTGAGGCCCGTGATCCATAGCCCACTACCAGCTCCCTATAAATACCTTAGAGGAGCTGGGATAGGGGCATGATCTACTTCCCCAGTAAAAATTCACTGGCTATTGAGAATAATCCCACAATAGAACTTCGAACTGACTTGGTCCCACATAAGTTGGGTACGTAGGTAGCTCGAAGTAACCGAGTGCAGTCTATAAATTATTCAACCCTCAACCTAATTTGTCGTGAGTTGGACCGGTTCTCTTACTCCACGTGGTCAATCACGTGACATCAATTGTCTGACAATTTTTAGCATCATTAGATTGGTGCCGTCTGTGGGAAGAGTGTCACAACCACTGAGCATGCAAACTAGGTCGCAAGTTCGTACTACTAGAGATAGAATGACCAGTCAAAAACACCCGACTCTGGCGGATGAAAATCCCAACCCGGTGCCTGAGGATCGGCCCAGGCATCCAGAGGGGGAGGAGAATCCCCTTAACGGTCAGACTGAGGGCGGAGTCCTGGAAGAAGCACCCCCAGCTAGAGGACAAAACACACCACCTGTTGTACCAGAGGTGATCCCACCCCATGCTTCCAGGGTGTTCGAGATCACCCAAGAGGTGCTACTAGCTCTGGTAGAGGATGCCTCAGTGAGAGCAGCGGCAAGGGCTGTTCAGCAATACACCCGGGCACATCATTCCTCGGCACCCCAAGACCCAGCAGCTGGTGGGGAGCAATACCCCCACAACAGAAGCCGTCCGGGGACTCTTCATCCCCGCGAGCAGGGTTTGCTGGATCCGCCTCCCCCATCTGTTCGCAGAGGTACTGAGCCTCGTGATAAAAGTCGTCACCACCAAAGGGCGCTAGGCCAATCCCCCCGCTGAGGTCGAGAATTCATGACCCCCGGCAGGATTGGTTCAAAACGTTCCAACTCTCAGGTGAATGGCGCTGCCAGAGAAGAAGAGAACAACGTGGCCTCACCCCCTGAAAGGCCACCAAAAGACAGGGATAGAAGGCCAATGCCTCCCCGGTCTCCTCGCCAAGGTCACATCTCAGTGATCCCCGAGGAGGCCTTGCCAAGGTGTGATGGTCAAAGAAGACATGAAGCTCACCGTGATAGAAGCCCGGAGGACTACGGGAGGTATGAGGACATGCAGTTGGTTCCCTTAGCGGTAGCTCTGTCGAAGAAAAGCCCATTCTGTTCAGCAATATTGGCTGAGTCCTTGCCCCCAGGGCTTAAAATCCCACACCTAAGTGAGTACAAGGGAGATGGAGACCCTCAAGAACATGTTGACAAGTTCAACGCAAATGCGGATATGTATGATATCAGCAACGCCGCGTACTGCAAGATCTTCAGGACCACTCTCTCAGGAAAAGCTCTAAGTTGGTTTAATAGGCTACCGGCTGGCACTATCACTGACTTTGATCAGCTGATCAGGCACTTCCTTAATCACTTCTCCATGAACAAGAAATACCCTAAGACAGCATCTTTCTTGTTCACGGTAGTTCATAGAGACGGAGAATCCTTGCGGGATTATGTGAGACGATTCTCCAATGCGGTGTCTGAGGTGCCACATGTTAACCACGAGCTATTGTCAAGCATCATGCAGAAGAACTTACGAAATGGTAGGTTCAAAGAGTCGATTGCAGGGAAGCCCCCAACAACCATGGTGGAGTTGCTGGCTAGAGCTGAGAAATACATAAGGATTGAAAAGGCCATAGGGTCACTAAGGAATGAAAGTGGTGGCAACAAGAGGAAAGCTAGAGATGAAGACAAGGCGCCGGAGGCCAAAGAGAGAAAGCATATGCCCCCATCGGGGTTCGACAAGTATATGCCATTTACCCCTTCGAGGGAACAAGTCTTGGCCATAGCGGAGCAGCAAGGCATAGTCTCATGGCTGAAGAAGACGAGAGATAGTCCCAATCGCCTCAAGTCCAAGAAGTATTGTAGGTTTCATTGTGACAAAGAACACAGGACGAAAGAATGCCACCACCTTCAAGTGAAGATTGAAAAGTTGATCAAAAGAGGCTACCTGCAAGAGGTGATTGCCCCATCTGAGGTAACCGTTCAGACACCCCAGATACAGAGGGGTAGAGATGGAGGCAAGAGCAACCCCCAGACAGTGGGCTCGGACATGGACAATCCCCCGGTGAATGGGATCATACGGGTGATTTTAGGAGGGTCGGCCGGAAGCGATTCGGTGAATGCGAGGAAAGCCTCGGTGAGAGCAGCTACTGGGATGCACGCTTTGAGTGCCCCACATGGGGGGCAAGTCAATCAGATAGGAGCCAATAGTCCCACTATAGCGTTTGGTCATCAAGATGTGGGGAATGGGATCCCCTTAAAAAATGATGCCTTGGTAATATCTGCCACCATCTCAAACTTCTAGGTAAAAAAGGTGTTAGTTGATAGTGGGAGTTCGGCGAACATAATATTCCACAATGCCTTTGCTCAGTTGGGGGTAGATAATGCCCAGCTTTAGACAGTCAACACTCCCCTCTAGGGATTCACGGGTGAGACTGTGGAAGCCCTAGGAGAAGTAACTCTCCCCATCTCTCTTGGTTTCTATCCCACACGCTCTAAGAAAATGGTAAAGTTCTTAGTGGTCAAAGCCCCTTCCACCTACAACGTCATCTTGGGGAGGCCAAGCTTGAACTTGTTCTAGGCTGTTATCTCAACTTTCCACATGAAGATCAAGTTCCCCACCCCCAAAGGAGTGGGAGAGGCGATTGGAGATGCCAAGGTAGCGAGAGAGTTCTATGCGAACGCACTAGAAACCCAAAAGAAAGCTTGAAGAAAACGACCCTGAGGATAAAGGGAAACAACTGACAATCAACGTGATCTCGACGGAGGAGTACTCCCCCAACTCAGCGGAGTCAGAGTACCGAGCCCCTAGAAGCTTCCGAAGGTAAACTATCAATCACAACCTATTCCATAAACAATTTAAAGACAATATCATGTTAGCCAGGAGCCAAGTGTTTTTTATGTTTTGAGGTACCTAAGTGCACCCACAGACGTTGGTTTTGAGGTGCCTGCGTGCACCCCACCCCCCTTTTATTTCTTTTAATTCATGCATGAATGACTTGAATAATTTGTCTGAGCGCTTAATAGCACCCATTTCCTCTGCATATGGTAAACATTATCTTTGAGTCATGGTCGAATAGCAAAGTGAGAGTTGGTGGCTCCAACTTAGGCCATCATAAGGTCTCAACACTTACTTTATTTCCACTATTCTTTAAGTTGCCATGATAATAAGTAGGTGACACTTGATAAATTTAGGCCACTGGCCAAACATATACTTAGATGATTGTGTCACCATTATTGTGCTATTATCCAACAGCAATAAACTAACACTCGCTCCACCCACATTAGGGAGGGAACGGAAACTTTAATACGACCCCTGGGAGCTACCAAGCTTCCGATGGAGGCCTTACGAATATCACATGCAACCCCATTCGAGGTCAACATGGGTGGCATTGCTAATAACCCCCGAGTTATATATAACACTGCTCCTAGATTCTCTTTTTGCACAGATCAAGCACTCGAGATAGCGCAGGGTCAGGATATAGAATATCCCCGTCTAAATTAATTACTAAAATGTATGCGAAATCAAAGGACTGCACTAACAATAGGACAGAATACGAAGCCCCTCTTAGGATTAGAGGTATTACGAGATATGAAGAAAAGAGTATAAAGATAAAAGGGGATTCCCAGTTGATAATAATCAAGTGAAGGGAATATTTAAATGTGTAAGTCCCGTAGCAATAACCTCTTTTGCTCGAATAAATGAGTTATTCAAATGTTTCAAAACAGTTGAAGTTTCGTATGTACCACGGGAAAAGAATCAAATATCTAATGATTTGGCTCAATTAGCATCAGGATATAAAATCGATTCAAATATGTTTGAGTCAATTATCCAACTCAAGCCGAGGATAGTACTACCTTTCGAGCAAAGGGTAGCTCGAATTCACAAAATAGATATTCTTAAAGAAGAACAAGATTGGCGCCTTGAGATCATCAAATATCTCCAAGACCCAGCTAAAGGTGGATTCTCAAATAAGCTAAAATTGATGGCACATCATTATTTTTATGATGGGCAAGAGTTATTAGAAAGGATCCTCAAGGGTTTTGTTGAAATGTCTCGACCTAGAGGATGCACTAATTATAATGGCAGAAACCCACGAAGGGGTGTACGGAGCCCCATCAGTCAGGACGAAAAGAGATGGCTGATACAAAGATATGGATTCTACTGGCCAACTATCTTACGAGATTGTATAAGCTATGCTAAGGGATGTAAACATGTCAGAAACATGGGAAAATTTCGAGCAGCCGATTGTCAGTTTAAATTCCATAGTAAGACCCTAGCCATTTCGAGGTTGGGCCATGGACATAATTGGAGAAATTAAACCAGCTTCATCTAAGAAGCATAAGTATATCTTGGTGGCCACTGATTATTTACCAAATGGATAGAGGCTAAAGCTTTCGAGAATATAATTCAAAACAAGCGGTCGAGTTCATTAAGAAGTATATCATCACAGGATTTGGTATTCCAGAAACCATAACCTTCGATCAGGCTAGAGCATTTAATAGCACAGAAGTACTCGAATTTCTGGAACAGTTCGGAATAAAATTGATGAATTCGACACCTTATTACGCCCAAGCAAATGGCCAAGCTAAATCGTCGAACAAGCTAATTAAAGGTTGCATCTCAAAAATGATAAGCCAAAGCCCGAGAAATTGGCACAAATTGTTAATCGATGCAATTTGGGCATTAAGGACAATCAAGAAGGACAACCTAGGAATATCCCCATTCCAATTAGTGTATGGTCATGAGGCAGTAATTCCTTTGAAAATCAATATCAAGTCCAGACGAATACTCGAACAAGCACAACTTTCAACCGAAGAGTACATGGAAAACATGAATATCGAAAAGCTAGACCGTTAAATATTGCAAGTTCAAGCATTGCAACAAATAGAACTACAAAAGAATAAAATCGAAAGGAGTTATAATAAAAAAGTAAATGTAAGATCCTTCGAAGTAGGAGATTTAGTTTGGAAAATGATTTTACTCGAAGGATCAAAAGATAACTTTTATGGGAAGAGGTCATCTAAATGGGAAGGACCATTTTTAATCTCGAGTAAATTATCTGGAAATGCTTTCGAAATCCAATGGATAAATGGGGACAAGTATAGAAAAGCATTAAATGCAAAATACTTAAAAAAGTATACACCAAGTATATGGAAAGAAAACGAAACCATTATATTTAAAAGATAAACCGAAACGGGTAAGAATTTTTCACAATAACAAAATATGAAAGCAACATTGTTCGAGAATGTGCTAAGGTTGAAGGAAAAACGGAGAACTACATAAAATATCTAAAGCCGAGTCAAAAGTGTCTCTTTGGAGTACAGTAGGTTTCACTATTTCTTCGAGCTCGAATGATAGAGCGGCAATCTGGTCATTCAAAGCTGAGATGTTCTCTTCGACTTGGTCAGCTGACTGGACTAAGCGATCCCGTTCAAGTTGAAGATCGGCGATCTGGGCATCGAGAGCGGCAATTCGAGCCAAATAACTATCACGAGAACCCTTTAAGATGGCAACCTGGCCACGGAGTTAACTCAGTTGTTGAACATGGTTAGAAGACACTGCTTCAGTAAAGGGTTATACCCTGATCTGCAAGAGAGGGGAGGCGAGCAAGGCTATTCTTGAAAACCTCACGAGCCGTCTGGAACATGGAAGCCAGGTACTAGCCATCCTGCAGCCGCTTCATCAAGAAAAAACGAAGTTCCACTAGTAGATGAGGATCATTAGATTATGCTTTATGTCCACAAGAGCTTCGTTTAGGGCAACTTGAGAGAATACGATCGGCGCTGCATTATCGAAAGAAAGAAAATCCCGAAGTTAATATGTCAACTATAAAGGGAATGGAGTATTGCACATTTCGATGAGATAGATTTATACCTTCAGCCGGGGCAACAAGAGCCATGGTAGAGCTCGAAGGTCCAGGGTCCATGACTAGACTAGATGAGATAGCCAAAGGAGAGATATCTTCAACCTCCTCTATTTGTACTGAGGAGGAAACATGAGAAGAATCCAAAACAAGCCGAACTTGGGATCCAAGCACAAGGTTCGTGCTGAGGTTGTGAAGAATAGAAGAATCCACAACGATGGTGGATATTCTCGCTGTAGTACCAATTCAAAACTGCACCGAAGACGGTAAGCCAGGCATGCCTGAAGGTTCGAGCAAAGAAGTTGTTCATGAATATGAATAATTAGGTTGTCGAAATCTTCCTAAGTATAAAACATACACATGGTAATTTTTTACCTGACGAAGGGAATCTCGAGAGATTAGGAGCAGTGCTCGTAATAATCTCTGGACTGAAGTCTATTTTCTCGAGAGCGGTACTTGACAAATTCCCTGAAGAGAAAGTAAGAAGTAGAATATCAAAAAGGAGTAAAGCAACAAAGGTGCACCAATGACTATACGGCGCAAGGAAACCGTGAAGTGATTAATCGATTCATGGAACTAAATGACACCTTCAAAAGTACTCAAGGTGAGGTCTTTTTTAGTTGGAGCTTGATGAGTCCCAAGATCAGGCAAAACTTCCTCAGGGACGGGCGAAACCAGTCGGGGGCTCGAAATCGGGCGAACCCTCTTCAAGGATGGTCTCAAAAACGTCCTCGACGCCAGCCTCGATAGTTGGTGTCTCTTTTTCGAAGACAGCAGCTCCACACGAAGAGCCTGCACAAGGAATACAAATGAGCAATTATCAAGTAAAGAAGTAATCTTCAAACAAAAGGTTAAGAATAGTTGAGTAATTACTTGATGCGCCGAGAGACCCTTGCGCACGTAAGCGTTTCCTGGATCTTGGCTGAAGAGCATATTGAGCTGCATCGTCTTCATCATTCTCTTCTTCACCAAGTGTTCGAGGGGGCTCTTCCCAAGAAATCGAGGTTGTGGGCTCCCGGATGGTAAGTGCACTTCGTTTTCGAGTAGCGCGGGTAGGGATAGAAATTAACTCAGTTGGAGCAGATGAGTCTCGAAGAGCTTGAGACAGTGCCACCGCTTCTTGAACTTGGGGGTTGTCTCGCTCGAATCTCCACCCCAAAGTTAAATCGTACAGAAGGATGTAATCATCATCCTGTAAAAGAGAACATAAGATTGAGTCTTAAACATTTTGATCAAAGTTACACTAACATGCGAAAGTTACCTTAGTCGATAAAAGACTCGAGAGTTGAGCCATATTCACCGTGCCAACACACAGCATGGTAATGTCTGTGATTTGCTTGCGGATGATCTGTCTTGAATAACTACGCCTCAAAATTTTATTCCAAAAGTCCATGAAACATCTCTCGACTCGGATAACTCTGCAAAAAATGGAAATAAAGCAAGGGGAATTTGGCAAGAAGCTTGATTCCGAATGAGAGCTTCGGCTTTGGCCCTTTGATGGTTCGCGATATGAAATTGCCTGCTTGACCAAGGGCGATTCATGGTACCCAGAAATGGTAGAGAGAAGCACTGGGTTATGCCAAATTGCCGCAAACAGAGCTACAAAATAAAGATAAGAATTAGACAAAACTCGAGACCAGACTCACTCGAAATACAATGTAGTCGAAATAAGGCCTGCTCGAAAAGGCTATATGTTCGAGAAACATCAGATGCTCGAAAATATAACACTCGAAATAAGGCATGCCTGAAAAGGCTATGTGTTCAAGAAACGCCAAATGCTCGAAAATATAACAATTCGAATATAAGCTCAAAAACGTTCATCATATTTACAGGTTACAAATCCACACACTTAAAACACGTTGGGATTACCTGGGGGTTGTAAACTTTGACTCCGGGGATATTGTCAGTGTATAGGAAGTCTCAGGAAGATAGAATAGACCTCCAGTAGGGGTGATCATCTACGGAGGAATCAAGAGAATCAATCATTCGCATACAATCGGGTAAAGTAGTGTGAGACCAATGATTTCGGGCCTGATCATGCCTTGCTTCGAAAAAGGGACACCATGTGGAAACATAAAGCGGGTTATAAATAGCGCCCAAAACCTCGAGGTACGATACCTTCTCAAGGGGGATCAATAAATTTATGCTAGCTTCCCCATAACAAACCCAATTCGAAACAGGCTCGAATCGAAAATTGGAGGACTTTTTCGAGGACCGTCGTTCCTCAGTTGGGATCGATGCTTCGAGGGATTGTACAGTCCTAATATTTAATAACTCGGGGTAATATAGGAAGGACCAACATGTCAATAACCAAAGGGGACCAGATATTTATGAGCATTCGAAGGTCACTATTCAAATTAAACATCATACGATAAAAATGAGATAACACTAGTGGAGCCAGCTCGATGGGTCCCATGGTAACAGCAATGTTAACAGACAAAGTAAGAAAAGTCTAATTCACGACACAACCGGCGTTCATAAACAGCCGGGAAAAGATAAAATTCAAAAACAAGACCTCTTCGAAGGAGGTAGGCGGATCATCGCAACCGACAAAGGATTTGACTAAAGCAGTGTAAGCAATATTCGCACCTTTAGTTTTGCCATGATATTTTAGCCAAGTTTCGGTGGCTAATAAGAGGGCTCGAGCGTTAAGCAACGGCTCACCAGTGGGAAGGGTTGCACCCGTAGAAGAAAGACCGGTAATTAGAGCGACGTCTTCCAACGTGATTGTTTGAAAACCCCGAGGTAATACAAAGCAATTGTACGAAGGATGCCAAGAATACGCAAGAACATCTGTTGTTACCTGCTCGAAGAGGAGAACTGGGTAACAGGCTATTCGAATAAGCCCTAGAAGCCGATTACCTTCCCATTTGCTATGAAGATGATGCAACCTTTCGAACCAAAGGTATGCATCGATGGCCCCAATCCAACCATTGATGGGTTTGGTTTTGTTCGTCCAACCATATTTGTTTTCCACCCTAGACTGGAAACGAGGGGCATCACCCTCCAAGGCGGGCCAAGTACCCAATAAAGCGGGATTACCAACCTCAGAGGGTTCGAGTGCCTCGGATTAAAATTGGGGCCTGAGTCCAACATGGTTGATGGATTGACCACGGCGATCGAGAACCCAAGGCGGAATCGTATGGGTAGAACCAAGAGAAGAAATTTTTGCATCATTATAGTGGATCTCGAAATCCTTGATGATTTGATATAAATCTTGGGCATCTTCACAATCCAAGAGGGTCGCTCGAGCAATTAAACGTGAAATATCGTGAGGGTTGGACATCCTCGAAACCAAGGAAGATAACGCCCTCGAGGAAACGATCGAAAATTGAAAGATGAAGTTTTTGAGGGATGAGATGTTGCGAAGAAGATGAAGTTTTCGAAGATGGAGGCGAGAACTTGAAGGTTTGTTCGAGAAAGAAAAGAAAGCGAGACAGAGGTGATAGCTATGTCTAAGAGAAGGTAGGAAGTATTTATAGAGTGTTAGGTGTCCGATCACGAAAAGACACTTTTGTATGCAGTAAAGGAGAAGAGAAACTTCGAGCGTTTTTTACCCGCCAAAAATATGAAGAGTCTCTTGTAGGAAGAAATGTGATTTAAAAAGGTTTAAAAGCCTGATGACGAAAAGGCACCAGAAAAGCGAAAGGCACGTTCGTTAAATCTGTATTAAAGATAGAAGGTGTCTGAGAAGATGACCTTTATAATAACAGACACGATCTCCTAGTATGAAGCGATGATTAACCATGAAACATGTATCTTAATATACATGAACTCAAAATGTTCACGTATATTAGGGGGCATTTGTTTACACTAAAAATTAAAAATGGGTTGACGAATTAAAAGATCTCAAAAGGCCCAACAACAATTAATGGGCCTAGAAATAAAAGGTTAAGCCCATTATAACAATAACAAGGCAGGCCCAAAGAAGTCAGGTCCAATGCAGGGTCAAATAGTCGGTAACTCCCTAAGAAAAGCAACCCGCCAAGACGAAAGAATTTTGAAAGAGAATTTAGAAGCAGTTCTCGACGGTTGAAGACGTGGGACCACGAAGCAGAGATAAAAACGAAAAAAGGAAAGAGAAAGAGGCATCATCAGAATCAACAACAACTTTTTTTCTCTTTTCCTAGGAGTAGGCGTAGGCATAATTAGGAGTAGCTTGTAGCATAGATTAGCGATAGTTTACCAAGAATCGCTGGATCCGACTCTCAGAGTTTGTACCAGTGTTCAATCGTTTGTAACTTTCCCGAACTAAAGACTTTTATGGAGGTATAAATTATCTGTTTTCAGATTTCAGTATTTGATAGTGATTTGTATCTTGACCTAAGTTTTTCGTTCATCATTATCGTATTCAAAAGAAAGACTCTCACGTAGGTATAAGATTATCTTTTTGTCAGATTTAAGTATCTGAGAGATAATTGTTATCTGGACTTGAATCTTATCTTTTATTCCATTATTGCATTCAAAGACAATAATTAACACCCAAAATAATACATTCGATCGAGAGATTCTCACGTAGGTATAAGATTATCTTTTGTCAGATTTAAGTATCTGAGAGATAATATTTATCTGGACTTGAATTTTTCCTTCACTGTATTATTGTTTCTTTCGAAGACGATAAATATTTTCATCAATTGTGGTCCGAATAATTATTTTAAACAACACGCCGAAGTGTTAAATTCTGAACCATCGTTTAGCGAATCGAACTCGAACGCGGGGGTTGAAAGATAATTCTAAGTGGAGAATTATCGCGGGCTCGGAACGCGCAGTTGGATCCACCCTAATCTAGTTTGTTTTTTTAACGAAACAATGATGATACCGCAACCCACCCTTTCATGTCATGCGCAGTTTTTTCACCCTTACATCAGAAGGTTTACTTTGCATGTTACCCCCTCACAACCTCAACATCCCCTACTGCATCTCCAAGACCCAACTCTTTCAGATGAAAAGTACCGCGCATGGATTGAAGTTTAGTCAGGCTAAAATTGATTATCATTCTATGGGGATTGAGGGTATGCAGTGTAGGTATGCGAATTCACCGGTGACTGTTAAGGATGATTTTGGAGCAGTCATGGATGAGCTTCAAAAATTCTTGTCCAGAACTAGGTAGTACATCGTACACACGTATGATTGTGATTATGTCGGATTGTTTAAGTATGAAGTTATTTTTGTGAATTTTGCTTTACATTTTGTTGTGAATTTCTTATGTTTTTGTAAATTTTGGAGAAGTTTCACCAGTACACATTTATATTACAAAATGTTAAAATATACGGGTTGACGAGTTTTTCAAGGAAAAACTAGCACCATCACTGGTAATCTATAAATAGTTTCAAATGTGTAATGTTGTTGGTTATTTGGATTTTTCATTTTATTGGGATAACGTCACTTTTGGTCCATCATATTTACAGTTAAGATCATTTTAGTCACTCATGTATAAATTATGACTTTAGCATCCCTAATATTTGAATTTAGTTTTAGCAAAATCCTTGTGGATATTTTTACCATTAAATATGAGCATACATTGCTCACATGAAGGGGCTAAAGTGAAACCAAATTCAAGAATAAGAATATCCAAAAGGATTTAAGTAAAAACCAAATCAGAACATTAAGGCTTCGTTTGATTGGGGTTTATAGAAGTGATATATTCATTATCACTCCTAATTTCAGTTTGGTTAAACAAGCTCGGCCCATGATACATAGTAGGCCCGGTTTTTTATCACACCTATTCTAGGATACTGGATACCACCTATATAGTAGGCGGTATCTATTATCACGAGATTATATCCAAACCTCTTTAGACATGGTAATTACTAGTTTACCCCTGTAATTAAAAAAAATACATAACCTAGTTTCTTTGGTATTAAACCATTGTTCATGCAAAGTAAAATATATTTTTTATAATTCACTCGATTCTATTATGATATCGAGATGATTATTTGTTTTATATTTAGATTATTTTCCAATCATATTTTATGGTTATCAATTTTGAAATAAAATTGTGCTTACCATGGGAAGATAATGAATATTTTTTAAAATTGATTTCTTCCTAAAATGAAGCAAGAGGAAGTTTGAAGAATAAAAGGTTGAATTATATTTTATTTTCTAGATTTTTGAAAAGTGAGAATATGACTTTTGGTTATATGTTGAATATGGTATTCCAAGTCTCTCTTGCCTTGCTGGTAAGTAAAAAAAAATATGGGCAATTTTGGTATTCCAAAAAAATTAATAGAATATTTCAGGGTTTTTCTATTGAATCCATCTTAATATAAAATGCTAACCAAACAATTTGAAAATAAATTCTTAGGATATCAGTCTTATTTATCTATGCAACCAAACAATTTTTCGTCAATGTATCCCTTCATTTCTACCATAACTATCAAGCATAATTTTATCACATTCAATCCTATGGGGGCAACCAAACGAAGCCTAAGGATGTTAAGTCATAATTTAACCTTACGGGCTAAAGTGATTCTAACTAAAAATATGAGGGATCAAAAGTGACATTAGCCCTATTTTATTTATTGAAAATTTTAGTTTGGGCTGGATTCAACTAATTAAATAAGTATTTACCTTATTACATTTCAAGAAAATTGACCAATGGGAGCCTGTCGCATTTATCTTGTTTAAAACATTGGAATTTAGTAGAAATAGAACCCTTCCCCTATTGTCACCTCTATTGATATGGTAAAAGATTAATTTAAGTTAATTAATTTTATTTTCTGGGTTCATTTCTTAACACATAGTAATAGATCATTTTTTTGAGAGTATATATCACATTTATTTTTCTATGTAACAATTACTTTAAATTTACCGCTGATAGTGTTATACTCGACCATAACTTAGAGGCCGTTTGGCCCAGCTTATGAAACGCTAAAATATGTTTGGACTCTTAACAGTAATTTTTGGTGTGTTTGGCCCCTTTCTATAATCTCATTTGAGAATTTTTGTGTTACAAAAGCACGTTTTGAAAATGCTGAAAATTCTAGATTTTGCAATAATCAATTCTGAAAAAATTAATCATCACATAATCAATTATGCAAAAGTTGAGACAAGCTCACCCTTAAGTATCATAAAATTTTTGGTGGAGTAGGAATTTCTACATTATGGATAAAGTATTAACTTTTGAATATTTAGGGAGAAAGAAATATAAAGTTAATTATTTTTCATAATATGTTAATGCTAGACTAAAGTTGGTTTCATGCCAACTACTTGTATTGCTATATTTTTATATGTATATTTTTGTTTTCTCATCAAAAAGTTGAAAATAAAGGTAAAACTTATACTTATTTTAGTTAAGCCTAAACACAACTACTATATTCTACATAATATCAATTTGTTATTGAATTCAAATATGATAATAGATATTATTTGACTTTAATTCAATAAATTAAGAGTCTCAAGCATTCATTAACAATTTTTAATTGAAAAACATATAATTATTTTGAATTGACACATTAAAATATTTAGGTATCTTTTTTTAAAAAAATATACTTCCAAGTTCTTTTTGGTAATTATTGGTATATCGTTTAGGACTATAGATAGCATATATATAAATATTTACCAAAATAGTAAAGTATCTCGAATGCATATTCAACCATGATAACAATTTAACATATTTGATAATTTGAACTCCATATAATTTGACATAATTACAAAATCTTTAACAAAATTTTTAAACTGGTAAGTGGTAACTAGTCGATTCAGATCAAATAGTGTTTTACATTACCTGTGTTTCTCAGATTTTTCACAATATATATGCAACTTTAAATCAAATAGTAGTAACATTGCCTGTTTCTTTTTAAGATTTTTTACATTATATAAGCAACTTGAGATCAGATAGTCGACACATTACATTATTATTTCTAGATTTTTGTTTTGAATGCTGATTTTTTTATAGATTTTATTACAATATATATGCAACTTGATTACATATAGAAATATCACCCTTTTTCATAAAATTAAAACTTCTAATATATGGTGCATTTTTTTTTTTTGGTTTCCCAAGAATTTCCACCGCCGACCGCAGTGACTAATCCCTATTGCAGATGGCTTGCACCTCAAAGGGTGGGACTGTTGGCCACAAGAATTCTTTCCATTCCCAAAGGTGGGGATCGAACCCTCGACCTTTGGTTAAGGGAAGAGGAGCCTTTGCCGCTCCACCACAACCCTGTGGTTTAATATATGGTGCATAATATGACAATGACTAGCATTTGTAGGTATATATTATTTTTGGTAATTTTATAGTGATAAATAACGTTTGCTTGTAAGTGGTAGATGGTGCATTAGTGCTTATATGTATATATATGAAGAAAAAATAAAATATGGTCCTCATTTTACACGTGAATATTTTTGAAAGATAAGGTGCTTGTGGACGTATACAGACGGAGTCAGGATTTTATATTCGGGGCAAATACAAAAAAAAATAATGGGAAAACTCTGATGTTTTTTGAATTTTAAGGGGACAAAACAAATATAAAAAACTTCTAGGCTATAAGAAATATTTTTTCAGACCCTCAACTCAGCTGTATGGACGTATTAAAACAGCGGATATGGTATTCCATTCGAAACATAAGAGACATTTTAGCCGCCACAAGCCCACGACTAGTATTTATTAAAGTTTATATGTCTTTTTTCTTCTTTTTCCTTTTTTAATATTATCAGATATTAGACCAACATAAAAGCTAGTGTACGTTATGAACTGGTAAGCTAGTGTACGTTAGACCAACATAAAAGCTAGGGGCCTAATTGGTCAGCATTGTTATAGACGTTTCCTGATTATGTGCAATATATGTGTGGATAGCCCTATGTGTCTAGTTTTATGGAAAGAAAACGGTTCATGAATCCGAACTTTCTACAATGAGTTATGAATTTTCTCGTGAAGATGCGCACAGCTGTCTGCACAGCCGACAGATTTTTAGCTAACTTTGAATACAAAACTGCTATGTTATAGACGTGTCTTGATTATGTGCGATATATGTGTGGATAGACCTATGTGTCTAGTTTCATGGAAAGAAAACGGTTCATGAATCCGAGCTTTCTACAATAAGTTATGAATTTTTTCATGAAGACGCGCACAGCTACCTGCACAGCCGAGAAGCTCCAAAAAGTTAACGGACATGTGCGAGGCACATGTCAAAATCCGTCAAATTACTAACGATGGTACCCAAAGTGAGAAAAAAAAACATATTTGGTACCAAAAGTGAGAAAAGTGAAAAGCGTGGTACCATTTGCGAACTAACCTTATCCTATGGTATCAAAATTGTAATTTTTCCAAATAGCATATACAAAAGGGAAAGAAAATGAAGACTTTGAAAATAGTATTATGTGAAGTATGGAAAATAGTATTAAGAGAGAGAAATTTTTTTAAAAATGAAAATGAGGAGATAGAAGGTGGGGCCGGATGGGTGAGAGGTATTAAGAGAGAGAGAGAGATTTTTTTTTAAAAAGAAAATAGGAGAGAGAAAGGGTAGGTGAGAGGTAGGGAGAGATTTTTTTAAAAAAAGAAAATTTAGTAGTATGGCAACCAACCATATGTTTTGGAGATTTTTACTGAGAAAATTGATTTTTGGGAGAAGAGCATGCCAACCAATTAGGGCCTAGTATTTCCTTTTTTCTAACCCTATCCCGACTTGATCGCACTCAAATGTATTTCACAAGGAGAGTATATTACATTTGCCATATAATTGATAAATTATTTTATAAAATACACAAGGGTTTAACCGAGCCGGGAGCGGGCTAGAATTTCCCGTCTATCTCGTTTTAATTGTGAACCATGTCTCTCTCATATACGTTTTTAAAAACACTCAAAGCAGCAATAATTGTAATAAAAAATAGTAATTCATAAATAAATAAATTGCATCATACAATTGGGTTTTAGGGCACGATCTCTCTCACAAACATAACAGGTCCCATGACTTGTGACTATAAGAACTCAAAGCACATTCAATGGCATTTCGGACTTTAGATGTTTGCATGACATTTCTTCCCACGACAAATCCACCAAAATTGTAGGTTTTAAACCGCTGGATCTGTACATAATGATGTCATAAGTGAAATGATCACCTCATCATGTATAATATAGTGGTTTAAAACCCACTTGGGCACGTACCCAAGTGGGTAACATCTAATTAACCCTCTTCTTGTCTTGTTCTTATTTGTCGTCTGATCGTAATAACAATAAGAATTTCGTATATTTCCAAACATTTACAACGAAAAAGACGAGCATTCTGGTATTTGATGTATATATGCAGCCAAATGTTTGAATGAGAAAAACCAACCCATACTTTTCTGGAGTCGGTAGTTATTGTAACACTGCATATACTCGGTAGTGGTATTTCACGGGCATACCAACTATTAGGACTTTATTTCATAGTCCAAGTCATAGCATAAACTAGACATACCAGATACAGACTTTCTTTTCCTAGATTAAGTGTATCATTGTGCTAAAAGTTACAATTATAAACACTGTTCCAACAATGACCCCATAGTGAGAACTGAGAACAATTGTCGTCACAAAGACCCAACAATCCCCTCCCTAGCATAGGCACATAGTCATCGTTGCCACACGGGCCAATGAACCCCTCGATAGCACCTGTGACCTTAGCTCTCCTAATTTATGAGCTCAAAAGTTCTCGAGTTGTATTAAAACTTTTAGTTGTTACTACCAACAATGCAACTCAAATCTTTAAACCTTACAGCAGCCAAACATCATGTTTTGACAGTTAAAATTTGCTAGACTCCCACCACCACCAGGAGAATGATTGCTCTAACAGTGGCAACAAATCTTACATACTTTTTCGTTGCTCATTGAACAAGTACATTTTGCTAGTACAAGGATTAAAAAAAAATAGAAGCAAGAAGGACAAAGTAGATTTTGCTACATTAGCAGAACCAATTAATGTTTTGTCAACTCTATCTCTAGTCCAAAATATATTTAAACTCTGATTTTTGGAACAAAACCATCTGATTGTACTTTTAATTCACATTTGTCAACTAATAATAGGATCAAACAAACATCATCAAACTAGTTCACACGGAATCACACCAAAGTCAACACTTAAAACCAAACACTACCTAAGGACATTATACCCAAAATCAGATAAACACAATAATCTGAGAGATTGAGATTGCACAAGGCATTACACTGTAGTATGTGAAACTAGCCACACAACAAGCTAATGATGACACACTAGGACAATCAACCACTATTAAATGCTGAAACAAGAAAACGAGAAATAAGTTTCAATCTTCTCGTTTAAACCTACCTATTTTCAAGAATATTTATAAAACGAAATGCTCTTGTCATCAGACACACTGGCAAGCAGACAAGATCTTACATCGGTCCGCAATGGTGGTCCAAACGCCACTGCCCATACCTGGTCAGTGTGGCTGGTCAATATTTGTGTAGCCGCTCTCATTTTAAGATCCCACAGCCTAACTGTCTTGTCACTCGAACCAGTAGCAATTGCTGCCCCGTCTGGAGAAACATCCACACTCAGAACCCAGCTAGAGTGGCCTGACATAGATGTAATCAATGATTTCCTCTCTGCATCATACACGTGAATATGACCGTCGTCTGAGGCAGAGAAGAGTACCCTTGAGTCAAGAGGTGCTGATGAGTACACCAGACTCCGAACGGGCATGCAATGGCCTTCCAAGTGATGCAAGAATTTGGAACGGGTCACGTCGAAAACTGAAATGGTGCCGTCCATTGAGCCACAAGAGATTTGTCTACCATCGGGGCTCCATGCCACCGAGAGGGCAAATTTTTTGCTGTTACTTTTTTCTGAAGGCTTCAATCCTTCGGGTCGAGGTACTTCTAGCGTGGCAATTAGTCTCCATTCGGCAGTATCCCAAAGTTTCACTGAAGCGCTACCACCTCCAGCTGCTGCCAGTGTTGTACCCTGATAAAGAAAAAGTTTTGATGAGTTGATCAAAAGTTTTGTATGGCATGGCAAAGCAGAATATACAGGGGAACATTCTACGGGTTTCCTAATTAAATGTGGCATGTATCCCTCATTAAGAAATGTTTAATATGTTCAGTTTATAGTAAGTTTATTAGTTAGTCTGAGATTCAGGAAATCCCAGAGAGTCATTTTTGTTAAAGAGTGACCTAAATTCGCAAGGAAACCCAAAAAGAGAGAAAAAATGTTTGCATAATGAGAAGTTGAACCTTTGAAATAGCTTCTAACCACCCATCCTGACCCCACCACCAAAACCAAAAAATCTAAAAAGAAGGAGAAGGCAGAGGATAAAACAATCATGTCTCCAGTTATTCCATCAATCTAACACTCCTCTTATAACTCGCATGCATCCACTCTGGTGACCAGTTTATTCATGATTGTAAGTACGGTACTGAGATGTCGCTTATTGTTTATTCAAAACTGATTTTGTCGCAACACATATAAATGTAAAGGGAATGGTGACTATATGGAGGCTTGAAATAGTGAACAAGCTCTTTTGGCCATTTCCCCAACTTTTTCCGCAATCTTTATAATTCCACAATTTTGCTTCCATCTTTTCATTCACTTTTAGCTGCATGCGATGTCAATTGTTTTATTTCCTTACACAGGGCTCACAAGAAAATTACTTAATTTCGTTGACACCTCAGGTCGTTGCAACATATAAAGTTTCAACCAAAGATGTTTACATGGAAACTTACGTTTTTCTTTTCCTTATTCTATTCTGTTCGCCAACATTTGGCTAATGAATTGACAAAATTTTGCTTTCCATAACTGTAGTGGCGATGTACTTCAAAGTTCAAACACAACCCTGAAAGTCAGATTTGAGTTATGTTCCTAGTCAATTTGTTTCTTGGACTCATTGTAAAATCCCTACTTCCAAAATTTTCCAGCCAGTCAATCATCAAAAGGAACAGAGGCTTATCATAAAATTGATATAAATCAAGACTTCAAATCCATAATTAATGTCCTTGTCCCATAATTTCCAGTACCAATTCCATGCTAACAAACATAACATGAAATCTCTGCATTAATCTACCTGCACATTATATTTCCCCGAACAATCACTCACAAACACCTAGTGCTGTAAACGAGTCGTCGAGTCGAATAAATTGTTGTTCAAGATTGTTTGAATCATTATCGAGCTTCAAACTCGTTTTTGCACTTGGATTGATTGTTAATCAAGACGAGCTCAAACAAACTTTAGTCGAGCCGAACATGCATCAAGCTCGAGTAGCTTGATTTTTTGTTCCACATATTATATTATTTCTTACTAATCGAATCGAGCCTCGATTCGAACTTATTGAACAGACAAAAAGTTATTCTAAGCTTGGTATGATATGTTAGCGAATCGAGCTTGAACATAATTTTATCGAACGATCTGATGAAACACCAACCCCCACCCCAAAAAAAAGAAAAGGCAAAACTAAGTAAGCATATATATACAAACGACGATTTTAAATAATACCTGAGGATTGAATTGCAATTGCCAGACTTCAGAGGGAGGAGCCTCGAGTGTGGCGATGGTGTTGTTGGTAGCAACATCGAAGACTCGTATGAAGCTGTCGATAGAGGCTGACGCCGCGATTCTGCCGGAGGGGTGAGCCGCCACCGATACGACGCCGAGGCAGTGGCCAGTGTTGGTCTGCAATTTCTCTGGACCTTCCGGATTCCATAGCCGCACGGTCTCATCAAGCGATCCCGTCAAGAGCTGCGCCGCCGAATACTCCGTCGCCGGCACCCACGCCGCCGTCCACACCGAATCGTCATGGGCGTTCTGGACGGCGTTCAACGGCGCTAGCTTCATCGCTTGTGCTGGGGGTTGATACGGTTTAAAACCCTAGCTCAGGTGTGAACTGTTGGAGTAAGTTGAAGTTACTGGGACTGGAAATAAGACATGGTTAGAAAGTTTTGGATAAATATGTAAAATAGACTAAAGTTGGGGTGGTAAATAGAAGGGTAAATTGCCCAAGATCTGCTAGCATCCAACTTTCACTTTTTGCGAGAGGTCCTGAGTTGGAAGGCTCTCCCCTCTTTTGTGAAATTAGATAAAAGTCTTTATATTAAAATTATAACTATTAATTCGAATTTATCAAATAATTGGACTAAATAGGTAGGTTATTCCCCTCATTTTGAATTAAAAAAAAAAGTAGAAATGTAAATTACACTTTGCCCCTGAACTTTAGTCTATGGAACTCTTCCACTGAACTACATGATGTGACAATCACATCCTTACTGATCAATTTCCGTCAAAAATTACATGGCATACAAATATTGGACAAGATTAGAATCCCATTGAGAAAATGACTACTATGGTCCCTCTACTTTTGGGTTTGTCTCACTTTAGTCCTTCATCTAATAAAAGTGGTACATTGATCCCTCTACTTGATACATTGTGTCACTATGGTCCTTTCTTTTCTTTTCTTTATTTCAAACTCACCCCATATGTTCAAATCTTTTCAAAACAGCCAATAGACATTTTTTAATCGAATAAACACTCATCTAAAAGTTTAGCAAAAGGGAATTTCCACTTGATTAGGCCCAACATGCTTGCGAAATAAAATTAACCTTGCATAAATTTATACCTTCTTTTGACCGCCTTATCGCCGGGTATTTCAAGTCCTCGTTTTTACGGACTCATTCCAACCACCAACCGCAGCTTATGGTTCGCAGTCCTTAGCTCCTTCGGCGATACACAACACAGCCCCCTTCGTTTCCTGCCCGAGGGCGTAAAAGGTATAAACAGATAGAATTATAATTTGGATTTTGGACAACAAGTTGGACAAAGCCTTCTTTTATTCATGAAATACAAAACTAAAATTACATAATCTTATTCTACTCCTATATTGGAGGAGAAAACCTTTTAGCCTCTCATAAGAGGTCTTACTATTGGGGAAACCCCCATACACTCGAAGATTAAAACTATAACAGAAGAAAGATTACAACTGCTTCTATGATGTGTTGTATTAAAAGAGTTGGAGAAAATTTTCGATGATCCCCATTTGCTTCTGACTCCCTTCTTATAGTTTTGAGTTTCGGATTCCAAACTCCCTTTAATCTTTTGACGTCAGGGCATACGTCAATCTTTATTAGTGCGCGTGGGTCCCTGTGTTTGCCACTTTGTCTGCCACGCCTAACTGTTTACAGCTGGTTGGGTTTCCAGCTGTGGTTTTCAATCAATCACATGACTGATGGTTGGTGCACCTACTTTTTAGGCCGCCTTTGTCTTTTACATGATGTTACCGGGGTTTGTGAAAACCTTTTGGGTAAAATGTTTTCCTTTTTCCCTTATCCTTATCGAATTCGGGTTTTGCCTTGGTAACCCGTATTTTTGTATCAAATAAGGGTTTTTCTTGGAACTCACAACTTGAACATTCCCGGTTGTGCCAACGATCAACATGCATCATGTTGCAGGCCTTCTTCCTGGTTGATTCGGTTGCTGGTAACTTGTTTTCCCAGATTACTGTCCGTTTTTGCTCGAAGACCTTTTCTACGAAATCTGTACTTTTTCCTGTCATAGAATTTAACAGGAATGACCCATTCACTGAATGTGTGAAGATCTTGAATGGATACTTAACCTTGTCCATCTCTATAAGACAGACCCACATACCCCATGCTCTTCTGGTGGATATATCGTCTTCATTGATATTGCTAACCAAAGGAGCTTCATCTGTTGAGGCCTGTATTTTGTTATAGGCCATCATGTCTGGTCTCTGTAATTTCATAAAATGAAATGCTGGATGAGACCCTTTTCCTGTGATTTCTGGAGCTGCTGAAATGAACTTTAACTCCAAGATATCGCCCCTCTTGAGGTGTGGGTTGTTTTACCTGTCTGTGGCCTAAGATTAATCTCTCCCTCTTTAACCCCAGAGGTGGTGGGTTGACTTGAACTAGTAGGAGCTGACGCTTCCTTTAGCTCAATTTTTTCCATTTTCTCAGAATCTGAGAATGGACTTGTGCAAATGGTATTTGAATCCACTGCTCCGGGTATAGAGCCCCGTTCTCTAAACGCAGGTGTAGAGTCCTGCTCTCTTAACTCGCGAGTCATCACCGAAGATGATGCCTTTCGAATTGGTTCTTGTAGTGTATTCCATAACATAGTCATGGCGTACGTCGTTCCCTTAAGGGTTTCCTGGATGATGCCCAGATCAGCTCGTTGTACATGGCCAGCTACTTCAGCATTGACTGATAACTGTCCAATCTTTTTGTTAAGCTCCTCAAGGTTTTCCCTGAGATGTCTGTATCTCGTAATGATGGAGTTGGCCTCAGCTACTTCCATCTCTTGTTAGGAAATCTGTAAGAATATTTTCATGAGATTTTACCATAATAATGTCAAAACAATAATATTGACATTCCGCTTGCCATCTGAGAATACGAGCTTTTTCTATTTTTGATTCAAGTTTATTTTTTAAAAAAGCTTTAACATTTGTATTATCAACCTTTAAGGTAAATTCTTTTGCTAGTAAAAATAATGGCCATTTTTTAAAGGCCTTCCAAACCGCAAAGAATTCTTTCTCGTTAATATGCCAAAGACTGGCTTGTTGTTCAGTGAACAATCCTCCTGCATATCTACAAGGTTCTTCCCTTGTAGTTGTTTTCTTCATGAGCACTGCTGCCCATCTATAATCATTGGCGTTGATATAGACTACCAGGTCATCCTTATCTTGGGGTATTGCAAGTTTAGGCAGATTATTGCAAACCTGTTTCAACTCACGAATCCTTTGAGTGTGAATTTCTTCCCACTTTCATTTTGAGCTTTCCGTTTCTTTTAAAAGAGGTCGGAAATCTTTCCTATATTTTGCTAGATCCTTAATGAAAATTCCAGCAAAGTTGACAACTCCTAAAAAACTTTGAAGCTGTTTTTTATCTTTTAAAATATCAGGAAAATTGCGTATTTTTTCCACAATATGTTCCTGGAGTTCAATACCAGTTTCATCAATAAGAATGCCAAGAAATTCGATCTAATTAACACTAATTATTGCTTTCTTTTCTGAAAGCACCAATTCTTCATTAAAACATACATGAGAAAATATTTCAAGATGTTTAATATGTTCTTCCATATTTCTTGATGCAATTAATATATCGTCGATATAGACAAACATAAACTCGAAATAATCTTTGAATAAATTATCCATTTTCCTTTGATATATCTGGGGTGCATTTGCTAATCCCATTGGAAGTACATTCCAGATATATTGACCTTGAGGGGTAGAGAAAGCCGTATACTTTCTGGATTCCTTTTCCATATTAATCTGATAGAAACCAGATTTACAATCAAATTTCGAAAAAACTTTAGCATCTTTAATGCACTCAATTAAGTGTTCTCTGCTTGGGATGTAGTAACTATCAAATTCTAGTATCTTATTGATACCTTCGTAATTGATGACTAATCTAGCTTTTCCTCTTTTTACCTCGCTATGGTTTCTTACCAGAAAACCAGGGCTACTATAACTAGAGACTCCAGCTTCTATGAGTTTAAGATTGATATGTTCTTTTATGATTGTTTACATATCTTTCTTGTCCTCCATATTCATCTGGATTGGCTTGTATCGAACATACTCGTACTTGCATTGTTCTTTTACTTTCAGAGTAGCTTCGATCTTGTTTTTATCCCACCAAGCCAAAGGATTCTCATTAAAGTTCCTTTGAATTAGTCTCTTCACATTTTCGAGAGAAAGTAAACTTTCTTCGTTAATGTTGTCTATGGACCTATACTGTAATTCCTTTTTAAGAAGTTGTAGCTCTTCTTGCGAATTCTCATAACAGTTTTCGTCCTGGCTTTCAATTAGACCATGTAGTCTAAAAGACAAAATAGTTTTTCCAAATCTTCGTTTATCCTTCATTTTAGGATGGGTTAATTTGGAATCGGGATTAAAATCACCACGTTTTGCTGCGAAATAGAATAGGCATGAGCCGATTAAAAGCAGTTGCGCGTCGCAAAACTTGTATGTCATTACCACAAGGAGTGGTAAAAACCAACAATTTGGTGTTGTTATCTTGCACATATTTTGCAAAGGTCTGGATAAAATTGTTACCTAGCAAAATATCTGCTCCTGTATCATGAAAATAGATAGGTGACATTTTTACCTTGAACCAAGGTGTGCCCAATGCTCCTCCAATCATGATATGTGCTTCTCGGATTCCTTTATTGAGAATGAGGATTTTCTTAGAGAAATCCCTTCCTGCAATAACGGGTAAGGCTTCCATAGCATTACTAGGAAATACCCCGGGTTTTGATGCACAAATCCCTGATCCAGAATCAATATAAGCTGCAAAATATTCAGATTTATATTGGTCGTATAACATACCAACAAATATGTAAATAGAAAAGGGGCTAGTCATTTATTCAACTTGAATAATATGTCCATCCAGGCTAAATTCCATGCCTTTTCCTTTTCTTCCCCAAGGTTTATGTTCCTCAAGGAAACTCAATCCCAGTATAGCTATTCCTGGGTCACGTCCTGCTATTCCTGTAACAAATACTTCATAGCCTGCTATTTCTAGCATTCCTTCATATTTGTTAACAGTAGATTGTTGCAAGTGATATAGCTCATCGCAGGGAAAGTAATTATCTTTCTCTGTAATATCAAACATTATTTGCACGTCTTTCCATCCTTCTGGGCATTTAATTTTTACATTATCTACCCGAATAGCTTGAGGAGTTGGATCGTTGAGTAACTCTTTTCCTTTTAAGCTCCTTATCCTTTCTTCTGAAAAGGACATCTTGCTACTAAAATCTGTTCTAGAACTCATCGAACGATCTAGAACTGGATGGTCTCGAATTAAGATATCTACACCTCCAATTCTTGGGATTTGAATTGGATCGGGTGCCATTACCTTAGCAAATTCCTTGAAAATTCTTGGAATTTCAATATACTCTTTCCGGATAAACAAATCAGAAGGATGTGTATTGGAAAGTGCATAAGCAATTCTATATGTAATAGAATAAGGTCTGTTCCCTTCTTTCATTAGATTTGTTCTTTTAAAATCCTGATGAAGGGTTAAGACTCGGCTGAAATCTTGGTCAGCTAGGTTATATGCAATTCTTGGATGAATGTCAAACATAAGTTTACCTGCATATAAATTCCCTACTATTGTACCAAGACAACCGTCTCTTAGGTTGTTAATTCTTTTATCCATTATGGATAAATTTAACGGCGAATTAACACCTTCTTTGAAAGTAGATTTGATTACTACTTCAATGGTTCCTATATGGATCCATTTCATCGTAAGAGCTTCTTCTTCTCTCAGCTTACTTAGTTCTTCCAGAATTTCTTCTTTCGGAATAAGTTGCATATCCATCACATTACCAGTTAATTCCATAGGGATTGCAAATTCCCCGGAACTCACTTTGTATCTGATGTTATGCCACCTTTGATTTAATCCTATTTGATTTAGGATTCGACTAACGCTGTTGACTCTAAACCCATCGTATTTATCAATACTTGAGTTTTGTCGCATGATCTTTTCCATGGTCTTATCTAATATGTAGGCTTTGGAAAAGAAACCAGCTAGGCTATCAGTTGTTTGAAGCCTATCCCCTTCGGTGGAGTATTCCATTAGAAAAAATTCAATCTTTCTTGGAATATAGAATGATTGCTTTTATTCATACTTTCGATCCAAATTTCGAGAGTATGAATATTTTGTGACCAGACCTGAATCTTGGTCTCATGCTCAATTATTTTACTTAGGCGGAGCGGTGTTTCGCCCAAGAGTTGAACTGTAGATCTATAATGCTGGATTATGGTTCTACTCCTTTCTATCTTTTCTCTGAAATCAGAGATAACAGTTCTCAGTTGTGGAACTGTACAAATAGGAATTCCTGGCATTATTCCGATTCGGTTGATGTTTCATCGGAATCACTGTCTATTTCCTCCTCATAGACGCTTTCGTCCGAGAGGATATTGTCGAATTGGTATATTGGTACCAAATCGCCGTAGAAAACTGCATCCAGTATATCTGCAGTGGCTTCAAATTGTTTTATTTCGCCACCCTTTTGCGGACAATCTGGAGAAATGTGGCCACGAGCTCCACATGTCCAGCAGTTACAATCTTTGAAACTTTCATTAGCTCTGGTATGAGCCTTTCTGAAAGTTCATTTTATAGGTTTCTTTTCGCCTGAATTCCTTGACCCTTGGGAAGAAACCCTGGTTGGTCTTGTTCTCTGGCCAGATTTATATGATCGGGCTTTTGATTTAGACCACCAAGACTTATGCCTGAAAGCAGATCGTCTTTTGTTGCTACTGTTATCCGAGCGAACAAAATGCTTTCTCCTTTTTCTCTGTTCGATTGGTTCTCCAATTATTGTTGGAAAATCATTATTATCACAGCAAAGAGGGGTTCTCTTCATTCTTCCTCTCAGCCTTTTCATGTTCTTTTGAACGGCTGCTTGTCGACACCAGTCTTTCATTTGTCTTTTAAGAAAGACATTTGTCTTACGACTGTATCAACTTGTCCTTCTGGAACCTTGTAAGAATGTATTAACATTTCTCTCCAAGGGCTACAGATTTTTGCAAAGAACATAGGTGCAGCAATCTCTGCACTTACATCCGCATGAAAGAAATATTTTCGGAACCAATAGATATATTCATCAATGGCACAAATATTTCTTAGCTCAAGACCATAGAGTGCCTGTGTGTACTCTCTGGTTCTTTCAGCATTATTTTCACCGAAGTATCCATCTCCGACGAAATTTAATTTGGTTATTCTTCCAAATCTATCTGCAATAGTGCTTTTAGATTCTCCGGCTAGCACCTCTTGCATAGATTCTGCCGGGGTGCGTTCCCATCCCACTTTAACAGAACCTTCTAAGCTTAACTCCATTAATCTTATGAAGTTTTCCTTATCCAATTCCAGTGTAGTAGCGGCTATTTTCATAGAGGCTACCCATTCATCGATTATTTTTTCGATGTTTCTGAAATCAATGATATCCAAATTTAGGATAGTACCATAGGGGTTCAAGGTACTTGACATAGTCCTTGCCCATGGTGTATTTCCCGGTATCCTAATTGGATTTCTCGTGTGATTTGCTCTAAACGTTACCCCTCTAAGAGCGGGTTCTGCGTTTGTATGCAAATCTTCACCTTCTCGCATCAGCACATCCGGTGGAGGAATATTAGATGCTGAACTCTGTCCAGGTGCTGGAAGTCCTAGAGCTAGTTCATTAGCTTTTATATTAGCTAGCTCCACAACATGTAATTGTGAGAAAGACTCAGCTAATTCCTGAAGATCAGATGGATCTACTCTTGTTATATCCATATCATTTGATACTTCTGAGGATATCAATGAGTAGTTCATCATGAGTTTTTGGCTTAGGAACTTCCTTAGCCTTTCCCTTCTGATGTAGAAGAGGTACTTGTCCAAGCGCATCACCGATCATATCCTTTTTTGGTTTGGATGTTCCGGTTATACCTTGTCTAGATTTCAGATCTATGACTTCAGTCTTTAGATCCGCAACAGATCTTTGTAGATCTGGAATAGGCTTGGGGGTTTCCTCAAGTTTTTGGTTCAAGTTTTTGATTTTCATAGGTAGATGTTCTAGCCTATGTCCGTAATCTTGAACTGTCTTTTGGATTTCTCTAAGATCTTTAGAAATCTTAGATGTATCCGGTTCAATTTCCTTCCAATTCATATAAAACTTTAGTAATTGAAAGAGTTATCTTTGTTAGCTTTCCTTGGCCATTTGCCTTGGATCTCTGCAAGGTGTAGGTCACTCGCTATATTGCCTTGAAATTTTTTATCCATGGCAAACTTTCTCTCATAATACCGGATTGATGCCGGTAAATCCTTTACAGAAGTCTTCTTCTGTACTTGTGTAATTGTTTCTCTAATTTCTTTAGAGAGTCTCTTGTGCTTTTGGATTAATTTATCAATCCCTTTTTCTCGTTGTTTTTCCAGTATCTGGAAATACTCCTTCTTTTCGTCATAGATCGAACGATTGTTCGGTTCCATTGTTGTTTTGATTCTCCTCCATAAGGATTAGACTTAATCTTATGTCAAATTATTTAAGTATTTCATTAATAACCTAAGGCTCTGATACCAACAATGACATAAGGGACTAGAGGACCTTAATGACATAGAATTTTGAACATAAGGGACTTAAGTGAAACAAATATTACCTGAGGGACTTAAGTGATACCAACAGAAAAGATGGGGGACTATAGATGCTATTATCTCATCTCCATTCATGAAAACAAATTTGTTAAAGTATGTTAAAACAAAAAAGTTCACTTTTTATATTTCTTAAAAGGGATAATTATATCTACACCCCTTCACGAATGGCCTGATTACAAATATATCCCCATTGTTTGTATATTACATCCACATTCACTGTAGTTTGTTTAAATCCATTAACCTCTGTTAGGATTACACTAGGATTTTGTTAAAAAAATATGTGATCCAACTAAAATGCCCTTATAATCAATATTATTGAATTTTTTTTATCAAAAATTGCAATTTTGAAAAGAAAAAAGAAAAAAATATTAAAGAAATGTTCAAATATTAGAAATTATTATATAAATAATAAAAAATATCTAAAAAAATTTAGTATATATCAAAAATTATTATAAAAATATCTTTAAAATATAAAAAAAATCTTGGTGGTCCCCCAAGTGGCATACAAAAGGGTCTAGAAGGGGAAGAGGGGTTTGAATAGACCCTGAAATCTTTTTCGACTTCAAAAATTTCGTATCACTTTAAAGAATTTGAACGCTTAGAAAGCAGAGCGCTAGGTCAAGCGCTAGAGATAGATAACTTAGTGATTTTGGCAATTACCAAAGTAGGGTAACGCTTAGATCGCTTAATCAGAGTTAGCACAATGGAATTGATTTGTATGCTTAGCGTTCTTTTTAATCGATTAGTCGCTTAACTGTTTTTAAAACCTATTCAAGATATGATGCAAATAGTAAAGTTAAGCAATAAAACAGTAAAAGATAAATGACACAAGATATGAAAGGTTCACTGGGTGATGTAATCCCAGCTACGTCCTTCTTCTCCTTTACACTAGGAGGAAATCCACTAGAATGATTATCGAAGGATCACACAGAGGCTTCTACAAAATAGAGGATGAAAGGAAGATGATCTTGAGCTCTTTGATCACACAGACTTCAGCTTCAGTAGAGATCTTCTTCAACAAGCTTCTCTCACACAGAAATGCTTCTTGTAAATTAACAACTTTCTCACGCAGATGAAAGAGGTTGAGGGTTTTCGTCGGGGGTTTGTTTGATTTTGAGAAGTTCAAACAACTTAGGATATCTCAATAATAGTGTAGGGTTCTTCTATGAAGATGTTTGAGATATAGGTGACTGTCTTTGGAATGTATATGAAAAGCTTGAAGGATTTTAGATATGGAGTTTTGTAAGATTTTCTTGGACTGATTTCAGCAAAGTTTTGACCTAATTCTTGTATGAATGCGTGTATATTTAGGGTTTCCTGAGAGGTGCTATTTATAGGCGTTTCTTGGAATTTGTCCGTTGGACACATGCAAGCACGTGCCTCTCACGTAGCGAGTGAGTAGTACCTTTTTCTGACATTCCTAAAATTCTGCTGCACGATTTGATGTGGTACGTTTGAACTCTAAAACACTGACAGTCTTAGCCAATAGGGTGGCTTGCTCCATATGCAATTCGTTCTTATCACATTTAATGCTCTTATCAAACATTTAATGCATTTGAATTTAATTCTCGTTGGAAATAAATGCCTGTTGATGATTGCATTTAAGTCCTTAATGACTTTGAAATTTATTTCAGGCGAATCTGATCATTTGATCACTTGATTCATAACTCTTGAAATGTCCTTAGCGATTAGCAGTCGCTTAAGACAAATTCTTCATCTTCGCTTGGCTTTAGACGCTGATCTTCAATTTCATCTTTGACAGACTCACCTAGAATTCTATTAGCTGTCCACGCCGAATCATCATGGGCGTTCTGGACGGCGTTCAACGGCGCTAGCTTTATGCTTGTGCAGGGGTTTGATTCGGTTTAAAACCCTAGCTCAGGTGTGAACTGTGGGAGTGAGTTGAAGTTACTAGGACTGGAAATAAGACATGATTAGAAACTTTTGGTTAAATATGTATAATAGGGTAGAGTTGGGGTGGTAAATTAGATGGGTAAATTACACTTTGCCCCCTGAACTATAATGTATGTATCGAACACCTCCGCTGAACTACATGATGTAACAATTACATCCTTACTGATCAATTTCTGTCAAAAATTACATGGCATGCAAATATTGGACAAGACTAGAATACCATTCATGAAAACAAATTTGTTAAAGCATGTTAAAACTAAAAAGGTCACTTTTTATATTTCTTAAAAAGGGATAATTATATCTACAACCTCTAATTACAAATATACCCCCGTCGTTCGTACATTACATCCACATCCACTCTAGTTTGTTTAAATCCATTAACCTCTGTTAGGATTACACTAGGATTTTGTTCAAAAGATATGTGATCTGATTAGAATGCCCTTATAATCAATATTAATGATTTTTTTTAATCATAAATTGCAATTTTGAAAAAAAAATATTAAGGAAATGTTCAAAATATTAGAAATTATTATATAAATAATAAAAAATATCTAAAAAATATAAAAATATTTATTAAATATTATAAATTATTATAAAACTATCTTTAAAATATAAAAAAATATTTAGTAAATATTTAAAATTTTTGAAAATTATAGAAAGTATTTAGTAAATATTAGAAAATATCTAAAAGATAGAGAATATATTTAGTAAATATTAGGAATTATTGTAAAAATATTACAAAATATCTTAAAACTCTAACAAAATATTTAATAAATATTAGGAAATATCTTAAAAATATAAACAATATTTATAAATGTTAGACAATACCTTAAAAGTATAAAAAAAATTTAGTAAATATTATAAAATATTTTAAAAGTATAAAAATTATTTACTAAATATTAGAAATAAATATTTATTATAAATGAAAAAACTAGAAGGAAAAAAAAGAAATGAAAAAAATACAAAATTTAAAATAAAATTTTGAAAAATGCAAACAAAAAAAAAAGAAAAAAATTAAGAAAAAAAGGAAAACAACACTCGTCATCTTCTTTGCTCTCCACCACCACCCACCACCACTTTCCCCCACCATGCCTCTCTTTGTGTCTTTTTCCGCTGAAACTGACTCCTTGTTTCAAAATCAAATCGATTTGATTTGATACGCATCGAGTTTGACAGAGTTCAATTGAATCGATTTTGAACTGATTTCTATTCGAGTCGATAGTGGGCTTGGGCGGCGAGGTGGCTGGTGTGCTGACGGTGGTGGTGGCGGACGAGAAGATGAGATGCGTTGATTGGTGAGTCGTCTTCTTGGAGAAGAAAACCATGATTTTCAATTTTTATCCTTTTTTTATTTCCTTTTTCTTTTCTATTTTTCTATTTTTTATTTTCTAATTTTTTCCATTTTCTTTTATAGGGTCTAGTCAAGAGCATTTTAACTTTTCAACGATTTTGTTAGGACAAATTCCGCAGTGCAAGATTTTGCAAACTAAAAGGGGTGTGGATGTAATTTACGAAAGATGTGTTGGGAATCGATGCACAGGGAATGCGCGCAGCAGAAACAACATATTTAAAGTTTATAATGCGCATCCCCTAAACAAGGCAAAGGCGACATGGTACCATCGAATTCAAGAAAACATACATAGGGTGTTTACACGTGTTTACCTCTTAAAGAACTCATAGCAATAGATCTTTGTATGCTTACTCCATAGCTTCTAATCCCTTGAACAGATTTTGCTCTAGCTCTCCAAGTGTTGCGCCTCTAAGTGTATCCACACCTTAGTTCGTACCTTCAATTTCTTTTACCAGTGCTAGCCAAAAAAGATTCTACGTTTTGGCTTATAGAGAAAAAAAGATGGAATATTTTAGTTTTCCGTACTCTGCACATGAATTGGAAGAATGAAAGAGGTTGAGAAAGGAAAAAAAAAGACAGAGAAGAATATCTTAAGTTCATAAACTTGTGTAATGTGAATTAATTAATTCTAAAAATAATATATATATATATATATATATGTATGTATATATGTCACCATGAGGCACACGCCTCTTTCACACACACACGACCTACCATGTGTATATATTATATATATATATACACATTATATATATTCATTAATTAATCACATGACAATCAATCAAAATAAGTTAATATAATAATAATAATAATAATAATAATATATCTATCTTTCTATATTGATGTGCACCAAAAATGTCTAAGGGCATTACGATAATTATCATGCCCTCAGCTCGAACTGGGGCGCCACCCATGGATCAAATTCACGGTTAATATACTGGTCAAGCCCAAAAGGCTGACAGCCCATTGGGAATTATGGGCCACTAAGTTGTTAAAGCCCTAAAGTTAATTAGGTTACTTTAATAGTCTAAGGGCTAGATAAAGGGTATATTAATAAGCCCGGTGGGCTGCTACTAAAGCTAAGCCCACGGCCCATAGTCCACTACCAGCTCCATATAAATACCTTTGACGAGTTGATAAAAGGGGATTATCTACTCTCTCAGAAAAAATCCACTGGCTAAGTCTGAGAGTAACACCAATACAGAACTACGAACTGACTTGATCCCACATTCATCCGGTACGTAGGCAACTCCCTGAAACAGTGAGTGCAGTCTATACATTCACCAACCCCCAACCTAGTTTGTCGTGAGTTGGATTGGATCCTTCACCCCACGTGGTAATTTACGTGTTAATTTCTGACTGACGATTTTTACCATCATCAGTTTGGCGCCGTCTGTGGGATCAATGTGCTAGCCACTGAGAATGCAAACTAGGTCCCAAGCACGTACTACCGGTGATAGGATGACTAACAACAATCAGCCAAAAACCGTGGATGAAGTTCCTAACCCAATGCCTGAGGATCAGCCTAATGTTCAAGTAGTTGGAGAAGATCCCCCAAACGGGCAAGCTGATAGCGGGGGTCCTGTCGTACCACCCTTGTTGAATGAGCAAAACGACCCTCCCGTAATGCCAGTAGTGATTCCATTCCCTGCCCCTAAGGTGTTCGAGATCACTCAAAAGGCACTACTTGCTCTGGTAGAGAACGTCTCTGTGCATGTAGTCGCGAGGGCGGTCCAGCAATACGCCCATGCGCACCCATCACGTGTGTCGCCTGTTTCATCACCTGTTAGGGGACAAGGCCCCCAGATGAGAAACACTGAGGAGGCGCTCCCACCTCAACAGAGGGGGCCTCAAGTTCAAAATTCACCCCCTCAGTCAGACCGCAGAGGTCAAGGACCTCATGATAAGAGCCACCCCCAGGGAGTGGCGCCTAGACAATACCCTCACCGAGGCCAGGAGTCCCTGATCCCTGGCGGAATTGGATAAGGTGATCCAACTCTCCAGTGCAGGGGGTAGCGAGCGAAAGAAAAGATAATAGCATCGTCTCATCTCATGAGAGGCCACCGCGTGGAAGAGACCGAAGGCCAACGCCTCCAAGGTCACCCCGTAGAGGTCAAACATCTTTGACCCCGAAGAGACCTTGCCAAGGTGTGAAGACCGACGTACCCCGCCGTGATGAAAGTTTAGATGACCATCGAAGATACAAGGATATGCAGCTGGTACCATTAGCTGTAGCTCCCCCTAAGAGAAGTCCTTTCTGCCCAGCAATTCTGACTGAGTCTTTACCACAATGACTTAAGATACCCTACTTAAGTGAGTATTAGGGGGCTGGTGACCCTCAAGAGCATGTTGACAAGTTCAATGCTAAGGATGGCGTGTATGATGTCAGCGATGCAGCCTACTGCAAGATTTTTTGAAACACGCTATCTGGACAGGCGCTCAGCTGGTTCAATCAACTGCCCGCTGGTACCATCGCAGGCTTCGAGCAGCTAACCAAGCGCTTTCTTAATCATTTTTCCATGAACAAGAAGTACCCCAAGACAGCATCTTTCTTGTTTTTGGTGGTCCAAAAAGATGGAGAGTCCTTGAGAGAGTAAGTACAACGTTTCTCCACAGCGGTGTTAGAAGTACCGCATGTCAACCATGAGCTGTTATCAGGGATAATGCAGAGGAGCTTATGTAATAGTAGGTTCAAAGAGTCCATAGCTGGGAAGCCCCTATCAACTATGGGGAAGCCTCCGAAAAATATATTAGGATCGAAGAGACTATCGGTCCAGCAAAGTGCCAGGGGAGGTGTCTCTCCCCATATCTTTGGATGCATTTTCAGCCCACTCTACAAAGATGGTGAAGTTCTTGGTGGTCAAACCCCCCTCCACCTACAACGTCGGTTTGGGGAGGCCAAGCTTAAACATATTCCAAGCTATCATATCCACCTTTCATGTGAAGGTCAAGTTTCCCTTCCCCGTGGGAACTGGGGAAGCTGTTGGCGATGTGAAGATGGCGAGAGAATATTACGCTAACGCATTGAATAAGCATAAAAGGAACATGGTGACAAAGATCACAGCGACAGGGGAAAACAAATTGCCATCAACTTAATCATACTGGAGGAAATTCACTCGGGGGGCAAGACCCAATCAATCAGCACTTGGCCAAAATCCCAGCAGTCAGACGCCTTTGAAGAGGATGAGAACTGCAACGTGTCGTCCCAAGAAGACAATGCCCATCTCAAAAGTTTTGACCTTTTCTTGTGCATGTACGTATGTTTTTAGGGTTTGCTGAAGGGTACTATTTATAGAGAATTCTTGGGATTTGTCCGTTGAACACATGCAGGCGCGTGTCTATCACGCAGTGCGTAAATAGTCCATTTTTAACATTCCTGAATTTCTGCTATTACCAATTGGACATAAGCAGACTTTGAATTCTGAATCCTGACAGTCTAGTCAAAAGGTGGCTTGTCCACAAGTCATAATGCCTTATCACATTTAATGCACTTATCAGGCATTTAATGATTTTTGAATTTATTTCCCATTGAAAATAAATATCCGTTGATGATTGCATTGAAGTCCTTCATAACTTGAGAATTGATTTCAGGTGAATCTGATCCTTGATCGCTTGAGTAATTTGAGCGCTTGATTTAATATTCCTGAAAAAGTCATTTAGCGTTTGACAAACGCTTAAGACAAATCTTTGGATGTCACTTGACTTCAGACGCTGATTTTTAACTTCATCTCTGACAGACTCACCTAAAATTCTATCAGCGACTCGGTATCTGATACTTAGTCTAAAATCTATAAAGATAAAAATTATAAGCCTAATAAAAATGATAAACTTTCAAACGCTTATACAAAAGTTCTATGAAAGCATAAACTTACGTTCTTTTGGGGTTTAACATAAAATCCTATTCTTGTCATCATCAAAACATCTAACATGAAATTTCCTAACAGGATGATTTATTTTGGATCAAAATCTTCATGTACTCCATTGATGGTGTTGATAAATACCCACTTTTCATAATGTGAGATTTTGTGGTGTTGTAGATTTAATTATGTCAGTCAATTACTTTTGTATTTAGTTCCTTTTGAACTAATCCGTTCTTACGTGATCAGTGTCCCTTCATGGTTGAAATTTATTTTGTGAAGTATTATCAATTTTGTTTGTGATTTTTCTACCATCTAAATTGTTCGGATTATGCCTTCAGATGCCATAGAGGATAGAATGATAGGGCATCTATCTTGTAATTAACTTATGTCGATATTATTAATAAAGACATTATTTAGTTTTCACTTAAATCTTATCTGCATCTATACGTAGTGTAAAATGTTTTGTCCATATTTTCAGTGCGATCCCTCTACTTCCTATGGGATAGGAAGAGTGGCACTAGAGAGATCGATCTTGATTACTAAAAACAAGTTCGCAAGTAAAATGAGGTCTTTAATGGACAAATAAAGACTTAGAACACTTGCACAATCTTATCTCTGACATGGGAGTGTCTGTCTAGTACCATGGGATGGTAGGAGATTAAGATTGTAGGCACATCAGTGGAACTGATATGCTCAAACACGACTTGCATCAGTTCTGTCACATGAGTTTTCACTCTGTGACTGTCAATGACAGAACTGATTATGCGTAATAGTTATAAGTGAACCTTTGACCTGAAATATCAGGCTGAAGATGCACTTGTGACGTCAAGTATTTCATTAGAGTAGTTAGACCCAATTCACCCGCTGGTGGGGTCGATCTCGAAATGCGGCCTGATGGGCAAGTGGTAGTCTTAGCTGATATCAATATGGGATTTGTTCTCTCATAAGTGAGTGAGAAAGTACCCTATGTGATTATAGATACATAGAGATCAAAGTCTTTGGCCAAAGCAAAAAGAGACGATTGTCGAGACACTAAATCGATCTCAATGATCTTGTATTATTATAATTAATACATATGGTCAAGTCCAGTGAGTTTGACATAACCATGACTCTCACTTAATTGGGGTACACGAACAAAGGGTTTATACTTATACTGTATTTACGATTGGAAGGTTGCTGAATGATCTTATCATTTGTTTTCGTTTGGGCTACGAAGTGGGCCACGTGACTGACGAGGTGTTATCCACTTCCTTTGATTTTCTCTCATTGCCAAACGAAATAAACCTAAAGAGTCGCGTTAAAGGATTGATAAAGAAAAATGAACAAAGGAGTTTTTATTTTTCTTCTAGGAGTTTTAATTTATTGGATAAATTAAATAATTAATTATTCATTAGATGAAATAATTAATTATAAGGGTAAGATTAATTATTAATTAATTTCCTATGGAAATATATTAATAAATTAATCTCCTATGGAAATATATTAATAAATTAATTTATCTAATTAATTTGGTTATTTAATTAATTAATTAATTTATTGGATATAATAAATTATTAATTGAATAAGAAATTAATTAAAAAAAAAGGAATCTCGGGGCTTGAAGAAGGCGTCCAAATGGATGCCTAGTAGGCCTTAGTGGGCGTCTATGAGGACTCCCAATTTACAAGGGGTCTTTTGTTTTGTCTTGTTCAATAAGTCAATAAGATATATAAGGAGTCTTTTGACCTAGAACAAGTAATAAACTTTCATAACTCTCCTAGAAAGAAAAGAAAGAAAAAATCCTCCTCCCCTCTCTAATACTAGCCGTCGCCCGTTAGAGAAAAATAGTGGGAATTTTTAGTCATTTAATCCGTGCGTGATAATTTAGAGACAACGTAATTTCGTTGTTTGCATCAAATTCAAGAAATTTGAAGAATTCAAGATTATACGTGGATTGAAGAAATCAAGGATTCATCAATTCAAGTTTCAAATGAAGAATAAGATTTTTCAACCACTTCGCTTCAACGGGTAAGTAGTTATTCGTAAAGCGGAATTGTAAATTTGAATATGCGATCAAAGAAATCAACTTTGGGTTTTAAAATAAAATTTTTGAATCCTTCCACTGCGTTTATATTATTTTTCGCGAAACCCAACATTAAATATTGATTCATATGTTGGAAGTTGATGTTTGATTGTTCTATTAGCAATGAATGGAATCTTGAAACCTTTTGGTAAGTGAATTATGTGCTATCTTTTTTTTTTTTTTGATAATTAATTTCATTAGATATAAAAAGACAGCACAATACAACTGAAATTACAAAAATACCTAATCTAGCACAATAACTATCAACAATAAATTAACATTGGGGTACAAAATACGAACCAAAAGAAAAATAAGAAAAAAAGATAGGAAACAACTTCACCAAATTTTTTCTGAAAAAGATTGAACCTTCTAAAAAAGGCGCAATAAACAATCCAATCCCTATTACGCCTCCGATGGACTAAAGTGCAGTAAACACCACCACACCTGCACACCCCAATGTAGACTTGTTTTTAATGAACATAATGCCAAAAAAGAACACAACCAGAACCATCAAAAGCTACAACAAAGCACTTGCTGCACAAATTTCGGCTGGTTTGGTTGTTTTTGCTAAATAAACCTGTGCAATCTTTGAATTGTGTGATTGGTCACATCAATGAGCTAGTTGACATTCTCTTCTATTTTGAATAAGACAAAGCCAAATCTAAAGCTAAAGCTTTAATGAGCTAAAGCTACTTCAAGTGTGTAAGTTTCGTGTATATATATATATATATATATACGCACATGAGGTGTATGTGTGTTTAGGCCATGGTTATAAAAAGATTCTTCTTTACTTGAATGAAGTACGCCAACTACTTTTGTTCCTCAATCAACTCAATACAACACCAATTGAGCTCTCCTTTCCCTTAACCAATATAAACCATCACCAAGTAAAACAAACCATTTTTCCTTCAAAAAAACTAAAAATCCAAACACATAGCCCAATCCAAACCATCCCTTAGTAACTCGTCCATTGCTTAGTTACTTACTCCTGTGTTATGAAAACATCACTTAGAAGAAATATGCATTCTCGTAATGCAACAAATAAAGAACGATTAAGCAAACTACAATTCGATTTGTTACATAGATAAATATTGAATAGGCTAACTGTTGGGAAATATACATATAGCCCGACTAAGCACAGCGGAAAATTAAAATTTTAGTTTCTAGGATTTAAACATGCGAGTTTATTAATCCTACGGGCTTATCACGTATCATAGGTTTGCGCATCTCTACACTTGTTATTTAAAACTTAAATAAAGAAGATCTTACCTTATTCGATTTTTCGTAAAAATCGAAGAGTTTCTTCTTCCTTAACGTAAGCTCCCTAGCTTGCTTCTCGTTCCTTGAATCAACTCCTTCGTTTTTCCCTTTGATGTAGATTTCGAATTCCTCCACCAAAAACGTCTTTGATCGGATTCTTGATTCACTTCAGAGACCCAAGTGTTTCTCCTCTAAAGTTGATCCACACCCCGGATACCCACTCGTTTATAATCTTTAGCTAGGTTGATCTATAAACGTTTATTCTAACTCTAAGGAATAGTGTATGGGATTAAGGTGAAAGCAAAAATTACTTCTCTAAGTATTTTGGAAGAATTCTTGAATTCAAGATCTTGATGAATAATCAAGAACTCAAGAACACTATATGAGAGAGAGGAAAAAGAAACGATTTTTCTATGCAAGAGGAACAAAATTTTTGGCTTCAAAAGTCATCATCATATTTTCGTTCCATACTAGTCCTATTTATAGAACTAGGTTCTTGCAATTCTTTCCCATGTAGAACTCTTATACATTAATCCTTTTCCATGTAGGAATAGAAGACTAATTAATTTCTAAATAGAACTCTTCTATTTTAATTAGTTTCCTTTCTCTCCAAGAAATCTTATTTCCTTCTAGAAGAAAATTAATTAAACTCTTTAATTATTTTCCTCCACCAAATTTTCGACCAAAACTTAATAAAATAGTCTTTTAATAATTAATCCACCATACTAGATTAATAAAAGTCACTTCTAATTAAATTAAATGCTTTCTAGACTTAAGCTTAATTAAATTGATCTTATCAACTTAATTAATTTATTTATCCAACACTTGAATAAATAAAAGTCTTAATTAATTAATCTAATTAATTAATATATTAACTCAACTACTTTGAATTAAATTTCCTTAGCTAAGAAATGGATTTGTCCGAGTATTGTGTGTGACCCTTTAGGTTCACCAACATACTAGTAATGGGTTCATAACCTTTATGATTTAGTTTGGACAATTAAATTGTCTCGATTAATTAAACTAATTTTTAATTAACCATCTTATTATTTAATCTCCATTAAATATAAGATACCCATAAATCAAAGAAAAGTTTCTAGCTACTTATCTTGAAGACCTAGATGTAGGCGATTCAAAGTGAACCTTTCCAATCGCGCATTCCATGCAAGTGAGATTCTTCCATCAACTAATTTCCCAATTGAATTAAGGATCGAGGAATCTTATTGGTCGAGATCCTTATAAATTCAATCTTAATAATTCGAGTGTGTTTGACTAGTGATTAATTAATTCAAGAAACTCATTTCTCAATTAATTACTTACTTGCCTTGGCCAAGGACTGACTCAGTCAAACCACTTAGAATATTATAGGAAATTCACTTGTTCATCTAGACAAGTGATGGATCCTTTGTTGTCAACACCAACCTCCATATACGAGTCACTACACCCAATCACCAGTCCATATGTGTCCTTGTAAAAGAACTGGCACAGGAGTCAAAGTGCAGTAAGTCAATATACAAGATTACTGTGATGACTCAAGTCAAAGAATTAATCTTGCACTATCGTGATTAAGAAACTCCTAATTCGACATATATAGAAATAATTCCAATTTAGGAAGTTTCAGTTAGGGTAATCAGTGAACTTGTTCTCAACAAGCACCCGCGTATGTGCATTTGTGTCAACTACACTAATGTCTATAAAACGAGACATTCTCTAATTAAGAGTGTGCATCATAGGCGCAAGTCTATCCGAATTATCATTGTCCCATCTTGATAATTCTATGACTTGGACAGTATTTAGAAATCACAGCCTTAGAAACTTGTTTTATGATATCCATCCAATGAGATATCAAGCCCCATAGCTATGTGTGAATTCTAGGGACTTCATCATACAGTTACAACGATATAAACATAAGATGAAGAAATGCCTTTTATTAATATAATGTAAAACGAAATTGTTTATTACAAGAATAGATAAAGAAAGCCTATCTAGGATTGGCTCACAGGGCACTATTCTAACAATCTCCCACTTGCACTAGAGCCAATCTCCTTGGTATTTTAGACCCATCTTCTCAAGATGTCCTTCTAATACATTACGAGACAAGGGCTTAGTTAGTGGATCCGCTATGTTCTCCGTTGTGTCGACTCTTTCCACACGTACGTCGCCTCTACCAACAATCTCTCGGATCAGATGGTATCGCCTTTCTATGTGTTTGGATCTTTGATGAGACCTCGGCTCCTTTGCTTGAGCAATGGCGCCATTATTGTCACAGTACAGAGGTACTGGATCGACAATGCTAGGGACTGCACCCAACCCTTGGATGAAGTTCCTAATCCAAACAGCTTCCTTTGCTGCATCAGATGCAGCTATGTATTCAGCCTCGGTTGTGGAATCCGCAGTAGTTTTCTGTTTGGAACTCTTCCAACTTACTGCTCCACCATTGAGGGTGAATACAAATCCCGACATTGATTTCAAATCATCCACCTCAGATTGGAAACTAGAGTCAGTGAACCCTTCTAGTTTCAATTCTCCACCGCCGTATATCAAAAACAAGTCCTTAGTCCTTCTCAAGTACTTGAGGATTGTTTTCACGGCTACCCAGTGCAACTCACCTGGGTTGGACTGAAAACGACTCACTACACTTAATGCATGAGCCACATCAGGCCTTGTACATAACATTGCATACATAATACTTCCTATGGCAGAAGCATATGGTACGCGAGCCATCCTATCTCGTTCCTGGGATGTCGAAGGACACATGGATCGAGAATACCGGATCCCATGACTCATAGGCAAGAATCCTTTCTTTGATTCCTCCATACTAAACCTTTTTAGCATTTTGTCTATGTACATTGACTGAGACAATCCTATCATCTTTCTTGATCTATCTCTATAGATTTTGATTCCTAAGATGTAGGATGCATCTCCTAAGTCTTTCATGGAGAATTTGGTGGATAACCATACTTTAGTCGATTGCATCATTCCTACATCATTCCCAATGAGTAGAATATCATCAACATAAAGTACTAAGAATGTCACTGCACTCCCACTGACTTTCTTGTACACACATGGTTCATCTTCGTTTTTAATAAAACCATACATCCTTATAGTTTCATCAAAACAGATGTTCCAACTTCGGGATGCTTGCTTTAGTCCATAAATGGACTTTTGGAGTTTGCAAACTTTTTGGTCACTTCCACTAGATGTGAAACCTTCAGGTTGTTTCATGTAAATCTCTTCCTCTATGTTTCCATTGAGGAAGGCGGTTTTCACATCCATCTGCCATATTTCATAATCATAATGAGCAGCTATTGCAAGCAAAATCCTAATGGATTTAAGCATTGCTACTGGCGAAAAGGTTTCTTCATAGTCGATACCCTCTCTTTGAGTGTAACCTTTTGCCACTAGCCTAGCTTTATAGGTCACTACCTCTCCATTTGCTCCAAGCTTTCGCTTATAGATCCACTTACAACCAATGGGTACTATACCCTCTGGTGGATCTACCAAGGTCCATACCTTGTTGGAGTACATGGAGTCCATTTCAGATTCCATGGCACTTTGCCACTTCCCAGAATCAATATCACATATTGCTTCGTTGTAGCTTCTTGGATCTTCATCCACTTGAAGCTCCTCCTTATTACTTTCTAGTAATAGACCATACCTCTCAGGTGGCCCTCGGATCCTTTCGGATCTTCTCGAAGGTTGCGTGTTAGATATTTCAGTATTTTCTTGTGTTTGTGTTTCCAAAGTTTGTGAGATAATTTGTGGTTCTTGAACTTCTTCAAGTTCTATGATCTCGCCCTTTCTATCTAATAGAAACTCCTTCTCTAAGAAAATGGCATTCTTTGAAACAAACACCTTTTGTTCCGATGGATCATAGAAGTAGTACCCCGCAGTTTCTTTAGGGTACCCCACAAATTTACATAAGCTAGACTTAGACTCTAACTTATCTCCCACTAGCCTTTTCACATAGGCTGAACATCCCCATACTCGAAGATATTTGTATGAGGCCGGTTTACCACGCCATAACTCATAAGGCGTTTTGGGCACTGATTTGGAAGGCAATCTATTTAATAGATAAGCCGCAGTTTCCAAGGCATAACCCCAGAAAGATGGAGGAACTTCAGTGAAACTCATCATGGAACGGACCATATCCAATAAAGTCCTATTCCTTCGCTCAGACACCCCATTCAATTGTGGTGTTCCAGGCGGAGTCCACTGAGAGAGAATCCCATTCTCTTTAAGATAACTAAGGAATTCGTCACTTAAGTATTCTCCTCCCCGATCAGATCGAAGAGTCTTAATACTATGACTTAGTTGTTTTTCTACTTCATTCCTAAACTCTTTGAACTTTTCAAAAGCTTCAGATTTGTGCTTCATAAGGTACACATATCCGTACCGTGAATAATCATCGGTAAAAGTAATGAAGTAAGTACACCTTCCTTTAGTACTTATACTAAAAGGACCACAAACATCCGAATGGATCAAATCCAAAAGATGGGTGGCACGTTCCACTTGTCCTACAAATGGTGACTTGGTCATTTTTCCTTTAAGACAAGATTCACAAGCAGGCATGGTTTCCTCTTCCTTAAGGTCGAGTACACCTTCCTTTGCCAATTTGTGCATTCTTTCTTTGGAAATATGTCCTAGTCTAGCATGCCACATTAGTGTACTGTTAAGTTATCTTGTTTTCTTTTGTTACTATGTTGAATGTGAAAGACGGAATTAATTGGTTGAACAGTGTATAAACAATTCGTCAAAGTACTAGTAAAAAGTAAAGAACAATTTTTAATAATGGAACACTTTCCATCTTTTATTAAAAACTCAAAACCCTCTCCATCTAAAACAGGGATGGAGATAATGTTCTTTATTATACTAGAAACATAAAGACAATTATTTAAAACTATTCTAATGTCGTCGCCTAATGCCAGGTTGACCGTTCCTATCGCTGTGGCAGCAACTTTTGCTCCATTGCCAAGTCTCAGAACGATCTTTTCCTTTCCTAGCATCCTACTTCTTGTCATCGCCTGCAAATTATTGCAAAGGTGTGATGCACAACCGGTATCTAATACCCAAGAAGTATCGTTAACAGATAAGTTAACTTCAACATAAAACATACCCTTGGTCTCACCTAGGGTCGCAAGGTACTCCTTGCAGTTCCTCTTCCAATGCCCTGGTTTACCGCAGTGGAAACAGTCACCCTTATTCTTATCAGCTTTAACCTTCTTGACCCCACCTTTAGCTTTTAGCTTCTTGTTCTTTTGGGAACTTTTCCCTTTCCCTTTCTTTGGCTTTTTAGCCTTAGAATGGGCAGAACTCACAAGTAGGACTGGCTTGTCCTTCTTGATGGTGGCTTCTGCAGTCCTTAACATGCTTAACAAGTCAGGCAAGGTCGCCTCCAGACTGTTCATGTTAAAGTTGACCACAAATTGATCGAATGTGCTAGGCAAGGATTGAAGTACTAAGTCCACTGAGAGTTCATTGTCTAGAAAAATGTCAAGACTTGCGAGCTTCTCAATGAGCCCAATCATCTTAAGCACATGTTCTTGGACATTTGACCCCTCAGTCATACGAGCTCTAAAAAGCTCTTTAGACACTAAGTACCTTTCCCTCCTAGACTTTTCACCATACAACTCTTGCAAGTGTTTGAAAATATCAGCAGCACTTGCCATATTTTCGTGTTGCTTTTGCAACTCATTCGACATTGATGCAAGCATCGTGCACCTTGCTTGGAGGTCATCGTTTAACCATTTCTTATGGGTTTCGATTTCCTCCTCCTCAGCATCCTCGGGTAGAGTCGAGAGGGGTGCATCAGTCAAGACATAGGCTCTATTCTCAGAGTTGAGCACTATCTTAAGGTTTCTAAGCCAATCAGAATAGTTGGGTCCAGTGAGTTTGTTTGTGTCGAGAATTGTGGAAAGCGGGTTCTTAGCCATCTTAGATATCTAGTTATCTACAAATTAAAGCGAAACGGAGTTTAAGAAGATGTTTAATACATTATGTGTAGATATGATTTTAAGGTCTTTTAATCATAAATTACCTCCCACTATTTAATTCAAATTCAATAACCCTCATTAAAGAATTCGAGAAAAACAATTTTTTCTTAGTGAGTTTGAAGTCCGATTTAATTATTACATACCCCAATTTTATGGACACATACATAATAATTAAAAAGGTAGACAACACTTATCAATTACATCCCTATGTAACCCTCAATTATTTTACCTCATGTTTTACATGGACCTCAATTTTATGCGCCCCCATGTTACTCCTATGTTAAGTTAGACCCATCAAACCTACATGTAAATGACCTACCCAAGAAGTTCCACTTGCAATGGTCAACTTAGAGGATAAATTACCCATGTGCATCTCTATGCTTAGTAATAATCACGGCTTTCTCATTATAGAAAGTCCCACTTGCAATGGTCGACTAATCTACATAAGTAGCACCGACATGCTATTACTTTTGATGGTAGGCATGGAATATTAAACCTCGTTTAATTTTATCCCATATTAACTTAAAATTAAAATCATTAAGATTTTATAAACTTATCTAATAAGTAAGGGATTTTAGTATATTATGAAAAGGTCTCATCGCTTCGATTATCTTATCTAAGTCTCTATCCTAAACATGCCCAACATCACATGAAAGGAAATATAAAAGATAAGCATAACCAAAAAAACATGTATCTAATACATAGAATCATGCATCTCATACATTAAATCATGCATCTCATACATAAAATATAACATGGATATTTTGGGCCATATCTAAATCGATCCTATCTAGAGCCATCAAGGATCGAACGCCGGCAAGGCTAATAATAAATAACGAAAAGTAAACATGCTTGTACAATTCTAATGGCCTCAAAATTCCATCATGCATATCAACTCATGAAAGCATATGTAAATTCTTAATTTACCAAATATTCTTCATAAATTAAATTAATTCGGGGTTTCTCAATAAAACTTGATTTTTCCAAAAATAAATAATTCAAAACACCTTTTAAAATAAACTTTTAGGAAAATAAAATTTCCGAAACAGGTTGGACTGTTTCCTTGCTATGTGCATATATATACATGTGTATGCCCATGTCATGATACCACTCATGATATTGGATTCCAAATCCATGGAAAATTAATTCCACCGCCACTTGAATTCTTAAACATGCAAATACATAGTTGCTGTTCACGTAAATTAGCTAATGAATATTCTCAATTCTCAATTGCATGGGAAACATTTACCCATGTTATCTTTGCTGAAAAACCTTTCTTCACAAGTCAAAGGTATAATTTTCCCATATGGCAGTACTCTCACAGAAACAACACACGTGCACAGTTAGGCTAAATATTGTGCAATTCTAAATTGCATATTTACTTATACATTTAAAATCAAATTAAAACATATAAGATTTGACTTTAAGCCAATTTGGGACTCCAAGTTTTATCCATAACCAATTATAATCGAAATTCCAAATTTCAATATCAAACATCAACCAGCACGGCTACACACACGCACATTATTTGATTTGAATGTAATCTCATTACATAGAATTATTCTTCAGATTTAAACATCCCTTAAAAACCGAAAATAATTGTTTTTATGAAAATCCCCAAATCAATAAAATTTATGAATTTAATAATTTTAAACGTGCATCACATGTAACGATTAAAAAAAAATGGATCATGCATAACGATGCGCGAGCCTTAGGCTCTGATACCACTGTTGGGAAATATACATATAGCCCGACTAAGCACAGCGGAAAATTAAAATTTTAGTTTCTAGGATTTAAACATGCGAGTTTATTAATCCTACGGGCTTATCACGTATCATAGGTTTGCGCATCTCTACACTTGTTATTTAAAACTTAAATAAAGAAGATCTTACCTTATTCGATTTTTCGTAAAAATCGAAGAGTTTCTTCTTCCTTAACGTAAGCTCCCTAGCTTGCTTCTCGTTCCTTGAATCAACTCCTTCGTTTTTCCCTTTGATGTAGATTTCGAATTCCTCCACCAAAAACGTCTTTGATCGGATTCTTGATTCACTTCAGAGACCCAAGTGTTTCTCCTCTAAAGTTGATCCACACCCCGGATACCCACTCGTTTATAATCTTTAGCTAGGTTGATCTATAAACGTTTATTCTAACTCTAAGGAATAGTGTATGGGATTAAGGTGAAAGCAAAAATTACTTCTCTAAGTATTTTGGAAGAATTCTTGAATTCAAGATCTTGATGAATAATCAAGAACTCAAGAACACTATATGAGAGAGAGGAAAAAGAAACGATTTTTCTATGCAAGAGGAACAAAATTTTGGCTTCAAAAGTCATCATCATATTTTCGTTCCATACTAGTCCTATTATAGAACTAGGTTCTTGCAATTCTTTCCCATGTAGAACTCTTATACATTAATCCTTTTCCATGTAGGAATAGAAGACTAATTAATTTCTAAATAGAACTCTTCTATTTTAATTAGTTTCCTTTCTCTCCAAGAAATCTTATTTCCTTCTAGAAGAAAATTAATTAAACTCTTTAATTATTTTCCTCCACCAAATTTTCGACCAAGGCTTAATAAAATAGTCTTTTAATAATTAATCCACCATACTAGATTAATAAAAGTCACTTCTAATTAAATTAAATGCTTTCTAGACTTAAGCTTAATTAAATTGATCTTATCAACTTAATTAATTTATTTATCCAACACTTGAATAAATAAAAGTCTTAATTAATTAATCTAATTAATTAATATATTAACTCAACTACTTTGAATTAAATTTCCTTAGCTAAGAAATGGATTTGTCCGAGTATTGTGTGTGACCCTTTAGGTTCACCAACATACTAGTAATGGGTTCATAACCTTTATGATTTAGTTTGGACAATTAAATTGTCTCGATTAATTAAACTAATTTTTAATTAACCATCTTATTATTTAATCTCCATTAAATATAAGATACCCATAAATCAAAGAAAAGTTTCTAGCTACTTATCTTGAAGACCTAGATGTAGGCGATTCAAAGTGAACCTTTCCAATCGCGCATTCCATGCAAGTGAGATTCTTCCATCAACTAATTTCCCAATTGAATTAAGGATCGAGGAATCTTATTGGTCGAGATCCTTATAAATTCAATCTTAATAATTCGAGTGTGTTTGACTAGTGATTAATTAATTCAAGAAACTCATTTCTCAATTAATTACTTACTTGCCTTGGCCAAGGACTGACTCAGTCAAACCACTTAGAATATTATAGGAAATTCACTTGTTCATCTAGACAAGTGATGGATCCTTTGTTGTCAACACCAACCTCCATATACGAGTCACTACACCCAATCACCAGTCCATATGTGTCCTTGTAAAAGAACTGGCACAGGAGTCAAAGTGCAGTAAGTCAATATACAAGATTACTGTGATGACTCAAGTCAAAGAATTAATCTTGCACTATCGTGATTAAGAAACTCCTAATTCGACATATATAGAAATAATTCCAATTTAGGAAGTTTCAGTTAGGGTAATCAGTGAACTTGTTCTCAACAAGCACCCGCGTATGTGCATTTGTGTCAACTACACTAATGTCTATAAAACGAGACATTCTCTAATTAAGAGTGTGCATCATAGGCGCAAGTCTATCCGAATTATCAATGTCCCATCTTGATAATTCTATGACTTGGACAGTATTTAGAAATCACAGCCTTAGAAACTTGTTTTATGATATCCATCCAATGAGATATCAAGCCCCATAGCTATGTGTGAATTCTAGGGACTTCATCATACAGTTATAACGATATAAACATAAGATGAAGAAATGCCTTTTATTAATATAATGTAAAACGAAATTGTTTATTACAAGAATAGATAAAGAAAGCCTATCTAGGATTGGCTCGCAGGGCACTATTCTAACAATCTCCCACTTGCACTAGAGCCAATCTCCTTGGTATTTTAGACCCATCTTCTCAAGATGTCCTTCTAATACATTACGAGACAAGGGCTTAGTTAGTGGATCCGCTATGTTCTCCGTTGTGTCGACTCTTTCCACACGTACGTCGCCTCTACCAACAATCTCTCGGATCAGATGGTATCGCCTTTCTATGTGTTTGGATCTTTGATGAGACCTCGGCTCCTTTGCTTGAGCAATGGCGCCATTATTGTCACAGTACAGAGGTACTGGATCGACAATGCTAGGGACTGCACCCAACCCTTGGATGAAGTTCCTAATCCAAACAGCTTCCTTTGCTGCATCAGATGCAGCTATGTATTCAGCCTCGGTTGTGGAATCCGCAGTAGTTTTCTGTTTGGAACTCTTCCAACTTACTGCTCCACCATTAGGGTGAATACAAATCCCGACATTGATTTCAAATCATCCACCTCAGATTGGAAACTAGAGTCAGTGAACCCTTCTAGTTTCAATTCTCCACCGCCGTATATCAAAAACAAGTCCTTAGTCCTTCTCAAGTACTTGAGGATTGTTTTCACGGCTACCCAGTGCAACTCACCTGGGTTGGACTGAAAACGACTCACTACACTTAATGCATGAGCCACATCAGGCCTTGTACATAACATTGCATACATAATACTTCCTATTGCAGAAGCATATGGTACGCGAGCCATCCTATCTCGTTCCTGGGATGTCGAAGGACACATGGATCGAGAATACCGGATCCCATGACTCATAGGCAAGAATCCTTTCTTTGATTCCTCCATACTAAACCTTTTTAGCATTTTGTCTATGTACATTGACTGAGACAATCCTATCATCTTTCTTGATCTATCTCTATAGATTTTGATTCCTAAGATGTAGGATGCATCTCCTAAGTCTTTCATGGAGAATTTGGTGGATAACCATACTTTAGTCGATTGCATCATTCCTACATCATTCCCAATGAGTAGAATATCATCAACATAAAGTACTAAGAATGTCACTGCACTCCCACTGACTTTCTTGTACACGCATGGTTCATCTTCGTTTTTAATAAAACCATACATCCTTATAGTTTCATCAAAACAGATGTTCCAACTTCGGGATGCTTGCTTTAGTCCATAAATGGACTTTTGGAGTTTGCAAACTTTTTTTGGTCACTTCCACTAGATGTGAAACCTTCAGGTTGTTTCATGTAAATCTCTTCCTCTATGTTTCCATTGAGGAAGGCGGTTTTCACATCCATCTGCCATATTTCATAATCATAATGAGCAGCTATTGCAAGCAAAATCCTAATGGATTTAAGCATTGCTACTGGCGAAAAGGTTTCTTCATAGTCGATACCCTCTCTTTGAGTGTAACCTTTTGCCACTAGCTTAGCTTTATAGGTCACTACCTCTCCATTTGCTCCAAGCTTTCGCTTATAGATCCACTTACAACCAATGGGTACTATACCCTCTGGTGGATCTACCAAGGTCCATACCTTGTTGGAGTACATGGAGTCCATTTCAGATTCCATGGCACTTTGCCACTTCCCAGAATCAATATCACATATTGCTTCGTTGTAGCTTCTTGGATCTTCATCCACTTGAAGCTCCTCCTTATTACTTTCTAGTAATAGACCATACCTCTCAGGTGGCCCTCGGATCCTTTCGGATCTTCTCGGAGGTTGCGTGTTAGATATTTCAGTGTTTTCTTGTGTTTGTGTTTCCAAAGTTTGTGAGATAATTTGTGGTTCTTGAACTTCTTCAAGTTCTATGATCTCGCCCTTTCTATCTAATAGAAACTCCTTCTCTAAGAAAATGGCATTCCTTGAAACAAACACCTTTTGTTCCGATGGATCATAGAAGTAGTACCCCGCAGTTTCTTTAGGGTACCCCACAAATTTACATAAGCTAGACTTAGACTCTAACTTATCTCCCACTAGCCTTTTCACATAGGCTGAACATCCCCATACTCGAAGATATTTGTATGAGGCCGGTTTACCACGCCATAACTCATAAGGCGTTTTGGGCACTGATTTGGAAGGCAATCTATTTAATAGATAAGCCGCAGTTTCCAAGGCATAACCCCAGAAAGATGGAGGAACTTCAGTGAAACTCATCATGGAACGGACCATATCCAATAAAGTCCTATTCCTTCGCTCAGACACCCCATTCAATTGTGGTGTTCCAGGCGGAGTCCACTGAGAGAGAATCCCATTCTCTTTAAGATAACTAAGGAATTCGTCACTTAAGTATTCTCCTCCCCGATCAGATCGAAGAGTCTTAATACTATGACTTAGTTGTTTTTCTACTTCATTCCTAAACTCTTTGAACTTTTCAAAAGCTTCAGATTTGTGCTTCATAAGGTACACATATCCGTACCGTGAATAATCATCGGTAAAAGTAATGAAGTAAGTACACCTTCCTTTAGTACTTATACTAAAAGGACAACAAACATCCGAATGGATCAAATCCAAAAGATGGGTGGCACGTTCCACTTGTCCTACAAATGGTGACTTGGTCATTTTTCCTTTAAGACAAGATTCACAAGCAGGCATGGTTTCCTCTTCCTTAAGGTCGAGTACACCTTCCTTTGCCAATTTGTGCATTCTTTCTTTGGAAATATGTCCTAGTCTAGCATGCCACATTAGTGTACTGTATAAGTTATCTTGTTTTCTTTTGTTACTATGTTGAATGTGAAAGACGGAATTAATTGGTTGAACAGTGTATAAACAATTCGTCAAAGTACTAGTAAAAAGTAAAGAACAATTTTTAATAATGGAACACTTTCCATCTTTTATTAAAAACTCAAAACCCTCTCCATCTAAAACAGGGATGGAGATAATGTTCTTTATTATACTAGAAACATAAAGACAATTATTTAAAACTATTCTAATGTCGTCGCCTAATGCCAGGTTGACCGTTCCTATCGCTGTGGCAGCAACTTTTGCTCCATTGCCAAGTCTCAGAACGATCTCATCCTTTCCTAGCATCCTACTTCTTGTCATTGCCTGCAAATTATTGCAAAGTGTGATGCACAACCGGTATCTAATACCCAAGAAGTATCGTTAACAGATAAGTTAACTTCAACATAAAACATACCCTTGGTCTCACCTAGGGTCGCAAGGTACTCCTTGCAGTTCCTCTTCCAATGCCCTGGTTTACCGCAATGGAAACAGTCACCCTTATCTTTATCAGCTTTAACCTTCTTGACCCCACCTTTAGCTTTTAGCTTCTTGTTCTTTTGGGAACTTTTCCCTTTCCCTTTCTTTGGCTTTTTAGCCTTAGAATGGGCAGAACTCACAAGTAGGACTGGCTTGTCCTTCTTGATGGTGGCTTCTGCAGTCCTTAACATGCTTAACAAGTCAGGCAAGGTCGCCTCCAGACTGTTCATGTTAAAGTTGACCACAAATTGATCGAATGTGCTAGGCAAGGATTGAAGTACTAAGTCCACTGAGAGTTCATTGTCTAGAAAAATGTCAAGACTTGCGAGCTTCTCAATGAGCCCAATCATCTTTAGCACATGTTCTTGGACATTTGACCCCTCAGTGATACGAGCTCTGGAAAGCTCTTTAGACACTAAGTACCTTTCCCTCCTAGACTTTTCACCATACAACTCTTATAAGTGTTTGAAAATATCAGTAGCACTTGCCATATTTTTGTGTTGCTTTTGCAACTCATTCGACACCGATGCAAGCATCGTGCAACTTGCTTGAAGGTCATCGTTTAACCATTTTTTATGGGTTTTGATTTCCTCCTCCTCAGCACCCTCGGGCAGAGTGAAGAGAGGTGCATCAGTCAAGACATAAGCTCTATTCTCAGAGTTGAGCACTATCTTAAGGTTTCTAAGCCAATCAGAATAGTTAGGTCCAGTGAGTTTGTTTGTGTCGAGAATTGTGGAAAGCGGTTTTTTAGCCATCTTAGATATCTAGTTATCTACAAATTAAAGCGAAACAGAGATTAAGAAGATGTTTAATACATTATGTGTAGATATGATTTTAAGGTCTTTTAATCATAAATTACCTCCCACTATCTAATTCAAATTCAATAACCCTCATTAAAGAATTCGAGAAAAATAATTTTTCTTAGTGAGTTTGAAGTCCAATTTAATTATTACATACCCCAATTTTATCGACACATACATAATAATTAAAAAGGTAGACAACACTTATCAATTACATCCCTATGTAACGCTCAATTATTTTACCTCATGTTTCACATGGACCTCAATTTTATGCGCCCCCATGTTACTCCTATGTTAAGTTAGACCCATCAAACCTACATGTAAATAACTCACCCAAAAAGTTCCACTTGCAATGGTCAACTTAGAGGATTAATTACCCATGTGCATCTCTATGCTTGATAATAATCACGGCTTTCTCATTATAGAAAGTCCCACTTGCAATGGTCGACTAATCTACATAAGTAGCACCGACATGCTATTACTTTTGATGGTAGGCATGGAATATTAAACCCCGTTTAATTTTATCCCATATTAACTTAAAATTAAAATCATTAAGATTTTATAAACTTATCTAATAAGTAAGGGATTTTAGTATATTATGAAAAGGTCTCATCGCTTCGATTATCTTATCTAAGTCTCTATCCTAAACATGCCCAACATCACATGAAAGGAAATATAAAAGATAAGCATAACCAAAAAAACATGTATCTAATACATAGAATCATGCATCTCATACATTAAATCATGCATCTCATACATTAAATCATGCATCTCATACATAAAATATAACATGGATATTTTGGGCCATATCTAAATCGATCCTATCTAGAGCCATCAAGGATCGAACGCCGGCAAGGCTAATAATAAATAACGAAAAGTAAACATGCTTGTACAATTCTAATGGCCTCAAAATTCCATCATGCATATCAACTCATGAAAGCATATGTAAATTCTTAATTTACTAAATATTCTTCATAAATTTAAATCAATTCGGGGTTTCTCAATAAAACTTTATTTTTCCAAAAATAAATAATTCAAAACACCTTTTAAATAAAATAAACTTTTAGGAAAAATAAAATTTCCGAAACAGGTTGGACTGTTTCCTTGCTATGTGCATATATATACATGTGTATGCCCATGTCATGATACCACTCATGATATTGGATTCCAAATCCATGGAAAATTAATTCCACCGCCACTTGAATTCTTAAACATGCAAATACATAGTTGCTGTTCACATAAATTAGCTAATGAATATTCTCAATTCTCAATTGCATGGGAAACATTTACCCATGTTATCTTTGCTGAAAAACCTTTCTTCACAAGTCAAAGGTATAATTTTTCCATACTGTAGTACTCTTACAAAAACACACACGTGCACAGTTAGGTTGTATATTGTGCAATTCTAAATTGCATATTTACTTATACATTTAAAATCAAATTAAAACATATAAGATTTGACTTTAAGCCAATTTGGGACTCCAAGTTTTATCCATAACCAATTATAATCGAAATTCCAAATTTCAATATCAAACATCAACCAGCACGGCTACACACACGCACATTATTTGATTTGAATGTAATCTCATTACATAGAATTATTCTTCAGATTTAAACATCCCTTAAAAACTGAAAATAATTGTTTTTATGAAAATCCCCAAATCAATAAAATTTATGAATTTAATAATTTTAAACGTGCATCACATGTAACGATTAAAAAAAAATGGATCATGCATAACGATGCGCGAGCCTTAGGCTCTGATACCACTGTTGGGAAATATACATATAGCCCGACTAAGCACAGCGGAAAATTAAAATTTTAGTTTCTAGGATTTAAACATGCGAGTTTATTAATCCTACGGGCTTATCACGTATCATAGGCTTGTGCATCTTTGATTTGTTATTTAAAGCTTTAATAAAGAAGATCTTACCTTATTCGATTTTTCGTAAAAATCGAAGAGTTTCTTCTTCCTTAAACGTAAGCTCCCTAGCTTGCTTCTCGTTCCTTGAATCAACTCTTTCGTTTTTCCCTTTGATGAAGATTTCGAATTCCTCCACCAAAAACGTCTTTGATCGGATTCTTGATTCACTTCAGAGACCCAAGTGTTTCTCCTCTAAAGTTGATCCACGCCCCGGATACCCACTCGTTTATAATCTTTAGCTAGGTTGATCTATAAACGTTTATTCTAACTCTAAGGAATAGTGTATGGGATTAAGGTGAAAGCAAAAATTACTTCTCTAAGTATTTTGGAAGAATTCTTGAATTCAAGATCTTGATGAATAATCAAGAACTCAAGAACACTATATGAGAGAGAGGAAAAAGAAACGATTTTTCTATGCAAGAGGAACAAAAATTTTGGCTTCAAAAGTCATCATCTTATTTTCGTTCTCTACATGTCCTATATATAGGACTAGGTTCTTGCAATTCTTTTCCATGTAGAACTCTTATACATTAATCCTTTTCCATGTAGGAATAGAAGACTAATTAATTTCTAAATAGAACTCTTCTATTTTAATTAGTTTCCTTTTCTCTCCAAGAAATCTTATTTCCTTCTAGAAGAAAATTAATTAAACTCTTTAATTATTTTCCTCCACCAAATTTTCGACCAAGGCTTAATAAAATAGTCTTTTAATAATTAATCCACCATACTAGATTAATTAAAAGTCACTTCCAATTAAATAAATGCTTTCTTGACTTAAGCTTAATTAAATTGATCTTATCAACTTAACTAATTTATTTATCCAATACTTGAATAAATAAAAGTCTTAATTAATTAATCTAATTAATTAATATATTAACTCAACTACTTTGAATTAAATTTCCTTAGCTAAGAAATGGATTTGTCTGAGTATTGTGTGTGACCCTTTAGGTTCACCAACATACTAGTAATGGGTTCATAACCTTTATGATTTAGTTTGGACAATTAAATTGTCTCGATTAATTAAACACTTTTAATTAACCATCTTATTATTTAATCTCCATTAAATATAAGATACCCATAAATCAAAGAAAAGTTTCTAGCTACTTATCTTGAAGACCTAGATGTAGGCGATTCAAAGTGAACCTTTCCAATCGCGCATTCCATGCAAGTGAGATTCTTCCATCAACTAATTTCCCAATTGAATTAAGGATCGAGGAATCTTATTGGTCGAGATCCTTATAAATTCAATCTTAATAATTCGAGTGTGTTTGACTAGTGATTAATTAATTCAAGAAACTCATTTCTTAATTAATTACTTACTTGCCTTGGCCAAGGACTGACTCAGTCAAATCACTTAGAATTATATAGGAAATTCACTTGTTCATCTAGACAAGTGATGGATCATTTGTTGTCAACACCAACCTCCATATACGAGTCACTACACCCAATCACCAGTCCATATGTGTCCTTGTAAAAGAACTGGCACAGGAGTCAAAGTGCAGTAAGTCAATATACAAGATTACTGTGATGACTCAAGTCAAAGAATTAATCTTGCACTATCGTGATTAAGAAACTCCTAATTCGACATATATAGAAATAATTCCAATTTAGGAAGTTTCAGTCAGGGTAATCAGTGAACTTGTTCTCAACAAGCACCCACGTATGTGCATTTGTGTCAACTACACTAATGTCTATAAAACGAGACATTCTCTAATTAAGAGTGTGCATCATAGGCGCAAGTCTATCCGAATTATCAATGTCCCATCTTGATAATTCTATGACTTGGACAGTATTTAGAAATCACAGCCTTAGAAACTTGTTTTATGATATCCATCCAATGAGATATCAAGCCCCATAGCTATGTGTGAATTCTAGGGACTTCATCATATAGTTATAACAATATAAACATAAGATGAATAAATGCCTTTTATTAATATATAATGTAAAACGAAATTGTTTATTACAAGAATAGATAAAGAAAGCCTATCTAGGATTGGCTCGCAGGCACTATTCTAACAGTTTTAACATATCTCTTATGATATGATTGCTTACAAGATATGATCTCATATTGAAGAAGTTGGCTATAATGTGGGCATCCATGCATATCATGCAAGATCTTCTGTACTTTTTAATGTAAATATCTCTTTCGTGTTTATTATTTTTATCTGGCAATCGTCTTCAAAGTTTAAAAAAAACTTTTGTATTTATTTTTTATAGGCATTTTAATTTAAATTAGGAATACAAGATTTAGTTGAAAACATGTTTCTTATAATAACTCGGTTATAGGAATCAAAATGTAAAGATAAAAAAAATAAAATATTATAAATCAACTCTTATAGAATATAATAACAATATCAATATTTACCACAATTAAGTAATTTTCAGGTGTTTATTCTAAAACATACACAATAGCAAAAGAATGAAATAGTAGTGAAATTCTATGCTGGGCCGAGACCATTTTTGGCCATTGGATCAACAATAGGGGGGTTAATTTACTAAATAACCCCCCCTATTGGGGATCCAATGGCCAAAATTGGACCGAGATCAGCATAGAATGGCCTGAAATAGCACCTCGTCATGTGAATTAATGAATTGAAAGTTGGAATATTTTGTTGATTATTAGTTGGCTCCAAATTCATATGATCCCGGAAGATCTTCATCATTTGAGCCAATCATAATCTCAATGGTTTTGAGGAGCACCAATCACCTAATAATTTGCTCATATTTCAAGCACTCCACGAATTTTTTGTATTTTAGTAGTGTTTTATGTTTTAAAATTGTAAGAGTTATTATCATTTATCAGATAGTGAGTAGTTTTAGAATTCAGTCTCATCTGATAGTGAGTAGTTTTAGATTTTAGTATTATCTTATTAGTTTTCCTATTTCTTATAATGCATTGTTGTATAAAGACACGTAAGCGGAGAAAAAAAAGTTTTATCCAAAAAAATAGTTTGATTTTCTGGAGTTTGTTCTTCTTCTCGAAGTGAAGAACAATTGATCGTATCATTTGGTGCTTCATCTAGAACCATGCCTCCAAAACCGAATCAAACATCCATGCCCGCCGTAGGTCCCATAGCCAAAATCACTAAGTTTTTTTTTTTTTTGGTTTCCCACGAGTTTTCCTACATCACATTAGGTATGGGACTAATCCCGCTTCGCGGTACTGAGTCTGCCGCTGGCCTGAGGGAATTTGTCACTGGGGGAGTCGAACACGCTTCACACTCAAGAGCGTAGTAATAGACAAGTCACTACGCCAACCCTTCATGTTAAAATCACTAAGTTACTGAACTGGTTCAAGACTCAATTAACTCAAATACTTGATTATGATTGCACTCGAACAGATCAATGTACGAATATCTGATTGCCGCCATAGCTGATTTGCGATGCCAAAACACTTGACAAGATTGATAGTGCGGGATTGATAAATTCATCACGCATAATCAAATGTTCTGCAACATGATTCAAGCCCTAGATGGTAATGGTAAATAGGCCAAATCCAGAACGAGGGTAAGATTGAGTAATCCATACTCGTGGCTCGATAAAGGAAATGACAAGTATACCCCTAAAAACCAATGCCCCAAAAGAAACAATGTAGTTAATGCTAAAGGGTGCAATTGGAAGTATCTACATTCTATAACATGATTTATCCTAAAAATTAGTTCTGATGCATCTTTTCATCCTTCCATTTCATTCAACATATGATACACGAATACAAATACGATGCATACACAATACTACAAATTAATTTCAAAATTTAGGATACTATATGTCGGGGATACGATTATATATATGTATATATAATATTTAAAAATAAAATTGTTCATTGACATAAAGAAAATTTTGTGTACTTCTTTAAATTTCTTTATTATTTTTTTAATTCTAGGCTTTAATTTCTAAAAAAAGGCCAAAAATATTATATCTTTCCCCATTTTAGTCCAAAAATTATTGAGTAATATTTAAAATATACTCTACTCGGCATTCAAGATATGTCGGATACTTCAAATCTCGTACAATATGAAGAATATTTATTTTCGAACACTTCAAAAATGTGATCTTATCCTGGAGGTATTCAAAATTATTTATATTTAATACGAGTATAATACTGCACAAAATCATCTCTAAAACTATATGTGCATCATAACATCTAACATAACGAACCCTCTGTATGAAGAGATGAATGTGAACATTTAAGAGGGTAGTGGTGACGTGCGTTGACCAAATTTCATTTGATAAATATTGAATATTTATTTAATATGTAGATAAGGTAGAAAAATGTGTGGCAAAAGTCGAATCAAGTAGTAAGTAACATCGGCGGAGTTGGACAGCAATGAAACAAATAATAATTAATTACTAAGCTGGAAAATCATTTAACTATTTATATGTTTGTACCTTTGATCTCTTTTCACTCATCTCTTAAAATCTCTATAAAGAAATCTAACATCATAAAGGTTGATGATTTTAAAAAACATCATAATTAAAGGTAAAAAGTATATCTAGTTCTTCGAAGCATCATAAGTTTAGCTGGGAAATTTTCATGATAGACATAATAATTTTTTTTCTTATTATGATTCATATCATTTATACTACATTAAACATCATAATGCTCGTGTTAAGAGTAGGGCTGTAATATGTAAGTGAGTCGATTTGAGTCAAATAAATTATTATTCGAATTTGTTTGATTTATTATCAAGGTGTACAATTTGTGTTTGAGTTTGCTTTGATTGCTAATCGAGTCAAGTTCAAACGAGTTTTAATTGAGCCAAAAACAAGTCGAATTCGAGTGGTTTGATTTTTCTGTACATTTTTTATTATTTTCTACTAACCGAACTCGAGCGAACTTCAGACTATTTTTTTTTTTTTTGTGATAAAAAGTTTACGTAGGGTCGGCTCCGGTCACTTACTAGGGCCAAGGCATGCCTCCGAGACGCTTACAAAGGTACTTACAGATCGCATACCAACAAAGCCCTCATGTCTGACATGCTCTTCTGCATCCAGAATTGGTAACTGAAGTTCCTATATCTTTATTTATATATATTCTCTTCCACTGATACATATTCTGGAACTATTTATGTAATTATATTTCGTTGTCTGGCTTGCCGCAAGCTTTTGATAAAGGGTGTTAATTTAAGGAAATTATTGGCGTTGTTGGTCTTTTATGGGTATTTTTAATGGAAAGTTCCGAATATTAGTCCAATTACTTTCGGGACAAAAAAAATATTAGAATAAAGGGGAAGAAAAAGGGAATCTCTCAAAACGAAAAATTTGAAAGCAACTTAAGAGTAAAACAAATGACTGAAATATTCTTTCTTTTTTTTCACCAAAAAACCTTAATCCGAATTGAACAAAAGTTGATCTATAAAAGTGTTGTAGCTTGTGGTTACTTTTGAATGCACTTTTAAAATATAATAACTCTCCAAAAATCTATTTTAAAAATATATATATAAGTGACTTTTAAATTTTTACTTTACTGTGTTTTTAGTAAAAGTCACTTAATTGTGTTTCCATCAATTATGCGTTTGGTAACACTTTTTAAATGGACTTTTGGAGGTGGAAGTCTATTTGTAAAAATTTTACTTGCTTGGTGATCAAATTTAAATGGACTTTGGAATTATAAATCACTTCTCCAAAAGTCTATTTGAAAGAAGTGCATATTAGTGGCTTTTGAAAAAAAAATCCAGCACTTCTATAAGAGTTATTTTAAGTGTAATTTTGTCAAATACTTTATAATTTTAAAAGTACTTATTTAAAATGCTCATTTTAAAAGGTCAATTCTATAAATGAACTTGTTAATTAAAAAGTGGATCCAAAGCACTTGTAGGAATACTCATTGAAAATTCTTCACTTAAATAAACCCTCTTTCTGAAAATGACCTAGACATTGACTAAATGTTGATATGAGTCCGCAATTGAAATCATCTATTATATAGTGCAACATTATTTGTTAAACTTACAGATACGCGATACCTACAAATGGTTGGGATAATTATTATGGAGAAAAAAACAATTGGAATGTCCTTCCATAACTGACTACCGATATGTAATGGGTTTTTTTCACCATCGTGTTCTTGAGTCCGGAGGCTCAAAATTAATACCTCGAATTACTGCAGGACACAATTTTGGGGACTTCGAATTATTTAAGAGGTCAAAACTCCTTTCACTTTGTCAACTTCTTTTAGTTATGACTTGTGTATATGGATCTTACATATGCGAGAGTAATAAAAAATGTTATATACACTTAAACTACATACCATACGGAGTGTAAGGTACTTAACGCAACATAAAAGCTACACAATGATGCTAGTTCTTGAATAAAAAACTAACTCCAAATAGCCACCCATGGTCTATACTAGCTTTTGCATCTATTCTTCATAAAAATTCATTCTAAATTAAGTCCAAAGGTTCTAATATCTATCCATCTCATATAATAAAGTTGTATTGTGTGTTTCACACATACTTGTGTGAAAGATATAGACACATAATACACATTCGGATAATTGGATCGGTCTGACATAAAATTACCCTTATTCTCCTAGTTTTACCCCGAAATAAGGGACGGATTTAGGGGGGGCAGGGGTCCGAGATTTTAAATTTTCATTGTCGAGTATATACGTTTTCGTTATATGCCCCCCCCCCCCCCAACCAATATATTAATAAGGTGTGAAGATGCAACACAAGATGGAGTTAGTTGCATAGGTGGGCGCTTACTTCCTCCAAGAGGAGGTTGGGGGTTCGACTTCCGTAGGCCTCATACCAATGTCAACATTTTTTTTCGTTTTTATTTAGGCTGTACAAGTAATTACTGCTTTTTTATTTAGGCTATACAGGTAATTACTGAAAAAGAAAAGGAAAAGAGGACAACAAGCTATTAGCGAAAATTGCAGAAATATATAAAGAAGATTAAAATTAATATATATCTTTTCAAAAACTATAAAAAACATTGTTGATAAAGAAAAACATACAAGGCATCAAGAAAGTTAAAACAAGAAAAAGTCTACTATCATCAATTATTAGAGTAATCCATCACAAGGTGTGCATAAATATTATACTAGTGTTAATAGTTGCTATTTTATACTTTTTTGAGAAATTATCAATATATTATTGTTGGAATTTGCGGTTGATTTATTTTTTGTTTTTTTTTAATTTCGTAGTATTTTATTGTTTACTTAATTTTAAATTGATTTGTGATGAATAAAGCACTTATCACTATTATTTTAACTAATTCTTTGTATCTAAGAATAAAATTGACAAAGTCACTAACTTCAAATAAAATGTGACAAAAAATTAAATAGGATGAATAATATTGGGAAAAAGTTCTATCACTAATAAATTAAATATTAAGTTCAATTATGAAATCATTTGATACGATTATCAATATAATGAATATTCATATGAACAATTATATTCGGATAGAGTTTAATGTACTTTTATGTATATTTACTTATTCAATCATATGATACTAGGTACTCGAAGAAATACTAATACAACTTCGATTTTTTTAAAAAAAAAAATTGCTTATATATATATATATATGTATTTCGAAACCTACTATATTTTTTATTGAAATTTGATTTTACTTTTACACATGATATTTGTTATTTACTTATCTATTAAACAAGAATAAATTTCGACGTTTAAAATACTGTCAAATGTAAGTCGGCCCCCCCAGGAGTCAATTTCTGGATCCGTCCCTGCCCCGAATGAACTCACGACATCGATGAGATTTAGTGATGTTCATGTACTTGATCATTCAAATAATAATACAAAAAAATGATTAATTATTGAACTATTAATTGTTTGTTAGTTTACGTAAACATGTGTATGAATTATGCTATAATTAATTAATGAACTATTAATTGTTAATTTACTTAAACATATGTATGAATTATGCTATAGTTAATTAATGAACTATTAATTATTAGTTTACTCAAACATATGTATGAATTATGCTATAACTAGGACAAGATTATGATTTTAAAACTCCAAAAATTTCTAAAGTTTGTAATTTCAGCAAAAATTCTAGCATATACCTAGCTGGTCAACCCAATTATAATACATAAGACGACTGAATTACACCCTCATTTATTTTGTAAATAACATTTTGGTTCAATCAAACCAAGTTAAAATTTCCAGATTCAACACTTGAGGCACATGATGGAATCGACCTTTGGTTATTCATTGAACCAAAGCAACAAAATGTTTTACAATGAAATATTTTATGTGTAACCAATATACATGCAGTATTAGTATTAATAAGTTCACTCCTGACAACACAAATACATTGCATTTAACAGCTTATAGTTAACTTAAGACATTAGTTAATTAAGTTTACCCCTTGAAACAAGAAAAAGTAGAACATATTTGGGCAGTTATAGGGCTGTCCCAAGAATCTAGTTATTGTTATCCTTAGTTAACTAGATTGTGATTTTTGGGGTTTCGTAGAAATTCATTTTTATTGTTGTTTTCACTTTGATTAATGTTAGCACTGTGGGTTCGTTGAATCTAATTTTCCAAGTTCTAACACAACGTGGATGTAACTTTTTGAGTGCCAAAGAGCCATACTTAATTCTCACTTCTTGCCTGTAAAAGTGGGCTGGGCTTATCGTCTATCCATCCCATCTAAATCAGAGAGAATTTTAAAAAAATAATATAAAATTAAATCGAAATTAAGAAAATAATACACAAAAAATAGTGCTCAGATAATAGCACATTCCGCGCCACGTAAGCGCGGAATCTGCCAGATTCCGTGCCACGTCAGCGCGGAATAGAATATGTATTTTTTTAAAAAAATTAAAAGGCATTCCGCGCCACGTCAGCGCGGAATGGCAGCAATTTTTATTTTTTTTAAAAATAAATTGGGCCCATTCCGCGCTGACTCAGCGCGGAATGGCCAATATTTTTTTTTATTATTTATCTTTTGGTTTTTTTTCTTATTTCCCGCTCGTTTTTCTCCTTTTTTCGTGCATTTTTGAGTTTTGACTTGAACATATAAATTGTAGACTTTCATATAGACTTTGTAACCACACAAGAATGGACTCATTCCGATACCCGAGTGAAGAAATATAACAAGTAAAAAATGACACATTAGAGTAATTTTTTAAAGAAAATAATAACGTTGTCTATGTTTCCGACTCATTTTTCTCCCTTTGTCGTTCAATTTTGAGTTTTGACTTGAACACATAAATTGTAGATTTTCATATAAACTTTGTAACCACACAAGAATAGACTCATTTTGATACCTTAGTGAAGGAATATGACAAGTAAAAAAAGACACACATATACGAATTTTTCAGAAAAAAATATTTTGTTGTCGTCTTCGGGATGATTTTTCGACATTTTTTGTACATTTTCAGGCTTCGACTTCAACACAAAAAATGTAGATTGATTCACAAAGTTTGTAACGGTATGAGGATTGATTCATTTCAATATCCGAGTGAAAAAATACATGTTAAAACGGAACGGATTTTTCCGAAAAAAATATTTTTTCGTCATCTTCGGGATGATTTTTCGACCTTCTTTGTACATTTTCAGGCTTCGACTTCAACACAAAAAATGTAGATTGACTCACAAAGTTTGTAACGGTGTAAGAATTGATTCATTTTCGATATCCGGATGGAAAAATACAACATATTAAAAAGGAACGGATTTTTCGAAAAAAAAATATTTTTCATCATCTTCGGGATGGTTTTTCGACATTTTTTGTACATTTTCAGGCTTCGACTTCAACACTAAAAATATAGATTGACTCACAAAGTTTGTAACGGTATAAGAATTGATTCATTTCGATATCCGGATGAAAATATACAATATGTTAAAAAAGACATATATATACGACTTTTTTGGGAAAAAAAATAATTTTTCGTCATCTTCGGGATGATTTTTCTACATTTTCTGTACATTTTTGGGCTTCAACTTCAACACAAAAAATGTAGATTGACTCACAAAGTTTGTAACGGTGTAAGAATTGATTCATTTCGATATCCGGATGAAAAAATACAACATGTTTAATAACGTCTTTATTAAATTTAATGTATGTTTAAACCTGAATATCGAAATAAATCAATTCTTGCACCGTTACAAACTTTGTGAGTCAATCTACATTTTTTGTGTTGAAGTTGAAGCCCGAAAATGTACAAAAAATGTAGAAAAATCATCCCGAAGATGACGAAAAATTATTTTTTTTCCAAAAAATTCGTATATATATATATATATATATATATATATCTTTTTTAACATATTGTATATTTTCACCCGGATATCGAAATGAATCAATTCTTATACCGTTACAAACTTTGTGAGTCAATCTATATTTTTAGTGTTGAAGTTGAAGCTTGAAAATGTACAAAAAATGTCGAAAAAACATCCCGAAGATGATGAAAAATATTTTTTTCCGAAAAATTCGTTCCATTTTAATACGTTGTATTTTTTCATCCGGATATCGAAATGAATCAATTCTTACACCGTTACAAACTTTGTGAGTCAATCTACATTTTTTGTGTTGAAGTCGAAGCCTGAAAATGTACAAAAAAGGTCAAAAAATCATCCCGAAGATGACGAAAAAATATTTTTTTCGGAAAAATCCGTTCCTTTTTAACATGTTGTATTTTTTCACTCGGATATTGAAATGAATCAATTCTCATACCGTTACAAACTTTGTGAGTGAGCCTACATTTTTTGTGTTGAAGTCGAAGCCTGAAAATGTACAAAAAATGTCGAAAAATCATCCCGAAGACGACAATAAAATATTTTTTTCTGAAAAATCCGTATATGTGTGTCTTTTTTTACTTGTCATATTCTTTCACTAAGGTATCGAAATGAGTCTATTCTTGTGTGGTTACAAAGTTTATATGAAAATCTACAATTTATGTGTTCAAGTCAAAACTCAAAATTGAACGACAAAGGGAGAAAAATGAACCGGAAACATAGACAACGTTATTATTTTCTTTAAAAAATTACTCTAATGTGTCATTTTTTACTTGTTATATTTCTTCACTCGGGTATCGGAATGAGTCCATTCTTGTGTGGTTACAAAGTCTATATGAAAGTCTACAATTTATATGTTCAAGTCAAAACTCAAAAATGCACGAAAAAAGGAGAAAAACGAGCGGGAAATAAGAAAAAAAACCAAAAGATAAATAACAAAAAAAAAAAATATTGGCCATTTCGCGCTGAGTCAGCGCGGAATGGGCCAAATTTATTTTAAAAAAATAAAAATTGCTGCCATTCCGCGCTGACGTGGCGCGGAATGCCTTTTAATTTTTTTTAAAAAAATACATATTCTATTCTGCGCTGACGTGGCGCGGAATCTGGCAGATTCCGCGCTTACGTGGCGCGGAATGTGCTATTATCTGAGCACTATTTTTTTGTGTATTATTTTCTTAATTTCGATTTAATTTTGTATTATTTTTTTAAAATTCTCCTAAATCATATGTAACATATATGAATGAGAAAAAGATTGTGATAGGACGGAAAATTGAAATTTCTCGTTTTTATATTTCAGAAATATAAAAAGTCTATACACGAACGATTAGGATGTGGAGAGAGAAATCTCAGATTTTTTTTTACATTACATAATTTTCTCTCACCACGTCCCGTGTAAACACTTGTCACACATCTGTGCGTATAACAGGAAGTGTAACATGGATGGTGTAACAGAAGATTTGAATTGCTTCCCCCAACCCCAAATTTGAAATCAATAAGTCAATTGGGCTTGGAGTTGAAATTAAAGGGTAAATTACACCCAACCTCCTATGATCGACCTTATTATCACTATGCCCCCCTTATGAAAAAAATTTGTCTAACTAACCCCCTGTGAATAAATTAAAAAAGCAATTTAACTCCCTACGCCCCTCACTCGCGTGTCATGAGACTGGTGATCGGATTTTTGTCCATAAAAGACTGTTTTGCCCCTAATCATATATTTTTATATTTTAAATTTATAAAAAATATATAATATTATATATATATATATATATTTAACAATATGTAAATCTTATATAATATATATATATATATATATATTTAACAATATGTAAATCTTATATAATATATATATATATACACTTAACAATATGAAAATATATAATGTACATATATACATATATAGATATATTGACGACCACCGTCCACCTGCGATCGACAACGACCACCTGCAAATCCACCACCTGCAACTACAAATTCAACACCTTCAAATCACCCCTAAGTCTGAAATGGCAAATCTACAATCTGAAATTGCAATTGCAAATCTGCAAATTTAAAACTGAAATTGCAAATCAGCCCCATGCCCGCTTCCGCACCATCACAACTTTTCCTATGCCCACCACCGTCCACCACCATCGTCAGCCCCTCACCATTCATCACTGCCTCTGCCCCACCCCCCACCGCACCCACCATCTCTTGCTTGCTCACAGATTCGCAATTATTCAGATTTGAAGTTTTTCAAATCTGAATATTTGCACATTTGAAGAACTTCAAATCTGCAGATTTGAAGCACGGTGGTGGGGTGGAGGCGGGGTTGGAAGTTGTTTATTGTGGCCCGGTAACACAACAATTCAATCTGCAGTAATTACGGTGGTGGAGGCGTTGCAACTTGCAATTTGCAACTTGTTGTGTTATTCAAATTTGTTACCAATCTATTACCAATAACAAGAACAAACTTCAATCCAATCTGTTACCAATAATTACGGTGGTGGAGGTGGGGTGAGGTAGTGGGGCGGAGGTTGGTAAAAGTTGTCGGTGGCACTTGTCGTAGAAGACATATATGTGTGTGTATATATATATATATATTATATGTATAATGTTTTTATTACTTTTTTTAAATATTAAAAATATTTATATATTTGATATAAATATACATTTAATCATAAAATAAGAAATTGAATATCAACCGTTGATCTCTATTAAGATCTACGGTTGTTATAAATTAATTTTAATAAAATATAAGAAATTAATCCTGAACATTGATATTCAGAAGATCTGATCCAACAATCAACAATTAAGGGGCAAAATAGTCTTTAATTGACGAAAATTCGATAACCAATCTCATGACATGCGAGTGAGGCGCGTAAGGAGTTAAATTGCATTTTTAATTTATTCATAGGGGGGTAAGTTGACAAAAAAAAAATTATAGGGAGACGGAATGATAATAAGGTCGATCACAAGGGGTTGGGTGTAATTTACTCTTAAATTAAATTGATTGTATTAGTAGGATGTAAACTACTAAATGGAGTACTTGTAAGTGGGCTGAGACAGACATGGTACATGGATTAGTTAAGATATGTTTAATGGGCCCAATTTTAGCGAATGTTAGTCCGGTCCATAGTGCGCAGTGCTATCCTATGCAAAACAATCTCAATGGGTTTAATGGATATAAAATTAAAAACTAATTATGGACTAACTACAACATTAAGTGGGAAGGGAGCTGCCTAATAAGTCCAAGTGAGCTAATATCTCAAGGAGGCTAGAGAAAATGCTAATTATGGGTTAATGTATGAGAATTTTAAATAAATAATACAAAAATAAATCCAAATTAAGAAAATAATACACAAAAAATTGGACATCAGGAAATAATACATTCCGCGCTGACGTGGCGCGGAATCAATAAAAAAATTTTTTTTTTTAAATTTTCGGCCATTCCGCGCTTACGTGGCGCGGAATGGCCGAATTTTTTTTTTTTTAATATTAAATGGCATTCCGCGCTGATGTGGCGCGGAATGGCAGGCCTCTTTTTCTCTTTCCAGCTTTTCTCTTTCCCCTTTTTTTCCGACTCATTTTTTTTCATTTTTCGTGCGTTTTCGGGTTTCGACTTGAACATAAAAAATGTAGACTTGAGCATAAACTACTTTTTAAAACAAGAATTGGGTCGTTTCGATGCTCGAGTAAAGAAATATGGCAAGACGAAAAAAAATAATACCAGTTTTTTTAATGAATCATTATTTTTTTTCCGACTCATTTTTCTCCATTTTTCGTGCGTTTTCGGGTTTCGACTTGTACATAAAAAATGTAGACTTGAGCATAAACTACTTTTTGAAACAAAAATTGGGTCGTTTCGATGCTCGAGTAAAGAAATATGGCAAGACGAAAAAAAAAATACCAGTTTTTTTTAATGAATAATGACTTTTTATTTTTTTCCGACTCATTTTTCTTCATTTTTCGTGCGTTTTCGGGTTTCGACTTGAACATAAAAAATGTAGACTTGAGCATAAACTACTTTTTGTAACAAGAATTGGGTCGTTTCGATGCTCGAGTAAAGAAATATGGGTCTTGATAGCAATCCTCGCTCTTCTCCAATCTTGGATTGATTTTCTCAAGACTCTTGCCATATTTCTTTACTCGAGCATCGAAACGACCCAATTCTTGTTTCAAAAAGTAGTTTATGCTCAAGTCTACATTTTTTATGTTCAAGTCGAAACCTGAAAACGCACGAAAAATGGAGAAAAATGAGTCGGAAAAAAATAAAAAGTCATTATTCATTAAAAAAAACTGGTATTTTTTTTTCGTCTTGCCATATTTCTTTACTCGAGCATCGAAACGACCCAATTTTTGTTTCAAAAAGTAGTTTATGCTCAAGTCTACATTTTTTATGTTCAAGTCGAAACCCGAAAACGCACGAAAAATGGAGAAAAATGAGTCGGAAAAAAAATAATGATTCATTAAAAAAACTGGTATTATTTTTTTCGTTTTGCCATATTTCTTTACTCGAGCATCGAAACGACCCAATTCTTGTTTCAAAAAGTAGTTTATGCTCAAGTCTACATTTTTTATGTTCAAGTCGAAACCCGAAAACACACGAAAAATGAAGAAAAATGAGTCGGAAAAAAAGGGGAAAGAGAAAAGCTGGAAAGAGAAAAAGAGGTCTGCCATTCCGCGCCACATCAGCGCGGAATGGCAGCATTCCGCGCTTACGTGGCGCGGAATGCCATTTAATATTAAAAAAAAATAAAATTCGGCCATTCCGCGCCACGTAAGCGCGGAATGGCCGAAAATTTTAAAAAAAAAAAATTTTTTATTGATTCCGCGCTGACGTGGCGCGGAATCAGCTTGATTCCGCGCCACATCAGCGCGGAATGTATTATTTCCTGATGTTTAATTTTTTGTGTATTATTTTCTTAATTTGGATTTATTTTTGTATTATTTATTTAAAATTCTCGTTAATGTATTTGGGTTTGGATAAAAAGGATTTAAGGGATATTTGTTAAATGTAATTATAAGTTTAATTTGATTTTATTTACATATTTCGATTTGAATATATTGAGTTAGGAGTTGCCAATAAATCCTTAGTGAGACATCATCCAAACAACAGATGTTGATTTCTCAAAAGTGTGATGTTTATGTTCTTTTCTTGAGGAACAAAATGTTAGGTCAAGTAAAATTTCTAACAAAAAATTTAACTGTTCGTGGGATATTCTTTTTCTCCAACTTCGATGGGACATAAAGCTTGATTCGATCGGGCTTTATATTCTCAATGAAATTCAAACGACACTCAAGTGAAAAATTAGACTCAACTACTAAATTACTGTATTGGTGATTACGATGGTCGAGTACAAAGTCTTGGAAAGTATGATTCAACTTTTATATTAATTTTAATTTAGATATGAATTTTGTTATATATATATATATATAAGTAATACATATTAATTGGGAAAATCTCATTTTTGGTCTTGTAATAAACCACATGTACACTTTTGATACCAAATATTTTGAAAATCTCACTTTTGATACAAACATGCCATTTAGTATCACTTTTGGTACTTGCTAACGGAAAAAGGCAGATGAGGTACGCGTGGTCGTTAAGTTCTGAGTAAGGAAGGAATAAAAACGAGCAGAAAGAATCATTTTGGGGAAGAACACAAAATTAGGGTTTAAGAAATAGTAAATGAAGAAAATTGAGGGTTATGTGTGATTTCTTCAATAGCTGGTGGGAAGGGGTCGATTCTTCAAGTATTGGAAGAAAAATGTCGTCTTTTTTGTCCTTCAACAGGGCAAGTCGAGCAAATGAAGAAATGATGTATTTTGTGGGAAGCTTTTTATGGATCGCGTAGACTCATTTTTCTTAGCTCTTGCACCTAATTTTTTCAATTCTGTGTGTTTTTCAACAATTTTGGGTCGAATTGGTTGAGTTTGGGGAGAGTTTGTAAAGGGTTCGACTGTTTTAGAGCTTTTTTGAGTGTGATTCTGTATTTTTTATTACAGATTAACAAGGCTAAAGTTAACGGCCACATGTACCCCACAAACCTTTTCCCGTTACTAACTTAACGGTGATACCAAAAGCATTACTAAATGGCCATGTTTGTATAAAAAATGTACATGTGATCAATTACGATATCGAAAAATGAGATTTTTCCCGTCTTAATTTTATTGATTAATTATATAATTGTGTATTTAATCATCATTATTAAAAAGAAAAAAGAAAATAGATACTATGTATGAAGAGAAAATTGCATATAAAAACCCTCTTATGTTAATTTTTTTGCACGAAACCCCCTTGTGTCAGCCTAAACCCTGCACGAAACCCCCAATTCGTGTTAAATCCGCGGAAAGTAGCATATACGCGCTGTGTATTTGATGTAGGGTTAGGAGTTTCGTGCAGGGTCTAGACTGACACAAGAGGGTTTCGTGCAAAAAAATTAACATAAGGGGGTTTTCAGCAAAAAAGTGATAACACTTAATGGTTATATGCAATTTTCCCATGTATGAACTAAGGTCCGAGTCCCGACCATCTCCTGTAACCCTAACTAAGCCCTTTTCAGGGAAACTCTGCTCTGCTTCAAAACCCTACTCTCTCTCTCTCTAGAAAAACCCCAATTTCTAACCCAGAAATTATTCTCTCGGTATTTATTACGAAGCTGTAAAGAAAATGGCGTCTCTAGTAGCATCAAAACGCACACATTTCAATCGATCCATTTCCAAGCTTTCATCCCCAATTTCCCTCAAATCTACCTTCTTCTTCTGCACCTCCGCCCCCTCCGAAACCCTAAAACCCTAATTCAATCGAAGAACAACCCCTCAATGCCGCATTCCAAATGCCGATTCTTTTTCAACAAATCAACACCACCACATTTCGTCGTGAAGGTAGGCGCCAAAAGCCCCTGAAAAAATCGAAGATATTATATGTAGAATGATGGCTAATCGAGCATGGACGACCCGTTTACAGAACTCGATCCGAAACTTGGTCCCGGGTTTCGATCGCGAACTCGTTACAATGTGCTGCACAGCGCCAAGAACGCGGAGCACGCGCTCCAGTTCTTTCGCTGGGTCGAAAGATCGAATCTTTTCGAACATAATAGGGAGACTCATCATAAGATTATAGAGATTTTGGGGAGGGCTTCGAAGCTAATCATGCTAGGTGCATTTTTTGGATATGCCGAAAAAGGGATTGGAATGGGATGAGGATTTGTGGGTGTTGATGATTGATAGTTATGGCAATGCCGGGATAGTTCAGGAGAGTGTGAAGTGTTTCAGAAAATGGAGGAGTTGGGAGTCCAGAGGAGCATAAAGTCGTGATACGTTGTTTAAGGTGATTTCGCGTAGAGGTAGGTATATGATGGCGAAGAGGTATTACATAAGATGTTGAGTGAGGGGATTGAGCCGACTAGGCATACGTTCAATGTTTTGATTTGGGGGTTCTTTCTTTCTGGGAAGGTGGAGACAGCGAATAGGTTTTTTGAGGATATGAAGAGTCGCGAGATTAGCCTATGTGGTCACGTATAATACGATGATCAATGGTTGTTATCGGGTTAAGAAAATGGAGGAGGCGGAAAGTATTTTGTGGAGATGAAAGGGAGGAACATTGAGCCGACTAATCACTTATACGACTTTGATTAAAGGGTATGTCTCGGTTGAGCGAGTTGATGATGCGTTGAGGTTGGTGGAGGAGATGAAGGTTATGGGATTAAGCCTAATGCCATTACATACTCGACTTTATTACCAGGACTGTGTGATGCTGAGAAGATGTCTGAAGCTAATAGTATATTGAAGGAGATGGTTGATAAATATATTGCACCTAAAGATAATTCAATTTTCATGAGACTAATTTCGGGCCAGTGCAAGGCAGGTAATTTGGATGCTGCTGTAGATGTGCTTAAGTCTATGAATAGGTTGAGCATTCCAACTGAAGCGGGACATTACAGTATTTTGATCGAGAATTGCTGCAAGCTGGTCAATATGATAGAGCTATTAAGTTATTGGATAAGCTCATTGAAAAGGATATCATCTTGAAGCCTCAGAGTACTTTACATATGGAGCCTAGTGCATACAACCCGTTGATTGAATATCTCTGCAACAATGGCCAGACTGCAAAAGCTGAAACCCTATTACGTCAGTTGATGAAATTGGGTGTGCAAGATCCTATTGCCTTGAATACTCTGATTCGTGGGCATTCGGAAGAAGGCACCCCTGATTCAGCTTTTGAACTTCTGAAGATTATGTTAAGGAGAAAAGTTGATTCAGAAAAAAGCGCATATGATTCACTTGTACAAAGCTATTGAAAAAGAACGAGCCAGCTGATGCGAAAGCAGCTTTAGATAGCATGATTGAGAATGGCCACCTTCCAGAATCTTCTCTATATAGGTCGGTGATGGAGAGCTTGTTTGATGATGGACGTGTTCAGACAGCGAGCCGAGTGATGAAAACAATGTTGGAAAGGGTGTGAAGGATCACGAAGATATGATTGCTAAGATATTGGAAGCATTGTTTATGAGGGGTCATGTTGAGGAAGCTCTTGGAAGAATTGATCTTTTGATGCAGAGTGGAATCGAGCCTGATCTTGATGAACTCTTATCGGTTTGTGTGAAAAGGGAAAAACAATTGCAGCTTTGAAACTATTGGATTATGGGTTGGTGAGAGATTATAGTATTGATGTTTTGAGCTATGAGAAGGTGTTGGACGCTCTATTAGAAGCCGGGAAGACTCTTAATGCATATTCGATATTGTGCAAGATTATGGAGAAAGGAGGAGTTACTGATTGGAGTAACAGCTGCAAAGAGTTGATCAAGAGTCTTAATAAGGAGGGAAACACTAAACAAGCGTATTCTATCTCGAATGATTTTGGGAAAGGGTAATCAGGCTGATAGCAAGAAGGGAAGAAAAAAACTGCAACAGCTTGAAAAGGTTACGATTTTGAGTTATCTTAAGGTCAGAACTTGATCTTTTGTTATGATATATGAGATGGTTTTGAGGGTTTACGTTCTCTTTTGTTTAAATTTTTAGTGCAGCACTGTGAGAGGAACATGTCACTAATGCTCTCTGTGTTTTTCAATAGATGGTCTAATGTTCAGTTCATATATGCAGGACTTGTGTCTTCTGATTTGATTACTTGCTACGAATAATCGAACTGGATGTATTTCTATAGAAAGGAGAAGGATTGTGTTATCTCTGATCGAAATGATTGTAGCTAAATTAATATGTTGAATGTTCTTTGCGATTACCGTTCTAGCATCTTTTCTAGTGGTTGTTAGCATGAGATTTCTTTTTCGTCATACTTCTGCTAATGAGAATTTTCGTTAATTAAACTATAACGGGGACGTAATTTAATCTTAACGAATCGCGAGTGAATGCAAACTTACAGTAACGAGCTGCAAATATGATGCTAATTTTTCGATACTCATGGGAGAAAAATGGAAAAATATGAACAAAAGTGTTAAACGACGAGCAAAGTGACACTACTGTAAAAAGCAACGAAATTAGAAATGCAGGAGCAATGGTTTATAAATTTGTTTTTGGTGGAACATGATTTTGCTGATTGTGGATGAGGCAGTTGGTTATTCATTATATGCACCAGTATATCTGGTCCAATTCATAATTGTTTTATCCATTATTATGTTATGTGGATTCATGTTTCCAGTCTGAAAGAATGAAGATTTATTCTTTTCTTATGTTTTACTACAAGAATATCTGTAGTGTGGATGAAATTTGCTTAATTTCATCAGGTTTTATACCATCACTATATTCCAGTTCATATCATATGATATACCCATTCATCTCTCTCTCTCACACGCACGCACACACATTCATCAGTTTTCGGTGTAAAACGAGCCACGATATTGTGATCTTTTGGGATGCAAATTGCACAAGTTGACAACTTACCAAAATCCAACTGTACCCAGCAAGTAATATCATAATATCAAGTCTTATTATATATATATATATATATATATATATATATATATAAGGTGAGTTCAGCCCACCATAGATTTATTGGTTAAAGAAAAGCTGATTCTGGTGTGATTGATTAAGATAAAAACATGAATCTTTCAGTTTTGCTAAAATGTGATTTTATAATGCAAAGAATTTCAATCGAACTTGTACAAAAAGGGGCCAAAAAAAACTTACCAAAATTGCACATGCGGACAAATATCTATTATTGGAGCTTTACAAGTTTCATGTGCAATAATGATTACAAGTAAAATTATTCTTCCTTGTATGTAATTGTATTTTTTTTATATAATTGATATATGTATCAATTACATTATAAATATTAAGATTCAACATATAACAATCAACACTATTTTCAACAATTACTATAACACCATGACAGTAGAGTAGAGAGAGATTCACATGTAATTTAAGACATCTAATATTTTGGAGCATAGTTTCGTAGTAGAATAAGCCTCGTTTGCTAGGTGAGTTGCTTTCTGAAAATTATTTACAAATGTTTTGTCAAAGAATAATTTATCTTCCCATTTCAATCTCTAAGATTTTTTTTGGTTACAATTCAATCTCATAGTAAGATTTAAAACGTCAAATTTTGCAAGTTTAAATGGGGTAAACTTTATTTTGAACTTCTTACACATTTTCTTGAATATAAGCATTCGTACAATATTATGTTCTGAAACTCAATTACATGTTTAATCGACTAGCCACACTCGATTATATAAATCATTCACTATTTTATGCTTATAGATGAATGACGAACCAAACTACCTGATACTCGACCTGATATCATTCGTTAAAAATTCTTTTGAACTCGGTTCGTTAATATATCAAATCAAACTTTAACACTCCTTGTGTGGAACAGGGTTTAGGGTTTAGAAAGAAAACGACCACATTTTGATTTTATGTCAATTGGAGGAAACGAATATAGGATGTTACTTGGTGGCTTTGGGAGTCCAACTCCAGGAAAATATCCATCACATAATGTATTAAAATATAATAAAATTATATATATATATAGATATTTTGATGGACCCTACACATATTTTATTGGTGATGGGTATTTCCCAAGAGTTGAACTCCCGGGAGAGTTTAGGGTTTAGAAAGAAAACCACCAAATCTGATTTTATGTCAATTGGAGGAAACAAACAAATTGCGATACTTGGTGGCTTCGAGAGTCCAACTTCAGGAAATATATATCACACAATGTGTTAAAACATAATAAAATATGTATATATTTTGGTGGACTCTACATATATTTTTTTAACCGTTGTGGTATTTCTCGAGAGTTGAATTCCCGGGAGCCACCAAGTATCAATACAAAACAAACATGCCCGTAAAAGGCCTTATCCACGGTCGGCCTCAATAATAAATATCTCCATGCCCCTATACAATACTATATCTCCATAAATATCTCCCCTTCCCTTCTATTAAACTCTCTCCAAAACCCTAATTTCACAATTACACAAACCTCCTTCACAACCTTATCTTCTATACACACACAATAGTAGCACTGGCAATGGCTGCTGCTTCACTAAACCTCCTATACCTAACCCCCAAAACCCTCTCCCCCACCACTCCTCCGCCGCCTCCGCCGCCGCTCCGTCTTCTTCGCTCACATTTCACTGAAACCCCTGCCAAAACTTGTCCTTAATCTCTCTTCCATCACTAATTATGCTCGCCACACTTCCAGGTTCGTCCGAAACGTCGCCGTTTCGTCCGAGCTGGAAGAAGAAGATGATGTCGAAGACGAGAGAGGCGAATTTTCGCCTGATTTGAAGCTCTTCGTCGGTAATTTGCCGTTCACTGTTGACAGTGCCGCGCTTGCTGGCTTGTTTGAACAAGCCGGAAATGTCGAGATGGTTGAGGTAATTTTTTGTTCTTCCACCTGCTCGATTGTTTTGGTAACTGCTGTTGAATTTTGTATTACATTGGTTAAAGAAATTTATGTTTGATTTTGGGGGTTTGGTTTTAGTTTACTACTGCTTTTTCGGCTTTCGTTGTTTTGATGTTTTTGTTACGAAGGATTGTTATCGCGCTATGCGTTTGTTTATTTATTTCATTTCCAATTGTGCTTAAATAGTAGTACTAATTTTTCCCAGCTTGTGAACTGACGAATTTGTACGGACAATGTTCATGAATATGCATTGAATTATCTCTGTTTGGAAGCTGAAGTTAATAGTGTAATGGCATTACTGCTTGTTAAACTATCTGGACACAGACATTTTGGCTTCTTTTTTGAGAGGACGTCAATGGGAAAGTATTGATAGAAACACAATCTGAAACTGATTATTTGAGTAATGAAATTTTGCAGGTTATCTATGACAAGCTCTCAGGAAGAAGCAGGGGTTTTGCTTTCGTGACTATGTCCTCAGTCGAGGAAGCTGAAGCTGCAGCTCAACAATTCAATGGATATGTAAGCTTCCATCACTATTGTATACATATAGGGCAGAATGTCATCGTGAATCATTTTGTTGTTGAGTTTGAGGTGTATGTTGTCTTATCATTCTGCCATCTCATGCATCAATTCTTTTAGCATATTTTAGTTCATTGGAGTAAATGTGCTAGAGTTCATGATTATTTGCAGGAGCTTCAGGGCAGACCTATTAGGGTAAATTCGGGCCCACCACCTCCTAAAAGGGAAAATTCGTTCGGAGGAAACAGGGGACAGGATAGGGAATTTTCTTCATTCGGAGGACGGGGGCGGGAGCGTGAAAACTCTTCATACGGAGGACGGGGACGTGAAAATTCTTCATATGGAGGACGGGGACGTGAAAATTCTTCATATGGAGGACGGGGACGCGAAAACTCTTCATATGGAGGACGCGAAAACTCTTCATATGGAGGACGCGAAAATTCTTCATATGGAGGAAGGGAAAGGACTAGTTTCGATAACACCAACAGAGTGTATGTGGGTAACCTTTCATGGGGTGTTGATGATCAAACTCTTGAGAGTGTGTTTAGTGAGCAAGGAAAGGTTAAGGAAGCCAAGGTGGTTTATGACAGAGAAAATGGTAGATCAAGGGGTTTTGGGTTTGTAACTTACAGTTCGGTTGAGGAGGTCAACAATGCCGTTGAATCTTTGGATGGCATGGTAAGTTTCCTATTGTAAAGTTGATTCTAATGCCTTTGTTGGAGCTTACATCCATCTCCATGGTTATATTTGTTTCTGAATATGTGTTTTTATTCCGCTTTTTACAAAGTGTGGCTGTAAAATGAACCTAGCTAGTCGATGCTCAATTAGAAATTGATCGTTAAAAACTCGTTTAGGCTCGGTCCATTAAGATAATAAACCAAGCTTGAAAAGCTTTATCTTGTTAGATAATTTTTGAAGCCCGGTTTGATTAGTAAAATGGAGCTACTAAACAATCAAATCAAACTCAAATACCAATTTTGGAGCTCGATAATAATCTAAACAAGCTTAAAATACTTTGTTATGCTAGACTAGATTCCATTGAAACCTACATGCTGAGTATTGATTCTTTGAGGTTATAACACTTTGATGCCTCCAATTCTGTTGAGCATAACTTCTTGGGTGTTCTTGATATTAAACATTGTTCAACAATTTATAGGGAGTAACAACTTGAAATTTATGTTAAACCTTCACGTAGAATCCTCTATTTGGCCTATTAGTGCCCCAAATTGAAGATATTCAATTTTTAGCCATACATTCAATTACATCTTGTTGTCCAACTGTCTGTAATCACTCCAATTTTTTTTGCACATTATTGTTTAATCTGCATCTTGGAGGCTGGTCTGTGCTTTTGTTGCTGCTAGTCAGTAGAGTGAAATATTTCTTTAGTACTCTTTTTCTCATTGAATTTCTTGGCTGCAGGACCTTAATGGAAGATCTATTCGAGTTAGTCCCGCTGAAGCCCGTCAAACGCGCCAATTTAATGAGTGAAATTTCCAAGAACTATTAAGGGTATATTTCTAACTTGGTTGTGCTATGTGCTATGGTGATTCGATTGCAGGGTGAACAGTTGAATGACACGTCTGCATATTAAATGTGGCATGCTAGTCTCTCAGCTATTACTAGCTCGTGTAGCTTAAGATTTTCATTGTATGTATGTAGTAATTACCTAATATGTGACTCCAAAAAAATCAAGTTTTTAGTTTGGGTTTTACTTGCACCTCATCTTACACTGTTTTTATCTTCTGTATCTCAATTATATCCATTAAATGTGAGTTTTCACTTTATATTGTGTATCAGAGATATCAAGAGTTGCAGCTTCCATCGTCCTGGAGCTGATGCTTGATATGAATTCGAAGAACCTTCATTTGCATTCAAGTTGCAACTTTTGATTTGAATCCTGCATCCCGACTAACAGGAGCTAGCGAGTGTATTAACTTTGCAATTGCATGTTCGGCATGTGTTTCTAAATGTAAACGCTGTAATACACTCGTAACAAATTTTGGCAGAATTATGAAATCTTGTAATCTTGTGTTATTTGGCTTTGTGATGGATGTGGTATGAAATAGGTGGTTTGTGGTGTGACCCTTGATAAGTTGATACCTAAGAATTGCTGCTTTTATCCTTCAATTAGGTTGTAAGACATTTCAAATTCCATTTTTTGTCTTCAAGTATGAAACTGTACTTGGATTCAGCATTCTGTCTGGATTTACTGCTTACAAAATAATCAAACAGATATATACACCAATAACTTACATTTATATAAGAAACTCAAATAAAAAGTCAGACTCACGTCACTGATACAACGAAGCACAATTAGAACTTCATAAATAATACAAGCAGACAAAAACAAGAACTTGGGACGTCTGTAACTTCTATTCAACCAGCAGAATCTATCGCAATATTGTTTTCATATATGCCATCTTCTGTTTTTGTTTAGTCTCCATGCGCATTATATACGTTGAAGACGTCCATTATCGACTCTACATCCTAAGTTCATTATTTGAGAAACATTTGTGTGAAGTTATATTCTCAATTAAGGCTTCTCAATCTGAATCCATCTGAGAGTCTGATCACCATATCTGGAGCCTGGAAGTGATGCATATTCGTAAGTTTCTTTTTCTTTGGTTTAATTGACTTTAAAATGGTTGATCAGAATCGACTTTTAGCAGGTTAATCCAGCACCTAAATGATAATACATGTTACATTGCAATGGCAAGCTTGAGCTTTACAGGGTCACAGTCTGTAAGGTAGTCCATCTTGCTTTTATTCCACTCGTAAAACTTTTTCCCGTTGAAAATATTCCTCCGCTTAAAACTGCATTTTGTGTTATCAGATTTCAACACGACCTTGAAATTGCAAATTCACCAATTAGAAAGAAGAAGAAAGAAACAGCCAAGTCTTGTCTAAAGAACACCGAGATCCACACCAGCAATCCCTTTCATGATAAGAAACTTTCAAGAGTATCTCTGAGGACTATTCAATAGTGCAAAAGAAATATTAGATCCACGAGGACCTCTTCTTAGCCAATGGAATAAATGTTTCCTAATTTCATGCCTTGTTTTTCCCTTTTCATCGACCCCTTATTTTTTTATCTGCCTAGTGTTGAGGAAGATGCGTGCATGCAAGCAAGTGTTCCTCTTGAGATAGTTCTTACCGTCATTCGCTCTATAGTGGATGTATTCTACATTATTCAAATTCTTGTTCGGTTTAGGACAGCTTATGTTGCGCCTTCCTCTCGTGTATATGGGAGGGGAGAGCTGGTTATTGACTCTTCGAAGATTGCTTCAAGATATCTCCACAAAGACTTTGGCTCGATGTTTATCAGCTCTACCCTTCCACAGGTATTGCATATATCAAAGGGAAAATTACATAGATACCACTTGCGGATTATGAAAAACCTCATGAGATTTGAGAAATTGCCATAATTTCCGAGACAGTTGAGAAACATTACAGATTAACCCCTGTAAGTAGAAGATATTACAATATCGCCTTTTGTTTTTCGTTTTGTCGAAGATTTGACAGAGGATGTCTTGGTAATTTACAAAACCTCAGAGGTGGGGGGGGGGGGGGGCATGTAATTATCCTTGTATCAAATGCATTACTTCAGAATTTCGTTATATTGGTTGTGGCATCTAATGATGATATATTCCCCTTTGCAGCTGTTGATTTGGGCTGCAATACCACTCTGAGAGGCTCGAACGTGATCAGCGCCAACACGGCCTCCGCCTTACCATCATTTTTCAGTTTCTTCTGAGGTTCTACCTCATTTCCCCCTTTCATCAAAATTAATCAGAACCACCGGGGTTGTGGTCGAAGCTGCATGGCTGGTGCAGCTTCAATCTTATGCTCTTCATGCTAGCAAGCCATGTGAGTATCACTTCAATCTTTGGATGATGAGAAAAATATCTTCATATCTTATTTTCTATGTGACAAATCTGTTTTTTCTTTACAGGTCATTGGTTCGGCTGTACCTGTTCCCTTCTATCAATTGAGCGACAAGAGGATTGTTGGAAAAGTGTTTGCGATCTTCAGCAGCCAAATGCCGGTACTTTATTTTGACTGTCAAACGACGGGTGATCCTGATAGGCTTGTTTGGTTTGAGTCGAGCAATATTTCCAAATTGTGTGTCCTAGTAGTGAAGTCTACGCGTTTGGAATTTATCGTGATGCTCTATTTAACGAGTCGCAATGCCAGCTTCCTCAACAAATACTCCTATTGTCTCTGGTGGGGACTCAGAAATCTAGGTAACTGCAAACCAATGAATTCTAGTAAATTACATAAGACACCCCTATTACAAAAACATCCAAGGTTTGGTTGAGAAATTAACATAACTTCACATGTCATTTGAAACATATTACATTTACTACCTTCTACAAAGAGGTTTTAGTTTCACCCCTGTTTTCGAGTTGTCAGGTTTCAATAAAGGTGTCTTGGTTGCGACACTTCAAGGGTCTACATGCAATTACCCCATAAATTCTTCGGACAAAAAATAGGAATATTCCTGTGACATCTCAATCTCTTGTTTATTCCTTCGCAGCTCTGCTGGACAGATCTTGTCACTAGCACATATATCGGGGAAATTAACTTTGCAATGACCATTGCAATTCTGGGCTTGGTGTTTTTTGCGTTGCTAATAGGGAATATGCAAGTAAGTTATAATCATCATCATTAGCATGAGAATTTACATATTTATTAGTGTCCGAGAGGTACTGTATATGGTTTTTTGAATCAGACGTACCTCCAATCAACTACTGCACGACTAGAAGAGTGGAGAGTTTAGAAGGACGGACACTGAACAATGAAAAAATCAACTTCCTCATGACATGAAGGAACGAGTCCGAAGATATGATCTTTATAGATGGGTTACAACAGAGGAGTCGAGAAGAAGCTATTTTGAGAGGTCTCCCTTTGGATCTCCGACGGGACATAAGCATCATATTTGTCTTGACCTAGTTCGACGTGTGAGTTTTAATCTACTCGTCTCCGTAATTGCTTTATCAATAATTAAATATAGTTATGAGTAACTTCGTTTTCTTTTTTTTTTTTTTTGATAATTAGTATGTAACTAGTGCATGATCATCTTTTTTAGTAAATCAGCAATGCTATACCTTAATGATAGTATATAGTAATAATCTACTAAACTACTACCAATACAGTAGAGAAAGACTACTCCAATGAATAAAACTCAATAACTCTAATATTTTGGATCCTCAACCTTCGCCAGTAAAGGTGGGCTTCATCGATGACTCGTCTACGACCCCGAGTCTAGGAATATGAGAATTTTTAATTCCGTTTTTACTTCAATTATGAATTTGAAACTATTCTCCTTCCATCTTTAGGTGCCCCTCTTCGACGAGATGGACGGGTGTACCCTTGACGCGATCTGCGAAAGATTGAAGCCATTTCTATGCACTCCTGAACTGCCTTGTCCGTGAGGGTGACCAGTGATCGAAATGCTCTTCATCTTACGAGGCCGCCTCGAATCGTACACACAAACGCGGCCCGGTACCGGTTTTTCAACATCGGCGCACCTCGGATCCGGCGACTTCGCGGTGAAGAACTGCCTGAGTTGGGCTTCTGTACCCTCCGCCCATTCACCGTTCGTCCCTTCCTCAATACAAATTGCGACAATTACAATCACCCACTGCGACTATTACAATTCCGACTAACCACTAATAGAAGTAGAAAAAAAATTACCCTCTTTCGATGGGAATAGAACCCAATACCTCTAATATCTTGAACAATGGTATATTTCCACCGACAACTTGGGATCGTGAAAAATATGAGTTTGTTATTTTGCAATTGTTGTAACCAAAAAAAAAATTATTTGCAATTGTTAAAAAAAAAAGGGTTAAATACAAATTGACCCTTGAACTATTTCTATTATCATCTGTCGTATAAATCCGCTAACTTTAAAGGTACCAAAATAGTTTTCTCGTTAAAATTCATGAGTTATGCCAAATGCTCTAAACCAAACACAACTTTACAATATTTAAGCACCAATGAAGTTCCTTGGTGAGTTCTTTTTTTATTATTATTGAACTTATAAGATTTATAAGAAAATGCAAAAACTTATAAATTTCATTCAAGATTTAGTTAAATAGGATTTGTTAATTGATACAATTGAAAATACAAAATCTTATAAGTTCAAATCAATAATTTGTTGATTTTAATAATTTAAATTAAAGACTTTATTAATTTATAAGTTATAAATTTACAAATTACAAGATTCAAATGATTTGTTAGTTGATTAGATTTAATTAAATAAGATAAATAATTATAATGGTTCTTAATTTGTAATTAACAAATTACAAGATTTAAATAATTTGTTAATTTTGAAAACTTAAATTTGATAAATTCATTAAAAAAAAAAGGAACTATCGAGTTATAAGTTAATATAGTGATTAAATATTGTAAGGTTGTATTTGGATGAAAGAATTTGGCATAAATTATGAATTTTCATGTGGGACTATATTGGTACCTTTTCAATTTAAGGAGTACATGCCACAGTAGGAAAAGTTCAAGAGACATTTCGTATTTAACCCAGAAAAAAGTTGAAATGGATCGGAGTAGGTTGCGCATACTACAAAATGTACGTTTAGTCCATGTCTTTTCCAAGAGTATTTGCAACTAGTAAGTTTTATGTCAACTTGGGTTATGTGGATAATGGATTATACATGGGAACACTGATACCATTACTACTACCTATGATGTAGGGACACAAATACAATATACATAAATTTTTGAAAAAATTAATACACAGACACGGTTTGGATACGACTGCCATGCCCATGTGTATTTTTTTTCTTCCCTCGATAGTTGGACACGGATATGGCGCGTGTCCGATACTGCATGAGATAACTTTGAAGTGTCCGTGCATCATGGGTGATACTTGGTGGCTCTGGGAGTCCAATTCCAAGGAAATATCCACCACACAATGTGTTAACACATAATAAAATATGAATATATTTTGATCGATCCACGCATATTTTAACACACTGTGTGGTGCATATTTTTGATAATTATATTTTCAGAAGCCACCAAATATCACTCGTGATAATCGAATACTAAGAGAACAAAACAAAAGGGCTAGTGGCAGCATAGTACTAACACTATTTCATGCACCTAATCAATAAATCAAGTATTACTACACATTTCTCGTGATGTAATGTATGAATACTCCAAAAAACAACATAATGTAGCATTGAACATGTGTCAAAAGGACATACACACGGTTAGATGCAGTCCGACACACTAAATAAAGTGTCTAGTAATTAAACAAAAAAAAAATCATCGACACAATTCGGACATGGCAGGAGACACGGTCAATTTCGTGTCTGGCATGTTTTGGACACGATAGGGGTTGTTTTCCATAATTTACAAGGTTAAAAATAATTTACCAAAAAGTTTAATGTTACCTTATCTAAATTGACTCTCTTTCTTTTTGAATATTTTTATTATTATTATTATAATATTTTCTTTTTGGTAACATAATATTTTACAATCCTCGTTAACAAACTTTTGATAACATTATCGATATGTATGTAACCAATATTTAAATAAATCCATTATTGGTCACATGCATACATGTATGCATTTATATGTGTATATTGTATACTGATAATTATATATATAATTTATATTAGATAATTGTGTTTTTGTCGTGTAGTGTTCTAATCGTTTTAAGAATTATCATATCTGGTGTCCGTTATGTCCGTATTCTTGCATCATATATAGCTTGTGAATGGTTGCCGTCTACGAATTACCCGTTAATTTTTTGATAAATATAAATCATTCGTAATGTGATTAGTCGAACAAGATTTTCCCTTAAATGAGACTAATTTTCGAGTAATACTATACTTTGTCACTTCAGTATTACCAATCTGATTTCAATTAGTTAAGTGATCACTTTACTGATAGTTGAGACAATCCAACTTCTATAGATAGGAGGCCCAAAAGTAAAGACCAATTAAATTTAAGGACCCAAAGAATTTCTCACCCATTTTGGTTTAGCAAAGTGCAATAGCTTATTTTTTGAACAAGAAGAGTAGATCATGGGCCAGGCCTCAAGCCATAAAATTATTTAACATCGAAGGCCCACTTTGCAGTTGTCATATGGGCCCTAATGTGTCATAGCCCAAAATTGCCTTACCCTATTCCCCATAATCAACCCCTCCTTCCCCCAATCACAAATCCACCCCCGGAGAAAAAGAAAAAAGAAAAGAAAAAAAAGGGTAATTGACAGATTGCACCCTCAAATTGCCACTTGTTGGCACTTTGCACCCTTAAATTTGATTTTTGACATTTTACCCCTTCGAATTGCATATAGCTTGCCATTTTGCACCTTGAATCAAATTTACATCATCTAACCTAGAAAGAAAAATAAAAAATGAGTTCACAATGAGAAAAAAATTATAAATACAGAAAAGGTAAAATTGTACCAAAAAAAGGCGAAAATTGTAAAAGTATTAAGGCAAAATTGCACAAAAAAATAATGTGAAAAACTGTGTAGATCCTCTCAATCCTGCGACTAGCCAATAAACTAAAATCTCTAAAGCTTAAAATCCTCTCTCCAACCCTTGGATAAACCACTATATAATCTCCATCATTGACCTCAAGCTTCAATATCTCAGCATTGTTGCCTCTACATATAATGGGTTCTCCAAGTGTTGAAGAGAGAATTTTAGAGATTTTAATTTATTAATTAACAACAAAAATCGGAGGACTTCTATGGACTTTCACGTTTTTATGGTATAATTTTGCTTTTAAACTTTATAGATTTTTCACTATTTTCTCTTGGTACAATTTCGTCTCTTTGAATTTATAATGTTTCCTTCAAAACTGAGTGAACTTATATTTTTTTTGTTGAGTTAGATGGTGTAAATTCATTTTAGGATGTAAAATGCCAAGTTATATTCAATTTGAGGGTGCAAAGTGCCAAAATGTGGCAATTCGAGGGTGGAATGTGTCAATTACCCAAAAAGAAAAGAGAGAGAGTCAACTTTTGAGGTTTCAAGCTAGCCTCATAATGAACCAATGATGTTTTTTAAGTGAATGTTTTGACCTTGTTTCATTTTAATCACTGTTTTGATGTTACTTTGAAAAGCTCTTGAATTAGCATAATCTTATCCATCTCTCATCACAAGGTTCAAACAAATTTATGATCTTTACTTTGACAATTACTTTTTATAAGTTGAGATTATGTTGCTTCAAGCTTAAATACCATCAAACTCGATGATCATAGGTTTAAACTCAATTTATAAATTTCCTATAACGATTCAAATTCATCACATATTATTTTAAATAAGCTCGGGCCTTTCTTGAACTAGCTATCGAATTATTAAACTTTCTTTACAAAAAAATTTCTAATAATAAATGCTCATGAAAACTTATCATATATAGAATACAAGATAAACATTACACTATTCAGAACATATAAAATTGATAATATAATATATTAAGTATCAATTTGGTTCCAAAGTCGAGTTACAAAGTCTACATGAATTACGGACACCAAAGTCTAATTCCTTGGCAATCAATTTAGCTTTTTGATAATAAATATTCGGACTATTCGGCTTGAGGCGAATAAAATTCAATCTCAATACATACATTTATCGAACTCAATTTGGATGCTCAAATTCAACTCAACTCAATATTTATGATTAGACTCGACTTTATTATTTTTATTTTTTTGGTAATAAGCACTCTGGCTTAAATATAAATGAGATACACAGTCCCTTATCTATTAGAGATAGCAAAAATAAATGGTTAAGAAATGGTGTTTACTATTGAAGACATTATATCCATACCAAATAATTTAATAATTTCCTTTGGTCAACGATTAAGAAGTAAATCATGATCAGACAGAAAAATAATTGAAGGCGTTTATAAATAATATTTCAAATAAATTAATAGTTTCCCGTAGTCAATGTTCAAGGATCACATAATGGCCAGACAGAAAATAATTGAAGGCATTTAGATACATTTGATTTGAAAATAATTTTCCTTGATCAATGTTTAGGAAGTACAGTATGATCACATGGAATATTGTGCTTCCACTTGGGTTATTGACAGCCAACTTCATTTAATTAATTAAAGTGTATAATATGTTTTTATTCGAGCTCCGTCGATCGTGTTACTATTATATTGTCAGGTGATACGTCATTGATGATTTTCATCAATTTCACCCTTACATATATATATATATGTTTATCAAAAATGAATATATATATATATATATATATATATATATATATAGTTAGTTAGTTAGTAAAACCACCTACGAATCTAGGCGATAAGTACAATAACCGACCTCGACCTTTATTGGTCTCAAAAATTAGTACAAAAATAGTTAAGAAAATTTTAAAAAAAGAGTACTACTCCCTTCCATTCTAAGCCTTAACATTTCCAAACGATATAAATTATAAATTATCCACTCTACGCAATTATCAAGTTCCAAAAATTTAATTGATTTGGTAGCAGCATATCACTTAAATTCCAAGCGCAACCAATGTTCGCCAATTTATCCGTCGGTTGATTCCCTTCCCAAAATACATACCTAAATCTAATTTCAATTTTTTTCATCAATGCAGTAATTCTAGACAACAAGGTTGAACGTTTCAATTACCTTATCTTCGTTCTTTAAGAGTGTCTAGTACAATTTCACCTTTGTCTTCACTTTGTGTAATCATAGTCGGTTAATATTTATATTACGTAAAACTCATATGTTCATGTATCAATGAATGAATTTCTAAATGTATATTACAAGTACATAATGAATTTTTCAATGTAATTTAGAGTTGAAAATGGATGTGCATGAATCTTCTGCTTTTTCTTCCACATTTGAAATATCAATTTTGAAAAGTTCATCTTATAAATTGACTTAATTGAGAAGTGGATCCAAATATATTCAAAGAATTAGACCCTGAAGTCAACATCTGATGAGTTCTGATTATCTAATTTGTGCTGTATTTTCTTAATTGATACTCTTATTAGATCGGTGTAAATACAAGAGATCTGCGAACCACATCTTTGACTACATGCATGCACGCAATTTTATTTTATTTTAAAAAAAACATGCATGCACTCATTAATATACAAATTACAATTCAAGTTTTTCGGTATTATGTACATTTCGATAATTAAAAGTAGTTCAAATATATATTTGTCTTTAACTAAAACCATATAAGTAATATTCTAATGTACAAAATCTTTTTGTATTTTCGTAATGCAAAATAGTACACATAGTTCGTAAGAATTTGACACGGCACTTTTTTCCATTGTATAAATCATAAAATATTTGGGAATAGTTATTATCTTAAAAGACGTTAACAGATTTGAATTATTTTAGGAAAGTGATATTGGAGCTAGGGGCGTTCGTGGTGCGGTTTCGATTTTTTTTTTTATTGTTAATTTGAAATAGCATTGAAAAGTGCAGTTTTTGGTAGAGAAATTTTAAATTGTCATTTTGAAAAATAAAACCAAAGATGCGATTTTGGGCGGTGTGGTACGGTTTACGGTTTTTATCTAACCAAAAAAAACAAATACTAGTGAAACAAAACTCAAAATACATATTTCAAGAGATTAGCATAAAAAATGTAATCTTTTTCACTGTCTGACTAAACCTAACATATATTTCAGATAGATAAAAACTATGCTTAGCAAAAAATATTAATCCAGAAAACTAAATTACATAATCAAGAATTTCACAAAAAATTAACAATATTGGACAAAATCGTCCTACTAAACAATTCATATATAATAATAAAATAGCCTATAATGTTTAAACAAAAACACTATGAAAGTTGTCTATATAATGTCAAATAGTATAGTCAGATTGTCTGCTAGGCTAAAACAAAATTAGAAAAGTACAATTTTTTTGGTACTTAGACAAAAAATTAACTAACAAAACAACTTACTAAACTATTCAAAATTTAGCCACTTAATAAAAGTCTTGAACACAATTCCAACAATGAAGTGCATTGAAGATAACGGCCAATAAATCTCGTGATTCTCTTCTTAAAAGCTTGTAAATAAAATATAAATAATTATATACGAAATAATGGCGGTTCTGCGGTTCGGTTTGGTGTAGTTTGGTTCAAAACCGCCATCAAACCAATTCGGCAGTGCAGTTTTCTTTTAAAATCGAATCGAAACAGCGGTTTGCTTAATAATTTGACAAAAACGGTTTGGAGCAGTTCGGCCGGTTTCTCAAAATTGTTGCCTAGCCCTAATTGGAGATCCAAAAATTACTATTGGAGCTCCACTTATATTCTTCTCTTTAAAAATTGATAAAAATACCCATTTCTAAGTAATAGCCAACATTTTTACTTCATTTTTTTCGCACCATTTTAAATCGTCATACTAATAAATTCTTTTTATGCTTAATCTAGAATAAAATAAAATTTTCTTTACTTCATCTATATAATCATGTCAAATAATATATTTATGAATAAAATAATACTCAGAATGATCTTTTTTTAATTTTCAAAAGGATAAAACATATACGTATATGCGAGCATAAAATTATTCATCAAGACCGATTAATGAACAAAAAAAAAATTATGTTTGTTTAATCTCTTGTGTATTCAAATTCATGTTGTATGAAAAGTTAACTAATTTCAAAACTAAAGTTTTTTGTTTGATAGAAGAGCATAATTTATGTTATTTTTATGCATTATTGTCTGAAGAAACAATCTTATTGATTGAACAAAAATATAAAATTGATTGATAAATTCTAATATAAGGGCAAAGTAGAGTGAATTAATTGAAGTTGACATTCAATTTTTTTTTTTTTGTTTCATATAAGAATTGTCATTCTCTACATCGGACACGTATTTGGTCGTATCCGAATTGCTTTTGTATTTTTTAACCATAGACAGATATTAGCAGTGTCTGACACGTGAAAGAGGCGTGTCGGAGGTGTGTCATGTCTGACACGCGCTCGACACCACCCGAGATGATTTTCGGAATGTCCGTACTTTATAGATTATAATAGTTTTGTTTTGATTGCATAGAGGTAGTTTTAAAATCCAAGGATAATCTTATCATATTCAAGTGTAAAAATCAAAGTTGGAACTCCTACAATAATTTGTGGAATACCAACATTATTACTCGTGTTTTATTATTAACTAGTTATATATGCAAATTCAATTACAAATTTTCAGAAACTTGCTAATATTACTAATTAGGGATTTGATAATCTATATAAATATATATAGAAAATTGGATTATACAAGAAATACCTTTTGACAATTGTGATAGAAATTTAATTGCCCCAAATCTTCAAATTTCATGATAATCACATTGTCAACAATATACTAGAAGCGTATTTGAATCCATGAGAATGAAATTCATCTTTGGATTATGCCTTCCAGTTGTATTATAGAGCATGTTGTTTTTCTCTAGATGATGGGATATTGCAAAGAAGGTGGAAAAGAACTGTAATTTTTCTCAATGTACAATTGGGGACCATAACCTCATTTTGGATAAGTTTTGGATTTAATTGCTAATCAATCCATCATAATTAATTAGATAAGTCCCTGAGTATTACACATATTATTAGTTAGCAAAAAGTTCGAAGTATCAATATCTCATTAATTACAGAAAGCTGCAATATAATAATAAATCCTCCATTACTTAAAATTGTCTCTAATGTGAAGTTCCTAGCTCCAAAGTCGCATTTGTATAGATAGTAGGAATTCGTCACAATTAATTAGTGATACATATTAGGTTAGTGATTAAAATTAATTAGAACATTGGGTAAATGATCTTTTCAATATTCTAACTTAACATATTCTATTATTGTTTATTTCACTTTATTTAATTCATAATAAGTGTAAATAATCCATATCAACTTTATATGTTTAGAATTTTTTGCTATATAAGTGGAATTAATGGAAATATGAAAATAAATATCATTTTACGACAAAATATCTGAACCCGAGTAAGAACAATGAGATATAACCTAGAAAGCATGGACACTCCGAAAATTATCCCCGGGCGGTGTCGTGCGCGTGTCGGACACGACACTTGTGTCAGACACTTCTAATCCGTGTCCATGGTTAAAAAAAATAAAAAAAAATCAGAAAACATGTTTATTGTTATATTTAGTTTATGTTTATATTTTTATTTTGCATTTGTTATTGATAAATAGTTGAATTATTTACAATATACATAGATTTACGAAGAAACAAGTAAAATACAAATTTATATATATAATATATATATATATATATATATATATATATAAAATTAGACAGCCGTGTCAAAGCCGTGTCGTGTCCTATATTTTTTTTAAAAATGTCGTTCCCCGTGTCCGTGTCGTGCCGTGTCCGTGTCGCGGTGTCCGTGTCGGTGCATCATAGGATATAACTTAAGCTTTACTTCACAATTCACATGTACTTTGCTGCACATTTAACCAACCAATTACAGAATCTTTATCTTATTTTTTTCTCCTTAATAAGTTAACTACCACATTGATATACCAAAAGGCCCCTCGAATATTCGACCTTGGATTACCTCGTATTCCTTAAATGTATATACTCGTTAGGCCCATCTAGAGCCTCGTATACGAGGCAACGAGGTAGGTTGCATATCCGGTCCCTATAATTATAGTATTTGCAATACACTCCAAGATCCGCGTGTTTTTGTAACTCGGATAGGGTCGGTTTATGGCCCGACCCGGTGGGCATCGAATCTGTACCATCCATCACATACACGTGTAAAAGATCAGCAGGGAAGACGTCCTATCTGTCATTCACTCTACAGTACAGCGTGGAAACTCTATAAATACCGTCATTTATGAAAATTTGAGGGCGGATAATTGGAGCAATAAATACTACGATTAATACATCGTGTGGCTCGGATTATTCGAAGACTTGAGAGTACGATCCTATAATATAAATACAAGGTACACTCGTAATACGAACGATAGATATCACACGTACCGAATTCGAACTACGTTTAGACTTGATCCTTGTTAGGTACGTAGGCAGCTCGTTAGTATCCGAGTGCAGTCTATAATTCAGAGAGCTCATTTATTGTTGTGTATTCGAGGTATTCTTGACTGAGAGCGTAGGGTAAAATCTGTGCTAAATCACACATGATTTTGCTTCTGTGAGAAACCCACTTGGGAATATATATATATATATATATATATATATTCCGTACTCATTAATTTTATCCGCACGATTTTGCACATAAGTATTTATTTACAGTGGATCAAGAACCCTAATTAGTGATTACTTTTATAATACCATTTTCATTATTTATGGTTTTGTTTGTACATTTGTAGTATTATCTAACCTCCATCTTGCATCCAATCATATTTAATAAAGAAAGAAGTTTTCCACAATAAAGATCAATATTCATGAGATGTAAAATTTCAAATTAAAAAGCTATCAATCCATTTCGAAAAATAAAATAAGCACTAAAATCTCATGAGATGCTTAGTGTTACAAGATAGTAAGAGATGAGGAAATTTTGATAAAATAAAACAATTTTGTCATATTTAGTTTTGGGAGTTTATAAGTTATTCAGATTTTGATAGTAATTATAAGCGTGCATCTTACGATACAATGTATAAAATTAAAAAACTTACAAGCTCAACCAATTATTGCCCCTCTAAAGTCCAAACATATAATTTTATGGGTAATTCAATGTCAGATCGAGTTTAATAATTCGAGGATATATTTTGTGTCTATCTCACACAATACACTTTATTGTGTAAGAGAAATAAACATTAGGAACGTTGAACTTGGTCTAACATAAAATTTTCCTAATTTGCATAATTGCAATTATTTCGTAAATAAGAAAGTATATAATCGTCTTTTCTATTTTCCTTTTTTAATTCAAGAGGAATGAGGATACCCTACACATCTAGCTCGACAAATCCGGTTTGATAGTTATAATTTTGAGTTATAAAGACTTTATTTAGCTCCATAAAAGAGGGGAGAGCCACAACTTGTGGCAGCTTGGATTCGAGCACAGGACCTCTCACTTCTCATACAAAGTGGGAGGTAGATATCACTAGACCAATAAGTTTTGAGTAGCATGTATTCCTTTTTGTCATCTTATATATATATATATATATATATATATATAGGATATGGATCAAATACATCCCTTGCCATTAAGTAAGATATAAGACCCAATTTAGGCCTTTGATTCAATTTGATCTCAAGGTCTACATTTAACACATTTAACTGATTTAATAATTTGTTTTAATTATGTAAAGGGCATTTTAGTCATTAAATTATAACTAACATATTCAATTTAATACACAGTATCAAATCAAATCTCCAGTTTCATGAGTCATAACCGATTTCATATATTCTTTCCATAATCACATATATCAGCAAAATTGATAAGAAATATTTTTTTACCCATTCAATTCATCATCAAATCGATTGTTTTTCAGTAAAATTGATTCGAGATATCGTTTTACCCGTTCAATTCATCATCAAATCGGTTGTTTTCCAACAAAATTGATACGAGATATTGCTTTTTTCCCATTCAATTCATCATCAAATCGATTGTTTTTCAGTAAAATTCGAGATCGGGGCTGTAAAGATCGAAGGATATACAAAAATCGAATCCCTATTCATCATCTTCTTATGTTTTCAATTCAAGTTTTTCTGAATTCTTCTTCTGTTATCAATTATGAGTCTGCAAATCATCATTAAGCAACTGATCTAATGTAATAGATAGAGTGAATTTGAACAGATAAGTTTCTATTTATTTCTCTGTAACGGACCATTATACACTACAATAACAAACCATTATACACTACAATACAAACCATTATACACTACAATATAAATCATTATACACTGTGAATTTTTATACACAACTATATAGAATGGTATAACAGATTGTAGATTAAATTCATTATTATACACTACAATACAAACTATTATACACTACAATACAAACCATTATACACTGTGAATTTTATACACAACTATATAAAATGGTATAATAAATTATAGATTAGATTTATTATTATATACTACAATACAAATCATTGGAAGTCTCCCACAAACCATTGTTTTTCTTCACTAATAGAATTTATTTGACGTGTTTTGATGGGTGAACAGCTATCAGGCATTCATTGGTGGTATAAGGCAGCAATTTCTATTAATTTTGAAAAAAGTGTAGGCATATTATGCAAGCGTGCATATATGTAACTTATCAAAATACATATCAATATATATGATGTATATGCATTACACAAAAATCATATTATTAACACAGGAACTTATAGCAAGTGTTATCTTCTTCTTTATGGATTCAACTTATAAATCTTATTTTATAGAATAGTATAACAAATTATAGATTAGATTTATTATTATACACTACAATACAAATCATTATACACTACAATACAAACCATTATACACTACAATACAAACCATTATATACTGAATTTTATACACAACTATATAGAATGGTATAACAGATTATAGATTAGATTCATTATTATACACTACAACATAAACCATTATACACTGCAAAAACTGTTTTTGGAATTTGGTCCCAAGCTCTACTTCAATCTTGTAGGAAACGTCGTTTTAAAAACAACTCAGATACTTATCATAAGTATGCTGAGCACCACCCTCTTGGACCCAAATTCCATCGTTTTAATAGGTTTTTTCGCGTTTTTACGTTTTCAGTCGGATTTTATTTTTATTTTTATTTATTTTCATTATTTTCGTACTTTACCTTGTTTATATTTACTGTATATTTGATTATTAACTATTCTATAATGGATTAATTAGCTATTGTATTCACTGTATAATGGCTTATATGATAGTGTATAATGTAATATAATATGATGTATAATATATTCAACTGACTATTGAAAGGAGCACAATCACGTGTTATATATCCCTATTGTATGAACTGTATAATGTAATATAATACGATGTATAATTGAATATAATGAGCTGTATAATGTGTTCAAATCACAATATATGGTATATCACCATTATAGTTTACTAATTAAGCAATATACAGAAATAACAGAACATTCAAAAATAAAAAATCAAAGCAAATAACAATGATGTAAGCGAAAACATGTGGAATTCAATCTTTTCAGATTCTGGGTTTGCAATCTCGATTTTCAGAATTTTTTCGTGGGTTTCAGAATTTCCAGAATATGAGGATTTCAGATTTTTTTTTTTGTGATAATCGAACGAAATCTGAGGTTAATACGATTCTATAAATTGAATGCGTTAATCTCGGGTTGAGATTGTGATAATAAATGGCTGAGTTCGTGGGTATCAGTTTTTGAGAGATTGCAGGAGATGATTGCCGTTATTTTTGGTAAATGGGTGATGTATAATTTTGCCATTTTGTCCATTATACCCCTAATCCCTATTTTCCATTTTTTCCTGCCTGTTTATTCCTTATTTTTTGGACTGTTGGATTTAATGTATCCAATGGTGTATATTGGGTCTTAGATCTTATCTAAGAGAGGGTATGTATTCGATCTTGACCCTATATATATATATATATATATATATATATATTCTTTTGCTAATTAAAATGATTTCTTTTCAATTAACAATAAAATGAAAAATTATTTTTTTGGTATATACCAGGGTTTCCCCCAGTCGGATGCCGGAAACTATTTCCCTTCGAGGCGTAGAGATCACCGAAGTGGGTTTTGCCTCTCCCAACAAAGCATTTTCCATAGATACCGCCAGGAATCGAACCCTAGACAAATGCTTAAAGAACCCAATTATCTACCAACTGTGTTGGACCTTGTTGGTAAATGAAAAATTATTACTATATGCAGGATGCTATATAAGGTAAATTTGCCATCATGCGGCGCCTACTTTGGGCGGTGGTGGCGGGTGGCTGCTGATAATGATACCCCCTATAAAGATTCTTGTGAAGAGCCTTTCTTAAGTTCCATTAAAGTGGAATAAAAAAAAAGGTTTGTTCAAAAAAATAAAAAAAAAGAAAAGTTCCATTACAGTGCGAACTAATAATTAAAATTAGACAAAGAAAACAACTTGCTTCATTATTCATTATATTTAATTTGCTATTAGTTTTTGTGAATTTTATTGCGCCTAAGTTATGACTTATGAGTGTTCCATTTTGCCTCCATTAGGAGAGTTCTATTCAATTATTCGACAGTCCATACAATTTCAATCATTAATTTTTAAATCACGAGCAAAATTCATCATACACAAATAACTGTGATTATATTATAACAGAGGCTCATCATATTCTGCATGTAAAATTGTCTTTGCAAAACTTGTGATTTTAAAGAAGTGATTGACTTTAGAAAAAGTTGTAAATGTGTCCAAAAAACTAAAATTTGATTTGTTTGCAAAACTTGCTAAAAAAATAGAAGACTATAATTAGAAGAAGTTGACAAAAGTACCTTCAGATACGTTTTAGCTTTCTGCTTATTTCACCTTTTTTTTTTGGAAAAAAACAGAAGCAAAAATAGTAAAACCAAACATCAAAATACATCTTAAGTTCGTCAAAAAGCTCAAAAGCATTTCTATTTTCCAATTTCTTGCAAATAGAGTATAATTACGAAGAGTTCATGAGACTCTAAAAACAAGTTTAATCACAATTATTTATGTATTATAATTCTGTATAGATCATATCACATTGAGAACTATGATTTTTCCAAGACTTTCCTAAGTTCCACAAACTCTTAACGATAACCCTATCTAACAAAGGAGTTGGTTATTAAAACAATTGTTATGGACATTAAATTGGTGGGACACCCAATATAGAGCAAGCGTGATTAGAAAATAACGGAAAAGTCAGAAATTTGTGGCCTAGTGGAAGAACATCTATAATTCCCACACAAAACCACTCTTATATATAAACCCATTTTCAGTTCATCTTTTGTACCACAAAACAAGCAAATTAAAGATGGCCACTCACAGCTTTACTTTTGGCTCAACTTTCATCCTTCTGTTATTATCGTTGCTCTTGCAATTCTATTCTGGTACTTGCATTCTTTCCTTACCAAATTTAACCTTTGACAACTTATTATATTTTGTCGTATTATATATGTCACAAGTGCATGTAATACGTTATCCGTATTTCCCATACATATATTCAGAGACGGAGTCAGGGCTGGTGGAGGCACCCCCAGCCCCCCACTTTGAAACATTGCAATTTAGACCCTATGTTTTTTTTTTAAATTTAAAATATTACTCCCCTAAAATTTAAAAATATCTAGTTTTGCCCCTTTTGTTTTGTATTCGCCTCTCAAACCTATATTTCTGGTTCGGTCCTGCATATATTATTTACATTTTTATGCTATATACATAGACTTATAGTTTGATATAATTTTAACTTTTGAGTTGGTAAAATTAGTGATCTTGTTGCATTACTAGATGCTTATTATGTTATTATTATTTTTACTTTTGTTGAAGGCAAAAGTGAATTGCAGTTAAATTACTACTCAGAGAGTTGTCCTAGAGCAGAAGAGATAATAAAGGAAGAAGTCACCAAATTATATCATGAGCATGGAAATACAGCTGTTTCATGGATCAGAAATCTCTTCCATGATTGTAGTGTTAAGGTGTGATCATTTATTTTTAATCAAATTTGTGATCATTTATTTTTAATCAAATTAAATTACTCCTTACATGCAATAATTAATAATAATTAAATCTCATTTTCAAGTGATTTTCTTTTTCCAATTAAAATATAGTCGTGCGATGCGTCGCTGTTGTTGGAGACCGCAAACGGCGTCGTATCGGAGAAGGGTTCATCAAGGAGTTTCGGAATGAGAAATTTTAAGTACGTAAACACAATTAAAAAAGCCCTTGAGAATGAATGCCCAAATACTGTTTCTTGTGCTGATATTGTTGCTCTCTCAGCGAGAGATGGGGCAGCCATGGTAAGTTCTTTTTCTTTTCGAGGACATCTTTTATGGGACGGATGGAATATGTTTACGTAATATGATAATTCACTTATATTTATTTATATGTCGATATTGCAGTTGGGAGGTCCTTATATGACAATGAAGACAGGTAGGAAGGATAGTAAAGAAAGTTATTTAGACGATGTTGAAAGCTCGATCCCTAATCATAATGACACCATGTCTTTTGTTCTTTCGACATTTCAATCAATCGGTATTGATACCGAAGGGACCGTTGCTCTACTAGGTAATTTCTCATCGTTGTATACGTATTTTGTTTATATATAACAATTTTTGGTAGCCCCCAACCTTCCGGGACCTCTGAATTTTCTATCTATGTATTAGTTCATGACTCTAAGAAAGATCTTATATAGACTTAAAAGCCCCATAACCAAAATCACCTATACGACATCATCCCGGAACACTTGGTTGGATATATAAGTGTACAACCAATGATGTAACCTGAACCTATAAATACCACCTTAAATATCTTAGCGATTACATTATATTCTACACATTCTAAGTATTCTATTCCATATGTATTGAATCAATCACATTCAGCGACGGAGCCACGGGGACTGGTAGGGCATCCGCCCCCCTCAACTTTGAGAAAATATTTTTTTCCCTATAAACTTTTGAAATCTGACATTTTGCCCCCCCAAAACAAAAAAATATCAAGTTTTAACCCATATTATTTGGTATTCGCCCCTCGAATCCCAAATCCTGGCTCTTTCTGTGATCACATTATAATTTTGTCTATAATAATATAAACAATATTTTGTATCATCACTATCTAATATACTAATGGTTATTGATTTAAATCTCCAATTATTTAGGTGCACACTCCGTGGGACGAGTTCATTGCATTAACATCGTGCACAGACTGTATCCGACCGTCGACCTGACTTTGGACCCGGAGTATGCCGAGTACCTCAAGGGCCGGTGCCCGTCACCGTATCCCAACCCGAACGCAGTGGAATACGCAAGAAACGACCGTGAGACGCCGATGGTGCTAGACAATATGTACTACAAGAACATTATGAGCCATAAGGGACTATTGGTAGTTGATCAAGAATTGGTCTCTGATCCTAATACATATCCATTTGTAGAGAAGATGGCTGCTGATAATGGATATTTTCATGACCAATTCTCAAGGGCTCTAATAACTTTATCTGAAAATAATCCACTCACAGGGGATCAAGGAGAGATCAGAAAGGATTGTCGATTTGTGAACAAAAGCTGAAACTAAGGCTTATATATGTAGTCCTTTTTTTTCAGGAGAAAAAATGTTTTTTTTTCTTTTTTTCAAATGGTTGCAAGATACTAAAATGGGCCGTTTATGGGCCTAATATATTGGGCCCAATTCCTATAAATTTCTATTAATAAGAAATTAAAAATTTCTCCCCCTATGTCTATATGGATAACGTGGGCTTTACTCGGGCCAGCATCAGTCTGGCAGGGCTGGTCCATGGCTCTACTTTTGCTATTTTTCTGAAAGGATGGTATTGTTGTTGATTCTTTGGAACATTTCTTTCTAAATATGCTTAAGAAAAATAATAAGTCACACCATCGAGAGGCAAACCAAGTCGCGGACCAACTAGCTAAAACGGGGAGCACCCATGACATGGAAACATTGTACAGCTCCAATGTGGACATATAATATATAGGTTGTATGCACATGACTTAATAGGCACGAAATGACCTAAAAACAGAACTACTAGTCCGGATTTATCTGACTAGACATCTAGGGTAGCCCCTTCTCTTGAAGACAAAAAAAATAAAAAAATAATGAGTTACCAATTCCTGATCAAATTAAATACATAAATCAAATTTCTGCTATCTATCGCTTCGGTAAAAATGTTCCTTGTGAGACATTGATAAGTCAACCAAGTTGAAGGTACAACTACGCAACAAAGAGCAATTTCGAAAGAGATGTAAGATTTTAAATTCTAATACAGCTGTAATTATTTTCTTTTGTCCTATATGAACAATAATAATTCATGTAGATCATACTACGTGAACAATTATTATGATCAAGCGCTAAAGAGACTCATCCACCACCATAGAAGGCATAGGAGAGAAGACTCAAAATGCTTTTAGGATAACTTATAGGGAAAAACAGATATAATCATATACACCCTCATTATTATTGTGTAATTACTAAAATCCTCCTCATTTTTAAAAATTACCAATACACCCTTTCAAGGTGTCTATTTGTAAGATTTACGGAGGTAAAATTATCACAATTATTAAATATGCAAAGGGTTTATTTGTAAGAAATACCTTAACATGAGGGGAATTTTATGTAATTTTCAAAATGTGAGGGGTTTTGTAATTACACAATAAGTGAGGGATCTATGTGTAATTTTCTCTAACTTATATTATTGACTATTTGACCACGTGACATCAGCATGTTGATTAACACGATTTTCTGTAGTTTTCGGAAAATTCTAAAGTGGACTGGGAGTGTTGTTCTTTGTCTATTTTACATAATATGGGTGGTTTTTACACCCACCCACTTGTGTAAATCATCCCACCCAAATGTTTATGTGGCAATTGATCCCTCTTTTACAAACTTTTTACTTGGCCCAAAACTTTGTCAAGGGACCAATTGCCGAGTCATTATGTGAAATGAAAGCATTGCGAATTTTAGATCTCTTCAATAATTTTTTATCTGGTATTATTCCAGACTGTTGGGAGAACTCTCCAGAACTATTAGCCATGCGATTATCATCCAATGAGCTTTCAGGTATCATCCCAAACTCCATTGGAGGAGCTTATTCGTTTCAATAGTTGCACTTGAACAACAACAATCTCACAGGGCAATTACCCTATAGTTTAAACAATTGCACAAATTTACATCTTATGGATGTTGGAGGAAATAAGTTGTCTGGAAATTTACCCGATTGGATTGGAAAGTACCTACTTAATCTGTGATTTCTTTTACTGAGGAACAATGAGTTCTATGGCGTGATTTCGAGTTTTGTCTGAACTTCAAATAATGGACTTTGCACATAATAATGGATGGTTTGGAGAGATTTGGGACAAGTAATAAAAGGAGTGGAGCAGGAGTTCACCGCATCATTAGTATATGTAGTCACTTTGGATCTTTCGGAGAATAAACTAGTTGGAGAAATTCCCGTGGAACTGACAAATTTTTCTGCCTTGATTGGTCTCAATCTGTCGCACAATTATCTGAAAGGGAAAATTCCTACAAAGATTGGAGACTTAAAAGTCATTGATATCTCTTGATCTTTCCAACAACAATTTATTTGGAACAACTCTGGACATTTTGTCGGATTTGAATTTTCCCAGTCATTTGAACTTATCGCACAACAATTTTTTCGGGCCGAATCCCAACGAGGAATCAACTTCGAACTCTTGATAACCCTTCGATTTTCGATGACAATGCCAAACTCTGTGGAGCTCCTTTGCTTAAAAAATGTCACGATAAATCACCGAAAGCGCCAAATGATGAAAATCATGTTGCAGCAGATGAAGGTGACCAAGCTGAAAAGATATACAGTATCTTTATGGAGTTATAATAAGTGGTTTTGCACAGGGTTTTGAGGGATCATTGGAGTTCTGGTCTTCAAAAGAAGCTGGAGACAAGCTTATTTCCGGTTTATAGAAGTGGTATTCGGCAAAATGTTGGGGTACTTCTAAGTTTTTCAGTTTCCAAGTAAGCATAAACCTTAAATATTGTGTGTGAGCAGTAGCTACGTACTCTTTCCACTCTGCTTTAAAGTTCCAAGAATAAAAGTTCAATTTAAGTTATCATTGATAGATGGGTAATTCTATGTCAGACCGATTCCAATGGTCCAAGTGTGATACTCCTTACTGTGTAAGAGATATAAACACTCGAGCTATTGGACTTGGTTTAGCATAGATTTTTCCATCGATATCAATTGGCAATATGGATATCATGAAGTTATTTAAATGAAATACTTTTATTTACTTGATTGTACACGGGAAAAAAAAATAGATGACAGGGAAATTTATGCATGTTCTATTATACTCAATTTACTTGCAATACATGCAAGAGTATAACAATTACCAAAAACATTTCATCTTAATTATCATCCTATCCTCAACTTCTTCTCTCTAATAAAATTGATCACAATTACACATTTTTACCATCATTTTTCCTATAACTACAATTAATCAACAGTGAATAAATAAAAACTCGGGCCAAAAAAAAAAAAACATATATACCAACCTTTTTACCTCTGCTGATTTTGGACCATCATCCAGTACTTCAATTCCCACAACTCAACTTTGCTTCATCAATTTCCATTTTTTCTCGAGATATTGTTTAAGAGCAAAATGTCCAAAATCCAGAGGCAAGGAGCATGGATTTACATACTCCGGACTCATCACCATGGAATCAAGCATGACTTTTTTCACCCTTCCTTCTTCGGGGCAAGCACTATCTCTGAGCATAATTCGATGGCATTTTGAGGTATTGTAGACTTGTATCTCAGAAGCTTTGAGTATTCACTCAAGAGATGAAACATGTAATTGTACACGAAATCCATCTTCAAATCATTTTGAATGAAATTGCTTGCTTCCCTCCCGATCTTTTGAGCCTGTATTAAAAAAATGTATATTATATGCATTTGTCCTAAAAAAAATAAGTTGGATTATTATTGCATTTTGTGTTAGTTTCGAGTCATAATGCACCTAATATTATATGCATTGTTACTAATTTTTGCATTATGTGTGTGTAATATTTATCAGAGTAATAGGACTTTTACCTTTTGCTCGTGGCCATTGCCCCAATCAACAACAAATTTAATAGACAGGCATTTATCTTCCATTCTTATCGGCCAATAGTGTTTCATCGGTATCACAAGCAAGAATATATTTCTCAGTCACAGACCACGCGGATTCTTCGAAGTAAATTTTATATCTGTCTTATGTGAAACAGGAAAAAGTTACTCAAAATTTAAAATCCCCAAATGATACATAATATTTAATTATTGTACAGAAATGTTAAGGTAGAATTCTTTGAAGTAGAATTAAAGTAAAATTTTGATAAGTTACCTATGGATACATTGGCTTGCCAAGTCAGATTGTCTGTAACCTTCTTGTGCCTCCTTTCCCCGGTCCTGTAAGCATTACCAAACATCTTAATCACGCGCTGCAGCCAGAATTCTTAGTTTTGGAGGGCTAAATAGGTATTTTGGTCACCTTGGAGAAAAGGGAAATTCAGGAATTTAAGTCTGGCAAAAGTTTGAATTAATATAAAACTTGATAATACAGACAGATTCCGCCGGGGGGGGGGGGGGGGCTCGCAGGGTGTATCTCCCTATTAGCTCCATCTATAGCCTATTAACACATGAGGATGTGTGAACATAAAAATCCAGTGACAAGCTCAATAATAAAAACGAGCGACCCTAAAAGAACGGCTCACCTCAATCAAATGATGTATAAGACCTTCAATAAGGAGAAATTGGCTGCAAATGGTCATATTTACTAGGACAAATTACATAAATACCCCTGCCTGAGATGTTAAATACAAAAAACATCTCGATGTTTGAAAAATTACTATAATACTCCCGTCAATAAAAATAGATTACAATTTCATCTCATGTGAATTTGGCAGAAATGTCTTGGTAATTTGCGAAACCTCAAGGAGCTTGTGATAAATACTCAGTAAATGAAGGGGTGTGCATGTAAAAAATCCCTGTTTACTATTTAATACGATAAAAAGGAGCTAAACTTTACCTGGGCGTATTTCGAGCATTCCAATCTTGATTTTCAGATACATTACATTTGAGAAGATCCATCCTTTTCCCAGCCACTTGAGGATTGTCTTTCCAGAATGCATATGACTCTCTATCCATTCATTTTACCCTCTTGTTCCCATCATTTAAGTCCTCCAGCAATAGTTCCCATGGATTTATATTGATTTCAGCCCTAAAATTAAATTTAACTAACTTATATTATTTCAGAAAATTAAAAAAACAAGAAAATGATCATTATAACTTGACAGTATAATGAGTTTATTTTCTTATCAACCCCAAAAAGACCAGTCAAGAAATACAATATCGAGCGTTTGAACATTCCCCACAATATCTAAACAAAGGCGGTGGCTTCGGGGCGTGCGGGCCCTGATAGTCACTTGAAACCGCAAAGGCACCATCTCATAATATAAACTCATGAGCATAAATATCCCGTCATTAATACATGGCAATAGTGATAATAACCTGATTATGCTATATACAAAATCGAAGCTTATACGTTACTAAATCTAAACAGAGTACAAAAGAAAGTACCATCCTGAAGAGGTTGATTGACAGTTAGCTAGAGAATGCCCCATTTCTCCACAATTATAACAATTTCGTGACTGTTGGCTGTGTCTTCGTTTTTGTTCGGACAGTTCTTCAAGCTGTGCCCACGTTGTCGACAAGACAAACGTATCCACAAACATGAAATCGATCGAATAATCATTATCAATACTATCTTGCCATGCTTTTGCACTGTAAATGGCAAATTTCAACACCCTTTCATTATCCGTCACTCAACTAAATCCAAGTCTGTCATATATACATTTTTCTTTTACTCAATAGAAAGCTAATCCCAAATAGACATGGAAAAAGGTAAACAATACTATATACTCGTGTTATTCATTAGTGTCATATATATATATATATATACACTGAAAGTTTGCAAGACAAAATCACAAAAAGAAAAAGAGAGTTTTCCTCATACAATTCCTGCTCAATTTTTTTTTCTCTATGAGCAGTCATAAAAAGTGGATTAACATTAGGGCTGAAAGATGAACCAAACTACTCTATCAAACCAAGTTTGAACAACTTTTTGTGTCTTCGATAAGTTTGAAACTCGGCTCTTTGAAACTTGGCTCGAGTTCGACTCGACTAGGAAAAAGTGATAAAATCCGCGCAAAACTTCAAGCTACTCAAGCTCGATTCGTGTTCAGCTCGATTAAAGTTCGGCTCAATTAACAATCAAATCAAACAAAGCTCAAAAACAAACTCTCAAACTCCATAATAATTCGAACAAGTTTGAATAATAACTTGCTCGACTCGACTCGTTTATGGCCCTAATTTAACATACGGAAATAGTAAAAACGAAAAAAATTGAACACAGAATATATAGTTAAACCCCAAAACAATACCAAAAACGAGAACAAAATCAAAATCATACATAAAAACCAAACCTTATTCCTTTCCCACTCAGATTTCATGGAACAATTTTTGGCAATATGGTCCTGCGCCTTGCATATAAAGCAGCTCTGACCATTTGTTGCGCTTGAATTTGTTCTTCTTTTTCTTGTTTGGGTCTGTCGGCGGCGTCGGCTCTGGTTCTGGGAAAAGCCCTGGATTTGCTTCTTTACAGCGTTTATTGGCCAATCTCTGCATTTGACTCACCATTTTTTGAAATTTTCTCGCGGAAAAATTTGACAAAATTGAGGTGAATTACAAATGGTGAATGTATATGTAGATGTTTGGGGAGATAGGGAGGTTTTAGACGTTTAGGTCCAGTGGAAAAGAATTAAGGCAACTGCGCGTTTTTGTTTGCACTTTGCCAGTGTCGCTTACACGCTTTTATTTTGGTGGCAAAAAATTTCAGCGTTTTTGGTTAAGAACTAGTTTTCAGATGAGGGCATGAGGTTTAGGTATTTCCATAAGTTATATTTAAATTAGGGTAAAATACACTTTACCCGCCTAGACTATACCCCTTGTGCCAAATATCCTTTGATTATACCCCTTGTATCAAATACCCCCCAACTACACAAAATACACTTACATTCTTCATTTGCATGGAATTGTCTTAATTACCCTTAACTATTGTGTTGCCCCTAACTGCACAAAATACACTTACCTCCTTCATTTGCATGGAATGTCTTAATTACCCTTAACCATTGTTTTGCCTTTTATTTTTCATTTTCATTAAATTTTACCCATACATCAAAATTAATTAATGAAAATAACTAATGCTATTTTTTCAGTCCAAACGTTAAATTAATTTGGTGATAACATATTATATTAATTTTGACAAAATTCAACTAATGCATTGTGACAAAATTAAATTAATGTCAATAAATTCTTTATACATTTTTATAATATATATATATATATGTGTGTGCGTGTGTGTGTGTGAGTATGTGTTCTAAATCAGGGTCTAAAGATATATATTTTATATATCTTTAGTTAATTTATATATATATATATATTTATATATAATTTGTTTGCATTAAGATATATAGGTCAAGATCTAATACACACCCTATATTAGATAAGATATAAGACTCAATCTAAACCATTGGATCCATTAAATCGAATAGTCCAAAAAAGGAAGCAAAAAAACATGGGAAATCTGATTCCAACTGGGTCAAGGGTATACTGGTAATTTTCGTCATTATAAAACATCCATTTCCAAGAAAAACGGCACACTCTCCCTAAAATCCCTCAATCTGAATCCCACGAAATCTCCCCCTCCAATCTCTCAATCTGTTCCCAAAAATAACTCAATCACTTTATATACCCATTATATAATAGATACTTACACTAGATAATTATACAGTAGATAATAAAAAATCACAGTAGATAAACTCAATTTTTTCCAGGATCTGCATTATACAGTAGATTGTTACAATTATTCATTATGAATTAACACATTATACTAACAATTAAGATATTAAACACCAAATATAATCTTGTCGTACACTAACTAATTGTAATATAGATTGTGGGTTAACACATCATACACTAGGCATAAAAGAACATTCATTATACAGTACAAATAATGGGAATATACAGTATCATATAAACCAATATACAGTTTTATATAACTCATTATACAGTGTGTGTTTATATATAACACAGTTAGTCTTATAAACCATTATACAATATATTACAAATCAATATACAATATAATATAAACCAATATACAGCATCAAAGTAAATACTTCCTACTATATCAAAAAACCATATTATTGGTGTCTGCTAAATAATCAATCTCCAAGTAAATAAAAATCCCAGCACAAGAGGCAACAATACCTATATATGAGTGGTAAACAACATTCATTTACACCCTGGAGCAATGAAGTTGGGAAACACTATGAACTTGATAGAATGGGAAACAACACTTATAGGAGAATTTAAATCACAATCAAGCTGGAACCAAACTCGAGATATCTCCTCTTTCAGTCAACTGCAATGGCTTTCCATTCAACAACATCGTTTTACTTTGAAGATTCCCATACTGTGGAGTTAAGTGATACTCCTCCCGAGATAATTTCTTATACAATAGTTAATAAACATTATACAAATCTAATTATTCAGTTATACAACATTTTATAATCAAATATACAGTAAATACAATGGTGATATACAGTGTGCGATTAATGACATACAATTAGTGATTTCGAACTATTATATAGTACCATATAAATCAATATACAATATATTATAAGACAGTATACAATGTCTTATAACCAATTACACAGCGCGTGTATATATCATACAGTTACAATCTCATAAACGATTATACAGTATTCTATAACCCAGTATACAGTATCACATAACTCATTATATAGTGTGTGTTTGCATATCATACGGTTATATTACACTAACTAATTTTACAATATACAGCATGTGTATTGTTAAGATATTATGTTCTGGAGAATACAACATTATTCATCCCACTATGAATTTTTTGTTCTGTGTGTACGCTGAAGAATAATGTAAAATTTGCATCAATTTTCAAACTGATATTTTATTAATAGATAGGGTGATTGACACATCCTAATTTTGTTGAAAATGTGAAGTTTAAATTACCTTACCACACTTGAGTGGAAACATAGAATCTGTATTTTTCTATCACATAACTTTGCATCAATTTTCGGACTGCATTTTTCTATCACATAACTTTACCAGATCTGAAGAACTGTAATTGGAAAGAAGATAATGAATTGGGGAAAAAAATGTTATGGGCGCATATAATGGGATTTGATTTTGATCTTGCATGATATTTGCATGAATTTGTTACGGCCAAGTACTAAAATGCCCCTATCATCATTAAAAATAATATAAAATCATAAAAATGGAGTTATAACTGGACCTTGGGATCAAATGGAATCAATAGTGTAAATTGGGTCTTATATCTTACCTAATGTAATGGGATGTATTTGATCTATACCCTATATTTATATTCTAATGAATCAGGTTATTAGAATTGCATATATATATATATGTAGTAAGAAAGTATATATAAAAGATATTAACCATCTTTACTATTAATTTAATTTTGTAATGATGAGATAGTTGAATTTTATCATGCATTAATAATAATATGTTGTCACCAAATTAATTTAATATTATTGGTTAAAATATTGTAAAGTGTTATTTTTATTAATTAATTATAATGTAATGGATAAGTTATATTGTACTGGGTTAGTTAATTAACTATAACATATTGGATAAATTTTAACTAATGATTGTAAGAAAAGAAAATATGTGAAAAAGAAAAAAAAAAGGTGGAGCAAATGGAAAATAAAAAGCAAAATATTGGTCAAGGGATGTAAAGACAATTTCATGAAAATGAAGGGGGTATATGTATTTTTGAGTATTTTGGTACAAGTGGTATAATTCAAGGGGGCAAAGTGTATTTTACCCTTTAAATTATTTTCTATGAAATTATTATGCCGAATTACATATTTTTTTAATTATTATTCTAGGCGAAGGGGATTTTCTGACCCAACAAACCGGGTCGATATTTTTTATTCATGGGCCACACAAATGCTATAAGACTCCAGATTAGGAGAGAAAAATAGCAACTTGTGATACAGTTTGGAAGTAAACACAGGACATCCCACATGAAAATAGAAGCTTATGCCACTAGACTAACAAACTTTGGGTAACTACAGAAATTTCATGAGTCATAATAAGATAAAATGAATTTTCATTTTTCAAGGAAAGTTAAATATATTTTAATTAAGTGTTCACTTTTAATTACGTTTTTTTCTTGAAATATAGTATGATGACAATTATGTATGCACTCAACGGTTTACAAAAGATATTTGTATTTAATATAGGAAAAATTACACACAGGCCCCACTTACTTTGTATATTACTAGAAACTTCCCTTATTTATTGTGTAATTATCAAAAATTCCCCACACTTATTGAAAATTATATAAAGTTTCCCAATTACACCCCATGTGTATTGAAAAAATCTTAAAATTCTACTTCTTGTAAACCTTACAAATAGACTCCTTAGACGGGTGTTGGTAATTTTCAATAAATGAGGGGGTTTGATAATTACACAATAAGTGATGGGGTCTATGTATAGGCCTGTCAATCGGGCATTATGAGCCGAGCTTAGTGTGGCTCAAGCTCAAAATTATCGGGCCTTAATATTACAAGCTCAAACTCAGCTCATAATTTTTTTCTTTGACTCGGCTCAAACTCAGGCTCACATTTTTTACGAGTTTCGAGCTTATTTCGGGCTGGCTCATCAAGTTTTCTCAAATAAAAAAGAGGTAAACAATAGAATCATATTAGGACATTAATCTCGAATAGTAGATCAAACAAAAGTTTACGCTAATGAGTATGTATAATTTCAAAGGTTTCTACAACAATGATTATAAAAAATTTAGAATCTTTCTTGATATACATGAAGTGACTTAAAATAAAAGAATGTTTTTTCAAAGTTTCTTTAGACGGAAATTTTTCGACTAATATATGCATTTCATACGCTTAGTAGCTTCAAGCTTAAAAATCTACTAGTCTTATATAAGCTAGCTTAAAAATAACTTAACTTTATGAACCAAAGCATTAAATTAGAGGTTAATCATGAGTTCGGGCTATTCGGGTTGAGCCTAATATATCTCAAGCTCGGCTCACAAATTAATCGAGCTCAATGCGTAAGCTCAAGCTCGGCCCGACTCACATTCAATTAGGCTCGTCTCAAATATAAGCGGGCCGAACAATTGGGCTTCGAGTAGGCCCAACTCAATTGACAGTCCTATCTATGTGCATTTTCCATTTAATATATTTGGAGTTGCTTGTTTTATTTTTTCAATGAAAACTCATATTTCTAATTTCTATTGAAAACAAGTTGTTCCAGTAATTTCTTAATTACTAAAAGAGTTTGGCATAAGTTAAAGAGGTTCTGGTTGATTAATCAAAAATTTCGAGTTTGAGGGTAATGCGTACACATAAAATTTATTTGGGAGATGTTTTTGCATTCGGTACTGAAAGAATTTTTATGGATTAATCCTGAACTTATGAATATGAGATATCTATCTATTCTATTCCATCTATATACCTATCTATCTATTATTTATTATTATTATTATTACTATATATATTTGAAGGGGGTATTTTGACCAAATTGAGCAATTTTGACTCAAATACTAATTTTCTAGAGTTTTGAATTATTTTTATTAAAAATTGTCATTAAGTAGGTTATTTTGGGAAGGTAGTGACAATAAATTCAAATTTCAAATTTTGATTTCTTTGTGAAAGACCTTTGGTGTCAAGCCCTTAGTGAGCGGATCCGCAATCACGGAGTTTGTCCCAACATGCTCAATACTAACTTGACTACTCTGAACTCTTTCTTTAATAACAAGAAACTTAATGTCTATATGCTTAGACTTAGAAGAGCTTCTGTTGTTCTTTGAATAAAGGACTGCAGATTTATTGTCACATAATAACTTAAGTGGTCTTTCAATACAATCAACTATATGCAGCCCAATGACAAAAATTCGAAGCCAAATTGCTTGATTTGATGCCTAATAGCATGATACAAATTCCGCTTCCATGGGAAAGGAAGCAAAGAGTGTCTGCTTAGCACTTCTCCAAGAAATTGCTCCACCGGCAAGCAAGTAAATGTAACCCGAGTGGATTTGCGACTATCCTGGCATCCCGCAAAGTCAGAATCAGAATACCCAATGATCTCAAGTTGATCCGACTGTCTATATGTGAGCATGTAATCTTTTGTTCTCTGTGAGTACCACATTACCCTTTTGGCTGTTTTCCAATTGTCCATACTCGGACTACTCAAGTATCTGCCCGACATCCCAACAATGAATGCAAGGTTTGGACGAGTATAGATTTGTGCATACATCAAACTCCCTACAACCGAAGCATAAGGGATATCCTGTAAGGATCGGTATGCCCCCACAAGCGATGCCGGCGCAACGGAAGAAATAAAGTATGTAAAACACATATATAAAGGCATCCCAAGCTAGGGGGTCGAAGTGATGCACAACAAAAACTAATACGAGTAAATGGGTTTTAAACCGATTACAAGATATGAGGTTTTATTAAAGTGAGGGTGTATAACCACAACACAAGGAAAACCACACTAAAAAACTTTGGCTCTCATTTTCGAACCTCACCTCAACATGGAGGGATTCAAATCAAACTACCATAAGCTCCTAAAGAAAGAAGCCTCTACAAGGACACACCTCAAGTAAGTTCATACCTTAAGCAAAAGATTGGCTAGATATATGCTCTAAGGAAATGGAGTCTATGTAGTGAAAGGTGGAAGACAAGAAGAGTTACTAAAAGAAATATCTATGGAAGATAATCTTTTACAACTAATCTTCAAGAAGAAGTTCTATAGAAGAAAGTCTTCAAGAATCACAAGAGAAGTTAGAAAAATTTAGAGATGAAGAACTAAGCTCTAAGCTTTTTTTTCTTTTTAAGTTTTCATCAAGTTTTAAATGAGAGCAAGAACACCTCCTTTTATAGCCACCAATTTTCGGCCATAGGGTGTTAGGTGGAGTAGAAGACTTGTTTTTCTTCACCTACCACCTCATTCTCACCTACCATTCCATTCTCAACTACCACCACATGTGTAAGAGAATATTTTTCATTTTCTTCTTCATTTAAAAAACATTACAAGTCAAACTTTGACTAGCTTTGAATTTCACTCTTGTGACTTCATTTAATTAAGTCCAAGTTAATTAAAATGACTCCCAAGTCTTCCAAGACTTGTTAATTAAATAATCTTCATGATTAATTAATAGTAAAATTAGTGGCTTAAATAAATTCCCGGATAATAATAATTTCCATTAATGATTAATCTCCAAGATTAATTAATAGAAAAATTATTTTCCCAAGCCTACTAATTAAAATGTCTTCCACTTAATCAATTAATCTCATTAATCAATTTCACTTTAATCCTAAATCGGATTAATATTCACATAGTAATTGAACTTTCTTGAGTAAGTGTTTAACCCCATTGTAGGTTCGTTCATGTACTAGTAGTAGGAACACAACCCTGTTGTGCCTTTGCAATTTTCATTGCTAGATTTAATTACTCCAAGTATTTTAATCCGACCAAGAATTAATTACCGATTAATTCATGGTTCCTACAAATCAAGGTTAGTACTAGCCACACGCCAAGAAGACCTAGCCATGAACGATTATTAGGTGACCTTTCCGCATTACGATTTTCGCATAAGTAAAATCCTTCCATCAAATATCCCGATCGAATCTAGGATTTGGATGTCAATCGAAATCCCAGTAACTCGATTCTATGTATATCGATCTAAGTGACATTGACCAATTTATCAGTCGAGCGAGGAAACACTGCGCCTCCTTATTGATACTACTCCGGCCGGAGGTTCCCATGGTCAATACATTGTGAAGTACATAGGATATGCGCCGATGCTAATGATCAGTGACGGATTCTCTCTTGGCACTCACGCGCCTCCGTACATAACCAGACTGGACCCAATGTGCCTCATTTTATGACTCACATGGAATCGTGTGACAAATCTAAGTACAGTGAGCGATGCACGAGACGACCAATGGTGCCTCAAGTCATGAGGACCAATCTTATGCCTACGTAACCGAGGAGATTCCAAATTCGACATTGACTCCAATATGGAATCTCGGCGGGGTTGTTCAGTTTACTCGATCCCAACGAGAACCCACATACATGCACTGATGTACACCGTATCAGTATCCATGGAATAGGATACACTCTCCAAGAGTGTGCATTGTACGTGCAAGTCTTTACGAGTCATTGATATCCCTATCTCAATGATTCTATGACTTGGAACATCTTTAAGACCACAACCTTAGAGACGTATTCCATGATTGGCATCCTCGATACCAAACACATCTCATAGCTTAAGAGTGATCTAGGAGACTTTATCTAATTGCATAGAATGATAAGATAAAGAAGAAAATGCCATTTATTAAATTACTTGACAAGATACAATATAAGACTGTTTAAAGAGTCGGCTACTATGCCCTACAAATGGCGCACCGGGCACCTAACTCTTTCATATCCTTCATTTCCTTAGATTCCAAATTATTCTTGGGGCATTGATTGAGACTAAACTTGTCTCCCTTAGCCACTGGGGTATCACCTGATTTGCAGTCATGCATGCCAAACCTCTGAAGTACCTTATTGATATAGGCCTTTTGTGAGAATCCAAGAATACCCAGAGAATAATCTCCATGTATCTAGATTCCTAATACAAAAGATGTATTGCCAAGACCTCTCATCTCAAATTTCTTCGAGAGAAATTTCTTAATTTCATGCAATAAGTCTATATCATTGGTGGCAAGTAGGATATCATCCACATACAAAATCAAGAAAATATATTTACTCCCACTGAACTATACTAGCTTCTTTCCTATAGGCAGTCATCAAAATTATAAAAAACACTATTTGTTTATATGAATTAGGCAAGAGTTGGGTGGGACAGAGTCCAATCTAACGACCCGGGTACCTGATTCCTATTCGACGATTCGGGTACATCAGCTGTTGGAATGAATCCCTCAACTAAGCGATCTATAGCATCCGACCCAGTTCCCTCAGAAGAAGAACTTGAAATTTCATTATTATTTACAGAGGCAGAAGACCTAGTACGAGCCATAGTAGTAAAAAGGGGAAGAAAAGGGAGATAGAATACGTACGAGAATGTCGAAGTAGTTATAAACGGTGTACGACTTGATAATCGGACTACAGCTCGTTTCTCTATGAAACCCTCTATCAAATTCTCTCTCTATGAAATTCTCTCTCTCTGAAAAACTCTCTCTAAAGTACAAGTGAAAAGTAAAAAGTAAAAAGATGGAGGGGACTATTTATAGGGAGGGTAAAAGGAAATGACGCAACGGTCCAGATCGATCTCATCTGATGGTTAAAAAGAGGAGACTCTTGAGATGAAAGTAACTGACGTCATTATAACGGAGCGACTTTTGAGAGTACAAGATATGACGGCTAGACATTAAAAGCCTTACACGTTTCTCGGCTAGACATTAAAAGCCTTACACGTTTCTCAAAATTAAGAGACGTGGCCGAATGAATTGTTAAAGGGGACACGTCTCCCAATATAAAAAGACAATTGAGTAGCATTAAATGGCACGTTTCTTGATATTAAAAGACACGACGACTGAATAATAAATGATCAAAAATATAAGATAATTAATGATAAAATAGTTATTGATGACGAGAAATAATCAATACACAAAAAGAGAGAAAGGATTCGAAGTAAAATACTCATTGCATTCAGGCTGTGGATTTGAAGTACTCGTTGTATTTGGAATGTTTGTACGAGAACGAATATAAACCCTAGACTTAAAACTGAACATTAAAATACTACTTCCTCAGCTTGAATTCAAGTCCTTACACAACTAATTCTTCAAACTGATGAAGTGGGGGACTAATGATATATTAAAAAGTAGGATTTAAGCCCATGTAACAATACAAGCCCAAAAACCCTTATCGAAGAGATTAGGCCCATTACGGGCCCAAAAAACATGACTCTGGGCTGAGGATCCGCGCTAAGTAACAGTATCAGGTCGAGTCGTTCCTTGACCCGACTCCACAGTACGAGTCATCCACCGTCCATTGATGCCACCTGTCGACATCCTACAAATGCCCAACAACCACTTGTACAGGGTGTCTACTACCCCCTCATAACATTTATTAGGGGTTGGAATCTCTAGAATATTCTCTCAGGTACTATCCTCGTATTTTCTTAAGTAACGAGCCTATAGACTAAGAAATACATTCCTATATACTTATAAATTTGGAAACTAGAATTGTTTAACGCGTACGACCTGGTATACCATATTTAATATAGAAACGTTGGCTTGATCCTAATTAGGTACGTAGGTAGCTTAATCATTATTGAGTGCAGTCATAAATATTCATCATCATACTAGTAGAGTGGTTCGGGTCATTCCAAACTGAGAGATCCGAGTCCCTAGATTTGGGTTAGATCAAGTACATTACCTCATTATTTATATTTAGTTGTATAGACATTTCCATAACGAAGTCGTTAATTGTATCTCAATCTTATTTGAATTTTACATGAATTTCTATTTTCTTTTTCATAATGGACTTTAATTCTAAAAGTTTCTATAAGGGTGAAAGGGTTTAAGTGGTGCAAACCAAAACATGGTTGGTCAAACGAAATGCTGATAAAAACTTTATGCAATCTATCGGACGAGCAACACAGGAGGGTTGCTTCGTGATGATCAAGGCAAGTAGTGATATTTTGCTGGATTATTACAACACATATGATCACAGAAGTAGAATTTCTTGGCTCTTCATGATGGTTTGAAGATTGCATGGGAAAGACGGATACACAGAAGATTGAAATCAAAGTTGATTCAGAAGTCATCTTGATGCTCCTCAAGTTTTTCACCTTAGGGAGAGTCATTGTGAATTTTGGTTGATTGATTTTTTTTTTTTAATGATGAATCGGTTACATGATACATGTTATATATATATATATATATATATATATATATATATCAAACTGCAACAAATTACAACCAATTAAGAACTAGGGAAAATTATTGTTTAGGGAATAAGAAGATTTCAAATTTATAAAGACACAACAATTCTTAACTAATTAGGGAGAAGGGATTCATAAACTTTACAAATTACTAAAATGGTAAATTCAATGTAAAATCATATTTGTGTCACCTATTTCATCTTTTTTTTTAATTATCCATATTATTCACTTATTAATGTTTCGTTCATCACAAATGAAGTTTACCTTTTTTTCCTTACAAAGCTACTCAATAGATTTATCAAAAAATGCAAATAAAATCCTATTGTATGTTTGAAACAAATTATTAAAATGACAAATTCAATGCAAAATCATTTTGTCTTACCCACTTCATATGTTTCCTAGAAAAATACAAATTATCCACTCACCCAAGTTTCTTTCATAACTAATTAAAGTCTATTTATCTTCATTTGTACAAATTGACCCATCGCATTGAATAAAAAATGCAATAAGTTGATTGTACAACACATCTAAAAATTTAAAATAATTGAAAACAAGTTTTTCTTTATAAATAACGATTTTGTATTCGTGCAACACCATATTTTTTATGACAGCTTCATCATCTATGACCTTGTAATTAAATGCCTTTAACTATATTCCTTGAACGGAATTAAAACTACTTAACCTTGATTTAATAATTTTTTTAATTCATAACCTTGATCTGAATAATTTTTTCACGCAACAAAGCATACAATTACAACTATGATCATACAAATGACTGTCAAGGATAAATGTGATAGAAAACTATACAAATTTCGACATTTTTCAGAAAGAATTGATTAGCAAAATTCATGCAGGTGGTTCTTTCAATTAAGATACTATCCATGAAAAGATAATCACTTATGATAATTTGATGTATCATAGGGCTAATTGTTTTAATTATCATTTTGTCATAATATGAAGTATCATATGGTTTACCAAGCATCATTTTCTGATGTCATTTAAAATATCATAACTGCATTGTTTGGTATACTATCTAATATTTTCTTAATCTCTTATTTCTTGTATGACTAGAACTTATGAAATTGTTATTTGTAAATAAAATTAAAAGCTTTATTTAATGTAATTTTTAATTATCTTAAAGTATTTTTAGGTGTTGTAGATTTGTTTCAGACATACAACAGAATATTACTTGCTTTTTTTAATAAATCTATTGGCTAGATTTTATAGAAAAAAAAAGTTAAATTTCATAATGAACGAAAAATTAATAAGTGAATATGGATAATTAAAAAAAAAGGATGAAATAAGTGACACAAATATGGTTTTGCATTGAATTTACCATTTTAATAATTTGAAAAATTTAGGAATCCCTTCTCCTTAATTAGTTAAAAATTGTTGTGTCTTTATAAATTTGAAATCTTCCTATTCCCTAAACAATAATTTTCTCTAAAAACTATTACAATTAACTAAGCTAACAACTAATCAAAAAGTAGAGAAAAAACCCACACGCTTTTGGTGAAAGTCGTCTAATCCAAGATCTCTAATATGGCCTCAGCTTTGCCAGTAAAATTGGGCTTCATCGGCCGGTTAGTTAGAGTGTTTCAGACTAACCGGTTATACGGCTGCACTGGCCAAGATGGGATTCACCTAAAAAGCTAGACGATCTGGAGTCCGGACGCTAGCTGAGGGAGGATAATTTTTTTTTTGTTATACTATTGATAACCAAAAAAAGGAAAAAAATTTATTCAATTGATACCTGTTAAGGTAACTTTATTTTTTATCATATAAGGTTTGACTTTTAATTTGTTAATTTTCACGTCATATTACTATGCGTCATTTAATCTTCTAAGCATAAATAATTGTAAGTCAAAATAAACAATTTATCTCATTAAGACAATGTTTTTCGTGCTTTCGTTGTCAACAAATAAGTATACACATTCAATATATATATATATACACACTAGCGTGTAACCTGTAATATGCACGGAGTTAGTTTACATTAAAGCATAAAATCAAGAATATATTTCAGAGAATTTAGAAGATTTAATTAAAGTTTAAGTAGTTATCCTTATAAAATGAAGCATACCATAATTTATTGCAAAATATAGTTATTTGATTGAACATTTAAAAAAAAAAAATCAGTATATATATATATATATGATCGCCTGCTTCTAAATCACTTCTTTCAATTTTATGTGAAAGACTATTCCTTTTTTTTCTTTTTATATATGCTTTATTTTATGTACTAGCGGAACCCTGTGCCTTGGCACGGGATACTAATTACGTAGATAAAAATAATCAAATATATGTATGTATATATATATATATCATTATATAATTTATATATTTATAATATACAAAATTAAAAGTTCAATTCAATTTTTATGACTATCATTGAAAATCGTATTTATATGGGTATCAAATCATATATTTTAGTTTAAGAAAGAATAATATATGATCAGTAAACTGAATAATACGAATACTAATAAATAAAATGATTGATAAATATCATATTAGTAATAAAAATAAATATAGAAAAGTTAGTTTTTTATTCGAATTTAAATTATATTGGTAACTACTTTATTTTGAATTTCAAATTTTGAATGTTTTAGATAGAGATTAGTAACTATATTTATCCAAATCAATTAAAATAAATATAAATTAAATTACTTATGTGACAAAATTGATTTAAATTAAGTCATCCACGTGTGCACTTACTTAGATGACCTCAAAGGTTATATTTTATTATATAGAACCTCTTTAAATTAATACTTGATAAATTAATAAACTCTCTTAAGAAATAATTTTCTCTGATCTCGACTTGGGCCTGTTCAAAAAATCATCGAGCGATAAATTAATAAGATAATATATTTTGGAAAGATCCTTATATAACTCTATGTTCCCATTAATATCATAAATTAATAATTCTTCAGAATTACAAACATATCTAGGACAATTTAGTAATATATGATTTTATTGTGGTTTGCTTTTTCTTAAAACTTAGATCTAGCTAGGTTGAGCTTATTTCTAATTTTTCTTATTGCATTCAAATATTCCGATGTTGTATTCTCGAACTGCAACAAAAAATGTGGAGAGTTTTAAACGCGATAAGTGCTTCCTTCCTCGTAACTGGTTCCAAAGTTGTCGTATCATCTTCAGCTTCATCCTCAACAATTTTTCCAACGATGGTTGCCATAGTTTCTTCTAAACGTTGGACCTCTGAACATGCATCATTTTCACCCGAGTAATCCAACAAGCGATTGACATCCATTTTATTGTGATAACCTAGATTATTAATCATTACCTCAAGTTCACGAATGCGTTCTTCAAAAGTGGGTTCATCTAAATTCCTTGAGACCTAATCATTTGAACAAATTTTGCTGGTTTGTGCCGCTTGATATCCTTTCCTTTTTCTAAGTTAGCCGAAAGAGACTCAGATGATCGCTTGAGTGTGTTTGATATTGTACCTTGACTAACTTTCAAATGGAATTTTTCATCAAGCCACAATTGTAGATCTTTTTGAGTGCATGTGAGATTATCTCTTTTATACTCATATAATGATTTACGTATTTGATCTGTCATTGTTGACTTTTCGACACCTTTTAGATGAAAAGTCATTGTGGGTATGGTTTTAAAGAATTCTTTATGATGTTTATATGGTGGTTTCTTTCACTATCATACATTGAATTGCATTTAGTTCTTGTACAATGAACTCATAGTTGTAAGTGAGTTGTACTCACTTATACAACGTATATTATTTGTAGTCAAATTATACAACGTACTATATTGTTTGATTTTAAGAAACAATGAACAATACTTATTAATTCTTACTAATGTTATGTACAATGAATTTATTTTTAATATTAATTCAGTGAATATGATACATAAGATTACAATTCGATGATTTTTATGTAAATATAATTTACATCCGTTGAATGGGGAAAACACTCTATAAAATAATGTATTATTAATTTATCAATTAATTAATATGTCTCTAAATTAATAAATTTTCATGGTCCCAACATTATTAATTTATAGAGGTTTTACTATATATAGATTTACCACCGGAAATCTCTTCTCTTTAGGTGATATAATCATACTTTATAAATAGCAAATGATTTAAGCAAATACCGGTCTTCTTTAAAGAGTTGGTATAAGTCTGCCTTAAAGACTTGGTGTGAGTACGTAGTCTTCGTTGTTTATATTTCGCATTAGCATAAGTTCAATCTTGGGATTTAAATACGTTATAAATAGCAAATGATTGAAGTATAGAGAAGACTTAATAGAAGTCTTGTAGCAAAAGGGCTAGTTATGTTGTAAAACAAAGAACAGAAAACAGAAGAAAGTTTCCTCTTCCCAAAAAACATTCAATTGCATTGCTGTAAATGCACGTAGCTACTGATGTCATCTTAGCAATTGAAATAAACGAATATTAGTGCATATATGGTATATAGATTTTTATTTTTTTTGATAAGATATATATGGTATAGATTAGTTGCATGATAAATACGTATTGTGTTTTTTATTCTTTTATTAAAAAGAAAGACTTTAATTCAATGCCAAAGTCATTACTCAAAGTCAAGTGTGGAATTTATTGGTCCATAGATTTGATTCTACAATTAAGATGTATGTGTGAATCATTACCACTAGTTATATATAGGGATGGCTATATCCTTTGGAACTTGTGGTTTATATTAACTATATATACTACAAAATTTTATATGTATTTTCACTCCTTTCTAAATTAACTAGTTCAATATGGGGATGAAGATGTTTTCTCCATTTTTCCTTTTCATCATCTTGTTCACGATGGAGATTGCAATTTGCTGTTGTGGAAGAAACTCGAGTTTCAATTGCGTTCCAGGGGAGAAGAAAGCTCTCTTGAAATTCAAAGCAAGCCTGTTAGACCCTTTCAATAGATTATCATATTGGGACGATCACAAAGATTGTTGTGCATGGGATGGGGTCAAGTGTGACAAAACTACGGGACATGTTATCGGTCTTGATCTCAGAAATAGTAATGGAGAAACTGATAGCATGTTCCTACTAGGTAACAAGCTTGATTCTTCCCTGTTGGAATTGAAGTATTTGAGTTACTTGGACTTGAGTTTTAACAACTTTCAACACAGCCCAATTCCTGCATTTCTTGGTTCGATGAAGCATCTGCAGTACCTTAATCTCTCTGCCGCAAGCTTTGGTGGTGGTGTTCCACACGATCTTGGCAACCTTTCAAACTTGCATACACTTGATCTCGGATGGAACCGTTTGATAATCAATGATCTCATGTGGGCTTCTAATCTTACGTCGCTAGAGAATCTTGATTTGAGTTATATCAACCTCAGTCAAACAAAAAATTTAATCAAGGTACTCGACATGCTTCCTTTCTTATCAATGTTAAGACTATCAGAGTGTAGTCTTGATAATACAAATTTGGCCCATACTTGTGTAAATTCAACACTATTTACTCATATCCACTACTTGGATCTTAGTCTGAACTCATTTGAAGGAGAATTCCCTTGCTTTCTTCATAATATGACTACTTCACTAAGAGTCCTTGATCTCAGTGAGACAGGTTTGATAATCAACGATCTCATGTGGGCTTCTAATCTGAAGTCGCTAGAGAATCTTGATTTGAGTTATACCAACCTCAGTCAAACAAAAAATTTAGTTAAGGTACTCAACATGCTTCCTTTCTTATCAATGTTAAGACTATCAGAATGTAGTCTTGATAATACAAATGTGGCCCATACTTGTGTAAATTCTACACTGTTTACTCATATCCACTACTTGGATCTCAGTTCGAACTCATTTGAAGGAGAATTCCCTTGCTTTCTTCAGAATATGACTTCACTAAGAGTCCTTGATCTTTCAGACAACCGATATAACACTTCTGACCCTCATCGTCTTAGCTTAAGGAACCTCGTCCATCTCTACCTTGGTAACAACTTGCTTCACCACGACGTAGATTGGATATCTGAATTTCTTCGTGATAAATGCCACTTGAAATCATTGAATCTACGCGGGAATCAATTTTATGGTGAGATCTCAGGACTCTTTAAAAACTTATCTGGATGCTGGATTGATAAACTGGAGGAAATAAGTTTGTCTGCTAATAAATTGGTTGGTAACTTGCCAGAAGAGGTGGGTGAGTTAAAGCGATTAAAGTATCTCGATCTTTCACACAATACTTTTTATGGTTCTATTCCTTGGTCTCTTGGGAAATGGTCGTCCTTAATAGAGTTGGATATTGGTCATAATCAACTAAGCGGGGAAATTCCAATTTCTTTAGGACAACTATCAAATCTAACAGGATTGATATTTCTTTTAATTTTTTCAATGATACACTTCTTGAGGCACACTTTGCAAACCTCTCAAAGTTAGAGTTCCTTTGGGCAGATTCTAACTTGTTCAAATTCAAAGTGGGATTAGATTGGGTGCCTCCTTTTCAACTAAAAAGCCTTTGGCTACGATCTTGCAAAATTGGAGGTCAATTCCCACAGTGGCTTCAAACCCAAAGAGCTCTTAGTTCCTTGGATTTGTCCAACTGTAGCATTTCAGGAGCTCTACCGAATTGGCTTCAGTACATAAATCTGGAATCATTATATCTATCCAACAATCATATCGAGGGACCAATACCTAAGCTTGCTTCCAGCATGAAATTCTTAGATCTAACGAATAACATGATAAATCATCTTCCGAGAAACATCGGTCATATGATGCCTCTTCTATATCAATTTACTTTGGATGAAAATTTCGTCAATGGTTCAATACCTGATTCATTATGTGAAATGAAAGCATTGGGATATCTAGATCTCTCCAATAACCATTTATCGGGTAATCTTCCAGACTGTTGGGAGAATTTTGAAAATCTTTATGCAGTGAAATTGTCATCCAACAAGCTTTCAGGAATCATTCCAAATTCTATTGGAGGACTTTACTCATTGTCATTCTTACACTTGAACAACAACAGTCTCACAGGGCAATTTCCCTATAGTCTAAAGAATTGCACAAGCTTATATCTTTTGGATGTTGGAGGAAATAAGTTGTCTGGAAATTTACCCGATTGGATTGGAAAGTACCTACTTAATCTGCGATTTCTTGTACTGAGGAACAATGAGTTCTATGGCGTGATTCCTTCCGAGTTTTGTCAATTGTCCCAACTTCAAGTAATGGACTTTGCACATAATAAGTTGACAGAAAATATTCCACACTGCATTGGCAATTTCTCAAGCATGGGCATGAACAAAAACATTGGTCGTACCATCTTATGGTATAAAGATAGTTTAGGGCAAGTAATGAAAGGAGGGTATCAGGAGTTCACCGCGTCATTAGTAGTATATGTATTCAGTTTGGATCTTTCGAATAATAATCTAGTTGGAGAAATTCCTTCGGAGTTGACTAACCTTTCTAGCTTGATTGCTCTCAACTTGGCCCACAATCATTTGGAAGGAAATATCCCTGCAAATATTGGAGATTTGAAGTCATTAGAATCCCTTGATCTTTCCAGCAACAATTTATTTGGAGCAATTCCAGATAGTTTGTCGAATCTGAATTTTCTAAGTCATTTGAATTTGTCGCACAACAATTTGTCGGGTCGAATCCCTACGGGGAATCAACTTCAAACTCTTGAAGACCCTTCAATATACGATGGCAACCCTCAACTTTGTGGAGATCTATTGCATAAAAAATGCAGCGATGATGAAGCCCCAAATGTCGAAAATCATGCAGCAACACGTGAAGATGACCGAGCTGAAAAGATATATCTTTATGGAGTTATAATAAGTGGTGTTGCTACAGGTTTTTGGGGGGTCATTGGAGTTCTAATCTTTAAAAGGAGTTGGAGACAAGCTTATTTCGGGTTTATAGAAGTGGGAGTGGGCAAAATGTTGGGGTGGTAAGCTGTTTGAGTTTCCAAGTAAGCTTCAGTTTAAGGGTTTAAGTTTTACTTAAAATATTGTACGTGTGGGCATCAGCTACTATTTTCATTCTGCTTTAAAGTTTTATAAATAAATGTGCAATTTTAGCTATTATGGATGGATTTCATTCAGAGTGATTATGCGTATATTGGGATTAATTAATGAAGTATTTAAATAAAACTATAGTTGTACTTAATTGATCTGCCCAGAAAGGAAAAGAAAAAAAGATAAGGGAAATTAATGGATGTTCTATTATACTCTATTTACTTACATACATTTAGTAGATCGGAATTTATATTCCATTTTTACCGGCCAATAGTGTTTCATCGGGATCAAACTTGTGTAGAAATCATAATAATTCGGTGTGGCCACCAATGTGACTGAATCACAAACAAGAATCTATTTCTCACTTACAGACCACATGGATCCTTAAATGTAAATTTTATATCTGTATTATGTGAAACAGAAAGAAAAAATTTAATTCCCAAATGATACATAATATTTTAAATATTGTATTGAAGGTAGATTCAATTGAAGTAGAATTAAATTAAAATTTTGATTAGTTACCTATGGATACATTGGCTTGCCAAGTCTGATTGTTTGTAACCTTCTTGTGCCTCCTTTCCTCAGTTCTGTAAGCATTACCTTAACCACGCGATGCATCGAGAATTCTTGGTCTTGGAGGACAAAATAGGTATTTTGGTCACATTGGAGGTGAACGAAAAATCACAAATTTAAGTCGGGCATATTTTTGAAATTCTTGAATTTATAAAACTTGATAATACAGACAGATGACGGGGGACTAGCAGGGTGCATCTCCCTATTGGCTCCATCTATAGCCTATTAACACATGAGGATGTATGCACATCAAAATCCAATGACAAGATCAATAATACTACGAGGGACCGTAAAAGAACATTTCACCTCAATCAAATGATGTATAAGACTTTCAATAAGGAGAAATTGGCTGCAAAAGGTTATATTTACTAGGACAAATTACATAAATATCCCAGTCTGAGACCTTAATTACAAAAGACATCTCGATGTTTGAGATATTACCATTATTCTCCTGTCGTTAAAAACATATTATAATTTCATCCCGTGTGAGTTTGGCATAAATGTCATTAATAATTTGCAAAACCTCGAGGAGCTTGTGATACATACTCAGTAAATGAGGGGGTGTGCACGTAAAAAATCCCGATTTACTATTTAAAAAAGAGCTAAACTTTACCTGTGCGTAAATTCAAGCATTCCAATCTTGTTTTTCAGACACATTACACTTGAGAAGGTTCATCCTTTTCTAAGCCACTTGAGGATTACCTTTCCAAATGGCATAAGGCTCTCTATCCATCCATTTTACCCTCTTATTCTCATCATTTAAATCCTCCATTTAAGTCCTCTAGCAACAATTCCCATGGCTTTATATTGATTACAGACCTAAAATTAAATTTAAATAACTTATAGGGAAAATCTCATTTTTGGTATCGTAATTGACCACCTTTTTAATACCAAACATTTTGGAAATCTCACTTTTGATACAAACATTGTCATTTTGTATCACTTCTGGTACCATCGTTAGGTTGGTAACGGAAAATGTCACGTCTCATCCGCGTGGCCATTAACCTCGCACGTGTTGTGCACATGTTTATGAAGATTAACAAAAAATGTCATTTTTGGTACCAAACTTTGCCCATTGATCTCATTTTTGGTAACATCATTTCTCATGGACAGAAAAAGCCATGTGATGTATACATGTCTATTATATTCTCATGTGTAGTGCGCCAAAATTAACATCAAACAAAAAGAAAAAATCAACCAGACTTCAAAAAACCTTAAATTCCTTCTGTGTTTTTCAAATCTCCTGAAATTCTCGCAAATCCAACCTAATCAAATAATTAGAAATATCAAGAATCACCAAGAAATAAACATAGGATGTGTAAGTGCGACGAAAAATGAGTCTAAGCGCAGAATTCAATGACTATGAGAACCGAAATTAGAGTAAGATTGTCTTATACATTTATATATAAAAAGTTTTTGCTGGATAATGTTTTGAATCATGTGTTTAGGAAGAAGATGAAGACATATCTTTACCAAGATTGAAGAATGAGAGCCTATTTCACCACGAAATGAAGAATGAGAAAAAAATTGTTAAAATTTCTTCCTTAAAAGCCCTAATTTTTGGTTTCTCTTCAATCTGTCTATTTTCTGCTATTTATTTCTCTCCCAATGAGAACTTAATGACAACGTGCATGCCACGTGACTTTTTCCATAAATGAAATAATGGTAGTACCAAAAGTGAGATAAATGGGCAAAGTTTGTGCCAAAAGTGGAATTTTGAAATGAATGGTGCCAAAAAGCATACTCATGGTCACTTATGGTACCAAAAATGAGATTTTCTTGTATGACACATGTGAAGTTAACGGCCACGTGCATCTCACGTGACATTTTTCGTTAAGTAATTAATGTTGGTATCAAAAGCGATATAAATGGGCAAACTTTGTGCCAAAAGTGAGATTTTGGAAATGTTTGGTACCAAAAGTAGGGGTGATAGCGGTTCGGTTTCGGGTTTTTTTAGTCATTCTCAAACCAAGTTGCCAAATGCGATTTTTTCAAATAAAAATTTCAAACTGCGGTTTTGAGATTTAAAACCGTTTATGCGGTTATAGGCGGTTCAGTGCGGTGCGGTTCGGTTTCGCGGTTTTTGAATTGATTTTCATTGATTTTTTCTTTTCCATACTTCTCTCTTACAAAGAACACAAAGTCGCTAAACTCTAGAATCACAGTGCTACGTTTAGCGGGTCAAAAAAAAGCATTGATACTATTTTGCATCCTTGTCATTCAAACTCCAATTTCTACACCAAATACAACACTATATCATCAAAAGATCATGCCATACAACTTCTGGACCTACAAATAATTGTGAAATTTTATGATCACACGAACAAAAAGAGTCGAAATCCAACTAAGCGAATAAAATGAAAAGCCAATACACCACTGACAAAAGTGAAAACAAAAGCAATAACATAATTTCACCGTCTAAAATAGTAACATATTACGACCATCAAATCCGCACACTAAGAAAATTTTCATAATTGAAATAATAAGAACTTGAGTTTCGGCATTGCCCTTTTTTCTTCTCAATTTCGTAACACATATTTAAGATTCAAGAACAACAAGCTCACTGCCTCACTTTCTTGCAAGTTATCCACCTCCACCAATGAATTAGTTGAATGCTCATAAGCTATTATCTCAGCCTGAAAAGCAAACCAATGTAATCTGTAAAAACTAATCAACTGTAAACATGAGCAAAAGTCAAGCTACAAGCTCAAGCAACAACTATGGAAAATTATTTGTAGAGATACAAGATGAGATATTCACCTTCCTCCTAACTAATTATCCCCATTGTCGGTGCCCGTGGATTTGAAAGAATTTGATCATTCTAATTCTGAGATATTATCATATTAACAACACATTATTAAAAGAAAATACAAATAAGTAAATATGAAAAAAAAACTAAAATAAAAATAGACAAAATAAATGAAATGATTCACCATTTTGAAACTCCTCAAATTGTTCAATATCCTCCATTAATGTGCGAAGATCAATCGGAGAAGGAGTAGCGCGTAACCAATCTTGACCACATATGAGAGCCTCCACCATTTTTGGAGATAAAGAGCTTCTGAATGAATCGATCACACGACCACTTGTGCTAAAAGCAGACTCTGAAGCAATGGTAGATACCGGGATAGCTAACACATCTCTTGCAATTTTGGAAAGAATAGGATATTTAGGAGTGTTCAACTTCCACCAATTTAACAAGTCAAAATCTTTACTCGATTTTTCACAACCATCAAGCAAGTATCTTGTTACTTCTGATTTGGTCTCAATGCTCTCTTCTTCTTCCAAATGCTTAGCAAATTGAGACTCTAGTAATTCACTTAGATCATCTTCCACATCTATATGCATGTAATTATGACTTTGACCTGCACATGCATCTTTACTATTTGTTTGAGAATTAGAGCCTGCATAATGCTTATACAACAAAGCCAACATGCCTTCTATTTTTTCAATCATCCTCTTCACAAAATATGAATCACCTTCATACATCGTGGAAAAACCAAAGCTAACATACTTCAATTTGTATCTAGGGTCCAAAAGAATTGCAACAAACAACAACCAATTGATATTTTCGATATTACCCCAATATTTATTGAATTTCTCTTTCATACGAATAGCCATGGCAGCCATATGTAAATCTCCCTTACTGATCATGGTAGACAAACCAACATAGACACTAGCAAGCTCGCGAAAAAAGGAATTGGAAGTGATATATGATGAACCAGAGAACTTCAAAGTCACATTATAAAAGATTTTCAAGAACTTAACAAAGTTTCTGGCATTAATCTAATCTACCTACATTGAAGGCCCAATTGTCTTATTTTCTTTCCCTTTTCCTCTTCTTCCTTTACTTTCCTTTTCTTGATTGAATTCATAACAATCAAAATAATCCATGAATTTTTTATCTTCATCGCCTAGCCTCTCCAAAGCCTTTTCGAATTTCTCAGTAGCCTCAAGCATCATATAAGTCAAATTCCATCGTGTTTCTACATCTAAGCAAACTAGCCTCTTACAATTAATTTTTTCTTTCTCTACAGACTTCTTGATAGCCTTTAGCCTAGCTGGTGAAGACCTCGCGTATTTCACAGCATTTCTAACCCGCTTTATGGCCTCATGTTGCTCTTCTAACTCCTCTTTCACAATCAAATTAACTACATGGGCAGAACACCAGACATGCATGTAATCATTATTCAAGATAACATCTTTCCACTTGCATTTTTTTCAAATGGATGATTGCTCTATCATTAGAGCTTGCATTATCAACAGTTACTGTGAAAACATTATCAATACCCCATTGGTTCAAACATTCTTCGACTTGTTTTCCAATTGTTTCCCCTTTATGGTTCTCAACAATGCAAAAATTTATGATTCTCTTTTGAAGTGTCCATTCATTATCGATCCAATGTGCAGTAAGACACATGTAGTTCAAGTTTTGCACTGATGTCCAAGTATCTGTGGTTAAACACACTCTTTGGAATTTCAAAACCCTTTTCAATTTCCGTCTTTCCCGTCTTTCTTCAAGAAAAAATTTCATGCAATCCCTAGCAACAGTATGCCTAGATGGTACTTCAAACATTGATTCCAAAGCTCGAGAATAAGCTTTGAAACCTTCGCCTTCCACAATTTTGAAGGTGTTAGGAATTTCATGTTAGATGTTTTGATGATGACAAGATAGGATTTTATGTTAGACCCCAAAAGAATGTAAGTTTATACTTTCATAGAATATATGTATAAGCGTTTGAAAGTTTATTATTTTGTTAGGCTTGTAATTTTTATCTTTATAGATTTTAGACTTAGGATTAGATATCGAGTCGCTGATAGAATTCTGAGTAAGTCTATCAAAGATGAAGTTGAAGATTCAAGCGTCTGAAATCAAGTGAAGCTGGAGATTTGTTCTTAGCGTCCGTCAAATGCTAAAGAAATGTTTCAGGACTTATGAATCAAGCGCTCAAGTTACTCAAGCGTTCAATGAAGGGATTCACCTGAAATATATTCTCAAGTCATGAAGGACTAAAATGCAATCCAACGGACATTTATTTCCAACGGGAAATAAATTCAAAATGCATTAAATGTTTGATAAGTGCATTAAATGCAATAAAGCATTATGACTTGTAGACAAACCACTTTTTTACTAGACTGTCAGCTTTTCAGAGTTCAAGTCTGCTCCTGTCCAATCGGAACCAGCAGAAATTGAGGAATGTCTAAAAGGGACTATTTGACGCACTGCGTGAGAGATACGCCTGATTAAGTCCAACGGACACAATCCCAAGAATCTCTATAAATAGTACCCTCCAGCAAAACCTTTACGTTCGGGAGAGAGACCAAGATTATACACATTCATACACAAGAGAAGGTCCAAACTTTGCTGAAATTATTTGAGAGAAAAGCTTATAAACTCCATAATCATATTGGAATTCGAGAAAGTTCATTGATTCACAAGCAGTAATTTTGTGTAAAAGAAGCTTGTTGAAGAAGGTCTTTATTGAAGCTCCAAAATCCCTTAAGCTTCTCAAATACACTCCAAAGACAGTCACCGATATCTCAAACCTCTTCAAAGAAGAATCTTAAACTCCTATTGAGATATCCCAAGTTGTTTGAACTTTCCAACATAAAACAAACCCGTGATAGAACCCTCAACAACTTTCATCTGAGTGAGAAAGGTTGTTGTTTCACAAGCAGTATTTTTGTTAAAAGAAGCTTGTTGAAGAAGGTCTTTATTGGAGTTGAAATCTGTGTGATCAAGGAGCTCGAGATCGTCTTCCGAGGATAGAAGTTTCTTGTAGCAGAAATCTGTGTGACCAAGGAGCTCAAGCCATCGACATCCATTGTTCCCTATTTTGTAGAAGCCTCTGTGTGACTTTTCGAGAATCAATTTAGTGGATTGCCATCGAGTGCAAAGGAGAAGAAGGACGTAGTTGGGATTACACCACCCAGTGAACCTTACAAATATCTTGTGTCACTTACTGCTTTATTGCTTTACTTTACATTTGCATATCACATCTTAGAAAGGCATTAAAACAGTTAAGCGACTATTTGCAAAAAGAAAACTCTAAGCTTTTAAACCAGTCTTAAGCGCTTGACCAAGCGCTAAGCTCTCTAGCGTTCAAAACGATTTAAAGATAAGCAACTAAGGAAAATCTTTGTGACGCTAAACACTTTCAAAGAGAAGACTTTAAAATCATACACTAATCAAAGAACTGAACGCTTAAACCTATCTGGTTATAGTATTCAAATGTTGAAGTCTAAATTAACTTTATAAAATAGTCTTCGAGTATACGCTCAGTGAAGCGCCTACATTTTCACGCGTCCATCCACAATTTAATACGAAACTTTTTGAAGTCGAAAAAGAATTCAGGGTCTATTCAACCCCCCCCCCCCTTCTAGACCCTTTTGTATGCCACTAGGGACCAATAGAAGAGTAACTCATCAATGATTACCATTTTGGCAAGACTTTTTCTAAGTTCTTCAAAATTCAACTCCTTTCCGCTCAAGGTAGGATTATCATTTTGTTTCACAGCCACACCTTTACACTCATGCAAAGTCTTCTGTGATTTTCTCAATCCAAGTGGATATTTCTTGCATATGTTTTCTAAATGTATCCACAAGGTACAAGTTCCATTATTTTTCGAATGAGCTGCATAACTTGTGCCACAATAGTTACATGCTGCTCTAGGTGGATTACCACCTTTAAGTCGAGTAGAATGATCCTATATTTCAGAAACATTTTTTCCCTCTTCTTTCTTAACAATTTCAACTGCTCTAGTTCTCGGCCTTTTTTTTTTTGGTGGCTTAGGTGCATTCTTATTCACATTGGAAGATGATTAATTCTTTCGTGACAGGCATTTCATTTAAATTTTTCTCTTGAGGAGCCGTTTTGCCTTCACTTGGTTCAACCTCCTGTAAGTTGTTTTGGTTCCTTAGTTGAAGCTACTGACTCCTTTATAATTTCCACATCGGAGATATGCTCTGAAGCTACTACATCCTTCTGTATAACATCAACAAAAGGAAAGGAAAATAGTATAGATTAACACCAATTAGAGCCATCTAAAAATATACTAAAATGTAAAGAATCGAGTATATTTTAAATATCAAAATTCTAAAAAATCATAAAGACATTAAGAATTTGAGAGATAACTACAACTTACAATTGAACTACTGGGGTGCTCCATGGAACATGCAACTCACTATGAAATTGAAATCAATTAAATTCCTGCAATGTTGATAGAGTCACTAAAAATGTCGATTAGCTTACAACTTGATAGAGTCACTAAAACCAAAGGAAACAAAGGTCAATAAATTAAACAAACTTAGGGTTTTTAACTTTAGAAGTAGATGAGGGGAGTGTAAAACTGACCATGCCTACTCGTACTTGCTCGTGTCTCCTTGTTGAATCGGTAGAGATTGAGAAACCCCGTTGAGAACGCGAGAAGAGAAGAGTGAAAAAGGAAATAGGGAGAGAAGTTGGGGAAGTGAGGCTTATGTTAGGGTTTGCCATTTGCTACTGGAGCTGGAGGTCTAAAATTAGTTTTGCACTTTTGCTTTGAGGGGTACTTGGGGTTGATATATATTATAAATTTGCAACTGAGGTTAACTCTTTGACTATATTGATTATTGACCATCCAGATAAGTACTTCCAAAACATGAACTATAATTTTATCATGTATTTAGTAATAAAAAATATAAGTTACATCTTTATTTTAATATTATATATATATATAATATTTAATATGTAGGCGGTGCGGTGCGGTGCGGTACGATTTTTTTATAGGTAAAATTTAAACCAAACCGTATAGTGCGGTGCGGTTTTGATTTAATTTTAAAACCAACGGTTTGTATAAAAAATTGACAAAGTCAGTGCAGTGCGGGCGGTTTTTGAAAATTTATGATCACCCCTAACCAAAAGTGTACATGTGGTCAAATGGTACCAAAAATGAGATTTTTCCTAACTTATGTTATTTCACAAATTTAAAAAAATAAATAAAAGGAAATGATCATTATAAATTGACAGTATAATAAGTTTATTTTCCTACCAACCCCAAAATGACCAATCAGGAAATACAATATCAAATGTTTGATCATCGCCACAATATCTAAAGAATGGAGGCGGCTTCGGGCTTGCGGGCCCTGATAGTCACTTGACTTAATCACGGGCCAGTCAACACAGTCAAACATCATATCCAAATCAGGCACGTTACCGGGGTACCATCTTAATAGCTGGAGAATGCCCCATAACATGAAAGTATCTCTTGTTTGGAAGCCTTTATCGTACGTCTCCAAATAAGCCCTCCCATTTAAGACAACTAATCTATAATTGGCGGTTTTATTGGCTCTTTCGACCATTTCCTTCGTTATCCCAGACTCTTTCCAGGGCCGTGGATCTTCATGGATCCAGTGGAAGTAATGAGGGCATGATGGAGATGTAGATGAAAGTTCACGCCCCGTTTTTGGGAAAACTGATGGATAATAATCTGGTGGGCATGTTTTTTTTTGGGTTACCGGATGAACATTTGAGCGGGATTTCTGTTATTGTGGTTAATGATGCATTGTTTACCTCCACTGATAAGACTAGTAATTAACATGTTCTCAATGATTAAACGAAAAAATATTTGAGAACAAAAATAAAAATTAAGCTAAGCATAAATTACGACGACCTTAGAGAAGTGTGTGCATACATAATTGCTTGTAGAGAAGTGACTATAAGCCCGAAATTATTAAAATCGAGAGAAAATTATAAGTGAGTAGTGTTTGAAGACACAAGTGAAAAGTAACCTGCAGGAGAATGTTTGCAAAAATGTGATGAAAAGTGATAATATGTCTAAAATAATACTGATTTATTTATATAAAAGATACCATAATCAGTTTAAGCACCTCTTTACTACCTCTTAAGTTTAGAGAATTAAGTTTAGGGAATTGAAGCATAAGTCGGATTCGAATAAGGGAGTTGTTAAAGGTACTTCAACTTTTGTTATTGGCACTCCACATTCCATTTCATTTTTTAAAAGGGACAAAATTATCCTTAATGCCAAAAAATATATATATATTAGTACTGCAAGACACAATTGCACCTTGTACAATTAGAAATACACATGGACTCCAAAATAAAAAATATTGAACCTTGATAAACTTTGTCCAAAAGAAATAGGTAGGGAAAAACATTAAGCCTTCAGACTTTTGCAAAGAATTAGTTCTTCTTTTTTCCCAACTTTCTAAAATAAAATATACATCTAGTAGTTGTTGCATATATTTTGGTTCTTGGTTACCTTTGAAATTAAATCAATTAAAATTGTAGTTGTAACAAAAAAAAAATTAGCAATGGATGATCGAAGCAATGAAAATAATTTAGAGTTAGATAAGATTATAGAGCTTGCAAATACTAAAAGTTTCAAGAAAATTTTAGAATATTATAAGTACTAACAAGCCCATTACTAATACAATTGGTAATTTTATTTCTTCATAACTCTTTAGTCCTTTTATATATATTTAAACATTGTGGACTCTTGAAAAAAAAAATTAGGGCTTTTGTTCAATATTTTCCTTCATGATTTATTTCTTTCTAAAATAGTTTAACATATTAGTTTATTAGTTGATTTTTATATTTTTTTTACCATTTGCAATATTATATTTGTGTGTTAATAATTAATGATTTGTAGAGTTTTCAATTAAAATGAATGATAATAATAAAATTATTTCAGATTTGTTAGGTAATAAAGTAAATATAAAAATAAAATTTTATTTTATTTCAATCAATTTATATGAATATTGTAGGATGAAATTATTTCTTATTTGTGAGGTCACAATGTAGATGTCCATAACATTTTTCATGTTGTCTCCAATCATGTTTCTAGATATTATAGATTGGATTGACTTTAACATATTTATACTAAATGGATTTAACAAGAATAAAACAAATTGTCTTCAAGATTTTTTTGACACGTTGAAGGGATTTTTTGTCTTTGACAAACTAAAATGAAAGTTGGAGTGTCAGTAACAAAATTTGGAGTGCCTTTAACAACTCTCTTCGAATAAACAGTCTCAAGTAACTTATTTTAACCCGTAAGTTAATAAGCACTTAAATTTAGAGTTTGCAAACATTCCTCGAGCCTTCTTTAACCTTCATAGGCAATGTTTGAATCTCAGATTTTGGTGAGAAAAAGGAAAAGAAAATGCAAATTTTAAAACACACAGCATAAGATACTAACATTTGCAGTGAGCAAAAGTAATTAGTGTTGGAGAAACTTACTGAAATAGATTTGTCGAGAATCGAAGTGGAGAAGTAAGGAGCAATCACCAAAAGGCAGAGAAAAAAGCTACTGAATATCTTGTGCAAGGCTTATTCCAAGTAGATTGAAGCCAAAATGATTCTGTAACATGTCCGTAATTTCCGGGCATGCTCTTTGGAAATACTAAATAGTAACTTCTCCTTCTAACCTTATGAATGCTTGAATTCCCTTAATCGAATTTCTTGATATTAATGTTGCATATGTATGTTAATGTGCCTTCTACAAAATGAAAGCATAACTCAGGCAATTTGAATGCACGAAGATGAAAATCTTAGACGAATATATAAACATTTTATGAAAAAAGAAAAGAAGTTCCAAAACTTCCTACTCACTTGATCTAGAAATTATTCTCGAGTCCTCTTTCCAATCTTCTAAGGGCTCGATTGGTTTGTTGGATTCACTATTTTATCAAAGTCCAAGCTTGATAGCTGGCCTCGTACCTAATCTACCTCAAGACTGAACTATCACAGGGTGCGGGATCCAATCTGAAATGAGCTAGTAATAAAAATGAAAAGAGTTGAGAGTGATAACAAATTCTGTATCCCATCAAACAAAGGTTAACATAAGTTAGCTTCACAAATTTAGTGTCTGTTACCATCCTATAGCACTGTATGACACATTGATCCCACATCGAAATTATGGGGTTCCAATATCGAGTTTATAAGGCCCTGGGCTCCTCCACTTCAATAGTTACTTCAAATGAGGGTTTAGGTATTTTCGTAATTTACATTCAAATTATTTTATGTAAAAATATTATGCCGAAGGGGAATGATATTGGAGCTCCACAAATTACTATAGGAGCTCCACTTTGATTTCTCTTTCTAAAAAAATAACAAAAATATTCACCTTTAAATAAAAAACAATAGTTATAAATTTATAAGACTAATATGCCCCTTAATTCTCATAGTACTCTTTTCATTTTTTTTCTTAATCCTCACGTATACCGCCAAATATCCAATTTAATTCCACTCTATACCTAAACTCTACTTTAATATTAATTAAGTTGCACAATTTGTCCTCCACTTCATCATATCTTTTATTCTAAATATATAAAACCATAACAATGGAGAAAAATAACGTTATATTGAATACGTTTAGGGAGTTGTTTCCACGTTGAATAAGATACTTGAATTGGTGAATACAAAAAGTATTGAACAAATTTTAGAATTCTATCATGCATGCAATTCATCTTAGATTAGATGAAAGTGGTAACTTTCTCCTTTAAATGTCGTAAAAGCAATGTTAGCTTTTTAAATTTTATGCTATTTCTTTTGCTTGGGTATTATTTTGTAAGGTAGGTAACTGAATTTCATATCATAAGTGGTTTTGTTGTTTTAAAAGTGTTTTTAAAAAGTCTTGATTAAATAATTAATTTAGATAAGTTCTTTGTTCTATAAATTTTAATCTTCCTGAGATGGATATCCATTTATACAAGAAAAAAAAAGACTATGAATGCTCCAAAGTGCACAATGGGTTATGTGCATCTGACAGTGTAATATATATTGCTATCACTATTAGTCCATGAATTTTATGTATTATTTAAAGGACGTGTTCTTAATGATATGGTTTTACATGCTAATGATCATGTTAGAAGTATAGAGTTAGTTTAAGTTCTTGTTAAATGAAGGGCTCCATCAATAGCTAGTTCAGAACAAAGATTATCAAAGTAAGATAGCACACGCACGCAAGAAGTAAACACATCGCAAGTAACATAAGCGAAAGTAGCTCAATAGCACGGGCCCGAACCCCAAGGCCAGGAGCCACGAGGCAAGGACCCGCGGCCAGCCGCGAGGCACCACCGCGAGGCGATCCTCGAGCCCTTGCCTCGGGGCCATTAAGAGCTCCGCCCAACAAAATTCCCCTGGTTGGACTCCGACGACTGCAAAAACGACCTCTATTGGGGCGGGAAGAGCATGGATTTAACCAATCAAAAAAGGGGAAGAAAAACAAGTAAGCATCACATATCCACACCAAAGAAGAAAGCAATAGCAAATTGCATCGTTCGTACCTTGGTTGCCTCGGCTCTTGCCCATGGTAGAGAGAGGGAGGTTCCTAGAGAGATCATTTCTTTAAGAGAGGCGAGAGTGTGGGGATGTGAAGAAAAATAGTGGCTAAGTGCCAACTACCCCTCCATACTCATACAAAAGTAGGTGAGGAACCTTTATGACTCATTGCCTAGTAGAATATTCGAAATTAGGTGGCACGACCTAAGCGGTACTATATTCACTTCCGGGTATCCCACCCGATAAACTCGGAAGTGGGGGGAATTATGATGTGCACCAAAAAGTACACAAGGGTATTATGGTAATTGCCAATGTACATATGACGGGTCGGGTTGCTACCCGCAAGCTGATCCGTGGGGGATCCATCGGATCAATCCGAACAGGGCGAAGGACCCACTAAAAATAGTTGGGTCCAAGTATCTGTCTAAAAGACCATACCCTCAAAGAGATACACCTTGATGGGTTGTTAACTAGATTGAGGCCCGTGGCCTATAACCCACTACCAGCTCCCTATAAACACCTTAGAGGAGCTGGGAGAAGGGTATGATCTACTCCCACAGTAAAAATTTACTGGCTATTGAAAGTAACCCCCACAATAGAACTACGAACTGACTTGATCCCACATAAGTTGGGTACGTAGGCAACTCAAAGTAACCGAGGGCAGTCTATAAATTATTCAACTCTCAACCTAGTTTGTCGTGAGTTGGACCGATTCTCTTACTCCACATGGTCAATCACATGACATCAACTGTCTGACGATTTTTATCATCATCAAAATCCAAAAGTAAGTCAATGAAAAATCACTAGAATAGATCAGCAATTATGTTAAAATACCACGAAGGTTACCGTGCTGATGCGATAAAAATAGATTACTAATTTACTTATTTGATACTATATAAAATAGGGATAATTACATTCACACCCCCTCAATGATGTGGTAATTAAACAAATCTCCCTTCACTAATTGATAATTACACACCCAACCCCTCAAGGGGTCTATTTGTAAGATTTATAGAAAGTGCAATTATAAGAATTGTTACGTGCAAGAGAGTGCAATTGTAAGAAATCTTTAAAATGAGAGGGTGTATTTGTGATTATCAATTAGTACGAAGAGATTTGTGTAATTACTCCATCATTAAGGGATATGAGTGTAATTATCCCTATAAAATATAGTGGGTATTTTCGAACTCATGTATGGATATGTGAAAATCTCATATCCTACGTCAAATAGTCTAATAACACCATATTTACATAACGATTATGTCATTTGGCATGTACAATTATCCAAGTAACTTGGTGTTCAAATTCCGATTCATGTAAAAAAAATTGTGACATGCATAGAGCTTAATATTTGACATAAAACATAACAACTTTCAAATAAAATTAGAAAATGTTTTAAATAATACTAGAATATATCAAATTTTGGCATCATTGCCACAACATGAAGAACATCCTGCAATAGCTATGGAATTAAATAGACATTGAAATCAAGAAAACTTGTTTCTCTTAAAAACGAAATAATAAAATAAAAGGCAATTAAGAACTGTTTGCTGGAGGCAGCACAACCCAAGTCCGTTGATCTTAAAAATCCACAGCCTCATACTAAAATGACTTTGGAGCAAGTCAAGTGAACTTGTCATGAGAAGTAATCTTGAAATCGAAAAGTTCCAAAAAGGTGACAACACATACCATCGTTACAAATTGGCCTCTCGTGCGATGCTAATATTTTACGCACTTATTGTGTAAAGAATAAAGAATGAATGCTATAATATAGATTTGACAGATTTAGGCAAAATTTCATTAACTTATTTGCAAATCCTTCTTTGCAACCAATGATGCAAAGATTCCCTAGTTACCTTCAACCGTTGTAGAACTATAGGTCTCCGAGTAGGAGATTCTGGTGCTTGTGGTGAGACAATTCTTTCAAGTACTTCTTCTTCCAACCTTAGAGGGCCTCTTTTATCTGTCTTTATGTCGTTTCCAGTTCTGAAACCCACTGCAAGAACATGAAGCCCTAAATCATGATGCAACAGTCTAATTACGCCTTCCCTAACTCCACTCTCATCTTTGGTGAAATGAGAACCTAGTTTCTGTAGTCCTAGTACAATCGACACGTCATCTTTTATTGAATTTCCTGCATCCAAAAGAAGATTGTATATTACTACCGCGATTTATATTAGTTTTATTTTCTTTGAAGTTAACTCAAAGGTTGAGGTTTTGTCACCTGCAATATATTTTTCTTTGATCTTTCGTAGAACTGCAAGGACAACAAGTCGTGCTTCCACCTGTTGTTGCATTAAAAAAAAATCGAGCAAATTTTATAAAGAGGAAGATACTTTAGTTATGGGCTAGTACCCATTTTTAGCAATGTAATTGAAAAGCTCTTTCCACTTTCTTAATGTAATTGTAGAAAAACTGATTTTGCGATTGTAACATTTAGGATTGTGGTAGGTGTAATACCTTGGTGAGACCTCGGAGGTCAATGGAAAGACTTTCTGAATTACTATCTTGCAGATGTTCTGCAACTTTCTCAAGCAACAGACTTTGAGGCCCAAAATCTGTCATACGAGAAGCAAATGGGCCTTTATTCTGATGTTCATTTTGTATCACACCTTCACACCACTCCTCGATGAGTTGCTTGAGATAGTAATCATTGGGTTTGTACCTGCAGAAGGTTGATTCGTGCAATGGAGATTAGGATTTACATAAAATGCTGAACACATACCGTATCTACTCTGGTAAAGTTAAAAGCATTCAAATGGAAAGAGAGCCTACTCTGGTAAAGTTAAAAGCATTCAAATGGAAAGAGAGTAAATTAAATAGTTCTGATATTAATAATTGGTATAGAAAAATGGGGCATGGCTGGGAAAGAAATTGCAAGTGGCATACCCTGCTTTCCTCATGTGCTGATATACAGCAAGGCATTGTTGTACTTCCTGTAGTGAACCATATCTACTACGAGCTCTAAGAATAGTGTTGTATGTCACCTGAAAAGTAGAACTGTGAGGGTTTAACAAATGCAATATTTGCTACCAACCACTTGTTTGAATTACAATTTCTTACCCTCTGCTTGGTCATTGGATTTTAGCGAGGAGAACCCTTAGGAAAATATTTTGATCACTTCAAATTATAGTAGTTTATGAATTCTTTTTTGATCCTTTTCGTTTACCTTTTCTTAACTGAAATTCAAGGTATAAACAGAGACTTAGTCTACTTTGCTGAAACTAACCCCCCTCCCCCCTCAAAAAAGGAAAAAAGATGAGTCATCTTACCAAATTTGGTTTTAGTTGATGTTTCTTCATTTCTGCATATAACGAAAACGCAAGCTTCGGATTCTTATTTGCCACACAGATCTGCCAGTTGAGAAGTAAGATCCATAAGTACATATGTCAAGTCAAACAGTCAATACTCAATACACAGAAAGTGCAATATAAAAGAAATCTTTTGAACCTTAATAGCTGTGGTATACGTAATAACATCTGGTTGAATACCAGCTTCACGAATGGATCTCAAGATCTGCAATGCAAGAAGAGAGGTCATTGTATTGGAATGTTTCTAAGTTCTACTTCTAATTAAAATCGGACCTATCGAACGTTAGAATTCTACTCATCAACATATATAAATCATACAATGACTATTGAATTTTTCTTAAGTGGTCATGCCAGTCAGCAACTCCAAAGTCTGCCCATGTATGCAAAGGCGCTGATGCATTTTTCAGAAGAAACTACTTTCATTTCAAAGCTAGCATTACATGTGACATAATTTTCTAGTAGCTCATGCTGCTGTTTGAACGTAGAAATCAGATTCTGTTCCAGCGGAAGTTTTGTTTGATAGATGCTTTAAACAGTAACTGATAGTCTAGCCAAATTATTGTACTAGCATATTGATTCGAGAATCAAGACCCGTATGTTTCCATTGCATCGAGTTGTACTTTTTGACAAAATATCGACCTTCGGGATTTTTACATATACTGGAATTACGGCGCTAACAAGTTGTGGGACTAAACCAAACTTTTAAGATGTGGCAGGATTTATTCATCTTAAATCAGAATGAGATATAATGATGAAGTTAACGATCATTGACAACATGCTGATTTAATGGCGTCAAAATGTCTTAGAAAGTCAACTTTTTCAGTAAACACAGAGGAAATTGCTTACCTGTATAGCACCTGCTACATTTCCCGAGCCTCCACAAACATCAATCAATATTGACCAGCTTATATGATTAGGAGAAAGGCCCAAAGTCTTCATTTCATCCATCAGAGCTTTGGCACGGTAATAATCAGTGCCACAGGCTTTCATCAAAATATTATAAGTTGAAGTTGTGGGTCTAAATGGAACTCTCATGGTTAAGTGTGAATACGGTCTGAAAGGAACTCTCATTTGATCTACTGCTACACATTCATCCAAATTGCTTTGGTTATCATCAGTGGTAGCTTGTTGAATACCCCTTTCTTTCCAGCATTGAAATAACCGAAAGGCCCGATCAAATTGGCAACCCTCAACGCAGGCATGAAGAAGGTTATTGAAACACTGTGAATTGGGTTGACCACCAGCTTGAAGCATTTCATCAAACAACTTAATTGCTTGCTCTACCAGACCCGAATTTGCACATGCACTGATCAACGATGACCATGTAATTGTGTCAGGATTGACACCAGATGACACCATATCTTCTTTGATTTCCAGTGCCTCTTTCCACATTTTGGTATCTGCAAAGACCTGAATGTTGATGGGAAGTGTTGATGCCTTTATCATTCTCACTCATAATTCTTTGGACCAGAGCAGACAGAGAATTTAAGACATTGAAGTACTTTTCACAGATGCAGAATATTTGAATCCTGTGTGTAAATACGTCAATAGCTTATTGTCACCTCTATTTTACTAGCAACGGTATTTCACTATTTGGTCAATGCATATAATGCCCAAACGAACAGACGCTTTGCCCATTTTGAACTAAATACATATGCAAGAAGATAAGCATCAGGCACAAAGAATATAGGAAGAAACTTTTTGTTAGAGTTCGTTTTATCACCAAAATAGGTACCACAGAAAATTCTGAACCCCACTCCAAGGGGCAGAGTTCAAAATAGATCTATTCACAAATTAGCTCATCCACTGATCCACATTAAGTAGCAAGAGTACAATGAAATTATACCTTAATCATAGTGCTGTAAGTGAAGACATCCAATTTTAATGCTCCTTTTGACTCCAATGTCCGTATCTCTCTATAAGTATCTTGGGCAAGTTCAACTTGTCCAGCAAGACCGCATGATTTCAGAAGTATGTTATGAGACGTAATATCAGCTGTCACACCAAGTTTCTGGATACGGCATTTATCCCAAGTGAATATATGCTAATATAAGATTTCATCTATCAAGCTAAAGGAGAAGATAGCAAAGGAGGTTGAAATTCTACATTTCATGTATGTTAGGGAATTCTAAAGAGAGGCACAAATGAATGCATATGCACATGGATGCGCAATCCCAGTTGAAGCTATGGGGGGAAGAGAGAGACAGAGAGAGCCTTACTTCCATTTGTTTGTAGATATCCCGGGTGTAATTCAGATCACAGGCATTTACATTCATAAGACTGTTGAAGACATATCTGTTTGGGGTTACATTGCGGGCGAGCAACTCCTGTAGTAATATTCAAATATTATGGCAGCAGGAAGTCATCTATAAACATCCCTTAAAACATATAAGAATTTGTCAAGGAATAGTTTCAGAATTAATTTCAATCCAGAAAGCACCTTTGATATATGTGAGATGTCATTAAATAAACAACTAGAGTTGTGGAATTGCCAATAGAACAACTTTTTCAGATTACGGCAAGAATAGTTGTCAATAAAATTTCTCATTCGAAAATGCATTAATATAAGTGAGAAAGACATTCACATGCTATCACCGATTGCAAAAATACACAGCTTACATCCCTTGGTACAAATTAACAATAAAAGAAATAGATAGACATTGTGCAGCCAATTGTCTAGACCGAGCTCTTTATAGATATTAAGCATGTTAAGTGTCGAGCAAGAATAATGATAAAGGGAAAAGAACTCGGAGGTAATACCTACTGAAAGGTCAATATATAACAAAGCTAATATTTTACATATTTTTCACCTCCTTTTCATTTTAAGAAGATGATGAGGGTTTTCCATTAGTTGCACATGATAGGAAGTTAAAGAAATGGACTAATAAGATATAGGTTGAGAAGACATTTAACAGAAATACCTTGTAAATGTCCCTCGACTTCAAGTAGTCACCACAAAGACCACATACATCTATTATTGTGCGGTAGGCATGCATATTCGGAGAACTCAAGTTCTGCTTGGTTGCTTCAAAGGCTGTCAGAGCAGACACCAAGTCCCTTCTCTTCCCAAATTGAAGAATTATCGAACAAAATAGCATTTCTATGTGGGGGAAGTTTTGTGCATACCTGCAGAAGCATCACTAAAGCTTAACTGAATTCACATGAAAAATGAACATTATCCAGATAATGCTTTCCTCATGTCCATGTTGGTCATTTTTAGCTAAGCTTCAGCCATATCCGAATAAAAACATGTACAACTAAGTATACAGTGAGAATTTATTCAACATAGTAATGAAAACTTCCACATATAGAATAAAGATACATCATACATACAAACGAGAAAATACAGCAAGATTGATACAAAGCAGAATACTAAAAAAAAAAAAAAATGGAAGGAAGACCATGACAAATAGAGTAGTACTGAGTCATTAGCACTTCACACTGTAATAGAATTCTGGAAAATGGAGGAGAAAGTAAATAGAAAAGAATAGCTGTACCTATAACACTAATATCACCAATTTGTTTCACCTTCTTAGGACAGGTAATCTCAACTGTTACTTCTGATTACGTTTTATCCTATTAAGCGCAAAAAGCCTTTATTAAGGGACAAAAAGAAATGAAAACAAACCTTATAGCTGCAGTAGGGTCCCTCTTGTTGACGCAAAGGTTTACGACATCAGATGGCTCCACCAATTCTTTGATTCGAAATTTAAATCCTGAAACAGGGAAACATGCTGATGTCAGATGTGGACATCCTTTTCCTATCCAAACTGATCCATACTCTTTAAATTTGATACTACGGCATAAGCCATATTCACAAAACAGTTTTCACTTGCAATTCATAGTGTTCCCTCCCCTTTAATCAAATTACTCCCTCTTGCAAAGCACTAATCATCATTGAAAGATAGTAATGCTGCATTTATTTGATTTACTACCTTATTACTAACAAATACAATTGAATACTAAATCTCTTCTGGTGCTACTGAAAAAAACATGTGAGGCCTGTTTGCAAATAAACTTCAACACTTAAGAATTTCAAGTAGATGGAAAATTCAAACCCGAACAGGTCATCAGATAAGTGGTGTTTGGTACAGTTTATTTTTACCTGGATATTTATTTAAAAAATAATAATTTATCCAATTAAATGTTGGGACCATATATTATTTAATCAATCAATAATTATTTTCACAACCTATAAGTAGTAAACAGGAGATGCTTTCAATCAAACCACAGATTATTGAAGGCAAAATGTAATCTATCTACTATAATATGTTCCCTAACAGTTTGGTAAATTATTTTATTAGAGATCATTTAAACACGTCACCGAAAAGTTTCAACCAATTATTTCAATAATCAATTTTAATCTGCAAGTGATCATTGATCAAATAGTGTTATGTTAACGATTATTCAAAACTATCAAGATCTAATAATGCTAATATTGATATTGATCTACACCAAACAGGATTAAATTACTATGTGATTTTACCAGCAAGCATTTCCATCAAACTCACGAGCCGCTCCACTTCACCGCATTTCAAAAAACTACGACACTCTCCTCGCAGCGACTCCAACGCAGCTCCATCAAACAGCTGCACCGGCTCGATACCGAGCTTCCGAACACCATTAAACAGCATCTCAACACCACTATTCACCTTTCCTTCACCAATCACTCTCGCAATCCCACTCGCAACACTTTTACCACTCAGCAACGCCAAAAATTCCGACGCCTTCACTCCGGAAGCCACCACGCTCTCCGCGATCATCAGAAAGTCCTGGAACCTGCCGTCCTCCGCGAGCTTCGAGGCTAGATCGGCGTAGTACCTCAGGCTCTGTCGATTGTCCCATCGAGAAGACGAGAGAAGTGGAGAAGAAGCGGTGAATTGGGGATTAGGCTTGGAATTAGGTTTCGGTCGGGTTCTAGTGTTGGTAGTGGTGTAGTTGGAGTGACGGCGGCGGTGGTGGTGGGACGGGGTGGCGGAGGGAGGGACTACGGCGGAGGAGGCCAGGATCGATAGTGCGTCTCTCATCTCCTGGCCAACCGTTTTTCTGTTGCTAATAAAATTGGATATATGTGGGTATGATTTTGGATCGTCGTCTTTTAGGATTAAAATCGGAAGGCGGGCGTTTCACGGGAAGACGCACGAGATAAAGGCTGTGTTTGGTTATATTTTGGAGTATGATTTTGGTGAAATATTTTATTGGGAATTGTGTATTTTGGTGAAATATTTTATTGGGAATTGTGTATTTTGGTAAAAATGTGTTTGGTTTTATTTTGAAAAATTAGTATTTTAATCATTTTTCGCGAGAATGTGTTTGGATTAGCTATTTTGAAATAACATTTAAGTGTTATTTTGGTGAAAATGTGTTTGGTTTTATTTTAAAAGGTAACAAAAAATACTGTAGCAGTCAAATCATGTCAATTTTTTTCTGAAAAAGTTATTTTAATAATTAATTGATAATTGAAAAATATACTATAATATAAGTTTAAAATTATTATAATATAAATGAATGATTATTTTATATAATTATATAATTTCTAAAATAATTATTTATTTATATAGTATTTTATAAATAAATAAATAAAAAAAAAGGGGGGTTGGGGAACAGTGTTGTCTTCCCCAACTCCCAACACACAAAAAAACACACACACGAAAACACACACACACGAAAACACACGCACACAAACACACACACAACAATACACACACGCACACACACAGACACACACACACACACGAAAACACACACACACACAAAAACACACACACAAGAAAACACACACACACACACAAAAACTAAAAGGGGACAGAGAGAGAGAGGAAAAAGAGAGAGGAGAGAGAGAGAGAGACCGAAGAGAGAGAGAGAAGAGTTGGAGGAGACAAAAAAATTTTGACATTTTTTGGCCAAAATATTTGGCCAAACATGGGCCCCATATTTGGCCAAAAAAGTTCAAACCAAACAAGTTTTGAGCTGGGTTTTGATGAAAACCCAGCCCAAAATAAATCCAAAAACAGCCAAAATGTTTTAAAAAAGGGCCTTGTTTTTAGCTTTTTTAAGAATAAAAATAAAAAATCACGAGGAAGGGATAGTGTCCGATTATAGTACCTGGTAAATGCTGCATATTCATTGCGTGTGCAAAATAAAATAAAAATTAATTTTTTTTTTATAGTTAAAGTCAAATTTGATAATTATTTTTTGTACTAAAATTAAATAAGTAAAATATAAAGAAGATAATAGGAAAAAAAGGTATGGGGGATAAAAGGAAAATAAACTTGATATATAAAAGATAATGTGACAGTAAATAAGAGAGAGAATAAAATTTAGAGGGGAAATGGAAATTATTTGGGACATTTATCAAATTTTGAGTAGATGAATGGGTCACCAAAATTTGACAGCCCAAAGGATTTTCTATTCCACAATGGTGTACCACAATGGTCTCAGATCATTGTGAGATTGTCAAGTGTCCATTTAATTTGAATTATTATTTGCAGTTTTTTTTAAATAGAAACTTGTCAATTCCATAATGATGTGACACTATTGTGGTACATCTGAATTGAAACCCAGAACCTTTTTCACATTAATGAGAGGTGGATATCACTAGACCAACAGATCAAAGGGTTAATTTTTAGCCTCAAATAATTTTTAGCCTCAAAATTGTAATTTCCATTTGCATTCAAAATGTAAATGTTAATTGAAATATGTAGTTGGATTATTAGAAGGAAAACAATTTTATTATTCTTTATGCATACTAAAATAAAATAAATAGAAATAGAAATGTGAAAACAAAATTAACCATATTCATAATATGTGATGCTTGTGGAGGTGATTCTAAGACAGACTGTATCCATTGGAGCGGGTCTGTCTAACATCATCGGGTGCAGAGACGAAACAGTAAAATATACCAAAACTACCTGCATCCAATGGTATTTGATGAGCCGGGTCCATCCTAGATTTTTTTGTACAAATGTGACGGCTTTAAATCCTGATGATTCATCTGATAAGCTTATAATGAAATAATTACAATCTTGCTTTTACGTAACAAATAAGTAGAAAAGTTTAATCTCCCGCATTAGGTCAGGCTAAGAGAAACTCTCTCCAATACGATGTTTCGAGTAGATTTCAAACATTTATCGCATTTGAGTATCACAAAAAGCCTATCACTTGAGCTACTCAGTAGGCTAACACTACTTCAGGAATGTCGGATACTAGCAGATAAATTCCAGGTAGTGCTACTTTAATTCAACTTTGAGAAGCTAAATAAGCATGGCAAACATGGGTAATTCTATGGTACACCCGGACCATTGGAGCCGGTGCCATCATTACCACACATTTGTGTTGGGATGATAAAAATCACATATCCCAACACAAATGTGTGGTAATGATGGCACCGGCTTCAATGGACCGAGTGTACCATAGATTTTTCCGGCATACATCATGAAAAATGATGAAATTTTGGTGATGTGGGGCCATAGGACACATCTTTGGGTGCTACAAAACAGAATTGGCCAAAGCACGAGCCACAAACTTTGTTTGCCGCCAAGCACTCGGAGGGGGCGTCCCCTTGAAAAATTCAATTTTTGTATCCTATAAAAAATTTTAAATTAAAAATTTTACCCCTAAAATCTAAAAATATTATGTTTTGTCCCCTTTATTCTGCATTCTCCTCCCACCCCAAACTTATATTCCTGGCCAAGGGTATGACGAATTTTCGATTTCAGCCATTTGGCAATGAAAGGTTCTAATTTGGGTCTTTTTCGACATGGTAATGAATTAACTCATTTGAGGTTCGAGTCGGACACCACCCAGAGGAATAAGGATTATAGATTGCATTCCAGATAAGAGTTGCCTTCGTAGTTAGTGTGATGATCAAGTTTAAAGTAGTTCAAAGATCTAATTTGTACTAGATATAAGCATCTTAGAATCCTGATTAGAAGTTTAGGTTCTGTATGTTTGTATTTTTTGGAGCATATTTTCATTTTTTGGATCTCCAGAAAATGAAAATGCTCACGTCAAGCCAAAATCTACAGAAAATACTCAATTTCAAATCTTACTACACATTCCTCTATGTAATCACTTATCATTTCATTTATTCAACCACTTCACATTTTTTCCTAATTAATTGTATAATTCAATTATCCAACTCTTTCTTTCTTACTTTATACTCTTTTTTTCCCCAATCATCCTTACATTCATAACTACTTCAATCATTTCATGTTGGATATTGGGTGAATATTGTGTATGTATGAAAAGTGTGTGAACACCTCTTTTGGGTACGAAATTCGAACACCACAAGTATCGAGGATACTAAATATTATTGGATAATATTATTCTACTCCGGGAGTAGATGAGGTTAGCATTTCGAATTTCTCAATTCGGAATTGAAACGAATGAGAAATTAATTGCTATTGTTGGTTGTTTGAATGTGAATATCCCACTTTGGATATAAACCATAAGGTGGACCGGACCGAACCTCGGACCACTGACTCGAGTTCGGGTCTGGGTTCGGGTCGGTCTGGGTCCGGGATCGGGCTGGTACGCGGGTCGTGGGCCGTGACTGGGCTTGGTGGTCGTTGGGCTAAATATATTCTTTTTGGGCAAAATTTAGAATTAAATTAACTTGGGCCTAGTTAATTATTTTCTTCTTTTGGGCCAATAAGAATTAATTTAGGCTCATTTCTTTTCCAAAAAAATCAGACAGCCCAGCAGAAGGTTGAATTACATCTGAAACGTTTCATTTGTAAAGCAGTCAGAAATTGAAAGATTCTTGATGCTAAATTTGAAACGTTTGAATTTATAAGTGAAAAACATTTCACTTTAAAAGTGGTAAGGGAAAAACATTTCACTTTAAAAGTGGTAAGTGAACTGTTTTTCATTTTAAAAGTATAAGTGAAATGTTTCACTTTTAAAAGTGGTTAGTGAAAACGTTTCATTTCTCCTATATAAAGAGTCTCCCATATGAATGAAAAGATAAGAAGACGAACACACAAAGATCAGAAATCATTTCTGCATTTTAAGCATTCTACATACATCACATCTGTGAGAGTTCTTGAGCAAAATAAGTTCGTGGAGTGTTGTTCTTGAAGTGGTTCAATTACAACACGTAATCGTTGTATCTTGGGAAGTTAGTTGCACGAGCCCGTACCACCGTAGACGGGGCAATATAGCTTTAAGGATAGAGAGTCCAACTCTCGCCTCAATTCGTTTTCATTTGTTCATCGCATATATTTCCAGTATATTTCAGATTAACAGTGCAGGAAATCCAACAAGCTTAAAGCTATATTGTTGTTGTTGATTTCTATATTTTTGAAAATTCTGAAAAATGGCTGAATTCGGTGCTAATGAGAATGTTGCTGCTACTCTCGACTTTGGCCATGGACCTGGAGCAAGTCTTGATTCAGGTTTCGCCTTGGGTTCAGGGATTGGGTCCGGTTCAGGCTCTGGTCCGAATCCACCGGTTGTAACTAATGTTAATCCGGTAATTCAGACACGAGCTGAATGGACAACTCCTATTGTACCACCGTTTAATCCGGTTATCCCGACACAAGCAGAAAGACCAACGAAGTTCAGCGGGGCTGACTTCAAACGTTGGCAATAAAAGATGTTTTTTTTTACTTAACTACTTTGAACCTGGTGAGGTTCTTACGGGAAGACGCCCCGTCTGTCCCTAAAGCATCTGACGATGTTCAGCTGAGAATGGCGTATGATGCCTGGATACACTGCTCTTGGACTTTGCAAGCCAAGTCCAAGAGCTTCAGATTATCATACATGAAGTTCATGCAGAGGGAATGACTTTAAGTGAGAATTTTCAAGTGGGGTCTGTGATTGAAAAATTACCGCCCTCATGGAATGAATTCAAGAACTACCTAAGGCATAAACGAAAGGAGATGAGCTTAGAAGAGTTGGTTGTCAGACTCAGAATTGAGGGAGACAACCGGGCTTCTATCAAGAGGGCTCCTGATCAAGCAATGGCAAACGTCATTGAAGTTCTGGAAAGTTCTAACAGGAAAAGGCCGATTTGAAGCCATGGAAGTCGCATTTTAGCGGCTGAAATAGGCTTCGAAGTTGGGCATTTCGCGTTGCTCCGATGGTGGTGATTGACCGGAGCAAAGCTGCAGCGCCGAACGCCGCTGCCATGACCAGCGAAATCACGGTCAACGGCGCTGCAACTCCGCGTTGACTGAATTTGGAGAAGCTTTTGTTAAAGGCAGCTGCGTTTGTTGCTTCAGATTTGCTGGTGCAATACAACTTCATCTTTAACAAAGCAATGGTGATGATAGCCTTTTATTATATTAATACTAAAAGTATTAAAGTAGCCGTCCTTGGAAAAGAATTGCTAAAGCAGCCGTCCATTAAAGAAAAGAATTGCTTTTTGCTTTTTTGTTTCTTAATGTGTGGGGCCACTTGGTAATTCATGCTAGAATTGGCCCGGGATAGTACAATGGAATGTGGGCTTGTCCCAAAGCACTCAAATTACTAGCCGGGCTCAGCCCATTGTGGTGTTGGTCAATTATGTGGCATAGTGTTGGGCTGGGCTCAGTGAATGACATAGACCCAACATCTATTTTAAATTAAATTGGGTTGGACCCAAAATATTTAAGTTTAAAATGAGAGTGGGCTTGGGTCAAGAGATTCTAATTGAAATTAGTTTGGGTTGGACCCAACACCTATTTTAAATTAGATAGGGTTAGACCCAACACATTTAAGTTTAAAATGAGAGTGGGCATGGGCTACTGAATTTCAATTGAATTAAATTGGGTTGGACCCAATTGATTAAATTAAATGGGATTTAATTTGGTAATTGATTAAATTGGATTTAATCATCTTATCAAAATTCAATTGGTTTTAATTTTGTTGTAATCATTTTGGGTTTGATGAATAAATAAATTAGATTTATTTTAATATGACCAAAATGATGGCGCTTGGAGCTCTGTTGCTCATCGAGGATGGCAACGTTAGATGTCACAAATCGCATCGCCAGAAGTGTTGATATTATTTATCCCAAAAATATTCTCAAGGAGATAAGGAGATTTAATCAATTTTGGTGTATCGCAGAATTGTGGGGGAGGGAAACGATCCTCTCAGCGAACTATGTTTTCAAAAATAGCCATTGTTAGTTATAGTTGTAGTATTATATTGTGCTATTAAATTCGTCTAGTTAATTCTGTCGAGGAGATTGGGTTTTAAGTGCGACCGTTGTAACGCCTCCAATCTTTCCTGGGAATTAAATCTAGTGTGATTTCTAGTATAATATTAACTCTCTATTTCTATATTTGGTAGAATATGACTCTGAGTTCCACAACAAGTGGTATTAGAGCTCGGGTATTCTGAGTATGCTCTGTGGTTGCAGTTTAATCTGATCTTGCACATCAGAAAAGTTTTCCCGGGATATGTGACTTTGAAAATGTGGAGGTTTTGGAATATCGAAAATCCAAACAAAGTAAGATATGGTCAAGGACCGTTGAATGCATATTGGATATGCACTTCATAGCGTATCTCGTGCTCAAAGTCAAGAAATTCTGATATTCATGACGACAAAATCATAGAATATAGAATCGTTGTCTTTTCTCGAGGATACTGGATATCTGACACAAATAACTCTAAGTCCACGAGTGGTTCTGGTTTACCATCGTTGGAGGAGCAGTGTCAATGAAATCATCTAAATGAACTTGTATAGATCATGTCAGAATTCATAGCTTTAGATAAAGTTGATGGAAAAGCTGAGTGACTACACAATATTTATAAGAGAACCAAGGTTGGAATCTTGGACGTATAAGAGTAAAAATCAGGTTTTAACCAAGTTCCAAACCGAGTTCCAAACCAAGTGCACATCTTACACTCCGGCTGATGAGCTGATGATGTTTATGGAAAACTTGATCAAGTCACTTGTGGTTTGGAATAGGTAAAGTGGTGTTGTGCATAAACTTGGACGTCGTCACAGTTGTTGAGTGAGATCGGTCCTATTATTTGTGGCACATATTCTCTGAAGAGAGAAACGTCTAGACAACGTGGTGTACGAGGTACACAACTTGGTCAAAAAATACGAAGGACTTGACCATTGGAGTAAAATCGAGAAAGTCGATGAAACATCCTATGGTGCATCGTTCAAAGAATTTGATGCAAGTGTGGTTTCCGAACACCAAAATCATACTCTAAAGAAGATAATGATGCGTTGGATCAATTCAGAATTGTGGGGGACGTGGTCCTAGATAACTACATTCTGAACGACGGTCCCACATAGTAGTAAAAAGTAAGAATCTGCCTGAAAGATGGCAAGATTTCCTACAGTTACATACAAATGTGGGGGCTGTGGGTTAAGGTAAAACCACCCAAACCTTAACAAGGCGTACTTGGTAGCCGAAGGGAACCTTTAAATGGTAGACCTTGATCGTCTTTTCATGTTTTCGGGAATGAGAATTAAATCCAAATAGTATTCCTTGTTATTGCTAATTTGCATAACCATGAGATATTTGAAATGGATATTAAGACTGCGTTCCTTAAACAAAGGATTAGATGAGGAAGTTCACATGGAACTAACCGAGGGGTATGTTGGGTCGGTATACGGACTCGAACATAGCTCCAAAGTAGTGGCATGAAAGGTTTGACAAAATATTATCTTTTCAAACGACTTCATAATCAACGAGCGTGATACATGTGGTTTTAACAAAACACATAGCTCATAGCATGAAATTTCACTAAGGTTCAAAGACAAAAGCTACATTTTCTGGTGTGAAAGTTTGATATGTTGATTATGTAAGTAATCATGACTACTAAAAAGATGTTGAAAAAGAATTCGACATAAATGATATGGGTACGGTCCAAAGACTTGTCTTACTAAGACTTTACTTGGAAATAGTTTCCATAACATTGCTCTTGTAAGAAAGTGATTAAAGACTTGGTGGAGAACCATGGTACACCCATATTGAAATATGCACATATGCCCAATTTGATATATTGAGACAATAAGTCGGCAATAGCACGTGCATACAATTGCGACTGTCCGTCTGCAATAACAAAGGCATATAGTAGCATAAATAATGGTAAGTCTAGACAGGCTTGTCGTAGGCACAATACCATTAAGCAGTTGATCTAAGATGGCATTATCTCCACTGATCATGGAGGATAAAGTAGATCATTTGACGAAAGGATTTCCATAGAGATCAAATAGACTGCCTATCAAGAGGAATGAGATTAAAGTCTACAAATTAAGAATTGACACAGCGGTAACCCAACCATGTTGACTGGAGATCCCAAGATCATGGTTCAATGGGACAACTAAGTTGTGAAAATTCAAGAGGGCACTTAAGAGTTTTAATAAACTCTAAACCCATTGCCTAGGATAAAGAAGTGCATCCTACAATTGTAGCAAAGGTTAAGTCGGAACTTTTAATGATTCCTATATTGTCATGAAAATGAAGTGGAGTATGGTAGGATACTCTTAAATAGGAGATGACCTATGTAAGTGTGAGGTGTAGGCCGCCTCAACATTGAGTAAAATGTAAACACTTATGAAACCAAGAGGGGGCGCCACGGCCAAAACGGGCCCAACAGTGAGAACTAAAATTTTGCTTAGAAAATTTATCATGTGAATATCATTGTCTGGTTTTACACGAACGGCTGACCAATTCAAGACATCATGTTCATTGGGTAGCCTAGTAAATCCGATGATATCTCACTAAGAAAGGTTCAAAGCCAAAAGCTACCTCTTCTAATGTGATAAATATTCGTTTGAACTCTCAGTATCATGCATTGCATCAATTGCATTAATTTCATTCGTGTGGGGGATTGTTGGATATTGGGTGAATATTGTGTATGTATGAAAAGTGTGTGAACACCTCTTTTGGGTACGAAATTCGAACACCACAAGTATCGAGGATACTAAATATTATTGGATAATATTATTCTACTCCGGGAGTAGATGAGGTTAGCATTTCGAATTTCTCGATTCAGAATTGAAACAAATGAGAAATTAATTGCTATTGTTGGTTGTTTGAATGTGGATATCCCACTTTGGATATAAACCATAAGGTGGACCGGACCGAACCTCGGACCACGGACTCGAGCTCGGGTCTGGGTTCCGGTCGGTCTGGGTCCGGGATCGGGCTGGTACGCAGGCCATGGGCCGTGACTGGGCTTGGTGGTCGTTGGGCTAAATATATTCTTTTTGGGCAAAATTTAGAATTAAATTAACTTAAGCTCAGTTAATTATTTTCTTCTTTTGGGCCAATAAGAATTAATTTAGGCTCATTTCTTTTCCAAAGAAATCAGGCAGCCCAGCAGAAGGTTAAATTACATCTGAAACGTTTCATTTGTAAAGCAGTCAGAAATTGAAAGATTCTTGATGCTAAATTTGAAACGTTTGAATTTATAAGTGAAAAACATTTCACTTTAAAAGTGGTAAGTGAAATGTTTTTCACTTTAAAAGTATAAGTGAAATGTTTCACTTTTAAAAGTGGTTAGTGAAAACGTTTCATTTCTCCAATTTCTCCCATATAAAGAGTCTCTCATATGAATGAAAAGATAAGAAGACGAACACACAAAGATCAGAAATCATTTCTGCATTTTAAGCATTCTACATACGTCACATCTGTGAGAGTTCTTGAGCAAAATAAGTTCGTGGAGTGTTGTTCTTGAAGTGGTTCAATTACAACACGTAATCGTTGTATCTTGGGAAGTTAGTTGCACGAACCCGTACCACCGTAGGCGGGTCAATATAGCTTTAAGGATAGAGAGTCCAACTCTCGCCTCGATTCGTTTTCATTTGTTCATCGCATATATTTCCAGTATATTTCAGATTAACAGTGCAGGAAATCCAACATTTCATATATCAAATTATAATAAAAATCTACTTTATATCCCATCTACATAACTTTCAACCATTTTTTAAAAACACATCATAACAAACCAAAAAAGTGAATAATTTCACACGAATTTCTATAATGCACATTTTTCAAGAAAAACTCAGAATTTGATTTTAAAAACACAACATACATACCCTGTACATATACTCTCAAATAGGGGTGTAAACGAGCCGAGCTCGAGCCGAGCCTGGCGATTTTGCCAGGCTCGAGCTCGAGCTCGTCGAGCTCAACTCAAGGGAGCTCGAGCGAGCTCGCGAGCCGAGCTCACGAGCTCGAGCCGAGCCCAAGCTCGCGAGCCTGAGCCAAGCTCGCGAGCTTGAGCCTAAATTTTTAATATTTTTAATATTTAATATTTATATATTTAATATTTAATATATATAATTAATATTTAATATATATAATTAATATTTAATATATATAATTAATATTTATAATATAAAAATATTTAAAATATAAAAATAAATATATATAAAAATTATGAAGAAGCTCGCGAGCCGGGCTCGCGAGCTTTTTGCAGATACAAACAGGCTCGAGCTCGAGCTCGGGCTCGTGAAGCTCGAGCTCGAGTTGAGCTCGAGTCGAGCCGGCTCTCCAGGCTCGCGAGCCGGCTCGGCTCAACTTACATCCCTACTCTCAAAGTAAATTGTAGAATGATTGTATAACCCCTATTCAGTCATGAATGAGGATATTTATAATGATATAACGTGTACGGATTAATGGTTGACATACAGACTGCTCAGATAATGACACGTGGTTAGATCTTATGGCACTCAATGATGGGTCGATAGGCCGGGTTTCGGGTCTCGACCCATAGGAAACATTCAGATCCGGGGTCTTTTTGGCATTTTTGTGGTCTTTTAAGGGTATTACTGTAATGTTAAGACAATGCTCAACATAGGGCATATCAGTTTTGTTTGCTCAATTAGACTTTGATACCGCCAATTTGCTGAAACCAACGGGACCAAATACGCTCTTATTCAGGGTGAGTTTAGCCTAACGTTTGAAAAATCTAAATTTGCATTTGAAGTGCAATCACCATTTTGATGAATGTTTAACCTTATTTTCTATAATTATGTTTGGAACATTTTGTAGAACAAAACCACGTTTTGTCAAAATTCAAGATAAAAACATTTGATAAAATCAATTCTATGAAAATCAATTGTCCCATAATAAATTAGACAACGAGGGGCAAACTCAATCTTACCAACACAGCAAAGTTAAGTGGATGTCAATTCAATTTTCCACCATCAATATTTAGCTTAACTTGGGCAAGTGAAGGTCAATCACATTCCGCGAGAATTGAACCAAGTAGCTGACCGCCTTGAGAAAACAGGGCGTAACCATGAGATGGAAATAGTAAATACTACGACTGTTAGTGTGCAAAATTTCTATGAGCAGGGCTTACTTGGTGTCGAATGGCCTAACAAATCAACTACGAGTCCGGGTTTATCGGACTAAGCTTTTAGGAATTATGGTATCTCCTTTCTTTGGAGACAAAATATTTAGCTCACTTGGTTTAAAGAATTTGGGCTGCCTAGGATCCAATACATTAACGGCCCAGCTTCCCAAATCTCCTTCTGTTTCTAACCCGACCCGTTAAACTAAAGGAAGGGCTCGTATCGTAAATTCCAACGTCTATGTAGTTTCTGGAAGCCGGACCATCCTACATAGGGAGTGTTTGTAAACTCTAAATAAAAGTGTTTTTGAGCTTTTAGCTTAAAACAAGCAATTTTATAATGTTTGTTAATTCAACTTTTGCTTCTGATTCTCTAAAATTAAGCTCTCAGAAGCCAAAAGCTACAAGCTGGGTAAGAGGTGCTTTTTGCAGCTTTTCAAATTCCTACAATTAAAATAATATTTTATTGACAATTATATCCTTGTCAATATTTTTATATTCCCAAAATTAACCTATCAAATTAAAAAAAAAAAAAAAAACCTTTCGATCTTCTTAAGAAACAAATTTACATTGAGTTATTAACGATATTGATCCTTGAACAAAGTATGCACGTGTGTTGCATATTCCTGTTTTGTTCTAATATGTCATGGAATAATAATTTGTAACAAAAGGAATTATTAAAGTCATTTTGAGAAGTAAAAACAAATAAAATTATAGTTCATAAATACGTATAAACTTTACATTAATTAACATTAAATATAACAAATTTCTTATATTACTATTATTATTTCATTAAATTCAAACTGAGGGCATAGAAAGAATTTTAAAAAAACTTGCGATTAAATTTAAAATCCATATCTTACTAGTTGGGATATTGTTAAAATCAAAAGATATATCCTCCAAGAGTCCTAAAAATCTGAAAACTACCAACCTAGGTTATATATACAGCAATAGAGAGCAATATCTCTCTTAATTGACAGAGGAGGAAAACAGAGCGGAAAAACAGAGAGATTAACAGAGACGAAGATAAGAATTTTATTCTCAGGTTTGTATTATAATTTTTTGTTGTAATTTATTTGTCTTTCTTCTCAAATAGTTTTTTAATTGTGTGTTTTCTGCTTATTACATGTTCCGTCCAAATACAAGAGAAATATGCAAAGATTATATAGTGTATTAATATGTTATCAGCAAGATCCATTCTTGGAGAAATAAATAACATACAGAATGATTCTTTACGAAAATTTAATATTCAGAAATAAATAATATCAATAACAGAGTAGCTTGAATTTGCATTAAATTGATGTGGCTCATGAGGTTCGGAAATAAATTCAGAGTCTCAAAAAATTATAACAGGTTGATTCCCTTAGTAATCTTCGAAAGCAAACATGCTATAGCAAATATTTGAAATATCGACGGCAAGGAAGCAGCCTATGTTGAAAAATTGTAATTTGAATGAAAAAGTGCTCTTTTCTTCAATGAATTTTTTAATCAAAATATAACTCATGGCAAAACTTTTAGGAGTCCTATTCTTTAATTGACTCTCGTCTTTTCCTTTATTTGTTCTTCTTTTATATATATTTTTGGTGGTGTGAAAATTCGTGCACGGATTGAAAATCCAAACAATTTCATTTAATATATGGTTTTAAAATTTTAGTACATCTGTCATATAGTTATGAATTCACATAGTTCTCAAAGGATCTGATCACAATCATCATCACAATTACAACATTCACAAAGTAAGTAATTTCTCTTCAAAAAAAATAAAAAAAATAAGTAATTTGAGCCCCTTACTCGGGCACCTTTGACTTCCCTTTATTTTTTTCTCCATTTTTATATAAATTCTTTTACTTAATCTCATGTTTTAGTTTTTCCTTGAGTTTGTATATAAATCTTGCATTTTTCTTCTATTTTTCCTTGTTTAATTGTTTTTCTATTATCGTTTTGTAATCTATTTGTCCAAAGTAATCAATATTATTTCGTAAACATATATGTTTTTAGAAATATTTTGTTAAAAAGAAAATTAGGAACATAAATGTAAAAAAAATATAACTTTTATATTATTTTAGGGGTAATATTGTAATTTCTGCAAAAAAGCTAATTGATAATCACTTTTATTTGCAAACAATTCCTGCAACTTTTTTCCACTTTCAGCTTCTGTTTGCAAACACTACCCACTTCTGCTTCTCAAGTAATTCTGCTTATTTTTCACTTAAAATCACTTCTCTAGAAGCATCTCTAGAAGCAGTAGAGTTTGCAAACACTCCCATAGTACCCTCATCCCCAAATCACACACGGCGTTCCTCCACCTCCGGCCGCCGTCCTCCGCCATCTCCGTCGTCTTCATTATTCTTGTTCTTCATATCGGAACTCGTAAAAATTGCATATAAATTCCCCGTCGAATTAAATTCAATCTCCGATCATCGAAGTAGAAATATTGTTTTAAGGAGAAAGATAGAAGAAATATGCCGCCAAAGCAATCCAAAGTGGATTTAGCGAAGAAGCAGAAAATTGTAGAGGACAAGACGTTCGGATTGAAGAACAAGAACAAGTCGAAGAATGTTCAGAAATACGTACAGTCACTCAAGCAGAACGTACAGCCTAAACCTGACCCTAGCAAGCTCAACGCGCAGGTCGAATATTAATCATTTAATTTACGTTTTTTTGGTCCTGTACAATTCCGATGTGCTTTTGTGTGCGAATGTATGATTCCGTTAATTGTTTGATTAGTTATTGTTTGTGTTGATTGGTCCGTTGGTAATTTTGTTGAAAAATGAACAGAAGAAGAAAGATGAGGAGAAGGCAAGAGAGAAGGAGCTCAGCGAGCTGTTTAAAATCGCGGTGAAGCAGCCTAAAGTTCCTCCTGGTAAACTTCTGTAATTTATTTTTCTTAAACATTTTGATAGTATTTTTTTAAATTTTATGTATTGATATTTGTTTAACATGTTATGCATCCATTTACTAGTGATAAGATCCTTTGAGTTTTTGTGGTTGTTGATAAGTTGGACATATCTTGTGCTGATATGCTGAAACGTGGTTGTTTGTTTGGTGAGTTGGATACATGGGCAACCATTATGTGTTTCTATGTAATGTTGTGTTCAGGTGTTGATCCAAAGTCCATATTGTGTGAGCATTTTAAGGTGGGGCAATGTGCTAAAGGGTTTAAGTGCAAGTTCTCCCACGACCTGAACGTGCAGAGGAAAGGAGAAAAGATAGATGTCTTCAGCGATAAGCGTGATCAAGGTTGATATTTTGATGGTGTAACAAATAATGCTAAATTCCTTATAGCTGTAATTTCTTTCCTCAACTTTTATGTGTTTGTGAATATTTTATCTTTGTTCCAAATAAAAAGAGGACACAATGGAGGAATGGGATCAAGAGACATTGGAGAAGGTTGTCGCATCCAAGAGCAAGGAGTACAACAAGAATAAGCCTACTGATATCGTAAGCGTTTATTTGTTGGCTGCATCTTATGAAATTGTGTCGTGGTGACAGTGTTGATGTTAGTAAAACTTGTCTCTTTATTATCTTTTTACGTTGTCCTTTATGAGGTATCTCTGATTGGTGCACATTAATTTGATACATACTAGCATGCTACTTGTAACTTAGAAATTTTATTTGCAGAAGACAGATAGATACTCATGGAGTGTATGTACTCAAGTAACAGGCAAATTACATGTCTCCGATCTCTAATTTATTTCAAATGTTATGCTATTGTCTCCACGTTTAAATATAATGTTTGGCCATGATGAGGGCATTACTCTTCTTTTGTCAATGACATTGGAAATTCGTTTCATACTCTAGTGAGACTTTCTAGTAAGGAAAACCATGGATTTTGAAGCCCATGTGATGATCAAACTAGTTAAACTTTTGAGGCTGCATTGGAGAATTTCTAGGAGATATTAAAATTTTGTGACCGATGCCTGTTAACCAAGAAAATTTGCATTTTGGTGTCTAACCTGAGATTGTAATAGATGTAACTTAAACGTGGCCAATTAGTTTGAACTTGAGGAAATTTTATGACTGGCAAATCAAAGAGAGAATGAATTCCACATCCACCATGCCTGGTAGTGTCTGGAATTATTTGCTATATGTTTTACTCTGAATTAATTGCCGTGTCCTAATCAGCAGTTACCGACTCACAGGAAAGGTCAAAAGCAGATAAGCAACAGATTGCAATTCTTCATGAAAGTCATACGTGTTTTACTAGCTCATTGATATAACACTCCATGTATACTTGTTTTGTGGGGCATTGTGATTCTGTTCTAACAAACTTGAATTGTTTGTTATCTGAAACACCAAGTTTAATATTTTTTTTTTGTTCTCATTAAGCTCACTGATAGAACACTCCATGCATACTTGTTTTGGGGGCATTGTGATTCTGTTCTAACAAATTTGAACTGTTTGTTATCTGAAACACCAAATTTAATTATTTGTTTTTGTTCTCATTTTTTGGTAGGTCTGTAAACACTTTTTGGAAGCAGTGGAGAAGAAGCAGTATGGTTGGTTTTGGGTTTGCCCAAATGGTGGCAAAGAATGCCATTATAGACATGCACTTCCTCCTGGATACATTTTAAAATCTCAGATGAAGGCTCTGTTAGAGGAGGAATCTGACAAGATACCCATAGAGGAAGAGATAGAAAACCAGGTAAAATCTGACAAATGGAGTTATAATTTCTGATTTCATTCTTTATTATAAGTGTTCCTATTATAGCTATGCAGTTCTTTAGCTGCACTTCCTTCCAGCCTAACGTAAATTTATGATGCTAATAGATTCAATACCTTGTTTTCAGCGTGCAAAAGTAGCTACCACAACTCCTATGACCCCGGAGTTATTCATGCAATGGAAAAAGAAAAAGGCGGACGAGAGAGACGCTGGTTTGGCTGCTCAAAGGGCAGATAGAGCTAAGAATGACCGTATGAGGTAAATCTTGAACTATTGGTTGTATTCATGGTCGAATATTTTCTTATTACATGTCTGCAAACACATAAATATTCACTCAATATTTGCTTCTTTATTTCCCAGTGGTCGTGAGCTATTCCTTTCAGATGCAAGCTGGTTTGTTGATGATGAAGAGGCCTATGACAAATACCAGAGGGAAGAAGAACCAGATTCTGAGCAAAAAGTAACAATTATTTCGCTTTCTTCAACTAGTTTCATTGCTTCTGTTTGGAGATTCAATGAAGTTTTATGTTACTGCAACGTCGTTCCAGAATGAAGCTAAAGCTTGCTTTCTCTTGGAAACAACGATAAACATGCTAAAGAAACTGGCCCACTTGAAAATAACACTATAGAAATCTAGGAGATAATACTCATAATATAGGTAGGGGTTGTGACACAGCTTCATTTCCTGAATGGAATGCAGAAATCAGAACAAAAACCAGACGCTCACATAAGCACAGACATATGGACCATCAAAAAATTAATATTAGTCCACAAGTGTTATTTACTCAAATCCTCAGAGATCAGTGTAACTGGTCAGCATTTAACTATTTTTTTTTTTGAGGTCATTGCATCATCTAGTGGACTTAATTATTTGTTAACATGTTCAAACTTGTATGAATATCGAAAAGCTTGAGCTTCTTTACTTTCAGTTATGTTGGTCATTCTAGGGAGGCAGGTGAAAAGGAAAATTAGCGGAGTATTATTTCTCATCTCAGAGTAGTGAGGAATACTACTTTGTGTTGTGTGGCTGGACTCGTAAAAAGTAGATACTCTACTTTCATTCGATTCATCTAGATCTGGGGCACGAATTCAAATGACACAACATTTGCATGTCCAGAATATAATGATTTTGAAGCTCTACAACCGCCATCAAGTTTACAGTAGGATGTAAAAGTGAGTGCATATTTCACTTGTCTCTGTTGGATGTATGACTTGGTATTTTCTTCAACCAGAATGAAGAATCAAACCTAACCATAGGCAAAGCACAGTCAAAATAGAAAATATGTAATGACATTGTTGTATATATACGCTCAAATGATAGGACAACTCTTGTGATTATCGCGTATTTGATGCTTGTATATCTTGCTATGCCGTCGACTTTTATCCTATTTTTTGAGTATTTTGAGCATACTCGTTTTTCAGGTAAAGAAAGATACTGCCATGAACAGGCCTAGTTCTTCCACTTCTACCACACGTGATGCAAACAACATTCCGGATCATGTTGATGAAAATGAGGAAGGTGAAGATGACGATGATGATCTTGACCTAGATGAGCTAAATGAGCTGGAAGCTAGTCTATCAAGGACAACATTACAAATCAAAGAACCCGGCAATGTGTATGCTCTCTAGACAGATTGCTGTCTACGCACATTTTTGACTTCTTAGTGATATCTGAAAGTATTGCTCAATTGTGACGACTGCTGAAGTTACTTTGTCCAAAGAGGTGAGGATTTATTTATCCCAGGATCGAGATGGTGGTAGTAGTAGTAGAAGTAAATTTTGTGTGGTAGTGCCTTTTAATGAAGGCTTGAGATAGAGTTCTTAGGTTAAGCAAATCGTCTGGATTTGGCTACTGACCTTGATTTAGGAGCATGCGTGTAAATTGTGTTACCATTAAGAAGTTCTAATGGAATAAAGTCGTTTTTTATGGTTCTGAAATCTGAAGCATCCTAATTAAGATATTTTGACTGGGGGTGAAGTTCTGGTTTGGTATCTTTTTGTTGTGCTTATTTGTGTCTCGATTAGTTTTTGTTGGGTGGTTCATGCATTTGAACGAGTAAATTAAGGGAGTTTTCTGTTCGGGTAAATAAATTGGCCATATTTTATAATCAATCTTTTCTGTACAATTCATTGACCATGAATTTTGATTGAATTCATGAAAAAGTACAAATTGACTATGAGACAAATTTTGACCCGAATTACATTTATAGTTTAGTTTTTTTCTTAAAAAAAAATCGGTTATATAATATATCTCATCATATTCATAAAAAATAATTTATAACCAATTAATAACTATTATAATTATTTAACAACTACTATTAAAGTAGAGAAATGCCTACACACATGTGGGAATCGAACTCAAAACCTCTTTTATTTTCGGACGTCGGCTTTGCATGTAGGCGTCTAAAAATCAGCTTTGCGTGTGGTACACTAAAATCAAGTAAATTCTAGGGTATGTTTGGTTATGTTCACAACTCATGTTTGGTCCAAAATTCCCACCAAACAATGTTTGGCTCACACAATATTTGGTCAAAAATACACTACTTTTTGGTAAAAAAAAAACACAATAATTATTTTCCATCTTTCTACAACTACTTTGTCCCTACACTCCTCTCATAATATTTTCTCTCTTCTCTCTCCTCTCTAACGGACAAAAGCATCATGATTTGACTGCTAGAGTAACTTTTGTTCTCTTTGGAAACAAAACCAAACATTATCTCACCAAAAAAAATACACCCAAAAATCAACTCCCAAAATAAAACCAAACACAATCTAATCAAACATGCACGTGTCCCCATAAATTTCTCACCAATAATTCTCACCAAAATACCATCCAAAAACATAACCAAACATAGTCTAGTTTTTCAAACGCGGCAATATGGAAATGTACCCTAAAGTTACTTTGTCTGCCACTAAAGTAGCAATGTGGATCAATTATAGATATATAGACATTTTATGTTCCCTTCAAAGGCATTAATTGTATAAATGGGGTTCGTCATTCCGCCAACTCTAAATCTTTTTTATTTTTTTGGTAAATCACCAATCCTAATCGTTAATCACGCAAATTGAATTATAATTTTGTTCATATACAATCCAAAGAAATTGACAAATCACGTAATGAATGTAATACAGTTGTTATGTAATTAGTTGAATTCGATAAGATTAAGTCGGAACAAAAACATTAAAGTTTAGATCTATTTTAGATGAATTGGTTATTCGCTAACATTTAAAGCCAATCAAACATCATCATTACATAGTCAGTTACAAAACCACAAAGTTATTTGAGACAATAACAAACAAATGCAAGTAGATTTAAACTTTACACCAAGTTCCAAATTTCAATCAGCAGAACTCCCCAGTAATTTGAACTTTTAGTGAAGCTTGACGAAAGTTCTTATTCCTGGAGACACAACCTCAGCATTGTCCTTAAGTTAAATTCTAAGATATTAAAGGCAACGACATACTACTCATTCGAACGTTGAAGAGAGCTCAATTTGTAATGTACAGAATTGGTAATGACAGATAAAGAGAGGCATATATAATGACGGAAAGATAATAAAAGCAAAAGGGCAGGAAGTTCACCTGTTAGGCCAACAATTGACCTCTCTTAGACTTCATTTTTCAGCTATTTTCATCCAGTTTATAGTCAGTGTTTCCCATGATAAGGACGTCGAAAGTGACAACGTACTGTATGGAGGAGCAGAAAGGGAACAATGACTAGAATTGGTATCCCTTAGTGAAGACATAAAACAATACAGAAAGTATTAAAGTCAGAAATTCTGAATTCCATGCAAAAACCAGGAGACATGAAAGAATGGAAGAAAAGATGGTAACAAGTTACACGCCAATTTGGGTCCACCATCGTTGTGTTGCAGTGATACGTTTCAAGTTCAAGCATTACACGGACGCGAATGACCCCGTCAATGATATCAGAACAGAATCATTGATACAGATTTTCTTATCTCAAAAGGAATTATTCTGTTGAATTAGTGAAAGAATTTCGGCAATTTACATGATTGGAATAGATATCCAAGGGGAAAATCTGGAAAACTGGAAAACGAAAAAGTATAGCTGAGAGCATTATTTTCTCTGGAGTAGTTGATACATTTCAGAGTTGTCTGCTGAGAACATTATTTTCTCTTCAATAGTTGATACATTTCAGGGTTCTCAGACAACGTCAATAGCTACACGGATCATATATATCCATGTGCTGCAATGGTAAATTATTCTTTCTCTTGGCCACATACGCCTATCTTTTATATATGAGATCAACCAAAAACACAGCAAAGAATATTCGAGATTATCAGCATTTGCTTAGAGCTATAAAAGATCTACAAATTCCCTGTTCCGAGCTCATTCCACTAAATATATAATAACAAATTTACAGCAATAAGACTTGTAAGCATTGGAAGCTGCAGGACAGTGTTGCTGACGACACGATGGAAATTTCGCATTGAGAATAATTGCGATTTAAGTTTGTGAAACAAAAGGATGAAAGCGACTCTTTTTGATTGAAATAGGATCGAAAGGTGAATCGAGCAGCTCGATACTTGACTTGAAATAAATTGTTAATTAAAACACTGTTCTAGCCCGTTTCATTCAATTCATATAGATCTAGGGCACGAATTCATATGACAGAACATTTGCATGTCCAGAATATAATGAATTTGAAGCTCTACCAAGTTTACAGTAGGATGTAAAAGTGAGTGCATATTTCACTTGTCTCTGTAGGATGTATGCCTTCGTATTTTTTCTTCAACCAGAATGAAGAATCAAACCTAACCATAGGCAAAGCAAAGTCAAAATAGAAAAATATGTAATGACATTGTTGTATTTATACGCTCAAATGATAGGACAACTCTTGTGATTATCGCGTATTTGATGCTTGTAAATCTTGCTATGCCGTCGACTTTTATCCTATTTTTTGAGTATTTTGAGCATACTCGTTTTTCAGGTAAAGAAAGATACTGCCATGAACAGGCCTAGTTCTTCCACTTCTACCACACGTGATGCAAACAACATTCCCGGTCATGTCGATGAAAATGAGGATGGTGAAGATGACGATGATGATCTTGACCTAGATGAGCTAAATGAGCTGGAAGCTAGTCTATCAAGGACAGCATTACAAATCGAAGAACCCGGCAATGATGTGTAATGCTCTCTAGACAGATTACTGTCTATGCACATTTTTGACTTACTCGTTGATTTAGCTCGATTTTGTGGGATCGATCTGCCTCAGTCTGGGCTGCTTCGTATGGCACACGAAGGTGGTGATGATAAATTATGACTGCACTTGGATTCTAATCCAAGCTACCTACATACCTCCTTGGAGAATCAAGTCATAACGTAGTTCAAAAGTTTAAGTTTTATTAATGAGTTTGTATCCTTTTGGGTCGTATCGTAGGATCGTATATGTAGGGTCGTTGGTTCGTTGCGTCGTATGTGTAGGTCGTATATGGAGGGTCGTCGGTTCGTTGGGTCGTATGTGTAGGTCGTATATGTTGGTTCGTTGGGTTGTATGCCTACGAGGCTGAGTAGCCCAAATTTGTATATTGGGAACGTACTTCGAGTCTATTGTCAAGGTATTCATGTTATACGGATCTGATAGTGACAGGAGTTTCACACAGATGATGACACGTGGTGCTATGAAGGGTTAGGATCTTGGGTCGTAGGGTCGGGTCACGGGTCAACCCGACCCGGTCACTTAAAAACACACGGATCTTGTAATGTTATGCAATCACTACCACAAAAAAGTCCTATTACAGCGCACCTATGACAGCGGTTTTGAAAACTGCTGTAAAAAGTGGCATTCGGTTCGGACCTATGACAGCGGTTCGAGCCAAAACGCTGGCATAGGTTTCAGAAAAAAAAAAAAAAAAAAAAATATTTTGAATGTGGCAGCGGTTCGGCCAGAACCGCTGCCAAAAAGCACACGTATGGCAGCGGTTCGGCCGAACCGCCGCCACAAAGCGCACGTATGGCAGCGGTTCGGCCGAACCGCTGCTAGAAGTGTACTTTGTGGCAGCGGTTCTAGCCGAACCGCTGCCAGAAGTGTACTTTGTGGCAGCGGTTCTAGCCGAACCGCAGCCACAAACAGACATGTGCCAGCGGTTCGACAGAACCGCTGGCACAAGGGCCGGGTTTTCTACAACCCGGCCCCCCTCACTCTCACTCTCACTCTCACCACCTACTCACTCTCTCTCTCTCTCAACTCTCTCACCACCACCACCACCACCACCACCACCACCACCACCACCACCTCCACCATCGCGAGACCACCGTCCGCCGCCCCCTAGATCTCTTTTTCTCTCTCTAGATATCTAGCCCTCTCTCTCGGTTTTTCTCTCTCTCTCTCTCTCGGTTTTTCTCTCTCTCACCACCACCACCACCACCACCACCACCACCATCCGCCGCCCCCCTCCCGTTTTCTCTCTCTCTCTCGGTTTTTCTCTCTCTCTCTCGGTTTTGCTCTCTCTCTCTCGGTTTTTCTCTCTCTCTCTCTCTACCACCGCCGCCGCCGCAGCCGACCTCCGCCGCCGCCGCCGCCGACCTCCGCCGCCGCTGCCCCTGCCGCCCACCTCCGCTTCCGCCGCCGTGGTCCATTTAGTTTTGGTATTTTCTTTTAGATAAATATAAATATATATATATATATATACACACACATAGAGTATGTATAGATGTATGTATATGTGGGTGTATGCATATATGAGTGTATGTATATATATTTGTGTATGTGTGCTTGTATTTGTGTATATGTGGGTGTATGCATATATGAGTGTATGTATATATATTGTGTATGTGTGCGTGTATTTGTGTATGTGTGGGTGTATAAAAAATTTAAGGGAACTAGGAATTTGACTGAATTTAGTATTAATTTTAGTTAGTCGGGTGTTAATTCCGTTTGATTTGAGATTAAATTGTGGTTATTTGGTGGTTTAGGGTACATTGATCCAACTGGTGATCTATATTTATACTTAGTTGCTGAAAATATAATGTTTTATCTATAGTTTTATGTGATTTATGTGATCCGACTGGTGATCAATATTTGTAGTTGCTGAAAATATAATTAATTAAGATTGAAATTGGATTTTAGCGGATCGTCAGATTCGAATTTTGTTGGATTCAACCTAACCGGGTGAAGATTAAGTCGAGAACTTGGTAGTAATTTTTGCGTTGTTACTCTGCTGAATTTTTTCTAGAATAATGGGAAATAAATTAAAATACAAATTATTTAATTAATTTAACTATCAACTGATGATAAAATTGTTTAATTTGATTAATTTAGAATCAAAATGGATCGAAGTTGGATTTTAGCAGATCGTATGTCGGAACAGTATGAGAAAGGTGTGAAAGAGTTCATAAAGTTTGCGGTTGACCATGCACCAGATCGAACTAGGATCACTTGCCCGTGTTTACGTTGTTGTTTTGGAAAGAGAATTAGTCCACGTGAGTTGGAAGATCATTTGGTGTGTAATGGAATTGATAAAAGCTACAAACGTTGGACAAGACACGGTGAAAGCAGTGTCCCGTTGGATGATTTGGGTGGTACATCATATCCATCACACGATTTCAACATGAATGATTATGAGCCTGATCGTTTGGAGGAGATGACAAATGTGATTGAGGAGGATTTGCGAAATTGTCCTAAAATGTTTGACAATTTGACAAGTGATTCAAAGACACCACTGTATAGTGGTAGTAAATTCACGAGATTGAAAACAGTTCTTAACCTATACAAGTTAAAAGCCAACAATGGGTGGAGTGATAAGAGTTTCACAGACTTGCTTGGTTTATTAAAAAGCATGCTACCTGAGGATAATGTGTTACCTAATCGTACTTATGAGGCTAAACGGATGTTAACCTCAATTGGCATGGGATATGAAAGGATACATGCGTGTCTCAATGATTGCGTATTATTTAGAATTGACTATGCATCATTGAAGGCCTGTCCAAAATGTGGCGCCTCACGGTACAAGAAGAATGGATCTACGCCTGTCAAAACCATGTGGTATTTGCCTATAATACCACGATTTAAACGCATGTACAGTAGTAAAGAGTTAGCCAAGGACTTGACATGGCATGCTGATAGAAGGTTTGAAGAAAGGATTGAAGATGACAAGATTCGACATCCCTCAGATTCTCCTCAATGGAAAAAGATTGATGATGATTTCCCTGAATTTGGTGAAGAATCAAGAAACCTGCGCCTTGTATTGGCTACAGATGGCATGAACCCTCATGGCTTGCAAAGCAGCTCACATAGTACATGGCCGGTGATTTTGATGATCTACAACCTTCCCCCATCGCGATGCATGAAGCGAGAGCATATAATGATGCCTATACTCATTTCTGGGCCGAAACAACCTGGAAATGATATAGATGTCTACTTGACCCTTTAATTGAGGATTTGAAGGTGTTGTGGGACACCGGTGTTCAAGTATATGACGGGTTGAGAGAAGAAAATTTTAATCTCAGAGTCATGTTATTTGGAACAATCAATGATTTTCCGGCAAGAGCAAACCTCGAGGGATATGGTGTACATGGCCAATGTGGATGCCCCATATGTGTGAAGAGTACAGATCAATATCGATTGACACACTCCCAGAAATATGCATTCCAAGGGCATCGGAGATGGCTAAATCGGAACCATCGATATCGTCGGTGGAAGAAAGCTTTCAATGGGAATATAGAAGAAGGTCGAGCTCCTAAGTGCTTAACTGGTGAAGAAGTGTTTGAAAATGTAAGAGACTTGGAGGTTAAATTTGGAAAGACTTTTGCATGTGGCCTTGCAAAAACTGGGTGGAAAAAAAAGTCAATTTTCTTTGAGTTGCCGTATTGGACGTCTTTACATGTTAGACATTTTCTCGATATAATGCATATTGAGAAAAATGTATTTGATAGCGTCATTGGAACACTTCTAAATGTGCCCGGAAAGACAAAAGATGGCGTAAAGGCACGGTTAGACTTGGTTGAAATGAAGATAAGAGGAAAATTGACACCAACAAATAAGGGGAAACGTACTTATTTGCCTCCAGCAGCTCACACTCTAGCCAGGAAAGAAAAATTGCATTATGTGAGTTTCTTAATGGAGTGAAAGTTCCAGAAGGGTATTCTTCAAACATTAGCAGTCTTGTATCAATGAAGGATTTGAAGCTAAAACACTTGAAGACTCACGATTGTCATGTAATCATGGATCATTTGCTACCAATTGCTATACGGGCCATTTTGCCAAAAAAGGTGAGAGACACGATAACTAAATTGTGTTTCTTCTTCAAAGCAATGTGGAGCAAGGTGTTTGATCCTGAGCAATTTCCTGCACTTCAAAAACAAATTGTCATCACTTTGTGTGAGCTTGAAATGTATTTTCCACCTGCTTTTTTTGATATAATGACTCATCTTCCCATTCACTTGGTTAGAGAGACTCAACTATGTGGACCGGCTTTTATGAGATCTATGTATCCGGCTGAGCGTTATATGAAGGTATTGAAAGGCTACGTGAAAAATCGTAGTCGACCGGAAGGTTGCATTGTTGAACGGTACATAGTTGATGAAGCCATTACATTTTGCACAGAGTATCTGACAGATTCTAATGTTGCAGAGCTCCCAAAGTCTCATGTTGTGGGAGGGGGAACAGAAGGAGTCGGATTAATGGGAAAACAATTAGCTAGTGTTCATATTACACAAAGGGATCAGGCACACCTATATGTGCTCCACAACACCGATGAGGTTGACCCATATGTTGAAGAGCATAAGAACCAACTTAGGAGATTCAATCCAATTAAAAATGAGAGTTGGATTTCAAGAGAGCATAATAAGAGTTTCATCGATTGGTTCCGAAAGCATTTTGAAGAAAAACAGAAAGAGAATCCACAGCTTTCAGTTTCAGATAAATTGACACGGCTGTCGATGGGTCCGGACAGACTAGTATTTTGTTATTCAGGTTATCGTATCAATGGTCGCACATTCTATACAAAAGACCAAGACGAACGAAGTACAATGCAGAATAGTGGTGTGAGTCTTGTAGCTCAAGCAATGCATATCTCAAGTGCGAAAGATAATAATCCTATCTATGCCGATTTATCATATTACGGGGTGATTGAACGTATATGGGAGCTTGATTATAGTTGGTTTCGGGTGCCTGTATTTGGGTGTAGGTGGGTTGACAATAAACATGGTGTCGATAATAGTGAAATAGGCTTCACTCGAGTAGACCTTGAAAGAGTGGGATACAAAGATGAACCTTTCATTTTAGCGTCACAAGCTAAACAAGTATTTTTTGTTACCGATCCTATTGATAAGAGGTGGTCCATTGTTTTATCGGCAAACAAAAATACATGTATTGAAGGTGATTATGAAGAAAGTGAAGATGATGGAGAAAACCCTATCTCCTTAGGTGATTCACAATCAATTGATAGTGACGATGACTTGGATATAAGTGATGATGAATTGTATATGCGTCAAGATCACCAAGAGGGGATATGGATTAATCCGTCAGTTCGTCGCCGTACTAAAAAAATGGTCGTACCGATGGGAAGCAAAAGACTGCTAAGCCAACGACAAAAAGAAAACGATGAAAGGTATTAGAATTTATTTCATAATTGTATGATAGACTTCTTTCAATATTTATACTTAGTTGCTAGAAAATTTATATTCTTGAGATTTGCCAATTTTTGTGGAAAATTTAAGGGAAATAGGGGTTGATTGATTTTAAGGTTAATTTGGTTTAGCTGGGGGTTAATTATGTTTAATTGAGGATTAAATTTTGTTTATTTTGTGGTTTAGGATAATTTTGTTTATTTTGTGATTTATTACTTCTATTTGAAATTTATTATTGCCAAATGAATCTGCCAAATTTATATGAAGATAACTTCTGTATTTATTACGTCTATTTGAAATTTATTATTGCCAAATGAATCTGCCAAATTTATATGAAGATAACTTCTGTATTTATTACGTCTATTTGAAATTTATTATTGCCAAATGAATCTGCCAAATTTATATGAATCTAACTTCTGTATTATTTGTCTTTTGTAGGTCGATGGCTTCAAATCCTGATGGTAGTTTTCCCGACGATGATGTATATGGATCAGATAGCGGTCATGAGAAGGACATACGGAGAGGTGTCTCTGCTATGAAAAAAGTTGTCAATGCCAGAAGTAAAGGCATAAGGCTACCTGTCGGCTGGAATGACAGAGGTCAGCCAATTAACCCCAACAAATCAATATTTGTTGGGTATATAGGCGTGCAGGTTCGGCAGAAGGTGTCGATTGCCATTAGTACTTGGCGCAAAGTCCCGTCAGCAACAAAAAAAAACATTTGGGATGAGATGAAGGTAATTTGGATATTATCTTATTTGTAAGTGTTAATATATTATCATATTCTCTAAATTATAATTTTATATATACTTTATTGTTTGTTTTTTGTAGTTGGCGTTTGATATTGACGAAAGTCGACAAAAGTACGTACTAGCAGAAGCTGGGAGGCTAGCACGTAACTTCAGGAGCTACATAAGCAGAAAGTATGTGCGAGATGATGATGGAAATGTTAATGTCAACCCACCTCCACAATATGAGATATCCCAAGCCGATTGGGCGGCATTTTTAGAGGTTCGCTTAGGTGAACCTTGGCAGGTAGCTAGTCATTTTAATTTACAGTTTCATTTGTTGGTTATTGCGTTTATATTTAGCTAATAATTTGATAATGTAATAAACAGAAAATAAGCATTGACAATCAGGAAAGAGCAAAGAACCCTGAATATCCTTACCGGAAAGGGAGTTTTGGAGATGCTGTTGTGGAGCAAATGGAGGTATGTAGTTCATTTAGCAGTGAATCCTTACAATTTTTTTAATAATAATTCTATGTTAATGCATACATATATTTTTTTATGAAAATACAGATAAATAAAAGAAGGGATGCGGGATCCGATTGTACAGATGTGACACGAGCACTCGTGTGGAGGGTTTCGCGTTCCGATCCGACAAATCAAATTGATAACGAAAATGTTAGAAGAGTGGTGAATGAAATGGTGAGTTATTGGCAATTTTAGCTCTATTAATTGTTTTATTGAAATACTATTAAAAGCACAAGGTTCACTATTTTTTTAATTTTTAAAAATATATCATTACAGGAGAGCATTTCACAAGAGAGCACTAGCCATAGTGGAACTTACACGAGTCGAGATGACCTATTGGCTAAAGCTATTAAAAGGAAAGAGCATCCGGGTCGCGTTAGGGGTGTTGGCTTTGGGGTCTCACAAAGAGACTATTTTAAGGATCCAAAGCCTGCTTCAGAAAAGGAGATGGAAAACTTGAGAAACATAGTGAAAAACCTCTCCGAAACTATGGTTGCCATGCAACAACGAATTGATGTTTTGGAAGCCCCTAGCTCGCGTCAGCCACATGAAGATGACGTCATTTCTTTGAAAGATAGCAGCCCAGAACCAGGTTATAAGATGCTTCCTGAGGTAAAATATTTGAACTTGTTTATTAATCATATAACTTGCGACTCTCTATTTTCTGTAAATCATACAAAACTTTCTAATATAATGTTGTATATATATATATACGTGTGTGTGTAGGGTATCACTCCATGTCAATTAGCACTTTCATCTCCATCATATCGTGTGGTGGCTAAAGGACAGCTATACAATCGATCAGAGACTGATAGAACACTTCACAACTGTCAATTAGCCACCAACAATGTGAAAGTGCGCATTGACACTGCAGTTGAGGCTAATACACTCCTGCCCGTCCCTCTCAATGATGAAATATTCTCCATTTCTCATGCGCTGGGTACCTTTGTTGCTTGGCCAGCGAGTCTTGTCATTGTCACTGCTGCACCGGTATGTAATTAATAGCTAGTCATTAATAAATTATAACAATTTGTTTGAGGTTACTAAATATACTTTGGTGTGTAACATTTATATTTTATTTTCTTGCTTAAACAGTCCAAATCATCTGCAAACCGTAAGTCAGGGACGTCGAAGCGGTCAGCTGTCAAAGGAAAATCTCAAGTGGCCGAGCCTGCAGGTGAAGTAGACATATGTGCAGATCTTCAACTAGATGGACTCCCTAATGACCTTGTATTTCTGGGAAAGTACACGAAGATGATGAAGATTGATGCCCAGATCAATATATATATGGACGAAGCCATTATGAATGTTTCATTTCCAGAGTTCATTGGGAGGGAGGAGATCTATCACCTTCTGTGTAGACAAGAAATAGGAGCCTCTATCATTACAGCGTACATAAAGTAAGTTTTTTAATTATTTTATTACATCTAAACTACGATTATTTTCGTCACTCGAAATTCATTTTTTATGCTCAATTTAGGTGTTTGTGGTTTAACTACGTGATCCCCGAAGGAAAAGAAACAAGTTTCGGGTTCCTTAGCCCACATTCCATAGCTGCTCAAACAGACCCGTCAGTTCAACAAGTGCAGTACATAGCACGTGCTATGATGCAGAGTACACAACAAAATAAGTTATTTTTTGCACCTTACAACACCGGGTGAGCTACTAAAGACTCGATTTTAATTTGTAAAACTAGCTACGCAAAACAAATTTTCAACTATCTTTTGAATGTTTGTAGGGGTCATTGGTTGTTGCTTGCAATTAATCCATTTAAAGAGATTGTTTACTATCTGGATTCTGTGCATGGTGAGCCGCAATACCGAGATGATATGATGCTAAAATTCAATCAGTAAGTTTTTCATTCAATCAATGTATCCATTATATTTAATATTTTTTTAAATTGTATTTATTTCACATAATTTCTTGTTTTTAACATATTTTCTTGTTTTTTATATTTTTTTATAGAGCTGTGCACATATTTCGTGCAAACTGCAACAACCAATCCAACAAATCCAAAAACTCGGACTGTAAATGGTTTACTATAAAGGTTAGCGTTTTCTAGGTTCATGAGATTATATATTCGTATAGAAGTTCGTCTTCTAATACAATGTAAGTTTGATTGCTTTTGTAGTGCCCCCGGCAGACCAACGAGGTGGATTGTGGCTATTTCGTTATGAGATTCATGAAAGAGATTATTAGCCACGGACTATCTATAATCCCAACAGCGGTATACATAATCCTTATATATATATATATACTTAATTCTATTACTTTTGAAATTATTAAACCTTAATTGGTAGGTAATTGAAATGTTATTTCACTTTGCAATTAATCTCTATATATATACATATATCTTGCAGTACTTTAAGGATTGTCAATCCTTCTATACTGATGAGCAAATTGATGAAGTACGCTGCGAAGTTGCACGTTACATTTTCTTAGCAGCTCCTTAGAAATTAGGTAATTTAGTTTTTGTACATTGTGACTTGCTATAAATTGAGATTTGATTTATTGTATTTCGTAAGGTCATTAGTAATTTAATTAGTTAATTGTATATTTTGTTGGAGATTAAAGATGGTAATATTGAAGTTTGGGATGATGTTTGCTTATGTTGAATATGTTTTGTTGTTAGTTGAAATTTGTTGATTGGATCATTGCATATTACAGGCACTATCATGACAGCGCAATAAATAATTAAAAAAAAAACAGAAAAAAAAACAGCGGTTCTGCAGAACCGCTGCTACAGTTCTCACCTCTGGCAGCGGTTCTGGAAAACCGCTGCCAAAGGTCTCACCTGTGGAAGCGGTTTTGGGAGAACCGCTTCCACAGGTAAGACCTCTGGCAGCGGTTCTGGGAAAACCGCTGCCACAGGGGACCTCTGGCAGCGGTTCTCCCAAAAACCGCTGCCACAGGTGAGACCTTTGGCAGCGGTTTTCCCAGAACCGCTGCCAGAGGTCCACCTGTGGCAGCGGTTCTGTAGAACCGCTGCCACAGGTCCGTAATTTTTTTTTATTTTTTTGGTTTTTTCGCAGCGGTGTTCAGGAAACCGCTGTCATAGGTAGACCTATTACAGCGGTTTTGTAACCGCTGTCATAGGTCCACCCCTATACCAGCGGTACCTTTGACAGCGGTTAAAACCGCTGCCATAGGCCCAAAAAAACCGCTGCCAAAGGTCATTTTTGTAGTAGTGAATTATGGTGTCATTAAGGACCTTTCGTGTAAATGTTTCTATGATGACCGAAACTCGTATAATAGTAGTAATTTAGTTGACCGTTAGCAGATACGAGGTAACGTAGCCTCAATCATAATTTATCTATATAACTATACAAAGATACGAGGCTATGAGCCTCGAGCAAAATTTATATATATCACTCGTGATATCTAAAAGTATTGCACAATTGTGACAACTGCCGAAGTTACTTTGTCCGACGAGGTCAGGATTTGTTTATCCCAGGATCGAGATGGTGGTGGTGGTGGTGGTAGTGGTAGTAGTAGTAGTAAATTTTGTATGGTAGTGTCTTTTAATGAAGGCTTGAGATAGAGTTCATAGGTTAAGCAAATCGTCTGGAGTTTATCTACTCGATTTGGCTAATGACCTTGATTTGGGAGCATGCGTGTAAATTGTGTTACCATTAAGAAGTTCTAATGGAATAAAGTCGTTTTTTTTGGTTCTGAAATCTGAAGCATCCTAATTAAGATATTTTGACTGGGGGTGAAGTTCTGGTTTGGTATCTTTTTGTTGTGCTTATTTGTGTCTCGATTAGTTTTTGTTGGGTGTTTCATGCATTTGATCGAGTAAATTAAGGGAGTTTTCTATTCGGGTAAATAAATTGGCCCTTATTTTATAATCAATCTTTTCTATACAATTCATTGACCATGAATTTTGATTGAATTCATGAAAAGTACAAATCGACTATGAGACAAATTTTGACCCGAATTACAATTATATTTTAGTCTTTTTTAAAAAATAAATCGGCTGCATAACACATCCCAAATTCCCAATTATATCCATATTCATAAGAAATAATTTATAACCAATTTATAACTATTATAGTCATTTAACAACTACTATTACAATAGAGAAATGCCTACACACAGGTAAAAATCGGACTTAAAACCTCTTTTATTTTTGGGTATCAACTTTGTACGTAGACGTCTAAAAATCAATCAGTTTTGCGTGTAGAACTCTAAACTCAATTAAAGTCTAGTTTTTCAAAACGCGGCAAATATAGTAACGTATCCTAAATTTAGTTTGTCTGCCACTAAAGTAGCAATGTGGAACATTATAGATTTTATGTTCCCTGGATAAATTGAAACAGTTAAATGATTCTTTACAAACAAATTGGTGATTGACAAAAATTGAAATCGATTGTATAATTTGCCAAAAAAGAATGGGCATTAATTGTATAAATGGGTTCCTCGTCCCGCCAACTCTAGTCTTTTTTTTTTTTTGGTAAATTGCCAATCCTAATCGTTTATACCGCAAATTTAATGGGATAATTGCATCAACCTCCCCTAAACTATGGATAATTGCCATTCACACCCTTCACTTTTGGAATATTGGCATGGACCTCCTTTCCTTCAACTTTTCAATTAAATTTATTAATTAAAGACTAAAATGCCCTTTATTTTTAGAGCTAAAAATGTTGAATTAGACTTAATAGTTTGTTGGAATATTTTTTTATAAAGTATCATTAGATGACATTATAATAAAATGTAAAACATAATCATCAAAAATTAAAAAAACAAATTAGAGATATATTTTAAAACTCTTAAACCATAAATTAATTGAAAAAAACCTGGACACTTTTATTCTTAAGTTGAAATTTAAAAAACGTATAATGAAAAATTAACTTATGAATATTGTTTAAATAAACTACAAACTAGTGAGAAATTATAACTCAACAAGTAGCAAAATATATATATATATATATATATATATATATATATATATTTATAGATATGTATTAATGAATTTTACTTAACCGAATGAAAAGAAAAGCCCAAATATCACCATAAATCTTCAATTCTGAATATGAAATTATATTAAATACAATATAAAAAAGTACTTGACATATTTATTCAATATTGCAATAGAAATAAAAACGGATGTAACAAGTAAAAATAGCACAATTAAAACAGAAAATATTTGTCCACGATAAATAATTCACGAAATTGGGAAAAAAAATTTTAATATATAATTTAAGGTTCAGAGATTTTGGAGATATTTCAAAAAAGAAATTTATTCTTAAATATTTAATTACAAATTAATTTGACAATATTTTGACAAATTTTCATTCAATTAAACCTTTTTAGCCAATATATCAAACGTGAGGAGGTGTGGATGCCAAATACCTATAGTTCGGGGGAGGTCAATGCAATTTTTCCCAAATTTAATTATAATTTTGTTCATATACAGTCCAAAGAAATCGACAAATAACATAATAAATGCAATACACTTGTTATGTAATTAGCATAGTTAGTAAAATACGGGACGGGAAAAATTTGTCATTTAATACATACGAGTATATTATGAAATTGTATTGAAAGTTATGGTGAAAAAATCGGCTAAAAAGTATGGTAACAGGAAATAAACGGATTTGTAAAAATATGAGTATAATACAAATACAAATTAATTATTCGGGAGCAAAAATACGGCTTAATTCTATAAATTTATAAGATTTATTGCTTTTACGCGCTTTTAGTTTGTAAACATAAAATTGTACATGAGACATTAGTTGATAATAATTAATATTTTGAAAAATTATTAATGTTTGGAGTTTTTAATTGCATAATACGCAATTAGTACTTATAAAAATTAATAATAATTTTTTAAGTTTTAAATAAAAAAAAGGCCAAAATTTGAGTATTATTCGTCGAGTATTATACAGGATACGTAAAGTACGTGTACTAAACGGTTCAACTCAAAACTACGAGTATTATTCATTACGTTTAGAATGCATACGAGAAACGAAAGTGTTTTTTAATTATACATACATACGTGTATTACACAGGTATAATACGAGTTTTTATTAACAGAGATAATTAGTTGAATTGGATAAGATGAAGTCAGAACAAAAACATTAAAGTTTAGATATATTTTAGATGAATTGGTTATTCACTAATATTTAAAGCTAACCAAACATCACTATTAGTCACTTACAAAACGTACAAAGTTTTAGAGACAATAACAAACAAATACAAGTGGATATAAACTTTTACACCAAGTTCCGAATTTCAACCAGCAGAACTCCCCAGTAGTTTGAACTTGGAACAGCAATTCGTGAAGCTTGACGAAAGTTCTTATTCCTGGAGAGACAACTTCAGCATTGTCCTTAAGTTAAATTCTAAGATATTAAAGGCAACGACATACTACTCATTCGAACGATGGCGAATTCTTTTCTCTCCTTTTTTGTAGCGTCGTGATCTCAGAGCTGCGTTTTTAACCATCTTCACAATGTGCTGAAATATCTGGACTTTAATCTGACCTCTTACAGGAGGGAGACTAACCTTCTTATCAGCAGCCTTGTTAGATTCTTCTATCATGACCATTTTGGTAGTTGTAGTTTGACACCTGATATCAGAAGAAAAATATAAACATTTAAATCTTTCCATGATTCCAGGAGTACAATATAATAAGATAATCTCAACAGCAAAAGATTATACCGGGTTTTCGGGGAACTACAGAAAACCGTACGAAGACGTTCAAGAGACAGAAGCTCAATTTATAATGTATCGAATTGGTAATGACAGAGAAATAGGCATAGATAATGACATTTGGAAAGATCAAGGATAATAACAGCAACAGGCAGGAAAAGGAAAAATCACATGTTTGGCCAACCATTGACCTCTTTCAGACTTCAATTTTCAACTATTTTTATCACATTTAGTCAGTGTTCCCCATGATAAGGATGTCGAAAGTGACAACGTACCTTCCGGAGGAGCAGAAAGGGGACAATGACTAGAATTGGTATCCCTTAGTGAAGACATAAAACAATACAGAAAGTATTAAAGTCAGAAATTCTGAATTCCATGCAAAAACCAGGAGACATAAAAGAATGGAGTAAAAGATGGTATACTTTTCAAGTTCAAGCGTTACAGAGAACGGGGGCGACCCTGTCAATGAAATCAGAACAGAATCATTGATACTGATTCCCATTCTTATCTCAAAAGGGATTATTTCTGTTGAATTAGTGAGAATTTCAGCAAATTACAAGATTGGAATAGATATCTAAGGGAAAAATCTGGAAAACGAAAAGTACAGCTGAGAACATAATTTTCTCTTGAGTAGCTGATACATGTCAGAGTTCTCAGACAACGTCAATAGCTACACGGATCATATCCATGTGCTGCAATGGTAAATTATTCTTTCTCTTGGCCACATACGCCTATTTTTTATATATGAGATCAGCCAAAAACAGCAAAGAATATTCGGGATTATCAGCTTTTGCATAGAGCTATAAAAAATCTACAAATTCCCTGTTCCGAGCTCATTCCACTAAATATATAATAACAAATTTACAGCAATAAGGGTATCATTGTCTTGAACGTTTGGTGAACAATTCACTTAATTGGGGCTAGAATAGTGTACACTAAAAGAAAAGTAACTATAACAATTGCTCCAGCTAGAGTGAACCTCGGACTGGTCCATAACATGAGATTTGACCTCTCTGTTCTTTTGATAGGGTCAACTTCCTCAGATAGTGGGAACTCCGAACGCCTAGGGTTCCAGCTTACATACTTGTCCGGAGAGAATTCTGAGAACAGCGTCTTTTTTCCTTGCTTTTTGAAGCTGGACCATGCCTTGTCCCAATCTGTTGAGAATTTATCACCTGCATGATCAAAAGCAGTAAAAGCAAATTCTTTAGGCATTTGTGAAGATAATTTAGCCATACCAAACCGTTATCAGTGTGCCATTCTTCAACCTTAGACTTCATTGCATTGGACAAGTTAAAATTTAGATAAAGGAAAGAAGGCATTTATGTCAATGCTTGGTTATAAGCGTCGAATTCAAGGAAGACTTTTTCCTTGTAGAGATGATGTTCATACCGCCATAACCAGTCAGTTCCAAGTAGGCCATTTTCCAGAGCCCAAACGGACCCTAGTGTCATGATCCGGCAAGGGCCAGACCAAATAGCATTTCAATGGTTATTCTTTTTTATTTTCCAGAGTATGAGCTTTCTGAGAAATGAAAAAAATGTATTTGGTCTTCTTAATCCTTACATAAATTATGTGGCATTATCATTTATATAGTTTTGAACAAAATAACTAGCGGAAACAGGAATTCATTTTGTGCTAAAATCAAGTTGTATGAATAAATGTCACTGTTGATTTTGGAAAAATAAAGATTCAGGTAAAGAAATTCATTACAGTCTGGTAGGATTTATGGACTTTCGTCATGGATAAAAAGAAACATCTCAAGCTTCAATACGAAACAAAACTGGATCTTGGATAGCTATACCTAATCCATTTAAGCATAAACTTCAAGGAAAGGTGCAAATATTAAACACAAAAGAAAGGATATCTCACCACAAGTTCAATGATCAGATATAAACATACAATAGCATAAATAAGAAGGATAGACAGGTACACCGCTTGTGATATAAACAATGAAAAAGAAAAGGTATGAAATAAAACTCTAAAACCAAGACATAAATACCCAAGACTCGTTAGCCCAGTGGTATTAGCTTCGAATTTTATGTGGGAGGTTCTGAGTTCAAATGTTCGATTCCAGACTATGTGACTTTTCTCTCCTATTTGGAGTCCCACAGGGTCTGTATGGCCAGGATTAAAAAAACTATCGGACCGAATTTGTCGAGTCAAGGTATCCCTCGTCTAGAATTTGAAAAAAATAAAAAAACCAAGAACATAAATAAAGATAGATTTGCGAAGAATACACTATTAATTTCACACCTCATGTCGCACTATAAATTTCAAATGCCATTTTGATGTGGGTTGTTTTTCGTCAAGTGAACGAACCAACTAAGTAGGAGCAACATGTCTAGCATGACCCAAAATAATGATATTATAGATTGCACTTGGCTACTTAACCAAGCTGTCTACGTACCTTCTCGGAAGATCAAGTCTTACGTAGTTCAAAGGTTAAGAGTTTATCTGTTGGATCGTAAGTCCTAGATCATAGGTCCTAGGTCATAGGTCATACTAGAAGGAGCTCCAATTTATAGAAGGAACTTACATTGAATCTATAGAAAGAGATCACTAGGGTCGTATGGATTTTTAGAGATAGAAATATTTGATTATTGGGGAGTTGGTTGTCCCTCCTTCTCCTTCTTTGTTATGACTTGGGGGTATTTATAGAGATGTTGTATAGGAGCATATGGTTCATAGAGATGATGTCACATGTCATGATCCTATGGTCAATAGTTAGGGTCGTTGGGTCGGATCATGGACCGTACCTGACCTGACCCGACCCGTAAAAAAACATGGGCTTTTCCATTGGGCTTAGGCTTCATAATAGCTTTTGAGACTTTTCACATGGATAAAATTATGTGCCCAATTTTGGGCATATCGCATTTTAAAACAAATTTCATCACATCAAAATTTAGATGGCATCTCCATATCCGATCCATATGAACCACATGCATGTAGTTAAGTCAAGTGTCAATAAATTAAATAAAAAAGATCTCCATAATACTAGGTAAATAATAAAAAAAAAAATCACACTTATAGTATTCCAAAGAAGAACAAAAATCCCATCCTGAACATCTGTTGTCCGCAGTAACCGATCTGCTGAACTAAATTACTAAATCATAGCAATTGAATATTCAGTATTTTAGCTCATACAAAATTCTTCCAAATTAACCAAAAAATTTGCTATTTGCTCATACAAAATTGAAATCGACAGCCAATCAGTTTCAATAATCGAAGATTTAAACATTCAAAACCAACATGCATGATGAAAATATTTTCCGAAATGAAATTACCTTCACTTCTATTATTGTTGCCGCCATTCTGCGGCGGCGGCGGCGGCCGTCTCGAACAGCATGGTTTCAGAATTTTCCGATTTGTTGAGGATGTAGTATACCACAAATTATTGGAGTAAATGCTTCCGATTCGAAGTCGAATATCCATCGGTGGTATATCTTGTTTTCGTCTTTCTCGTGATGGATTTTGAAATTTCAGCCGCAAATTATTCTCTGGTTGTAAGCATTGGAAGCTGCAGGACAAGTGTTGCTGACGACACGATGGAGAATTTCGCATTGAGAATAATTGCGATTTAAGTTTGTAAAACAAAAGGCTGACTCGAAATAAATAATTAAAAACTTGTTCGAGCTCGATTCGGAAATATATTAAATCTTATTTGAACAAGTTTAATAAGTTTTAAATTAAATTTGGCTTGAGTTTGATTAGTAAAAAAATAATAAAATATGTGGAAGAAAATCAAATTATTCGAACTAGATTTGTATTTGGCTCGATAAGAGTTTTATTCAATTAATAATCAAACCAAACTCAAATATGTATTTTGAAACTCGATAATAATTCAAACTAACTTGAATAACCACTTATTCGGCTCGCCTAGGGGGTGTAAATGATTCGAGTAGAGCCGAACAAGTAAATATTCAAACTTGTTTGAGTTTCAAAATTTGTGTTAGAACTTATTTGCTTGTTAATGGAGCCGAGCTCAACACACTTTAATCGAGCTGAATGAACTTCGAGCTCGAGTAGCTTGACTTTTTTGTACATGTTTTCATCAATATTTATTAATCGAGCCGACTTTCAAAACTTATCAAACACAAAAATTGTTCAAGTTTGATTTGATACGTTGACGATTTGAGATCAAACGAGCTTTTAGCGAACGAGTATCAAGTAACTTAATTCACCTTTCAGCCGTCTCGTCTCTACTAATTTACTGTTTTAATTTTTTTTATTTATTTAAAATGAAGGGGGATACCCTAAATATCTAGCCCGATAAATTTGGGTTGATAGTTATAATCTTGAGACATAAAAACTCTATCTAACTCCGTAAAGGAGGAGAGAACCACAACTTATAGCAGTTTGAATTCGAATTCAGAATCTCTTCCACAAAATAGGAGGTGAATACCACTAAACCAAGGTAATTTACGGTCTCATTGAAAATAGTACACAGTCCAAAGCGCAACTAACCCATAAATATATATATTAACGGCCCATATAAAAGGAGCTGTTTAGTAAATGATCGAGAAGTCCAATTAACTATATAGCCCACATTAAGCCCATGATGCCATTCCCAATAAGCCTGAATATATACCTCAGCTTCTCCAACCCTAATTCTCTCACTCTCACACCAAAACCCTAGCGCCTTCATTTCCCCTCCACCCCAACACCCCCCCCCTCCCCAACCCTAGCGAAATGGCAGCTGCCGCCGCCCGCCCACTCGTCTCCGTTCAATCCCTAGAGAATGACATGGCCACCGACGGTGGCGCCGCCGCCTGCTTGCCACTTCCCGACGTCATGAAGGCTGCGATCCGTCCTGATATCGTCACATTTGTGCACGGACAAATCTCCAACAACGCTCGCCAGCCCTATGCTGTCTCCAAACGCGCCGGTCACCAGACCTCCGCCGAGTCCTGGGGTACCGGCCGTGCCGTCTCACGTATCCCCCGTGTTCCCGGCGGCGGTACCCACCGCGCCGGACAGGGAGCCTTCGGCAACATGTGCCGTGGCGGAAGGATGTTCGCGCCTACTAAGATCTGGCGCCGCTGGCACAGGAGAGTGAACGTTACTCAGAAGCGCCACGCCGTCGTTTCCGCGATCGCCGCTTCTGCCGTTCCTTCGTTGGTGCTTTCGCGCGGACACAAGATTGAGGAAGTTCCTGAATTGCCTCTTGTTGTGTCTGATTCAGCTGAGGCTGTTGAGAAAACCAACGCTGCTCTTAAAATCTTGAAGCAAATCGGAGCGTTGCCTGATGCTGAGAAGGCGAAAGACAGCCACGCTATCCGTGCTGGAGTTGGGAAAATGCGTAACCGGAGGTACATTGCGAGGAAAGGACCATTGGTTGTGTATGGTACTGAGGGAGCTAAGCTTGTTAAGGCTTTCCGCAACATTCCTGGTGTCGAGGTCGCTCACGTTTCGCGCCTCAATCTCCTCAAGCTCGCTCCGGGAGGCCATCTCGGGCGGTTTATTATCTGGACTAAATCGGCATTTGGGAAGCTGGATGAGATTTACGGTACTTTTGACAAGCCTTCTGAGAAGAAGAGTGGATATGTCTTGCCAAGGACTAAGATGGTCAATGCTGACCTGGCAAGGATTATCAACTCTGATGAGGTGCAGTCTGTGGTGAAGCCGATCAAGAAGGACCTCAAGAGGGCTCCATTGAAGAAGAACCCATTGAAGAATCTGAATGTAATGTTGAAGCTCAACCCATATGCAAAGGCTGCCAAGAGGATGGCACTCTTGGCTGAGGCGCAGAGAGTGAAGGCTAAGCAGGAGAAGCTTGATAAGAAGAGGAAGCAAATCACTAAGGTATTGTTGTTTTTGCATGTGTACATTTTCCTGATTGTGATTTCATTTGTGGTTAGTGAAATCAACTCTCGTTTTATCGATTGTTTATATGGTTGTTTATTACATGAATGTCAGTTATACTTCTGTGTGAATGATTTCTTAGGACAAATTTGTTTAGAAGTAATACAGTATGTTGTTTAATCTCCACTTGGACAGGGAGCTAGCAAGATTAAAAGTTTGACTTAGAATGAGCACTTTAGCCTTAAACCTTATGGGCTTGGAATATTTGATTTGGTTGCTAATATACTCGGCTTTTAAGAATTTGCTTTTTAATTTGATTGTAGTTCGTATAGTGGTGGTCCTCATTTGTACTCTGGGCTCACTGCATAGAGCTCACTAATAGTTGATCATGGTCGATGTGCTGGACGGGGTAGCTGCATGACATCTTTGAATGATTTCTTGCATCTTCCACCTCTTTTTATCTGTTCTCACTTTACAGAGCACAATACTCATATACGATTGAGTGTAGTTGCAATTTGCTACTAGCTTGAGGCCCTTTAATTAGTATTAAGCGAACTCCTTGAAAATAAGTCTGCTGACCCCGAATTTTAGTATAGCCTAGATCAGGATCCACACAGTATTAGATTTCTGTTTTATTACTCTTGCTTGCAGTGACGTGGAAGATTTGTGTGAGAAATAAAATTAAACAGAAAAACTGAAATGTGTTAATGTTTGCCCATTTAAGGTGATACATTTTTGTAGTGAAATTACTTGCACTGAAACTGAATATGCGCATATCTGAACCAGATCGATTGACTTCATTTTTTTTCCTTGTCGTTTTTTCTTGTAGGAGGAGGCATCAGCAATCCAATCTGCAAGCAAGACCTGGTACAAGACAATGATCTCAGACAGTGACTACACAGAATTTGACGTCTTCACAAAGTGGTTGGGAGTGTCCCAGTAATTGAATCTCAATTTTGATGTCGTTTAGAACTACATTTTTATATTTGTTTTGTTGGCTGTTCTTTTGGGTTTGTGTTTTAAAGACATATATGGATGACATATGGGATAACTTATCCTAGTTTTACTTTATGATCCTTCTCTCATATGTTCCGGTAGTTTGGAAAATTTGCGTTTATACAAATGTTTTGCATCTGTTATGGCCTTATGGGATAAACCCGAATTTTTCAGTAACCTATTTTCGCATCATGCATCACAGTATCTGTTGGTTATTGAGAATAGGGGTGGCCGTTCGGTTCGGATTGTTCGGACCCCGAATCGACCAGATTGGGTGCTTATTCAGTTTGGCTTATTCCGATAAAAATCGGGTTTGAATTTATACCGAACCCGAACTGAATTACGGGTTTGGGTTTTTATTTTGTTCGGGTAATTCGGGCCCCGAACAAGTTGAATTCTGATTTTTTTATTTTATTTTTTAAAATTAATCAATATAGTATGTTAACACTGAACAACCCTAGTCAAAACTCTTAATTCTGACCCCCAAACCCGAACCCGATTAACCCGAACCCGAATAAACCCCGAACCCGATTAACCCGAACCCGAATAAACCCAGAACCCGATTAAACTGATTAATTTGTTTCGGTTTCGGGTAGCACAATTTCCAAACCCGAAACCCGATTAACCCGAACTCAACAAATCAAACCGAACACCCACCCCTAATTGAGATGGTGTGCAACAAGATGCTTGATAAAATTTTCTTTTAATTCATTAGTATTAGGAAGATGCATCTTTTTAACAAGAGAGAGCTTATATTAGGATGATATTTCTTTTTAACAAGAGAAGAGCTTATGCTGAGGTCCTTGTTAAATCGTGGCTTGATGTTTGATTTGTGATGATAGTATTTCCTAAAAAAAAGGATTTGGGATAATCTTTTTTCGGTAGTCTAATTTTGTCGAGATATGTCATAGTTTGATTCCATGTTGCAAGTTTCGTAATAAAATGACAGGAAAGACGGCGAGCGATTGGTTGGTGTTATGTCGTCATTCTTCATTTTAGATGGAAAATGAAAAAAAATATGTTTTATATAAAAAGATATTAAGAAAATGTTTTGAATGTGAGATGTGGTCGTTTTCTTTGGGAAAATTACACAATCACCCCAGTTGTATTAATAATTACCCAAATTTACCCTCTTATTCTATAACATTGCAATGTACATTTATACAATCACCCATTGTTATAATAATTAATTACACAAATTTACCCTCTTATTCTGGAACATTGTTTACCTTTATCTACTAAGATTAGTTCCTTTTAATGATATTATAATGTGAAATTTCGAAAATACCTTTATCTAAAATTTCGTAATAATTTTTATGACTAAAGTACCCTGAGGGTGAAATGTGTGATTACACATAATGGTAGGGGGTGAAGTTTAATTACACATATTAGTAGGGGTAAAAGTGTAATCATTCCTTCAATTTATTCTCAACGTGAAATTATCTACAATCAACTGTTGGATTTTTACAGTGATAAATTTTGTTGTAAATTTGAGATAAGAAAACAAAAGGAAAATTTTATGGAAATTATTGAATTTGTATTCTACTCTAATTTATCCACCTAATTTTTGTATCTATTATTTAAATAAAGGATGAAATAACGTCTCATCTAAATGAATCAGTAGGGAACAGAACATGCATAAGGAATTGATAAAATATTGCCCTTGTATCTTACTAGAGTGAATGAAATTGCTAAGTACTGTTGAGGCTTTATTTGGACCTGTTTTTCTGATATTCAAGTGTATACTGATGAATTTTGTAGTGGTCTATATCAATTTTGAAATCTTATGCCTCATGCTATGGAGTAGCTACTGTAAGTGCATCGGAAGTTTTACTATTGTACTGATGAACTTGTGATGCTTTAATGGGATTATACAAGCTTCCATTATTTGTTTAGTTTTCTGATTTTATGCAGTGATTATCCATTCTTTTGTGACTACATGAGTTTTAGCTTATGAAAATTCTATTTTTTTTTTCATTTTTGTTGATGAAGATATGGAACTTGGCCCAAATGCTAATTTTTATCCAATGTCACAACAATTTAAGAAAAATTCTAAGCCAAATGCAGTTTGGAGTAGTGATGCACATAAGGTGTTTGTTGATTTGTGTTGTGAGCAAATGTCAAAAGGTAGTAAAGTAGGGACCTTTTTCAGTAGAGATGGATGGAACAAAATTTGTTTTGATTTTGTGCAAAAGACTGGTTTGAACTATGATAAGAAGCAACTGAAAAACCATTGAGACAGTACCAAACAAGATTGGAAAGTGTGGTATAAACTGATGACTTTTGATACGGGACTTGGTTGGGATAATCTCAAAAACACAGTATCTGCATCTGATGAATGGTGGGATGAGTACTTGTAGGTAATTTGTTAATTTTTATTGATTTAGCGAGCTAAAAATCATATTTACCTAATAGAAGAAATTAGAATGAATCATTTTTTAATCTCGTAGGGTAATCCAGATGCTGCAAAATTTCGATACAAAGGACTTGAAAACTCTGAAGAATTGACATCTTTGTTCAAAGAAGGATATGCTACTGGGAAAAATACTTGGGCACTTTCAGAAAGATCTTTACCAAATGATTCTAGTGGACCATGTGAAACCCAACCAAGTCAAAACATGGAGCAAGTAGATTCGGATGTAGAAGTGCAAGTTGAAGAACCAAAGAAAGGACCTAAATCAAATAAAACTAAAAATGGAGTTGGAGAAACTAATGGTTCTCGATGCCATAAAAGAGTTAGGGATCTAAGGGATGAGATTCCACCACCTGAACGCTCTCGTAAAGTTTCAGCTGCTGCAAATATGGATAAATATCTTAGTCGTATTTATGAAACTGTTGAAGCCATGGGTGCGAGATCCGAAAAAACAATGCAAGAATGCGTTAACATACTAAATGAGATGTCTGAAGCGTCAAAAGAAGGCGAGCTTTAATTGTTTGCTTGTAGGTCATTTTTAAAAAGGGAACAAAGAGATTTATTCATCGCTTTGGGGAGTTCAAAGTTGCGGTTCTTGTGGCTTCGAGATGAAAAGACTCAACATGATGCAACTATTAATAGGATTTATTCTGTATAGTCCAAGCTTAATATATTGTAAATGCTTAGGCTAGGTGAAAGACATGAATTTAGTTTCTTTTTGCATTAGTTTTCCATTTAGTTCAAAATGATTAGGCTAGATGAAAGACATGAGTTTAGTATTCTATTTTGCACTAACTTGTTAGTATAAATGTGTTCTTTGTTTATGTTGTCATAGCTTAAATTGTTCATGCTCTATTAATCTATTCTCTATACAGAGAGCTATATTATATATGTAAGTGATTTATTCTTCTTTTATGTAGTAAGATTAATATGTTTGAAGTAATTCAATTAAATAGAGCTAAAAAAAATTGATGCTTTTACATATTTCAGGAGAATTTTGGTCTATGGTGCTTCTAGGCCCTGAACTTGAGGTGAGATTTTGACTTAAAGTTTTTGATATGTCATTTTTCCCATTGCTTTTTCAGTCAATTGAGTGTATGAATTTAGAGTTTTCAAGGACAAGATACGATTTTTATGCGCATAAGGGCTGATGCATTCTTGTGCTTCTTTTATTGAAATAAGATCAGCAACATTCTTATTACTGGATTCTTGGGCTTTTGCTTCCACCTTGCAACATTCAACTTGAAACAAATTGCATTTATTCAAGCCATCCACTTATAAGTTATCTAAGTTTGCATAAACCAAAACTGAAAATCTATGTGGACTGAACCAAGTTATATACTTGCAAAACCATTTCAGACTATGATCAAACCAATAAAGAAGTTGCTACCCTACACATAAAGTACTGTTTATAGATATATACACAATAGTATCGTATTTTACACTCCTTATTGTCTTTTGTTCTAGAAATATGTTAATTTACTGACTTTTTTTCCATTTAAATATTTTGTTAGAAAATGAGTTTTTTTCCTCGTAAAATCTCAGTAAATATCCATTCCTTCTATCGATCAATTCATTCATGGAAAGTAGACATTTGTTTACAGGCTCGCGATCCTGTAGAAAAAATAATATTTATTTAGTAATATATATAATATTACTATATCAAAATCTATGTTCTAACATAAATATATTTAATATATTATATAATATATATTAATAAAAAATTAATAATATATATGTTAATAAAAAAATTAATAATATAATACACATCCTTATTTTTTGATTGCAGAACATATAGTATTACATGGTTCATAAATTTGGCTTGCCATTATTTGAATACTATTTGTTTTTCTTATATTATTTTGTCTTATAGGATATGATGGACTTCGATGAGGAAAATGAACACGAAGAATTCAAAGATCTTGCAGCAGTTGCATTAGTAAGTGTTTTGGTTGGAAAGGTTTTATTATGAGAATCATATGGTGAAGGAGCCATGTAGGGATTCAATATATCGAGGGCATCGCTTCATAATGGATGTCTTAAATGGTCATTCCATACGTTGTCCTGAATTGTTTAGAATGGAAAAACATGTATTTTTGCGACTTGCTAAAGAATTGCGACAAAGAAATTTGTTAGAGGATAGCCGTGAGGTTAGTGTCGAAGAAAAAATGGTTATTTTTCTCATGACTATTGCTCATAATGAAAGGAATAGGATATTACAAAAACATTTTCAACATTCTGGGAAAACTATTAGTCGTCATTTCAACACAGTACTGAAAGCTCTAGCAAGATTTTCCATGTCAATTATTGTCCCACCGTCATTTGAAGAAATACCAAGTTATATACGTAATAATCCTAAATATTGGCCACATTTCAAGGTGATCTTTTAATATTTTTTGCGAATTATTTACTTTACAAACTTTTTAAGAAAAACTATCACATCTATTGATTCTTTCCTTGATTTTTGTAAGGGATGTATTGGTGCAATTGATGGAACACATGTAGATGCAGTCATCCCAATTAGAGAACAACTTTCGTATCGTGGAAGAAAAAAAGGACTACACTCAAAATATTATGGTTGTTTGTTCATTTGATATGTGGTTCACCTTTGTTTGGGCAGGATGGGAAGGAACTGCTCATGATTCTCGCATACTTAATGAAGCTATTAACAAGCCAAGTTTAAAATTCCCCATGCCACCCAAAGGTTAGCACTCTTTTACTAGTCTCTCTCTGTCTATCTCTGTCTCAACAGTTGACATAATTTATATGTATTTTCTCTCTCTAGGTAAATACTATGTTGTTGATGTTGGGTATCCAAATATGCCTGGATTTTTGGCACCTTACAAAGGGGTACGCTATCATGTAAAACAATTTCAAAGGGGGCGTTGAGCAAGTGGACCTAAGGAATTGTTTAATCATACCCACTCCTCCCTGAGGAACATAATTGAGCGATGCTTTAGAGCGTGGAAGTCTCGTTGGTTTTAAAGAAAATGGCTTCATTTCCTTTCCAAACTCAAAGACTAATTGTCGTGGTTTCAATGGCATTACATAACTACATAAGACAAGAAGCAATAGCTGATGAAATATTTAGACGGTATAATGAGGATGAAGGTTACTTTAGTGGCAGTGAAGAGACAGAGACAGACTTAGATGAAGATGAAAATGATAATGGATCCTACGAAGCGATGAATCGGCAACAAAGTGAAGAGATGGCTCTTATACGTGATGCTATCGCCGATTCCATATGCCAAGGGTCTTGATTAAGATGAACTTATTTTGTCAGTTCAATTTCTAGGTTTAAATTTGAAGACCTTGTTTGATGTTATTGTTCAAGTTTTCTCCTTGGATTTTACGTATTTATTGTCTAAGGATATTAGTGAACCTTATGATTATTTTCTGCTTTTTAAAGGATATTATCAGTTAATGGAACTTATGATGACTTCTTTTATATAGGTTAATTAGCAGGTATTCTTTTTCACTCTCTTGTATGTGTTCCTTTTCACTCTCTTGTATGTGTTCCTGTATGCATATCTATTGTGTATGCTTGACTCATGGTTTATCTAATGCTTCTATGTGTGCTTGTGTGAATGTAAATGGTGTCTTTCTTTCCCTCTCTCTCTTACCTGTATCTATCCAGTTTTAACATATGTTAATCTTTTGAAGTCTATCATGTTTGTTCTGTGAACTCAAGCCCGAGCCTTCATCATTTAGGTTACTAAAGAAGGACATGTATCTAGTTATTGAAAAGTGATTAATTATGGCATACAGATTTATTTGGTTAAATTCTTGGAGATGTGAATCAAGGTTGCTGCTGGACAAAATTATAATAGGAACTTAGAATCAAGATTAGGAGGTGGAATTTAGGAAGTTAAACACAGTTATATCTTTCCTGCAGGTCCGCGAGCCTGTAAAAAGAAAATCTACTTATATGTATAATATATATATATATATATATATATGTAGTGACGTACTTGATACATATACTCTAAATTAAGAAATTATTTTTTCATTTCCGAGCTCTAGCTTGAGATCGACTCAATTCAAACCAAGGTCTAGTTTGAGCTCTTTTATTCAGGCACGTCGAGCTTGGACTCATAATTTTGACCCGCGATCGAGCGTGAATGAAACAATTTGGTCAAACTCGACTCGAGCTCGATTGCTCACCCCTTTGATCATGCAAGATCATTTCATAACATACTATTATTTAAATTCTCGAGAATCATATGTTATGATAATTTTTACTTGTTATTTTTGAATAATTAACTTACTCTTTATATTCCTATCGTTATTAATTTTCATGATATTAAGATAATAAATTCGCAGTAATTAGTGTTAACAAAATAAATCGGCTTGACAATTGTGCTTCGAAGTCTAGTTGAAAGTTGAAACAATTTTTCATGATAGTAGCATGTATTAATGACACGTGATTGCTATAAATTTGTTAGAGGGCAATATTGTCAAATGATGCCAATTAAGCACTTTTGAGCTTGTTTACCAAACACAACTCCATATAAGAAAATGGGTTTTTGGTTCTAAAGCACTTTTTAAAATGTGTTTTCACCAAATATTCATTTGTAAGGTAAAAGTACTTTTTAAAAAGCCGACGCTGGAAAAGTCCATTTTGTAAATGGACTTTTAGCTTCCAAACACATCCTTTATTTTCCAATATCTGCGGGAGTCAGTGTCACTCATCCTTGGTAACAGCACGTCAAGGGTCTAGAATCAAGTATGGTAGGACAAATAGCACAACGATACAAACTCAACACTATTTGAGCCTATCGAGAATGTCACTTTTTACAAGCAATTCCAAGACATGGCATAGAAAATCACCATTCTTCGGAATCGGAACTACTAAAAGACTGTATTGAACCGAGAAGGGACAGCTTCATTATTAGGACACGTTGCGGTGAACTTCTGCATTTAATCCCAGGGTTAACACTTTAATATAAGCCCTCATTCTCATAAGTCAAGTTCAATCAAGTAAATACGATGCTATTTATTAAAAACAAAAGGTAAATGAAATGGAGAAGCGAGTTTTCGGCTGAGTGACCAATCTGTATAAATTATCATTAAACAAAAAAAAAAGGAGAAGGATTAATCTGTAGAAGTAGACATAATGAAACTAGAAAATGCATCTTACTGTATAATAGTGTCAGCTATCAGCACCCAAATCCAGCATGAGATTCTCATTTCGCCACGGAAAGATGGATTTCGGGTCACCGAGCCATCCCTAGAACACCTAAAACAAGATGCCAGGCAAGGAAGTTCTAGAAAAAGGCAGAAGCTGTTAGCAAAGAAAGCTATGTGCTGACTGATGACATGAGGAGAGCAAGGAAAAAATAAATGTCCATAGATATAGCAGTTACAGATGGAAAAGATTCGTGTAAACAGCCACACAAGAGCCTAACAAGTTAGCCAGAAAGGAAGTTAAGAACTAAAGAGGAATGTTGAGAAGCTGCTCCAATCAAGACGCGTTGGCACGGAAACGTCCTGCTCAAGCTGGAAAGATCCAAACAGTAAGAGAACAAGATTATAAAGAAAAAAGCTTATGTTCTAATAGATATGAAAAAATATAGCAACTCAAGCCCCAGAGGTACCAGAAACAAGTACAAAGACACAAAAACATATATGAGGGAGGCAGGAGCTTGTGGTTTAGCAACGTCAGGAAGATATAACTTCATGATCCAAATGCCCCTCCAAGTCACTTTATAAATCATCTACTCACGAATCAGCCCCTACTAAAATCTCAATCAAGAACATTGAAATCACAGAACGAGTAAAGAAAATAACTGACGACCATGTCGGGTTCTGTTCGTGCAAGGTTTCACCATTTCCCAATGATTCTGCATATAAACAAGCCACAGGTTCAGAAACAAATATCAACGAGTTATTCAATTTATTTGAGGAGAAGAGACGGCATACAGCACCAGAAAATCAGGCATTTTTCTAGCATAAATGATTATCAAAATCTCATAATAGTAAGTTATAAGTGCGGATAGGCAAATAAATTATACCCTTTGTTCTCATTTTACAAAACCAGAGAAGAACAGCATAATCAGAGTAGACAAGACTTGCTCTTAAACAACAGAATATCGGCCAGGTTGTGCTGAGCCTGGAAGTGACGATGCTTGATTGGAGATATCTTCCAACACACGCTTAAGTTCTACTTTTGCCCTCTTGACAGATTGCTCAGTAGGGCCCTCAATAAATAAGTAAAGCTTTCGTTCCCCTGGTCCTGCAATTTTCCCAGGTGGATAAAATTGCCCTCTAGTTGTGATGGCAGCTCCAGTCCATTCCGAGATAGGACCAAGAGTTTCCTTATGTGTCACCTTCCAACGAGCATTTTGTGGGAAATCATTTATCTCCAATTCTGCTTCGTAATGTTCAGGCAACGCATCAGCCTGAATCTTTGCCAAGTTATGCTGCAAATTCATGGCAGCTGCCAGAGCAGCTGCCCGAGCTGCCCCATCGTTGCTGCCAACTGGCAGCCCTGCCCCAGGCACCGCTGCTGCCACACCTGGAATTGCTAAACCCAGAACACCAGGCAAAGAAACGTGTAATCCGCCATTAGGAATGAGCTGAGATGCTGACATAGGCGTTGGTACTGAACCAACGCTCGCTTTGGATGCAGCAGCAAGGGCAGCAGCCTGAGAAAGGGCAGCTTGGGCAGACATGTCACCACCTGCTTTTCTAACTCCTCCATCTTCATCTTCTGAATCTGATTTATCTTCCTCATAGCCATACTCTTTCGCCTGAGCTTTCTTTGCAGCTCTCCTCACTTCGTCCTCCTCTTCGTTAAATTTAAAACCACTACCACCATAACCGGTACCATGGGCTTGTTCGAGCCCCTGATTAACCTTTGCCATAAATCCATCAGCAAGGGCTTTAAGGTCATCGGGAACACTTTGCTCTGATAATTCTAGGGCTTTTACAAGATCAGGTGCATATCTTGCGTCTTCCTCGGAGACAAATGTGATAGCACAGCCTTTTTTACCAGCTCGACCTGTTCTACCAACACGATGAACATAATCCTCGTAATGGTTAGGGACGTCATAGTTAATGACTAGTTCAAGCTCCTTCACATCCAAACCTCTAGCAGCAATGCTTGTAGCTACCAATAAATTGCATACATTGCTCTTAAAATCAGCTATTGTAGATTCACGGTCTGTCTGATCCTTTGCCCCGTGAAGTGAGAGGCATGGATATCCAGACCTAAGCAAATCCTTAAATAATGCATCACATTTCTCTTGTGAATGAACAAAGATCAACATTTTCCCCTTCTCATACCATTCACCAAGTAGTTCCAAGAGTCGAAAGAACCTATCACTTTCTGGTCTTACCTCAACCAGTTGGGTTATGTCCTTGTTCACAACACTCCTCCCACCTACCTGTATCTCCACAGGTTTATTCAACACTTTACGGGCCAAAATTTCAACTTGACGTGGGAAAGTGGCAGAGAATAGCACGGTCTGACGATCTGGTCTCGTATTTTGAACAATTCTCGTAATTTGAGGTTCAAAACCCATATCAAACATACGATCAGCTTCGTCCATGACCAAGTAAGTCACGCGACGTAGATTTGTAATCTTACCACCACTGGTACAGAGTATGTCAATCATTCTACCAGGTGTACAGACAACAATCTCAGCCCCTCGTTTTAAGTCACTAATTTGCTGAGCAACCCCAGAACCTCCGTATACAGGCACACAGGTGACACCCGTCGCCTTTGCAAACTTCCTTATATCACTGTGGATTTGCTGGACAAGCTCTCTTGTAGGAGCCATAATAAGTCCAATGGGCCCGTCTCCAGACATCAATGGAGGTTGGTCCTTAATATGTCTCAACATTGGCAGCACAAATGCTAGGGTTTTGCCCGATCCTGTTTTTGCAACACCAATGCAGTCTCGACCGCTCATAATTATAGGCAAGGCCTGAGCTTGAATGGACATAGGTTTTTCATAATTCAGCTTCTTTATAGCATCCAAAATTTTAGTCGACAATCCCGTCTGATGCCAAGCTTTGATTGGTTTTGGGACATCCTTCCCATGTATCTTCAATTCCAGTTGTTTCCTATATGCAGCCACCTCTTCAGATGTCATCCTGGAAATCTCCTTCACTTCAATATAGAAATTCTTCCGAAATGGAGGATAGTCAATTTTTGAATGATCAACTATCGATAGCTTCTCAACTTTGGTTTTCTTCACCCGCTTCATGAATTCCTCATCATCTTCATCCTCCGAAGGATTTTCATCATTTTCAACATCTCCGTAGTCCGAATCAGAATCTTCTCCAGGAATAATTCTTCCCATAGATTTCCTTGTTACCTTTTTAAACTTTTCCAAATTTGGTTTACCATTTCTTTCAATCAATTCAGAACCCGAGTCATTAGAACCAAGGGGCACACCACTGTTTAGCTTCTCAACTTCAGGCAACACCATGGAATTCATAAATGCATCTAATGGATCAATTTCATCATCCCCCCCAGCATTTTCGCCATTATCTTGCACAGAAGGGACAATCTCATTGTCAACATCGATGGACATCCCATTGCTCTCCTCACCAACAGGCTTGATAGCTTCATCCTCGTCCATGTCCATTGTTAATTTTCCCTCAGGGCCGGCTTCTTCATCATCAGATTCCCCTTCCAGGGTCCATGCCTTGCCAGACATGGGTTCACGAGTCACTGGCAGCCCAAGTGTTTCTGTCTCAGATTCCTCCTTCTTCCTTTTGAGTTCTTGCCACTCCTGAACTCTCCTTCTCCGCTTTTCCATCTCTTCATCCAATCTCTTCTGCTCTTCAGCAAAGTCCTCTTCCCGAGTCTTCTCTTTCCTGACCCCTGAGTTTTCATCTCGCTTTTCCCTGTCTTGACTGTCATCCCTATGCCGATTATGCTTGCTGCTACGTTCCATATCCCTGTTCTGATTATCCTCCTCTCTCTTGCGCCTTTTCCTTTCACGGTCCCTAACAACATCATCGTCACTACTGTGCCTATCCGTGTCGCGACGTTTTTCCCTATCCTGTGTTTTCTCCCTCTCTTTCCTTTCTCTCTCCCTCTCCCGATCCCTCTCCCTTCTCTCCCTCTCCCTCTCCCTCTCTCGTTCCCTGTCCCGTTCTTCTTCCCTCTCCCGTTCTTTTTCCCTCTCCCTCTCTCGTTCCCTGTCCTGTTCTTTTTCCCTCTCCCTCTCCCTCTCTCGTTCCTTGTCCAGTTCTTTTTCCCTCTCCCTCTCTCGTTCCCTCTCTTTACTCTCCCGTACTCTATCCCTGTCCCTTGCCTTCTCCTTCTCTTTGTCTCTGTCCTTGTCCTTCTCCCTAACTTCCCTATCTCTGTCTACCTCTCTATCTTGTCTGTCCTTCTCTCTGACTTTGGCCTTGTCTCGAACCCTTTCCTTCTCCCTATCTCTGTCCCTGTCCTTCTCCCTCTCTCTATCTTCTCTATCTATGTCTACCTCTTTATCTTCCCTGTCCTTTTCTCTGCCTTTGGCCTTGTCTCGGGCTTTTTCAACATCACGATGCCTGGTTTTCTCCGGTTCCAGCTCCTTCTCACGGCGCCTATGCTTGTGCTTTTCACCGTCTCTGTACTTATCATCCACGCTCTTCTCTCTCTCACGGCGGCTGTCGCGATCCATATCCCTCTGTCTCTCCCCTTTCCTCTCCTTTTCACGATTTCGATCCTCTCTACGATGATTTATCTTTTTCTCCTCCTTTTCTGAACTCTCCCTCCTAGATTTGCCTTTCGGCTCTTCCATTGAGACAGTAACAAATTACAACAGTACTCGTCAATCTTAGGTTCAATTAACAGTAAATCAAGCCTCGCACATCAAGGATTCTGTGAAAACAACATAAATACAAATTTATTTAGCAAAAAGAAGAAAAAAATTATATATATATAAAATACAAAATTTGGTAAGCCAGAAATATATAACGAATATATTAATCAGTTAATTGGCATGCCAAACATATTAGTAATGAGAGAAAGCTACGATTTATCTTCGCACAATATAGATACATACATGATTCAATCCGGAAGATGTGTAAATTAGATTTCTTAACTTGTGAATAAATTGAAACCCTAACAAGCTACAATCGTCTCTCTTTCTTCTTTACTTAGCTTCGCTTGAATTAATCGTACTAAGGTGGCAAATGATTCGGTGAACCTAATCGTAGGCCGGTAAAAAATTACGCACCACCAGTAAGAAACACGCTGATAGCAGATTGAATTAGAGCAGAGTCGTCGGATGTGGAGAAAATGAAGGGAGGTGATAGCGGAAGCTCAATTGAACCCTCCTATGGCGGCGCCAATTCTCAGCACGGCGGCAAAAAGCGGCGGAGACGACGTTCCGGTCGCGGACGGTGAGGGTTTCGATTGGGGGTCAGGGCCCTCGCAAATTCGATATTTAGGTCTCTCTCTAGTTTTGTATAGATGAATGGATTTTAAATTGGTAACCCATGGATTTAAATAGGTGACACTGCACCCGGTGCAATTTGTTGTTGACGGGTCGGGTTGATTGGTTTGGTTATTTACTTATTTTGACGTCAACAAATTGGCATGACAACTAAAAAAAAGTGTGATTCTAGGAGTTGGGTGTAGCATCTACATTAATTGCATTTAATGGTATTGGATAGACTTCAAAACATAGACTTCAAAAGGCCTTTGGTTCTTCCTTTTTAATTTAAAAAATCAACTACATTCGTATATAAATCAATATTTACTAGTTAACTTTTATGTACAAACTATGTAAAAGGAAAATAAAAATTATTAATTAAATAAGATTATGTGATATTTACACTTCTCCATTTTCTTCCAAATGTATCTTCTAATTTCTTACTTACCCAAAAAAAAGGGGTCTCCTTATTTTCGAGCTCCAGCAAAATATATCTTCTATATTTCTTTTTATAAGAGAGGGGCAATTTCGGTGACTCTTCTTATTTTCTGCAAAAGTCATGGAGGACATCTGATGTGATATGCACTTGCCTTCTTGCACATTGAACGTTTTTATACGAGATATTATCCGCTTTGGCCGAAGTCTCATGAGTATGTCCTAAAAGGCGCCTCGCTAGGGAGAGGGGAGCTTGTGGCTTGTAAGTTTCTCAAGATCCCTGTCTCCATCCGGTGTGGGAAGTAATTATATATACATCTGTTTCGAATATAAAACAAACACGAATGAGGTGGATCCGAATAGTCATTCTAAGCCCCGCGATAATTCACAACTTAGAATTATCTTTCAACCCCTGCGTTTGATACGCTAAACGGTGGTTCAAGTCTTAAACGAAAAGTTGATTAAATGTATTCGAACTTCTCTTCATCTTCTTCGAGTGGACTGCAATTGATGAAACTATTTATCATTTTTGAATGAAATAATAACATAGTGAAGGAAAAATTCAAATCCAGATACAAATTACCTATCGATACTTAAATCTAGATACGAGATAATTTATACCTCCATGAGAATCTCTCGATCGAATGTATTATTTTTCAACCTCTGCGTTCGATTCGCTAAACGGTGGTTCATATCTTTAATTGACATTTTAGTTGTTCATTTCGAGTATGAGAATTACAAATGAAAATCTCAAATCAAGATACAAATTACCTATCGATACTTAAATCTGAATACGAGATAATTTATATCTCCAGGAAAGTCTTCAATTCAAAAAAATTACAGGCAATCGAATGCCGATACAAGCCTTGAAAAGGCAAATTCCATCGAATCTAATACTAAATTACATTACGGCTACTCCTAAATTATGCTACGATCTACTCCTACGTTACGCTAAAACTGCTTCTAAGACTAGAATTAATTTTAGGAAAACGAAAATGCAGAAGTCTGATGATCTTGTGATGTCTTTTTGTCTCTGTCCGTGGCTTGTATATATATTTGTCTTTGAGGAACCCACGTTCCTTTCCTTCGGGAACCGCCTTCAACTGCTCTTTCAAATATTTTCGAATTAGCGCGTCTTTGCAGATTATTGGCTATTTGGTCTTCATTTTATTTCTTCGGATTTGATTCTTGGAAATAAACATCTAGGGACTTTCTTTCTGTTATATATATATATATCAAAGAACTTTATTGACATTTTGGTATGTGGTGGGGCAAAAAGGTGTTGAATTATATGATATATAATAAAATATAGTGGTTCAAGTGGGGTATGTATTGAATGACACATTGCTCGAGCATGAATATTTTTGCTACTTGAGCACTTGCTCGAGCTGGAGCGCTCGAGCACTTGACTCGAGCTACCATTTTCTGTGGGCCCAATTTCATTCTTTTCGAATTTCTACAGTTTTGGGCTATTTGGGCTCTGTAATTCGAAAACCCAAATTATTTTATAGTATAAACAACATCATAGGCCCTTCAGACAAGGAGCTTGAGTAGGGACATAGCCTCGATCTTACAAACGACGCCAATATGATGCGGACAAATTATTCATCATAGATCTTCAGGATTTCCTTTATAGTTTCATTTGTGTACCTAGACCTGCAAAAGAAAAGAGAGTTAGAACGCATGCCGAGGGTTTTCCCGGCATTGGCCCTCTAAGGCTCTAGTTATAAATCCACCAGAGAAGTTACTCAAGCCCCTCGTCTGAAGGGGCTCATGATATTCATGTAACTACTTCCCATATCAGATGGAGACGAGTGTCTTGAAAGGTTTATAAGTCCCAAGTTCTCCTCTGCCTAGCAAGACGTCTTTTAAGGACAAACCTGTAAGGCTTCAGCCAAAGTGGATGATACCTTGCGCAAGAGCATCTGGTGTGCAAGAAGGCAAGCGCATGCCACATCAACATCATTTTTAGGGCATAAGTAGTATCTTCTAATTCCTTATAACTGTTCGACGATAAATTTGTGGCCTTTAGGGTATCCACAATGTTTCTAGTTAGGAAATGTTTTTACTAGTTAATAGATGATACAACTCTTTATATTAGTAATTTCTTGCTTTATCTAAATAATGTAAGTTTGGAAGCTGCACACAATGAGGATATTTTTTCTTTTGCATTACTTTTATTATTTGTGTCACCACTATTAAAGTTACATATAAGCTGAATCGGCTTATGATAAGACTTGGATGATGCTTGACGCGAGTTCCAATTTTTCGGACTCAAGCCCTAGCCAATATAGTTGTTCAAAAATTTAAAAATCTTTTTGCTAAATTTTGCAACTTATACAACGACAACAATAGTAATAATAATATAGTAAAAATAGTTATAACAATGATATTATTATTCTTAACAATGATCATGATGATTACAATAATAAATGAATACTCCCAAAATAATGTTATATTGTAAAAAATATTAACAATTCTATAAGTTAGATCCATTATAGTTTTATCATATATTCCAATTATCAGTAACATCCACTACTAACATTTAAAATGATTTGAATAATATTTCACATTACTCCAGGCACATAAATGATTACTCTTAGTATAGACAAATTCGAGGTTGATATACTAAAAAAGAGGGGCCACATATTTCTTCTTTACGTCGTTATATCGTTAAAATACATCTTAAATCACCTACGTATAACGAGATAAACGACCTAACTAGGTCGTAAACTTGGTATTTATGCCATAGGTCCCTATCGAGTCTCAAAATTGCATAACACTACAAGATTTGCGTGTTTCTTCCCACTCGGATCAGGTCAACCCATGACCCGACCCTACGAGGTACGATCCTGGCCGTTCCTTAAAGACACATGGCATCATCATAGTAGAACTTCCAGTTGGCGGAACAGTATTTGTCCAGCATGGATGAACACTATAAATACCCTCATTTATGAAAGAGATGGGAGAAAAAACAGCATTCAATATACTCGTAAGCTTGCTTGTAATTCAGACTAAGACTTAACAGTGCGATTTCATATATACATAAATTTGGATAAATCGTATTCGAATTAGCTATACAATAGGAAAATTACGACATAAATTGGAAGTACGTTAGACTTGATCCCGATGTGGTACGTAGGCAGCTCGATACTTCGAGTGCAGTCTATAATTTTTATTTATTAGTTTTAGTTCGTCTTTACGATGTCATCCTGACCGTAAGGGGAGGGTTAATTTCTGACCTAGATCAGAGGTTAAATGAGTTTGGCTTCAAATAGGTCTAGATACTTAGGTGGTTGAACTAAGTATTTAGGGGCTTATAACTCCTACAGAGCATGAAGTTTGAAACAATGAAGACATTATATTGCATACGACTTTTATTTGTATGAGTATGCTCGAGGTTCGAACTTCCTTGTTTATCTTTACTTTTCACATGAACTTGAACTTGAGCCTGGTAGATTTTGTAAAAGCGCGATTGAAGCTCCAGTTGTACAATTATTTTAAAATATTTATATGTACATTAGTGAAGTTCCATTAAATTAGCACCATTCTTGCACATCTTAGCGGTGTATGATTTATAAGGCTAGATTGATTGACTCAATCCTAATTTGAAAATTCAATTTAAATGTTAAAGGCTTGCAATTTTTGAAAAGTAAATTAAAAGCATATTTTATAATTGTATTAGTTTAGTACGTACAATCCTACAAATAACTTGGATGATCATTGAAAAAATGTAGTAGTCAGTCTAAAGTGGAGGATTTTAGTCTTTAAGTGGGTGGGTTTGGGTCGGGTCCAATATGGGTTAAATTCTGGTGGACCTGACTGGGTGCTATATAAAAAAAATTGCATTTAGCTAGACCTAGAGTGGACCAAACTTGAGCTCGGAGTATACTTAACATGACCTAAAATGGAACCAAGGCAAAATAGCACCAATAATTCTAAAATAACCACACATTTAAGCACACTGCCCACTTTTATACACACTATAAGCATACACTGACATTGCACATATTTACACATACAATACACTTTTTACGCACACTGCACATATTTGAACACACCCAACATGTTTTTTATATACACTGTATACATTTGCACACACAACATACTTTTTACACACACATATCACAAAATTTACAAGCACTGCACATATTTACACAAACCACACATTATTTATATATACTGCACACATTTACACATACCACACTTTTGAAAGTGTGATGTGCGTGTGTGTGTAAATGTGTGTAAAAGGTGTGGAGTGGGAATAAATAGTGTGTTTTGTGTGTGTAAATATGTGTGGTGTGTAAATGTATGTCGTGTGTGTAAAAAATATATTGGGTGTGTATAAAAGGTGTTCAACGTATGATAATAGTGTATTTTGTGTGTGTAATGAGTGTAAATATGTGCATTGTGTGCAAAATACTTCTCGTTTGTGTGAAATGTGTGTAAATTGTGTGTTATATGTGTATTAACATCCTAGTTTGGACCCAATTTCGAACCAAGATAGGTCCAACTTGCAACCAAATTGGATCCAAGTTAGACCCAAGGTGTCTCAACTTGTACCTAAGGCTTATTAAAAATAAATAAGACCAAACTTAAGTCCACCCAAAATAAATCTCTTGTGACCCAACCCAACCTATCCCAATGATTCCAGAACCATTTTGCCACGTCTTCTTCAGTGCAAATACAATTCGCCCCCAAACAATACCCCTCCAACCAAATACTTCATTTTTTATTTTTTTGTAGTTACTAAATAATTCATTGAACTATACAACAATATACTTGCCCTATTATATAGCGTGGCATTGTCTTCATTACATTTAGTATTATTTTTTCTTTTACCTTTTCATTTATCTACCATTTCCCCCTTTTTTTGAGCACTAGTTAAATTTTACCCAATAGATCAAGATTAATTGATTAAAATAATAATTGATTAAATTTAACCACAAATCTATAGCCCAATATGTTAAAATTTCAAACCAGGCCCATAATCTAGCCACAAACTAATTGCCACGTTGCAGTATATCATAGGCCAAATGCCTCCAACCCGGGCCCACCAGCCCACGAATCAGACGAAAAGGCATGATGTAGAGCGCTACGCTGCAACTGCATGCCGCCACGCCGCCTGGATTTGGAAGAAAATGGAATTTGATCGAAGCTTCTCGTTTCTCGCTCCATCTTTATATATGGCTGCGCGCAATCGATCATTCATTATTCTATCTCTATATACAGCAGCTCTTGTTCGTGTGAATTTTTTGTTGGTAATTTTTGCGGCGAGTTTTAAACTGGTGCGTCGGAGAATTCGTTGCGATGGTGAAGTGCTACCCGGTGGTGAGCGCAGAGTATCAGACGGCGGTGGAGAAATGCAGGAAGAAGCTCAGAGGTTTAATTGCCGAGAAAAACTGCGCTCCGATCGTGCTTCGATTGGCGTAAGCTCTCGTTTTCTGCTTCTTGTTCATCTGCCATGTTCGTTTGTACATATTGACCTAGGTCGGGAATAATTTCGAACTTACTCGGTCAGGATATCCTTGTAAGACGAACCAATAATAACCGATTAAGATTATAGACTACATCGGACTATCGAGCTGCCTATGCAAGTCTTACTTAGTTCAAATGGTGTGTATGTCCTGGCTATTATATCATTGATTCGTATGACAAAGTATCTAAATTTATATTATGAGGTTCTACTGTCAAGTCTTAGGTTCAATTATGAAGATACGAGTGAATGGATCTTACGATGGCTATTAAATGTTTAGATGTATGGTCCAGTTTTAATAATAAATGCGAGTATTTATAGCATTTACACGCTGTCTCAGTGGGACGGCAGGATCATATCTCGTAGGGTCGGGTCATGGGTTGATTCGATCGGAATTGGGAGAAACACACGGATCTTTTAATGTTATGCAATTACAGCGCCCATCAGGGACCTCGATGCGCCATTATATCTTTTAAGGCTTAATATTCTGACCATATGAGCCCCATCCCCTTATGTTAAGATTGACCTAACAGCCCAACGAGGTCCAATACCTAAATTTAGGTAGCAATAGAATTAGCCATGTATGCGTGCATATCTTCAGTTCATGCTCTCACTGCATAATTTCATTCTATAAACATGCTAGCAAAACCAACGAAGAGATAGGTTTACACGTCTCATATAAATTTTATGCATGTTTGGAGTCAATTTCTATTTAGTTCTCCTTTGCGTGTGTGTTTGGTTTTTTTTTTTTTTTTTTCCTTCTTTTTTTTGGGGGGGGGGGGGGGGGGGGGGATAATATGAACTCTTGTCACTTCTTTTAACCAAACTGGTGTAATTGTTTTAATCTTCGCATTATGTACAATTTGGGTTTGATAATGCATTTGTTAAGTTCACATCGTTGACTTTACAAACTATGTTGCCATTATAATCATATTTCGAATTATTAATTCAACTTGGCTGCTTCTAGTTGAGGTCACTCGCTATTAGTTGTCTAGGGGTGTTTTTCATGTTTCTAGAGTTCATGAAAAGTTACCAGACCACCTTTTTGACATAATGGATGAGTCGATTCAATTTCTTTAAATTGGCTGGTGGCAAATTTTGTTCAACTTTATCAATTATTAAGTTGGATTGACTATGACAATATTGTAATCACATGGTAAATCCTATCCGTCACTGAAGTACGTTGGAGTGCCATCTCTACTATTACGTCAAATTATATATCTGCCAAATGAAAGAGACCTCATTCTTTGAATGGTACCACAAGTTATCAACAATGATGATTAATTCGCCTAGTTATGGTCTTCAGATGGCACTCGGCTGGAACGTATGATTGGAAAACAAAAACTGGAGGGCCCTTTGGGACAATTAGGCACCCTGACGAGCTTTCTCATGAAGCTAACAATGGACTTGACATTGCTGTTAGGCTATTGGAGCCAATCAAGCAGCAATTCCCCATCCTTAGCTATGCAGACTTTTATCAGGTAACTTTTTCTTCTTTGCTTAGAGTCCAAGTAAGAGGTACCTTGATATATATATATATATATTTTAATATTTTCCGCACAATTGATCTGTTATAGCTGGCTGGCGTTGTTGCTGTTGAAGTAACTGGAGGACCCGAAATTCCTTTTCATCCTGGAAGACAGGTTAGTCTCTCTACTTTCTACTTTCTCGTATGACCATCAAATTAATTGCAGTCAGGAAGTCCAGTAGCAGAAGTCTGCAGTTAAACTAATTCCTCTGTAATGTTGGCATATTATTTGAAATCAGTGAGGTTTGATGCAAGCTATCACTGTGAGGCTAGTTAAATTGCTTGTGTTTTATTTTATGCTTCATATATGTTTCAAGTTCAGAAGCTTATGTGCTTTGCAATTTATTTCATTTGCTGAATACTGTTCAATACAATCAGTCCTATATTGTACTTTCTGGAGCTTTAGCCCTTAGCTTTAGTGCTTTTATGGTTGCCCTGGCTTGCTCTTATCTTTATTTTGTCTAGGTATAGCTCCTTCTTGTTATTTCGGGTTTTGATCCGCTCAAAAAGGTTTCGCATCATTTGTCATTTGCAGATGGCATAAGATACTAGGTCTAATAAAATGAAATGCATTCTAAAAAGTGGGGTTACACTTACAGGTGATTGACTAGAGTAGGATGTAAGCCTTTGGTTAATACCAGGAACTCAAAGGTTTACTCCGTTGTAAGCCTCGTTCTTGATATGAGCCAATCACTAAGGTGGTTTAGGCTAATATATTTGGTGATTTTTTTTCTAGTTGTTTATATGAGACATGATGAGGGAGGGAGTTTCCCTGCAACCAAGGTAACGAGAATGAGTCTCTCGCTCAATGCAAGTTTTCAACTCCGAATGGCGTTCAGATATGGCAGAGAGGCTGCCTTGCATTCAAAAATAGGATAAAAGTAGGAGGAATGCTCTACAAATTCCTAGTTGCTTCAAGGGCATCTATTTAACGGCCTTTTATTTTGGGTATATGCCTCTAGCTTGTTAAATTAGACTATTAGAGGTGGGATTGAGAAAAGCTTAAGATTTTCATAGTTAGACATGATGTTAGGTGACAAGAGTGAGAAGATAATAGTGGCATGTTAGCCGCATTTCAAACAAAAAATTCGGAATGGCATCACTTCATTTATTTATTGCCTTTTTAGAAAAAAAAATCATCTTACAAGCTCATTTCCCTTTTTGGTATGGAACTTCTTATGCATTCAGTCTTGATGATTGAGTTTATATTTAAATTTGAAAAATCTGGTCTCTTGGTTTATCATACTGAAAAATACCTTTGCTTTCAGGACAAAACAGAACCCCCTCCAGAAGGCCGCTTGCCTGATGCCAAGAAAGGTAACCTTTTGTTTGTTTCAAACTCCTAAATCAATTCCAACATACTGGAGACAAGAATCTGATCATGTTTCAATCAAATCCACAGGCACAGACCATTTGAGGGAAGTTTTCGGGCACATGGGTCTTAGTGATAAAGACATTGTTGCTCTATCTGGTGGACATACCCTGGTATTTTATACATTTGAAATCTTACTTAAGTTGATAACATTCTTGCAAAATAACTTGTTTTCATTCCGGTAAATATGTTGTGTGAGAATCTTTCAGGGTAGATGCCATAAAGAAAGATCTGGATTTGAGGGAGCATGGACCCCTAATCCTCTTATATTCGACAACTCTTACTTCAAGTAAGTCCTCAGAACAATTAATTTTTTAGTCACCTATTTGGTTTTAGCATTAATCATTAGTTCTCTATGTTACTGCTAACAAGGTTAAAAAAAGTTTAAAAAACTTGAGAGACATCTATTAATCTGTAACTTCTGAATTTTTGAACATAGGGAACTTCTTAGTGGGGAGAAAGAAGGTCTCCTCCAGTTGCCAACCGACAAAGCTCTGCTGGAGGATCCCGTCTTCCGCCCTCTTGTTGAAAAATACGCTGCAGTAAGCTTGATAATATGATCTACTTAGCAGATTTATTTATTTTTGCTTTTTGTTCATTATATTTTGTGGTAATCGATAGCTTTTGAACTGTTCATACTTTCACTAGGATGAAGATGCCTTCTTTCAAGACTATGCTGAATCTCACTTAAAGCTCTCCGAGCTTGGGTAAGTATCAACAACATAAATGAACTAAAGGGTGGCAGATGGGCTGGTTTGATTGGATTTAAAATGGATCCAAGGTGGACTCTTCTATAGTTTCACAAACAAACATATATCATTTCAATATATTTTTTACTATATGCAATATAAGTATCTATATTTGAATAAGTTATTTATTCTGATTTAATTTTTTAACTTTAGTTCATGTTAAGGATTCAAAATGATCCCACCCTATCAAATCCAGACACTTGAAAAGTATGATCCTACTTTAGTCGAATCAGATCGATGGATCCTGGCTCATACTGCTACCAATGGTGTTGATTGCACCAAATTGCGCGTAAATATTAACGTTTAACGATTTTCTATGTGGTTTAACTCCAGATTTGCGGATGCGGAGTAAATTGCAATGGAAGGTTGGCTGGTGTTATTCTGTGTGATATATGTGATCATTACTTGTATTTAAATTCAGTATGTTTTAGATTAAAAGTGTTGGTGTTGTGCCATTGTAATTTTGCCTATTAAGTATGTGTGTGATCCAGTAACTGTTTTTTGCCAGCCTTTATTCTGATGTATGTATGTGTGTATGTTTGTATGTATGCATGTATAAAACGCACAGAGCAATAAATAATTCGCATATTTATATAATTTCTTGTGTTTTTCTCTGGGCTTTTCTTTAAATTGAAGATCCTTTTTCAAAATTGTAATGATTTCTTAACATTTTGATTGAAAGAATTGGGTAAAAGCAGGGACTTCCTTTTTTCGTACAGAATGTCAGCGACTTTCTCAGGCAAAGTTATCAAAGCATGTTATAAGGAATGTCTTTCTTGATATTCTCTGTTCGACGCCCTTTATGTTCACGGGGAAAATTCATCTATACACCCGGTGTTGTGCAACAAATGGTGCTGATCATGTCAGATCAACAAATGATGATCTTGTGCTAATATGATATGATTTACATCCTTTGTTGTTCAACACCGAGTGTATAGAAGAATATTTTAGTTCGGGTGAGTAGAATATAGTTTCATGTGTTGCGAAAAGTAAGATTGGAACTATTTCATCTCGTATTCTATCTTTTATATACATGTCGTGTATGTGAAAAAATTATTAATTATTTGATGCAGATTTTTTATACAGGTGTGTTTATACGAAATAAAATATGAGATGAAACATCACTTTATACAGAAAATTGAGAATGAAATTACCGTTAAATCCGCTTAAAAAGGGAATAAGTGTAATAGATGTGAAAGAAGGAACATACCTAGATGGCAAAGCAACTTTAGGAAAAAATTAAGCTTGTGGAGTACCTTAATGAGCTAAAATGGTCTAATTTTCTCCAAAGGTGGCTCATTAAACAACTTGATATATTCGAATTAGGTATAGAAATCTTTCACAAAATGTACCAATACTGAAGAGTCAACTCTGGAAAATTGAAGAAACAAAATAATAAAATATATAAAAGACATCAAGAGTATAGAAAAAGTATGTAAATACTTAAACATTAAGAAATCGTAAATGCATTAATATATCATAATGGTTTGAATACAACCCAAAATATGATATTATGAATGCATGCAAGTGGTGTTTGGATTCCACTAAAAAGTCCAAGAAACAAAAGAAAAAGTAGCTCGGAAAGTAATGAAACAACCATGCTTTCTTTAAAGATTAAAGTTTCGATAATCTATCACTTTAACAGAAAGTGGGTTATTAAACAAATAGGCTGGTGATAGTGTCTTGTTTGAGAAATGGGCAAGTCAATTTTCCATATTGCGTGAGCTCTGAGCTATTATATTGTTTAAGGTGATACTACGACCCGCGAATTATATTTGTTATGTAATTTATTTTTTATTTGATGAAAATATTGATGAGTTGTCAATTAAATATATGATCGAGTAGGATATAAACAAGGTTGGAGGCGGGGCACCCACCCCTCAACTTTGAAATATTTTTTTATTTTTGAAATTTCGTCATCCAAAATCTAAAATTATCAAATTTTGTCATTTTTTTAATATTTGCCCCTCGAAATCTAAATCCTAACTTCGTCTCTGAATATAAATATATTTGCAACCATGTAATATCCATCATGGTAGAGTTAATAAATTGACATTGGGCATTTGGACTCGCTCAAACTTGAATATAAAACTCAACATAAGTGAAAAAAGATTTATATGGTGAGTTTGGACTAGATCTATATCCCCAAAACATACACATAACCCATTCGATATTACTTTAATCGTGATTACATATTATCCTCCATAAAAATTATGTTTCACGTTACTAAATAAATGACAATTAGTAACATAAAAAGTGTAAGACAAAAGTACAATTGGTTTTTGATCTTTACTATTTTTATTTGAAAGGGAAAAGAAAAAACGACTTTTTTTCTTTTGTGAAGAATGTTGAAAAATAAAAATAAATAAATTATATATCGTATTTGCTTGCTAAATGGGCTTTTCATAGAGCTTAAAATAGAACCATTTCTCACATAACATTTCTATTGATATCTTTTGTGAGGAATAACATTTCTATTGATATCTTTTGTGAGGAATCCAAGATTTCATCTTCTGTACTTTTAGATTGTTTTGATTATGAATGAAATTACCTTTGCTTAGAAAAAAATCTCTAGCATCCTGGGGGTTCTTTTTTTGAAATGAGAATCTAAAATCTCTAGCATCCTGGGGGTTCTTTTTTTGAAATGAGAATCTTAGGGGTTCAAGTTACTAAACTAAAGTCAAATGGGAATATAATTGCCTTAATTTTGAATGATGTCAGTGAATACTTTCATGCATTTTGCCTTACAATAATATGTAGGGGTTTATGCATTGCTTATCTTGATGTATCTATGTTATATATATAATCTTGATGTATCTATAATATATATATATATATATATATATTAAGTATTTAACTATTATTATAACTTAAAGGCCACACCCATAATCTTAGTTCTTAATTCATTTATTTCCGTAAGTTTTGGGCCATTTCCTCGTAAGAATTATCGAAATGTGCTAAAAGTATTGCTGTTCTTTTTTAATTTTATTTTTTGTGAGGATTTAAATTGGCTTAACACAAATTGTTTTAAACTAAAACGATATATATATCCATTATCTCGTTCCCCATAGCTTATTTTGGATCAAATATAGGTTTATGGCAATATAATAGGAGATAATTTTTAATATTTATTTTCTATATTACTATCCTATGATGTATGGACCTGTGCAATATTCTACCCATATCCGATACGGATAGTTCCAGATATCGTATTTGCCTATTTGGCACAAATTTGAAGTGTTTGAAAATAAAAAAATTAAAAAAATTAAATATCGTATCTAATACAAAATTTAAAATAATTGACACGTTTTGGATACCAGGCCGAGTATATTTTAATATTATACAATATTTGTTGGGTTAAAATAGAAAAAATGATAATATTTTAGATCTTTTATTAAAAATTAAAATTTAAAAGTTAATCAAACACCACATAAATTTAAAAAAGTAGACAAAATTATATTTGTGATTAATCTATTCAGTCAAATTTATTTTTAATATTATATACACATTTATATGTACATATCTATGACTTATCCTAAAATTTAAAAATTTATCGTATTTTATATCAAACACCACATAAAAATTTATCGTATTTTAAATCGTATTTGTCTTCCGCATTTCTACAGTTGTTCTCGCGTGAGCGACCATCGTCCCATACGAGAATGATGCAGCTGGTGGGACCCATGAGTGGTTTGATGTGGGCCAGCCTCATCCTTTTGCTGCCTTCTCCTTTTGTTGTCAGAATGTATAGCCAATAAGTTACTGTCACGTGGTGAATCTAGTTGACTATAATTGACCACTTCAACATGATTAATAGATTCTTTTCCTAAGTCACATATTATTGAATGCCCGAAGAAAAATCAATCTAATAATTACGTAACATATTTTTCCCGCTCTTATAAAATGCTAAAAAATTTAATAAGTTTTGTTAGTCATTAAAAATAAACAAATGATAGTAAAATGAAATACACATAAGAAATTGTCTATCAATAATGGATACATTTAGAAAAGTCACGAGACTTCAAATTCACATATAATTACGTCCTACGTTGCATGGCAGACTTCAACATATAAATAGTTCCGATGACATAAACTATTGAGAATAACTTATCTCACTAGTCCCATCAACGTCTCAATTCAATTTAGAAAACATTTTTTTTTATAAAAAGTGGAAAAAGTAACACAATGGAAAATCATTTCTCTTTACATATTATAAGTCCCTTACAAAAAATTATACCTTTAAAAAAGTTCTGAATTTTAAAAAAAATTATAAAAGTAATAAAAAAATTAAAATTGAGTTTGTGTGCACAACTTGCTGAAAAGCCGAACAAACAGAAGGAGATAGTATAAGTAGTCATAGACATGTTTTTAGTTTTAGCTTCTTTTAATTTTTTTTGGCAAAAAAGTAGAAACACAATCAGTGAAACAAATGGACAAAAAATAATTTAAATTCAACAAAAAACTCAAAATCACTTTTTCCCGTCTTCCCAAACAGGACTTTTCTACTACTTAAATGATTTGAAGCTTCAAGCCACAAACAAATCCTTAAGAAACAACTTAAAAATACATTTTAAAAATATAAATAGCACTAAAGTTTTTAAATGTCTATGCAAATAATTAGGACTATATATATATATATATTGATGCAGAAAAATAGTCATGACGTATAAGTCAAATGTGATTCACAACCACATCAAGAAATAATGAAAAAAAGTGACCTGTAGTGCCAGAGTCCTTCGCACACTTTAACTCCAGGTTTCACACTAGCTCGAGAACTTTTTACTCTCACTGAGATTTTTTAAGTGTATATATATATATATATATACACAGTAATTAACTACTAAATATATATATATATACATACATACATACAGTAATTAACTACTAAGAAAAAGACTCCTGCTCTCAGATATGTTCATCCACTTTTGTTACTAATCTTCTTTCTAGATCACTCCCACTTATTTCATATTTCACTACTCCAAATATTTATCAATTTCATTCTTCTTCTTTCTTTTTTCCTCCCTGTATACTTCTGTAAGCACTCACTTTCTATCTGTCCCCCTTTTCTTTTTTTCATCATTTTTATGGATTCATATTCTTAGTACCCTTTTTTTTCATAATCTTAGAAGAAAGCGACGAAATGGGGACTGTTAGAGATCTCTTTATTTTTCTTTCTTTATATGTTCTTCTTCTCATGGATGCCTCAACTGCCCAGATGCCAGGTTTGTGTTTATATATATATATATATACATACATATATATATATGTGTGTGTGTGTATATATATACTTGTTAATTTGTTTGTTTAGTTTTGAATGTATTTTGAACACTGCTCTGTGTATGATGGATTTGGTTTTTGATTCTGAACAAAATTTATGTTTATATTATCTTTGTTGTCGTTTTTGGAATAGTAAGCCTAAGATTCACTTATTAAGGTAGTTTAAAATAAAGTTCTAATTTATTGGACAACAATAAAGACAGATTTTTTTTTCCTGTGAACATGAAATTAATGTTATATAAAGTACATATGACAAAAATGTATTGTTGTGTATTATGTATTGGAAGCATAATGTTGCATAATTTGCAAAATTAAATCATATTATTACAAACTGATGCTCTGGATTCAAGCATGAAATTTATTAAAGTACTGGTCCAGGTTATAAAGGTGTGATCTTGAACTATTTGAAGTATATCATATTTCAGAGAAAAAATGAGTTGACTTGTCGACTATGGTAGATCTAAGGTTTGTTCTAATTTCTTGCTCGAGCGCGTGTCAACTTACAAGCCTCCGGTTCAAGTTTTTCCCCCTTAGAAAACTGTATAAAGATCCCGTGTAACTTCTCAGCTGTCATAGAATGCATATAAACCTAAATGCAATGGAACCGCACAAGATCCTGATTCTATTTCGTAACGGAACATTTAAAAGTATATACATCTCATAGCTTTCCCACACCCCTTTTGACAAAATAATTCATCGTTTTTTCATCCCATCATTGAGTCTCTCCCTTCCCGATTGTATCTGGTATGCAAGATGGGTTAGAGCGCTAAAGATTTGGTAGCAACCATTCCCTGCTTCGACGGTTCATTTTCATTTTGACCCTCGAGTTATCATTTTACTGAAATCCATTTCTCAATCCACAATTTTCTTTTAAGTCGTGATTGGTGAAAGTCCTCTTCTGCTGCTTCAATGATTTTGTGTGCCTTACTGATATACCAAGCCAGGCTTCTCGTTATCATGAAAAAAATGTACTGGCCCTAGATGAACTACCATATTACTGGGCAACATTATACTTGGAGAACTGCTTTTCCTTTTCTTTCGGTTAAAATGGCAAAAACCATAAAACCAAATCTTAAGAGCCAAAAGTTGATATTTTTGGTTTATTGGTTGGTTTAAGTAGTAAGGTTTTATCCCAAACCACTACTACAGGGTGGTGATGGTCCAGTACAGTAGTCTCAGGCTTTTCCTACTATATCATATATTAAAATTGTACATGAAGCATAATCTAAGCCCATCAATAATCTTTTCTTCTAATATACCTATTAAGTGATTAAGTGATTTACACATACCTATTGAATTTCTTCTAATATATGACCATTTGATGCAGGTTTTCTAAGTGTGGACTGTGGTGGTAACGATAATTTTACAGATGACTTGGGCCTCACCTGGAGTGCCGATAACCATATGTTTAGTGGAGAAACAACTAACATATCTGTAGCCAATGAAACCAGAACGCAGTACAAGACACTAAGATACTTCCCAGCAGATAACAATAAGTACTGCTACACACTCAATGTGGTTAGCCGGACAAGGTATCTTCTAAGAGTGAGCTTCTTGTACGGGGACTTTGATAACAACAACGTATATCCCAAGTTTGACGTTTCGTTTGGGCCTACTCATTGGGCTACAATAGTAATTTCGGATGCTAATACAATAGAGATTGAGGAATTAATATTTCTGGCTACGGATCCTACCATCAGTGTTTGTTTGTCAAATGCTACTACTGGACAGCCCTTTATATCTACCCTTGAGCTTCGACAGTTTAACGGCTCCATCTATTTTAATCAATTTGAAAATCAGTTCTTTCTTAGTGTGTCAGCAAGAATAAACTTTGGCGCAGAGAGTGATGCACCAGTCAGGTATGCTTAAATTTCTGGAGTGAATTGTTCTTTAGAATCATTGAGTGATAGTATCTATTAGGTTGCTTCTGAACTTGAGGATTTGGGACTTGAGAACTAAGGCTTTGTTTGTTTATGCTTTTCAGTTCAAATCCTGAAAAATTCTTGGGGAATGCGTACTTTCGGATTTTGTGATCCAGAATACTGAAAATAGGATTTGAAAACATAAACAAACAAGGCTACAGATTCCCAATCCATACATCAAATCCCTCACATTTGTTTTTTTGGTTACTATGGCTGTCTCTTGGATATGTTTTGGAGTTTGTTTTTTTAATATCAGGAAATGTGTAGTAATAGTAAGTTGTTGATTGTGTTTGGTTAAATTTTTGGAAAATGGTTGGCATTAGTAAAATATGTCAAATCATGTGGGATTTATTGACGTATGATCTGTAAAATGATTGCGTTTGTTATTTTTGTGTAGTTAATTATTTTTGAATGATTATGTGATTAAAAAAATAGTAAAGTGAGAAAGAGAAAATAAAGAATAGTTTGAGTACGTAATTATTGATGAGAGATAATGTGAAGTGATAGATGTGTTGAATTGACAAGTGATTGTACAGGAAAATGTAGAAATATTGGAAATGGGTGTTTTCTTTTCAAAATCAGTTGTCGTGATCCAGAAATGAATTTTCTTTTCGAAAACGTAACCAAACATCGCCTGATTTCAGATTCTTAGCAACCATTTTGAATTATTTTTCAATCATTATGATAAATTTGAAATCCACCCAAGATTTAAGTAATTTAAAATGCTTAGTTCCAATGACCAATCCCTTTCCTCAAGTGCAATCATTAGATGCATACACAACCTTATTGAGTTTTCATGCGTGATTGGAATTAAAATCTTTCTTCACAGGTATCCAGACGATCCATTTGATAGAATGTGGCAATCTGACTTGGTGAAAAAAGCCAACTATCTTGTTGATGTTGCTCCCGGGACAGAAAGAATATCCACCAAAATGCCTATTGATGTCAGCACGGACGAAAGGCCGCCCCAAAAGGTGATGCAGACAGCTGTAGTTGGCAGAAATGGATCATTAACATACCGTATGAACCTTGATGGTTTTCCTGCTAATGGTTGGGCATTTACGTATTTTGCTGAAATAGAAGATTTAGGTCCAAGTGATACTAGAAAATTCAGGCTAGTACTCCCTGGTGCTCCCGATCTTAGCAAGGCTATTGTAAATATTCAAGAGAATGCACAAGGAAAGTATCGTCTATATGAGCCGGGATATTACAACATCTCTCTACCATTCGTGTTAAACTTCAGATTTGGGAAAACTTCTGATTCTACTATGGGCCCTCTCCTTAATGCAATGGAGATAAATAAGTATCTGAAAAAGAGTGATGGCTCTGCAGACGGTGAGAACAAGTTAAAATTTCTTAAACATGTTAACTATGCATTTTTCTCATGTCACTGGTCAATTTAGATTAAATATTGCTTTCTCCTATTAAAGCATCACTTTTTATTAAAGCATTATTTTCTTGTTATTATTCATTAAAGCATCAATTTTTATGATTCATTATTTTCTCGTATTAAAGCATCAAGTTTTATGATTCATTATTTTCTCGTATAAAGCATCAATTTCTATGATTCATTACTTTCTCATTTAAAGCATCAATTTTTATGATTCATTTTTTCTCATCTTCCCATGCAATCTCTGTGCTTGGTTGAAACGAAGAACCCGAGATATTACTTGCATTTTGTGCTTTCACTCAATAATCTCTAATACTTTTGTTGAGTTTCAGGACCAGTTCTTGCTGCTGTAACTACGGCTTATTCATCAGCTGACTGGGCGCAAGAGGGTGGTGATCCATGCCTCCCGGCTCCATGGTCGTGGGTCCAGTGTAGTTCTGATCCCCAACCAAGAATAACATCAATGTAAGATATTGTACTAATAAAGATGTATTAAGTTTCTATTTTGACTGTTATAAGTTTAACCTACACCTGAAAATCTTATTTTTGTGCTTGTGCAGTAAATTATCTGGGAAGAATTTGTCAGGACCAATTCCACTAGAGTTCACAAGGTTGAGCGGCCTAGCTGAGTTGTAAGTTGTGGGCTCCTCCATTTTATTTATTGATTCGAATCTTCTTTTCTTTGGACCGTGATCAAATGTTTTAACTTATAACTTTCGATGTTACATTTTTATTTGTTTATTGCAGATGGCTTGATAACAACTCACTGAGTGGATCAATTCCCGATTTTTCTGGATGCCCAAACTTGAGAAAGATGTAAAGTGTAATCCAATACTTGTGCTTAGTATATTACTGTATTTGCTTAGAGCAACTGACGACTTGTTCTCTGTCGCAGACATCTTGAGGATAATCACTTCACGGGCGAGCTGCCTTCTTCCTTGGCAGGTCTTAACAATTTGAGGGAATTGTAAGTTGAAAAGCCAAAAATCAATATTAGCTTTTCTTTACAAATATTTTCCACTGTTTCAAACTTGAATTTTCGTTAGGAAAAATTCTTCTAGAGAATAAGACTGTTATTGTTAGTTCTCACACTTATAATTTGGATTAAAATGTTTATTACTGTTTGCATGACTAATTATGCAGGTATATTCAAAACAATATGTTGTCAGGAAACTTGCCATCTGGTCTTCTCAATAAAGATCTGGTTTTGAAGTGAGTATTTCAATATTAAGTTGAAGGCTTAAAATTACTATCTATTTGGCAGTTTTGATAATATTCTTCGGTGTTTTGTCATATATCAAATTTTTTACATCCTATATGTTATCATGGAGCGACAATATAATACGGCCATGCTGAGCTGTATAACCTTTCTTTTCTACTTTCAGTTTGCATCTATATGTGTAATATTTTTTTGGGTATAAAATCTTGTATATGCTGTTAACATTTCAAGAGAAGTGGAAGAAGAAAACTGCTTTTTTTCTTTTTAATATTTTCCAATCAGAATTCTGACTCTACCTCAGTTATTGCTCAAAACACATTTCGACGTTCCTCTTAGCAAATTTTTTGTTTGCTTAACCTCCACATTTTATCACATTGACTACAGCTACACTGGAAACACGAATCTTCATAGGGGAGGCAGCGGAGGGAACCGTAAGAAAATTATTATAGGATCATCAGTGGGAGCTGCTGTTCTGCTCATCGCTACTATTATCGCCTGCATCCTATTGCCCAAAGGAAAGAAGAATATTCTTAAGCAGGGTGAGATGCATACTATTTATAAGCTGAGTACAAATTATATATTATAAAGTTAGATTGACACTTCTAGTTTCTTTTTTTCGGCTGTAGGAAAATTCCAACATGATTACTCTGCTAAGAAGCTTGCATCTTCCCTGGATACTGCAACCGAAGCTGCACACTACTTCACGTTATCTGAGATTGAGGATGCCACAAAGAACTTTGAGAGAAAAATTGGATCAGGAGGCTTTGGGGTTGTGTATTATGGGAGATTGAAAGATGGAAAAGAAATTGCAGTGAAAATTCTGACTAATGACTCCTTTCAAGGGAAGCGAGAATTTTCAAACGAGGTATTATCTTATTATCACGAGTTTCTTTGCTATGATTAATGATAGGGGTGCACACGAGCCAAGCTGGAGCTGAGCTTGACCAAATTGCTCGACTCAAGTTCGAGAACTCAACGAACCAGAATTATAGAGCTCGAACTCGAGCTCCAAATTAAAAAAATTAAAAAATAATATATATGTTTTATTAAATGAGTATATATATATATATAAATTACTAAATTACATCATGATAAATATTAAATTCACCACTGTATATATAATATTAAATATATTCTCATATATATATATATATATATATTTTAATTTACCGACTCGTGAGCCTGCAAACAGGTATAGTTGAGCGGGACCGGCTTGGTAAGAAGCTCGGCTCCTCAAGCTCGAGCTCTAATCAAGCCGGCTCGTGAACCCTAGTTTATAACATGTTAATCCTTTATTTCATGTGACAAGCATTTGTTTGGAACGGCTTGGTTCGAGGATATAACTTTTTCTTCTTCGTTATATTTGCTTGAGGTTGCCTTGATACCGAATTGTGATCTTAAACCAGGTGTCTCTTCTCTCAAGGATACATCATAGAAATCTCGTACAGTTTCTTGGATATTGCCAAGAAAATGACAAAAGTATTCTTGTGTATGAGTTTATGCATAATGGGACTCTCAAGGAACATCTTTACGGTACGTATTTTCTTTTTAAATAAAGATGACTTAAGTTAATGTTTACTCAACCAAATACATATTATGATAGGGCCGCGTGGAAGAGGTGTTAATTGGATCAAGCGCCTCGAGATTGCTGAAGATGCTGCAAAAGGTTGGTTATTCAGACTGAATTACTTTATCTTAAATCAACTCATTCTTACTTGCACCGAAAATAAAAATAAAAAAGAATCCGAAAAAAATAAGAAAAATAAATTATCATATAATTGTCTTCTCATGCTTGTTTCAGGGATTGAGTACCTTCACACTGGTTGTGTTCCTATGATCATCCATCGGGATTTGAAGACGAGCAATATTCTTCTTGACAAGAACATGAGAGCTAAGGTCTCTGATTTTGGCCTTTCAAAATTAGCGGTAGATGGAGCTTCTCATGTGTCGAGCATAGTTAGAGGAACTGTTGGTTATCTTGATCCCGAGTAAGACTTTTTTTTTTCCGTTGGGTTTTCAATATATCTGTCAAATAGTGCCACATTGTGCATGTTTTCAAACATGAAAACGTGACATTTAAAGCATTATTATAGTATATATCATTAAGTGATATAATTTGTAGACGTATTTATGCTAGTTCACATATCATATCCGTTTATATTGTGTATTTTCCTAACACTGCTACTTATTATTTCTCCTCCTTTTGTGTTATGCAGGTATTACATCTCCCAGCAGCTGACAGACAAAAGCGATGTATATAGTTTTGGGGTTATTCTCCTGGAGCTAATATCTGGTCAAGAGGCAATCTCTAATGAAAACTTCGGCCTTAACTGTCGAAATATAGTCCAATGGGTAAGATTTGTCAATACTGATTTTAAGTTGAGAATCCAAATTAGTTTATTAATTTTCTTGAGCTCTATAAGATGAAGTTGCTTGCTGGTTACTTATCCGTTTGAGAGGTCTAAAATTGGCATCTCCGTTTTATACAGCTTTCTCCCTTTTTCGAGATTTTGTGTTGTATGGGTGATTCTTAATGAGTTCGGAGACTCCAGGTCGCAGAACCATCACAACCTTCTGTGTATAAACACTTGTGATTGTCCTGAGACGGTGGGACCCAAACTCAACTGAATCCATATTAGACATTGATCCCGTAAAGTCCCCGGGGATGAAGTATCCTTGAGAAACCTATTTGAATGCATCACGGACGAACTGTTTTTAACCTAAAGAACATCTATTTTCTAACCAAACATTGGTGTAACTTTTTGGGATAACTGCATGCCCATACTCTCACTTATTAGGTAATTATCACGATCTTAGGTTGCAAATTACAAAGACACCCCGTATTCGAGCAATTCTAAAAACATGGGGGTAAAATTGTAATTTACTCTTTACTAACAGGGGAGGTTATGGTAATTTCTCGAACCTCAAAATGTTTTTTCGTAATTAGGGTCTCACGCAGGGGTTGTTTATCTAATTTATCCTAACTTTTGTTACTAATGCTAAACGTACTGCAGGCAAAGATGCACATTGAGAGTGGTGACATTCAAGGAATAATCGACCCAGCATTACATGAATACGACATCCAATCCATGTGGAAAATAGCCGAGAAAGCTTTGATGTGTGTTCAGGCCCATGGGAGCATGAGGCCGTCGATTTCTGAAGTCATTAAGGAGATTCAAGATGCTCTCGCGATCGAAAAGGGTGCAGAAACAATTAGAGAAGGCAGTTCAGATGAAATCTCGAGGCATTCTGTTCATTCGTCTTTGAACATGGGTTCATTGGATTTGGGTGCCAGCGAGCATTATGTGTCCATCGATGACTCTCTTGCACGCCCAGCGCCTCGATAGAACTTTAGCTATGATCAAGCAGTTAATATTTTCTTTCCTATTTTTTGATTGATGAAACTCTTGGATATTAGATTTTGTGATCTTAAGTTCTGGGATTGTAGCAATTTTTCTTCTTTTTGGTGATGTAGAGAAAAGTGTAAATTCTGAAGTTCTTGAAAGAGTATATACATAGTGATGATCTTTTTTCGTAATCCTGAGAATTTGTACCCTTCATTTGGTGCTTGGAAATTGGAATTGAAACTCGACTGGAAAATTTTCTAATTAGTGCTGTTAGATATTTAACATTCATCCTCCTTTGTTATGTTAACACAGTGTATTTCAGCCTAAATACCATGGCTGTGTTTGTTTTTATTTTCAAACAAACTTTGGTCAAAACTTGTTTGCTTTATTTTTTTGACCAAAACATTCTTTAGAGTGGCTACTAATTACATCAATTAAAAAAAAATAATAATAAAAATATATATATATAATCATAATATTATAATCATTTAAATTTATATTATATTATATTTTTCAATTATTAACTAATTATAAATACAACTTTTTAGATAAAAATTTACATGATTTGACTGCTACAGTAACTTTTATTTTTTCTGAAAAAAATCAAATACAAAATCAAATACATTTTCATCAAAATACACAACTCCCAATAAATTTTTTCACTAAAAATACTATCAAAATAAAAACAAACAACAGCCCATGATTTTGGGCCCTAACTAAATTTTGAATTCAAAGCCCACACTCTTTTTTTAGGCACCTCCAACTTTTCTGCTTCTTTTATCTTATATCTATACTTCTATACATGGTTCTAATTTTCTTTTCTTTTTTACCGAATTATCTGAATTTTTTTTTGTTTTTCATGGAAAAGAAAACTTAATGGATTTTCAAAATTACATTACTTCTTAAAAAACTCTCAACATTTCTATAGTTTCCACGAAAACTCTCAAAGTTTCCATAGTTTCTATAGAAACTTTTCAAAAAGAGTTGTTACTCTATTGACCAAACTAATAGAGATCTCAAATCTCAGAATTTTAGGCAAAAGAGAATTAAAAAAAGGAGAAGCAAAGAATAATCAATCTAACAATCTACCAAATTAAGTCCTAAATAGAATCAAATAAATCCCCTACATAATCAACCAAATCATACAAGAACTTTGTTTATCTGCAAATGGGCACACAACAAATCAGAATGAATTAAGAATATTAGAGGTGACAATTTTCCTTATGACCTTGCACATGATAGTAATTATGATAATATGGGTAATTTGAATATATAAGAAGGATATGTGTGAATGAAGATTATTGAGCCTCTTCACAAAAATATCATACTCGAACTAGTAAACCAAATATTTATTTCACGGAGGAGCAATTTTTTTATCATGCGATTCATGATGACTCGATCAAAATATGATTATCACACTTGTTTTTTTTTTTTTTTTATAGTAATTTGCATATGTGTTTGAAACCATAGTATCACTGATATTAAATTTTTTTGGCAATAAAACTTTTAAAATTTAATATTTCACAATTTAAGTTATTGACTTTGTACTGAATAAAAAATGGAGCAACTCTCATTTTCTTCTTTTACAATATCCCTCTATTGTTTCTTCTAGCATTTTGCAAGTTTTTTTATGACGTTTTCGAAAAGTTTCTGATATTTTACAACTCGAAACTTTTTTTCGAACGAAATTTTAATCCTTGCTTCTATACTTATATATAAAGTGAGGAGGCTTTAGAGTAACTATTTTTGATATGCCAACTTTTTGGTATGACATTTTACACTTCCGACAATTTTGACAAGTGTTATATGTAGTTTCTTCCAACCCTTTATTTCTTCTCTCTCTTCTTCCACGAAAAATTTAAAGAAATATTATATATTTTTTTAAAAAATCAAAAAATACCATAAATTTGACCGAGTATCAGAAAATACCACAAAATGCCTTGGGCCAAGGCGTGATCACTCCAAAAAGTGGTGGTTACAAGATAAAGTTGTCAGGTCACGTGACCAACTTTATATATATATATATATATATTTTTTTGTATTTGTTTATTTTCCTTATTTCTCGCTCATTTTTCTCGTTCTTTCGTGCATTTTTAAGTTTCGACTTGAACATATAAATTGTAAATTTTCATATAAATTTTGTAACCACACAAGAATGGACTCATTCCGATACACGAGTGAAGAAATATGACAAGTAAAAAAAGGACACATTAGAACAATTTTTTAAAGAAAATAATAACGTTGTCTATGTTTCCGACTCATTTTTCTCTCTTTTTCGTGCATTTTTGAGTTTTAACTTAAACACATAAATTGTAGATTTTCATATAAACTTTGTAACCACACAAGAATGGACTCATTCCGATACCTGAGTGAAGAAATATGACAAGTAAAAAAGAACACACATATACGAATTTTCCGAAAAAAAATATTTTTTTGTCGTCTTGGGGATGATTTTTCGACCTTTTTTTTACATTTTCAGGCTTCGACTTCAACACAAAAAATGTAGATTGACTCACAAAGTTTGTAACGGTATAAGAATTGATTCATTTTGATATCCGAGTGAAAAAATACAACATGTTAAAACGGAACGGATTTTTCCGAAAAAAATATTTTTTCGTCATCTTCGAGATGATTTTTCGACCTTTTTTGTACATTTTCAGGCTTCGACTTCAACACAAAAAATGTAGATTGACTCACAAAGCTTGTAACGGTATAAGAATTGATTCATTTCGATATTTGAGTAAAAAAATACAATATGTTAAAACGGAATGGATTTTTCGGAAAAAAATATTTTTCATCATCTTCGGGATGATTTTTCTACACTTTTTGTACATTTTCAGGCTTCGACTTCAACACTAAAAATGTAGATTGACTCACAAAGTTTGTAACGGTATAAGAATTGATTTATTTCAATATCCGGGTGAAAATATACAATATGTTAAAATGGAACTGATTTTTCAGAAAAAAATATTTTTTCGTCATCTTCGGGATGATTTTTTGACCTTTTTTGTATATTTTCAGGCTTCGACTTCAACACAAAAAATGTAGATTGACTCACAAAGTTTGTAATGGTATAAGAATTGATTCATTTCGATATCCGAGTGAAAAAATACCATATGTTAAAACGGAACGGATTTTTCGGAAAAAAATATTTTTCATCATCTTCGGGATGATTTTTCGACATTTTTTGTACATTTTTAGGTTTTGACTTAAACACTAAAAATGTAGATTGACTCGCAAAGTTTGTAACGGTATAAGAATTGATTCATTTTGATATCCGGGTGAAAATATACAATATGTTAAAAAAGACATATATACGAATTTTTTTAAAAAAAACAAATTTCGTCATCTTTGGGATGATTTTTCTACATTTTTTGTATATTTTCGGGCTTCAACTTCAACACAAAAAATATAGATTGACTCACAAAGTTTATAACAGTGCAAGAATTGATTTATTTCGATATTCAGGTTTAAAAATATATTAAATTTAATAAAGACATTATTAAACATGTTGTATTTTTTCATGCGGATATCGAAATAAATCAATTTTTACACCGTTACAAACTTTGTGAGTCAATCTACATTTTTTGTTTTGAAGTTGAAGCCAAAAAATGTATAAAAAATGTAGAAAAATCATCCCGAAGATGACGAGAAATTTTTTTTTTTCCAAAAAATTCGTATATATATGTCCTTTTTAACATATTGTATATTTTCACCCGGATATCGAAATAAATCAATTCTTATACCGTTACAAACTTTGTGAGTCAATCTACATTTTTAGTGTTGAAGTCGAAGCCTGAAAATGTACAAAAAATGTAGAAAAATCATCTTGAAGATGATGAAAAATATTTTTTTCCGAAAAATTCATTCTGTTTTAACATATTGTATTTTTTCACTCGGATATCGAAATGAATCAATTCTTATACCGTTACAAACTTTGTGAGTCAATCTACATTTTTTGTGTTGAAGTTGAAGCCTGAAAATGTACAAAAAAGGTCGAAAAATCATCCCGAAGATGACGAAAAAATATTTTTTTCGGAAAAATCTGTTCCGTTTTAACATGTTGTATTTTTTCACTCGGATATCAAAATGAATCAATTCTCATACCGTTACAAACTTTGTGAGTCAATCTACATTTTTTGTGTTGAAGTCGAGGCTTGAAAATGTAAAAAAAACATCGAAAAATCATCCCAAAGACGACAAAAAAATATTTTTTTTCGAAAAATCCGTATGTGTGTTCTTTTTTACTTGTCATATTTGTTCACTCAGGTATCGGAATGAGTCCTTTCTTGTGTGGTTACAAAGTTTATATGAAAATCTACAATTTATGTGTTCAAGTCAAAACTCAAAAATGAACGAAAAAGGGAGAAAAATGAGACGGAAACATAGACAACGTTATTATTTTTTTAAAAAAATTGTTCTGATGTGTCCTTTTTTACTTGTCATATTTCTTTACTCGTGTATCGGAATGAGTCCATTCTTGTGTGGTTACAAAATCTATATGAAAATTTACAATTTATATGTTCAAGTCGAAACTCAAAAATGCACGAAAAAACGAGAAAAATGAGCGAGAAATAAGGAAAATAAACAAAATACAAAAAATAAAATAAAAAATATATAAAGTTGGTCACGCCTTGGCCCAAGACGTGACCTGACAACTTTATCTGTCACGCCTTGGGCCAAGGCGTGACCACCACTTTTTGCAGTGATCACGCCTTGACCCAAGGCGTTTTGTGGTGTTTTTTGATACCCGGTCAAATTTATGGTATTTTTTGAATTTTTTTTTAAAATATAATATTTCTCTCCAAATATTCCTTTCTTTTTGTTATTTGTTTTTTCTCCTTTTTATTGCATTAATTTCTATCTATCTATAATAATTGACATAAAAACATAGGTAAAATTTATACTCAGCATAATTTCTAACAAGACATTTGACAGTGATAAATTTTCATATAACAAAATAATAAATTAATTAATCTTTCTAATTCATATTTTTTTTAAAATTAAGCATACGCGTCGAGTATGCCACCATGACTAGTTCTTTATTAAAAGACCCATGACCCATTAAGATCCTAATAAGTCAAAGTATTGAAAAGCCCTTCAAGTTCCCTAGCATTAGGATGTTTCTTCTCTCCCACGACAAAATTTTTCTCAAGTTTCAACGTCAAGTTTTCACCTTCTAAAAAGTTTCACCCAGGAATTATGCAAGCTTTGTATTTTTTCTCTCCTTAATTTTTTTCGTCATTTTTATATTTTTTTTGCTAATTAAAACAAAATTTTAACACTATATTATAATTGTTTAATAGAAAACCAATATTCCGACGCCTCGGGGCTTACGCCTTGCCCTGCCCCCTCCCCATGCTAAAGCTTTTTAAAACACTAATGTAAACTAATGGTTGTGGCGCTCTCTGCGAGTGCATACTTATTGATTTAGAATTGTATATTTCTTCGTTTATTTGATCTTAACTTTTTTTTGAATATATGAGTGTGTTTCAAATTCATGAATCAAAATATAGTTTCAAAATAATACACACACACATATTTATATATAGTCAAAGAAATTAATTACAAAATAGAGAGAAAAGATAAATAATTGGAAAATAAGAGCTCAATAAGTTATCGTACAGGAACCCGGTAATAGTAAGTAGGTGGATACGTAAATATCGCCAAAAAGACACGTGGTCTAATAATATCAAACAATTCCCACCTACCTAAATTACATTAAATTGATTAATCCAACGGTGTATATATTACCTAACCCCATTTTTCTCCATTTCCCAATCTCTCAATCTCAGTCGTCGTCTCCTCCACCATTTCTCCACCCTCCGATCATTTCTCTCCCGCCCAAATACAAATACCAGGTAAGTACTAACCACTCTCTCTCTCTAAACCTTCTCTCTCTCACATCCATGGATTTATCAGTTGACGTTTGGGTGAAATTGTTAGGGTTTTCAATCGAATGGCGGACGGAAATTCGTCGCAGGGAGCTCCGGGGAGTCCTGCCGGCGGCAGCCACGACAGCGGCGGCGATCTGAGCCCCCGATCTGGCGTCCGCGAGCAGGATAGGTTTTTACCGATTGCGAATATTAGCAGGATCATGAAGAAGGCGCTCCCTGCTAATGCGAAGATTGCAAAGGACGCGAAGGAGACGGTGCAGGAATGTGTTTCGGAGTTTATTAGCTTCGTCACCAGCGAGTATGTCGTTGGACTTTCGATTGTTACGAATTACGATAGCGTGCGATTTCTTGTTTGTGTTTTGCATTTCTGATGTATTGATTAGAGTCTCGGTAGATGAAGAATTTGACATGATTTTGCCTTTTGTGTTTTTTTAATCGAATTAGCTATCTATGATGAAGAATTTGACATGATTTTGCCTTTTGTGTTTTTCGAATTAGCTATCTATTGTTTTCTGGGAGTTATGTCCGTAATCGGATGTGTGCTAGCTTGTACTCATCTTTTAGAAAGTGTGAGACCAGTAGCTCAAGAGATTTTTGCATGGTCACTGGTTTATAAGTTAATATTTGCATGTGTAGATGTTTTATCTGAGTATGTGCAGAGGTCTGTGTGAATGGCGTGTTCGAGTCTGTGTATTTTGTAGATTTATGCGTGGGTGATTTGGTTGAGACCAGAAACTAAGTGTTTTTTGGGTTGGAATGTGAAGGGCAAGTGATAAGTGCCAGAGAGAGAAAAGAAAGACAATCAATGGGGATGATTTGCTATGGGCTATGGCGACTCTAGGTTTTGAAGATTATATTGATCCTCTTAAGGTGTACCTGGCAAGGTACAGAGAGGTAATTGTCTTCTCTTTTTTCTATTAATCTTTCGTTTAAAATTATTTGTTTGGGATGCTATTTTGTGGTATTATGTTGCAACTGATAATGTTCTGTCTTTCTGTGCTTGCATTTCTTGGACTGCTCTTGGTGTGGCAGATGGAGGTGAGTTAATTGATTGTAACTTTCCTCCACAGGCTTTCTTTATGACCATTTTCTTTTGAAAACGTTGGACGTTTATTTATGTTTCTCAACAGGGTGATACCAAGGGATCAACTAAGGGTGCAGATGGATCCGCGAGGAAGGATGGATTACCACAACCAAGTCCGACGCAGGTAAGCTTTCACATTAGTTCTCATGTGCTTCTGTGCTCTCTTAGACTGGCTCCAGTATTACTAATGTTTATGAATTTCAAACTTATGGGCGTTGCTTAATCATTATATCCTGTAACGTCCACAGCTTGTTCAGCAGGGTTCTTTTTCACAAGGCATGAGTTATGGGAACACACAGGTATGTAAAACCCATTCTGTCTGTTTATAGTATCATGTATTTATTAGTAAGTTTGGGTGTAGAGTGTGTTTGTTTTCTTCTCTTTCAGCACTTTTGGCTAGAATTGTCATCTTGAGCATACTTTATCATGTGCTTGAAAGTTACCTGGTTAGATCTGGCCCAGCAGTTATCTGTGACTGAACATGATACGGTACTTGACTTCTTAAGGATGTTAGTTCAATCTCGTGTTTAAAAGAAAAACTGATAATAAGGAGTTTTCATTGGCTTTATGGCACAATTTCTCCACATCTAGATTATATCTTCTTGACCATCACATTAATGAATAATTACAGTAGCTATGTATTCTGCCTTACCAAAATCAGATATATGCTGGTGACTTATCTGAGCTTTTATATCACTATTCCTGTAATTTGGGACAAGGAAATTGCAAATCCTCTACTTTACTGATAATTACTGTTCCAGTTTGGTGAAATGGATGTGTGGACGTTGAAACAATAATGGAATCCGTGGATTGCTTAATTATGTGTATTGACTGTCATTTATCAATATGCAAGAAAATTCAAAATTTATAATGCATCTACATTGATTAGCATATTTTTCTTTGTGGAGAGGTTGCCTTTCTTACCTTAATTGTCATAAATACAACTAATAACAGATGGACAAGGCAAAGGAAACTTGCGAATTTAGTAATAGAAAGCAAAATGTTAAGTAAAGGAGGTTTTCCATAGTTTTGGGTCGTTGTGATTTTGAATGTGAAGCCGAAAACTTTTGTTTGGCGAATTACTCTTAACTATTCCTCCAGTCTATTCACCCTTATAGCGCCCGTGTCATTTGAAGAAATTCACTGATTCAAATGTCTTATGTTCACTGACTAGTTTCTGAATGCTATTGCAGTTGGAGTATGTGCATGTATTCGTACTATTTGCTGGCAGTCATTTTTTGTCCATTAATGTTTCACCTCCAAACGATTAGTTTTTTGTCAAGTGGCTGTATCATCACATTGCTTCCTCTTGTTGGATGAATGAATTTATTGCTCTTTTGGGGAAGTAGAATTACCATTAAGCTGTATTTAGTTCTGAGTGGTTTTCCTTTGTGCATATGTAGCAACAACCTCAACACGTGATGGTCCCGATGCAAGGCATGGATTAGATTAGCTCGTCTTCTGCCAATGTCACCCTCCTGTTGGAGAGACTGCCCAAGTCCAAAATGAAGTTCATATTGGCTGTAAAACTCTCTTTCACCTCATTTTTTATTGTCTTCTATGTCATAGCTATATTGAACTAGTTTCTAGTATAAGTTTGTACATTCAGGAGTCTATCTGTGTAGGTTTATTGAAGTCAAGATTGATAATTTATTGTTCATCTAAATTTCTTCGGCTTCAGTTCTTCTTTCCTATTCGTATCACCTTAGTAAGGTGGTAATGTGCTTAAAAAAGCATGGACTAAAGGGCTGGAAAAATCTATGGTGGATCGAGAGCATTGTTTCTGGTCCACTATCCACCATAAATTCATAAATGGTGGGGTGATTTTTATCACCCATCAATCCTGTGAAAAATACTCCGTCACCTGTGATTATGTGATAGATATTGGACCGGGAGCATTGCTGTCAGCCACCCAAAGAATTATCCAGCCGACTATAGAATTATTTCCGAAGGGCCGCTTTCTTATGGTCAATAAAATATGTCCCACTTGTGTCAGTATTAAAGAGATCATTAGTACGATGACTGTTTGTACTTATTTGATATTTAGGTAAAAAGCAATTTGCATATTCCAATAATAGTCAGGTCGGCATGCCAATAATTTCATTCTTTAATTCCAGTACATGCGTACGGGGGTAATATTCATTTTCGCCCTCAATACTAATTCTTGAGTTTATGACTTAAATTCGTGCCAATTCAATCCTTCAACCAATCTCTGACGTTCGGTTTTACCACTAAAATTTCAAAATGTCGAGTAATTTACTAAAATACCGTTAGGTGTGTTACAATTTTGAGTAATAACATCTCCCTCTTTTGGAGATGTTATTTTAATTTAGTTACTAGTTCAAAAACTCATCCTAAGCCTTTGAGGATGAGTTTTTAACTCAGATTCATAATGTGAGCATTGGTATTATAGTTTTTTACATAAGGATAAGGTGTAGTGTCGGAAATGTGTTGTACATAAATATGATACCAACACGATTCAAGAATTCCAAACGGTGTTCAAATATTAAACAAAAAATAAACAATTCTGACACGATATGGAATTGAGCTCGTCACATTTTGGATACGATAACAAAACGTTGGATTTATAATTCAATGTATGTGCAATATGTGAAAGTCGTGTTTAAAAGTCATCAAATTAAGTTGAGCGGATCAATTAAAATATATGGTTATTTTAGGCTTTAAAACAATTAAGGAAAATATGGGGTTTTATGTGTATAAACAAGTTATTTTATTTCCTTTCATATGATGGCTGGATTGGAAATAATAGAAAGTCAATCAGTAGTTAACTTATGTTTCTATTCTGATTCCCATCTTCAGAGAGAATTGAGAGACATCGAGAGAAACTCAAAGGAACTCAAGAAAATCTGATATGACAGATTCAAGTATACTTTCACTTTTGTTCTTTGATTTTTTATAATTGAACATGAACACTTTCGTTCTTTGATTCTTTATGATTGAATATGAACGTTCTTAGAATTGGTGAAAGTTTTCATTAAGTAAATTCAGATCCAACACAAAATATTAAAAGAAATTCTACGGATTTATTGGAATGGAACTTCTCGTGTTATCTTATCCAAGTCCATTTTTTTTTAACTTCTATTTTCCAGGCTGTATTAATTAATTTTGGCACATGACATCCAATATATCATCATTGCATGTATTTTCTCTTTATGTTGCACAAACATTTATATAAATTTATTATCCTTGACATTATATATATATATATATACACACACACAAATATATATGCGTCTATATGTGTATCTTTATATATGAAATTTATATTTTAAGTATACAAGCGTTGGTGTTGCAAGACTCAAGAATTCTCATGTTCCGTGTATGTGTTGTATGGTCCGTTCTCGGATGCCCAAGTTAATTTTTAATCATGAAACAAAAATTTAGGAGAATAGCGCCAAACATTAGATTTGTATTTGAGTAAAAATATCTATATAACACGAGTACAATCATTAATGAAACAAACCAACCAGTTAGTACAAGAAACATTGGAAACAATAGAAGGGCCCCAAAATCGCCACTTCTTCTATTACTAGTTGGAAAAGATGCACGTTTGTGTTTCGTTAGTTCACACTTGACAATGAAACTCCTCAACATTTAGATACTTAAATAAAGCAGGAAACAAATTTTGACATCTCTACAGGATGAATGCTCAAATCGGCAATGGTGAAGCTAGACTTTCTTTTTATTAGATAAAAAAGAAAAAAATGAGTGAGATATATTGTCCTCAATTCTGTTTGATTGGTTCAGTTATGCAAAATTTGTCGTCATAGTTTGGAGGAACTACACCAACACAAATTAAAAACTCAAGGATTAAATTCACACAGAAATCAAAATTTCGGGTCTAAGATGGATTTTACCCTTTCAATATTTATGATTTATGATTGATACTTTATAAATACAGTGTAATTCTATAGTGAATCAAATGCAATAAAATCATTTTACTTGTCATCATTAAATCATAGTGGAATGTTATTATATCCATAATTGTGATTGGATAGCCTCTACTACAGCTGATTCAACGTACAATTATAAGTATAATGTGTGCGGGCGTCTAGGAACAAATTGAGAGAAACTTTCGATTTTAATGATCTGACCAATAAGGGTCATACTTGGGTGTTTAGGTTGAACTCCACCACTATATGTATATATGACGACGGATGTATTTATATATGTGAGATGGAGAATGAAATCATTAAAAAATCCAAATCCTGAGACTGACCAAGTATCGCCCTAAAAAAAAACGTGTGTTAGGGATCTAAAATCAAATGGAAAAGCAGAAGCAAAGTCGCTTTCAACCTTTATTTCCACCATCTGCACCGAAAATTTCAACCCTTGAACCCTCTCTTTTTTCTACCTAAAGAAAAGACACTCTTAATGGGCTAAAAAAGCCCATATACCAAATACTTAAGCCCACCTCAATTAAAGCCCACATGAAAAAACTCATCGCATCAGCACCATCCACGTGTCCCATCACTGCCACCCACCATTATTAAGATGAGGGTGAATCACACAGTAACACTCCCCTAGCTTAAGCTTTTTCCCATTTATATTTGCTGATTCCTATATAAATAAAAGACCTGTTTGTTCTTCTTACTCTGTTTCACCCATCATCATCTCTATAATTTCTCTCCCCAAGTCCTTATATACACAGACTCCTCAATCTGTATCTATCTATCTATATATATATGAATATAATATCTACTTATTCTCTCGAGAAAATCGCAACTGGAGGTGGAATTTGCAGAAAACCCTAAAAATTATATAACGCTGGCAAGATCAAATATCCATAACCGAAGGTAATACAGAAGAGAAATTATAACGAGTTCTGATCGGTGATCGAACTTTTAGCTTTCCGATTAATGTTTTTAGTTTTGTTCAGTCATTTTTCGCCTTTTTAATTCATTATGTGTTACCTTGGCTTTGTTTTTTTGGCTCACTCTGTTCGTGTCAAACTTGTCCTGTTTTTTCGGCGATCGATTTGGAATGGTTGATTTAGTATACTCTGTTGAGAATTCATCAGTGTTCGTGTGTTCGCAAAAATTGAAGTCGTTTTATTTATGTTTTGTGTCATCCATGTGTTCTGTCTGTGGTTTTGTTCATTCATCGAACTGTTGATTCTGTTTCACTCTGTTATTGTAGCTCTGTTTTTACTGATTTCAGTTTGGAAGTTTCAGAATGAGCGAATTTTGTTCCCTTTTTCGGTGTTTGGGTTGACTGATTAATACTGATGGGGTGCTTTATTACTTGAATGCTATTTTGGCTATCTCTATGTGAATTTGGTGTTTTTGTGTGTGTTTCTTCGGAATGTGTTATAATCGGTGTTTGTTGGATGTGGTTTTAGTCTCTGAACAGTGGTACTAGCGAATGGAACATCGAGGTCAAAAGAGAACTGAAGCAGTGGATGAATTGCCAGCAGATAAGCGTGCGTGCAGTTCATTAGAATTCCGGCCAAGTTCTTCCAATTCATCAGTCCCAACACCGATGAGCTCTCCTCGGGAAGCCCATGATGCTGACATGGACACATCATCTTCCACTTCTGGGTCAACAAGATCCGAGGGGGATGTAGAGAAAGAATCCACCTATGGCTCTTGTGATTCTGAAAGTAGTTTCCATGACTACTACAGGCATCATCGATCAATGAATGATCAAAGCAAGTTCAAGAAAGTTCTATCGAGTTTAAGTGAGGCAGTGGACGAATCAGGGCAGTTGGCTGTACTCACTGAGCTCTGCGAGTTGTTGTCCTTTTCTAGTGATAGTTCTTTATCAAGCCTAATGGTGGACTCTTTGTCTCCAGTACTTGTCAGATTGGCGAGGCATGAGAGCAACCCAGATATAATGCTCCTGTCAATAAGAGCTATAACTTATTTGTGTGATGTTAATCCCCGATCATCAGGTTTTCTTGTGAGACATGACGCGGTTCCCACCCTTTGTCAAAGATTAATGGCGATTGAATACTTGGATGTCGCAGAGCAAGTATGCTGTTTAAACTTTACGTGAATATAAATTTAGTTTGTAAAATACTTGCTACTATAATGTTATTGTTCGTGTATTAGTAATTTAAGCTTTTGGCCGTCATTTTTATTCTTCTTTTTATTTCTTTTTTTCCATTGTAGTGTTTGCAAGCATTGGAGAAAATATCAAGCGAACAACCACTTGCTTGCTTGCAATCTGGTGCAATAATGGCTGTTTTAAGTTATATTGATTTCTTTTCGACTAGTGTGCAGGTATGTCACAGATTGGTGTATCAGACATTTTTCTATTAAGTAACACAGGTTCCATTACGTGATTATGGAATTTAAAACTGAGACTGTCTGTTTGTTTCTTGTATCCTAAGAGGGTTGCACTGTCGACCGTGGTCAATATATGTAAGAAACTATCTTCTGAATCTCCTTCACTTTTCATGGAGGCAGTTCCGATCTTGTGTAATCTTCTTCAGTATGAGGATAGACAGGTATACATCCTGCAAGCTTCATCTGTGAATGATTTCTATCTAGAAGCTTCTCCATTTCCATTTCCATTTTTTGACATCAACTTGTCTCTATTTCTTTAGCTTGTTGAGAGTGTGGCCACTTGCTTGATTAGAATCGGGGAGCAAATCCATTCTTCTCCGGATATGTTGGATGAAGTCTGTAATCATGGTCTGGTTCAGCACACGCTACATCTCATAGGCTTGAATAGTCGAACTACCCTTTGTCAACCAACGTATATTGTAAGTAGAAATTTTATTTCTGTTCCCATTGCAGTTGATGACCCTACTGGCTTTAAGGTTCTTGTCCATGATGAGGTCTGTGAACTGTAACTTCTAAAATTGTTTGGCAGGGGTTGATAGGATTACTTGTCAAGTTGGCTGCTGGATCTGCAGTTGCTTTCAAGACACTTCTTGAGCTCAATATAAGCAACATAGTTAATGACATGCTATCCACTTATGATCTGTCACATGGAATCCAGTCTGCTTCTTTGGCGGATGGGAATCACAGTCAGGTTCTCCACTACTATCTCTCTCTCTCTCTCTCTCACATGGTAAACAGGCCGACCTCCAGCTGTAGTTTGATATTGGGTTTGTAACAGTAATGGTTTTAGGTAGTTGAATATTTCTAGTAAGCAATGACATTTGCATTCTATAAATGGTTTTTTGGAATTTCAATTCCAGTATACCTAGTTATCTTAATATTCTACCATTACTTCAACCTATATTCATGTTTGTTATGGTACTATGGAATAGACTTTTCCATCTTGTTGAGGGGTTAAAATCGCGGAATTGGTTGAGGGGTTGGTGAGGCAATTTGTTGTTTGGTTAGGGTGTGGATTATCAATATAGCGTTGATAAAACAAAGAAGTTTCATGTATGCAGTAAGTATACCATTTGAACTTAGACGATTTATCAGTGTAAAATACTGAGACTTACTCTTGATTTAATTTGTCAGATAAATGAAGTCCTTACGTTGTTGAATGTGCTCCTCCCAACAATTTCTTCAGAACAGGATGGTCAAGAAAAGTCAGACAAAGAAGCTTTTCTTTTGAAGCATCCTGATGTTACACAGAAGTTTGGAGTTGATCTACTTCCTATCTTGATCCAGGTTGGTGTCTCGCATGTGTTACTTGAATTGTTTGTCTGCACCTTCACTCCCCAGTCTTTTACTTGTCTTTTCTACGATCAAGCAGGTGGTGAATTCTGGTGTGAATCTGTTTATATGTTACGGCTGTGTATCTGTGATCAATAAGTTAGTTCATTTCAGCACGTCTGACGCGCTTCATGATTTCCTTCAAACAGCTAACTTCTCAAGGTGAGGGCTTCTTGTCCATTTGTGGTTTGGTTTGTGTATGATATTCTTCTCTTCTAATTTATTTTCTAATCTAAAATCTTTCTGAATGACAGTTTTTTGGCTGGAGTGTTTACGAGGAAGGATCATCATGTAATATTATTGGCTCTTCAGATTGTTGATACAATAATGCTCAAGCTTCCACATGTTTTCTTGAATTCCTTTATCAAAGAAGGTGTCCTTTTTGCCATCTATGCACTTCTTTCTCCAGATATGGATTTAAAGCTTTCTCCAGTTTTTGATGGCATGCGGTTGGAAAATGATGCAACTCTAAAATCAGCATCCCCAGATGTCCACAGATGCCATTGTTATGCATTTGATACAGAAAATGGAGCCTGCAAGCTTAAAAAAGACACTGTTCAGAATCTTGCAAAGCATATATGGAATACTTATTTTGAAACAGAATCAGTGTACACTGAGAAAGGAGTAACTGATGTTCTTCAGAAGCTCAGAACTTTATCCAGTACGTTAACAGCCCTGGTGAATAAGTCCCTGAAAGATATTGCTTCTAGTCAACAGGAAGAAGAAATTTATGATTTTTTGCATGAAATTATGTTGGAGCTTAATGAAAAGGATATCATCTCCACGTTCGAGTTTGTCGAGAGTGGGATTGTAAAAGCATTAGTTAATTATCTATCGAATGGCACGCATTGCATTATTATGGAAAAAAGATTCGAGGAGTTTGGACGACTATTATTATCCTGTGCAGACTCGGCTGTAGGGCAATTCCCACTTCTAACACTAATAAGGAGATTACAAAGTGCTCTGTCTTCTGTTGAAAATTTCCCTGTCATTTCAGGCCATACATCTAGGCGAAGGAACTCTTATGCCACTGTTCCATATGGGCGGTGCACTTCATACCCATGTCTGAAAGTTCAGTTTGTGAGGGAAAATGGGGAGGTCTGTCTTAGTGATTACACTGAAGACGTTGTGAATGTCGACCCCTTTTTGCCTTTGGATGCAATTGAAGTGTATCTGTGGCCTAGAGTGAGGAGTGGCAAAACCGAGAATTTAACTTTGGGGTCTAAGAAGTCGAAGGAGAAAGATGGCTCATGTTCTTATTCACCATCAGATTCAAGCACTTACGGGGGCAAAAGTGCAGATATTTTAGCATCTATGGAAATGCTTGTTGACAAGCTGCAGGTTTACACTCGTCTGAACTCATTTCTAGCTGATTTGACTTATTCACCCCTGTGCAGCTGCTTTTTGGGACAAAAAATCTGTATATAGTAAAACAGAAACATTAATGCTATCTACATAAGCACACCTGCACACATGGATAGTCTCATTGAACTCTATTTCACCAAGTAGGATTATGTATCTTTTTAAAGTAGTTAACACATATTCTTCATCTTTATCCAAAAAAATTCAATAATTATTTAGATATTATTAACAACATAATTCAAAATCGGACATAAGTTTTGGACATCTGAAGAAAGTACATGGCAAACATAAATGAGTAAAATCATACTCAAATAATCTAATGCTCATATAACATACTACACTTGGACAATGTTCATTGCGATTTGAAATCTTTTTTCTGTATTATGTGGAAACTATAAAATAAGTAAATCATTGAGTAGTAAAGGTATATTTCATATCATTCTTAAACCAAACCAGTGGTTAAATAGTTACATCTAGTTCAATTATATTTCAGGGCCCATTTGTTAAACATGAGTTGTGACATCTAACGGTTTTATTGTCATATGCAGGAGGGTAAATCGGATTTGTTGTTGTCTTCACCAGCGGAGACATCCAGTTTTGCTGAAAGAGCTGATCCAGCAAACATAACTGATCTTCCTAGAGTATGTTTTGCCCTTTCCTGGTCATTGCTAGATATTTTTATTTGTTAGTTTATCACTTCACTTCCATTTCCACCCTTTTGCTCTCGTATGTTGCTTTCGCACAAGTATTCTTCCTTTCATTGTGTTACTACTCTTCAGACATCCCTTATATGTTGTTTTTACCTGATTCTCAATAAGGATCCTATCCAGCAAAAGGAGCATAATCCTCTTCAAGATGATGGTGGTATGAACATGGATCATCCAGGATGTATTGATACTGAAGATACTTCAGCAAAGTTGCTATTTTATTTGGACGGGCACCAATTGAGTCCCGAACTATCACTATATCAGTCTATTCTCAAACAGCAAACTGAAGCAGAATATAATGATATCCCAAGTGCATCCTTGTGGACTCGTATATACAAGATAACTTACAAAAGAAAATGTGATGCCAAACACTGTCATGACGAGGCTCAATGTTCTCTTTTATCTAAAAGATACTCATTTGGTCAGTACATTCCGTTCTTCTCTCGCTTGTTCGTTTCTGAAGTTGATTTGGAGAAACTGGGTCCAACGTATGATATATTATCCCTTCTGAAAAGCTTGGAAGGAATAAACAGATTGAGATTTCAACTGATGTCTCTGGAGAGAACATCTGCATTTGCTGATGGAAGATTAGATGATTTGGATAAGTTAAATGAAGCAGTTTATGAAGTCGCTCAAAATGAATTTGTCAACAAGAAGTTAACAGAAAAGCTAGAACAGCAGATGCGGGACCCTATGACTGTCTCTGTGGGGTCCATGCCTGCATGGTGTACACAGTTAATGGCTGGGTGCCCATTTTTATTTAGTTTTGAAGCAAGATGTAAGTATTTTCAGCTGGCAGCATTAGGCAAATTGCCAATACAGACACAAACATCGCCTCGTGATAATATTGGAGGTTCCATTGGTAGGCAACACAATCATGGAAATGTTATGCGTAAGAAGTTTTTAGTTCATAGGAATAAAATATTAGAATCTGCTGCTCAAATGATGGAGCTCCATGCCTGTCAAAAGGTTATTCTTGAGGTTGAATATAGTGAAGAGGTGGGTACGGGTCTGGGTCCCACATTGGAATTCTATACATTAGTCTGTCATGAGTTTCAGAAAAGTGGTTTAGGCATGTGGAGAGACGACTATGTCTCATTTGAATGTAAAACAAGAATTTTAGAGACCGAAAATTCTGAAATTGTGGTTTCTTCTCCCTTTGGACTCTTCCCTCGGCCTTGGTCACTATCTAGTGGCACATCATATTCGGAGGTGATTAAAAAGTATGCTCTTTTGGGACAAATAATTGCAAAGGCTCTTCAAGATGGTAGGGTTTTAGATCTTCCATTCTCCAAGGCTTTCTATAAGCTCATTCTTGGCAAGGTATGATGGCTTTAAGTATGGACAACTCCGAGGGTGTTTGGTCGAGCTTGTAAGCTTTCTGAAACAATTTATAAGTTGTTTGAGAGCTTATAAGCTCTTACAAAGTGTTTGGTAAATTTTTGGAAACAACTTATAATCTCTCTAAATAAGTTGTCTCTAATATCAGCTCCTAAAAAAGTAGGGAAACCCCAACTCATTTTTTAAGAGCTTATAATATATAGAGCTTATAAGCACTCCAAGAACATATTATAAGCGCTAGGAACTTATAAGTGCTTTAAAATAAACTTAGCCAATCACCCTCTTGTATTGACATTATGATCTACTAATTTTCCATTTGATTTGTGTATTTCATGCATCGTCTTTTATGCAGGAACTTACTATCTACGATATCCAGTCTTTTGATCCTGCATTTGGTAGGGCTCTCTTAGAGTTTCAGGCTGTTGTTGAAAGGAAGGCATATTTGATGTCTCATTGTGAAGAAAAATCACAAGATCTTGATGTATGCTTGCGGAGCACTAAAATTGAAGATCTCTGCCTTGATTTTACCCTTCCTGGCTATCCAGATTATGCTCTCGTTTCTGCATCTGATTCAAAGATGGTTAGTTTTTGCAGTCTTCCTGCGATTATTCTTTGTGAGATATTTAGGTGAACAGTCAGACACACTCATTCTATTTAAATGGGATTTTGTATAGGTGCATCTCTGTAATTTGGAGGAATATGTTACACTCGCGGTGGACGCAACAGTAAAATCTGGAATATCTAGACAAATGGAAGCATTCAAGTCAGGTTTCGATCAGGTTTGCTGTTCCGATCATGAATAGTCATTTATTTTCATTTTTGTGAAATGCACTCCCTTGTTTTTATGTAGCCCCTTTTTTTGGGGAGGTATTTGCTACTGCCGCATTCTTCTCCATTTCCATTTCCAATTAAGTTACCATTATATTGATAGAAAATTTTATAATATTGCGTCACCCTTCTTCTTTAATTGCATTCAGGTCTTCCCTATCAAACATCTTAAAATTTTCACAGAAGAAGAATTGGAGCGTTTACTCTGCGGAGAACATGTAACGTGGAATGTGAGTTTATTACTCTTTATGTTGACTAATCTAACTTCTTGCTGTGAGTTACATTCTTGTTTATCTGTCCAGCAACTAAAGCCCTTCTTTTTTGGTTCTTTTTAAATTTTGAATTTTGTCTTCTTGGACGCAGTCGGATGAACTTCTGGATCACATAAAGTTTGACCATGGGTACACAGTTAGCAGTCCACCTATTGCAAATGTCAGTACTCGACTCATCTATTGGTTGCTTTTGCTTTGGGTTGCGGTAATTATTTTTTTAAAAATATTTCAACTGATGGATAGTTATTTGAATGATCAGTTACTGGAAATAATGCAAGAGTTTGATGGGGAGCAGCAAAGGGCATTCTTACAGTTTGTGACGGGGGCACCCCGCCTTCCGACTGGAGGGTTGGCTTCTCTCAAACCTAAACTGACAATTGTGCGAAAGGTCATAATTAAAGATATTTTCTTGCATTTGATGTTGTTTTTCTTTTTTTATTACATTACATTTAACTGAAATAAGGATTTTGCTGTCCGTGCTCTGACAGCATTGTAGCAAGAGGATAGATGCTGACTTGCCAAGCGTTATGACCTGTGCAAATTATCTGAAGCTTCCTCCTTACTCTTCAAAAGTTGATCTTATTCTTTTCTACTTGAATTTATTGTTTCTTCGTTCTTTTGTGTATGAGAAACGTCTAATATGTTCCATATGTGCTATTTTTCAATTTTGGCAGGAAATTATGAAGGAGAAGCTCTTGTACGCCATAACTGAAGGGCAGGGATCATTCCACCTTTCATGATGTTGGGGGAAGAGGCGTATGTGAATATGGGTTTGTTAGGTTACGTTAATTAATGTATATATAACGTGAGAAGATGATTGAGATGGAAAAAGAGTTGGTAGCTCTGTGTTAATGCAGTGTATATATATATATATATATATATATTATGGGGTTCACTGATCTAATAACACAAGTTGACTAGGTGAATGTATAGGGACTAGGACCTTTCCTCGTTCACTGCTTCTGTCTATAACTCTTTCTGCAAAGATTGTACAGTTTTCTTTAATCATTATAAGTTCATTAGAGTTTGGCGGCTCTGTGTTTTTTCTCTGTCTGCGTGCAAAAGGGGTAATTCTATGTTAGATTGCTTCCAATAATTCTAGTGTGTATATTTCCTTTACAAATGTGTGTGGGAAACGCTTGGTTCGGTTGTGTATTTTATGCCTATTTATTTTACACAAATGTGTGTGAGGATCACGCATGATACACGTTACTCTGTATAAACTAGAACCATTGAGCTTGATTTAGTATAAATTTTTCCAATGCAAAAGGAAGAGAGGGACAAAGCGTTGTCGTATAGGACTCAGTTGATAATTGTTTTGTAGAGGCCATGTACATCTCTATATTCACGAATAAACAGGTAGGTACATATATATGATATTTAGGGCAAAATGCTCTTCACCCCATCTAAAATTCATCTTTTAGTTCTAAACCCCCTTAATACTGAAAAAAGAGATTATAACTCTTAGAAAATTTAAATGTGTAGCATTTTGCTCTAAAAGTTATATTTAGGTAAAAGAAAAATTTATCAGAATTTATCCACGTACCAATCATTGTCTATTGTGTGGTCATGAAAGATATTTTTCATTTTCGCATCAAAACAATTTTTTTGTAGGATATATTTTTTGGAGAAGTATTAATTGTTGCCTTAAAATTCTTGTTTTTCAAGAACAAATAAAGTAGGTTTAGAATTCAAATTTTCACCTGAATACTTTCGTCGTCAAATTATATTATAAAGCATAGTTCATCTACATAGGAAATGATAAATGACATTTATGACTTTACAAGTTTCATATGATAGACATGTGACTAAGTATGCGAAAACATCACATGAACATCATTATTGCGAAAAAGTGCCATATATTTAAATTTTTAGGGTGCATAGTCTCTTTTTGAGTTTTGAAGGTGTTGAATGAAAAATATGAATTTTAGAGGAGGTGAAGAGCATTTTACCCTAATATATATGTATATATGTGTGTGTGTGTGTGTGTCTGAGAGAGAGAGAGAGATAACACAGATATTGAATTTGAGGTCATTCAAGTAAATACACTCACAAATAATCTCATTGAACTCCTTCGCACCACAAAAGTAACAAAATAAATACATATATGTATATAATATATATACATGTATTAGATTTGGGTTGCATTAGTTGGATTCGTTTCTATTTGGATATTCCAGTAGAAAAATAGTACGATGAATGTTGGTATAATTTATAATTGGGTATCTCATGTTGAGGTATAGCTCAACTGGCCAGGTTAAGATCTCATGATGATGTCATGAGTTCTATCCCCGGGACGTATGGCTATATCTTTCTATATGTATGGTAGTTGATTTTTTACGTTGATTGATGATTGTCAAATATTTTTCTACTTGATGTTTAATGTTGATGAATGATTGTCAATTCAATGTTTTATGATATTCTGGTACACCTCTGCACTAAAAGAAAATGGTTATTTCGTTTAAGTTTGAGTTCAAACTTGGTGTTAGGGATGTGTACGCTAGATGATGAATTGCTATGAGCTAGAAATAAAAAAGAATTGAAGAGAAGCATAAGATACCTTAATGATGTTGACATGGTTTGGTCAAACGACATACATTTATTTATGGGTCAATATTAGGTCTTACAACCTTTATTTAATGGAGTAAATCACATATTACAATTATCATGTAATTCAACTACCGAAAGATAACCAAAAACGCGTAGGAAATAACAATCACACGCACATTTTAAAAGTTGCACAACAAGTTAATTGGGGTCAAACTTGCGCTGATCGTGGTTAAACTATCTTTGACCGCACCAATTCCCTTTTTGGCTCCCTCAATTTTTCCTCGATCCTTGTATCAGTCTCAACCCAACGTTGGATATATATATATATATATATGTATAATTGCAGAACTAGATTCAAGAGCATAAGGGAACCGAGTTCAACCAAACAAAATATTAAGGTGGTTTGAATTTTTATAGACCTTCAGAAACTATGTGAGCGTGTTTTGATTTTTAATCAAGACTAGTCGAAATTAAGTCGGACACGAGTCGAGTTCGAGTCACTTTACATTTCCACACTTATTATATCTTGTTTAACTAATTGAGTCGAGTCCAAGTTGAATTTCATTTCTTATCGAACATAATACGTGTTCAAACTTATTTGTTATGTCAAACAATCCATTCTCAAACAAACTCTTGGTGATAATCCGCAACCAAATATCGAGTAATTTAATTTGTTTTTCGCGTCACAAACTCTTGGTGATAATCTGCAACCGAATATCGAGTAACTTAATTTGTTTTTCGCGTCACAAACTCTTGGTGATAATCTGCAACCGAATATCGAGTAACTTAATTTGTTTTTCGCATCACAACGTTGAATACCATTGGGTTCAAGATCGACTAATCGCCTGCCTTATTCACTAACCTACTTTTGGGCTGTCTCTTTTGTTGTAAAGCATTAAGGGGCTTTATCCTTATCTGGTAACACACAAACTGGACCCGAACATCAGAAATATGTATTGAACAAAGACAGATAGATATATACACACAGTTGAAATGTCTTTTTTATAGGTTCCAAAATATGAGTATGGAACCAACACTCTCAAGAATACGTAGACAAAGAAGACGACTATTTTCTGGATAACTTCAATGATTCAATTACTGAAGAATTCGGATGATAAAATACAAATTAACCACTACCTAAAAAATAGGGAAAATAACCTACCAATACTCGTGACCACTAATAATGCAGGAACTTCTGACTTAATCTAATAATAAAAACACATGCTGAGTTATAAATCAAATCCCATATAAATAATCGGGCCATTACATAACAAAATCGTTGGCCCAGCTAGGTTTCTGAATCACATATTTGGGCCTTGCTGCCTGCGGCCCATTGGGCTTATCACTTTTCTACCCCTTAATTCTAGGGTTTAATCTCCCTTTGCTCTTTCACGCTAAACCCTTCGATTTGGCTCAACAGTTGTTCTAAAGGTAAAAATTGAGCTCGTTTATCTCTAAAGGTGCGATTTTTTTAATGAATTTAGCCATGTGAAGTTTAATTTGTTCCTTACTGTTTGAGTTGTTTTGATTATGTTTTAAGAAGATTTTGAATGGTGATCTGTGAAACGTATGAATCTAGTTCTTTGCATGAAACGCTTAGTTTTGATTTTCTGAATGGCGTTTATTGTCCGATTTATCAAACCTATTTGGTTGAATGTGGGCTAGGGTTTATAGGTTCGTTAACTGACAAAATTTTTAGGATTTTTTTTTTCTTTTTATTATTTACGCCTGAATTCCGAATGCGGAAAATGAACCTTCCAGTTGAAGCATTGTGAGTAATTAGTTGTATTTGGCATGTTTATTCGTTATGTCGGGTTTGTGAGCTAATTTGTTGCGACTTGGCTCTTTTGTGAGAGAAAATTCTAAGTTGATTTTGTCTCGAATTCATTATTTTACGGACGAGTTTGAAAGTTTTGGTTAACAATTTAATTACAAAGGGCCACGAGAAACCATAAAAAAGTTATTTAATAAATTGGAATTATATGTAAGATCGACTAATAGAAAGCTGTAATTCGGATTTGAAGCCTAGGGTGAGGATTTGGTCTGTTTTTCCATTTATACAGCTCAAGTCACTACCATGTTGTTTTTGCTTGCGCTTAAAACGATAATGTTTGTGTGTAATTCTGAGCTCTGGGCTTCAGGCTTTTGATCATGTTTTTGCTTTTCTTAACAGACTAAAGTGTTACTGCAAAAAGAAGAAATAAGAATGTCTAAAGGTGCAACGATGAATGGAAAGGAGATGGAGGATGATGATCCTATCGTTTCTGAGTCTGAATCAGAATCAGAAGAAGACGAAGATGTGAAATTAAATGAGCCTTCGAAAACTGCTATAAACAACAAGGCTGGATTGCTCGATAAACATGGAGATATTAGCTGGCCTGAAAACATAGACTGGATACACAAGCTGTCAATTGATATTGAGCAGGAGCAAGAAGTGGATGTGAATGATGACCTCACTCGTGAGCTTGCTTTTTATACACAGGCGCTAGAGGGTGCAAGGGAAGCCCTTCTCAAGTTTCAATCAATGGGTCTGCCATTTCTGAGGCCTTCTGATTATTATGCTGAAATGGTGAAATCTGATACACACATGGAGAAAGTGAAGGGCCGTCTCTTAGCAGAGAAGAAAAGGACTGAGGAGGCTGATGAGAGAAGAAAGTCGAGAGAGAACAAAAAGTTAGCTAAAGAGATACAGGTTCAGAAACAGAGAGAGAGGGCTAAACAAAAGAAAGACGAGATAGAATCTGTTAAGAACTGGAGGAAGCAAAGGAAGCAGAGCGGGTTCGCTGCTGATGATAAAGATGCTGATTTTAGTTTGGCTTTTGAAGAAGGAAAGTCGTTTGAGAGATCAAATAAGAAGAGGCCGGGGGTGGGGCCTGGAGATCGTTCTGGAGGTAAGGCGAAATTTGGTGGTGGTGGTGGTGGAAAGGGTAAAAAGGGATTTGATAAAAAGAGGGAACGTAGAGATTCTAAATTTGGATTTGGAGGGAGGAAAGGGTTGAAGAAACAGAACACGGCTGAGACGACAAATGATTTTAGGGCTTTCAACAAGAACAAATTTTCCAGCAATAAGAAACAGAAAGTATGAGATGAGTAAAACGTGTACCTTCTCAGGAAATGGAAAAAGGATAGATGGAGAGATGGATTGCCGGAGTTGAATCGCATGTATGTACTGCATTAGGATATGTGGTGTGGTTTTAATGGCCTGTTATGGCTATTTTAGCCTCTTATTTTGAACTAAGCTCAAATTAGCTTGAGTTATTTTATGTTACATGTGTTTTGAAGTAGATTACATTTATCGTTTGTCAATTTTGAGTAAGAGTTATTCTATTTGTATTGAATTACTTGCAGGACTATATAACTTTGTTCCTTGAATTTCAACACTTTGATTTTGTCTTGTGCCTTTTTGAGTGGAAAATTGTCTTTCTTTCTGTGCTTACTTTTGAGAAATTCCCTGTTACTTGTTTGTTTACTATTGAAGTGGGGTTGTGACTTGTAAATTTTGTGTTCATTCAGTAAAACCTTAGGTAAAGAAACACTCATTGTACTTCTTCTGCTAACCAAACTTGCCGGTTCGGTAAATATGTGATCAAAATAAGAGAAATCGGTAAATCAATTGAGTAACTATTCATATCTGTTCAATTTTCAGCCTTTTTTTAAAAAACATTGCAATATTTTGGCAGGGGTAGAAATGTCATTTGGGGTTATTTGCAAGTAGAACACAAAGGTGGAGGGGATAAGTATAATTTAGAAGATAAGAAGGATTTGTCTGTAATGAAAGCAAACTTTAGGGGGCCTATATGTAATTTTCCCTAAGTAATTTGACTATATATACTTAGTGGGCATAAATAAATTGAGTCGAACAAGTTGTTAAGTGAACTCATCTCGAAAGAACTGTAATTGAGTAGAATATTGCATTTATTGAATACTGTCACTTTTTTCTTTAACTAATTAAATTATAATCGAGTCGAACTTCAAATTTTATCAATCAAAATAGGGTTCAAAACTTTGTAATGTGTAACGAACAAGTTCAAACATTTTTTTAACAAATGAGTTCGAATCGAGTATTCATTAATTTAGTTTACTTTTATAGACTCACGTATACTTTACAAAAGTGTGTGCATAAATTTTCTTAACTGAATTTGGATCCGCTTTTAAATTAGTAAGTCCATTTGTAGAATGGACTTTGTAAAATGACCATTTCAAATAAATACTTTTAAAAATATAAAGTATTTAGCAAAATTATACTTAAAGTAACTTTTTATAGAAGTACTGACAAAATAATTTCAAAAGCGACCAATGTGCACTTTTTCTAAATGGACCTTTTTTTGGGGTAATTGCATAAAACCACCCTGTGTTATTTCAAAATTGTTAAAAACCCTTTTATGTTAAAGAAATAGGCTAATCACCCCATGTGTTCTTAAAAAGTGTACAAAAAAACTAAATTTCATTAAAAAACGAGCGCGCTTTTCATATTTTTCACCTTTATTAACATGCTCATTTGTCATTTATATACTTTTCATATTTTATAAAAGGTAGATGATGTTAATTCACCTAAAAAACACATATTTTCTTCTACCATTTTAACAAAATTGACTTTTTTGCACACTTTTCAGAAACTTAGGGGGTGATTAGCCTATTTCGTTAACACGAGAGAATTTTTAGCATTTTCAAAATATCACATTAGGGTTTTGTGCAATTATCCCTTTTTTGTTTAAAAAGTAACCTATTCCAAAAATTCATTTAAATTCGCTTACGAAAAAAATGAAATTTTCACAAATAAATTTCACCTCCAATCCAAAAATCCATGTGAAAAGTGTTAAGACAAACGCATCCAAAATGTCTAAAAGTGTCCTTCATACACCCATAAATTTTACCGGGCATCCTGCAGTGATGTTTCAAATTTGAAAGTCGCGCGGAAAGAAACATGAACGGGAGAATCACATCTCCTCCTCAATGTTTACTCGTAAGGACGTTGTATCATCCTCTCGCACGCTGTTCTGCAAGCACATTTATTCGAACCCATCATTTAGTTTACTCACCAAAGCCTCAGATTTTCCATCAGATTCAGTCCCTGAGCACCACATTTTCACTGTTTTTGATTACCAAAAGGAAACGAAAGTTCGTTCTGATGACCAAAATCAAAGGGCTGGAGTTCCATATGAAAGCCCGGAATTTGCGCTTTCTCAAAAGTACGATTCTTTGATTGAAAAATACAAATTTTCTCGTTGTAATTTTGATGCCAAACAGTTCCATAAAGATATAATCAAGAATGGGTTTGTCAGCGATTTGTTTATGGGTAATACGCTCATCAATGTTTATGCTAGGACTGGAGATTTGGTGTCTGCTAACAATGTGTTCGATGAAATGCCTGAGAAGAATTCGGTGACGTGGGCGTGTTTGATTTCTGGGTATAGTCAGAATGAGATGCCTAAGGCTGCATTTGTCGCATTTGGGAGAATGGTTTCAGCAGGGTTTATATCGAATCATTATGCGATCGGGAGTGCTTTAAGAGCTTGTCAGAGATTGGGGGTTGAGGGGTTAAAACATGGAATTCAAATTCATGGTTTAGTTTCTAAAACCCGTTATGCATTTGATGTGGTTGTATGTAATGTCTTAATCTCGATGTACGGGGGTTGCATTATGGGTTCCGTTGGTAGTGATTGTGCGTGGCGTGTTTTTGATGGAATCGCAAATAAGAATTCAATATCCTGGAATTCTATCATATCGGTTTACTCTCAGAGAGGCGATTTGGATTCTGCCTTTGGTCTTTTCTCTAATATGCAAAAGGAGGGAGTAGGGTTTAGTTTTAGGCCTACCGAGTATACATTTGGCAGCTTAATAACTGCTGCAGCAGAATCCCCCAGTGGTTTGTTACTGCTAAATCAGCTGTTGGCAAAAATCGAGATGTCCGGATTTGTAGAAGATTTATATGTGGGTAGTGCTCTTGTGAGTGGTTTTGCAAGGTTTGGTGCGATTGATACTGCCAAGAGTGTTTTTCAGCATATGGGTATGAGAAATGCAGTATCCTTGAACGGGTTGATGGTTGGATTAGTGAAGCTTAAGCGAGGAGAAGAAGCCATTGAGGTTTTCTTAGAGACGAGGGACATGGTTAGACTAAACTCCGACTCTTATGTGCTTCTTTTGAGTGCTTTTGGTGAATTATCAAATTTAGAAGACGGGAAAAAGAAAGGAAAAGAGGTACATGGGTATCTCACACGAACAAGAATAAGTGATTCAAGTATTGCTATTGGGAATAGTTTAATTAACATGTATTCCAAATGTGGTGCTACCGAAGATGCTTGTTCTGTTTTCAAGTCAATGTTTGAAAAAGATTTGGTTTCATGGAGTTCCATGATCTCGGGTCTTGACCAAAACGAGTGTTTTGAAGATGGATTATTGAATTTCCGCACAATGAAGAGAATTGGACTAATACCTTCAAACTTCACACTAATCAGCACTTTAAGTTCTTGTAGCAGTCTAGGCTGGATAAGGATTGGAGAGCAAATACACTGTGAAGCGGTTAAATTAGGACTCAATTTTGATGTTTCAGTATCGAATACCCTTCTTTCCCTTTACGCTGATTCTGGATGTATCACCGAATGCAGGAAATTGTTTTCCTTTATGCATGATCATGATCACGTGTCATGGAATTCAATTATCAGTGCCTTTAGTGATTCTGAGGCGTCCATTATTGAAGCCACAAGATATTTCATAGAGATGATGCGAGTTGGATTGAATCCCAACAACGTAACCTTTATAAACATTCTTTCAGCAGCATCGTCTCTTTCTCGTGTTGAACTTGCACACCAGGTTCACACATTGGTTTTAAAATATGGCCTTATGGATGATAATGCGGTTAAGAATTCTCTACTAACTTGCTATGGCAAGTGTGGGGAAATGAAGGACTGTGAAACTATATTCTCGAGAATGTCTGAAAAAGATGACGTCAGTTGGAATTCCATGATCTCGGGGTATATTCATAGCGAGCTTTTAGTAGAGGCTATGAATTTAGTTTGGCTTATGTTGCAAAATGGGAAAAGATTAGATTGTTTCACCTTTGCCACTGTTCTTAGTGCTAGTGCTTCGGTTGCGACATTGGAGCATGGCATGGAGGTTCATGCTTGTGCTGCTAGAGCTTGTTTGGTTTCTGATGTGGTTATTGGGAGTGCACTTGTTGATATGTATGCTAAATGTGGAAGAATAGACTATGCTTCGAGATTTTTCGAGTTGATGCCTACCCGTAATGTATATTCTTGGAACTCCATGATATCTGGCTACGCACGACACGGTGATGGACATAAAGCCCTTGAAATATTTACACACATGAATATGGAAAACCAGCAACCCGATCACGTGACCTTCGTTGGGGTCTTATCGGCTTGTAGCCATGTGGGATTGGTTACACGAGGCTATGACTATTTCGAGTCTATGAGTAAAGTGTATGGCCTTACACCACGAATTGAGCACTACTCATGTATGGTCGATCTTCTTGGAAGAGCAAGTGAGTTTGATAAGTTGGAGGATTTCATTAATAAAATGCCAGTAAAGCCCAATGTACTATTATGGAGGACTGTTCTTGGTGCTTGTGGACGAGCAGATGGTCGTTTACTCGATTTAGGCAAGAGGGCTAGTGAAATGATAATAGAATTAGAACCTCAAAATGCTGTGAACTATGTGCTACTTGCTAACATGTATGCCTCTGGAGAAAAATGGGAAGATATGGCAGAGACCCGACGGGCGATGAAGAAAGGTGCGGGTAGGAAGGAAGCCGGGTGCAGTTGGGTCACTATGAAAGATGGGATACACGTTTTTGTCTCTGGAGATAAATCACATCCTGATATGGATGCAATATACGAAAAACTTGGTGAGTTGCATGGGAAAATGAAGGCGAAGGGATATATTCCGCAGATTAGATACGCGCTTTATGATCTTGAAACGGAGAATAGGGAGGAAGTGTTGAGCTATCACAGTGAGAGGCTTGCGGTTGCTTTTGTTCTTACACGAAAATCGGAACTACCGATAAGGATAATGAAGAATTTGAGAGTTTGTGTGGATTGTCATTCGGCTTTTAAGTACATGTCCGAAATTGTTGGTAGGCAAATAGTGTTGAGGGATTCGAATAGGTTTCATCATTTCTTGGATGGTAAATGTTCATGTAATGATTACTGGTGATTTAGAGGGATTCATTAATGCCAGGTTTAAGCCTACAGCCTCTGCTTCCTTTGAAACCAACTCGGGGGAAGATAACAGTCAACAGGAGACACTTTGCTCATATCTTGGCTATTTTAGAAAGCGAGATTAGTGGATATGTTGAGCTTATGTTTGTTTTCTCTTAATTAACTTTAGGGAAAATTCTTTATTGCTCCCCGTGAAATACGAAATCTGCAAGAAACTCTCGTGTGTTAAAAATATAGTCTTATATGTCTTTATGTTCCATTAGTGATGGTTAACGCCGTTAGTTTTTGTTATTGTAAGACCGTTATACCCCTAGTGCTAATAAACATTTTCATTATCCTCATTTAATATCAACATTTGGATCATTCTTCTTAGCCCTTGGATCAAATAAATGAGAACAAAATAATAATTTTTTTGAAAAAATCATAAAAACATAAAAAATAATTATAAAAATTTCTAAAAAAAAATAAAAAAATTTAAGCTCTTTTATTTTATATTTTACAAATATACATATATATATAAATGAATAATTTTTATTAACTATAAATCTGTAATATATTGAAATATATATATATATATACATATATATATCCACACACACACGCAGCAGATCCGACGGCGACGGGTAGACTGCTAAATTGCCATTTGTTCACCGGGAAAGTGATGAGTTTGACCGGAATAATGAAATTGAATTAGTAAATGCAAAAAATATAATTATTTATACATGTATTACAAGATAAACAACATTAAGCAAAGAACATAATCCTGAAATTACGAAAAGGATTTGCAGAGGGCGACGGCAGATCGAGCCGATCTGGAAGTAGCAGTATGAGTAGATGGGGATGGAGGAGACGGCAGCAGGCTGTTGGTGGCTGGGAAGGGTACTCGAGCAGTGGTGGTGTTGTCCGGAACACGAGCAGTGGCGGTGTGAGGTTGATGGAGATGGTGACAATGGCGGAAAAGGAAAAAAGAAAAAGGAAAAATTGAGGAAGAAAAAAAGAAAAAAGAAAAAGAAAATACATAATAAAAAGGGCATTTTGGTCAATTATCCAATCATTTTAACCTATAAAAATATTTAAAAACACCCAATTTCACACAACCCGCGCGTGTATGTTACTCTCCGTTAGTTTGTAACGAAAAGGGGTTTTCGTGCAGGATTTCTCACAAAATAGATATATAAGTGACTATATTTTTAATACATGGGATTTCTTGCAAATTTCGTATTTCACATGGGGGTGATAAGGAAATTTTCCTTAACTTTATGAGAATTTCAAGGACATACATGAAAGAATCACAATTTCAATCTTCAGATAAAAGAAATTTTAATTTTCTTGGAGGTCCTCATATTGGTTTTTTTTTCTTCTTATAAGTGCATTGCTAAATTTTAAGAATTTATTTTTCAACTATTACATTAATCATCTATATCTATATCTATATCTATACTATGCTAAACGTATGAATCCAAAAGTTATTTTTTTCAATTGTGAATTGACATTTATGCCCTTGTATAATACCATTAATATTTAAATAATGTTAATAATAATCAATCAAATGATGGCTAAGGTGAAAAAAACAAAGAAAACAAATAATTCAATTTCCATAACTTTCCAGTTTCTAAATTTCTCTTCTTTGTTAACAACTTTGATTCTAATAACAATAATAATGTTATTTTGTAACTTCTTCTCAGCTTATTAACACTCATGATAGAAGGCCAAATAATTTACCAAAAAAAGGAAGACCAAATTCAACACTTTTCACATTCTCACCATTATTAACCTACTTAATAAGCCAACCTCTCACCTTCCTAATGTAAATCTAGGAGTTCCGTGATAACACTGCTTCCATGTACTGGTGAAGCATGTATTCTATAACACGAGACAAATGTGCAAATGCAAACAAGCAAAATAAGGTCTACATTAATTTTACCCGGGGAAAAATAGAAAAGAATAATAACAATTAAAACTAGTATTTATGAAAGCAATACCAGGAAAAATAAATTACATGAAGATCCTAAGACAAGAAGAACGAATGGAAACTATTTTAACTAGACAATCATCTGTGCTCCCATTATAACTTGTTTATGCAACGCAACGAGCCGAGCCGAGCCGAGGAAATTCCATTATGTAATGAATTAACCCTCCAACATCATTCAAAACCTCCACTATAGTACATTCCTTTTGTTTAGGGCTATAAATCATGAGATCCTGATTTTTGGCCCATAAAAGTATGTTTCCATTTCGTAATATTGTAATAGGATAATGCAAAACAGGTGCATCGGATAGAAAGCAGCTTCTTATTAATACAACACTTTTGATCCAGGACTCCACAACTCCATATTCTTCCATAGTCCATATAGTGTGATGAGAAGGAACAGAATAATCAAGAAGACAAAGACGTCGATTTAAATCTACTAATTTCATGGTTCGGTAATTTAGCGCCATGCCGGGGGGGGGGGGGGGGGTGAAATATGACATGCTTTTTCTTCACCAAAATCAAAAGCAGCTATACTTGTGTTTGTGTCAAACCAGCACACAACCCCATTAAGATTAACCACAATCGGTCTGCCAGGATATTGAAACTTGAAAGGAAAATCATCCAATTTTCTCCATTCATGATCAACTCCAACAGTGAAAATTTTCCATTGTTGAACATCTTTTGTCACACCAAACTTATCAAAGATGCGGACAATTGAAACAACCTTAAAATGATTAGAAGACGGACTAAAACCAAATAGATAAGCCGATGAAATACTATAGCGGTTGGATATTGATTTGAATATATGTTGTCCTGGGAGTGGAATAATCTTCCCCGAAGATGGATTGTAGATTAAAATTACATCAACTCTATGATTATATTGCCGTAAGCAGAATAAGCCATTGCAAGATCCCATTATGGACAAGACTGAGTGGGGTTTAGGCGAAAAGGGTAATTTCATTTCAATGGTTGTCCAAGTACATGTTGTGGAACTCAGAGTCATATTCCACCAAATATAGAAATAGCGAGAGAAATATTGTACTAGAAAATCACACTAGATTTAATTCCCAGGAAAGATTGGAGGCGTCACAACGGTCGCGCTTAAAACCCAACCTCCTAGACAGAATTAACTAGACGAATTTAATAGCACAATATAACACTACAACTATAACTAACAATGGCTACTTGAAGAATAGCACAAAATAAAGAACACCAAATTTAACGAGGTTCGGCTAATTTAGCCTACGTCCTCGGACCCCACCAAAATATTTCACTAAAGGACTAAAGTGAAACTATTACAAACTATAGAGGAAGAAAGAAGAAATTGCTAAAAGACTTAGGCAATTTGGGATGATTTTCAAAGTGAAGAGGTGGGCTCCTTTTATACAACAAATGAGCCCATCACTTCTAATGTTTTCCTATGTGGGATTCTTTGCTCTTCTTTTGAAAGAGCCATTCTTCAACAAATCTCCACCTTGGCGAATTTCAAAATCTTCAATCTCCTCGTCAAACGGGGTCACCAAAACCAATCTTCAAACTTTGACAATGTTGATCAAGTCCAAACAAAATTTGAACTTGATTGCAGTCACAACTTTTGTCAACATATCAGCAGGATTCTCAGTAGTATGGATCTTCTCGATTCTGACTCCACCTTCTTCGAGTATCTCTCTTATGAAATGATACCGAACATCAATGTGCTTCGTCCTTGCATGATAAACTTGGTTCTTTGCTAAATGGATAGCACTTTGACTATCACAATGAATTTTGACATACTTTTGTCCATTCCCTAGTTCACCAAGCAACCCTTGAAGCCAAATTGCTTCCTTTACAGCCTCTGAAATTGCCATATACTCTGCTTCCGTAGTAGACAGAGCAACCGTTGACTGTAAGGTAGACTTCCAACTGACTGGTGCTTTAGCAAGAGTAAATACGTAGCCTGTAGTTGATCTACGCTTATCTAAATCACCAGCATAGTCTGAATCGCAATATCCGACTACATACTGACTATGTTCCCGCTCAAATATCAAACCAACATCAGCTGTGTCATGGATGTATCGCAAAATCCATTTCACAGCTTGCCAATGTTCCTTTCCAGGATCATGCATATACCTGCTCACAACCCCCACTGCTTGGGAAATATCAGGCCTCGTACACACCATAGCATACATCAAGCTACCAACAGCATTTGCATACGGTACTTTTGACATGTATTCCCGTTCTGCATCAGATTTCGGTGACAAAGCGGCGCTAAGCTTAAAATGAGGAGCAAGCGGAGTACTAACTGGTTTTGACTTTTCATCAATGCCAAAACGCCTCAACATCCTACTCAGATATTGTTTCTGAGTCAAACAAAGCCTCCTCAATTTTCTATCTCTGAAAATCTCCATGCCGAGAATCTTCTTCGCCTCACCTAGATCCTTCATCTCGAACTCCCTTTTCAAATGAGTCTTCAACTTCTCAATTTCTATTAGACTCGGGGAGGCAATCAACATATCATCAACATACAGAAGAAGATATATGAAGGATCCATCTTGTAGCTTGTGCAAATACACACAATGATCGTATTTGCTTCTTGTGTACCCAATTCCCATCATAAACTTGTCAAATCGCTTGTACCACTGCCTCGGAGATTGCTTCAATCCGTACAACGATTTTTGAAGTTTACAAACCAAATTTTCATTTTCAGCAACTTTGAATCCCTCTGGCTGAGTCATATAGATTTCCTCTTCCAAGTCTCCATGTAAAAATGCAGTTTTTACATCCAACTGAACTAGTTCAAAATCCAACTGTGCTACCAAAGCCAACAAAATTCTAATGGAGGAGTGTTTTACAACTGGAGAAAACACCTCATTATAATCAATGCCCTCCTTCTGAGCGTAACCTTTGGCCACCAATCTGGCTTTGTAGCGAACATCACCTTGGCTAGGAAATCCATCTTTCTTTGCAAATACCCATTTGCATCCAATTGCCTTCTTTCCCTTCGGGAGACTGGCCAGTTCCCATGTTTGATTCTTATGAAGGGACTGCATTTCTTCACTCATGGCAATCCTCCACTTATCTTTCTCTGGTCCTTTGACTGCTTCAATATAAGTGGTAGGAACATCATCAGCAGGCAATTGCAGATGCACAAGCCACCATATCATCAAAGCGAGCAGGCTTTCTGATTGTCCTCTTTGGCTTGCTAGTTGCAATTGATTCAAGTTGCTGTGGAAGTTCTTGGGGTTGAACTTCCTCTTCTTCAAAATCTCCTTCTACCGTAGGAGAATGATCAAGAGTTTCTTGATCTGCTGGGACAACAAACTTTTCAAACTCCACCTGTTTGGGAGTACCATCCTGCTGTTCTGCATTCACCTTTTCCAACATGGTAGATTCATCAAAGGTGACATCCCTGCTAAAGATTATTTTCTTTGTCTCTGGACACCAAAGGCGATAGCCTTTTATACCAGAGGTGATCCCCATGAACACTGCTTTCTTTGCTCTAGGATCCAACTTTGATTCCTTAACATGATAATATGCAGTGGAACCAAACACATGTAAGGAATCATAATCAGCAGCAGGCTTTCCAAACCATTTCTCAAATGGTGTTTTTCCATCAATAGCAGTAGATGGTAGACGATTAACGAGATGACACGCATATGTCACAGCCTCAGCCCAAAATTCTTTACCCAACCCAGCATTGGATAACAAACACCGAACTTTCTCCAGCAAAGTCCGGTTCATGCGTTCTGCCACTCCGTTCTGTTGTGGTGTATGTCTAACAGTGAAGTGTCTGACAATGCCTTCATCCTCACAAAGTTTTTGAAATGGACCACTCCTAAATTCTCCACCATTGTCTGTACGGAGACGTTTGACCTTTTTATCAGTCTGAGTTTCCACCATCTTTTTCCATTTGAGGAATACCTCAAACACTTCATCCTTCGTCTTCATCGTATACACCCAAACTCTCCGGGAAAAATCATCAACAAAGGTTACAAAATAGTGTTTCCCTCCCAAAGAACTCGTTTTTGAGGGACCCCATACATCCGAATGAACATAATCCAAGATACCCTCAGTATTATGGATTGCTGTTCCAAATTTAACCCTTGTTTGTTTCCCACGAACACAATGTTCACAAAACTCCAATTTGGAGTATTTCACTCCTTTCAACAATCCTTGATTTATGAGGAGATTCAAGGATTTTCCACCTGCATGTCCCAAGCGCATATGCCATAGCCTAACTGCTTCTGAATTCCGATCATCAACAGTAACTGCTGCTACTGCACTCACAACTGTACCACCCATGTAGTGATAAGTATTGTTGTTCTTCCGAATTCCCTTCATTACCACAAGTGCACCAGAGATGATCTTCATCACCCCATCCTTAGCTCTTACTTCAAAACCTTTCGATTCTAAAGTTCCAACGGAAATAAGGTTTTTCCTCACTTCTGGTGCATACCGAACACCCTTTAGGGTTATGATTGATCCATCGTGATTCTTCAAGCGAACTGAACCAATCCCAAGTGTAGTAAGAGGAGCTTCATTTGCTGTGAAGACAACGTCATTTTGTTCTTTGAAATCAAAGAACCAATCCAAATGTGGTGTCATATGATGACTACATGCTGAATCCAGCATCCATACTTCAGAAGCACCGCTGGATGATGTCGCCAATGAGAAGTCCGATTCGGCATCATCACACGCGGTTACATTTGATTCCGCCACGGCCTTAGAATTGCCCTTAGTTGTCAGCTTTGGGCAATCTCTCTTCCAGTGTCCTGTTTCTCGACAGTAGGCACACTCGTCTTTGCTTAGTTTATGCCTAGACTTGGATCTCCCTTTCTTTCCTTTGTTTTTGTTTTGTGAACGACCTCTGACGAACAAAACCTCTGCATCTCCGCCTGAACTAACTTGCTTGTCCTTCTTTCTCAGTTCATAACTGTACAGGGCAGCACAAACTTCGCTAAGAGATACAGCAGCCTTCCCGTGAAGTAGAGTTGTTTCAAGAAACTCAAACTCCTCAGGAAGGGATCCCAGCAACATCAGAGCCAAATCCTCGTCTTTAAAAGTCTCATCCAAATTGATCAAATCGGTAACCAGTTGATTAAAACTGGTAATGTGACTATTCATAGTGGAACCCGAAACAAATGTGAAGCGAAAGAGCCGCTTCTTCAAATGGAGCTTATTCTGACAGCTTTTCTTCAGAAATTTCTCCTCCAGTGCCATCCACAATTTATATGCCGAGTTTTCTTTCGAAAACGCATATCTCTGCTCTCTGGATAGACACGAACGAATTGTTCCACATGCCAACCGATTCATCATACTCCAATCTTTTTCCTCTATATCATTTGGTTTCTTCTCTTCAATAGCTAAGTATAGACCTTGTTGAAAGAGTGCGTCTACAACTTCGCTTTGCCACATACCAAAATGGCCTGTGCCATCAAAAGACTCCACTGCCAATCGCGTATTCGCCACAGTGGTTCTCGCCCAAATGGACGACGACGATGCTTTTGAGGTGTCTTCCATTTTTGGTTTACAAATTATTCTTCAATAGCCCTCCAAATGCGAAAGCCAAATAGCCGGGAAAACTTTTCTGATGTGGAAGATCAGATTAAACTGCGACCACAGAGCATACTCAGAATACCCGAGCTCTGATACCACTTGTTGTGGAACTCAGAGTCATATTCCACCAAATATAGAAATAGCGAGAGAAATATTGTACTAGAAAATCACACTAGATTTAATTCCCAGGAAAGATTGGAGGCGTCACAACGGTCGCGCTTAAAACCCAACCTCCTAGACAGAATTAACTAGACGAATTTAATAGCACAATATAACACTACAACTATAACTAACAATGGCTACTTGAAGAATAGCACAAAATAAAGAACACCAAATTTAACGAGGTTCGGCTAATTTAGCCTACGTCCTCGGACCCCACCAAAATATTTCACTAAAGGACTAAAGTGAAACTATTACAAACTATAGAGGAAGAAAGAAGAAATTGCTAAAAGACTTAGGCAATTTGGGATGATTTTCAAAGTGAAGAGGTGGGCTCCTTTTATACAACAAATGAGCCCATCACTTCTAATGTTTTCCTATGTGGGATTCTTTGCTCTTCTTTTGAAAGAGCCATTCTTCAACACGTACAATCATCGCCATCCTCAGAAATTTCAATAAAAGAAAAAGTGTGACGTTTGGTAGTACTAGTAGTGTTTAAAGCTTGCGGCTGAGAAAGGAAGAGGGTGGTAAAGGGGGTATTTTTGGCATAATAATTCATGAAATCAGCAGGGGCGGAGAGGGAGAGGGAGAGGAGATTGTACCATGCTTTACAAACTACCCTACATCGCCAGATAAACTTAACTTGAAGACGACAAAATATTTTGTAAATCAAATCCGTGGGAAGATTCAAGATGCAAAAATAGGTACTTATTACCTCTTCGAATTCTTCCTTGTTTTGATATTCACCACCACCACCACCAATTCTATGCTTTTTCTTCATGGTGACGATTGATTAATTAGGGCTTATAAATCCTCCGAAAACAAGGATCAAATTTATTCAGCAGGAGCTAGAGTTTTCTTTTCAATTTATGAGGAATGGGATAAATATATAAGGACAAATGTCACTTATAGTCCATAAAATATTATGTTTGTTTCACTTATGTCTCTAAATTAAAAATTTTGTTACGTTATTGTTCCTAAAGTAACAATTTTGTCTCACTTTAGTGCTTTCCGGTGGTTTGTGACCGGATGTCAGTTTTCGGTAGTCCCCGAAATATCAAATTTGTATCACTTTGGTTCTTAAACCCAAAAAAGTGGATATTTTTTATTTTTTGCAATTTTACAATCTACTTTATTTTAATTATTATTATTAACTAATATACATTAGTGCATACTTATAGGTAATGTCGAATAGAAGGATAAAAAATTATATATATATATATATTAATAATTCATTCCTAAATAAAAGAATAGAAACAACTACCTTATTTTGATTGTTATTATTTACTTAATATATACTAATGGTCAATATCTAAATAAAATGATAAAAAATAATAATTAGTTTTTACTCCTTTAATAATTAAACGATTGCTTAATCATTCAATTAATTAAGTTTAATTAATAAATAATAAAATTCACAAATTACAAGATAATTATAATTGATTAATTTAATTGCTACAATAAGATGAACATTTTAACATGATAAGTAAAAATTTATTAACTAATAATCATTTAAATATTTATTACAATAAAGAAATTAATTATCTATTATAGAATAATAACACTTCAATTATATTTTTATTGGAACAAATTAAATATGATCTCAACAAATGATAATCGTTAAGAATAGAAAAAAAGAAAGAAAACAAACCATAAAAAAGAAAAATATTAGTTAACCGCCATCTCCACATATTCAGATATGTACTTTGCATTATGATCTTTGGTCACTTCTAAAGCAATCAAACTACTAACAAATTAGTTTTTCACAATGAATGCTAGAACAACCAATTTAATAATTTATCCATGCTATGTTGAGAAAGAACATTTATAAATATAGTTTTGTACAGGTGCGCATGAGATTCCTATGTCTAATATATGTTAGCTAAATAGTAACAATTAAAATAAGGTTGTTGTTTTTATTCTTTAACTTAGGAATTAATTATCAATATATATTAATTTTTTTATCTTTCTATGAGATATTACCTATAAGTATATACTAATTTATATTAGTTAAATAATAACACTTAAAATAAGGTAGATTGTAAAATTGCAAAAAACAGAAAAATTTTCGCTTTTTTTGGGTTTAGGGACCAAAGTGATACAAATTTGATACTTCAGGGACCACCGAAAATTAATATCTAGTCACAAACCACCGGAAAGAACTAAAGTGAGACGAAATTATTACTTTAGGGACGGTAGCGTAACAAATTTTAGCTTAGGGACGTAAGTGAGACAAACATAATAGTTTAGGGACTATAAGTGACATTTGTCCAATATACAAACTCGGGTTGAAAGTAGGAGCTAGGGTTGACAAACCAACCAGCGTCTCTCTCAAGGCGGGTTGAGGTAAATTATAGGAGCAAATTAAAGCCCACATTTTATTGGATGATACTTGGTGGCTCCGGGAGTCCAACTCCCAGAGCCTATCCACCACACAAAATGTATTAATACAATAAAATATATATATTTTGATGGATCCCACAAATATTTTAACACTGTTTGTGACTGATATTTTCCGAGAGTTGAACTCCCGGGAGCTACCAAGTATCACCCCATTTTATTTAGGAAGATGATATTGGAGCTCCACTTTTTACTATTTTGTCAAAAAATTTGCACTGAATAGTGGAGTGCAATAACACATTTGGAGTGCTAATATCATTTATCTTTATTTATTAGAGAAAATAAAAATAAAAAGAACACTAAAGAATTGGACGGCCCAACCAGATTATTGCCAGGACCGAAATACAACGTTGTTAAGATCTTCTTCCACAATTACACTTTCGCTTTTTGGTGCTTGCACAAAACCCTAGTTCTCAAAATGAAAGTTTGTAGTGAAATAAATAGAAATTAATCCCATGAAAGTTTTTCATTGAAGACACTTCTAACAAAACAACTATTTTCATTTTAAAATAGGTATAAAAAATAATATGTTAAATTTTATTTATTTTTTTGGAACAAGATAAGCTTGTCATTAATTTCCACTCAACTATACACTATCTCCAGGCATACCTGGGGGGATTTACCCCAAATTGAATTTACAATATAAACTATCCCGTATTTTTCCTACTATATCTTTACTACTCTTTCTATCCACTTTGAACACTCTACTATTCCTTTCTCTCCACAAAAAATATAAAATGGCGGCAAACATAGCTTTCCTCTTCGTACTTACCATAGCTTGACCTTTGCATACTTTAATGGCCCATTCAAGATACTGCTCCCAGTTCCTGTATCTATTCCTTATGTCCAGTTTGGCCCAACTCTGTCTCATAACCTCACCTGCGAATTCACAATCAAAGTAGAGATGGTTTATGCTTTTCTCTTTCCCATTACATAACATACATCTCATGTCTTCAATTGGCATCCAAGAACTCAACTTGTCTTTAGTTTTCAATCTATTCTTCACAACTAGCCAAGCTATAAACCTGTGTCTGGCCACTGGTCCCTTCCCCCACACTAAAGCTTTCCAAGTCACTTTCTCAAAATGCTCCATTGAGTGTGTATAAGCTTCTTGAATTGAGAAGTGTCCATCCTTCCATTGATTTGTGACTGTGTCCACAACATCCACCATTGTATCTTTTATTGCCATCAATTTTTTCCAATACCAAGAGTCACTAACTTTAGCCTTCACACCCCATATGCTCTGTTGTTTTAAGTAATAAGTGTGTATCCACTTTATCCACAATGTGTCATTTTATGCTGCAATATTCCAAACTTGCTTGAACACTGCTGCCATGTTCCATTTCACCAGTGAAACAATACCCAACCCTCCTTCTTGCTTAGGCAGGCAAATATCTGCCCATTTGACTGCAGCCTGGCATTTTCTTGTAGTTCTTCTACTCCACAAGTAATTCCTACACAGTCTTTCAATTTCCTGAATTACTGTGACAGGCATAGGAAAAATTTGACTCCAATAGAGCTGAACTCCAAACAATACAGACTTGATTAGTAAAGCTCTCCCTGCTAAAGTTAAATGTTTAGAAGTCCAGGAAGTAATTCTATTCATAATCTTCTCAATTAGACTCTAGCAATTTTTCACAGTAATTCTGGAGGCTACTAGAGGCACCCCCAAATATCTGATAGGCATACCCCCCTCCACAAACCCTGTGATACTCAGTAACTGATTTTTCTTTACCTCAGACAAACCCCCACAAATGAGCTGACTCTTGTCTAAATTTGTTCTCAACCCAGTACTGTCAGAGAACTGCTCAAACACAGATTTAATGTAACTCACAGACTTCTCATCCCCTTTGCAAAACAGCATTAGGTCATCAGCAAAGCACAAGTTAATAAGTCCCACTTTCTTACACTTAGGGTGAAATTTAAAAGTAAGATCAAAGTGCAATCTAGCCATACTTCTAGTGAGATAGTCCATAATCAACACAAACAAGTAAGGGGACATAGGATCCCCTTGCCTTAATCCCCTTTTCCCCTCAAAATATCCAAAAACATTTCCATTCAACATGATAGAGAATTTCACAGTGGATACACACAACATAATGAACTGTGTAAAATCAGCTGGGAACCCATAAGCCAACAATAATTTCTCTAAGAACCCCCAGCTGACAGTGTCATAAGCTTTTCGAATGTCAACTTTCATGACTATTCTTGGGGAAATCCCCTTTCTGTTATAACCCCTAACCAATTCATGACAGAGAAGGACATTTTCTATAATTGATCTACCTTTCACAAAGACCCCCTGAGCATTTCCAACTACTTTAGCCAACACATTTTGTAGCCTACTACAAATCAGTTTGGAGATTACCTTATAGATGACCGAGCAGCATGCTATAGGTCTGAAGTCTCCAACTGTGGTGGGGTTCTTGCACTTTGGTATCAAGTGGAGAAGAGTGGTATTGAATTTCTGTCAAGAGCTTCTTTTTTGCAAAGTAGTCCATGACAGCTGCAATAATTTCAGCCCCCACAATGGGCCATGAGTTTATGTAAAAACAAGAGTTAAACCCATCAGGGCATGGGCTCTTGTTTTCTGGAATTGAGAACATCACAGCTTTAACTTCTTCTCTAGTCACAGGTTTGAGCAAGACTTCTCTATCCTCATCATTCAGCACATACCCTTGATCAACTATTTCAGGGATTATCTCTGATTGTGCATTGCTCTTTGTACCCAGCAGCCCTTCATAAAATCTGAGGAATTCTGTCTGTATCCTCTCAGGCTCAGTGATAACTTCTCCTTCACTATTTTTAATGTGTTGAATACACCCCTGGACCCTCTTGGCTTTTATTCTTGTCAAAAATTACTCAGTACACTCATCTGTGTGTTGGAAAAACTCAGCTTTGGCCCTTTGTTTTATAAATTCCATTTCTACCTTCAGGAGATCCCTAACTTCCACATACACAGCCCTCTCTTGCTCAATCAGCTCTGCATTAAATGGCTGTGTACTCAACAACTCTCTGACTATTGTGAGTTGTTCCTTTTTCATTTGTACTTTCTCAGAAATTTTGGAGTAAACCCCTCTGTGAAGAACTTTCAATCTAGCCTTTAGATTTTTGCATTTACTCACAACTCTATACATTGGACACCCCTGTACAGTTTTGCTCCATTCCTCCTGCACAATTTCAGAGTACTTTGGATGCAATCTCCATCCATTCAAAAACCTGAAAATAGAATTTCCCACCTTTGGGTAAGTGACACTCAGAACCATGGGGCAATGGTCTGAGATGTCCTTATCCAGAAACTGAACTGCCCCCCTATCTGACTGCAAAAACCATGCCCCATTTGCCATCACTCTATCTAACTTGTAGTAAGTTTGACTATCCTTATCATGGTGGTTACACCATGTATAAAAATGCCCACTAAAAGGAATATCTTTTATGCCCAATATCTTCTAAGCCCAACTTATCAATACAACTTTTAAAAGCTTCATTCCTCCCCTCATAAGTACCATCACTCACCATCTTTTCATTATGAAAAACTGTAGCGTTCCAGTCACCTAAGAGGATCCAGGGTTTCTTAAAGTGCATACTCTCCAATTCTTGCCACAAATGCTTCTGCCACTGCTCATCATTAAGTGCATACATAGCCGTTATAATAACTTTTATATTGTTGACTTCCATTCTACATGTTATCTGTTGAGCAGTAACATGTAGAATCTGACTTTTCACTTTAGATTTGTTCCATAGTACCCAAATTCGACCATTTGTAGCAGTGATATAGTTATTTATAATTTTCCATTATGTGTCAAATCCCCTACTTCATGAAATTTCCATGCCTTTACTCTTGTCTCCACTATAACAAATACATCTAGCTTATGAGTCTCAATCACCTTCCTAGCAGCATACTACTTCTCTGGTGTGTTGAAACCCCTTATGTTCCATGCTCCCAGGTTCATATATCAAGGGGTTCATGTGATGTCCCATCCTCTGCTACTGTACCCACTTGACTCAACAGTTGGAAAAGATTGGTTAACACATTTTGGACTTCCACATTGTTATTCCTATTCAGCCAGTTATGGCCCTTTTTCTGTTTAGAACTTCTCACTTCCTGCCACTCATGCATCACTGTCTTCCCTGTCTCTTGCCTCTGTGAAGGTGTAGCTGCAGTACTTGTACTAGCTTCTTGTTGTGTTCCCATTTTCTGCCCTACATGTTGAGTCCCTTCAACTTCATTTGGGGGTTGTGGCTCTTGTTGTGGCACTGCTTTGGCCCTCTGTTTGACTTGCCATTGCTGCTGCACTGGTTTGTGACAATTATGTGTATTGTGCCCCCAGGAGATGCATTTCTTACAAAAAGCAAGGATCCACTCATACTTGATCCTTTGCTGGATAGTCTTGCCATTGTAGCTATTCTTAATAGTGAGTACTTTTGGCAATTCCTTACCCACTTCCACCTTGACGAGGACCCTAGCATATTCTAATTTAATTCTTTGCAATCATCTCATCTGTATGTAAAGGCTCCCCAACCCTACTGGTAATCTTACTAAGACTAGTGGCTCCCCATAATTCCAGTGGTAAATTAGGTAGCTGAACCCAAATTGGAACATGAGTCAAGGTCTCCTCCAAATCCATACCCTTTTTCCACCTTCTAAGGATCACTGGCTTTGAATAGAAGAAAATATTGCCACTATTCAAAGTTGCATCCATAGCCTCCTCACTCTCAAATCTCAACACAAAAAAACCTTTCTCATGTTTCACTACTTGTGGCATTTCTAATCCCTTCCACCGATTCTTCAGAAAACTAACCATTACAGAAACAGGAATATCCTGACTAATGATATAAGCAGATAAGGAAAATTGCCAATATGCAATTTCTGGTGCAACATCATCTCTTGTTATGCAAATTTCCTCATCATCACTGTCAATCTTAGATAGTGTCAAACCCCTGTTACCGCTTCGATTACCTATGAATAGCTTGCTCCATTTTTGCACTGGCATTATGGCAGGGTTCTGATTGGTAGTTTCCTCCTGTGTCTTTGTCCCCTTAACCTCTCCCGGAGCTGTGAACTCCGATTCCAGCTGTGCCGCTCCGAACTCCGTACTTCCGTCGACTATGGCCTCCATTTTCTCTTCCATTTGGTCCGCAATCACCTCGATTGAGTTGGGGCTTTGGTAGTTGGCACTCTTCTCCGTTGATTTCTCACTTGATTTCGGTACATCAGGTGTTACAGTGCTGGTGATAGCTCCAGCAGGCTTCCTTCCTCATTTTTTTGCCATGGATTGGGTAAGGTGCACGTTAGCACGTTAAAGTGAACCGAGAGAAAAACTCAGACCCTTCTCAGTTGTTGTACGAAAGTTGTTGTTAAATATATTTTAATAAACTTATATATGTATTTTTTTTTATTTTCTTTGTGTGGTAGTCGAATTATATTTTTTTTAAATCTCAATTTTTTATTAAATTAGTAGTTCCTTTTTTTTTACATAAACATTAAAAAGTGTATATCTTAATAGAATTACATTATTGTATATTGTATTAAGTAATAATCTAAAAATTGATAAGGTAATTTCGTTTTAATTTCAAACTCCCATTGTGTTTTCTCGTCGTCTTCTCTTTCTATTTTATTTTTCCATTTTGTTCTAAGTAGAGATAAGATAAATATGAAATAGAATATAAATAAAGAAAATTTCAACATTCACTAGGGAAATTTAAACATTCTATTATGGTTTGAAAGGAGACCAAAAAAGGATACTTTATGAATTTTTTTGATATAAGAATCTATTTTTTGGGTAGTAAAAATTTTTCTTTAATATATTTTTTGTTATACGTACTTGTGAACTCTCCTTACATTGCTACAGATTACACAGAAGTTATCCTTCAGATCGATTCAAATTAATTATCCCGTGAGATTATCATTAATTATAGATAGATTTTTTTATTTTATTTTTTTGTAACGTGGAGAAGGGGGGGACCCTAATGAATTATCATTAATTGTTATTTTTCTTTTCTATTTTTCCCCAGGTAAAATTAATGTAGAGCTTATTTTGCTTCTTTGCATATGCACAATTGTCTCGTGTTATAGGATCTTTATAAACTCTTTCATAGTTTATAGGACAAGATGGTTAGATTATGCATTCAGGAGATGGAGGTTTAAGCAAAAAATCATTACAGCTGCTATTGTGGGGGTGATTTATAAGGCATGGGAAGAGAGGAATCATAGATATTTTACACAAACAAAAAGAAGTGGTGATTGGGTAGTGGAAACATTAAAGAGGAACTACGTGTTAGATTCGCAGGCTATAATTGAAAACATTTGAAAGAAAGAGACATTCAATATATAGATAGTATTCTCACAAGTTAGTTTCTTGTGTTTTTTGTGAAAATTTAGCTGTTAGATTGTGGGTTTTGTTTTTTCACACATGAGTAGATGTATGTAATGCCATGTGATGTATGGTTGTAAATATTGCATGTTTGGTTAATGGAATGCTTACCTTTTACCAAAAAAAAAAAAAGCATGTATTCTCCACCTACAAGATGACTGTTTGCACCTGGCAGTAATCCTAGAAGCCTCATTTCTGATGAAGTGAAGATCAACACCCATCCTCACATAATAGTCCCTCAATGCTTTTATGTACACCTTAAAATTCTGAAACTTCATGCCCTTCAACAAAGTTTTACCCTTCATATTCCAATCCCCTTCCCTGAAATATGCATGTCTTCTTCTTTGCTCACCCTTATCCTCGTTCTCATTCTCAGACTCATCCAAACTAATCAAATCATCATCTTCTGCAGCATCACTGTACCAGTCTTCTTGCATAGGCTGAGTAGGCTTCTTACCTCTTTTGCTTGGTATACTCTTATGTCTTTTGCTTGGTACACCACTACCTTCCTTATTAGTTGTCATAAACTTCCTCAATCTCTTGTACATGGTCTGCTTGCTTGGATTTTTTCTGTAAAGTTATCATCATCACTTGATCTTTCAATATCTTCTAATAAAAAACTTGGGGTATCATAAAATTCATCATCTGCCCTATCATCTTCTGCAGCATCAACCGTTTCACCCTCCTCACTCTCCTCACATGCTTCTTTCTGTATGTAGTCAACATCAGAAGAGTCATCAAACTCTGATCTTGAGTCTTCATTGTCCATATATTCTGTTGCATTTCTGCTTTGCACATCTTCTGGAAACATTTTCCATTTCCCTTTATCTGATTTTCTGTTACTTTGAAGGTTTTCTTCTATTACTATTCCCTTCCTTTTATGAGTTGATTTGCTACTCTGCCTATTCTCTTCTATCACTATACCTTTCTCTTTCATTTTCTTAACTGCTTTTTTGCTATGTTTTGCTTCTGTTTGCATCCCCTCTTCTGTCCTTATGTCTTTCTCTTTCTCAGCTGTTCTACTCCTCTGATCCTCTTCTCTAGGTCAATATCATCTTCTTCTTGTAAGAAACCATCACACCCTTCTGCAAAGTAGTCACCATACTGTATTGGTGAAGAAGGGACTTCTTCTTCATTGTTTATAACATTAACTTCTGGCTCTGCATCATCATCTTCATGCACTGGATCATTGACAGCGGGCTCTGCATCATTCACTTCTACATTATTAACTTCATGCACTGGATCATTGACTCCAGGGATTGCATCATCCTCTCCAACCTTTGTAAACTCTTGGGTTGCAATTGATTCATATGTGTCATTGAAATCAATGTCTGTTAGCAAGAATTTGAGTTGCTCCTCCTTTGACAAGGGTATTTGAGGTTTATTGGGAAGAATCTTTCCTTTTGTATCTAATACTATAACTGGATCACAAATTTCTTCAACCCATATTCGAATGGGAATTCCTGGATCAATATCATGATACTTCTCCACCAACTGAACCATGTTGAGGTCAACCATATAAGGGAAAATCCTCTTAACTCCCATCTCCATAGAGTAACCAGGCAATAAGTAGTAGAAGTCAACCACAGACTTTGTACCCCCACACTTGAAATACAACTCATATAGGAGTGGCAAGTTTAACAGGTCCAAGTCAATGAGGAATTCATGCTTTTGTCCACCCTTATAGATAGTTTCAGGACTATGAACCATCCTCCCATTTATCCACATCTCCAGTATTTGTCTTTCATTACTCATCTGCAAGTACAACAAAAAATGTATTGTGCTAAATACTTAAAACATTTTAGGAATATTTCAACAAGTATTTAATAAAATGGTAGGTATACTTCAGACAATTTATAAATGGGACTGATTTAATAATACTTAAACAATCATGTGTTTAAACAAATAATAAACTCACAGAGGTTCTTCACACATAACTAAAGCACTTTATAGGTCAAATAGTTTCACAATTGCACATAAATGAGGACCATGAAACCCCTTTTGGCATAAAACATTAGAAAAAGGGGGTAAACTCCCACTTGATATCTTCTTGGACCACTTTGTATATAAAATAGGGCCAAAAAGCATACATTGCCCCCATTCATAAAGGTTATCAATATAAAGCCAAGAAATACTTTATTTTTCAAGCAACCCAAGCCCTAGACATCTAAAAAGGCACAAACATACTGGAATAAAGGCACAACCATATCACAAACAGCCAAAACTTTCTGAATAAAGTATTTGGGTTCGACCCAGGACCTTAATTAACAAAATGTACCCTAACAACAAACATCATACACTTTTATAGAACTCAAATTAGAAGTTTACGGACGACAATAACTGTATTTCATTTTTAAAACAAAATATAAACAGATTTGCATAAATTACCTCGGTAGACGACAGAAAACACAGAAAAACGATAATGTGCAGTCGACGTTCCACTGTTCTACCACCAAAAATCGATTAATCGGTATAAAGTGGCCTGATTTGTTATTTTCAGTGTGGATTTATGGTTTTGGAATTAGGGCTTTCGTATTTTTTTAGAGCAAAATGGCGGGGTGAGTGAATGAGAAATTAATTAAATCCTTATTAACTCTATAATTAATTTTCCTAAAGAAATTAATTAACACATTAACTTAATTAATTAATAAAATCATCTAATGATTAATTAATTAATTAATTGTGATTTTCAATACCGAAAATTCTCTCAAGGCAATTCCATGATTTTTCCTTTTGCAATTTCATTATGCGTGACTCTTTAGGTTCATCTCAAAAGGCAATTGGGAGGAAACCAAAAAAATATGGGTAACACTTAGCCAGTCCCGTGGCCCACATCGTATCCCAATTGAGAACGAATGAATAAGATCATTCCAAATCTTTTACGCTGTGAATACCGTACGAGTATAAACTTTTTATTCACATATCTCAGTCGAGTGAGAGTCATGGTTTAGTCAAACTCACTGAACTTGACCATATGTTTTGCTCATAATGAATCAAGGTCATCGAGTATACTTTCATGTCTAACATGAATATCTCTAATGATTTGGCCAAAGTCTTTTGACCTTATTCATTCATGACTACATAGGATATTTAACTCATCCACTTAGGAGAGAATAAATCCCATTTTGCTAATCGGTTAAGACTGCTACTTGCCCATTAAGCCGCACTTCGAGGTCACCCCAGCATCGGGTGAATTGGATCTAACTACTCTAATGACAAACTTGATGTCACAAGTACATCTTCAACATGATTCCTCAGGTCTAAGGTTCACGCGTACCTATCACAACTTATCAGTTTTGTCATTCACTATCAGTGAGTGAGAACCCATGTGACAAAACCGATGCGAGTCGTGTTCGAACACGTCATTCTAATTGAGGTGTCTATGGCGGAAGTTTCCACTGCCATTTCCATAGTGTTCGACTGGCACTTTCTCTGTCAAAACTTATATCATACAAGTCTTTATCTAGTATTGATGTACAGTCAATACTTTCTTCGACTTGCGAACCAACTTTAGATAATAAGGATCAAACTTTTCTAGTGCCAATCTCCCTAACCCATAGGGAGTATAAAGTTTGCCTTATTATCAAGGACTTTATGTTGTTCATTAACACCTTACAAATGCCTATAAGAAAAACAACAAGAACATGTTTTTTATTATGAAAGATATTGTTTAGTTACAAATTGATGCCTTATAAATCTATCCCCTTTATGGCATTTGAGGGCATACACACTAACAATCTCCCACTTGCACTCAGTGCCATTTGCTATGGTATTTTATACACATCCCTTCTAGATGTTTTTCTAGCACCGCATGTGCCAATGGCTTGGTCAATGGGTCAGCGACATTGTCAGCTGAGGCTATTTTCTGAACAGATATTTCTCCTTTTGCAACGATTTCTCTTATAATGTGATATCTCCTCTCAATGTGTTTGGACTTGTTGTGAGACCTAGGTTTCTTTGCCTGCGCTATTGCTCCAGTGTTGTCACAATAAAGTGGCAAAGAGAGCTCTATGCTTGGAACCACTTGAAGTTCCTCTATGAACTTCATAAACCAAACAGCCCCTTTAGCTGCCTCAGAGACATCTATGTATTCAGCCTCTGTTGTGGAGTCCGCGATTGTGCTTTGCTTGGAACTTTTCCAAGTCACCACCCCACCATTGAGGGTGAATACAAATCCTGAGGTGGATTTTCGGTCATCGACATCTGATTGGAAATTCGAGTCAGTGTACCCATCCATTCTCAGGTTACCACTTCCATAGATTAGAATCATATCCTTAGTTTTCTTCAGATACTTTAGGATATTCTTCACAGTTATCCAATGTTCCTTGCCAGGGTTTGCTTGAAATCGACTAACAACGCTTACTGCATAAGCAATGTCAGGTCTAGTACACAACATTGCGTACATTAGGCTACCCATTGCAGATGCATAAGGTACAGTGCTCATCTATTTTCTATCTTCCTCACTTTAAGGACACATAGATTTCGAGAGATGCACCCCATGTCTCATTGGTAGGAACCCTTTATTAGAATCCTTCATCTTATATCTCTTTAGGACCTTTTCTAAGTAAGGGGCTTGAGAGAGCCCTATCATTCTATTTGTTCAATCTCTGTAGATTCGAATCCATAGAACATAAGTTGCCTCTCCCAAGTCTTTCATGGAGAAAGTACTCGAAAACCACTTCTTAATAGTGGTGAGCATTCCTATATCATTCCCTATGAGTAATATGTCATCTATATATAACACAAGGAATGTTATCTTGCTCCCACTAACCTTCTTGTAAACACATGGCTCATCTTCGTTCTTGATGAAGTCAAATCCTTTGACTGCCTCATCAAAACGTAGATTCCAGCTACGAGATGCTTGCTTGAGTCCATAAATGGATCTCTCAAGCTTACACACCTTATTAATATTATTCTCGGATACAAAACCGTTAGGATGTTCCATATAGATATCCTCCTCTAGGAATACATTTAGAAAAACAGTTTTGACATCCATTTGCTATATCTCAAAGTCTAGGTGAGCTGCTATTGCAAGTAGAATCCTTATTGATTTGATCATAGCCACTGGCGAAAAGGTTTTTTGGTAGTTAATTCCTTCTTTTTGACTATACCCTTTCACCACTAGCTTGGATTTGTAGGTGTCAACCCTACCATCAACACCAATCTTTCTCTTATAAATTCATTTGCACCCAATTGGTTTTACCCCATCAGGCCGATCCACAAGTTTCCAGACTTGGTTTGAATGCATCGAATCGATCTCAGTTTGCATAGCTTCACACCATCTTGTAGCATCCACATCCACCATCGCTTGATTATAAGTAGAGGGATCATCTCCATGACCCTCCTCCATTACAAAATGGAGACTCAGTTCCCTCTGTGATAGATATTATACCTCTCATGCGGTTGAGGTACCCTACTTGATCTTCGTGGTTGTGGTTGCGTTAAAGAATGTTCGATTCTCACTTCCTGTGTAGATGTATCCAGTGGAGTTTCATTTTGTTCTTCCAGAATAATCTTTTTACATGTTCCTCCTTGAATGAACTCACTTCAAGAAAGTGGGCTTGTAAAGCTACGATGATCCTTTGATCATCATGCAGGTAAAAGAGGTATCCCATGGAATCCTCAGGATAACCAACGAAACGCTCTTTCAAGGATCTAGCCTCCAATTTATCCACTTTAGTCTTCTTAACATAAGCAGGACATCCCCAAATCTTAATGTGATTAAGACTTGGTTTCTTATTTCTCCATATCTCATATAGAGTCTTAGGAACGGACTTGGATGGACATCTATTTAAAATGTGTACAGCCGTAAGCAGCGCATGACCCCACAATGAAATGGGTAAGTCAGTGTAGCTGAACATGGATCGAACCATGTCCAACAAGTTTCGATTCCTTCGTTCTGCTACTCCATTCAACTGTGGTGTCGCTGGAGATGTGAGTTGTAATACTATACCATTCTCTCTAAGGTATACATCAAACTCGTCGCTCATATATTTTCCTCCTCGATCAGATCAAAGAGTTTTTATATGTTGACCAGTTTGATTTTTACTAAAGCCTTGAATTCCTTGAACTTTTCAATGAATTCAGACTTATGCTTCATCAGGTACACCAGACCATATCTTGAATAGTCGTCAGTGAATGTGATGAAGTAAAGGAAACCTCCATGAGCCATTTCTCCAAATGGTCCACAAACATCAGTATGCACTAAACCTAAGATTTGTGAGGCTCTTTCAAAAGTTCCTGTGAAGGGGGATCTAGCCATCTTGCCTTTGAGACAAGATTCACATTAGGATAGGGATCCAATCCCAATGGACTGATTAGTCCATCTTTTTCCATTTTGTGTTCGCCGGCATGCCCTAGTTAAGATGCCAGATCAATCTTTGGTTAATTACCTGTCTACTACGTTTCCTTTGTATAGTATTTACAGAACACTCATTCTGGACATTAAGGTAATACAAACCATTTACTAAAGAAGCAAAGCCCACCAATTTATTACCAAAATAAATATTGCAATGTTCATTAATAAAACGAAAAGTATAACCATGCTTAACTAAAACGGGAATTGAAACAATGTTTTTAAGCCCATTGGGCAAAACTAAAACATTATCCAGAAATAGAAAATGTCCAGAATTTAAAAGTAATGAGGTAGATCCAATTCCAGTAGTTGCGACGCTTTACCCGCTGCCTACTCTTATCTTCACCTCATCGCTGTCCAGCTTCCTTTCTCTCACCAGATCCTGATTCATACAACAAATGTGAGCACTAGCTCCAGAATCAAGAATCCAAGATGTAGAGAAAATGGTCATAGAACAATAAGTTTCATGAACATAAAGTTCCATACCTTGTGTGCTTGGGCCCATGTTTGGACAGTTTCTTCTCTAGTGGCCTAGCTCATCGCAGTGTAGGCATATATCCGTCTTCTATGGCCCCTTACGCTTGTGATTCACAGGAGCTATTCCTTTTCCCTTATCGACACCACCCTGAGCTCCAAGCTCACCACTCTGTTTTTTGGTTTTCTTGTTCTTGTTCTTAGACTTTTTGGGGCCGGAAGAGATAACCAATGCAGTTTTTTTTCCCTTGGGCTTCAATTGAGATTGTGCAGTGATCAATTTGTTCATTAGCCCAGCTAAGTTGCATTCAATCTCGTTACAATTGAAGTTCATGATAAATTGGGAAAAAGAATCAGGAAGAAACTGCAAAATGAGATCAGTTTGAAGTTGTGGGTTCATTGTAAAATCGAGAACCTTCAATCTTTCAATCCTCGAGATCATCTTGAGGACATGATCCCCAACTTTTTCACCTTCTCTCATTTTGGCTCCGAAGAGCTCTTTAGATATCTCATATCTAGCAATGCGACTGTGCTCACAATAAAGCTCGACCAAGTGTGCCAAGATAGCCCTTCCAGTGGTCATCTTCTCGTGGGACCTCTGAAGCTTGTTTGTCATCGAGCCAAGAATGTACCCATGCACTCAGACGTCATCCTTTACCCATTTTTCATGAGCTTGGACTTCTTCCTCGTTGGCACGTGTCCTGGCAGGCGGAGCAGGGATGTCCGTGTCCAACACGTACCCCAAAGACTCCATGTTGAGAACAATTCTCAAGTTCCTTAGCCAATCCACGTAGTTGGGTCCGGTAAGGATGTTCTTTTCGAGTAAAACGGAAAGTGGGTTGATAGTCATTTTTGTTTTGAGAGAGATAATTCAAATAACTACAGAACATAAACCAGACTATATTAGACATTTTTAACTTCAACTAAAACCAAGTTTAAAATCGAGGATTTCGACTTATAACTTGGTTCCCACTACATTTTTCGAGATTCACACTCCCACTGTGAAAAACGGAAGTGATTGTTGTTTATTGCTTCGTAGTGGAGATTGAGTTCTTTAATTAATGTAATGGATGGCAACCCTTTAACAATATTTGGTCCATTACTTAACTAAAGTGATGTCCAACATCAATCTATCCAATAGACGGTCCAATCTTCTTTTCCCCATAATCCATCAAAACCGCAACCCTTTAACGATATATTGGCTTGTGGACTATCTAAGTTTGTTCCCACTAACTCCTCATAATCTAACATTTGAATTTCATCTTGCAACCCTTTAACGATATTTAGGGTGAAATATGTTTCGATTAAGGCATCTAATGCACTTAATAAAATTTCATAATTAAATCTTGATATATGACCCTCACTTACTGGGAAGATGCCATATACTAGGTTTAAATCTTAATTCCATTAAGTTTAGTGGAGGGAAAGGACGCCTAGCGCCCCTTACTAACTTAGTATAATTTTTGCTTGCGAGGACTCATGTTCTAAACATTTATCTAAGTCTCACTTTGCACATTATCATATTTATATAGCGCATATTAACTACATACATGCTTCATACAACTAATGAACATGCATCGAAAGCAATAAAAACAACACATATATCCATGGGCTTTTTCTAGAGAACCCAAGTGGTTCATCTCGATTTCACATATTTAAATCGTGTTAAGAAATCATGTACTTTTCTTCGCGTAATTTGATTTCTGAACCAGCTTTCGCAATCCTTCTCTGAACAGCAAACTTGCTACTGTCTCTAAATTACCACGCCGGAATCAAAGCAAAAAATTCCCTTCTTCCTCCTCCTTATGGACGGCTAGAGAGAGAGAGAGAGAGAGAGTTTTGGAGTGTTTGACTTGGAGAGGAAGTTATAAAAGTGGCTTGTGATTATTTTTTACTAAGTAGTATATTTATACTACTTTAGAAAAACAATAACCTAGTTGACTAGTCCTCATGTGGACGCCCACTTTGGGCGTTTTAAAGCCCTATGGCTTAGTCCATTTTTTTAATTGTTTAATTATTTATTTAATTAATATTATTTATCCAATAAATAAATTAATCAAATAATTAATTAAATCCCTGTTAACTCTATAGTTAATTTCTCTAAATAAATTAATTAACACATTAACTTAATTAATTAATAAAATCATCTAATGATTAATTAATTAATTGCGATATCCAATACCGAAAATTTTCTCAAGTCAATTCCATGATTTTTCCTTTTGCAATTCCTTTAAACGTGACTCTTTAGGTTCGTCTCAAAAGACAATTGGGAGAAAACCAAAAGGATGTGGGTAACACCTAACCAGTTTCGTAACCCACATCGTATCCCAATTGAGAACGAATGAATAGGATCATTCCAAACATTTTATGCTGTGAATACCGTATGAGTATAAACCTTTTATTCACATATATCAGTCAAGTGAGAGTCATGGTTTAGTCAAACTCACTGAACTTGACCATATGTTTTGCTCATAATAATCAAGGTCATCGAGTATACTTTCATGTCTAACATGAATATCTCTAATGCTTTGGCCAAAGTCTTTTGACATATTCATTCATGACTACATAGGACATTTAGCGCATCCACTTATGAGAGAATAAATCTCATTTTGCTAATCAGTTAAGACTGCTACTTGCCCATCAAGCCGCACTTCGAGGTCGACCCCACCATCGGGTGAATTGGATCGAACTACTGTAATGACAAACTTGATGTCACAAGTGCATCTTCAACATGATTCCTCAGGTCTAAGGTTCACGCGTACCTATCACAACTTATCAGTTTTGTCATTGACTGTCAATGAATGTGACAAAACCGATGCGAGTCAGGTTCGAACACATCACTCTAACTGAGGTGTCTATGATATAAGTTTCCACTACCATTTCCATAGTGTTCGACTGCCATTTTCTCTGTCAAAACTTATATCATACAAGTTTTTATCTAGTATCGATGTCCAGTCAATACTTTCTTCGATTTCCGAACCAACTTTAGATAATAAGGATCAAACCTTTCTAGTGTCAATCTCCCTAACCCATAGGGAGTAGAAAGTTTGCCTTATCATCAAGGACTTTGTAACTCAAGATATGCCTAAGAGGGGGATGAATTTGGGTATTAAAAAATTGTTCTAGAATGCACAGCGGAATGATAAAGTACCAAAAGATTTAACTGAAAAATACTGAAATAAAATACCATTGGAACTTTGCAAGTTCCAGAGACAAAATCCAGAAGGAATTTTTTTTACAGAAGATGAAAGAATAAAATTAAGTGTTGAATCACAGAGCTAAATCCAGTCACTACAAACGTAAAAGGACAATACACACTCAATACGATAAAGTGAGTGTCACTCTACTATACCCTTGGAACCAACCGGTGGAACCAGATGGTAAATCCACAAACAATGACTCCAAAAGGGAATTATGAGAGACTCGACTTAAATGCTTCACTTGACCACTCATGTACGTCACTCGGAACTCCAAGCACTCTCTGGTACCACTTTTTCCTCACTGGAACTTAACTGGAGAAAGTACCTAAAACGCATATAATAATTTTATCAATAGTATGCTGAAAGATGTTTGTAGAATTCGTGTTTTTCTAAAATGAATAAAGCATGTATATATAGGTAGATCATAAAACACGATAAAGGAAAGGAAATAAGGGATAATGGCTCCTTCCATAAAATGGATACTTACCAAAGCATAAGAAATGAAATACAATCAAGTCAACTATGATAGATATGCAAAGGCATAAATAAAAGGAAAGGAGAATAATTAGGATACTTCCCTTAATTGAAATTCCAGCAATATGGGATCTTTGACTTTCCTTATAAGTAGATAATTAATTCTGATTTGGCAAGACATATGAAGCATATAAAACATGTGCAGAATATCTATATATAAGGCAAGAAGGATAGACAAAAATATTTCCCTTAAATTCTTGTCGAAGATGAGATATATATTTCAAAAGTAGTTCCAGATGATTCCTGCGAAATTCCAGGATAGTTCCTGCAAAAACAAATTGAGAGAAATTAATGACAATCAAACAAGTCCTTTGTCATCGTCAAAACTAAAGGATGGGAGAACCAAAAAAGTCAACAGACTTTACGTTGTTCATTAACACCTTACAAATACCTATAAAAAAAAACAACAAGAACATGCCTTTTATTATGAAAGATATTGTTTAGTTATAAATTGATGCCCTATAAATCTATCATCTTTATGGCATTTGAGGGCATATACACTAATATATATACGAGGGTATTTTCATCTTCACAAGAAATTTAAAGACAAAATATGTTTGAGGAGGCAGTGAGTATATTTCTTAAAATTACGAGGGGGTGAGTTGATAATTTTTTTATCATAGGGGGTAAATGAAGAATAACGACTATCACAGGGATAAATTGGATTTTACTCCTTTGCTTTATATGCAATTTAAGTGGGACTTACATCAATTTGTACTTTTTACGTGTATAATAATAGGATCTATATCCTGAAAGCCTATGTGTGTATAGCTGTACCAATTCCTAAACAAACAAAAAAAAGGTTATATAGTTTATCAAAAAAAAAAAGTTGTATTACATGAAATTAAAAAGTTTTAAAAAATCATACAAAATAAAATCCTCCTAATATATAGGATAAATCTGTCTGCATAAAATTAAATCACATCTTAGAAATGTCTTCCCAATTCATGGTGAGGAGTAATCTAATGAGGACTTGATTATCTTTTTACATTGTTTGTGTATCTATTAGAATCATGTTCCCTATTTCTTATTTCCATCGATTAATATACCATCTTTTTCACATGATTACCTTTTTTTTTTGTTTTGGGCATACACTTGCTCCCTAAAACTTTGGTGCCAAAAAATTAAATCATGCATATTATTTATTTATTATAGATGTTATTATAAAGATTAAATTTCACTCACAATTTACCATTAGTAAAATATATATAACCATTATCTCCAGTGATGTTATATTGATTAAAGTATTGTAAAGCGTCTTTAACCGGCTTCACTTGGTGCAATTAAAATAGTTTATTAGTTTTCGCATGGAATATTTTAAGATAAATATCTACTTCTAAAAATTAAAAGAAATGGCATATATTTTCTTGACATATATATATATATATATATATATTCATATTTCTTTACTTTGCCTTTACTCAAAAATTTGATCAATATTAGTAGTTGCGAAGATGCATGTGATAGAGAAAATTATTTTCTTCATGAAAAAGCACAAAAATTAATATATATATATATATATATACACACTTAAAAGTTTAAAACTTTTAACGGTATATTTTGCAGTAAAATAGAAGCATTCGAAAACAATGTTATTGGAAGCATGCTTCTAGACACAATTAGTTCTCTTAATTTTCGAACAAAACCAATAGAATTTTTTCTAACCATTTTCCAAGGCATTTTTCAGAAAGATTTTGAAAAACGTAACAAGGCGAAACCTAACGATATCTTATATATTGACTTTATAATTCTCTATGACGAATTGATGCTCAACTGATTGATGATTCAAGATAACAATAAAATGATAAATAATGCAAGCAATTTTATTGATAAATAATGCAAGCAATCGATTAAAAAAAATAAAGGGGATAAAAAGAAAAGGTATGAGATATTATTCATTTTATTTACTTCGAGACCTTATAATACATTAGCTTTTGTAATTTAGTGATCAATTATTTATTTATTCTTTTTACATGTAACATATAAACTAGAAAATTTCTCCTTGATATTTTTATATTTTAGGATTAAGTTGTGTTAATAATTATTTTTTCATAATATGACTTCACGTGCAACGCACATGCTTTTTGCTAGTTATATCAAAAATACCAACTATTTATCGGAACTCTCGAGCATAAATCAATTACTATAAAATAAGATAATCTGGTATTTATTTTTTTGATAAGCATTAAGTGAATAAAGTATGAAATGAGAGATAATAAAGAGACATAGATGGTGTGTATGAGAAGAGATGAGAGAAAATGTTAGAAAAATAAGAAAATATTAGAAGATAGCGAGAATTTGAGAAAAGAAATAGAAAAGAGAGTAAAAGTAAAAGTTCAGAAAAAATACAGGAGATAAAATAAAAGACAATAACTTGGACACTTGTCAAATTTTTACAATGGTAATAGTTTCACAAAAATTTGATAGTTCAATGTGATTTGTATAAGTCACTGTTGCTCTCAATAATAGATTTATTGACTTCTTTACTCTCACATCCGAAGAAATTAATTATTTTTTTCAGTTTTGCTCAAACTAGCATAGTGGGTTTATATGAAAGTATTATAGCTAGACCAAAATTACAACTTATTGGCCACACGATGTGCATGTTGAGCCATTCTGCATATAAATTAACTTCGAGTTTCTGATACAAGACTTTAATGAGATTAAAATTGTAATCCATGATACACAATTTTTATGAGACTAGTAGAGTGTACGTGTGTTGCACTAGAATACATATTTATACGTTAAAGAATTCCTATATTCAAGTACTATATCTGGAAATATAAATAAAAAAATTCTAATACAAACTTACACTTGTTCATCTTTTGGCAAAATCAAATCCTCTGCGAAGACATTCATCAATTAAATAGGAAAAATAATTCAATTAATTTTATGATATATAACAATTATTAAAGTTACTTTAAAATATTAACTTTCTTTTACAAAAATTCCAAAATGGTTTTGTTCCATATAAACTCACAAAATAGGAACAAGAACTCTTATCTTCCTTCTTTTCCCTTCCTTAATTAATATTAACTTCATGTCAAGTGCTCGTAGCTATAAAATATGAAGTAATCGATGTGCGAAAACTAAAATTAAAGAATTTCCTTGTTGAAAAACTAAAATCATAGTATATACTGCTGTTGGTGGGCTTGTATCAGTGTTCTAGGATAGCTCTATTGCTGCTAAAATCTTCAAATGTAATCAATCGAGACATTCTTTATGTTGAGACTTCAGCTATAATCGGGACATTACATGGAGACAGATTTGAAAGAGTAGAAAAATAATGGTAGTCTTCCACAATCTTTGAAACTTGAGAGACTATCAAATTCTTATATAAACATGTTATTGATTGGTTACTAATAAAGACTAAAATTGATTGTTCAATTGCTTCAGGACTTTTCATATGGAAAGCCTAAAAACAAAATTGATAGCTTAGTTGGATTTGGACTTTTCATGTGGGAATGCATTTTTCCCATGTATCTTCAGTAGAAAAATTAGGTGATGGACTTGTATATTATTCTTATCAAAAAAAAAAGAACTTGTATATTATTAAGAATTTAAGATTACACTATTAGACTTCCACATGAATGGAAAACGTTTCTTGCCTTTACTTATAAGAACAATGCATTTTGAATATATTATTATTACTAATAGGGACTATTGATATAGATGTAAAAAGTAACTCCATTTGAGTAGGTAATGTTATGTGTAGTAATAATTAAATTAAATATTCTGCATGTTAGTTTTTATATTAAGAAGGGTAAATAAGTGAATTCACAATCGGAAGAAACAAGTTTAGTATTCACACTTTTATAGTAGTATATATAGATATAGATATAGATATAGATTTATAGTAGTATAGATATAGATAGATATAGATTTATAGTAGTATAGAAATAGATATAGATAGATATAGATTTAGATTTAGATACAGATTAAAATTATAGTCCTTAAAGTTCGGAGCCAAATAATATAACTATTTATATTGTTGAAACAAAAATGCAGCTTTACTTATATGGCACAAATAATTCAAAATCATAAGTAAGTTTCCGTGATATTTTAGGTTACATAACTACTTCATTGACAAGTAATTTTATCATAGACCATGATTAATGATCTGTGTACAATACCCATTGAATAGGGTGATTGATGGGCCTTTTATTATAACACTCTTGCATGTGCTGATCCCGATATAACATAAAATTTTCTTTCATTGACCGGACTCATGTGAAATTTATATAATTCAATATTTGATAACGAGACTATGAGTCCCTAATCCGGTGTAGCATAGAATTTTTCTTCATTGACCGGATTCACGTGAAATCTATAATATGATCCGATATTTGATAACGAGACTACGAGTCCTTGATGATCCAAGTACCACCTAATAATATTTCCAAACTTAAGCAAAACTAGTGGAGGGAACAAAACAAAACAAAGATATATAGAAGTCAACCAATGAGCGTACGCCAAACAAGAGGACGAAATACACCATAGACGTAGTACTTTCCTTTTCCACCCAAAATCAAATCAATTACCCCTCCAAAAACACAAACGCAAAAATATCTCACCTTATCATCACCATGTCCTAAACCTCTTCAAAACGTATCACTAAACCCAAATGGACCAGCCATGAACGCCGCCCACACCCTCAGCCTCCACTGGGTGCCCCCGCCGCCTTCCTCCACCACCCTTTTCCCCTCCTCCGCCGCATCAACCACCATTCCCAAACCCTCCTCACTTCGCGTTCACACCACCAAAGACTCCTCCAACATCTTCCTCTCTTCCACCACCTCAACTAACAAGCTCCCCAACACACAAGATCAGCTACTACTCACACTCCTCCAGCAAAGGAAAACTGAGGAGGCCTGGCTATTGTACGCACAATGCGCACACCTCCCCAACCCCACCTGCCTTAGCCGGTTAGTTTCACAATTATCCTACCTAAACACGGTGGAGGGGTTAACTAGAGCGCAGTCTATTATCCAGCGCCTCCGTAGCGAACGCCAGCTCCACCGCCTCGATGCGAATTCCCTCGGGCTTCTCGCGGTGGCTGCGGCCAAAGGGGGCCACACTCTGTATGCAACGTCTATTGTTAAGTCAATGCTTAAGTCAGGTTATCTCCCACATGTCAAGGCGTGGAGTGCTGTGATTAGTAGGCTGGCTGCTTCGGGCGATGATGGGCCATTAGAAGCGATTAAGCTATTCAATTCTGTGATCAAAAGGGTGCGCAGGTTTGCGGATTCTGAGATAGTTAAGGACTCGAGGCCGGATACAGGTGCTTACAATGCTGTGCTCAATGCTTGTGCTAATCTTGGAGATACCAAGAAGTTTTGCCAACTGTTTGATGAAATGTCTGAGTTCAAATGTGAGCCGGATGCGTTGACGTATAATGTGATGATTAAATTGTGTGCGAGAGTTGATAGGAAGGATTTGCTTGTAGTTGTCTTGGAGAGGATAATCGATAAGGGAATACCTATGTGTATGACGACGTTGCATTCGCTAGTTGCAGCTTATATCGGTTTTGGTGATTTGGAGACTGCTGAGAAACTTGTTCAGGGTATGAGAGAAGGGAGGAGAGATTTGTGTAAAATTTTGAGAGAGTCGGGTTTCGATGATCAGTATTCAGACGATGAAGAAGAAGAAGAACTAGAATCGATGAATGATAAGAGCGATGTATTTGATAAATTATTACCGAATTTAACTGATTTTAGTAGCGACCCGCCTGAGTTGCCTCAGGCAGTTGCACCGGACTCGAGAATTTATACTACCTTAATGAAAGGTTATATGAAGGCGGGTCGTGTTGCTGACACGGTGAGGATGCTTGAGGCTATGAGGCACCAAAAAGATAGTAGCAGCCACCCAGACCATGTGACTTACACCACTGTTATTTCTGCATTTGTTAAGGCTGGATCGATGGATAGGGCACGACAAGTGCTCACTGAGATGGCTAGGACTAATGTGCCTGCTAATCTCATCACTTATAATATCCTTCTTAAAGGGTATTGTCATCAACTGCAGATTGATAAGGCGGAAGATTTGATGAGGGAGATGATTGACGAGGTGAAAATTGAGCCGGATGTCGTTTCTTTTAACACATTAATTGATGGGTGTATATTGATTGATGACAGCGCAGGGGCACTCTCGTACTTTAATGAGATGCGCAAGAGAGGTATTGCTCCCACGAAAGTAAGTTACACCACTTTGATGAAAGCTTTTGCTTCGTCTGGTCAGCCAAAGTTAGCTAACAAGGTGTTTGATGAAATGCTTAAAGATCCTCGAGTGAAAGTCGATTTGGTTGCGTGGAATATGTTGGTGGAAGGATATTGTAAACTTGGATTGGTTGATGAAGCAAAAAGTATGATTGAGAGGATGAAAGATAATGGAGTGTTTCCAAATGTAGCCACATATGGAAGTCTTGCAAATGGAATAGCGTTGGCTAGAAAACCGGGAGAAGCTCTTCTACTATGGAATGAAATAAAAGAGAGGTGTGAAATTGTAGTAGGAGAAGAATCTGGTTCTTCGTCCATTGTTCCACCTCTAAAACCCGATGAAGGACTTTTAGATGCTCTAGCGGATATTTGCGTGAGGGCGGCATTCTTTAGGAAAGCTTTGGAGATTGTTGCGTGCATGGAGGAACACGGGATACCTCCAAACAAGACTAAGTATAAGAGAATCTATGTAGAGATGCATTCAAGGATGTATACCAGTAAGCATGCGTCGAGGGCTAGGGTGGACCGAAGAAGGGAAAAGAAAAGAGCTGCAGAGGCTTTCAAGTTTTGGTTGGGACTCCCCAACTCCTATTATGGAAGTGACTGGCAGATCGACCCTGCAGATGATTAATAAGAACTTTAGTCCACTCGTTAATGCAACAGTATAAAACATATCTGGGGGAAGTATTTGAGAAGTTTTAAGTAAACCTTTGTAGCGTGACCGTTTGTTGTGTTGACAATGTTCGCCCCGAGATTTGTACTCATCAAGTAAACATATGTAGTAAATTGGAACCATGGTCGATGGCTTCAATGAAACGATGAACTGAAATACTATACAACAAAAATACTTATGTACTCTTTGTAAGCTATATTTTGGCAGGTTACTGTTCAGTGCATTGGGATTATAAATTTATAACACTGCTTAACTTTAGAAGAAATGTAACAATTTCAATTTTGATTTCCATAAATTGTTCATATTGCATTCACAAAAAAAAATAACACGGTGCAAAAACTATTGCCATGACTTTTCTTACCACAAACAAACTGGATTCCGGGGTAGCAAGAGCCAAGAAGAGTCATTTTCCAAAACAGTCTACACAGGGATTGCACGTCCAAACTTTTCTGCCAAATGTACACAACAAAGGGTTAGTATGGCTAGATAATCTTGACTTCTCAGAGCGAGTCTATGTCATGGCTTTTCTATGAAAGAGAATGTGGCACCATTGAATCTCTGCACAAGTTACTACATTTCCTGGCAAACCGATCCCCCAAATGGAAGACATCTAAAGAAACGTATTTATGCACAGTAATAGACCATGAAGCAATAATTAAGAAGAATTAACAATCACTATTTGCAGAAAGCTTCATTACCAGTTGGAATGAAGTGTGGGAATCTAGGAAAGCCAAACATTGACTTCAATATTCAGCCTGTTATGTAGAGCTGCAAAAAAAATCATCTTGACCTTGATGACTGACTGCGAGAATAAGATGATGATAACACCTGCAGGGCAACAATTTGGAGACTCATACTGAGAGGGTGTCAAAGGCAGAACACTAAGACAGACAGTATTCACTTGCACCAGCATTCCAGTAAAATTCAGAAGCACAAAATTGAAATGCTACATTGATGCACCAGTCAAACTAAGAATGGGAAATGGAAGTTCAACTGAAGCTGAAAGATAAAAACAATTTTATCCATGTGATGTATTTTCTTTCAAAATATTTAATGCTAAGACGAGTAGCTTAAGTTACAATAGCAAGGTACCTGATATGTCTTTGGGCCCTTCTTCAAAAGATAGCCAACACTGTTTAAATTATCCACGAAAGTGTCAATATCTGAAACCCTTAAACTGATCCTGTCTGCCAAACTATATATTTCCTGAGTAAAATGATCAATGAATGAGAACTTTTTCTCCACAGATATTTGCTGTCCATTAAATCCAGATAAGGAAATATTCCTTTATAGGATCAAGGTTGCTTACAGATATAGAGAAGCAATCTTTTTGCTGCAATTCTGATTGCTTATTCAAGGCACTTAAAAATCGCTTGGCTTCTTTTTGTTGACTCATTCCACCACTTCGTCCGAAATCAACAAAGCCATTCTCATCAACATATTTGTCGTATAAGGACTCTTTCATAATTTCAACAACATCCTATACAATTTAGGAGTCAGAAACTACTCTGAAACGTGCATGGCCTAAGCAAATGAAGAATCTGAAAACTAAAATTAGCTAAGAATACACACACATATAAGCATTGTTTAGAAAGTTTAAAGTCCACATTAGGTGTATCAACATAATCTCTTTGTACCAATACCTCAAACTAGAAGACCTAAGTATATACCAAAATAAAGTAATTTCACTCACCAGAGTATTTCCTAAGTCAAAAGAGAGCTACATCTGTCCACTAATGGCAAAATCTTGTGAGAGAATCTCACTGCAAGCTCATTTTTCTATAGTTGCTTCTAGAATATCAAGATATGGAAAATTTCAATATCTGTATTCTTGTCTAGAGATTCAAAAAAAAGTTAAATTTGATCTAGGCAAGTCAAATTACTGGAATGAGATGTGCAGAAAAGCACTTCAAAAGGGATTTCGGTCTCTTTTCCTTCATGTCTTTATTAATCTTTTGTGGCATGATGGATATAGCAACTTAAGCCAAAGGAGATAAATTAACAGTACAAATTGAACACATCCTTAAAACTTCAGAAGTTCCACACAGGAGATTGACATTTTTACTGATCATGCATCTGATCGCTGAATGTTAAACATGAAAATCAAGTCCTCGGAGACAGTAACGATGATCATCTGAACCTTAGATCAGACATCATTTATAGACAAAAGGACTGCTCAGAGATGATAGGGTCAAAAATACTTGGTGATAAGCTCTTTATAACTTTCAAAGAGCAAAAGCAATTTCAGAATAGACATCTAGCTGCCCACATATTTTTTCATCCCAAGAGCTCTATGCTTAGGAAAGATACATCTTCCTCTGCTACTGTTATTCCTCACAAAAAGGTTGCGTACCCAATTGCAACATAGTCCCATAGAAGCCCTCATGTTTGCATGCATCGGATATAAAGAAATGAGCTATAAAACTTTGTGTCGTATACAGTACTCAATGATGATGCACCATACCAAGGTACGAGTTCAGGCAAAAGTACAGGCAAGGAAATCATTATCAAGCCTTTGGACAAAAGGAGGACTACATATTGCAATATACAGCTGGTAATTCACACAAGTTGTTCTGAAGCGACTTACTCCTTACATGACAAACTTACCAACGCATCTTGTGTGCTTATTTCTTCCCTTAAGTCAACTCTAGCTCGAGCTTCTGCCAGCCTTACCAAGCTTTCTAACTGCCTAGCAGTTATTGGAGTACCATCAGCAGAAGTGTTATGGTCTCTTAGACGTAAGTAAAACTTCTGCAGGATTTCTGCTGCTGGTTTTGTCATCCTTCAGAAGAAACAATTGTAAATTATTTATATAGAACAATATCCAACAAAATTTTGGAATTACAGAAAGAACATCAGATCACCTTGGAAATACATGAGTTCTTGCATAAGCAATGAATTTACGCAGAAGAGGACCAGGCAGTGGAACAAAATCACTGTCTTTCTTTAGGCCAAGTCTCAACCTCGCCACTAGAGAACTGTTTTTTACATTCATATCTACATCTCTAATAACTTGGGATTCTGCAAGTGGCAAATGAAGTATGGTTTCAAAGGAATATTACCTCTACATCTCTAAACAGTTTAACAGTGGTAGAAACATCACCTCTACATAACCTCTTCCCAGAGGATGATGGTTGTCCATTGCTAGAGTGAAGCTGCAAAAACCAATCAATATTTTTATATGTAATAGCATGAACTGAAGATCTCATGCATCTATGTTAACACATTTAGTTAATAATGTCAAGACGCCTTGTTTTTACAACAGAGAAGTGCTATTTACAGCAAAAGAGAAGGGAAAAGAAGAGAGAATAAATTGGAACAAGCAGAAGTTTAAACAAAGGATAGTTTTTGGGGATCCAGTTCCGTTGTGCATGCCTTGATTCATGAACCAGGTCAAAGTTGTTCGACGTTGAAGGGAGACCAACCAAAGCACAAGAAGACAAAAGAACTGCAACTTCAAGCATGTTGAAAGTCGTTCATAAGATACTTCAATTGCTCAAAACTAGGTGTGTTAACCCGGATTTCTGAGATAGTAACAAGCATGATCCTTAGATTGACGATATTACTAGTACAGTTTTCAGTCATCATTTATCAAATAACACGATGATAAACCCCAACAAAATTTTGCGTTTCTAGAGTATTTTTATTGTTTATATATTCAGGGCCAATATCTTTCCACCTGTATTAAATGTTCATGTAAATTCCAACAAAGTTGATGCATGGTTAAATTAATTTGGTTTAGGAAGATAGTTAAGCACACACCCGTCCAAGTAAGGGTCAGAAATCACCTATACAAACAAGATACCAACAATACATCGTCACCCATGCATCAATTTTTGGGGGAAGTCAGGATGACTTACTGACATTATGTGCTCCGAAAGTCTCTTATCCAGCAACTCATCAGGTTTATCGAGTAATATGAAAACCAAATCAAATCGTGAGAGAAGAGCTGCACTCATTTTAAGGTTCTCATTAACAGTTTTTGCCCGGCTGCAATTAAAATTTGAAATTTTAGATACATGTATGGTATTTTAGAAACAGAAATTCATACAAGATTTCATATTTAATCCTTCCAAGCTATCAGTTTTAGTCATGGACATAGAAAAACTGTCTTAAACATATATTGCTCTTTTCATTTGGGAAGAAAATGGAAAACTGCACATAATTATTCATGTTCAAGAACTAGGAATCTTGTGCATAATTATTCATGTTCAAGAACTAGAATACCAGATGCATAAAATGGGTAAGTCTGACAGCCAATCCTCAAAATGATATGCAGTAAATCACAATTTAGATTAAAGCTTAAGTGCAATACTTATAATGACCCCCGACAGGGTTTGCAGCTGCTAAAACAGATGTTCTAGCAGATAAACTTGCTACAAGTCCTGCCTTCGCCACCGAGACACACTGTTGTTCCATAGCTTCTAATAGGGCCTGGAGACAGTTAAATAATCAGCGTGTTTTTCATTTGGAGATCAACATGTTCCCAGAATAATTCAGGAGTTGACAAACCTGATGTTCTGCTGACATTTTGTCAAACTCATCAATACAGCATAATCCGCGGTCTGCAAGTACCATGGCACCTATAAAAAGAACATGACCCTTTGAGCATGGATAAGCCGTTTATTCCTGATTTGAAGGAGATATCACAGTATTACAAAACAGCCAATTTGGAAAGAAAAAAGTGTACCAGCCTCAAATGCATAGTCACTTGTCATTGAATCTTTCACCACTGCTACAGTAAGTCCAGCATTAGTTGTGGCATTACCACATACATATATGCCACGTGGAGAAATAGAAGCTGCTGCTTGGAGTAGTTGACTTTTGCCCAATCCAGGATCACCTGATTGCATGAATATCTTTCATATCAAATATTGGCATATGAAGACTTGCATAAGTTCTAGGTAACATTTTGGTATAGTCACTGGAGAAAGCCTAAAGGGCAGGTAAGTAGGTTGCAATCTAAGGCATAAGAAGAAAAGCTCCATACCAACAACAATTATATGGATGTCTCCTCTGACAGGTACCTTGTTCTGATCCATCGAATGCTTTCGAACACCACCAAACAATGATAACGTGATTCCCGCTGTTGACCAACAAAAAAAAGAAGACGAGGTAAAGTAGCAGATACATCATTTCAATATTCAAATCAACAATTGAAATCCATTTAACCAACTATATATACCAATCAAATGCATAAGCAACAATGTAACTGTTGAGTGTCTTTACAAATATGCATGTTCATGTATATGTTTGAAAGTAGGGGCAAAAGAAACTAATGGTCAAAAGTATTTTTTAATCAATAATCATTATTTAAGCATCAACAGATGCCATAACATTGTTCCATTTTAAACTACAAATTAAAATAGATGGAATTTCCTATTAATTCTTTGTTTCCTGGAATGTTGAGGGAGGCTTCAAGGACCTCAAATTCTTCATAAGAGTTGAACGAGTTCTCGGGTAATTTCAAAAAAGTATAGTGCCTGTCAAAGGAGCCAAGTTGTATATTATCAGAACCATGATTTCAAGTAGGATAATGTCCATATGAGATATATCTTATGGTTATACCAAGATGGGACCTGAATGCTTGACACTGAAATGATATCGCAAAACAATGGTGTTTAATCTGACCGTTCATGCTTATATATTGACATAAAGAGTCTAATCATAAATCATTTTTATATACCTTTAACAAGCTCATGACCATAGATGGATGGACAAATTGATTGTAGAATTTGTCGAAAAACATCAGAACCATGCTCCTCAGAGAACTTCACAATGAACTCTAAATCTTTGGGAGAAAATGAGTACAAATCAAAATGCTCTGTAGTCCTAGCATTGGTGTCAGTATGTTGCATATCCTCAAGCGCAGACTGGGACTTTGAGTTTGTTATTGAAACAGCTTCAAGGTACAAATAGTAAAGTGATTGATTCTTGCATTTCGACTTTCCTGAAATGTAAAAAAATTAATAGAAACCAGGAAACATGTATGAAGCTGGAAATCTCAAGACAACTCTCAGCCATTGCAATGGAAGATGATGAATGAAAAACTATAATACCCAGACATCAACAAGTTTAGCACAAGAGGAAAAACTAACAAATTAACTAGTATTAAATTCTTGAGTAATATTCTTCTTGTACGTATTTTAATAACAAAATGCAACATATATTCCCCCATATAAAGAGTATGCATATCTAACCAAATAAATTGATTATCGAACATAAGAATGAGGTATATAGGAAAATGCATCAATAGGAAAGGCAGTAGCAGCATCAACTTTGACGGCAGCAAGAAATAAAGTCGACATTATCTGAAAACTGCAAACAATTTGCTAGTCTTCTTGATTACTTGAGTTACAGTCTAATTTCCTGAGCATAAACTGCATACATCTAAAAATGGGTGCCTATATAAAATTCAGAAACGCAACCTCAGAATGCCAAATGATATAACTAAAAAGTGCCGGCATAAAGACAGGAGTGAGCCCATAATCGGGTAAGTAACAAATGTACAGGACCTATCGACATGAAGACATTAGACTTGACATTCTCTAGATCTGCAATTTTAGGTGACTACGACAGACACTAACATATGAGAACATATGACGTAGGCTGTAAATAAAAGCACCACAAAGTTCTTTTTCCTAAGAAAACATGAATGTGATGCTTCAGAACATCAATTTTTCATGGCGATATCATCTGGAGAAGAGAATTGCAAGAGGTTAATTTCTGTTCACCGTGTGATGAAGAAAGCCACTAAACAGTTATGCCTTCAGCATTCCCTAAAGGGTTCATTGCCACACTAAAGTAAATTAGATAAGCAGCACAATAATTCCATGTACTTGGGATCTAGCTCCATTTTGAAGCACGAAATCATCAGATACTAAAAAACAAATGCATAAGATTGGCAAGATTGAGGTTCTTTAAGAACACTTTCACATACCTCCTCCAATATCCATATAGTTGTTGATCACTCTTATTATACCAGTTACAGTCACAACATCTCCAGGAATGCATGCATCCACAAGATCCTCAGTCAGTTCACATTCAACTGTTCGAGGAACCCGTCCTTCTTCATGATGTTCAGATTTCAGCAGCTCCTGAATCCTGAAGGTTATATTACAGCACAATAGAAATCAAAGCAGATGGATAGAACGATCGAGCTGAAACCTTGACAGCGGGAAAATTCTCAAGTATGGTTGCTAATATGTGCTAACAACTGTACCTTATTTTTTGAAAATCTACGGGTCGAGCAGTAGATCTGATCGGATTGAAATTTCGACTTTTGCATGCTTGCATTTCACATCTTGGGGGTGGAGAAAATTTTCCATCAGGAAAGTCACGGGTAATGGCAGTCCCACATTTAGCACATGAAAAACTCATTTGTATTACCAGAGGACGGACTGTGCTAGCTTTCATTACAGTTCCCCTTACAGAAACAAGCCTGTCTGTGGCATCATCCAATTATGCAATTATGCTCATTTGCAGCAAAAATTAAGTATCTAATATAACCTGATCTCAAAATTCTACCAAAAAAATAAAATGCTAACCGATTTTAAGAAAATAGCAAAAATACCAATATAAGCAGCCTTAAGGTTCTTCAAAGCAATCATCGACTCTTGGTAATTGCGCAGACGGATATTAATCTTTGCAATATCCTCCGTCAGATCCGCTTTGATGAAAAAGACCTACTCAGGTTCCAATGCACTCAAATAATCATTTAACTAACACAATAAAGCTCCACCTCTTACATCCAAAAAATTTCTATAGTACTGCCTACCTTGTGTACTGCAGCACTCATGCACAGCAGAGCATCCTTAGGTTTTTCTTCTAATGTTGCGTAAAATTCCTCAATCTCACATACTTTCCGGAAATGCTGGAAGTCGAGCGGTAAGAAGAATAAGCCATCATCCTCTTTCACCTATCCATGACATTATAATGTTGCTCTAAATAAGTTCATCCTGAAACATCACCATCATTATTTTTTCACAAACTTGCATCTAGATATCTTAGTTGGATTAATAAATTGAATTAATCACTCCTCGCACTAAACTTCCACGATTACTCCAATCCTAAAGTTGATTGGACATTAATGGACCTTTGGAATTAGTATATAGCTACGAGACTGAAAAGGAAAAGGAAAATCATTTCCAACAGGAATAGTATCCAATTTACATATTTTTTAAATAAGAACTTATAGAATAACATTCGTGATTTATAATTGTTATCTACGAGCAATTTTTTCATGTTTTCTCTACTAAGTTTGAATATAATAGCATTTTTTTAGTACGATTTTGTTCGTAAAAATACAAGGTCCAAAAGCAAGATGAAAAAATCATCACACAGACAAAAAACCTGATCGACAAATTGTTGTGCTTGAGGAGAGGAAAAGAAGTGAAAGAGGTCGGACGTGAGCTGGAATCTGTGTTCAGCGTCCTCGTCACTGATTTGGGGGAAATATAGGGTCAGGATGCGCCACAAATCACTGGTTTCCGCCGATCGGAATTTCGTTTTACTACTCATGTTCTTCTCTGATTGTACATACATCTCCGATGGCGGCGCAGGCGGTGGCAGTGGTGGTAGCTCTGAGGGCTCCGGAGGATTGAAATTCGTGTCCTTCGGTTCTTTTGGCGGGAGAAAATATTTGGATAGGCTTATATTGGCTCCAGCAATCTCTTTGACGCGTATTTTAGAAAAAACAGCGCTACAAATAGTTTTATAGGAAAATTATTAAAAACCCCCTAAATAAATTTTTGCATTAAAAAATACTATAAAAATATTTTCCAATCCAAAAAACTCATTCCGCCAGTTTTTCACTCCAATATTTAGGGTTAATAAATTTATGAACTTAGGGCTTAATTAGTTGGCATATACATCTCGAAAAAAAAAAATTCATGACAAAAGTGAGAAAAAGTATTTTTAGAGATAAAAAATACGGTATTAAAAGTATATTTGGGTGAGGTTTTTTTTAGATAAAAATATATAATGATTATAGTTGATGTGATATATTTTTTGTTGTAAAAAATTATTAGAATTTGTGTTTAGATATAATATTTCATATACGAGTTTTAGTCAAATTTATCGATGTAGATATCAAAAAAAGGCAAAATGAATCTTATTTTGCACCTTGTGTTATTTTGTATTAGAATATGTGATTAATTTTCCATTCGGAGTTGCGAAAAGCCAGATAAAATCTTTTTAATCAATGAGAAACTGTCAAATTATGAATAGTCTAAAGCTACTTTTTTTCTTTTTCTTGGAAGAATTTTTTCAAAAATTAAATCCAAATTTTACAAGATAAAAATAAAAACTTTGGGATTTTTTTTTATGAAAAAATCTTGATAGAATGCCATACAAATACATTTTTCATAGAATCTTCTTTGAAAAATTAGTGTTCATGGAGTGGTATGTCAACCAATTAGCGCCTTAATCGCCCTTAAGCTTTCTAATTAAAAAGTAATTGTAGTTTTGTGTTGATGTGAGTGGAAATCCGACTTTGGGCCAAGTTGGGTAGTCCAATACCGTATGGGTCTAAGTTCAATGGTTTTATGGACTTGAATCCTTCTAAAAGATGTTATATTTCGACATGCTTAACTGGAAGATCCGATGACCTGACCTGCACAGGGAGGGAGCGCTATTTATGGCAAGCATGGAGACAAAATCTAATCAATTACAAAATTTACTATATATAGACCTGCGGAGATCAAGCATGCAGTCTTATATATTTAACATTTATACATGATTGAATGCAGCCCAAAATAGATAGATTACGATTAATCCTTACTACCAAATGTATATTTAGTATAGTTGACTTACCATTTTCAACCCCCCATCAAAGACTTGTATAAATATCAACTCCTACATTGAATAAAGAATCGAACTAGTTTACCCTCGTGGACGTAGGTCTAATTTTGGATACACCACGTATATCTTGTATTTTTTTACAATTAATCTCATGCTTTATATTATATTTTCATATTATATATCGTATATTTTTATTGCTGTGAAACCCACACACATCACATGTAGAAATGTATCATTTAGAACTCTTATATTGATAATTATACTACTTATGATTTTTATATTAAATTTTCATATGTTTTTAAACTTTTTTTAAAAAGAATTTAAAAAGATTTTTTTAGATAAATACCATAGTAAAGTCAAAAATACATTGTATTAAAATATTTAATATTGAAAAAAAAATTGTATTATACGATTTATCAATTTGAAAATTTTAAAATAAAATAATTTCAAAAAAAGGAACCACTTGATCAATTCTTCACTTAATAAATAAAGTGTAATTTAGTACAAAAAGTTGTTAATCATAATTTTTGAATTTTTTGGAATGAAAAGTTTGTAGTATGGATTTTTCAGATCAAAAAATTTATTTAGAGGGTTTTAGTAAATTTTTCCATTTTTTTTTATTTCACGTTATCCAAAGAGACATTCCAACTGTTCTAAGTCATTAAATTAGTGAAATGACTACACCATTATATATCATCTTAAAGGTTTACAACACACTTATTTTTATTACAACGGTGGAAATGTATGGGCCACCTCTCACTTAATAGTGAAAATAGTTGTTGGGGTTTATAACCCAATTTGGTGCATATCCATTTGGATGACATGAATATTAACAAATATCCATTAACAAGCTTTACTATCATTACTCTTTTAGATTTTAATCATGTCATGATCCAATTTTTTTGGCCGAAATTCCCATATGTTGAAAGTTTTTAAAAAAATTCATGTAAATTGATACATATGTAACAAACATGTCCATATATATGGATAATTCTATGGTGCACTTGAAGCATTGCTCTCGATGCATTTAACGCCACACAATCACTTGGAGATGGGTGGTTTTCACATTGTGGGTAGGTAATAAAAATTAATCACCTCCAAATAATTGTGTGGTGTTGTATGCACCGAGGTGCACCATATAAAATCCCGTATATATTAGATACAAAAACTTGTTATAGAATAAATCAAATCTAGTCAAACTCTACCGAAGAACGGGTGATATTTGGTGGCTCCAGGGAGTTCAACTCCCTCGAAATATCCATCACACACAGTGTTTAAATATGTGTAGGGTCCACCAAAAATATATATAATTTTTGATGTTTTAACAATTTGTGTGGTGGATAGGCTCCGGAAGTTGGACTCCTAAAACCACCAAGTATCACCCACCGAAGAACAATAAAATGCATCCAGCGTACTTTGGTACATGACCATTGCAAAACTAGCCACTAACCTTGGGATCCTCTTTCTCAATTTTCTTGACATCTTTTATGATCCACCTCCACTAACCCAATCAGTGTGTTATGAATGGTACACAACTTGGGAGTCACGGATGTCGCCGTATCTCCTTCAAACTTTTCAAGCATTCAACCAACTCGAGATAAATTTGCAAGTTTAAAAGGGATCGGAGCTGGGAGGGGGGGGGGGCATGATGGGGCCGTCGCCCCCCCCCCCCCCCCTTCAATTATTAAAAAAAAAAATTAGTGGTTCAAATTTTTTATAAAAAAAATTCTCCCCCCCCCCCCCCAAAACGTTTTTTTTCATCAGGTTTTGCCCCCCTACCCCACCATTTTTCTTTACTTTTCTTTATACTTTACATCTTGTCCCCCACAAACACCACTTTTTCTTTACTTTACTTAACTTTTCTTTTCCTCCCCAAATCACTCTTGTATTCACGCACCATTGTTCTCCTTCTGCAGATTACAAGCAAAGCTGAAAGCTCCATTCCAGTATCCAACACTCAAGTCTCAAGCTTTCTCAAGATCCACCACTGCTGCTGCTGCTGTCGAACTCGTCGCTTACACACGCCCTCACCCCTCGCCGGTTCGCCCCTCTATTTAGGCTTTAATTACTTAATTTCAATTTCTAAATCTTAATTTGCATGATTGATGAATTGAAAAAGATGATAACAACATATCTATCTGTACTATATTTCCCCTCATGCTTTAATTATTTTCCCCTCATGCTTAAGTTTCACTAGAAATTATAAATTTAATGACTGAAATAAATTAACATTTGTAGATCTAAATATTTATCTATATTACAAGAGATGAATTATCGATTTGATGAAAATGCTGTGGAGTTGCTTAGGTTAAGCTCAACTTTGGATCCAAGGGATGGATACAAATCATTCAATATCAATGAGATATGCACACTTGTTGAGAAGTTCTACCCCAAAGATTTTAGTGATCATGAGAAATTGCATATGAAATACCAATTGGCAATTGGGTCTTTTTGAACTTGACATTCGGCGCCATATCCATTTTCAGAATGTTTCAACGCTTTTAGATTTGTGCCAAATATTATCAAAGACGAGAAAGACTTTGGATTATTATCTTGTGGATAGATTGATTCGACTCATTTTGACTCTTCCAGTTTCCACAGCAACGACAGAGCGTGTATTTTCATCTATGAAAATTGTCAAGATTAGGTTACGAAATAAGATGGAAGATGAGTTTTTGACTAGTTCATTATTAGTGTATATTGAGAAAGAAATTGCCCAAACTTTTGATGTTGATTCAATGATTGATGAGTTCGATGACTTAAAAACTCGTCGAGTACAACTTAGAATGTCTAACTTAAATAAGTAGTCATGTTGATTTGTTTTATAAGACTTCAATTGTATATTTTTGGATGAAACTTTTTAGTAGATATAGTATATTTTCTCACATAAATATAGCGTACCGTACCGCGGGGGGCACCCCCATAAATCTCGCCCCCCCTCCATGAGATTCCTGGCTCCGTCCCTGAAAGGGATCACTTTAAGCATTATATACATTAGTGTGGTTGTGCCAACAGTTTCTCCTCAGCAGAATTTCGCGGTTTATAAGTTATTACTAATGTCTCCCATAACAAAATGGGCAATTGTTGAGGAGACAAATATTGGGGCCAATATGCCGAAAATTACAATAAACAAGCAAATTGTACAGAGAACGGAAAAAAGATATAGTGATAAGGCGACAATTTACATATGCTTTTGTGCTTTATATCTGTTGTATTGTACTTCACCAATGGGACTAAGCGTTTACCAAACGGTTAACAAAATAAATCATCGAAATACTAGGTCATCCTTTGGAGCTGAACTCCCAACCTATCACATGTGTATATGACGGTGGACCTCAAACACATGTATGAGTACATGTGATGGAGATCACCCAAGAGCCCCCTATGAATCAAGAATTGCATGCTTCGTAAAGCCCCCAATGACTATTCCCAAAAACCAAATATACGCACTTTCAAAAATTCCTCAATTGAGTCGTAACATTTGTGCATGGTAAATCATGTAAATCAGTAAGGATTTGAAAAGCAAATGATAATGCAAACTCCACAACAGCACAATTCTAGTACATTAAGCTAATGAAAGAAATAAATTTGTCCACAAAATTAACTTTAAAACAAAAATATTCGTCAAAACTTAAGCAGTACTCATAGCCAGGAAAAATGACAACAATTAAGACCTAGGTTTTTCCTTTTTCTCCTTGAAGAGGGCAAGGAGTGAAACCCCAGAAACCTTCACCACCTTAAACCTAACTCCGGGAATATCTCCCACAGCATGTCCCTTACGACCAAATCCAGCAATCAACACTTCATCCTGTAACAGTAGGGTAGCAAGTTTATTCATTAGTGAAAAAGAAATTAGAATTAAGAAGTAATTACATGTACAACCCCTCACTTGTGTAGAACACTAGCCCTGAGGTTCTTTAAGTTACCGAGATCTTGAAAACTCAAAAAACAGGGCAGAATTGCAATAATCTTTTTACGGAAAGGCGTAATATGCTTTTAATGACGGAAAGTTACGGTAATCTCTAAAACTTCAGGGGTGCTTTCATAATTAAAGTCTCACGTGTCCATGTTATTAACACTTCGAATAAAACAGAGATGCAAAAGCAACAAATGGGAACTCACGTTTTCTTCAATGTAGTTTAAGCAACCATCGTTGGGAACAAACGCAGCAATCTTCTTGCCATTCTTGATGAGTTGCACCCTAGCACACTTACGGATAGCAGAGTTGGGCTGCTTAGCTTCAATACCTCTGCATATGATGTATGAAATTAGTTCAACAAAAAACACATATCAACTATACTCAACAAAGACTTTGATGCAAAATGGTAAAAGACGAGTCTTACATTTTCTCGAGCACAATGCCTTTGGCGTGAGACGACCCAGCGAACGGTTTCTTCCATTCATTCCCAAGGTGAGATTTCTTGTAGGCCTTGTCAGCCCATCTTTGCCTCCTACGGTGGGACTTGAGCTTGCGACCAGCTCCCATACCACGTGTCTTCCTATAAGATGGTAAACAAGATCCATGAGGCACTCGACAATGCAAATCAAATAGCCATGATAAAAAAGTGGTAACACTTAAAAACTCCCAGCAAGCCGCACTAATTCTTAAAACAATATACTAATGCTTATAAACGAAACGAGAAGAGTCACCTCGACGAACAACACATCGCAACAGCATGAATCATTAATTAACCTATAATTTCTCTCATTATCACTTCGGTTCAATATCTCATAAAAGAACAGACACCAATCTAAAACTAGCAATTGTTACTTTCAAGGCCAAAAAACACTCAGCCGATTACTATCACCAATTGAAATGCTAGCACACACAACACTGAGCTTCACAAACAGAAGAAACAAACACTTACATCATAAAACCATTCTGACAAAAACCCAATCGAACAACACTTTTTTAGCAATCACTCAAAATGCAAATACAAAAGTGTGACATTTTTTCATTCTTATTAAACAACGGACATCGAGAATCATAACAGAAAATATAGATACTTTTATTCAAAACATTGACATATAAATCCGCGGAAAACTATATAAACAAAAAATAAACATGATTCGTATATAGGCGGAAAATGTATGTACATACCCCATGATTGCAGAGTTGAGAGAGCGGCGGAATGGAGAGCAGAAATTGAGAGTGGAGCTAACAGCCGCGCCGATTTGTAAGAGTAAAACCCTAGTTCAAGAAATGGTGTGGGAGTGTTTGTGGTGTTATTTATAATAACGAGGTTACGAGCTTGGGCCAATTAGAAATGGTAACTGAGGCCCATTATATATATGTTTGGATACTTGAGCCCAATAGTTGTAAGAAACTAAGAATTGGGATAGAGCTGTATCAATGGGTGTTTTAATTTTTTTTTTTAAAGTTCAAGACCAAGGGAGATACCCTAAATAGCTAACTGGACAAGCTCGTACTGATAATCATAATTCTGAGTTATAAAAACTCTATTTAGTTCCATAAAGAATGAAAGAGCCACAACTTATGTGGCAACCTAGAATTTGAACCTAGGACATCTCACATAAAGTGGAAAGTGGATACCACTAGTCAACAGGTCTTGGGTAATGGGTATTTAACCCGGTTTTGTTTCATATTAGATCTAATTAGTTAAATTCCATAAACAAATAGTAAGATTTAGGGAAACTTACTATTAAAAAAAACTAAATTCAACATGTATATCCATTTTTTAATCTCAAAAACTTATTTTACAAACTTTTCATTCAATCAAAAGTTGAGATTAACAAGTTTTGGACTAAAATACCCTTCGTTTCTTAAGTTAAACACTGATCAATTGAACTTTTTATCCAAATGTTTTTGTTTTAGATTTTTCAAAATAATAAATTGTATAGTAACATTTATTTTAAATATTAATATTTTAAATATTTTTATGTAATTTATTTTTTTACTTTAATTTGGACGTAACTTTTTCAATTCTTCAATTTCTACAAGGCTAAATGTGCAAAAAATTAAATGTGTAACTCAGGGCCAAAAAGGTGAAACTAGCGACTAAAATTGAAATGGGAGATGTCAATTTTAGGACTAAAAATATAATTATGGAATATATACAAGACGGAAAGTGCCAACACCCTATAGTTACAGAACCAAAAAAGTAATTTTCCCGATCAGAGTTTATTTCATCTTAGATCTAAATTATTAAATTCCATAAACCAACCGTAAGTTTCAATAAAATTGATAACAAAAAAAATAAAGGAAAAAATTTATGCACAAGGGTAGGAACTTTTTTTTATTACTAAAGAGGTACTAAATTTCGAATATTAAGGGAGAAGTGAATGGAATATAGAATATATGAATATGGTAATGCTACAGTGCTATACTAAAGTAGAATTTATAGCAAACTAATCACTTAATATGTTTTAAGTTTGTATGTGTATATCGTTTTGTTTTGCCATTAAAAAGTTGAAAATAAACGTAAAAGCGATTATAAATGTTAATTAGCAAAATACATTCATTTTATTCTCTGTCTATATTAATTGGATATATGAGTCAAATGTGTAATTAGTTAGTATTATATATAGAGAGAGACACACATTTGACTCTACTTCCGCACATTCGTAAATATTAACAATTATAGATTTATAGCTGAAAAACATCTTCATATAATTGTCAAAATTACTATAATTTATTTATTTCTATCTCAATTGGAGATGATAAGTTAAATTATTATTATTTCTATTTTTTATAAATATGTATAGCTTGGTCGCATAACAAAGTGGTTGGTGTGAGTGGTTCGACACTCTCACTCCTTAAGCAAAAATCGAGTGTTTGATTCCTTGTGGGTGGAATTTTACTTGTTGTGAGCATTCTACCTCTTTGTGGACCAACCAGTGCGAATAGGATTGCCCTAACCCCATCTGGTTAAGGGATACACGCGGTTTAGGAAAAAAAATAAAAACAAGCAAACTCGATCACATACATAGATATTAGTTGTTTTATGCCGAATAGTGTTTTCTTTCTTTTTGTAAGTTCATTTATACTCATTCATTCAGTACATCCACCTAATATAATTTTTTTTGGCAAGACGTGCATCCACCTTATATAAATTGCTCAAAGTGCGTACGCTTTATAACTCTAAACTGTCGTATTTGGTCGTTGCTTTGGGGAAAATTGCATAAGACCCCCCTTTGATATGTGAAACCTGCGTCAAACTCCCCTATGTTAATTTTTTTGCGAATCACCCCCTTGTGTTATTTTTTATTCTGCATATTCCCCTTTTTTTAGTTTTTTTTGGTGTTTTTTTTTCATCATAAATGTCAATCCAAATGCATTTTTTCCTCAAACATGTTTATAATAGTTAAATAGTTTAATTTGGGTTGGATCTAGAATATTTATGATGGAAAAAAACACCAAAAAAAATCGAAAAAGGGGAAATATGCAGAATAAAAAATAACACAAGGGGGTGATTCGCAAAAAAATTAACACAGAGAAGTTTGGCATAAGTTTCGCATATCACATGGGTATCTTATGCAACTATCCCGTTGCTTTGTGATTGCCCCATAATATGCTACTTGAAATCATGTTGTATTTCATTATATCTCTGAAACTGTGTTATATGTGATATGAAGCATCAATGTAAATCTCAATGAGATGTGATTACTTGTGCGCCCAAAACTGTGGGAAGATCTGACTTTGTTCATTTGGAGAAGTGGTGGGCTCTTAAAAGTTACACAAATATCCGCTCTCCAAACCCCATGTTCATGAGACGGAGTGCTCGAAACACCGATACCTTCTTTCGGAGACCTTTGAGTTAGTGCATCTCTTGGTCGACGTACTTCATTTTTCAAATTATTAAGGCCGGGTTTCATAATCTGTTTAAACTGCTGGTATAATTTTTTTTTAAAGTATGCAGAAAACACATTACAAAATTTAAAATAGTAAAACTTCCATTGGTTTTGCTACAAATAATACTACTAAAAAAAGTCGACGCGTAGAATCAATTCTAGTTCGAGTGTTCGACTCCTCTTAACACGTTAAAGAACCAAAGGGTCTTCCAGGTCACGCGACTATCTATGAATGTTCTAACTAATATTTACCCCAAAAAAGAGGACAAACGTTCCTACCAAGTGGATGGTCGTGGATACATACCATCAGCTAATGCTCTAATTGCAACAGGCTTCAGAAAACAAAGATGACAAACATATAAAATGAAAATCACATCCAAAACTTTACTAGAAGGTGATGTATACAATGATTGTTAGACGGGGGCACGATACCCATATTATTATCATGGAACCAAGTTTCTGGATGCAAATTTATCTCCATGCAGTGTTATCTTCCAGCAATCAGCTTGGAGCACAAAAACGGAAAACCTTTTGGGCACAACTGCGAATAATGAAAGCAAGAACAGAACAATCTTCACTTGTGTACAAAGCAGTATGTTAATTTTGATAAAAAATATAGACAACGACAAAGGTGAAGCATTACCTCGGAATTTGTTATCATGAGTAATGATTCCAAATGTTTCTTTAGTTTCTCGTACCATGATCCCGTGTATCCCAACATAGGCCGCTGTTTTACACTGAACAACTACGAAAATAAACCAGTAATTACGCATCTTATAGTAGGAATAGAATAATTGCAAGAAAATTCATTAGTATATTCCGTTCCAAGTATAGCTGTTTTCTACTGATCATTCACAATAAAAGATCCTGCAAATTCATCATGTGGGCCTCTTCACTATTTCAGAAATATTTGCTAGTTCAAAAGAGAAGAACCCTATAAATCGGAATTGAAAGCAACATTCAGACATAGGTAATAAACACAAGTAAACCAGTAGTCATGATTGTGCAATCATTAACAGTTTAGAAAAAACTAAGGAGCAATACTATTAATTAGAGTAAATCATACTTCGCCACACTAAAATAAAAAGAGCAAAAATGACTTAAGAGTGAAGTTTCTTTGGATTGAAGATTCAAACTAGCATGAACAAACTTAAGAAAAATGGAATGCTATTATTGCCAGTAAAGTACCAAGAGGTCATCATAGTTCACGAATAACCTGACTACTGTTGAGCAAATTCGGGTTTATATCTCCACATGAAATTGTCTACGGGGTTAACATGTATTGACAGTGATTTAAGAAAAGAGTAAGCTTTGCGAACCTAGAATTATTGCACCATGTAGGTCGGCATTGAGAAAACACTGAGCCAATTGATCTTTTCTGCAAAGAGCATTCAGATAACTTACAAACTTACAAATATAGTGAGAGAAACACATTAAAGATTAAAAAAGTCGACTCTTATAACCCAACGATTTTCAGAAGTTGCTGTAAGTAGGATTTCCACTTTTCGTGCATAGGCTTAAAGATTTCGAAACTGCAAAAGTAACAAAGAACTTATGAGTGACATAGAAAAGATAAGCTGGTAAAAACCCTATGAGAAATGCTGCCAATCACCATCAACCTAAGGTTAAAAGTAGTGTAAATAGCACATATACAGATGAATTGCATTTGATGATAACCTTGCTCTTTTCAACAAGTTACTAAAGCGTGAGTAATACAGGACATCTGAAGCATATCAACAATAAGTGTGTGGAGCCATCACAAAGTAAACATCCTAAAACTAAAATGTAAAGAGAAAACCAGGTACAAAAACGCATGGGGAGAAGCTACAGGAAACTAAAAGAGATAAAAACTTAATGGACTCACTTGTGGAACTCTTGAGGCAAATCAAATGTTCCACTCCTCTTATGTTTCTTTAGGGACATATGCTTTTTAGAGCGCTTTGAGCTGTTCTGTAGTGCCCGAATACGACCACCACTGAACATACCACCTTTTTGGACATAATTATCGAGAAGTATTGTATTCTCGATTTTCATGGTTTTAGATCCCTGCATATATTTCTGAGCTGAATCACCACGTTGGAAAAGCTCATGTAAAACACGATCAACTGCGACTTTTCTATCTGAAACCTGCAATATGAAATGGAGACGTGGTGGTTAAAAGCAGATTTCTCGTTAAGCACAGACCAAACAACTCAGAAAATAAATGGATTAAGGCAAATATTGACCTCGATACCAACTGGTAGCAAATTTTCATGTACAGAGTGAGAAAGCTTTAAGTATGCTGGCTCATTTACTTCTACATCTGTAAAATATGGTAAATAATATTTTTACTTTTAAAAATTCCAGATACATAAAGTTAATAACAGACATTCAAACAGTAATTGCAATCATCTAATACAACTAACCTTGTTTAGAAGTATGACCTAAGAAAGAAATGTTGCCTGCATAATAATCCGCGGGGAAGACAAAATATTAGGCATGTGATAGAGTTAATGAAGTATAAAATTTGAAATGACATCATATCATTTAATTTTAATTTTTAACAGCATGCAGGTACCAGCTTCACTTACCATTAAAGGGCAGGCAAACCCCAATCCCTGCCCCTACGCCTACAGGCTACATCTGAATTTCTTCTTAAGATAAAAAAATTTATTAAAAAATTGAGCTGTAGCCAGTTATATTCTTTAAAGAAATATTATATATATATGTATATATATTAATCTTTCTCAATTCTATCATAAACAGGCCAAGTATTTAAAATTTATAGTGTTTTTTCATATACTCGTCTTTCTCTCTCACACACAGAGTAAAGTAGTTTCAAAAGTGAACCTAATGCTATACAATCATAGATCACCGAACACACGCAGTTTATAAAATGTATTTACTATCCAGAAAACTAATTCTTGCATTATATTTCATACCCTAAACAACTATGTGTCTTTTATTAATGATGACAAAGCAAAAACAAACAGGGGAATGTCCAGAGCTGATAATGGATGTCAAATAACAAATTAGAAGCTTATAAATAAAACTTGGAAATAGACCTTTTCTAGATGAACCATTGTCAAAAGGTTTTTTGACTGTTTTATTTGCAGATGAAGATTCAATATTTGAAGCAACTCTTTCCTTATCTTCAAGTGGCCTTTTCTTGCTCTTCTGTTGCTGCGTCTCAATCTCTGCTTTTGCTTGTGTAAACCTTCGCTCTAGTGCTTCCAGCGTCCGTTTCCGTTGCTCCTCCATAGTTGTTTCACTCCCAGCAGACGTGTTAAAGGACCTGTAAATGTAAATGTGGATAAAATGTCACAAATGTTCAAAAATGAATTAGTTGGTAAACGATCAAAGTTACGTATGTTGGGATGATAATCTGATATAACTTTGAAGTGTCAATAATGAGTTAGTCGATAATTTACAAGAGATAACCAAAAATAAAATACAAAAATCATCATTCAGTAATTTACGAGAGCCAACATTGGGTCCAGTTAAATGGGAAAAAATGATATCCAATTAAAATTAATCACGAAAACAAGTATTAATTTGGGAAATTAGTTAATTACAAATAAACTCATATTAAGTTAAGGAAAGAAGTATTGAACAGAAATTCAAGTATGAATATTAGGGTTTTTTACCTGTTAATTTTTATCTTGAAGCCAGACTGCAGGATTAGGAATGCAGCTGCGCTCTAGAAGCGATTGTCGACGGCGGTGAGTGGCGCCTAGGGAGGGTGGTTAAGATCGCAGCTGTTCGGTTTCGCTGAGGCCTGCGAGCGGCAGCGGCGGCTGATAACTAGCAAGGGCGGGTGTGGGGACACTGGCAAGTGGTGATGACGTAAAAGGCTGCCGCTAGGCGGTATGACTGTTCGAATCAAGGGCCTTGGACATTTAGTTAAGTTTTCTAGAAGAAAATAAATAAAACTAAACATCTAAATAATGGACTCTATAATATATGAAAATAGTAGGTAACCAAACTAACAATTCCTTGAAATGCTATTTTTCACATATACGTCCGTCCATTAATAAATTTTTCATAAATTCAACCAAAACGAAACTTAAATATCACCAGGAGCATTTAGGTTGGCAAAACGATATAAACACGATCGGACAGGAGGTAAAACTAGAAAATCACTAAAAGGAAATTGATAACATCAGTATTTTTTTGTCCAAAATCCTACTAAAGGATAAAGGATGTATACGTAGCTTTCATATTTTGCTGTTACAAAGAAGGCGCACAGATATTTAACTCTGCATATACATGAAATAATACAATTCACCCCTATATATAAACAACAAAGAAAGTATTGAGATTATGATGTATGAAACAGAAAAGGTACCATATTAAAAAGGCTAACCGGTTATTGTAATATTTTGTAACCCCGTACGGCCGTTCCACTTGTAGATGGGGCTAAGTTTTTTGTAATATATCACTCGAACATTAAAACAAAATCAATTGTGTCGACCTACTGTCCACCCACCTACCTAAAATTCGAATTCCCAAAACTCGAAAAGCTATAAGCCCAATCCAATGCGGCACTCCTCATTCCACAACAGTATTCACACCGAAATTGTTGGTCATTGGTCTATCACAAATTATATACTAGGTTGAAATTGAGAATATTGTCAAACCCAATTGAAAATTTCAATAGCATACTTGATTATACACAGGTGTAAGCGAGCCGAGCCTAGTGATTTTGCCAGGCTCGAGCTCAAGCTCGTAGCTGTAGAAACGACTCAAATCGAGCTCTCGCAAGCTTGAGCTCGAACCTCGGCTCCGGGGCCTAGGCTTTTATTTTTGCAGCCAAACGTTTAATCTGCAGAAATACAGAAAGAATCCTTCAAGTTTCTCTCTCAATTTTTTTCACAAGATAGCAAATTTTAAGGTGAGACTTGAGAGAGAGAAAGTGATCATAGTTCATTATCAGTGACAAAATTGGACTTCTATTCCTTCTCGTCCAAAAATCAGGAAAAAAAGGAATTATCAGTGAGAAACCAGAAGGCGCCGCCGCGCGGCGGTGACTTCGCTCGAACAGAAGCGGTGGTGGGATTTCACGACAGTGTAGAAGCGGCGTGAGTTCGGGAGGCTGAGGAGGTGGTGGTTTTCCGGCCACGGGTTGCCCTGAGGCGGACTATGGGTGGACTAGGGGTGTTCAACGGTAGGTTTTTCAATCGAACCGAAATGGTTCGGTTTGGTTCGGTTTTCGGCATTTCGGTTCGATTTTCGGTGGTTCGGTTAAACCTGCCTGAAAAAAAAATTATTATTTTTTTTTGGCTACTTTTTTCCGAAAATAATTGCTAAGTAGTTGAAGAATGCAAGTCATGTGAATATAAAGAAGTCAAATTACACAACCGCATTGCTAAGCTTATTTCAAATTTCAAATTACACAACCCTAAACCCTAATCAAATAAATTTAAACAATTAAATTAAACTCATACAAATACAAAATAAACTAAACCATACAAAATAAGTTAATACTCATACAAAATCAATTGAAAATTTAAAACCATATAAAGAAAATAGAGAACAAAAAAAAAATTACGGATTGAGGCTTGGTCTCCGCGGTGGTCGCCGACTCGCCGATGTCCGGTTTGTCTCCACGGTGGTCGTCTGAGAGGCGCGGTCGCCGGAGAGCAGCAGCAGCCAGCAGCAGCAGTCGAGCTCGAGCAGAAGAGCAAGGGAGGCCGGAGAGGTTTTGCTGAAATGTAGAGGAAAAAAGATATTTCCTCTTATATCTATACTCATTAAAAAACTGAAAGTGCAAGTTGAAGTTGTAATATCTTTTGCATCTTTACTTATTAAAAAAATATAAAAATATAAAAAGAAATATTATTCGGTTATCGGTTAGGTCCGGTTTAACCGAACCAAAAAATCGGACCGAACCGAGAAACCGAAATTTGCTTTTAAAAAAAAATGAAAAGTCGATTCCGGCGATTTGATCAATTCGTGAACACCCCACCCCAACTTCACGCTACTGGAGAAGAATGAAATTATGAAAGTTAATAAAAGGAATTTAATTTCTTATTTGCTAAAATCATTTAATTATTTTTATTTAATAAATAATAATATAAAAAGAAAATGGATTAAAATCAAAAGGTTCGTGAGCGCTGAACAAATGAACTAGGTTCGAGCTCGAATGGAAGCTCGACTCATGAAGTTCAGCTAGAGTTGTAAAATGCATATGGGTCAAAGCCATATGAGAAGTAGGTGTATAAACAAATCGAGCTCGAGTGTTGTTATTCAGGCTTGAGTTTGAGCTCATCGATCCTTGTCTCAACCACTCGAGCTACATCTCGAACTCGTGAGCTGGAGACCAGGATTTCAAAAGAAGAATTGTTTATCAGCGGTTGTGGTGGCTTCACGCAGGGGCAGTGGATTTTTCGCGACGGTTTGGGGCTTCACGCAACGGCGGACCTGGTGGTGCGCGAGGGTTCAAGATTTTTCTCCCTTTTGCAAACCAACTGAAAATTAAAAAGTAATTAATTTGGTTTTTTTTATTTTTTATTTTAACAAAAGCTCTCTCTGTGGACATTAAGTACTTCTATGGTTTTGTTTTCAATTCCAATTCTTAGTTCTCAACCACTTTGAGACTTTAGATCTTCATTCAATACTTCGATTATCAATTTCAAAAAAATGACTCTCATGTCTCATCTCGTTTTTTAAATTTTCAAATCCCAATTTCATTGTCTATCCTAGTTAGTTAAATACAGGACAACAATCATTCGGTATTCAATAAGTACAAGTATTTTATGAACTTTTATTGAAAGTTATAGTAAAAAAACTGGCTAAAAAATACGACGAGAAATAAACGGATTATACTCATATGGGTAAAATATGAATAAAAATGAATTATCCGAAAGTAATAATACGGCTTATTTTCATATTATTTTGTAAAGTATATTGACTGTTCTTGCTTTTATATTATTTTAAAAAATATTTTTTATGATTCACTGGTGAACAGTAATTAATATTTTGATAAATTACGAGTGTTTTTCTTTTTAAATCGTATATCATCCGATTAATAATTTTTAATATATTTTTTATTCTATAAATAAAATTAATATTTTTTTGTCAAATATAGAGTATTTAGTCAATTATAATACGGGATACATAAAATACATGTACTAAACCGTTCAACTCAAACATATGAGTATTTTTCATTATATTCGAAAAGTATGCGAAAAACGAAAGTATTTTTCAATTATATGTGCGTACATATTTAAACGGGTATAATACAAATTTTAACTAACAATCTCTATCATCTTCTCAATGACATATGCTTAAATCTCATATACCAATTACACCCATCATATCATTGTCACAATCCTTATTATCATCCAATATAGCTAACATGTCACCCAAGTAGGTATACATCCAAGTGAATTGTGAGCCGTTTGATCATATATATTGATGTCATCATTTCACTTTATAACATCATCATGTACAGATCCAATGGTTCACAAACACAATTGGGTGCAACTAAAATGAGTGACATGAAATAAATCAATAAGTACGTATAAATTTTATTTTATGTCTAATCAAATATTCAAATACGCAACCCAAAGCTTGTCAGCCTAGTTGTATCAACTTTCACTTTTATGTGGAAGGTCTTGAATTCAATTTCAAACTGCCACAAATTATGACTTTTCTCTCATGATTTGGAGTCTTATAGGTTTTGTGTAACCCATAATTAAAAAATTATTGGTTCAAGTTTGTCGGGTCAGGAAATCTCCTTGGTTTAGAATTAAAAAAATAAAAATCAAACAGGCACCTTTTATAATATGTTATCTTATTTATCTCAGAATGCACAACTAATCATGTTAAAGATATCCAAACAACTCATTCAAATATATTTTCATCTTAAATACAAAAGACAATACAAGTTTGAAACTCATGATTTCAACGTTAAAAATGAGTTTTGGAAACTAAAACAGTACCATATGAGACCACCACATTGCCATACCTTATCACAGACGATACACAACTTATGTTCGTAGTACTTTACAGGGTTGAAACTCAACTTGAATTTGTTTAACGAGTGTACTGAGACTAATCCATCATACTGATTTAGGTCGATTTTGGGGGATCGATCTGCCTCAGTCTCGGCTGTTTCGTATGGCACACAAAGATGGCGATGATAAATTTACGACTGCACTTGGATTCTAGTCCAAGCTGCCTATATATCTTCTTGGAGGATCAAGTCATAACGCAGTTCAAAAGTTTAAGTTCTATTAATGGGTTCGTATCCTTTTGGGTCGTATTATAGGGTCGTATATGTAGGGTAGTTCGTAGGGTTGTATGTCTACGAGGCTAAGTAGCCCAAATTTGTATATTGGGAACATATTTCGAGCTATTGTCAAGGTATCAGTGGATACGATACTAGCTCAAGAGATTTAAGACTAGAGATTGTCCTCCTAAATATGTGTTGAGATGAGGTATTTATAAATATCCATATTGTATGAATATGATAGTGACAGGAGTTTCATACAGATGATGACACGTAGTGCTATGAAGGGTTAGGATCTTAGGTCGTAGGGTCGGGTCAGGGGTCAACCCGATCCGGATCACTTAAAAACACGCGAATCTTGTAGTGTTATGCAATTATGGTGCCATTAGGGACCTTTCGTGTAAATACGTCTATGATGCCCAAATTTCGTATAACAGTGGTAATTTAGCTGACTGTTACGAGCCTCAATCATAATTTATCTATACAACTATACGAGGATACGAGTCTAGATATATATCATTATATGAGGATATGAGTCTCGAGCAAAATTTATATATATCACATACATTATTGAATTAAGGTGAACTAATAGTTTTGGCACCACACCTCCTATATGCAATGGTTGCCGAGTAGACCCAATTCAGTTAATTTGTTTCAAAATAGTATAACTATATGTGTAAAAATAAATACAAGATAAAACATTATTTCAAAAGTAAAAGAAAAATGGATGTGCGTGGATCATCCTTAATGACTCAATCCACCAAAAAAATATAAATTATAATAGTGCAAATAAAATAATTCCAAATACGTAACCGACCAATCCTTAGAAGAATCAAATCTCCATCTTTACCTTAAAAAAGTGCAAAAAAGAAATAGTACCAGTACTAGTATCATTTATATTCGGTAAAAAGGCAAAAGGGCGTGGTGGCGTCTACTTTACTCCTCACTCTCACACGTACTACTGTGTGTATTTTATGGAAAAAGTGGCACTGAAACAACCATTAAGGACCACCGCGGGGTAACATCCTTGGCGACCACCAAGTTGGTAATTTATTATTTAATTCTTTTAACAATAACTTGGTATTAATTGGTTTTGTAATTTAATTGAGACCCAACATTTTAACCACAATTTTCTCATAAATTACTTATAGCTCAGTCTAAAAAGTCTATAACAACACAAAACTTTTTCCACGTGGGTGGTTCTATACCAGATCGAATCAAATGGTTCAAAAATATATTATATGTGTATTTTTTTCATTTTCTTTTTCATAAATATGTATGAGGACTACACACAATATAATTTAATGTATGAGATATAGAAGAACAACTCCCCCGGGTCTGTAGGGGCACTTCGTTAGGGTCCCTCCCTTCTCTTTGTATTAATTTTTTTTTTAAACTTGATCTAATATAAACTATTTCCATACAATACCAGTTCAAGCTGACCTAAAAGGAAAAAAATCTTTTTTTTTTTTTTGGGTTACAAAAGGTTAGGCGTGAAAGTTTAACTCCTTGAGCCTGGTCGAGTAAAAATAAGTCATCTTGAGAGATGTCTCTAGTAAGATTCGAACATTCGTCGTCTCTAAAATCACGAGCTACTCAACCATCTGAGTCTCTAATAAGTTAAATAAGAAGTCTAAGTTTTAACTTTTTAATGTCCAAAATTCTCCTTTTCAAATAAATTGCTTCTAATAGGCTTGACAATAATTTGAGAGATTAGCATCGGGGGCCGACTACTGAGGGGGGCCACTTATTTTTTACAGTGAAGTTTTCTGGAGGTCCGGTCCGAGGTGCAACTTTGCAGACTTCGTACGTTTGTGTTTCGTCGGCGCTGGTTCCCATGCGGTCATGATGCCGCCACATGAGATCAACTGTAAAAAATCCGACAACTTTTGTTTAGTTATATGATGAATAACGTGGTAAATTCCTTGATATGAAACTAATTAGCTATAAGAATCACAGAAACATTTGAATAATTTGGATTCTTATTATAGAATATTTTTAGTTATGGTTAAGATAGAAGTTTTTAAAAAAAGGTTGATTACGTATCAACGTTGGTATAATAAACATAACATACACAATTTTTTTTATATTTTAGAGAAGTTGTATAAAATAATGGGTTAATTACACTACCTACCCCACTTATGAAATGTAATTATAGTCAAATTTGCTTATTTTGAACACATAACAAATAAACTTATTTTATAATAAAACATTACAGTCGCTTAATTCCATAAAATAACTAACAAAATTTGCTAACATTATCAAAAAATAAAAACTAAATTTTCTATTTTGTTTTTGAAGGGGTGAATGTAATTTTTCATATTTAAGAAGATGTAATTGTAACTTTCAATCTTGTCTTAAATAAATAATTTCGTAAAGACTTGTTAACATCTTAATAATGATGGCGAATTTGATTTATGTCAATTCGATATTTTTTAAAAAAATATGAAAATATATACCGAATTTCCATTTATTTTAGGAGCAATATCATAATTCAGTGCAGATAAATCTAAGTTAGTAAGTTTTCAAAAATATGGAATCAATTATTGAATTAAAGAAAAAGTTGAAAGAAAAATATATATGTAAGGTTATAATAAAAAAGAAATTTAAAAAAATTATTATGGAAAAATATAATAAATAAAAAAAGTAGTGAAAGTTAGTCATAAGGGAATGTAAGGCTCTTTTTATAAGAGGTGCATGTCTCTTAAATGATTACACAAAATAAGAAAGACATTAATGAAATTTTTTTTTTTTAAACAATAATAAGATTGATATTTTACATTACACAAAGGGTGAAGTGTGAGGTCGTATTATAAAAGGAGAGTGTTTGTTATGAGTTATAAATAAATAGACTCAACTGTAATTATAAGAGATTTATCCTAAATAAATAAATACAACGTAAATAGTGACCTCCAAAGGGAACCGACCAAACAGTTGAGTCAAGCAGTATAGGCCATATGTATATGTATATGTCATTGTCATCAGTGTGTTAGACGTTCAGAATCTCACTTTACAGCTATTACACTTTTCTCCTTTTATTTTCCATTCTCTCTCTCTCTCTAGTGTCACTGCTTCCACTTGACATGTACTCCCATTCTCTCTACTTCAATTTTACACTCAATTTACTGGATCACTAATACTGCCAGTGAATATATACGTACACAGATTGTATGTACTTCCCTACACACACGTATCTATGGAGGTATCCGCTGAATCAAAGTCATGGAGAGACGAGCTGGCTAGCTTAGTGGAGGATACAGGTATAAGATTCACCGGCGACTCAATCGAACTTCCGGCGACGGAATTTACCGTCAAGCCGCCGTCGGAGGCGGCGGCGGAGGCAACGGAGAGTTTGAAGGACCAAATCAAGGGCTTCGCGGAGGCGTGGGGTGAAATGGTATTGGAATTGGGGAGAGGGTGCAGAGATGTTGTGCAGCAGACGATACTTACCGAGGATTCTTACATTGTGAAGAAAACCAGAGGTCCGTTGGCCGAGGTTTCGGAGAAACTGAGGTTTTTGAATGAGTTCTTGCCGGAAGATCGTGATCCGGTTCATGTTTGGCCGGTGATTTTCTTCGTTTTTATTCTTGCTCTTGCTGGTAATTTTGGAATTTTTTTTACCGCTCAATTTTTTGGTTTATTGCTTTGTTTTGTCAGTAATTGATTGATTAGTTATTGCTGCGTTTCTGCTGATTAGCTAATGTTTGCAATAGTATTAGATTTATGATAATTTTTTACATCTCTTTAATGATTATAAATTGATTATCAATATATGATATTTAGGGAGAATTTGGAGAATCTAAATGAACAGTAATTGGGAGCTAATTGCTGTGATCTTTTTTCCTGTAATTATACATATATATTTATATATATATACACGCACTGACACACACAATGTAAATATGATTATTGTATATTAACATAAGGAATGACAAATTGAGCTAGAGAACGTAATTGTGATTGGTTGAGTAATTGAACACCCCTATTGTGACTATCACTTGGAGCTGGAGAGAATTAAAATACATATGGGAAATTAACTTCTTATTTATTTATTTTCTGCAGTCTTGAATGTGAATAGTATACATGACAATGCTGTTTCAATTGTGAAGAAAGTTTCTATACATCCTCCCAGTGCTATACGAATGTTGCTTCCAGATGGTAGATACATGGCATATCATGAGATAGGAGTACCAGCCGATAAAGCTAGATTTTCCCTAATTGTTTCACACGGTTTCCTCTCTTCTCGACTTGGAGGTACTCTACTCTGCTATTACACATCATTACAAAAGATAAACAAGTTGCAATACATATTTCTTATGTTTATATATTAAAATTTTACTTAATAATCAAATGACAGGTGTATTAGGCATAAACATGTCATTGCTTGAAGATTTTGGTGTTCGTCTCATCAGTTATGATCTTCCTGGTTTTGGAGAGAGTGATCCTCATCCTAGCAGAAATCTTAACTCATCGGCACTGGATATGTCGCACTTGGCAGATTCTGTGGGGGTACGAGGAAAATTCTGGGTTCTTGGGTATTCAAGTGGCTCATTGCATGCTTGGGCTGCCCTAAAATATATTCCGGATAAAGTTGCAGGTAAAACAATATTCTTATTAGGACTACTTTGTAACGTCGCTCCTATTTCCTTTCTGGGACTTCCTTCGAAACGGCTATGTTTCCTAAATAGAAATTTTCCTCCAAAAAAGTATCCTCTTAGACTTCAAATCTTGTTACACCCACGAATGTGTGATAAGTGTATACGGGAGTGGTTATAATGTGAAGAGAGAAAAAATCGTGATGTGGAGAGAAATGTGAAAAGTCTCTCTCCACATCTAACTACCCGTGTATACACTTGTCACATCTGTCGTGTATCAGGAAGTATTACAAAGTTGTGTCACAGAGGATTTAAACTGCTTAGACTTAGTTAATGTAATAATATGATAACACTGACTTTCAACCACTTCTTTTACTGTAATGTTATAAAAGTACAAGATGTTCATTTTTTCCTAGTCTCATCTAAAACTCCATGTCAGTTTTAATCTGTACCTATAAAAAGGGAACGAGAGGTGATATTATTATAATACAACTAACGGTACTAATAAAGATGCTAATAAACTTTTCTTGCATTTGGTCCATTTTTATTATGCTTAAAAAATGCTCTGGATTGCAGGCGCAGCGATGTTTGCCCCATTGGTCAATCCATATGAAGTGACCATGACCAAAGAAGAGATGTTTAAAACTTGGGAAAATTGGACGAGAAGAAAAAAACTATTGTATTATCTGGCTCGGAGATTTCCAAGGTTCCTCAGTTACTTTTATCGTCGAACTTTTCTATCAGGCAAGCATGGTCCAATAGATAAATGGTTGTCTTTATCACTTGGAAAGAAGGTAACCTCATCTTCTTAAAGCTTATAAGATTTCTCACTAAAAGTTGTATTACAGATTGAGATATTCTTTCGGCTTTTGATTTATTCAGGATAAAGATCTTGTTGAGTCATCAGCTTTTGAAGAAATTTGGCACAGGGATGTTGAAGAATCCATTCGTCAGGCTAACCCGAGACCATTTGTGGAGGAAGCAGTGCTCCAAGTGTCGAATTGGGGTTTCAGCCTCGTGGATCTTCAAGTGCAAAGGAAATGTCCGAGAAAAGGCATTTTCCCTTGGCTGCAGTTCATGTATGATGAAACCGAATGTGAATTGACGGGATATCTCGGCCCGATTCACATATGGCAGGTCTGCAGGCGTTGTCTCTTTCCCTTGCACGTTGTTTATTCCTTTAGGTTGTGTTTGGAGGGATGGATTTGGATTTGAGAAATGAATTTGGAGGAAGGATTTCAAATGACTCCGAATTGAAGTCATGTTAAGTCCACCATAATCATAAAAAAAATAGCTCAAAATGAGTTCCAAGGATTTTGAAATCCATTGTAACTTGAAACCATCCAAACAAGCTAATATGAAATCCATGGTTTTCAAATCCTTCAATCTAAACACATCCCTAGGTTATGTTACTTGGATTTAGCGAGGAAAAAAAGAAGAAAATATTATGCATGCTTCAATCTATAGTAATTTGTGTTCTATTTGTTGTTCATTCTCATTTTTCTTTTTTCTTTTCCCCGCCAAAATCCAATTACCAAGCGGAGCCTTAGGCTGATTGAAGTACTTGGGATGTTTCAAAATCCCTTAGTAGCCATTTGGATCATTTTTAAATCTCTTAGTAGCCATTTTAACTTATTTCTTCAGTATTCAATTTCACTTAACCTTGGAGTAATCTCAAAGAACTTACTACAGTTCATTTCCTAAATCCGAATCCTTTCATCCAAACGGATCATTGGAAACGGAACTGAGATTTATAAGCATCAAAACAAGTTTATTAGTACTTTTGATAACTCTTTAATGATTCTTATAATTATCGTTGTTTGAACAGGGAATGGATGATATGGTGGTTCCCCCATCAATGACAGATTACGTAGCCCGTGTTCTACCCAACGCCATTGTGCATAGGCTTCCAGAAGAAGGGCACTTCTCGTATTTCTCTCTCTGCGATGAATGTCATAGGAAAATATTCTCAACCCTTTTTGGAAAACCGCAAGGTCCACTCATTACTGTAGATAATACTCTAACAACAGAAGACGATACTAAAGAGGCCTCAGCTCAGGAAAAGTCTTCCAGGGATGAGATGTTCCAGAAACATCCGGAACTATTTAGATAACAAGGATGCTCGTGTTTCTCGTCGGAGCGTTAAAAGCCAGAAAGTACAGTGATTTTTATGTGATGGAGAGGTAACTTTACTTCTTAGTGCTGACAATAGACGTATGAAATAGAAAAGCGCGACTATATCAAAGGAAAAATCTTTGTTCTCTTTTGCAACATGAACATTTCTGCCTCGTTTTATTTTTCGATATGTATTCCTTCATTTTCTTCATATGTATATCCATGAATAATTCCTTCCTGCTTTAGATTCAAGCAGGATTTGTGAAACTTTCATCTTGTGTTTTTTTTTTCCTTAGTTAAGTTTTCCTTCACTTTGTTCTATTTACATTTTTGTGAAGAATGATGGTGTCTGTAGACCTGTTAAAACTTACAAGAAAAACTATCATTTATTTCTTATGCTATCAAATGCTATTCATTACAAAATTGATGTATATTACTATAATTTTAAAAAATTACAAGGTTGAAGAAATGACGAAAAGAAATCAGAAATTTGAAAAAGGGTTCATTTTATCTGACATTATTAATTTCTTCTAAGCTTTTTCTTCAGAAAAGCTGAAGATCCCACAACAGAACTTTAGAGCAAATTCCCTTCAACTTGGTTTCCTCTTCAAGAGCCTCTTTTCTAACAAATTTTAGTGAATTCTGCAGTGAGGAATAGAATGCATATAAGCATTTACATACTTTTTAAACAAGATGTAAAACTGGTAATTTCATAATATTTTCACACTATCATAAATAAGAATATGTAATTTCAAGCATATTATATGTAATAAAATCATCATTGATTGAGGGGTGTCAAGAGTAATTACATAAAAATTAGGGCTTTTTTTTGATAATTTTGCAAAACTATAGGGGTCAGGGGTGTTTATTCAAATTATTCAACTAAAGTATCATATGTAATAGGGAAAATTACACACAGACCCCTTACTATTTGTGTGATTATCAAAAAATTCCTCACTTATCTAAAATTACAAATACACCTGCTCAAGAGTAAGATTTTTTTAATACACGGGGTGTAATTGTAAGAAATAACTTAACATGAGGGGATTTTATATAATTTTTTAAAAATTGAAGTTTTTTTTGGTAATTAAGCAATAATTTAGGGATCTATGTTTAATTTTCCCTATGTGATATACATACCTGTGAAGTGTCTTGCACGGATGAAGTGCGGCCCCATCTCTCTGGATCCCAAAGAATTGAGCTATTGAATGCAAAAGTTGAGATTGCTAAATTATTCATCTTTTTCAAATGCCACCTTGTAATTTCTGAGGAGTTGCAAACTGGTCCTTCAAGTATCACCCTATTCTTGTTAGGAGAAAGTTTAGCTACCGGCCACGTTCCAAATGCCCTGTAAATCATCTCTGGGTTTTAAATAAATAATCTCAAACCAGATGATCACTATACAATAATTTGAGCAACTTTTTAGATGTTTTGCTAAATATGTAAAGAGGGCTTTCTTAAGAGATCGTGGAAGTCGTGTTTTAGTTATTGCGATCATCCATTTGATGGGAACCATGTGAGATTTGCTGTGTTGTGAGATTAAAAGTGAGAGTAAAAGGCAACACTCATTAGGAATGAGAAACTAACCAAGTTATCAATACTTGTCTCGAGATCGATCATTAGATGATCGTTTGAGCTCGATTCATTAACATGACAACCAAGTCAATACAACTTTTGTTCGATAAGTTTTGGAGCTCGGTTCGATCAGCAAAATGATAATAACATTTATGCAAGCAAATCAAACTATTCGAGGTCGACTCGTGTTTAGCTCAACTAAAACTTGTTCTGGCTTGATCAAATTAACAGTCAAACCAAGTTCAAACAAAAAATTTGAAGTTTCATAATAATTCAAACAAGTTTAAAGAATATCTTATCCGGAGCTACTCAATTCGTTTATAACTCTAGTGGTTAGAAGTGAATAAAATTGGACCTAGTTGGGTTAAATAGTATTGGGTAAATTACACGCACTTGCATGAGACTTTAATTACGAAAAATATTTCGAGGTTTGAAAAATTACCACAACGTTCCCCGTCTATAAATACATATTACAATTTCACCCATTATGAGTAAAAGCAGATTACTATTTTACCCCTTGTGTGAGACGTGAGGATTTGACACAGGGTGTTTTGGTAATTTGTAAAATTTCAAGGAGTTGGAGGTAATTACTAATTACTTAATAAGTGAGGGAATTTGCATTTAATTATCCTATAGTGTATATAAATGAATTGCCAGATAGAAATTTGGAGAAAAACTTACTCAATTGCTCTGATCTCTTCAAAGAAACTGAGATCATAAACATTCTCAAGCCCTGCAAAATGCACTATCCCACTAAGCCTATGTTGCTCAATGTGATTAAGAGCAATATTTCTCTGATGATCCATTTCAGAATCCACATCAGTGAAATTATCCTTAAACACAACATGCCTATACATGATCCCTGTTTTCCTTAATATTTCAGAAACCTCAGAAGAATCATCAGACTTCTGCTGCTGTTCCACAACAATCCACAACAATGGCTGAGCCACCAACTTTAATGTGTTTGCTAGTCTCCTAAGCAACGCCCCTCGAACCTTATTTCTCTTATTCGTCGGTGTGATAACAATTACTAGTCTTCGTGGGTTAATTTCTTCGGTGTTCATTTTCTTTTTCTTTTTTTCTGGGATTTTCATCTTTTTTGGTGGTGTTGGTTCTGTTTCGTCCAATAGGCTTCTGTTGAGTGTTTGTGTTTTTGCTCGATGGAAAACTTCGATGGGCTGCGGTGAGTAGCTTGAGGAGAATGACAACGGAACATGAGATGAAATTGTGGAGGGTTTATTCGTCGGGAAGAAGCCCGTGAAGAACCCTGTTACGAAACACAGCGAGAAATGAACTATGGCTTTCTTCCATAAGTGAATCTTCTTCTTTGATCTTTCTGAAGATCCCATCATAAGAAAATCGTGAAATGTAGTCGATTTTCAGCAGAGTTTGATTCTTCGGTTCGTGATTCTGGTAGTTTTCGATGGGTTTTGATAGGAGATATCTTTGGCAAAGTATTTATGGACTTGTGAATCAGAAACAAAAATTTTAACAAATCTATGCAAGTTATAAGTTTGTTAAAAATTTGTAGGGATGAAAGAGAGAATTAATTATTCCATGCAGGTGAACTCAACCATATAGTGGTTTCCTTCAAGTATAAGAAATACAGCAAATGAATATTTCTTTCTCCACCAAATAGTTGTTGAGATGTACATTCATCCACCTAAAGATTTGAAAAAGAAGGAAAAATAAATTAAAATAAAAAAACAAATCAAATGCTTTCAACTGTTTTGATTAATCATTTCATTTGATAGTGAAGTTATTTCCTTTCTTTAAAGACATTATTAGATGTCATTGAAAAAAATCACTTTTACAACTAACCATTGCCCAAACAAAATCATGTCCGAGTAAAACACAAAAAATCCCTTATAACATTCACAGGAAAAGGATTCTAATCACATTGAAAATCAATTCTTGCAATTATCGATACATTTCAAAATATCGGGTCTGCGTATACTGTTTCATATTGCATTGGCTTTCATGTTAGTTCTGGTAATTTATGTGTAAAGATATGCAATCGAAGCTGACAAGAATCGGTATATTTTCTCGTTTCTCTGCATGTTAGTTCATACATTCTCCATGAATTAAAAGTGCATAAGATAATGTTGATCAGATCAATTCCCTGTTAACAAACACTCAAAAATATATACACAATGTGCAAATAAGTTTACTCCAACAAACCTCTTTACAAGCAGATATGAACACAAACTAAAAACAAATGAAAGCAGCTTTCTTCTTTAGATATTCAACTTATCTTCACATCTCTCAAAATTCTTGTACCTTCAATAGTATATATATCATAACATCAAAAATCCTATCTTTGAACATCAATCATCCAACAAACACACACAAAATTTACCACTCTTAAGAACCTCTTAAAATCGTATTTTGGCCATCTTTGATTGGTGGTAACCGGGATAACACCCAAGCAGGTAACTTGTCCACCCACAATGCTTCACCCGTCTCTTTGTGCTTAAAATCAGGCGCTTTCGGGTTTCTCTTCTTCGCTCTATTATCATACCATTTATCAGGATTTTCCACCAAATTTTTCCAAGAATCATCATTTTTACCAAATTTTTTCATCCCGCCACCTCCCAACACTGCCGTTGGCTTAACATCTTTAACATCAAACTCCAATCTTCCAATTCCCGGTAAAACCCATTTTGGGGCAGTGCTAATCCAGAGCGATTCACCAGTTCCCTTCTGCTTAAAATCTGGAAATCTCTCTTTAACCAATCCTTTAGACTTGTGATTGCGATAATCCCACCATTGACGGGGATTTTTCACAAGATCCCTCCACAAATCCAGGATTTGATCCCCATCTTTTTTCTGACCAACACTTTCTCCACTCTTTTGATACGGTTTCGCCTCTGGTTCTGGCTCAGCATCAGCAATCATAGACGGATTAACATAATTCCCAACAGAAGGTTTCTTACTAACACTTTCTCCACTCTTTTGATACGGTTTCGCCTCTGGTTCTGGCTCAGCATCAGCAATCATAGACGGATTAACATAATTCCCAACAGAAGGTTTCTTACTAACACTTTCTCCACTCTTTTGATACGGTTTCGCCTCTGGTTCTGGCTCAGCATCAGCAATCATAGACGGTTTAACATAATTCCCAACGGAAGGTTTCTTACCAACACTTTCTCCACTCTTTTGATACAGTTTCGCCTCTGGTTCTGGCTCAGCATCAGCAATCATAGAGGGTCTAACATAATTCCCAACAGAAGGGCTCGATTCGTCCTTCGTTTTAGCACTTCTGATTACATCATTCAACTGCTTATTAAAATCCACATCATTATCCACTCTTTCCACAGGGTTTTTCTCAAATTCATCAACCAAGTTAAGATTTTCGGCGACAAGATGAAACTTGCCAAGACTCTCACTCATCACTAATCTAATAGGCACCGCACTCAACCGCCCCGACACGAAAACCGCATCGTTTTCCTTCACATGACAAGCCACCACATGAGCCAAGTCCCCCTCAAACACAACAGGAATCGACAACAAATTACTTTCACCCACATTTCGTATAGAAATCACAGTGGTGGCAAAATGTTTACCGTCAGAAGCAGCCTCAAACAGAACAGGCATCTTCACATAACCGATCAAATTCACAAAGTTTGCAACTTCTGCTTGGTACGGTATCTGTTGCGGCTTAGGCCAAACATAATTTAGTGCCTCTGATTGTTTCTTGATTCTCTGAGCAAAACTTGATGATGATTCAGAAGATTTCTGGGTTCTGGGCTTCGTTGATTGTCTAGTAAGAGTAGTTTTGGTGGAATAGAAATTGAATTGTTGAAGAGCGGTTAACGGGTGGAGGTAAAATATGGGTCTTTTGGGGGAAGGAGAAAAGAAAATCAGATGGGGTGATAGTTTTGCTCTAGCTAGTAAATTCATGGTGAATTGAAGAAATGATTCAGAGCATTTTGAGAGGGATATGATTTAGGGTTTTGTGGGTTTTGGTCTTTTGGCGTGATGAAAAGATTTTGTGAAAAGGGCATTGCCATCTTTGGAAAAATTTTTTCATAAAACAGGAAAATGTTTTTTTGGGATAAGAAAAATGGTTTTTATTATGAATAATTATTTGTGGATGTCTATTCATCTCCTAATTTATTGGCCACTCAATTTTAATTATTATTTGTGGTGTCTATTCATCTCTCGATTTGTTGGTCACTCAACTTTAATTAATATAGTTTATTCTTATTATAATGTAATAAACCTTTGAAGTTATTGTTTTGTGCCTATAAATAGGCTATGACATTATATTGTAAACACACACACAAGAATATCAATAAAAGAGTTCTCTACTTAATTCTCTCATTTTATTCTCTCAACTTTATAATATTTGAGTTTATTTCATAACACGTTATCAGCACGATCCGTCTCAAGGTGTTAATCATTTTGAAATTTGGCCAAAGATATACATGGGGTACTCAACGTACGATATAAAATCCATTGAGAGATTTTCGTGAGTTATTATGAGTTTGTAAAGAAAATTGATGGACAAGATATTTAAAACAAAGCAAGAAGAAAAGGTAAAGAAAAGGTACGTATATTTCAATATTTAACAAAAATAGAAATATGCAATAAGTCTCTTGATGTTTGGAAAGAAGACATATGTATATGTGCATATATTTGATTAGTATTATTCTTTTGAATAATCCTATCATGTTGAAAATATTTTAAGAAGTTGAATGATTGTTATTTTATTCATTTTATACTTTGATAATAGTATTATATTGATGAATCTTGAAAAAACTTGACTTTGTGACTCTTGATATTACGAGGAAAAATTATTTTTCTTGGGCGTTAGATGTTGAAATTCATCTTGATGCAAATAACTATACTCCATTCCCTGAAGTGAATGTGTTGAGCAATATATTATTATTTTAATCATGAATCCCGTCCAACTAGTTCTGCTACATTCCCTAAAGTGAAAGTAGCAGCACATAACTATTTTAATCATTAAAGAAATCATGGACGTGGACGTGGTCATGGATATGGTTATGAAAATCGTGATGGTTATTCAAAGAATACATCTTTCCACCAGAAGTGGAAAAATAATGAAGAGAAAAATGAAGGTGGCCGAAATAGCCAATCTGTAGAAAATTTATGTTATCGTTGTGGTGGTAAAGGTCATTGGTCTCGTACCTGACATACACCAAAGCATTTTGTTGACCTTTACCAAGAATCACTAAACAGTAAAAGAAAGAAAATAGAAACAAATTTTGCTTTTGAAGAAGGCGATTCTGATCATGACCGATTTTGATGACACTCATTTAGATGTTGCTGATTTCTTTAATAATCCTAATGAAAAAATTGATCACTTGATTGGAGATTGAAGTGTTCAAAAATAAATTTGTTAAATTTTAATTCTAATATTTTATAAATAAATATTTAAGCATGTTGTTTTCTTTTTAAGAATGAATTTATTCATAAGATTATCGTTTCTTATATTAAATAATATTGTTTGATATTGATTTATTTCTTTTTATGTTTCAATAAAGAATGAGTATTTACTCGATCAGCAACAACATCAATAATGAAAATATATGTCTCGCTGATAGTACAACAACTCACACCATCCTCAAAAATAAAAAATACTTCTCTTATTTAGTAATGCAAGAAGCCAATGTTAATACTATATCGGGTAGTGCAAAATTAATTGAAGGCTCTGGCAGAGCTAACATATTGTTACCCGGAGGAACACAATTTTATATTGATGAAGCCTTATATTCTACTAAGTCTCAAAGAAATTTACTAAGTTTCAAAGATATTCGCCAAAATGGATATCATATTGAGACAACAAGTGATGGCAATATTGAATATCTTTACATCACTAATACAATATCTGGTAACAAATGTATAATGGAAAAGTTCCCAGCATTGTCTTCCGGTTTGTACTACACGCATATATCTACTATTGAAACACATGTTATCGTAAACCAGAAGTTTACAAATCAAAATAAGTTTGTTATTTGGCATGACCGGTTGGGCCATCCCGGATCAATTATGATGCGAAAGATAATTGAGAATTCATGTGGTCATCCATCGAAGAACCAACAGATTCTTCAATCGAATGATTTCTCATGTGCTGCTTGTTCACAAGGAAAGTTGATTATTCGACCATCAACAACAAAAGTAGGAAGTGAATCTCTTATGTTTTTGGACGTATTCAAGGTGATATTTGTGGACCAATACACCCGTCGTGTGGACCATTTAGATATTTTATGGTTTTAATTGATGCATCAACAAGGTGGTCACATATATCTTTGCTATCAACTCGCAACCTGGCGTTTGCGAGATTGCTTGCTCAATTGATTAGACTACGAGCACATTTTCCTGATTATCCAATTAAGAAGATACGCCTTGATAATGCAGGTGAATTTACTTCTAAAACGTTCAATGACTATTGTATGTCTATTGGAATTGATGTTGAACATCCTGTAGCACATGTTCATACACAAAACGGTCTAGCAGAATCGTTTATTAAGCGTCTGCAGTTAATTGCAAGACCTTTACTTATGAGATCAAAACTTCCTACTTCTTGTTGGGGACATGCTATTTTGCATGCAGCAACACTTATTCGCATAAGGCCAACAAGTTATCAGAAGTTCTCCCCATTACACTTGGTTTTTGGTCAGGAACCAAATATTTCCCATCTAAGAATTTTTGGATGTGCGGTATATGTTCCAATTGCTCCACCACAACGCACTAAGATGGGTCCTCAAAGGAAATTGGGAATATATGTTGGATTCAAGTCTCCATCGATAATAAAGTATCTAAAGCCATTGACTGGAGATTTATTTACGGCTCGATTTGCTGATTGTCATTTTGATGAATCAGATTTCCCAACATTAGGGGGAGAAAATAAGCAGCTGGAAAAGAAAATTAGTTGGAATGAATTATCTTTATCTCATCTTGATCCTCGAACAGAACAAAGTGAACTGGATGTTCAAAAGATAATTCACTTGCAAGGTTTAGCTAACCAACTGCCAGACGCATTTACTGACCCAAAAAAAGTGACTAAGTCACATGTACCAGCTGTTAATGCTCCAATAAGAATTGTTGTCCCTGAAGGTCAAAGTAATGAGTCTACTGCACGCCTGAAGCGTGGTAGACCTATCGGTTCCAAAGATAGTCATCCTCGAAAAAGAAAAGGAGCTAAGAATTAAGATGGTCTAATCGAGGATAAAATAACTCCAGAAGAGTCTCCAGTCATAACTAATATTTCGGTTCCAGAAGAACCTCAGGTACCTGAAAATTGTGAAAATAATGAGATCTCAATCGATTATGTTATGAACGGGAAACGATGGAATCGAAATGAAGTCAACGTTGATGATAAATTTGCATATAATGTAGCGCTACATATGATGAATGATAATGAGGATCAAGAACCAAAGTCTGTTAATGAATGTCGACAAAGAAATGATTGGCCAAAATGGAAAGACGCAATGAGGGCAGAGTTAAACTCGCTTGAACCAACGAAAAGTTTTTGGACCTGTAGTCCGTACACCTGAAGATGTAAAAGTTTTGGACCTGTAGTCCGTACACCTGAAGATGTACAGCCAGTAGGATACAAATGGGTATTTGTGCGAAAACGAAATGAGAAAAATGAAATTGTAAGATATAAGGCACGTCTTGTTGCCCAAGGGTTTTCGTAACGACCTGGCATAGATTATGAGGAGACTGATTCTCCTGTGGTGGATGCAACTACTTTTCGTTATATAATAAGTCTGGCAGTGCATGAAAAACTTGATTTGCATCTCATGGATGTTATTACAGCCTATTTGTATGGCTCGCTTGATAATGATATATATATGAAAATCCCTGAAGGATTTAATATGCCTGAAGCATATAAATCAAGTTCTCGAGAACATTAGTCAATTAAATTAAATAAGTCATTGTATGGACTGAAACAATCTGGACGAATGTGGTATAATCATCTCAGTGAATATTTGTTGAAGGAAGGATATAAGAATGATCAAATTTGTCCTTGTATTTTCATCTAGAAATGAGTTTGTTATAATTACAGTTTATGTTGACAATTTAAATATCGTTGGAACTCCTGAAGAGATTTCAAAAACTGTTAATTGCTTAAAGAAAGAATTTGAGATGAAAGATCTTGGAAGAACAAAATTTTGCCTTGGGTTGCGAATTGAATATTTAAAGAACATAATTTTTATATATCAAGACGCTTATATATCAAAGGTGCTAAAACGATTCTATATGGATAAATCACATCCATTGAGCACCCTGATGGTCGTAAGGTCACTAGATGTGAACAAAGATCCTTTTCGACCTCAAGAAAGTGATGAAGAACTTGGTCCTGAAGTATCATATCTAAGTGCAATCGGTGCACTAATGTATCTTGCTTGTCATACTCGACCTGATACAGCATTCGCTGTTAATCTATTAGTAAGATATAGTTCTTCTCCTACACGAAGGCATTGGAATGGAGTTAAACAGGTACTCCGCTACCTTAGAGGAACAATTGATATGGGCTTGTTTTATTCAAATGTACCCAAGTCCGAATTGGTTGGATATGCAGATGCTGGATATATGTCTGATCCTCATAATGGTCGTTCACAAACGGACTATTTATTTACATGTGGTGGCACAGTCATTTCATGGCGATCTATGAAACAAACTATATCGGCCACATCATCTAATCATGCAAAAATCTTGGCTATTCATGAGGCAAGTCGAGAATGTGTTTGGTTAAGATCCATGATTCAACACATTCGAGGGACTTGTGGTTTATCTTCTGGAAAAATGATCCCAACGATCTTATATGAAGATAATTCCGCATGTATCGCACAATTGAAAGAAGGGTACATTAAAGGAGATAGAACAAAACATATTTCACCAAAGTTCTTTTTCACTCATAATCTTCAGAAGAATGGTGATATTAATGTTCAACAAATCCGTTCCAGTGATAATCTTGCTGATTTGTTCACCAAGGCACTTCCCACAGCAACGTTTGAAAAACTAGTCTACAATATTGGAGTACGTAGACTTAAAGATCTTGACTGATATTGTCATGAGGGGGAGATAATACGCGCTGCACTCTTTTTCCCTTAACCAAGGTTTTTCCCACTGGGTTTTCCTGGTAAGGTTTTTAATGAGGCAGCATCAGATTGCGTATTGATATGTACTCTTTTTCCTTCACTAAGTTTTTGTCCCATTGGGTTTTTCCTAGTAAGGTTTTAACGAGACATATTTTTAAGTGATAGACATCCAAGGGGGAGTATTATGAATAATTTTTTGTGGATGTCTATTCATCTCCCAATTTGTTGGCCACTCAACTTTAATCATTACTTGTGGTGTCTATTCATCTCTCAATTTGTTGGCCACTCAACTTTAATTAATATAGTTTATTCTTATTATAATGTAATAAACCTTTGAAGTTATTGTTTTGTGCCTATAAATAGACTATGACATTATATTGTAAACACACACACAAGAATATCAATAAAAGAGTTCTCTACTTAATTCTCTCATTCTCTCATTTTATTCTCTCAACTTTATAATATTTGAGTTTATTTCATAACAGTTTTAGAATTGTTTTTGGATGATTTTTTTTTTATACATGTAATGAATAAGGATGATATGATTTATTTTATTTTTTTTTTGAAAAATTTATTTGGATTTGTGTTTGGATATAAGTTTTTCTAAATATATCTTACTCAAACTTATCAATTTAGACATATAAAATAGATTTGGTTTTGCATTTTGCCTTGGATAATGTTAAAGTCTACTTTTTCTCCTTTTTTTTCCGATTTTTTTCCAAAAATTAGCTAATTGTTTTAAAAATTTGTAAAATTTAAAATAGAAACTTTGAGTTATTTTTTTACAAAACAGTTTTGATAACATGCCATACAATGCAATTTTTTAGAGATATTTATTCGAAAAGTATTTTTTTAGAGATGGACATGTCATTCAATTAGGGGTGACCAACGAGCCAAACCGGTTCGTAAGCTCGGCGTGTCATCTCAAAAGTAGCTCAAGTCGAACCTTACGAGTCGAGCTCGAGCCAAAAAATACTGGTTCAGAGGAGCCGGAATAAAAAATAACATTTATATATTTAATATATACATACACACACAACACACACACACACATATATATATAATACTTGATATTTATTATGATTACATATATTAATTAAAAAAGTAAAATTTTATTTTGTTCTGAACTCCAACTCGAACTCGACTTGAGCTGGAACAAGCTCGAGTTCGAGCTTTTTTTTCTCTAGTTTATCGTGCTCCAGCAATTGGGTCAGGCTCAGGTCGTTGGCGCTTCAATTAAGGCCCAACAATCGGTTCTCTCGGAGACAGGGACTTTACTAAATATTTCAAATTATATTAGTGCGAACTGCATCACAAGCATCCGTTGTCGTCCAGCGGTTAGGATATCTGGCTTTCACCCAGGAGACCCGGGTTCGATTCCCGGCAACGGAAATCTTTTTATCGCGCAATTCTAATTTTAATTTTTTTAACTTTTAATAACACTGAAGTGACGTCTTGCCACGTGGTAGTGTGGTACATTTCCCCCTTCGTTCTTCACCACTCTGAATTTGCCTCGTCAACAGTTCTACTACACACATATACATACACTATACATACAACAACAAAATCTCAGCCACTTTTCATCTTCATTTCACATTCCTTCAATAATCCTTTACAGTTAGCTCACACAATCCAATCCATCTCCTCTATAATCCATACTTTCCCCTACATTCAACATCCGATCCACCCCAAAAATCCCCAAATCAAACCATGTCGAACCCTAATCCACACCCACCCCTAAAAGCCGTAACCCTAACACACGTCCGCTACCAAAGGGGAGATCAAATCGGCCATCTACTCGCATGGATTTCACTCGTCCCCGTCTTCATCAGCCTCGGTGGCTTCGTCTCCCACTTCCTCTTCCGCCGCGAGCTTCAATCCATGTTCTTCGCGATCGGCCTTATAATCTCCCAATTCATCAACGAAATCATCAAAAAATCCGTCCAAGAAGCCCGGCCCGAGACTTGCGCGCTCCTAGAAATGTGCGATTCACACGGCTGGCCCTCCAGCCACTCCCAGTACATGTTCTTTTTCGCCGTTTATTTCACGCTGTTGACGTATTATAGAATTGGGGCTCTGTTTCGGAACCAGATGTGGATCGCGGGGCTTGTGGTGTGGCCTATGGCGGTGTTGACGATGTATTCTAGGGTTTATTTGGGGTACCATAGTGTGGCGCAGGTGTTTGCGGGTGCGGCGTTGGGGGCTGTGTTGGGTGGGGGGTGGTTCTGGGTGGTGAATAATTTGTTGTGGTGTCGGTTCGCGGCGATTGAGGAGAGTGCGTTTGGGAGGTTGTTTTATGTGAAGGATACTTCGCACATTCCGAATGTGTTGAAGTTTGAGTACGAGAATGCTAGGGCCGCGAGGAAACATGTTTCGTACAAGCGGGCTGATTGATGGATTGGTTATTGGGTATGTGGGATTTTCTCTTATTTACTTATGGTTTGAATCCGATTGAGTTTTTGTTGACGCATTTAGAAAAATGATTAACGAGCAGACTAGTTCTTGTTTTTTCATTAAAATGTTTGGTGTCATAGCTGTGGAATCGATTATAAGTATGAATGTTTGAACACCTAATATATGATTGGTATTGCGGTAGATTTCATTTAGAATTGTTGTGAAAATTTGCACAAAAGGTTGATCGAGTTAGTTACAAGCTCCTTTACAAATTGGTTTAAGGTGGATTTAGATACAAAGTGATTAATAGTTTGAAATTTTGTAGGTGTAATCCTTGTGAGTAAGTGATTTGAATGACAGTTCTGTAGCTACTATTGAATGAGAATTGGAACTAAGGACTACCCACAATTGTACTTCTAGTACAAAGTGCTCTCGCACATTAAAGAAAATTTAGTGTAAATCTAGTTCATATAGCACACTTAGCATCTTTTCTGACTGAAAATAAATAAATTAAGGTTGAGCAGTACTTGACAGCCGAAAGTAGCCGAGTTTATATGGCAGGGACATGGTGTTACTTTGACGTGGTTTATTTAGGACCATAGGCAGGTCCTGAAAAATTCTCAAGTGTGTACATATGGTAAATAACTCGGAAAGGCCTTCCTTTGTGCTGTCGTCTATGTGGTAGTGCCTTGTGCTACGTGAGCACCCTTCTGTTAAGTAGGTACTTGTGTTCTTCTTAACATTAGAGTTGGAGAGATTGAAAGTAATGAAGTTTTAGTCTGCATTTTTTCTGTTCATCCGTTGTGATTTATATAAACTGAAAATGTGTTGGGGTCTATCTTGGATTGTTTTTATTGATAATCGTCTACTCTTCTTGCCTTTTAAACATTATTATTACCATAACATGTTAGGATCTTAACCCGTGACATTATTAAGATATAAAATGATGAGAAGGGAAAAGCCGGGTTTCGGTTAATTTTATTGGGTACTTCACTTAAAAAACATTCCCGTGCATTATTTGGGTAAGTCGTCTTACCTTTGAAGTAATTGACGTTGTTTATGTTCTAGAGTATTTCCTGACTACGCCAGATTTAGATGATATCCAAGCGAAGTTCACCATTTTGAGGAAAAAAGAAACCATAAACCTAATTACTTAAAGAAACTAGCAACTCTGGATTTCAGCGTAAGAAGAGGAAATGCCAAGTCACCACCGAAGAAATATAGAACTATTGGATTCCTGAATTCTAAAGATTTGCTTGTTTCCTTTCAGAATGTATATGTAATTAGGTATATTCTAACTCTTACAAGCTAAAATATGCTGCTGGAAATTGGATCATGGAAAAGAGGAGTTCATATGTATATTTTGTCTTTAATATATTAGTAGTATACAAACTATTAAAACAAAGGGAATATAGTTCTTGAGTTGCTAGCATAATAATATATGTAAATTTCCTGTTCAAAAAAGGTAAAATTCTTTGTAGATTTATTACTGTTTAGTCCTACCGTGGACTGATAGTTTAGAAACCCGAATATCTCTAAGGCTATATATTTGAAACATCTCCTGGTAAACATATTATCAAAATTGTGTTTAGTAGAGTGTAACTTGCTTTTCTTCCTTCATGGTCAATATTCTGCTTCTGCGTCCTTATTATTAATTTTTTTTTTTTTTGGTCTCCCTTATTGTTAGTACTGTTATACTTGCGGCACGTAAACTTGGAAATGCTAATTGATATGCGGGCAAATAAAAATCATATTTTTGTAACGAATCATGGAACAACTTAGTTTGTACATTATTTCGAATGCACTTTTTCTATTGCTATGTAAACTTAGGCAACTTTGTGATGCAGGCTTTATTGGTGCCAATCAGGACAGAAGAGAGAACCATATTTCAGGACATTAGGAGGAAGCTAAATCTATAAGAAAGGACAATAGCAATTTTATTTATCACGACATTTCAGTGCAATTAGTTTCGGTATTGTGAAACGAGGTCCTGGAGACCTATTATAGAAATCATTACTCTGTTTTTAGAGGCATCATCTGTGGTGCACTCTTTACTTTAGACGCTTTTAACATCTTTTTACACACAGATACTGTGTTATTGATAAGTAACTGTAGTTTTTGTTGTTCGATTATTGTGTGGATTTGAAATAATGTTTCTAACGACGAAGCTAAAGTTGAATCTTGTAAGGTACTTTGTTATGTTTGTATTTGAAGGGTTCTTGTACTGACAAATTTCGACTTTAGCTGTCAATTTCAACAGCAAAACGATCGAAATTTAGTTCAGGCTGCTGGATAAGGAATGTGAAAGCATACTACTTTAAATGTATTGGTTAATACTATACTGATTTCAGTAAATATTAGCATTCCAAAATATGTAGACCAAATATATAAAATAAAAAAAAGAAGAAAGAAGAAGAAAAAAAGGGGAAATTAGTAGCTGAATAAAGTTAAAGTTGAGGAGAAAATTACAGCATTACCCTTAGGAAAAAATTTATGTTAAATCGAGTTTAATGGTCCTAGTGTCTATTTCTTTACATAAAAGTGTATTGTGTGCGGTTTTTATGCACAATTGTGTGAAAGAAATAGATACATAATACACGGGCCATTGGACTCGGTTTGTCATATAATTTCCCCTCATGTGATTGATTCCTTTGAAATTTTAATCATATTATTAACAAATTTGCGAACTAGTCCAGCGGGATGTATCTTACGCAAGTCGCAACTAATAAAAAACCGAAGGGAAACTGTTAATTTAGTAATGTGTCTTAACATCAAATTTCATCCATTGTTTGAATGATGAGATCAAAAATGCAAAAAGATGCATCATGCACGCCAATTTTTGCAACTTTGACAACAATGAGATTAAAATTACATGTCTTGTATGGGAGTAACATTGCAATTTTTTTGAAGTTGAAATACACATATATGTGTATAATTAAATCTTTTTATTTATTTTTTCGTGTATTTCTGCGTTTGATGAATAATACTTGTATTTTTAAGTTAAATTGTATAATTTACGTGTTTTCCGTATCTCATATTATATTTGATGAATAATACTATATTTTTTGCTAAAAATATGAATTTGTTATATGTATTAATTTGAAATATTATTACTACATGTCAATAATATCAAACTATCAATCATTGTTGGCTAATAACTCCTAAAAATTATTTTTGTCATAGATTAAAAACAAGTAAAAGCAATATATTTTAGGGAAAATTACACATAGACCCCTCACTTATTATGTAATTACCAAAATCCCGCTCACTTATTTGAAATTATCAACACACCCCTCATATTAAAAATTTCTTACAATTACACTCCTTATATATTTAAATATTCTTACAATTTTATTCCTGTAAATCTTACAAAAAAGCCCCTTGAGGGGGTGTTGGTAATTTTTAATAAATCGAGAGAAGATTTTGGTAATTACATAATATGTTAAGGGTCCATCATCCGTGTGTAATTTTCCCTATATTTTATCGTATTTTTACTCCCAAATAACCCTATATTTACTAATTCAATTATTTCGAACTTTAAACAAAAAAATGCTGAAAATTTTCCCTCAAATTGAAAAAGCATTCAAAGCGGGAAGCACGTGAGCTAGCACGTGTAAATAAGACCAAATGTCACGCGCAAACTGTCCCAAGTCTCAGGATCTCTCACATGGCACAGCCGAACACTTGTACTACAACTCTTCATAGTGCCTTAAATGACCGTAATGAATCCCCCCACCCTCATAAAACAGTTCAAACTTCTTAGCTTCGATTATTCCTCAAATAATTTTCAAACCCCAGTAATTGTGTGCGCGTTTTAATCTTTGAACACTGCAAATGTGGCAAGTTTTACTAGCAGCTGCCGCGGCAGCAGGGTCTGGGATTTTAGCCAAGAAACTTATAAACCCCCCAATCGACACACAAAAACCCATTTCCGATTTCAATCAAAACGATCAAAAATGTGACCAGAATGAATATTTACCGCACCCAAATTCAGTATCTCACTTGGATGATGGCAAAATCTTTAGGTTTTCGAGTCCGGAGACGGGGTCGAAGGAATTGAAGAAAAATAGTGGGAGTGGGTTTAGAGGGGTTAAGAAAAATAGTGGGAGTTCAAAGAGGGGAAAGAAATATGGGTGTGTTGAAGGTGGTCGAAAAGAGGTTGTGGTGGATGACGATCAGAGAGGAAATAGAAGTGGAAAAAGAATCACTGTTTGCTTGAAGAAGAGGAGAACTGGCAAGCATGTAGTTGGAAATTGTGAATCTTGTGCTTCTAAAGGTATATAGCTTTTTTTGCTTTGTAATTAGCACCGTAAACGAGTCGAGTCGAGTCGAGCAAGTAGCTGCTCGAGCTTGTTTTGAATTATTATCGAGATTTAGAATTTGTGTTTGAGCTTGATTTGATTGTTAATTAAGTTGAGCTCAAAGGAGTTTTAATTGAGCCGAACTCGAGTCGAGCTCGATTAGTTTGACATTTTTACACATATTTTATTATTTTTGACTAATCGAGTCGAGCTTGAACCAAACTTCATACTTATTTGTTTGATATGTTAACAAACCGAGCTCAAACTAGCTTTTACCTAACAATCTCGAGTATTGAGTAGTTTTGGTTCGTCTTTCAGCCGTATTTGTAACATACAATTTTACATTTATTTCTGTTGACAAGTATAAGTCCATCATCCATGTCATCAGGCTTTCTATGATCAATTGAAGTTATTCTGTTATTTAGAGGTTTAGTAATTACTAATTAGTAATAATCTGAAAGGTTCAGTTTTTTTCATAAAGCTTGATAGTTGGATATTGTAATGGGGGTTGTTGCAAAACGAAGAAATGGGACCGAATGATGCGGGTCTTTATGTCGGTCATGTATAGATAGTCTGAAATTTTGGCAGCTGTGAGGAGGAAAATTGTGTTTTGGGTTACTTTATAAATTGCTTGATCATCAACGAGGTGAAGTTTGTCTAAGTATAGCCCGTATCGAATCTTCTAAGCATGGCATTCTTCCGCATCAATGGGATCAAGTTAAATGGAGCAACTAACGATGGAGAAAAAACAGAAGGAATGGCAAAAAGAAACTAATAAGATTCTTCTTTCGCATCATTCTAGCATATTAATGGATAAGTGGACAGCATTAAGGCTGTCTGCCTTTGCCAGTAGTTATCAACCCTCAAAATTCACTTTATTCTGAAGGACAGTTGGCTAAATTTCTAAGATCTATGCTGTCGAAATATGGGAGCGTTATGGTAGCATGGTTCATAGCTATTCATGGAAAACACACACAAGAAAAGAGAAAACTATGGTCCCTGGTGCTTTATCTTCACTTGGATGGGTATGGGGATTAAACTACTTTTCTTTTTGATAAATGTAGGAAGTTCAGAATAAGCAGGACTAATTGATCTTGAAACAGGAAACTAAAACAAATTTTCAGTGTATGAAATAAATTTCCGATAGCAGCAAAGCAGAACGAAAAATAGGTGAATAAAGTTTGCCCAACCTAGTATCTTCACCACTTTTTTTTTATTGCAGCCCCTAAACCATAAAAGTTGAATGTCTAGCACCGTTCTAATCAAATTATCTGAAATAAATGAGCGTGGTGTTTTTTATGGGCCAAAGTTGGTTTCGTTGTTGTTTTTTTTTTTTATATAATTACCTCAAATTATATGGTGATTAATCGATGCACTGGAGATTGCGGTTCAGTCACATTTATGAGTCCTGTAGTTAGTGGTTTCTTTGTGCACCCACTTTGAAAACTTGAATAATGCATGTTTGTTTCTTGGCCGTCATTTTCAGATAATTCATTTGGTTGGGGAGTCGGTGTTGGAATAATGTATATGATGTCAACTGGAAAAGCTGAAATCAGTAGGTTGAACTGTGCAATGGATGAGACTGCAAAAGTTGTCCACGAACTAAAAGCTGAGATCTCAAGAAGGAAAAGCTCACATAATGTGAATGTTTTAGCTGAAAATGAAGCTGAAGCAAATAAAAAGTACATCGAGAGAAGTTACAATGGCCCGTTATTCACTAAGCCAAGCGCGAAGAGCAAAGATAAAATTAAAACATTGGGTCCCGCTTTGAGTGAGGAAGGTGAATGTTCAAGTAGTGTTCTTACAGAAGAGCAGCAGCCTGAGGTGTTGGAAATGGATCAGTTGGAAGCAGAGCTTGAATGCGAACTGCAAAAGCTTCCATGGTGTGCCACAGAAGGGTCCGGTTCTGAAAGACGAACAGATTTCTCTGAGGTGAGTTTTGAGTTCTTAATTTGTTCCATGAGCCATCATTCTAATGTGGATTCAAATCTGTCGTTCATTCTGCCTTATGTACTGGTTGGAAAGTGTTTACCTGCATAAGGTGTTTTTACACTAAACGGTGAGAATGATGTCACAATAGCAGTATCATCTACGTAGTGCTGATGTTACATTATCGTGACTGTCTGGTGTATTTACCTGCATAAAGTGTTTTTACACCAAACAGTGAGGATGATGCCACAGCAACAGTAGGACCTTCGTTGTGCTGATGTGGCATGATTGTGATCGTTTGGTGTGGAACACCAATTGTAGACACAGTGTTTTCCTGTACTGGTCCATCCTTTTCTTCCAGCCCAATTATTTATGCCATGTTTGGACAAAAAAATTTAGTGTGGAAAAGGAAATGGAAAAGGAGCTGTCTAACAAATAAAATACTAACATTACTTGAATTGAGTTTTTTTTTTTTTTTAATTTTAAATCTTCCTCACTAAAATGCAAGGTTAAAAGGTACCCTTATATCCGAATCTTGTTTTTCCGAAAAATAGGTGAACATATGAAGTTATGGAACAGGGCAGGATGTATCGAAGATAAACGTTAAAGGTTAATCTTATAAGGGGTAATGACATTTCCCCATCCAATCTACGTGGTTTTGCACTTTTGTAAATAATCTTTATTTTTTTGCACTCTTTTATCCGAACTACATTGATTTTTACAAAATTTTATATTTTAGCATTTTTCGGCGAAATAGCGGGAGTATTCCGCTGGGGTTCCATCATATACATCACATGTGATCTTTTTCAGGATAAATATGAAATCTTATGAATTGAAACAACAAACAATTTGTTGTGGTTTCGTTATTTTGAATTCTACTATTCAAAGTATCATTTCAATTTAAAAGTGTAAAAATAGTGAATCGCAAGTTTCATTCAATGTCATTTTTACTCTTAAAAGGCCACATGCAATATATGTAATGAAATTCCGGCGAATTTTCCACCAAAAAATGCTAAAAGTATAAAATTTTGTAAAAATCCGTGTAGTTCAGATAAGAAAGTGTAAAAAACAAACAAGTTTAGATAAAATAATGCAAAACCCGTTTAGTTTAGATAAAAAAGTGCAAAAAAAATAATTTGTTTACAAAGTACCCGAATGGTTTGGATGGGAAAATGTCATTGCCCCATCTTATTATTACGGTAGCCATTAACTAAGTTAAACAGCAAAGCTTGATAATGGGTTAGGTTTTGGTAGGTTCTTTTTTCACGACGGCCATAATAGCTCCATCCTAGAACTCAATGTGAGGCTCCTAGTAGCAATAAATCACTCATCTACCCTGGGTTCAGATAATTTATTGACACTCTTTTTCTTGCTCTTTCATGCTTTTTTATTATCAACTTTGTATTCTGATTGTTTGCAACGTTGGAAAACTCCGAATAACATGTGATTAATGTTAGTTCTAGTTTTGCTACTTTCCATTTTAAGGCAAGAAGGAACATCTAATTCATCGTACTTTATCTTATGGTACAACCATTTCATATTCATGTTGAGGTTTATGTGAAAATTATTTTAGTGCTAAGGTTTATGCGAAAATTATTTAATCTAATACAGGCTGAAGTTTTGGCGAAAGAATGTCAGACAGAAGAATTCGAGAATTCAAACTCGTACCAATACAATGGAGTATTGCCAGTTGAGCTCGATAAAAAACTAAGTCATTTGCTGATTGAGCAACAGGAAAGCCAAATAGTGGAGTTGGAGACGGAATTGCATCAGGCACATTCTAAACTCCATGAAAAAGAAGCTGAGCTCCGAGCACTCAAAGACTGCGTTAAACGTCTTACTGAATTTTCACTAGCAAATGTCTCAGGCATGACAACTTTCCCTTTACTTTTCTCGACTCAAATTCAAGAACTTAGTTAATACTAAACACTCCGCATTAAAAAAGAGAAAAAAAAGGGTAAGAGAAGTTAATATTTTAAAGGGATAATTACATGCACACCCCTAATTTTTTTGGGTAATTATCACAAGACTCCTGAAATTTTGCAAATTACGAAGACATATATGTCCAAACTTTGGGGTGTTTTTCGTAACTAGGATCTCATGCAGGGGTGTTGTGTAATTTATGATACTTGTAAATGTACAATTTGAGGGTTCGACCTCTGATTTTGTTTTTTCAGATGAAGAAACTGATGATCATGCGGAGGATGCGGAAGCAAGAGACTGGATGGAAGCAAAGCCGGGATTCGAGTCAACAAGATCAAGGGTGGGGATGAAACGTTTGATGGACTATGATGGATCATACATTTGCCCCACAAAATGACACTGGGGAAGCAATCATCGGATGCTCCAATGCTAAGTAAATTTTTGTAGGGATCCTCTTGATATTATTTATACCTCTTGATACCCTTTTGCCTTTCTCCATGCATTGGTCCCCCCCTCCCCCTCCCACCATTTAGAAAAGAGACAGAAAAAATAACTGTTAGTATTAGTATGTATATTGTGTAAACTAGTTCTTAGTTTCTGATGTGTATGTAACTACAATCCCATATCGGTTGGAGACGAGAAATTGGAGAGGTTTATTAGACCCAATCTTCCCTCTCCCTAGCGAGCGCCTTTTAAGGCTATGATCAAAGTGGACAATACCTCACAAGGGAAAATTATTGTATAAATCGGGTCTTGGGCTCCACTTGTGGACTTTGTAGATTTGTGGATGGATTAATCCACGTCATTTGTTTTTTAATTCAAAAAAACAAAATAAGTGATGTGGATTAATCATATTCATAAGGTACATAAATGAGTTCAAGATCCGGTGTATAAAAGTGTTTTTCCTCCATTGAGTAAATAACACATCAGTTTCCTTCTCAAACTTAAATATTTTAATTTTTCCTAGTTTCAAGAGCTTTTTTAAAACTTCTCATAAGTGAATGATTCTTGATTGACTTGCCTACCCTTTTTGGGTTTGGCTTTTGCCAAAAGTCTGATACCTCAGCTGACTTTTTTTCTTTTCCCTTCTTGATGGGGTGGGGGTGGGGGGGTCTTGACATCCAATCTGTACAATTTAGAAAATTGTTCTTGATTTGAAAGTGGCCTACCAAATATTTTGCATAGAAATATAATTTAGTTAGGCTTGTAGTTGTTGGTTGTGCAGAGTTGCATCTAGAAAATATAGAAAAGATGTGGAGCCATTGGAAGAAGTTTTTGCATTTGTACATCCCATGAAACAACAGTACAACACACACAAACCCCACTCACTATGTTTCGAATCATTTCTCTTTTTCCTCTGCAGCCCCCCCCCCCCCCCCCCCCCAATTGGCTAGATTTTTTTCCTAAATATATTATTTAATATTTTTAAGGTTTATGACAAATTTGTAAACATTTCCCTTATTTTATGTGGAATAGCCCTTTTTTTTATGGGAAAAGTCCTAAATACACCGGGTGCAACGTGTACCAAATGGTGTAGATTATGGCACATTATAAAGTGTTGTCATTGCTAATGTGGCAATATCCACATTGTTTGGTCTTTAGGATTCGGTGTATTGAAGAAGAATCTTCGTTTTTTTTTTGGTAGAAATTACATTTATATATTAACATCGAAAAATAATAGATATGCAATCATCAATTTACCATTACAAATTATTAGTAATTAAGTACTATAGGAGTACATAAATGCACACACTTGGGTTTCAAATCTTAATGAATTGACCATTTTTATTATTTATAAAATGGAACGAAAATGTTATTTGTAAAATAAAATTGATAGGTGGTATACTGGTATTGAACATCTAGTTAAAGTGGAATTTTTTTTTCTTCCTTTCTTTCTCTTTTTATCCAGTTTGGCTAAGATGAGTGGGTCTCTCTCTCTCACACAAAGTAAAAGATAAAAAATGCGGTATGTACTCCCTTTATGATACTTGAGTGTAACCGTGTCGGGAGTGAGCTAGAATTTTTCATACTTGAATAATATTTTACCCTAATTGCTCTTCTTGTTTTCATCAACTTAATTAGTTGATGAATTAATTATTATGGAAAAATAATCTCTATTCCAGTCCATTCGCCTGAACTAGAGGGACCAAGATGAAAGGTGGACCGTGGGATATTTGTTTGAAACCAAGAAATCCTATTATTAATATTATTATTATTATTATTATTTAGAATCTGATGTTAGTGCTACTGGAAAGTAGACTTAATTAAAATATTACATATAATCTCGTTGTTTGACTAGCTCACTAGCAACTACAACATTAACTGCTTTGACTGTTCTAAATTACTTACTAAGTTATAATAATTCTTTTTAGAAATCCTTTTAAAAAGATGGCTATTATTTGATTAAATCATTTATTTTAATTGGACATTTCAACTCATATTTCACCCATAAAGAATGTCAAGTTACATACAAACTTAAAATAAATGATTGAATGTATATCTATTTTTAATAAAGTGTCTGTAGGTCCAGTAATGGGTGAATTAACAGAAGGTTTACAAGCATCTTATGAAAAATGTTATACATAACCGATGTTTGACCGCTTATATTTGAGTCGAACCTAATTAAATGTGAGTTTAATCGAATTTGAGCTTACATATTGAGTTTGATTAATTTGTGAGTTGAGCTTGGGCTTTATTAGGCTCAACCAGAATATACCGAACTCATGATTTTAACGTCTAACTTAATGTTTTGTTTCATATAGTTAAAGTATATTAAAAGTTTAAAACTAACTTATATAAGACCGCTTGTAGACTTTATGACTCTATTAGAAAATTTTGTAATTATACGTACTCTTTAGCATATACTTTTATTTCATGTTCTGTTTGAGATTAATCTCTCAATATGATTCTATTGAAACATTTTTTCTTTATGAGAAAAATTGATGAGACAGCCTGAAATAAGCCAGAAGCTCGTGAAGAATGTGAGCCTGAGTTTGAGCCAAGTCAAAGAAAAAAGTTATGAGCTGAGTTTGAGTTTATAGTATTCAAGCCCATTAATTTTGAGCATGAGTCATCCTAAAATCAGCTCATAAAGCCCGATTGACAGGGCTACGATTAATATATTGTTTTTTTTTTGTTTCCCACGGGTTTCCCCACACCACATTGAGTATGAGACTAATCCTGCTTCGCCGTACTGAGCCTGCCGGTGGCGCGAGAGGATTTGTCACTGAAGTCACGCTCCCCACTCAGGAGCGTAGTGGTGGACAAGCCAGTGCGCCAACCTTTCAGGATATATATCGTTTTTGATATAGTGAAATATAGAGTAACAAATATTATGTAATCCGATCAATTCCATTTTTCACATTTATTTCACCACAAAAAATAAAAGAAAACTATAAATTAGGCAATGATATGTAACATCACTGTGTTATTAGGACACGGTAAGAATTGCAGCACCGTTGGAAGTTACACGCTGAAAGACAGTGGGTATCCTCAAAACCCGAGAGTTACCTGAATCCAAGGCCAATCACCGCTGCATATTTACTGCACCTGTTTATGTGTCTATACATACATATTGATATATGTAGATCTAGACATAGATGCTAAAAATAGAGACTCCACCAATATGATTTTTGGTTTGGTTACAACAATGAAGTGAGGGAATTCTTGGGTGGAGTGGTAAAATTGGTCCCAATTTATCATATATTATTTTTGACCCAGGATTGTCATAGTAAAAAGTACATAAATCATTCAAATTCAACAGTGAATTATAAACATGATAGAATTAGCTGAATCTAAACATGCTTATATATAGGCACAATTAAACAAACACCAAAATATATATAATACGTCTATCAACATAAGATGTGTCACTACTGATATGAGTTTGAGTACCAAAATATATATAATGCATCTATCAACATAAGTTTTGTGTCACTGCTGACATAACATTATATATACTATTTGAGTTTGTTTAACCATTTTTTCATTATTTAGTTGTTATTTAAATTTCATCTAGTTGTTCTTTAAAAGGTTAGACGGGGAAGTTTAATCTCTCATGCTGGGTCACGCAAAGAAAAACTCTTCCTAGGGTGGTGTCTCTAATAGATTTTGAACTTTTGTCTGTCTCTGAAGTTACAAACTGCTTATCACTTTGCTCAATCATCTTGAATATTATTTTTACTTTTTTTACTCATTGGTTGGTGGCAAAAATTAAATAGTGTGAATGTCAGGTTTAACAACAAGAGCCCTAAAAACAAGGAAAATGAAACGTGTAGAAGAAACTTGATATTTGAAAAACCCTTTAGTTTCAGATTCACCCGTCCGTGCAATGGTAAACAATATAAAACTCCTACACCAGTCTTCTTTTTTTCTTTAGTCAAAAAGAAAAGAAAAGAAGTGAAAACATAAGATATAATATTAAAATCACATCTAAAAGTTACAAAAATAACAAAAGATAGAAAAGCTGACAATAGCAGTAAAATAATTTCTATTTTTATTTATGAGGGAAATTAATACTAAACAATTCGATGTATAATTCGAGATCAGTTGCTAAAAATTCATCTGAACCCATTAATAAAAACAAATCACGATTCTACTTGCTACCATATCTCATAAAATTTGAAGTTCAATTTGAACTCAACTCAAATAGTAAATAAATTGATAATTATGTGTAAGAGGGTCACACAACTCGAGTTCAACCCATGTTTTACTTTCTTAAAGCTCATTTGAGCTGAGTTCGATTTCAGTCATATTCAACTTAAATACAATCTTGCGCATCAACAAATATGAACGGAATGATACTTTGTTAGATTCTACGAAATTCATCTACAAGCATGGGCAGTAAGCATACCCTTCAACCCCAATTCCCCTGTCGACGTATAAAGTCCTTTCATAGTAGATAGACTCACTCATGTTATTTAAAGTGATTAGATCAAGTGGTAAGCAGTTTATGATCCTAAATGTGATAAAAGTTCATCTCCTATTGGAGATGTTACCTGAAGAGGACTTTTATTTACGCAACTAGATTAGAAGGATTAAGGTCCCGATTGGATGGGATGCTGTTTCCCATTTCTTGATTTCTCAGAGATTTTTTATTACATATTTTTATTTGAAATGATGTAAGCTACGAAATAAGATCCACTTTGCATATTTTTAGATGCCTTAATCGATGAATTTAGCTTAAATATGTTAAATATTCTTACGAAAACAAAACTCATCCATACCAATTTCCCACCAAAAAAAAAAACAATTCTTACAAAAAAAAACATATCACATCACACTTAATCATTATACTTTTTTCTATCAAAAAAATTCATTCAAACACACTTCCTCTTTCATATCTCTATTTCCTTAAGAATAATTTCTCTTACTTTATCTATGAAAAATGAAAAATTGAAAATAAACGTCCATCCAATCAGGCCCTAAATTTCCTCTTCTAACTATTTTGTAACAAAAAGAGAATATTCGACTCGTCTAACTATTTTGTAACAAAAAATGAAAAATCGACTCAGTTACACCCGATTCATTATAAAACTATCCGTACCAACAAGAAACGACCCACCCCACCCCCACACCACATACACGCAAAACAAGAGAGATCTATTTAATATATGTATGTATATCTATGGTAAAGAAACAAAAGAGAGAAAACAGAAGAAAACAAACATAGAAACAAAGCAAGGGAAACTCTCAAGTACCAAGCTAAATCATCTTCTGGATACTCTTACCATTATCTTATCAATTGAGATAATAATAGAGAGAGTAAACATGAAAGCTTTATCGAAGCCATTATCAAGCCCAAGCAGGTCAGAGAAGTTTCCACCGCCATTGTTGCGGTTCTTGAGAAGTAATGTGGGGAGCAGAAGCAGAGGAAGATCGCGTTCAAGCCCTATGTTTTACATGCGCACCAGAAAAACCGCGCAAGCAGTAATCGGAGCCACTCAAGAACCGTCCTCTCCGAAAGTCACCTGCATCGGCCAAGTCCGCGTCCGCCGCGCCGCCAAGAAAACCTCCACCGCCTCCGCCGCCGTGAAAAGCCGCCGCCGCTGGTGGCGGCTGAAGAAACCCCTATTTTGCGGAAAAATTAGGTTTCGCAGCCGGAAAAGGCCGTTTAGAAAGATATTTAGGAATTGGTGTTTGTTTTTTAGGTTTGGCTATTGCAAGAAGGTTGATGTTGCCGAGGATTCATTTAGGGTTAATTCAAATCAGAAAAATGAAATTACTGTTGGTAAAAATAGAATTAGCTGTAGTAGTAATTGCAGTGAGGATGATTGTAGAAGTGATAAGCATGAAAATGTTGTTCTAGAATCTTCTTCTTCTACTGCTACACCGCCAAAGAATGCTTTAATGTTGACAAGATGTAGATCTGCTCCTTACAGATCCTCGTCATTGGGAGGTCGATTTTGGGGCTCTCCGTTAGCGGAAGAAGAATCGGAAAATGAAGCAGGAAATGAAAGGAAAACAGAAGAAGAACTGAAGAAGCCAAGAATTAGTGAAGAAAGTAGCAAGGAATCGGAGAAATCGGTGAATGATGTTGAGGAATTGAAGGGAACTGCAGGGAACGCACTGCACCCATTGATACTGACAAGATGTAAATCAGAGCCTGCAAGAACAGGGGAAAGGCTTCTTAATCCAGAAGTGATGCAAAGAAGGTTAGATGTTGTTGAGCCTTGTTCACGGTGAATGTGATGGTATAATTATTATTATTCATAGTAATAATTAAATTTGTTGATTAATGAGGAAATTATATATACTTTTTTTAATTATTGGATTGTGATTTTTGTTTGTTGATGATTGTTAAAGGAAATTATATAAAGCAAAAGTTTCTGATTTTGTCATTTTTTTTTCTTTTAAAAAAATATTTTTTTGGGTTTTGATTACTTGACCATAAAATTGAAGATTTTTTTTTTTTTTTTTTTTGAATGAATTGATTAATCACATGGTTTTCTTTTTTTATGAGGTTTGTAAGAGAGAATCTTTGATGTCAAATGGTGATATTGTTATTAAAATGGATGATGTTAATAAATTGGTATATATATATATGTATATATTGATTGTATATACTTATGACAGTGAAAGATGTAAGACAGTGGAATTGTTTCAACTCTCTCATGGGTAGTTGTTGTATTTAATGCCCTTTTCCTCATTAAATTACAATGTTAAATTACTCACTTATTGCCCTTTGTGTACAGTGTACTATCAGCATCTTCTTGTTTTTCTACTCTGCTTTTCCGTTTCCCCATTTTCTTGCACCTACACTTGGTGTGTGTTATCAAAAAAAATGTGTTGGAGAACAAAATGAAAATTCTTTTTCATGATAACCATCTATGTGTACAATTTATCACATATTTATGCGGGTAATAAAACGGGTTATATGTTTGTTTTACATAGAATTTGGACAGGGAAACTTTTAGATGTCACGTCCCGGGTATACGAGCTCGTTGGACTTGAGAATTGTCTTGAAATCCATCTGAATGCTCCATGAAATTAAGCTTTCAAATACTTGCTTAAAAAGAATATTTAATGGGTACACATGCCCACCAACCATATGACGAGTATCATTTGTAATGGCTTGAGATTGATCAACATAATGGGATTTTTATCCAATTGAAAAGTTGACACGAGTAATATTGCATTGACTATAAATTTTAAATTTCTATATATATAAGGACTTCATAAATAAAATAGTTAATTATATTGATATTTTAATATTTATTTTCTTGGCAAATCAAATATCGTTAAGTGTCAAATGAAAATATTAAATTCAATTAAATTAAAATTTACGGATTAGAAATTAGAGATTTGCATGATGCGACAAGTGACACATTCAAATAGCTGACTAATAAAATCTAGAGACAAATTTAATATATCAAAGGGGTGCATATATTGAACAAATAAATATACAAAAAGTTCAAGTTTTTCGGACTCCTGCTCGAGGACATATATCAAGGGTCAGGAGTCGCAAGTTTGATGCACATTTACAAACTTTCACATAAGCTCAACGTCAAGTTCTCAAGTTCATGGATTTTGTCACGTCGAAGTGTTGCAACTAGAGTTGTTTTACATTTACGTCAAAGACAACAAAATCTTACAAGGTTTTGATCTCCGAGTTGGTCTTTGATTTCAAAATGTTCATTTTTCTTCCACAAATCTGGGGGGGGGGGGGGGGGGGGGAATCAGGAAATAGTCTTAATTAGAGATATTACCATGACTGATTTTAAGGTGCATTGAGTTTAATGAATTCGGTGCACCTAACATAAAAATGCGCTAATCACTTGCACATTATGATGCACGAACACGGACATGAGACACATTTCGGACACGATTGCTCATGTTTGTTTTTTTCTTTTTCTCAATTGTTGGACACAGACACAGCGTGTATCTGATATTGCACGAGATAATTTTGTGAAGTATACGTGCATCATAGCTCGCACTCAATAGTAATCGGTGGGCTGGTTCTAATGGAGCCTTTCCACTTGAAATTCTCATAATATTAGGCAACACTGATTTGCCAATCTTTGTTAGCTATGACATTCTATCAATAGTCATTAGTGACAACGGTACAAATCATGTTTTTATTGAGAGATTACTCAAACATGTGTCATTGTCACACCGCAAAGAATAAGAGAGATTTTAGAGTGTCTATTTGGTTTTGTGTGGAGTATACTATTCGACTTTAAAATTCTTTCACCCAATTGGATGGATAATCTACTCTAGATAAATGGGAACGATTCGTTTTAGATAAAATAATTTTGTGAGAAAAATGGGGAAATTCTGTCAGGTTTTCTCGAATTTTTTCGTCATGACACATGTACAAGGGCCTCTTATTTCTTATTATACATATATATTGACTTATGTCTTAAAGTTCTAGATAAAAAAATGAATAGATCTTTTCCAAAGGGTAGGTTATAGCCTATATATATTATATATATACATATACAGGGACAGAACCAGGATTCAGAGCTCGGGGGGCGAATGTAAAAATTTGAAAAAATTTAAATATTTTTAAATTTTGAGAGGGGGTGAAATGTCAAAAATAAAAAATTTGTAGGGAAAAAAAATTCCTCAAAATTGAGGGGGGCAGGGACCCCACTAGCCCCCCCTCCCTCCGTCTCTGTATATATATATATATATATTAGCTTATCTTGGTTCTCGAATTATCAAACACTTGATATTTTTTGTACTCTTTTTATAATATACATCGTGAACATAGCCTAATTTCGAATAAATCCGGTAAATTTCTGGGATTTATGTTGCTGAATCATATTTTTTGTTTGTGCTTCATTGTATCAAACGTACCAACTACCAATATCACATGACGCACCCCGAGTTCAACTATCCATACTTCCCTAGGGATATTTCTTGATATTTCAGGTTTTATTTACCTTTACACAATAAATAACGATAATTAGTAACTAACAGTGCTAATTTCTTCACCTAGTTATTGGAATTTATTTAATTTATACTATATATTTTAATAATAATTATTATTATTATTATTATACTTTCAGAAGAAAAAAAGAAAACAGTACATATAAATCCAATTGAAACTTGTTTCAAAATTAAAGTTAGCAAGGGGTCCAAATCAGACGGATAAGGTGAAAATAAATAGATATCAGGCCTAACTTCAGGCCCATTTGAACAAGTGGACCTCACAAAAATGGACACATAAGTTCAACCTAAAAATGCGTTATATGTCTCTATCACTGTCTCATAACTATTTATTGATTTATGTATCTATTTTATTTATGATATTAAATCAAATTACAAGAATTATCAAATGTTTCTGTTTTTCATATGGTAACATGTCTTGTTCTAGTTAGGATCACAAGATAATCAAGAAAATATCAGTTAATATGCTAATTAAAAAGTAAATTATATTTTTTGTCAAAAAAAAAAAAACAAAGTATATTAGATATGGGCTTAAATACCACATGTATCAGACAATCACCAAGATGACCTTAAACCGGGTTAATGTATTGAGATAGATGGATCCGAACCATCTGGCCCTAGAAGGGGATTGGACCCTTACCCTGACTAAAGATGGGTTGAACCGATTAACCTCGATACACATTCTCACCAATCACAATTACACACGTGGCCTTCTAGATGCCCCTAGTGTACGACCTACGAGACAAACAAGACGATGAAATACTAAATCTATAAAAACCACCTTATTTTCATTGCGAAAGGATTCCGTTCTTAATACTCCATATTTTGTTCCCATTTATTCTTGTAAACGATATTTTGTAGTATCAATATTATTAATATGAAACAATAAGCAAAGATTCCAGCTATCTAATTTCTCTCCATATTTCTTGCTATTCTTTCAATCATTATAAATAATTATTCCACCAATGTTTTTTTTTTCTCTTTTTGTTCTTTGTTTTTGGCAAGTGTTATTACGATGAAATAATTATTTCAGATAGAAGGGCCTTTGCTTCATAGAAACTGCAAGGCCCAAGACTACTTGATCAAACCCATCTATGTTTGCTTTAATCCAAAGTGAAGTTTATTTTTCCTTTTTCCGAAAGTTCTAATTCATAAATTGATTATATCTTCAAAATATACAAAACAGTTTTTATTATTTTGCTGGAGTTTGCAAGTGATAATCTTTGATGACTTTAGAAAGTAAATTTACGATCAGACCATTGAACTCAATTCAATACGACATCGAATTTAACAAATTTCAAAAGAAATCGAAAAAACGAACAAAAATTGCCTTTAAGATTAACAAAACGTAGATTATCCAAAAAAAAAAACACAAGATTAACAAAGCATAGGTACCACATTGATTCAATTTCACACAAAAAGTGAAAAAATTACATGAACCCTAACTCCAAATCATAGAAAAATCCCCCTATTCATCGTCATCTTCAATCTCCTCCTCCTTAACTTCAATCTTCGTCGATTCATCTTGTTCGATCTCTTTCGATTCGTCTTCATCCTCTTCAATCTCTACCACTTCATCCCCATCCTTTTCATTTTCAGATTCATTACACGCCTTCTCATACTCCGCCTTCAACTCCGCAGCTCTATCAACATACACCTTCTTCTCCTCATCGCTCATCGATTTCCACTTCTCTCCTCCTTCCTTCGCCACCGTCGCCACGCTCTTGCAATCAGGATTCTCCGCCTTGAACGATTTCCTGAAATCATCCATAAACACAAAAAACGCCGTCGGAGGGCGTTTCCGTCCGTTCGTATTCTTCCCCTTCTTCTTCGTCTTCGTTGTCGATGATTTCGCCTTCCGTTTCTCCGCAGCGACGGCTGGCTTTTTAGGTATTTCCACGACCTGCGCCTCGAGATTCATCTTGATCTTAGCATCGAGGCTACAACTGTGAAAATCGATCAACGCCATCGCGACGTCTTTGTTGCAATCCTCGCATTTCGTGAAACCGCTGCCATCTTTGGCGCGTTTGATTACGGCCGCAGCAGACGAAGAGGTTTCAGCCGCAACTCTTTTTCTTGATTTGGGCGCGTTTGATGATTTTGAACCGCCCGCCATTGCAAGATCTTACTTAGTTATTTGGCTATGAAAATGAACAAAATTAATTATGGAGAAGAGTTGAGGGTTTTAACTTTGGAGGTGTATTTATACTTGAAAAGAACTGCTTGTAGCGGGGGATGAAGAAGGAGGGAGACTTGAAATTATTTCGATTTTGAGAGGCAAATTTGAGAAATTCGGAAGTTTTTGTGTTCTTTTCATTTTTTGAGTTGGCGCTAAAAAGTGGAGCCAAAACGGCAAAAACTCGTAATATTATTAATTTTACTCTTTTGTTGCCCTTTGGTGTACATCTTCTTGTTTTTCTACTCTGCTTTTTCGTTTCCCAATTTTCGTGCATCTACACTTTATATATGTTAAAACTATAAAAATTCCGGTCCAAATTTTATGCCACGCAATTGGGTTATACTTTCCATTGCATTGATGATCACATTTGAACGTTTATATCTCACGTTTAAACATTTATACAAAACTAAATCTACGCCGAGCGCTCGAACGTTGAAAACTAACGTTCGAACGTCAATAGAACATACCATGCTATCATCCAAATCCAGTTAATAGCAGTAGTTTGAATAGACACATTTCGACACGCTATAGATATCATTAACCACCTCTCTCTAGGGCATCCTCGTTTATAGACCCTTTTAATGAGCTATCCTTTATTTCACGTAAGTCAAATTGTATACATCATCCTTTAGACTGTTTTAAATCATAATTCAATATATCTTCAACCAAGCTTGCAAATTTATTTGGAGAATCAATACATCCGTACCTGAACCTTCTCCTTCACCCGACATTCTCGAAAGGTCCGCTGCAGCTCTCGTCATCTGTTTATTTTCTCCTTCTCTCAACTTTCTTATCTTTAGGACATTGTCGAGCATTATGCCCAAATGACTTGCACAAATTACATGATGTAGGCTTTTATTCATATTCATATCCTATCCTTCAAGTACCATTGTATTCTTCTGATTCGATGGCAACATCATATAAACTTCATTTGAAAGTCATCTCTTATTGTCATGAGAATACACACCCTAACATAATCAATACTCTCCATTGATATTGTATACGCACTTGGATATAATAGACGTCCTAATACACTCGCAACAATACTTAACTCATCAGTTGTCCAGAATTTCCCAGGTAAATTCTGAAATTTAACTCATATTGGAACTTCTTTATGCTCCATTTTCTCTGATGTCATTCCCGTTCGTCATTTCTCTAGGAACAACGTTTTACGCTTTTAAATTTCTTAATTCTCGCACTAATATTTATAGACCACAATTCAAAAAATAACAAATTTTCTGTACTAAATGAAAAATTATATCATTAGTGAAAAGAAATAAAAAAAAGTTGTCCGTAAAACCAAGAATAATGAAAAACATATGTGAATTTTGTTGATATGTAAAAATTGTAAATTATAAAATTGAATTTGAACAATTAAGATTTTTTTGATTATATTAATGTACTTCATTTCATTGTACTTGAATATTTCTTGAAAGACAATCACATCATCTAATAATATTTTGGATTCAAGTTAAATGATTATTGTAACATGAACTTATCCTATCAAGATGATCAATAAAGATAAGTTGGTCTAACAGTTCATAATAATTGTTAATTTATTTTATTAATACACGCTTTAAGACGCTCCTGCTCTCAAGTAAGCACTCTATGGGACTTAGCATTCATCACACAGTTATACATATAATAAAGTTTTGCAAGTTTGTTTCACGGAAAATTTGAGTTCAAATCGGACTTGTTCGAATACACCATACATGTGATAAGTGTTTTTACACTCCGGTCACTTTCCTATGAAGTTAGTTACACCAACCACATAGTGTGTATAGACAAACTAGTTTTTATTTAATTGAAAGTGACATGCGTAAAATATTGCGTAGAGATTTTGTTTTATGAGCTTTACCAAATTTAACTACATAAGTAGAGTCGTTAATTTTATTTGCAAATCAAATATAGTCAAATGTTAAAATCGAAGTATCGCATTTCGCATCAAGTTAAATTAAGTTTTACAGCCTAAAAAATAAGATGCTAGCTAAATGGCGACATCGGACGTTCAGATATTTGCTAAATAAATCAAGCCATAAATATGATATATCATAGGAGTGCATATATTGAAAAAATAAGTATAAAAAGTTCATGTTTTTCGAACTCTTATAGTCAAACATCTATATAAACAAGTGTAGCATAGCAAAACTAAGATTATTCTACATCTTCAAAGAATTTACTCTTCAATGCTTTGATCTCGTATTTGGTCTTTGATTTATTTTTCAGCGTTTGTCTTCTCAAAGATTTATGGTAAAACGTGCATTTATTTAGAACGAAGTTCAAGCTATTGAATTATAATTTGTAGTGAACGAGAAGAAGAATCATAATTAAATGTATTATTAGGTGTTGTTTCAAAACTTCACAAACGTATCAAATTGCTAATAACAAAGAAAGATTATATCGAGGCGAGAGAGAACTCTCTATCCTTAACACTAAATTGCCCCGCCTTGGTGGTACGAGTTCTTGCAACAAGTGTCCCAAGATACAACGATATTCTTTTCTGAAGATTGAACCACTTCAATTTCAAAAAATTACAAACTTAATTTACTGTTGAAATCTCAAGAAAAGATGAAGATGATTTTATAGAACTCAAGAACACTTATAGAGAGAAATATGTTGTGTTTTTGAGTTGGTGTGCCTCAAAATGGTTGGAATGGTTGCTATTTATAGGCAAAATCCATTTCCATAAGAATCAATCCACACCATCCATTTCTAAGATCAAATCTTAGCCATCCAAGATGTTCCACCACCTTGAAGTGCTCATATGTCATTCATGATGTATTCATGACATATTTTCCATTAAAATGTGTTGTGTCATTCATCATATATGCATGACATATTAAATAAAATTATATCAAAATATGGGATACACAAATTCAAACCCTTCAATTTAACACTTAATTTCTCATTCGTTCCGATTAGAGAAATTCGAAATGCTAATCTCATCTACTTGGAACGTAGATTAAGATTATCCAATAATTTTAAGTATCCCGGATACTAACGGCGTTCGAATTTCATACTCAACCACAATTTGAACAATTTTATCCAACATTAGGCAACTTAGATGTGGCATTCATTCAATAGTACTCTGTACTCGGTACTTAGAACTCTTATTTTGATTGCGAGGTTACTCAGAATCTCAAACATATGTCATTTGTCATGCACAAAATAAGGGAGATTTGTTTAATGTCTGTTAGGCTTTGTTTAGAGGATACTTTTTGGACAATTCATTTCAGAAAAACAATTTTGTAATCTTTATCATGTAATTCAAAATTCTGTGTAATGATAAATGTATAGAGGGCCAATTATTTCTCATCATAGATATATGTTGATGTATTTCTCAAGATTCTAAACAAAAATTTAATGAACCTTTTCCCAAAGGATAGCTTATATATTTTTTTTGATATTTTTTGTATCTCTTCCAAAAATATAATACGTGAAGGTAGCCAATTTTGAATAAATCAGGTAATTCTTTGTATTTGTTTTTTAAACACGTTTTTAGTTTTTGTTTCATTATAACAAATGTGCTAATATCACTATGATCCACCCAAGTTTCAACTATCCGTAGGCATAATTCTTGATATTTCAAGTTTTATTTATGTTCACGCGTAACAAATCCATAAATAGTGCGTAACAGCACTAATTTTCTTCACTTACTTTGTAGTTGAGATTTTTTTAGTATGAAATTTAATACTATAAAGTGTTGTAATAAATAATAGTAATAATTATTATTATTGTTATTATTATACTAGTAAATATGAATGTTGTGAAAGACAGTACATATAAAATTCTTTTTTTTTTTATAAGAGAAACTTGCATTAAAACACCATAAACACATACACCAAGTTTTAACTGTCCAAAATGACAAAAGGGAACCACTTCAAATTATCGAATCCATCGAACAACTTTTGTTAGAACTCTCGATTTCTAACTTATGATAAGAATACTTCAAAACTCAAAAACTTAGAATTTTGAAGTAGAAGAGAGAAGAGAAAATGTACAATGAGATGGAGATTTCGGAATTATGGGGGTTATATTTATAGAAAACGAAAAGATGTGGGCTAGCAACACAACTTTTCGTTTTGACCCCAAAAGGTACTTTTTCGGACAAAATGTACCTATTCGGTCCAAACAGCAACGTTTCGGACCGAACCGGCACTATTCACAACCGAACGGTAAACAGCGAATTGGGACAACTTTTGACTTGCAATCGTGGCCTTTGATCGCAACACACGCGCCCATACGCGTTCAGATACCATATAACGGTTAGAAATTAATTAGGAACCAATTAGAAAATTAATTTAAATTAAATTAATAATTTAAATAAATTTTCTCCAAAAAGATAAATCCGGTTGGGCCAAGCCCACAACTTATAGCCCAGGCCCAAGTCCAAGGCCCGCGCCCGTGCCCGAGCTCGAACCGACTGGTCGGACGGACGGTGGCTGCAGCTCGCGCGCAAGGTGAAATGGACTATGGCTAAGTCCTCGCCCCTCAAAACCCACACAAAATTGTCATGACCCAAGGGCTCAAACTTCATTTGGAAGGTTATGATTTATAACCTACTACACTTTGTTTTATCTTTCAATGTGGGATAGCTACTTTAGCTTTCCCCATTCCCAATCAATTTCCATTTAGCTCAACTCAAGTGACCATCTTTGATCATTGATTTCTCACTCATTCGAACTCGGATTTGAGTCATACAAGATGCTAAATTCATCTACTCAAAACATAGAGTAATTTTATACCATAAAATCACATATTAGAGATACTTAGGTCACTCAAATTCGAGCTCAAAAGATGAGCAAATGCTCATTTTTTCCAACAAATTGGCTTGCCGACGAACCACCTTGAATTTCCAATTTTTCCACCCTTGACGAACATAATGAAAGTTTTTGGCAGCAACCTTAGAATGCCAATCTGCAGATTCCAAGGGGCTAAGAACCATGCGAACAACACCTTTCGAATCATCTTCGAAGACAGCCCGGGAGATGCGAAGAGTGTTCGCCCACATTACAGCAAAATTGAGGCCTTCAATCTCCGCTTGAGTTGCATGATGAGCATGAAAAAGGCGGGCAGCAGCAAATAAAACCTTCCCAGAGGAGTTACGAAGCACCATTGCACAGGAACCCCGACCTTCAACAAACGTAGCATCAGTGTTGATTTTAAACCAATTTGGCGGAGGGGGAGCCTAAGTCAGAGGGAGACACGATTGACTCACCCAGATAGAAATATGAAGTTGAGCATCAATATGTTCCAATGCCACTTTATCCGCATTGGCTGCAATAACAGATTCTAGGGGCCGGGGGTGGTCATAAATGATCAAGTTTCTGGCCCTCCACAAGGCATCCTTAATACAAATAGCAGAAATAAGAAATTCCTCGGACCGATTTAAATTAGGACACCATTTTTTCTCAAAGAGGAAACAAAGCCATTTTTGGATAGAAAAGTTGTGAAAAGCTTCTGTTTTAAAACCCCATTTGGATAACCACCAAGCTTTCTTAGCAAAAGGGCACTTAATGAAGAAGGTTTCCACCTCACTTTCACAAAAGGGCAAAGCATATTATCCACTTGAAAAATCTGCATAAGATGGGCCCTAGTGGGGAGAATATTACAAGCCACTTTCCAGACAAAGACTCTATGTCTCTCATTCAACCGAGCCACCTATATTTTCTTAAACAAGATGTTTGTTCTTTGATTCGAAAAGAGGCCAGTACGACAGGTAATAAGGGAGAATGCGCTCATAACTGAAAAATTCCCCAACGTAAAGGGGGTCCAGAAGAGCTTGCAATGATCCAGAGATGAATGGATCTGATTTTTGAGAATGTTTTCGACAAGAGGGGGAGGGAAGATGGAGTGAAGCATGTTAAGATTCCACACATGAGAAGATCGGTTGATGAGAGAGCTAACCTCGGCGAAAGAGATGATATCTCTCGTATTTGAAGGTGGCAGGGGAATAAAACCCTCAAAGGATGGGATCTAAGGTTCGAGCCACGTTAAAATCATAGAATTTGAGTTAATCTCATAACAGGCTCCCTTGATTAAAATATTTCTACATTTAAGAATGTCTTTCCAAGTCTAAGAGGCAGTTGAGCCAAGAGATGAAGTATGCAAAATATTTGAGATATTTGGACCTAAGCAAGATAACCCAAAGGCTACGATCGTCGGTGGCCACTTTCCATGCAAGTTTGGTAAGAAGGGCGAGATTTAAATCATTCATTTTACGAAGCCCAAGACCACCCAAAGGTTTAGGGCGGCAAATATCATCCCAACATTTCAAGTGTAGATGTTTTAACTCGGTTTATGACCGCGAAAGAAATCACGCATGCAAGCATTCAATTTAAGACAAGTTGAAATAGGGAGAAGAAAGTTTGACATTTGATAAATGGGGAGGGCTTGGGCTTGAGACTTGTTTTACAATTAAAATTAGCAAGATAAATCAGACGGACAAAGAGAAAATAAATAGATGTCAGTATTCAGGCCCATTTAACACATGGGACTCCACAAAAATGGACAAGAAACTCAAATCTAAGAACGCGTGACATGTCTCAATCTCTATCTCATCAGTACTTATGGATTTATACCCAAGGCTTGTTAACCTAGTGGTATCAGCTTCTCATTTCACGTGGGAAGTCTTGAGTTCAATCTCAAGTTGTCACAAGTTGTGACTTTTCTCTACTTATTTGGCGTCTTACAGGATCTATATGACTCGTGATTGAAAATGTATTGGCCCTAACTTGTCGGGTCAGGGTATCCCTCTTTTGTCTAAAATTATAGTACTTATGGATTTATGTATCTAATTTATTTATGGTCTTCAATTAATTAGGCAAATTATTAAAAACGTTTTAATTTTCATATGATAAACATGTATTATTTCTACTTATGATCACCAAATAATCAAGAGAATATCAGTTGAATCATCAGTAAATATATATCGCCAAGTTTTTGGAGTTTCACCTTTATATCACTTTGGTCCTTAAAGTACCCTTGTGCAATCTAAGATGGTTCGGATTGATCGACCAAGGTATGTATTCTTCCCAATTGAGATTACACATGTAGTCCTTCTGAATGACCCCACGTATACGTCCTATAATAGTATAATGTAACTCTAAACCTATAAATACCAATTTGTTACCAACTGAAACAGGAGTATATTCTCTCTACTCTGAACCGGTTTGCATCTTGTTATAGATTTGCCCTTTATGGTAGGATGCATTTTAAAGAGGTTTCACTAGTTCCTTTTTTTTTTTAATAATTAACTTCACTAGACAATAGTAAAAATGGACAAAGTCCCAATTACAACTAAAAATCCATCAATCGTCCTAGCACTACTACATCTATCATCACCAGATTTTACATGGGGGTACAAAACACTAGCACCAAAAGAAAAATAAGAGAAAAAAATTAGAAAAACAACTCAACCATGTTTCTGATAAAGAGGAGGACCGACTTAATTTTTCTGAAAAAAATTGAACCCTTAGAGAAGGGTCATGACATTCCATGTCCAATTTTACGATAAATGGACACCACACACTTGAAAACTCCCCCGATAAAATTCTCATTTTGATGCACAACTTCATACCAAGACGGATAATTGGTGCAAAGCCCAATACTTGTTAATCAAACCTATCTCTGTTAGCAAATTTAAATCTAAAAGATATATTAGGGGACATGGCTATTTTTATATATTAGATCACCTTTACTCTAATACCAATTTTACACCTCAACCCACGGACCATGGCTATTTTTATATGTAGATTGATTTCTTTTTGTTTTATAATGACTTTTAATTAACAGTAAAAAACACTATAAAATTATAATACTAATATATATAGATTGTTTTCTTTTTGTTTTATAATGACTTCTTGTTGGTTAAAATGAATAATTTGATTGTGATAAAATGGATATGCAAAATCTGAATCGAGGCGAGAGTTGAACTCTCTATCCTTAACACAATATTGCCCCGCTATAGCCCTGCTATTGGTGGTACGGGTTCCTGCAATTTGTGTCCCAAGATACAACGATTTTTCTCGGGATTGAACCACTTCAAAACCGAGACCCACGAACGAAATCCTGTTTCGAACTCTCAATAATAACATAATTCAACTCTTGATTTCATTATTCCCGGAATAACAAAACTCAAAGAATGAATATGAATGAAGAGGAATTGTTATTCGCTCTTAAGAAAATGAATACCCAAGGGGGGTTTATATAGGGATAAAGAGGGGCATAAGAGTCATTAAACTCACTTTAATGACTCACATGTGATGTGATCAATGACTCACATGTGATGTGATCAATGACTCATATAAAATCATTAATGACTCACATGTAATGACCAAACAGATTTTGACTGTCATAAAAACGACCAATCACATGTGTGTTAAAATACAGCTCGTACGATCGTGGTCATCGATCGTAATGGGTAGTATCTTTAATTCCTCCTCGTTTTACACGGTTGGATCAGAAGAAATTCACGGTAAACCCAAAGATTTCAAACCACAACTTCAACATTTAATTTCTCATTCGTCCAAACTCGGATTAGAGAAATTCGAAATGCACACGTGTTATTCGAATTTGTTACCGTAAGTACGTCACTCGTACTTTATTTGCATCTGATTTCCAACAATCCCCCACACGAATGAAATTAACATATGCAGACACATTGAGAGTTCGGGTGAAAAACTATAGCATCAGAAGAGGTAGCTTTTGGCTTTGAACCTTTCTTAGTGAAATATAATCGGATTTACTAGGCTGCCCAATGAACGCGATATCTTGAATTGTTCAGCCGTTCGTGTAAACCAAGACAATGATATTCACACTGTAGTCTCTCGAACAGATTTCGTTCTCACTGTTGGGTCCATTTTGGCCGTGGCACCCCCTCTTGGATTCATAAGTGTTTACATTTTGCCCAATGTTGAGGCGGTCTACACCTCACACTTACATAGGTGACTTTCTATTTAAGAGTATCCTGCCATACTCCACTTCATTTAGACAGTATAGGAATCATTAAAAGCCCAGCTTAACCTTTGCTACAACTTGCAGGTTGCACTTCTTTATCCTAGGCAATGGGTTTGGAGTTAAACTCCTAAGTGCCATACTGAATTTTCACAACTTAGTTGTCCCATTGAACCATGATCTTGGGATCTCCAGTCAACATGGTTGGGTTACCGCTGTGTCCATTCTTAATTTGTAGTCTTTAACCCCATTCCTCTTGATAGGCAGTCTATTTGATCTCTATGGAAGTCCTTTCGTCAAATGATCTACTTTATCCTCCATGATCAGTGGAGATAATGCCATCATAGATCAACTGCTTAATGGTATTGTGCCTACGACAAGCCTGTCTAGACTTACCATTACTTATGCCACTGTATGCCTTTGTTATTGCAGACTAACAGTCGCAATTGTATGCACGTGCTATTGCCGACTTATTGTCTCAATATATCAAACTGGGCATATGTGCATATTGCAATATGGGTTCACCATGGTTCTCAACCAAGTCTTTAGTCACTTTCTTACAAGAGCACTGTTATGGAAACTAAATTTTCCAAGTACAGTCTCAATGAAACAAGTCTTTGGACCGTACCCATATCATTTATGTCCAAATCCTTTTTCAACATCCTTTCAGTAGTCATGATTACTTACATAATCAACATATCAAACTTTCACACCAGAAAAGGTAGCTTTTGGCTTTGAACCTTAGTGAAATTTCATACTATGAGCTATGTGTTTTGTTGAAAAACCACATGTATCATGCTAGTTGATTATGAAGTTGTTTGATAACATAATATTTTGTCAAACCTTTCATGCCACTACTTAGGAGCTATGTTCGAGTCCGTATACCGACTCAACATACCCCTCGGTTAGTTCCATGTGAACTTCCTCATCTAATCTTTTGTTTAAGGAACGCAGTCTTAATATCCATTTCAAATATCTCATGGTTATGCAAATTAGCAACAACAATGAATATTTTATGGATTTAATTCCCATTCCCGAAAACATGAAAAGACGAAATCAAGGTCTACCATTTGAAGGTTCCCTTTGGCTACCGAGTAAGCCTTGTAACCTTGTTAAGGTTTGGGTGTTTTTACCTTAACCCACAACCCCCACATTTGTACGTAACTGTAGGAAATCTTGCCATCTTTCAGGCAGATTCTTACTCTTACTACTACGTGGGACCTTCGTTCAGAATGTAGTTATCTAGGACCACGTCCCCCACAATTTTGAATTTATCCAACGTATCATTATCTTCTTTAGAGTATGATTTTGGCGTTCGGAAATATCATTAGACCATGGTGAATACTACCACACTTGCATCAAATTCTTTGAACGACGCACCATCGGATGTTTGATCGACTTTCTCGATTGTACTCCAATGGTCAAATCCTTCGTATTTTTTACCAAGTTGTGTACTTCGTACACCACGTCGTCTAGACGTTTCTCTCTTCAGAGAATATGTGCCACAAACATTAGGACCGATCTCACTCAACAACTGTATAGTTTAAAGTGACGACGTCCAAGTTTATGCACAACACCACTTTACCTATTCCAACCACAAGTGACGTGATCAAGTTTTCCATAAACATCATCCGCTCATCAGCCGGAGTGTAAGATGTGCACTTGGTTTGGAACTTGGTTAAAACCTGGTTTTTACTCTTATACGTCCAAGATTCCAACCTGGGTTTTCTTCTAAATATTGTGTAGTCACTCAGCTTTTTCATCAACTTTATCTAAAGCTATGAATTCTGACATGATCTATACAAGTTGATTTAGATGATTTCAATGACACTGCTTCTCCACTGATGGTAAACCAGAACCACTCGTGGACTTAGAGTCGCTTGTGTCAGATATCCAGTATCCTCGAGAAAAGACAACGATTCTATATTCCATGATTTTGCCGTCATGAATATCAGAATTTCTTGACTTTATGTACGAGATACGCTATGAAGTGCATATCCAATATGCAGTCAATGGTCCTTGACCATTTGGATTTTCGGTATTCCAAAACCTCCACATTTTCAAAGTCAAATATCCAGGGAAAACTTTTCTGATGTGGAAGATCAGATTAAACTGCAACCACAGAGCATACTCAGAATACCCGAGCTCTAACCACTTGTTGTGGAACTCAGAGTCATATTCCACCAATTATAGAAATAGAGAGTGAATATTGTACTAGAAAACCACACTAGATTTAATTCTCAGGAAAGATTGGAGGCGTCACAACGGTCGCGCTTAAAACCCAATCTCCTCGACAGAATTAACTAGACGAATTTAATAGCACAATATAACACTACAACTATAACTAACAATGACTATTTGAATAATAAAGAACACCAAGATATAACAAAGTTCCTCATTTCATACGGAGTCTCACTCCTACTTTCGAAAATGTAATTCGCTGAGAGGATTGCCTCTTTCCCCCACAATTCTGCGATACACCAGAATTGATTAAATCCCCTTATCTCCTCGAGATTATTTTTGGGATAAATAATACCAACAACTTCTGGCGATGCGATTTGGGACATCTAACGTTGCTATCCGCGATGAGCAACAGCGCTCCAAGCGCATCATTTTGGTCATATTAACATAAATCTATTTTATTTTAATAGACAAACTCAAAATGATTACATTCATGTTGGGCCGAGCCCACACATGATTTAATAAATGTAAAACAAGCAAAAGCAAAAGGCAAAAGGAAAAGTAGCAAAAGGCAAAACTTTTCCGTAATGAACGGCTATTTAGCAATTCTTTTTCATGCTTTTTCATGATGACTACTTTAACTCTTTATACTTTAACATTTTTAATATATTAATAAATAAAAACAAAATAAAAGACAAAGCAAAAAGCCTCTCTTTTTCCCATCCGAGCTTTTGTGACTTTTATTCTTACATCATCCACTAATATATTATTTAAAAAGTGTTGGCCCACAAGAAAAACAAAAAGCCAAAAGGCACCTCTTTTACCGTAATGGGCGGCCACTTTTAAGACTTTTGCATTCTTTTCCATGATGGCTACTTTAGCTTTTAGTATTAATATAATAAAAAGCTATCATCACCATTGATATCACTCCACCAGATTCTCCGATCCGGGAGGATTTTTCAGCGAGATTCGTCGATCCTCGAGTTGCCAGAAATTCGCCATTTTCGCCGGCAACCCAGCTTCGACATCTAAGCGACCCATCATTAACGGGATTCGAGGGCCACAAGAAATTCGCTCCGAGCAATTTCTTTTTCGTGAGATTCGAAAATCGCACCTGCCATTTTCATGGCTTCGCCGGCGAACAGAGGCAGCAACATCACCCAAGTACCGTCTGCGATGGGTTACGGCGGTGAGTTCACCGACACCTAACCCCACCACACGGCAGATTTGCTGTCTCAAACCCAGCGACAATTAGTTGTGTTGCACGGCGGCAATTCAACCAAATCGGGTCCAACCCGATTCAAATCTCGATTTTTAGATTTCCAGAATTTTGATCCAATCGAAAAATTCCAAGAACATCAAAATCAGATTTTAGTTCAAATTATTGTGATTCCAAATCACAAAATTTCAGATTTTTCCAAATCTTTGTTCCAAACAAATCGGATCTTTCTCTCTCGATTTTCCAGCCCCAAACCTGATTCCAAATTATCAAAATCCAGATTTTTGGCATCAAATCGAGTTATCCAGATTTGATCCATTTTACTCACATCAAATTTGAATATTGTGTTAAGTTTGTTGTTTAAAATGAATAATTTGATTGTGATAAAATGGATATGCAAAATCTGAATCGAGGCGAGAGTTGAACTCTCTATCCTTAACACAATATTGCCCCGCTATAGCCCTGCTATTGGTGGTACGGGTTCCTGCAATTTGTGTCCCAAGATACAACGATTTTTCTCGGGATTGAACCACTTCAAAACCGAGACCCACGAACGAAATCCTGTTTCGAACTCTCAATAATAACATAATTCAACTCTTGATTTCATTATTCCCGGAATAACAAAACTCAAAGAATGAATATGAATGAAGAGGAATTGTTATTCGCTCTTAAGAAAATGAATACCCAAGGGGGGTTTATATAGGGATAAAGAGGGGCATAAGAGTCATTAAACTCACTTTAATGACTCACATGTGATGAGATCAATGACTCACATGTGATTTGATCATTGACTCACATGTGATGTGATCAATGACTCATATAAAATCATTAATGACTCACATGTAATGACCAAACAGATTTTGACTGTCATAAAAACGACCAATCACATGTGTGTTAAAATACAGCTCGTACGATCGTGGTCATCGATCGTAATGGGTAGTATCTTTAATTCCTCCTCGTTCTACACGGTTGGATCAGAAGAAATTCACGGTAAACCCACAGATTTCAAACCACAACTTCAACATTTAATTTCTCATTCGTCCAAACTCGGATTAGAGAAATTCGAAATGCACACGTGTTATTCGAATTTGTTACCGTAAGTACGTCACTCGTACTTTATTTGCATCTGATTTCCAACACTTCCAATTATCAATAAAAAAAACTATAAAATTATAATACTAATAAGAAATTTAAATACACATATTTACTCATAAATACCTCTCACCCAAATAAATTAAATATTTAGATATAATATCGACCTCTCATCCTAATAAGATATTAATGCATAAATATTTAACTACCAATAATCATTTTGTATGCATGAATGTTCAGACCAATGCATTCTTTCATTTGACTATCCGCAATCTTAGCCCAAAATTAATGAATAAAATAAGTATCCCATTTGAGCATATGCTACATATATAATATTTTACTATATAGTAAACATTTTTTTACATAAAAAATATTAGTAAAGAAATAATATCATGTACCTTTTACTATATATATAATATTTTTGCATTTACATCAAGTACAAAAATCAAGTGAAAGTTCGAGTGGAAAAAATAAGTGAAAATTTGTCAGACAAATTGACCGAAAAAAGTCAATAAGAATTTGACTGGAAATTAAAACAAAAAAAAAGTAAAAAAAAATGTGTTTAAAAACCGAGAAAAAATATCAAGTGCAAATAAATGAATAAGAAATCGATTGACAAACTTTGGAAAAAAAAGGGGGGATGAACTTGCTGGCAGAATAGTGTAAAGTTGTTGAAATTTGGCTTCAAATCAAGCTATATATATATATATAATTTAAAAAAGGGGGTAATTTTAATAAATAATTAAACAATTATAAAAGAAGAATTATAAATTTGACCGAAAAACCAATTTAATACGTTATTTATTTAATTTAAATGGGTAAATACAAAAGTAAGTGTAGTCCTAGCGGGCATTTTGTATTTATTCCAAAAACTATAATAAGTAATTTGTAGAGATTGAATGCAAAGTATTAAATTTTGGTATCGGTATCGATATTGGGGTAGTAAATTTACTGAAATTTTGGGGATATTCAAAATTTCGATTTCAATTTTAAAGAAATCATGGATATTTATAAAAATATTTGAAAATTTACAACGAAATTTTGTGTAACTTTAAATATCATAATTATGCATCTTTTACATAAATAATATTATATATATAATATATGTATAGTGCATTTTGTCAAGTAGTATGATTAAACTCTATTGCGAAAAATATAAAATAAATATGATTTGAGAGTAAAGCAATAACCAAATCTCCTAAAAACTTCATTAAAACAAAATACCACAATTTTCATACAAATCATCATTTAAAACTACATTACTTTAAATTTTGAAATATTTTGAGTTTGGCCGAAATTTTGGGATATTTCGAAAAATTTCAGTAGATATTTAACAAAGTAATTTTATTAAGAATTCAAGATTTCGGGAAATATCTGTAAATATCGAGAAATTTCGATAGACATTCTGTAAAATTGGATCTAAGGTGAGATTTTATTTCGAGACCCTTGAAAATTCAAAATTTCGGTCGAATTTTTGAGATTTTGAAGGATAGCTAAGACCATAATTGAATGAAATTATATGTAATGGAGGACACGAACCTCACATTCAAAGCGTTTGGTAGCATTCATCTCCTTAGCATGTACGCATTCCACAGTTAGTCCACACGGCTTTCTATAAATAAATACGTAACACACAAAACAAATACATAACACATAAAACAAATCAACAAATAAATACAAACACCACCGCGTGTAAGCTGGCAGAGAGAGAGAGAGACCCATTTCTTGGATTATTCTCTGTAATTCCCACAATTACAAACACAATTGTAAATTTTTGTGTAATATCTTGCTTTGGAAATGGCGAATTTTGAGGAATCAAACCCTCTTTTACCAAAGCAAGAACAAAAACCGGTGACAAATGATGAAAAGAAATCGTTCACCACCACCGTCAAAGGCGGTGGAGCTCCGCCGATTGCGGCAGTTCCGGTTGGATGGACCGCCGATGGGCTTCCGGTGGGTGAGCCCATGATGGAGAGGTCCGAATGGGATTCCAGCATCTTTTCTTGCCTTGGAAGGAATGATGACTTCTGCAGCAGTGATCTTGAAGTTTGTGAGTTGTTTTTTTTTTTTTTTATTTTGAATTTTGGGTTTTTCAGATCAAGATTTGATTATTATGTAATGGGATTTTATTGGATTTGAGTTTTGGGTTTTCATGCTGGTTACTGATTATTGATGTTAATTAATTTTTTTTTGAACAAACTATTGATGTTAATTAATTGTTAAGAAAGAAAATGTACAAAAAATGAGTAAATTAATTGTGATCTATCTTTTATTGTTGTATGAGCCAATTCATATCATTATAACATGCTAATTAATTATGTCACTATTATAAATCAGATGATTTTTATTTGTTTGTTTGTTTTCTCATTTTTGTTCTTTCAAGTAAATTTCTTTGAGATTTGAAGTATAAATTGCACTATTACTTCTCTAAAAATGTATGTATATTCACCATTTTTTGTGTTATATTCTTTATAGCCTGTTGATAGTTTTGATATTGGGCAGGTTTATTGGGCAGTGTGGCCCCTTGTGTGCTCTATGGAACCAACGTCGAGAGACTTGGATCTGCTCCGGGTACTTTTGCAAATCACTGTTTGCCTTACAGTGGTCTCTACTTAATTGGGAATGCTCTTTTTGGCTCGAACTGCCTCGCGCCTTGGTTCTCTTATCCCATCCGTACTGCCATTCGCCGGAAGTTCAACCTAGAGGTTTGTTATTTTATTGAATTTTCCATGCTATTCCATTCCTTATGCAAGCTCTAGTTATCATGTTAAGATTACAAGGCGGCGGTTTTTGAATTGGTTATGAGATTTAGAGCATAAAAGCACAATATTTTAACTTGTCAAACTTCTTAGTTCATGGATGCTATTGATCTGGTGATATTCCTAATATGTTAGTTGCATTATGCAATCTGTTAGTCCTTACTTTCACTTATTCACATCACGCTAATATACAAATACTTCGAGTTTTGAATATTTCTATTTGACTTAATTTTTCTAATAATTTTATATTTCCTTATCTTCCTTACATTGCGAATAATCTTTTGAACTTTTTTTTATACAATTCTTTTTCTTTCAAAGATTATTCTCTATGTGAGTTTTGATTATGACCTTTTCATGATATGTAGCACTTTCACATTGATGTACATGCTTATTGTCACATTTACATTTTTTAAGTTACACTTTAGAGATAGATGAAATTTTATATACGTTCTTTTTTATTATTATTATTTTTTCTTAAGTAGTTGATGTATAATAGATGTATTTGCGTTTTCATAACGCTACCAGTGGGAAGATCCAATTTAACCATCTTTTTTATGATATTTGCTTTTGTTGTCCGGCCAATCTGGTTCTCGTATGAGGAATTTTTTCCAAATATTTTCCACATGTCGGGGAGAGAGAGAAGAAAAGAGATTATACGGCCTGATATAGTAATGCTGCTTTCTGCAACAATTCTGGCTTCTATGAATTTGTTTACTCTTTACTGAAGTTTTTGAGATTCATATATCCTTGCTTGCCTTGATAATTCATTCGTGTGGTGTGTGAGAGGTCCTATATCTTTATCTGGCATTTTGATCGTGTTATCTTGGTATTCTCGTATGCTCTTTATCTTGTGAACCCTTTTTGGGAAAAGGGATATGTGAGGAGATGGGAGGGCAGCGAGAGAGTCTTAGTATCGCATAGGAGCCCTTTTTCATAATGGACCAAGATTTCAGAAAGTTTAGAAGGGGACATCCTTCCTTACCTTCTGTATGGACTTTGAAAAGTGAACCGGGATTAAACCATAGCACAATTTACATCCTAGCAAAAATGGTACCATTTTGTATTTCTATGTCTATGCAATAATCCACAGTGTTACCAGATAATCTTAGGAGGTCTTGTACTTTGGGTCCCAGGGCAACCACAAACGTTCCTGTCTTGGGACCCGCGTTGTACCATACACAAACGTTTGTAATTGTCTCGGGTGGTGGAGCCCAGGTTTCCAAATGGTCACTGCAGTTTCACTCTATACGACATTCTGCTGAACCAAGTGACCTCATTTTGAAATTATTTTTTGAGATAATTACATGTTCACCCACCCACTCCGGGAAACTGCCACGAGACACCTGAGTTTGTGCAAATTACCATGACACACCTGTTACACCCTGACAACTTGAAAAACATAGGTGAAATTGTAATTTGCTTTATTACGAGTGAAATTGTAATCTTGCTTTTATTGGTAGGAAAATTATGGTAATTTCTCAAACTTGGGGTGTTTTTCATAATTAGCGTCTCGCGCAGGGGTCTCTGTAATTTACCCATATCCTTTGTTTTCAGTGATTAGTTGTATATAAATTTGCATTATTGTAAGGCATCCATGTAAATGAATCTAAACATGTTGGATGATTCAAATTACAACTTTACAGGGCAGCTGTGAGGCACTTGTTAGATCCTGTGGGTGCTGTGGAAGTTTTGTTGAGGATGAAATTCAGCGAGAGCAATGTGAAACGGCCTGTGATTTCGCTACACACATCTTCTGCCACGCGTGTGCCCTTTGTCAGGAAGGTCGTGAGGTTCGACGCAGGCTTCCTCATCCTGGGTTCAATGCTCAACAAGTTTTGGTCATGATTCCACCCGGGGGACAAGCTATGGCCCATGGAGCATAACTAAATAGTTTTTATGTTACAGTTTATCCACTATGAATTATCAAAAAAAAGAAAAAGTTTATGCAAATTGTGTCCTAATAGTCTCGTTTACTGAGAAATTCTGGAAGACTAGATTGTGTGATTTTGTGATTGATCACTTGGCTTTTATGTGGCAATATAGTTTGTTTTTTGTTGAACATTATACATACAAGTACCTCTTTTTTTTTTTTTTGATCAAAAAAAAAAAAAAAAAAGATACTAGACAGTGTATTTTCATGTGTAAATGTCATTATCTAAGATTTGTGAGAATATCATTTTGAATTGATTTTGTCATTACTTTGATTTCTTTCCCTGTAAGAAGCATGCATATTCAAGAAGCAGCTAAAAATTATCACCTGAGTGCACAAGGAAATTACCGGTTCAGGTTGCAACGACCCAATTGCAAGTGTGGAGCTGAGAGCTCTACCAACTGAGTTTTATCCCCCGAAGCCCCGAACCAAGTGGAGCATGCATGAAGTAGTTAGATGCTTCTATTCTTTTCCCTGGGTTGGGCCATCTTGGACTTGAACCAGAGACCTCGCTCGTGAAGTAAATCATCAAACCTATAATCCAATCAACTGGGAGAGACCTCGCCTGTGAAGTAAATCATCGCACCTATAGTCCAACCATTTGGGAGAGAATCAATAGATTCCTTTTCGAGTCAATTGAGAGAGAATCAAGAAATTCCTTCTCGAGAGCGATGGTTGTGCGTTGCGTCTTCGGTAAACTATTTTCATTAAGAAGCAGAGAAAACTATTTTTTTAGAGCATAGAGAAAAGAGAAAGGGTACAAATAATTGTTGATGTGATATATATTTTATTTTTTTGAAAAAATTGATGCAACATGTTCTTTTTATGGTAGAAATTCGGGACTATTCTCACAAATTTACGAGTTATTTAATTTCTGCCAAGAAATAAAGAAATGGGGATTTTAAGAATTTTCGTAAACAAAGCCAACTGCCAACCAAGCACGATCCTTCAAAAAAATTCTCTGAAAATCAATGGATAATAAGTATGCAACCAAGTCCAGTGGTCCTAATGTCTATTTCTTTCGGACACATAATACACATTCAAGTCATTGGACTCCATTGGCATAGAATTACCCAACATGTATGTCATCCAATAAAATGTTCTGTTTTTTATCTTTTGTCTCAGTTCCTCAGTTAAATCCATATATTTGTTTAGGGTACCAGTCCCTGCAAAACAGCCATAGAAGGATCTCCAAGAAGTCTATAACTCGTATAACAATGATCAATTTCGATTATCCGACTTATTATTTTGCCAAAATAAATCAATAAACTTCAAGTAGAAAGGCTCTTTCAAACAGGCTATACTTAGATTTGAAGGTCAAAACCCCAGGTTAAGGTTTGATTAGAGCCCGAGTCAGCCAAGAATTTAAAAGACTCCTATAATGTATAAAACCTGAAATTTCAACAAAACTTCTAATTTGCCGATTCGGGAACAAATGAACAAGTCATCTTACAAAACACCAGATGTTCTAATCATAAAATGTAGTATGGAGATAATTACGAGTCCTAAAATGCTGCAATAATTTCTCGACAAAGATGTGAACATTAAGTACACGAAAAAAACCGAGCAGCTCAATTTGTAAAGGGAATAGCCCATATTAAATCTACTCTCCTGGTGCTGATACGCCTTGCTTCAGTCTTTCCTTCTTCATCTTCTTCTTTGAGATGGGCTTCTTTTTCTTTGGAGGAAGCGTTTTTTGAGCATACATGTACAGCAAATAATTTCCAATGAGGAATGATAAGAGCAGCCCACCGACAACTAGTAAGACAATCAATCCTGGATTCAACCCTTTGGTTTCAACATTTTTCTGTTTAACCAGCAGATGAAAATAATAAATTTGACAAATACAATAAGTAAACATGAAACCACCGAACTCGAGCAAAGCAAGTCTAAATGTATCGTTGTAAAAGAATAATCGAATCAATTTTTGGAAGAGAATTATACTAAGAAACAAATGTTGAGCCCTAGTATGTTATCTGATATTGATATAGTGTACATTGCTGATAAGCTTTGGAGTAACAATAATGAGAATACATGTGCATGCATGCAGTAACTACCCCACTACAATGAACTTTTAGAAATAGATTCAAACACGAATTTTCGATAAGCACATCAAATTTCCACTACTAAAGTACCATTGAACAGTCATCCATGTCAGAGGCCATTGGCATGAGCAAGTGTAAAAGTGTGGATTATAGATACATAAACTTGTCAACCTACTGCTTTATTTCTAATTTCTATATAGAAATTTTGAAGTTTGAGGTGATAGATAGTTTTCAGTAAACAAAATACCTGAGTACCAGCAACACTGGAACAATTGTCGTAGACAATTTGTTGGGAGTTGCACAAAGTTTCACTTTAGAGATTTACTTAATGGTTACAATTTGCAAACAAATATCAAGCAAATAAACAATCTCCATGCGCTTTTTTTAAGAGTGCACCACAAGAATCAATAGAGGAAGGAAAGTCAAATTCATCTCTAATATAACAGGTAAAAACACTTAAATGATGCACGGGGCGAAATATTATCAGAAAGGTATGACTTTGAAATTTCACTTGAGATCATCCAAGCATAAACCATACTTTGTTGAAACCAAAATAAATAAATAAACCATACTTGTAGTCATGCACAAACTTAAAAAGATGATAGACCAACTAAATCCGCTCAATCTTTCAAATAGGAGTGTTGCTTGGTCAATAACATGTTTTGTTAGGGAGTTACAGAGTTTAGATTGAATGGGAGGATGAATATTGCATGCTGGAAAAATTACATCCTACGGTGAAAATCAAACTGACCAACTACTGCAATAACCACAACTTCCACAAACATCAATCAACTGACCGAAAATAAGAACAATAAAAAACGGGGGTATGCTGGCATGCAAAATTTGTTTCCGATACCACCATCAGTGATGACCAAATAAAACAGTGAAGATGCTAGAAGAGTTATCAAAAAAACAAAAAAAACGAGAGCTTTTATCATTTTAACCCACCAGTTCACAACATTTGGTAATCTTTTAAAACTCTTAGCAAATTAAAGTAGTCGTTCACATGCTGAACAAGTTTAGTCCATGTCAGAACCTTTTATAGAAAACCAGAGCTAAAGCCATTCACTATTAAATGATTGGATGTTGTTCATTAAGTTACGTAAAGTTGTTGGCGCAAAAAAAAAAAAAAAAACTAAACTTGTTCAAACGACGGAGGCCCAAATGTCTCTGGAACTACACATATATGTATATATATGGTATTGACCATACGCCCACTCTTAGATTCTATTCAAACATTAGCAGCCACCAATAGGGGTGTTCAACCAAACCGTTAAACCGCCCCAACCCAAACCGCACCGCAAATGGCCGGTTGGCAATTTGATGGGTTGGTCTTAGGTTAAGTTCTTAAAACCCACAATTTTGGGTTTGGTTTTAACTTTTTATGAACGCTAAAACCGCACCCAACCGCATACAATATATATACATATATATATATATATATAATGGTAAATTTAGTTAATCACTCTCAACCGACCGCCCCAACCCAAACCGCACCGCAAATGGCAGGTTTGCAATTTGATGGGTTGGTTTTGGGTTAAGTTCTAGAAAACCCGCAATTTTGTAATCGGGCTTGGTTTTAACTTTTTATATACGCTAAAACTGTACGCAATATATATACACACACACACATATATATGTATATGTGTATGTATGCTTATAAATAATGTTAAATTTAATTAAGGGATAATTACACTCACACCCCTCAATGATGGGGTAATTATACAAACCTTCCCTCACTAATTGATAATTACAAACACACCCCCTCAACGGGTCTATTTGTAAGGTTTACAAATTACAGGTGGCGCAATTGTAAGAATTGTTACACGCACAGAAGGTGCAATTGTAAGAAATCTTTAACATGAGGAGGTGTGTTTGTAATTATCAATTAGTGAGGGGAGGTTTGTGAAATTACACCATCGTTGAGGGGGTGTGAGTGTAATTATCCATTTAATTAATCACTCTCATGTAATACCCCTCATTTCACAAATGATATATGACTTCTTATTTACGTTACTCAAATATATTTATACTTTATTATTGTAAGTATGCATTTATTGAATATGTGATAAATTATCTTTTGAATTAAAATTTAAAAATAAAAATAAAATTATTTTTGAGACACGATGGTATTGCAAATAGAAACTAATAAATAAACATTGATCTCTAAGCATATGTTAAATTCCATAAACGTTTATGTCATCCTTCTAATTGTCCAACAAATTTCATAAATATTCTACAAGTTATGAAATTGATTGTACCGCTAATAATATAAGTTTGTTCTTTTCTAAAGATAATGTTTTTGAGTGTGATGTTAATTTGGAAGAAAATTGGCAACAAGTTAAGTTTTCTTAATTTTTAGGATAAAACCATTAAACCCTCCGAACTATGGCCATTTTCACATTTTTTTCCCACTTTACATCCCAACCTTTGAAAAATTGGTATTTTTTTATATTATAGCATATTTCGCCGGAATCTTATCACATGCCATGCATGTGCCATTTTTAACGGCAAATCTGTAATTTTTAGGTGATGAATTTTAAGTAATTATTCTTTTGCCCTTTTTTTGTTCTTCCAACCTTCATTGTGCTTCTTCCAAACCCCATTTTTGCTATTTTCAAACTTCATCTTTCCCAAATTTTCTCAATCAACTTCTTTCCCCCATGGATTTTCTTCCAAATCTCTCTCTCCCTCCCCCCAACCCCCACACACAGACGCACACACACACACACAGCGAATCAAACACACACACAATATCAACACACTCACACACACGCATATGTATATATATATATAATGTCTACAATATATATATATATACACGCAAAAAAAAGAAATTCTTTACGAATATATATATATATATACACATCCAGAAAAAATATAATATCATTTACAAAAAAGATAATATTTTTTTCCGCATGTATGTATATATATATATACATATATATATCTTTATATTATTTTCCTAAATTAAATTATTTAATTAAAATTTTAAGACAAAATGAAAGATTTGCCCTTAAAAATGGCACATGTTTGACATGTGACAAAATTCCGACGGAATATTCCACTGGAATATGCTAAAATATAAAAAAGTGTTAATTCTGTAAAGGTTGTTGGGATGTAAAGTGGGGAAAAAAATTCTTAAAAAAGAGTGTGATAATGGCCATAGTTTGGAGGTTTAATGTTTTTATCCCTAATTTTTATAAAGAGAAGATGATATTTTTGTGCAATGATAGAATAAAATTTATAGGTCTTAACATAAAGACTTAAAATGCATGTTGTTAGATTATATTTTGAATATCTCATTATTAATAATTTAATACTACAAATTTACAATAAAATAAAGTCTGCTCGAAAGGATTATAATTGTAGAGACATGAATTAGTTTGAAATTTTAACATTTGTGACTTTAGAGAACAACAAACTTATGATTTTAAAGTTTTATATTATCAAAACATTTTGAATCAAGTGGTTTTGTTATTGTTTAAAGTTCTATATTATCAAACATTTTTTAAGTCAAATTTTACATAACTTCAATTATATTTTACTATGCAAAATCTATCAAATATAATCATCGATGGAAGTATGAAATTATTTTAAATAATGCACATGTAATTTAACACTTGATAAACAACTTAAGTTAAAATTAAAAAGAGTAACAAACGACAAAAACAGTCCCAACTCGCCCCAACACAAATGGACCGCGAAGTGCGTTCTCAATGTTTGTCAGGTCGATCTTAGATTAAAGAATTTAAAACCGTAAAACATCAGTTCGGGTTGAAAAAAAATAGAAAAACCCGCTCAACTCACACCGCGTACACCCCTAGCCACCAATATAGGAGAATAAAAGGTCGCTTTATGATTGATGTGGAGCACCAACAATACATCCACGAACTACATCAACTCACATTTATGAAGTCAACTCATTAGCAATTAATATTTCATAATACCAGTTCTTCATTGACATTGGTGGCAGGATTTTTTTAAGATCCAAAACGAGAACTTTAATCTCTTTCACAATAGCACAATAACATACATGTATGTGTGCATATAATTCAATTTTTTCAATGATCTAAAAACAATTGGGAAACCTACAAACACATATAATTCAAATTTTTCATGATCTAAAAACAATCAGGAAACCAAATACAGAACCAAATGATAAAGTCTGGTCCTAAATTAACTTTTAAAAAATTAAATGAAATTCCATGAAAGGAACAACTAATCTAAATATACTCTTCTTCTTTTTTTTCACCAGCCTTGTCCTCAACATTTCAAAAATTCCGAAACTCCCTTACAGTTATGACTTAATTTTAATTTTACTAATCATGACAAAATAAAAATAAAACACCCTCTTTAAATCCCACGGAATAATAAGCCACACACACACACACACACACACATATATATATGTATATATTCCTTCTGAAAATCAAATGCATGTAAGAAAAATAGCTCAACAGTCCATCTACATCACGGCGAACATCTTTATGAAGCGTTTCATACAAATTAAACCAGCATAAAACTTATTTAACACAAAAAATTCACAGATCACGGTACAAAACAACTAAAATCAAACAGGAAAGAAACAGATCTACAAAAATCTAACATTGAACTGAAATATAAGAGAAAAGAATGTACCAATTGATCTTCGATATCTGCTCCGGAATCCATCGTTCTTTAGGTCAAATTAGAAAAGAAAAATAGAGAAATCGATAAGATCGAAAACGAAGAAATTGATGAGTAATTAACGAAAGTGTGCGTGAGGTGAGGGTCTTAAATTGGACAAGTGTTTGTTATAGCTCTGTAACAGTCAAGCCAGAATTTGCACATTCGGTCCTTTATTTTTGCCATATTTATCAATTAACCCTTTCTTTACTTTTCCTGGTTGAAACAACTATCAGTACCAAGGAGAATGACCAACACAAACACTGTAAATAAATATGTCTATCACTCAAGCTGATGAGCCGAATTTAGGGTGGCTCAAGCTCATATTTTATTTTTTTTTGGCTCGACTCAAACTCAAACTTACATTTTTTAAGATCTTCAGGCTTATTTCTGGTCGACTCATCAATTTTTTTCAGACAAATAAAGGTATATAACAAAATTATATTAAGAGACTAATTTTGATTAGTATACTAAATAAAAGTTTATGCTAATGAGTATGAATAATTCCAATTTTTTCTAATAGATCAAGAAGTTTACAACAATGATTATGAAAATTTAGAATATTTCTCAATATACATGAAGTGATATAAAATAATAGGAGTTCTTCTAAAATCTCTTTAGTCAAAAATTCCTCACTAATATATCATAAATCATCGAGTTATTAATTTTCAAACTTAAGAATCTACTGCGGGTTTTATATAAGTTAGCTTAAAAATAATCTAACTATATGAAACAAAGCATTAACTTAGTTAAATTATGAGTTCGGGCTATTCGGACTTAACCTAATAAAGCTCAAGCTCAGCTCACAAATTAATCGAGCTCAATGTGTTAGCTCAAGCTCGGCCTGGCTCACATTTATTTAGGCCCGGCTAAAATATAAGCGGGCCGGACAATCGGGCTTCAGGTAGGCCCGACTCAATTGATAGTCCTATAAATCTGGTTAAGTGGTACATACCTCAGTTTTCTTAACTAAAGGTCTTGGGTTCGAGCTCTGAGTATGAAAAGAATTCTCATTGAGAGAGCTAGTCTCACTCTTCATGTGAATGTTTCCGGCTCGAGCAACATTAGGCTGACCACTAGGGTGAGGTTAGCTGTGGGAAAACGAATAATAAATAAATCGATTACGTGATATATGTAATGAATATCAAATACTGGCAATTTACAATTAACTAACAATTATTAAGAAAGTAGGTAAAAACTCATGCGTTGTTGGGAATATGATTTAATACCTCTAATATGTTTGGGGTCTCGAAGAAGCATTATAGGGGCTCGCAAAGTGTTGGTTTCGGGTTGTAGATGGCGGGTTGGTTCGGGGTCATCTATCAGTGTTTGGGGAGATCCGTGGCTTCCAAGAGACAATGGCTTTTCTATTCTTTCTCCACCCCAAAATTTTGATCCCGAGACCCGAGTTTGTGAGCTCAGACAGGACCCGACGGGCTGGTGGAATGAGAACCTGATTCGTGAAGAGTTTACTGCGAGTGAAGCTGAGGCTATTCTCTCGATTCCTTTGGGACGAAATTTGACTCAAGACTATTGGGTATAGCATTTTAATAAGTCAGGGGTGTTCTCGATGAAGAGTGCTTACTTTATTGCACGAAAAATGGCTGCTGAGGTGCGCACACCTTATTCTCGCAGGGCACCTCCGGATGTTCTGCCAAATTGGAACTTTATTTGCCTAGAAGGCGCGTAGGGGAGCTTTACTGACGGGCAATAATTTGAGGCAGCGACGTGTAGAAACGGAGGGATTATGCCCATTTTGTTCGGTAGAGGAGGAATCGATTTAAAATCTTCTCTTTACTTGTCCCTATTCGCGTGTGGTTTAGAGTATCTCGGAGCTTCCTTGGAATGTCGTTTCATACTGGCCTCATAGTGTTTGTTAGTGGTTTCGACTTTTTGCCATTGAGTTGGAATCAGACGAGTTTTGCATGCTTCTTGTCCTCTGTTAGTACATTTGGTTTAGTAGGAACCAGACGTGGACGAGGCAGTCAACGATTGACTCGAGTGTTTTGCTTGGCTAAGCTAGGAATTTTTTGGAAGTTTTCAGAATATCCTTGGTTGTGGGGGATAGAGTGATTCATTTCCCGAAACCTGAGGTTTGGCATAGACCCCTGGTGTGGATTATTCGAATCAACTTTGATGGGGCGCTTTTCGTGAATGAGAAGGAGACGGGGGCTGGTTTCATTGCCCGGGATCATAATGGGAAGTGTATTAGGTGGGGCATGAAAAAGTTTCTTTTTCTTGCTTCTCCGAAAATTGCAGAAGCTTTGGCATCTCGGGATGCTTCGGAGATGGGGGTTCTGGCAGGTTGGCAGAATGTTGAATTGGAAGGTGATTGTGACGTGTTGATTTGAAATATGCTATCAAGTGACCCTTGTTTTTTGGCGTTGGGGCTGTTTTTGGATGATATTAATGCTTTAGCTCTTACTTTTTCGTGTATTTCTTTCTTGTTTGTAAAACGCGCAGGCAATTGTGTGGCCCATTTATTGGCTCGTCAAGCTAGGAAAAATCAGGAGTCTGTTCTCGATATTCCAAACTTTGTTTCGCATGCTTTGGCTACTGATCTCTTGATTTCGTAATATATTCATATCGTTTGTGTCAAAAAAAAAATGTTTGGGGTTTCAATTTTGTCAGAGAACTAGACCCCATCAACATTGTCAATGGCCGGTATTTGACAAAACAAGTTCAATACTATCCTTATGTAGGAATGTAAACAAAATAAATAAATTATCATTCGAGATTGTTTATGTTTTATCGACCTTTAAACGACTTTAATCCAAATAAACATAAATAGAGTTGAAGTAATTTGGATTTTTTATAATATTTAACTGATCACATAGAGCTTAAGTCAAACTTTATATTTTATTGAACAAAATAAATGTTTCATATCTCGATATATATATTTTGCATGGAATGAAGGGGGAGACCCTAGTCTAGTAGTCCGACAAACCCGGATTAGTAGTTAACTGTCTAGGTCATTCGACTCCTAGCATATCTTGTTCATACCTCTCTCGAAACGTGTTGTAAGGTGCTCGGATACTCGCATAGCTTGGTTTATACCATCCTTTGCCAATTGGTCGGCAACTCTAATATTTTTATATTTAATGAATCAAAAATCAAACAAGTTTTTTCCGATCAATTTCAAATCGAATATCAATTTAAGTCCTACTTGAAATATTATGTCCAAGCTCAAGCCCAGATCATTTCAAATTGTGCTTATCGTTGCAGATAGCACTAGCAAATTCCAAATGAAACTTGGGCTACTATTAATTGGGCTTAGTTTAACCCAATCTTCAATTTTGGACTAAATAAATGGAAGCCTAATTGAAAAGGAAGCTCAACCGCCCATAAATACAACATTTTGGAGATTTACATAAGCGTTTATGTATATAAGTTTAGTTTATTTATAGTATTATTGAATTTTAAAGTTTGTGTATGAAACTAATTTTATTGCTAATTGAATTGAGCTTATAGAATTTCAAAATTTATTTAAAAAAGAAGAAGGAAACTCTTGAAAAAATAACCACTTAAAGAAAAATCTATTTAGTTGACCTTAGAAGATTTTGATCATCTGTTGTTCAAATTTACTTTATTTTCTTAATGGATTGCACTCGAACAAGTTTTTAACAAAGTAAGAAAAAAATATAAGGGCTCAACAATCGATCTCAATATAGTATGTCATAATTTGGTTTATTTTTTTTATCATAATTGTATATTCTAATTAATAGTGGCAAATGTGTGGAACGGGTCCTGTTTGGATTGGGTCCCAAATATTTGGGTCCAATATGTGTCGGGTCTGAATCGTGTTGGGTCAAGTTTGAGGGGGTCCTTCATGATATAATATTTGTGTCATAACTGAACCCAGAATGAGTCCAAATTGGACCCAAAGCTGACCCTGGACGAAAATTCACCAAACTACACTACTTGACTAAGAAAGTACGGCCTTGTTTATTTATGTTTTTGAGTTCAAATCCTGAAAAATTTTTGGGGAATGCGTATTACGGATATTTATGTGAATTTGATGTGATGCGTTGATGTATTTATTTTACATTTCTAGAATATGGTTGAAATTTGCAAAATGTGTCAAATCAATTATGATTAGTTGATGTATGTTGTTTTAAATTATTGTAAAATATGAAAGAGAAAGAGAAAAGTATTGTAAAGTAAATGTATATTGATTGATGATTGTGTATAATGATTGATGTAGTAATTGATAAATAGTTATATTGAAGAATGAGAAAGTGAATTTGAAAAAAGATATATTTGGATAAAAATAGTTTGTAGTGTGAATTTTTAGGATTATGTGATTCAATATACTGAAAATAGAATTTAAAAACTAAACAAATAGGGTCTAAGCTTTCCTTAACAAAGGAGATTTTAATACCCTTTCACATAAATACTTCACAATAAAGTAATCAACTTTGGTTTCTAGCTCCTTGCTCTAATATAATGTGAATTGACCAAGTCAATGTCATATATTTTATAATACTGTTTGTCAAGAGAATAAGTCACATTATTTAACCACCATATAATATAGGGATAATTGATGGAGTAATTACACAAACATCTCTTCGCTAATTGATAATTACAAATACACCTCTTATGTTAAAAATTTATTATAGTTGCACCCCTGTGTGTAATAATTCTTACAATTGCACCCCCTGTAAATATTATGAATAGACTCCCTGAGAGGGTGTATTTGTAATTATCAATTAGTGAGAAAAGATTTGTGTAATTATGCCATCATTGAGGGGGTGTGAGTGATATTATCCCTATAATATAAGAGCATAAAGTCATAATCAAGTGGTTATGACCTAAAGAATGATGCCCATACATGACCCTACTCATAACGTTCCAAAAAACTGTGCGCATGTGAAACTATATTAGATCCATGCGTATTCATGTCATTTGCTCATTTGTACCTCTACTAGACAAGATTCTTTGGTGGAACTTGTGTACATGTGTATATATATATATATATATATATTTGTTCTGGTACATATAAACATGAGATACAAACATAAGGAATAATAATATCTTGTTAAGAGGAGATTAAATAATTCTAATTGATTGGTAGGTACAATATATGCCAATTCTTTACCTAAAATCATGATTTTATTGAACAAAAGTACTATGAAATCCCATGAAAAGCAGAGGATTAAGTCTTCATATAGTTGAATTAAAGAATTGGATACTCTGGCTTTTTAGTACATTATAGTAATTAAGAAATAGCTATAGTTACTAAATGGTATGTATGCAGAATATTTTATCACCTGTATTGCCACTTCTTTTAGGAAATAAACACGATAAATGTAGCTGATCGAATTTACGTAATTAGCATCTATCATATCGAGAGTAGATGATAAAACTAATGAGGAATTAACTGATTACATATACCATTTTTCATTGAAATTATTCAAACACAACTTATTTTATTTAGCAAAAAATAGAAAGAAAAAAAAATCCTATTTTACAAGAGGTGGTGTTTGGGGTTGGATAAGGAATGGTTGGACATAATTTATAAATATGGGAAAAACCCAAGCATTAAAAAGCAGCACTTTGTCCATTTTCGAATATTTAATTGAACATGACATTAATTCATGAAGAGGAAAGTGGCCCAATTTGGCTGCAATGGTAGGTTATCTTCCTTCTACGCAAAATTTTTGGGTAGGGTAGGTTCCGGTCCCTTATCACGACTCATTGTATGTCTTTAGGTACTCATATATCGCTCACCAATTCAAAATTATCACTAAATGCTTGTTGATTTCTCTTTCTCTACTGACGTGAGGGCGGTGTCAGTTGGTGAACTAATTGTAAATACCTCTACAAGCGACTTTTAATTTTAAAGGCATATATGCCCTGACCCGTGATAGGTGATAGAAGTCGACTTTATCCAAACTTTTGTTCATCAAAAATAAATAAATTAGAAGATAAGATTTATTTTTGTGTATGTAGAGTCGTTGATACAAGAATGAAAAGCCCACAAAAAATTGGGCAACTTTCCAGTGATCAAGAATTTCCCTCATATAATCCACAAGGACCACATTCATAGTCATAGTGGTGAAAACCCATCATTCTACCAAAAAAATATGCCTTTCTTTGTGGCAATTAGTATATCACTTTGCACTTTACCAAACCTCTACTCAAACTTTTGTGCTTTGCTTTTGACTCTTTGAGAGTATACTTGGTAAAGCAACCACACACGAGCCCACCTCTCTCCACACACAAATCAATCAAACTCAATGCGAAAAAAATGTCTACATGATTTTCTTTTTGTCCCCCTTTCCAAATTAAGTCACCAAAAAGATGCAAAGTTTTTAACAACATAAGATCCTATATAAGTTATTAATGTTACATACATAGTTTAATAAATCAATGAATCTCTAGAAGATGCTACCATATAATAAAATGCGAAAACCTGAACAACCTCGGTCTAGACCAAGTCTAGACCGCTACTGCCGCCACGACCACCACCGGTTAAACTAGTTTCCGATGAGGAGGAGGATAATGTGATCATGCCATTCAAATCAGAAACACTATCTTGCAAAGTCAATAGAAGCTCCGATGTGCTGAAACTCAAAGTCGGCTTTGTTCTTGGGACAATTGGGACCTCAGCTTCCCCGACCAGCATTTGAACCACACCCCTCATCGTTGGTCTAACCAACGGGTCGGGGTGCGAACAAGCCAACCCGACCAATAGCACCCTCCTCATTTCCCCCTCATCGAACTCGTTCCCAAGCCTCAGGTCAGCCGCCCCCATCAACCTCCCTTCCCTATGCAAACTCCACACCCATTCCACCAAATTACCACTCACCCCAACTTTTCCTCCCTCCTTCTCGATCGGTCTCCGACCACTCGCCACCTCTAACACCACCGCACCATAGCTAAAAACATCGGTTTTATCAGTGGCCCGACCCGTTAACAAGTATTCTGGAGCCAAGTACCCCATTGTGCCTGCAGCCACCGTTGCATCTGGCGATTTATCATGCTCTATTTGCCTAGCCAATCCAAAATCTCCTAATCTTGCATTGAACCCTTCATCCAACATAATGTTGCTTGTTTTTATATCCCTATGGATCACTTGATTTTCACACTCTTGATGCAAATAAGATAAAGCCGACGCCACACCTAGCAAAATCTTTCGCCTATAGGGCCACGGCAATATCATCCTCGACTCAAACAATGCCTTGTCTAAACTCCCATTAGACATCAAATCATACACCAATAAACTCTCACCCCTCTCATGGCACCAACCTTGAAGCCTAACAAGATTTCTATGCCTAAGCGTTCCAATAATTGACAATTCGGATAGAAACTCGACCTTCCCCTGCCCGCGATGGCTACACCTCTTCACCGCCACAATGTCACCCGTTGTGGGCAATATACCCTTATAAACGGTTCCGAATGCACCGTGCCCGATAATCCTATTAGAATCAAAGCCTTTCGTAGCAACATTAAGCTCCTTGTAACTAAACTCCTTGGGCATTTTGATCACATCCGAAGCCAAATTATCACATTTCTTCTCACGCTTAAATTTCTTATTATACAACCAAATCAATGCCACAGTACAAAACGCCAAGAAAAACGCACTAGCCGTTACAACTCCGGCCACCGCTCCGGCACCACTCCGGCAGAGCTGGTTGTGACACTTCCCACCAATTTTCCCTTGATGCGACGTGGTATTACTATTGTCACCCACAGGTGCAACCAAAGGTGGCGGCGCGTTGACCGTATCAGCCGTGGGGTTCATCAAACTCGCACTCGGCGGCGGCGGTCCTGCCGGCGGCACCGAGTTGTAACCCGGATTTTCATCGAAAGATGAGCTGAAGCTCCACCAATCAATGCTGTGAATCTCCGTGCTGCCTTGAGTTGACCCGGAAAACCCAACAAACATGAAATCGTTCGCTATATATTCATTCAGATCAAAAGTGGATGATATAATTGGCTCTTTGGGCTTCAAATTGGAATACGAAACGTACACTTTGATGACCCGATTCGACCCGGAATATTCGACCCACGAGTTGACCAGGTCACCGCTCTTCAAATCAACACCTATCGTATCCAAATCGCAAACCCGGGTCGAAACCATCGAATTCAGATCCAAACCCACGTGATTACCATTAATGTCCTTAAACTCGACGTCCATTATAGTGTCGAACTCCACCGCCACGACGCCGTTTTGGGTACCCTTTCCGTCCATGATTCCCAAAAACCCCCCAGCGTCGCCGACGAACTCATCGTCCGGCGAGATGACGAAGGCCAGGCCGCCGCCGATGGAGGAGGGGTTCAAATTCGTGACGGAGAAGGAGAAGAATGTGGAGAAGCTCGCCGGAGATTCGATTCCGGGCTGCCGGAACTTGATGGGTTTCGAGTATAAGACTTTTCCGGCGCCGGAATACGGAACGGCGAGATCGCGCGTGAGTCTCACGCTCCCGTTGCTCATGTGGGCGTCGCCGAGGAGCTTCATGGTGGATAGAGTTAGCGTCCCCATGTCAAATTCAGTCGCCGCCGATGAGACATTGCCGGAGAAAAACGCAAACAAGGCACAATTCAGTGTAAGAACGAAATTAAAGTAAAACCGGCCGGAAAGTGACGTCATCTTTATATTTTCGAACAGCCCATCAGCAAATCAAATCAGGAATGAAATCTTGGTAAGAAGAAAAACAATGTAAGAAAAGAAACAAAAGTAAGAGAGAGAGAGAGAGAGAGAGAGATTGTGAATGAGGTGGTGGGAGAGAAGAGAATCCAAGGAGGGAGGGATATGGAAAGACAGATGGACGCCACGAGTTGAGTACAACGGTAATATATTTTGCGAGGTCGGTCGTAGTAAAAGGAAAAGAGAGTGTGAAAAAGGAAAATTGATTTTTTAGGACAGGAGGAGAATGATGAGGTGGTTTTGGAGTTCCAACGTTTGTGGTTTCGTTCTTTGTTGCTGCGGTTTTAGATATTCTGGAATAATGTTGGGTGATTTGTGATTCTATGCTCTATATTGAACTCGATCTATTCTAAAATTTTCAAATAATGTTTGGGAAAATGGAGATTAATTTTGGGAGTGTTTTGAGTTTCCAAAAATAATTTAGACATTCACCTTAAATTTAGACTCAATTTCTTGATTTATGCTGAATAATTTTTTTTTCTAAGAAAAACTTTATATTAAAATGATTAGTAAAACAAACAAGAAACGGGACCACCTAAATGGAGGCTACTATGAGTTCAATAAAATAGAGTCAATACAATCTAATTCGAAAGAGCCAATAAAATTGGAATAGAAAGCCCAATTTGTGAGAGCATGCGCCATAGAGTTAGCTTGACGACGGTTATGATTAATCTCATGTCCATAATTTAAAGTATTTGACTGAGTTTATAAATTTTTTAAAACATTTTATAAGTTTATGATATCTTATAAGTTGTTATAGAGTGTTTGGACGAACTTATAAGCTTTTTAAAATATCTTATAAATTGTGTGAGAGCTTAGAGGCTGTTACATTGTTTGGCCGAGCTTATAAGTTATTTAAAATATCTTATAAATTGTGTGAGAGTTTATAAGCTGTTACAGAGTGTGTGGTAAATTTTTTGATAAAACAACTTATAAACTCTCAAAATAAGTTGTTTGGTACTTATAATTTTTTTGTAAAAAAAATAAGTAGACTCCAACTTATTTTTTAACAGTTTATAAAATGAAGAACTAATAAACTTTAAAAATATTTTATAAGCTCATTAAAATAAATTTAGCCAAACCCCCTCTTAATCTAATTACTTTTGAATAGTTTAAATACAATAATTAGCTCTCCTAACTTTATCATATGCCATAATGATTTTTTTTTTCTAAAGTATGCCATAATGAATTTCCAATAATATTGATTGTGGTGAAATATAGTTTTACTGTGCATAGAAGATAATTGGATACTTGTTACAGAATCAAATGAGAACAAGTCTTGTCTTCCACACACACAACCCCCCCCCCCCCCCCCCCCCCCGCCCCCCCACCCCACTAAAATTTTAAATAAGACTGGTTACATGGTAAAATAATATATAAAATGCTCTTATTTCCTATAGTATGCTTCACGATCTTAATTTGATCTTGTGACTGAACTAAAAGTGTGTTTAATTCGATTGTTGCATTATAATTTCAAAATCGAATTTTCGTATTATCAATTATAACAAAATTTTGAATCATGAATTTTACGAAACATGATTTTCCAATGCAAGAAAAAATTACAAAAGTAATTCGAAAGTGTTAAAAGAAAACAAGCACATCATTTTGCAATCCAAAAATAAATTTGAGCTTCCTAATCACAGGGTAAAATGGAGCTATGAATCATGGCTCCATTTAGTGATTTCTGGTCTGATTTAGAAAATTTAATCAATTTTCGGAATATGGGGATTTGGATAAGGCTTTTTGTCTTAGCATTCAAAGCCCATAACTATATCTTAGGCTATTCGCCCGCACTTACCACTATAATTTTGTCCTAGAAGTGAATGTGTTTTAATTGCATTTAGACTGTTGTCAAAAGTACCAAGACCTGGTCTAGTGGTATCACTTTTCACTTTATGTGAGAGATTCTGAGTTCGAATTCAAGCTATTACAAGTTGTGGCTCTCCCCTTCTTTATGGAACTAGATATAGAGTCTTTATGACTCAAGATTATAACTATCAACCCGAGTTTGTCGGACTAAATATATAGAGTATCCCCCTCCCTCTTGAATTAAAAAAAAAAAAAAGTACTAATAATTGCACTTAGACTTGTAACCAAAAAAAGAAAAAAAGAAAAAATAGAAACTGCATTTAGACAGTAATGAATCCTCGTATTTGTAGAAAAATAATTAGGGAAATATACTAAATACACCTCAAAATTAACTTTTATATTCAAAAAATCTATGACAATAGTTTTCAATCCAAAAAATCAATCCCACCAACTTTTCATTAAAAAAAACACAAAATTTAGGGTTGATGAATTTATGAACTTAATTGTCCATAGCCTTCTATATTAAGAATTAATTAATTATACTTTTTTTTAAAATATATTTAGGACCTTTATATTGATGGTTGATAATAATTATGATGTTAATTTCAAAATTTCAGATGTTTTTACTTAAAATTTTAAAAACGTATTTTCGGATAATTGCCATTGTAAAGTAAAAAATAAACTAAAATTAAAATGTCTAAAGAAAAATAAATTTTTTGTAATGCAGTATAAAATATTTTAAAAGTCCAAAACAAAAGGATCGATAAAAAAAATCGAAATAAAAGGTAATGCAGTCCAAAAAAAATTATCAATCTCAACTGTTGGGTTATTTCTAATGAATTTTTTTTAAAATGAGTTTCTGAGATTAAAAAGAAAATTCATGAATTTTTGGATTATAAACATTTATTATAAGGGATTTTTAGTATTTTTCCCTTTATTACTACAAGAATAGTTTGACAAGTATTATTAATGAATGTAACAACAGCCAATTCAGATTGTTCTATCCAGTTTTATGCTTATAAAGAAAAAAATAATTAACTGATTTTAAATAAATAAGTAAATTAACAGAAATAGCTACACAATAAGTTGTATTATTGTATATATGCTTCTTGGTATTACAGTAGGACTCAGTGATTTTTTACTATTCTAATAATATAAAAGTTTTTAAGTTTTAGATTCTGTTGAGAAATGTGATATTCTAAAATAATATATATTATTCCAACTTATGAGTATATTAATCAAGAGAAAAAAACATCCATTTAAAGTTTATAGGGCAAATACACTTTATACCCCTGAACTATCCATTTTGTACTATCTAGGTCCTTAAATTATTAAACGTGACAAAATAGGCAGTCAACTATCAAACGTAATAAAATAGTACCCGACTTGATGGACGTTTGGCTTGCCGTGACATGTTGCTGACATCGCACTGGGTTTGACCATTGCGATGTGACCATTGGAAAAGCTTGTCAATTTTGACCTCACTTGCTTTTAATAAAATGAGTCTTCAGTGTACTTATAATGTTGCTCGTTTTAACCAATATTTAGTTATTATTTTATATTGACTTTTGTGCAAAAAATAGTAAGTACACTGATTTCTTACTATCATAAGAAAAATTTACTAAAACCCCCTTAAAATAAACCTTATACCCAAAAGATCCAGAATAATATTTTTCAATCCAAAAAATTCATTTCACCAACTTTTCTTTCAAACAACTTCAATATTAAAGTTAATAAATTTATGAATTTAATTGTTCTTAGCCTTCTAGAGCAAAAATTAATCAAGTTTAATTCTCTTTAGAAATTTATGTAAAAAAATTATATCGATAATTGATACTAATTATGATTTTAACTTTACATTCAAAACTTTCAATCTTCTTAAAAATTTTGATAAATGTATTTTAAATACTTTTCATATTAAAAACAAAATAAATTATATAAAAATATTTAAAGTACTTAATATTCAAATAAAAATTGTGTTATACTACTTATCAATTTAAAAAATTGAAAAAAGAAGATTTCTATAAAAAATTACTTGATCAATTCTTAGATTAATAAATAAAGGATAATTTAGAACTGATAACTAATTTTTATTACCCTTCATTTATTAACTTAAGAGTTGATCAAGTAATTTTTCCAAAAACAAATTAATATAAAATTGGTGTATTATTTTCAACAGAAAAGTTAGTAGAAAATGGTGTCAAAATGGTTTAAAAAGTAGCAAAATTTTAAGCACCAAAAGATCCATTTTATAAAAAACGCAAAATTGACAATTTTTTTCAATTGACACATTTCAATGGTCAAATCTAGTGCCGTATCAACAACATATCACGATAAGCCAAACGTCCGTCAGGTCGATGGATTATTTTGTTCCGTTTAATAATACAATAAATATTTTATCACGTTTAATAATTCAGGAACTCAAATAATATAAAATAAAATGGATAATCAGGATACAAAAGTATATTTTGCCCTAGTTTATAGGAACCCGCAATTAAAAGCTTACTTTTATTGGATAGAGAGCCCCCTAAAAATTTAAAAGGGCAGTTGCAGTATACAGTTGGGACAAAAGGGCGTGGAGGAATCTTAGCCCTTTCATACTTTATCGGCAAAAGCAATCAAGATAAAGTTCATCATATATTGATCATGGAAAACTACAGAAAATCATGTTAATTCAACATGTTGATGGCACGTGGGCAAACAGTCAATAATATAATTATAGAAAATTACACATAGAACCTTCATTTATTGTGTAATTACAAAACCCCTAACGTTTTGAAAATTACATAAAATTCTCCTCATGTTACGACACTTTTTACAAATATACCCTCTGCATATTTAATAATTGTGATAGTTTTACCCACATAAATCTTACAATTAGACACTTTGAAAGGTTTTATTGGTAATTTTTTAAAAATGAGGAGAATTTTAGTTGTTACACAATAAGTGAGAGGGTGTATATGACTATGTCCCTTTTTCCCTATAAGTTATTCCTAAGAGCATTTTGAGTCTTCCCTACTATGCCTTCTATGGTGGTGGGTGAGTCTCTTGAGTGCTTGATCATAATAATTGTTCATGTAGTATGAGCTACATGAATTGTTATTGTTCATATAGTACAAAAGAAGATAAGGCTCATTTGGATTGTTTTTATCCCGGCCACTTGATGGCAAGGGACCCCGAAATCGAAGATTCTGTCGCATGTCGGCGATCTGAGATTTCACCTTGTGTCGCTTATGTTACCTATTTTGTCTCTCCGATATGCCAATCTTATTTGACGATGTTTCAATTTACCGGTAATTTAGTTTGTAGTTCTTTAGGTTTTTTATTGGATGTATTGTCAGTTGTATTTGTTCCTATGTTTATGATTAATGAAAATTAAGATTTGCCCGATCAAAAAATATATATATATAGTACAAAAGAAAATAATTACAATTGTATTAGAATTTAAAAGCTTACATCTCTTTTGAAATTCCTCTTTGTTGCGTAATTGTACCTTCAGCTTGGTCGAGTTATCAATGTCTCACAAGGAACATTTTTATAAAAGCTATAGATAGCAAAAATTTGATTTATGTATTTAATTTGATTAGAGAATTGGTAACTCGTTATTATTTTATTTTTTTTATCTTCAAGAGAAGGGGCTACCCTAAATGTCTAGTCTGACAAATCCGGACTAGTAATTCTATTTTTAGGCCATTTCGTGATTATTAAGTCATGTGCATACAACCTATGTATGTCCACATCCGGGCTGTACAATGTTTCCATGTTACGGGTGCTCCCCGTTTTAGCTAGTTGGTCCGCGACTTGGTTTGCCTCCCGAGGATGTGTCTTGTTATTTTTCTTGAGCATATTTAGAAAGAAATGTTCCAAAGAATAAACAACAATACCATCCTTTCAGAAAAATAGCAAAAGTAGAGGCCCATGTATCAGCCCTGCCAGACTAATGCTGGCCCGAGTAAAGCCCACGTTATCCATATAGAGATAGGGAGAGAAATTTTTATTTCTCTCCCTTTAAGACAAATTTATTGGAATTGGGCCCAATATATTAGGCCCATAAGCAGCCATTTTAGTAACTTGCAACCATTTGAAAAAAGAAAAAGAAAAAGAAAAAAGATTTTTTCTCCTGAAAAAAAGGACTACATATATAAGCCTTAGTTTCAACTCTTGTTCACAAATCGACAATCCTTTCTGATCTCTCCTTGATCCCCTATGAGTGGATTATTTTCAGATAAAGTTATTAGAGCCCTTGAGAATTGGTCATGAAAATATCCATTATCAGCAGCCATCTTCTCTACAAATGGATATGTATTAGGATCAGAGACCAATTCTTGATCAACTACCAATAGTCCCTTTTGGCTCATAATGTTCTTGTAGTACATATTGTCTAGCACCATCGGCGTCTCACGGTCGTTTCTTGCGTATTCCACTGCGTTCGGGTTGGGATACGGTGACGGGCACCGGCCCTTGAGGTACTCGGCATACTCCGGGTCCAAAGTCGGGTCGACGGTCGGATACAGTCTGTGCACGATGTTAATGCAATGAACTCGTCCCACAGAGTGTGCACCTAAATAATTGGAGATTTAAATCAATAACCATTAGTATATTATAGACAAAATATTGTTTATATTATTATAGACAAAATTATAACGTGATCACGGAAGGAGCCAGGATTTGGGATTCAAGGGGCGAATACCAAATAATATGGGTTAAAACTCGATATTTTTTTTTATTTTGGGGGGCAAAATGTCAGATTTCAAAAGTTTATAGGGAAAAAAATATTTTCTCAAAGTTGAGGGGACGGATGCCCTACCAGTCGCCGTGGCTCCGTCTCTGAATGTGATTAATTCAATACATATGGAATAGAATTCTTAGAATGTGTAGAATATAATGTAATTGCTAAGATATTTACGGTGGTATTTATAGGTTCAGGTTACATCATTAGTTGTACACTTATATATCCAACCAAGTGTTCCGGGATGATGTCGTATAGGTGATTTTGGTTATGGGGCTTTTAAGTCCATATAAGATCTTTCTTAGAGTCATGAACTAATACATAGATAGAAAATTCAGAGGTCTCGGAAGGTTGGGGGCTACCAAAAATTGTTATATATAAACAAAATACGTATACAATGACGAGAAATTACCTAGTAGAGCAACGGTCCCTTCGGTATCAATACCGATTGATTGAAATGTCGAAAGAACAAAAGACATGGTGTCATTATGATTAGGGATCGAGCTTTCAACATCGTCTAAATAACTTTCTTTACTATCCTTCCTACCTGTCTTCATTGTCATATAAGGACCTCCCAACTGCAATATCGACATATAAATAAATATAAGTGAACTATCATATTACGTAAACATATTCCATCCGTCCCATAAAAGATGTCCTCGAAAAGAAAAAGAACTTACCATGGCTGCCCCATCTCTCGCTGAGAGAGCAACAATATCAGCACAAGAAACAGTATTTGGGCATTCATTCTCAAGGGCTTTTTTAATTGTGTTTACGTACTTAAAATTTCTCATTCCGAAACTCCTTGATGAACCCTTCTCCGATACGACGCCGTTTGCGGTCTCCAACAACAGCGACGCATCGCACGACTATATTTTAATTGGAAAAAGAAAATCACTTGAAAATGAGATTTAATTATTATCAATTATTGCATGTAAGGAGTAATTTAAGTTTATTAAAAATAAATGATCACAAATTTGATTAAAAATAAATGATCACACCTTAACACTACAATCATGGAAGAGATTTCTGATCCATGAAACAGCTGTATTTCCATGCTCATGATATAATTTGGTGACTTCTTCCTTTATTATCTCTTCTGCTCTAGGACAACTCTCTGAGTAGTAATTTAACTGCAATTCACTTTTGCCTTCAACAAAAGTAAAAATAATAATAACATAATAAGCATCTAGTAATGCAACAAGATCACTAATTTTACCAACTCAAAAGTTAAAATTATATCAAACTATAAGTCTATGTATATAGCATAAAAATGTAAATAATATATGCAGGATCGAACCAGAAATATAGGTTTGAGAGGCGAATACAAAACAAAAGGGGCAAAACTAGATATTTTTAAATTTTAGGGGAGTAATATTTTAAATTTAAAAAAAAAACATAAGGTCTAAATTGCAATGTTTCAAAGTGGGGGGGGCTGGGGGTGCCTCCACCAGCCCTGACTCCGTCTCTGAATATATGTATGGGAAATACGGATAACGTATTACATGCACTTGTGACATATATAATACGACAAAATATAATAAGTTGTCAAAGGTTAAATTTGGTAAGGAAAGAATGCAAGTACCAGAATAGAATTGCAAGAGCAACGATAATAACAGAAGGATGAAAGTTGAGCCAAAAGTAAAGCTGTGAGTGGCCATCTTTAATTTGCTTGTTTTGTGGTACAAAAGATGAACTGAAAATGGGTTTATATATAAGAGTGGTTTTGTGTGGGAATTATAGATGTTCTTCCACTAGGCCACAAATTTCTGACTTTTCCGTTATTTTCTAATCACGCTTGCTCTATATTGGGTGTCCCACCAATTTAATGTCCATAACAATTGTTTTAATAACCAACTCCTTTGTTAGATAGGGTTATCGTTAAGAGTTTGTGGAACTTAGGAAAGTCTTGGAAAAATCATAGTTCTCAATGTGATATGATCTATACAGAATTATAATACATAAATAATTGTGATTAAACTTGTTTTTAGAGTCTCATGAACTCTTCGTAATTATACTCTATTTGCAAGAAATTGGAAAATAGAAATGCTTTTGAGCTTTTTGACGAACTTAAGATGTATTTTGATGTTTGGTTTTACTATTTTTGCTTCTGTTTTTTTCCAAAAAAAAAAGGTGAAATAAGCAGAAAGCTAAAACGTATCTGAAGGTACTTTTGTCAACTTCTTCTAATTATAGTCTTCTATTTTTTTAGCAAGTTTTGCAAACAAATCAAATTTTAGTTTTTTGGACACATTTACAACTTTTTCTAAAGTCAATCACTTCTTTAAAATCACAAGTTTTGCAAAGACAATTTTACATGCAGAATATGATGAGCCTCTGTTATAATATAATCACAGTTATTTGTGTATGATGAATTTTGCTCGTGATTTAAAAATTAATGATTGAAATTGTATGGACTGTCAAATAATTGAATAGAACTCTCCTAATGGAGGCAAAATGGAACACTCATAAGTCATAACTTAGGCGCAATAAAATTCACAAAAACTAATAGCAAATTAAATATAATGAATAATGAAGCAAGTTGTTTTCTTTGTCTAATTTTAATTATTAGTTCGCACTGTAATGGAACTTTTCTTTTTTTTATTTTTTTGAACAAACCTTTTTTTTTATTCCACTTTAATGGAACTTAAGAAAGGCTCTTCACAAGAATCTTTATAGGGGGTATCATTATCAGCAGCCACCCGCCACCACCGCCCAAAGTAGGCGCCGCATGATGGCAAATTTACCTTATATAGCATCCTGCATATAGTAATAATTTTTCATTTACCAACAAGGTCCAACACAGTTGGTAGATAATTGGGTTCTTTAAGCATTTGTCTAGGGTTCGATTCCTGGCGGTATCTATGGAAAATGCTTTGTTGGGAGAGGCAAAACCCACTTCGGTGATCTCTACGCCTCGAAGGGAAATAGTTTCCGGCATCCGACTGGGGGAAACCCTGGTATATACCAAAAAAATAATTTTTCATTTTATTGTTAATTGAAAAGAAATCATTTTAATTAGCAAAAGAATATATATATATATATATATATATATATATAGGGTCAAGATCGAATACATACCCTCTCTTAGATAAGATCTAAGACCCAATATACACCATTGGATACATTAAATCCAACAGTCCAAAAAATAAGGAATAAACAGGCAGGAAAAAATGGAAAATAGGGATTAGGGGTATAATGGACAAAATGGCAAAATTATACATCACCCATTTACCAAAAATAACGGCAATCATCTCCTGCAATCTCTCAAAAACTGATACCCACGAACTCAGCCATTTATTATCACAATCTCAACCCGAGATTAACGCATTCAATTTATAGAATCGTATTAACCTCAGATTTCGTTCGATTATCACAAAAAAAAAAATCTGAAATCCTCATATTCTGGAAATTCTGAAACCCACGAAAAAATTCTGAAAATCGAGATTGCAAACCCAGAATCTGAAAAGATTGAATTCCACATGTTTTCGCTTACATCATTGTTATTTGCTTTGATTTTTTATTTTTGAATGTTCTGTTATTTCTGTATATTGCTTAATTAGTAAACTATAATGGTGATATACCATATATTGTGATTTGAACACATTATACAGCTCATTATATTCAATTATACATCGTATTATATTACATTATACAGTTCATACAATAGGGATATATAACACGTGATTGTGCTCCTTTCAATAGTCAGTTGAATATATTATACATCATATTATATTACATTATACACTATCATATAAGCCATTATACAGTGAATACAATAGCTAATTAATCCATTATAGAATAGTTAATAATCAAATATACAGTAAATATAAACAAGGTAAAGTACGAAAATAATGAAAATAAATAAAAATAAAAATAAAAATCCGACTGAAAACGTAAAAACGCGAAAAAACCTATTAAAACGATGGAATTTGGGTCCAAGAGGGTGGTGCTCAGCATACTTATGATAAGTATCTGAGTTGTTTTTAAAACGACGTTTCCTACAAGATTGAAGTAGAGCTTGGGACCAAATTCCAAAAACAGTTTTTGCAGTGTATAATGGTTTATGTTGTAGTGTATAATAATGAATCTAATCTATAATCTGTTATACCATTCTATATAGTTGTGTATAAAATTCAGTATATAATGGTTTGTATTGTAGTGTATAATGGTTTGTATTGTAGTGTATAATGATTTGTATTGTAGTGTATAATAATAAATCTAATCTATAATTTGTTATACTATTCTATAAAATAAGATTTATAAGTTGAATCCATAAAGAAGAAGATAACACTTGCTATAAGTTCCTGTGTTAATAATATGATTTTTGTGTAATGCATATACATCATATATATTGATATGTATTTTGATAAGTTACATATATGCACGCTTGCATAATATGCCTACACTTTTTTCAAAATTAATAGAAATTGCTGCCTTATACCACCAATGAATGCCTGATAGCTGTTCACCCATCAAAACACGTCAAATAAATTCTATTAGTGAAGAAAAACAATGGTTTGTGGGAGACTTCCAATGATTTGTATTGTAGTATATAATAATAAATCTAATCTATAATTTATTATACCATTTTATATAGTTGTGTATAAAATTCACAGTGTATAATGGTTTGTATTGTAGTGTATAATAGTTTGTATTGTAGTGTATAATAATGAATTTAATCTACAATCTGTTATACCATTCTATATAGTTGTGTATAAAAATTCACAGTGTATAATGATTTATATTGTAGTGTATAATGGTTTGTATTGTAGTGTATAATGGTTTGTTATTGTAGTGTATAATGGTCCGTTACAGAGAAATAAATAGAAACTTATCTGTTCAAATTCACTCTATCTATTACATTAGATCAGTTGCTTAATGATGATTTGCAGACTCATAATTGATAACAGAAGAAGAATTCAGAAAAACTTGAATTGAAAACATAAGAAGATGATGAATAGGGATTCGATTTTTGTATATCCTTCGATCTTTACAGCCCCGATCTCGAATTTTACTGAAAAACAATCGATTTGATGATGAATTGAATGGGAAAAAAACAATATCTCGTATCAATTTTGTTGGAAAACAACCGATTTGATGATGAATTGAACGGGTAAAACGATATCTCGAATCAATTTTACTGAAAAACAATCGATTTGATGATGAATTGAATGGGTAAAAAAATATTTCTTATCAATTTTGCTGATATATGTGATTATGGAAAGAATATATGAAATCGGTTATGACTCATGAAACTGGAGATTTGATTTGATACTGTGTATTAAATTGAATATGTTAGTTATAATTTAATGACTAAAATGCCCTTTACATAATTAAAACAAATTATTAAATCAGTTAAATGTGTTAAATGTAGACCTTGAGATCAAATTGAATCAAAGGCCTAAATTGGGTCTTATATCTTACTTAATGGCAAGGGATGTATTTGATCCATATCCTATATATATATATATATATATATATATATATAAGATGACAAAAAGGAATACATGCTACTCAAAACTTATTGGTCTAGTGATATCTACCTCCCACTTTGTATGAGAAGTGAGAGGTCCTGTGCTCGAATCCAAGCTGCCACAAGTTGTGGCTCTCCCCTCTTTTATGGAGCTAAATAAAGTCTTTATAACTCAAAATTATAACTATCAAACCGGATTTGTCGAGCTAGATGTGTAGGGTATCCTCATTCCTCTTGAATTAAAAAAGGAAAATAGAAAAGACGATTATATACTTTCTTATTTACGAAATAATTGCAATTATGCAAATTAGGAAAATTTTATGTTAGACCAAGTTCAACGTTCCTAATGTTTATTTCTCTTACACAATAAAGTGTATTGTGTGAGATAGACACAAAATATATCCTCGAATTATTAAACTCGATCTGACATTGAATTACCCATAAAATTATATGTTTGGACTTTAGAGGGGCAATAATTGGTTGAGCTTGTAAGTTTTTTAATTTTATACATTGTATCGTAAGATGCACGCTTATAATTACTATCAAAATCTGAATAACTTATAAACTCCCAAAACTAAATATGACAAAATTGTTTTATTTTATCAAAATTTCCTCATCTCTTACTATCTTGTAACACTAAGCATCTCATGAGATTTTAGTGCTTATTTTATTTTTCGAAATGGATTGATAGCTTTTTAATTTGAAATTTTACATCTCATGAATATTGATCTTTATTGTGGAAAACTTCTTTCTTTATTAAATATGATTGGATGCAAGATGGAGGTTAGATAATACTACAAATGTACAAACAAAACCATAAATAATGAAAATGGTATTATAAAAGTAATCACTAATTAGGGTTCTTGATCCACTGTAAATAAATACTTATGTGCAAAATCGTGCGGATAAAATTAATGAGTACGGAATATATATATATATATATATATATATATATATATATATATATATATATATATTCCCAAGTGGGTTTCTCACAGAAGCAAAATCATGTGTGATTTAGCACAGATTTTACCCTACGCTCTCAGTCAAGAATACCTCGAATACACAACAATAAATGAGCTCTCTGAATTATAGACTGCACTCGGATACTAACGAGCTGCCTACGTACCTAACAAGGATCAAGTCTAAACGTAGTTCGAATTCGGTACGTGTGATATCTATCGTTCGTATTACGAGTGTACCTTGTATTTATATTATAGGATCGTACTCTCAAGTCTTCGAATAATCCGAGCCACACGATGTATTAATCGTAGTATTTATTGCTCCAATTATCCGCCCTCAAATTTTCATAAATGACGGTATTTATAGAGTTTCCACGCTGTACTGTAGAGTGAATGACAGATAGGACGTCTTCCCTGCTGATCTTTTACACGTGTATGTGATGGATGGTACAGATTCGATGCCCACCGGGTCGGGCCATAAACCGACCCTATCCGAGTTACAAAAACACGCGGATCTTGGAGTGTATTGCAAATACTATAATTATAGGGACCGGATATGCAACCTACCTCGTTGCCTCGTATACGAGGCTCTAGATGGGCCTAACGAGTATATACATTTAAGGAATACGAGGTAATCCAAGGTCGAATATTCGAGGGGCCTTTTGGTATATCAATGTGGTAGTTAACTTATTAAGGAGAAAAAAATAAGATAAAGATTCTGTAATTGGTTGGTTAAATGTGCAGCAAAGTACATGTGAATTGTGAAGTAAAGCTTAAGTTATATCCTATGATGCACCGACACGGACACCGCGACACGGACACGGCACGACACGGACACGGGGAACGGCATTTTTAAAAAAATATAGGACACGACACGGCTTTGACACGGCTGTCTAATTTTATATATATATATATATATATATATATATATATATAAATTTGTATTTTACTTGTTTCTTCGTAAATCTATGTATATTGTAAATAATTCAACTATTTATCAATAACAAATGCAAAATAAAAATATAAACATAAACTAAATATAACAATAAACATGTTTTCTGATTTTTTTTTATTTTTTTTAACCATGGACACGGATTAGAAGTGTCTGACACAAGTGTCGTGTCCGACACGCGCACGACACCGCCCGGGGATAATTTTCGGAGTGTCCATGCTTTCTAGGTTATATCTCATTGTTCTTACTCGGGTTCAGATATTTTGTCGTAAAATGATATTTATTTTCATATTTCCATTAATTCCACTTATATAGCAAAAAATTCTAAACATATAAAGTTGATATGGATTATTTACACTTATTATGAATTAAATAAAGTGAAATAAACAATAATAGAATATGTTAAGTTAGAATATTGAAAAGATCATTTACCCAATGTTCTAATTAATTTTAATCACTAACCTAATATGTATCACTAATTAATTGTGACGAATTCCTACTATCTATACAAATGCGACTTTGGAGCTAGGAACTTCACATTAGAGACAATTTTAAGTAATGGAGGATTTATTATTATATTGCAGCTTTCTGTAATTAATGAGATATTGATACTTCGAACTTTTTGCTAACTAATAATATGTGTAATACTCAGGGACTTATCTAATTAATTATGATGGATTGATTAGCAATTAAATCCAAAACTTATCCAAAATGAGGTTATGGTCCCCAATTGTACATTGAGAAAAATTACAGTTCTTTTCCACCTTCTTTGCAATATCCCATCATCTAGAGAAAAACAACATGCTCTATAATACAACTGGAAGGCATAATCCAAAGATGAATTTCATTCTCATGGATTCAAATACGCTTCTAGTATATTGTTGACAATGTGATTATCATGAAATTTGAAGATTTGGGGCAATTAAATTTCTATCACAATTGTCAAAAGGTATTTCTTGTATAATCCAATTTTCTATATATATTTATATAGATTATCAAATCCCTAATTAGTAATATTAGCAAGTTTCTGAAAATTTGTAATTGAATTTGCATATATAACTAGTTAATAATAAAACACGAGTAATAATGTTGGTATTCCACAAATTATTGTAGGAGTTCCAACTTTGATTTTTACACTTGAATATGATAAGATTATCCTTGGATTTTAAAACTACCTCTATGCAATCAAAACAAAACTATTATAATCTATAAAGTACGGACATTCCGAAAATCATCTCGGGTGGTGTCGAGCGCGTGTCAGACATGACACACCTCCGACACGCCTCTTTCACGTGTCAGACACTGCTAATATCTGTCTATGGTTAAAAAATACAAAAGCAATTCGGATACGACCAAATACGTGTCCGATGTAGAGAATGACAATTCTTATATGAAACAAAAAAAAAAAAATTGAATGTCAACTTCAATTAATTCACTCTACTTTGCCCTTATATTAGAATTTATCAATCAATTTTATATTTTTGTTCAATCAATAAGATTGTTTCTTCAGACAATAATGCATAAAAATAACATAAATTATGCTCTTCTATCAAACAAAAAACTTTAGTTTTGAAATTAGTTAACTTTTCATACAACATGAATTTGAATACACAAGAGATTAAACAAACATAATTTTTTTTTTGTTCATTAATCGGTCTTGATGAATAATTTTATGCTCGCATATACGTATATGTTTTATCCTTTTGAAAATTAAAAAAAGATCATTCTGAGTATTATTTTATTCATAAATATATTATTTGACATGATTATATAGATGAAGTAAAGAAAATTTTATTTTATTCTAGATTAAGCATAAAAAGAATTTATTAGTATGACGATTTAAAATGGTGCGAAAAAAAATGAAGTAAAAATGTTGGCTATTACTTAGAAATGGGTATTTTTATCAATTTTTAAAGAGAAGAATATAAGTGGAGCTCCAATAGTAATTTTTGGATCTCCAATTAGGGCTAGGCAACAATTTTGAGAAACCGGCCGAACTGCTCCAAACCGTTTTTGTCAAATTATTAAGCAAACCGCTGTTTCGATTCGATTTTAAAAGAAAACTGCACTGCCGAATTGGTTTGATGGCGGTTTTGAACCAAACTACACCAAACCGAACCGCAGAACCGCCATTATTTCGTATATAATTATTTATATTTTATTTACAAGCTTTTAAGAAGAGAATCACGAGATTTATTGGCCGTTATCTTCAATGCACTTCATTGTTGGAATTGTGTTCAAGACTTTTATTAAGTGGCTAAATTTTGAATAGTTTAGTAAGTTGTTTTGTTAGTTAATTTTTTGTCTAAGTACCAAAAAAATTGTACTTTTCTAATTTTGTTTTAGCCTAGCAGACAATCTGACTATACTATTTGACATTATATAGACAACTTTCATAGTGTTTTTGTTTAAACATTATAGGCTATTTTATTATTATATATGAATTGTTTAGTAGGACGATTTTGTCCAATATTGTTAATTTTTTGTGAAATTCTTGATTATGTAATTTAGTTTTCTGGATTAATATTTTTTGCTAAGCATAGTTTTTATCTATCTGAAATATATTGTTAGGTTTAGTCAGACAGTGAAAAAGATTACATTTTTTATGCTAATCTCTTGAAATATGTATTTTGAGTTTTGTTTCACTAGTATTTGTTTTTTTTGGTTAGATAAAAACCGTAAACCGTACCACACCGCCCAAAATCGCATCTTTGGTTTTATTTTTCAAAATGACAATTTAAAATTTCTCTACCAAAAAACTGCACTTTTCAATGCTATTTCAAATTAACAATAAAAAAAAAAATCGAAACCGCACCACGAACGCCCCTAGCTCCAATATCACTTTCCTAAAATAATTCAAATCTGTTAACGTCTTTTAAGATAATAACTATTCCCAAAATATTTTATGATTTATACAATGGAAAAAAGTGCCGTGTCAAATTCTTACGAACTATGTGTACTATTTTGCATTACGAAAATACAAAAAGATTTTGTACATTAGAATATTACTTATATGGTTTTAGTTAAAGACAAATATATATTTGAACTACTTTTAATTATCGAAATGTACATAATACCGAAAAACTTGAATTGTAATTTGTATATTAATGAGTGCATGCATGTTTTTTTTAAAATAAAATAAAATTGCGTGCATGCATGTAGTCAAAGATGTGGTTCGCAGATCTCTTGTATTTACACCGATCTAATAAGAGTATCAATTAAGAAAATACAGCACAAATTAGATAATCAGAACTCATCAGATGTTGACTTCAGGGTCTAATTCTTTGAATATATTTGGATCCACTTCTCAATTAAGTCAATTTATAAGATGAACTTTTCAAAATTGATATTTCAAATGTGGAAGAAAAAGCAGAAGATTCATGCACATCCATTTTCAACTCTAAATTACATTGAAAAATTCATTATGTACTTGTAATATACATTTAGAAATTCATTCATTGATACATGAACATATGAGTTTTACGTAATATAAATATTAACCGACTATGATTACACAAAGTGAAGACAAAGGTGAAATTGTACTAGACACTCTTAAAGAACGAAGATAAGGTAATTGAAACGTTCAACCTTGTTGTCTAGAATTACTGCATTGATGAAAAAAATTGAAATTAGATTTAGGTATGTATTTTGGGAAGGGAATCAACCGACGGATAAATTGGCGAACATTGGTTGCGCTTGGAATTTAAGTGATATGCTGCTACCAAATCAATTAAATTTTTGGAACTTGATAATTGCGTAGAGTGGATAATTTATAATTTATATCGTTTGGAAATGTTAAGGCTTAGAATGGAAGGGAGTAGTACTCTTTTTTTAAAATTTTCTTAACTATTTTTGTACTAATTTTTGAGACCAATAAAGGTCGAGGTCGGTTATTGTACTTATCGCCTAGATTCGTAGGTGGTTTTACTAACTAACTAACTATATATATATATATATATATATTCATTTTTGATAAACATATATATATATATGTAAGGGTGAAATTGATGAAAATCATCAATGACGTATCACCTGACAATATAATAGTAACACGATCGACGGAGCTCGAATAAAAACATATTATACACTTTAATTAATTAAATGAAGTTGGCTGTCAATAACCCAAGTGGAAGCACAATATTCCATGTGATCATACTGTACTTCCTAAACATTGATCAAGGAAAATTATTTTCAAATCAAATGTATCTAAATGCCTTCAATTATTTTCTGTCTGGCCATTATGTGATCCTTGAACATTGACTACGGGAAACTATTAATTTATTTGAAATATTATTTATAAACGCCTTCAATTATTTTTCTGTCTGATCATGATTTACTTCTTAATCGTTGACCAAAGGAAATTATTAAATTATTTGGTATGGATATAATGTCTTCAATAGTAAACACCATTTCTTAACCATTTATTTTTGCTATCTCTAATAGATAAGGGACTGTGTATCTCATTTATATTTAAGCCAGAGTGCTTATTACCAAAAAAATAAAAATAATAAAGTCGAGTCTAATCATAAATATTGAGTTGAGTTGAATTTGAGCATCCAAATTGAGTTCGATAAATGTATGTATTGAGATTGAATTTTATTCGCCTCAAGCCGAATAGTCCGAATATTTATTATCAAAAAGCTAAATTGATTGCCAAGGAATTAGACTTTGGTGTCCGTAATTCATGTAGACTTTTGTAACTCGACTTTGGAACCAAATTGATACTTAATATATTATATTATCAATTTTATATGTTCTGAATAGTGTAATGTTTATCTTGTATTCTATATATGATAAGTTTTCATGAGCATTTATTATTAGAAATTTTTTTTGTAAAGAAAGTTTAATAATTCGATAGCTAGTTCAAGAAAGGCCCGAGCTTATTTAAAATAATATGTGATGAATTTGAATCGTTATAGGAAATTTATAAATTGAGTTTAAACCTATGATCATCGAGTTTGATGGTATTTAAGCTTGAAGCAACATAATCTCAACTTATAAAAAGTAATTGTCAAAGTAAAGATCATAAATTTGTTTGAACCTTGTGATGAGAGATGGATAAGATTATGCTAATTCAAGAGCTTTTCAAAGTAACATCAAAACAGTGATTAAAATGAAACAAGGTCAAAACATTCACTTAAAAAACATCATTGGTTCATTATGAGGCTAGCTTGAAACCTCAAAAGTTGACTCTCTCTCTTTTCTTTTTGGGTAATTGACACATTCCACCCTCGAATTGCCACATTTTGGCACTTTGCACCCTCAAATTGAATATAACTTGGCATTTTACATCCTAAAATGAATTTACACCATCTAACTCAACAAAAAAAATATAAGTTCACTCAGTTTTGAAGGAAACATTATAAATTCAAAGAGACGAAATTGTACCAAGAGAAAATAGTGAAAAATCTATAAAGTTTAAAAGCAAAATTATACCATAAAAACGTGAAAGTCCATAGAAGTCCTCCGATTTTTGTTGTTAATTAATAAATTAAAATCTCTAAAATTCTCTCTTCAACACTTGGAGAACCCATTATATGTAGAGGCAACAATGCTGAGATATTGAAGCTTGAGGTCAATGATGGAGATTATATAGTGGTTTATCCAAGGGTTGGAGAGAGGATTTTAAGCTTTAGAGATTTTAGTTTATTGGCTAGTCGCAGGATTGAGAGGATCTACACAGTTTTTCACATTATTTTTTTGTGCAATTTTGCCTTAATACTTTTACAATTTTCGCCTTTTTTTGGTACAATTTTACCTTTTCTGTATTTATAATTTTCTTCTCTTTGTGAACTCATTTTTTATTTTTCTTTTTAAGTTAGATGATGTAAATTTGATTTAAGGTGCAAAATGGCAAGCTATATGCAATTCGAAGGGGCAAAATGTCAAAAATCAAATTTAAGGGTGCAAAGTGCCAACAAGTAGCAATTTGAGGGTGCAATCTGTCAATTACCCTTTTTTTTTCTTTTCTTTTTTCTTTTTCTCCGGGGGTGGATTTGTGATTGGGGGAAGGGGGGTTGATTATGGGGAATAGGCTAAGGCAATTTTGGGCTATGACATATTAGGGCCCATATGACAACTGCGAAGTGGGCCTTTGATGTTAAATAATTTTATGGCTTGAGGCCTGGCCCATGATCTACTCTTCTTGTTCAAAAAATAAGCTATTGCACTTTGCTAAACCAAAATGGGTGAGAATTCTTTGGGTCCTTAAATTTAATTGGTCTTTACTTTTGGGCCTCCTATCTATAGAAGTTGGATTGTCTCAACTATCAGTAAAGTGATCACTTAACTAATTGAAATCAGATTTGTAAGACTGAAGTGACAAAATATAGTATTACTCGAAAATTAGTCTCATTTAAGGGAGAATCTTGTTCGACTTATCACATTACGAATGATTTATATTTATCAAAAAATTAACGGGTAATTCGTAAACGACAACCATTCACAAGCTATATATGATGCAAGAATACGTACATAACGGACACCAGATACGATAATTCTTAAAACGATTAGAACACGACAAAGACACGATTATCTAATATAAATTATATATATAATTATCAGTATACACTATACACATATAAATGCATACATGTATGCATGTGACCAATAATGGATTTATTTAAATATTGGTTACATACATATCGATAATGTTATCAAAAGTTTGTTAACGAGGATTGTAAAATATTATGTTACCAAAAAGAAAATATTATAATAATAATAAAAATATTCAAAAAGAAAGAGAGTCAATTTAGATAAGGTAACATTAAACTTTTTTGTAAATTATTTTTAACCCCTAAACTTTGTAAATTATGGAAAACAACCCCTATCGTGTCCAAAACGTGTCAGACACGAAATTGACCGTGTCTCATGCCATCTCCGAATTGTGTGACGATTTTTTTTTGTTTAATTACTAGACACTTTATTTAGCGTGTCGGACACGTGTTGAAACTGCATCTAACCGTGTGTATGTCCTTTTGACACATGTTCAATGCTACATCATGTTGTTTTTGGAGTATTCATACATTACATCACGAGAAATGTGTAGTAATACTTGATTTATTGATTAGGTGCATGAAATAGTGTTAGTACTATGCTGCCACTAGCCCTTTTGTTTTGTTCTCTTAGTATTCGGTTATTAGTATTAATCCATAGTGCATGAGTGATATTTGGTGGCTTTTGGAAATATAACTATAAAAAATATGCACCACACAGTGTGTTAAAATATGTGTGAATCGATCAAAATATATTCATATTTTATTATGTGTTAACACATTGTGTGGTGGATATTTCCTTAGAGTTGGACTCCCAGAGCCACCAAGTATCACCCATGATGCACGGACACTTCAAAGTCATCTCATGCAGTATCGGACACGCGCCATATCCGTATCCAACTATCGAGGGAAGGAAAAAAATACACATGGGCAGGGCAGTCGTATCCAAACCGTGTCTGTGTATTAATTTTTTTAAAAATTTATGTATATTGTATCTGTGTCCCTGCATCATAGGTAGTAATGGTATCAGTGTTCCCATGTATAATCCATTATCCACGTAACCCAAGTTGACATAAAACTTACTAGTTGCAAATACTCTTGGAAAAGACATGGACTAAACGTACATTTTGTAGTATGCGCAACCTACTCCGATCCATTTCAACTTTTTTCTGGGTTAAATACGAAATGTCTCTTGAATTTTTCCTACTGTGGCATGTACGTACTCCTTAAATTGAAAAGGTATCAATATAGTCCCTCATGAAAATTCATAATTTATGCCAAATTCTTCCATCCAAATACAACCTTACAATATTTAATCACTATATTAACTTACTCGATGGTTCTTTTTTTTTTTTTAATGAATTTATCAAATTTAGTTTTCAAAATTAACAAATTATTTAAATCTTGTAATTTGTTAATTACAAATTAAGAACCATTATAATTATTTAAATCTTATTTAATTAAATCTAATCAACTAACAAATCATTTGAATCTTGTAATTTGTAAATTTATAACTTATAAATTAATAAAGTCTTTAATTTAAATTATTAAAATCAACAAATTATTGATTTAAACTTATAACATTTTGTATTTTCCAATTGTATCAATTAACAAATCCTATTTAACTAAATCTTGAATGAAATTTATAAGTTTTGCATTTTCTTATAAATCTTATAAGTTCAATAATAAAAAAAGAGAACTCACCAAGGAACTTCATTTGGTGCTTAAATATTGTAAAGTTGTGTTTGGGTTAGAGCATTTGGCATAACTCATGAATTTTAACGAGAAACTATTTTGGTACCTTTTAAAGTTTAGCGGGTTTATACGACAGATGATAATAGAAATAGTTCAAGGGGTCAATTTGTATTTAACCCTTTTTTTTTTAACAATTGCAAATAATTTTTTTTTTTTGGTTACAACAATTGCAAATAACGAAACTCATATTTTTCACGATCCCAAGTTGTCGGTGGAATATACCATTTGTTCAAGATATTAGAGGTATTTGGGTTCTATTCCCATCGAAAGAGTGTAATTTTTTTCTACTTTTATATTAGTTGTTAGCTGAATGTAATAGTCGGCAGTTGATTGTAATTTGTCCGCAATTTGATATTCATAATATGTAACATGTAAAATCGATTCGTTAAAAAAAAAAAAAAAAAGTTGTCGGTGGAATATAAACATATATCCACTCTATTTACACCAAAATTTCTGAAAATTTAACAAGTGGTTCCCCTCTCCCTCAATTATTTCTATCAAAAAAAAAAACTGAGAATCTTCAAGATTAATGTTGTTGAATGGCAGATGCAACAATTCTAGCCCAACACTTCAAATGTTTCTTCATATCCGCAGCAGTAGTAGAAACCCTATGTATTGACGGATAATCATACCTTTCCATAATCCACGCCTCAGATAAATACGGCCTCATTGTTACACCCTTTCTCTCTTCTCCACCGTCTTTAAAATCATCATATTCTTCGTTAATGGTATTTTTGCTTGTAAATTGATCATGATCATTAGAATTATAATCGCAATCGTAATCATTTTCGTCGTTTTTATACGCATGATCCAACCGCTGCAATCCAGGGATTAAGCTAATCAACTGTTTGTTCAAGTTATCTTTCTTGAAGATGAACCCTAATTCCATGAAACCCTTTACTTCTTCAACTTCAAGCTGCTCAAATAAGCTCTTGCAGCTCCTCCTTTTTCGCAATCTTTTTATCGAATATCCGAAATTTGTTGATTGTTTTTGAGCTGATGATGATATCGGTGATGTAAGATTTGAAGTAGTACTGGTTTCATGTCTAGTTTCCTTATTAAGATCATCATCACTTTCTTGGCTGCTGCTGCTCTCATCATCATCCTAAAAATATATAAATTTGATCAAAATTCAACCAAAATAAATATATACAAATATATATAGTAGCTTTTGTAAGTTAATATAGTGAAGAGGTACAAGGTTTTTTTCTTATAGTAATAATATATATACATATATGTGTATATCTATATATAGTACTTACCATATGTGGAGGAGTGATAACAGAAGCTAGTGGCTCTGAGATAATGTTTTTTGATGAATTTTCTGAGATGGGCAGGGGTATTTTAGGTATTTCACTGAAGGGGAATAAAGAGGGTTCTGAGAAAAGAATAATTTGGTGAAACCAGAGAGTATCCATGGCTCCTAGCAGGCATGTCACACAGTTCTCTGCTGCCATTTGTGTGTGTGTGTGTGATTTGGGGGGGGGGGGGGGGGGGGGGTAGATGTGAATTTACTTAAAGAATAAGGATTAAATAGTGAATTGTGATGAATGGGGTGTGGTTGTAGTGAGAAAGGAATCAATAAATGAATTTGTGGAAATAAATAAATGTGTTGTGGTGGGGGGTCCCTGGAAAATGTGTGGTCATGAATCTTGGAACTATCTATCCCACAACATTCACATGTTTAATGACCATTTTGTCCTACATGTTTTTGTTCTTGAAAAATGTTGCACCTTTATGCTCCTTCACTTTCAAGAACTCACATGGGTTTGAAGTTGCTGAATTCTGACGATTCAATTTGAAAAGAGAAACAATGTGAAATGTATCCTTAACTTTGAAGTTCTTTTAGTGCACATTGATTTTGATTTTCTAAAATGAAAGAGTGGAAGAGCTCATTAATCGGTTTGGATATTTGATTTGTAAAAATGATATTTCATCTCGTATTCCACTTTATATATGCAGTGAAAAAATTGAGCCGAGGCAATCCTTCCAGTTCGCTCTGCTTTACAACATTGCTTCACATTGTAATTCTAATTGTCATTGTAGCACATGTGTAGCCCAACCCATAAGTGTCATTCCGTCTTCCTTGAATACATCACTGGAAATCGTTCATGCAACTTTTTCTTTCTTTAGGAGCCATTGTTTTTTTGGAGGGATGCATTAAACAGTTGAAATCCAGTGTTTCACTAAGGCCTTGTTTGTTTATGTTTTCAAATCCCATTTTCAGTATTCTGGATCACAAAATCCTAAAAATTCACACTTCAAACTATTTTCAACCAAATTCATCATTTTTCAAATTCACTTTCTCATTCTCCAATATAACTACCTATCAATCACCACATCCATCATTTCACACAATCATCAATCAATATTCATTTACTTTACACTACTTTTCTCTTTCTCTTTCATATTTTTTATTCAATCAACCTATTACACATCAACTAATCATTATTGATTAGACACATTTTACAAATTTCAACCAAATTTAAAAACATAAACAAACACACCAACATATCACATCAAACTCACACGAATATTCATAATACGCGTTCCCCGAAAAAATTTCAAGATTTAAACTCAAAAACATAAACAAACAAAGCCTAAGGTTTCTAATAGCGGTTCCGAATTCAAGTTGATCCTATTACGGGCACCTCAAATTACATGAGCAAACATTTGAATTATTTAAAGTAAACACATAAGTCTCACAACAATGGGCATTTGGTCTAGTGGCATGATTCTCGCTTAGGGTGCGAGAGGTCCCGAGTTCAATTCTCGGAATGCCCCTTTCATTTTATAATCTTTCATTCCCTATTGGGCCTAGACATTTTAGCCCAATATTTATGGGCCTTAAATCATATCTTTTTGGGCTCTCCTTCTTTAATTTCAAGCTAATTGGATTGTCAAGTTTGGCTCTTTTTTTGTGGGTTTCCAGTAGATTACTCACTAGAATTATGACTTTCACAGTTTTTTGGTAACGGATGATTCAATATTTAGATTAATATATTTTGAGTAAATCGGTTACATGATACTTATCATAGGATGCAATTTTGCTACCAAGATACTCATTTATCGTTTTGTGAGGTGTAATTTTTGAATGAATCGAATGCAATAATTTTGATACCTCCCGAGTACTCTTGATATAGGAGATATGGATGGTGAAATCCCTTGAATCCAAGTCCTGGCGTGATTTTTTCCCCATTCAAATGGTTTTTAATTTTTTCACTGGTTTTTATGTGAAAATAAAAAATATGGTTGGAGAGTTTATGTAAATATTTGGATATATCTATATGTATATATAGGTACATTTGTTGTAATCAAGTGTTATAGACATGCTTGCTCCAAAAATAAATAAATTCGAGACATTGAAAAATGACCCAAGTGAAATAAAGCGTTCTCAACGCTTAATATTTTTTTCAATGTATAATAGTTAATGGTGAAACACTGCAACTCATATTCTTTTTATGTTATATGATATTAATTGAAGAACAATTAGTAGTTTTATGTGTAATTATATTAATCGAAGAAATAATAGTAGCTAAATACATATTAGGATTTATAGGTACTTCAATAGGATGGGTTGAAAAATCAGTATATTTTTCTGCCAAAATAACATAAATAAGCGAGACTTTGACTTTTAATATTAATGAAAAATGAAAAATGGATATTATTATTAGGCCTGTATGAGCCGATTTTAAGGTAGCCCAAGCTCAAAATCATGGGGCTTGAATATTATATATAGAAACTCAGTTCATAAACTTTTTTTTTGTAGCCTGGCTCAAACTCGGCTCACGTTTCTTACAAGATTCGAGCTTATATTGGGACGCCCACACCATCTATTTTTTCTTCTTCACAAAAGCAGCATCCAATAATACATACTAAGAGACTAACTCAAAAGCATCATCCAATAATACATACTAAGAGACTAATTTTGAATAATACACTAAATAAAATTTACAATAATAAATATATATAATTTCAAAGTTTTATTAATGAAGTCTACGACAATGATTATAAAAACTTAGAGTTTTCCCCAATATATACCAGATGACATAAAAAAATTGAAAGATTTTTCTTTAAAAAAAATTTAATCCACTTAAATCCTATAAGTTAAGTTAAAAGTAACTTTAGTATTATGACAACAAAGCATTATATTAGAAGTTAAAGTTATAGTTCGGGTTGAACTTAATAAAGTTTAAGCCCAACTCACAACTCTATCGAATTTAATTTGTAAGCTTAAATTTGGCCTTTCTCACATTCATTTAAGCTCAACTCAAATATAATCGGGCCGAATAATTGAGCTTTGGATAAACTCAACTCAATTGACAATTGTATCTATTAGCGAACACCATGCAGTGCATACCACGACGCTCCTAAATCACTGTAGAGTTAATTAGTCATCCACTTGTCCATTTTAAGTAATATCACGTAGAACTCTTTGAATCTTTTTTCAAGTAGCCGATGGACTTTTTTGCTCCTTCTTTACGCTACTATACGACTTTTATTACTATACGATATACTATATGCATCTTCCCTCTTCGTTTAGTTTGAAACATTTTGCTTTCTTAATTAACACGATAATAAATTGGTTAAATCTATAATTTTCTATTTGAATTTTGAATGTAAAAGATGTAGATCTCGTTGTCTTACATGAGTATATTATGAGCTGACGATCATTGTTTTTAAAATGCTTGATCCATTGAGACTGCAGTGAGCAAGTCGAGCTATGAAGTCCCGTAAACTTTAGCAATAGAAACATTCTATTATAGTTAATTTTGTTATTTTTATTTATTCGGGTAGCGATTAACTTTAGCAATAGAAACATTGTATTATAGTTAATTTCGTTTCTTTTTTTAATTCAGGTAGCGATTAACTTTAGCAATAGAAACTTTCTATTATAGTTAATTTCGTTTTTTTTTTGTTTATTCGGGTAGCATATATAAGTTTGATCGGACCTAGTCAAAGAATGTTTTCACTTTTCATTAACCACTGATCTAATCAAACTGGATATGCTATCCTAACCGTTTGATGCAACTCTTTTATTTAAAATTTCCTGTTAATTATGTTAATATAGGGTTGTGGCCAAGTGGGTGTTGCGTAGCCATAGCTTATTCACTTCCCTAGGTTTTTCGGGTAAACTTGGTTTGACAATTACGTTTAATTACAAGTATTAAACTCCCCAAAGTCTAGTTAGTTAAATACACAACGAAAAGTGCTCGTCATTAAATTCACAAGAGTATATTACAAAATTTTCTTGAAATTTACGATGAAAGATTGGCTAAAAAGTACAGAAACATAAAATAAACGGATTCGCAAGAGTATGAGTATAATACCAATACAGACGAATTATCCAAGAATGAAAATACGACTTATTTTCATATAAATTTGAAAGATATATTACTTGTACTTGCTTTTGTCTTATAAAAACAATATTTCATACAAAGTCAATAATTGACAATCATTAATATTTTGATAAATTATCGACGTTCATAGTTTTTTAATTAATTATATAATACTCAATTAGTACTTATAAAAATTAATTAAAAAATTGTTTTTCATTTTGTTGCCAAAATTAGAGCATTATTCATCAATTATAACGCATGTACTAAATGATTTCTCTAAAAAATACGAGTGTTATTTGTTTCATTCATTATGCATATGAAAAACAGAATTATTTTTCAATTATATGTATGCATATTATACAGGTATAATACGAATTTTAACTCACAGAGTTTCCAGTACATGAAATTTAATACATTCATATGGCCTTTATTGTCTCAACGTGAAAATTGAAAATGTACTTTATTGTAATAGGACATTCTATGTTATATGGGTAAATGTACACATACCCTGTGAACGTAAATCGGTAGCAAGACGTACGATAATTGTTTGTGTTTCATGAAATGGTAACAAACAACAAATGGTATTTAGATATTAGATCGATTCTGTCTTTTACCTTTAGCTACGTATTCTTTGGCTGCTCAGTGAGAGAGATGGAGAATATTTATGTATAAACTTAAAATTAGATTTTGACCCAAAAAAAAACAAACTTTCCCAGATCTTGCACAATATTCTGTTGATCCAATATATTTACAGTTTCTTTTTATTAAATATAAAAAGGGAAATTTGGAGAAAATCCATATACATGAGATCAAATTTGAGCACATTTTTTAGTCCTCCAACAAGTCAGAAGTCAATTTCTCCTAGATTTCCCTCAAATATTTCTTTTCTTCCCCCTCATTTACTAAGGCCTATAACTCCCTACTGAGTACTGAGTACCCCCCACCCCCCACCCAAAAAAAAAAAAAGAATAATTCTTCAAGTTCCATACATATTAAGGTTCAAAAGATGAATATATCATAGAATTTCATTTCAATTTTCTACAACTTTCCAAGGTTATTTCCTTTTCAATAACAAGGGATGGCGGCAGGTGGTGATCGATCTCTCGAAGAAACGCCAACTTGGGCAGTTGCAGTTGTATGCTTTGTGCTTGTAGCAGTTTCAACTATTATAGAACATCTACTTCACCTTATAGGAAAGGTAAAATTTCTTATAAATTTGCATAGCCAATGACAAACATTAAGAATCAAAATGAATTTCTCACACAAATTGATCTAATAAAAGTTGTATTTGTATATACTCTCTTTGTTTTTCCAGTGGTTAACAAAGAGAAACCAAAAAGACCTATATGAAGCACTTGAAAAGGTTAAATCAGGTTGGTCAATTATTAATTTTCATAAGCATATAGATCTTTATTTTGATTAATTAAGCTCAGATAATTTAATTATTATATGTTTTATCTTTTTTATATCCTCCTCAGAGCTCATGCTACTAGGATTCATGTCATTGCTGTTAATAGTAGGACAAGGGCCTATATCAGAAATTTGTGTATCAAAGAAAATTGGGAATTCATGGCGTCCATGTGATGGAAAACACGAACAGGACAAATACAAAGAAGACGAAAATGCAGACCTCGATGATAATGGCCGAAGGAGGCTGCTGCTTGCATATTTGGAATCCGGTGGGACCCAGAGACGTCTTCTGGCTGCTGGAGGAGACGACAAATGCTCAGACAAGGCATGATCAGTTATTACTTAGCTTTTATGAAGAAAAAAAAAGAACATATTTTTTTATTAATACTTGGCGGGATATTTTACAGGGAAAAGTTCCATTTGTGTCCTCTGGTGGCATCCACCAGTTGCATATATTCATCTTTGTGTTGGCTGTTTTTCATGTGGTTTGCTGCTTAATCACTCTGGCTTTAGGGAGGGCCAAGGTAATATATATATATATATATATTCTCACTTACATATTAATGTTCGTTTAATTTTTCCTTTTCCTGTTTAGTTATATATGTCTTGTTTGGCCATAGATGAGGAGATGGAAAGCATGGGAAAAGGAAACAAGAACAGCTGAGTATCAATATTCCCATGGTACATCCTACTTCACAATTCGAGCAATTACTATAAAGTATTATATAGAACTTTTTTCCTCCATTTTCAACTTTTTTGTGCTATTTCAAAGGCAAAAGAGCTAAAACTGAAAATAAGATGTGTCACAGATCCAGAGAGATTCAGATTCGCAAGGGATACCTCATTTGGTAGAAGGCATATGAGCTCTTGGAGTCAGTCTCCCTTCTTTATTTGGGTGGTAATATGGAGAAGAAGAGAAGTTGCATCTTTTGCTAGTTTTTTACGCATCATTGAAAAATTACAGTACTTACTAGTTTTTATGCAATCTTTTAACTTCTAACTTTTCAGGTATGTTTCTTTAGACAATTTGTTAGAACAGTTCCAAAGGTGGATTATTTGACTTTGCGCCATGGATTTATTACCGTAAGTCAATTAGCTTAATTAGTGCAGTTTCAATTCTATTTCCTTTTTTGACAATATGATTAAGTTTGATATTGTTGTATGAACTTAACAGGCCCATCTGGCACCACAGAGTCAGACAAGTTTTGATTTCCAGAAGTACATCAAAAGGACACTCGAGGAAGATTTCAAAGTTGTTGTAGGCATCAGGTCTGATATATATTACCTAAGTTAGTGTCACAGGGGTATTTTTCGAGCCTAAATTTCTCGCACCAAAACACCACCGTGCGGCCTGATTTTCCCACAAAACCAGTCAGCCTTCCGATCCTCACAAATTCACTCGTTTATGAGGGAGGTTAGAGAGAATTCAAATCACACAAACAATCACAATTCACACACAATATATGCTGAAATGTAAAGGCAACAACAATTTACGGCCAAAGCCAACCTTATATTTTATTACCACAATAGAATACAAGGAATCCCAAAATTGCACTCTCTCTACTCTAATTTTCGTACAAGACAAATCAGAGTAATTAAATACACTCAGGAGTTGTGATGGACATCCCCCATCACTAGGATTTTCGGCCAACAAGTAAGGAACATGTGTCCGGCGGTTTTCATCCACTAAAACCGCCCATAACTGCCTTTCCCTCCACTTTCAGCTTTCAAATCCCGTCCATATTCAGCAGCTTGGCTTGGTCAATGCTCCATAACTGCCTCACATGTTTTTCACATGACCCGACGTCCACTCGTCGGGTCGCCCAACTGCCTGGCCCCGTTCGCGCCCAGTCTGCCGAATCTGCCGAGCCAGCCTGCCGAGTCTTCCGAGTGCTCTCGGCACCGGGCCGAGTTTTCTCCACGCTGCCTAATTCTCTCGGCACCCTGCCGAGAACTCTCGCACGCTGCCGAGTGTTCTCGCAGGCTGCCGAGTTTTCTCGGCAGTTAACCAATTTCTCGGCCAAGGGCCACCCTGGCCGCACGCCGGGTGCCCATCCTGCACATGTTGCCCACAAATTGCCACAATCTCACACTTCCTCGGCCAAGTCCTCTTTGTCTCGAGTCCGTGCCCACTATTGCCCGCAACTTATTCAACTTGTGCCCACTTGTATCGTGTACCGTCTTTAAACCGGTCCGTGTCCCGATACCCACACGCAGCCTTAACCCATTGTGTCGCCCATCTCGACACCCGTCGCCTCGCTTGGCACGTAGGCTGGCCGTACCAAGCCACCCGACGTTCTAAGGGGCTAACAAACTTCCCCCACTAACGTTACTCGATGTCCTCATCGAGTCCCCGTCATCATCCATCTTCTTTCTCTTCAAATTTGAACCAACAGCATCCTCCTCATCAAGAATCTGAATTGCGTTCAACACTTGAAGTCCACCAAGTCGTGCCGCCTCGGCACTTTCACTAGCATCTTTGTTCGTATCCGCCATCAAAGCATTTAACCGCTCTCGCTTTGGACAATCCCGCATTCTATGATCCAAAGACCCGCATATGAAACAGCCCTTTCGAGGTTTACTCGCACTCGTTGGGGTCTTTTCATCATGTGTCTCCTGGTTCTTAGAATCTCCTTTGGTAAAATTTCCAGCCCCGTTGCCCGTGCTCCTCTGTTTTATTTCCGAACACCGGACTTCGATCCCACTGAAATCAACCAAGCTATCCGCAGCCGCAAAAGCCGAAGGTAAGTCTTTGACGCCCTGCCGCCTCAACTCGGCCTGAGCCCAACCTTGCAAACCCGCCATGAAGTTAAACAGCTTATCCTCCTCGGACATCTCCCTTATATCCAACATCAACGAACTAAACGCATTCACATAATCCCGCACCGCCCCTGTATGCTTTAAATTTCGCAGGGACTCCCTTGCAAGCCAAGACGAATTGCAAGGGAGGAATTGTGCCTTCAATTCCTTCTTCAGCGCCTCCCAAGTCTCAATTCTCCCTCGGTTGGCAGCAACATCATCCGACACACGGGATCGCCACCACAGTTTGGCGTCCCCAACCAAAAACATACTTGCCATAGAAACTTTTTCAGCATCCGACACTCTAGCCACCTGAAAATACGTCTCCATGTCCCACAAGAAGTTTTCAAGTTCTTTGGCGCTTCTCATGCCACCAAAGGATTTAGGATCAGGCACCCTTAACTTGGACGAAGGCCCACCATCACCCGACACCACACTGCCGGTAGCCCTCTTCAACACACTGATTTCCACATTAACCGCATCAAGCTTCATATCAACCGCATTCGTTAAGATACTGATATCCTCAGCCAGCGACACCATTCTTCCTTCAATGAACGAAGGAATTTCGTCCATTGATTTGCCCCATTTCTCAACCCGTTCTTCCAAGTCTTGAAACTTCTGGAAAATGGCAACCATGGGAGTCTCCAGCGGTTGTCCAAGTAATGCCTCGGTCCTTTGCACTCGGGCCTCCAAGGCCACAAGTCTATCACGCACAGAATTCGGATCTGCCATGATTTTCATGAACTTTTCAGTTCTGCAGCGGAAGTATACCGAACCAAAACGTCACCGATGGTGAATCAGAACCCAACCGGGCTCTGATACCAACTGTCACAGGGGTAATTTTTCGAGCCTAAATTTCTCGCACCAAAACACCACCGTGCGGCCTGATTTTCCCACAAAACCAGTCAGCCTTCCGATCCTCACAAATTCACTCGTTTATGAGGGAGGTTAGAGAGAATTCAATCACACAAACAATCACAATTCACACACAATATATGCTGAAATGTAAAGGCAACAACAATTTACGGCCAAAGCCAACCTTATATTTTATTACCACAATAGAATACAAGGAATCCCAAAATTGCACTCTCTCTACTCTAATTTTCGTACAAGACAAATTAGAGTAATTAAATACACTCAGGAGTTGTGATGGACACCCCCCATCACTAGGATTTTCGGCCAACAAGCAAGGAACATGTGTCCGGCGGTTTTCATCCACTAAAACCGCCCATAACCGCCTTTCCCTCCACTTTCAGCTTTCAAATCCCGTCCATATTCAGCAGCTTGGCTTGGTCAACGCTCCATAACTGCCTCACATGTTTTTCACATGACCCGACGTCCACTCGTCGGGTCGCCCAACTGCCTGGCCCCGTTCGCGCCCAGTCTGCCGAATCTGCCGAGCCAGCCTGCCGAGTCTTCCGAGTGCTCTCGGCACCGGGCCGAGTTTTCTCCACGCTGCCTAATTCTCTCGGCACCCTGCCGAGAACTCTCGCACGCTGCCGAGTGTTCTCGCAGGCTGCCGAGTTTTCTCGGCAGTTAACCAATTTCTCGGCCAAGGGCCACCCTGGCCGCACGCCGGGTGCCCATCCTGCACATGTTGCCCACAAATTGCCACAATCTCACACTTCCTCGGCCAAGTCCTCTTTGTCTCGAGTCCGTGCCCACTATTGCCCGCAACTTATTCAACTTGTGCCCACTTGTATCGTGTACCGTCTTTAAACCGGTCCGTGTCCCGATACCCACACGCAGCCTTAACCCATTGTGTCGCCCATCTCGACACCCGTCGCCTCGCTTGGCACGTAGGCTGGCCGTACCAAGCCACCCGACGTTCTAAGGGGCTAACAGTTAGCATCAAACATATATTTTTCATAATCAAACTCAATATCGTCCAATGTTAATACAATGAATAGATATAAATAAAGTGTAATCAAGCTAACAGCCTTTTTATTTTATTTTTTCAGTCCTCCACTTTGGTTCTGTGCAGTACTATTCCTGCTGTTTAATACCCATGGTAAGCAAAGCTCTTATTCTCCAGTTATGTTTTCAGATAGTTCGCCGAGATTATTATAATGCAAAAAATGACTATTTCATGAAAACAATTATAATATGATTCTTGAATAAGCTAAAATGGGTTCCTCAAGAAGTTATTTTCTTGTTTGTTCTATGACGGAAACAGGCTGGCGCTCCTATCTGTGGCTACCTTTTGTCCCACTCATTGTAAGCTTATTCTAGCCTAATCATTCTTCTCATTTTAGCTGATAATCGTCAATATCCTAATGTAATGCCTCCATAGATTATCTTGTTAGTGGGCACAAAGCTTCTAGTTATCATCACCAAAATGGGCTTAAGGATTCAAGAAAGAGGAGAAGTGGTTAAGGGGACCCCTGTGGTTCAACTAGGTGATGACCTATTCTGGTTCAACCGCCCCCGTATACTGCTTTACCTCATCCATTTTGTATTTTTTCAGGTACTTCAAGTTAAATGCTTATGAGATGTATTTTATTTAAGAATTATGATTCCATCAACTTTGAGACACTGAGCCAAACCTAATATTTTTCACCTGTGTTTTACTCTTATAGAACGCATTTCAGCTAGCCTTCTTTGCTTGGGCTTGGGTAAGCATTTTCATATGTAGTTGACCATATTCAAGATATCAGCTTTGATCTTGTGATTACCTGATGAAGATATAACCATCAACATCTTACAGTATGAATTTGGGATGCGGTCTTGCTTCCACGAAAACATCGAAGACGTGGTGATCAGAATATCAATGGGGTGAGTTGAGTATTTCCTTAAAATCTGAAATTTTATAATATCATTTCAGAAGTTAAAAATAGCTGCAAATTCAACACAACAAATATGCTGATATTATTTTTCATCTTGTTACCTATAGGGTACTAGTACAAATAGTCTGCAGCTATGTTACTCTTCCACTGTATGCCTTAGTCACACAGGTGATTAGAAATTGAGATTCCCAACCTTATGTATCTGTAGCATCCTCTTCATTATTTATTGTAGCAGCCCTTTGGTTATACTGACTGGTTCTGTTTCTACAACAAACAGATGGGATCAAATATGAAGCCAACAATATTTAATGAAACAGTAGCTAAAGCGCTACGTTCATGGCACCAAACTGCAAGGAAGCAGATAAAGAAAAACAGTCACTTGGGCTCAGTTACACCAACTTCAAGTAGGCCAAGTACTCCACTTCATGGCATGTCCCCTGTTCGTTTGCTTCGTTACTACAGTAGCGAAGCTGACAGCATAAATGCTTCTCAAAGAATTTCTAATTTTGGAACTGAGCATTGGCCAGTACAACAAGACGACATTCCATGGTCTTACCACAACAGAACTGATGAACACATTGAAGAAGAGATGGAGACTCGAGAACAGCCTGAGCATCTAAGTGCTGAGCCCCATCACTTTCATCATGAGGTTAATGTAGCTGATTTTTCATTTGAAGAATACTCAAAAGTTTGAATACTTGCAAGGAAAGCGGCAGATTAGCATTTAGGCATTCGTTTCTAATGAGCAATTTCAATGTATAACAAGATAGAATAGAGCAAAGTATAAAGCATAGTGAAATCATAGATGAATTCATAATACTGTCTCCGGGTGAAGACAAATGAAATATTGTGCTATTCCAGAAACTTTTTCTGTATTTAAACTTCACTTGATAAACGGTCTAACAGTTGAAGCAAACATATTCAACCAACTGAACTAACAAGTTATGACATTCGAAGTATTATAAACATAAATAATAAGTGGATATGCCAGTTTCCTACAGCGGTTGTACGCAATCACTTGAAAGCGATTCAACAAATATTGGACATCACCATATTAATGCAACATACCAAAACTAACCAGAGATTACACAGACAGAAACTTGCTACAATTTTCGAATCGATACGAATCAAACTGGCCTATGAAAGCATCAAACACCAAAACTAATGCATTGATACGACTCATACAGACATAAAAAAAAAAAAAAAATCAATCCTACGACACTCGAAATTCTAATTGAATGGTTTTATTTTCGAGGATTCTTCATCCATGTTCATTCTAAATCAAGATTCACCTAAGCAAAGTAGCAAACAAAAGCAAATGAACATAAGTCAAATTTTCATTCATCCAAGTATAAAAGCGGATACATCAATTTGCATTCACCAAAATCAAATCTGCTCCTAACTCGATAAAATCGAACCAACACAACACCGCATTCCAGTACGTCCTTACTTCCTCTTCTGAGTCTTCGCCGCCTTACCACGCGCATGAATCTCCTTCTTGTTCGCTCGCCGCGGTCGTAGTTCCCCCAATTTATGCCCCACCATATGCTCCGTGATACGGAAAGGCACGTGCTTCTTCCCATCGTGAACGGCGACTCGATGCCCCACCATATCCGGAATGATCGTCGAAGCCCTAGACCACGTCTTAATCAATTCTTTCTTCGAATCCTGATTGAGCTGCTGAATTCGCTTCATCAAGTGATTGGCGACGAACGGGATCCGCCAGCTGGTACCGCCGCCGCGGAGGCGGAGGACGAGATGCAGCGTTGATTCCTTCTGAATGTTGTAATCGGCTAGGGTTCTGCCGTCCTCCAACTGTTTTCCGGCGAAGATGAGGCGCTGCTGATCCGGCGGAATTCCTTCCTTGTCTTGAATCTTCGCCTTGACATTGTCGATCGTGTCGGAGCTTTCGACTTCGAGAGTGATTGTTTTGCCGGTTAGGGTTTTCACGAAGATCTGCATTTTTTCCTCTTTTTCGATTTGTGAAGAAAGACAGAGCAGATGAAGGGTTTTAGCACTAGCGTTAATTACATATATTCACCCCGAAGTTTCCTAAATTCGAGATTCCCCCCTTACCTTTTTTTTTTGTTTTTAAAAAAAAAAAACAGCCAACTTGCATTAAAACTCAAACAAAAAACTGACAACCAAAATGATCAAGGTACTACATTGCCTCGAGAAAACAACAACACGACTTATCAAACAAGCTACTAACCCCCGGAAACAGACTATCATTATTTTATCTCACGAGTTAAGCCCTATAACTCGTGCAATGTCAACAATAAACCGACTACATAACCCATTTAGCAAGTTATTGTCGATCATCTCTAACCAGTTAGTTTGGAGAGTCAGGTGTCGAACACCCCCTTGGGTCGTCACTCGGATGAGGTATGGTTCAGAAAGACGAAGGTCATTATTCTCATCACGTGGAAATCCAACTCATAATCTAACCGGCGAGCTTCACAATAAGCGAAAACCAAATGCGACCCAACTAATAACAACTCGGCATAAATTATGACGCCAAGGACCAAGTCTCAACCATACTTAAATAAATCAATTAATAACCAACAAAATTTGACAAGGACAGCTCCTTCCCATAGCATTGAATGATAGTCTGCACCAGAAAACAAACTAAACAATTGGTTAGTAAAAAATATGCATGAATGTATCTCCCACGGTCAACCTTTATCAAACTTAGCACCAATTTTTGCCAACCCTCACCAAACCTGTTTCGAATGAATTTTGTAAAATCAGCAGCAGGGTTAAACGCAAAAGAAAATTCAAGTGCACAACGAGAATTAACACTATAAAAATTATAAAAAAACCTATGCATGAAAAACAACGAGATTCCCCCTTACATAATATGATTTTTGGAAAAATTATTAAAGCCCTCCTAAAATAATTTTTTATATTGAAAAACTCATAAAAATATTTTCAATTTCAAGATCATATTCTATAAACTTTTCATATTAAGAATTGAAAAAATTAGGATTAACAACTTTTTAAACTAAACTACTCCTTCTTTATTAAGTTAATAATTGATCAATTGTTTTTTTTACTGAAATCTTTTTATTTTAATTCTTTCAATTTGTTAAATCGTATAATACGAATTTTACTTTTAAATATTAATTTTTACTGTTTTTATATAATTTATTTTAATATGGTAATCATACATCTATAAATATGTTTTTAATTTATTTTAAAATTATTGAATGATTTGAAAATTTAAAATTAAAATTATATTTAATATCAGTTATCAGAATAAAGTTCTAAATAAATAAATTCATTGCAAAAGTATAATTAACTAATTTTAATCAAGATGGTTAGAGGTAATTAAAAAATTGATGGAGTGAATTTTTTGAACTAACAAATACTATCATGGTTTTTTTAAATTTAAAACTTTATTTTAAGAGTTATTTAATAATTTCCGCATGGTTTTTTATGAATGGCATATTACATTTACATCCGCACCCCTTTGAGTTACCTAATTACAAATACATTCTTGTTTTTCCCTTAAATTACCTATACACCCTATTGTTTGGCACAATTAAGAAATCCTACACGGGAAAAGCTCAAATTAGCTATCTACCCTTACAAAATTATGGAAATAAATATAAGGGATAACTATAATAGTATATTTATTTTTTACCTGAAAAAAATGATACGATAACTTATTTTCCAAATTTATTAGTCAACTCTAAAAAGAGATGAAAATTGGAAATTCAGCCAATGAGTAGAACTAGGAGGGTACAATTAGTGATGTATCAGGAGGGTGGGATCTAGCGTAGGGATGTAAGTTGAGCCGAGCCGGCTCGCGAGCCTGGCGAGCCGGCTCGACTCGAACTCGAGCTTCACGAGCCCGAGCTCGAGCTCGAGCCTGTTTGTCTCTGCAAAAAGCTCGCGAGCCCGGCTCGCGAGCTTCTTCATAATTTTTATATATATATTTATTTTTATATTTAAAATATTTTTATATTATAAATATTAATTATATATATTAAATATTAAATATATAAATATTAATTATATATATTAAATATTAAATATATAAATATTAATTATATATATTTGATACACCCGTAAATAATTATGACGTGATATTGGGCTTTACCAAAAGATGGGCTCACCAAAAGAATGATATAGCAGGCTAAAGGCAAAAAGGAGGCCCAAGTAGATACGTATGCTCAGGGGGCCTTGGGGGAAAGGCTTGAGGGAAGCCTAGAGGTCAAAAGAATGGCTAAACGAAATGATGAGGAGCATGGATCGAGAGGGATAGCTCGAAGGACCAATGGAGAGCATGGATGAAGAAGGGTAGCTTGGAGGTCTCACGGAGGGCACGGGCTAAGAATGATAGCTATAGAAGAGATAAGATTGGATGAGGATTAAATCGTATCCAATCCCAACCTATATCCCTCAAAAGAGGGAGAATAATTCAATATTCCCCCAAATAAGGGAAAAATCGCCCAACTCCAACCAAAAAGGGGGGGGGGGGGGGAAATTCGACCATGGTGGCCTATATATATTAGAAAATTTATCCATTGTAAGGTTAGATTGAGAATAAGAGAAAAAAGTGTAATATCCTTGTGTTCTTCATTTTCTCTCAAGAGAAAGTAAAAAGGCAATGAAAGAAGATTTGAATGTTCTTCTATATGTTTTATAATAAAAAATTTATTATTATTTCAAGAAAATTATTCGTTTTCTAAAAATTAGATTTCTCTATCTCATACAATTAAAATCGCATTTCAATTAGTACGATTTTCTTGGTGTAAAAACGAACCGCATCAAGTGGCGCCGTCTGTGGGAAATTACTGAGTTGAAGACGTGAGTATCGATGGCGACTGTTGGAGAAGATCAACGAATCCATGCTTCATCACCAGAGGGAAACCAAGTCATTCCAACCGCTGGAGTGGAGGCGAACTTGGCGATATCATCCGCCCCCATGGGGGACTTGGAAGTAGCTTTGGCCGATCCTCAAGCCTTGGGGCCACCGGTTCATGTGGCTTCACAGCCGCCCCTGACGATTCCTCCGGAGGCCAGAAACGATACCCTTCCTATCGTGTACGTGAGGAGGCATGCTAGAAGCATGGAATCGCCTTTGCCCGTTTCGCATCAAACAGTAGCAAGAGTGGTATCCGAGCCCACTGCTACCGGAGTTGGGATAGAATCTACACAAGCAGCTGCCTTGACACCTTTGCCATTGGGCGGGACGAGAGTTAGGCCTCCTGCCCCGGGCGTCGCCCAAACGATGCCTTTTCTGGTGTCGGCTATCAGAATGGCTTCCAATTGAATCTGTTCCGGGCTCCTGCTCCTCGGGTTCCTGCTCCTCAGGTATCCAATGTGGGAAACAACTTTTCAACTGCAGGGCTCCCGCGGGCTACAGCCCCTCAAGTGTCCCATATGGGAAACATTTTCCCTGGGATGTACAATCCGCAGGTTACAGCCCTCAGGTGTCCGATATGGGAAACATTTTCCCTGTGATGTACAATCCACGAGCTTCGGCCCTCCAGATGTCTAGTACAGGGAATGGTGTCCCAGCGATGTACAATTCGCAAGTTCCAGCGTTCCAGGTGACCAATATGGGAAATAGCGTCCCGGTGGCATACGATTTGCATGCTACAGCCCCCCAGATAGCTCATATGGGACCTAATTTCCTCACGACGCATGATCAACAAGCTTCAGCTTTCCAGGTGTCCCGTCTAGGAAATAGCCCCGGGGCTCCCTTATGCTCCTAGCGCGGCGGCTCTGCCCCCCTGGCTCTTGGTCAGGACGCTCCAATGAGGATGCCCCTTCCGGAGGCTGCGGTCTTCCATTCAGCAGAGGTGAGAAGTGAAGTTCACCCTGCGATACATGCCCAAGGGCTCCTACAATGATGGCCCCTTCGATGGATGCAAGGATGGTGTCCCCGCAGTTAACCATACCGCACGGTCCTCCAGTAAGAACGTCCTTGGCCTACGCGGCATTAACGAACCCGAGAGAGATGGGAAGAGGACCTCATAGCAATATGATGGAAAGGTTCGAGGGTATGCAAGAGGAGATGAGAGAAATGCGACAACGCCTGGGAGTTGGCGCCCATAATCCACCAAGGGGGGTCCCCTTTGGGCCCCAGATACTGGCTGACGAGCTACCCAACAACTTCAGGACACCTAGCGTGTCGGAATATGATGGATCATCGGATCCTAATGAGCACTTGTGGAAGTTTGAGAACAGTGCATTGCTGCACCAGTACTCAGATGGAGTTAAATGCCGAGTATTCTTGACCACTTTGACGCGGTCTGCTCAACAGTGGTTCAATCAGTTGGCTCCTAATTCTATCAATTCCTTTAGGGAGTTCAGCTCGATGTTCCTTCATCAGTTCGCCAGCAGTAAGAAGTATCAAAAGACTTCTCTTAGCTTGTTCAACATGCGACAAAAGGACAACGAACCTTTACGGGGGTATATTCAAAGGTTTAATACGGTGGCCTTAGAGGTACCATCAGCCAACGCGGATGTGCTGAGTAACGCATTTGCTCAAGGGCTCAAAGATGGAGATTTCTTTAGGTCACTAGCTAAAAAGCCAGCATCTAGTTTCGATAATCTGCTAGCCAGGGCAGAGAAGTATGTGAATATGGAGGAGGCCTCCAAGATGAAGGGGGTGGATCATTACCACCACCTAAGGACAGCAAGGATACCAAGTTTGTGCCTAAGCGACCTCGAGCTGAGGACAGACGCCCGAGGAGCGGCGGTACAATCAGTTCACGCCACTGAAGGTAGCACCATCGCAAGTGCTCATGGCCATAGAGCACAAGCAGTTTCATGTAAGATGGCCCGGATGCTCAAACGGGGCCCGTTACCCCAAATCAGACAGTTATTGCCGTTTCATAGAGAATACGGCCATCACACCAACGAATGTCGCCCATTTATTAAACGAGATCGAAAGGTTGATTGAGTGCGGGCGTCTCCAGGAGCTTATTTGTCGAGATCGGGAGAAGAGTTCTAGGATATTTGAGAGGAGCCCCTCCCCTCCAAAACGCCAGTATGACATAAATATTCCAGCCAGAGAAGGGGAGGACACACTTCCCCGAGGAAATCCTCAAGGCGGGCAAGGAAGAAACGTACCAGCAAAGGAAAAGGCGGTGGCCCGAAAAGGAGTCATCAATATGATATCCGGAGGTCCCACCGATGGGGATTCACATAGGGCAAGGCGAGCCCACGAGAGAGCCCTGCATGAAGTTGCCCATTGGGAAAGTGAAGGAGAAGTCGCTGCTGTGGGGGTGGAGCCATTAGTTCAATTTGGACCTGCCGATGGACAATACCTCCATCATCCACATCACGATGCGCTGGTGGTCACCGCCACAATTGCTAACTACGATGTTGAGCGTATCTTCATTGACAGTGGCAGTTCCGTCGATATCCTCTTTGAGGATGCATATAAGCAAATGGACCTGGGAGAAGTGAAGGTGGAGCAGGTAGACACTGCCTTATTCGGATTTGCGGGAGAGTCTATTCGCCCATTAGGACAAATACGACTCCCCCTGTCATTGGGAACTGAACCCTGGAGGAGAACAAAGATGATGAAATTCTTAATCGTGAAGGCTCCCTCAGCGTACAATGCTATTCTGGGAAGGCCTACGCTTAATGCTTTTCGAGCCGTCATCTCCACGTACCATATGAAAATCAAGTTCCCGGTGGGAGAGGGGGTTGGAGAAGTAAAGGGGAGTCAGCAAATGGCACGAAAGTGTTATGTGAGGGCCATACGAGCTGGAGAAAGGGCAGAAGGCATGGATATTGACCAGCCTGCTAGGTCAAGCATCCCGTCAACCGAAATCATGGCTGTAGAGGAAGAAAAGGTAGGGATACCCCTGTTACCAAGGGTGAAGCCCGTGGAGGACTTGGTTGACATAGAATTAATACCAGGGGATGGTAGCAAGGTGGTCCGAGTAGGCTCCCAATTGGAACCAGACCTTTTATCTCGCCTCCTGTGCCTACTCCGGGAGCATATGGACGTTTTTGCTTGGATGGCTGAGGACATTGGGTGCGTGGACCCATCCGTAGCGGTCCATCATCTCAATGTATTTCCCTCGGCTAAGCCGGTCAAGCAGAAAAGGCGGCACTTTGGACCAGAAAAGGATAAAATCATACAGAGTGAAGTGGACAAGTTATTGGCCGCCGGACATATTAGGGAGATCCAATTCCCTGAGTGGATAGCCAATGCCGTTTTGGTGCCCAAGAGTGGGGGCAAGTGGAGGATGTGCATTGATTTCAGGGATCTCAACAAAGCCTGCCCCAAAGACTGTTATCCGCTGCCAAGGATAGATCAGTTGGTGGACTAAACCTCAGGCTGCGAGCTCCTTAGCTTGATGGATGCTGCACAAGGATATCACCAGATACCATTGGCCATGGAGGACCAGAAGAAAGTTAGCTTCATCACTGCGTTCGGAACGTATTGTTACGTAGTGATGCCCTTTGGGCTGCGTAATGCTGGAGCTACCTACCAGAGGGTCATGGATAAGATGTTCAGGAATCAGCTAGGGCGAAACATGGAGGTCTACGTGGACGACATGCTTGTCAAAAGTCGCAAGGCATGTGATCATATCAACGATTTAGCAGAGGCATTCAAGGTCCTAAGACGTTACCAGATGAAGCTTAACCCAGCTAAGTGTGCTTTTGGAGTTAGAAGCGGGAAATTCCTTGGATACCTGGTGACCGAGAAAGGAATAGAAGTGAACCCAGAAAAAGCCAGAGCTATCCTGGAGATGAAACCCCCTACTAATCGGAATGAGGTGCAAAGATTGACTGGGAGAATTGCAGCATTGGGGCACTTCATCGCCCGACTTGGAGAGCGGAGTTTCCCCTTTTTCAAGCTTACGAGAAAGTCAAATCGATGTCTATGGGACGAAGAGTGCCAAGCCGCTTTCAGGGAGCTGAAGGAGTACCTGGCCCATTTGCCTTTGTTGACAAAACCAGTGCAGGGGGAAACCCTATATTTATATTTAGCCATCTCAGAGCATGCCGTTAGCTCTGTGCTTATACGGGAAGAAGGGAAGGACCAAAAACCTATATATTATGTAAGCCGAACGCTGCGAGGTGCTGAATCTAGATACTCCGAAATTGAGAGGGTTGCATTCGCCTTGGTGGTTACTGCAAGAAAGCTGAGGCCTTATTTCCTCGCATATCATGTGGAAGTTCGTACCAACTACCCTTTGAAGCAAATCTTAGGCCGCCCCGAAGTATCAGGAAGAATGATCAAATGGGCGGTAGAATTGAGTGAGTTCGACATCTCCTATTCTCCTAGGCCAGCCATTAAGGCTCAGGCGCTAGCAGACTTTATCTCGGAGTGCCCTTCGACGAAGCAGGAAAAGGAGGTTTGGCTCTTGCATGTGGATGGTTCGTCGACCCTAGCCGGAAGTGGAGCTGGAGTGGTGTTGACCACTCCTGAAGGTAATGAATTGGAGTACGCGATAAAGATCGAATTTAGAGCATCTAACAATGAGGCGGAATATGAAGCTCTAATTGTTGGGTTGAGGATGGCTTTGAAGGCTGGAGCTAAGCACCTGGTGGTTTACTCAGACTCCCAGCTAGTGGCTTGTCAAGTAGCTGGACAGTATGAAGCTAAGGAAGCTAGGATGATAGATTATTTGAAGAAAATAGAGCAGCTGAAGGAGGAATTTGAGAGCTTCGAGATACGCCAGATACCTCGGTCAGAGAACAACAAGGCTAATTACCTCGCCAAGCTGGCCAGTGCGCTAGTGGATTGCCATACGAGGCAAGTCACCATATATTCGACGCCCAGCGCCACCGCAGAGGATTCTATATATGCCATCGAAGTAGTTAACGATTGGAGAAGACCCATCCTGAGCTATCTTCAACAAGGAGAATTACCCCATGACAAAGTCGAGGCTGCACGCTTGCAATACAAAGCCTGGAGGTATACTCTCTTGGATGGAGTGCTTTACAAGAGATCGTTTACCCAGCCGTACCTAAGGTGTCTTTCCCAGAAAGAGGGAGTGCTCGTCCTAGAGGAGATCCACGGGGGACTGTGTGCTAACCATGCCGGGGGGACTGCTATTGCCGCCAAAGCTATCAGAGCTGGCTATTTCTGGCCCACCATGAAAGCCGACGCCAAAAACCTGGTAAAAAAGTGTGAGTCATGCCAAAAACATGCTACTCTTCTCCATAGACCAGCGGAGCCGATGGGGGTTATGAATTCACCGTACCCCTTCGCCAGATGGGGAATAGACATCCTAGGGCCATTTCCCATGGCGACCGGACAGAGAAAATTCCTCTTGGTGGCGGTTGATTACTTTAGTAAATGGGTGGAGGCCGAACCATTGGCTAAAATCACGGAGGGAGAGGTGATCAAGTTTCTGAGGATATCCATACTTTTCAGATTCGGGGTCCCTCGCGAAATAGTTTCCGATAATGGGCGACAGTTTCAGGGAGCCAAAATCCAAAATTGGTGTCAAGACTTGGGTATAAAACAACTGTTTACCGCCATAGGCCACCCCCAATGCAATGGTCAAGTGGAGGTGATTAATAGGGTTCTTCTGCAAGGGTTGAAGACGAGGATCCAAGGAGGAGGAGGTTCATGGGTAGACGAGTTACCCAACGTGCTTTGGTCATACCGAACTACCCCCCGCAGTACCACAGGAGAAACGCCTTTTAGCCTCGTATATGGGGCGGAGGCCGTGATTCCGCCAGAGGCTAATATGCTCACGCATCGCGTGAAGTATTACAACCATGAGAAGAATGAAGAATTACTGCGAGAAAGTTTGGATGCCATAGAGGAGGCCAGGGATGCTGCTTACCTGCGGATGGCAAAGTATAAACAAAGAGTTGCTAACGCTTTCAATCGGAGGGTTCTCAGCCGGGAACTGCAAGTGGGGGACTTAGTCCTTCGGAGAGCTGATGTCCTAAAGCCGGTAGGAAAACTGGGACCCAAATGGGAGGGTCCGTTTAAAGTAGTGCAAATCCTCTCAGGGGGTGCTTACATGATAGAAGATATGGACGGAAGGAAGCTATCTAGGCCTTGGAACATGCAGAATCTAAGGAGGTTTTACGTATGAAGAAAGATAAATAAAGTTAGTGCCTTAGAGCTTGCAGTCGAATAAATTTCTTTTCTTGTTAATATTTGTTTCCTTCTATGTTGCTATTTTCGTCTATGATAAGTATGTTCAGTATTCCTTTCTAATAAAAGCATGTTCCTGGTTATTATTTATTTTCTTCTATGTCACTACTCTTCTTTATGATAATGTTCAGCCTTTCATTCTAATAAAAGCATCTTCATTTCAACAATTATTTCTATGTCGTTACTTTATACATTGTTGCAAAAAGAAAAAATAGAAAGAAAAAAAAAGCCCTGTGAAAAACCAGGCACCTCTAAGCCCTGTGAAAAACCAGGCACTCTTAAGCCCTGTGAAAAACCAGGCACCTCTAAGCCCTGTGAAAAACCAGGCACCCTTAAGCCCTGTGAAAAACCAGGCACCGAAAAAACTAAGCCCTGTGAAAAACCAGGCACCTCTAAGCCCTGTGAAAAACCAGGCACCCTTAAGCCCTGTGAAAAACCAGGCACCGAAAAAACTAAGCCCTGTGAAAAACCAGGCACCGAAAAAACTAAGCCCTGTGAAAAACCAGGCACCTCTAAGCCCTGTGAAAAACCAGGCACCCTTAAGCCCTGTGAAAAACCAGGCACCGAAAAAACTAAGCCCTGTGAAAAATCAGGCACCCTTAAGCCCTGTGAAAAACCAGGTACCGAAAAAAAAAACTAAGCCCTGTGAAAAACCAGGCACCTCTAAGCCCTGTGAAAAATCGGGCACCAATGGGCTTGTGAAAGCTCAAGCACTGAATAAAAAGGCCTCGTTTATTTCGAGCGCCCAAGAAGAACCTGGAGTATCCCAAGAAGTCTATGTTATCCCGAGTACCTCAAGAAACCTCGAGGGAATTATGGCATCTCTTAAAGGAAAAAGGGGGAGGAAAGAAAGAAAGAAAAAGACAGAACAGAAAGAGAGATGTCCCCGGTCCAACACCTCCATAAAATCCCCCACAAATGCGGAGCATTCCCCTATGTATAAGTGAGTATCTCATTTGAATAATCATTTCCTCCTATCATATTTATTTATGTCTTGTTCGTCATGTCAAATCATTGGGAAACTAGTACGATGGTGCTGACATCGAATAAAGCGCATATGTAAATATGAACATAAAGCATATTCGAAATAATTATTAAAACAAAGTTTTTACGATAATAAGCATAGCACCTACTATGCCCCAAAAGTGAGCATTACAATAGAAAGTCCGAATAAGAATATCGAAAGCATACCAATAACTACTTGAAGGAAAGAATAGTAAAGAAATATCACTGATGGAGGGGAGCTTAAACCCCGAGCTCTTCGGTAGCCTCGAAGAAGGACTCCGAGGCAGCCTGACACTTGGCTGCCAAAGTACCCGCCTCGTCATCCATAGGGGTACTCAAGATGGCTTCTAGGGCAACATCATCAATGGTGGGCTCTACAGGGCAATCTCCAGCATCCTTGGAAACCTGAGCCTCGGAGGGTTTGTTGTTATCAATTCCAACAGCAAGGACGCAAGCCGGAGCTTCCTCGCCCGGCTCGGGCGCATTATCCAAGCCTACACTCTCCTGGAGAAAAGAAGTGTCAAACCCACTCGGCAGACGCCCCCGTTCCACAAATTGTCTCACGCAAGAGCGGAAGCCATGATAGTAGTATTGCAAGGCGGTCTCAACTAGCATTCCCTGATGTTCAGAGGACTGAAGGAAAGCAGTGTGGCGTCGTTGGTAGTTATCATCCATCATCGCCAATCCCTTGATGGAGTGGGGAAAATTCGCTATAGCCGCCTCTCGAGCTGCCTGGCAAGCTTTCTCCACATCATCGGCTTGAGTTTTCTTCAGATTCTCCAACTCTGAGGACATCTCCCTCCTCAGGACCCGCTCTTTAGCTAGATCCCCGGTCAACGAAAGCACTTGTTTCTCCCATTCACTCAGTTTTTTAGACGTTTCAAGAGAAGAAGTTGCTTTGGCCCGAATGCGTGACATCATGTCACTCCCTAACAAGCTTGCCTACAAGCAAAAGCAAAAACAATGCATATAAAGATATATAGTAAAAGGAGAAATTCCAAAAATCGAGAATCCCTAAGTACCAAAGGTCTAACCTGAAGAATGGAGGAAGAGAAATCCTCAAGCAGAGACATGTCGGATAAATTGCTCATGTAACGAAGATCCCTAGGAGAGGCCATACTCATCAAGTGATCAAATGACACCTTCTTGGAGGATGCTGAAAGCAGTGAAGGGGGCGATGCTCGATCCCGAGCATGCTTCGATCCAGCTGAATTCTCACGATCAGGAAGCCCCCGAGCTCGCTTGGAAGAAAGGGGGCAGCCTCAGAGGGGGGCTGAAAGGAATGCTCTGGAGCTAGTTGCGGGGTGGCCGACCGTGAGGGCGGTGGAGCTGTCCCGTCAGCTGTCTTGCAAGGTTGGTCGTCAGTTTCCTTTTTCCTCTTGCCCTTAGATTTGTCTACAGCTATCTCCTTGGAGGGTGAAGAGGGAATAACCACGGGTGTCTTGGAATTCTTTCCAGCAGTGGATAATTTTTCACCCGAGGTCTTCTTGGCATCAGACTTCTGTGCTGAACCCTTGAGAAGTGTCCTGAACATGATGGAATCTATAAAACAATAAAGTGGGCAACCAATATGATTAAATATACCATGGAGACAGCTAAAGAATACACCAACATTCATCATACAATCATGAGCATAGTAAGGACAACATTATGAGAAAAGATGGATAGTCGAAATATACCGAGGTCACCCGAAAGCGGCACCAGCCTAGGGCTTAGGCCAAAGTGGCTTAGCAAATCATCAGAAACCAGTTGGCGAATGTCATACACCTTCTTATTCAAGATACCTAACATGCGCCTATGCTCAGGGGACCTATCCCTTATCGAAAATTTTTGGTATACCGGGTTATCATCTATCCATCTACGAGGAAAATCCCATGAGTTTGGGGACGAGATGAAAAAATAATTCCTCCTCCACTCCCCATGGGTTTTAAAATTATGTCTCAAGAACTTGACACCAAATCGTGAGGTGAAGTAAAATAGCCCTTTTTCTAACTTCTTGAGTTGGAAAAAGAGTAAAAACTTGGGGCGGATGGAGTTTCCCCGCAATAAGAGGAAACTATAACAAAGGAGGACATGAGGCTTATGGAGTTCGGCGATAATTGGCACAGAGGCACCCCGTATAGCCTCGATATCTCCTCAAATAGGCTGGGGATGGGAAAGCGCAAGCCAGCCTCTACTTGGGCAACAAAGAAACACATATACCCCTCGGGAGGAGCATGGGGGCGATCTCTAGAATCTGGAACTAGTACGTTGAACGAAGGAGGCAGGCGTAAATACTTTGTTAACCTGCTGGCGTCTAAATTATTAAAAAAGGATATGTACACTTTATAGTATGGGTCCCCGGCGGCTAATTGTTTCTTTTCAACTCGGGTTAAAGGTGGAATGCTTTCGGGGTCAGTGTCGGTGTCAGAACCCAGGTCATGAAGCTCGCCTAATTCGGTCACCTCGGGCGGCGGATTGCTCGGCTTGAAGGTACCTTCGGTATGCTCGAGGATTGGGGGATTAGGCAAGGAGAAAGCTGGTTCAGTCAACTCGACCGAGGAGCAAGACATCGTTCTCACACTCAAAACGGTACAAATACGCTACACAGGTAAAACAAGAAGGAAAAAGAAGAGAAGGAAAAATCAAAGGTCGAAAGTATCCGTTTAATGGCGAATATGCAAATCATAAAGTACATATATATTCTTTTTATGTATGCATGCGTGTGTAATTATATATGCATATATCCATGCAAGCATATCAAAGGTCAACTACTTGTTAACACACTGCTAATGAAGCAAATCATAAAGTTTATGCTAACCTGTTGCATGCGTGTATAATTATATATGCATATATCCATGCAAGCATATCAAAGGTCAACTAATTGTTAACACACTGCTAATGAAGCAAATCATAAAGTTTATGCTAACCTGTTGCATGCGTGTATAATTATATAGGCATATATCCATGCCAGCATATCAAAGGTCGACTAGTTGTTAACACATTGCTAATTAAGCAAGTCATAAAAGTTCATGCTAACCTGTGTATGTATATACGCAGGCATCTATATATATATGTGTATGTACACCCATGCAAGTACATCAAAAATTAAATTAGTATATTCTAGTGAATTAGAGTATTAAAATTACGGATATATGTAGTAAGAAAAGTTATTAAAAATCTATATGAGTAATTTAATTTTGAATGATGAAGTAGTTGAATTTACCATACATTAATATAATATGTTGTCAATTGTGCAAAGTCATGGAAATTCGTATATATAGTGTGTATAAACATGCGTATCTATATCTATGTGTATATAGCGGCTTGCAGAAATTTATGCGGATATATGTATATATATGTGCATGCATGCATATATGTATACATATACATATGTATGTGTACACAGGTATTGAAAAGAAAAAAAAGATTTGCAAGTTGTTACCTTGGTCTCTGCGCAAAGGGAAAGAAAGGAAAAAGAATGTCCCAACGATGCTACGATCGCGATGCCAAAGAAAAAAAAATATATGAGAGGTGGAGGTTCTATGGCAATTTTCGAGAGTTGTATATAAAAAATGAGGAGAAGAAGAAGATGATGGGGATCTCCTACCTTGAAAAGAGTTAGGAGTAGGAGGAGTCTAAACAAGTCCATCTAGATTCCTAAAGAAGGTAGGAGTCCTCAAATCAACCAAAAAAAAAAAAAAAAAAAAAAAAGAAAAGGGGAAGGGAAAAAGGAAAATGAGGGGGGTGTTAATTTTCACCCCCACTACTGCTGACTCCAAACTTAGCCGCCGGCTTGGCCCTCCTGGTGACCGGCTCATTGAGCCGAGTGGCAAAAAAAAAAAAAAAATAATAATAATTTACTCTCAAGGCCTTGACTCATTGTAAGACCTCAAGAGTAGGGGGACTTATGATACACCCGTAAATAATTATGACGTGATATTGGGCTTTACCAAAAGATGGGCTCACCAAAAGAATGATATAGCAGGCTAAAGGCAAAAAGGAGGCCCAAGTAGATACGTATGCTCAGGGGGCCTTGGGGGAAAGGCTTGAGGGAAGCCTAGAGGTCAAAAGAATGGCTAAACGAAATGATGAGGAGCATGGATCGAGAGGGATAGCTCGAAGGACCAATGGAGAGCATGGATGAAGAAGGGTAGCTTGGAGGTCTCACGGAGGGCACGGGCTAAGAATGATAGCTATAGAAGAGATAAGATTGGATGAGGATTAAATCGTATCCAATCCCAACCTATATCCCTCAAAAGAGGGAGAATAATTCAATATTCCCCCAAATAAGGGAAAAATCGCCCAACTCCAACCAAAAAGGGGGGGGGAAATTCGACCATGGTGGCCTATATATATTAGAAAATTTATCCATTGTAAGGTTAGATTGAGAATTAAGAGAAAAAAGTGTAATATCCTTGTGTTCTTCATTTTCTCTCAAGAGAAAGTAAAAAAGGCAATGAAAGAAGATTTGAATGTTCCTTCTATTGTTTTATAATAAAAATTTTATATTTATTTCAAGAAAATTATTCGTTTTCTAAAAATTAGATTTCTCTATCTCATACAATTAAAATCGCATTTCAATTAGTACGATTTTCTTGGTGTAAAAACGAACCGCATCAATATTAAATATATAAATATTAAATATTAAAAATTTAGGCTCAAGCCAGGCTCGCGAGCTTGGGCTCGGCTCGAGCTCGTGAGCTCGGCTCGCGAGCTCGCTCGAGCTCCCTTGAGTTGAGCTCGACGAGTTCGAGCTCGCAGGCTCAGGCTCGAGCTCGAGCTCGAGCCTGGCCAGGCTCGGCTCGAGCTCGACTCATTTACATCCCTAATCTAGCGATGGGACAAATGGCTAGGTTCGGAAAGAGATAATTATATTCAGTACGGCAAGTATTGATGAGAGGCTATAGGTCATTATTGGGAGGTTATAGAATTTAAATCTTCAATACTCATTTATTCATGTGTGGAATAATTCATTATCACATATACACTAAAAATCATCTCGAGACCTCCCAAATATGATTTAATGGGTATTGGGTAGAGCTGTTTATCGGTTCAGTTCGATTGAAAACCGAACCGAAAACCGAACAGAAAAAATTCAGTTCGGTTCGGTTCTCGGTTAACCGAATTGAGCTAAAAAATAATTAAAAAAAATGTGGGTTTATTTCGGTTGGGTTAAAAACTGAACCGAAATAATCAAAATTACTTCAAATATATATACATACATACATGATACATACATACTTCAAAATTACTCCAGCAGAGCCACCTCTCTTTTTTCCCAACTGTTTCGATGCATTTGAGGCCCAAAAGGTAAATATACATACATACATATATATATATATATGTATGTATGTATCGATGGTGCAAGAAGCCGGAGTTGGAGGCGGCGGCGAGCCGGAAGAAGCTGCAGCTGGAGTCCGCGGCAGAGGTGGTCTCAAATTTGCAAGGGACGGGGCAGAGAGAGTGAGATGGATTTGGGGTTAAACAGAAATATAGCAAATTATATATTATCTAACATATAATATCATATATATTATAATATGTAATATAATATATTAAAAAAATTAAAAATACAATTCGGTTTTCGGTTCGGTTCGGTTAACCGAACCCTAAAACCGAAATTGAACCGAAAACCAAAATTTTGGGAAAAAAAAACCGAAAACCGAATCGAAATTTCGGTTCGGTTCTGGCGGCTACCTGAATTTTCGGTCTTTTTGGACAACCCTAGTATTGGGTAGATGAGTCAGTCAGTGAAGCTAGTAGTTAGGGCCGGACAACATAGAGTGCCGGAGGATGTAGAAGACAATGGTTTTCTTATCCTAATTTTCTCTCTATTCTAAGTTATTTTATTTTGAAAAAAATTTAAAAATATGCCATCAAAGTTATCGTTTCGGTTTAATATAAATAAAAAGATTTTCCTAAATTTATTTCTAAACAATATTGAAATTTCTATATAATAAAAAGATAGGTACACGATCATATGCATGCAAATCAATGAAATCGTCTCTCATCATTTCAATTTTAAATAATATATTAAATCGAATTGAAATACGTTAAACCGACGAACTCTCTCTCTCTTTTTTTTTCGTCTTAATGAACAAGAACTTATACATTTAATTTATTTTTGAACAACATTCAAATTATAGCATAATTCAAATGGAAATACCATATAGGTTTTTTGGTGTAAAGTAAGCAACTTCATTACCAACAAGCATCATTTACAACTTTCACCACACATCATTACACATATCAGTAAGCTTGTGTGTGCAGGGAAACAAACAAGACTTATCTATCTACCTATTGTAGTATTTCCTCCATGTACAATCTATCTCTACTGGTTAACTTTTGTGTTTTATACCCTTTTATCCTTATGCAAAGCTCCCTCTTCACATTATCAGCCACAACTTTCCAAGGTCTTTCTTGTTGAGTGAAGAATCTCCTATTTCTTTCTTCCCACGCTCTATAAATTGCCCCCACCACACCTGTTATAAGAATTTTTTGTTTGAATTTCCAGCTCCGAAAGGCATACTTTCGCCACCTTATCCATCTTCCAAAATACATAGGGCAGCCCCTCACATTTAACCATTGCATAATAAACTGAATCACAACATTTGACCAGCCACACCCAAAAAAAATATGCTCTACAATTTCAACAGCATTAGCACAAAGTAGACAGGAACAATCATTCAGCAAAATAATCTTACCCAACCTTTCTCTGGTTAACAGTCTTTTGTCCTGTGTAAAGCCAACCACGCGATGAAAGAGTGTTTGGGAATGTTGAGCCTATTCCATGCAATTTGAGCCCTTTGGAATTCTGTCTTAGTACCTTGAAGCCATTCATAGGCACTTTTGATAGAGTATACCCCTGTGTTTGTAAATGTCCATCTATTCTGTCTGAACCCATCCTCTAATTTATCCTTGACATTATTTATTTTTCTCCACACCCAGCTGCTATCTAAGGGCGGGTTATAGTCCCAAAAATCCACAGTCTTAAGGTATACATTGCCTATCCATTTTACCCATAGAGTATCTTTCTTCTGGGATAAGGCCCATACTTGTTTGCCAATACCAGCGATATTCCATAATTTGCATTTTTTCACATTTAATCCACCATATTTTTTCTTAACACAAATGCTATCCCAACTGACAAGGGCCATTTTAGCCTGATTGTCCTTTTCCCCCCCAAAGAAACACTCTACACTTTTGCTCGATTTGTTTGATCACAGATTGGGGCAATAAGAAGATGGATGACCAGTACACATTGAGTGATAACAAAACAGAGTTAATTAATTGAGCTTTGCCTGCATAAGATAGATGTTTAGAAGCCTAACAAGTGAGTCTGTTCGCCATTTTATCCACAAGACTCTTACAATCCAGTTTAGACCATTTAATGGGTGATAAAGGAACCCCTAGATACCTTATTGGAAACAACCCCTCTCCAAAACCAGTGAGTTGTAACGGTTCTTGTTGAAGCTCTTGAGACACCCCTCTCACATATAAGCTCGATTTCCTTTGATTGGCATAAAGGCCAGTAACAGCAAGAATTTTTTAAACTGATCCTAAAGTATTATGACTGCACGCTTACTATTGGAATTAAAATTGTTTTTTTTCCTTTTTGAATTTTGAGAAACTTAGGCAATGTTTGGTTATATTTTCATACCATATTTGGTTCAAAATTCTCACCAAAATATGTATGGTTCACAAAATATTTGATAAAAAATACACTACTTTTTTGGTAAAAAAAAACATAATAATTATTTTCCATCTTTCTACATCTACTTTGTCCCTACACTCCTCTCTATGTGCTCTCTCTCTTTTCTCTCCTCTCTAACAGACAAAAGTTTCATGATTTGACTGCTACGATAACTTTTGTTCCCTCTGAAAACAAAACCAAACATTATCTCACAAAAAAAAAATCACCCAAAAATCAACTCCCAAAATAAAATTAAACACAATCTCATCAAACAATCACGTGTTCCCATAAATTTCTCACCAATAATTCTCACCAAAATATCATCCCAAAACATAACCAAACATAGACTTAGGCTTTGTTTGGATGTGTTTTCATTTCATTTTCAACTGTCATTTTTTAAAATATGTGGGAGACCGTGTTTTTTTATTTTCGTGTGAAAAAAGTAGGTATATTTGGTTGTATTTTTGAAAATGGTTGAAATTTGTGAATTTTATATGTGAAATGATTGAAGTAAATGAATAGTATTGAATTTAATGTTGAATAATGATAAAAGAGGAGACAGAGAGGATGGTGATGGGTGAATGAGATAGAAAATGTAAAATAAATGATGTGAAATATAATTTTAAATAAATGATTGAAATTTCTCGAGAGCGTAGAAACAAGAATAAAAATGAAAATATTTTCAGTTAAAAATATTTGTATTTCTATTTTCAGATAAAAATAAAAATGAAAAAAGTATAATGAAAACACAAACAAACAAAGCCATATAATTTATCTCATTTTCTTAGCAATTTGAAAAGTTTTAATAAATGAATTATTGTCTTTAGTATGATAAGTAAGGATTTGTAATGCATGTCCGATTTATCCTTAAAGAAGATTGAAATTTTTCTGCAATACAAAAACAAATAAAGGTGAAAATTATTTAAATTGTTTCCCTCGCACTGCAAACTCCAAAGCTGTAGCAACACTTTGGAGACTCCCAATAGGGGACTGTAAAGGTTAGAGAGCCTCCATATGAAGAAGAAGAGAATACATTCTAGTATTTACATGCACCAACTGCAACAAAATGATCTTAACAAAACTACGCCCAAACGCAAACAAACAACACGAAGCTTAAGCAATAACACAGATAAACTTGTAGAAATAATTTGACCCAACTGCTAGTATAGAAGCTGAAGGCAACCAAACAACAAGCTATACACAAAACCGTAAATATAATAAGCAATAACACAAGATAAACTTGTAGAAATAATTTGACCGCAACAACTATTATAGCAAAAAACGAAGATGAAGTCGAGAAGCACAAAAATCTGACTGCAACAACTACTAGCAAAAACGAAGATAAACTTTGGAACACAAAAATTAGCAAAAAGGGAGATCAACTTAAGATTTAAGAACACAAAAATTTGTCTGCAACAACCCGTAGCACAAAGGGAGATGAAGTTGAGAACACAGATTTGACAGCAACAGCTAGCAACAAAAACGAAGATGAAGTCGAGAACACAAAAATCTGACTGCAACAACTAGTAGCAAAAAGGGAGATCAACTTAAGATTTAAGCACAAAAAAATTTGACTGCAACAACCCGTAGCAAAAAGGGAGATGAAGTTGAGAACACAAAGATTTGACAGCGACAGCTAGCAACAAAAACAAAGATGAAGTCCAGATCATAAAAATCTGACTGCAACAACTTGTATAGCAAAAACAAAGATGAAATCAAGAACACAAAAATTCAACTGCAACAACTATTAGCAAAAAGGAAGATGAACTTAAGAACACAAAAATTTGACTGCAACTAACTAGTAACAAACAAGAAGATGAACTTAAGAACACAAAAATTCTGACTGCAACAACTAGCAGCAAACAGGAAGATAAAGTAAGAAGACAAATGGCAGTATTATTAGAACCGTATTCGTATAACGTCAATCCCAGTAAAATTTCCTGGCACTAATCAGTTGTCTCATACCACAACATTCTTTTTGAAGTCTCTTAAAACAAGAAAACCAATTTTATGGAACAAACTAACAATAGCCAATACACCAGATTCAATTTGTGAGTATCGGGGAGTCGGCTATTTTAACAGCAACGGAATAGTAAACATAAACAACTTCATAACATTCATGAGAGCATATTCAACACCATCGATAACATAAACAATTCACCTTTACAAACACACAATTCTAGACGAAATCAAAACCTATTATTATTCAAATATTATAAAAACAGCTAAGTAATAACATCAAACAACATTCTTATAAAGCATAATAAAACCATCCAACAATCATATTAATTCAGAAATCATCACCACCACGAAGGACCCCCCCAGATGTTATAATCAGCAAGGGTATGCCCATCCTCGCGCTGCTTCCCAGCAAAGAACAAGATCAGGTGGGATGCCTGTTATCATAAATCTTCGCCTTCACATTGTCTATGGTATCGGAACTCTCCACCTCCAGGGTAATAGTCTCTCCAGTCAATGTCTTCACAAAGATTTGCATACCCCCACGCAGCCTCAGAACCAAATGCAGAGTCGACTCCTTCTGAATATTGTAATCAGCCAAAGTCCTACCGTCTTCCAATTGCTTGCCAGCGAAAATCAGCCTCTGCTGATCGGGTGGAATTCCTTCTTTGTCCTGAATTTTAGCCTTCACGTTGTCGATCGTATCAGAGCTCTCGACTTCTAATGTAATTGTTTTTCCTGTTAGTGTTTTGACGAAGATCTGCATCCCTCCACGGAGTCTTAAAACAAGATGGAGAGTTGATTCCTTCTGGATATTGTAATCAGCTAGGGTTCTGCCATCCTCGAGCTGTTTTCCGGCGAAAATAAGCCTTTGCTGATCCGGCGGAATTCCTTCCTTGTCTTGGATTTTCGCCTTGACGTTGTCGATTGTATCGGAGCTTTCGACTTCGAGCGTGATTGTTTTTCCGGTTAACGTTTTGACGAAGATCTGCATACCGCCGCGTAGACGGAGGACGAGGTGGAGAGTCGATTCCTTCTGAATATTGTAATCGGCTAGGGTTCTGCCGTCTTCGAGCTGCTTTCCGGCGAAAATCAGCCTTTGCTGATCCGGCGGAATTCCTTCCTTGTCTTGAATCTTCGCCTTGACGTTATCGATCGTGTCAGAGCTCTCAACCTCGAGCGTGATCGTTTTGCCGGTCAAGGTTTTGACGAAGATCTGCATACCGCCTCGCAAACGGAGGACGAGGTGGAGAGTGGATTCCTTCTGGATGTTGTAATCGGCTAGGGTTCTGCCGTCCTCAAGCTGTTTTCCGGCGAAGATGAGGCGCTGCTGATCCGGCGGAATTCCTTCCTTGTCTTGGATCTTGGCCTTGACGTTGTCGATCGTGTCGGAGCTCTCAACTTCGAGAGTGATGGTCTTGCCGGTGAGGGTTTTCACAAAGATCTGCATCTTAGAAGCTGTGAGGAGAGAATTTTAATTGGAATTGCAAAAAAAGAGATTGTGAAAGGGGGATTTGGAGTTGAATAGAAGAACGCTGATGTAAATTGAATTTAATTTGAAAATATGCAAAGAGGGGGCGGTATTTATAGAGGAGGTTTCCAAGTCTGCGTGAAAGAGAAGTCAAATAAAGGCTGGTATTCTAGATCTTTCTAGGGAGTGCAGTGAGGACTGGGGCTCCCACTATTACCTCCATTGACCTTTCTAGAAGCCTCTCACTCCCTTTGAAGAAATAAAAATGACGTGTCTCTCGACTTGGAGTTGAAATTGACTCGGAAGTGATTTTAATCCTCATCCAAAATGGGAAATCAGAAGTGATACTTGGTGGACGAAGCTATTATTTTATATTCAGGAGAATATGAAAAAATGGAGAAAAACTAAGACCTTGTTTGTATGTATTTTTGTTTTATTTTTTTCATTTTCATTTTCATCTGAAAATGGAAATACACAATTTACTCTGTTTTCAACTGAAAATATTCTTATTTTTATTTTCACTTTTACGTTTTCGAGAAATTTTAATCATTTTTTAAAAATTATATTTCACATCATATATCACATTTTTTCTCTCATCCACCTATCACATCACCTCTCTCTCTTCTCTCTCTCCCCCACCCATCTCATCCTCACTCTCTCTCTCTTACACGTTTGCATCTCCTCACTCTTTCCTCTCATTTACCAACTTTTCACTCAAATACTTCTTTCTCTCTCCTCTCTCTTACAATTAAAAATAATTTTTCTCTCTATTATCTTCTCCCAACTTTTTTATTCTTCCACACTCAACACAAATTATTTCTCCTCACATGTTTCACCATAATTTTGTTAGTTTCTAATTATTCAAGTAAATAATCCAAAAATTAATCATATTTTCTTAATATACACAAAATTTTACACGTTTCAAGACCCATTTGTAATATATTTGGTACGGATGTAGAGGCGGTTCGCCGGAGAAGATGAAGTTTGGCCTGCACATTTCGCCGGACAAAGTCAAAATGATAGCTTTAATCACAAAGATTCAGTTATAACTTATAAATTAATAAATTCTTTGTTTGGTCTAGTAAAAATATTCAAAGGAATTAAAGAAGTATAATACTACATTTTACGTCTACTAACTGGAAATAGTTGACATTTTTTTAAACAGAGTTGACATTTATTATCATCTTATCAAGGTAGACTTTGAAAAGAATACAATAAAACTTTTATTCGGCCATTAATCAACTTTTAAGAATAATATTATCATTGAAAAAACCACAATGTTTATTATAATTACTTAATATAATTTATTTATTAATTAATCACAATTATATTTCACATTATCATTAATTTTAATTAATTTAATCATTATACACATCATCAATTATCCAATTATCAAATCCAATACTATTTACATAATCATTACTTTTAACTAACTCAATCATTTTACACATCATCAATATTCACCATCAAATCCAACACTATTCATCCAATCATTACTTTTCAATCATTTCACACATCACACTCACAAATTTCAACCATTTTCAAAAATACAACCAAACACACCTACTTTTTTTACTTTTCTCACACGAAAATCAAAAAACTCGTTCTCCAATACATTTTCGAAAATGACGGTTGAAAATGAAATGAAAACACATCCAAACAAAGCCTAAGGCTCCGTATGGTTATGTTTTTTGAGTTAAATTTTGAGTTTTTTTTTGGAAAATGTGTATTATAGAAATTCGTGTGAAAATATTGACTTTTATTGTTTGTTTGGATGTGTTTTTAGAAAATAGTTGGAAGTGGTGTTTGATGTAACATAAAGTTGAATTTTATTGATATTTGATATATGAAGTGATTGAATTAATTATAAATGTGCGTGTATATATATATATATATATATATATGAATGATTTGATATAAAGTATGTGTGTGTATATGATAAATATATATACATATATATTTAGTTATTATAAAATATGATAAAGTAAGAAAGATAATTAGTTGAAAAGTGGGATGTTGTAATTAATGATAAAAGATTGTGAATTGATTGAAAAGGTGAAATGATTGGTTGTTGTATAGGGGAATGTGTAGTAGGATTTAAAATTTGAGTATTTTCTGTAGAATTTACCTAAAAATGTGCATTTTCATTTTCTGGTGATCCAAAAAATAAAAATGCAATTCTGAAAACATAAACATACACAGCCTAGGATTTTTTTTGGTTTGGGGGAGTTATAAAATAAAAAAATCCGTAGGCTAAAAACAAAAAAAATTCAAAAGTTGAGCGCGGTAGTCTCCGCCAGCCCCTTTGGCTCCACTTTTTCCAAGGATTTGGGGTCTCGAGTGATTTACATTATTTATGTGGATATACACATGAGGGGCTCATGTGGATATATATTATATACATATGGATGGTTTAGATCATTGTGGAACCTCAAATCCCAAGACTCACTAAGTATCATCTGATGTGCAAATAGGCACCCTTTAGAGTGTGTGATTGAAGATTGACCATTAATACATGAACATGCCGTGGGACTGCTCGCTCAAACATATCAAACGGGAAGGGAACTTGTATGCCAACACTTCGGCTAAGCTTGGACAACAAAGCCTTGGGGCATTCAGATTTGGGACACTTCCCTTCCTTGTATTTTTTATTTATTTTGTGTTGAAGGATGAGCTATCATCCCCATCGTAACCATAAAATAATAAATGAAACGAAACTCCTCTTTGAGAGTCTATGTAGAGAGTTTAAAGTGGAGAAATAGTGTTAAAAGTACGGTCCAAAAAAATTTATTTCCAAAAAAGAACAACAATAACTTTGATGTTAATTTTTTTTTTCGCGAGAAATGTACAAGGATAGGTTTGTCAATGAATATAGATGACATTTTAATCGAGTTAAATTCATTGATTTGAAAAAATTACAGTCCCTACCTGATGTGAGTAGAAATCTGTCTTTGGCCCAAGATGGGTAGTCCAATACCTTATGGGCCCAAACCCAATGGTTTTATGGACCCAAATTCAATGGTTTTATGGACTTGGATCCTTCTAAAAGATGTTATATTCGGACATGCTTAGCTGGAGGCCCCGACGACCCGATCTGCACAGGTAGGGCAACGCTAATTATGGACAAACTGGAGACAAGATCTAATCAATCACCTACCTTGCCAAATATAGACGTGCGGAGATCAGCCCCGAGATTCTATATATTTACCATTTATATCTTATTAAATATATCCCAAAATAGAGGGATCATGATTGATTCTCATTACTTTATGTATTTTAGGCATAGTTGACTTACCATTCTAGCATACCCATCAATTACTTGTATAAATACCCCATATGAGGATGAATAAACCAAGCTACCATTTACACCCGTGGACGTAGTCTTCATTAGACCGAACCATGTAAATCTCTTGTTATTTACATTATCGCTCTTATATTATATGTTAAAATCTCACTATAATTCTCATATTATCCCATATATTAATATAAATATTATTGATGTGAAACCCACACACATCAATTGGCGCCGTCTGTGGGAATATTGAGCGAGACGTGAGTTATTTTCATCATTTTGTGAAATGTGGTATACGAAATGGAGTAGAGAATGTAACGAAGAAATCTGTTGAGGCTCGACCAAAGTTCTATATCCAATGCTTTTTGGCCTCCAATTTCGAAGCAAGCTTGAGGAATTAACTATGAGTATAATCCTTTTATTTATTATCCATCTAATGTTTACATAACACATCTCTGCAGGAAAATAATGTATGTGGGATTATGGGATACCATTGTACAAGGTAATATTTTTATTACATTCAAGTTTTGACACATAAGCCCATCCCATACAATTATTTGCTGGTTAAGGTAATTTAGTAATCATCAATCCACACCAACATGTGCAAAGAAGAAGCAGTACAAAGCAGCCACATTAGTTGCTGCCAAATTATAAAGAATTAATTACTAAATATATAAATCCATTTATGCTCTGGCGAAGTGCCAATAAACAAGAAAACCAAAAGCTTGTATTCTAACTTTGTCCGCATGCGATCTAGTTATATCCACTACTATATTAATAATATGACGAGAATTAAATTATCCCAAAAATAAAAATATGTATGAATATATACGCGAAAAGTGTATAGTTGTTAAGCTCCTCGTAATAATGATCGTCTTTTGCGGCAGAGACATAGTTTGATTGATTGTTTTTGTGGTAGAAATATAATCCGGAGGATTCCCTAGAAAATAGTTGATTTGAGATTTTACTTGTTTCTCTTTTTCGGCTAGATTTTTTTAAAAGGATTCTTTGCCAAATTTCGATACGGTTCAGTTAGAATTTTATTTTATTTTATAAATATGCATGTTCTCATGGTGTTCGTAAGAAATAAAATGAAATGAAATGAAAATGAAGAACAGAAATAAAAAGATGTTTTCTAGTAAGTGTTATTTATCTAGAACTTATCTATGAAATATGTGATTTGAGCAGAAATATTCCTATTAAAGTAAGGTATAGATATTCACATGCCATGGTGGAATATATATCCTTTAACTTTCTATATATTTGAGATATGACTTTCCGTGCCTATATTAATCCCTTTTTTATGTTGTCATGTGGAGTAGGAAAATTAAGTCACGCATATAGAATAAGATCATGCTCTTGTATTACATTATTTTTAATTGTGGAATAAACCAAGCCACTTACCACGTTTATATTATTTTCTTAAATCCGCAATTATCCTATGACATTGAAATGGAAGGTCACAAATAAAAAGGAGAATCCCTAAGTTTCACTCATATTTTTATTTTTGAGAGCATGAACTGATGATAGATCGAGAACACATATGTTTTAATCTCTTTATCAAGTCTTTTTTTATATATCAGCGGCAAATCAAGATGTCGGGGAACTAGCTGTGCAGGTGTGGAAAAGCAAGGTATGGCGAGCCAGGTAAACAAGTGTGACCAAAGCATGCCTGAGACAAAGATGGAAAAAGTTTAATAACTGAAGCAACTAAGGCTGCTCAGCAAATGTGGGAAAAAATGGTACTAGCTGAAGCAACTAAGGCTACTTAGCAAATGCGGGAAAAATCGGTAATAGCTGAGGCAGCTAAGGCTGCTCAGCAAAAGAGGAAAAAAGACGGTAATAGCTGAAGCAACTAAGGTTGCTTAGCAAAAGAGGGGAAAAAGTGGTAATAGCTGAGGCAGCTAAGGCTGCTCAGCAAAAGAGGGAAAAAGATGGTAATAGCTGGAGCAGCTAAGGTTGCACAACAAAGGAGGAAAAAAGACGGTAATAGCTGAAGCAGCTAAGGCTGCTCAGAAAAGACGGTATTAGCTGAAGCAGTTAAGGCTGCTCAGCAAATGTGGGAAAACTCGGTAATAGCTGAAGCAGCTAAGGCTGCTCAGCGAAGGTGTGAAATGACGGTAATAGCTGAAGCAGCTAAGGCTGCTCAGCAAAGACGACATTAGCTGAGGCAACTTATGCTGCTCAACAAATGTGGGAAAACTTGGTAATAGCTAAAGCGGCTAAGACTGCTCAGCAAAGACGGTATTAGTTGAAGCAGCTAAGACTGCCCAACAAAGATGGTATTAGCTGAAGCAGCTAAGACTGTCTAGCAAAGACGGTATTAGCTGAAGCAGCTAAGGCTACTCAGCAAAGACGGTATTAGCTGAAGCAGTTAAAGTTGCTCAGCAAAGACGGTAATAGCTGAAGCAGCTAAGGTTGCTCAGCAAAGACGGTATTAGCTGAAACATCTAAGGCTGCTCAGCAAAGGCGTTATTAGTTGAAGCAGCTAAGGCTGATCAGCAAATGTGGAAAAACTCGGTAATAGCTGAAGCAGCTGCTCAGCAAAGACGACATTAGTTGAAGCAGCTAAGGCTGCTCAACAAAAGCGGTAATAGCTGAGGCAGCCCAGCAAAAGGGGAACAACGTTGGATAGCTGGAGCAGCTCATATGGCTCAACAAAGGCAGGAATAGCTGAGGCAACTCATGCTGCTCAATAAAGGCGGGAATCCAGAAGGGAACATCACAAAAATAAAAAATGGAGACAAAAATCCGGAAGGCCGGAATATCCGGAAGAAGAAGGAGAGAAAAGAGGCACCACACCTCGGAAAAAGTACTTGGCTCTAGAGGAGCGCCACATTCGTCGTCTAAGACCTGGAGGATGAGGATGATCTGGCAGATTGGGTACCCCGACCTGGACTACAGAGAAAACAAAAACATGATAAGGAACTACGTCAACCGATGCAGCACTCGCACCACAACATACTTGGAAAAGACGACCTCCAGAAACGCCCGTATCGAGCTCCCGATAGGCGTGACAAAGATCTAGAGGATGATGCTAGTAGCTTTGTGTCTGCCAGATCCGGCTGGGCAGACCTCAGCAGGATGGCTAAAGCAAAAGAAAAGCTGGAGTAGATGGAGCTCATCGCCAAACGAATGGAAAAAGTGGAACGCAAAATAACAGGAGGCAAGATCCAAAAGGATTGGGGAATTCCATTCACAAAATCCATCATGAGGGAGGAATTGCCAAGAGACTTCAGGGTTCTTTCCATCGTACCCTACGAAGGAACGACAGATCTGGAAGATCATTTATATACTTTTTGAAATTATGCTTTGCTGCACAGGTATTCCGATGCTATCAAATGCAAGGTCTTCTTGACCACGTTGGCCAAATCTACGCAGCAATGGTTCAACCAACTTCCTGATGGATCCATCGGGTCCTTCTCGGAGTTTAGATCGAGGTTCTTACACCAATTCGCTAGTAGAAAATGGCATGAGAAAACTCCATTGAGTTTGTTCAACATAAAGCAAATAGAAGACGAGATCTTACGGGCGTATGTTAGACGTTTCAACGCAGCTACGCTGGAAGTACCATCTGCAACGTTTGACCTGAAAGTCGGTGCTTTTACACAAGGCTTGAGGGAAGGAGATGTCTTCAAATCACTCACCAAGAGACTAGCCCGGGGCTTCGACGAATTACTCGACTGGGCTGAAAAGTACATCAACATGGAAGATGTGCAAATCATGAGGCGATCTGAACAACAGAAGGACAAGCCTGAGGAGGACAATGGCAATAAGACTCGCAGGAGTGGTTGGACATCTAGTCCAACCCCGGTGGCCTTACCTGGTCCAGGTATGCCATAGAAACATTACGAAAGAGCTTTCAAAAGCTAGAGGTACATCAAATACAGCGATCGAAAAATGCCAAAGATAACTATCTGTCAAAGCTATGTAGCTTAGTCATCGATTGCAGAATAAGACACATCACCATCCAGTCCGTACCTAGATCAGGTATAGAGCAAGAAGTGTTGCGAGTAGACGAAGACGAGGACTGGAGAACTGAGATCATTCGATATCTTACTCAGGGTGTACTCCCAGAGTAAAGGAATGCTCGACTACGTCTACAAACCAGAGCTAATAGATTCGTCATGATCGATGGTGTGTTGTACAAAAAATCATTTGTGCAACCACACCTGAGACGTGTGTCATCGGAAGAGGGAGATTACGTGCTAAGAGCAATTCATGAAAGAGATTACGGCAGCCACATAAGAGGATCAGCCTTAGCTGGAAGGACTTTGAGGGCCGAATACTTCTGGCCATCCCTTAAGGAGGATGCAGCTAACCTAGTAAAGAAGTGCGAGCAATGTCAGCTACACGTCAGCCTTATCCATCAACCTGCAGAGGCGATGCGTTCCATGAGTGTCCCATGTCTCTTCGCCAGATGGGGTATGGACATTGTGGGACCTTTTCCCATAGCAAAGGCTTAAAAGAAGTTTCTACTGGTGCTAGTGGACTACTTTAGCAAGTGGGTGGAGACTGAAGCTCTAGCTCGGATCACGAAAGCAGAAGTCATCAAGTTCCTTTGGAAGAACATCATTTGCCGATTCGGCATACCTAGAGAGATCGTAGCTGACAACGGAAGATAGTTCAGCGGAGTCAAGCTCAGAAGGTGGTGCGAGGAACTGGGGATCCGGCAACGCTTCAGCGCGGTAGCTCATCCTCAAACCAATGGTCAGGTTGAGGTTATTAATAGAATAATTGTACAAGGTCTAAAGACCAGGTATGTCTACACCCTTCCTTTTCAATTACATATCTCCCATATTAGTCTGTTCAATTTCATAAAAAAATGCGTCACTAATATGCTCACGAAAAACATCCATACCTCGGTCGTATAGACTGAAGGGCGCGGGTGGGAATTCGGTTAAGGAATTACAATCAGTATTATGGTCATATCGGACCACCCCAAAATCTACTACAGGAGAGAGTCATTTTCACCATGTGTACGGAACATAGACGATCATACCTGCAGAGGTCAGGGTGCAGACACACCGGGTCAGATACTTAGAACCTAAGCAAAACGAGGAGCGACTAAGGAAAGAGCTGGACTTAATCGAGGAAGCTCGAGATAAGGCATACCTGAGGATAGAGCAGTACAAACAGAGGATCATGCGGGATCAGACAGGGTGGGTGATCGGGTACTCAAGAGAGTTGATGAGGTACGCACAGTGAAGAAGTTGGACCCCAACTGGGAGGGTCCCTACAAAGTGATCAAGGTGTTAGCCGGAGGAGCATACGATCTGGAGGATAGCGACGGAAGATCGCTACCTCGCCCTTGGAATCTGCAAAAATTTGAATTTTTTTTACATTTGATTGTTTGCAATTTGCTTTATTTTACCTTTTGATGTATCGACTCACGAAACTACTAATATTTTTGGTTGAAGTTAAGATTGTGTTTTCAGGTAATACCTAAGAATGTAATGCCTTTTTTGCAAGGACAGAGGCAAGGCTCCGGAAAATGTAGTAAGAATTTGTTTTATTGAGAAATTTGACTTGATGTAGATGTATATATAAATTGATGATTGAAATGTGGAGCAAGGGTAGCTGGTGAAAGGGAGGTAGTCGAAGGACTAGGAATGTACCACCTGGGTAGGTAGCTGAGGTCCGTGATGCCAAGCGTAAAATCGGTGGCGAACCCGAAGGCCCTACGCCAAGAAGAAATAAGGAGGGACTGGGTGAGGATTCACCTTTGGGGTGGTTCCAGGACCTGTCCTAGGAAGATCGGGGTTTGGAGTGACAAGGAGGAAAGGGAAGCCATAAGGTTGGAGAAGAAATAAAGAGGGAAGGTATGGAGAAATGTGGGAAATAAGGCAGGATACTCGCGGTAAGGGCTGGCCACCCGAGCCCGTTTAGAAAATTTGTGTACGGAGGGGAGGAAAAGGTGTAATAAGGCAGGCGGCAAATGCAAGTTTCCACAATTGCATAGGTGCGGTGCAAGTCCCCACGATTGTACGCGCTTGTTGACGGGTGTTCGATCCCGTGTGCAAGTCTCCATAGTTGCAAATGCAAGTCCCCACGATTGCATAAGAGAAAGTAAGGGTGTTTGATCCCGATGCTAGTCTCCACGATTGCATAATGACAGTGCGAGTTCACATGATTGTACGTGTCAAGAAATTACTAAGAATTGACGGATGTTTTGGAGCAAGTCCCCACGATTGCGGAAATTGTACTACTTGACCTAGCTGCAGCTATAGCTCAGTGTAGGTCTGGTGGTATTACTTGAAAACTAATTAATTTGTTTAATTTTCATGAGGTATATTGGATGTTGGATTCCATAAGAAATGCTAAGGAACTGTTTGAAATTACAGGTAGGGGTGTTCATCGGTCGGTTTTTTAATCGAACCGAACCGAAATTCCGGACCGAAAACCGAACCGAACAGTGTCGGTTCGGTTCGGTTAAAAAACCGACCGGTTCAGTCGGTTTTTTTCGGTTCGGTTAAAACCGAAACATAAATTTATTTTTTTTTAACTTTTGTTTGGCTATTGTTGTTCACTTTTTCTTTGGAATGCATACATTTATATATTTATAATTATGTTTAGCACGTCCAACTAAAATTGACATAATGAAATTTACAAGTGAACCTGTTCAGTTTGATTTTTCGGTATAAATAAATAAATAAATTAGATATAAATAAATAATTGAAATTTAATTATGACTAATTTTAATTTATTTTCTTTATTTTCCTATAAGTTGTCACTAGAAAACACATTTTTTAATAATTTTTTATCTATATTATACTATATAAAAAAATAAAAAATAATAATTTTTTTTCGATTTTTCGGTTAACCGACCGAACCGAACCGAAAAACCGAAATTTACAAAAAAAAAAACCGAAAACCAAACCGAAATTTTTGGTTCGGTTTTCGGTCCGGACCGAAATTTCGGTTCTCGATCGGTTCGGTTGATTCGTGAACACCCCTAATTCCAGGATAGAGGTATGGTCCTGACATTTTGTGACGATTTTATGAGCACAATATTTTATAGCAATTTCATTCACTGTTTATCCTACTAAATTTATTTTGTGATGAAGTAACACTAAGGCTAACCTACTCCTCTAAGGAGGAAGAGCAAGTTTGGTTCTATTTTTTATTTTGTGAAACGAGGCAGGTAAGACGTAGGCAAAGCTGAGCAATACGACCTGCAAACCGGAGGAACTGTGGATGCCCCTGCTTAAGACCTAGTCAGGTGAAGAGAAGGAGTAAGAAGTACGCGCGCTCATTCAAAAGCATAATTCATGAAAGAAGGAAAATTACTTTGCAAGCTTTGTCTCGGCAAAGAAAGGAGTAGCGTTAGCTAAGTCAGGAAGGGTAGCCTCAGCAATAGGTTGCCCAGATGAAGCAACAGCATTCTGGTCAACTAAAGGGAGGACGACCGGACCTACATAGGAAGGATTCTTTGGCAAAGCTGGAGAGGCCACACCCGTGATCATAACGATAGAAGATTCTTCGCGATGTCGGCACCTAAAGAAAGAAATTTCTCCGCAACATACATCAAATTGATCATGGATCAACTAAAGAAGGGTCATGGACGCGACTACCCGACCTGCGGAGGTCTGCAGGATTCGGAGAAAACACGTATAGATCTAGTGCACCTGTCCCCGGACATCCAAGGCTAGAGAAGATGACGCCAAAGGTGGTCATAAGATCACTTCAATAGATGAAATACCTGGAGCTACACGACCTGGACAAGCTGAAGTAGTAACTATAGGTTGCGCCACTTGTGGTTGCAGACCTGTAGGGCGGCCAACATAAAGAAAAGGGAGGATTCATCTCTAGTAAGTGGATTTGACACTATGGTGACCGGCGGACCATCGCCACGACTAATCAAACATACCATTTAAAGCTTCCTTGAAGAATGGAGTATTAAACACTCAAAGAAGAAGAGGAGTACGAAAAGTCAATCAATGGTTACGATTTCTGAAATCTATCTGGAGATGAAGGTTTGTCTTAGCTCTGTAGCTCGAGCAGCTATGCAGCTGTGGCAGCTTGGCAATTTCGTCAGCTTGGCCCACAACACTTGTTTATATTCAACTCTTACAGCTTGACTACATCAAACTTTAGAGTTGAGGGGACTTATTGATGTGAGTAGAAATACGTCTTTGGCCCAAGATGGGTAGCCCAATACCTTATGGGCCCAAGCCCAATGGTTTTATGGACCCAAGCCCAATGGTTTTATGGATTTGGATCCTTCTAGAAGATGTTACATTCGGACATGCTTAGCTGGAGGCCCCGACGATCCGACCTACACAGGTAGGACAACGCTAATTATGGACAGCCTGGAGATAAGATCTAATCAATCACCTACCTTGCCAAATATAGACATGCGGAGATCAGCCCCGAGATTCTATATATTTACCATTTATACCTTATTAAATATATCCCAAAATAGAGGGATCATGATTGATTCTCATTACCTTATGTATTTTAGGCATAGTTGACTTACCATTCTAACATGCCCAATAATTACTTGTATAAATACCCCATATGAGAATGAATAAACCAAGCTACCATTTACACCCGTGAATGTAGGTCTTCATTAGACCGAACCACGTAAATATCTTGTTATTTACATTATCGCTCTTATATTATATGTTAAAATCTCACCATAATACTCATATTATCTCATATATTAATATAAATATTATTGATGTGAAACCCACACACATCACTACCAATTCTAAACCCTTATCCGCCTCTCTCATTTTCTTCAACTCTCAAACCCTAATTTTGTTCTTCTCTTCTTCTCCGCCGATGATGGTTTGGTAAGGCGGTTACCTCCATCACCACTATTGTCAACACCATCATCTGCGGGTTGGGTTGAAGCACCCTCTTTCAAATTATATATTCCAACTTCAAATCTGACGAGATATGGATAGATCTAATGAGACAGAGGTGGATCTGACGAGATAAAGACGGACAATAAATAAGATTTTAGATAGTATTTTATATTTGTGTTTAGTTTTTTTCTCTCTCTCGAATAAGGATTCCATTTCTCTGAAAGTTTTTCCCTCTTGAAAAAGAGTGTAGTCTTAAACACACTTGATAGTTGGTGTTTCAAATGTTCTAACTACATCGTTTGAGTCGATATGAATTTTATTATTCCAGGCGTTGTAAATTTTCAATTGAATGATATATAAAACCGATTTTTCTTAAAAAAAATAAATTCATCGATTTGAAACAAAAGAAAGATTATATAGACGGCATCGTAGGTAAATCTTTAATTAATATAGATGGCATTTTACAGGTGAGATTATTATATAATAGACATAAGCAAGAGCTTATGTCATGATATCTTATCATATTGAAGGAAATAATTTTTTGAATGGTCATTTGACATTCTTACACTTTTTATATAAAGGATTTTATGAGCATATTAACTTCCGACAAGATAGAATCAGAACGGAGGCAGTAAATAGAATACATTAAGGTAAGTAGCATAACTTCAAATGTTTCTTTAACAGATATCCAATTCCTCCATTTTGAGGAATACATTCAAAACATATACATATATTTACAAAAAGCTCAGTTAAATTATAAGAGAGCATAAATAGGTCATTTCTCCTTCACTTTGTCATCCATAGCAGATGCCTTACAGATTGGACACGAATTCTTCATCGATAACCATTTTTGAATGCAGCCCACATGAAAATCATGCCCACAGACTTTCAATGTCCCAACATCATCCATGTTTTTGTATTCCTCCTGTTATATACAAACACAATTACATTAGGACTTCAGTTAAAAGGGGAGTTTTTTTTATACGAAGTAAAGAAAAAAAAATTAATGGCAACAGCAGAATGATCTCTGCTAGCAATTCCTCCTTTGTCCTCGCTTTGGAAAATGGGTAAATTATGTATACCCTTTGTGTAAGATATTAATTACGAAAAACACCCTGCGATTTGAGAAAATCACGATAACCTCCCTTGTTATGTAATTTGCAAAATCTAAGGGAGCTCGAGTAATTAAGTGATGAGCGTGCATGTAATTATGCATTGGAAGGTGATTAATTGCTAGAGGAGACCATTATATCCATTGATAGACCAATCCAAATGCTATCCGACGACCGATGGAATACCCATATATACATCCGAGTCATTTGTAGGAGCTCCGATGACTCAATAGTCCTATAGATCCACCATATACGGTTGGGGTTTTATCATAGTTCGACACTCTAAGAATCAATCATAATAAAGCTATATTTTGTGCATTATGTAATTCTCACCAGACAAATAACACAACTTGCTTCATCTTGAAATAGGTCGGATGAACAATATATCGACTCGGTCATGCATTTTGAAATTAAACCATCGTCCAAGCCGGTATTGACAGTTCCGATTCTCTCTCCCAGAGCAAGGAGCTCCTACTCATGCAAATTGCTTATGTTTCAGTCATCAAGGTTAAGAAAAATAGTAACATGGATAAAAAAAACAGAGAAAGAAAGGAGTGTTAAAAGGGACCTCGTAGCTCATATTGTCTATGTCAAGTCTCATGTCCCTGTGTTGATCGAACAGAGTTCTCGATCCATAATAGGCAGAGTGGTCCACAACCATGAGACCCTGACATACAGACACACATGATTGAGTGCAATATTAAGAAATACAATATTTGCATAATAAAACTAAAGAGTTCGGAATGTGCTATATATATTATAATCTTCAAATGTAAGGATAAAGTGCTTAGTATGTGGCACTGACGCACTCATTGAAGGCACATCATATTTTTGGTAAGCAGTTTGATATTACCTTTCCAGGACGCTTTCAATTATTAACCCCCATAATAATTCCCTCAGAATACAAAATATTAAACAATCAGCTCACCAGGGATATAAATACTATCACACTAAATTCAAGAAAGTACACACTCAGGTGAGCACATAAAGCAACATTAGTAGAGGATATAGATATTATTAGAACTAAGCTTGACAGAAAATTTTGCAGCTTCTGCCAAGGAATGGATTTCCAGCAGAACATATCGACTCGTGATTCTTCTCCTCTTATTTTGATTTCTTTAATTCTCAATTTACTCATTTTCTCTGAGGAACAGAAATGTGGAAGTGGAATCACTGAAGAAATGTATTCAAGGAACTAAAATAATGACACCGTCACCAGTGGATATGACAACAAAAATCACTAAGCTCTACCAGATAAAAAAGGGAAGAGTTATTAATAATCACAATAACAGAATAAAATACAACAGTCAGATGCTTCATAAAAATAATGCTGAAGGCATTTTCTCAACTCAGCATTTTGCTTCTACTCTTCAGAGAGTAACCCTTCTAAGAAAATGAGTGAATTCACTTGAAAGACAGTTGTACAAACCTCTGGTGTCAACCGATCACGGAAACTTGCCGCCTCAGTAAATGATCTATATCTATCACTTGATATAGAAGTTCTTCCGTTCCTGTCGATGTTATGTGACCTTAAGGTGGAAAAAGCACGTGGATGTCTCGAGGGATAACTCTCCACAGCCATATGCTGCCCTTCATCTGCGACAGCTACATGTCCTGGGCAAAAGTTGCTTGATGAAGCCCTAAAAGTTGGGTTAGATCTGTGACCATAAGCACTTCGAACTCCTCTGACAGACTGGTTCAATTGACAGTTAACATTTTGAGGAACATGATTTATATTAGAGGTAACATCATTGTTGTAACCTCCAATCTCAATGGAACCATTAGGATGACTGTTAAGCGTATTCAGGGCGTTTGGATCATGACCAAAGAAACTGGAATCTGAAATTTCAGAATGAAAATATCTTATTAGGTCATTTTCTGTTCAGAAAATTCTTGTCTAAACCAGGTTGGCCGAACTAAACTAATCAAATGGCAGGTGATATCAAACTTGCTTCGTGATCAGTCACACTCCTTGAAGTGTACGTTAATCACTGCACATGGCACGTTTAATTCACTCATTCTGTGAATGATTTGGGTTTTGGCCAAATGCGGCCAGAGTCAGAATTTTCCTATGTGTTTACACAACGAAATAAAAGGAAAATTGCAGCTTTAGTCTCATAGGATAGGTCCCTTGAAATTTTAATCTCAATATTTATAAACTTGCAAAATTAGTACCATAGAATCAGTGTTTAAAAAGGCATTTCCGGGCCATACACCCGGGTTCGCCCCAAGGCGGGGCATTGGAAGGAGGCGCACCTCTTGTGGGTCATACGCCCCGGGCATCTGGGCGCGCTTTTTTCCACCCCACAGCTATACACAGGTTGTTTCAGTTTGGGCCCTTATTGACTTAATTCTAACTTTCAAGCCTCCACCATCTTTTGGAGGAAAACGTGTCAATGAATTGGAGGATTCGCAAATCGGTGATGTTAATGAAGTGGAAGGTTTAGAATTGGAAGCTAACAATGAAGATAATGATCTTAAGTATGATCTTAATGAAGAGAGTTTTCATAGCGACTCAGTAAATTAATGCTCATCAACTACTCTATTAAATCTCAATTTTGCATAGTACCAGAATTTGAAACAATCATTTGTCTCTCACTAAAGTTTTGGAAAGAGCTGAACTTGAACCTTTAGTTAGCATGATTGGGAAAATTCTAAGGTGGACCGGGAGTGTTTCTCCTGTCCATTTTGCACCACACATTTAAAATGAGTCGGGTGGCTTTCACACCCACCTACCTTGTGTAAATCACCCCATCCCAAGTGTTTGTGTGGTGAAAAATAGACCGAGAGCAACACTCTCGGTCCACCTAAGAATTACCCGCATGATTGAATAAATTGTTCTTGTGAACTCTGTCTTTTATTTTTTTTATTCAATTTTTTCCTTCAATTTTTGTAATTTTTTGTTAATTTAAATCATTTTTTTAAATTTTTTTAATATTTTTTAATGTGAAAGAACATAATTCACAGGGCATAAATGTCCTGCCCTGCGCCTTCACTCTTTAAACCACTACATACCATGCATTTTTTTGCATTTTTAGTTCCAACTGTTAAAAATCTCACGAAAACCGTTAGTTTGGTCACGTGCCTCACGTGATCAACTTAACAACGAGTGCAATTGACGCATGAAATTCCATCCGCTTTTGAGCATGTGGGATCGAAGTTGCAAAAAAAGGCTCCTACTAAAGTTGTAACAAAACTTGTAACATGTACTATCAGGACCACTATTGCAATTTTCCCAAGAAATAAATCCACGAAAACTTACCCGAGCCAAAAGTAACCCCATGACTGGCAGGTGGTATAAAATTATGATTCCATTCCCTTGCTGGAGCATTCGAGTTCTGCCCCCAGAAACCCACTGAATTAGAATGATCAGAAGATTGACTAGGAAAAGAATGATGCAAAGAATTGTTTGGTAATTGAGTCCTGGCCAGATTGTTTTCCAGGTCAATTGTAGATCTACTTCTTACATTTCGATGTGTACTATCACCGCCAATAGAGAGGCAGTTAACTCCATAATTTGGAGGATACTCCCAATTCGTATGATAAGATTCAGCATTCTGCTTCTCCTTCCATGGATCAGCAGGCAAGTGAATATCAGATGAACTTCCAACGTCATAATATCTGCTTGTGGACCCCCTGTCACACAATGGAGGGATGCCAGGGCTTTTTCGCTTGTATGGTCCTCTGCCACTGCCCACTGCCTGATCATAGAAACCACCATCTACACCAGGGACCGTTGGCCCGCCAATATTGGATGAAGATGGGTTATGTGAATAATTATTTTGAAGCATATGGATATTTCCAGGAGCAGATTGATGCAGAAAGGGATCACGAGACGGACCGGGACCCACTGGTTGATAATGTGGCAATTCACCATTATGAATTGATGAAGAGTATCCACCTGACATAGGAGCAGGGGCCCACTGAGAAGGAAAGTGTCCACCTTGAACGTTAATATTATCCATGGGATGAGTAACTAAACCGCTTTCAGAACCACCCCTCGCTACAAAAACAAAACAGAATAACAAAAAAGGTCACGTAAACATATAAAGGCTGATGAAGACCGTGCAAAGCATTATTCACTTGTTATAGTATAGAGACCAAATGCGTGGTACATCAGTAGCATAAGTGGCAGACCTATATGCTAAAAAACATGAGTTCATGATTTTTGGCCAAGAGTGATAATTTCCTGACACCCATCGACGGTGCCACAAAATGAATGTGTTATAAACTAACTTATATGCGTGGTATATCAGTAGCATAAGTGGCAGACCTATATGTTAAAAAACATGAGTTCATGATTTTTAGCCAAGAGTGATAATTTCCTGACACCCATCAACGGTGCCACAAAATGAATGCGCTATAAGCTAACTTAAAGGTGGAAAAAGGAAAAACAACGTCCAGGCAAGACGCCGGAGGTTTCTCATAAGATTATGATACCTAAGAAAGTTTACTTGATTATGACCAAAATAATTGTAAAAAAGGCATCTTAGCCCCTTCAAATGAAAAAAGCAATGAAAAGGAAAATATGAGCTCGAATATTGTACCCATGGGCATATAAGGTTGCTCTGGTTGATTCCATCCTTGATCATTGTCAGTCTCAAAAATCTGAGGTGTGTTAAACATGTGTCTATGCCCCATAGTTGACAGAAGTGTCCGAAACTAATTACTCCAGCAAAACCTACATGATATTACATATTATTTCAGGAAGCAGCTCAACACCACCAATAAGTTTCGAACAATTGAAGGAAAAACATATATCGCTAACTTTCCAACATAACTGCAGTCATTCGGAGGAGATCCAGTATTAAGAATTAAGCTACATATGTTGAATGTTTAACTAAAATGTAAAATCTTAATAGATGTGCTTGCTTGCTTCCTCATAAAAAACTGGAGAAAGTAAGAAAAAAGGACAGGATGCAAGACAATTTTGACACACCCTGAACCCCATACATCAGTCCAGATCTTAAATAAGATAGACAGAGGATAATCAAGAATGGTTAATATTTGGGGGTGGGGGGTGAATTTAATATCTTGCATGCAAGCTTAAGGTTTTATGATATTCATCAACTGAAAGTACAGGGATAACTTCCTAGCCAATTCTAAATGTATAAGCAGATTAAGTTATACTACATAAACATACCAAACAACTAGCAGAAAACATATTTATATCAATTATCAATTCTGATGACCTTATGCCAAGGTAGCCCATGTTGGTTATGATGGATAAAATACTGTCTTTATCAGCTTCAAAATCCATGAATATTAAGATGACAATACCCTTGGAGGAATGACACTTTTAGTCTACGTGTGGACCTCGGATCTTAACGAGGAAAAGAGTTGAGGAAAATATTTTCTGTGCATCTGATTACATAACGTCGTGTTTTATTTATTAGACCTTTTCTTTTACTTTTACTCGCCAAAATCGTAGATCCAACAAAACATAATGATAATGGAATGATTAATATGCATCTATATCTAGTACAAAGCAAATAAATAAACTTTTTCGACCAAAATCCTGTACCTAAACAGCAGCCTCCCTTGCCCTAAAGAACATCATGCATTACAGAACTCTTATAACATTCAACTTCGAAATGACTAGCCCATTTTGTGGTACTTAAATATCTCATTATTTTAACCTCCAGGAAAGTATACTCAAGTATATTCAGAACGACAGTAAATGGAACAAAAACAATTAACATTTGTTTCTCGTAGAAAGCATAATAGTCATAGAAAATTGTCAATGCTACCATACTATACCTTATACTAGGACACAAGGACCGTCATCTCTATCTGACAGGACGGCAAAGTCAGTTTATAATACGGGTATCCTCTCAAGTCTCAAGCATATATAATAATGGCAAGAACATAAATACACAACAGAAAATTTAAACTTAAAATTAGTATGTTTCCCATCCTCCCCATGTTCATGGCATTTTGTGGAGGTCAGGATGATTTGGATGTAAGATATGCTATTTTCCTCCCTTCCGCATTTTTCTTTCTTATCTTCTAGAGCACCTGCTGTTCCCAATCATTTGCACATTAGGGTAAAAGATCATCAAAAAAAAATTCCGCCACCGCAACAGTCTTTTCCTTTTTGAAAGAAGGAATTTGCTAGTGCTCTCAATCATAATCCCACTGCATTATCTCCATATCCTTCAACACTATACATGCTCGAGGCACGACTAACTCAGTTCATACTGAATTTTAAATATTATACATTAAATTACTAAAACTCCAAAACCATATAGTTTCCTTGGTTTCTTTGAACCTCAAATGAAGAGATCAAAGGGACACCATGTGAACCAATAATTAAAAGTTGTTGCCTTCCTCCGAAAGTTGACAGTTGCAAGCACTAATCCAGAAAAGACCAAGAAAAACTAAAATCCTCAGAGTCATTACAGTGAAATGCTTTTCCACTGAGGACTGGTTTAAACCATAGTCCTTAATGTCCAGATGATTATAACTGTCACATTGACTATAATTCAAATGAAAAGAAAAAGAAACAATTAACTATGCAAAAAAAAAATTAAAAAAATTAAGCAACTAAATGTTTATGTGATTTGCAGAATCAAAGGCAGCAAAATCCAATTTGGCTACTTAAAAACTGAATTCCCCTTATTTCCGAAAAACTTTATCAGAACAAATTCTGAGCTGCGTTTATAATTCGTGAATATGAAATTCATATCTTCATCTAATTCGCTACTGTACTTCTATGGCTTCAACATGAAAATGTGAAACTAAATATCTTAACTCAAACAATCATAATGATAATACTGCATTCATTCCCAACTAAGTGAACTTTAAACAACTTGTTAACGCATAACCAATTTTTTTTATATGTTTTTGACCTAAAACTGGTAGAGGTAAACAGAACAATGTTTTCTTATGATAACAGTTATTCAAACGGTCATCCAAAATCGATAAACTTCAAGCAACAATACAGAATCTAAACAATTTAACTACTGGCCTCCCAGAAGTTACCATACGTTATATCCTTTCCGAGTGGTAAAATTTCCTTTAGATAAGAAGATTTATGTCGAAGGACTGAGACTGAGTGAAGTGATCAAAGAAAATCAAGCTTGTGTGGTCCAGTGGTCCATAAGGCTTTCGCCGTGAGAACCCACCCGGGTTTGAAACCCAGGTGATGCTTGGTTTGGGGAGTTTACTCCTCCGTCCTGTCCTGGGGGCCCCTGCGCTTAGCGAGCCCGTCGCCTATGGGAAACCTAGGGCGGATTACCCCCATACGTGGTTTGCGGGCTATTGCGTATGGGCATGTTTGCTCTGCTGGATGACCGGCGAAATTTTACCCTGGGATTTCCAAAAAAAATAAAAAAAATCAAGCTTGTGTGTTTCTAGAATTTTCTAATGCCCTCCATTACAAAGCTCAAAAGGATCTTTACACCTTAAAGGGGCCTCAAGTTAAAAAAGTCAAGACAGGAAGCTCAAGAGAAATAAAAGCAACCTGCTGTATAGATAGTTAAAAGGACCTCCATGGTGACATCTATTTCCGAAAAAAGCGGGAACATTAGAAAACTATAAATCGGACATTTAGGCATTATTAACAATGACTGGACAAAGCTTTATCAACAAAATAAGGATAAATTACATATTGGAAATGCAATACTGGGGCAGGCAATCATCACCCAGGTAAACCACAAATCAATCTTCAAGCTAATAGAGGTGTCATGTGTCCGTAATTCCATCTTATAAGGAAAGAAGCTTGTCCACGGTAAAACATTAATCGTAAGAAAACTGCCTAACAGTTAGAAAGGATGCTCTCAGTACATCCCAATTACAACATTTGCCTTCTATAAAACAATAAGTGGCTAATCATGCTGGTGTACTACGTCAACAGCTCTCCACCTAAGTATTCAAGTAGCAATGTTGATGTGCTACAAGCCGCAGCCTGGATTTTGGGTAAGAGCCAATTGGCATCAAGCCTCGTACTTCCTCTTAGGCAGCCTACAAATCCCACAACCCATCTCATCTTTATCGTTCTCTTACTTTGATTCCTAGGCACCAATTGAGTAAGATCACAACCAGCGACTTTTCAATCAGCTCAGGCATCAATACCTCAAATAGAATCAAATAAAGGATAATCAACCAGTGTGCTGGATCCAAGGAAAAGATACTGCTGCAACATGTGGGGATATAGAGGATTCATTCAAGAGCTAATGTCAAATAAGTTTACAAATGGGTCTCCACACATTGAAAAGATGACCACAAGACAACACGCACTCTTCCATCGCAAACCACTGAAGACAGATACTTAATCAGCATATCCACAATTGCAACCCAACTTACTTTTCACTTCTCTGTTACCCATTCCCACTAAGGAAAGAGATGGTTAAGATAATATCTAAGAGCCATAAAGGAGCTTTTAGAACATTAGTGTTGACACGTCTGACATACGCACGATCAACAAAAGACAAATTATGGAGTCATCTCTAACCAAAAAAGCCCCAAAACACCAAACATGGCTGGTATAATTCATCAAGTATTATTGGCAATCTTAGAATTAATTCACAGTGATGTGTAATGGACCGTCACTTTGTAGGAGCAGAGTGATGGATTGGTACGTGTAAATTCCACAGGGCAAGAAATTTAAGAGTTTCCTGAAATATTGTTTTCTATATTTGCATATTTTTGTCCAACTCAAAGGCGGATAACATACTGCAACCGCAGCAGGGCAATCTAATAATTCTTGAAGAGAACACCAGAAATCCAAAACCAAATCTGTTCTTCAGTGATCCAGATAGATCAAAAGAGTGCCTGCAATATCATTTGTGATTCATTCAGAATCGTTATATTAGAGAGCTAAGCAGCTATCCACCAAATATATGCCCTATCTTTACGTAGGACACTAGTGCTTATTCTAAAACTTTTAGAAGATTAAGTGTCACTAAGATACAGAAGATGTAGAAATCCAGGATCTCACTGTATCGTGAATGTCCTACCAGTGCTAAATCATGATCTTATAACACTCTGTAAAAAACTTCGATAACTGACAGTAATAGAACTGTAAGTAATAGCCTACATTGATATTACACGAGGAACTAAGAAAGAAATTATGAGAGAGAAAGAGAGAGAGCTAGGCGTCAAGACATCTCACCTGCGATTTATTCTCTCAATCCATTTGCTTTGCTAATTCATGTTCATTTTTAGGCAAAGAAGTGAACAAAAACGATATAGTGTCGTCCTCAAACGCAAGCTCTAGTAACTGGGGAAAGCTCTAAGTTTGAACTATTAGGCTTGATATACAGATTCTTAGAAATCAAATGCCAAATCTCCCATAAATATATGCTGCGAGCAATCCCTGCCTGCATATTAGAAAACATCTAAACCTATTTGTTCTGGATGTGTTCCAAAATAGTACTAAACAAAAGCTGTTTGAACCAAGTAAAGTCTGAAAATTGTCACCAAATATATAATTGAATCGTGATGAAATTTCAGCAGCTATGTGAGGGGCAGGGAAATAGCAATTAGAAGAACTGTTTGATCGTGATTGCCACCAAAGCGCATTCAATTCGTGAGAACAATAAAAAGAATGCTACTTTAACTGTGAGGTTATAATAGTGTTATTGTATTAAAAACAGTACTAATAGAAGTAATAACTTCAGTTTTATAAAAGGGAAAAAGTTTCACTTAACAGAAAGCTTAATTGAAGTACTAATCTCAACTTGTAATTCAATGTAAAATAACAAAGGGTGGTATTGTTGTGAAATTTTAAGAAAGCAAATAACAGGCCAAATGATAAGATTCATCAAAATTTGCATGTACCCAGAAATAGGCTTCAAATTTATTCGAACAGGCTGAAGGTAGAGGATTCATACTATAAGGAAATCTTCTTTGGCTAACAACATCAAGTGTATGATGTTCACCTTCCAGCATCTCAGTTAGTGGCGACTCAATTGGATATTTGTCCTGTAAGAAATTTAATCGGCAACTAAAACTACAAATTCACAGAGAATCAATAACGCCCTATCTGCAAATAACTCCAGTTCAATGTCTTTTAACGGAATTCATCATAGAGAATGGTTGTCATTACATTCTTCTACTAAAATAATAAAAAGGAAATCAACTCAGTGAATACCATTTCATGTATAATCCGTAAGTCACCTCATGTGTTAACTATCTGAGCATTTGCCAGCAAAGTATTAGATGGTTATTGAACTTACAAATTTTCAAGATCTCACAGCTTTTTCTGGAAGTTAAAGTTCTCCAAAAAGTATATCGTTTTTCAATTGTCCTTGACTCAAAAACCTGTAAAATATCCATATGCAAAACCAGATCAAACAAACTAAAACCCTGACATAACTCTGAAATATCTAGGTAGAAGTGATACAGGACTCTGAATGATGATGCAAAGACATAAAGTTAACATATGATAACAAATGGAAATTTTAGGTTCAGTCACTGTAATCAATTGTAATAATAGACCTGTTTTCCCAATATCAACTAAGTAAATTCAATCTATCATTCCTTAAAATCAAGTGATGACCTATAAATAGTACCACAAAAAATAACCATCACACTTAATTATGTCTTAGATCACTTTTCATAACAAAAGGTAATTGTTACCAGGGCAGGCAAATAGTCCAAACCAATAAGCCCGTATATTTAATAATCTTATTTCATTACAATCACCACGTCTTGTTGTCATTTTTTTATAGTTGTCACTTTTAATTATCAATTATGCGGGTATTGTTACCGGGTCACAGTCTACACCAAACAACGCTTATAGTCATAATTCGATCATCTACTAGTCACTTCTCACAATTTTTACCAGGTCATTTAGTCACTGTTCATACTTTGATTATGTACTCATCCTTTCCACACATAATTGTTACCAGGTCATAGTCACTTTCCATACGTCAACCACCAATCAACCAATTCTCGCAATCAAGTATTTCAGTAATTGATACCCGGTCTCCAGTTGAAACTAAAAGAGGACTCATCCATTGTCGATGCAAATGTCCTGATCACACTTGAAAGTGAACAACAGCAACCCCAGCCTTTGACGCTAATAGGGGTTAAAGCATGATGATGTGACAAAGCACAAAAGAGTGCAAACGTGCAGAAAAAGAAAGAAAATACCCCTTAATAAGATTTTCAGCTTCTGGAAACTTTTTTCATGTGAACCACACCACAGGGCTTAGAATTAGTGTTATTTATAGTTTGATTTCTTAAATTGGCCGCACACTGGAAATGTCCGTGTTTCAAGTGTTCGCTAGCCCGCAAGAGAGCATGAAGAATATGACGTCTGTTGTGGCTGAAAACTACAGCAACTTCAAGATTTTAAAAAATGCATTATACATACTTGGAATTATTTTTTTTCAGTTACTTACTAAAAAAATGCCATCATAAAGCAAGCAATCTAAGGAAGATTTCATTGACTCAAAGCACTATTTATAGATTACCAAAATCAGTAATCTTAACAAATTATTAAATATTGACTCAGACAACCATTTATAGATTACCAAATTCAGTAATTAGATTATACTGCTGAAAATTCCAGAGAAAAGAAAAATAGTGGAGTGTTCTACAATACACAGACCACCTAACAATATAACGATAACACGGTGAAAATAAATTAAAATTATCAAATCATGGCCACCAAACCATATGCACAACAATCAACTGGGGGAAAAAAACCTCAAAACAAACATACGTGAAAACGTGAGTCAAAAATGGTGGCCAAACAGCTAAAAAACTAAACTTCGAAAATCAAAGAAACAAAAGTTTACAACAGGAAAAACAAAGTAGTTAGCAAAACCTACGCAACCTCACCAACTTTAGACAACGATCGCATCAAAAACGGACGATCAGAGACAAATATAACGAAGATAAAAACTAGTTAACCGGAAAATTCAATCAACTACTAATCAAACAATGGTTATATGTGATTCAACAAAGTAATTTCACGCGGAAAAAATAACCGATAACACGATCAAACGGTAATTTCAGCCTAAAAACACAACAAAAATCCACGAACCTTGTCTAATCGGTGATCGGATAATTCTGATGAATGATCGACGCCGTCTGGTGTGCGTATAGATAGTATAGAGAGAGAGAGAGAGAGAGAGAGAGAGAGAGAGGGTGAATTGTGAGAGGAAACGGTGAAATGTTTTATATACTGGTTGATTCATGAATGGGTGGCGTATTCCTCTATATCTCTACTAATATATAATATAAAATGGGAAAAATAAATTTATTATGAACAAGGGATAGGTGTAAAAGATGAAATTATAAATATGTTATTATATAATAAAAATAAAAAGTAAAGGCAAAATAAGTGGTGTTTGGAATTTAGGTGGACAATGACCACAAGAAAGAAAAAGGAATTGCAGAGGGGACAAACTTTAGGGGAAAATTAATGGCTAGATAAAGTTTTTTGCAAAAATAATATATATATATATATGTATATATATGTGTGTGTGTGAGAATTAAATTTGGATTTTCTATCGTAAAATGTTCTTTATATTATATAGGGTTCGATATTTACTCGTCATGTTGATCTACTTCTCTTTAAATACAAATTGAAATTTTGCACATATTGTATAATATGATTTACGCGCAAATGTATTATGGGTACAGGATTGAACATATTACGTGAATATAAATACTTAAAAGTACGAAATTGGGTTAATTTGGGTTCACTTCACGATTTTTGTTACGATTTAGTATTTAATGTGTTTTGCGTGAATCATGGATTTGTGATTTGTCACAGGGTGTCGTGTGAAAAGTCAGAGTTCTTCAAAACTTGTAAGAGGGTGTTTGGTTAAGTTTATAAGCTCCATTCAGCATCGCATAAGATGTTTTTGAGTTTATAAGCTCTATAAATTTGTTTAATAGTATTTTTAGAAAAACAGCTTATAAGACTAAAAAAAGGGGTAAGTGCATAAAACTCCTTGTGTTATTTCGAAAATGCTAAAAAAAAATCTTGTGTTAACGAAATAGGCTAATCACCCCTTGTGTTCTTAAAAAGTGTGCAACAAAGCCAAATTTCATTAAAAATACGCATGTTTTTCATGTTTTCACCTTTATTTATATGCTCATTTGTCATTTATATACTCTTCATACTTTATAAAAGGTAAATAGTATTAATTCACCCAAAAAAATACATATTTTCTCCTATCATTTTAACAAAATTTGATTTTTTTGCACACTTTTTAGGAACATAAGGGGGATGATTAACCTATTTCATTAACACAGGATTTTTTAGCATTTTCGAAATAATACAGGGGGTTTTATGCAATTATCCCGACTAAAAAATAAGATGTTTGGGTCATATAAACTGTTTTTAAAAAAATAACCCACCCCACCTTTATAAGCTCCTAAAATATCTTATGAGATGTAGGAGCCTATAAGATAAATAATCTCTTAGTCTAATGTTATCAGTTTTCACTTTCATATGGAAGGTTCCGAGATCATTTTTAGGTTGTCAAAGTTGTGATTTCTCTCCGTATTTGGAGTTTTATGGGTCTATGTGACCTAGGGGTGTTCATGGTTTTTCCAAATGGCACCATATCGACTGTACCGTACTACACCGTACCGAAATATTGGTTTTTTTTTTCTAAAATCCATAGGTTTTTTTTCTAAAATCTATGGCTGTGTTTGTTTTTATTTTGGGAGTTTTTTTTGTGAAACTTTTGGCGAAAAAATTTATTGGGAGTTGTGTGTTTTGATGAGAATGTGTTTGGTTTTGTGTTTGATTTTATTTTCAGAATAGACAAAAGTTACTGTAGAAGTCAAATCATGCAGGTTTTTGTTTGAAAAGTTGTGTTTATAATTAGTTAATAATTGAAAAATATAATATAATATAAGTTTTAAATAATTATAATATTATGGTTATATATATATATATTGTAGTTGATATAATTAGTAGGCACCCTAAAGTAGACACAAATAGGGAGACAATAGCCGACAAATTTGTTGACAAAAAAAGTCCTTTTTGGTCAAAGAATACATAAAGCATACAAGTTTTAGCCAAAATGTGTTTGAAAACAAAAACAAATACAACCTATAGGTTTTGGCACGAGCCTGTACCGTACCAACTATATTGGTATGGTTTTAGTTTTAATACCAGCTATATTGGTATGAATTTGGTTTTATAATATTTGTACAGGTAAAAAATTGTAACATACTGTATATATACTATATAATTATTTATTTTATGTGTATTATATATAAGTGATTCTATTGAAGGAATTTTTAGAACTTAAAGATACAAATATACTAGAAATCAATATATTACCAAAACTTGTGTGGTGATAAGTGATATTTTTAGAAATATTAAATTAACTCTATTAAGATTTGGAATTAGTTAAAAGATAGACCAAAACTATTCTCTAGAGTTATTTCAAAACCTACTAGAATTAAAATATCAATATTAAGAATTTAAGTTTAATTATATCAATATTTGAGCCTTAAGATAGAAAACGCTATCACAGAACGCAAAGAACTCACTTCAAAAGTTTGTCAAGTTCTTTCATATAAAATTTAAACTTATTATTATCATGGTATGAATTTTTTATTTTCTTTTCTTTCATTCTACTTCTTGCAACAATATTATTTTTTTGCTAAGTTTCAGATTATGTAATTGTGTTAATTATTATCGTGATTGCTTAATTGTTCTAATAATTTAGTTTTGTAATTGTGTTTTAATTTTATTATGTAATTTATAGTAAAAATACCATGAAACTATATTGCACCGTACCATATCGTATACAATGGTACCAGTTTCAAAAAGTCCTGCTTTGGTATTAGTTGTCCCAAAACTGCAGCTATTGGTATGGTATAACTTTTATAAAAATACTGCAAAAATCAAACTGTGTGCACCCCTCGTGTGACCCATGATTAAAACTATCAGTCTGAGTTTATTGGATCAGGGTATCATCTTTGTCTAGAATTCAAAAGGAAAAGAGTTCTTATTAGCTATAAATATTCTTTATGTTTGACTAGAACGAAAATATTTTTTCTAAATTGATATACTTTAAATATGGCATTTTTCTTCCAAGCTATATAAGTTTTAACACTTTGTTTTCGTACGCATTTATGTTGATGACTTAAAATTGACTAGACTGCTCATAAATACACATGTTACAATTAATTGTGTTTTGGAACGCAGAATTATATAATTCTACATATGATATTGTATTTTGAGTTTGTATTATGAGATTAGCATGCACGTTTGATGCGTTTGTTTAAATTTATAAATATAGAACTAAAAATAAGTATTAAATATTTTGCATATAACTTTTTTATATATATAATTGTTGCAACATGTCACCATCTCATTCACTACTCTTTTAACATTAGCGTTATCAACTTTATTTGTTTTATCGAAACGCGCAATCCTCCACACCAGTGCTCGCCTCACTTCTGTGCAATCGGACCCCACATCCCTTCTTCTATTCATCTATATTTTGATTAAAAAATATATATTTATTAACAAGGAATTTTATTAAAAAATTGTAAGGAATCGCTGCTAAATGAACTACGTACCTTATTATGCTCCATAAGAGCACGTCCAAGACATGAACGCCTGTAAGGATATTCAGGTTCCTTTGCTTTTTCCTGATTTTCCCGACTTAGTTGCTATTTATTACATAATCAAAATATTAGTTAAATATAAATGCAATAACCAACAAATGAAAGTGTAAATTAAAATAACGGCCTGAAACTCTTCACTTAGGCGAAGATCTACAAATGTCGTCCAATCGACTTGAGGTATCTCATCTTGTGAGGGTAGGTTGTAATTAATGTTCCCATCACCATCCCGTACCCACACTCTACTCAAGTAACTCCTGAAGTTACGTGCTAGCTTCCCAGCTTCTACTAGTACATAATTTTTTCTACTTTCATCAATATTAAATGCTAACTACAAAAAACAAACAACAAAGTATATGTGAAATTATAATTTAGAGAAAATCAAATTAACAAAAAATACATTAACAATTAGAAATATGATAATATGCAAATTACCGTTGTGTCATCCCAAATTACTCTTTTTGTTCGTGACGGGACTTTTCGCCAATCATTGATGGTAATCGACACCTTCTGCTGAGCCAAGAGACTCCTATATAACCAACAAATGTTGATTTGTTTGGGTCAATTACTTGGCCTCTGTCATTCTAGCCGATAGGTAGCCTTATGTCTTTACTTCTGACACTGATAACTTTTTTCATAGCCATGACACCTCTTCGTATCTCTTTTTTAGCACGGCTATCTGATCCACATACATCATCCTCAGGAAAACTACTAGTAGGATCTGAAGCCATCGACCTACAAAAGCCAAAAAATATAGAAGTTAGATTTATATAAATTTGACAACAATAATTTTAAAATAGACGTAATAAATTAGAAGTTAGATTAATTCCCATTATTCTAGAAAAAATTTGGCAGAGTAATGGCGCAAAAATTTATACCAAGTTCTCGACTTAATCTTCCCCCAAACTTGCAACCAACAAAATTCGGATCTTTCAACCACAACAATCCCAGCAACTACAAATATTGATCACCAGTTGGATCACATAAAAATACAAATAAAGCATCATATTTCCAGCAACTAAGTATAAATATTGATCACCAGTTGGATCACATAAAACATCATATTTTCAGCAACTAAGTATAAATATTGATCACCAGTTAAGTCTAAATATTGATCACCAGTTGGATAAAATAAATCACATAAAAATACAAATAAAACATCATATTTCAAGTCACTAAACATAAATATTGGTCACCAGTTGGATCACATAAAACATCATATTTTCAGTAACTACAAATATTGATCATCAGTTGGATCACATAAATCACATAAAATACAAATAAAACATCATATTTCTAGCAACTAAGTAAAATATTGATAAAAAAATAAGTCTATCATACAATTATCAAATAAGTTCAAATACCTTTTATCGTTTTCTTTTTGTCGTTGGCTTAGCAGTCTTTTGCTTCCCATCGGTACGACCATTTTTTCTAGTACTCCGATGAACTGATGGATTAATCCATATCCTCTCTTGGTGATTTTGTCGCATATACAATACATCATCACTTATATCCAAGTCATCATCACTATCAATTGATTGTGAATCACCTAAGATAGGATTTTCTCCATCATCTTCACTTTCTTCATAATCATCATCAATACATGTATTTTTGTTTGCCGATAAAACAGTGGACCACCTCTTATCAATAGGATTGGTGACAAAAAATACTTGCTTAGCTTGTGATGCCAAAATGAAAAGTTCATCTTTGTATGCCACCCTTTCAAGGTCTACCTGAGTAAAACCTATTTTATTATTTGGACACCCTTTTTATTGTCAACCCACCCACACCCAAATACAGGTACCCAAAACCAACTATAATCCGGCTCCCATATACGTTCAATCACTCCATAATATGATAAATCGGCATAGATAGGGTTATTATCTTTCGCACTTGAGATATGCATTGCTTGAGCTACAAGACTCACTCAACTATTCTGCATTGTACTTCATTCATCTTGATCTTTTGTATAGAATGTGCGACCATTTATACGATAACCTGAATAACAAAACACTAGTCTGTCCGGACCCATCGACAACCGTGTCAATTTATCTGAAACTAAAAGTGGATTCTTTTTTTGTTTCTCTTTAATATGCTTTCGGAACCAATCAATGAAACTCTTGTTATGCTTTCTTGAAATCCAGCTCTCATTTTTAATTGGATTGAATCTCCTAAGTTGGTCCTTGTGCTCTTCAACATATGAGTCAACCTCATCGGTGTTGTGGAGCACATATAGGTGTGTCTGCTCCCTTTGTGTGAAAGGAACACTAACTAATTGCTTTCCAATTACGTTTTTTCTTTCTGTTATCTCTCCCACAACATGAGACTTTAGAAGCTCTGCAACATTAGAATCTGCTAGATACTCTGTGCAAAATGTAATGGATTCATCAACTATGTACCGTTCAACAATGCAACCTTCCGATCAACTACGATTTTTCACGTACTCTTTCAATACCTTTATATAACGCTCAACCGGATACATAGATCTCATAAAAGCCGGTCCACATAGTTGTGTCTCTCTAACCAAGTGAATAGGTAGGTGGGTCATTATATCAAAAAACATAGGTGAAAAATACATCCCATGCTCACATAAAGTGATGACAATTTATTTTTGAAGTGCAGGAAATTGTTCAGGATCAAACACCTTGTTCCACATTGCCTTGAAGAAGAAACACAATCTAGTTATGGCGTCTCTCACCTTTTTTTGGCAAAATGGCCGGTATAGCAATGGTAGCAAATGATCCATAATTACATGACAATCATGAGTCTTCATGTGCTTTAGCTTCAAGTCCTTCATTGATACAAGACTGCTAATGTCTGAAAAATACCCTTCTGGAATTTTCACTCCATTAAGAAATTCACATAATGCAATTTTTTCTTTACTGGATAGAGTGTGAGCTGCTGGAGGTAAATAAGTATGTTTCCCCTTATTTGTTGGTGTCAATTTACCTCTTATCTTCATTTCAACCAAGTTTAACATTGCCTTTACGCTAGTTTTTTTCTTTCCGGGCACATTTAGAAGTGTACCAATGACACTATCAATTATATTTTTCTCAATATGCATAATATTAAGAAAATGTCTAACATGTAAAGACTTCTAATACGGCAACTTAAAGAAAATTGACCTTTTTTTTCACCCAATTTTTGCAAGGCCACCTGAAAAAGTCTTTCCAAATTTGATATCCAAATCTTTTACAATCTCAAACACGTCTTCACTAGTCAAGCACTTAGGAGCTCGACCTTCTTCTATATTTCCATTGAAAGCTTTCTTCCACCGACGATATCGATGGTTCCTATTCAGCCATCTACGATGCCCTTGGAATGCATATTTTTGAGAGTGTGGCATCGATATTGATCTGTACTCTTGACACATATGGGGCATCCACATTCGCCATGTACACCATATCCCTCGAGATATTTGCTCTTGCCGAAAAATCATTGATTGTTCCAAACAACATGACTCTGAGATTGAAACTTTCTTCTCTGAACCCATTATATACTTCAATACCGGTCTTCCACAACACCTTCAAATCCTCAATTAAAGGAGCCAAGTAGACATCTATATCATTTCCAGGTTGTTTCGGCCCAGAAATGAATATAGGCATCATTATATGCTCCCGCTTCATGCATCGCAATGGTGGTAGGTTGTAGATCATCAAAATCACCGGCCAGGTACTATGTGAGATACTTTGCAAGCCGTTTGGGTTTATGCCATCTGTAGCCAATACAAAGCGCAAGTTTCTTGGTTCTTCACCAAATTCAGGGAAATCAGCATCAATCTTTTTCCATTGAGGAGAATCTGAGGAGTGTCGAATCTTGTCATCTTCAATCCTTTATTCAAGCCTTCTATCAACATTCTATGTCAAGTCCTTGGCAAACTCTTGACTATTGTACATGAGCCTAAATCTAGGTATTATGGGCAAATACCACATTGTTTTGACAGGAGCAAATCCATTCTTCTTGTATCGTGAGGCGCCACATTTCGGACACGCCTTCAATGATGCATAGTAAGTTCTAAACAATATGCTATCATTGAGACATGAATGTATTCTCTCATATCCCATGCCAATTGAGGTTAACATCCGATTAGCCTCATAAGTACGATTAGGTAACACATTATCCTGGGTAACATGCTTTTTAATAGACCAAGTAAGTCCGTGAAACTCTTATCACTCCACCCATTGTTGGCTTTTAACTTGTATATGTTTAGGACTACTTTCAATCTTGTGAATTTACTACCACGATACAGTGGTGTCTTTGAATCACTTGTCAAATTGTCAAACATTTTAGGACAATTTCGCAAATCCTCTTGAATCAAATTTGTCATTTCCTCCAAACGATCAGGCTCATAATCATTCATGTTGAAATCCTGTGATGGCTATGATGTACCACCCAAATCATCTGAAGTGACACTGCTTTCATCGTGTCTTGTCCAACGTGTGTAGCTTTTATCAATTTCATTACACATCAAATGATCTTTCAAGTCACATGGACTAATTCTCTTTCCAAAACAACAACGTAAACACGGGCAAGTGATCCTAGTTCGATTTGGTGCATGCTCAATCACAAACTTGATGAACTCTTTCACCCCTTTCTCATACTGTTTCGACATACGATCAGCTAGAATCCAACTTCGATCCATCTTGATTCTGCATTAATTTAATTAAATAATTTTAATATCAGTTGATAGTTGAATTAATTAAATAATTTTAATTTTAATTTATTCGCCACTAATTTTAATTTATTCGCCATTAATTTTAATTTATTCGCCATTAATTTATTCGACTTAATCTTCCCACAAGTGGGTTGCAACCAACAAAATTCGGATCTTAGGATCCTCTAAAATCCAACTTCGATCCATCTTGATTCTAAATTAATTAAATTAAATAATTTTAACATCAGTTGAGTTGAATTAATTAAATAATTTTAATTTTAATTTATTTCCCATTATTCTAGACAAGATTCGGCAGAGTAACGATGCAAAAATTTCTACCAAGTTCTAGACTTAATCTTCCCCCAAACTTGCAACCAACAAAATTCGGATCTTTCAACTACAACAAACCCAACATTCTAATTTTTCACCCACAACAAACCCAAAATGTCGATCTCACTATACAAAAATATTGATCACCAGTTGGATCATATAAAACATCATATTTCTGGCAACTACAAATATTGATCACCAGTTGGATCACATAAAGCACATAAAACTACAAACAAAACATCATGTTATAAATATTAATCACCAGTTGGATCACATAAATCATGTAAAACTACAAATAAAACATCATATTTCCAGCAACTAAGTATAAATATTGATCATCAGTTGGATAAATATACCCTAAACCACAAAATAACCACAATTTAATCCCAAATTAAACGTAATTAACCCCCAACTAACCCAAATTAACCCTAAATCCAATCAAGTCCCTATTTCCCTTAAATTTTTCACAAAAATAGGCAAATCTCAATAATATACACAAATATACATACACCCACACATATACAAATACACAAATATATATACATATACCCACATATACACAAATATACATACACCCACACATACACAAATATATATACATACACCCACATATACACAAATATATATACACTCACACATACACAAATATACATACACCCACACATACACAAATATACATACATCCACACATACACAAATATACATACACAAATATTTATCTAGCACAAACTCTATATGTGTGTGAGTGTGTGTATCTAAAAAAAATTACCCCAAATTCGCACAAACTAAATGGTGGTGATGGTGGAGGTGGCGGCGACGGCGGCGGTGCTATATATATATATAGAGAGAGAGAGTTATATATATATATAGAGAGAATATATACATATATATATATACACACATATATATAAAGATAAAGAGAGAGAGAGAAACCGACCGATCGAACGGTGGTGGTGGAGGAGGCGGCCGAACGGCGACGGTTATTGGTGGTGGTGCGACCGAGAGTGAGAGAGAGTAGAGAGAGAGAGAGTGGTGGTGGTGGTGGAGGCGGCGGCGGCGGCGGCGCCGAGGTTGGTGGTGGTGAATAGTGAGAGAGAGTTGAAAGAGAGAGTTGAATTTGGTGTGAATTTGGGGGAGGGGGCGGTTTTCAGGGTAAAAACCCACCGCCTATTACAGCCGTAGGTGGATTTTTTTTTTATTTCTATTACAACGGTAGGTGGATTTTTTTTTATTTCTATTACAGCGATTTGCTCGCGAACTGCTGTAATAGTTAGATTTTTTTTTTAATTTTTTTTATTTCTATTACAACGATTTGCTCCCGAACCATTGTAACAGTGCAAACCTATTACAGCGGTTTGCCCCGAAGCGCTGCAATAGGTCGGGTTTTTTTTTTTTACGGACATATTACAGCGGTTTACCCTGAATCGCTGTAATAGGTCCTATTACAGCGGTTCAGAGGTGAACCGCCGTAATAGGTTGACCTATTACAGCAGTTCGCCTCTGAACCACTGTAATAGGTTAAAATCGAGATACCCTACGGTTTTACCAAAACCGCTGTAAACGGTGCGTTGTAATAATTTATTTTTGTAGTAGTGGTAGGCGGATTTGGAGAAGTTGGATGAGCTCAAGGAATTAGTTAATTCCAATCCCATCAATCCTTATAAATACTTATCACTGGTTCAGTCAAAACCTAACTCTCACAATTAGAGTTGACAGCAAAGAAAGAAAAGAAAAATATTCTCTCCTCCCCTAGTGTAAGCTGTTAGTCATAATGTGTCAAAAAGTGGAGGATTTTTCTTCGAAGCTCATTCAGGCGTGATATCTAGAGGTAGGAGTTCTGAATTGCTACTATTCGGAAGATCAAAACTTTCATCGAAATCAAAAGGTTAGTTAAAAGGATGAAATTAGATTTCGTCGTCATACATATTTTTCGAAAATTGCATGGAAAATTATTAAAACCCAAAAATGATCCAATTGTGAACTCGGATCTGTTTTTATCGTTTTCACTGCGCATGAATACAGGATTCACAACATCGCCATGACTAAACTTGGAGATGATTACATCCCACCAAAAGAGATTGTTCCAGAAACCATGCCTTTCAGCTGCAAGTGGATGCTATCAATTCTGAACAAAGCCATATCAAAAACAGTTCTAGCTTTAGATTCTTATGAATTTGCTGATGCTGCTATTGCTGTATGCTAATGGTGGCAGTTTCAGTTATGTGATGGATTTATCGAAGTAATTAAGCCTTATTTTGTTGGTAATGATCCAGCATTTGCGTCTTCAAGAAGATGTGCACAGGATACCTTGTGGCTTTGTTTAGAAAATGGTTTACGGTTACTTCATCCTTTTACCGTTCGTCACAGAAGAATTGTGGCAGCGTCTTCCTTCTAAGGAAGATTGTGCGAGGAAAGAATCGATTGTGATTTCTGAATATCCATCAACTGTTGAGGTAATAATTTCATTTTTACACACTTCTATGCAGGATGGACAATCAAAAGCTTAACGATTATTTATAATGTATGTCATTGTGTTGGTCATCTAAGCATGAACTGTTTTCTGCTCTTATATAGTATGACATAATTACAAATGAAGCTCACAATTCACCTGGTATGCGTGCCAAAAAATCTACTTTTTATTTGTGGATATCATATGCTATTAACTATTAATGTTTTAGCTTCTACAACTACCCTTACTACTTGTATTGCTAATGTCGTGTTAATGTCACTACAACTCTACTACTACCGCTATTACTTGGTTTCCAGTGCAACACTGGTGATAAACTATACAAAAATAAAATAAAAATTCTAGTCTGGCTATTCGTATACTTACACTTGAATGACCTTTTTCATTTGTATATTCTTATGTCACAGGATTTGTATTTCATATTAACAAATTGTTGTCAAATCCTTAATTGTTTGATCGAATCGGTGTTGAAATCACTGAGGTCCCTTCGGTCGCAGTTGGCACCAAATGAGAGATTTGAAAGGTAAATATCATGATTGTCAATGTGTTTTAAACCATGTCAAAAGAATGGGACTACTTATTATCATCTCTGGATGTAGGTTATGTGGTTATTTTTTAGGTTTTACTTGGCGTTATATTATTTCTTTTTAAGAATTTGTTAATCTACTCATTTTCTCATAAATATTATTTCTCTGAACAATCTTTAGGTTTTGAGCGAGAGCGATGATGCTCTAGTAGGGTGTATAATAGACGTGGTAAACAAAGCTCTTTCTGTTTACCTCAAACTTCAAGGGAACATTAATGTGGAAGCTAAACTTGAAAAGCTCAAAAAGAAGATGGAGGAGATACAAAAGTGAGAATCCAGAACCTTACAAACTGACGGAAATTAATCACATAAAACATGCAATTTCAACATAATTAAATACTAACCAAATGCGGATCTCAACTTGGTTGTTTCACACTTCTTCTACACGGTTTTGATGCTCTAAAACGTCTGCATTCTCAATCACGGGGAGAGAGATGACTATCCACAATCCAAGTACTTCAAATGGTGAATCTTCTTTTCCAATATCATACCAAAATGACACTTTTATGCCTTCACTTTTAGCCCCTCATTTTGGCTGCGAATTTTCTCTTCTTTTTTTCTTGTTATATTATCTTATTTTGACATAAGATATATTAGGGAGAGAGGGAGGGAGTTGGGGTAGTTTTATCCTACAAAAACTACTCCCTCCTTTTCTTTCTTTCAAATTAATATGGGTAGGGTCAAGCCCTCATGGGCGACCCATGACCCATATCCAATTTCCAACATCTCCCACTCGCACATGAGGGCTAGACATACATCTAGTGTAACCATAACGACATATTCACAATTTCATACAAACAAATGGATCGTGTGACCAACGAGCATATATGATGAGCTTTGAGCTATACACCGGTTAAGGATATATAGCAACTCAATATCGAATTAATATGAGGACAACTTCTCGCTATACCCCAGACATCTTTTTACTACACAAGTCAATGTATCTCTTGTCCCTCAAACAATATTCAAGAGTATACTTGACTTCCAATCAATTCTATGTATTCACAATTATGTTTAAAACACTAAGTTTGACATAATTGGCCGACCTGTGAATACAAAATACGTGTCAGACAAAGATAGTCTTCCTTTCCCACTAGAATCTCTCAACTATATTATAGCTGCTTTCCTAGACATATACCGCATTGCCGAATCATTCGTGGCTATTGGTAATATGCTAAAGTAGCAACACTAAAATAAAGCTTTAAGAAACAATAGAAAGTCATAAGGGTATAATTTAGGTTACATAAACCTTTGAGTCTCACACAATGAGAAAGCAGAGATTTTTCTCATTACTCCAATGGTCATATAGCACACGCGGTATGAAACGCGTGTTACAATGTTTTTCTTCCTATTTGGAAGCGTATGTCATGATTCAAATCAAATACACTGTACAGATCTTAGTTCAAGTGTATCTCAACACTTAACCTGAGTTTTCTTCTTGTTCGTCCTCTATCAATAACAACCTCAAGAAAACTCACATCTGGCTTCTAGATAAGTCAATGGATGGTGGGAATCCATTTCGATTACAAAAATTCATAACAGTAATCTCATCTTGATTATCAATCAAGACGACATCATCTCTACGTATGATTTAGTGTGCCACAAAATCAAAAATGTCTCATCTCTGCACATTGCTCAATGTCAGAGGCGATTGCTCGTGTGAGAGAGTCAATCTCGAACTTATCTAACATACCTTTAGACATCGAGTGCATATCATCACATACATGCTTAGAAAGCACATCACTCAAATGTCAAACATTTATGGGCATAAATCTCTATGAACATCCTTTAGTTCAAAAGAGATTGCATTCTACGCAATTCTAGAGATCTAACTTGACCAACAAATAAATCTCTAGGCTAAGGCCAAGTAGCAACTTTACCCACTTCTAAATGCGTATACACAAGTTGTAACACCACTCATTGGTTTACAATGATATCTCATAAAATTATATTTTGTGTCGATGTTCGATTTTACAGCAATAGGTCAATAATAAGACTTCTATGTAAGCATTAGCTGGCTGTTTATCACGATATATATTCACATATATATATCACAGCTCCCACATAACTGCTTACAACTCCCACATGCTATAAAAAAAATTCAACCAAACATTATCCCACACTGCAAATATACATGCCACAAATAATATTTAATTGCGCACAATGTTACACAAGTTGCTTCGTGCTACTTCTAGAGTCAGCATTGTAATAGAAGAAAATTCAGAGGTAGACTCACACTTATCCAAATCCCCTCCTCAAGTCCACATATGTATATTCTTTTGACAACTTTCCTCCATAGTACTAAGGAAATCATTTGCAGTGTTTACCAGCTATTGTCCAATACGTCATGCTAGAATTGGACAATACCTTATGACTCATGGCATAACAAGTATTGGAGCGAGTACAAGTCACATTGTACTTCAAGATCCAAAAAACAAACAACTATTGGAATATGGTGGTCTAGACATTTCTATTTGGACTCTCCGGACACATTTCGAGGCTACAATTCTACACTATTGGAGTATTGATGAGCATAAGTATCCATTATGAAACCGTACTATTGAAAAACCTAACATGGATCTCGACACTGAGCAAGATTCATCTTTAACGATTTACATAGATTTTTACGTAAAATCAAACACTTTACTCATCATGTCCTCTACTTCATAAGCTAAAGGAAAACCATTCTCAATGGCTTAATGTACTCCTTCTCATTTCGGCTAACAAGACATTACTAATGAAGAGATAGAATTTCAAGCATCTCAATGGACTTACGGACTACAAAATAATGGTCTACATCTATGAAGATGAAAAGACATGTATAAGATCACGTATTCATAAAATCTCATACTCCATTATTTGTAAGACAAATTCTGCCAACTAAGGTTATAAGTTCACAGACTTTACCTACTGGCCTTTGTCTCTGGAATCCTCAAGGCATTCCCATGTATATCTTTTCAATTACATCTCAATCAAGAAATGCAATCCCATGTCCATTTATACATAATTCTAATCTCATATGTCCATAATAACTAAAAAATATCACCGCTAGCAAATAAATTTATCTCAAGATATATACACACATGTATATATATACCATTTGCTACTGGGTGAGCTTTGTACCTCAAAATCTAAGTATCAACATCTTAGTAGATTTCGAGAACACATAAAGTTCTCAATATCCTCAAGTTTAATGTTGAACCAGAATCCAAACTTGGTTTGATTGACAATTGGGTGACTTCTACATAATTATAACACTATAACTAAAAGAAACTATGCAACTCAAATCTTTAAACCGTGTGAGAATCGAAATACCATATTTTGGCTACGACCTTACCACGAGAGCAATTGCTGCCACACAGACAACTATCCCCTCCTCAGCAATTGTCACGAGTTATTGGTGCCACACATGTTTATAGATTTAGTAATTCTATAAATACTCTTTCATTGCATTAATTCAATCTTCTCAGATAATAGAATATGACGGAGTCTTACGATATTAGACTCTATCTAATTTTCCAGAGAATATTTTGTGTTTGCACAAAATTTGGATTCAACTAACTTGATCACTACGATAAATTTTGCTCCCACTCAAACTTGGGAACACGATTCTCATAAGTGATCTATAAGGCACAAAGCCACTATACGAATCGTTAAACCTGACTTGAGGTTTAGCAATTTCAAGATTCTTCATCCAAATAAAAAATTCTCCGGACATTCTGTGATTTACTAATTTTCCACCTCATCATGTTCACTTAGAACACGTACACCTTAGATCATTTGCGTATCTCCGAGATACAAATACATTGTCCCTTTGAATTTAACCTCTCAAAGATAAATTCATCAATTTGATTCTCTCATAATTTTCAAAGAAACATTCTAACGTTTCATATTAGGATAAATCAAAACAGACAGGATCAATGTATGTAAAGGAGTAATGGAATAGGAGGTTCATTTCCCAACCCCCATATTAATTAAATCATAGAAGTCTAACAAAATTAACTGCAATGAAAGATCTACCCATTAACCTCTGAATGGTCACATATGATTTACCACATATTGACAAGTAACTACGAAAGTTATTCAGAGAGTTTCTCTTACTAGCTTAGTGTCTTAATTCATTTTGACTTAACCAAGTATACAAAAAAAAAAATTGCACACATAGTTGTTCACTTTACTTAATGAACACATATTGATTATGATCGAATAATCAATGTGCCTTGGTCACAATTCACCCTCAAACCATTCAAGAAGAAACAAATCTAGCACCACTTAGTCTATCTATTCTATAGATACTAACCAAGTAAAAAAAAATCAAATCCAAGAGTAATACAATCTCAGGAGAACAATCCAGAAGACCGACATCCAATGATCTTTCTAGAATTTCAAACGCTTTTTAATTGATTTCACATAACCCTAAATCCATATAGGACAAGATTTAGTATCGTAGTGCTTAATATGTAAGATGCACTATATAAGCGTCTATAAGTGCTATGTTTTCAACTCAGTGCATGCACGAGTAAAATTGACCAATTGTATGTCAATTGTTTCAACTCATGGTATACACGAGTAAAATGACCAAAAGTATATCAATATAGCACTTTTACCTTTAATCCACTTCTATTCACATTAGTGGTTAAGATTGCTCTCCCTAGATGCATCATATGTCTCTTTCATGACTTTTCCTTTGTTCTAATCTCGTTTACTGTAAGAATCTCAAATTTTCTTTAAAACAGATCAGCCACAAAGTCCTAAGTCATTATCATAGAATCAATAAGCCTTTTATGTACAAAACACAATATGGCTAACGCTGACTATGAAAGTCTTTTCACAAATAAAAGACTTGACCTTTAGATGTCTTCATTATTAGAAAGAGATTGTACAAAAACTTGAACTCATCACTTCTCATAAGAGAAGTCATTGTATGTTGACTTTTAATTTCTAATAGTATTCGGCTTTACCCTCAAAAGGAGTGACTCATTGTTCTCTTATTTAGGGTATACTTCTAATCATCAAATACTATAGTCAACAATCCCAATTCAGTTCAATTTTACGGATGTATTACTCATCTGGTCCACTTATAGATCAATAGTATGATTTCTCATTCGCATATGAGATCATATATCATACAATCAACAAAGATATCATAAGCAGTGGACCTTGTTTTCCGCTTATGATAAACTCATTGATCTTTTATATTGAGTATGAAGACTCATCATAAGTCTTACATGACTTGGTTATTGCCCTCTAGAGCATCTAATTCAATTCTACATATTCCAAAATATTATGACACGACGTGTCACAATTTCTACTAATTAGTACTCATCTAGTACTGTTCTAAAATCTCAATACTCATATGAGATTTTGGTTGCCATGGCCATACTAGAGATATCATACATGCCCATCTTTACAACATTGATTTCGTACTAAGCAAATTAACATTTATGACAATTCACCATAATGTACAGATTCGAAAGGTCACGTAGTGCCCAATCATCATCCATGTCAAAATGTTCATTACCACAAATTTAATTTCCTAGTAAAAAAATCTCATAAAGTTCTAGGTAAGTATAACTTGAACCAACCTTAGAACTCCCACTTAATATCATGATCAAAGCATATCATAATATATATAAGAAAAACACATTTTATCACATGCATGTAAGTCGTCAAAAGCTCAATGTCATAAATAAAACAACATATACATTTCATAAACATATGCACATGAGCTATATGTCAATAACTTTTCAATGCAAAGAACGTATATACATGCGGTTTACTAATATAACGAGCTCTAAGTATCTCTACACATACGAGAAACCATATTAACCATCACATTTGAGAGTCTATCTCTAGGAGTGAAATTCAAAAGACGTCGAGGACCATTATTCATCCTCAAAGATAATAATTTCCTCGTCTTGAATTCCAGCTCTCTCTCTTTTCACACTTTAATGAATAAAGACTTCAAGAGACGTAGATCTTTGTCTTTATTTTCAGTGTAAATCCTATCAAATTCACATCTCCAAAACTTAGTTAGAGAATTTCTCCATAATTCTCTTTCTCGGTCTGGACCACCAAAATAATGACCCAAATGAAGTAGCTCTTTGTAATTCATTTTCATTATCTTAAAATGCTCACGCAAAGAATGTTCGGGGCGCATTCTATAACACCTCAGCAATTTTTAACTTTACCAAATGCACACGAGTTCTTCTCGCTCTAACTCCTCTCCGGAGGATGTTAAAAATAAATTGGGGTCTCGCCATCTATGAAAAAAAAATTGTATTAGATTGGGCACAAAGCCAATCATAATACATTACCTAATATGAAGATTTTAACACTTTAAAAAAAATAACAATTATGCTCCAACGATTTTAATTTAGGAAAAATAATAATTCCAAATGCGTTTAACAAAAAATGAGCATAATATTGAAGGTGTTCAAAAAATCTTCATCTTGGTAGGTAGCCAAGGCATGAGAAATAATTTCAGAAAATTAATTTAAAAAATTCAGAATTTTTCTTGCCCAAAAATTGTTTTTCTATCATTTTTCATTTCGAAAATCAAAGAAAAAAAATATATATTTTTTTTCTCGCCAAAAAAATATATTTTAAATATCCAAAAATTCCCAAAATAGCTTTCTAACCATATGGGAATTTTTCCGGCCAAAAAAGGCCCAGGACGGTCGGCTCACGCGCCCCCACGCGCCACCACGGCGCGTGGGCGTGTGTGGTAGTGACGGCGCGTGTACCCCACGCGCCGTCTTCCGTTCGTTTTTCGGCTTCTAAATTTTGGCTACCCCCACATTTGCAACTATGAAGAATCCAACAGTGGTCTCAGTTTTGTTTTCCGAGTAGTATAAGGTAGGAAGTGGATTTCACTCTCCGTACGCGCGAGTGGGATTGGTCACAGTTACTGTTCATCGTCTTCCTTATTTTCCCAGAATTTTTCAGATTTTTTCAATTCGCGACCACAACTTTGAGAGGCTATATCTCTCTCATTTATAATCCGTTTTGAACATTTGATATATGGTTGGAACGCTCTTGACATAGGGATTCTAACCATATAACAATTTCATAATAATAACAACAAAAAAGGGTCCGAAATTGCGTCTAAAGTTACGAAAAAATTCACTCAAAAACATCAATTTCTCATCAAATGTCAAGCATGCTTACATATAACTTCATAATATATTTATACATGGTCTAGGCATGCTACATTTCGAAAATTAAAGCATATTATGAACATATCATAAAATCACCATGAATGAACCCATATCTTACGTAAAAACGGGAAGCATGGTAAAGCATGATTTTAAAGCATATAATTATTATATTTTCGTGTGGAAGCAAGTTTGGAACACAACCAAACTCGCTCTGATACCAATGACCGAAATTAATCACATAAAACATGCGATTTCAACATAATTAAATACTAACCAAATGCGGATCTCAACTTGGTTGTTTCACACTTCTTCCACACGGTTTTGATGCTCTAAAACGTCTGCATTCTCAATCACGGGGAGAGAGATGACTATCCATAATCCAAGTACTTCAAATGGTGAATCTTCTTTTCCAATATCACACCAAAATGACACTTTTATGCCTTCACTTTTAGCCCCTCATTTTGGCTGCGAATTTTCTCTTCTTTTTTTCTTGTTATATTATCTTATTTTGACATAAGATATATTAGGGAGAGAGGGAGGGAGTTGGGGTAGTTTTATCCTACAAAAACTACTCCCTCCTTTTCTTTCTTTCAAATTAATATGGGTAGGGTCAAGCCCTCATGGGCGACCCATGACCCATATCCAATTTCCAACACAAACTCGTGACTATTGATCATTTTTCGTACCAACCTTGAGTATTTTGCAGGCAATGTGATGTGATGAGGAAGAAGACGAGTGCTTCAGGCTACCAGGAAAAAGTTCCAGTGCGTATACGTGAAGTGGATGAGGCCAAACTGGCATCACTAATGCAGGAATTATTGTCGTTCAAGGAAGCCAGCGAGCATCTACAACGTGAAAATTCTTCTTCTGGTCATGAAATTTGTAAGAAAGATAACATCATATTTCAATTTTTAGGCCCTGGGCAATATATTGTAGCAGAACCCAAGTTACCGTTCTTTATTTCACATATTTTTAGGCCCTGGGCAATATATTGAGGCTCAAATGTTCTGTTGTAACAAAGCCTTTTTCAGTTTTTCCTTCTCTTATACCTATATTTTTAATATAAGAGATGTAGAAATCTCTTAATAGCAACTTTTACAAGTCACAACATGTTTATCATCATGTAATTAATCGAAGGTTATGGCACAATAAAAATGTTTAACCAAGTACTAAAGGTAACATTTCTGGTGAGGGGTAATTATGGCAGTCGAGGTAAAGTTACTCTTGCAGCAAAAAGAATTGGCCTAGCAATAATATCATCCAACAATTTTTTGGGAAAATTACTAAAATCTCTTCAAAATAATTTTTATCTAAAAATTCTATGCAAATATTTTTCAATCTTAAAAACTCATTTTACAAAAAAATTCACTTTAAAAACCCAAAAATTGAGATTAATAATTTTTCGGACTAAATTACCTTTTATTTCTTAAGTTCATAATTGATCAATTGATTTCTTTAGTTAAAATTGGATAGTTTTTGACTTTTTGAATTAATTTTTTTAATATGAAATAGTTTTATTTAATTTATTTTTTATTTTAAATATGGTAATTATTTAAAAATATATCTTTTTAAAATTTAAGAAGATTGACAATCCAACAATTTGAAATTAAAATCACAATAACAAATTATTAATAAAAAGTTCAAAATAAATAATATTTTTTGACAAAAATGTTATTGATTAATTCTTAGGACTTGTTTTGTTCACAGGATAAGCCTTGATTGATTATTTTATCCAGCCTAATCAAATGTTTGCTTCATGTTATACTGGCCCGCTATTGATAAGAGGCCTGCCTTTTTATCTTGCATTCAGCTTATAACTTAACTCCTCCAAGACGGTGAAATAAATTTATTTGACAAGTAGGTGGGAAGAGTTAAATGTGTTGTTGACAAAACTATCCATGAAAAGCACTTTTTTATTACTAAATTACCCTCTACACATGATCAAATTACATTGTAACATCAAATTGACTTGGTGGTGAAAAGTAGATCCCCAAATACATTTTCTTCCATAAACCCTATTACCTCTCTAGTAAAAAATCAAAGATCTACAGCAACTCTCAATAAAAATTCTTTGAGTTCTGCGCGGAAATCACAACGAAAGTAGAGGAGTTTTCCGGTGAACAATATACAAGTCAGGTAAGGTTGCTTCGTGTTCAATAAGGTTTTTGATTTTTGAAGTTTAGGCAAGTCCATATGATAACTTGGGTTAAAATTTATGATGTCTTTGTCTTTTGGGCCATAAATCTGAATAAATTACATTGAAGTCTCCTTTTCACCGATTGTCGATGTAGCTTTTCGTGAATTGTTTTACCGTGGTTGGTTTTTTTCTTTACTGTGTGTTTCACTTTCTTCTCGATGATGTTTTTTCTTGTCTTGATGTTTTGGTTTTGTTTACTTAAAAATAATTATTAATATTTAAACATACACTAGTGTATCTTTGCTCCATTACGTGAAATGCTCCATGAATGGTATAGCTTATTTTCCTCCTAGGAAAAATACTAACCATAAAATATTCATGTGTTCATAAGAAATAAATTTGACACTGTATATTATGGTTAACCTTATATGATTATGGTGTCAAGTGTGTGATGTGACTATGTCACTTTTTATTCTTGTTGAAGTAGCTATAAATGGGACATATTAAAACAAATTTGATGAGCTTCTGTTTTCTTAAGGCCATGTATTATCGGTTTAATGTGATTAGTTCAAAATGTAAGATATGGTATAATGGTTGAAAAAAGAAAATACCTTGCTGAGCATGAGGTCTGATATTAGTGTATTTTTATTCCATTGATATAGGTATATGAATGTTATTACAGTGTATTTACTATGATGGATGTATCTACGGAGCATCAAGAAATAATGATTATACTTGAAGAGATAATATCAGACATTAAGCTAAGTATTTTAGCTTTTTATAGTGAGTATCGAGCCCGAATACGACGACGTGCTCGTCTTCAAGATGAAGTTAGAAGATCATATAGTTTGAAATCTACACTGCCCAAACAAATAGAGCATTTGCGTGACATAATATCATTTACTAATGAAACATGTGTAAATAACCTTAGAATGTCTAGGAATGCCTTTGGACGATTGTGTTTCATACTGGAAAATGTGGGTAGACTTGTAAATACAAGAAATGTTCAAGTTAGTGAGCCAGTTGCAATTTTCTTGTCTGTCTCAGCACATCATAAAAAGAATCGAATTGTATTGTGCAATTTTAAAAGATCTAGCTACACAATTAGTAAGTATTTCAACAATGTGTTGACCGCTTTGCTTAAGCTGCATACATTATTTCTAGTTAATCCAGAGCCTATTCAAGAAGATTGCACCAATAATAGGTGGAAATGGTTTAAGGTACCAAGTATATAATATTTCATTTATATTTTATTCAGTACCATATGTATAACATAATGAAGTAAAATTGACATAGTGCTCAATGTATGTTAGGGTTGTCTAGGGGCTCTAGATGGTACATACATTCCTGTGCAAGTTGCTCAAACAGATAAGGGTCACTATAGAAACTGGAAGGGCAACCTATCTGTTAATGTGTTAGCCATTTGTGATATTAACATGAACTATGTGTACATATTATCTGGTTGGGAGGGTTCGGCTGCAGACATCAGAGTTTTAAAGGATGCAATAACTAGAGAAAACGGTTTAAGAGTGCCAAATGGTATTAATCTTAAACCCTTTGTTTCACATGTGTGATATTAGCTAATTATATGGTTTTAGCTCTCTAATTACCTATAATTTGTTCAAATATGTAACAGGTAGTTATTATCTTTGTGATTCTGGGTACACAAATGGCGATGGTTTTCTAGCACCATACAGAGGTGTTAGATACCATATGCAAGAATGGAATGTATCCCGAACTCCCCTTCAAAATGCACATGATTTTTTCAATAAAGTGCATGCTAAGGCTCGCAATGTGATAGAGAGGTCGTTTGCCGTACTAAAAAGGAGATGGGCTATACTACGAAGTAACTTGTTTTATCCCATTAAGGTTCAAAATCGCATAATTATGGCGTGTGCTTTACTTCATGATTACATACGTATGGAGATGCACATAGACCCTTTAGAAGCGGAAATCCCTGAAGTTGATGACCCAGCCATTGCATTTATTGAACAAGTAGAACCATCTCAGCAATGGACTAATTGGAGGGAGAATTTGGCGACAACAATGTTTGACGAGTGGAGAGGGCTTCGTTAGTGTTTCTTATTGTAATAAGTTTAAAAATTAACCTTTTGTAGTGTTGACCAATCTATATATATAATAATAGTTAACAGACTTTTCATTTGTGAAATGTATTTTAATTATTGTAGATGACTGATTTTAACCAACATGTGGTCTCTAAATTTAATTTAATATATTGATTGGCATATTCTTCGTCCTTTTTTTTGATAGTTTGTTTCCTTTTATGTATGTTACTATAATATTTAATCCTATATTTTGCAATGTTTTTAAGATTTTAATATTAACAGGAAAGAAATGGACTGCGCTGCTAGTCAGGTGAGATCTGCAAATACACAGGGAAAAGAAGGTAAAAGTACTAGGAGATTGTGGAGTGTACAAGAAGAGAGAGCCTTGGCATGTGCTTTGAAAGAACTAGTCGTGCGAGGATATAAAAGTGACAATGGATTCAAAATGGGCTATCAAATTGTACTGGAGCAGTTAATGAGACAAGCTATGCCGGGTACTAATCTACGAGCTGACCCCACATCAATTCAAGAATTCAAGTGTGGAAGAAAAATTATGGCTCTATATCCACAATGTTGTCGCGTACTGAATTTGGTTGGAATGATACCACTCTAATGATTTCTGTTCAAAGTGATGAAGCTTAGGGTAGCTATGTAAAGGTACAAGCATTTTATTCATTAGATTGGTTGCTATTTTGAAAAAATTGAATCCTCATCTTCAAGTCCTTTCGTCTTATTACAATCAACGTGGTATTGAGATAATACTTTACTATTCTTTTGAGAGAATTATCCTGACTTTATCGAGAATATATAATCTGTTTACTTAACACAACTATTTTATGAATTTTGATATTTTGTTGTGTTTACTTTCAGACGGACAGTAATGCACGTACCCTGCGTCACAAAACCTGGCCACTCTACAAAGAATGGATTGAAATTTTTGGTAAGGATAGGGCTACCGGAGAGCATGCTGAAGGATTTGTTGACATAGTTCAGGATGTGCTGAACAATGGGCTTACTCGGGGCAAAGGAAAAGACAAGGAGGTTGAAGGGAATTATGTACCATTATTCAATAACTCTCAATTTGATGAAGTCCAAAGCATGGATGTGTCCCGCGGTACTAGTAGTAATGTAAACAAGAGCAAGACCACAAGGAAAAGAAAACAAGCCGATGAAGAAGATGATCAGTTCATTGCTGTGTTTAATTCATTTTATGATAAAGTAGATGGCAGGTTGGGTAACATTAGTAAATGCCTTGGATTTGAGCACGATGCTTCAAATTCTAGGAAAGAGGTGTTAGAAGCACTAAGCGAAGTAAGTGGACTAACTATGGAAGAACAAGTTATTGTCTTGCACTACTTAGTGAACAAGACACAGAGTATGGATCTTTTCTTTAGTCTTCCAAATGATGCTAAGACTACAATGGTGAAGCTTCTTTTAGAGGGACGATTTATTGGATAGGTGCATGATCCTTGGTTTGTTTAACACAATGCAGTGTTACTAGAGCTTTTGAAACAACTGTTTTGATGAATTTGGTGTTTTGTTAAATTGGTGTTTCATTTGACTAAAACATAGCTATTTGATACTGATTTTAGGCCCTATTAAGCTAATACTTTGTTATTGTGGTTATCAATCTCAATATGACCCTTTTGCATTTTAGCTTCAAGCAAAATGGTCTTGTTTTAAACTACTTTATCCTTCAGATTATAACTTTGATGGTCTTGTATTTTGGCATTGGTAGTTTGTTAAATTGGTCTTGTATGAATTTGTTTTAGTCTTGTAATTGGTCTTGTACTTTTTCCTTTTATACCCAAAATACCTCATAACTATTTCATGCATATTATCTAAACATGTCAGTCACATTTTTCATAGATGGATGAAATCTGAATATGCAACGGTCATTATGTAAATATTTTTGGCAATAAACCATTGGAGTTGTGTACAATTGTTATGCAGTCACCAATATAAAACTGGCAAGCAAATTGTTAAATTAAATTGAAATACACAAAAGGATTTCATTGAACAAGTAGAACCATTAAAATGCCTGTCATACACTTACATACCGAACCTTCCTTAATCGAACTTGAAAATGAACAGTAAGGCTATCAAAAGAGGTAGGATTTGTTTCATACTACACTACCTAAATGTCTTCTTAGCTAAGACATTTGAACAAAAACAAAACATAACAGTCCCTAAAAGATAGAATAATTAAGGATAAAATAGAACAAGCATACTTGCAAGCCTAACACATAATACTACTTTCAACAACCAGAGAAACGAATAACCATCAATCATAGTTTATGGGGGAGTTTGAAGCAGATGAACTAGCAACAATGAAACCTCCACCATCATTTGAGCTACCTGGAGATGTTGCTCCACTGGGTGGGCTTGCAAAGATGATCTCGATGGATTCACGATCATCTTCGGACATGTCAGAAGGTGTTCCAAAAACTTGTTCCTCCATCATTTCCCTCCAGAATACACTGTCCGAGCTTGAATTATCATCCGAAGACACATCAATAACTTGGTTATCAACCACTGGAGCTTGGTTGTCATGGCTAAAGTCTTGTTCCTCATCTGATGATATGTAGATGACATTGTTAGGGAAGGGATCGTCAAGTGCAGCTCCACCAAAAATTGTTTGCAATTCTGCCCAATTAGGGTCTCCATGTGTCATGTACGCATACGCAAACGGTTGTTCCTAAATGATATGAATTATGCATTAGCAAATGGGCATATAACATAATATAACTTAAAAGAGTGTACAATTAAAAAGATAGAAAATATAAATTTAACCTTGCATATGTGCTCCCACACAAATGGTTCGCCTATGATCGTGTTGGTATGTATGTTGTATCTAATTCCCGTCAAGTGGGCTACCCAATCAAACACCCTGAACCTCTTTGCAGTTTGTGCACCTTTAACAGACACTCTTCAAATGTGAACTCCCTGTTGAATTGATTGCTAATGATCCACTGAAGGACTTGGATCGTCAATGTGTTGTCACCTTCCACTCGATAATTTCCCTTGATTGATTCCTCATGCAAACGCTCAATGAAGTATTGATCAACCTCAGCAGTCCAGATTTCATTATACAAGAAATCAGACTGCCTAAACAAAGCTCGTGGAGGCATCTTAACTGGTGGTTAGTTTCAGCTATATGGAGAAGCACTATGTAATGAACTGAATAAGTTGCACTTCACTACAAATGAAGCCTCAAGCTTACATAGAAGTTGAAAAGTGCATGCATTTAAGTGATATTCAATGAGCTGGCAAATTTTGCAAGGCTCAATGCAATAGTATCATAATTGAGAATCCGATTTAGTGGTTATTAGTCAATTTGTGTGTCAAATCCCCTGAATTCAGAATGTATCATTAAACTTGAGGTGCTTTGGTTACTAGTGTTATTATTAAGATATAACCAACCAGCAATTATTGATGTAATGATAGGAAGAAACAACCCCATGATAACCTATTTTTATTTTAAAGCTGTTGTAATATGGCAGAAAAATTGATGCCACTTTAATTCCATGAAATCTGGATAAAATGTAATGGTACTTCAATGCCATTAGATATTGTTCAAACTCCTATACAAAAACAGATTCTGCAATTTTGGAAATCCCCTGAAATATGGAAGAAAAAGATTAGATATTGAATGACATTAAACTGATGATATTCATATAAGGTTGAACCACTTTAATGTCATTCAATATATGTGCAGTACATTACCTTCTCAAGAATGGATATATGACCCCAAAATTAATTGTGTCTATGGTTGTGTTATATATCATCTTTCTTCGTCTGAAAAGAGGAAATTGTGAATTGGTCGTATGTAATTGTATCAAAACATCGAAGAAGAAAATTAAAAAAACTTTCACAACACTTACTTGGGATGACCGATAGCCCAATACTTCAGCGGATTGTCTCAAATTGATATTTTTGTCGCATCGAAAGTGAAAATTGACGATTTTTGTGTGATGGTTAGCATTCTTTGTTAGACTTCAATGGCGTGTGCTGGTAAGATTTTCTAGAGTAGAGACGATACAGAACCTATCTAGATATAATTGTATGTAATGGAGTTTGGTGAGGTATATTGATGATTCAAGGGCAAATAAGTAATTTATCATTTTATTTTGGAACACGTCACTCACAGTAAGTGGGGTTATTTGAAAATCCATCTAATATACCAAATAAAAGATTGACAATATTTATCTCAAAGTGAATAGTAAAGTAAGGCCTTATCAATATAATCCATCTTATCTCCTTGTTCGTAACAAAACAAGTCCTTAAAGTACAAGACTAAGACAACAAAGTTCATAATTTTATTTAAAAACTCTGTGCGTAGGGAGTTTTTTCGATTGCAAACTATTACCATGAGTACTTTTTTATACAAAAATTTATTTAGGCGGTTTTAAGAAAAAATTTTAAGATGCATCGAGAATAATTTTACATCACATATTCATAATGAATGAAGTGTTCTTCACACCAACTATTATGTAAATCATCCTACTTCAAAATAAAAAATAAATGGAGAGCACCCCTCCTGTTTTTAGAAACTCTCCCTAATTTTATTTGAGGAAATTTGAATCTCGTCCTCTCCCCGTGAGAGTACTGAACTAAACTACTAGCCAGCCTGTTCAACAAAGTTCATAAAGAAGAAAGGCTCAAACAAAAAAAAATGAGCGTGATCGATATACTGACTCGCGTGGACTCGATCTGCAAGAAAGTACGACAAATACGACGTCGCACCGAAGGACTCCAACGTCTCCGGCGACGACGCCTTCGCCCGCCTCTACTCCGGCGACGACGCCTTCGCCCGCCTCTACTCCGCCGTCGAGTCCGACATCGAATCCGCTCTTCAGGTTTCTCAATGTTGTTCGCGTTCTTTTCACATTGTTATATAAGTTTCTGAAATGTGATTGGATTTTCAATTGTTCTGTTTGTGCAGAAAGCGGATACAGCTGCGAATGAGAAGAGTAGGGCATCGGCTGTAGCGATCAATGCGGAAATTCGGAGGACGAAGTCCAGATTGCTTGAAGAGCTCCCCAAATTGCAGAGATTAGCTGTTAAGAAGGTTTCGGTTTTTAATCGATTCACTTTTGTTATCTCTATTCTGTGGTCTATGATGCACTTAAATACGGAAAAATCTATGCTAGACTAAGTCCGATAGTCTTAGTGTTGCCTCTCTCGCACAGTAAAGTATATTAGGTGCGATCACACTCACAATTGTGTGAAAGATACAAAATACACATTCGGACTCGCATAGAATTAAATACAGCTGTTTGGTGGCCTAGCTATTGGTTCTTCTTTTGTGATTTTTTATTGTCTTCATTTGATTGTGTTATGTACCAAAATAAATGATCGAACTAAAATGGAAAAACACCAGAGGATTGATTGAAGAACAATCCTGGAGATGCAATTTCCGGTGAATTCACGATTGATTCGTGAAGAGGGGAGAGAGAGGATAGACAGAAGATTAGAGAGAGAACAAAGAACTCTGCAAACAACAACCATATAATTCTCATTTGCATTTTCTGGGTTTTATACAAAGAAGATGACAAAAGAAATTCACAAAATTCAGCTAAAACTAGGTATAAAGCGTAAAATAGAACAAAGGAATGTGGTGACTTAATTCTCTAAAACACGCTGTTTAACCAAGGCTTGAAACGGTGTCGTTTTGCCAAAAACGTCTTCCACTTACAGAAACGCTCTCAAACTTATAATAAGTATTACGTTTTTATTTTTAAACGTAACATTCCCTTCCCCTTAAAATTGTCCTTGACCTCAAGGACAAAAGTAAACTTGTTGCTGTAAGTTTCAAAGAGCTGCTGCTACAAGGTGCAAGGATCCTAAGCTTCAAGTATATGTGTGTATATATATATATATTTGGTATAGAAAGTCACTCCCAAATAGCAGAAGTGTGGGGGTGGCTCCGGTGGTGGCAGTGGCAACTTAGGCGAGCTTTCCCAGTAATCACTTAACCTCCTTGAATAAGACTTGAACATGGCTGCAATTATCATTAAAAACTTCAATCCATCTTGTACACTATCTTTCAACCATAAAACTTCCAAGGTTTCAATCACCAGTTGGTGCTCAAGCATAACAGTGGTAATATCCAATCTTTCATTCCTTGAATTTTCAGGCTCATAAAATATTAGGTTGGGGCAACCACTACTCATGTAACCCGTAGCTTCATTCTTCAGAAGTTCCTTTTCGGGCATTTTTTCAAACACCTGATATTTTTCTTGTATAAGCTCTATCCTAGACATTTCATCGAATACCTGGAGGTTTTCTTCATTCAACTCCTTTTCAGGCATTTCATCAAACATTTGAGCCTCCTCCAATTCTGTGAAATCTTCTTGACATGGTAATGCATTATCCTTAGCAAAATCAATACACTCTCCCAACACATGCAATTCACCAACCACAGTGTCTATATTTGAACCTACAATTGATGATTGGGCCTCTGTAGCTTGCAAATTCTGTGAAGAAATAAGCGAAATCTTACTATTATACGAAGGCTTTGGTTCCTTTGAGCTGAACTCCATTTTTTCAAAAGATGATGTAAGGTTGGTAGATGATCGATCTCTTTCCTTTTGAAGACTAAGGGCTCCTTCTTGCAATTTAGCTACACAATAAGCTTCATGTAATGTCTTCAACTTAAACTTCTTCACCGGCGACTGAATCTCTTCACGTAGCCCAAGCAAAAACAAATCCACTGTGGACTCTTCGGAGAGGTTGATTCCTTTGAGAATACCAGTGAATTGATTGAAGTAATTCTGAACGCTTCCTAATTGTTTGAAAATCAGTCGATCTGCACCAAGCGTATTTCCGTATCTACCTTGTCAGATCGAAACAGCTGCAACCATATTCCAGAGCTCCGCCATTTCTCGATCAACTTTCTCTTTATGAATACGCATTTGTTCCTTCATAAAATAGACGTCACGTTGCAGCGATTGCTCAACTGCAATTTGCTTTTGCTCCATCGCAATATCCATATCGCTCAACTTGTTGCCGTTAGTATCATCCATGGTGGATCAAGCCGCCGGTCCGAGGATCGACGGCTCTGATACCAACTGTTATGTACCAAAATAAATGATCGAACTAAAATGGAAAAACACCAGAGGATTGATTGAAGAACAATCCTGGAGATGCAATTTCCGGTGAATTCACGATTGATTCGTGAAGAGGGGAGAGAGAGGATAGACAGAAGATTAGAGAGAGAACAAAGAACTCTGCAAACAACAACCATATAATTCTCATTTGCATTTTCTGGGTTTTATACAAAGAAGATGACAAAAGAAATTCACAAAATTCAGCTAAAACTAGGTATAAAGCGTAAAATAAAACAAAGGAATGTGGTGACTTAATTCTCTAAAACACGCTGTTTAACCAAGGCTTGAAACGGTGTCGTTTTGCCAAAAACGTCTTCCACTTACAGAAACGCTCTCAAACTTATAATAAGTATTACGTTTTTATTTTTAAACGTAACAGATTGCAGTTGGTTTTAGGAGTGTTTACCAAGCAGTTTTGGAGGATCAATTCTTTTTAAAAATGAATTCGACAGAATTCAGCTTTTCCTACAATCAATTTTTCAGTTGATTGTTGATTAATACTAGACTTTCACTTTACGAAATGTTTAGGATTTTTAGCAAATTGAAGCATATTTTTTGTTTACATATCTTTAGGGTTTAATGTGATATCTGGTTCATTTCGTTGTATGAGTTCGCCTTTTTTAGTATGACATTGTTGGAGATGGCATTGTTTAGTACATGCCCCGGCTTGGGTTGAGGAAGAATAGCTAAATAGTTATGGGGATCCTTGGTTGTTTATTTGGTTTATTAGTATGTAGATTGTGAAGAATGAATTTGAGCTTCATGGTCATGTGTTGAGGATCTTCTTGGTTCGGAGTAAACGTGCGAATGAAAGGTCTTCATGATAGCCAATGGATGTTTAAGTCAATTGTTTTCTACTCTTAAGAACTTATAGTCATGCAATTTTATTTAGATGGACCCAATGTAGCATGCCTGAAATATCTTGTTTCTAGTCTCCTCATTGCATTGTGTGATTGTCCGTGCCAAAGTCTTTCCAAATTGTAGGAAATCTTGAAAAAAGGGCATTTCATGTGGTATCTTATCTTCTTTTGAGGTTAGTCATACTGAAGAAGTTATAGCGCTCAGTGTTTATACGTGACAAGTTCCAATTAATATTAGTTCTGCCAATGAGAGAGATGTTATCACTTGAAATGGCTACTCATGGTGTGAATTAATTGGAAAGAGGGACTTTTAACTGCTTGGTTGTTAGAGTCATATTCTCCATGAAGTGTTTTCTCCATTAGTGTATTGAGCAGGGTGGATAATACAAGTAGGGGTCCAATAAGTGAACTGCAATTAACTCAGATGTACTGAGCCCTAAATCAGTTATATATATGATGTTTTGGAAAATAGAGACTCTTAAGTTTTTCTTTCTATAGTCTGTAATTCTTTTATTCTCAAAGCTTCCTTGACCATCGTAGTATGTCAATGAATGACTGGAAATTTTAATAATCTAATCCTTAAATTGCAGATCTGAACGCCTTTAAATTACTTCCATTAAGATGCTTTTTTATCTTTCATTCTCAGTTTTGGTAATTGTTCCTTTGGCTTAAATGGATTAACACATGTTGGCATCCATGTCTATTAACATCTTATGACATTGATCCACCACATTGTATACGAGATTTGCAACCTTAGAAGGAATTGATATATTTGGAAGGTCAGTCAAGCAAGGTGTGCTTACTTTGGTGATGCACGCCTTTGTTAGTTTGTCTCTGATACTACCAGTCTTACTTGGCAGGTGGGAAATGAATCCTAGATATCACCCTCTTTAATTCGTGCTATTTGATAGGGCAAATGTCTTGGAACAATGGCTAAGTAAAGCGTTGCTTCTGAACTATAAAAATGTGTCTAGATATGAACCTAACACGTTTTGGGGAACACTTATATCATTCTCAACAGACAATGATGCAGAATGATTGACTAAGTGAAAGAATTTGAAATCGAGTGTTGATTAGTGGAGGACCTTTATCAGATTTGATAAATAGTGCTTGATATGACAAGGGTGGCTGCTTTTTGCTTGGTATTTTGGGCAGATCTATTGAACCACTTGGTTGACTGAGAATGTTGCTTAAAGAAACGTGTGAAATAACAAGATCGTTTTGGCCTCTGTTTGATTCATGAGCTTTAGCAGTCATTTTTGCGGTTTCTTGTCCCAAACCATTAAAATTTGTTACTTGGTGTTGTTTTACCCTTATGTTGCCAAGGTGAACAAGCCTTAGTTCGACATTTGGAGTTACGTTCACGGTTCACCATTTATGATAGTCTTGATTGCAGGTGAAAGGACTTTCAACAGAAGAACTTACCGCCCGCAATGATTTGGTCCTTGCATTGCCGGATAGGATTCAAGCCATACCAGATGGCTCTGCAGCAGCACCTAAAGCATCTGGGGGTTGGGGAATTTCAGTTCCTCGTGCAGAAATCAAATTCGATTCAGGTTTTTGTTTGGTGTGATTCATAATTTACATGTTCTAAGCCTTTTACCCACCCCCCATCTCCCCTCTCTTTATTGTGTGTGTTTGGCTGGGGATGGCGTGTTATCCTACTACTTGTATATATAATAGGTTAGCACAAAACCAACGTTTTCCTGGCCCTTAAGAAGTCCTTGACACTCCATGGAAATGAAGCCTAATGTCGCTTTCGCAAAACAAAAAACTAGAGAAACACAAAAGAAGCGTTTAGCAGTCCCATCCTCATCTTTAATCCTCCAAACAGACCAAGTCACCCTCTCAGCATAGGGGAGTTTTTTCGAGAGCCAAACGAGCCTAATCAGTCGAGCATGAGCTAGTTATACATGTTCGGAGGCTCGCGAGCCTATAATTTTATTTTAATTTATTTATTATATAAATAATATTATTTTATAATAATATATATAAATAATAATGTATTTAATATTTAGGGCAAAATACACTTTGTACACTGAACTATTCACTTTGCTGCATTTAGGTCCCTAAACTATCAAAAGTAACAAAATAATCCCTCAAATCAAGTCACAGCAAGCCATAAAAAGTCAAATCGAGGGACCATTTTGTTATTAGGTCTCTTTCGTGTAAACTAAAAAAATAAAAAATAATGGGCTCTAGTTTGACAACTGCCATGAAAAAAAAATGGTTGTCGCCTGTGATATAACCTTTCTGAGGGTAGAGATGAGAAGACTAGAAAGTTGAATTATCTGGTACTTCCAATTTTCTCTTTTCTCGTTTTCCTTTTAGATGTGTGAAAAGTGGCCCTTGTTTCTATGATGTGTAAGAACCTACATCTCTTTCCCGTCTGAAGCTTCGGTTTGTTGTTTATTTGTTAACTTATGTATTGAAATCAAATTTTAGATGGGCGCTTCGACAATGAATACTTTCAGCAAACTGTAGAGTCAAGCCAATTCAGGCAAGAGTATGAAATGCGGAAAATGAAACAGGCACGTGCTTTTCTGGAAAGGTGTATTGCAAAATTCTTGTGTGGAAGCTTAACCTTTTTATTTGGATGTATCTTGCTTATGAGTTATGAGTTATGATCTGCTATCATCTTGATGCAGGACCAAGGATTAGATGTCATAGCAGAAGGTTTGGATACTTTGAAAAATATGGCCAGTGACATGAATGAGGTTTTCTTCCTTGGCTAATTCTCCTTATAAAATTATATTCATCTCAGTTTTTTCGTATTTTTGTATTTGGTTGCTTTTTACTTGTTACTCTCCAATAATCATGAATTGGAACTTTAAATACTACGCAATTTCATGTAGGAACTGGATAGGCAAGTTCCTCTTATGGATGAGATTGACACTAAGGTTAGACTTTCAGACGTAACCTTGTCGCTTCTGTATGCTTTATAGAAAGACATGATTCTCACTATATTTTCATTCACACGCTTTTGTCCATCTCCTGGTATCTCTTATGTCCATTGTTATTGTCATGTTCTTACGTATTTTATAGGTTAGTGACACATTTCATTAGACTTAATATATATTCGTTTTGTCATTTCCTACTGTATTTTATAGGTTAGTATACTTCATTGAACATAACATAATCTAAATTCATTCATTTTGCTGGGCCATTGGACTGGAGTCCCAGTAATAAGTTACTACTCAAACATGTTTCATTAGAAAATGAAAAGTTTCATAATTTCAAAAAAGGGGAATATATATATATATATATATATATATATATATATATATATAATCTTGTTTGATAGACACAATAGATTCTGTTAAGGGCATCTCCAACCCATAAACACTAAAATGGTGCAAGTTTTGCACTATTTTAGTGTTGCTACAGTAAATCCACTCCAACCCACGACTATTTTTTGCACCAAAAAGAATATTCTCTAGAATATTTCTTTTTCCACCTCATTTTATGCTATTATCCCCATTTCACAAATAGGACCCAAACTTTAAGGCAATGTTTGGTTATGTTTCCATATCATGTTTGATCCAAAATTCTCACCAAACCATGTTTGGTTCACAAAATATTTGGTCAAAAATACACTACTTTTTTGGTCCAAAAAAAATATAATAATTATTTTTCATCTTTTTACACTTACTTTGTCCCTACACTCCTCTCTATGTGCTCTCTCTCTCCTCTCTAACAGACAAAAGTTTCATGATTTGACTGCTAAACCAAACATTATCGCACAAAAAAAAAATACCCAAAAACCAACTCCCAAAATAAAGACAAACACAATCTCATCAAACACGCACGTCCCCATAAATTTCTCACCAATAATTCTCACCAAAATATCATCCAAAACATAACCAAACATAGCCTAAGTTTTTTTACATATTCATCCAAGAAAAGTATTTTGTTATTTTTAACATTATAAAATAATAAAATCCAGAATTAAAATACATTTTAATATTTAATGATAATAAACTATAATTTTGTTTTTTTACCAGAATATTAAGAAGTTGTTATTTGTCTAATTTTTCAATGTCTTATTATATTAGTTAGTTTGTATTAGATCTTTGTGATTTTTGTATTATTACGCCATATTAATCTATGTTGATATAATACTTCAATGTTTTTAATTTCTGAAACAAGCATTTGTTTGATATATATTTTTATTTATAAACATTTTAAAGTGAAATCATATATAATTAAGTAAAAAAAAAAACATTCATAGGACACAATTGCAACTTTCTAAATTTTAAGGAATAGATTACAAAAGAAAAAAATAAAAAAGCTAAATTTTAAATAAAATGAAAAGGTAAATAGACTTGCACCATTTTTGGCGCAAACTACAGTGGCACGCCAAATTTTGCGTGCCACTGTTCCTTGCACCAAATTATTGTTTTTAATGTGCGTTAGTCAATTATTGTAACAACGTATTCCAAGAATAAAATTCTACACATCGGCGCGTAGTTCACTAGAATTAAGATGAAAAATTTAGCTAATCTTTAAGGATATTATATATTTTATAAATCAAAACGTTTTTCGACTGCATCTGGTTACATTAATGAGATTTAAGTCCAAATTTGACCATCTCCAACCCAAATTTGGCATGGGTTGGAGATGGTCTAAGAATTCTTCCCAATAAACCTTTGCTGCAATGGCTACGTCTGCATATTGGGGTCATGATTCAGTGTGGTCCTACACTTGCCTCCATTCATCAGTACATTGACTTTGTGATAGAGAATTCTAAGTTCTTATGTTGATTATTTACAGGTGGACAAGGCAACATCTGACCTAAAAAATACCAATGTCCGACTGAAGGACACTGTAAATCAGGTACCTTGATGTTCTCTTCAGTCTTGATACGCTTCTCTAGCTGCAGTTTACAACCTTTATTCAATTTTCACCTTACTTGATAGAGCTTTTGATTTCATTGCAGCTGAGATCTAGTCGAAACTTCTGCATTGACATCATTTTGCTGTGTGTAATTCTTGGAATTGCAGCCTATTTATACGAGTAAGTTGCTGGTTTCCATCTTAATAATGTTTAGCAAATGTCAAGGACTCCCTCTGTGATTTTTAAGGAACACGAGGGAAAAGAAAACAATCAAGAAAAAATAAAATTTCAGATGATATAAAAAATCTTAGAAAATCTAGAATATCCAGAAAAATCTCCAATTCTAAAATGTCACATTTCACCTCATTTTTCAAGAAAATGCCACTATCCTCCAGAAAAATTGTAGATAGTAGAAAACGTCTAATTTCCATGAACATTTCCCTGTATAGTCATACTTTCGTTTTCATGCAGAACCTTAAGAATGCTAACTTAGACATAAAGAAATTCTTGCGTAATTAGAATTGGTTGCTGTATAGTCAAACTCCTGTATAAATTTGTTTGCTTGCAGTGTGTTCAGGAAATGAAATTGATGGCGAGTCTGATGGATTGTTCTGTATGATGCCTTATTTTCTTTCTCTCGTTGAGATGTCGGTTTATATTCTTGATTGTGTCTCCGCGTGCTTTTTTCTTTCCACGTCTAGAAATGTGCTTTACTGTATTAAACTACTTGTTTGAGTTAAAGGACTTCTGTAGTACAGAATCATAATATTTGTTTCTCTATCTCATTAAATTTAGCGGTAATTAACGATGCAGTCTGTATATATACAGACAAGGGGAAATAATGTCAAATCGTATCCATGGACATTTCATGAAATACGGTCTCCAAGTTCTTATTTGTATTTTATAACATAACCAAATTTGATATCAGAAGAATCTCTGGACATAAAAGCTAGGGGACATGAAACTATTCAACACATTATGACAGTAGTTTCTTTTTGTTCATTAGTCTACTTGTGGGCTTCTTTTGTCGTCGAAAAATACATTAGGATTGATATTCTCTTGATCTGTGGATATGATTTAATGAAATTAGAAATTACACGATTGTGGACTTAATCACCTAATAACATGGATCAAGTTTATGGTACATATTCTTGATTGCCAATTTATTATAACTAGTCGGTAAAGGCTCATCGAGTGCAAAAAACATTGAGATAAATATTTTAAATTAAACTAAAGTACGTTTAAGTAAGAAAGTGAGAAGAGAAGATAAATGTAAAAAAATGGAAAATAAAATTTAATGTGATTAAAAAGAGAGAAATATAGTGGAAAGTAATGTGGCAAAGATATTGGATAATACTCCACTTTATTTAGTTTCATATGGACTATGAGATTGTTAGTGTGCTACGTCATCAAATAACATGAGTTGGTACTATAATAATACGTGCTGCATGAACATCAAATTCACATAATAGTTCTCCTCATGTTTCACCAAAACTGTTGCAAGTCCAAAAATGTTTTCTAAGCCTATCTTCAATTATATACAGTATAGATTAACAAAATATGTTCTTTTAAATACTATATTGCAAAAAAAAAAAAAAAAATTTTGAGAGAATCAATTACATGTATCAACTACTTCAAGAATATCAATCATGATTTTACATAGAGCAATTATAACCTAATTTACATCAACTAGCAACTACTAAGAAAGTGGAGAAAGATTCACACGTTGTTGGTGGAGTAAAACTAAAGACCTTTAATATTTTGGATCCTATTTTCACCATCGACGTACTATATTGCAGTCGGGCAGAAGAGATCTCATGGAATTCTGATAAATTATCCAAATTTTAATTTGGATAAATTATCCAACATTTCCTCAAACGATAAATGAATGACAATCATCATTTGGAGCTGAATGAGAGTCACCCGGTTGAGTGTGCCTACTCTGTCTGCATTCAACGATCAACGCAAATTTACAATATATAGCAAAAGAAGTTTAATATACATACAGAATGAGAAAATTATCTACAATTTCGCGTTACGCAGCCAGAAATTGGAGCAGAAATAGGTAGATGGTTTTCATTATTTTAAAGTCATGTTGAAGAATTATTTGAGCATCTAAGAAGTTTATTTATTTTTAATCTCTTGCAAGAATATATCCATAAATCAAGACTAGGATTGATCACCTACCAATAGTATGTTATTATATACATACGCCGACAGCTCCAGGCCAAGATATATAGTGTCATGGCCATGTTACTTTGGTTATCAGAAAATTTGTAAGTTTGACGAATTTCAGAAATTGTTTTCTTGTAATTTTAAAGACAGAGATCTAAAGATGATATTAAAACATCTAATTACAAAACTCATAATATAAACAACTCGTGCTTATCTTTTGGTGTTTTTATTTAATAATAATGTTGTCAGGCTGCTGTTAAGTCATGTGGAGAGAGAAGAACTCTCTGTGACCATGTTTTTAAATGTTTTTTTGCTTCAAACTAGAGATTGGTATTAAAATTATATTATGAAGTTGAACTTGACTACTTTATTTATTTTTAGTTGTTTGAATTAAGTACTAACAAAGAAAAATATTGAATGTACACGAAATATTCGGCTACTTTAACTTTCTACAACTAATATTGTTTTGTAGGGTTGAAAGATAAACTCAATAGAATTAATCTTATTGCTTGGTTTTCGATTCGCATTTGACCATCAATTGAAATGCGAATAATCTGTCCCCTCTCTCTAAAAGAAGGGCCGCTTCTAGTTATAACGGTGCTTGAAATATTTTTTTTCTTCTATTTATTACTACATCTCTAGAGTCAATAATTTTATATGAGCAAAACTACTGAACATAATCACTAGTTAGAGTTACTTTTCATTTTTTGTTGTTGAGGTCTATCCTCCATAGGTATTGCTCATACTTAATAAGATATTGATCGCTAAAAATTAGTTTAAATCAATTTTGAACACCGCCTTCCATTCGATAAGATTTGAAACTTGATTCGAGATCGACTCACTTAGTAAAAAAAATGTTAAAATAAATGTACAAATTGATTAAATGGCTCGAGCTCAACTGATTAACAATTAGATTAAATTCAAATATAATATTTTCATTTTGATAAAAACAGAAAATTAAACAAATTTGAGAAATATGTTTGGATCTGAGTTTTGAGCATTGGATACTCACATTTTCCTATAAATAGACAAGGCCATGTGTGGTTAGTCCCAACAAAACGGAATTGTTTGCCGTGGGCGAACGTGCAACTTGTGCCATTAATAAATATTCTACCTATTTATCACTAATAATATGAGAAAACCAATAATTTGGTCATCGATCTCCACGGATGTGTTTTTCTTTCTCTTACTATGAAAAAATTATTATTAATTATAATGTCTCTATCTACTTTTCTAATTTCAAACTCACTTGGCTACAACTTTGAACATAATTTCTCAAGTTAAATAGCACCCTTTTTCAAAATGAAATAATTGATTGCTAATTATTTGATATTGATTTGAGATATGTGACAGTTTAGATGTAGTTTTTCTTCTCCCTCCCCCCGAAAAAAACATCTTTAGTGGTTTGTTCGGATTTCGTATGAATTGGATAAAAGCAATCACATAATCTACATGGTAATATGAAATTTAGCAATCACTTAATCTACATAGTAATATGAAATTTGCCATATAAACATAGTATATCGGGATTTGGAGTTCTAAGAGCTCCTCGTACGTTTATGTACTATAATTACAGTATGAGAAAAATGGTATTTTTGGTCTCATTGGATAGGGGAAAACACCTTTAATCCGAACTCTATGAAGAAAAATGTCCTTTTGAAACTTTTATTTGTCTCACATAAGTTTTTCTCAACAAATTAGTAAATTAACAGCCACAGGCTTAATTGCCTCCAAAAACTAATAACAATCAAATGTCCAATAAATTTTAATCTGTGAAACAATTGAGCTAGGTCGTTCGTAACAAAAGGACTGATCACTCCTATCCCTTTTTTTTTTTTTGGGTAAGTTGATTCACTCCTATCCAATGAAATCATATATATATATATATATTTATATATATATATGTATATATATTAAAAAACAATTTTTCCTTAAAGGAGGATTAAGAGAATTGCATAGGCTTTGATGATGACACAAATTTCTTCGTAATAGGTAGGGTTTACCAGTATAGGCACCTTGAAAATGCAACACTTAAACGCGTTTTGAGGACTATGATTTTCCAACTAATAATTCTCATGATCAATAAAATTGTACATAGATTTATATTTAAAAAATTCTATAGAGAGGCAGAGTAAACAAAGACTTACATCGGGAAAATGTAATTAGTGATTGATGGAAGTGATGTCTTATGTGGTCGGACAACAAATCAAATCTTCATTAATTCCATATATACTATATATATTTTATTAATTAAATATAATCCCACCTTCCTATGGGAATTAGGGCTCCAAATGTTGTAGGCAAAGTTTAGGTCCCATATGTCCCTACGTATGCATGTGCATGATTCTTCTTCAAAATAATACTCGTATGTATACCAATAATATTACAAAAAGTTTTTATTATTATGCTTTTATTTTTCTCGATTGTTGCAATATATGGTGTAAATGATTAAAGTTGAATTGAACAATGTATTGTTCTAAATTGTTTGATTTTTCTATCGAAATTTTAGGCTGTGTTTGGTTTTGTTTTCAAACTCATTTTGGCCAAAACTTGTTTGTTTTGTGTGTTTTTGACCAAAAATGATTTTTTTGGTCAAAAAAATTGTCAGCTATTGTCTCCTTATTTGTCTCTACTTTAGGGTACCTACTAATTATATCAACTACAATATAATCATTTAAAATTTATATTATATTATATTTTTCAATCATTAACTAATTATAAACACAACTTTTCAGACAAAAACTTACATGAATTGACTGCTACAGTAATTTTTGTCTCTTCTGAAAATAAAATCAAACACTAAACCAAACACATTTTCATCAAAATACACAACTTCCAATAAACTTTTTCACCAAAATTTTCACAAAAAAAAAACCCAAAATAAAACCAAACACAGCCTTAAAGTTGTGTTTGAGTTTAATCGAGTCGAACAAGTTCTAATAGAGTCAAATTTGATGATGTTTTTATGCATATTTTTTTTGAATAACCAAGTTGAGATTCAATCGAGCTTGAACTCTTATAGTAAAAAAATGTACCGAATTTTGACTTGTCATACTAAACATGTTGGATTTAGAATCCAATCTATATATGGGCAATATGTGAAAGTCGTGTATTAATAGTCATCATATTAATTGAACCAAGATTATGTGATCAATTAAGATATATGGTATTTTGGGTTTTAAAGCAATTAAGGAAAATACGGGATTTTATGGGATATTATGTGTAGAAGCCAATTATTTTATTTCCTCTTTTATGATGGGCTAAATTGGAAATAAGAATAATAACTTATTATAAAAGGGTTGTGGTCCCCAAATCATACGTGTTGTTCTATTCTTCTGATTCCCATCTTCAGAGAGAATTGAGAGACTCCTAGAGAAACTCAAAGGACTACGTATTGATTTGGAAGACCAACCGCGAAGACTCAAGAATTCAAGAATTAATCTGCTATGGCTGATTCAGGTACGCTTCCGATTTATATTTATTACGTGATTATCATGAAGTTCAAAGATCTGGGGCAATATAAATTTCTAACAAGTGGTATCAGAGCCCTGATTAAAGAACTCATGATTTTTCGTAATTTCATGGATTCAATCGAATGTTGAGGTTTAAAAGTAAATTGTTTCTACTACATTTATTTTATGGATAATACGGTTGAATCTTGACAATTTATTGTTTCCGCTGCAATTCATGGTTTGAGATTCAGTTTGGTGGATTGATGAATTTATTTTCTTTTGGTAACCGCCGATATGTGATGGCAGAAATTCATATGTGATTTATTTTATGCGGTAATTTCTTATCAATTAGTGTTCTGTGTATGCTGTGCGCCGTAAATCTCTTTTCGTGAATAAATCTGTGGTGGCTATTGTTTTTTTTGTTTATTCTGTGCGCCATAATCCCTTTTCGTGATATAGTCTGTGGTGGTTTGAAGATTAGAGATAATCTAGCATTATCCATTGCTTGTTAACACTTATATATATTATCATATATTGAAGTATATTAAATACTAAACGAATTCTGAAAGCCTTTTTACTTTGTGGGTTATATATATATTTTACTGGATGAAATATATATATTTATAGAATTGATCTTTGCCCATGGCAGAATTGAGAATTCTGTTTTTTTTGATTTTTGGAATTCGTCATATATATCGTAATTGGTGTTTGTTGTTATGGTATAAAGAAATTTGATTCAATATTGGCTCAATTGTCTCTTTTGAGATGAGATGTATAACATTTGAAATTGATTTAATTGAAACAAGATGTTGCCAAAGTAACCTCTCTTGTGGAGATTAACTTGATTTTGGGTGTTAAAAGATTTTGTGTATGTAATTCATGCGAGTATATGATCGGCCCAAAGGAAGGTCATTGCTTAATTGGATTACATATGTACTTGTGGTGATAAATATGTGGCGATTATTTGGTTTATATGTGAACAATGGATCGGCTCAAAGGAAGATCAATTGTTTGACATGATTATCGTCAATATTTGATTACTATGTCCAGAATACCACTTACAAATTAATATTTCTGTCCAAAGACTAAATGTTAGTGTTGTGCCCGGTATCTTGTGATGGGATTTGCCTTTATTTGATATTATATGTTTATGTTTCGGTACTTATGTGAGTTTGTTTTATTGTTTATATGTTCTTTGTTCAGTTTCTGGTTCTGCTGCAAAATCTCTGCTAGTATAAATTCCATACCTATGTTGAATGGCACGAATTTTAAGGCATGCCAAGAGAGTTTGTTGATCACTCTCGGAGTCATGGATCTAGACCTTGCGTTGAGACTTCCTAAACCGCTGATCTTACTGCTGAGAGTACCTCTGATGCTAAGAGGGAGAAAAAGTGGGAGAAGTCCAATCGCATAAGTCTTATGATCATAAAGCGTGCCATCCCAGAAGCATTCAGGGGCACTATGTCTGAAATGGTGAATACGGCAAAGGAGTTCCTTGATGACCTCGAGAAAAGGTTTGCTAAGAATGAAAAGGCTGAAACTAGTACACTCTTGGCAAACCTATCTCTATGAGGTATAAGGGCACTGGAACTTAAGGAGTACATTATGGAGATGTCTCATCTTGCTTCAAAACTTAAAGCCTCAAGTTGGATTTATCCGAGGATTTGTTAGTGCATCTGGTTTTAATTTCTCTTCCGGCACAGTTCAGTCAATTTAAGGTGAGCTACAACTGTCAAAAGGACTCATGGTCCCTAAATGAGCTCATCTCTCACTGTGTCCAAGAAGAGGAAGGTTGAAGCAGAGAAGACTGAAAGTGCTCATATAGCCAACACTTTTAAGGACAAAAGGAAAATCAACAAAAGAAAGAAGATAAGGACACTGCGGATAAAGCACCACAGAAGAAGACAGCAAAAGGAACACACTGAGGATGGCTGTTACTTCTGTAAGGCTCCCGGTCATATAAGAAGCATTGCACCAACTACCACGCTTGGCGTGCTAAGAAAGGTATGCTTCTTAGTTTGGTTTGTTCTGAGGTTAATTTAACTTCGGTACCTGGACACACTTGGTGGATAGATTCAGGTGCAACAACTCACATCAGTGTGTCCATGCAGGGTTGCCTGAGCTGCCGAAGGCCCAGTGATGGTGAAAGACACATCTATGTTGGCGATGGCAAGACGGCTGAAGTAGAGGCAATAGGACATTTAGATTATTACTTAGAACTGGATTTTATTTGTATTTGATTGAGACTTTCGTTGTACCGTCTTTAGACGAAATTTAGTTTCCATTTCTGCATTAGACAAATTCGGTTATTCTTGTTCTTTTGGAAATAGAAAATTTGATTTTTTTCAAAATTCAAACTGGTTGGATCTGGTTCCTTGTCGGTTTATGATAATCTATACTTGTTAGATACTATTGCCTCATTGGATGAATCCTTGCATGTTAGTACTCGAGGTGTTAAGCGAAAATTAACCAGTGAGAATTCAGCTTCATTGTGGCACAAACGATTAGGTCATATCTCTAAAAGGAGAATAGAGAGACTTGTGTCTGACGGTATTCTCGATCCCCTTAATTTCAATGATTTTGATGCATGTGTTAACTGTATTAAGGGGAAACACAAATGTTAGGAGATTTGATGCCAACAGAAAAGTAGAGGTCTTAGAACTTGTTCACACGGATATTTGTGGACCATTCCCTTCGGCTTCTTGGAATGGTCAACAATATTTCATCACGTTCATAGACGACTATTCAAGATATGGCTATCTTTATCTCATCCATGAAAAATCGCAATCACTGGACGTGTTCAAAAATTACAAAGCTGAAGTTGAAAATCAGCTCAGCAAAAGAATCAAAAGCGTTAGATCTGATCGTGGTGGTGAATACTACGGTAGATATGACGGTTCAGGTGAACAACGTCCAGGTCCATTTGCGAAATTCCTAGAGGAATGCGGTTCGTTCCACAGTACACTATGCCAGGGTCTCCGACCATGAATGGTGTTGCTGAGAGACGAAACAGAACGCTTAAGGACATGGTGAGGAGTATGATCAGTCATTCTACCTTACCTCAATCACTCTGGGGAGAAGCTCTAAAGACCGCAGTGTATATACTCAATAGAGTGCCAACTAAGGCAACTACAAAGACCCCTTATGAGCTTTGGACAGGCAAGAAGCCTAGTTTAAAGCATTTACACATTTGGGATGTCCAGCTGAGGCAAGGCCCTACAGGCCAATGAAAAGAAACTGGACTCCAGAACTGTCAGTTGTTACTTTATTGGATACTCTGAGAGATCCAGGGGTTACAAGTTTTATGATCCCACTACCAAGTCTATTTTTGAGACGGGTAATGCCCGGTTCTTTGAGGATGTTGAGTTTGCGGGGGGTGAAAGGGCTAATGATTTTGTCTTTGAGGAAGAATATGTAGATATTCCTCAAGTTGCTATTAATAATGATCAGGATCAGGCTTCCATACCTGACATTATTCAAGAAGCAACTCCGATCAAGACAATATCAATCAACTCCCTGTTCAGGTCGTTCCAGAAGAACAAACTCTACAACCTCAAGAACTAATGCCATTAAGGAGATCCACTAGAGAGAGAAGGAATGCAATTTCGGATGATTATATTGTGTTTCTTCAAGAACATGATTTTGATATTGGAGTGATGGAAGATGATCCAATCAACTCCCATCAGCCATGGAAAGTACTAACTCTCAAAAGTGGATCGATGCTATGAATGAAGAGATAAAGTCCATGATGGACAATGACGTGTGGGACCTGGTTCCATTACCAGAAGGTGCGAAACCTATTGGTTGCAAATGGATATTTAAGACCAAAAGGGATTCGAAAGGCAATGTTGAAAGGTACAAAGCACGTCTTGTTGCTAAGGGCTTACACAGAAAGAAGGCATCGATTATAAAGAGACTTTCTCTCCGTTTCATCGAAAGACTCTTTCAGGACAATAATGGCATTGGTGCATATTTAGATTTGAGCTACATCAGATGGATGTTAAGACTGCGTTTCTCAATGGTAACATTGAAGAGACGATTTATATGGTGCAACCAGAAAACTTTGTATCGGGAGATTCAAAGAAAATGGTTTGCAAATTAAAGAAATCCATCTATGGGCTTAAGCAAGCATCTCGGTCAATGGTATCACAAGTTCCATCAAGTTATCAGCTCATTCGGTTTTGAGATGAATATAGCAGATGATTGTGTGTACCACAAGTTCAGTGGGAGTAAGTATACCTTTTTAATCTTGTATGTCGATGATATATTGCTTGCCACCAACGATATAGGCATGTTGTGCGAAACCAAGAAATTTCTAGCTAAGAACTTTGAGATGAAAGATCTTGGTGACGCCTCTTTTGTATTAGGGATCCAGATATACCGAGATCGTTCTCGGGGTATTCTTGGATTATCACAAAAGAGTTATATCGAGAAAGTTCTTCAGAGATTTGGCATGCAAGATTGTAAACCAGGAGACACCCCTGTTGCTAAGGGAGACAAGTTTAGTTTAAGTCAATGCCCCAAGAGTGACTTTGAAACTAAGGAAATGCAGAAGATTCCTTATGCTTCGGCTGTAGGGAGTCTAATGTATGCTCAGGTATGTACGCGTCCGGATATTGCGTATATTGTTGGGATGTTAGGGAGATATTTAAGTAACCCAGGAATGGATCACTGGAAAGCAGCCAAGAGAGTCATGCGGTATTTACAAAGAACAAAGGGATACATGCTCACATATAAGAAATCAGATCAATTGGAGATCATAGGCTATTCTGATTCTGATTTCACTGGATGCGTTGATAGTAGAAGATTCACTTCAGGCTATGTCTACCTGCTTGCTGGAGGAGCCATTTCATGGAAAAGTGCTAAACAGACACTCGTAGCCTCCTCCACCATGGCAGCAGAGTTCGTAGCGTGTTATGAGGCATCCAATCATGGAATATGGCTGAGGAACTTTGTCACTGGGCTACGGATTTTAGATGTATAGAAAGACCACTTAATATTCTGTGACAATAAGTCTGCAGTGTTGTATCCAACAACAACAGAGCTCGAAGTCTAGTATATAGAAATCAAGTTCTTAGTTGTGAAAGAAAGAGTTCAGAGTGGGCAGATGTCTATAGAACATATAGGTACAAAATCCATGGTTGCGGATCCGCTTACTAAAGGGTTACCACCAAGGTCTTTCATAGCACACTGCGCATATGGGCTGTGGTAGCACTTGAGGATATTCAGTTTTAGTGGGAGTTTGTGTCTTTTATTTGCTTTTGGTTGTAGACATTTGCATTTGGTTATGGGTTTATGGTTATTTAGTTATTCCGGAATTTAAGTTTATGGTTTATGTTTATCTCTGAACGTGTTTGATGATCTCACTAAGGTTTAAGGAGGACCAGTTGAAAATATGCATGCTAGGATCGCATGGCATGTAATTTTCATGCTACACATCCGTACTTGATCCATGTCATTTGGTTATATCAATATACGTACCATTGATAGGTTTAGTCACGATTATATGTGATGAAAGCCGCTTATCCTATGTGGTATAATTGATGGACCGGATTGTTTGGGAAATTGCTTAAGGTAATGATGACGAAATTTGGAGATACTCATAAGGTTATTTAATACACGGTTATAAGGTGACACATATAGCCCAAGTGGGAGATTGTTGGATTTAGAATCCAATCTATATATGGGCAATATGTGAAAGTCGTGTATTAATAGTCATCATATTAATTGAACCAAGATTATGTGATCAATTAAGATATATGGTATTTTGGGTTTTTAAAGCAATTAAGGAAAATATTACGGGATTTATGGGATATTATGTGTAGAAGCCAATTATTTTATTTCCTCTTTTATGATGGGCTAAATTGGAAATAAGAATAATAACTTATTATAAAAGGGTTGTGGTCCCCAAATCATACGTGTTGTTCTATTCTTCTGATTCCCCATCTTCAGAGAGAATTGAGAGACTCCTAGAGAAACTCAAAGGACTACGTATTGATTTGGAAGACCAACCGCGAAGACTCAAGAATTCAAGAATTAATCTGCTATGGCTGATTCAGGTACGCTTCCGATTTAATATTTATTACGTGATTATCATGAAGTTCAAAGATCTGGGGCAATATAAATTTCTAACAAAACAATCCAAGCTCAAATGAGCTCTTAAAGCTTGATCTAATATCAGGTGATTTGGTTTATTTTTCAGCTTTAATTTACGTGTTCGTTCTGAATTTGTCTTCATCTTATCTAATTTTATAAGGAAAGCAATATAATTATTTAAAACTTTTCAAATTAAGAAAATGTACATGAAAAATGACGAACATTTAGTCCGGTCATTGATATTAATATATTTGAGCATTTTCTAAAGAAATTATACAGTGTACTCAATTTTTTTAAGCGATTATTGAACATGAGGAGTGACTTCATAAAATTTTAACTACCCAAATATGGATTTGTGGTTGTTGAGATTGAGTCATTGAGATATGAAAATCAAGAATTTTGCAATTAGAGAGAGATTGTGATAGAGATGGGTTATGGTGGTGGGGTACGTGAAAGGGCCATGCAGGATGAAGAATAATTCGTTTTGTACTAATATCCAAGTGCATGGAGCCAAAAAACATTTAAATTTAATACTATTCATCTGTATACTTTATTGTATTAATATTATAAAATTTCTATTTTTTTACAAGCAAATTATATGAGAGAGAGAGAGAGATAGAGATGGACCACCCACAAGAGTTCAGTTCAGATAGAGAAATTTTCTAGGCAAATTGTCACACATTAATTTCCTTTAGATTTTTTTTCTATTTATATGTATTTTGCGAAATATAAAATATATAGGGGTTCGTCAAAAATGAATAAGTGATTGCTTAAATTATCTTGAGATTATTAACTAGCTAGCGAGCAAAGAAGAAGAAAAAGTCGGAAGTTCTATATATAGCCATAGGTACCGTGTAAAATAATGAATTTCAGTTCTATCGTATGTCTGTTTCAAATTACTAATGTTACACTTTATATATAATTCAATTATAATATGCACGTGGTGTGTATAAAATATGTCTTTAAATATACAAGAGGTGTAGATCTTATTGATATATGTAAAGTTAATTACAAAATGAAATACTAAGTCAAAATAAAATATTTAAAGTGGCAAAATTTCCTTCTTGTATATGCTATTATTTTGAAAATTACTAAAAGTTCCTTAAAATAAATTTGTATTATCCAGAAAATCTGCAAGATATTCCCATTCCAAAAGCGCTAATTTCATGAGCTTTTGGTTATTGAAACTGCATAATAATTAGAAAAATGCTCTATACCACCGCTTTCATACCACCAATTTTTCACCTCCCCTTGATTTAGAAAGTATGGATGTATTAAATTCATTAAAATCAATTAATTGAAAATGATTTCTTGCCAAAAGAAGGGGAAATGAAAAATCGGTGATATATATAAAAGGTGGTATATAACATCACTCTAATAATTAATGTGATATTACACTATGAATATTAACTATTACTTTTGATTGAAAACTACATATTTAATCCTATATAGGATAGATTCCTTGTAAAATTAGTTTCGTTGTTTATAATTAAAATTGCAAAATTAGTTCCATGTAACATAAGTTTTGGCAACTATGGTCTCAACAATTAAAAAAATGGACCCAAAAATATTGCATATCCATCACACATCATTAGTTAACCACTTTGGAAGACAAATTTAACTATCACATATAACGAGGCCTTGTGTTTTTTCCATCTATTTTTTGGTAGTTGGGAATCAAAGTTGCACAAAATTACATCTTAGATTAGTTAACTAATTCTGTAACTTTATAATTAATTGGATTATTTTTGCACCATATATTATGGGACTAATTACAACTGCAATTTTGCTTACTTTTGATGATAATTAAAGCATAAAAATTTTCACTTTATTAGCATTCATGTAAGAATATCGTGTTGAGTCAAATTAAATAAGACCCGTATTACGGTAATAGAGTGATTGGGTATTACTTTAGGGAGAGCTTTCCCAAGAGAACAAAACTATGGGTTAAATATATAGTTAAATATTCACAACATATTTATAGGGTCAATCACATTTTTTGTCCTGTAAGTGTATCTAAATACATTTTTAATCCCGCACTTTACAAAAATCTTACATTGCATGTTATAAGTTGTAAAAAGACTCACGTTTGGTCCTACCACCAATTTTTGTCAAAAAACTAACGGTTCCATTAGTTAGAGGTAAAAAAAAATAGAAAAAACTTAAATAGATCTGAAATTTTTTGTGAAGTTTTCATAAAGTGTTTAATACATCTGAAAATACATTTGAGAATTTTTATGGCTTATAGGATGCAATGGTATAAAAACAAACTTTGGTACACTTACGGGACGAAAAATACAATTAACCTATTTTTATACGATGTAACACACCCCATCATGGATAATTCTGTGAAATGCTTCAAGTGCATTTTCCACCACAAGATCTCATGGTGAGGTGGTTTTCAGTGTGTGAGTGATGAAAACTGTCCGGGCCCCTGTGATCTTGTGTTTTAGTTGCTCCCCATGCGCCATAGATTTCCCTCCAACAGGCATGGATAGCATGGTAAATACATGGATAAATCTATGCTAGACCGAGATCAATAGTCTTAGTGTCTATATCTCTCACATAGTAAAGTGTATTGTGGACGGTCCCCACACATACTTGTGTGAGAGAGATAGACATAGATTTCACACTCAAGCCATTGAATTCGATCTGACATAAAATTACCTGTAAATACATATATAGACCTCTTTAACTAATTGTCATATATGAATTAGGGGCATTGTACTATAGTATCCCACCCATCTATCTAAGAATCTTATATCAGTTCATGCCATCCGAATCATTATTATCTGAACTTTATTATATGATCATGAGTGCCATATACTACAATTTTTATGTCATTGTTTTTTCACATCTCCTAATTATGATAAAAAAAAATTATTCCATTTCATGTTTAATGGAGTTAATACATCAATATTTTCTAAATGAAGAAAATGTGAAAAAATGGTGGTAATTTTCCTATTATAATTATGATATATAGACGTTCATGCATAAATATTTTTCATTTTTAAGGTCGTCCCCGACTTTGGTGTGCACATTTAACCATTGCATTATAATATACTGCTTTATGTTATAATAAATATAATATATATTGTACCAGAGTTTATGAAATGTTATTTGAATATACATATAACAGTACTCTTCAAATATATATATATAGGGCAAATTACATTTATATCCCTAACGATCGACTAAGTTACGGATCCAACCACATGTTTTAATTGCACTTGTGTTTTTAACTAGGGTTTTCTTTTGCACTTGTGATAATTAACATGAAGTGTTGTAGAAGTAATTGCATTTTGTAAACAAAAAATTAATTAGATTTCCTTTTTGTGTCGAAATAATTAATTTTTTTCAGTGCATAATAGTTTTTACGAGTTATTTGGAGGTGTCGAAAGAATATTTAAAATACACCGGGTGGAGTAATTGTTGTAAATATTGTGATTTGTGTTTAAACCAATACAAATAACTCAAATCATTATAAATATATTATTTACAGATAATGATATGATAATTATAAATTATGGAATAATACATATTAAACAATATAAAACACAAAATAAGATACTGCACCGATGGAGAGTCACGCCACATGACGCTGTCCTAAAGCCATGATTGCCTCCCTACGTGCAGGTTTCTGATGGCTGATCACGACTCCAATAAAACCCCATTAGCTCACAGCGGTGTTCATCCATGTGCACGACCACAAGGACGAGGAACCAATCCCTTAGTCACGTTGCCAAAACACTCTTGTGGGGAGTATAAAATAATATCACAATCTCTATATATAAACCTCACACTCTCAATGTGCCAACAAACAATTAAGACCATGGCCCCTTATATAGAGAAACTAAAATTTGACCATTTCAAAGATATAATGGACCACTAAATATCATCATAAAATCACAATAAAAACAAATATATAATTAGGCCCACTAATGATAAAATAATGTGGTCAAATATCACATAAATAAGATGATAATGAGGCCATAAGTCTAAATAAATTATAAGTAAATAGGCACACTAATTGTGAGATTTAAAAAAATTATTATTTGTTGGAAATAAAATGTAAATTGAAGAAATTTTAAAGCTTATTCCAAAACATCCCCCACAAGTTTTAAAATTTCTGAAATTTAATAAATCTAGTAAAATGGTGGCAACTTTATATCATGCAATCGGTATAGGTGCCTTCCGGGCTTGAACCTATACTTAGTGATAGTAATCTCCATTTGAGGGAGCCATAATGGACTAGGCCTGGAATTAGGTCCCTTGACCAAACTTCAATTACCACACACACGATATAGACTTTAGGACATGGTTATAGCGGGTTAGCGCGTTACGGCCATGCGCTCTGATCTTGATTCTCGTGAGGTCTCTAGGGTCAGCCCAAAACCATAGCCCCGGCCATCAGGGCGACTCTCACTTAGGTGAAACCTCCCAAGGGTACGTGTGACCTCTACCCCGCCGGATTTCCCGCCTTGGTCTCATTAAGGGTCAAAAGTCCATCCTAACATCACACTTTTATAGCACTTCACCTTAGGAATTGGGAAGGAGGCATCTCGATGTATACTCTCCTCAAAATAGTGCTTATGAATCACGCATTACAGGTTGTTCCTACCCATTGAACTTCTTCATGGGGTCTCCAATCACAAAGGTTGGGTTACTCCCGGAGGTGATTCCCTTATGGACTTAGCCATCCCATCGATGATAAAGGATCTAGCCTCTGCGCTAGTCCCTGAGGCAAATTCCATCTTATGGAATAAAATACTATATATGGCTCTCTTGTTTTCATTTCTTAATTCACAAAAACATGCATGTTATAAACAACTCCACAAATCGATTATTATTTTCAATTGAATTTATATATGATAATTTTACTCATCTCGAAATGTCAAAAAACTTTTCAATCTCTGTTCTTCAATATCATAAATGTTTTCTTTCATTTCCAAATACAAGTCACTCAAGAACATGATATGTTACTTAAACTTTTCAAATCTTAGCTTCACTTTGAATTTCAAATTTCACAAACATTTTTCATAGTCTATCAGCAAGTTAATAAAATTAAATATTAATAATTTCATAGACACGTTTTATAGCACTATAATGATATTTCTTTTCAATCCACAAACAAAATTAATCTCATAAAGTATTTGGAATAAAATCAGCCCCATACTTCTAATGTATCATGAAATAAAACTTTAAGATTTTCTCTCCATTTTCTTTGAAAATATATATCGTGCACTTAATAAAACTTGCGAATACAAACTTATCGCAAAATTTTCATATTAAATAAAATCAATAAAACCCCCCACATTTCACAATCTTGTCATAGTTAAACTGCATGTAACTAAGAAAAGATATAATATTCCATGAGACACATTTCAAATAAAATTAAATTATATCACTATGTAAAAGATATTTCATTTTAACATAATTATCCATTTCTATTTAAACAATGTCAACCCCACATTTTATCATGCATAATTGAATTATAGATATATATCTCTTAATCATATCACATGGGGCATATGAATCTGACCCCACACGTAGAATTTTAACTATCTATTTGCCACATGTTATTTTGAAATAAACCATAATTCAAATATCACATCCATAATTATATATCAAGTATAATTTCACTTTTAAATTTACATTACTCCTATTAGGCACATATAAAGTCCTATAAGGCATACATTAAGTACACTTTCTAACTGATGTTGTGTATAGGCCTTAAGGAAAATTGAAAACAAATTTAAGACAATACATTCTTTTCTTTATGTTTATGAATATGATAATTCCTATGGAATTTGAAATTTTAACTTTAAATATACTCTACTACACATATTGATAAAACCTTGCATATATAACAGATGCAATATATCACTAGTCCTTGCACTAGAAAAAGGAAGTCTAACCTTGTACTAATTGGCCTTTAGACAAATGACTCATTAACTTCTTTAATTTTATGCATAATAGTGAAAACAACTTTTACAATTTACATTAGCTAATTGAACCGTTGGTGACTTTTAGTGCTATGCAATTAAACATTTGTAACTCTCTAATAAAATCATATATTCATACTGAAATTTAATAACATGTCCATTACCTTCTCAAACACTTATTGGTGTAACCTCCAAACGATAATTCAATGCAATGAATTTATCAATATTTACCATTATATATAGCTAATTCATAACATCTTAGTCTAGCCGTTAGAAACGATAAAATTATTTAGTTTAGCACTTTGTAAAATAATAATCAGATGTCCACCCCTAGAAACTCAAGTGACCTTTTGCTTCTTAAAGACATTTAGTATAACCTTATGTAACCACCAACCCAATGATAGCAAATAAATTCATTAATCATGACTTGCACAAACTAGCCGTTGGACATATTAGTTTCACAACTTGCAAACTAAGCGGATGTTCTTCTTTTTTTTTTTTATTAATTATATGTGTGCAAAATAACAATACACAAATGCAAAACGTTAATCTACATTAATGAATTCAATTACCTTACATATAATACTTAGGTTTTAATATGTGATTAACTCTTGATAAAACATAACGGGCTTTATGAGAAATCTTTTTTGTACAATAGATAATCTCCTAATTACCGTTGGCCTAGGAAAATAGAGGACTCTAAAAACACATGGTCTCGTGCAATAGCCTAATTATAATTTCTAGCATTTCACATAAATATATAATCATAAATATAATCATGACTAGTAATCAAATAAACAATTTCATTTACAATGACACACTAAATGGAATATTGGTTTCTTATTAAACTACATTATTATTTATTTTATAAACTTACCCATATATACATAACACTTAACTTGCTAAACCTCCAGAATGTTTCAAGAAACATGTATATATATAGCTTATAAAGCATCCTCAAACTAGCACCTCATGAAACAAATAACAAATTGTTACATCTTAATGGATAATTATCACATGCTCATGTCCGTTGGACCAAAACCTTAAAATTGCTCATATGCACCAGCAAGAATTTATGCATGCATTCACTAATTACATTAAGCATATGGGACTTAGTCAGAAATATAGTTCATTTTGATCATATACGAATTGCTCATATGCACCAGCAAGAATTTATGCATGCATTCACTAATTACATTAAGCATATGGGACTTAGTCAGAAATATAGTTCATTTTGATCATATACGAATAAAATTATGCAATGTACGTACCTTTTTTTTTTTTTTTTAATTTCTGTAAGAAATTTCATAGTATCATTTGGAGAAAGCCATACCATTTTCTGGAGTTGAATAGCTCGATCATAACACAAATCAACAAGTAGCCGAACAGTTTTGATTAATCAGGGTACATGTTATATCCCAATGAATTCATCACTCGATTAATGGAATTCACATGCAAACAACCAAAAAATGGAGACATATTAAATCATAAATCTCAATATTGTTCTTGCTTAAACACAAATCACGATCATGGCTTTAGATTGTTGTAAATATTGTGATTTGTGTTTAAACCAATACAAATAACTCAAATCATTATAAATATATTATTTACAGATCATGATATGATAATTATAAATTATGGAATAATACATATTAAACAATATAAAACACAAAATAAGATACTGCACCGATGGAGAGTCACGCCACATGACGCTGTCCTAAAGCCATGATTGCCTCCCTACGTGCAGGTTCTGATGGCTGATCACGACTCCAAGATAAAACCCCATTAGCTCACAGCGGTGTCTCATCCTATGTGCACGACCACAAGGAGACGAGGAACCAATCCCTTAGTCACGTTGCCAAAACACTCTTGTGGGGAGTATAAAATAATATCACAATCTCTATATAAAATACCTCACACTCTCAATGTGCCAACAAACAATTAAGACCATGGCCCCTTATATAGAGAACTAAAATTTGACCATTTCAAAGATATTAATGGACCACTAAATACCATCATAAAATCACAATAAAACCAAATAATAATTAGGCCCACTAATGATAAAATAATGTGGTCAAATATCACATAAATAAGATGATAATGAGGCCATAAGTCTAAAATAAATTATAAGTAAATAGGCACACTAATTGTGAGATTTAAAAAATTATTATTTGTTGGAAATAAAATGTAAATTGAAGAAATTTTAAAGCTTATTTCCAACAGTAATAACTTAATCTATGATCATCAGAGGTGTAGATATATTTTATCTAACGTAAAATAACATAAGTTGAAGCTTTATATATTTCCTGAAATTATACACTAAGGACATAAAAAGAAAAAAAAGGAATTGAGCCTCTAATTAAAAAAGACAATTACATTTTGTTCGTCGATCCGAGTATGTATTCTGTGTCTGTCTCTTTTATAAAAATATGTATGAAAATCACACACAATACATCTTACTGTATGAAAGAGATAAACATTTAAATGGTTGAAGTTGATCTAAAATAGATTTTTTTGCATTCTAGCCTCAGGGATTACGTGTACATGCATGCATGTATACTGCCACTCTGCAAGTACTATATACATGTATACGAATCCTATGTTTATTCAGTATTCACCACTGACACATACATCAATCACATGTATATATACGTAGATATACACCACGTCGATATGTAAATGTATTAGGCAGTGGGTCCCATCAGTCCCCTACTGAGACAGAGACAGAGAGGTCACGGGTGGCTTAGAGTTCCTCGGGAATTGCAAAAACACTCTTTTTGACAATTCTGTGCCCCCTCCACACTTGTAATAATTTATCACTGTCTCAATCTCTACATATATTATATATATATAAAAATAATTTCATTTAATACTTTAAAAGATTAGAATTGACAAATCCAACTTTAATTATGGTGTAATCATTTTATCCCAGCCGATCGCACGAGCTATATATAAAGGCAACTCACTTTTTACATAAATATATATATATATATTTTATATATATATTACTGCACGACCTTTTTCACTCATCTTTTCAGATAACCAAAAGTAGGGAAATCAGAAAAAGAAATATTAGTATATATTACACAAAGACCCATGTTTGTGAAAAGTTAAAACTTAAAACCATTCAACATTTGACTTTTCATGCTTCATTTAGGCCCACTTCTTCATGTTTGATTATTGAAATTTGTTTTGCTATATAGTTATAGGAGACTACATTATATTGGTGGAGTGAACAATAAAAGTTCATTGAATCTTACATGTATATATATATATATATATCTATTCTTACATATATATTCATAGAGAGAGAGAAAATATTGAGAAAATCTTAATCTTACATATATATATATATAGAGAGAAAAAATATTGAGAAAATCTTAATCTTACATATATATATATATATATATATATTGAGAAAAAATATTGAGAAAATCTTCATAAAATTAAGCGATAAAAGGTCTAAATTGAAATTAAGAAATACAAGTTTGTAATCAGTAAAAAAAAAAAAATACATTAATGACAAACTGTCAAGTGATTTTTAGTGATAAAATTTTTTGTTTTGTCACAAGAATAAATTTTACACATGTAATAGTGACAAAATTTGTATAGAAATTGTCACATTTGATACTTAGTGACAAAAAATTTGTTGTTACTATTAATAATTAGTGATACACATTTAGTGATAACAAAGTGACAACAATTATAATTGTCACTATATTTGTGTTGTCACTATATATGTGTTACTAATTATTAATAGTGACGACTTTAAATAAATTCTTTTCACTGAAACTTTTACTTGTGACAAATTAAAGCAAAAATTATTCACTTATTATATATCTATCTATTGACAATTTTAACATTATTATTTCAATTTTGTCACTAATATTTTTTTTAATTGAATTATGCATGTTTTGAAACCTTTCAATATCATGCATTTTATCAATAATATATATTATATAGACACGTGTGAGCATGTGCACACATTTGTTCATATAGCAGTACTACGTACGTCCTCTTCCATTTCCATTCAATTTAATTTCTTGATTTATTATTTTTGAGATGTAATTAAGTGCTCCCTTGGTCCTGGAATACTTAATATATTATTTATTTTATTTTAATTATTTATCTTCTATTTATATATGTACATACATAAATATAAAAGCCTGTTGCAAAACCTTGTACTTTCAAAGAAGTGCTGCATTTTAAAAAATATTATAAAAATGGCTTAAAAGTTAAAGTGGAGTTTATTTGTAAAACTTGCTAAAAAACAGAAGATATAAAAAAAGATGGTAGAAATTGTCATATATATGCTTTTACTTTAACTTATTTTTAATTGTTCTCCAGACCAGCATGCAGAAGTATAATTAGTGGAACAAAATAACAAAAATAACTTAAGTTTACTACCAAAAGCACCTTTATCTACTTTTTTTTATTAATCTGCCATTAATTTATATTAATTACCAAGGTTAAGATTTAAACTACTATACGAAATTGCATCGGGGTACAATGAAATGCGATTGGTAAAAGTATTAAGACAACTTATTTTTTTCCCAATATTTTACCATCATTTATTTTATTTAAAAAATGACTAATTCTTTGGTCTTGATAATTGGAATTTTAGCTCGAAAAACTACACTGGACACACAGCTCTACACATTCTTGTTACAAGCAGCAAACAGCCAATGCATACTTACAAATAAGTGTATCTATATATATAGAGAGAGAGAGAGGAGGTGGGCCCATCATCTAAATCTATGGCTGACCGACTTTGAATTTAAGAGATAAGAGAGAGAATAGAAGAGAAAACTGTATTTGAGAGGAATTTATATTCTCTCTAGCTTTTCAGAATATAAGTTCTATTTTGGTGTTTTCTCTTGAAACCAAACAAACCCTCCACCAGATCTCTTTACTTCATAGTTTGGATTCAAAGGGGGGTTTTATATATGTATATATATTGTGTTTGTATTGTTTCTTGTTCTTTTGAATAATACCAAAGGAGATTTATTTGTGTCTCTTGTTTGGCTTTTGTATTTTAGCACTACTTAAGCTTCCAAAAAACCTAACTCAATCTTCAACCTTGTACACTTTCTCAAATGATGTCAGGTGATGTGTTTTCTGCAATTACAAACCCTAACCCTAAACCCAATCCTTCTAATTCCAAGAAGAGAAGAAATCTCCCTGGAACACCTGGTAATTATTATATATATATATATATATATATGCATATAAATTCAGTATCTTCAACTTCAATTATATACCCTCAAATGTGTTTTCATTTTTGGGATTTTATTATGTACATACATATATATGCATATAAATTCACTACTTCAACTTCAATTATATATGTAACCTCAAATTGGCTTCTATATATTTTCTTTTCATTTTTGGGATTTTATTATCATGTATATATACATATATATATGCATATAAATTTTCATTACTTCAACTTCAATTTTATAACCTCAAATGGGCTTATACATATTTTCTTTTCATTTTTTGGGATTTTATTATGTATATACACATATATATATATGCATAATATTCATTACTTCATTTCCACAATTATATATGTACCTCAAATTAAAGGGTTAGCTAATCTATTTTTTTTTTCAATTATTGGGATTTAATTTGATTAATTAACAGATCCAGATGCAGAAGTTATTGCACTCTCACCAAAGACACTCATGGCAACAAACAGATTCATATGTGAAATCTGTAACAAGGGTTTTCAAAGAGACCAAAATTTGCAGCTTCATAGAAGAGGCCACAATCTGCCATGGAAGCTCAAGCAAAGAGCCAACAAAGATCAAATCAAGAAAAAAGTGTATATATGCCCCGAAAAAACCTGCGTTCATCACGACCCGGCCCGGGCCCTCGGCGATCTAACCGGGATCAAGAAGCATTTCAGTAGAAAACATGGTGAAAAGAAATGGAAATGTGAAAAATGTTCTAAAAAATATGCAGTTCAATCTGATTGGAAAGCACATTCTAAGACTTGTGGTACTAGGGAGTATAAATGTGACTGTGGAACCCTTTTTTCCAGGTATTTAATTTGATTAGATTTGATTTGATTTAGTTTCACCTGAACATGTGTGTGTATTAAATTTCTTGTTTGGGAATATTTGTGAGAAGTTAATGCTGTTCAGTTCTCAATTGATTGCTAGCAAATGATTAGGTAATAAGTGTTCCTGAATATGATGTTCTTACATGAGAATTAATTTATTCTGTTGTATACCACTGTCTATTTTTCACCGTTTTATGAGTATCGATCCTTTTTGTAATGGTCCGATACATGTATATTTTTTTGATTACGAAAAATCAAATCACCACTGATTCTTTTATCAGAATTAGAAGAGGTGACGAAACGGTGAAAAATAACTGGTAGTATATAGCATCAGTACTCTTTATTTATTTATTTAATGTTTTCTATTTTTGTTAATATATAGGAAGGATAGTTTCATCACCCACAGAGCCTTCTGTGATGCCTTAACTGAAGAAAGTTCAAGAATTACAAATGTTGGGGCTAACAATTTGAACTTCAGAAATGATCTAAATGGCAATTTGCTAAACCCTCAGCCCAATTTGCAACATGGCTTTACTAATTCCGCCGGAATCCCCCACCTCGGCGGCGCCACCACCACCGCCATTTTCGCGGGAATTTCACTATTCGGAGACCATCAACACCAGCAGCAGAAGCCAAGACTATCATTATGGATGGATCATCAAGCAAATTCTCATCACCTTAATCAAATCGATCACAATCCAAATCTTTACATGCCTGAATTAATGCAAAACATGGGCTCTAACAATATATTCGGGTCAAGCTCTTCATCAATGTCGAATTACGCAAACCTCTCTTTATCTCCATTGCCGCTAAAGGAGGAGCAAATTATAACCAACAAAGGATCAGATCATACAAATTCAATGGGCACTACTGACCATTCCTTAGCGTCTCTATACGAAAGTCAAGATCAAAACCACCACAAATCTTCGTCATCCTCAGCGCCAATGTCTGCAACTGCGCTTCTACAGAGAGCAGCTCAAATGGGCTCAACGAAAAGCAACTCGAATTTCTTCGGTAACACCGTCGGAGTAATGAACTCATCTTCGCCTTCGTCGTCCGGAAACCCTAGCCGGAGCGAGTTGCATCAAGTGTTCGATAAAATGCCTGACACGATGAAAGCTAGCGATGCGTTGATGAATTTCAGCTCCGTTACGAGTTGTATGATTAGTAATCTTAATAATAATCAGTTTCATTCAAGTGGTGCAGAAGCGGGCTTGCATGGGGTGGATCAGAGTAGTTTGACGAGGGATTTTCTGGGGATGGGCGGCGGAGATGGCGGCGGCGGGGGGCCGTTTTTGCCGCAGGAGTTGGCGAAATTTGCTTCGATGAGTTCGGCGATGGGGCTGAGCCACTTCACTAGCAACCACTAGTATGTGTGTTATTTTTATTTTGTTGATTTAATTTGTATTGTACCATATAATAATGTGGGGTGGGGAGGGGGGCCTAGCTCAATTCAAACCTTACCGTGAATTTTCATTTACTTTCATGCATGACAAGTGTATAAATATGATTTATAAAATATTTATTTTATTTTTAAAAAGAAATTGAGTATTCGAATAAAATAAATTTTGAAAGTAGACAACAATCATGTAATTGAAATGAAAAAAAAATGAAGAGATTTCTTAAAATCCTGCAAATTAAATAAGGATTTTAGTTTATTTTAATAGAGCTTATAAAATTCTTAACGTTTAAAAACTTAAAACCTTCTAAACATCTTATAAGTGTATAAACTCTCTCATAGACTTCTTCATTTCCATCGTACAATCAATTAATGAAACTCAACTACCCCGAAAAAGAAAAGGAAGCCAGTACATATGGCTATAGTTCATGATTTGAAGATTCTAAATATTTTTTCAATGTGGAATCACCATTAAATCACTTAGTAAAAAAGAAAAATCACCATTAAATCGAGTTTGAAACAGAAGTTCTCGACCAAAATGAACCCTTCCATAATCAAGAAAAGAAAGAAAAAAAAAAGTTCCCTAATGGCATAATTCATTTTTTCAATTAATAGTTTTTTTTTTTTTTAGAGGGGGCCCCCTTAATCAATAGATTCATTTGACGAGGTTATCTAAAGTTGATTTTAGTAATCGAATTGGATTTTAATTGATTTTTAGTTGTAGAATGATGTAGAAATATCATGCACATAATAGTCGATGAAGCATAGTTCTACTAGAAGCTGAGACCCAAGATATTAGGGCTGTGTTTGTTTCTATTTTTGGGGGTATTTTTAATGAAAATTTTGGTGAAAAAGTTTATTGGGAGTTGTGTATTTTGATGAAAATGTGTTTGGTTTTGTATTTGATTTTATGTTCAGAAGAAATAAAAATTACTGTAACAGTCAAATCATGTAAGTTTTTGTCTAAAAAGTTGTGTTTGTAATTAGTTAAAGATTGAAAAATATAATATAATATAAGTTTTAAATGATTGTTAATATTATGGTTATATATATATATAGATTGTAGTTGATGTAATTAATAGGCACCCTAAAGTAGACACAAATAGAAATACAATAGTTGACAAATTTTTTGATCAAAAAAGTCTTTTTTGGTCAAAAAAACATAAAACAAACAAGTTTTTGCCAAAATTTTTGGCTAAAATTTGTTTGAAAACAAAAACAAACACACCCTAGAGTTTTGGGTTCTACTCTCGCCGATAGCGTGTGAACCTTTCTCTACGTTCATAATTGTTTCTAGCTGGTTTTCATTAATAGTTGTCAGTTTACTATAAATTGTTAAATTTGATATTCATGACAAATATCACGTAAACAATTCACTCAAAAAAAGTCATGCAAGCAACAAAAAATGAGATTGTAGGCCTGATTTGTCTGCAGAGGGTCCATGTTGAAGGTGGATGCTAGGAGGGAATTGTATTGAAGTTGAAAGGTAGGTGATTAGGATTGCATGAATGCACGTTGTGTTTATATAGTTAAAAAAAGTAATCTTTACCGAACAATATAATCAATTTAAATATGTGTGTATATATATATATGATCTATTTCTTATTTAAGTATTTGTTTTTTTATTTGTGAAATTGGTTGGCACAATATATTGATCATAATATTCCTTGACTGCTCGTCAGAGCAATTTGGCGATCTAGTCAAAATTAGTGGATTTAGATCATGAGTTTCTTCTAGTTTTAAAAATATTAATGTGTAAAGGAAATGTTCGATTTCAATAATCAACATTCGCAAGGGATTTTGTCTTTTTTGTTGGATCTATTCAAGTTTTTCTCCTTTTGTAATAATTGTGTTTGGAGATTAATACTGAAATAATTATGAGAAACTATTGAGAGAGCATCAAAATTAAATTCATTGCATTGTTCTTCATGTGACTTCTTGAATTAAATTTCAAATAGATTCCAATCATTTGACTACCCCGTATAGTAATATCTTTTTGTGTTTCATTAATTTAGTTATTGGTCCTTTAATTAATGATATTAGATCTTTGTTTAATCGTTTTCGTTTCTTTTATTAGGCGCCGGGTAATCACCCTGCTCATTTGTTAGCAACGGTGGAACTTGAGGAAGACTCCAATCTCCCACCACATATATATTGCGGTTTTTGTTTTGCTTATAAAGCTTAAAAATTCTATTGATTTTTTTTTTAAAAAAAAAAAAAACTCCGGAAGGATACTAACTAATGAACTTTTGTTAGAAGTGCGTTTGATTGATTCAATATCGATGAATCTAGAAAAGAGGGTTCAGGGAGATTAATCAAAATACACAAAGAATAACCATCAAACAAAGTATATCCAAAATTAAAAAGAAAAATTAGTATCCAATTACACATATACAATATATATATATAATCATCCCAATATTATAGTGTTACCACATAATAATCTTTATTTTCTAATAATGTATATGTAATTTTATTCGATCTCAGCCAAATCATTGGTTAAATTTAGAACGAAAATAGCTCGTACCTTTTGCTTAAAAAGTATTTTGTCATTAGTTCCGCCAGAATAAAAAGGGAAAAGCGAGATAGAATTCGAACTCAAATTATTTTCTCCTAACTATTAATTAAATCAAGAAAATAACAGTGAAAAAACCTCTAGATTAAACCAATTTGATTCCCAACATCAACAATAACGAGAATTTGAAAGTCGTGGACCTTGACTTCCTATATTCTATTTCTTTTCTAACTTTACATTATTATTATTAACTTATATATAATAAAAAGTAGAAAGTAGAAAGTGAAAGAGCCTTGGAATTACGGCAGAATGTTAGGTAATTCAATACAACTTATAGACCAACAAGGTCCATCACAATTGGTAGATAGTTGGATTCCTTAAGCATGTTGTCCAGGGTTCGATCTCTGACAGTGTGTATGAAAAAAACTTTGTTGGGAGAGGCAAAACCCATTTCGATGATCTCTACGCCTCGAAGGGATTAGTCTAAATAGGGAAAAGCGAGATAGAATTCGAACTCAAATTATTTTCTCCTAACTATTAATTAAATCAAGAAAATAATAGTGAAAAAACCTCTAGATTAAACCAATTTGATTCCCAACATCAACAATAACGAGAATTTGAAAGTCGTGGACCTTGAATTCCTATATTCTATTTCTTCTTTTTTTTTTTTTTTGGTAGATCTTCTATTGAAAGTCGTGGACCTTGAATTCCTATATTCTATTTCTTTTCTAACTTTACATTATGTATTATTTAATTTATATATAATAAAAAGTAGAAAGTAGAAAGTGAATGAGCCTTGGAATTACGGCAGAATGTTAGGTAATCCAATAAAATTTATAGACCAACAAGATTCAGCATATTTGGTAGATAGTTGTGTTCTTTAAGCATGTTGTTTAAGATTCGATCCCTGATCGTGTATATGAAAAAGACTTTGTTGGGAGAGACAAAACTCATTTCGGTGATCTCTACGCCTTAAAGGGATTAATTTTTGGCGTACGGCTGGGGGAAACCCTTAGTATAACCAAAAAAAAAAAAAAAACTTATAGAACCGATGAAAAAGATTCTTGGAAGCCACATGCTTGTCTTATACATATGTTTGTACCTCATATTTGTTTAACCACTTTTGTTAAAACGTAAGGATGTGTGTTGTTTTGGGGTGTAATTGGGGAGGGTTACCCCCACCCCCACCCCCCAAAAAAAACAAGAAAAGAAATGTAACACATGAAAATGCACAAAAAGCGATACAATTTCAATATTGAAATAGTAAATGGCTTTTTCACCTTGGATTGCATGAAACTTTTTGTTGTAGTTGACCACAATCAATTTTTAGTATTACATCTTATAGACCCCCATCCTATTGTCAAATGAGCCCCAGACGTTTTGCTTTATTTATTAAATGGTGTTTACTGGTCAACTTAGTTTATTGTATCACTGAACTAGGTACCGTGATCTAGCGGTAAATTCTCTAATTTTTCATTTGAATATCATGAGTACGTCATAAAAAGAATGTGACATGAGTTGGAGGTTACTGGCTAATTATGCATGGTTCAGCGCCTAGGCTTAAAATGGAAACATTAAAATAAGTCGACTTGAAAGGGAGAAAACCTAACTCATGTCAAAGTTTGATATCCAATTAATCGCAACTTGATTTCGACTAAAGCTGGTATGGATATTGTTCGGCTAAGAAATGGATAATAATAAAGACCATGTCCAAACGTAAGTACTAAGGCTACAAAATTTACTTACGCAATGTTTTCTTTAAACGAAAACTCGGAATTTTTATTCATCGTCACTCAATAATAAAAATAATTTTTTTGTTATAGGGGCCGGGTGTGAAACCCATCTCGTTTCCTCGTATTCGAGGTAGTATATCACATATACGACCCTATATATTCCAAGAAATACAAGTTGACGACTATTAAACTCAATAATATTTTAAGTATATCAGATATAAACCAATCAATCGTGCAAAAAATGTCTCATTTAGATTAAGGAGACAACTAATTACCCAAAAAACAAGAAAATATTAACTACGTACCACATATTTAAGTATTTGTTTCTTATTTGTGAAATTGGTTGGCACAATATATTGATCATGATATTCCTGCTCGTCAGAGCAATTTGGCGATCTAGACAAAATTGGTGGATTTAGAGTTTCTTCTAATTTTAATAATATTAATGTGTAAAAGAAATGTTCGATTTCAACAATCAACATTCGCAAGGGATTTTGTCTTTTTTGTTGGATTTATTCAAGTTTTTCTCCTTTTGTAATAATTGTGTTTGGAGATTAATACTGAAATAATTATGAGAAACTATTGAGAGAGCATCAAAGTTAAATTCATTGCATTGTTCTTCATGTGATTTCTTGAATTAAATTTCAAATAGATTCCAATCATTTTACCACCCCGTATAGAAATATCTTTTTGTGTTTCATTAATTTATTTATTGGTCCTTTAATTAATGATATTAGATGTTTGTTTAGTCATTTTCGTTTCTTTTATTAGGCACTGGGTAATCACCACCACATATTGCGATTTTTGTTTTGCTTAATGCTTATTAATAATATTCCATTGTTTTTCAAAAAAACAAAACAAAAAAAAAACTACGAAAGGATATTAACCAATGGAGATTAATCGAAATACACAACGAAGAACCATCAAACAAAGTATCTCCATAATTAAAAAGAAAAATTAGTATCCAATTGCGCATATACAATTACACATATACAAAATATATATATATATATATATAAATTATTATCATCCCAATACTATAGTGTCACCACATAATAATTTTTTTTCTTGTAATAATGTATATGTAATGTTATTCGATCTAAGCCAAATCATTGATTAGATTTAGAACAAATATAGCTCGTACATTTTACTTGAAACGTATTTTGTAAAGAGGGAAAAGTGAGATAGAATTCGAACTCAAATTGTTTTCTCCTAACTATTAATTAAATCAAGAAAACAATAGTTCAAAAACCTCTAAATTAAACCAATTTGATTCCCAACATGATCAACAATAACGAGAATTTGGAAGTCGTGGACCTTGACTTCCTATATTCTATTTCTTTTCTAACTTTACATATATGTATTATTTAATTTATATATAACAAAAAGTAGAAAGTAGAAAGTGAAAGAGCCTCGAAATTACGGCAGAATGTTAGGTAATCCAACAAAACTTATAGAACCGATGAAAAAGATTCTTGGAAGCCACATGCTTGTCTTATACATATGTTTGTACCTCCTATTTGTTTAACCACTTTTGTTAAAACGTGAGGATGTGTGTCGTTTTGGGGGTGTAATTGGCGAGGGTTACCCCAACCCCCACCCCACCCCACCCCACCCCACCCTCCAAAAAAACAAGAAAAGAAATGTAACACATGAAAATGCACAAAAAGAGAGACAATTTCAATATTGAAATAGTAAATGGTTTTTTCAATTTGGATTGCAAGAAACTTTTTGTTGCAGTTGACCACAATCAATTTTTAGTATTACATCTTCTAGACCCCCATCCTATTGTCAAATGAGCCCCATACGTTTTACTTTATTTATTAAATGGTGTTTCCTGGTCAACTTAGTTTATCGAATCACTGAACTGGGTACCGTGATCTAGTGGCAAGTTCTCTAATTTTTCATTTGAATATCATGAGTACGTCATAGAAAGATGTGACATGAGTTGGAGGTTACTGGCTAATTATGCATGGTTCAGCGTCTAGACTTAAAATGGAAACATTAAAATAACACTACAAGAAAACAAAGCATCAGAGTCGGAATTTTAGAGACCGACTGAATTCGGTCTCTAAACAGAGACCGAATTAGAGACCGATATGGGTTCCGTCTCTAAATCGGTCTCTAATTCAGTCGCTAATTTGAAAATTAGAGACCGATTGATTTCCGTCTCTAAATCGGTAGCTAATTGGTTGATTTACTCCCCTAAGTTAGAGACCGAATAATTCGGTCTCTAATTTTCAAATTAGCTACTGAATTAGAGACCGATTGATTTCCGTCTCTAAATCGATAGCTAATTGGTTGATTTACTCCCTGAAGTTAGAGACCGAATAATTCGGTCTCTAATTTTCAAATTAGCTACCGATTTACAGACAGAAATCAATCGGTCTCTAATTCAGTAGCTAATTTGAAAATTAGAGACCGATTGATTTTCGTCTCTAAATCGGTAGCTAATTGGTTGATTTACTCCCCTAAGTTAGAGACCGAATAATTCGGTCTCTAATTTTCAAATTAGCGACCGGATTTAGCGACCGAGATGAGCATCAATTTTTCATTATTATTTGGCGACCGATTCTGCGACGGAATATAAAATTATATTTTAGAGACCGAGTAATTAATACTAACTAGAAATAAATATATATTATTTAGTCCTATTAATACAAATATATAAGGCTGAAATACAAATCAAGCTATTCGATAATTGAGATCGACTCGATTAACAATCAAATCAAAATCAAAATCAAACACAAATTTTATAATTTGATAATGTTTCACATAAATAAGCTTGGACAACAACTTGTTCGGCTTCACTCGACTCATTTGCATCCCTATAAATACCGTATCAACATTGATTGGTGGGTTTTAAAGTTAATCATCGCAATGACCAATGGTGGGTACGTAATCATTATTGATTTTACTCAGCAGACATTTTTTACTCAGCCGCCGTGTCCTTTAATTTCAAGAATCATGTGACTGTGCTCGCTTTAATGGGGTTTTTTATCAGTTTGACCGATTTTTCGGTCAAACTTGTCAAAATGACCGATTTTCGGTAACATTTAGCAATCTAACCTGAAGGCGCCATTTGAAATGGCGCCTTCAATTTTTCATTTTTTTAGGATTTAAATTGAAGGCGCCATTTGAAATGGCGCCTTTAATTTATTTATATTTTTTTATTTATTTTGAAGTGGCGCCTTCAATTTATATATTTTTTATTTATTTATTTTGAAGGCGCCATTTGAAATGGCGCCTTCATTTTTTTTATTTAATTTTTAATATTATTTTTAAAATTTGTTGAATTTATATGAGGATTTAGGAGAATTTTAAAAAAATAATACAAAATTAAATCGAAATTAAGAAAATAATACACAAAAAAATAGTGCTCAGAAAATAGCACATTCCTCGCCACGTCAGCGCGGAATCTGCCGGATTTCGCACCACATAAGCGCGGAATAGATTTTTTTTTATATATATTAAAAGGCATTCCGCTCCACGTAAGCGCGGAATGGCAGTCTTTTTCTCTTTCCCCCTTTTTTTCTGACTCATTTTTCTCCATTTTTCATGCATTTTCGGGTATCGACTTGAACATAAAAAATGTAGACTTGAGCATAAACTACTTTTTGAAACAAGAATTGGGTCGTTTCGATGCTCGAGTAAAGAAATATGGCAAGACGAAAAAAAATAATACCAGTTTTTTTTAATGAATAATGACTTTTTATTTTTTTCCGACTCATTTTTCTCCATTTTTCGTGCGTTTTCGGGTTTCGACTTGAACATAAAAAATGTAAACTTGAGCATAAACTACTTTTTGAAACAAGAATTGGGTCGTTTCGATGCTCGAGTAAAGAAATATGGCAAGACGGGAAAAAATAATACCAGTTTTTTTTAATGAATAATGACTTTTTATTTTTTTCCGACTCATTTTTCTCCATTTTTCGTGCGTTTTCGGGTATCGACTTGAACATAAAAAATGTAAACTTGAGCATAAAATACTTTTTGAAACAAGAATTGGGTCGTTTCGATGCTCGAGTAAAGAAATATGGCAAGACGAAAAAAAATAATACCAGTTTTTTTTAATGAATAATGACTTTTTATTTTTTTCCGACTCATTTTTTTCCATTTTTCATGCGTTTTCGGGTTTCGACTTGAACATAAAAAATGTAGACTTGAGCATAAACTACTTTTTGAAACAAGAATTGGGTCGTTTCGATGCTCGAGTAAAGAAATATGGCAAGACGAAAAAAAATAATACCAGTTTTTTTAATGAATAATGACTTTTTATTTTTTTCCGACTCATTTTTCTCCATTTTTCGTGCGTTTTCGGGTTTCGACTTGAACATAAAAAATGTAAACTTGAGCATAAAATACTTTTTGAAACAAGAATTGGGTCGTTTCGATGATCGAGTAAAGAAATATGGCAAGACGAAAAAAAATAATACCAGTTTTTTTTAATGAATAATGACTTTTTATTTTTTTCCGACTCATTTTTCTCCATTTTTCGTGCGTTTTCGGGTATCGACTTGAACATAAAAAATGTAAACTTGAGCATAAAATACTTTTTGAAACAAGAATTGGGTCGTTTCGATGCTCGAGTAAAGAAATATGGCAAGACGAAAAAAATAATACCAGTTTTTTTTAATGAATAATGACTTTTTATTTTTTTCCGACTCATTTTTCTCCATTTTTCGTGCATTTTTGGGTTTCGACTTGAACATAAAAAATGTAGACTTGAGCATAAAATACTTTTTGAAACAAGAATTGGGTCGTTTCGATGCTCGAGTAAAGAAATATGGCAAGACGAAAAAAAATAATACCAGTTTTTTTTAATGAATAATCTGGTATTATTTTTTTTCGTCTTGCCATATTTCTTTACTCGAGTATCAAAACGACCCAATTCTTGTTTCAAAAAGTAGTTTATGCTCATCGAAACCCGAAAACGCACGAAAAATGGAGAAAAATGAGTCGAAAAAAAAAAGAGGAAAGAGAAAAGGTGGAAAGAGAAAAAGACTGTCATTCCGCGCCACGTCAGCGCGGAATGCCTTTTAATATAAAAAAAATTCTATTCCGCGCTTACGTGGCTCGGAATCCGGCAGATTCCGCGCTGACGTGGCGCGGAATGTGCTATTTTCTGAGCACTATTTTTTTGTGTATTATTTTCTTAATTTCGATTTAATTTTGTATTATTTTTTTTAAATTCTTGAGGATTTAAGTGAAAAAACAATTTCTTTTTCCTTAGTTCGGGCTCATTTTCTGTCATTTTCACTACATTTTTAGATTTTGACATGAACACATAAATTGTAGATTGATTCACAAATTTTCTAAAGGTGCAAGAATTGGTTTATTTTGATACCCAAGTGAAGAAATACATGTTAAAAAAGAGACATTAGAGTAGTTTCTTTTGCAAAAAAAGTTTATTCCTCAGTTTGGGATGATTTTTCGACGTTTTCTGCACATTTTTGAGCTTTGACTTGAACATATAAATTGTAGATTGACTCACAAAATTTCTAATGATGTAAGAATTAGTCTATTTCGATATCCGGGTGAAGAAATATGACATGTTAAAAAAGAGACATTCGAGCAATTTTTTTGCGAAAAAAATATTTTTTCTCTCAGTTCAGGATGATTTTTTGACGTTTTCTTTACATTTTCATGCTTCGAATTGAACACATAAATTATAGATTGACTCATAAAGTTTCTAACAGTGTGATGATTGATTGTGACGACAATTGAGTGAAGAAATATGACAAAGTAAAAAAAAGTAGTAATAAATATAAACTACAAAACACTATCTATGTAGACAAGACGAACGTCCAAGACGCACAAAATAAACGTCGAAGACATACAAAATGACGATATAAACTACAAACGAATGTCCAAGACATAATGCGAGTTACAAATCCCTAAAAATGACCCCCCGTGCCACAAGTGCGTCTTTGACGCTGTCTCCTTGGTCGACCTTGTCGTCCCTCACCAACCGTATGATCAATTTGTGTTTGATCATCCTCATAACCAGTCAAATTCAAATCCATAAGGCTGCCAGATAAACTGCATTTAGGAAAACAAATATTATGAACAATATATCAATTTTCAACAACTATGTAATAATATAAAAATAACATCATCAATTTTCTTACATCAGTCCATGACATTTTATCCAAAATATCTCTAATAACTCGTAGTTCCCTATGCGCCGTATGCATGTGACTGAGATGTTTTGACCACCTATATTTTATAGTTTATATCGTTAGTGAACATATACATTGATTATTAATACAATAAAAAACTATATAAAATATTTTACCGTGCACCGTACAGGTACGTTGGAAGTGGCTCATTTCCATCAAGACGCATCGGCACCCATCGATCCTTTTCAGCTAACTGGACAGGCATTAATCTTGGTAACCATGACCATGCCCAAATCCGTGAGATAATATAATTAATACAACTTTAAATATGAAAGATGATTTCAATTAAGTATATACAAATTTAATTTTTACCTGCAAAAGTTGTATACCGCCACAAATATTTTTTGCATAATCTTTTGATGAATTGCACAATCCACGATATAGACACGCTAACACAGCACTACCCCAACTAAAGTACCGAACTCGCCCAATGTCACACATATGGTGGAGAAATAACAAATTCACAGAGTTGCCCGAGGTATCCGGGCACATGACTCCCCCTAGGAGATATAGTGCACATGCGCGAGCATATTGCACTACGCTTTCATCAGTTGTTCGATCAGTGATGTTCATATTCCCAACATATGTATCCAGGGCACTAAGTTTCAGTCGCCCGCCTTTGAACGCAGACTGATCTGGACGAAATCCTAGTAAGTTCTCACAGAAATTTTGTCGTGCAACAGGACTCATGCTAAAATCTGTGCCTGTTATAGCATCGCCCTCTATAGGGAGTCCCCAAATAGCTGCAATGTCCTCAAGTGTGACTGTTGCCTCCCACAACGAAGATGAAATGTATGAGTTTCAGGGCGCCATTTTTCAACCAGAGCAGTGATCAAGGATGCATCAACCTGAAAACGCCCGCAACGTAACACTCCACCGAAACCCATATCATCCAATATACATAAAACACGCGTAGGTAAATCTTTTGCTACATGCCAAAACTTTCCATCATGGCGCCTAATGCGCAGTGAATCATCAACATCAATGTGTCCAGTATACACCAGATCAGATCTATGAACGGACTGTAAATATAACACTTGATCATCAACTGGACCTGGAGCTACAACATCATCCATCCTGCAATTATGACAACATATTAATCAATATAAGCAAAACAATATTAAAGTGAAACAAATTCAATAATCCCAAATTTTGCTCAAGCTCCAGTACAAAAAAAAAAAATAACATTCGAGTTTTATTAATCCCAAATATGATATCCTCATTATTGAATTTTCATTGTAATTTTCAATGCTATAGAGTTTGTTTAGTGCATATGTTAGTTTACTATATTAGGTGTAACTTGGGTAAAGAACGGCATACTTGCATATAGAATAGGTCAAGTTTTTTGCATAATGATATAATTGATAAAAAAATATATAAGTCTACAAAATTACTTTGCGGAACTTGAAATTGATATTATAGATGTTTAACAAAATACTTGATTCTTAACTACTACATGGTAAAATCAACATGATTCCTAAGAACGTAGGACAATACATGTATCTTCTAATAGATGAACATAATAATCATTCGCCTTGAGTGGATGTATGTTGTTGACTTCTCTGATATTGTTGCCTTGCCCGAGTTTGTGGACGGTCCATTTCATTTCAAATACGAGTTGTTCGATCACGACCTGCACCACGACGGGCTCGCAATGTTGGATTGTGAAATAGCTCAAAAGATGGGACATCCCAATCTGTGTTCCCATACAAAGGGTTGAATCTCCCCCGATATGTTTTCCAATACGCTTCCATACTATGATATGGCTTCACGAGTGTGTTGGATGTTACTTTAAAATGGCGGCACACACTTATTGCATGTGAGCAAGGAATTCCATATTGACTCCATTTACCACAAGAACACATATCTTTGGACAAGTCTACCACATAGATCTTATTTCCTCTACCTACATGTCCACGCGATAAGACTGAAGCAGTTTGGCTTCTTCTATCATACTTAGTCACTGTATGCATTAGAGAGTGTGCAGACCATAGTTCGTACTTGTCATTTGGCTTGTCTGGCCACCGCTGATTTCGACGAACCATTTTTTCCATATTTTCCTGTCTTTCGTAAAAATACTTCACACACCTCTGGAACGACATATCCACAATAGCTGTGATAGGAAGACGACGGGCGCCCTTTAGTACGCCATTAAGTGACTCTGAAATGTTAGTCGTCATACTACCGCAACGAAATCCCCCATCATGGGAAAAGGTCCACTTCTCCGGATCAATTTTGCTTAAGTAGTCATGTGCTTTTGGCTCAATTTCGTGAATTTGTTCCATGATAGCATTAAATTTACTCACCGAAGTTGCTAAACCGGCTCTATAACAAAGGTCCTTTAAAAGCTGATGCTTATGTCTACTATTGAAGTTAGAAGCTACATGCCGAAGACAGTATCGATGCACTCCATGAGGGGGTCTAAAACAACATGTAGTACCAGCTGCATCACGAAGGCCTGCATGTCGATCAGATAAAAGACATATACCATCAACCCTTTTTACAATGTGTTTACTCAGAAGCTCGAGGAACCATTTCCACGAATCAATAGTTTCTTCATCAACGACTGCGAAAGCTAGAGGCAAAACCATCTCGTTTGCATCCATAGCACAAGCAATCAACATCTTGTGCTTATATTTTGAATATAGATGTGTTCCATCCACACTTATGACTTTACGACAATGTTGGAAGCCATCTATGCAGGGCTTGAAGGCCCAAAAGACGTATTTCAAAGTAAAATGCATCGGATTCGATCGATAAATATGATTCCACTCCACAATTGTGCCTGGGTTATACTTCTGAATAGCTCCCATATACTTAGGCAACATCTGAACTGAGCTCTCCCAAGTGCCATACACATTTTCCACTGCACGTCGATAGCTGTACCATGCTTTTGCATAAGAAATTTCAAATCCATATTCCTCCTTGATCATCTGTTGGATAATATTTATCTCTATGTGAGGATCACACTTAATTATTCCCATAATTCTGCAGGCAATATGATTTTTATCCAAGTTGCAATGATCAATAGACACTTCATTGATCAGACACGTGTGCGGCCCAACATACTTTGTGATCATGAACATCCCTAAGTTTTTCTGAAGTGAAGCTAAAAGCTTCCAATGGCATGGCATGTCATCTGATTTAGCTTTGCATTCAACTTTCCACATTGTTTTTGTACTCTTTAATACGTGATATTCACGTTGTGCATCTCGTATGGAGTACACTTTCACAGCATCAATTACGTGTTGCTTGGATTTGAAGACCATGTTCTTACTAATCTTTCCACTGCTTTCATCATAGAACTTCAACCGACTACTTGGGATATCCGTTGAATCACAATGTACCTCGGGATGTGTTGTAGAAAAGAACTATATTACTGGATAGAGCTCTGGTTCATTTGTTGTTGTGGAGGGCATTGGTGCATTAAAAGGTGTTTGTTGTTGGGATGACGTCCCTTCACCAAAATCAGCAGCTTCCTCATACGCTACACTAGCATCAGAGTCAATCTCATCCGGCTCAGAGCCACTTCGAGTGGAACCCGAGTCACTATAATCTTCCTGAAAATTGTCCACAAATGGCTCAAGGGCGACATCCTCTGTGGGAGCATTATCAACTTCTCTATATCTATTATTCCGAAAATCATCATGCCATATCCCGGAAGTATCTCGAGCACATTCAGGAGCAATATTGGAGTGGATCGGTATCTTCTCAATAAAAAGTTCCAAACAACTCATCCCATTTTCAGGATCCAAAAAAACCCTCAAATTGTCATCATTTTCTATGTCCATAACGATATCTCTTATTCGCGACATGTCGTTCATGGAATATTTGCCAGAGACTTTCAACAAAAATCCATTGGAATCGATGCGAGTGTTTTCATATATTTTGGACAACAATCTGCAAAAAGTTATCCGACGAGATATACTCATATATGCGACTGGGTTACAGTCGTACCTCACGGAATCACCATTTTGCAAAATGTTACCTCCAAAGTATAAAATAACTGGCACATTGGTTCGATTTGACATATCTTCAAAAAATAAAATTAAATATTTATTAGGCAAAAATCAACTATTCGTAATTAAATATCTTCATAAATGATGTCTTACAGGTCTATCAGATATGATATATAAATTCAACTTTTCATTCTACAAACTTTTCATTGATCTTATTGATAAGAGGCTATAGGAGTATAACTCCAATTAATTTTATCAGTTGCTACTCTTTTTAGATATTCTCTACTCTGAATATGAACACACTACAAAACTCAAAATTTTACCATAACATTAAATTGCTAAAGTGACAAACTAGGTAGACTAAGTTAAAAAGTAACAAACCTAAAATTGAAAAAGAAAAAGTCCACACTATTTATGTCAATTATTTATGAAAAACTCTAATTCTAAACATAATGAAAGCATTAATTAAATCATATGCACATATCCGACAATCTTTTTTTAGGATGTCATTTTTTGATTTTTTAGAGGGAATGACATTACTCCATCGCTAAATAAATTAGCATAAATCTTTTGACTAATTATTTAACCATAGTCACAATGCTAAAATAATATTTTAAAAAATTAATAGTTCTATTGTATTAAATTTATTTAAAAAACTAGCTTTCAATTTAATAATTACCATTTCAACTTTTTTGTGGTTGATGAAATCAAACTCATGTCTTTTAGTTTATTCCTTAAGATTTTTGATTTAGTAATATTCTTAAAAAAATTTGAACAGAGTAATAATCTTAACTTAGAATATTCTTAAAAAAAAAATTGAACAGAGTAACAATCTAATTTTGATAACTTGAAAAAACATACTACTTTCATCTTTCTTTTATTTACTCGTTCATGTAATTTTATGTCGTTTATGTCATTTAATGTAGCATTTGTATCATCAACTATTATTTGCACACGCATTGAGAGTGTGCTTGCATAATTACTGTGTATAATTAACATATGGACATTCAACACATCAACTTCTTTGGCTAAATTAATTAAATGATCATTGCAAGAGAATTCATGTAGTAAACATCTTTATATAAAAAAAAAATCAGAATGAAGTAAACGTAATTTTTAGATCAGAAAGCATAAAAAAAAATTCAACTTCTCTTATCTCTATCATCTTTCTTTCTTCTCTCTCTCTCTCTTTTTCTTCTTCTTTCTCTCTCTCCCTCTCTTCCCTTTTTCACTTCTCTGCTCATGTCTCTCTCTCTCTCCCTCGTTTTTTTTCTTTCTTAAATTTTCATCTCTCTCCCTTCTTTTTCTCTTTCTCATTTTCACCTTCAGTTGATCTTCTTCTCCCCACTTCTTTCTAGCCTCCCCACATTCATAATAACATTCATAATAATATACAATATAGTCTTTGTACATTCATAATAATATGTGATGAAAATTTAAATGTGATACTTACTTTTGAAGAACGAGATGACAAAATATAAATATCCTTTTAGCTGCGATGTGAAATTTTCTGCAAATTAATGAAAATAATTAGTGCAATAGAAATCTAAATTGAATAAAATTAAAATTCCTAAATCAATTTTCTTACAAAGGAAATTGAAATTTGTTTTGCTGAAGTAATTTGAGCCCTATATCAATATATAGAGTGAAAATGAATACACTGCCAACAACCCCCACCAAGCCAACTACTCTCACAACACCTGTTGCCATTTTTATGCAAATGTCATACCAAAGAAAAAGCACCCTGCTGCACAAGAAAGAAGAGACGTTTGCATGCAGAGCCTTTTTTGACTGCTACAGTAGAACATTTATTTTTTAACCAAAAAAAAAAACAAATTGAAGGCGCCATTTCAAATGGCGCCTTCAATTTTTCATTTTTTAAGGATTTAAATTGAAGGCGCCATTTCAAATGGCGCCTTCAAAATAAATAAAAAAATATAAATAAATTGAAGGCGCCATTTCAAATGGCGCCTTCAATTTAAATCCTAAAAAAATGAAAAATTGAAGGCGCCATTTCAAATGGCGCCTTCAGGTTAGATTGCTAAATGGTACCGAAAATCGGTCATTTTGACAAGTTTGACCGAAAAATCGATCAAACTGATAAAAAACCCGCTTTAATGTCACGAGACATTTTTTACTCAGCCGCCGTGTCATTTAAAGTTGTTTCCTTATCTCGATGAAAGATCTTGAGCAGATCTTGAAATTTTATATCCACGATAAAGGTTAATTAAAGTTGTCAATTGGGTCCATCGTTTCATTGCATTGTTTTTCTCTTTTATCACTATTGTTTTACCTAATAAACTAAATATGCCCTTACAAAGAATTAATTAAAGTTAAAGGTAAAGGTTAATTAAAGTTAACCTTTACCTTTAACTATATAATCACTATTTTTAAGATAAAGGTTAATTAAATTTAGTGAGAATCAAAATCAAACAATCTCTTCCTCCACCAAACCCTACAAAGAATTTTCAGAGTATAAACAGGGGATAATTGTGAGGATCATCTTCCACGAAAAAGGGGAGATATAAAGAGGGGAGACAGGGGATCATCTTGCACGAGTAACAACATAGTATAAACAGGGGATAGTTCATATAAACAACCATGGAACGAGGTACAATTTCTAATAATGGACTTAGTTTCCTTTGTGAGGATATAATTTTTCATGTTATGGGAAGATTATCAAGGGATGCATGCATTGTGGAGGCAGCCCGATTGGGTCTTTTATCAAAATATTTTCAACATTGTTGGTATTCCATCCCTACTCTTTTATTCGATATTAACCGTTTTGAACAAAGGGGTTATCATGGTTTAGATTTTATTCATTTTCTTAATCGCACTATACTTGAACATAATGAAAGTGTGGTTGAAACCTTGAGTTTTGAGTTACCAATGGGGGCCGAGGCATTGCATTGGATAAGGCAAGAGTGGGTGGCATTTGGAATAGATTATTTTGTGCGTATACTGAAATTAGTCGGCCGGTTGTCCACTTCACTCCCTAACGGCCTGTTTTTGTCACAAATTCTTGTTCAGTTAAAATTATATCTACCGAACTATATTGTTAGGTGGGAAGATAGATATAATTTACGAAATTTAAAAAGACTCGTATTGAAGCACATCGTGCTGTATGATAACACATTTTCTTCCCGCCTTGGAAAATGGTGTCCCGAGTTGAATGATTTGCAGTTATTCAACTGTGATTTTAGAGGACTAACAGAATTTGAGGCATATTTGCCTTCTGTAAAAATATTCAAGATGGCATTCAATCGGGCCCAAGCAAATGTGAATATAAAAGTACACTTCCCCAATGCAGATGTCCTTATTATTTTATTGAAACAAGACGAACAGGGTTCGGGGCATTTAAAAGTATTGGGGTCGTTACCTCGTTCTTTACAGTGGATAGTACACCGTCATCGAAACTACATCGGATCAACTTGCTCGACGTACCGACTACTTCGAGAGGTTGTAAAAATGACGAAAGAATTGCTGTCCAGCGAACGAGCACGTGTCCCGGTTGATTTTGTTAGGGTATATCTATCTATCATTGTTTGAATAAGTGCAAATGCTTTTAAGAAGTTGTTTTGATTTTTTTTTTTTTTGAATTGTTTGTTTAGAGGTTGGCGCATGTGGAGTCTCTACATCACATTATGGCGAGGTACTTTTTTGTTAATATGCACCGCCTAGAGATCAGGTGTTCGAAGCTACTTGACAATCTTGCTGTCACATTGGTGCTCATCAGTAGATGTACAAGCTTGAATGAGCTTAAAGTCGATTTGGTGGTAATATTTTAAGTTTTATGGTTTGTCGCTTATTAGTTATTACATGGTTTATTAAGCACGTTCTTTGTTTGGGTTTCTAAAATAAAATTGTAATTGACTTAACATGTGTAGGGTGCACCATGGAAAAACGCGGGCATTAGTGTATCCAACTACGTAAAAGACTGGAAGTTGCACGCAATGGGATTGGAGGCATTGAATGAGGTCACGATCTTCAACTTCTCGGGTTCTGATTGTGAGCTAAGCTACATTCTGTACGTGTTGTCGCAAGCAACTGAGTTGGGTACACTAAATATCTATTGTGTTAATCAATTTTTTGATGATCCAATTGGTGTGTATAAGAGGGCATCAATTAGAGCGTATGAAGCTACCGCGTCAAACAATGTGCAAATTCGTTTTATAAAAGGGGCTTACCCTAGAATAAGAGGAGAATGAAAATTGCACCGAGTCCGAGTGTTTGATGGTGTACACCAGGTGTTTGATTTAGTGACACAATTATGTATATATCTTGAAAGTATTTCAATTTCTCGAAAAAATGAAGGGCAATGTATATATGAAGAGGGCTTTGAAATTTTTGATTTATTGACACAATGTTGTATTTTTGATGAGAATTTATATGTGGATGAAGAGAAGAAAATAGTTAACAGATCAAGGGAAGTAATGAAAACGTTGTCGAGGAAAACGATTTCGCAGTATTTTTACATGCCAATAATACAATTTGTCTCACTTTCATCTTATATTTGAGACGGAAATAAAAATGATATTAAAGATGAGAATAAAATTAAATAATAAAAACAAAACAAAATGATATATGTATATGTGTAACACAAAACAAAAAAAGAATAAAGTAAAAAAAAAAACGTGCCTACCATGAATTGAACTCTAGACCTCTCAAAAATTAAAGCAAGGTGGATTCCATTACACCAAGTTAACTTTATTGTCAAATGTGTTGAAACATTATTTATATTATAGATATTCGATTGTATTTGAAATGAAAATAAATATTAAAGTAAAAAAATAAAATGCTCACAGCAAGACTCGAACTGTCGACCTTTCCTTTACTCACACGAGCTGCCCACCATTGCACTATGTCAATTTTATAGTCAAATATGCTGAAACATCATTTATATTATATATTGGGAAAGAAAAACAACTGAACCCATTATACGGGAAAAGACTTGAAAAAAATTGAACCCATTTCCATTCTTCATTTCTTCTTCTGCGAGAGACTCCAACGGAAGAAAGAAAGCAAGATCCACTCCAACTCTCAAGCTCTCCCAAGATCCACCGCCGCTGTCATCGACTCGCCGGAAGAGTCCTCTCACATAAGCCATCGGCTCTCTCTTTAGTCCTTAATTACTTAATTTCAATTTCCAAACCCTAGGTAAAAAACTTAAATTAAGTTATTTAATCTCTTTGTTTTTATATTAATGGTTATATTTCTAAATTTATATGATGATGTTTTTATGCAATTTTCGATTCTGTTAATTGGAATTTTTTTGGGTTTTTTTTTTATTTTCCATTTTTGGATTAAAATTCGGTTAGCCATTTTTGGATTAAAATCTATCGGCTGTACAGGCAGCTGTGCGCGTCTTCACGAGAAAATTCATAACTTATTGTGGAAAGCTCAGATTCATGAATCGTTTTATTTTCATGAAACTAGACACATAGGTCTATCCATGCATATATCCCACATAATTAGGAGAACTCTAGAACAAAGCAGGTTTGTATTCAAAATTAGCTAAAAATCTGTCGGCTGTGCAGACAGCTGTGCGCGTCTTCACGAGAAAATTCATAACTCATTGTCGAAAGTTCGGATTCATGAACCGTTTTATTCCTATGAAACTAGACACACAGGCCTATCCACTCATATATCCCACATAATCAGGAGAAGATTAGAACAAAGCAGGTTTGTATTCAAAATTAGACAAAAATCTATCGGCTGTACAGGCAGCTGTGCGCGTCTTCACGAGAAAATTCATAACTTATTGTGGAAAGCTCAGATTCATGAATCGTTTTATTTTCATGAAACTAGACACATAGGTCTATCCATGCATATAGCCAACATAATTAGGAGAACTCTAGAACAAAGCAGGTTTGTATTCAAAATTAGTTAAAAATCTGTCGGCTGTGCAGACAGCTGTGCGCGTCTTCACGAGAAAATTCATAAATCATTGTCGAAAGTTCGGATTCGTGAACCGTTTTATTCCTATGAAACTAGACACATAGGCCTATCCACTCATATATCCCACATAATCAGGAGAAGATTAGAACAAAGCAGGTTTGTATTCAAAATTAGACAAAAATCTATCGGCTGTACAGGCAGCTGTGCGCGTTTTCACGAGAAAATTCATGACTTATTGTGGAAAGCTCAGATTCATGAATCATTTTATTTTCATGAAACTAGAGGTCATCTTGCTTTTGTTTTGAGAGGTCAGTTGCTTTTGTTTATTTGTTTATTTATTTTTCTTTATGTAATAAGAGGTCAGCTTGCTTTTGTTTTGCTTTTCATTGTGTTTCTTGAAAGATCATGTGTGTGTGTAATCATGTGTGTGTCTGCACATATATATATATATATATATATTGGTGCATTGCATTGCCCTTTGAGAAACAAGACAAGTGGTGATTATTTATTTATTTTTCTTTATATAATGAGAGGTCAACTTGATTTTGTTTTGCTTTTCATTGTTTTTCTTTATATAATGACATTTAGATTTGTGCTATTCAAGTTCAGCTAACTTTTTTGGTAATATTAGTGATATTGGCTAAGGAGAACATCATATGAGATTATAGTTGTTAGAATGTCTGAATTGGTTTTAGTATAAAGATTATTAGCATTTTTTGTTAATTTGATTTGATGTAATTTTTTTTAATAGGATGACAAACAGAGGGCGAGGAGCGCAACGAGGGCGAGGACCGTCACGTGGACGAGGACGCGTTCAGGATGTAGCGCGAGTGCGAGCTACTTTGACAGATATAGGTGAGCCTTTAGAACCAATGACTAATCCCATCGATGGAGAGCCTAGAGATGAGACACAGGTATAATTTTATTTAATTTTATGTGCATAATTGTGGATATGATATTTACATTTTTAATATTATCTTACATTATTATTTCATTATTATGTAGGTTGACGAGACATCGTTGGAGGCAAATTATGATCTCACAGATTCTGCTATGGGTGAAGATGCTTCTTCACATATTCGGCGAAGGGGACCCAACCACGGGACACAAGTACCAGCAAATTCAGATAGTCAGACTAAAATAAATGTGATCGACTCTAAGTAATTTCAAATCCTTTGCTTTCATTATATTACTATTAGATGTATTTATAAAAGTAAATGTTAGAATTTCTTATCTATTATTTTTAATTTACTTTGTCAATTAGATTTATTGAAGGGTTCGTCACTCGAAATATCACAAATGACCTAAAGAGCATTTATACAGAACCATACCCGAGCTGGCAAAAGATTCCATCGGCAACTCAAGAGTTGTTGTGGGATAATTTTAAGGTACTTTATTTTCATTAATTGTTAATGTGACTATATTACATTAACTAAATTATGACTTTTAAGTGGTTTTATTCTAAATAACGATATACATAAATGAATTGATTGGATGAATACTATAAAGATTTATTTGAAATATCCAAAGTTTATATTTAGTGTTATATATGATGACTAATTGTTGAAATATTTCAGATGAGGTATAGGTGGGATAACTTGTCAGATGTAGGTATGCGAAAGGTGTGGAATGAAACTGCAGTTGCTCGATTCAAAGATTTGCTTTACAAAGCGAAGAAAAAAGCAAATGATGATGCGAAGAAAGAGTTAGGCAGAGAACCGAGTACATTAGAATTGATTGGTAGAGGCCCAAAATGGATGGACAAATCAGTATGGAATGAATTGGTGCAAAACCATTGGGCTACTGAGCATTATGAAGAAAAATGTGAAAAGGCAAGGCAGAATCGAATGAATGAGAATGCAGGGAAGCATACTTGTGGTTCTATCCCTCGTGAAGCGCATCGACAAAAAATGGTATGCTTAGTTTAGAAAATTTTCATCTATATAGTGCAATACTTTTGAACATTGATTTGTGCTTTTGTCATAATTTTAGGAAAACGAATTGAAGCGCCCTGTGGATGATTTCGAGCTATTTGAGCATACCCACAAAAGAAAAAGTACCGGGGATTTTGTCGACGTAAAATCAAAAAAAATCAGTGTGAGTATGTTTTAATCAACTTTCTTTTTGACATTGTTTGAGCATAGGAAAATGTAGGTGATATCATTTCTTTGAGGAAAGGTTCCAAGTTCAGTAAATGGAAATTCACGGAGATTTCATCTTTGTGAGATCTTCAATAGTGTACCGAGTATACATAACATTTCATGATAATCTTTGTTATGTGATTCATATCATGTGCAAAAGGTACATTTTTTTTTGTGATTACTTATTATAATGAAAAGGGCTTTTTTATATTAATTCGCAAAATGAGCACAACTTTGTTGTCTAAATTGTTAAAAAATAACATAAACAATGAAACTTTTTCAATGAAGTATTTACAAAAAAATGTGACTTTAGTATATGTATTTTGATATTAGATTACCTTTTATTTGATGTTGATTTTGTGTAAGTGTATTGGAATATGTTGATTTGTTCGGTGATTTTATTACTTTTGTGACGTGTTTGTGCAGGAAGAATACAGGGCAAAACGAAATTGCACTGATTCCTCTCCACTTGAGTTTGATCTTCCATTATGGTCTGATTTGAATGGAGGCTCGTCTAAGGGTCGTATGTATGGAGTTGCGCGTAGCCACATTTCTAGTGGTTACAGTCAGAGCACAATAAACTCAAGAGTTAGGGGAGAGTCTCATGATGAGTTAACAAAAGTAGTAGATGATGTGCGAGCTACTGCTATGAAAATAGAGGAAGACGCTCGCAGGAGAGAGGAAGAGATAGAGAAAAGGTTGGAACAAGTACTTGAGCAAGTTCAAAAGAGAGAAGAAGAGGCGCAGAAAAAAACAGAAGCAGCAGATAAAAAGATGCAGGAAGTCGAGGAGATGTTACGAAAAATGATTCAAGTAGCGGGATTGCCAAACCACAAGTATGCCGGTGGATCCGGACATGGGAAGTAAATTGGTTTTGGTGAAAAACATTAGTTCGTATTTTAATTTATTGCTTGGATGATTTAGTGACTCATTTTATTATCTGTCACTTTTGGTTGGGTGTTAGAGTGGATGGATTGAGATAATTGTTAGTTAGATGATGTTTTTTAGAATTATGTTGTGTTACGATGATATTGTGTTAGATATAAATTGTGGTGTTAATGAGTTGTTGTATTTTATGGGACAGATTATGATGTTGTGGTAATTACTTCTTATTGATTTTGTTGGATCATTTGTAATTAACAGGTTTGACGTGAATTTAGCGAATAAAACGTAGCATTTATAATTGAGACGTGCTAATTTTAGAGACCGAATCAAAGATGAATATTTAGAGACCGATGTAGAGACCGAATCAAAGATGAATATTTAGAGACCGATTTAGAGACCGAACAAAGATGAATATTTAGAGACCGATTTAGAGACCGAATCAAAGATGAATATTTAGAGACCGATTTAGAGACCGAATCAAAGATGAATATTTAGAGACCGATTTAGAGACCGAATCAAAGATGAATATTTAGAGACCGATTTTGTGTCGGTTAGCTACGAAATTTGGAGACCGATTGTATTTGAAAAAGTTGTGCAAATAGCGACTGATTTAGAGACCGAAAATTCGGTCTCTAAATTTAGAGACCGAAAATTCGGTCTCTAAATTTAGAGACCGATTTTTTTCGGTCTCTAATTAGCGTCGAGCCGTTTAGTGTCGGAATTTAGCGACCGAAATTTCGGTCGCTAATATTTTTTAGAGACCGAATTTGGGCTTTCAGAGACCGATTTTTCGGTCTCTGATACCCTGTTTTCTTGTAGTGTATAAGTTGACTTGAAAAGGTGAAAACCCACACGAAATCTTCTATTGCAAAATTGTATTGCATCTTGTGTTGCATATTATACTTGTCCGATAAGTGTATAAATTCCAAATTAAATTTAATATTAAAAAATATTTTATACACATATCATTCATAAATAAAACGCAATAGAAGATTGCAATAGCGTTTGCAATAGAAGATCCGAACTGAAATGTCAAAGTTTGATATCCAATTAATCGCAACTTGATTTCGACAAAAGCTGGTATGGATATTGTTCGGCTAGGAAATGGATAATAATAATAAAGACCACGTCCAAACGTAAGTACTAATGCTACAAAATTTACTTACGCAATGTATTCTTTAAACGAAAACTCAGAATTTTTATTCATCGTTACTCAAGAATAAAAATAATTTTTTTGTTAATGATATAAACCAATCAATCGTGCAAAAAATATCTCAATTAGATTAAGGAGACAACTAATTACCCAAAAAGCAAGAAAATATTAACTACGTACCACATATTGGGCCGCTAAGCTCGTTAAGCAAGTGGCATGGGTACTGCACCCGTATTAGTGTACCCGGGTATGGGCTCACCTATATTGGGCTATCGAAACGGGCCAAGCAGTAATTCATCTTTATGTTTGTCTATCACATAAAGCAATGTTTTGAGCTAAAGCAATGATGGTCTATTACATAAAGCAATGCCTTTGCTCATAATCTTGGCCCAAATACGAAAATTTTGAAGATATTTTAGTAGCAACGGATGACGAACTTTATACCATCACTAGTGAGATTCGAACTTGTCACATTTAAATATAAAATTGGAGAGGTGATCGCTAAACACCATAAAATTGAAATGAAATATTAGATCCATAACATTAGGAACAAAATCATAGACCCTAGAGGTCCAAAAGTTTTTTAGAAAAATAACATAGGCAATGTTGAAGTGTGGCTCATTTTTGAAAGAGGAAAATATCTCACATAGATAGAATTTGTAAAGGGTGGGCTCATTTATTGTATGAAAGGAGACCACCTCTTCACTTTGAAAAACATCCCAAATTGCCTAAGTCTTTTAGCAATTTCTTCTTTCTTCCTCTATAGTTTGTAATAGTTTCACTTTAATCCTTTAGTGAAATATTTTGGTGGGGTCCGAGGACGTAGGCTAAATTAGCCGAACCTCGTTAACTTTGGTGTTCTTTATTTTGTGCTATTCTTCAAGTAGCCATTGTTAGTTATAGTTGTAGTGTTATATTGTGCTATTAAATTCGTCTAGTTAATTCTGTCGAGGAGGTTGGGTTTTAAGCGCGACCGTTGTGACGCCTCCAATCTTTCCTGGGAATTAAATCTAGTGTGGTTTTCTAGTACAATATTTCACTCGCTATTTCTATATTTGGTGGAATATGACTCTGAGTTCCACAACAAGTGGTATCAGAGCTCGGGTATTCTGAGTGAGCTCGGGTATTCTGAGTATGCTCTGTGGTCGCAGTTTAATCTGATCTTCCACATCAGAAAAGTTTTCCCGGGCTATTTGGCTTTCGCATTTGGAGGGCTATTGAAGAATAATTTGTAAACCAAAAATGGAAGACACCTCAAAAGCATCGTCGTCGTCCATTTGGGCGAGAACCACTGTGGCGAATACGCGATTGGCAGTGGAGTCTTTTGATGGCACATGCCATTTTGGTATGTGGCAAAGCGAAGTTGTAGACGCACTCTTTCAACAAGGTCTATACTTAGCTATTGAAGAGAAGAAACCAAATGATATAGAGGAAAAAGATTGGAGTATGATGAATCGGTTGGCATGTGGAACAATTCGTTCGTGTCTATCCAGAGAGCAGAGATATGCATTTTCGAAAGAAAACTCGGCATATAAATTGTGGATGGCACTGGAGGAGAAGTTTCTGAAGAAAAGTTGTCAGAATAAGCTCCATTGGAAGAAGCGGCTCTTTCGCTTCACATTTGTTTCGGGTTCCACTATGAATAGTCACATTACCAGTTTTAATCAACTGGTTACCGATTTGATCAATTTGGATGAGACTTTTAAAGACGAGGATTTGGCTCTGATGTTGCTGGGATCCCTTCCTGAGGAGTTTGAGTTTCTTGAAACCACTCTACTTCACGGGAAGGCTGCTGTATCTCTTAGCGAAGTTTGTGCTGCCCTGTACAGTTATGAACTGAGAAAGAAGGACAAGCAAGTTAGTTCAGGCGGAGATGCAGAGGTTTTGTTCGTCAGAGGTCGTTCACAAAACAAAAACAAAGGAAAGAAAGGGAGATCCAAGTCCAGGCATAAACTAAGCAAAGACGAGTGTGCCTACTGTCGAGAAACAGGACACTAGAAGAGAGATTGCCCAAAGCTGACAACTAAGGGCAATTCTAAGGCCGTGGCGGAATCAAATGTAACCGCGTGTGATGATGCCGAATCGGACTTCTCATTGGCGACATCATCCAGCGGTGCTTCTGAAGTATGGATGCTGGATTCAGCATGTAGTCATCATATGACACCACATTTGGATTGGTTCTTTGATTTCAAAGAACAAAATGACGTTGTCTTCACAGGAAATGAAGCTCCTCTTACTACACTTGGGATTGGTTCAGTTCGCTTGAAGAATCACGATGGATCAATCATAACCCTAAAGGGTGTTCGGTATGCACCAGAAGTGAGGAAAAACCTTATTTCCGTTGGAACTTTAGAATCGAAAGGTTTTGAAGTAAGAGTTAAGGATGGGGTGATGAAGATCATCTCTGGTGCACTCGTGGTAATGAAGGAAATTCGGAAGAACAACAATACGTATCACTACATGGGTGGTACAGTTGTGGGTGCAGTAGCAGCAATTACTGTTGATGATCGGAATTCAGAAGCAGTTAGGCTATGCCATATGCGCTTGGGACATGCAGGTGAAAAATCCTTGAATCTCCTCATAAATCAAGGATTGTTGAAAGGAGTGAAATACTCCAAATTGGAGTTTTGTGAACATTGTGTTCGTGGGAAACAAACAAGGGTTAAATTTGGAACAGCAATCCATAATACTGAAGGTATTTTGGATTATGTTCATTCGGATGTATGGGGTCCCTCAAAAACGAGTTCTTTGGGAGGGAAACACTATTTTGTAACCTTTGTTGATGATTTTTCCCGGAGAGTTTGGGTGTATACGATGAAGACGAAGGATGAAGTGTTTGAGGTATTTCTTAAATGGAAAAAGATGGTGGAAACTCAGACTGATAAAAAGGTCAAACGTCTTCGTACAAACAATGGTGGAGAACTTAGGAGTGGTCCATTTCAAAACTTTTGTGAGGATGAAGGCATTGTCAGACACTTCACTGTTAGACATACACCACAACAGAACGGAGTGGCAGAACGCATGAACCGGACTTTGCTGGAGAAAGTTCGGTGTTTGTTATCCAATGCTGGGTTGGGTAAAGAATTTTGGGCTGAGGCTGTGACGTATGCGTGTCATCTCGTTAATCGTCTACCATCTACTGCTATTGATGGAAAAACACCATTTGAGAAATGGTTTGGAAAGCCTGCTGCTGATTATGATTCCTTACATGTGTTTGGTTCCGCAGCATATTATCATGTTAAGGAATCAAAGTTGGATCCTAGAGCAAAGAAAGCAGTGTTCATGGGGATCACCTCTGGTATAAATGGCTATCGCCTTTGGTGTCCAGAGACAAAGAAAATAATCTTTAGCAGGGATGTCACCTTTGATGAATCTACCGTGTTGGACAAGGTGAATGCAGAACAGCAGGATGGTACTCCCAAACAGGTGGAGTTTGAAAAGTTTGTTGTCCCAGCAGATCAAGAAACTCTTGATCATTCTCCTATGGTAGAAGGAGATTTTGAAGAAGAGGAAGTTCAACCCCAAGAACTTCCACAGCAACTTGAATCAATTGCAACTAGCAAGCCAAAGAGGACAATCAGAAAGCCTGCTCGCTTTGATGATATGGTGGCTTGTGCATCTGCAATTGCCGCTGATGATGTTCCTACCACTTATATTGAAGCAGTCAAAGGACCAGAGAAAGATAAGTGGAGGATTGCCATGAGTGAAGAAATGCAGTCCCTTCATAAGAATCAAACATGGGAACTGGCCAGTCTCCCGAAGGGAAAGAAGGCAATTGGATGCAAATGGGTATTTGCAAAGAAAGATGGATTTCCTAGCCAAGGTGATGTTCGCTACAAAGCCAGATTGGTGGCCAAAGGTTACGCTCAGAAGGAGGGCATTGATTATAATGAGGTGTTTTCTCCAGTTGTAAAACACTCCTCCATTAGAATTTTGTTGGCTTTGGTAGCACAGTTGGATTTTGAACTAGTTCAGTTGGATGTAAAAACTGCATTTTTACATGGAGACTTGGAAGAGGAAATCTATATGACTCAGCCAGAGGGATTCAAAGTTGCTGAAAATGAAAATTTGGTTTGTAAACTTCAAAAATCGTTGTACGGATTGAAGCAATCTCCGAGGCAGTGGTACAAGCGATTTGACAAGTTTATGATGGGAATTGGGTACACAAGAAGCAAATACGATCATTGTGTGTATTTGCACAAGCTACAAGATGGATCCTTCATATATCTTCTTCTGTATGTTGATGATATGTTGATTGCCTCCCCGAGTCTAATAGAAATTGAGAAGTTGAAGACTCATTTGAAAAGGGAGTTCGAGATGAAGGATCTAGGTGAGGCGAAGAAGATTCTTGGCATGGAGATTTTCAGAGATAGAAAATTGAGGAGGCTTTGTTTGACTCAGAAACAATATCTGAGTAGGATGTTGAGGCGTTTTGGCATTGAAGAAAAGTCAAAACCAGTTAGCACTCCGTTTGCTCCTCATTTTAAGCTTAGCGCCGCTTTGTCACCGAAATCTGATGCAGAACGGGAATACATGTCAAAAGTACCGTATGCAAATGCTGTTGGTAGCTTGATGTATGCTATGATGTGTACGAGGCCTGATATTTCCCAAGCAGTGGGGGTTGTGAGCAGGTATATGCATGATCCTGGAAAGGAACATTGGCAAGCTGTGAAATGGATTTTGCGATACATCCATGACACAGCTGATGTTGGTTTGATATTTGAGCGGGAACATAGTCAGTATGTAGTCGGATATTGCGATTCAGACTATGCTGGTGATTTAGATAAGCGTAGATCAACTACAGGCTACGTATTTACTCTTGCTAAAGCACCAGTCAGTTGGAAGTCTACCTTACAGTCAACGGTTGCTCTGTCTACTACGGAAGCAGAGTATATGGCAATTTCAGAGGCTGTAAAGGAAGCAATTTGGCTTCAAGGGTTGCTTGGTGAACTAGGGATTGGACAAAAGTATGTCAAAATTCATTGTGATAGTCAAAGTGCTATCCATTTAGCAAAAAACCAAGTTTATCATGCAAGGACGAAGCACATTGATGTTCGGTATCATTTCATAAGAGAGATACTCGAAGAAGGTGGAGTCAGAATCGAGAAGATCCATACTACTGAGAATCCTGCTGATATGTTGACAAAAGTTGTGACTGCAATCAAGTTCAAATTTTGTTTGGACTTGATCAACATTGTCAAAGTTTGAAGATTGGTTTTGGTGACCCCGTTTGATGAGGAGATTGAAGATTTTGAAATTCGCCAAGGTGGAGATTTGTTGAAGTGTGGCTCATTTTTGAAAGAGGAAAATATCCCACATAGATAGAATTTGTAAAGGGTGGGCTCATTTGTTGTATAAAAGGAGACCACCTCTTCACTTTGAAAAACATCCCAAATTGCCTAAGTCTTTTAGCAATTTCTTCTTTCTTCCTCTATAGTTTGTAATAGTTTCACTTTAGTCCTTTAGTGAAATATTTTGGTGGGGTCCGAGGACGTAGGCTAAATTAGCCGAACCTCGTTAACTTTGGTGTTCTTTATTTTGTGCTATTCTTCAAGTAGCCATTGTTAGTTATAGTTGTAGTGTTATATTGTGCTATTAAATTCGTCTAGTTAATTCTGTCGAGGAGGTTGGGTTTTAAGCGCGACCGTTGTGACGCCTCCAATCTTTCCTGGGAATTAAATCTAGTGTGGTTTTCTAGTACAATATTTCACTCGCTATTTCTATATTTAGTGGAATATGATTCTGAGTTCCACAACAGGCAAAACTATTAGAATCCTTTTAAAACAATTTTTTATATCCAAAAAGTTCATAAAAATATCAAAATCTATTTTACAATTTTTCCAATTAAAAAAAAAAACCCAAATTTGAGACTAACAATTTATTGGGGTAAATTATCCTTTATTTCTTAAGTTAGGAATTCAATTGATTTTTTTCTTATCAGAATCTTTTTGTTCTGGATTTTTTAAATAATAAATTGCATTATATGAATTTTATTTTCAATCATATAAATTTAAAAAATTAAGAAAATTAAAATTTAAATCATAATTAATATCAATAATCTTTATAAAAGTTCATAATAATTAATTTTTTATAAAAAAGTACAATTCATTAATTCTTAATATAGATGACTAAGGACAATTAAGTTCATAATTTTAAATGTTAGGTTCTTTTGAAAAATTTGATGGCATAATTTTTTTAGATTGAAAATTATTATCATTAATTTTTTTAATAAAATACTTAATTTTGAAAGGTTTTTAGTAATTTTCCCTATAAACTAACACTAATATTTTTCCCTACAACTCCATGCTTATGAAAAGGGCACAAAATTAAAGAGCCTTCCACGTGGCAATTGTCAATTCGTTGGACCAACTGCCACAACAGATCCAAACGTACACGTGGCTATCTGTTATTGGTTACATAACGTGGAACGGCAAAGTGAACACTTTATAGTTTATACGCTTCAATTCAATATATTCAGATGAATTATTTTCCAATTACTCTAAATCTAATACTCACTTTCGCTAATTAAATAAATTTCTCTGATACTACTTGTAAAAATCACACACACACACACACACGCCTGTATCTATAGTTGTATGTCTGTTTCTCATCATATACCATAGATTTGTTACGAGCATTGAGATTGAGATGGAGATGGAGATGGGGATGAAACTCTGTGGTTTTGATTTGGTGGCGTGGAGAGGGTTTATGTACGCGGTATTTATTCTGAATTTCGTGCTTTGTTGCCAGCTCGTCCTCCTTCAACCGCTCGTTGCAGCTATAGGTAACTGATTCTTCAATTTCTTCTGTTATTTTTTGGATTGTTTTGATCTGCTTGCAGTTGCGTTAATTATGGCGTCGTCTTTGATTTCATTGTTCGCATAACAGAAAGTTAATTTAGTTTTTTGGCAGTTCTAGGTTTTTTAAATTTTAAGTATCTCTATCAGTGTTGGTTTATCTGCATTGCCTGTAAATACTGTTGCGTTAAATATGGCGTCTTCGATTTCATTGTTCCGGTAACAGAAATTTAATTTTTTTTTTGCAGTTCTAGGGTTTAAAATTTAAAGTAAGCATTTCTGTGAGTGTTTCTTTATCTGCATTGCTGTAAATATGTTGAAGCTTAAATGGGAGAGATGACTTGGCAGTAGAAAATGTGGCGTGGGGGGGTTTTATTTTATGAACAATGTAATTTTAATTCCAACAGATATTATTATTTATTTGTTAACTATTTAGAGCCATATATGTCTCTGAAGGTGTCTTGAAGACAAGTTATTGGTATTAAGCAACATTAGTGATAAGGCCTTGTTAAATTATGCCCTCTGGCTACAGAGGAGAGTTACATAAGGAACTGAAAATATTGTACTTTACTTGTTTATGCGATTAATTTTGGCGTGTTAAGAGTCCTTAAACATCTAACTTTATTAATCATGATGAGTTTTTAATTCGGCCTCATGGACTAAAGATTGGTTGTTGATTGATGTAATTAGTTGAACGGGAAATTTACAGAAAATGTGTTCACAATCACAATCAAACCTATTGATCTGTTAGACTGAACCTATTAAGCTGTTAGAATGACCTAGTATTCTCCACTTCGTCCAAACGGAAGTCCTGTGAGCCAACTTTTGCAAGAGTGAAGCATTAGTATAAATGTTTTTTCCTATTATCATAGAATGTTTGTGATCTTGAAATTCTGTGATCAAAGTTAATTAGGAATTTAGGATCAAATACATCCAAATGGAAAACATGAAACTTACTCTCTTCAGGCCTTCTTTATTAAAGCAATAGTAACTGTTCTTATTAATTTGGAATGATATGATTGTATCTTAAACTGTGCTGTCAAAACTTATTTTGATTTCAAATACATCTAATGACTGGAAAACATGAATCTTATTCTCCCCGTGCCTTCTTTATTCGATGTATAGATGGCAAACCAGGTGATTCTGCTGCTCTGTTTGAGAGAGTTTCACAGAGTATAAAAGTAAAGCAATATACTGAGGCACTTGATGACCTTAATGCTGCTATAGATGCAGATCCAGCACTTTCAGAAGCATACTTACGTCGAGCATCCATTCTTCGTCAGTTGTGCAGGTTTTGTTTAGCATCCATTAGTGTGTTATTGAGATTCTTTTTAAGCAGTGAAACCAGAAAGCTCGAGCTCACTTGGGAGTTACAAATTATACAATATACTGTAGACTGTCAGTTCATCATTTGATGGCCTCGAGTTGAGCCTGGCTCATTAGAAAAGCTCGGCTCACTAGGCTCCACTTGAGCCGACTCGCGAGCTTCTATAAAAATTCATATTTATTTATTAATATATGTAATGACAAAAATTAGATTATTATATATATAGTGATATTATTAATGTATGTCATGATTATATTTAATAAGATATTTATATGTATTAATATTTGTGTTTTAGCTTATCAAAACATTAATAAGATATTATTAATGTTTGTATTAATACAAAAGTAATAATATTTTTGTTTTAGCTTACGAGTTTAGCTCCGCTTGGCTCGAGCTCGAACAAGACCGAGCTCAAGCTCAAAAATCTTGGCCCAAACTCTTGCTTGAGCTTGAAGCAATTTGGTGAGCTTTCTCTCAATTTTTACATCTGATTTGAATACCATATGATTCAGGAAGTTTTTCGCTGATGTAGATATGAAGAATCGGAGAAAAGCTACAAAAAGTTTCTGGAGATGAAACCTGGAAATTCAGCAGCAGAGAAAGAGCTTTCTCAGTTGCATCAAGCTCTGAATGCCTTAAATTCAGCTGGCAGTCTTTTCGAATCAGGCGACTTTACAAAAGCATTGGAATATGTTGATAAAGTTGTGCTTGTTTTCTCTCCTGCATGCTCCGAGGTCTGTATCTAAATCTGTTCTTTTGACTACATTACCAATCATTGTTGATTAAAAGCTTTCCTAGTTAAAGAAACATCGGTCACTTTCTTGCAGGCCAAACTCCTTAAAGTGAGATTATTGGTAGCTGCTAAAGATTATTCAAGTGTCATATCTGAGACAGGATACATTCTTAAAAAAGATGAGAATAATTTAGAGGCTTTGCTATTACGCGGTCGTGCCTACTATTATTTAGCTGATCATGACGTTGCCACTAGGTGCGTTCAGAATCATGTAAATGGTTTTCCTCACTTCAGTATCCACATGAAGTGATGCAATGGAATAGAATCAGGATGCGTAGATAGTTATTTTGTGTTACTCGAATTATTTCAAGACTTTGGAAAATTCCTAAATGTATTATTATTGTTCTGCATTTTCCTTCCTCAGGCATTACCAAAAGGGCCTTCGTCTAGACCCTGAACATGGTGAATTGAAGAAGGCATATTTTGGATTGAAAAACCTCCTTAAAAAGACTAAAAGTGTAAGGGCTTATGTATTCATTCTACTGATAATTCCACTTTAAGATGGTGTTATGTTGAACTGATCACTAACTTGGTAAATTTTATATTTCATGCAGGCAGAAGATAATGCAAGCAAAGGTAAGCTTCGCTTGGCAGCAGAGGAATACAAAGCAGCACTTGCCTTTGATCCAAACCATACTGCACATAATGTACACCTTCATCTTGGACTGTGTAAAGTCTTAGTGAAGCTTGGTAGAGGGAAGGATGCTGTGACAAGTTGCACGGAAGTACTTGAAATTGACGAAGAACTAGTTGATGCTCTAGTCCAGGTTAATCTTCTGTCAATGCTAAGGTTATCCTAAAAATCAAAAAAAGCACATTAAAAAGCTATAGCAGGAGTACTTTCCTCACTTGCGTTGTCTTGCTAGATGATTAGATTAGTTCAACATTCCTGTGAGTGTAGTTCTTTCCTTTTCTTAACTTTTGACTAAATCTTCCAGAGGGGTGAAGCCAAGCTTTTGGTGGAAGATTGGGAGGGAGCTGTGGCTGATCTAAAATTGGCAGCTGAAAAGTCACCTCAGGTTTGTCATTTTACTGAGATATATTTGTTATGTTTTATATTTCTGGTTACTCTTTCTGGAGTGAGGGAATGCTTGTGTAACTTCACCCATAATATCTAAAACTTTAGTAGTTTCGGCAACTTCTACTTTGCAGAAATTAGTGTTTGTAAAACAGAGAGTTTTGAAATTCATTATTTTCTTGGCAAATTTGCATATGCAAAACACAGCCTTTTAGGTTTTATCCTACTGTTGACACCTCCTCAATCTTGCCCCAAACGAGAACAAGTTGTATTTTTCGTCCATGGCCATTATTATGTGTGGTGTAAGGGTTTGAGTTAATGAGGATCATACATGTAACTAACGATGCATAATTTTTTGAAGTGTTTCATGTTTCTTCTAATTTGCATGAAGTAACAAAGTTTATTGCTGGAGGCTGTAAATGATTTTGTATGATGAGCTAATGGGGAACTTCTATGATCTTGCTTGAGGCATTATTGACCTTTGTGAATATAAATGACCCATATTAGGGTTTGCAGTTGAACTCTCAAGGGCAGAGCTTTTTAGATTTTTCACTTCTTTGAGAACAGTATTTTGATTAATAGCTCCACATTGATTCTTACTTACGAGAACAAGTTGTATTTTTTGTCCAAGGCCATTATTATGTGTGGGGTAAGGGTTTGAGTTAATGAGGATCATACTTGTAACTAGCAATGCATATGTTTTTGAAGTGTTTCATGTTTCTTCTAATTGTATGAAGTACCAAAGTTTATTGCTGGAGGCTTTGAATGATTTTGTATGATGAGCTAACGGGGAACTTTTATGAACTTTCTTGATGTATTATTGACCTTTGTGAATATAAATGACCCATATTAGGGTTTGCAGTTGAACTCTCAAGGGCAGAGCTTTTTAGATTTTTCACTTTTCTGAGGAAAGTATTTTGATTAATAGCTCAACATTGATTTTTACATATGATTTGCATCTGAAAATAAAGACATTGGAGCTATGTCTTCCCATAACCGTAACATAATTCTGGGATTTCAGCAGGAGCTAAAGCATTTTGTTTAATTTTGCTTTCATTATTGTGCTTTTTTTTTTAATCAGCGTTGAAGTTAAAAAAAATAAAGGCTTTCTTCTTTTTCTTCTTTTCCCCAGTTCCTTCTACAACTCATCAGAATGAATTGTTGTCTGAGTTGGATGTGTACATATATTCAAGATTGCCAATTTTTCACCCACCAGTAGCCTTGGTCCCAGTAGCTATAATTTGCTATATCATGTTTCTGTATTCTAGTCAAAAGGGAAAAGAGCCTACTGTGAGATTTCTTTTGTATAGTGTTGGATGCATTCAGCTTGTCTAATTCAATAGTTTGCTTCAATAAAGTTTTAGCTGTTGTTTGGTTATTTGCTTGTATTTTTATCTCAAAGTGCTTTTGGATTGCTCATACAGTATCTTTGCAGAAATTAATTGAACTAGTAATCTTGGACAGGATATGAATATCCGTGAAGCTTTAACGAGGGCTGAAAGATCGTTGAAATTGAGCCAACGGAAAGACTGGTACAAGATTCTGGGAGTTTCAAAAACCGCTTCCATATCAGAGATTAAAAAGGCCTACAAAAAGCTTGCCTTGCAGTGGCATCCAGATAAGAATGTGGACAATAGAGAAGAAGCAGAAGCCAAATTTCGGGAAATAGCAGCTGCATATGAGGTAACAGCTTGATTTGCACTTTTTTGAATCACCCAACTAACCTGTTATTTTTGTAGATCTGTTGGTGCTTGTTTTAGTCTTATTTATACCATCACATTAAGTTTTACAAGCACAGGGAAGATGGTTTAACTTTGGTGTCTTCTAGATATATCCTATAGCTATAAATGTTGGTCTTAACTATGAAGGTTCCATTTTCTTAGCCCTATTTCTAAATCATGATCTACAAATTGATTTTGGTTCATTTGACTGTAGGTTTGAAGTGGTCTTTGTGGGTTTTTATTATTTGGACTTAACCTGTTTCACCTGCAAACAGGGACGGAGCCCCACCCTCCAGCCCCTCCTCAATTTTTTCATTTTCTAATTTTTAGGTAAAAAATTTTAAAAAATTATATTTTCGCCCCCCCTCAAAAATAACAAAGAGCAAAATTAATCCACATTCCCAACCCACAAACTAGCCCAAACCCACATAGTAGAACAATTGACTTAGTTGAACATTCCAGTAAGCTATATAATCAAAATTTTAAGTTAGAATTCTTATTGTAATTTTACATTATCTCGTCATCCATGATTTGTTCAAATCTCATCAACCGTTTTTCATTTCTTCTATATGATAAGTATCTTTTTAGTTTTGCTTTATATTTTTATAGTCGATTTCCACAAAATTAGATATTATTAATAAAATGTAACGATGATTACCATTTTTTAATTTGAAATGTTAAAATTGATATTAATCAAATCATACTTCTTAGGCTTTTTATGTTTTGTTTTATTTAATATTGGGACCATTTTTCATTTTAGTTTTAAAACTATATTTTATTTGATTAGTTATGAAAAATGTATCAAATATCATTTCTATGTGATTCGGCAATTGCCTGCGTCCACGGGAAATGATAAGAGAATTCCATTATTAACAAAAGAGGTACAGTTAATAAAGAGGTACAGAGTACAAAGTATGTCAAAAGTTCTTACTAAATCTAATCCCTATTTTTTCCACACCTCCCATGCAATCCTTCACCTACACGAAACGCATGTATATCACAACAATCTCGCTCCCCCTTAGTATAATTCCTGGCTCCGTCCCTGCCTGCAAAAATAATCAACTGTGAAAATTTCATTATGGGTAAAATCACTATACTCTAAAATCAGTTCATCTACTGTCTGGACTTATTGCTATAATTCTCTCCATTATTTCCTTTTTTCTATGCATTGTTGGATACTTTTAGTGTTATTTACTTGTATGTTATCATTATTATATTTTGAATTTTTTGCTCGCTTCACTATTCTCTTCTGCATACCTTGTGCAGACAATCTGATACACAACTAAACACTGTTGTTTTTCTATATTATTATGTCACTACTTAAAAAATATGACCGGGTGTTATCTGCAGATTCTGGGCGATGATGATAAACGTACCAAATATGACAGTGGCGAAGATATTGATGAGATGGGTGGAATGGGTGGTGGAGGATTCAACCCTTATGGGGGAGGCGGCCAGCAATATACCTTCCACTTTGAAGGAGGTTTTCCCGGAGGCGGATTTGGAGGATTTCATTTCTAAGTTCGTGAAGTATTGAAATGTCTTTCCTGGACGGCTTCTCTAGGGACGACTCATAGAATATTGGATTTCTTTAGAATAACAATTTTGACTAACCATTGATAGGTGCAATTCATTTAAAATTTTATTCGCCTTTATCCAATGTTTATCATTGCAAAAGGTTGTACTTTAGAAAACCTCAATATGGAAATCAACAATGAAAATTGTATGTATAACAGTTGATTCAAGGATAAATGGGAAGTACTTGCTTTGGTTATTATTTTATGTGTAAATTTGTGTCATGCAAATTTTTCGAGCTTCTCTCTCTATTTTTCTATGTTTCAGCAATTGGATTTCAGATTCCGATGACGAAATGTAAATCGTGATCATATCATTTTATGGGCTTAAAATCTAGTAATCTGGTTGATTGCTGGTTTCTCACCTTTGTATACCAAGGTATCCCTCTAAATTACTCTGTATTATTACTTCATGAATTCTCGTAACTCATAATATTTTGTAATATATGAAAAAATAATCTGATTTTAGATATTACAAACATCATTAGTACAAAAAAATCTTCATGCAGGGCCTCATATCTCTCAGCATCAAGGAAAAGCTGCCAACATCACTGCAACAAAGGTCATTGCATAGCTCACCTCTTTGGACAGATAAATTGCACCAGAAGCATCAGCCGAAGTACTATCATCAGAACCAGACAAAGAACCTGCTGATCGGGACCCCTTCTTAGGCTTCGAAGGTGCAGGAGCCGGTGATGGGGATGTGAAAAAGCTGAGAGGGAGCAACACTTGGTCGACCTGGTAAACCGCTAACTTGCTATCAGTATATATTGTGTTAGCCACTGTTGCATTAGTCACTCCTGTTGTTATGTTCACTTGACTACCCGACGTAGTCACGTTGAGAGGGAACGAGCCATCGCTGCCACCCGCCTGGGTACGGAGCGGGTTGCTAGCAGTCTGGAATTGGGATGGAGAGAAGAAGGACGGGATGACATGGAACTGTAGGAGTTCAACTTTTTGCTGATCGGTGAAGGAGTTTAGTGTTCCCGGTTTGAGGCTGGAGAATGAGTTGTCGGTGGGGGCGAAGATTGTGAGGCCTTGGTTTGAGTTGTTCAGTTGCGTGTTGATTTGGTCTCCGACTTTGGTGTTTTGTAGGAGACGGATGAATGTAGTGAATTGACCGGCTTTCTCGAGGATGGCGGTTAGGTTGGTGGGGCCCGCTGGTGCAGGGGCGGCGGCTGGGGATTGGGCGGAAGTTAGGGTTATGAAGAGGAAGAAAAGAGGGAATGGGAGAAACAGATGTTTCATCTCGTTTTTAATGTCTGTGTAAACCGCTGTTTTTTGAAGGTGGCCTAGTTTTGGAGAGTTTTCAAGAAGGCAAAGAATGACTAGTCTATCTTGAATGGTGAAGAAGGGGGGTTTGATTTATATATTGAGTAGAGGGAGATTTTGAATCCACTTTTAAGTGAAGGAAAAATGAGTGCGGTCGAGATGAGTGGTGACTAGTGAGGGTTGATAGGTGACAGAAATTGTACTTTTAAGGTGGGAAGATAACATTGACAGTGTTAAGGCAGCTACTGAAATTGCTTGGAATTTAAGATAAGAGAAACAAAGGTGATGAATTTCCATTGTTTGATCAAATCTTTTATTTCAAGTATTGAGGTGCATGGGGACACAGAAATATCATCATATTCCTCTCTTTGCTTCCTTGGCAAACAAAACAAGTTTTCTCTTTTCCCTTTTCTTTGGGCGATAAGAAATGAGGAAGGGGCAACTAGTATAACCACCCTTTTGGGCGTGATAAATTCTCCGGAAGAATGTTCAGTTTGAGCCATAGACACGGTGAACCCGTAACTTGAGAACAAACCGTAGACAATGGGATGAACTCATTCACTACTATGTATTGTCAACATCTACAAGCGCTAAACTTATCTGAGAGAGAATTTAGCAATGCCTAAAGGGTTAACTTATCTGGTGGCAAGGTTAGGTCCAACCTAAACTAGACTAGCTACCTACACAGACTGGGTCCAACCTAAACTAGACTAGCTACTTTTAGGTGAGACGACACAACATTGGACATGATATTTTTCAAAAAATTAGGACACGACATGGCTGCGACACGAATGTCAAATATATATATATATATATATATATATATATATATAACATAAATTAGATATTGATTTTAGTTTCAATATAATTTATTAGAAAAATAAAGTATGAAAATGTTGGTTACTTGTTTTATTGTTAAATTTGTATTTTCTTGTTTATTTGTAAATCTCTATATGTTTGAAAAAATTCAACTACTTATCAACAATAAGTTAATAACGAATGCAAAACAAAAATATAAACAGTCACAAATTACAAAGTAATTACAAATACAATCAAAGTATCAAATGCTCAAAAATTAGAATTAGAATTTTTGAAGTTTTTTTATTTACAATTGGAACCCCATACTTTTTAATTTCTTAGGAAGACTGTCAACCGTGTCTCATCGTGTCGGACACACATTTGGTCGTGTCTGACACGGTGTCCGAATTGCTTTTTTATTTTTTAACCATTGACACATATTAGCGTCCGACATGTGAAGGAGGCGTGTCGTGTCCGACACGCGCCCAACACCGCCCAGAAATAATTTTTGGAGTGTCCACGCTTTATAAGTCATAAGTCTTTCCTTTATGAGTTCATTTGGATCCTAAGACTCCGTTTGTTTGTCAGGGAATGAAATCAAAATTAGGAATCTGATTCTCTGGCAATAACTGACATCAGATTACTGTATTTGGTAACACTGCTTAAATTATGAGAAAGAAATCAGATTCCTCAAAACAGGGAATCCAGCACCCCAAAATAAGGAATTTAAATCCCTATTTTTTTTAGGGTTTCTTATTTCCTTTTTTAGGGGAATTTGAAAATAAAACTTGTTAGATATTTTTATTATCCATATTATGTCTTTTTTCTATCAATAAAAATATTATATATATATATATATAATTATTATACTTCATCATATAAGAAAATATATTGCATAAATTAATATATATATATATGTGTGTATATTTGTATATATACAATTTACATGTATAGCTTTTATATTTGAATATATATTTACATGATAATAAGATCTATTATTATATATGTGGGTGTGTGTGTGTGTGTATATATAGACACACATGTAGATACGCATATATATGTATAGATATATTATATGTATGTTTGTGTATATATTTCAGTATAATGCATATATATAATCATATACTTTAGTTTAATTTTTTTTATATATATAATATCTATGTGTGTGTATTCAGTGATCTATTGTTTGTACTATATGTCTATATGTATATTTGTATATATACAATTAACATGTATAGCTTTTATATTTGAATATATATTTACATGATAATAAGATCTATTATTATACATGTGTGTGTGTGTGTATATATATAGACACATATGTACATACACACATATATATATGTATAGATATATTATATGTATGTTTGTGTATATATATTTCAATATAATGCATATATATAATCATATACTTTAGTTTAATTTTTTATTTATTTTATATAATATATATGTGTGTGTGTGTGTATTCAATGATCTATTGTTTGTACTTCACATTTTGGACCCATTAATTGTTTTGGCGTGTCATAGTCAAATTAATTTATTGTTTTAATAGTTAGTATTTAAATATTAATTATGTGTACAATATTACAGTTAGTATCACAATATATTAACTTTTTCAATATAAAAATTTCACAAGTTTAGGTGACATAACGTATATAAATAAATTAACTTAAAAATAAGGTTAATTTAATAAAAGTTTTCAAATGTGGATTTCATTTCTTATGAAATGTGCATGAACTAAACATTAAGAAGATCTTTATTCTATTTTCTAGACACAACCAAACACTATTATAGAATCAGATAACTCAGAATCTAATTACTAGATATTTGATTCCCAATTTGGATTCCGTTACCTGACAAACAAACGGAGCCTAAGTCATTTTTTCATAGTAATCGTGGGTTTGTACACATTTTTTCAATTTTGATTATTATTTATTACCCAATATACCCTTATTATCTCTTAAATATTTTTAAAAGATATTCTTAGGCCCAATTGGATGCCATCTCATTTTTCATAAATTTTTATCATAAAAAATGCACTTGTTTGGCATCTCTTGAAAATGTTTCAACCTTAAAAAAATTTCAAATTCACTTGAAAAATAAATTTAATTACATTTCTCTCAAATTTTACTCAAGAAAATCAGATATTTACTATTCATGATTTTACAGTTTACCCAATTACTAAAAAGCTTTTATCCACCAATATCTTAATATATGCAATTAAATAATTACATATCTTCATTCGAAATTACTCAAGGTACGAAATAAAATTCACTTTACATATTTTTTTATGACTTAATTGATGAGTTTAACTAAGACATGTCTAGATTTTCTTATAAAACAAAAACTCATCCATGTCATTTCTCACAAAAAAAGTCACTTTTCTTACAAGAAAAAAACACATCACATCATACATAATAATTACACTTTTTTCTATAAAAAAAAACTCATCTAAACACATTTTCACCATTATATCTCTACTCCCTAAAAATAAAATCTCTCACTTTTTTTAAGAAAAATGAGAAATAGAAAATAGTGTTTCATGCAACCGAGGCCTAACCCAAAAATTTGAAGTAGGGTGTTATTGATCATTATATCCGCAACCAAAAGTCCAAAATCTTTTGAACTCCCCCACCCTAATTGAAAGTGGATCCCGATCTTCTCGATTCTCTTTTTCAATTTGAAGTAGGGTGTTTTTTGGTGAATATATATTTAATCTTAATATGTTCTTATTCAATTCGCTTCCACAATTGGAATATGGTGTTTTTCAGATTAATATTTTCTTCGCAATATATTTATCAAATGTTAAATAAAAATCTATTTGGTAATAACTAGCTTGAGCTTGGGTATTATAGACTAAAAGGCATTCATGCAAAAGCGATATGAAGTAATTTATAAATAAACTATAAATATTGCGCACATATATGATGCATTACATAAGAAAATTACTTACTAAAATATAATTAATCTTGATATATAAACAATGTAGAAATATTCATCGACTTTCCCTGTAATGGACCATTTATTGAGAATGCTAATTCCTTTTTCTTGTACCCGACTCGAATCGACCCATTTTTAAATCTAATGCATTTTGGAACCATCTTATCCGTTTGCCACTTCACTTCGAAGGTTAGACGGGCCTTAGGATTAGAATAATGGGTCCACTTATTAGAGATGGTCATCTTACTAAATTGGGTTTTACACTTTCTTTGTGAATATGAATAAGACCAGTTTATTGGCCTCAAGCGTTGCTTCAATTTTGGCCCAAATTTGTTTAGGCTGAATTTTCTTTGTTGTGAAAGACTGTAGGCGGTGTACTGATAATAATCAAAGACTTATACAAAGCTAAGAAATCTCACGGCGGTAGAGGTGGCGGCGCTAAGGAAGCGACACTACAAACCCCAAGTAATTTTGAGAGAATACAAGATGTCTAGAGAGAGAAGAAAACTGAAAATACAAAAGCTGAAAAGAATAATATGAATCCCTATAACAAAATACAACTTATTTAAAGGGAAGCCAAAGAACACGGCTGGAGAAACCCCATTGAGATGCTAGCTGGGCCACAATTAAACTTGTAGGATTAATCTATTGGGTTGTTTTGACTACTACTTGGGCCAAAAACTTGAACTGTTGATTAAGAATGCAGTCGTACGCACATACTCAAACCAAGAAATTAAATGGCACTTACTTGGATATATTAGAGATCTAGCTACGTTTAGAAGATGACGATGTTTCCTTTCAACAACTCCATTTTGTTGAGGAGTCTCAATGCATGTGGTCTCATGGATAGCACCTTTGGAGTCAAAAATTTTTTTGAGATCTTTATTTACAAATTCAGTACCATTTTTTTTTAGGTAACTTAATTTTATCATTAAGAAACCAACACTCAAAATTGTTTCATACAAAGGCACTCAAGGGAGACAATTCAGTCTAGCCTTATTGTCATCTTCTTACATAACCTTTCAACTAATCACACTATCCAATACTGAGTTTAGTAAATCCTTATCTCTATTGGTTTTGCTCCTGTTCCGCCAGCCGTCAAGCATCAAACAACTTTCACTCTTGAGTTGTGTAAAAATAACAGCACTTTGTGTCTCCTTGTGTTCAAAATCCTTTGGTTTTTTTCTCTCCAAATACAATTAATAAGCCCAGCCACACCTGCTATGTTAATCCTCTGCCTCCAAGTCCAGGATCTAAACGCATACTTAATCCAATATTTCCATCTCTGAAATTGATGAGGCCATCTATCAATCTGTAACCACTGCATTGTTTTCTTCAATAATTGTTGACACCAGGAACATTCAAAGAACAAGTGGTGTATGTTGTCCATCTCAGTTGTACATAGAACACATTGACAATCCATTCCTTGTATATATTGACTCACCTTGTCTTTAGTCATTAATTACTCATGCAATACCATCCACACAGTAAAAGCACGCCTAGGCACAGTACATGGATTCCATACAATTCTAGCATAGTTAAATTTCACTTGGTCCCCTCTAAGCCATTCATAGCACTTTTGAATTGAGTATTTACCTGATGCTTCTGTGAATCCTCTGTTTTGACCATAGACAACTTCAATCTTCCCCTTTACATGGTTGATCTTCTTCCAAGCTCAGCTGCTATCTAAGGTAGGTTTATATGTCCAGAAATTTTTGTCCCTTAAGTATATACCCCCTATCCATTTAACCCATAGTGAATCCTTTTTACTTGTAATTGCCCACATCTGTTTACCAATGGCTGCAGTATTCCAGGTCCTACAACAGTGTACATTCAATCCACCATTTTCCTTCTTCCTACAAATTTGGTCTCAGCTAATTGGTGTGATCCTTATCATATGCTCATTTTTTCCCTAAAGGAAGTCTCTACACTTCTGCTCAATTTGTTTCATGATGGCTTGAGGAATTATAAAAACAGAAGCTCAGTAGATATGCAATGATAATAACACTGAATTTATCAATTGTATTCTCCCTGCATATGAAAGGTTTCTGGATGCCCAGCCTGTTAGTTTTCTTGTAATTCTCTCTACTAGTATATAGAAATCAACCTTATTCCACTTTGTTGGAGATATTGGAATGCCAAGATACTTCATAGGAAACTCCCCCTCTGTAAACTCTGTAATCTGCAGCATGCTTTGTTTAGCTTCCTGAGACACCCTTCTGATATACATACTGGACTTGCTCTGATTTGCCCACAATCCAGAAGTCTCTGAGAACTTTTCAAATACCTTCCAAAGGGTCCCCATTGATGCATTATTTGCTTTGGAGAAGATCATGAGATCATCTACAAAGCAAATGTTTGTAAGTTGTATCCTCTTACATCCAGGATGGTATCTAAAATGATTCTGTTGAGCGGCTATTTTAAAAAACCTAGTCAAATACTCCATAATCAACACAAATAGTAGTGGGGACATTGGGTCCCCCTGCCTTAATCCTCTCTGCCCCTTAAAGAACCCATGCATCTCACCATTTAGTACCAGTGAATAAGTAGTACTGGTGACACACTCCAATACCCAGTTAGAGAATCGTTGTGGGAATCTGAGCCCCTCCAGCACCTCTTTGAGAAATTGCCATTCCACACTATCATAGGCCTTTTTTATGTCAATTTTCATAAGACATCTTGGTGATATATTCTTCCTATTATACATTCTAATTAGCTCTTGGCTGATTAGTATATTTTCCACAATCGACCTTCCTTTAGTAAAAGCTCCTTGATTTTCATTGACTAACATAGGTAACACCACAACCATCCTTTTTGTAATCATTTTAGAGATGCATTTATAAATATGAGAAGCTATTTATTGCTTTTGTTTTCCCTTGTTTCTTATATTTTCCTGTTGTTGTTTCACCATTGAGAGCCTTGATTCCTACAACTGGTAGCAAGAGCCTAGGGTTTAAGTTTTAGGAGATGTCTTGGAACTAGATCTGAGGGTAAACATGAGAGCTTAGATTAGCTTTGAGATTTTTGTCGAGTAGGAGCTATGGCTGGTGATGAGAGAAAAATTAGGATAGATAGGTTCGATGGTAGGGATTTTGGGTTTTGGAAGATGCAGATAGAGAATTATCTGTATCAAAAAAAGCTACACGAACCGTTGACGGGAAAGAAGCAGGCGAAGATGACGGATGAAGATTGAGCGTTGTTAGACCGCCAAGCTCTGGGTCTGGTTCGGTTGATGCCGACGAGGAATGTTGCTTTCAACATCATTAAAGAGAAGACTACAGTGGGTCTGATGGGTGTGGTTCTGTTTACTATAATTCTGATTTTCACTCCATAGGCTCACAATCACTGGTTTGCTGTCAAAATGGTAGATTCCCACCTCTACCACTTTATCTCTATCCTCATTCTTATGAAATTTAACTAAGAAAAATCCATTATGCATAAGGAATACTTTATCTATACCATATTTACCCCATACACGTCTTATGTATCCATTTATCACTGGGAAAGAGGGATTTGCACCCAAAACGTAACAAACCAACACCGATTGCCAGTATTCAACTTTCGATTTGACATCATCTTCCTCAATGCGCCCAACCTGCTGATTTTGGTGTGTGATCGGTTCCATATATGTAAGCTTAGTTCCTGCATTTCAAAGTTTGGACACATCAAACTTATCCCAGATGGTTCCCATCTGTTTTCCCACTTGGTTTTCTTCCACCCCATTCCCTGCCTCTTTCTCCGTCTGACTTTGCTTATCTTGAGGGCTTTTCTGTAATTCCTTTATGCTCTCCTACAATACTCTTGTAATTTCCTCCTCCGATTGTTGCTGATTCAACATCCCTTTCACCTTATTCAGTAATTGCTCAATTAATCCCATTCTAGGGCTCAATCGTGATTCCGATTGAAACCCCTGAACCTGCGCATGCGTCTGCTCCATACCCCTTACTTGTCCTTGTTGTCCATAATCTCTCTCCACTGATTGTTGTTGTGGTGGCGTAGTCATCACCGTCCTCGTCATAGTTCTTACCCCCTTCTTTTTCCTTGATATGAGCGCGGTGCACGATAGCAACGTGCGCCGAGAGGAAAAAAAAAGAGAATATCTTGACACGAGTATCATTATCAAATCTGAAAATTTTAATATTCTGCTCAAATTGATTACTCACCATATTGAAAAAATTCTTAACAAGTCTTACAGTATCAAATTGTTGGGCAATTGTGTGGAGTCAGATCAAAATAGGTTTGAAAAGGAGCCAAGATAGAGCCGAGAAGGGTCGAGGTTAGATCGGGATCGCGAAAAAGAGTCGAAAAATTGAAGCAGGGGGCGCAGACGCTGAGTGGGGCGCCCAGGCGCCACCTTGATGGCGCAGCCAACAGAAAGATGGCTCCTCATATGGCGCCTGGGCGCGGGTTGAGCGACTGAAAGTGCATTTTTTCGTGGCTTGTGTATTTTTGGCATGTTTCTTGAGTCCTATTTTGATGAGGATTGTTTCCTTAAGTCCTAGGGTTGATTTAGGAGTGTCTTTCCTAAATCTATTAGGGTTTTAAATTCACTTTTGTCTATTTAAATAGCATAGAACTCATCTTGTAAAGGTAATCGAATCACTTTGAAGAGTTGAAATAAAAAGGATCTAGTTGGAGGTGATTTTTTCCCTTGATTGAGTTTTCACCATAAATTCTTTGTTTTTTTTATTGCTTTTGTTTTCCCTTGTTTCTTATATTTTCCTGTTGTTGTTTCACCATTGAGAGCCTTGATTCCTAACAATTGGTATCAAGAGCCTAGGGTTTAAGTTTTAAGAGATGTCTTGGAACTAGATCTGAGGGTAAACATGAGAGCTTAGATTAGCTTTGAGATTTTTGTCGAGTAGGAGCTATGGCTGGTGATGAGAGAAAAATTAGGATAGATAGGTTCGATGGTAGGGATTTTGGGTTTTGGAAGATACAGATAGAGGATTATCTGTATCAGAAAAAGCTACATGGACCGTTAACGGGAAAGAAGCAGGCGAAGATGACGGATGAAGATTGGGCGTTGTTAGATCGCCAAGCTCTGGGTGTGGTTCGGTTGACGCTGGCGAGGAATATTGCTTTCAACATCATTAAAGAGAAGACTACAGTGGGTCTGATGGAGGCGCTATCAAATACGTACGAGAAGCCATCCACCTCGAATAAGGTATATTTGATTAATAGATTGTTTAATTTGAGGACGGGTGAAGGTGGATCTGTGACGGATCACATCAACGAGTTTAATATGATTTTAACTCAGTTGAGTTCGATAGAAATCACGTTCGATGATGTGATCCATGCTTTGATCCTACTTTCGTCCTTGCCTGATAGTTGGAGTGCAATTGTGACTATGCGGTTCCGAGGATAAGACTCTGAAGCTTCAAGAAATTTGAGATATGATTCTGAGCGAGGATATTCATAGGAAAGAATCCGGGAAAATTATGGCAGAAGCCTTAAGTGTCGAAGGAAGAAGCAGTCAAAATAATCCCCAAAAAAAAAACCAATGAGGAAGTGGAATGTTGTAATTGCGGGGAATACGGCCACTACCAAAACAAGTGCAAGGAGCCGAAGAAAGATAGGAAGAAAAAGCAAGATAAGGGATTCGTGAGTACCGTGACGGAGGATCATGGTAATGCTTTAGTATGTTGTACCGAGGATCTAAGGGGTATTGGATTTTGGATTCAGGTGCATCCTATCACTCTACATCGGGGGAAAGAATGTTGGCCAACTCTGTTTCCAGTGAGTTTGGAAAGGTTTATCTAGGAGGAGACGAAACCTTGAACACAGTAGGTAAGGGTGATGTTGACATCGAGGATGCCAATGGAGTAAGACTCAAGTTGAGTGAGATGAGACATGTTTCGAGTCTTAGGGGGAATCTTATATCCGTGGGTCAGTTAAACCGAGAGGGATATACCACAGTATTCAGTGGTGGATCTTGGGTGATCATCAAAGAGAATAGAGTAGTGGCAAGTGGTTCAAGAAAGAGAATATTGTACACATTGGAAAAGAAGAGAGAGTCCATCAAGTGGGGTCACTTGAGTCGGACGAATTGATGGGGCATGGAGATGCCTCGATTGATCTCCATTGATTTTGGAGATGTTCCAACTAGATCGGAATTTTTCACTTAGGAGAATTGAAAAATGGTTGTTTGTTTCGAGTTTGAGTTTGGGCTATTTTTTATCAGTCTCCAAGTCGGAGATTGTTGGGAAATTGTGTGGAGTCAAATCAAAATAGGTTGAAAAAGGAGCCAAGATAGAACCGAGAAGGGTCAAGGTTCGACCGGGATCATGAAAAGGAGTCAAAAAATTGAAGCAGGGGGCGCAAACGCTGAGCAAGGCGCCTAGGCGCTGCCGACAGAAAGGTGGCACCCAGCTCGGGTTGTCCGACTGAAAGCGCGTTTTTTCATTTTTTTCGTGGCTTATGTGTTTTTGGCATGTTTCTTGAGTCCTATTTTAATGAGGATTGTTTTCTTAAATCCTAAGGTTGATTTAGGAGTGTTTTTCCTAAATCTATTAGGGTTTTAACTTCACTTTTGTCTATTTAAATAACATAGAACTCATCTTGTAAAGGTAATCGAATCACTTTGAAGAGTTGAAATAAAAAGGATCTAGTTGGAGGTGGTTTTTCCCTTGATTGGGTTTCCACCATAAATTCTTTGTCTTCTTTATTGTTTTTGTTTTCCCTTGTTTCTTATATTTTCCAGTTGTTGTTTCACCATTGAGAGCCTTGATTCCTAACACAAATTTGCTAGCCATAAGAAATAACCACACAACACTAGAATTATTATCAACTAAGGTTAAGAAAAACCTAAAGCCATCATGACTTTCCACTTTATAAGGAACCCACAAATCAGTATGTATAAGAGTAAAAGTAGAATCCGAATTGTGAGTACTACTAGGATAAGGTTCTCTCTCTTGCTTAGATTAATGACAAATCTCATAAGGTGAGGAGTCAATCGTTCCATCAAAAGAGAGAATAGATTTCAACATTTTTAAAATTTTGTCAAAAGGATGACCCAACCTAGCATGCCATAGAGTCATAGTAGAGACATTATTAATAAAAGAAATAGAAGTAGATTTGGTTGATGCAAAAAGGTAAAGAATTCCTCTCTGTTCACCAGCCCCCAAGAACCTTCCAATTCGAGAGTTTTGGAAAACAGATGTATTCTTAGAGAAATTGATACAACAATCGCTGTCATGTGTGAGTTCAGAAACAAAAAATAAATTGAATTTGAAATCTGGAATAACTAAAACATTTTGTAAGACAACACCAGGAATAAGCTCCAATTTACCAACTGAAGAACTTTAACACAAGAATCATTTGGTAATTTGATATTCATATTTTGACATTAACAAATTAAACAGCCCACATGTGGAGGACACCATATGATCGGTAGCTTCAGAATCTATTACCCAACCATTTTCATTTAAGTTGCAAGAGAGGGAATACGAAGATATACCTGCCATATTGGTTTTAATATCTCCTTTCTCCTTCTACTCATTCATGAGTTTTAAGAGTTGGTTGAATATTTGGGGAGATATAATAGGTTCAGGAGAAACAGGAGCCTCTAAATGGGTTTTTCGACAATAACAGAGTTAGAAACTTTAGGGACGTTATGATTCCAATTATTGTTTCCTTCTGGCCCTTATTTTTGTTAGGAAATCCGTGAAGTTTAAAACATCCATCAACAGTGTGGCCAATGTTGAAAATCTTGATTGAGTAAATTGTGTTTTAGCATGATTTATTAGAGATTTAAGTGAATTTCATTTATCCAAAATGGAATGTCTTTGACTTAAATTAATCTACGCGCCGAGTAGATAAATTTAGAGTATTTAATTATTCAAATCCAATTTCCGGTGAATGAGAAATTAATTAACAAAGTGTATCACTTAAAATATGATTTCTAATTGGAATCAATGAATCGATATGAACGTACACGATTAAATGATCAAATTCATACGATCGACGAACCGAATCGTACGAAAAATGGTTAATTTAGTCTGGGGACTAAAGTGTTCAAATTGGAAAATCGAGGGACCAATTTGAAAGGACCTAATTGATTAAGATTTAAAGGTTTGAGGTCAATTTGAAAGTTCTGGAAAGTCAGGGGCTGAATTGCACAGCAATGGATGCAACCGCCCGCACCAAATTATTGCCCAGTTGGGCAAGGATTGGCTGTTGAGCTGGTACACGGTGAACCCACCCACGCTGGATCCGCTCTCATGCCAGGGGCCTTCTCGCTCAAGGTACAACTGTTGGGGCTAAAATAAAAGGTGTTTCGGGGGGCTTTTCGCCCAAAAGTTACAACTTTTGGGCCCTTCTGCAGATATCCAAAAAGTTACTTTTTTTGACCCAAAACTTTTCGTTCTTTATAAATAGACCCCCTAGCTGGGAATTAAACACACCATTACCATATTTTCTTCTCCCTTCTTCTCCTAAATACTATTTTGAGTATTTTTTAGAATTATTTTGTTTTTTAAATATTAATTTTAATATTTTAAGAATAGTGTTAAATATTAAATGTTAATTTAGAGCATTTAAAATATTCTTGAAGTTCTTAAATATTGTTTTAAGAACTCTTTAGTACTAATTTGAGTATTTTGAATATTCTTAAATATTATTTTAATATTGTAAAAATGATTTTGCGTATTAAATGCGTATATATGCCTTTAATTCATTCATGTCCATCGAGAGAGTTTGGAACAAGTATTTTGTTCGAGACTCAGAAATTTGTAGTGATACTATTGCCGAGACGCCGTGATTGTATCTTGGGAGACATTTGCCGTATTCCGTAACCACCAAGTGCGAGGTAGTATTGTCTTAAGGAGAGCGAGTCTAAACTCGTGCCTCGACATATCATTTTGCATTTTCATAAACACCGCTCGTTATCGCACTAGATAGAATTTTTCCCAACAGCCAATACCACCACAGTGCTTGCAAGTAAGATTAGTATTTCTAACATTGGGTTTAGAAGGGCCTTTTGTCAAAAAACAGATGCAGTTTTATCAAAAGAGATATTTAAAAAACTACTTCTGTGGGTCTCTTCTTGAGAAACTATATTAAACGCTTGCATCACACTTGATAAAGGGTCTTTCATTAAAATTTGACTTCTAATAGGGAAATAAGTTTCATTCAGGCCAATAAGAAACTGCATAAGCTTCAAATTTTGATCATTAACCAGCATAGCAGAGGAAGCACATATACATGTAGGTAACACAATTAAAGCAGAGTACTCATCCCAAAGTAACTTTAATTTTGAGTAGTAAACAGCAATAGAATAAAAAAAAAATTCTATTATTTGGAGTTAAAGCAGAGTACTCATCCCAAAATAACTTTAATAGGGATGAAGCTAGTATTTGGAGTTCACAGGCGAAATTTCAAAAATAAAAAATTTATAGGGTAGATTTTTTCCCCTCAAAGTTGAGAGGGTGGGTGTCCCCACGAACTTCCGACTCCTTAAGTGGTTGTAAACTCTTCTTAAATGCAAATAAATAAAATAAAAATCAAAGAAATCATTATTCCTAATTTGACTATGCCAAGCCATGGGTCATGTAATTGCATTGAACTGGACGGCATATAATATTCCAATGGATGCTCCATCGTCATAGTCATATTCTCGTCCTTTGAGTTTTCATTCATATAAACACCCAAAAGTCAAAAGTCTTATTTAACCAAAAAAAGAAAGAAAGCCCAAGTATAAGCACTCCCCCCCCCCCCCCCCGCCCCCCCTAATATTCAATTAAATCATACCATAAAAAGGGATTTTTATCTGAATATGAGTTAAACATTTATTTAAGATGTATTATATGATTCTAATCACATTAAATGTAAAAGTAATAGATACGCAACACTAGTTCTAAATATAATTTTTTATTACAATTTTCTATTACACTCATCTCTCATTGCAAATATGAATAAATGACACATCATAAATAGTTTCTTGTTCTTTCATTCAAAAATTCAATCAATTAGACACACGTCACTCTTCAATACAAATAGAATTTCCATAATCCATATCACATAACTTAAAAAAAAATGAACATCCAATTTCCCCTAATTGCAATTCAACCCATACCCAAAAGCAAGAAAAACAATAGAAACTGACACACATGCACATAAATCATAGACATTTTAAGATGGACCGGGTCCAAAGATATTTAATGCAGTGGCTCTATTCGACCGGTGGTATAGTGCCACCCACAAATCACACACTAGAGTTGTCCAAAGTCCAAACTCCCCAAAAGTCAATTAACAATTAAAATCTCCATTTTCAGGTCAGTACTAAACTCTCAACACAACGGTCCGTATTAAAACACCCCTTCACAATTGATCGAACAGAACATAAATTAACGGGAAAAACAGGAGGAAAGAAACCCTTGATCCATCCACACGCGTGGCATTTACGCACAACCCAGAACCCAGAACCCAGAATTAAAACCAAAAGAAAAAAAATAACCTTTTTCGAGTGTATGATTTCTTTGAATTCTTGACTTATAATTATTATCGATTTTTGGGATTCATTAGTGGGAAGAGAAGATGATGAACAGTGGGGCGAGTAATAATAATAATATGATGTCATCTGCATCGGCGTCTGCGCAGGGGCCGGTTTTGAAGACGTATTTCAAGACCCCAGAAGGTAAATATAAGCTTCAGTATGAGAAGACTCATCCTCCTGCCCTTCTGCACTATGCCCATGGCAAAACTGTCACTCAGGTTTGCTCAATTATCCTCCATATATATATATCATGTTTTTGTTGTTTTTGTGATTTTTGGAAGATGGGTTTTGTTGGGAAATTGGCATCTTTTATGGGTTATGAATTGTTCAAGATTGAGTTTTTAAGAGGATTTTGTTTGTTAATTTTGATTTTGGCTGCCTTGTGATGTGAGGATTGGATTTTGGGGATGGGCGATTCTTTGATTTCGATGTTTTCAGAGTGGATTATGTGAAAAGGTTGGATTTTGGAGTGACTGTTTGTCAATTTTTGGTTATTCTGAGGTTCTAATTGGACTTATTGTATGTGAAATAGTGTATATTTGATTACCTCTCATAGGACATGCATGATAGACATTTTCCTCAAGTGTAAAGCTTTTGACTTGGCTTGTTTACAAGTTAAATTGAAAATGTTCTAAGTAAGAAAAGGGATAAAAGAATGATAGATTTTATGCTTTACCGTAACTGTGAGATGTTGGTTTCTTACACGAAGGGATAGGACTTTAACGTGACTATTTATGGTAAGTTTTTGACCCCCACTTGAAAATTCCTCTTCATCTCTATATGCAATTCTATTGATTTGTCTTCTTTTGAAGCAACCTTACATATATAAATAGTTAAAACGTCTGAAATTGGAAGTTTAGTATTTGAGTGTCCTTTATTCAAGCATTTGGCTTCCCTTGGAATAACATTTCCAAAAAAAAGGAAAAATGACAATCAAAAGATTTATAGTGATTTCAGTTACTCTTGTGGTTAGGTGACGCTAGCTCATCTCAAGGATAAGCCAACGCAGACACCTTCACAAACATCATCAAGCTTGGGTGTAAGCAGTGGTGTGAGGTCAGCAGCAGCAAGGTTATTGGGTAGTGGGAATGGGAGTAGGGCACTTAGTTTTGTTGGAGGGAATGGTGGAAGCAAGCCGGTGAGTGGGTCCAGTACTAGAATAGGATCATTAGGGGCTTCAAATTCAAACAATTTGGCGGGCAATTCAAATTTCGATGGCAAAGGGACTTACTTGGTGTTCAATGTCGGTGACGCGATATTCGTCAGCGACTTAAATTCTCAGGATAAGGTACTTTGGTCATTATCTGCACTTTACCTTTTTTTTTTTTTTTTTGAATGTGAGATTTATAATTGAATTGATTTCAAGAGGTTTGTTGTGCTGAATAGGATCCTATAAAGTCTATACATTTTAGTAATTCAAATCCTGTTTGCCACGCATATGACCCTGACGCGAAAGATGGACATGATTTGCTTATTGGTTTAAACTCAGGGGATGGTATGCTTTTTCTCTTAGAACTTTAGTGGACTGGTGTTAACTAATCTATAGTTTTTAGTCAATAGATCTTTGTCTCTCTGTGTTTTGTAGTTTATTCAGTGTCTCTAAGGCAACAATTACAAGATGTTGGGAAGAAGCTTGTGGGGACTCAGCATTACAATAAAGATGGTTCTGTAAATAATAGGCAAGATATTGACTCTTCTGTAGTCGTTCCCTTTTTGAGCTATTGCTGTTAATATCAATGCGTTTTGTCTTTCATTTCTTGATCTGATAAATAGAAATGTATTATTGTCTCCTTGAGTATATTGTCTTACTATATTACCATCTTCATGTCAAGTACCTGATTTTTCAGCTGTTAATCTCAAATAGCTGACATTCTTATATCAGTCAGATTCGAGATGAGAACAGCAAGACCGTGGAGTGTGGATCATTCACCATCATCCATTAGTTTATTGTAGATCTTCAGTTAGGATACTGTTAAACCATGTATAATATCAAAATATGTCGCCAATAACCGTTGATGGTATGCGCCCCCCCCCCCCCCCCCCCCCCACCCCTCCCCCCACCCCCCACAATCTCCTTTCGAGAGTTTGAGAGGACATACTAATTTCAAAGGATAAGTACATGCATACCCCCTCACTTATTGAGTAATTACCACGAGCCCCCTGAGGTTTTGCAAATTACCAAGACACCCCCTATCAAATTTTGATTGTTTGAAAAATAGGGGTGAGATTGTAATCTGCTTTTATTAACTAGGATGAAATTGTAGCATGCTTTTACGAAAGCTATGGTAATTTCTCCAATCCCGGGTGTTTTTTGTATTTAGGGTCTCATGCAGGATGTTTCTATTATTTTACCCTAATTTTAATACATATATTGACGGGGCATGGGAAGGTGTATGGAAGTTTCTGAAGTCTACAGTGTTAATTTTCTTTGCTACTATTCAATTTTGAGTACATAGTGATCCATCCTGTGGGATCTGCAATTTCTTCTATGATCAAAGGATCTATTTCCCTTCAACAGTCGCTGTACCTGTGTTGCGTGGATTCCCAATGGTGATGGCTCGTTTATAGTTGCTCATGCAGATGGAAATATGTATGTATATGAAAAGGCAAGTTTTGAACTTTATTTGGGATAGATCCATTTCTTCCTATTAATTCCTTAGCTCTGGAAATAAAACGCCATTTTGTTATTTTTTAGAACAAAGATGGTTCAGGTGATCCATCATTCCCTGTGATCAAGGATCAAACTCAATTTTCTGTATCACACGCACGTTATAGTAAGGTATTTGTAATTCTATGTCTGTTTCGATACCATTATGGAATTCTTTTTCTTTTTCAACCAACTTGTTTCATTGAGTTACAATCTTTTAGTAGGATGTTTTATTTATCTATTTATTGAGTGGGGAACAAGAGCAAGTTGATGTCATATCTTTTTGTCTTGGGGGGCTATGAATCACATTATTGTTTTGTGAACCTTTATGTAGTTTTATCCGAACAATATTGGAGAGTTTGCATTGTCGTTTATAAAGGAAGACAGAACGAACCACACCACTCTGCTGGCTGTTGATAATATCCTAATGTTTTGATGTTGTAATCATTAATAAAGTTTTAGGGCTCTAGTTATTGGCTACTGACTTATACAAAATCAAGTCCGGAGTTGGTGGTGAATGTTCATGTAAGAACAATGCTAGCAAGAATATTATCTGATTATAACTGGTTTGATGTTGTAAATGACTTAAATTTTAATATATGTTTATCTAATATATTTTGATTTATGCATCAAAAGGTTTAATGAGTTGGGATTAATACTAAGTTGGGGTGTAGGCAGAGATTTAATGTCATATAATTCTTTGCAGAATCCAGTTGCTAGATGGCATATATGCCAAGGTTCAATAAATGGGATTGCATTTTCAGCAGACGGGGCTTATATAGCAACAGTAGGAAGGGATGGTATTGTCATTAGTCTTTAGTTAGTTAATTTCTATTCGCCCATCTGTTTCTGCATTCCTTTTATGGGATGAGTAAAATTAATGAATGCAGGTTACTTGCGAGTCTTTGACTACAAAACCGAACAACTTATTTGCGGTGGAAAAAGCTATTATGGTGCTCTTTTGTGTTGTGCTTGGAGGTGAGCTCACTTATTTTTCTGTTCCAAATTGTTCAAATTATTGTTGAACTTTTGGTTCTCGCCCATGATCTTTGTTATCTTGAAAGACACTGGTTTCATATATGGTTGTGTTTGAATTGATGAATTTGGGTTTGAGAAATGTATTTGGAGGAAGTATTTTAATTGACTCCAGAATAGGTGGATTTAAAATCCATCGTAATATAGTAATTTGAAATCCACCATAATGATTGAAGAAATAGTTTAAAATGAGTTTCAAGGGATTTGAATTTCATTATAATCTGAAATCATCCAAGCAAGCTCAACAAATCCATGATTTGTTGATGAACTTCAATCCAAACACAACCCAAGTAAATTTAGTAGTCAATATCATGCCAAAATGGAATAACCCTTGGAAATTGAAATGACAGCATGGATGGAAAATACATTTTGACCGGAGGCGAGGATGACCTTGTTCAAGTTTGGAGTATGGAAGATCGAAAAATTGTAGCATGGGGCGAGGGACACAATTCGTGGGTGAGTTTTCATCATTACCTACATGTATTCCCGTATTTTTCAGTCATAGGCAGCATACTAAAGTAAATGATGTTTGGATTTTGATATAAAATTTGCGAACTATGTAGATTGCAGATTTCAATTGGTTACAATGGTACACTTGACATGTTGCACAAAAGGGCTTTAAATTAGTGGCGATTTTAACTGAAATTGAATTATTTACTTTTTTTTTTGGGCCAACCATAAGCAATCACTATCTTGTAGGAAAGATCATTTTACTTCCAAAGGAAATTATGAGACTTAACTAACCGGGATTCTTGGCTTTTAATTTTTGAGGATAAAATATGATAAGTTGCATCGAGTTTTCTTTTAGAGAAAACTCTACACCGATTAAAAAACAAGGTGTTCAATGTAGATGGGCACGACAATTATCTTCTTATCTTGGATTTAGAGGTTTGATAATTTTCAACATTTTGTATACACAATTCTAGTTGATGCCCCTATCAAACAAATAGCTTAGACAACTAACCCTAATCGTGCAGCAGTGGATTGCTTGCTTACCCATCTTGTGCTTGATAATGGCAGGTTAGTGGAGTAGCATTTGATTCATATTGGATGGCTCCAAATTCAGACGGTGTTGGGGAAAATGTTGTATATCGTTTTGGTTCCGTTGCTCAGGTATGTCAACGGCATTATTGGTCCATAAAATTAACGTGGTTATTTTATGACTGAATGAATCATTTAGATTTCAAGGTAAATACATTAACGTGGTTATTTTACCTCAACTTGAACGTTATTACTTGTATCATCCTTATACCACTTAGCAATCTTTTTCCGGTTACACGACGTGAAATTTTTTAAAATACTACGCAGGACCTGTTACACAATATGACATTTATGACATTTTTAAAAATATTATGCAGGACGCGCAATTGCTTTTATGGGATTTAGAAATGGACGAACTCGTAGTACCGGTTCGCCGGCCCCTGGGTGGGTCCCCCACTTTCAGTACCGGAAGTCAGTCAGCTCACTGGGACAGTGCTTGCCCTGTGGGCACCTTACAACCCGCCCCTAGCATGCGAAACGTTCCAAAGCTCACGCCCCTGATCGCTCATCGTGTCCACACGGAGCCTCTCTCGGGTTTGATATTCACTCAAGAATCCATTCTAACAATTTGCCGCGAGGGCAACATTAAAATCTGGACAAGACCGGGATTTGGTGAAAGCCAATCGAGCAACTCTGATTCTTTCTTGAGTACGAGTATGAAGGAGAAGACATCGATTTCTGGGAAGGTGATTGGTTCGAATTACAAACAATGACGCGAGAATTGTTTAAAAGTGAAAGAAGCTTTTGTGAATCTAACTGGATTGAAGGATCATGGTTTTTTTTTTCTTACTGATGATAAACTCATGTGCAGTGAGATTTAACTGACAAAGATCATTGTATAGGAAAGGGCTAAAATGCGCCTTTTGTAGTCGCCATGGACAACCCTTTTTTTGTAAGTATATATAAAGAGAGCGCTATCAGATGTAACAGATGAAAAATAATTAGAGTCGCGCTTCAATATTGTTCCTAATCCTTTATTGGCATTTTATTTTGCTTAGCCAATTTTACCTCAGAATTGCTGGTAAAAGAATATTTTAAATTAATTAGCCGGAGTTTACTTGGTATAAATATAATTATTACTTATGTTATAATAGAATCGAGTTGAATAATATTACTCAAGTTTGTTTGAATTGTTATCAAATTTCACATTTTTTGTTTGAATGTTCAAAGAACCAAGCTTTGATAGTGCTAAAACACGAGTCTAGCTCGAATAATTTGATTTTTCTGCACATATTTTATCATTTGTTATTAATTGAGTTGGGCTCAAGTTGAATTTCAAAATTTATCAAACAGAAAAAAGTGTTTTAACTTTGTTTTCTTATGTTAATGAACTGAAATGAGCATTTGCCAATGAATCTCGAGCTATGTATCAAATAGTTTGATTCATTTTTCAACTTTGTTATACCCTTTTTGCCACGGGAGGTAATTTTTTTAAGGTTAGTCCCGTGAGCCGTTGGACATCATATTACAACAGCAGATAATATTATTTTAAGCATATTTTAATTGCAAATCCACTTAGTAATACCCAAGTGGGTAACATGAAATTCGAATTGATCCTAAGCCATTCGAAATAATCGACATCATACTTCTCATGTGAAAACATTTTAACATTCATTTCACCCTCTTCATACATCAAAACACACAATAAACAAAAACAACTATTCAAGAGAGAATATGTAGAAGAACTAATATTTACAGATATGTCTTTAGTCTTTTTCCCGAATCTTATTGGGACGACTTATCAATTATTTGCTTCTTTCCAAACCGTATTCCTCAATCTCAAGCGGAGGACTCATGATAGCTCGGTCTTCACCAGGCTAAACCACAATTTGGTGGTTTAGACAATACAAAATGTAGCAACAATTGCTACAAGTAGAATTAAGTACTTCTGTAAAGGCAATAGACATACTTTTGTACAACTTAAAAAGTCGTGGTTACTCGTTGTAGTCAGCTGCCATGGCTGCTTCCTTGATTCCGTGCTTCATTTTGATGTGGTTCTGAATCCATTTGGCCGGTTTCAGCAGTCTCGAGAGCTTGGTTTGTCTGTGCTGAATCACGTTGTGAAGTTGACCTAGCGTTCCAGGATCCTCTACATTTAAGAATCTCAAACAAAATAGAAGTTCCACACATTGCACCTCCAAAACCGGCAAATGTTGCAAGAAGAACCGATAGAACGGCTTGGACATGAAGCTGTTGATCCATAACATCAGATAAATTAATTTACATTACAAGGGATACTTCACATTTTTGCTTTGGTTTAAAGTATGGTAATAAGAAAGTGGTTCCTGAAGGCCAATATGTAGTCGTAGGGTAAATTACATAGACACCCCTGTATGAGACCCTAATTATGAAAAATACCCTGAAGTTAGAGAAATTACAATAACTTCCCTTGTCAGTAGAAACCAAACAAGATTACAATTTCACCATTGTTAATATAAAATTTTATCTCGTGTTTTTTAACAAAATTTTTTCAAGATTTCAAGTTGTCAGGATTTGACATAGGGTGTCTTGGTAATTTTTAAAACCTCAAGGGGCCATTAATTACTCAATAAGTGGGTGTGCATGTAATTACCCTAGTTATTATGACACAACTTATGTAAGTTGGCCAATTTGAGAAAAGCGTTTTAGACTCTGTACCGATTTAAAACAAAGAAATACGTCAATCAGTCCGGTTCGAGGCTGTCTTACCAGCGAGTAAAAAATATGTGCAAAGGCAACCACCAAAACAAATTGAATAGTAGCATATAACCAAGCATATCTCTTCCTCACTACACAAAAAGAACAAGGAAATGAGTCAAAAGAAATGGCAAGACGTATTATACATTCTTCAAGTAAAACTCAACATACCCATGGTAGTTGATGTCATAGACGCAAGGAGACCTAATATGCAGGAAAACGGCAAAGATATGGCTATTGCACTGGATCCCATTTTGGCCACCTTCACACATATACTATTTAAAATCATCACTCAAAAAAACAAAAAAACAAAAAAAGAGAAGAAGAAAAATTGAAAAGTATGATGTTGTTAGCTAAGTTTGGAATCGTTTCACTTACCAAAAGTTGCTCCAAGAAACAAAAATAAGCAAGCATGCTAACAATCACGAGAACGGGAACATCTTGCCAAACCCTACAAATAGTAGCATTTGTCATCAACTTATGTTGTAATCTTGGGATTGATTATTAACACAAGTAATTTTTCATCATTATATATTGTGGCTGGAGAAACATTATTATTTACTTGCCTGTATCGAGCTATTTCGGGTGGACGAGTTCCGTGTCGAGTTTGAACATTTTGGATTCGTAAAAGTGTGACAGGTAAGTTTTTAACCTCTTCCTTGCAGACGTCACAAGTCTTGTTGCCTTTTATGCTAAACCATTTAATAGCACATTCTTGGTGGGCTAATGCAAGTTCACCTTTACAGCAACATTCCATCTTTAGCGTGTCTGAGCCCTCACCAAGTTCGACGAAGCAGATTCTACAAACAGCCTCTTCTTGAGGGATGTCTTCAGTATAATTCTTGGTCTCATCTGGAAAAAAAAACAGAGTACGATAAATTGTAGGTTGGCTATCAGACATCCAAAAGTTCCTTCAAACATCTATAATACATATACATGTATAGTGACCCTTAATGGACTTGACATTTCGATTATCAAAAGACTTTACTGGCTTTTAACCGGATTGCTACTGGTTCGCTGGCAAAGCATTCCCTCTCTCTTTTTGAAGAAAACCGTCAGCTTGATGAATATGACTAGAAACCTGTGACTTTCCTTGTTTCATTATACAGTATGACTGCCAAATCATAAGTTTTTTGAGTTCGTGATATGAAAATACACATATTTGCAATTTGGTCCTGTGGTAATTCACTTGACATCAAAATCAAATGGAGCACCTTAGAGATTCCAGACTGGTTCATCGTTAAAAGGGCGATTATTTTTGATGATTTTTTTGGGATAGTTACAACTTGCATGCACACCCTTCGCTTATAGGGTAATTACCACGAGCAAATTTTGCAAATTACTAAGACACCCCATGTACAACTCAAAAAACAGCAGGTGAAATTGGAATCTGTAGAAAGCTTTCTATTAATAGGAATGCAATTGTAATATATTTTTCTCATTAAAAATTACGGTAATTTGTCCAACCTCGGGGTAATTTTCGTGATTAACCTGTGTCCTTGTAAGTTGACCCTTTTTCTTTTACCTGTATCAATCGGTACACTGGCTGTTGATGTTGCAGCAGTGTGTTCTGTAACTCGTGGAGTAGTGGGAATAACACGGAATCCACCTCCTAAATAGTCCATCTGTTTTACGCTTCCATCTTTATTTAACAACGCGGGTACTGAACGTGAACGATGTATTGATAGCTGAGGCCAATCTTTCTGCACAATGATGAAATCTCTAAGATCTAGTCAGAAAAGAGAAGCAACTCATTAATAACTAAATTTTCCATCAATCATAAGAAAACAATATGCACGAAATTGACTCTCCAGATTACATAACTAAAAAGAAAAAAAAAAACGCAAGCCCAAAATAAAAAATAAATAAATTTGACTTGACAATCGAAAAAGAAAAGTTACTCACAGCTACATCAGTTCTTGTAATTCCTCCATGAACAGACTCGGGATTCGAGTGCAAAATAGGAGTAGCTGGTAAAGATGAAGTCCTCTTCATTTTCGGTGCGAAAATTTTCGTAAGAGAGAAATTCCTAGGAATTGATGCCTTCCCCCGCATCTCGGGGGAAGCTCCCAGTGCCAGCATGGCAGCTTTTTCTATCTCTGAGTTTGTGTTTCGAAATTTAAAGCTCAGTTTGGGAAGAAAATTTTTCATGGATGATTTTCCTTTGGAAGATGGAGGGCCCGGAGAACTATTCATTACTCCTTGACTCGGGCTTCGTAATGGGGAAAAATTTACTCGTTTGGGAGTTGGAAGTGGCGAAGGAGGCATGCTTATTGTCACATAATCTTCCATAGATCCCTCAATTTTTGACATGGGAATCTTGACAAGCAAGCTTCGCTGACTACTCGACGATTCTTCAACTACTATTTCACTTGAATCTCCAACCTAGATAACCGAAACCATATGAAATCGACTTTTAAGGATCAAAGTTAAAAAAAATTCAACTTCAAAGCAAAAACAAAATTCAATAAGATTGCAAATGCAAAGAACTATGTAACTACAAGTAGGAAATGTATACAATTTATCTTCAACAAAGTAAATAATATTAAATATATAGAAGAGATTATCTTCCACAAATTTCCAGGTAGGATAAACAATTTGCACAAATAAAAATGCCTAATCCATAACAAAAAACACATATTTCCCGAAACCCTTCCCCTTTATCATATCATTAATTCTGCTTTCACAAGAGTTTTAGATATTTTCAATTACATCATGCTAAAGCTCTCTATGAATCAAACTATAATAGCAATTAAAATTAAATAAAAGCTATAACCTTTACAATAATCAGACAAAATATTCAAAACATTTGAAGAAATAGAACACAATTTATTCACTAAGATAATAGGGGAGAAACGAATACCTTGGAGAGTTGATGAGGTGATAAATTAACAGAATTTTCGCCTCTGTAAAAACCCTGATCACCTTCTTCAGATAAAGATTTTCCTTCAGCAGAGTCCATAATTGAATACGAAGTATGATTTTCAGAATATAATTTCTGGAATTTATTCAATAATAAAGCTTAAACTACGGCCTGAGAAATTAAATAAAAGATAGAAATACTTGAAGCACAAAATGTGTATGTAAATAGTGTGTATATGTATGTGTGTGAGAGAGCTGCTCTTCTGGTAAAATTTGGACCAACTGTGAGTTCACGACTGACTGAAATATAATTTCATTTTATAATGTTTTTCCTTTTTTTTTTTAGCTAGAAAGTATCGCGTACCTCGCACAAAACCATGTGATAATTCAATGAAAAGTTATATTAAAGTAAATATGTTTAATTAATTTAGAAATTAATTATTCGACAGTGTCTATCTTATATTTTTTATTTATTTGTTTTGTGATTGTATATCATCACCGTGTGTCTTTAACTAAATCTATTTCAAGAAATTAATTTTTTGATAAAATAATTTTAGTTTTATTTTTATCATGTTTATGCATAGATTAGTTTATGTATCTTTTGTGATTTGCCACAATATTGCATTTTTTGTTTCGTACAAGTAGATTCATTTTCTTTTATTTTATTACATATGAATACTCATGTCTAAATATTTTTTTTTTTGTAAATAAAATGAAGAATGCATCATATTTTCACTCAATTCAATTCAAGTATAATATTACATTTGTTGTTATTTTAATCACTTCATTTACATATGAACTTCCCAATCTACATGACCAAAAAAATAAAAAAACTTCTACATATAAGATGATGATTCACTTGTGCAAGTATGTTGTAGATTATCTTATATATATCTTCATATACTTCTATTTTGGGTTTGACCAAACTGAATTTGAGTTAGAAGTTCCACTTCGAATGCACGATTATTTGGTGTGATTTAAATTGCTTAATTTATTCTAGTTAATTTTATAATTGATTACTTATCATCCTTTAAAATCAAAAAGTAAAGAAAGAAAGAAAGAAGATGATCATATACAAAAATAATTAAAAAGGGGCGAGTTCATCTTTTAAAGTTGATGGATTTAAAGTTTCACATGGAGAGACATTATTGTATTTTAACAAATTAAAAAGTAAGTGGAGTGCTATTATAAGAATATGGAGTGCTGATATTCATAATTGTAAACATCATCTTACATAAAAAAAAACACCTGTATTTGTGAGTTCTTTTGAATTAAGTGCAAAATATATAATATTCTCACACTAAAAGTAGTTATATGACTTTATTCTTAAATACGCCTGATTTATATTTGTTATCATGCTAATAACTTTAAATATGTACAGACTTTCAAATTGTTATATTCCATAACAATGAAAAAATTAATAAATATTTTTATATAAGAAAATGATTCATCTATATCCCAGAATATGCGCATGTGTTTCACAGTTAGTACTTCTTTTTTTGGATGTTAGAATAAGGTGTAATTTTTTAAAATTATCCTTTTAATCTTCAAATCAACTCACTCAAAATAATGATCTGACATTATAACAATTTAGTACTAATTACCAATTACTAATTATTTTATAGAATTTATTATTATCAAAATTAATAACCAGTTTTTTTGTGTAAGTTGGAATATTGATTGTGGGAGTAAAAAAATTATTATTATTTTTTGGTGGTTGTTAGTAAAAATATATTTTATTTTATTGGTTAATATTTTAAAAAAAGTAGGAATCTATTTATTTTTCTTATATTAAATAGTGTCCTACTATTAACATATTTCATTTTTTATCAATAACTAAAGAGTTTCCAACAACTAAAACAATTTCAGATACTACTAAATAGTTTCCTACTCCTCAATGGATTCTTTAATAAATTCAATTATCAATAATTAATTAATTAATTATTAATAGTAAGGGTGAATATGAAAGTCTTTTCACAATGGAACAAATAATTGAGTTATTCATATATTGATATAGGGGTTACATTAGATTAATTAGATAAATAGATAGATTAGGTATGTTCAATTAGTATTGAAAACTTGGTTTCGTTGTTAATATTTTCTTTTAATAATTCCACCACATGATACATGTCATGAATATCCAATTGCAATAAATTACAATCAACTAACATTTATTACGATCATCTAACAACTACTATAACAATAAAAAAAACCCCACACGTGGAGGGAGCCGAATTTATAATCTCTAATATATGGATGTCTTAGTTTCGTCAATCGTTGTTACTTAATCACATACATAATTACATAAGAGAAAGAAAGGATAAAATGCACTTTGCCCCTTCTAAAATTCACTTTTTAGAACTAAACCCCTCCGAAAAAGAAAAAAAAAAGAGACTATGTCACCTAGAAAATTTAAATGTGTAGCACATTGCCCCAAAATCAATATTTATGTAAATATTTTGTCTGGTATTCAGTCATATGTCAATCATTATGAACGTGTAAGGTCATAAATTTCGTTTATCATCTCCTACACAAATGATGATTCACTTTATGATGTAAGTTAGCGCTAAATTAAAGTGATCATGTGAGAACCTAAATTCGAAAATCGATTTTATGCATTATTGAAAAAAATGAATTCTAAGGCAATAATCAATAAGTTTTACGAAAAATATTTTAGATAAAAATAGTTTTGACGTGAAAATAAAAAATAACCTTTGTGACCATACAAATAGACATTGATTGACACGTGCTTAAGATTGTAATAAAGTTTTCACATGAACATTGATTTTAGGCAAAGTGTTATACATTCAAATTTTTTGTGGGGCATAGGCTCTTCTTTTGGTTTTAAGCGGTAAAGTGCTAAAATGTGAATTTTAGAAGGGTAAAGAGCATTTTGTCCGAAAAAAATCAATAAAGGAGAGAATATTTTGTTTTTCCACGAGATAATGGAAAATTAATCAGAAATACTAATGGATGTCTTTTTTCTGGAAACCGTAAGCTTACGTTTAATAATTGTTTTATGGAAACTCATAATATTTAAATCTCGGAAATTTGATTTGGATCTTAAACCTACACTAGTTGGATGAGTTCATGCATTCATTAAGGTCAACTATATTTGTAAATCATTATTAATTAAGCGTTAAGCCTGACCTCAATTATATTTATATATGCCTCAACAAAAGTTTGGCAAACCTAATCCAGTGATTGACCTGCTCCACTTTTATAGAATTATAAGCCCAAAATCCAAAGATTTGTTAGCCTATATTTATTTGTTTCTATTTTTACGTGGGAGGTCTTGAATTCAATTTCAACTTGTCACAATTTGTGAATTTTCTCTATTTATTTGGAGTTTTATAGGGTTTATGTTGCTCAAGATTAAAAAACTATCAGCCCGAGTTTGTCAGGTCAGGGTATCCCTTTTGTCTAGAATTTAAAGAAAAGAATTATAAGCCCAAAAGGGATTCTTTTTATTTTAAAAATTAATTAATAGAAAAATAAATGTTTAAATGATATGATTGAAAAGCAAATCAAACTATTCTGTATTTGACCTGATTTCCTCTTTAGAAGCTCAGCTTTTGTTTGTTACAAATAAATTGTGAACACAATTTGAAACACGGTTGGTTGGTCTCGAGCTTCAATTGGATTAGTTCAAAATGGATTTGTTAAAAAATAATAACATATATATAAAACCATTAAATTATTTGAGTTCGACATGATTAAATTTCGTTTGTGCTCGATTTGGTTAACAATTAAACAATGTTCAGATATAACTATCCAAGTTAAATAAAAATGCCTATAATTTTAAATACTTCAAAAAAAGGACTAAAGTTTTTTCTTTTCTACATTTCTCTTGCGGAAGAATATGGTTTTGTATCTCTATCTATACAGCAGGGTTCGACAGCAACAACTGAATCTTTAAAAGCGACATTATAATGATAATATCTGGAATTCCTCCATTGACTTCTGTGTGAATTTTTTGACATATAAACATGAATACTTTCTTCTTAATTTGTTATTCATTGAATAAAAATACTCTTAATTTCTATGTTGTGTTTATTATTAACAAATAATTCTAACTCTGTATAGTGAGAAAGAAACTATTAAATAAAATACTCATGATAATAGCTCAATATTGTGTTGGCTAATTATAATAAATTAATAATCGAACTCTACAAATAATGAAAATTAATATTGATTCATATGAATGTAACAATTAAACACATGCACCAGAAATGACGAGCAGAAGTGTGATTCTTAGGGAATTTCGGACTCTACTGACAATATAAGCATAATTATTCGTATACAATGGATTTTATGTAGGTCCCATCACATAAATGATTGTGATTGTTCCAAAACTCTAATCTTCCAAAACTCCTAAAATAGCTTTGAGCAAACCCTAACCCAAGTCAGAGAAAGTTTATCTTGAACCTGGACTAAATTTGATTGAACCAAATCACACAAAACCAATTAACGAATCGTATATTGTTTTTTGCGATTCATCACTTTTTTTCAAAATAAAATAAAATAAGCATTGCATGACAATTATAATTTACTTTATGTAATTGAATTTGATTAAACCAAATTGGATGTGAACTAGAACTTAAAAGAAGTACATATTTGAGTACTATATAGGGAAGAATATTGTATATTTGTACATACAATTGAGTAATAAGCAAAGTTGCCTTTTGGAACTGCAAAGGCCAAGTCTCATACTTGAAGGGGTGGAATTGATGTTAAGTAAAAGCATTGGAATTTATTCCTATTACAGCCAAAAAGAAATGGATATATAATTATAGATATGATACAAATGTCAACATCTAGAAGTCAGCCCTCAAATTGTGATTAAAATTATGTGCAAATTATTGAGGCATGCATGTTGTGAGGTGAACATTCAATTTGGGTTCTCTTTTTCGGATTTTATCTTATCGTAAATCATAATTTTGCTTAGAAAATACAGCCCTAATACTCTTAAAGTGAAAGAATATATAGATGTATATGAAAGAATCATGGGTTTTATTTATTTACATCATCTGCTTGATCCGTGTTAGATTTTGAATTTCACTTTCAAATAAATGTGACATGTAAATGATTCATATCTAGATACATATAACATATTTATAATGGGGTTTTTGTATTTCTGTTGTACATAATTCTCCTTTTCAACCTTGATCTAAATTCAATCACTTTAATTCGTCGACAATTTTATGTAACTCGAGAAAAAATGCGCCACATTGGGACATGACTAAGCAAAATAAAATGATTAGACGAATAAGACAAATATTAGTGGTAACTAATGTGGTAATTAATGTCTACCATAAACACATGTAATGTCCACTTCAACTTTCTCCAACCATGCCCGAATATTACTATGGTCATTTTTCAATTATTAGTCACTCTCAATGGATAACGTTAGAAGACGACCAAGTCACCAAGTTATTACATATATATATATATATATATATATATATGTAAAGCCAACTAAACTTTAAACTAAAGATTAATGTATAGTTATGGATAATGATGGAATATTCATTGCTAAGTATATATAGATCATGAGACCAACTATTATCATTCTGCAACAAGTTAATCAGAATATACATTTATAATTCTTTCTTCATTTTTTTTTCCACATATACAAAGTGATTTTTTTTCTTTTAGTAACTTAGTTTTGAACTTTTAAATTAAAGAGGAGGACAAGTACACGTACTATCAGAGAGATATTACATAATATAAAATTTAAGAAGATTTATTTATTTAATTTTTCATGAGATCTAAGCATCCAAACGTATCAAGAACAATTCTTAGATTTGAATTCTATTTTGTCAAAATACGAATCAAAACAACCTTTCCGCCGGATTTTCCTTTGTCGTCTTATTTTCTGAGACAAAATCCAGGATACGTGTGATCCTCACTAGCTACTAATTTACTATTAGGATTTAGTTATAGGGCTAAATACAAAAAGCCCCGAACCATTTCTACTCTCATATATCTTTCACTAAACTTTAAAAAGTATCAAAATAGTTCCTCGTGAAAATTTATGAATTATGCTAAATACTTTATCCAAACACAAATGTACAATATTAAAGCACCAAGTATACTTACTAGAGTATTCTTTTTTTATTGAATTTATATGATTCGTAAGAAATCGCAAATCTTATAAATTTTATTCAAGATTTGAATAGGATTTGTTGATTGATAAAATTAAATAACTTATAATTGACTTATTGAGTATGATAGAATTGGAAAATACAAATCTTATAAATGTAAGTCTACAATTTGTTAATTTCATTAATTTAAATAAAAGAGTTTGTTAGTTTTTATATAAGTTATAAATGTACAAATAACAAGATTTAAATGATTTGTTAGTTCTCTCTCCCCATCTCTCTCTAAACCCTAGCTTTTTTTTTTCTATTTTTCTCCACCGGCGATGGCTTGGTGAATCAGTCGTCTACTTCATCACTGTCACCACCACTATCGTCGGTGGGTTGGGTTGGAGCACCCTCTTCAAGTTGTACATCACATCTTCAAATCTGACGAGACGGATATGGATCTAATGAGACAGAGACAGATCTGACGAGATGAAGACGTGTGATACATAAGGTTTTATATAGCATTTTAGATATTTTGTTTAGTATTTTATTTTTTCTCTCGTATGAGAGTTTGCTTTCTCTCTCGAATGAGAGTTTCAATAATTTTCTTGTGTTTGTTTGTACAATAATAGGAGCTGTACAATAATTTTCTTGTGTTTGTTTGTGAGTTCTTAAAAGTTGTTATTTTCAAAAAACTTGATAGTTGGTGTTTCAGATATTCTTACTACATCGTTTGATTAATATCAACTGTATTGTTTCAGGCGTCGTAAACTTACGATGGAATGAGATATATATAAGACTGTTTTTCTTCAATAAATAAATAAATAAATTTGTTAGTTGATAAGTTTAATGAAACAAGATCTAAATAATAATAATAATAATAATAATAATAATAATAATAATTCTACATATTTTATTAATTAACACATTACAAAATTTAAATGATTTGTTAATTTTGAAAATTTAAATTTGACAAATTCATTACAAAAGAAAAGGAATCATCGGGTAAGTCAATATAATGCTTAAATATTATAAAGTTGTGTTTGGATGAAAGAATTTTCATAAACCATGAATTTTTATAAGTGACTCTTTTGATACCTTCTAAAGTTTAAGAGGTATATATGATAATAAGAATAGTTCAGGAGAACATTTTGTATTTTGCCTTCATTATATAAATCTTATGGCAATAATTTCATGTCTACAACATAAAAAGATGTCAGGAAGGAATTACTGAAAGCTCCATTTATGGATCAATATTTTAAGCCGCAACAAATTTGTCAATGTTATTTGGTACGTAGTTGCAAGGTATTATAATTTAAGTTTAATAACTAAACCTTCAACCTAAAGTTATTGACTTGTTCTTATTGTGTCAATGATTTGGAGAGTGTTCATATGAAGATCAAAGTTCATTTCTAAAAATATTACTCATAAATACGAATAACTTTAAAACAATTTACATTTCCAATAGTTCAGGATTGAAAAAGTTCATATTAATGACTTTTGAAAAGAAAATTCTTGTAATTTTAGGAAAAAGTCATTCAATTACATTTATATTAAACACTTTACATTTCTAAAAGCATTTAATGAAATATCCATTTTGAAAATTTCATCGCATAAATGGACTTAGCAGAGAAAAAGTGGATCCAAACAATCCCTTTGAGATGAAAGAATGTCGTAGTACAATTATGTCTCTTATGGTCATTCTCAGTGGAGCGGATCTTCTATCCCACAATGATGTGACACTATTATGTGGGATTGACAAGTGTTCTTTTAATTTGAATTATTATTGGTAATTTTTTTTAATTGAGCACTTGTCAATTTCACAATGATGTGACATCATTGTGGTACACCATTGTAGAATAGAAGATCCATTCCGCATTCTCAGAGCTCAAATTGTATATGCTCGTTCTTACGTAATCTATTGCATCGAAACTGATGAGAGTAAAAGATTTATTGGAATCAAGAAAATAAATGAAATTGAAAAACTATATTAAACCACACTTCAAACACTACAGCCAATAACAGTGTCAAAGTGCATGGCAGCATGGATCCGAATTCGAGTTGGGTATATGATTTGGTGTTTGTGAATTCGCTCTTTAGTGTTTACTGTTTAGCAAATGTCATTTCAAGATAAAATCAGCATCAAATGTCTAAAATGTTCCATACTAACGGAATCGGGTCCATAACCATGGGTTCCAATGCAAGTTATCTTGTAGCACTTACCAATGAGGTCCTATCAATTAGTATTACACTGAAGAAATCAATTATAGACACTAATACAACATAGACAAACTTGGGATATGCAATCCCAGATAAGATCGGTTCACGATCATGAGATCCTTTCTATCAGATACAGAAGGTTGTAGCACCAAACGCACTCTTAAGTAATTGCCCCAATTTCAAGATAAAATCAATGTCAAGTGGACTAAACCCTTGCCATTATGGTCCAGAGGAATTTTATGCAATCCCGGTGTGGCCCACAAATTTATACCCACTAAGAGCCCATGAAGTGCCTTTTGGACAAAAGCTGCTACTAAGATAATATACTAAATCCTACATTTCAATTTGTTACCCATTTACACCCATTTACCCAATGCTTGTTAGTTTAATAGTATCAGCTTTCACTTTCATATAAGAAATTCTGAGTGTAATCTCTGTCACAATTTGTGATTTTATTCTCCTTATTTAGAATCTTATAGGGTATGTGCCCCATGATAAAAAACTATCGGCCCGAATTCGTCGGATCAGGGTATCCCCCTTCGTCTAGATTTAAAAAAAAAAAAAAAAAACTTGTTAGAACTCAATAATGCCTTCATCAACTTCACTTAGAACTGATCAAACGCATGCATTTATATGTAATACTCTCACATTAAAAAATTAATCGGTTTTCCTAGAACATATGTGTCATAATAAGATCATATATACTTCATCTGGCACTAAAAAATACTCAATGTAGGGAAAAAGAAAAATATCAATTAACATCACAGAAACAATTAGAGGAATTAATTGGAATATAGTGAAGTCCAAGAGTGCACTAAACCAAGCCAATTAATTTTAAATCTAGTAAAAGTGTGCCAAGAAGAAATACCACTATACACTTCTCAAAATCATTCCTGAAAAGGAATTATAACATCTGCTGTATATACTACACACATTTCGCCTACGGATGAGGCTTTTAGTATATGATTATTTAAGTCTGAGAAATGCATCGTAGGAAAAGAAGTGAAAAAAATAAATAAAGAAAAATAATTATAAAAACAAACAAATAAAAACTTTACAGTGCCGGAGGCAGTAGCAATTGATTGTTTTTTCTTCATTCATCGGTGCTATTGCTGACCTTAATCTCCAGTAGGCGTTCAACTGGCTGTCTGCATATTGGACATCGGTTCGTTTGGAACCTCAAAACTTTTGCACACTCGCTGCACATACACTGCATGATCAAACAAATGACTCAATGAAGCTTATTCACGTGTTGAATAAATATATGAAGTGTTTAATCAAGGCCAATAGATTTTATTCTCAACATTTCTGAAATGTTTAGTAGAAAATTTACCAAAGTTAAAAATAGAATAAATTACATAGACCCCTGTGTGAGACCCTAATTACAAAAAACACATCAATGTTTGAGAAATTACCATAACCTCCCCTGTCAGTAAAACTATATTATATTATCACTCTCTGTCACTAAAATAACATATTCCAACTCATTTTCAAGTTGTCAGGATCTAATAAAGGGGTGTATAGGTAACTTGCAAAACCTCAAGGGCATGTAGTAATTACCCAATAAGTAAACGGGCGTGCATGTAATTATCCCTTAAAACTACTCATATATAATTGAGTTGGGAGTATGAGCAAGGGGGAGAGTTACCATATGTCGACATGGAAGAACAGTAGTGTCTCGGGGTTCTGAAAGGCATATAACACATTCTTTTCCAGGATCATTTGCATCAAATTCGTCCTCCACCGAATTTCCAATTCCATAAATCTCTTGCAATTCATACCTCATGCCATTCACCCATAATATTTGCTTCACCACCTTTACCCGATATTCACCTTTATCCTTCTCAAACACAGCCTGAGTAATCTGGGAGTTGGTCGATGATCCATTGTCTGGGTTTCCACTTTGGTCTTGTGGGTTCGCATCCGCCTTAACAGCCATAGGGTACACGTCCATGTCATTGTCTCTTGACAGTTCAGCCTCCTCAAAAGTTGAAAGGTCTATCCCAGTTCCAGAGCGTTGCTTAAACTTTTGGGCTAAACCTTGTTGGAATTGAACTGTGACGGGAGGATATAAGCTTTCTTTCATTGGAGTCAAGCAACAATCTTCACCCTCCTTGGCAAAGAATATTATCGTTATGCTGCATATAACAAGGAATTGAAAATTAAACTACTCATCATTCTGTAGCAAAAGAAGCCTATAACTTAATACTTGAAGAGAAGAAGACAATGAGAGAGAGAGAGAGAGAGGCTAAAACCATATTGAATTTGATAAAACCCAAATAATTATGTCATAATTCCGGATTAATAGAGGTCACAAATTCATCAGTGCAGAACTACCTATCGCCGATTACATATATTAACAAGACATCAAAACACGATAGAATTAGGTTTCAACTATTAATAAGAAATTTAATGCAGAAAGACTAATATGACATTCAACATCTCAGAGAAGAATGGAATCAATTAAAGACGTTTAGCCCCAAGTTATGAATATTACCCCCGTCAAGAGTGTGAATGAAGCCTAACTTGGGTCTAGCTTCAAGGTATCAAGCTCATTGTGCAAACAATTAAAAAAATGAAAATCTCAAAGAGTAGGATCCATTCATAGTCTTTTAGCTCCATGTTATCAAATTGAGCTTCACTCAAAATGAAAATCTCAATAATATTAAATCACAGGATGCGTTTTTACATTCAAGTAACAAGAAGGTGATAACTGAGGAGTTATGGAAATACTACGCCACCCTAGTGAGAATACGCTCACTTGAGTCAACCTTCCAAGTACTCAAGCTCACTTGGCTACAATCTACTCCAACTGGCTTATTTGTTTACAAACTAAATCCAAGACAAGCTTGACCAACTTAGCTAACTTAACTGAATTTTGCACATTTCACCAAGTGATTAAAGCCACGAGCTAAACAAAAGAAGTTATCGTCTTGATAACATGTTCAGGCTCAGCTTTGTAAGAAATCCCAAACAATCTACATATTAGCTGAGCAAAATTAAGCCGGCTACTGAATCCTGTTTACAACCCCAACGAATCTCGATACTATATAACCGATTCAATCAACAAATTCATCAACAAACACAATTTCTCAAATCAAACGTCAGATCATGTACTCAACAAGACAACACCAATAAACAAACAAAGCAAATTCAATCACACACTTCATTCGATCAAACAAAACAGTTCATCATCATCCAAGCATCAACAACAAAACGCATCACGAAAACGAACAATTTAACCGTTATACCTTCCCGCCACAGTGGCATCAAACGTAAACGCAACAAGATGCTTCCCAGGATTCTCCTCATCAGGCTCGATTCTCAGCGTCTCCTTCTTCAAATTCACATCATTTCGAATCGTCACCGCCTTCTGATGCTCCACGTAGGACGGCACCGGAGGCCGAATCATGTGGCCATAAGAGTACCGTCCGTTGCCCCAATTGGCATGAGCTCCGGCGTGATGATGATCGTACGGCGCCGGCATCGGCATCGGCATCGGCATCGCCCCCGGATGTGGATAGTAACTCGGATACTGGTAATACGGCGGAGCGTTAGGGTTAGGGTTAGGGTATTGCGACGGAGGATACGGCGTCGCAGCCGCGAAGACGTAACTATTGGCGGCGATCTCAGGTTGCGGAGCCTGAGGCGGCGGCGGCGGGGGGTGGCTCTGGCCGCTCGAGCCTCTTCTCCGTCCGTGCGCTCCGCTGCTCCCAATATTACCCATTTAGTTTAATTTTTACGGTTAATAATTAGAAAGGAATATCAGACAAACCTAAGAGAGGGAAATGATTAAGAATTTTGGTTTAAGGGAAAGAGTGTGAATTTTGCTAATGATATACGTACAAAGGTGTGTATGTATAGGTAATAGTGCGGTAGGAGAAATAAAGTAAGGTGGAACAGGTGTCTAATCATGGGGGTGGGGTGAGGGGGGGGTGAAGCTCCACCTCCAATGGCGTCGACGAATTTTTTATTCATTTATTTTATTGATTGATTTATTTATTTAGACAAAGACAAAGAGTATACCAACCGATTTAATCATGGGCCAATACCCAAATAAGACTTTAAATAAATAGATAAAAATCGAAATTTATAATTATAACAAAGAGAAAAAAGTCAAAATGTTATAACCAACTAGAATTAAAGAAAAAGTTGAAATTAATACTATTAGACTAACAAATATTGAATGCGAGGTACGACGAGATGGGAAATTTATGCTAATAATGTGTGCATATCTTTTTGGTTAACTCAGGGCCTCAACTTTTTAACCCACTAACAATGGACTTCCTTTCCGGGCTAAAAACCAGTTTCAATCTTTATTCCCCACCCAATAATGGTCATTAATTAATGTTTTCCACTTAACCAAAACCACACCATATAAACAAGTTGAAAAGAATTCTTCTACTTTTTTTCAAATAATTAAAAGGTTAAATCGAAAAAATATCTATAATTGCGATCCGACAAAAGGATGTAATCGCTATTGAATATTCTTTTTGATATAGCGTGACGAGATAAAATAACTCAATTTAATCCAATCGCTGCAAAATATGTCTTTTGTCATAGCTCAATAGAATATATAACTGGACTTGATCATCGTAGTCTCAGGAATACATTGAAAATTAAGTTTTGGTTCTCATTAGATCAGGTATTATAATTCGTCGACCATCACGAGAAAATGATTCTTGCACTTTGTTGGATAGTATTTAATTATACTTTACTCACCAATATTATACCCGTGAGTGGTGTTAATCAATCAACTTAATTATTTTTATTTTTTTCTAGAGCCAACTTAATTAATTTTTTGAATGTAGCAGTCACAATTTTGATTAATTTTCCAAGTTGGTGTTTGATTACTTCTTTAAGCCCATTTCACAAGTGATCCACCTCGTTTATAACCAGTTTGGGCTCGAGGTAATGGTAGCCTATCTCGGCCCATAAATGAGAAATTTGGGCTTCAGCCTTCCCCTAAACCCCAACTTATTTTCATTTTTTTGTTGCTACTGAAAAGTTTAGATAGGGTTGATTTCGGTCACCTCGCTTTGTAGGCCAGAGTATGTCTCCAGGACTATAAGTCGCTTACAGAGGTACTTACAGATAGCCCACCAACATAGTACTCAGATCAACAGAGGAAATCAAACACACAACCTTTTGAGGGGAAGTGACTCATTCTTACCAACTTTAGAGAAGGTCAACTCCCATCACCTACCAGGGCCAGAGCATGCCTCGGGATCATAGTTAGCTTACAGAGGTTAGAGTTACTTACAGATCGCCTGCCTCTCTCACATCGATAGAGGAAATCGAACACACAATATTTTAAGAGAAAGTGGCTTGTCTTTACCAACCGAGTCAACATGTATTGATCCAACTTAAGCATTTTCAACTTGCAAGTGTGTGTAACCAAAAGAAATTGACTGGAGTAGAAGGGGCTTTAGTCATTTAAACATGTATTCTTGTGTTCAAAGTTCAAACCTTTGTAGATGCAGAAAATTTCCCTGTAATTACGCCCAACAATACCTTAAGAGATTAGTCTTACATCTTCGACTTGATCATACTTGAAAAACCAACTTGCAAGTTTGGGTAGAAAACGAATCATATTTTGTTCTTTCTTCGTGCCCATAAAACTGGTGGAAGAACCCGCTGCCCTACTCCCACTCGTTATACGTACAATTTCTTCTAGACTAGTAGTGCATCATTTATTTCATTTGAAGAATTAATAAATAATTTAGTGGCTCAAATGGGAATGACCAAAGAGAAAGAGAAAAATCCACCTAAAGAGAGAAATTCAATCTTTGAAGTCACTTCCAACTTTCAAGCATGACTTTTTTCTTGAAGAGACCCATGTTAAAGATGACAGTAATTATTACGGAGTCTCGAGATTTCGAATTTAATTATAAATTTAAAGTGGGGATTAAGATTGGAAAATTGATTCTATATCATTTGGTTTTTGTTATAATTGATTTGGACGAAAAAAAAAAACACAAATTTCTAGCTTTTATACAACATAAGACTTGAAAAATCCAAAAGTGATTTTAGATTGTGTTTGCCAAACGTCTTAGATAATCATGCCAAAAGTGATTTTGGCTTGGTTGTCAAACACTTTCTAAATCAGTGTAGAAGTCCAAAAGTGATTTTGAAATTTCCTAAATCGTACCAACTTATCACTTGGGTGAGGTGATGCCCAGATGGATATCATTTATGATAACATAGTACTAATTATTTTGGAAATTTGTGTTCCAAAATCTCTTAAAATTGAGCCTTATCAGATGGCTTTTTGGATGGTTTTTATCACTGTCACTTCCAAAAAAAGATTGAGAAAAGAGAAATTGCTTTAATTTATAATGGAATAATAGCAGACACCTCTCAGTTATGGGGTGATGTGCACTTTACCCCCTCACTTATCTTAAAATGTGCATTTCACCCCCTCGGGTAGTTTCTGGCAGATTCAGACACCACACTTATCATAAAAATTAGACTTTTGTCCCCTGACTTATGTGTTTTTGTAACACTTTTCCCCCTGACTTATGTGTTTTTGTAGCATTTTGCCCCCTCACTTATGTGTTTTATAGCACTTTGCCCCTGCCCGAGCTACCCGAGGGGGTGAAGTGCACATTTTATGATAAGTGAGGGGGCAAAGTGCACATTTCAATAAATTAGGGAGCAAAGTGCACATCACCCCATAACTAAGGGGGGTGTCTGCCATTATCCCAATTATAATTGTTGGTATCATTATCATCGTAATTACTATAGTTGGTCACTTGCTTATAAGTTATAAGCCGCAATTGATGATCATTTAATCCTACTAGACTCTTGAAAATTGAAATGATGCGTATATACATCAAACAAAATTGGGAAAACTACTTAAAATAAAATTTAAAATTCATGAAATTAATTTTCAATCTCAAAAACACGTTCTACAAACCTTTTCATTTGAAAAAACCGAAAAAAATTAAAATTAATAATTTTTTGGACTAAATTATCCCCGTTTCTTAAATTAAGAATTAATGACTTTGAACACATTTCCCATCTTGATCAGGCGACCAACGAACCTAAAGAGTTGGAGCACAACAACAAAGTTGATAGTTAAAGTTCCACAATGGCACAATCAATGGAATTGAGATCTTTCAAAAGAACATTATGCTCAAGAAAATAATCTTTGGAAAATAATGAATTAGTAAAAGTAAGAGTTATAAAACATAATTATCGTATATTGAGTCATTTAAATATAAAATAATATGGACGTTTTTATGGTAGCCGTACTCCCCTCAAGTTAAGATTTTGACCATATTTAGCCAAAAAACTAAGTCAAAATGGAGCAAGAATTTCAGACTCGGTCACAAGACCAAGGAAATCAACACTTTATGTTTTCTAAAAGACTACAATTTTTCTATTTTTTTTTTAGGAGCTATTACATTATACATACGTGAATATATACAATCAACTAAAAATTATTACAATGAGCTAACAACTATTAAGAAAATTCACACGCAAGTGTGGTGGTGTCACATGGATTTGCCTTCTTGCACACTGAACGCACTTGCACGAGGTACTGTACGCTTTGGCCGGAGCCTCATGAGTTTGTCCTTAAAAGGCATCTCGTTATGGAGAAGGTAGCTTGGAACTTATAAGCTTCTCAAAACCCTCGTCTCCATTCGATGTGCGATAGTAGTTGCATACTCAAAGTGGAAATAGAACATAAGACCTCTAATGTATATGTTTTATTTATGGATTAAAAGTAAATATAACAGACAAAAAAAAAAAACCATTTTAATATATACAGTTTCAATATTTCGCCTCTTTCAGTCAGTTTCCTGACTTTGTCTTTGCATGAGACTTGTATTAGCATCAGGGTATCTAAATTAGATTGTTTGCTGACCTTCGGTGGACTAGAATTCTTTTTGACAGTTTCTTGGAAGAAAATGAATTTTGAATTGGAAGATTGGAATTTTATTTGGACCATTTCTTTTACCTAGATATGAAGATATTCAAAAGTTTTAGACACAAAAAAACACTTGTAGATAAAGAATTTCCATTAAGTAAAGGTGGAAATTTGAACGGGTCAAATGGATTCGGGCATCATGATAAAAAAAAAATCCAACCTGAATTGAAAAATGATAATTTCATTCAAATTCAGAGTTATTTTAGAATGAAGTAGTTTAAACTGCAGTCAATAGAGATACCGAGAATAACATAATTGTACGACAATTCACGAAATAAGAGTATAAATATTAACGATACAAAATTTTACGTGGTTAAGCAATTGCCTAAATCCACGGGAGATGAGAGAGTATTTTCATTATTTTCACTTTAGTGTAGCATAGCCCCTGATTATTCCCCATAATAAACGTGTATCGCACCCCCATAATGTCAAAAGTTTTAAAACTAAACCCAGCCCCTGATATCAAAAGTATTAGAATTGGTCCTTTGATAAAGGGTCTTCTGCATTATTTTGGGCCTAAAACGTTAAAACATATCACAATAAACAATTAAAAGTTAAATTACCAAAGCTACAATAAATGATACGACCTAGATTCGGATCAAGACTAAGCTAAAACTCTTATACGAGAGAACTAAACTCTTATATACGAAAGACTCCCAAATAAGAGAGAAACAAAAAAAGGGAGACCAAATTGCTGCTCTCCTTCATATAGTAGGAATTGCTAGCTTGATCAGTTTAATAATGATTTGGATTCCATTGACCACTAACAATAATGGAGAAAACAATTAGTGATGAAAGAGATGGATGATAATAAAAGGCGAAGAAGTGTGCAACGTGGGAGGGGAAATGGGAGTTTGTTTTGGAAATCCCCCTCCAATAAGTTACAATTAGAAAAATCTTTCGAGATGTTTGGATGAGCTTATAAGCTCCACAAAATATTTTATAAAATCCACAAAATATTTTATAAGATATATTTAGAAGTTTATAACCTTCATTAAAAGTGCTTACCTAATTCTTTAGGAAGACAGGAGAAGCATATAATATCCCAAAATGAGTTCAGGAATCTCAATTATATTGTAAGATCTTAACGAATATCTTTATTTTATTCATCTTAATTACATAACTGTCATTACTTACATTTTATAAGTTTTATGATCTTATTTTATCTAAACACTTAAAAAGCTCCAAAACAGTTTATAAGATGTAAAAGCTTATAATTAAAATGGTTTAAATAAGCTTAGCCAAACACCCTCCCAACTACTTAGAACCCGACCCAGTTATCTCAATTTCGCTACTGATAAATATTGAAATTAATGTAGAATAATTCAGTAATTTTTACTATTTGGCTTGTTAGGTTCATTTTATATGTCAAATTGAGCATCACAAAGAGTCAAATATTATAAAATTACAACCTAAGATCTTTAACATTATAAAAGACTAATTGAGGAATCTATCGTCGTTATTCTAAAGTATATTATGTACTTGTTGATGTAGAGTCGCATAATATATGTTTGTCCTATAATCTTGTCGTATTACTGTAAGACACATGGAGAATATTTTATGTGTTATAATAAACTTTATTTATTTAAAATTTCCTTAGTAATGAGGGCAAAAAAAAAAGGCTAAGTGAAAAACATCAATAAATTTATTTACTCCTCACAAGTGAAAATAACAAATATGTATGCACCTAGAAATAACGAGAATTTTAAATAAATAATACAAAATTAAATTAAAATTAAGAAAATAATACACAAAAAAATTGGTATCAGAAAATAACACATTCCGCGCCCGGGCAACGCGGAATGCAAAATATTTTTTTTTTAAAATTTAATGCCATCCCCCTTTTCTTTCTTTCTCTCTCGGTTTTTTCATCACTTCTCCATCTTCTTCCCTTCATCTTCTTCTTCATATTCTTCATCTTTACCATCTTCTTCATCTTATTTTTCATCATCCTCAACAATACAAGGTAAATTTTATATATTATTGCTTTATAAGATGTGTAGAGCCATTATATTTTCGAATTTTTGTGTAATTGATGAATTTAGGGTTTAAAAAATTCTCTTGAATTTTTGAATTTTTGTGTAATTTTCGAATCTATTGTGTAATTTTCGAATTTATTCTTTAGTAATTTCGAATTTGCTTATGAATTTGTGGAATTTTGTTGTGGTATTTTTCGAATTTGTTGTGTAATTTCGGATTTGGGCTTTAGGTGTAATTTCGAATTTTTGTTGAATTTTATCAATTTAGTGTTTTAATTTATGAAATTTTGTTGTGTAATTTTTCGAATTTGTTGTGTATATTCGGATTTGGGCTTTAGGTGTAATTTTGAATTTTTGTTGAATTTTATCAATTTAGTGTTTTAATTTGTGGAATTTTGTTGTGTAATTTTTCGAATTTGTTGTGTAATTTCGGATTTGGGCTTTAGGTGTAATTTCGAATTTTTGTTGAATTTTATCAATTTAGTGTTTTAATTTGTGGAATTTTGTTTTGTAATTGCGAATTTTTGTGAAATTGATCAATTTAGGAATTAAATTTGTGGAATTTTGTAATGTAATTTTGAATTTATGGTTTAGATGTAATTTCGAGTTTTTGTGGAATTTATCAATTTAGGTTTAAATTTGTGGAATTTTGTAGTGTAATTTCGAATTTAGGGTGTAGGTTTAATTTCGAATTGTTGTGAAATTAATCAATTTAGGTTAAAATTTGTGGAATTTTGTAGTTTAATTTTGAATTGTTGGTATAATTTTGATACTTTAGCTCTAATTTCGAACTGTTGGTATAATTTTGATATAATTTGTTTATTTTTTATTTTTTAGCTCTAATTTTGAATTATCATGTTATTCTTGAATTGGTAGAAATATAAGGTTGAATTTTGAATTTTAAAATATAACGTCGAATTATTAGTTATAATATTAAATTTTTTATGTATACTTTAGGGTTTAGGAGGTATAATATCAATTTTAGGTATAATTTTTAATTAGTATGTTGAATATCAATTTTTTTTTTTATCTATAATCTTTAATTTTTAGGTATAAACTCCGATTTTTATGTATAATTTTCATATTATAGGTATAATTTTGAATTGATGTTTTAATTTTCAATTAGTAGGTATAATCTTGAATTTTTAGGTATAATCTTGAACTTTTACGTATAATTTCAAATTATAGATGTGTGGATTAATTTTGTCACATAAGTTTATTTCTTTGTGATGTATGTGTTTGAATTTATGAAATATTAATTTGTATTATTCTAATTAGCTCAAGTATCGTTTTAATTGAAAATAATCTTTTATTTTATTTTAATGTAGGATGGCGGAGGAGTTTGTTGATCATATATATAGCCCGATAGACGGTAGGGTGTTGACCGGACAGTCAAATCATATGTCTGAGCACTACTACAGAAATAACCTATGACAGCGGTTTTTTTGGGCCTATTATAGCGGTTTTAATCGCTGTCATAGGTACCGTTGTTATATGGTATGGACCTATTACAGCAGTTAAAAACCGCTGTAATAGGTCACCCTATGACAGCGGTTCCATGAAAACCGTTGTCATAGGGTCCACCTTATGACAACGGTTTTTAGGGAACCGCTGTCATAGATTTTAAAAAAAATAATTCGAACCCTATGACAGCGGTTCCGGCTGAGACCGCTGTCATAGGTTCACACTATGACAGCGGTTCCCTAAAAACCGCTGTCAGAGGTAGGTTTAAAAAAAAATTAATTACTATGACAGCAGTTCTTCCGAACCGCTGTCATAGTGTCAAATTTTTTTTTCTTTTTTTTTTATATTGATCACACTATTATGATAATATTCCTGTAGAATAATATTCAATAAACCAACCAACAAATTTCAACTAACAGCAAAACATATTCAACATAAACAACCATCACCCCAAACTTCAATATTACCATCTCTTTCCTCCAACAATAAAATGTTATAATCTCCAACAAAATTTACAATCAACTAATTAAATTACTAATGACAATTTAAATACAATAAATGAAATCACAATTTACAACAAGTCACAATGTACAAAAACTACATTACTTAATTTCTAAGGAGCTACTAAGAAAATGTAACGTGCCACTTCGCAGCGTACTTCATCAATTTGCTCTTGCGTATAGAAGGATTGAGAATCATGAAAGTACTGCAAGATATATATAGAGATTAATTGCAAACTGAAATGACGTTTCAATTACCTACCAAAGGTTTAATAATTTCAAAAGGAATAGAATTAAGTATATATTAGGATTATGCATACCGCTGTTGGGATTATAGATTGTCCGTGGCTAATAATCTCTTTCATGAATCTCATAACAAAGTAGCCACAATCCACCTCGTTGGTCTGCCGAGGGCACTACAAAAGTAATCAAAGTTACGTTGTATTAGAACACTAACTTCTATACGAATATATAATCTCATGAAACTAGAAAACGCTAACCTTTATGTTAAACCATTTACAGGCCGAGGTTTTGGATTTCTTGGATTAGTTGTTGCGATCTGCACGAAATATCTGCACAGCCCTATAAAAAAATATAAAAAACAAGGAAATATGTTAAAAACAAGCAATTATGTGAAATAAATACAGTTTAAAAAAATATTAAATATAATAGATACATTGATTGAATGAAAAACTTACTGATAGATTTTTTGTATCATATCATCTCGGTATTGTGGCTCACCATGCACAGAATCCAGATAGTAAACGATCTCTTGAAATGAATCAATTGCAAGCAACAACCAATGTCCCCTACAAAACATTCAAAAGATAAGTTCAAAATATTTGTTTTTGGTTTGCGTAGCTAGTTTTACAAATTAAAGTTGAGTCTTTAGTAGCTCACCCGGTGTTGTAAGGTGCAAGAAATAACTTATTCGTTTGTGCACGTTGTATCATAGCACGTGCTATGTACTGCACTTGTTGAATTTGCGGGCTTGTTCCCGCAGATATGGAATATCGGTTAAGGAACCCGAGACTTGCTTCTTTCCCTTCGGGGATTACGTAGTTATCCCACAAACACCTAAATTGAGTATAAAAAATGAATTTTCAGTAACGAAAATAATCGTAGTTCAGATGCAATAAAATAATTAAAAAACTTACTTTATGTACGCCGTAATGATAGAGACTCCTATCTCTTTTTGACGCAGAAGGTGATAGATCTCCTCTTTTCCAATATACTCTGGGAATGCAAAATTCATAATGGGTTCCTCGATGTCTATAGTGATCTGGGTACTAATAGACATCATCTTCGTGTACTTTCCCAGAAATACTAGGTCATGAGGGAGTCCATCTAGGTGAAGGTCTGCACATCTGTCACCTTCACGTGCAGACTTGGCCACTGGCCTTTTTCCTTTGACAGCTGACTGCTTCGACGTCCCTGATTTCTGGTTTCCAGATGATTTGGATGGTCCTAGAGACTATTTAAGCAAAGAAAATAAAACATGAATCTTACACACCAAAGTATATTTAGTAACCTCAAACAAATTGTTATAATTTATTAATGACTAGCTATTAATTACATACCGGTGCATCAGTGACAATGACAAGACTCGCTGGCCAAACAACAAAGGTACCCATAACACTAGAAATGGTGAGCATTTCATCATTGAGAGGGACGGGTAGGGGTGTATTCGCCTCAACTGCAGTGTCAATGCGCACTTTCACATGGTTGGTGGCTAATGGACAGCTGTGAAGTATTCTATCAGTCTCAGGTCGATTGTACATCTGTCCTTTAGCCACCACACGATATGACGGTGATGAAAGTGCTAATTGACATGGAGCGATAACCTACACACACACACACACACACACATATATATACAACATTATATTAGAAAGTTTTGTGTGAATCACCTAATAGAGAGTTACAAGTTATGTGATCAATAAACAAGTTCAAATTTTTACCTCAGGAAGCATCTTATAACCTAGTTCTGGGTTGCTATCTTTCAAAGAAATCACGTCATCTTCATGTGGCTGACGCGAGTTAGGGGCTCCCAAAACATCAATTCGTTGTTGCATGGAAACCATAGTTTGGGAGAGGTTTTTCACCATGTTTTTCAAGCTTTCCATCTCCATTTCTGTAGAGCAGGCTTTGGATCCTTAAAATAGTCTCTTTGTGAGACCCCAAAGCCAACACCCCTAACGCGACCCGGATGCTCCTTCTTTTTAAGAGTTTTAGCCAATAGGTCATCTCGACTCTTCTCATTTCCACTATGGCTAGTACCCTCTTGTGAAATGCTCTCCTGTAATAATACATTTAAAAAAAAAAATTAGTGAACTTTGTTCTTTCAATAGTATTTCAAAACAAACACACAACACATTATAGAGCTAAAATTGCAAATAACTCACCATTTCATTCACTACTCTTCTAACATTGTCGTTATCAATTTGATTTGTTTTATCGGAACGCGCAATCCTCCACACGAGTGCTCGTGTCACCTCTGTGCAATCGGATCCCGCATCTCTTCTTCTATTCATCTATATTTTCATTAAAAAATATATATGTATTAACATAGAATTTTTATTAAAAAAATTGTAAGGATTCACTGCTAAATGAACTACATACCTCCATTTGCTCCGCAAGAGCATGTCCAAGACTCGCTTTCCGGTAAGGATATTCAGGTTCCTTTGCTCTTTCCTGATTTTCCCTACTTAGTTTCTGTTTATTACATTATCAAATTATTAGCTAAATATAAATGCAATAACCAACAAATGAAATCGTAAATTAAAATGACTAGCTACTTGAAAACGTTCATCTAAGTGAACAACTAAAAATGCCGTCCAATCGGCTTGAGATATCTCATATTGTGGGGGTGGGTTGTCATTAATGTTTCCAACATCATCTCGCACCCACTTTCTACTCAAGTAGCTCCTAAAGTTACGTGCTAGCTTCCCAGCTTCTCCTAGTACGTACTTTTGTCTATTTTCGTCAATATCAAATGCCAACTACAAAAAACAAACAACAAAGTATACATAAAATTATAATTTAGAGAATATGATAATACATTAACACTTACAAGTATGATAATATTCAAATTACTTTCATTTCATCCCAAATGTTTTTTTTATTGGTGACGGGACTTTTCGCCAATCACTCATGGTAATCGACACCTTCTGCCGAGCCTGCACACCTATATAACCAACAAATATTGATTTATTTGGGTTAACTGCCTGACCTCTGTCATTCCAGCCGACAAGTAGCCTTATGCCTTTACCTCTGGCATTGATAACTTTTTTCATAGCCGTGACACCTCTCCGTATCTTCGCCTCATAACGGCTATCTGATCCATATACATCATCCTCGGGAAAACTACCAGCAGGATCTGAAGCCATCGACCTACAAAAGCCAAAAAATACAGAAGTTAGATTCATATAAATTTGGCAGATTCATTTGGCAATAATAATTTTAAAATAGAAGTAATAAATACAGAAGTTAGGTTCATATCCATTATTCTAGAATGTAATTATCCTAAACCACAAAATAAACAAAATTTAATCCCCAATTAAACGTAATTAACCCCCAGCTAAACCAAATTAACCTTAAATTCAATCAAACCCCTATTTCCCTTAAATTTTCCACAAAAAAATAGGCAAATCTCAAGAATATAAATTTTCTAGCAACTCAGTATAAATATTGATAAAAAAACAAGTCTATCATACAATTATGAAATAAGTTCAAATACCTTTCATCGTTTTCTATTTGTCGTTGGCTTAGCAGTCTTTTGCTTCCCATCGGTACGACCATTTTTTTTAGTATGCCGACGAACTGATGGATTAATCCATATCCCGTCTTGGTGATCTTGTCGCATATACAATTCATCATCACTTATATCCAAGTCATCGTCACTATCAATTGATTGTGAATCACTTAATGAGATAGGATTTTCTCCATCATCTTCACTTTCTTCATAATCATCATCAACACAAGTATTTTTGTTTGCCGATAAAACAATGGACCACCTCTTATCAATAGGATCGGTGACAAAAAACACTTGCTTAGCTTGTGATGCTAAAATGAAAGGTTCATCTTTGTATCCCACCCTTTGAAGGTCTACTCGAGTGAAGCCTATTTCACTATTATCGACACCATGTTTATTGTCAACCCACCTACACCCAAATACAGGCACCCAAAACCAACTATAATCAAGCTCCCATATACGTTCAATCACCCCGTAATATGATAAATCGGCATAGATAGGATTATTATCTATCGCACTTGAGATATGCATTGCTTGAGCTACAAGACTCACACCACTATTCTGCATTGTACTTCGTTCATCTTGGTCTTTTGTATAGAATGTGCGACCATTTATACGATAACCTGAATAACAAAATACAAGTCTGTCCGGACCCATCGAAAGTCGTGTCAATTTATCTGAAACTGAAAGTTGTGGATTCTCTTTCTGTTTCTCTTCAAAATGCTTTCGGAACCAATCGATGAAACTCTTATTATGCTCTCTTGAAATCCAGGTCTCATTTTTAATTGGATTGAATCTCCTAAATTGGTTCTTATGCTCTTCAACATATGGGTCAACCTCATCGGTGTTGTGGAGCACATATAGGTGTGTCTGATCCCTTTGTGTAATATGAACACTAACTAATTGCTTTCCAATTAATTTTTTTCCTTCTGTTCCCCCTCCCATAACATGAGACTTTGGAAGCTCTGCAACATTAGAATCTGCCAGATACTCTGTGCAAAATGTAATGGCTTTATCAACTATGTACCGCTCAACAATGCAACCTTCCGGTCGACTACGATTTTTCACGTAGCCTTTCAATACCTTCATATAACGCTCAGCCGGATACATAGATCTCATAAAAGCCGATCCACATAGTTGAGTCTCTCTAACGAAGTGAATGGGTAGGTGAGTCATTATATCAAAAAAAGCAGGTGGAAAATATATCTCAAGCTCACACAAAGTGGTGACAATTTGTTTCTGAAGTGCAGGAAATTGCTCAGGATCAAACACCTTACTCCACATTGCTTTGAAGAAGAAACACAATCTAGTTATCGTGTCTCTCACCTTTTTTGGCAAAATGGCCCGTATAGCAATTGGTGGCAAATGATCCATGATTACACGACAATCGTGAGTCTTCAAGTGCTTTAGCTTCAAATCCTTCATTGATACAAGACTACTAATGTTTGAAGAATACCCTTCTGGAACTTTCACTCCATTAAGAAACTCACATAATGCAATTTTTTCTTTCCTGGCTAGAGTGTGAGCTGCTGGAGGCTAATAAGTACGTTTTTCCTTATTTGTTGGTGTCAATTTTCCTCTTATCTTCATTTCAACCAAGTCTAACCGTGCCTTTACGCCATCTTTTGTCTTTCCGGGCACATTTAGAAGTGTACCAATGACACTATCAAATACATTTTTCTCAATATGCATAATATCAAGAAAATGTCTAACATGTAAAGACGTCCAATACAGCAACTCAAAGAAAATTGACCTTTTTTTCCACTCAATTTTTGCAAGGCCACCTGCAAAAGTCTTTCCAAATTTAACCTCCAAGCCTTTTACATTCTCAAACACTTCTTGTTAGAATTAAGAGTGGGCGGCGACGGCGGCGAACCTTATGTATATATATATATAAAGATTTAAATATATATATATATAGAATATATACATATATATGCATATATATATATATATATCTAGAAAGAGAAAGAGAGAGAGAGAGATACCGAAAGAGGGGAGGAGCGGACGACGGCGAATGTCGATGGCGGACGGTGGCGGATGTCGGCGGCGAGAGGTCGAGTAGAGAGAGAGAAATAGATCGAGAGAGAGAGAGACCGAGAGAGAGCGCGAGAGAGAGAGAGAGGTGGTGGTGGTGGTGGGGGTGTAATAGTGAGAGAGTTGAGAGAGAGAGTGAGTGTGAGAGAAGAAGGAGGGCGGCCGGGTTAAGAAAACCCGGCCCCCTATGACAGCGGTTCGACCACGAACCGTTGTCATATGTAACTTTGTGACAGCGGTTCGGACCGAACCGCTGTCACATGTAATTTTTATTTTATTTTTTATTTTTTTGTGACAGCGGTCGTATCTAATTTTTTTTTAATTTTTTTTTCTGACATCATATGACAGCGGTTCGGGTCGAACCGCTGTCATAGGTCCAAACCGAGTACCCTTATTACAGCAGTTTTTTAAAATCGCTGTAATAGGTATGTTGTAATAGGGCTTTTTTGTGGTAGTGGAGCAGGTTGGTGAGTCCCCCGATTTCGTGTTTCGTGCTAGACGGGCGAACAGTTCGTATTTTAAGAGTGCTTATAGAAGGACCCCACATAACCGAGTCTTGTTAAAATTGCAACACATGGGGTTATATCGGGTATATAAGTTAGGGCCATGGACAAATGATATGGGTCTTGTAACGGCGCTAGTAGAGAGATGGCAACCGGAGATCAATACATTTCATTTCAGAACTGGATAGGCTACGATTACTCTTCATGATATTGCTATGATATTTGGTCTTCCAGTCGATGGTCGACCTCTAATAACGAATCGTGTGTTACAAAGTTATGATTAGTGTGCAACCTATATTTCGGAACACTTAGGGTTTCCAATGACTAGGCAGGATTTTGAAAAAAAAGGGTTTCAACTAAAAATCGCGAAAATTGTCGCCCATGTGACCTCGGCTGCTGGCTAAATCACCCCCGAATCTGAAGAAATGCAGGTTGATCAGATAGCCCGCTGTTGGGCACTTATGTTGCTTGGCGTGTTGTGTCCCAACAACACCGGAGATGTTGTTCCGGTACTATGGTTGTCGTTATTTGAAGATGTTAACGCAACAAACTCCTATAGCTGGGGGAGTGGTGTGTTGGCATGGTTATACCGAGGGCTAAGCAAAGCATGCAGCATAGGTTAGAAAAATATAGATGCTTGTGTGCCATTGTTACAGGTGGGTATACTCTTGATTATTTAAATATTGTTATGTTATTTTTTATGATAATTTTTTTAATTATGTGTATATATTCATTAACAGATATGGGCGTGATCTAGAATTTTGGTTGTCAGACCTAGTAATGTTCCTGAGCCAGTGGCAGAAATTGATGAGCATGGTATTGCCCGAGCTCCTGCAATTAAATATAAATATGATCACAATATGTAAAGATATGAATAACGAGTCACGAATCAAAGGAATACAACCATTATGAAACTTATTAGAATATTCATAATTACCTGCTTGCATGTCAAAATTCCTCGAATTAGGATTTACCAAAGGGGAATTTTGTACAGTTTCAAAACGCCCAAACACATTACCCGTTGTAGAAGCACCTAAAAATGCAAATCACAAAAAGTTAAATTATTTTACATTCTGCAAAGAAAAGAAAAATAATCTAAACAAATATGAAATTTGGTAATAAATATGATGACACAATGTAAATATAAGAATAAACTACCTTGATGCAAATCGTGAATTGTAGAACTCCCCACACCACTTGAAAAAAAATCCTGAAGCTCACGATTTTCCCACACATGTGATTGTGTCTGCGTATTTAAATCTGGAACCGTGGGCTGTGTAAAATACGACATGACTTGAGGTGGTTGTAATGACGTCATTTGGGTTAACGATAATCTGTATTGACCTTGATGTTGAATTGGTTCTTTCTCAATATAAAGCTCGACGAATTCATCAACAATATTACGATCCAAGAAATACGCTAAAGTATGATCGTCTTTGATCTCCATTGTCCTCTCCCTCATCACATTTCTCTTTTCAAATTCAAATTTTAAAATTACTTTTAATGAAAAATGATTCGGATCAGTTCCTGTTCTCGCGTATAACTTCTCCAACAATTTAGCGTATGTGATCGTACGACGTACTTTCATGTTAGTGCTTGGACGAGTGCTATATCTCACTGAATTTGAGTCTTCAATAATTTGAACATCCGTGTATATTAAAACATTAACTGTGTTCGCCCTCGACATTTTCTATATAATATCAAAATTCAAACCATAAATTAACACTAAATTCAAAATTATACGTACAAACTATAGTTCAAAAATGAAATTATACTTTTATATTACTAATTAAACCTAAAAGTCATAACTACTCATTCGAAATTATACATTATATGTAAACCTAAAACATTTGAAACTATACTTCAAACTTATATGTAAACATAAATTGTATTCAACGTGATATAACAAACTAACAATTATATCAAAGTTCAAACCATAAATGCTAAATTCAATATTATACATACAAAATATCACTAAAAATTCAAAATTATACATACAAAATATCACTAAAAATTCAAAACTATACATACAAATTATACCTAAATATCCGAAATTACATACATACAAATTATACTTAATCCAAAATTATACCTAAAATTTCTATCAAAGTTCAAACCAAAACATACCTAAAAACTAAATTCAATATCATACATATATACAAGGTATAACTAAAAATTCAAATTAGACGTACAAATTATAATACAAATTATACCTAAATATTTGAAATTATACATATAAATTCGAAATTATAACCTAAAAATCGAATTAATTTAAACTCAAACTTGATTTGAATTAACATAAATTCTATAATATAACTTATAAACGAATTTAGCTAAACAAAAAGTATATGAAAGTAAAAGATTACCTTAAATTCTTAAATTTGGAAAGGATTTTTGGAGGAAGGATTTCCTTGGAAAGTTGGAAGAAAACGTGCAGAGAAATGGTAGGAAGTCGAAAGAACTGAAGATAGAAGAAAGAAAGAAGAAGGAAGAAAGGAACCGGGTAATAAGATGTGCTCATTCCGCGCTCGGGCAGCGCGGAATGGGCGAGAATTTTTTTTTAAAAATTAAAAACTGTCATTCTGCGCTCGAGCAGCGCGGAATGGCAGTAAATTTTTAAAATTTTTTTTTTTTACAATCCGCGCTCGGGCAGCGCGCCGGGCGCGGAATGTGCTATTTTCTGATTCCAATTTTTTTGTATATTATTTTCTTAATTTTGATTTAATTTTGTATTATTTATTTAAAATTCTCAGAAAATAACAAATATGATGAACCTTATAGGTTCACTTTTATTTTTTATTTTTTTGTTTGCAGTATCTCACTAATTAATATGGAGTTTTACAAACCTTCATACCGGTTTCTTCTTCTTAAATTTTTTTTAATGAAACGGTTATATCATTACATCGGATATCGAATCAACAATCGTAATCATTATTATATCGAATATCGAATCAACAATCGTAATCAGCAATTTCTTATTACAAATTAGTAACAATGAGTTACAAACTAGAAACAAAGAACTATTATATAAGTAGAGAAATAACTCACATAGCTGGTGGGATCGAACTCATAACCTCTAAATCTTGGAGCCTCAATCTTACCACAAAACTAAGACATCACAATTTCTTCTTTTTAATTAATGTGGGCTTTGTCGTACGACAATTAGGGCATGAAAATAGAAGGATGGATAGATGAGTATATATTAATGTAACTATTAATATCCAATAATTGAGGAGCCACCAGAAATGAGATCATAATTAAAATTGTCAACCCTAACTTCTCCAATTACCTGACAATGAGCTCAGTGAAATAAATTTAAGCCTAAAGTCAAACAATGTCCAATCTATTTGCTAACGACAAGATAGGGCTTTTTTCGACTATATTTATAATTTGGTTATTTCATACTAATATATAAAGTCGTCTATGTAAAAAATTATCACATTACTAAATCACCTTTATTAGGGCTTTATTCAGACAGACTCATAAGAAAAAGAGCTAATTTTACGAGGCATTTAAGAAAGTCCACTAACTCTTATATAAAGACATCGTATTCCAGATTAAAGGGTCTATCAAATGTCTTTATAGCCTTTTTTGTTTTGTATTTTTTACACAAGTGTACATCACACATAATACACCATACTATGTGAAAATAATGAACATTAAGGACCCGATTGAATGGACGTCTGTTTTCCATGGATAAAGTAAGAGAATTTTTTCTTAAGGAAGTAGATATATGATGAATGAAGTATGTTTGGATGAATTTTTTTTATAGAAAAAAATGTAATGATTAAGTGTGATGTAATATGTTTTTTTTGTAAGAAAAAATAATTTTTTGTGGGAAATTAGTATGGATGAGTTTTGTTTTTATAAAAAAATTTAGAAACATTTAAGTTAAACTCATCGATTATAGCATCCAAAAATATGCAAAATGGACCTTATTTCGTTGCTTACATCATTTCAAATAAAGATATGTAATTATTTTGATAATTATATTAAGTTATTAGCGGATAAAGTACTTTTAATTATTGAGTGAACTGTCTAATCATGAATAGTAAAAATTCTGACTTTCTGAGAAAAAATTGAGGGATATCCATTTTTCAAATAAATTTGAGATTTTTTTTTAGGGAAATTGTGTGTAAAATTTCTTTGAGATATTTTTAGGAGATGACAAACAAACGCATTTTTAATGAAAAAAATCTCTGGAAAATTGAGAAATAGGAAGTAGCGTGTCATCCAATCGGGGCCTAATCGTTTTGTATCAGATCTTACATTAATTATCCATTTTCGAAACCATCTATTACGCTCTTATGTATTTTAAAATTCTTAAAATGCGATCGCTATCACTCATTTGAATACCGAGAAAGGCTACACAAGGAACTCCAAAACGTGTTATGACGTATTTTACTGGTAAATATTACGTTTTTAATATCTTATAATAAGGGATCTTTGGGTAATTGCCTAAAATCCCCCTGTGTTATTTTGAAAATACTAAAAAACCCCTGTGTTAACGAAATAAGCTAATCACCCCCCCTATGTTCCTAAAAAGTGTGTAAAAAAACCAATTTTTTTAAAAATAATAGAAGAAAATGTGTTTATTGGGGGAAATTAAATAAATAATACAAAAATAAATAAAAAATCAGAAAATACCACCAAAAATGGTGGTATTCAGTTAGCATGTTACGACATAGGGCATGTGGTATGTTACGACATACCCTATGTCGTAACACATTTTCATTTTATTTTTTTATAAATTCAGGTGTGTTACGACATACACCATGTCGTAACACATTTGATTTTTTGTTTTTTTTTTTCCTTATTTTTCACTCATTTTTCTCTTTTTTTCGTGCATTTTTGAGTTTCGACTTGAGCATATAAATTGTAGACTTTCATATAAACTTTGTAACCACACAAGAATGGACTCATTCCGATACCCGAGTGAAGAAATATGACAAGTAAAAAAGGACATGTTAGAACAATTTTTTAAAGAAAATAATAACGTTGTCTATGTTTCCGGCTCATTTTTCTCCCTTTTTTGTTCATTTTTCAGTTTTGACTTGAACACATAAATTGTAGATTTTCATATAAACTTTGTAACGATACAAGAATGGACTCATTCTGATACTTGATTGAAGGAATATGACAAGTAAAAAATGACACACATATACTGATTTTTCAGAAAAAAATATTTTTTCGTTATCTTCGTAATGATTTTTCGACCTTTTTTTGTACATTTTCAGGCTTCGACTTCAACATAAAAAATGTAGATTGACTCACAAAGTTTGTAACGGTATGAGAATTGATTCATTTTGATATCCGAGTGAAAAAATAAAACATGTTAAACTGGAACAGATTTTTCCGAAAAAATATTTTTTCGTCATCTTCGGGATGATTTTTCAACCTTTTTTATACATTTTCAGGCTTCGATTTCAACACAAAAAATGTAGATTGACTCACAAAGTTTGTAACAGTGCAAGAATTGATTTATTTTGATATTCAGGTTTAAAAATACAATATGTTAAAAAAGACATATATATACGAATTTTTTGAAAAAAAAAATAATTTTTCGTCATCTTCGGGATGATTTTTCTACATTTTTTGTACATTTTCGGGCTTCAACTTCAACACAAAAAATGTAGATTGACTCACAAAGTTTGTGACAGTGCAAGAATTGATTTATTTTGATATTCAGGTTTAAAAATACAACATGTTTAAAAACATTTTTATTAAATTTAATGTATTTTTTCATCTGGATATCGAAATTAATCAATTCTTACACCGTTACAAAGTTTGTGAGTCAATCTACATTTTTAGTGTTGAAGTCAAAGCCTGAAAATGTACAAAAATTGTAGAAAAATCATCCCAAAGATGACAAAAAAATATTTTTTTCCAAAAAATTCGTATATATATATGTCTTTTTTAACATATTGTATTTTTTCACCCAAATATCGAAATGAATCAATTCTTACACCGTTACAAAGTTTGTGAGTCAATCTACATTTTTAGTATTGAAGTCGAAGTCTGAAAATGTACAAAAAATATCGAAAAATCATCCTGAAAATGATGAAAAAATATTTTTTTCCGAAAAATCCTTTCCGTTTTAACATATTGTATTTTTTCACTCCAATATCGAAATGAATCAATTCTTATACCGTTACAAACTTTGTGAGTCAATCTACATTTTTTATGTTGAAGTCGAAGCCTGAAAATATACAAAAAAGGTCGAAAAATCATCCCGAAAATGACGAAAAAATATTTTTTTTGGAAAAATCTGTTCCATTTTAACATGTTGTATTTTTTCACTCGGATATCGAAATGAATCAATTTTCATACCGTTACAAACTTTGTGAGTCAATCTACATTTTTTGTGTTGAAGTCGAAGCCTTAAAATGTACAAAAAAGGTCGAAAAATTATCACGAAGATAACAAAAAAATATTTTTTTCTAAAAAATTCGTATATGTGTGTCTTTTTTTACTTGTCATATTCCTTCACTCAAGTATCGGAATGCGTCCATTCTTGAGTGATTACAAAGTTTATATACAAATTTACAATTTATGTGTTCAAATCAAAACTAAAAAATGAATGAAAAAGGGAGAAAAATGAGCTGAAAACATAGACAATGTTATTATTATCTTTAAAAAATTGCTCTAATGTGTCTTTTTTACTTGTCATATTTCTTCACTCGGGTATCGGAATGAGTCCATTCTTGTGTGGTTACAAAGTCTATATGAAAGTCTACAATTTATATGCTCAAGCCGAAACTAAAAAATGCACGAAAAAGGGAGAGAAATGAGCGGGAAATAAGGAAAAAAAACAAAAACAAAAAATCAAATGTGTTACGACATGGTGTATGTCGTAACACATTGAATTTATAAAAAACATAAATGAAAATGTGTTACGACATGGGGTATGTCGTAACACAGCATAACATGTTAAAATCTGAATACCACCATTTTTGTTGGTATTTTCTGATTTTTTATTTATTTTTATATTATTTATTTAATTTTCCCGTTTATTGGGTGGATTAACACTATCTATCTTTTATAAAGTATGAAGAGTATATAAATGACAAATGAGCATGTTAATAAAGGTGAAAAACATGAAAAACGCGCTCGTTTTCTAATGAAGTTTGGCTTTTTTGCACACTTTTTAAGAACACAGTGGGATGATTAGCCTATTTCGTTAATACAGGGGCTTTTTAGCATTTTCAAAATAACATAGGGAAGTTTTATGCAATTACCCCGGGGATGTTTCTAATAAGAGCTGCACACGTTGTCATTAAAATTAAGGATAAATAAACTATCTTGTCATGCCAAGAGATTTTGGGAAAACAATTGTATAGATCGGATCTTGGGTCCCACTTATGCACTCTATGATTGGGAAAAAAACACATCACACATCACACATCACTTGTTTTTTAATTGAAAAATATGTGATGTGTTTTTTTTTAACTACAGGGTGAATGGGTAGGGCCCAAAATCCGGTCTATAGGATTTTATGAGATTGTGGCATCGTCACTAATATATCATATATGTAATATTTATACATAATAATTCTAAGTTGTGACTTGAGCAAAAGGCAGGGTTGGCGGCTGCTCACCAATACTGAAATCCCATATATATATGAAATTATGAATGCTTCAATATTTCAAAAATAAGTAAACGACGGCTAGGCCATTGAGTATCAGAGTGGGAAAGGAATAACTTACTTTTAAATTATTACCATTTTCTAATCTTTGTTTCATGTTTCTCAATAATTTTTTTATAAGAAAGCGTGTGGTCGATAATAAGTGTTTTTATAATTTTATTTTGATTGCTTGTCACGAATTTAGGTGGTTAGGCCTAAATAAATTCTTCAATGATGTTTTGATATGATGTGAAGCCCGAGTCCTCGTGATTTAGAGATCACGAGTTTGATTCCACCAAATGTGTGTATTATTTATCTATTTATATAATAGTTTATTGATTCTAATTCATTATAGTTTTGATTGACGATAGTTAGTTTCATACATGATCTATAATAATGAAATCGTTTTATTAAAAAAACAATAAACCTAAATAAATCCTAAACTAAAGGTTAGGTATGCAAATAACGAACTAGGCTATTGGTCCTAGACTCCTAGGGCAATTCACTTGCATAATTAACATTCACAAAGTGAAGTTAGTACAATTTAGTTGTCAAAACCTTTTCACAAATCTTAATTTTTCTTGATTTTAGTTTCTTTGAGCTTAATTTTACATTGGCCTAAAAGAATGGATTTTTTTTAAAAAAATAAAAAATCCATAGTCCTAATGAATTCTGTGTACGCTAAATGTGAACTAACTGAAGTTGCTAAGGCTATGTATGTTTGTATTTTTTAAAGCATATTTTCATTTTTTGAATCACCAAAAAATAAAAATCCTCACATCAAGCCAAATTATAAAGAAAATACTCATTTTTAAATCTTACTACACATTTTACTATGTAACCACTCATCATTTCATCAATTCAATCACTTCACACTTTTTCCTAATTAATTATATACTTCAATTATCCAACTCATTATCTTTTTTACTTTATACTTTTTTTTTCATATCATCATTACATTCATAACTATTTCAATCATTTCATAAATCAAATCATAATAAAAATCTACTTTATATCACATTTACATAACTTTCAACTGTTTCTTAAAAACACACATCCAAATCCAAATAAACCAAAAAAATCAATATTTTCACACGAATTTTTATAATACACATTCTCAAAAAAAAAAAAAAAAACCCTCAAAATTTGATTTTAAAAACACAACCATACCTAAGTTTCTTCTCTTTTTCTTCGTCTTTCTACTTTTCTTTTTAAGAGAAAAAGAATTGGGCCACAATGAAAGTCTATCGCATTCTTTTACCACCATTTTTTTTTAATTTTCATTTTCCTATGAAACTCGCGAATAAAATAAAAAATTGGACGAACAAAGAATATAGAGTGCTTATTCAATGAATATTGGTGTAAAAACAAATATTTACTATGTCAAGATCTTTGATCTTGTTTTCACTGAGAAAGACCCCCAGTCAAATCATACTGATAAACACCAAATTGAACTCCACATTGAATATTTCTAGATTACCTCTTAATTTATCTGATTTAAGGTTTGAATAGATCAACTCATGTCCACTTTTCTTGATCCTACAACCATATAAAACAGAAATAGATATATTTATGGTGCAAGGACTTCATTTTCTTCTTATTATTACAAGTCAACCTTTAAACATTATTACAAAAAAATCAAATAAGACGTCCAACTCAATGAGCGTTGGCTTTAATTGCTATCTATATATATATATATATACACATATATATAGATATAATCCTCAACATGTTTATGTTCCTTTCCTTTCATGAATCTATCTTTTCACACTACATTTTCCTTATGCAATTCCAGCTATTTAAACCATTATTGCCAAACTTCAGACAATATTAATTAGCAGAAATTAGCAATAATCCAAACATGAAATTTGCTTCGTCATTTTTTCGTTGTTTCCACCCTTCTATCACGTTGGCAACTGATGCAGCTGAAGACAAAGAAGAAGAAGGTTGGAAAAAAAATAAAAAATTATCAGCTTCATTTTATTAGTTTCGAATGCATTAACAGATGTTTTTGTTTGTTTTTTTCAGATGTTCAAGTCATCCGAAGTCCAAATCTTCGCGTGTTCTCTTACAATGAACTAAAAGCCGCCACTCAGGGGTTTAAGAACAAGATTGGAGAGGGAGGATTTGGTTCTGTATACAAGGTAGTTATATTTTAAATAGTTTTATTTTATTGAAATTTACTGTTAATCAATGCTAATTATTAATTACACAATATATATATATCTATATAGGGACGGCTTATAGGTAATAACTTCATAGCAGTCAAAGTTCTATCCGTTGAACTCGAAACAATGCGTGGGGAGAGAGAGTTCATATCTGAGATTGCAGCATTGTCTGATATCAGACATGAAAACCTAGTTACTCTCAGAGGTTGTTGCGTAGATGGAGCTCAAAGACTTTTGGTCTATGATTACCTGGAAAATAACAGCCTCAGCCACACGTTTCTCGGTAAAAACTTCGACTTTTCCCCCAAAATTTCTATTTTTCAAGAACTTGATTTGATGAAAAAGTTGCGGGTTGTTAATGAATTTAGGTGTGGAGCAAAACAGGGTGAAATTTACTTGGACATTGAGAAAACGAGTTTCATTAGGGATTGCGAGGGGACTTTGTTACCTCCATGAAGAAGTCAATCCTCACATTGTGCATCGGGATATCAAGGCAAGCAATATACTTCTTGATCACAATTTCACACCAAAAGTCGCGGATTTTGGCCTGGCGAAGCTGTTTAGAGACAATATATCATATATTAGTACTCGTGTTGCTGGGACATTGTAAGTGAAAAAAATTAATGTTGTTTTAGTAAGAGTTCATAAATCTTGGTTGAATTATGTTTCTGATTGTTTTTTTTTATTTTTATATGTTTACTATAAAAGAGGGTATATATCTCCAGAATATGCTCATAGTGGTCATCTTACTCGAAAATCAGATGTTTATAGCTTTGGAGTTCTTCTCCTGGAAATAATCAGTGGTCGCCCGATTGTCGATTACCACCTGCAATACGGAGAGCAGTTTCTCGTAGAAAAGGTAGCAATTTTCTTAGAATAAATTACATAGACTACGTGAGATCCTAATTACGAAAAACACCTTGAAATTTGAAAAATTATCATAATTTCTCATGTCATCATGTCAGTAAAACTATATTACATTTTCACCTTTGTTAGTAAAAGACATATTACCAACAAGGTCTAGCACAGTTGGTAGATAGCTGGGTTCCTTAAGCATTTGTCCAGGATTCGATTCCTGACGGTGTGTATGGAAAAGGCTTTGTTGGGAGAGACAAAACCCACTTCGTTGATCTCTACGCCTCGAAGGGAAATAGTCTCCGGCGTCCGGCCGGGGGAAACCCTGGTATATACCAAAAAAAAAAAAAAAAGTAAAAGACATATTTCAATTTCACCACTGCTTCTTGAGTTGTTAGGATTCGACATGAGGTGTCTTGGTATTTTGCAAAAGTTCAAGGGGCTCGTGGTAATTACCCAATAAATGAAAGGGGTGTGCATGTAATAATCCCATTATTTTATCAACATTGAGTTAGGAAATTAGCATTTTTCATTTTTGAAAATTTACCTGTACCAGGCATGGGAACTGTACAGTGCCAACAACCTATTGGAGCTGATGGATTCTGTATTAGTAGGAGATTTTTCACGAGAAGAAGCCGTTCGATTCTTGAAAATCGGGCTTCTCTGCGTGCAAGAGACCACCAAACTACGGCCCAAAATGTCCACAGCTGTCAAGATGTTAACCAATGAGATTGATACGGAAGATGTTGAGATAACCCAGCCAGGCCTCGTTTCTGATCTGATGCAAGTTAAAATACGCCGGAAACATTCATCGAATTTCACTGCTTCTCCAGCATCCAGCAGTACTACGGGCAGTTTCCAAGCACGATGACTTGTGGCCTAGCTTGCAATATAAATTTCTGGAAATATAATTAGCAATAGAGATAGATAACCATAAACTAGATGATTTCTCTGTAAAAATCAGATTTTTGTGAAGTCGAAAAATATATATTCATGCCATTTTTTTTCAGTCAGCAGCTATTTATGGAGAAAGTTATGTAACCAAATCACAGTGGTAATTGAATTACAAGAATTGTTGTTTCAATAAGAGCACTTTCCTACTCTTCACTAGATCTCACTCACATCAAAGAAATAGAACCAATGAAGACAAAAGAGTAAATTCTAGACAAATCATAGACGGAGCGAATAAGGGCTGAACTTGGTGGTCACCCACTCAATTGTCTAAAATCTTGAAATTTTATGTGTCAACTTAACGCAATTCAAAAATTTTGCCCATTTTCGAAATACTAATCGCCATTCTCTGTAAAAATTAAAAATATTCATCACGCATCTGAGAAGGTTAATAATTCTGACTCTTGTCCATGATATAAACGCATGCATGGCTTCTGGCATGCCACCCACAAAGGCCACCACCTACGGATGTACTAAGCGAATGGCATACAAGGAGCCAGGCATATGCCTGTTATTCCACGACAATATGAACATTACCTTACCACGAAAATCGAACCCGAAGAGTAAAATCATCGTCTCCCCAAAATAAACGTGTTGCTATGAGCATAAGAGTGTTGCTGAAATTTTTGGAAAACAGACTAATATTAATTGAACAAGAGATGTATGAAAACTATAACAATAATGGATTCTAATGACTGTATATATAGAGAATGAGAATGAGAACAATAATTGTTAGAATCAAACCCCCCCCCCCCCCCCCTCCCTAAAAATTTCCTTTTCAAAATCACTTTTCTGTCAAAAAAAAGCTAAACAAGTAGCTTTTGAGTTGGCAAAGATGAATAAAGCTAAAAAAAATCTGCTGAAGAAAATCACTTCACCTGAAATCATCATTTCTTGTTTCTTCTTTGAATCAGCATTTTGGGCTTTGGAAGTGCTCCATGAGTGAGAAAGAAGCTCTATGCATGGGCCATCTGATAGTCTCCTTTGCTGTTTAAGAAGTGCTTTTTCAGGACAATAAAGCAAAGTGCTTTTTTTCCCCGAAACGGTTTCGTTTGGAAGTTCTTGAACGGGAGATGCTCGGAATCTTTTCCATAGAAATCACAGCTTAATAAGAAGAGTGAATGCCAAAAGTCTCTTTTATTATTGTTAAAAAAGGAAATTAAACAAATACATGAGTTTTATTTTGGTAAGCAAACATGATTTACAAGAAGCTCATAAGAAATGTACAGTTAAAGTAGAACAAAAGCTTCTATCTTATGCTTTACTTGTTTGAATGATCAAAAAAAAAAAAACCAAAAAAAATATATAGAAAAAATCCAATATGAAAACTACAACAACAATCCATCCTTCACTAATTGATCCAATAAAAGCGCCAAATCCGACATACCAGCCCTTTGATTAGGATCTTCTCTCAAAGCAAGCTCAGCTATATCTGCAAGTTTTAGCAAAGGCTCGACATTTCTCGGTAGAGCCACATAACGATCAATCACAGCAGCTGCTTTTCCCTGTCTAATTTGAGGTAAAGCCCAATCCACAATATTTGGAGGCAAACACTCCTCATCATGAGCTTTTCTTCCACTAAGAATCTCGAGAAGTACTACTCCGAATCCATAAACATCCATTCTCATGTCTACGTCAACATCCCTTTCGTTCGGAGTGAGAAGCCCAAAATCCACAATGCGGGCTCCCCAATCAGCATCCAAGAGAATTTTCGAGCTTTTAACATCGCGATGAACGATCGGAGGCACAACCTCCTTATGCAGGTATTCAAGTCCCTTTGCAGCCTGCAATGCTATTTTAAGCCTTAGGCTCCAATTCAAAGTAGATAAACCACCGTGGAGATGATCATGAAGCGTCCCATGTGGCATAAACTCGTAAACTAATAGTCTTTCCCCCATTTCTGCACAATAACCTAATAAGTTCACAATATTAGTATGCCTAACATTGCAAAGGATTTCTAACTCCATTTCAAAGTCTCTACTATTAGTATGGATTATCGTTGCAGCATTGGCCCTTTTAACAGCCACTTGCCTCCCGTCCGGGAGTACAGCTTTGTAGACAAAACCGTAACTTCCCCTACCAAGCTCGTTAAACTCTTTAAACCCGTTAGTAGCGTCTTTTAATTCCGAGAGTCGAAAAACTTGAGCTACACCGGGACATGGAGCAACTGATGATGCCGGAAGATGTTGATCAGCATTTCCATCATTTTCCTTCTCGGGTTTACGAATGAAGCACCAACAATGACTCTTTTGCCCTTCTCCGTTTCGAGCGGCCATTAACCGGGGTAAAAAGCACCAGCCAATCAAAATCAGCAAAAATCCCAAAACGCACGACCCAATTATAAGGATGAGCTGGCGCAACTGAGTCCAACGCTGCTTCTGCTGCGTCTCAGGGAAAGATTGGAGCTTACAAATATCAGAACATGAACTGTTTTGACAAAGCGAACACGACGTGCAAACTCTATCCGCATCCTCAGTACATGAACTAGAAGGGAAGAACCCTTCAGAACAATTGAACCCACAAGGGGAACAAATCTTTAGATCTTTACGAACACATAAGCTCGTTAAATCGGCCTCGTTCAGAAGGCTTGCATTGAAAGCAAACATCCCTTCGCCACAAGTGCCGGGGGAGCATAGTCCTGGGCTGCACAGCTGCAATGGAGGGGCGTAATCGACTCGATTCGATACATTGGCAAAAAAGCAATCAAGAACCAAATCACCTTCCCTTATACCACAAGTGAGGAAGTTTGATGAACCAATGGCAAGAAAACCTGATCCCTTTGGAATCAAGGACCCATTGAAGTTCCCCCAACACTCTATTCCATGGCTATCCTCTCTGATCCCACAAAAATGACGTTCACCGGCTGTTAGGGAGACGAATCTAATCCCGATTGGAGGATTAACATATGAATCATTACCACCCCAACATTTGACCTCTCCAGAGAACTGTGAAACACCACAAAGAGAGTCTAAACCAGAAGCTAAGGCCAAATAATCCTCTGATAAAACCGAAATGCCTAGATCACCGGAATTTGGACCCCAACAAGCAATCCCACCATCCCTAATAACACCACAACTAAACCCATCACCGGAAACGAGTTTTCGGAATACGAGGTTATTAACATTCTGATCATAGAATCTACCACTCTGTATTGAGCCTAAGCTGGTATTAGGCACCCTAACAATATCCCAACAATCAACGGTACCGGAATCATTTTCCGAGTAATAAGATCCACGAATTGCACAAACATGATCTCTACCAGCAGCAATATGAGAATAAGCATTGGGTTTATATACCTCAGGGACAAGATCAGAGGCTTTGGACAGCCCCATAGAGTCCCAACAAAACGCCTGCGAAGTGTTCGACAAAATGCCGCACAGAAACCCTTCACCGCCGGAGAGCGCCGCCATGGGAGGCAAAACGGTGGCGTAACGCGACGAGCTGGAGTCGGTTGAAGAGCTGTTATTGGCGTCCCAACAAATCACAGCCTGCTTGCCGCTAGCATCAATGGCGCAGAATAGGCCGTAATCTCCAAACGACGCCGAAATGGGGGCCATGGAGCCGAACCCAGATACGGAATCAGCGAGAATTAGGAGTAAGAAGAGTGGAAGATGGTGTAATGCGGGGCATGATGAAGTCCCGGAGAAGAATTTGAGATGAATTTGCATGACTTCGATTATTGATGGTAGTGCAAAAGAGGAGATTTAGTGCAATGGACATGGAGTGATTAGAGAGATGGAGGAGAGTGAAGAAGTTGTAGTTGTTGTAGGGGAGGCAATGAGGAGGAGAGAACGTGGGGGGTGTTGCCATTTTTCTACAGATTTGTTGTGGTGGACCGTTTGAAAGCTTTGAAACTACTGTGCAACTTTGGCTGTAAAATATGGAGATTTGGATTTTTTTTACTATATCTCTTTGCCCCGCTTTATTTGGTCTTTGTCTCTTTCTACTTTTTCTTTTTTTGGGCTAGAACGCTTTTAACTATATATGTCTTTATCCAAAGCTCAAATTGGATGGGTTTTAACTAGATGGGTGTCGGATAATTTTATGACAGATCGAATTAAATAGTTCGATTATGAGTTATGTGTTTATCTTTTTCACATATAAGTATGTGTGGGGATCGAATTTTATTGTGTGAGAGATATAGACACTAAAATCATTGAACCCGATCGAACATATATTTTTCCATTGGAGTCGAGCTTGTAGATTAATTGAGGCATATTTAATTTGGTTTCGGAAAATTCTAAGATGGACCAGGTCCATTAAAGCCGATTTATCTAACACCGTTGAATGAAGTTGATTTGAATGTTTTTCATTGTCCTGTCCTTTCATCTAATGTTGTTTGATGCACCGGCTTTCATTGGAACTTTCTTTCCAAATCGATAGGTTGCTAGGGCTTTAGCCCAGGAACCGGATGCCCATTTAATAGAAGAAGTTGTTCAACTTTTCTTTCGTTTAGTTTGAACCGCCCGATTGGAATAACAAAGGAAAGGAAAACTAGGAGATGACTATGACTCTGAATCGATCCGACTCTTGTACAAGTTGTACCCCGGACTAGGTTCGGATATTTTATCATTTTTAATAGCATGTGTTTAATTTGTTTTGCCATGATGAGTATCATATTTTATTTTTAAGAGAAACAATCAATTATTAATATATCAATTGAAATTAATAATTCCAAACTATGTGATGCTATGAAGCTCATCTTTCTAAGTAACTCAATCTTACCAGTTGAACAAGACCGATAATATAGTGAATATCTTGTACATGAAAAAATCGGATCCAGAGTTTCCAATAAGAGCTGTTAATATATTTAACATTGCGTAGTTTTTATTGTATTTTGTATCTAATAGATACTAAATTATGGTCATTAATAAATATTGTAATATTATTATTGGTCAAAAAAAAGTTCATTATTCTTATATTCATAAAGAGAAATTAACCAATCTTATACTCAAGTAAGATTCATGCACTTAATAATGCTATTATGAGTGAAGTGATTAACCAGCTCACTTATATCTTTGACAAAAAGATAGTTATATTATTTAATAAATCATGTATTTCGCCATTAATGAAGGGTTTTAAATAGTTATATACTTTGAGTGTCTTACTTGGTTAAGGTACCAACTAGCAAATATACAAATCACACATATACAAGGCTGGCAATATCCAAAGTTGTTGGTGTACCTTTCCTTACTGAATTATTGTTAAATAAATAGGAATAATAATAATAATGGGACATATCAATTAGACATTATTCTATTTTTTTCATTATCAAAGATTATTGGTTGGGGTTTCTTGTTGCCATGCACATGCTTCTCATATCGCCTTTCTTTGTCACTATAAAGTGCAATATAATCGACAACAATTGGACGTGCAATTTGTCCTCTCCTTACATGCTCTTTTACGTCCATGTTAGATTAATCTACACCAATTTAGATCTAGATTTGTACAAACTTTTCAAAAGATAAAGTTAGTTCATAAATATTTTGGTGGAGAGTATATAATTAGAGGTTTTTACTGTATTTATAGAGATTTTTATGGTACATATCTTTAAAAGGTACGTGACTCAGTACGATAAATTCACGTGGATATGAACTATGGTCTTGGTTCAGGTCGAAAAGTCGGGTCCTTGGAAAGGGTCGACCCCATCAAGATATATAAAACACATGGATAGAACTTTTTGTTTAGTTTAATGATCTTTATATTATCCATAAATCTTTTAGTAAGTAATTTAATTTTTTTTTTTTGAAGAGAAAGCGGTGTATATTTTAATACTCAGAGAGAGAAATGTCAGAAGACAAAGTAGAGATGGCGAGAGCTGGGATTTCAGGGACAGGCCCCTGAGCCCCTAGAACAGCTCTAGCGATAAAATGAGCAACAGAATTACCCGAACGTTTTACAAAAGAGCAACTAAACAAAGAAAAAGAAAGTGATAAGCGTAAAATATCAGACACAAGGTTGCCTATGGGTGATAACTCAATTGATCCAGCTATAGCTTTGGAGATGATCGATAAACAATCTCCTTCCAATACAACTGCTGGCCATCCCTCCCTAGACGCAAGAAGTAATCCTTCCACCAAAGCCAGAGCTTCAATATAATCCGGCAAAGGAGCAAAATTCAGAAATTTACCCGTCCAACCCACACACGAACCACGCCAGTCCCTAATAACCACACCCACCGCTGCCAACCCTCTATGCACATCAGCCGCCCCATCAACGTTAATTTTCATGATCCCGAATTCCGGAGGCTGCCATTTAGCTTTTTGCAGCGAAAGAGATCGAATTGGGAGGATCGTCGTAACTTCCCTGAAAGCTCCGATAAAACGATGAACCGAGTTGATGATGTTAAAAGAAGAAGAAGTCGAGTTATCCATGAGGGTTGAGTTACGGTTATACGATGAGAACCAAAGCGTTACTAGTACTTGACAAAACTCCTCCCCGGATAACCTGCGGCGTAGCCCTCGGAGCCAAGCTTCCCCATACCCTATCCATGAGTAAATTTCCTGCCAGGGGATGTTTGACAATGCCCAAACTTGTCTAGAAAAGGAGCAACCCAAGACCACATGATATTCATCCTCTGTCTCGCTAGCACACAACGGGCAGGAGCCTAAGACTTCGACACACCGTTTGACAAGATTTGCACCAAGTGGCAGTGCATTTTTGCAGAATTTCCATGCATGCAGTCGGACTTTGGGCGGAACCCTCGCTTTCCATAAAAAATCCCAAAAACCTCGTTTCGGCCCCACCAAAACCGAGGGCGAGCTAGGAGCGAACCGTCGAGCTGTATCCCGTGCTAAATGATATGCTGAACGGACAGAAAATTGACCCGTCTTAGTGTAGTGCCACATGATAGAGTCCGGGTTATGTCTCGATCCTAGGGGAATAGAGAGGATACTCGCGGCATCTTCAGGCTGAAAAATCTCGCGAACACGTACCGTATCCCACAAACCTGTTGCGTTGTCAAACAGTTGATTAACCCGAGCGTCCAATGGTAAAGTATTTGGTTGTGTAGTGACTATAAAGGCCAGTGGACTGGGTAACCATTTAGATGACCAAATTCGAACATGGGACCCCGAACCAACTCTCCACCGAACCCCCGCAAACACCAAATTTCGTGTTTCCCAAATCCCTCTCCATGTGAGCGATGGCTTGTGGCCAAGTTCTGCTTCAAAAAGAGATGAGCTATTAAAGTACTTAGCACGAAAGATCCGACTAACTAGACAGTTTGGCTTTGTCAAAATCCTCCAAGCCTGTTTAGCTAGCATAGCCAAATTGAAAGCCTTGATTTCTCTAAAACCCAAGCCACCCTCATCCTTACTCTGACAGAGTTTACTCCAAGCTATCCAGTGAATTTTCCTCGTTTGTCTGTTATGCCACCAGAAGTTCGCCATATCAGATTCAATCTCAGACAATAACGAGTCAGGGAGCTTGAAACAACTCATACTATACGTGGGAATAGCTTGTAATACTGCTTTAATAAGAATTTCCTTTCCCGCCTGAGATAGGAAATTAGAGTTCCACCCGTTAATACGAGCCCGAATTCTGTCTCGAATGGAAGCAAAAATTTCCTTCTTTAATTTGCCAATAACTGACGGAAGACCCAGGTATTTGTCATGCTTATCCAACACTTGGACCCCTAGTATCCCGGCTAACTCCGTGCGAGAATCCAGCGGAACGTTCTTACTAAAAACCAATCCCGACTTCTCAAGATTCACCTGTTGCCCAGATGCCACTTCATACTTTGACAGGATATTTTTGATGCAAAGAAACGTAGAAGTCGACGCCTGCATATATATCAAGGTGTCATCAGCAAACAAGTGAGACACCCGAGGGGCATGTCTTGCAATTGCCACTCCTTTGATTTCCCCCCTGTTTTCTGCAACTTGAATCAAACAACTCAGAACCTCGGCAACCAATAAGAATAGATAAGGCGACAAAGGATCACCTTGACGGATTCCCCTTTGAGGTCGAATGTATCCAAATTGGTTACCGGTAAGCATAAAAGAATAAGACACTGAGTTGACACAAGACATGATAAGGTCAATAAAATCCCTCCCAAACCCTAACCTTACCAAAATTTTCTCGATAAAAATCCACTCCACTCTGTCGTAGGCCTTACTCATATCCAATTTAAGTGCGACATGCCCTTCCTTGCCCCACGATTTGTTCTTAAGGTAATGATTAATCTCAAAAGAAACAAGGACATTATCGGAAATGAAACGACCCGGAACAAAAGCAGACTGAGATTCAGAGATAATATTTTCAAGGATTGGTTTAAGACGATTAGCTATCACTTTAGAAGCAATTTTATAAACAATGTTGCACAAGCTGATAGGACGAAAATGGGAGGCAACTTCGGGATCGTCTCTCTTAGGAATAAGCACAATATGTGTAAAATTCAGCTTATGAAGAAAAGATTTTTTGTTAAGCATATCGAGAACACAAGCAGTAACATCTACCCCTATAACATGCCAAAATTTTTGGTAAAAAATCGGGGACATGCCATCAGGGCCCGGGGATTTAAGGGGATGCATAGAAGATAAAGCTCGAATTACCTCATCACCAGAGTATTCGCAGTTTAGGGATTCATTCATAGCTGGTGTAACCCTTGGTAGCACATCTGCGAGTACTTCATCCAAGTCTGAAGATGACGGCTGTATGGAGGTAAAAATATCCCTAAAATAGCCTGTGATAATGTTTTGGACAATGTCTGGCTTAACCTGCCACTCCCCTATCTCATCCCTAAGTCTCGAGATATTATTATGACGTCGACGCTCAGAAGCACAATTATGAAAATATTTTGTGTTACGATCACCATCTTTCATCCACAAAGCCCGACTTCTTTGGTGCCAGGAAGTTTCCTCACTAGCTTTTAACTCCTCAAGCTCTTTTCGTAGAGTAGATTCACGGCCCTTAGATTCAGCGGTGATCTCTCCCGAGCAAAGTTCAAGGATTTCCTCTTCTATCAATTTAATCCTACGACTCGTATCCCCTATGGAAACACGACTCCACTGGAGAAGACCGACCCTACAATTCTTAATATTGTTCCAAACGAGATCTATGGGGTCATCATTAGAAGTCGAAGACCAATAGTCCCGAATCACTCGCTCGCAATCTGAGGATCTGAGCCAAACAGATTCGAAGCGGAAAGTACGTTTTTTACGACTAGGCAGAGACTTGACCGGGGGTTTAAGCTGGATAAGAATAGGACGGTGATCAGAAGCAATGGTACTCAGATTTGTAACACGAGTGTTAGGAAATAAATTAATCCACCCCGAATTACCACAAGCCCGATCGAGTCGCAGGCGAACAGTACGCGGGTGAATCCATTTGTTAGACCAAGTCAGTTTTGGTCCAGTGAAGCCCAAATCATGAAGATCACAGTTATCAAGGGCATCCTGGAACGCACGAATTTGCCAAAGAGGCCGGGGAAGGGTGGCATCCTTTTCGTCCTGGCTAAGGATTTCGTTGAAATCACCTGCCACGAGCCAAGGAGAGAACAAATTTTGGCTGAGGCGCTTGAGAAGCGTCCATGAATCTTTACGCTTGACGCTATCAGGGTCACCGTAGAAACCCGTGAACCGCCAAGAGTCCGATCCTGGACCCGGGTAAACACGAACATCAATATGAGATTTCGAGTACGACTGGAGGATAACATCGACATTTTTAGACCAAAGGAGACCAAGACCACCCCCCTTCCCGACCGACTCAACACAAAAGTCAAACATATTAGTACGAGATTTCAGACGATCAAATGCAGATGATTTACACTTAGTCTCCGAAAGAAAGATAATCGAGGGGTTGTGGATAAGGATAAGTTCCACAAGAAAATGAACTGCCCCGGACCCCCCCAATCCTTGGCAGTTCCAAGCAATAAGATTCATTGATTGCGGCGGGACTGCTTCGCAGTCGCCGCCGAATCCTCATCCAAAGCAAAGATGGTAGCAGAGCAGTTCCTAACTTGAGCAAACTCTGAAACCGGAATGTCAGTTAAACGAAGGGTTTGGTTGTTAATAATGAGAGGTGGGGAAATCTTTTGACGCTTATTTTTTCTAATTTTACGATTGACTGAAAGAGACTTAGGTACTTTAGGGGGAGTTAAACTAATTTGGAGAGGGATGTTGATTAGCATTGGAGATGGGAGTGGGTTGATGTGAATGATATTATGAACAGAATGTGTAGGAAAGTGCATGGGAGACGTGGGTTGCATGGGAAGAGAGTGTGGGGGCATACAGCTAATATTATCACTCAAAGCAGGATATGCACGGTCACATTTGTGTTGGGAAATAACTATAGGGGAAGAGATCTCAATCAGACGGGAGGATGAGACCGGGTTCGGTAATTGAGGTGATATACTAGCCGGATTAGTTGTAGAGTTAGACTTTGCATGTGGGGAAAGATTAGAACCAGGGGGCGGGTTAACAGGGAGAGAATTCGAAACAATCGTCCCTAATGGAGAAGACGTTGCCTGGCCAATTAAATTAAGGTTTTCACCTGCAAGATCATCGTCCGATTCGTCTACCAACCTGAGTTGGCAGCGAGATCGGGATCCTCTCTGATTTTCAGGGGCCCGTGAAGGGATGCTGACGTCATGATCCACAGAGTTATGATGAATGTGAGGAGGGCGGTAAAGAGGGCTCGAAGAGTGGGATTGAATATTCGTTTGATTTCCAACCGGAGTTTTCCAGCTACTAGAGTGACCCTCACGATGGGAAGAGTCAATGGCTGGTTGAGGCTCCCCAAAACCGAAATGCAAAGATCCCGACGGGTTAGCACGACGATTAGAGGCCCTTAGCCAGGGTCCGAAAGGGGTATGATCACCCGGGTGAACAAAAGATTGATTATACCGAATTTCACAGCGGTCTTCGATATGACCGATCACACCACATAGATAACAGAAGTTGGGAAGTTTTTCATAGGAGAAAGACAATTTAACCTCTCAATAACTGGAATCTGTCTCTCTCTCCATGGAAATTTAGGACTTCTGTATTTCTAGATTTTGCTTCTCCTTTCCTTTGATTTTGTTCTTGAGCGATTTGTACGTGTCGAATGTGCCAAAATAAAATTTACTGTTCTCACAAGGATTTGTAGTACTTGTAAGTCCAGGTCGAACCCTAGAGATTGGTTGATCAAAATAATATTCAATGGGGGGGGGGGGGTGTTGTTTGGATGAATTCAATGACTAAAAAAAAACAGGAACTAAATAGGAATTTCAATAAACGTAAAATATCGATTCAAGGATAATTCGTTCTTTAATTCAAGTCGATCATAAACACCTATAATACTATCTATTCTTCGATTACTTAGCAAAGAACCTAAATAACCAGCTATTTAGATCCTTATTGACTTCCTTATATCATTAACCAAAGCCCAGCACCCGGTTAAATTCTTATTATCAACTGAATCGGTATTAAGCAATCCTAATCATGTCAATAATAGCATAATGAATTAGAAGCGACTAAAGATAAACAATAGTTTAAGCAAGCGCCAACTATTTAATTTACACTAATGTTTCCCTCGAGTAATCAATGAAAACTGGGATCACAATCTTGAAAACTCAATTGCTACGAGCACAAATCAAGCATAACAATTACGGATTATGAAGTTTTGTTAGCAATAGATTGTAATAGATAATCAACTAATATGCATCTTAGATTATCATCTACACAACCATGAACATTAATAATAAGAAACAAAAGATAATCAACCCGTAGATAGATCATGAAGCTCCGTGTCTCACAACATATGAATTAAATTGAACTACCTTGAATCGAAAGAGAAATTTAGCTATTCATTAATAAAAGTACAATAGTTGATATAGTATTTTTCTTAACTCTCTTCTCTCTTTTTTAGCTCTAAGAATGTGCTATATTTATAGAGAATAGGCTTCCTTCATAAGAATTTTAAGTTGTCTTCTCTTTGAAATCAATTTGAAGTTGTCTTCTCTTAGAAATCAATTTGAAGTTGTCTTCTCTTAGAGATCATTTTGAAGTTGCCTTCTCTAGCCGCCAGATTTTAATGCAGGAATTAGAACACTGATTTGGACTATTTGCAGTCCGAATTTGACTTTGCCTCCTCTTAGAAAGTTGTAGATATGCATGTTGGCTATCCAATTCAGCTGGTTTTGTCCAAATACAATGCATGTACCGCCAGATATGAATTTTCTACCAAAGTGGTGCAGTCCAGCCCGCAACAGAAACAGCTGTGAGTTCTTGAGTGTATTTGAGCCTTATCCCATCCTAATTCGGTTTAGTATTCTTCATATGAATTATGGAGATTTTCATTTGATTTCTAACCATATAAAAATCACTAACACAAGAGGTGTTTAGCTCCAGATAGGATTGTAATTCCATTGTCGCGCCGAATTGCCCAATTTGATTGAAAATGATTAATTCAATTTAAAACCTACCCAATTCATAAAATAAGATAAGATTAGTTCAAATGGGTGTATAATCACAATAAAATGCTAAATATAAAGGGAATTAAATATATAAATATTGCACTCATCAGCGATATACGAGAGTTGGTTCTCTTGGAGCTTAATCACATCTACCTGACGAGGACTTACAATAAGCCAAGTTCCTTGCTGCGTTTTCGGTCCGACCTGCCCTCGTCTGATTCTTCCTGCTGCAACTTCGTTTTTTGTTTGCTGCCTTCTTAGTTATTCTCTCTTATGTTTCCTTTTGGTGTCTTTTTTTTTTTTAATATTCTGGTGTTTTGTCCTCGTTTTTCAGGTGTTCGTGGCCTTAGGATTTCGTTCAGAACCAGTGGATACCCTCGGTTTTGCTCCTTAGTTTGTTCTTCACCAGAGTTCTGATTAGTGTAGCTCTATGGATGCTGAAATATCCCGTATGGCCCGTGATTTTACGTTGACCGACAGAGAGGCTACCAAGGTGAGTATTCCGGCAGATAGTTGTCGTCCGGGAGAGGGCTACAACCCTAGGATCCTTGTGGGACGCATTACTACAGACCGTCGGATCAATTTTCCTGCCTTTAAGGATACGGTCATAGGCTCGTTTAGACCAAGGCGGGGAATGGAGGTATCACGCCTTGGAAATTCCAGGTTTTTGCTTGCTTTCAACCACAGTGTCGATCTAGATCGAGTCTTAGAGAGTGGTCCATGGAATTTTGATAATGATATGATTATTCTAAAAAAATTGAATGAATTTGATGACCCACAATCTGTCAACTTAGATTGGAATGATATCTTCGTTCGAGTGTCAGGGCTTCCTTTGGGTCTAATGAATCATAATGTGGCTCAAATTATTGGTAATCGCATGGGTATCTTTGTCGATATGGAATTGTCTAAAAGTGGGTTTTTTTGGGATTCGACTCTTCGTCTTACGTATTAACGTGACCAAACCCCTCCTAGTAAGTAATTTAATGATTATATCATCTGGGCTTCATAGTTACTTTGTACTTAAATTTGTAAGAGATTTAAATGTTCTAATCAAACCAAATATCATATAGAATTTTTCCGTAACTCTCTCGCACACTCGAAACAACTATTGATTTTGTTAAGTGATTTTCAGGGGTTTTAAGACTCCAAATTTGTAGTTTAAGTATAATTATCATAGTATAATAGATATATCTAAAGTGGATTCCATCATATTAACGTTTATACAACTATCACGAGATTTGTAATCAAAAGATCACAAGAATATTCCTTATTGCTTTATGCAGTTAATGTTTGCCCTTATCAAAAAAAATGTAGTTTATGTTTGTACAAATAACTCAGAATTGAAGTAGCTATTACTTCATTGGTAATAAATTTTTTTGGTCAAGTTGCTAAATGGTCCATATCTTTATTTGTAAATATCATGTGGGAGTGTGTTCAAAATTGATGGACGTTAAATATGGGATGTCAACACTAACCGTACATAAGCATGTGTGGTTATTGGTCAAACATTACACAAACTCAGTCCAAAAACTTCAGACAAAAATGAATCTAATGCCTGATTTTGTTATATATATACACATATATATATATATATATATATGGATGCATGTGAGTCATTATTACAGTGACTAGTCACATACACAGCCAATGAAAACTGAAAAGGTTCGACGTACTCGGCCCACTAGGATTTTTGGGGAAAATTATACGGTGGACCAAATCTATTGGAGTCGGTTCACTTAATATCACGAATGCAGGTGAATAACGGTTTTTTCTTGTTTTTACTATTATGTCCATGCATTCGATGATGTTTAGTGCACCAACTTCATTGGATCTGGTGCACATTAGAATCCGATTTTTGGACTCATGAGATGCAATGGAGCTTGAAAATCTAATCATGTAAATTGCTATACTAATTATTTAAGTACACTTTTGTGACATTAGTAATTTAAGTGCATTAACTATTCAATATTCAAGAATTGAAGACAAACTTTGTTGAAAAATTGGTGGAAAATTTGCACATGTCGAAGACAAGATTTCTTTAATTTAGAAATTTCCAATTTTGAAGAGTAATTTATCACGTGATAACAATATATGCCACATTGCATAACTACATGACTAATATTGCAAACTTTATGATATGAAAACTTGTTATTTTAATTTTGCAAGTTAAACAAAGTGACAATTTTAGTTCTGCAAATTAGTGGAACCATTATTTCGCTTTTCACTTGCATAAAAATGTGTTATTTTACCTTCAAAATTGAATACTTTTCAAACCAGATGGACACAGGTCGACACATGCCGCTTTAGGTCATCTTTATTTTTGGCAAAAGTTGCCTTAAATTACAAAAAAAAAAAAAGGCGTCTTTAAATTAAGTTGTCACCCACAATATATATACACGGGCACATGGCTAGTTTTGTGAACCTCTCTTTCTTAAATATAGTACTAAGTTTGCAATTTTCCGCAACTTATTTTGGTATAATTTGAGTGATGTTGTAACCCTTTTTTTTTGTGATAAATATAACTTATTACATTATGTTTGATAAGTCAGTATTTCAATACTTATTTTTTTTATTATTATTATTATTATTATTATTCCTCTGATCCAAAAAATTGAAAATTATACATGTAAGTTGAATGACATTAATCCACATTTTTTTTAACAAATATTAATCCAAATTTTCATGTATGGAATGATACATAAACTTATTTGGTTCAACTTGGTACATATATGCATATACATTGGCCTTTGAATATATATATATATATCTGCGGCGGAGTGTAGGCAACTTGGTCCTTGAACATATGCGTCCAACATCATGTGATTGGTCTGGATACCAAAAGACAGGTACATTTTTACCTTAGATCTTTTTAGTATCCAATGAGTACTAGAACTATCCTGGGTGAAATCAGAATTAGGAAATCATGTGTACCATCACAAAATTTATTGCATATTCTCATAAATATGACAGTACAGGCACGTTGCCTACCATTTATGTACATTTTATTAATTCATTTCTACTTCAGCCTTTAATAAATCCATCCATGCTTCTATTTTTTATTTTTGTTTTTATTTTTTATTTTTTGGGTTTGGGGTGGGGGGGGGGGGGGTGTAATTAGTACATCCAAGCTTATTTTAATTTATTTTATTATAAGCTGGCATCATTTATTTATATATATTGTCCAAGGGTTCTGACCTGTTTATTGCTTGGGTTAGTATTTAAATGATTTTGACTTTTAATTGATTCAACATGGCAACTGGTTGAGTAATATTAATTGATTAAAAGAAGTTAAACTTAGATTGAGCATTTCTTCTTTCGTTTTCTTTTTACCTTCTTTTCAGGAAAAAAAAAAGAGCTCATTGGGTATCGGATATGATTGTAAAAAAAAAAATCAGATTAATTTGTTCCAAGATTATGTTTTTTTAACTAAACGTGTATTTGTTTGTGGTGTTGAGAGTTTTTCTAAGAAAAGATATATCAGATAAACTATCACCATTACGTATTATTTCTAAAAGTCTCACATCCAAACACATATTACTCAAAACTCTTATATCTCCAAAAGACATTTATTTTTTCTCACTTTCGTCTACAAAATGATAAACGCCAATTAGTATATATATGATTTATCTCGGATTTCGTTGGATCAACCCAATGTAATTCCACGACCCAAATGGGTCGACCCAAAACCTATTAAATGAGATTATAGACTGGACTTGATTAAGTCAAGTTGTCTACATATCTAATTAAATAGAATCAAGTCTAAAGGTAATTCAAATGAGATTTGAATGTATTCATGTTTACTTCGTAGAAAACGAGGTTAACTATAACTAAAGTGAATACTAGATACGAAGTAAAACGAGAGAATTTGTGAGAGAAATAAAAGTTAATTTCTCATATATGAGTAGGAGGTGGTATTTATAGTAAGGATTGGCTACTATTCATGACTTGACAGCTAGGCCAGCTGCACTTGGCCACGTGTCGCTTCTCTAGTTGACCTATACTATTTGAGTCGCGGGTCGGATTGGGTTCGGATCCGACCCGGTCTATTTTCGTCTTTTGCTTCGTAGGACGGATTTTTCCTATATATATATATATTGTTTTTTTAATGAGAAGAGAGGATGGATTGCAGGCTGAAGGGCAAAAAATAGAAAATGAAAGAAGTCCAAACAACGCATTTCAAAAACTTGTTAAAAATTCAGGAGATTTGATGACATATTTGATGCAGATAGAACATGGTGCAGTAAATTTTACCAATTTGACTAGTATGTATATAGTATTGTTGATAGCATATGCAAGAGCAGTATTAAACAATCAAGTGGATCATATTATATAATATAAAGTAATATAATAATAGTAGGAAGACATACGAGACAGATGAGCAAACAGATCTTACGGAGATGGGAAAAATTGCAGATATTGTCCTCTTCTAAATACTTTAATCCACCAAATTATTTTCCTTCCTGTTAAGTTTCCATCAGGCAGGAAGCACCCCTTTTCCATCTGTACTTGTATTAAATTAAAACTTTCCTTCACGCCAGAGATAAAATAAAACAAGGGCTTCATTTGGAAGTAAATGACAATTGACAGCAAATTTTACTCTCTTTAAATTATTGGATATTTGCAAGATTAAGAAGGATTTTCTGTTCAAAGGGAGTGTACTTTGTAGCCAAGGATGCAAGGATACATTATCATTGGCAATTTAGAGCATTGGAGGGGGAGTTTTTTTTTTATTATTATTATTATTAGAGAAACGATCAATTAAGGCATTCGTTATATCAAGATAATGTTGGATAGGCCCGTTCATATGAAGCCTCATAATATATGATACTATTTGGACCTTAAAAAGGCCACTCAGGAGTACGTCTTAACGGTCTCTTCCTCATTGATCGGCCCCTAGAGACCTCTTAGAGATCGTAATAAGGCAAAAGGGGAACGAATAGAGAAAAGCAACGTGACAGAGGTTGTGAGACCTCTTAAGTTGTCACATGCAATGAACATGCTCACTTACAGTAGTCGTAAAGAGGTATTAAGTGGTCACATGTACTGAACCTGCTCAATTACAGGGGTCGTGAAGAGGTCTTAGGTGGTTACATACATTGAGTGTTAGGAATCAACGCGCATAAACGAAATTAAAAGCAAGAATCAAAGCGAGAAAAACGACGAGACAACGATTTACGTGGTTCGGCCAATAATGCCTACGTCCACGGACTTATGCTAGAGAGATTTCATTTCTTTATCTGAGATGCAATTACAAGGGATAGAGAGCGTGTATATTAATTTGTTTGTACACCTCTCTCACACTCTCATTACATAGCAACATGGGAGATATATATAGGCAAAGAAGAAGTCCAAAACGCGTCGAGTCATCAAAGACGCGTGCATAGGTATCGAAAACGCGTCCAGGCCATTCTGCCGTTTTGTGCCGCGGTCCAAGTCTTGATGCCGCGGCACGGCGCCGCGGCACTCCTCTGATGCCGCGGCATGCTTGTCCAGAATCCGAAATCAGCCCGTTTCCACCGTCTTCTTCTTCTTTTGATCCATTTGATTTGTCTCCACACTTTATCCCATCAATCTCCCACTTGGAGACCAAACTCAAAGTTGAAAACACAATCCCTTCATCCCGATCATTCAATATATCTTCCATTTGTCCCTTCACTTTTCCCAAGTGAACCTCAATCTAGTCGTCACATCCCCAATCCCATTGGAGATCAAATCCGTCCCTAGTGCTCCCACTTGACAGATTCACATTGTGAACGATGTTCCCCTTCTTTGACCTCCGCCACTACCTTATTCTTTTGGTGATCAGTCAACTCCTGAATAGCAGTGACTTATCCATCTCGGTCCGACTGACCTCGGATATAGGTTACTCCCAAGACCCGGAACATGTCTCACAACCCCGCAACTTTCGTTGCCATCCTCCTCACAAGAGGATAACCACCTTGGTCAACCTGTCTCTCGACATCCTTACACCATGGATTTTTCCGCTTTGGTCAACCTGTCTTGCGACACCCTTACACCAAAGACTTTCATTGACTATCTCGGATCTTCCAACATATCTGCTCCTTGCCAACTGCATGAGCTATGTCTTGATCCATCCGTCAATACTTTGGTTTTTCAATGGCAACTCGGATCCCCCACATATCTGCTTAATGCTCCCACTACACAAGCTATGTCCGATCTATCCGCCAACAAAACCCCAGCTCCGCGAATCTGCCTATCTCGGCTTCGCGTTCTGCCCCAGCTCAGCGAATCTGCCTAACCCGGCTTTTCGCATCTTGCCCCCGCTCAGCGAATCTGCCTAACCCGGCTTTTCGCATCTTGCCCCGACTCAGCGAATCTGCCTAACCCGGCTTTTCACATCTTGCCCCCGCTCAGCGAATCTGCCTAACTCGGCTTCGCATCTTGCCCCAACTCAGCGAATCTGCCTAACCCGGCTTCTCGCATCTTGCCTCCGACTCAGCGAATCTGCCTAACCCGGCTTTTCGCATCTTGCCCCAGCTCAGCGAATCTGCCTGATTCGGCTTCGCGTTCTGCCCCGACTCAGCGAATCTGCCTAACCCGGCTTCGCATCTTGCCCCGACTCAGCGAATCTGCCTAACCCGGCTTCGCATTTTGCCCCGACTCAGCGAATCTGCCTAACCCGGCTTTCCGCATCTTGCCCCAGCTCAGCGAATCTGCCTAACCCGGCTTTTCGCATCTTGCCCCAACTCAGCGAATCTGCCTAACTCGGCTTTTCGCATCTTGCCCCCATGACTTCCGGTTCCACTGTCAACCCCTCTTAGCCCCGTTTTCTGCCTTCATGGATTATCCACGTGGTCATGCCTCCGTAATTCCGCCTCTCCGGTCCCCGACTTGCTCGTTCTTCCGCCTTCTTGACAACACGAGTCTGCCCCTTGACCTCCGGCTATATGAATCTACTCATGGCTCCGTAACTCCGCCTCTCCGGTCCCCGGCTTGCTCGTTCTTCCGCCTTCTTGACAACACGAGTCTGCCCCTTGACCTCCGGCTATACGAATCTGCTCATGGCTCCGTAACTCCGCCTCTCCGGTCCCCGGCTTGCTCGTTCTTTCGCCTTCTTGACAACACGAGTCTGCCCCTTGACCTCCGGCTATACGGATCTGCCCCCGGCACTGCAACTGCTCCCACTGGCTTCATGTCTACCTAACCCGACAACATAAACCTGCTCTCGCTGCTGCGTCTCTGCCTCTGCATCTGGCACCACGATTTTTCAACGTTTTCTCGTTAACGTTCAACGGGATAACCCCCAGAACTTGCAGCATCTCCTACAACTCTCAGTCTGCATCTGTCACCTTTTCAGGCTTTTTCCCCGACTCTTACTTTACCATCTTCATACACCATTGATTCGCCCACGGATCGCTGTAACCCGTGCTCTGATACCAGTTGTTAGGAATCAACGCGCATAAACGAAATTAAAAGCAAGAATCAAAGCGAGAAAAACGACGAGACAACGATTTACGTGGTTCGGCCAATAATGCCTACGTCCACGGACTTATGCTAGAGAGATTTCATTTCTTTATCTGAGATGCAATTACAAGGGGTAGAGAGCGTATATATTAATTTGTTTGTACACCTCTCTCACACTCTCATTACATAGCAACATGGGAGATATATATAGGCAAAGAAGAAGTCCAAAACGCGTCCATAACGCGTCGAGTCATCAAAGACGCGTGCATAGGTGTCGAAAACGCGTCCAGGCCATTCTGCTGTTTTGTGCCGCGGTCCAAGTCTTGATGCCGCGGCACGGCGCCGCGGCACTCCTCTGATGCCGCGGTCCTGTGCCGCGGCATGCTTTCCTGATGCCGCGGCATGCTTGTCCAGAATCCGAAATCAGCCCGTTTCCACCGTCTTCTTCTTCTTTTGATCCATTTGATTTGCCTCCACACTTTATCCCATCATTGAGCACATTGAACCTGCTCAATTACAGAGGTCGTGAAGAGGTCTTAAGTGGTTACATATATTGAACTTGCTCAATTCCAGATGTCATGAGAGCTTTTAAGTGGTCGTTTGCCCAATCACAAAGGTCGTAAGTAATCGTTTGCCATGAATCTCCCCAATCCACTTGGGCAAGTTGAGTAAAACTCCACCCTATAAATAATGGAGGAAGTAAAGGTTGAAACACACCTTTAGCACAAGGGAAAAACAACGGAGGGGCGAGAGAAGAGAGAAATTAGAGAGAGACCACTGATCAACAAAATATACGAGAGAAATATTTTTCTTTTGTTAGTCCAAATTTATTAACTCGACCATTTTGTGATCCAAGAGTTACTCTCTTGATTTTTTTAATTTTTTTTTTTCGGTTATCCCCTATTTCGTGTAAGGAGGAATTGTGTATGCCCAGTATGATATAGCTAGGGGTGTAAACGAACCGAGTTGAACCGAACGAGATGTTGTTCAAGCTTGTTTGAAATACAATCAAGCTTCAAAGTTTGTGTTTGAGCTTGTTTGATTAATAATCGAGCCGAGCTCAAACGAGATTAATCGAGCCGAACACGAGTCGAGCTCGAGTAGTTTGATTTTTTTGTACATATTTTTATTATTTTTTACTAATCAAGCCGAGTTTGAGCCGAGCTTCAAAACTTATCAAACACAAAAAGTTGTTTAAGTTTAGTTAGATAAGTTAACGAACCGAGCTCAAACGAGCTTTTAACGATCGAGCTCGAATCAAGTATCGAATAATTTGGTTCATCTTTCACCCTTAGATATAGCAGAAGATTTCGACTACAGTCCCATAATTCATTCCATTTTGAGTTTTTCACTTAAAAACTTGTGCCTCTGTATTTCTCTCTCTTAAAATTTCTTTGGTTTCATCCCATTTTTATCCAGCTGAGCAAAGGAAAACATTTTTTCACTTCCATTGCGCCGATGTCATTTAGTTCTTTTCACTCTTTCCTCAACAAGTGAATATATAATTTGTCTGTCGATTTAAATATATATTATATTATATAAAGTAATATCTACGTCCGAGCTTAGGCTGGGCCAGTCCCAGGGCCCATGGGTCGGGTTTAGAAATAGGAGCCCATCTAGGCCCAAACCATTAGAATAGCCCAGCTCAGCCCACTATGAACATCAACTTGGGTTGGCGCCAGGCTATAGCGGGCTGTGCCAGCAGGTTCGTGGGCTAGGTCATGCCATTTGACACCTTAAGCAGGAAGTACGTATTGTCTCCAGATTACAAACCTGAAATTCGCAGCTTGTAAAGCTTCACATTTGTAACATGCTCCTATTTCAAACGAATGAAAGTAAAAACTTCTTTAAGACATTTATGGTTTATTTCTTCATAAATGAAGAATTAATTTCAAATCAACAAGCTTCTTACCATGCCAAGCACCTCACCCTCAGGATTACTTTATTGAGATTATTAACCAAAGAGTGGTATAAATAGCCTTAAAATTTCAGGAAAGAATCGATATCCTGATCATGATAAAGGTTTTCGGCATGTGATGATGGCAAATTTGATTAGACCCTTCTTATATCCTTCAATCATCAATGGCATTGCGAACGCTCCCTTTATCGTCTTCCATCCTGATTAAAAGAAAAGAATCCATGTGAAATATTGTACACAGTGCAAAGTTATTTCAAACATTAGGTTGACAGAGAGCACAGAAATCTGGTTTACCACTTCTTAGCAATGAGGTGATGCCCTTAAATGTCAATGCTGATTTTATTACTGCTGGCCAAAACGGAGCAACATTTTGAGACCAATCTGCAGCCTTAATATCCTGGCAAAACAGTTTCACAAAGCAAATGTAAATCATTGCCAATTAACCAAATACTATGTAATTTATCATGGCAAAGCTGCAACATTTTTTGGAGGGGTTGCAAATTTAATCCTGTAGATTGTTACATTGGCAATTTAACATACTAAGTACGCATTTCTCGCAGATTAAAGATAAATTGCACAGGAATTTGAAAAATTGGTCGGATATATGCATGTGCCTAGCACATACCTTTTTAAATTTCGGAACTTTCAATTATGGAGGGAAAATCATCACGTGCGGACTGAAAATGCCACTTACAATAACGTACAAGACTAAAAGTGCAACTTTGTGCTAGGTGCATTTGTAATTTTAGTTCTGTAAGTTAAGAGAAAGTGGTAGTTGAGCGATAGCATTTTTGGTCCTCACGTGCACATCATGTTATTTTTTCAGTGTCCAAACTTGAAAAGTCCCCAAATTAGAGAGTACATGCCACCAGACCACCTTTTTTCATTTGCAGTGTAATTTGTCTTTAATTGTGAAAAATTAAAAATTACTTTTGTTATTCTCTATCAGAATTTATAAGAGTAATTTTGCTACACTTTTATAATCAGGACGAGTTTTGCAATTTTCTCTAACTGTCAATAGCTTGATTTCCAGTTCGTGCACACTCAAGCATATTGTGGTTAGATTTTAGATTAGCACAAAGTCATTCAACGAACAAAGACGAGATTGCTAGTTACCTCGAGAGAGAGGGATTGAAGTAATTTGACATAGTCAGCAGTAGAGCACCATGCAGGAAGGTAATAAGCATTACATATTTTGTTCAACAAATCTATCTCCTCTTGTCGAAGTGATTCTTCAGAAGGAGAGAGATCTCTATGACACCATGTAACTATAATTATTGTTCCACCGGGAGCGGCCACCCGCACTAACTCGTTAACAAACTGCACGAAAAGAATGGCATCCCATCATATTAATTATTTTAAGAACAGAGATGGAAGATAATAAAATGAAAATACAGAGCCTACAAAGGTGAGGGCAATAGAGAACCTTTGTTTTATCTGGCATGTGTTCTCCACTCTCCATCGACCAAACCAAATCGAATTTTCCATCTGGAAACGGTTGGTTCAATGCATCGGCCACTTGAAACGAAACCTGCTACATCTGATGCTTGTTAGTTCATGTTACACATTGAGCTAAAATCACTTGATGCATCACTTAAAAATCTTTCTCCATGTTTAGCTACGAAATTCAAATAAACAGAGTGCTAATAAGCAGATACCATAAAAAAAAACTCTAATTAGGAAATAGTATATTCGATCTGATTTCAAAGGAGGCATGCAGAATTGGATGTTAGGGGGGGAATATGACGAAAATAGTTTGCTGCAGGAATTACAAACTTGAAAATCGAAATCTCTACTTGCCTTGCCATCTAATCCTTGAGCATCAGCAAGTGCTTGAGCTCTCTGTGCCTGCACAGGGCTCAGTGTAATGCCTTGAGCTTCGGCTCCATATTTTTTGGCCAGGTACCTAGAACTGCCTCCTATACCACATCCTACATCAACAATACTTTTCGGTTTTCGCATCAAATCATCTGCAAAGTTTTCAATTCACCAAAACACTGAGAAATAAATTAATTTATTGAAAATCAAATGTAAACTTGGCAATAATTTACCAGATTTAATAATATCTACCACAGAAGTTCCTTATTGCTGAATTCCCCATACAAGCAAACAGAAAACAGCAATCGAAGAATATAATCTGAACAGATTTTACTTACGGAACTGATAAATTCCGATTAATTACTGAAATAATAATATTTAGTATCACAAACATTCACAAAATTAACGTTCCAAATCGCGATTAAGTATTGTTCTTCTCCAGATTCATTTTATGGATTTACATTAGCTATAATTCTTTTGTATCGACACATTCACCGTAACTAGGTTTTCACAGTATAGATTGCAATACGAACCGGATACGGCGGCGAACCGGAGCGATTCCTCAATCATGCGGATCTGAGCAGAGCGGTGGTCGGAGAGCGAGACATCGGAGTCCGGTTCGTAGAAGCCGTGGTGCATGTGGTCTCCCCATATATCCTCCCATACTCCCGACGACTCGTCGTAGAACTCCGCTATACCTTTCTGCAGTGTCTCCGTCGCCGTCGCCGTCGCCGCCGCCGTTACGCTCATCCTCCGCCGCGCGCCGCTCCTAGTAAAGGTGTTTCGCAAGGACGCAAAAGGAGGTATATTTGTAGTGTTGCAGCCACTCACCAACACTGATTTTGAACCAATAATAAAAGAAGTACTACAAGATAAGGGGCCCACGCCACGAACATGGAGCCTGCCTAACTCGCACGTGCTTCCGACAATCCTACCGCCGCTCATCACCGCGCTTGGAATATTTTAATGCTACAGTTATTGATAAAGTATTGTTGATCTTCGTCGGAAAAGTAGCTATTTGGTGGTGGTGATATACTGATAATATATATATATATATGTATGTATGTATGTATGTATGGTAGTTTAGAAGAATCGTCCGCGATGATTGGAATGGATACACGTGGCTCCTTCTTGTTCGATGAACTGATTGGGAGAGTTTTGAGGAGCATGATATGTGTACGGCACAAATTGGGGAAAAAATCTAGCACTTATGGATTGTTTTTTGTTTTTATTTTTATTTTGTAGAATGCTATTCTGTTAAATATTTTGGGAATATAATGTGTTCAAATCCAAATTTGGTTGGATTAGACTTGAACACAAGAAAATTTTAGTGCACTCTACATGTATTGTACAAAATAAATGATCGATCATAAAAACAGTAATCGAGCTGAAAGTGCACTAAAACTTTCCTAAACATTTATCTAGTCAACTTATAGATACCATCACGTCATTTTCTTGAACTCCCACTCAAAAAGAAAAATTACACAACAAAAGACAGTGGAGCCTAGAGTCCCATTTATACCAATAAATCAATTTACCAATTAAACTCACCCTTGTTAACTTACGGAACAATATGACCATGGCCCTAATGAGTCCCATTTATACTTTTGCCGATGATGCGTTTTGGTCTATTCAAATTTCAGTAATCTTTTTAAAATAAAGGAGAGTATGTTTTAAAATTATATAAATAAATATTTTACATCAAAAAATAAAATTTATATAATACAATTTATCAATTTAAAAATTTTAAAACAAGCTAATTTTGCTATAAAAACTTAGTTGATAATTTCTTAAATTAAGAAATGAAGATTAATATTGTTCAAAAAGTTGTTAATCTTAACTTTTGAGTTTTACGAATGAAACGTTTGTCTAATCGGTTTTTTAGATTGAAAAATATTTTCATGAGTTTTTTGTTATTTTAGGGGATTTTTAGTAATTTTTTATACTTTTTATTACATGTATAAATGTGTAATAAATGGATAAATAATTGTAAAATTCTCTATATTATAACCTCATTTATCATATAATAATTGTGACGATAAATCTTGTCTAAGAAGATTTGGATTGCTTCAGTAGGACTATACCAGATTTGAGATCATATTAAATAAGGAATAGACATCAAAACGACAATAAGATGTGGGTTGGGATGGGTTTTCATTCTTCTCGTAAAGCTCACCATGCTAGTTTGGACGTATCACCTTGATCCTGTAAAAATTATAGTTTATACATTAAATTATTGGATTGTAAATACCTATAGTCATCTCGTATTTATTTTTCTCTCTCAAGCTACAGACAACCTTTTCTTTATATAAAAACCGAAAAAATAAAAATATGCTATGAAAGAACGAGATAGAAGATAATAAACAAGAAAATTACCAGAAAAATAACAACGAACGATGATAGCCGAAGATGCAGAGGTACCAAGATCCGGACGAATCAGCGCGGATGGAGGCTATATAGTGAAAATATGTTCCGTTGAGGAGAATGACAACAACATAGGCGGAAGGGAAGGCCGATTAAACAATAAAAAATTGATAACTAAAAATAAATAAAAATCTGGCAACGGTGGTGGCCGGAATTGAGCAACAGCAGGCGGCTATGGCCTGGAGATAATTTAGGCCTAGAATTTTAGGTTTTTGGCTGATACCATATTAAGGTATAATTCTCCTTAGATTAATAATAAAAAATACAGATGTTTATATAAACTAGTAGAGTGTACGTACGTTGTAGAATACATATTTATATGCTAAAAAATTTCAATATTCAAGTTCTAAATCTAGTCTAGAAATATATAAAAATTTAGAGCATAAGTTACATGAGAATTGACAGATATCAAGATTATATTTATATTAATCATGGAATGACTTTGGCAAGTTGGAGAGGGGGCATCTTTATTATTTGAATGTGAAAAGTTACTCAAATTAATAAGATGAATTTGATTTCTTTACTATCATGATTGGCTTGTATGGTTAATTTTGTTTATGACAAATTCATTAGGGGACCTTTGAGTTTATCGGCAATTTCAGGTGAAGGATTCCAAAAATATATAGAGTTTCAAATATTTTAATGTAGAGTTTCAAATAATTTTTTAATTATTTAAACAAATGTGGTAAATTTAAGTACAAGTAATATTGTAATATCACAATCGGAAGAAACAACTTTCAAAATTCATACTTTTATAATAGTATATAGGTATAGATATGGATATGGATATAGATTACAAGAAATATGAATTAAGGAAATAACCATAAAATAATAATAAGAAACCTAGTCTAATAATTTCTCACTTATATGCTAAACTTTTTTAAACTATTGGCATAAATTTTATTGATTATTTAGTTTTTTTTTTCGCTGGAGTGAATTATTCAATTTGAGTTTTCTACTTGCTTTTTTGTTTGGTAGTTTTCCTTCTGGTTCTTTAGAATCTCTCTAGTATATCCTTGACTTACAGGCTAATCAGAATCATTTATATAATGAGACTCAATGATCAAATAACGATTATATAAATGATTGTGATTATAGTGTTGTAAGCTGTTAAAGATCAGTCTCCGAAATTCTAAGCAAAACAAAGACATTACAAGAATCATATCGCGTAAAATCGGTTAATGACAGTCAAAAGTTACTCACAGATTAAGATAAATAATGCATTCTTCAGACATTTCAGTTTTCACTTGACTAAATAATTTACAAGTGACGAGAATTAGTTTACATTTTACCCCATGAAAACTGCTTAAAATACTTGTTCTATGCTCAAAGTCCAAAAGCCACTCTCTGCACATAATCTGGGCGCCTTTTGCTGGGCATCCGAAGCAACCCTGTAATCTGAAGCTCCATAACTGCCCTGCAAAATTGTGCTCTGTACAATATGGAGTTAAGGACTCCAAAATTTACGACCCAACGACCCACAATGAAATGTCATACATAAATAAATAAACAAAATAAAAAAATTGGAGGATACTGAATTGATGCATCGCTTTTGTTCAGAGTCTCATTAGATTCCTTCCGCTTTTTAGGTGACGGTGATAGTCTCGACCTTTTCTTGGCTTGCAAAGGTGGATGAAAAACAATTGATTTGAAAGAGTGAAACCATTCGTGAAGATTGATGAGATCACCATGTTCTTGAGCCAGGGAGTACCTATGTGAAGAGTAAATGAAGTTAACTTCACCACTCATAGTATAGGGGGTTCGATTCGATCATCATTGAAGTATGATAGGGAAGATTAGCATAAGTTCAACTAATACAATCGTTTTCTAGAGTTAGTATGACATCATAAATTTGTCAGTTGGGGTCCTATTGCATGTTTTTTCCCCTAATATATAATGCAGCACACTTTTATACATGCACAACACATATAGGAATGAATCTCAAGCAACTTTAACACATCCACGGACAGAGCAAGGATTTTGGTTGCGGGGAGCAAATACACAAATTAAAAAAAAGGGAGAAAACTTGGACTTTTTAGGTTTTGGGGCGCAAAATTTTAAAAACTAAAATTTTATAGGGCAAAGAAACTATTTTCCAACAAGAGGGGGGGCGGGGGGGGGGGGGGGCTAACAGACGCCATCGTCTTTTATTCCTTTTAACTTGAGAAGATTTATTTTTCAAACAAATTTGAAAATGTTATTTTCTCATAAGAAATATAAAAATCAAAGGGTTGCCATTGCCCATTCTCGGCCATAGGAAGACATGCTCTACTTACATTATTGAGGTATCATGCATTGATGGAACTGACACACCACCATTGTTGCTGCAGCAAGAACACTTGAGCAATTTCTGGGACTCTAAAAGGTCAGCCTGGATTCTTCTTCTAGGGTCTCCTATCAAAGCCTAACAGGATGAAAACAGAACAGGTTTTATTATTAGCATACACATATTTAGATCAAGGGTTCTCCAGAATACGTAACTGTTTGGAGTTTGTCAACATTATCGAAGAAGACTATTTCATTTAAAGGTACACTTCCAATAGGCTGGACATATTCCCTGATTCACGAGCAAAAAGAAGACATGTTAGAAAGTACACTAACAAAAACATAAAGTAAACGACTAAAATACAGATTAGATCATCCAAATATACAGATACTAAGATATAGCATGTTTTAGAAAAGCATACATCCATTCACTTGAAATATTAAAAAGTGTAGCTCTTTACTGAAACTTATATCACCCAAGACAAAATTAAACTAGATGCATTTGACCTAATGTTAACAGATTTTGTATTCCAGACGTGACTTTTGTGTTTACTCTGGACATTGCGTTGTATCTATTTCTCAAACTTTACACTCACACAGTGTAACACATAGTACTTATGTTGGGACCACGCAAGAAAAGGCAATAATTTAAGTTCTTATAATTTTTATGATTAGTGATAGTCGAGCATTTTGTTGTACAGCCCAAATTTCATCTCTCTGTTAAACTTTTGAAAAAATTTGTTTAGATTTCTAGACTACATTTTTCTTTACAGTTTTATATCGTACACAACATTCAGAAGCGCTGGTATAGTTCAGCAAAAGCTCAATCTGAACATGATTTATAATTCTGTTAAAATTCCAAGGTGTTGGATTCAAGTTGTAACAGAATGAGCTTAGCGACACTAAAAACATTGTGACATTTGTAAAACAAGTTCTGGTAAACTTATAAAGTGGAACTCCTACCTGACCATAAATTTTCTAGGAAAGTGGAACTTGTAAAGAAAAGAACTTACTGACACCAAAACCTTATTGACTTGTGAAACAAGTTTTGGTTAACTTATACAGTGGAACTCCTACCTGACCATACATTGTAGGAATGTGGCAACTTTCTCGTTGACTGTGGTTTTATCTAGTGTCTGATTTCTATGTTTCCTGGGTGAGAGCCTCCTGTAACATAAACACATAGTATGTAGGTTCATCAGTTCTATGAAACTATTAAATGAAAGATAGCACTTCCTAATGACAAGGCTAAATAAAGAATTCAATCAACGTGAACTCCACGAAGTACAGATATAAGTTAGTAGAGCTGAAACATCTTAGAGATCATCCTAGTGAAGATTCTAGATATCCCCTGCAGTTATGCTATGGCCAGAAGTTTAACTCAGTTAAGGACTTCCAAAGCAACAATCTTAACTTTAACCAACTGGTGTCAGGTCGAGAGGCTAATTATGTAACCCAAGGAAGGATACTCAATAACAAACTGATGCATTGATTTGGATCATGATGCGACATGTGACCATTCAATGTGACAACCAAGAGCAGGGTCACATGTGAATTGGATATTGGAACTTACAAGAAAGCCCTCAATACTTCTACTTATATATTCATCTAATACTAGTTGGTATTAAGAGGACCACCAGAAAGTGCCAATATTTAGCTGATCATATCGTTTCAATTATAGGTAAGGCAATGAAAAAAAAATACTTGGATGGCTCTGTCAGATCCTGCTTTGGACGATTCTCCTCAAATGCTGTCAGGGACTGTAGCTCCTTCACTTTTTCATGAATCTGAACATATTCATGTTCAGTATATAAATAAGCTATAAATTCAAAGACTAAACTGCAATATGAGTCATCATCAATTTGGAATAGATGCTGTAACATTGCCAACCATCATAAAAAGAAATACAGAAAGCGTCGAAACAGAAAAAAAGAAGAGCAACCTCAGTTATGCCTCTGGTAAGCATTTCCCAACTCTTGAGCAACTTGCACAATTCCAAAACTGGCAGATCCCTATGCAAACATAAAACTCAAATCTCTGTATTTCTATAATATTCACTTATTTATAAAAATGAGACCAAATTTAAAAATCCCTATCCATTAAAACAAAAGGTGAAATATATTCTTTCAGGATGTTCTTTCCATGTAATATTAGGATTTGCTGCTCAGAATTCCTCTTCCAAATTATGTACTTTGGACATTATTAATTGTATTACATCTTAATTTCTTTCCGAAAGCTTGGACTTTCAAATCAATCTGCTGTTGCTACATTATGGAGGTGGAAGAAATATCGAGTGGCTATAAGAAAACTTCTGACCCGGAAGTAGCAAAATCGCACCTCACTATCTGGAGTGCCCGAACGACATAACCTTCATTTTGCAAACGGCCAAGCAAATGATTATTATATGACAAGATCATAGTATCTTTTGCCAATTGTTTATGATCTGAAGCTGTAGATTTGTGTAGCTCAGGTTCAAGCATCTCACAGTACAAATCTAACAGGGTAATTTTGTGGTACTTTCCAACTTCATACAGGCACTGCAAGAAAGTTAATTTATCATGTCAGAGCTACTCCCTTCAGTACTTTTATCCATGTTTTGACTAACTATTTAAAAACATGAGTAATATGACCTCCTTGAATGATGTTTAGGATAGAGTATAATCTATCATACACTACATAATTACCGCAATCAAGAATTGGGTTTATGCAAAAACAATCAGATGATTATGAAGAAGGAAAAATTACATACCATGTGTAACTGAAACAGTTTTTACATTTGCGAACTGCACGAGATCTAAACACCGTGAAAAATATCAAGAAAAACGGAAGATGGAGGTCATGATGCAGGACAAACGAAGGCCAGGTTTCTTTCGCGGGGCATTTGGACCAAAATTCTTCAAAAATTGTGGAAATTATGCAATGGTTAACTTAAGTTTATAACTCGAGATCTTACCATAACGGCGGAGCTCCATAGCTTACAAAGTCTTTTCAGTTCGGACAAACCACAGGCCCAGTCATCATAGTTGGTACTAGACTGAGAACACCTTGTAGAATATTGCAACCAAAAATATCAGAAATCTATGTTACTCAAGAGTCACATGTCTTACTTTTATGCACAATTCAATATCCAAACCTTTGGAAAGATGGAAGATCAAGAGCCCGCTTGAGCATAGTTTCTTTAAATAAAACACTCTCACCATCAAAGCCCTGCAATAATTAAATAACATTTGTGGCTGAGCAAGTTTCTCATGTACAGAATAGGAATAGACTACCGAATTTAATAATGGAAACACATAAATGCACACATAGGAATTATTAGTTATAAAAGCCACGAGTATACAGTTGCAATTTATCGACAACTATCTGATCAAGTTTGAATGATTGAATACAAATAATAAAGATGTATAATCATCACCCTTACAGGGTGGCTGGACTATTTCATTCCAACCACTCGATATGGGTAACGCATTCAGTATAGTATAAATGTCAAATATCAAGAAATACATGGATACTTGAAAAGTTTAAGAGCTTAAAATACACAAAAAAATAATTTTCGGAAATCACCAACAAGAACCAAACAGCATAGAGAAGAGGAAAATTTTAAAGAAGAAACAAGATAAGTTAGTCTTGCCTTGGCGCCTTCTTCATCAACTGATTTCCTAAGAGTGAAGCTTAAAGGTTCCATGTAAACATGTTGAGCCATTGCAATCTGGAAAAGACTTGTTACAACAGACAAGTATTAGGCGAAGTGAATTCGTACTCATGTGAAAGGCTCGCCACCTCATAGAAGCAACTAGCTTATGGTGAAAAACTGGCTAATGCCTGTCTACTAACCCTTAGAGCTCTAAGAAATAAGGTCAGTGTTCCATCATGTCTTAAGAAGTAATTTCTCAGGAAAGTTGACACCTTCTTCCCAATAATGAAGCTTTGACAATTTCTCAGAAGAACAGCCTCAATGACTGCATCTATCCTCTCAGCTGGGGTTCCCAAAGTGAATTCACAAAGAGATAGGTGTGAGCACGCAGTCGAGCCTAGACTGTTTCTTAGAGCATCAATAGTCGTTGCAACTCCCAGTACTAAAATAATTGGAACTTTTATGACCCATTCCCTGTCAAGAGCAGGTAGTTAGCATCTAAAGGCAGAGGACCTTGAAATGCATGAAATCGCCATTTAATAAAGCATCAAGTAGCCCAAATATGCAAATATTAAGGGTATCTTAAACATGGCGCATAGAAAACAAGTCAGTCTGCCTTTCCAATTCTGAGAATGGTACGATCCAGCACAAGTAAAAGCAATCAAGTTTATTTGTACTACTTTACTCCTCAAAAGGTGGAGTGATCAATTATCGTGTTCTTCATAATCTGCAACTAATAACATACTGAAACCAGCCCAATTCACCTTTGCACCACAAACGAGCTTCTCTCCCACGCCTTTCTGTCCTCCTAAAGCAACCCCTGCCCCTAACCAGGGCCCGCTGGATATAAGAACAGCTTAAGCCAAATATTTAAATGAATTTGCAATAATATTTACATAAAGGGAACAATAGAATATGGAGGTCCATGAAAGAAGTAATTTTGCTAAACCTATGAAGTGGAATGAGGGGTAAGGATGACTGATGAGTTAAGCAATATTTTTTTCATTGCCAGACTGATAACTGTGATAATTAATCATGAGTGGTTGCTTTCATAAAATTGCAAGTAACACTTCAATAACATTCAACTTTTGATCAAAGAATGCAGCACAAATGATATTACATTATAAGAACCAATAAAAAACAAGTCCACAAATGAACTTATATATAGTAAATCAAACATGTTAAATTCTGATGAAGACTGGCTGGCATGTTATTTTCCAAGCAAGAAAACTACTATACCTCAACATAATGATAAAATCAGCCAAGACAGAACCACAACATCTTTCCACGTCATCAATTACAACAACCAGTGGGTTCTCACAGTTCTCTTGCTCAGTATACCATGATGCTAAAATTGACATGTCAGGGGCCTAGTAAGAATCAACCAACAAAGGCAAGAACAATTATTAGATGTAGAAGTTATTTCATGCCACAGGCAGAGTTACATATCCTATTATGTAAACTTATGGAGGCATACTTACATCAACGCTGATCATCAGAAATTGTCTCAATAAAGTTTTGAGACAACCACCAACTCCATTTTTGGCAGAGAAGTCCGACGATGTAAGTTTAGCTACATAACATCCATCGGACCTCAAATGTACACCAAGGTCCGCAAATGTCAATATATCATCAACGGACTCAATATTTTCTGCAAACCCCGCCAACAAAATTATCATCTTCCAGAAGTTGAAACAATAGTAACTAACAATCTCTTTGATAACCAGTGTAGTTCAGTATGATAGTATACATTGCTCTCCATATTGCAGGTCGCAATGGACTTACTTGTGAAAAGCAATGCGGTGAAGATTTGTCTCGATGCAATTGAGTCAGCAATTGATGTACTACTCAAAATTGGGTATGGACGCGTAGCACTAACGAAATCAAGCTTTCGGCAGGTACGAATTGCATAGAAGGACTCATGAACCCACTTATCAATTTTATCAAACACATTGACGTTAATATTCTTCAAAACGTCCTGAAAGTATAGTCTAACGTTATGAACAGTAATGTGATCAGTAAATAAAGTGCTTCAATTTACTAATATAGGAATTGAATATATATTATTACCCTGATAATGGACTCAGTGCTGGTCCAAAGAGATTTGAATGTTTCGAATCGCAAGTTATCATTACATTCTTCAGTAGAATTATCGGAAGTTTTGGGCGATAAATCGATTATTCTTCGGGTTTTTGCGGCGCACTTCCGCGGCGCGGATGCCCTATGAAGAACGAAGAAAGGCTGCGGCGCAGATTTGCAAATTATTAGAATCAATTTCTACGAATTTACAGTAATAATACCGTCAGAACTTACCTGAAGATTATTTTCTGCTGTCGGAATGGTGAACGAAGTCGATTGATCAGCCGCCGGAGCCATCTCTCTCTCTCTCTCTCTCTCTCTCTCTATATATATATATATATATCGCCGCTTTTAGCTAACCCTCGACTCTGGTTTTGGCGGGAAACGAAGAGAGTGGGGTGGGGGGAAGTTGGATGAGTAAATAATACAACGGTTCAGTAGTAAAGATAATTGTAATGTAATCCCTTTAGTTTGTGAAATTAGCTAATTAGGCCATGTAGTTATCGAAGTGGCCAACCCCCACCCCAGCCACCCTCTCAAAAATTTCCTAATGTTGTGCCCTCATCGGGCATATTGGATCTCGTCTATTTTGATTTGATTTTTCAAGTGTATAATATATTCCTTTAAAGCCATAATACTTTATTTCATGTCACCCACTTTGATTACAAATAACTGTGCATGCGAACTATTGGATCTTTATATAATGATGTCATAAAGTGAAATGATAATATCATCATGTATGATTCAACGGCTCGTAGCCCACTTGAGTGGATACCCACTTGAGTGACATGGAATGAGCCAAATATAATTGATGTGCATATATAATGATGAATCATTTCAATATATTATCTTCATCTTAGTTCAAATGTTCTCATCTTTAATTACTACAAAATATTAATTTATAGTTGAAAAGTGAAAGTTTTTATGCAATAGTAAAGAGATCATAGTAACGAATGGCGATCCATTCTTTTAATAAATCTATGTTGCTAGATAACATAAATTAATTATGATATATTATTTTATAGGTCATACCCATCCGATGCTCTGAAAAAATGTTGAAATTTTCAGAATTTGAGATGGTGAGTCAGCTCTCATACAAGGTGCACCACACAAACCAGTGCACTGCTCGCGTGTAGTTGTGGTGGTCGTGGTCTATAATTTTGTTTCGTGAAAGTCACAACTCTTGGTCAACCATTTCAAAATGAACATATATGTTCCGGGCATTTGAATGAGTGTGTTCATCATGGCTTTCAAATTGAACATGGTTGTTTGACTCAAATAAACAGTTCCAACCGTGTGGCTTGAACATGGCTGTTTGTGAATCAAAGCATCATTTACGAGTGAGTTCTTTTATCGTCTAACAAATACAGGAATCATATTCATAATCTCATTTCGAAAACACATTTCTCTATATGGGGCAAGGATTAAAATTTCGTTTCGATGATAAGTTTCGAGTTCTTAAATATAAGAAACGTATCGAAAACGTCATGGAAAACTTGAAAAATATTAGAAACAAGGTAGAAATCGTGAAAAAAATAAATAAAGAAGAGTTGCTTCCTTTTTTACTAGCAAAAAACAATAGTTGTGTAAAATGGTTTATATATCTACATCAATAATCGATCAAATTACACTAATAAATAAAGTGGTAACGTTTGATTCAAGTTTAACATTTACAAAACATATAACCGACAAAATTTTAGTAACTTAAATTGTGAAATAAAAAATTCTAAAAGTGTTGTCGTGAAAAAAATGAAAAGTGGTAATGCTTGATTCAAGTTTAGCATTCATAGAGCATATAATTGATAAAATTTTAGTAACTCAAATTGTGAAATAAAAAATTTTAAAAGTGTTGTGGTGAAAAAAATAAAAAGTTAATATGAATGATACCATGGTTTCAAGCTCATCTGCAAATTATATGAAAAAATTACTTCGCATGATAAAAAGTTGTTTCTCGGGGAAATAAATATTTGTTTAATTGTTAGATTTATTATTCTTCATTATTTCTTTTATTTTTTTTTTACCTTTTTTCCTAACATTGAGAGATTGAGAGCTCTGTTGTATTTGTGATAGAGCAAATCTTTTTGAAAAGAACCATGAAAACATTGAGAGTTTGGTAATTTCTTTTCAAAAAGATTTTCATGAAAACCATGGAAACATTGAGAGTTTCCGTGGAAATATTGGAAACATAAAGAGTTTCCTAAAAAACAATTTAATTTTGAAACTACATGGTAATTTTTTTTTCGTAAGTTGAAAAATAAAAACTTTTCGAACGTTTTTGGCGAAAAAGAAAAAAAACTTTGAACCATGATATGAGGTGCACAGGTCAAGTGTATTTTTGCTACAAATTAATTACTTTTCGTCTATTTTATCTTGTAAGACTTATTTGCAGAAATTCGACACTAGTGTGCATAGTGCTAAAATAGTGAAACACTTGATGGTACATTACTTATTTGATGCTTAAAAGCCAATTACAAGAAAAGAGAAACCAAAAGCAAACAAAACAGAAGACACATTTGGGCACACTTAAAATTCATTGCCCTCTTAACACAATTGAGACCTCTTCAACACTCAATATACAATTTACTCAAATCTACAGATTTGAAGCATTTCTCAATAGGAAGAGCTCCTGAATGATCCCAGAGCTTTAGCTGCTCCTGCCCTTAGGATGTACTGATGGTAGATCGCAGCAATGGCTGCGCCAATGAACGGTCCGACCCAGAAAATCCACTGTAATAATAAAACATCAAATCAGGTCAATTTTTCTGCTATCATTGTTAATCAAAGAATAAATTGCTAATATATAATATTTAATAAAAAAAAGAAAAAAACTTACTTGATCATCCCAGGCCTTATCTGCGCCATAGATCACAGTAGCTCCGAAACTCCGGGCCGGGTTGATACCCGTGCCCGTAATTGGGATTGTGGCCAAGTGAACCATGAACACAGCAAATCCAATTGGAAGTGGTGCCAATACCTACAACCCAATGTCAAATAGAATACTTTATAAACATTAATCGAAATTAGAAAAGAAATTACAAAATTTGTTTTAAGTAATTAATATATATGGTGAATTATCTAACCAACAAAATTCGAGAAATTACCATAACTTCTCATGCCATAAAAACAAATTACAATTTCATTCCGTATTTCTTTAATTGTCAAGAGCTGACTGATATCGAGTGTCTTAGTAATTTGCAAAATCTCGACAAGCTTATGACTATTCAATAAGTGAGGTATTATGCATCTAATTATATCTAATGTATATGTATAGGTAGATACTTACAGGGACATGGGAGTCTCTGGCGCTTCTCTTGGGGTCAGTGGCAGAGAAGACGGTGTAAACAAGAACAAAAGTTCCTATGATCTCCGCCGCCAATCCGGTGCCGGTGCTGTAACCCACCGCCAGCTCGTTGGCGCCGCCGCCGTATCTGACATAGTATGACTTCTGGAATGCCTTCACCAGTCCACACCCACAGATGGCTCCTAAGCACTGCGCAATAATGTACAACACAGCCCGAACCAACGACACCTTCCGGGCCAAAAACAGCCCGAATGTCACAGCCGGGTTGATGTGCCCACCTGCCCGCCATAACATCAATTAATTTGTAATTAGCATAAAAAACATCATTTAATTTGTTAAATTAAAGGGGAATATCATGGGACGACAAATTTGGACATACAATTTTTTTATTTTTTCGAGAGAAGGGTGCTACTAACCAAACAGACCCGGATTTATGATCATATAACGAAGTCGGACAGACAGTTTTTAAACATGTGCCACACGGATGGAAGTTGATATTAATGCCACTAGACTTAATCTGTTAAATTATAAAGGGAATATTTTAATAGTAAAGGCCTATTGCATTTTTACATTTACATACTTGTAAAATTCGTTTTAATCAATGCATAACATTTTTAGTATTGGTAATCTCAACATTTTTAGTATTGGCAATCTCAACTCTTAAAAAACTAATGTAACATGTTAATTTGGTTACATGTCTTCCACGGGATCAATAATAAAATTAACGAATGCACGCGCAAAATTTCGCCCAATTTTTAACGGTTCAAATCAAAATTGCAGCAAAATGTATCCACGAAGCTAACTTTGTAAATTTATAAACAATGAGACTAAAATTACAACAGGCTCCTCATACTCCCAATTATAAATAATAAATTTATTTACTTCAGATATTCATTGTGATTTTTATATAGAACTCACCGGAAATGCCAGCAGTGCAGTAAACGAGGACAAAGATCATGCCGCCGAAGGCCCAAGCGATGCCGAGAATGCCAACGCCGCCGCACTGATCGTCGGCGCTCTGGCTCTTGTAGCCAATCACAGTCAAAACGGTAACGTATAGAAACAAAAGGGTTGCTACGAATTCGGCAATTATGGCCCTGTAAAATGACCACTTGCCTAGCTCCTCCGCGTCAATCAGCGGCGCCGGTGGTGGGTCTTGGTAGTCCTTGCCGCCGTAGCCGGTGGCTCCGCCCTCGATATCCTTAGCCATTTGTGCTATTTTTTGCTGCTAAATTAGATTATGTGTGCAAGGAAGAAATTGTGGAGTTGAGTGACTAAGGATGTTTTGCGCTTTTTGTTGGTGATGAGTATGGTTTGTGACTTATTTATATTGGTGTGGTGTGGTGTAGTGTAATCCAAAAGAAGATAAAAATTATATATTTTTTTAAATATCTTAATATTTAGTACGATAAATTCGGGTTGATAATCATAATTTTGAGCCATAAAAATTCTATTTAGCTTCATAAAGTAGAGAAAAACTATAACTTGTGTCAACCTGAATTCAAACTCAAAACCTCTAACATAGAGTGAAAGGTGCATACCACTAGATCAATAGTTATTTGGTACATAAAAACTATATGAGAGTGGAAATTGATGGAATAGTTGATTTTTAATTGAAATTTGCCGCCCCATTTTCACTAAATTGATGTTTATTTATTTATCATGATTTATGTGGCCTATCATTTTCACCATCTCTATTCTCTATTGGTCCCTAAATATGTCGTTTTTTCCCGTTTTTTAAAAAAAATAATATTCTTTGTGCTTTTGTCGTGTCAATGAACTATTTGAGCAACGACCTTTACGATTTGGAATTTGGGTTGTGTCGAAAAACTAATTCTTGCTTTGCATTCACTTCAAAATTATAAAGTTAAATATACTCTTATCATTTCATTACGTAAATAAAGTGAAAAATAAAATGGTACATTACTTTGAATAAAAAATCTAAAATGTGACTTTTGTGTTTAGAGTGATGGTTCCATTAAGTCATCCATTTCATTTACACACCAATTGTAATGTTAAACTTTCTTCCACCTAACCTAAGATGCACATAGTAATACAAATTATATCTCTCTTTTCAATATTCAATTATAATGTATCAGATTTTTACTTTTCAATAATATCATTACACTCAATCATCATTCCGAACGTGAGTAGACAAATAACTTTTAGACCAATACATAGAATAGTCTTATCAAATAATGTATCAGATTCTCACTCTTCAATCATACACTACATCAACCATTACAAATGCAAGAATACCATTTTTTTTTTATATCTTAATAATCTTGTCTTGTCAAATAATATATCAGATTATCATTCTTTTTATAGTATCACTTCACTCCATAAACACTTCAAATATAAGAAGACGACCTTTCTTTTATATCAATTGATAGTCTTGTCTTGTTAAATAATGGATCAAGTTATCATTCTTTTATTATATCACTACACTCTTCCACCAACCACATTATTAATAGGGATTACATTTCTCATTTTGATCTTTGTCGAATTCTTGATTGGAAATAAATTGATACCCTCAAGTCGTCCTAATCTATAATCCAAATTTGAAGAAATAACTATTGGCTATCAAGTTATCAAGTTGTTTATACGGCATAAGCACTACTTGAACACTTTTTATTGGCAAATGTTTTTCAAATCTAACCAATTTACTCATTTTCTAAAAGAAGGAAACCCAACAAAAAAGTACTTACACCTAACAAATGTAACATAAATCTCGGTAATTCTATGCTAGATCGAGCTCAATTGTCCGAATGTGAATTCTGTATTTATATATTTTACACAAGTGTCTGTGAAAACTACATACAATATATTTTACTATGTGAGAAATATAGACATCAAGATCATTACACTCGATCTAGCATGGATTCGATCAAAGCCAAAATAAAAATACTAATGGACACAGGAGGACATATCAAATCACCAAACCAAATGTAACACATCACAAAGAACCGACCATCAATCATCAAATGAACCCCATATCACAATTCACTATCACCACCACCGTCCATTGCATCTCAGGGCCCCACCACCAACTTTTGAACAAATTCTCAGCCACACATCTTCCGCCACCAAACCCCGGCCGCCGCCGCATCCCAACTCTTCCGACCACCCACCAATAATTTGTGTGAAACATGGATAAATTATTTTCTCTCTCTGAAAAGGACACCTGGTTTATGAGCTTGCCATGTGTCCTTAAGATAAGGGTCCTCAGTCTATATAAGAATTTTGAGTATTTTATGTTGTGGACTAGGTCACTTGGTCGGTACTACAATATAAATATTGCCTCACGAACCACAACTTTTTTGGCCCTTTTGCCTAATTTTCAAAGTTCTTTTTTTTTTTTTTTAAGAAACTTTATGGAAATAATAAGTTAATGGAATGACAAGGAGAAATCTCGAATGCAATGGAAAAGTATGTTTTGGCTTAGTATAATTGTATTTTTTATGAAAGCGATTCAAGAAAATATTCTATTGACGTCTGTTCAACCAAAAATTGTGTAGAACTTAAAATGTACACATATACTTGGTTCGAATTCTAATTATATGTTGAGTTGATCATAGGTATTGCATGTAAACAACATGTATTTCTCCTATCGACAATATGTTTTTTAATTTAAACGTAGAGATATAATTGATACTATAGTTGCTACTTATAATATCTTATTCTTGTTTAAATTTGTTTATATGTTCAAAAAGTAAATGTGTCTAAAAAAAATGGTTTTTCATCAGAATCTAAAAGTTTTGCATAATTATTTTTTGGGCAAATTATGTTTCATAAATGCACTATAAAACAGCAAATGACTGCATTAACAGTTGAAATTGTCATGACCAAATTTAACTAGCACTCATTTATCTCTATTAACGAGAGTTTTTGGCACTTACTGCGTGTGAATACAATTTTTAACAATGAAAATTTAGAATATTTAATTGTTATTGATGATATAGATATATGTTTTGTGTTTGTCTTTTCACTTGCTTTAATCAGTCAACATTAAGTTTTGTCGTTAAAACTAACTCTGCAACGGAAAGGTAATAATTATGGTCTTAAATTTCGGTCGAAATACCGAAATTTCGGATTTTGGTAGATCTCAAATCGAAATCAAACCTTCAATCAAATTTTGCAGAATATCTTCTGAGAGTTCGACCGAAACCCCGAAATTTCCAGAAATTTAAAATATTTTTGTCAAATATCCATCGAAATTTCAGCAGAAACCCGATATTTCCCGAAACATTCACCGAAACCAAAATTTCGGCCGATTTTTTTTTATATTTTTAAATATTATATAATTAGAAAATTATATTTATACTTGGTAAAAACCACACCTACTGCTTACCCTCCAACTACAAGAAGCAGTAAAACAAAAAACTGAAAATGAATATGATTGAAGAAATTGTACTACTCCATTAGAGTTCTTCAAGATTCAACACCAGAAGGATATCATCATCATTATATACAGTACTACCAACATTCCATGTCATGGGCGGAATATTGTCAACATGTAATTAAGAATTTTCACTTGCAATATGAAAGTAGAGGCAGGACAGATACTAGTGATAACGATTTCGATCATCCTAAAAACTCGATGTAGTATTGAGTAGTAACTTTTACTTAAATATTGGTACATTTTCTTTTAATAAAGTTCTTATGAGATTTGATTATTATCTTACTATCAAATTATATTTATTTCATATTTTTTGCAACAATTTTTAGTGATATTATTTAACGAATTCATTATTCATATATTATATATAGAATATTATTGAAGTGAAAGATGTACAAGTATGATAATTATAGTTACCAAAAATTTTATTGAAAATTTCCAAATATCTTTATGAATTTCCATAATTTCTTTAAAATCAAAACCGAAATTTTGAATTTCCACTATTTCTTTAAAATTGAAACCGAAATTTTGAATATTCTCAAAATTTCCATCGTAATTTTCGTAAATTTACTACACTGATATCTAACTCGAAACCGAAATTTAAGACCTTGATAATAACATCATATCAATCGATTACTTGTACATCTAGAGGTTGTCTTTCTCCGGCCAAATTAGAATTTTTTTGGCCCAAACTGTGGTGCATAATAATAGAGAGAGAGAGATGTTTATTTTGCGATTATGAGTTGTGCATTTATTGATAATATCAAGATTATATATTTATTGGCAACATCATTTTTTGATTCGAAAAAACGTAACTAACCGACAACTCACTGTCAAACCCATGTTGATGAGGGGCCACAACCACCTCACGCTGATTGTCATTTAGACGGTGCTTTGTGGTATCAAGTGTATAAGAAAATAAAGATGTGCATCGGCTATAATATATAATTAGTACTAGAGCAAGGGCGTAGGTTCGAGTCTCTCAAATTGTTAATGGGGTGTAGAGGTGTACACGGTCGGGTTTTGGTGGTTTTACAAAAAAAATTAACCCGACCCGACATGTGCGGGTTGACAAAATATCAAACCGAAAATGCATAATTATCTTTTCAAACCGAGCAATTCAGGTCGGTCAGATTTAATATTTTAACAGGTGGGTTGGCGGGTTATCAAATTATAGTTATAATTTTTACAACTTAATTTTAGTTATAAGTAGTAAGTAAGAAATTAATTATTATACTTTTTGTACATTTAACTAAAAAAAATTGAGTTGGTGAAAAATACACAAATAAGTGGTGTTATTAAATAAAATTCATATTACCATGATTTCTAATGAGTAAAAAACTCTAAAATATTAATAAAATTAATATTTTTTGTAAATTTATCATCAAAATATACATATACATATAAATTTTTCGTTCAAATCAAATAAAAACAAGTGTTCAAACGAGTCAATTTGTTTGCTCAAATAAAAAATAAAATATGTTACATGAATATGAATAAACCACTCTTATTAGAGAGTATATATGCATATATAGTTTTCAAAGTTTAGTGTTAATCTTTAATTATATATACTTATACTTGTAATATAAATGATTAACGGTCGGATTGCGGGTTAGGCGGGTTACAATTATTAAGCCCACCACCCGACCCGAAAGTGGCGGGTTGCAATATTTTCAACCCACCACTATTATTTAATAATTCTAAACCGGCAGTTTTCGGGCGAATCAGCTCGAGTTGAGCGGTTCTGGCAGATTGGATGGATTTATGTACACCCCTAGTGGGGTGATTGTACATTTATTAGGACCACCATCCCTTGAGGAACTAAAAGTACGCATATGTATAAGCTTAACTTTAGTCCAAAGATAAGAACTAGTTTATCCTAAAAAGGGTTAGACATGTCATGGCTTTATATTTTCCTTGTGCCTCTGATTTGCTAAATATTCGTTACATTAATATTGTAGAATGGTTCCTCGTATTAATCACCCCAATATCACTCATATAATTGCACGAGGGACCCTGAATTTTTTTAATTGCGTTACACTACAACATCTGAGCATTTTTTATGGTTTGGGTTGGGTTGACCCTACACATGACCCATCATCTTGACCGTCCATGATCCCTGCATGGCATCATCCAAATAAGCCACTTATGAGACTCCAATCCATACAACGTGGAATATCTACAAATGCCCCCTCTCATTACATATTTGGGGCTACAATCCAAATAACGTGGGATATTTATATATATCCTTTCTCATTACATATTTGGGAATACATTCTTCATTCCCAAATCTCCTAAGCTAGCATCGTATCCATTAATACCTTAACTATAGACTCGAACTATATTCCAATATACAAATTAAGACTACTTAGCCTCGTAGACATACAACCCTAAAAGTATGATCCAAACGGATACGACCTCATAAATACAACCTAAGCTTTTGAACAACATTTCTCTAAGCTAGCACATATAGGAAGTTTTGTCTTATATCCAAGTGCAGCCCCGATATCTTATCACCATTTTTCCTGTATTATACAAAACATCCTGGACTGAGATAGATTAATCAACCTAAATTAGTTGGTTTCGTACGTGGAACCCTAATCAGAGTTGCTGAGAGGAGATATCAAAGAAATTGATAAGGCTGATCAGAGAGATAAGCAAGTGCAATTTGAGTAGTGATCCAAAATACAAAGATATGACCCACAAGCTCATCTAACATCTTTTGAATTAATTATGTGGGACAGTGTGATGCCATAAGCTTCTGCATTTTTATAATGACACCTTATAGAATTGTGCACGAATGATTTAAGAACCAAGCCTCCGGGACCATCATTTCATATACGCGCAAAGAGTTACTGTTGATGACTGATCAATATTTCAATGAAGGAAAAATGAATCTCATGAAAGATTCAGAGGAGAAACTTTAATAAGATGGAAGAAGAAAAAAAGTCATAATGATGGGTTAAGACTCCCCACAACCGTAGACAATTCCATGAACTTGATCCTGATAAGGTAAGAGAAGGAAAAATATCACGATGATGGGTTACGACCCACTACAATCGTTGATTACTCCAAGAATTTGATCCTGATAAGTTGAGATAAGGACAAATGTTACAATGATGGGATACAACCCTCGCGCACATAAGAGCCCACTGGCCTGCCGTTGGCAAAATGATAGAGGAATTTAGGGGTTGGATCCTGATGAGGAGAAGGAGAAAAATAGTCACGGTAATGTGATGCGAAAAGAGGAACAGGTTGCCGAAATGATGCCAAGAAGCCTTTTTCAAAGAGGGGGGGGGGGGGGGGGGGAAGGAATATTCTACAAAATTTAATAAACATTTGATCCGAGTAGACCTTAAATTGCGATATAAGAAACCACATCGCCAAGGTCGTAAACAACCTCAATAAAAATGATTTAAGACCGATAGTATCTTTTAGGTCTAATAAGACCTTGAATTGCAATATGAGAAGCCACATTGTCAAGGTCTTAAACAAGCTCAATAAAAATGATCTAATGCATTTCATATATTGTAAGTCTAATCATACCCTAAGTTGCGATACCTGAGAAAACATATGATCAAGGTCTTAATCGACCTCAATAAAAATAATCTTACATAGATGAATAAAAAATAATACGTAATATTTAATAGTCCGCTACTTTTCTCTCAGAAAGAGCATAAAGATGCTAGTATGGATGAGAATTGATCTGTGCTTCCTATCCGCAACACTATACTAAATACACGGTAAGGTACGTGCACTATATATAGACTTGTGTTTTTAATTAGGGGTTATTAGATATTTCACTCTTTTACATAATTTTATGGAATGTAGCCAAATTTTGGTGCAAACGCGTAAATCGTTGCCTCAATTTTCTTTGTTTTACATTCTTGATTGGTGCTAGTGTTGTAATCTAAACACAGAGACAAAGAGGCACTTAATTCGGGCAAATATTGAGGAAAATGAAGTTGATATCTCTGTTACATTTCGGTAGTAAGAAGCACCAAAAGATTGTTAACTTCATTGAAATTAATACTCCTAACATTTTCTAAAACTAATTTACAACAAGATTGCACTCTTTAACTGAAAACTGAAAAGGGTTTAAGCTACTGATGATTAATTCGTGCTCAAATTCAATAATCCCAGAAGAATTTTCACTATCAGAAATATCAGACTCCTCAGCTATGGTCTCCAAGCTGGGTGACATCGAACGCTTACGAGGAAAAATTACGAGAGCCGGTGCGACTTCGATCCAAGAACCCGATAACCCGAACCGCTTAGCCATGATCAGCTTAAGCTGATCAGTTTATTTTTTCTAAAGTATGGAGTGGAAGGTGAGTTTGATGAGCAAATTGAGTTGGTGTTAATGCTTTTTATAGGAGATGTGGGAATGAAGAGATGTTGGCAGAAAGTAAAAGTGGGAAAAACACTGAGACAAAGGTGCGCGTTTTATAGTATAAAATGTTTATCATGTGCAAAAATGACAAGAAAACTAAGCCAAAAACAGTGGAATTGTCTCTTGGTTGCATTTGATCTACTTACCACCACAAAAACATGCATTAATTATGTTTATTTATATTATTTGGTATTATAATATATTTCTTATGGAGTAACAAAATAGGATATCAAGACGTGTTTTACCTAAATGAAAATTTATTGTTTCTTTATCTAATTTATATATAATACTTTAAGACGTCCAGATAAATGCGTATGTGGATTGAATTGTGTCTCATAAATAATTTCGAGTATATTTTCAATGGTAATAATCAAAATTGAATCATATCTTGTAAGTTTTAAGTTTGTACGCTATAAATAAAAAATAAAATGAATCTAATCATTAATGAATATATAATTACCAATCATCTTTTTTACACAATCATCTTGACCTAAACACTAGTTTTTATATAGTTCTTATGATGTAACGTTTAACAAACCATCGACAAGTAAGATTGAACCCCTTTCCTTCGCTATTAAATTCAAATTTTGATTTGATATTTGAACCATACAAGAAAATTGTAAATTATCAAGAGGGTAAGAACTATAAGAATAAAATACTTTTAGGAAGTCCGAAATAATTACAATACCCTATATACAGGTAGGACTCCCGCGAAATCAACTACACATAAAAAGCGTGAAACACCCACTATAAGAAATGCTAAAAAAACCCACCTAATTACTACAAAAAAATTCCAACAAAAATGTTATTTATGCTATACATCCTTCTAATTTCTACACTCCAGAAACAAGAACACCATGATCCGCAACATGAGCAAGTACAAAGGAATATTTATTCTCGTCTTTCATGTTATGTATCGTCATCGTCTTCTTCTTCGTTGATATCTTCTAAGATGGTTTCCAATTCGGGAATATTCGAGGGCTTATGGGGATGTATAATGGGTGGTGGAGCTACTTCCATCCACAGATTCAACTTTCTGCTCATATTCCTTGCCATTTTCACCAAACAAAAGATTTGGCAGAAAAGGTTTTCGTCTCTCTTTCCTTCGGGTCTTGGAAAGAAAGAGAGGTAGAGGAAATTGTTCGTGTACTACAAAATATGCAAACAATGAAACACAATTTATGTATGAGATTGTGTTGAATTGAGTGAAACCAAAAATGAATAGAGCAATATATAAAGGGCTTTAAATTGCGTAGAACCATAGAAAATGGCGTCCACTGTGGAAATATGCATTGCAAAGCATTTTCGTTGGAGTAGGAAATGAAGTCGACGGTGAAATTTCATGGTCATTTAACTGTCCAACGCTTGCGTTGTAACGGGGTTGAGAAAATGACTCCCTTTCAACCATTTCAAATAGGAAAAATTACACATATACCCCTCATATATTGTGTAATTACCAAAACCCCCCTATTTATGTATAATTACAAACACTCCCCCTCAAAAATGGTCTATTTATAAGGCTGGCTGGGGTAAAATATATTATAAGAATTTTTTAAATGCAAATGGGTATTTGTAAGAAATGATTTTACACAAGGGGAACTTTATATAATTTTCACAATAAGTGAAGGGGCTTGTGTGTAATTGTCCATTTAAGATAACTTTGAAAAGAAAATAAGTTCATCCACCTCCCAATATACTTAGCACATCTAACATACAAAAAATTGCTATATACCAACGTTAATTCTTCACATTTGTCACCGGCATTTGATATGATAAGATGTCCATGTGTTATGGTACAAAATTCAAAGCAAATACATTTATCGGATTCATTTTTAATCATAATTAAATTAAGTGACAAAACAGTAAAAAATAATTGTCAATATATAGGATCACTCATTAAAATACCTATGAATAGATAAAAATTATTAAGTTAACTACTTCACAAGATATTTCACGTGGTTAATGTTACAATATTCCTTTTTTTCTTTTTCTTTTTTTGAGTGAGTTGATTACACACTATAGGTATCAATTACCGTTAACATTCAACAATTAACACTAACATGAAAAGATGGGAATGAAGAACTAGCACCGTATGACTTGATTCTTAAATTCATCTCACAACTCTTTTAAGAGGCACTAAATTCATAGGAATCATGTTATGATCACTGAATTGGATGCTACTATGAATAAACCAAAAGTACAATATCCAAAATTACCAAAATTGGAGCACACATTTGATCCAGTTCTAGCACTCAGCTAAGAACAGATATGTGTATATATATATACATATATATATATATATAACAAGATCTCCAATGCATGCAACAGCCCTTCTAAATATGAGAATAAACAAAACTGGCTTACAACAACATAAGAGAGGACAAATATAAAATGATTAAGCTGTTAAAGAAAACAAAACAATCAAGATATAAAGGGATGCAAGAAAACCTATAGCATTACATAATGTGAAATCATAAACAAAATAAATCAAGCTACTCGACTCAGTGCTTTGAGCTGCGCTTGATGAACAATCAAATCAAAATCAAACATAAATTTTGAAGCTCAATAATAGTTCAAACAAGCTTGAAGAACAACTAGTTCGTCTCGACTCAACTCATTTACAGCCCTATTTCCTAAAACATTTCCACTTATACATGACATTCATAACTGCAAAAAGTTCTTTTCCAGGTTATATTGAATTCAACTATAAGCTTCGAAAACAACATTGATTGCACAAACACAACAATGCAGTTAACAAGCCAGACATCTCAGAAACACACATACAAAATCGAGACAAGAATTCAATTGTCAATCTTTAAACAACCTGCCGCGGAGTAGATTAAGCTCATTCTACGAGCCTCGAACGTTTCTGTAAACTAATCATCATTTATTCGTAGGCTGCAAATCTGTAATGCAAAAAAACCATCAAGAACAAATCAAAAAACCACTATTACCAACAAGTCTCATTTCGCCAGAGCAATAGCAGCAGCAAAATTCATTCATACCCATACCAGGCATCTTAAGATTAAAAACAAAAAACAACAAGTACAAATTAAAATTTCAAAAAAAAGGAACAAAATTCAAAATCCAGAGATCAAGCTTCGATCAAACCGAATCTCAATCCAGAGGAATCTCCACGTCGCCATCGTTAATCTCCTGCTGCAAATCCTTCGGATCCTTTCCGTCGACCGTACAACCAACAGAAACACAAGTACCTAAAATCTCCTTCACCGTGCCGCTCAAATCCTTCGCCATCGACCGCGACCGCATGATCTTCGCGATCTCAACGACGTCGTCTAGCGAGATGTTGCCGTTGTGCTTGATGTTCTTCGTCTTCTTCCGGTCGCGCTCCGGCTCTTTCAGCGCCTTGATGACCAGCGCGGCGGCGGAGGGGACGACAGTGACCTTAGCCTGGCGGTTCTGGACGGTGAGCTTGACGGTGACGCGGAGGCCTTTCCAGTCTTTGGCGGTCTCCTTGGCGATGTCCTCACCGATTTTCTTGGGCGAGAGACCGAGGGGACCGATTTTGGGGGCGAGCGAAGAGGCGGCGCCAACCTCGCCGCCGGTGACTCTGACGAAGACGTCGATGACCTGAGATGGATCGAACTTCGGCGGCATTGCGGCGGCGGGGGAAGGATTTTAGGGCTTGCGGAGGAGGTGGTGTGAAAAATGCGTGGGGTTAGGGTTTGGGGATAAAGAGTTATATTTGAGGGTTTTCGTGGAGATGGTGGTGTGAAATTACGGGTTTACCCAAATGTTGATGGGCCGATTTTTTTGAATTTTTATGGGGCAGTTTGATTTAACTTATCTGGGCCGTGATTTTGGTGAAAAATTATAATTGGCCCATGGGCTAGTGTTTAGATTTCTTCTATTTGGAACTTAGAGTTTTTTAATTATAGAATGGCCTGTTTGACCTAAGAAAATAAATTTGATTTCGAATGCAAATTTGAATTAGATTAATGTTTGGCCTTTTAGTATAATTTCAATCGGGATTTTTTTTAATGAATTGTTATATGATACGTAACAATGTTATGAATATTAAATAACTATTACAATCAGCTAACACTACTAATAATTAATAAAGTAGAGAGAAAGACTCACATATTGACATCAGTGGAGTACATCTAATATTTGGGGCCTCAGGTTCGCTAATAGTAGTTAGTCTTCATCAACCAATTGGACCTTTCACGTTTTGATAAAGTTGAACGTTCAAATTTTGATCATAATCAATTTTACCAGAATGAATTATTTCGTCTATGCAATAGTGGACCAAACTCACCCCGGAATCTAATAAGTAAAACTATTTTCATGAATTATTTTTCTATCACTATGTATTTTTTTCATGAATTTTTTTATCACTGTTTTGTTTTCATGAATTCGTTGTATATAAAAACATGGGGAAAATAATGTCGAAAGTATAATTATATGATATCTTTCCTAATTGTAGTTTATTGCATATACTTTTACATTATATTCATTGTCATTCAAATGAATTTTTTTATATTTAAATATATATAATAATCAGTGGGCAATAGCCCATTAGCCCTAGCCCATCCCATATTTTGTATTTAGGCCCGTTGACCACTGATTATATATAAAACTTCAATTATATAAATTAGGAAAAAAATCAAATGATTTTAATATTTATTCCTTTGTTTTTTTTTTTTTTGTTAAAGACATGTGATTGTTGGATTCCGCTTTTTGATTACTTGCACTTTTTTTACTTTTTTGTCACGTGAGTTAAGTTTCACGTGCAAATGTGCAATTGTATTCAATAGTGGCAATATAACAATATATACTATATATAATTGTGTGCTCTAACCTTTGAATACATTTATATATATATATACTAGGTGCAATGCATTGTTGTATATATAGATAATAATTTGATGCGAGCAAATGATTTCACTTTTTTCCAAAGCAAAAAAATAGAAATGAAAAAAAAAAAAAGCTACCATAAATGTTCCCTTTTGCACCAACAAAGTCTCGTGCCATGCACTAGTGGATATCAACCGGCCCACAAGTCAAATTAGTTGGGCAGCCACATAAATTTTTTGAATGAGATTGCTACTGTCAACATTATTTAAGTTAAATATACCTGAAAAAACGTGATCTAGATTACCAAATTTATTAAGTTGATTAGTTTTAATTCCTTATACCACCTATCTCATCTATCAGATAGAGGAAATTTAATAGATAAATCGAATTATGTCTATCTTATCTTATCTATAAATTTACTTTTTGACGAAAAAATATATCTTATTTATCAGATGCAAATGGTTTAATAAGATTTAGGGTAATTTTATATCAGATCGAGTCCTGAATTCTGTATATATTTTTTCGTACAAGCGTGTATAGGGACCACACATAATATATCTTACGGTGTGAGTGATATAGATATTAGGATTATTGAAGTCGGCGGAGCGTTGATTTTTCCTAGGACTTGCCATACCACCTTACCAAACAAAGATAAATTGACTATTACGAAGACCAAAAAAAAAAAAGACTAGTATGAAGACCTAAATGATGTGTACATATGCTAAAGTCTTTTAGCAAACACTTAAATGGTCATACTTTTTCTCGAGCTACGCGACGAGAATTTTACATTATGACAAAGAGGATTAATCTCACATATATGTAAAATAAATTAGTGATGCATGCCTACTAAAATGGTCTTTCTCAATTGCAAATTTGCAATTATCAAATAAGCATATGAGTATATATAGGGGTAATTGCAAAAAAACCCTCTATTATTTCGAAAATGCTAAAAAAAATCTTGTGTTAATAATAGGCTAATAATCCTCTGTATTTTTAAAAAAATGTGCAAAAAAATTAAATTTCATTAAAAAATGAGTGTGTTTTTCATGTTCTTCACCTTTATTGATATGCTTATTTATCATTTATATACTCTTTATACTTCATAAAAGGTAGATAGTGTTAATTCACTTAAAAACCACATATTTTCTTCTATCCTTTTAACAAAATTTTGACTTTTTTGCACACTTTTTAGGAACATAGGGGTGATTGCCCTATTTCGTTAACATAAGATTTTTTTTAGCATTTTCGAAATAACACAGAGTGGTTTTATGCAATTATCCCATGTATATATATGTGTGTGTGTGAATAACGTAACGTAGTTTATCAACGGATGCACATCAAATAGTCATTTTATATTATTTATATGTCATGACTCATGATCCAACTGTAAACCAATAAATGGACTATATATGAATTCCATGCATCATCAATTCTTATTTTATTTAAATAGTTACATGGATCTGGAGTTCTGGATTATTATAGTTAAATAACTTGTTCAATCCCAAGATTCAATTTATAAATCATACCGATAATTTAATCACAAAAATAATTTATGACTTACAAAAAATAACTACCCATATATTTATGTACTTTCAACAAAATCCACAAATATCCACAATAATTTCCATATTTAAAATATATATACGTTATTGTATTTTGACGAGATAATTTCTACCAATATAAAACACACTATTTTATTCGATTCTCAAACCCATCAAAATCTAGTCATTCTTCATTCACTGTAGGCAATTACATCACGTATGTTATAAACTTATAATGTTCATACTATCATCGTGCGAAAGAAACATTCACATAAGACAAGCTTTATCCATTCATCATTTTTTTTTTCAACACGACAAAGTTTCACTATATATCTGTGGGCAAAAAATGTAACTTAGCTAATTATAATAAATACATGATCACCTTATCTGGATAAAAATTATAAGTGATCTAATAATTGGTAGAGGAAGAAATATTCACAGTCCCTGTAAAAGTCGTTTTTTCAACTCACCTCCAGGTGAAACCAAAAATAACAAGAAAACCCCCTATAGAAAAACAATAAAGATGCAATCACGCGCGCCACTTGCGTGCTATACAACTGGTTATAAGATTTTTATTTGTAAATGACTATTTTGCACCTGATCTACCATTCACTAGATCTAGGGTTGGGCGTTCAATTCAGGTTGTTCGGACCCCGAACCGACCCGATCGGGTTCGGCTTATTCGGGTAAATTTTGGGTTCGGGTTTATACCGAACTGAGCTCCATAAATCGGTTCGGGTTCGGTTTTGAGTTTTTATTTTGTTCGGGGAATTCGGACCTTGAACAACACGAATTCCGAATTTTTTTAAAGAAAAATAAAAAAATTAATCAAAATAGTAAATCAACACTCAACAACCCTAGTCTAAACTCAAAACCCTTAATTCGGACCCCGAACCCGATTACACCGAGTAATTCGGTTCGATTTCAGGTAGCCATATTTACAACCCGAACCCCGAACAACCCGAACCCCGAACAACCCGAACCCGACAACCCGAACCGAACGCCCACCCCTAATTAGATCTAATATTTTAAAAATCTGCGGACATTAAATACCTATATTATACTGAATTCAATTTATAACAATCATAGGTCTTAATAGAGATCAACTGTTCATATTAAAGATTATTTTTTTAAATTTTAAAATCATAAGATATAGCACGATATATATAGTTTCACCATGTGGCCAGAAAATTTAACCTAATAAATAAATACATGATCACCTTATTTGGATAAAATTTTAAAGTGATCTAATAATTCGTAGAATCTAGTGGTCTATATTAATCCATGAACTTGAAGCTTTCTCACCTAACACGATTCTTGAAACTGCGAAAAGAACGTTTTTCTTTATTTAATTTAGAAATTGGCTCCATAATAGAGTACTATGTATTACTTTATAGTAAAACGAGTCCGGATTAACTAAGTTTAATGATTGTTAATTGCAAAATCATTTTTAATTAGATATATAATACTGTTTGACGATTTAGTTTAGGGATGGAACTATGGATCCGACAAGCCTTACTTTGGCCCACCGATCAACTTTGAGACTTTTAATTAGCATAACAATCAACGAATCGAATTTTTTGAAGTGATGAATTTAGTTACAAAGAAATAGTAATACTAGTAATAGAAAATAATAATAAAATTGTCATTACAGTATATATACTTGGTTAAATCTTAGGGCATTGTAATTTAAATCTAAATTTTTAATTTAATAAATTTTCCTAAGTGATTTAGGTCGATTTTGGGGATCGAACTAACTCAGTCTGAGTAGTCACGAATCGTCACACGAAGTAAGAATATCAAGATTATAGATCGCGCTCGGGTATAACCAAGCTGCCAACATACCTCATTGAGGATCAAGTCTAAACTTAGTTCATTTAATTAATATGCTTTCAGTGTATGATTCATGTAGGACGACCCTAGAGTGTCCAATTTGTGTGCAAGAAAACTTGCTTTAAAGTCTATAGTCAAAGTATTAGAAAATATGATGTTAGCTCAGGAAATTTATCAATAGAGATTGTAACTTCAAATGTGTGCTGAGAGAGGATATTTGTAGATGTCCAATTTGTACGAATCTAAATTTAACAAGTGGGTCATCCAAATAGTGTGACATGGGATCATGGGCTAAGATGTCGGGTCATGGGTCGATCCAACCCAGATCATATTAAGGACTCGACTCTTGTAGCACAATGTAGCCTAGTAGAATGGGTCGATGCGCGCAGTCACCATCGGGGGGTCGTTCCGCAAGATAAGTATAACATTATATGCTAAAGTCATCATTTTGAGGACCTTTGTGTAAAATCCCGAAGGACCCTAATGCAATTATGATCTAAGGGTCGCTTTACGAGGTCAATATAACATTATTTGCTATATCAATAACAATTGATGTCAAAAGAGTTGTAAAATTAAATATGTTATACGCTTTTACGATCACAAGGAACATTTTTCTTTATGTAATGCCTCATTTTTTATATATATATATTTTTGCAAAAATACACTAACACACTATTATGTCATTCTATTAATTCCCAACTCTTTTACTTCAATATCAAAATAGAATTATTCTATCTAGAAACTATCTTGAAACAAGATTCAATTCGTAAATAGATTTATTTTGTTCTCATAAACATCTTTTTCTCTAATGTAACATAATTCTCACCATCACATCCAATTAAACTAATATAGAGATTCTAACAACATTCCTAATGATCCCCATCTATAAATCCGTATTTAATCCAAAATGAATAAATAATAGTGCGACAATATAAAATGGCGCAGTACCAATTATCATCAATAATAATATTGTCCTTCATGTACGAAAAATAATAATATATTACATAAACAAGAAAAATGTTTTTGTATAACGAGTGTTGAACACCCAATAGCGTAGATCATGATCATACTTGGGAGCTCTTGAGAGTTGGGCTTCGAAGTGATTTCTCACACATGTACTCATTCATGTGTCGGGGAGAACTTCTATCCCAAAAGACGAAAAAGACGAAAAAAAATATGGAGAATGTATGGAAGAAAAAGACGAAAAAAAATACAAAAATAGGAAAAGAAAAAAGGCAAAATTCTATCCCAAAAAAAAAAAAATTGCGGTTCCGGTTCCGGTTCCAAATTTGCGGGTACCCGCGGTTCCGATTTCAAATTCACGGGTACCCGTGGTTCCGGTTCCAAACTCGCGGGAAGAAAAAAATAATACAAAAATAGGAAAAGAAAAAAGGCAAAACTCTATCCCAAAAAAAAAAAATCGCGGTTCCAGTTCCGGTTTCGGTTCCAAATTTGCGGGTACCCACGGTTCCGATTCCAAATTCACGGGTACCCGCGGTTCCGGTTCCAAACTCGCGGGTACCCGCGAGTCTCACGGTTCCGGTTCTCGCTGGTACCCGCGAGCGGTAGTATAAAAATAATACTCGTGGGTACCCGCGGGTACCCGCGGGTCTAGCGGTTCCGGGTCCTAGCGGTTCCGGGTCCTTCATTATGCGGTTCCGGTTCCGGTTCCGGGTTTCAAAAATTTATGCGGTTCCGGATCCGGATCCTCAAGAACCGATCCGGAACCGGCCCGTTGCCATCCCTAGGGAGAAGGGCCACTATCACATATTATGTGATGGCAAAAATCATGTTAGGAGTCCAACTCAAAACATTCCTAAGTATAACTCAACCATCTCAGGAGACCAATTCGCGAACTTTGTACATTATGTCATGTCAGAATACGATGCATGTCAATACTGACACGACGTGCTCTTACACTATTTGGTACATGCAAGACGCAATTTCCCATTATAAACAGAGCGAGGGAGCAGAAAATAATTGGTGAGTTGGAGAATTCTCGGCGTCCTGACAAAAGTTACGTAATCAAAGGACGAAAATTTTGTACGTGACATGTCTTCATATACAAGTGGATCCTCATTGGCCAGTGGGACCACATTAGCGTACATAACATATACAAAACTACGAGACACAAAATAAATGCGACGTATGTAGTTAAGACTCAAAGGTGGTCCTTCTCCCATTGGTCCACGTAATTTTTGTGGATTAATGTCAATACTATCTGCATCTAGAAAAATTTTAGTTCATACCCGATTTGGCCGCACTCAAATGTATTTTACAAGGATAATGTATTACACTTGTCATATAATTGATAAATTATTTTAAAAAATATACATGAGTGTGATCGAGTCGGAAGCGGACTAGAATTTCCCAACTATCTATATATATATATATATGTATAATACATGTATCGACATTATTCCAGTTTTCCTCTTCCGTTTATTCGTTGAGGTTTTATCCAGTACAATCCCACGTGTCACTCTCATGTGATTGGGCAAACTTTGGCGTGCTCTTTAATTATGTGCCTATTTTCAACTTTAATAAGAGCTGATAAAAGACGGGTAAAAGAGATAACAGGAAGACAGCGTGGAATTAGGTGGCAGTGAAAATGGAGTCTCTTTTTTTTTTTTTTTTTTTTTAAGGAAAAACGATCAATTTATTTTATTCAATTAAAAGCTTACAACAAATCAACAATAATATATACTTTAAACTGTCTTTAACGATGTAATTAAAAACAATTGAAACACCAAATGTCAAGTTCGTTCAAGATAACAAATTTTCAGGAATAACAAACGACCACACTCTTATTCAAAAAAAACGAAACTCACATTTGAAAAAAGAAAACAATTATTCATTCGAAAGAGAAAATACAATATTAAATTAAAAAGTCATATAAAATCTAATGTATCACCCGTTTTTATCTCGCCAGATTTATCGTTGTCTCGTTAGATCTATTTCCGTCTCGTCAAATTTAAAGCTAGTTAGGATACAAAACTTGAAGGAGGATGCTCCAACCCAACTCGCCGACAATAATGGTGACAACAATGACGATGGAGGGCTTCACCAAACCAATTTTCGGCATAGAATAAGAATAGAAAACGACGGTTAGGATTTTCGATCGAGAGAAATGATTTTTACAACCGGAGTTTACTCAGTAATTAAATTGCAGGATAGAAGTTAATTATGTTATGCATTATATAATTTCTTTTCTTTTTATACTTATTCTTATTGAATGTCATATATCCTTGTGGCACATGATTCTAACCAAACATGACTTTTTATAGTCTCCCACAAGCAATGTGTGAGTACAGCATTGGATGTAATGTAGTAATGCCCATTGGCCAAAGACACAGTCCTCAATCGCTTTACATTAAGGTTGTCCACTTAACTATATATATAAAAAAATATATAAAAATATAAAATTGACGCGAATTATATACCTGTATTAATCATGTGAAATGTATATATTGTTAATTTGTGCTTGAGTTTTATCAAATTGAGCATCATTACATCATACAATGTCACCGTTGTAAATTCCAAATATTTACTGAAGGCCAAAAGGTCATTTGACAATTATATTTATTACATGGTTAATTATTTATTATGCTTTCGAGATAGAAAATAATAATATTGCAAAATCGTTCTTATTAGGATTACATCTAGGCTTCACAAGAACAGCGTCTTATTCCTCATATAGGAGCTAAATCGATTATCAAGGAGATGAATAGATTTCCTTGTCCCAGCCATGGATGTAACATCAATCGTGTACAAGAAATTCTAAATCAGGCATTTTAAAAAAGAACAACCACTTCCAAAATAAATATAATCACACTTTCCGTATTAAATTGAATTCGATCAATTTGGGCGAGCATTTGACAATCGTATACACTTTTACAAATATGATTACATTTGTTACATAATAAATTGAGTTTGAGTTCGGTCAATCGGGGCTAGAATTTTACCGTCGTCTACACTTTTACAAATGTAATTATACTTTATATAATAAATTGATTCTGGGGGCAAGAATTTTACCATTGTTTGCACTTTTACAAATATAATTACATTTGTTAGGCAATAAATTGAGTTATATCAATCAAGGTGGAGATTTTACAGTCGTGTACACGACCACATATATAATTACATTCATTACATAATAAATTGAGTTTGGTCAATCGATGCTAGAATTTTACCATCGTCTATACTTTTACAAATATAATTACACTTTATCTGATAAATTGAGTCCAGTCAACGGGGCAAGAATTTTACCATCGTTTGCACTTTTACAAATATAATTACATTTGCTACATAATAAATGGAGTTCGGTCAATCTGGGCGAGAATTTCACCATCGTATACACTTTTACAAATCTAATTACATTTGTCACGTAATAAATTGAGTCCGGTCAATCAGGACAAGAAATTCACCACGAACCACAAATACAATTACATTTGTTACGTAATAAATTGAGTTCGGCCAATCTATAGAATAAAATTCCATCAAGCACACAATCAACACCTCAACAAAGTTTTAGTAAAGCACATGTAACGCAAGTACGTAACTTCTCTTTATTGGGTAATAATTAAACCCAAATTTAAAAATCAAAAACCAGGGCTTATCCAGTACTCGCAAACACTATAAATACCCCAGCTATCGAACGCCAAACAGACCCCTCTCCTTCACAAACCAAAAACTCTCTACAGTTCTCCTACCTAACATTTTCTCTACAGTTCTCAACCACACAACAACATTTCCGATGGCGGCACGGCAGAGCCACCGCTACCTCGGCGGCGCCGACACACTCAACTCGCCGCCGCCTTTCGGCGGTCAGTTCGAATTCGACGAATCCGAGGTTTGGAGCGCCGACGACGTCGTTAATCCGCCGGAGACGAAAAAACCGGCGACAAATCCGCGTCCGATTCGGAAACCGATGAGGAAAAGCGGCAACGGCGATCGCCTGACCGCCGGAGCGAAATCGCTGCCGGTGAATATACCTGATTGGTCGAAGATCCTCCGCGGCGGCGAGTACAGAAACCGCCGCGTCGGAGACTGCGGCGACGAGGAGGAGGCGGAGGAGGAGGATGGAAATGACAGAATGCCCCCTCACGAGTATTTGGCGAGGACTAGAGTCGCGTCTTTGTCAGTGCATGAAGGCGCGGGGAGGACGCTGAAAGGTAGGGATTTGAGTAGGGTTAGAAACGCGATTTGGAAGCAAATTGGATTCGAGGATTAGCGATTTTAGTAGGAGAAAAAAAAAGTTTTGTTTGATGATCCCTCTGGTATTTGGAGTTGGTTTTTGTGGACTTTGATTCAGAGGGTCATTTATGTAATTTCATCTAACTGTGATAGGAAAATATATATATTGTCTGATTTTGTATTTTTGTGAATCGATGACAACATTTTGTTGCCATTTTTGTGTAACTTAATAATTTTGAAGGATCATTAATGTAAATAATAATTATTTAATCCTTTTCTTTTGATTAATTTTAATTTTTTTGTAATTCAAGACGAAAGGGATACCCGACTCGATAAATTCGAACCAATAATTTTTCAATCATGGGCCACACAGATTCCAGCATGAAATTAAACTCAGGACGTCTCTGAGTGGAAGCTGATAACACTGGTGGCGTAATTTTAATCATGAGTGGAAGATGAAGGGGATATCTTGATTCGATAAACTGACTCGATAAACCCGAAGCGATAGTTTTTTAATTTTGGACCACACAAATTCCAGCATCAAATTAAAGACGCCTCTAAGTGGAAGCTGATAACACTAGTGGGTAATTTTAATTTTGTGATCATGTATTTAGTGTTTGGTGTGGGTTGGTTGCGGTTTCTTGTTCTTGTTTAGGCAGATTAAATTTGAAGAAGAGAGTTATTGTATTAAATTGGTAGGTAAGAAAACAACAGCCCAACTGAAAACAACCCCCTTGCAAGTAAAATCCAATCTTGGATTACTAGTTATGTGTCAACATTTTTTTCATATATTTTTTTTGTTTTTTTTTCATTTTATTCGATAATTATCGACATATGAATTTTAATTTATATAGGTGGATAATTTAAAATTAATAATTGAAGAAGAATGGACGTGATCTGGCACAATCGATTGTCTCTAAAGCTTTGACTCTTTCATTTTCTTTCTCCAATTCATTTCTAATTATTTACAAATTATATATCTATTACAAAATTAGAGGTAAGATACTATGCTTGCACAGATCATTTCAAGGAAATATATAGAATAAATGAAAAATTATACATTAATAATATTTAATATTTAATTATATTATTTGATTAAATAAGCTCACTCATCGTGTGTGCCAACGAAACAAATAACTTAAAATTTTCGAAGAGATTACTTTGAATTTAATTTAGTTTATACGTAAATGAGCCTGGACTTCTCTAAAATGCCCCGTTGATGAGTTCGCCCAATAAATAGTAGTTATTATATTAATTGTAAGAGAACCCTACCTTACATGGCTAACCACCAAATAGAGACTCTCATCATAAGTGATGCACACTCTGAAGCAATCTTTGCATTAAAAGAGCTAATATAGGATGATGTCAAATATAAAGCAATTTTTTTAATGAATTAAGATTTTATTATTAAAATCTATGGGCTACTACTTTGTACCAATAATCGTTATTCGAAAAACACTTGTATAGATCGAGTTTTATGCCCCACTCATACACCCTTTGGTTGGAAACAAGACACATCACATCACTTTTTTTTTAATTAGAAAATATGTGATGCGTTTTTTTTCCAGCCACAAGGTGCGTGAGTGGGACCCAAGACTCGATCTATATAAGTATTTTCCTTGTTATTTCACATGGGATTTTTTATTGCAAAATAATATTACATTTTGTACTGCATATTATGTTTACATTGCAAGTGTATATAATCTATATTAAATTTATAGTCAAAAAAATATTTTATACACATAACATTTGAAGTGCAATAGGAAATTGCAACGCGGTTTGCAACCGAAAATCCAAACTGATTGATTTTCGCTACTAATACCGGTTTTACATGCAACAGAGTCACAGGCTATCCAATATTGATTAGTCATAAATGAAATTAATTTGCCCAAATATCAACATCCCACCCTGAAAATGTATTATTGAGCTTATTAGTTCAATTTTCTCCTGTACTATGTGCTACGGATATTTGAGACATTATTGGATAAGAAGTCATAAAATAATTACAAACTCTATTACATTCATCCCATAAATTAATTATCCTCTCAAACCTATATATTCAATAAACAGGGGGCGCTCACAGATTACATCCACAATTTTTCTATATTTCTTCCTTTCAATTATTATTTTTTTTCTTTTACCAATAGTGAGGGTAAAATAAATTGCCAAATGGAATAGCTATAGTTTAAATTTTCTTTGTCTACCAAAGCCATCCTTCGGAAAGTATGTGTAATTTTATGGTGGACCGAGACCATTGGTCCCGGTCAACTTTTCACCATAGAATATGGGGTAATTGAGTAAATTACCCCCTATTGGGGGATGGTGAAAAGTGAATCGGGACTAATGGTCTCGATCCACTATAGAATCACCCAAAAAGTAGAGTGAAAATAGACCTCCGCTCCACAAATCAAAAGTAAAGTACAAATAAGTTTAAGAGGATAATTATCCCAATATTTAAGCCTCATTACGCAAACGAATTTGTTTCTATCTGCCTCTCACATAATAAACCACAACATATTATGATTAGAATTCAAACAAAAGAAAAAAGTAGCCCTTGGAAAATCCTAAGGAAAAAAAAAAGCAAGAAGAGACGGATATTACACTCCAAAAGGGGGAAAATTCTATAATGGACTGGGTCCATTGGAGTCGGTCATCTAACACGGTTAAATAGAGGTGATTTAAATATTATTTACCATCTTATTTCTACATTCAATGATATTTGATGCATCGGCTCCGTTGGAGCCATTGTGTCTTAGAATCACCTCCAAAGGATAGGGTTTCTAATGAACCCTTGACCCAATAGTCTAAATTGAATTCTAGAGGCGGTTTTCATGAAATATATGGAGTTAATTAGATCCTCGTCTCATCAGACATAACGTGTATCACAAAGAAAAGCCCCTAAAAAAATGCATTTTGTTGGCTTTTTAAAAGAACAATACGAGAAAAAAATCTCACTTTTTTCATCTAAATTTTACAAGATTTAGAAGGGAAAAAAAGCTAATTTTCGAAGAAAATTTTTTTACTATAAAAGGAGAAAACATTTTTTCACTATTTATGATAAAACAGTTCATATGACTATAAAGACTTCATCCAGCAATATCTCAAAATCAAGAGTCAAATTTGTTCAATATCATGATTCAAATGATATCCATAGTCCAAACATCTCACCCATACACATTTCTATTAACTCATCCATACCCAGTGCGGATTTTCTATAACACAATGGTGTTACACCAATAGCAGTGTGACATGTGGATATTAAATTATAATCATGAAAATCAGTTTTATTATTAAATCTAATTTCTGAAAAGGAAAAAAAATAATTTAGTTCCACAAAAGAATCCTTCCTTTATTGGATTTTGCCTCTCCACATTTTCTTCTGCAATTCCTCAACTCAAACAATTCCACAATTTCTCACGTCTCATTACTACATTCCAAGCAGAGGAAATTCATACAATTCATATGTTTTCTTTATAAAACCAATGTTCACATATTTTCTTTATGAAATCCACGAAAGGACGGATTCTATACTGTAGCCAAATTAATTTTTTCCTTTTCAACAATTAGATTTAATACTAAAACTGATTTTCATAATTTGAATTTAATATCCACAAGTCACACTTTTATTGGTGTAACACCAATGTGTTACACTATTGTGTTATAGAAAATCCACACCGATCCATACCCACTTTTAACACAACTTTTCTATTCCAAAAAAATATTCTTTCTAGGTTGTCAAAATTCTCAGACGGAACGTCCACCCAATTAGGCCCCGTAAGTTGCTGACAGAATGTTAGATCAACGCCGTTCAGTAAATTCCCCTTCCAATTCATTTTCATTCAACAAATTACGAGCACAATCCGTAACATCCTACAAACAGGACCCACGTCTTATTTTTCTTCTTCGAGCAATAATATTACTGGGAGATCCTCACTAATCATCAAGGTGATGGAATATGCTTCAAAAACTAATTGCTTTGAAATAAATGTCAGTCAAGAAATAACCTCACATTGAACTTTTGCAAAAATCTAATGTACATATGACGAAGCCAAACTGTTTAGAGATGATCACATATTGCCTTCGTGAAGTCAGTTGTTGTCGAATTACCACCAAGATCACCTGTTCTGTACTTCCCTTCTGCAATTGTCTTCAAGACTGCGTCTTGAATTTTATCAGCTTTATCGTGGAGATCCAGATGGCGCAACATTGTCACAGCACTCAGAAGTAAAGCAGTTGGATTTGCCAAATTCTGCACGAATCCAGCAAAAAATTACACAATTGCAAAGATTTGTTTTAGAGTAAATAGCACGCATGACACACGGTTTGAGAAATTACCATAATTTTCCATGTCTCATTTATGTAAAATGTATGTTCTACTGATATTAAAATTTCACTACTCGTTAGTAAAAGGCATATTACAATTTCCCTCCTGTTTTTCGAGTTGTTAGGGGGTGTCTTGATAATTTGCAAAATCCTCATAGTGCTCTTGGCAATTACCCATGCGCATGTAATTATCTATTTATTTTATGAGATAGTGGAATACAAATAACATAGAGAGTTGCTAGTTACTAACCTTTCCAGCAATATCAGGGGCCGAACCATGTACAGCCTCAGCAAGAGCAATACCTCCCTCACCGATATTGCAGCTGTAGGGAGGACCGAGTCAAGTCAAAGTATAAAAAGTGAATATTCTTTGAAAGACCACACAAAATTTGCATCTACCTTGGAGTTAAGCCCAAGCCTCCGATTAAACCAGCACAAAGGTCACTGATTATGTCACCATAAAGATTAGGCATCACCAGAACATCAAATAATGATGGATTCTTCACAAGCTGTAGATGGGAAAAGGACAAATTTAACATAGGAAATAACTAATTTATTTTTTTCTGGAAAATCTTAGATGCATTGCACAAGCGTAAAATCCCTATATATAATAGACAATCTATCGTACCATCATACAGCAATTATCGATCACAACTTCTTCATATGTTATCTCCGGGTACTTTTCTGCAACCTCTCGACAACACTGCAAGGTGAAGAAGAAATTTAACCAGTTGAAGGCTAAAATAAAAAGCAACAAGCATATGTATAAAGGCATACCTTAAGGAAAAGACCATCAGTTTTCTGCATGATATTGGCTTTGTGTATTGCAGATACTCTTTCTCGTCCGTGGGTCTTGGCATAGTGAAAAGCATACTCTGCAACTCTAAGACTTGCTTGACGTGTAATTATCTTAAGACTTTCAACAACACCCCTGACCACCTACATTGAAGTGAAAGCGATTTATTTGATCAAATCTACAAAAGAAGAGAGCTTTACCATAACATACATGCTTGTACATAACTTACTTGATGTTCAAGTCCACTGTATTCGCCCTCTGTGTTTTCACGTATGGTGATGAGATCTACATCGTCGTACTTAGTTTTGTATCCAGGTAGGCTGTAACAAGGTCTAACATTGGCATAAAGATTGAGCTCTTTCCTTAAAGTAAGATTAAGAGAGCGATGACCTTTTCCTATTGGTGTGGCCATGGGCCCTTTCAAGCCAACTTTGTTTCGCCTCACAGATTCAAGACTTTCCCATGTTAAAAAACTCTGGGTTCTAGGATCTACCTCCGTCCCCACAAAGTGTTCTTCCCATTCAATTGGCACATCAGCGACATTAAAAACCTGATTCACCAAAGATGTAATTTATTTATAATTGGAAAAGGAGATTGTTACTTTGAAAACATATCTCCATGGTCTTAAGATGGCCATAGCACTACTATAGAGCCAAAAACAAGCTTATTTGGAAAGTACAGACAAAAACTACAGAAAAGAGGTCGGCTCGTCAATTTATAGCTCTCACAATTTGCACGGTTGTATTAAGAAGCCACAAAAAAGACATGAAGACAAAGGATTACCAGACAAGTTCACCTTTATAAGTAAGTTGACATGATCTTATCACTATGGTGTATGGAAATTTGGCACATAAATCTTGTCTATGAGAAATCTGCATAAGCGTTTACCTAGATTACAATGGTCTTGAGGTCCCACACAACATGTGAAATCAAAATTACAAAAAAAAAATATTATAAGTCCATCCCCCATGATCTGTCATACCACGTCATTCTTCGCAAGTTATTTTGTCCAAATAAGAGGCCTCGAGCATCATTTTACATTGTTGTAATAAGCATGTTCCACCTTATAGAAATTTTCTTTTGGGCGAGTTCCTTGGAATATAAAGTTGGCCGGGATAAGAAGTGCATATCTATAGCTATACCCAACACTTACATAACCTTGACCATTCATGTAACTGATCATCCTAGCATTTTGTTGGCCTGTCCTTCAAGATTGAGTATTGGGCATATAAGAGTATTAAATTGAATCTTTGAAAAAAGACTTTCCCATCTTGTTTCCTGGCATACAAAGCGCCCATTTTCTGGTCACAGCAATTCACATGATGTCACCAGATAAGACTGCGTGTATCCGTCAGACGCATAGATATTCTTGGACATATGACGTCACCAGATAAGACTGCGTGTATCTGTCAGACGCATAGATATTTTACCAACATGCTTGCCTAGATTAGTGTAAACCAATTGGAATACTTGAACAACCTCTGAGTGAAATTAAGTTTCAATGGTGGCACATATGCCTGCGATTGCATTTATAAGGTTTTAGTGTCCAATTTCTTTCCTATATCCTTTTCTACGTAGTATCTATCTTACCAAAATAACAACAGTACGTAAACATTAATGATAATAAATATCTCGGGGTTGAATGACGAATATAAACAACGTAATAAGATAACCCCCGTCACAACAACCAAGCAATTACAACAGAAAGATTCAACTTAGTTATCCTTCATTGATCCATAATCCAGTATAGAGTAGAAGCAACTCCCGTACAAGAAAATTCTAGTCCAGACTCGGTCTGATCCAACCCAACCGGGAGAGTGAATCACACATGCCATATGATTGGTCATAGATTACACTTGAGTTCGGCCAGAACGAGTTTGGACTGGAATTTCCCGTTCAGGAATATACACATAAGACATTAATCCTTTTACCTCAATCACTAATGACTCTCCATCAATAAAAAAACTACGCTTCCACAAATCATCAAGATTAAACAAAACCCAGTTACTAACAGTAATAAAAGCTCATATCAATTCAACCTAAAGAGATAAAAAAATCAAATGAACTGTATATAATACAATTATAGTATATATAATGAATGGAGCGTGTGGTGAAACCTTTTTGACGGAATCAGCAATCTCGGGGCCGATGCCGTCGCCGGGAAAAAGAGTGGCTCGGATCAGATTCGACTCCTGCGCGGTCGCCGATGAGAATCTCCGGCCGAATAAGCTAGGGTTTGTGGAGGAGGAGAAGATTCCATTAACGCTGCTTCGAACGATTCGTCTCGCGATTCGTGATGCCATTTGCAGTTTGCGATTATGGGCCGCTGACGCCGATTTTTAAATAATCTTCAAAAATTCGATTGAATAATTGCTTGGAATAGACAGTTTTTTGGTAGTGCATTTAGGTCGTCTTTTTTTAATTTGGTAATAGAAAATGGTTAAAGAGTCGTCTTTATTTAGGGGCACTACCAATGGTAGACTCTTCAAAACATATGTAAATATAGGTTTTAATTATTAGGACCAAAATTGAATTGGTTATGTTGCTTGATTCAATGTACAACAAATTAAAGTCTCACATCAGATGTATTGTCGTAACTTTTGACTTGACCACATGTTAGAACCAACGTTCTTTTTTTTTTTTTTTTTTTTTTTAAGAATCGGTAGTAATATTATTACTTCAAAGAAGAAACATCCGTCAAAATAGCATCAACAGCATTAGGAGGGAGAACAGGAACATGCTCCTGACTCTCAATAGCAGCTCTAGCAATAATATGGGCTACGACATTGCCCTGGCGCTTAGTAAAAGAAAAAGAGCACAAGTTAACAAAAGATGCAAAAGACAATATATTATCCACCAAATGACCTATAGAAGAAAGATCTCTTGTTGGGGTATTCAGTTTATTAATGAGGGACAAGCAGTCACCCTCGACCACCACAGAATGCCAATTTTCTCTTCTTGCCAAGCGAATAGCTTCAACCGCTGCAAGGGCTTCAATATGTTCTGGGTCAGAAGTAAAATCCAGATGCACTCCATTCCAAGCCACACACCTACCAGTCGAATCACGCCCCACAATCCCCAGGCCAGCTCTATGACTCCCTTTATCCACAGCGCCGTCGAAATTAATCTTAATAGTTCCAAAATCCGGAGGTTTCCAAACAATTGAATGCGATCCAGAATTGGTAAACTCCACTTTACTTTGAGTGTTTTCCAAGTACGCAGCTTTAAAAGAGGTGGCTGCCAAAACAAGACTTTCACTAGTAAAGCATTTATTATGCATCACTTGTTGGTTACGGTTGTACCAAAGCCACCAAAGAATTGTTAAGGCCAAGCAGTACTCATCCCCACTCAGCGATGCATGCAGTCCCCTAATCCAAGATTCCACTGAATACAGATTATTATCAAAAGGGACCCTAGGTAAACCCGAGACAGCCCATACTTGTCGAGCAAACGTACAATGAAGCATGATATGAAAAATATCCTCCCTTTCCATATTGCAAAGATGACAAAAATTCGGGATCTCGATCCTTCGTCTAGCCAAATTAGCACCAGACGGGATTGCGTTCAAACACAATTTCCAAGCAAACAAACGAATTTTTGGAGGGACTCTAGCCTTCCAGATGAAGTTCCAATGCCCCCTAGGCGGAGGATGATACAGTGCAGAAGTGCATGGTGCACACCGACGAACTAATTCCCTTGCAAGACGGTATGCACTCCGAACCGTGAACATTCCATTTTTCGTATAATGCCATATAATTCGATCCGGGTTGTTTGATGACCCCAAAGGAATTGAGAGAATACTAGAAACGTCATCTTGGTCAAAAACCTCCCGAATAAAATTTTCATTCCACCAGCCCGTCGTCGGATCGATCAAGGAAATTACACGAGCATCCTGCGGTAAAGTATTAGGTGCTGTTTGAACTTGAAAATTTGGTTCTCTCGGAATCCACCGACTTGACCAAACGCGTACATGACTCCCAGAGCCCACTCGCCAACGGATTCCCTCAAAAACCAAACCACGAGCCTCCAAAATACCTCGCCATGTTAAAGAAGGCTTAGATCCCAACTCCGCTTCAAAAAGGGAGGACTGTAGGAAGTATTTCGCTCTAAAGATCTGACTCACAAGACACTGCGGATTTTGTAAAATACGCCACCCCTGCTTAGCAAGCATCGCTAGATTGAAGGCTTTCAGTTCCCGGAACCCCAAACCTCCTTCCTCCTTATTGCTACATAACTTATCCCATGCCACCCAATGGATCTTTCTACAATCTCGATTATTCCACCAGAAGTTGGACATAATTGATTCTACTTCCTTCAAGAGAGAGTTGGGTAATTTAAAGCAACTCATGGCATACGTCGGAATAGCTTGTAACACGGCTTTGAGGAGAACCTCTTTACCTGCTTGCGATAAGAATTTCGCATTCCAACTTTTAATCCTCGTCGTTATCCTATCCTTTATTGAAGCAAACATCTCTTTTTTCGACCTTCCCACCACCGAGGGGAGTCCCAAATACTTTTCGTGTTTTTCAGCAATCCGAACCTCCAGAATCTGCGCTAAAGGAATACGCAGCTCTTCCGGAGTGTTCCTGCTAAACACAATGGCCGACTTCTCAAAATTGACCTGTTGTCCCGAGACCCTCTCATATTGCAGCAAAATATTCTTGATGCTTAACATAGCCGTTTCTGATGCCTGCGTATAAATAATGGTATCGTCCGCAAAGAGCAAATGTGAGATCCTTAGAGCGTATCGGGCGACGGAGACCCCTTGGATCTCACCCGCAGATTCGGCTTTTCTAATCATAGCACTAAGAACTTCTACAACAAACAAAAATAAATAGGGTGATAGAGGGTCGCCTTGGCGCAGACCCCTCTGAGGAACAATGTATCCGAATTGATGGCCAGTTAACATAAAAGAGTACGAAACAGAAGTAATACACATCAAAATTAATGAAACAAAATTTCTATGAAAACCAAGTCTCAACAAAACCTTTTCAACAAACACCCATTCGACCCTATCATAGGCTTTGCTCATATCAAGTTTAAGCGCGGCGAACCCCTCTTTACCGCTCGATTTGTTTTTTAAGAAATGATTTATCTCGTAAGACACTAAAATGTTATCGGAGATCAGGCGCCCCGGAACAAACGCAGACTGAGTCTCCGAGATAATATTAGAAAGAAGCGGTTTGAGGCGGTTAGAGATTGTTTTGGAAACGAGTTTGTAGATAACATTACAGAGGCTGATAGGACGAAAATGAGAAACAAGTTCCGGGTCATCCTTTTTAGGAATCAAAACGATGTGGGTAAAATTCATTTTTGGGACAAGAGACTTTTTATTAAGGATATCTAGCACACAGCTTGTGACATCTCTGCCTACAATGTGCCAAAATTTTTGATAGAAAATAGGGGACATGCCATCCGGGCCAGGGGATTTAAGGGGTTGCATTTGCGATAATGAAAGAGTTACCTCGTCAGCTGAGAACTCCCGTGAGAGTGCCAAATTCATCTCTGGCGTGACCGTCGGCTGTAAGACCTCTAAGACCTCATCAAGTTCTGTCCCGTTTGGCTGAATGGAAGCAAAAATATCCCTGAAATAATTGCCTATAATGTTTTGAACAACTCTTTCCTCTTCCTGCCAAGCCCCATTATCATCCTTAATTCTAGTGATAGAGTTTATCCTACGCCTCTCAGAAGCACAAGAATGGAAATATTTAGTATTACGATCCCCGTCCCTCATCCAAATAGCCCTACTACGCTGAAGCCAAGCCGACTCCTCGATAGACTTAAGCTCATCAAGCTCACTCCGAACACTAAATTCCTTGCCCTTAGAGTCGGCGGTAATAGTTCCAGAGCGAAGATTCAAAATTTCTTTCTCAAGGTCCTCAATACGACGTTTAGTGGAAGATAGAGAGGAGCGGTTCCAATTTAAAAGACCAACGCGACAATTCTTAATGTTATTCCAAACTCTACGATTCACATCCTGCCCCCCCACATGGGTCCCACGCTTCACGAATAACCCGCTCACACTCATCAGATCTAATCCAAGCGGACTCAAAACGAAATTTTTTCTTTTTACGAGTTGTAGAAGGAGTAGTCGGTGGGTCGAGATAGATCAGAATAGGGCGGTGGTCCGACGAGATGGACTCTAGGTGAATGACTCTATGCTTGGGAAAATGATCCAACCTAGGGATGTAAGTTGAGCCGAGCCGGCTCGACTCGAGCTCAACTCGAGCTCGAGCTTCACGAGCCCGAGCTCGAGCTCGAGCCTGTTTGTATCTGCAAAAAGCTCGCGAGCCGGGCTCGCGAGCTTCTTCATAATTTTTATATATATTTATTTTTATATTTTAAATATTTTCATATTATAAATATTAATTATATATATTAAATATTTAATATATAAATATTAAATATTAATTATATATATTAAATATTAAAAATTTAGGCTCAAGCTCGCGAGCCTGCCTTAGGCTCGCGAGCTTGGGCTCGGCTCGAGCTCCCTTGATTTGAGCTCGACGAGCTCGAGCTCGCAGGCTCAGGCTCGAGCTCGAGCTTGAGCCTGGCAAAATCGCCAGGCTCGGCTCGTTTACACCCCTAATCCAGCCAGGACGAGTTACCACAGGCTCGATCACTTCTTTGGCGAATGGTACGGGGCTGCTCGTGACCATTGCACCAAGTAAAACGAGGCCCCGTGAAACCAAGATCATGGAGGTCCACGGAGTCGAGAGCATCACAAAAATCTCGCATTTGCCACAATGGACGGGGAAGCATTCCCTCTTTCTCGTTAGGACAAAGGATCTCATTGAAATCCCCCGCAACGAGCCAAGGAGAAAAAAATTGAACTCCGAGATGAGACAAAAGAGACCAAGAAAGCTTGCGATGCTGAGTGATCGGGTCCCCATAGAAGCCCGTAAAACACCAGGGATCATCGCCTCTAGGGGGCTAACCCGAACGTGAATATGAGATGGAGACATAGAGAGAAGACAGACATCAAGATTTTTAACCCATAAGAGACCCAAACCACCCCCCTTCCCAGGAGAAGCACGATGGACTCCAAACACGTTAACACGACCTTTAAGATGATCAAAATAAAAATTATCACACTTTGTTTCCGAAATAAAGACTAATAAGGGGTTGTGGATTCGGATTAGCTCCACGAGATGACGAACTGCCCCGGACCCCCTCAGTCCCTGACACTTCCACACTAGAAGACTCATTGGTCTCGGCGGGGCTGTTTAGCAGCCTCCGCCGAATCCTCATCCATGTTGCGAGAAGATCGAGTGGACCTTATAGGATTAGTAAGCTCTTCAATAGGGATATCAGTAAGATGAAGAACCTTACGATCAATTGAGATTGACGGAGATTTTTTCGTATTTTTTGAAATTTTCTTGCCAGCCTTTAAACTAGTAGACCCTCTAGGAGGGGTGAGTGACACTTGGATAGGGATATTAAAAAGCATTGGGCTTCCTTGGATTCGAGTCGAAAGTAGCTCCCTCGTAGGGGATGATGGGACCCCAAACATAGGTGCATTAGTATTTTGAGAATCATTTTCGTTTAGTTCAACCACTCCATGCCTTCCATGCACGACTACCCGTGGTGCATGGGATTTTGAATGATGAATAACCGTTATCTCTTGAACCTTAGTTGGCACAACCGAGTGAGTAAGATTTTGTGAAGAGATAGGTGGAGACACCATGTTCGAAGAACAACTCGGATTAGAAAAATGATGGGGAGCATGAGAATTTCTCAATGATGAGCCAACCTGGAAATCATTATCATTAAGTGACCAGAGGCCTGTTTGCATAAGCATATCATTGACTTGTCCCGAAGGAATCTGAGAGGCCACCTCATCATCGGGAACATCCATTAATTGGAGCCGACAGCGGGTTTGTCTCTAAATCGGGTTATTACACCGAGACGGCGGGGAGGTTACAAACGGGTCACGGTTCGACTCCGAGTGATGGTTTGGACGGGTAATCGGAGTAATATGACTATTACGCTCTATATTGCGATTATTCGGTCCATTCCAACTTTCGGCTTGAGCCTCAACATTTCCGGACCCCCTCTCCATCCCATCGCTAAGGGGCAAGAACCGTGGGGTTTCACCGAACGAGGAACGGCGTGAGGGGGCCCGGAGTTTGGTGTCATAAAGGGTATCATTACCCGGATCGATGAACGAATCCGAATAACGAAGATCACAGAAACTACCAATGTGACCAATGATGCCACAAAGATAACAAAAATTAGGGAGTTTTTCGTAAGAGAAATTCACTTTTAAATCTTTACCCCCAGGCACCGAAAGAGTCATAAAACGAGTTAAGGGTTTAGAAATATTAATCCGGACCCTAATGCGAAGAGTAGCCCCCCATGAGATACCACTTTCTGCCAAATCAAGATCAAGAAAGACCCCTAAACGATTACCTATTACTTTAGCTACAACATGGTTCATAAGGTTAAGAGGGAGACCATGGACACGGACATACAGATCATTCCAATCTAAGGCAGTGGTCATAGGATCATCGAGTTCCTGCAGAGCTTTCATAACAATCATATCGTTATCAAAATTCCACGGTCCGGATTCCAGAACTCGAATCATATCGACCTTATGGTTGAAAACGAAGAGGAAGCGATGGTTACCCAAACTACTCACTTCCAAACCCTTCCTAGGCCTAAAGGCTTGGGTTAGGGTATATTTGAAAGCTTGGAAATTAACCCGGCGATCCGAAGTAAGCCTAGCAACCAAAATATATTTTTGGAGCCGAGGGTCATTATTAAACAAATCTAGCGGAATACTCACTTTGTCTGCTTCAAGATCTGTCAAAGCAAACTCAGCAGTTATGTGGGATAAATCTTGGTCCATATCTGTCAAACGGTATAAACAAGATGGTGGGGAGATGTGCACAGGGAATCGGGTCACGTGATGAGCCCCGAAAAAGACACCTCTCGGGAGATCTGCAAACGGGCAAAGAAAACACAGTCAAAAGCGCAAAAACTAAATGAACTCGGTAAAGAAAATTAATGGGGAGACAAAGGGGGACACGGCGTGGGGTGAGGGAATGCAACTGCTTCTTCAGATATCAAAACCCTGTAGAATTTGGGGGAGAAATTGTCTAGGGGATCCAACTCAAAAGGAATACTCAAGAAAAGAGGCGCATGCTAATCTTGGAAAAAACAAAACCCTAAACCTAGAAGGGATACACTCTCATGTAGAGAGAGAGAGCAACTCCTAACGTGGGAGAGAGAGAGAATTAATGGAGTTGTATTTGAACCAACGTTCTCATTACAAAAATCTGCATGAGAAACTAAGTAGGGACACTTTTATAATCTTTCTGTTGACTTAATATAATAAGTTGTGTGTTTGGTTCAGGAGATGGGGTCATTATCGAGAACGACAGTCGAGAAGCAATTCAAAGCATTCAAGAGGGTTCATTCTCGCAGTGTAATTTCGAGGATATCTTCTAGGTTCATGACAAGTTAGTCTGTCCTTAACAAGTGAACATGTCCCATATTTGAAGAGAAGCTAACCAAGTGAGTGCACACTTGCGAAACTCGGCAGTGAGCAAAAACCAATGATGTTATATAACTCCCATTGGACATTGGTGATCTTTTGGAACAATATAGAGTTGGTACTATTTGACTCAAAATCTCAAATATATATTGTGTATGTCCCTAAACCCGAGCTTGTCGGATTAGGTTGTTAGGGAATACTCTTGGCCAGTTAATGTGATAATCAAGTGACTCCAAAAAGTGTTCTGACTTAAAGGTATTGGTTGGGCTTAAAAAGTTAAAATGGTTGAGTTTTGCTTAAAATAACCCATCACATGCAACTTAGCCCAATAATTGAACTGGGCTTTACAAATTTGGCCCAAATGTGATCAAGTTCTCGACCCAAGTCAACTGAAAACGGTGATTCTGAACGATTCAGTGGAGGTATACGAAGAATATGGAGGCCCAATATCCCATATGACTGCTACTAGTTCCAAGAAATCATTTAAGATAATATTTATTATTTATTGAATTTTTCCAATATCAGAACTGATTCCTTGGAATTTGATGATGCCACTCACACCTTATATATTATTTAGTATACTAATTATTATTATTATTATTATTATTATTATTATTATCAGTATGCTTTTCACATTTCTATCATTGAGATGTTATGCAAATGCGAACAATAATAATAACAATTACATCGAATTATCCGAATTACGTAAAGAGAAAATATTATGTATACATCTAAACACTCAAATTCTATTAAATTTTACATAATATTTCACCTTAGAGAGACAAACACATTGTCACAAATTACAACGAATAAATATAGCAAAGCGCAAATTCCTTAACCACAAAACAAATTCCCAAAAAAATAAAAATAAAAATTGTTTCTTCAAAAAGTCCAAATGAACTAGCAAATGGGAAGTGGCTCACCATTCCACCCCTTAAGACATTCCAACAATGGATCAACAATAAGCCCCTTGCTCAATGCTGTGAACACCTTGTCACCCTCCTCGCCCGGGGACGTAACCTTTTCGCCCGTCAAGAACTCGGTCCCAAGTTCCTCCCGAACAAACTTATACAAGGGGTAGGATCGGCATTCCTTAATGCGGTTATCAATCGCGGGATTCCCACTCTCGAGGGCAATTCTCGCGTTCTCGACTTCTTTAGGCAAAACGGCCTTCAATTCTTCCTCAAACGCTTGGATCTTTTGGAAGATAGACGTCCCAACATTTTTCTCATTCTCACCGTTTTTCAATGCATGATCCACAAGAACTTGCCTCAATTTCTCCATCAACGGGTAGGATCCAAGGCATGGGTCGTCCGCGTATGCAAAAACGTATTCACGGTCCACTACACGGAGCAAGTCCAACTCACAGAATCGAGACGGGTGAAGCTCCCCATTCACCCCCATTGTTAAAGTCCTCTTAGCCACTTGGCTGACAGTATTTTTAACAGCAAGTCTCAAATTCTCCTCCAAATGCCTCAAATCAATAGCTTGGCAAAGTGCAATTAGGTAAGTTGATGACATAAGCTTAAGAATATCCAAAGCCTCAGTTGTTTTCCTTGAAGAGATCAATCCCAATGAGTTGACATCTTGATTATGTTGCTCGGCACTCTGCACGTGGTTCGTGACCGGGTTAGCCAAGAATTGGAGCTCTGAACAGTACGAAGCCATAGCGATCTCAGCCCCCTTGAAACCATAGTCCAAGCTAGGGTTCCTCCCTCCCGAAAGATTCGATGGCAAACCATTGTTATAGAAATCATTAACTAGTTCAGAAAATTGAGCAAACATCAATTTTCCAATAGATGCTATTGCCAATCTCGTATTGTCCATCGACACTCCGATAGGCGTGCCCTGAAAGTTGCCACCATGTAAAGCCTTGTTTCGAGAAACATCGATCAAAGGGTTGTCGTTAACAGAGTTGATTTCCCTCTCGATCATCTTAGTGGCAGCCCTAATGACTTCAATTTGAGGCCCGAGCCACTGAGGCGACGTTCTAAGAGCGTATCTATCTTGCTTCGGTTTTTGCAGAGGGTCCATTTCGTGCATCTTCTGAGCAGCCTTAACATACCCGGATCCATCAAGAATGTGCTCCATTATAGCAGCAGCCTCGATTTGACCTGGATGATGCTTCAACTTGTGGGTCAAGTGATCCGTGAATTCGGGCTTTCCGTTCATAACTTCAGCGAAAACAGCTGACATAACTTCGGATAACAGAGCAAGAATATTCGCCTCGTAGAGAGCGATCGAGGCCAATCCAGAGCCGACAGCAGTTCCGTTGACAAGTGCAAGGCCTTCCTTAGGCTGCAACTCGAAGAACCCTCCGTTGACACCGGCTAGCTTGAAGGCTTCCTCGGCGCTAAGGGGTTCCCCCTTTGGACCAACGGCTTTGGAGTTAGGGCGACCAGTTAAGAGCCCGGCAATGTAGGATAACGGCACGAGGTCGCCGGAGGCAGTGATTGTCCCGCGGAGGGGCAAACATGGGGTGATGTTTTGGTTAAGGAATTTGGTTATGGCTTCCAAGATTTCGAATCTAATGCCGGAATATCCTTGTAGGAGGGTGTTGATTCTGACAAGCATTGCTGCTCTGGTGGCTGAGTGTGGCAGCGTGTGTGAAGATTCCGTTCCATTACCGAATATTCCGGCGTTCAAGAACCTGTTATAGTACAATTATGTATTAGATATGTTACAATTTGATCATGTAATAAAGCAATTATATTTATATTTATATGAATCAATCTTAACATCATGTAGTAGTTGTAATTTTGTTTGTGTTTCATTTGGTGTAATATGAGCATTTTAATATCGATGACTAGAGGATAACCTTAAAATTTAAACTACAGGATGTTAGATGTAATATTTGAACTAGGGGGTGTAAACCGTAATTAGGCAATACCTCAAGAGTACCCAGTGTAATTTTCCCTATTTATATTTATATGTCTTTTTAGTAGTTTAATTTTGTCACTAACTTTTTAATTTTAAACTAACAAATTAAATGAATAATGAGGATCTTAAAGTTAAATCTTTTCCAACTGTTAACAGAACATCTTTTATTGATTAGTACATAGAAAATTCTTGCCAAACCTGACATGAATAAAATTCAACTTGCCAGTACTAACTATGAATTATTAAGAGAACCAAGTAGTTTTTAAATAAAACTTGGTCTAATTATGGATATTCAGTCAACTGTCAACTCTTTGCCAGCTGGATTGCCGTCCGAAGATCGATCCAAAAATTGTTTCATCTTGTATTTCATTTCATTTCTCATGTGTATAAATTTCATTTTGACTACTCAAATATTATAAGCATTGCATTTGAATTTTAAAAAAAACACAATTTTGAAATAAAAAATCGAGTGCGGAAGGTAGGACAGTTGGACAAGTGGCTTTTAAGTATTTTGTTACCATTTACTGCTCCCACGTTCCGAACACAAGGTAACAGCTAATATAGCCAAAGTTGAATTAAAAGATCATAAATACGCTACAAATAAAATGGTTACTTTATAATATTATATATATAATCAGTTTCAATTATCAAGGTTACAAAAATAATAATTTAACGAATTATATCCAAAACCACTGGCCCCACTTCCAAATTTAGTCATTAATCCCTGTATGCAATACGCCGTGCAGTAAAATTCACCTCTCTCGTAATTAAAAGTTCTATATGTAATACCCTAATGTAAATTTTCTATCAAATCATATAATTAATTAGTCGTACTAATCAGTCTTAGATTCTATTCTTAAAAAAAAAAAAAAAGTGAATATTATCATTTGTCAATGATATGACTATGAGTTAACTTATATAGTCCATCGACTCTAATTTGTAACAGTGCTGATCAAAGATAATTAAACTAATACATACAATGATGTAATCATATGTAATCGTTTCATTAAAAAAAAAAAAAAATTCGAGAATCATTTTATTACCTAATAAGCTCCTTCTGAAGAGCGCCACCTTGTTTGGTTCTCCGGTGAGACGTGGCGCCGAAGCCGGTGGTGACGCCGTAGCTATCAGTACCCTTATTCATACTCTCCATAACCCAATCACTGCTGGCCTTGACGCCGGCCCTGGCCGTCTCCGCCAGCTCCACCGCCACCGCATTATCCCTGGAGGCGATCGCCGCCACCTGAGATATAGTCAGAGTCTGGCCGCCGAGCTTCACCACCGGCTTCCGATACTCCTCCACCATCCGCTTCACCTCGTCCAGGTGGCTCCCTTTCAGCGACTCCGCCGCCATCACCCAGTTCAATGGATCTTTCTGCTTCACGCAGAACCCGTTTGATTCGTGATGACCGTTTGCGATCACACCTGCCATTGTATGTATATGTATATATGTATGTTACACACTCGAGAATCAAAGAAGAGGTGTTTGATGTTTCTCTCTCTGTAACCCTTTCTCTCTCTCTAACTCTCTTTGTGTGTGTTGTGTTATTTAAGGGGGAGTTCTTGAAATGTAGTTAGGATGTGTGGCTTTAAATAGAGGGAGTGGGTGTGACTATATTATATATAATATGTATCATATATATATATATGTCTCATATTTTGATTTTGGTAGGTGGGTTGGCATTAGGAGGAGTGGGAGGAGGGGGCAGACAAGTTCATACGATAGGGGTTGGTTGAGGATTGATCGGGACCGTTGATTTGGGGTCATTCGACGGTTGTGATTTGCTTACGTGGGTGTGGATTGGAATATGGACTTTATTTTTTATTTTTTTGTCATTTTTTGGGTGGATAGGAGAGGTGGTGGTTGGTGGGAGAATGGGATGGAAAATATTGAGCTAATTACTGAATTTTCCTTAACCCTTTTTACCTACTAGAGTGATATATATATGGTCCTAGTGGGGGGTGGTTAATATATTACATAGAGAATTTATTGTACGTAGTCATTTTAATTTAGTAATTTCGTTGTCAAAAGTACTTTTGTAAATATACGGGAAATTCTATGTTAGATGGAGTTCAATGATTCAATTGTCACATAAGTATGTGAGGATACACATAATACATTTTATTATACTAGAGAGATAGACACTAAAATCATTAAACTAGGTCTAACATAGATTTTTCTGTCAATATACGATGCTACGCATAATTCATGATGAACTTGAACTAAATGTAAACTTTCCGATGACTAATTTTGTTGCATGAACGGTACTTTTATTTTTGGAAAAAATACATTTTGTAACCTTAAACGATTTATTTTGTCTCATTATTATTAAACGTAACAAAATAGTCCCTCAATTTGATGAATGCATTTGACTTATCGTGACATATTGTTGACGTGACACTGAGTTTGACCATTGCAATGTGGCTTTGAAAAAGTTTGCCTATTGTGCCCTCAATAATTACCGATTTTCTACTAATTTCTTAGGGAAATTTACTAAAACCTCCTTAAAATAAACTTTATACCCAAACAAATCTTTTATAATATTTTTTAATCCAAAAAACTCATTTTACCAACTTTTCTTTCCAAAATATCCTACATTTAGGGTTAATAAATTTATGGATTTAATTGTTCTTAGCCTTCTAGAGCAAAAAAGATAATTATAGTTTTATCTAAAAAAAATTAGTTAAGAAGAAATTTTATACCGATAATTGATACTAATTATAATTTTAACTTTATATTTTAAGTTTTTTAATCTTCTTAAAAAATTTAAAAAGTATATTTTAAATAATTACCATATAAACATAAAAAATTATATAAAAATATTTAATATTCAAAAATAACATTCGAATTATACTATTTATCAGTTTAAAAATTTAGCCAAACATGTCCTTAAGTCAAGGGACTATTTGTTACATTTGATAGTTCAAAAACCATTTTGTTACATTTGATAGTTCAGAAACCATTTTGTTATATTTGATAGTTCAGAAACCTAAATGATACAAAAAAAAATAGTCATTCAGGGTACAAAGTGTATTTTGCCCTTTATTTTTTTAGGAAAATAAAATAAAATTGAACCATAATAAATCGTACTTGATTACACCCAAGCCCTGGATTTATCACTTAATTTTCTGTACGCTCACTTACTATAGTAACTTGAAATCTATATATTGATAGGATAAGAATGTTATTATGACAGACGCATTGTTATTAATATAATTATGACAATGTTTTTATGGTTTTTCTTATTTTGGAAGGATCGTTAATTAAGCTCTTAAGTACGTATTTATCATGCTTGATGATATTCTAGCTAGATTGTTAATTTGTTTTATAAGAAATTGAACATTCGTGGTAATTGTGTTGCTAGGTGTGAAAGACGAACCAAACTACTCGATACTCGACTCGAGCTCGATCGCTAAAAGCTCGTTTGAGCTCGGTTCGTTAACTTATCTAACCAAACTTGAACAACTTTTTGTGTTTGATAAGTTTTGAAGCTCGGCTCGAACTCGGCTCGATTAATAAAAAATAATAAAAATATGTACAAAAAAATCAAACTACTCGAGCTCGACTCGTGTTCGGCTCGATTAAAGCTCGTTTGAGTTCGGCTCGATTATTAATCAAACAAGCTCAAACACAAACTTTGAAGCTCGATTGTATTTCAAACAAGTTTGAATAACATCTCGTTCGGTTCAACTTGATTCGTTTACACCCCTATGTGGTGCGCATTTTATTATGAAAACAACTTTAACTAACCACGAGCCATTTCTTGAGTTCGTACTCCAAAAGCTCTTTTGTCTGATTTGGAGGGCTCTAGCTATTTAATAATATTATTGTGTCTTTTTTATTAAAAAAATAATAATTTTTGGAACATCTACCCTAATAGAATGATGTGTGACAAAACTACATACAATATTTTTGTATACTTTACTGACAATGTTTGTAAAACATAACTTAATTTTGAAAAAATAAAAATAATCGTACTAAATTCAACCCTCCAATTTTTCCGAAGAATTTGACGGAACTTACACATGGTAGACATCCACATTGGATGTGGGTGCACATCAACATCATCTAACAAAGTTGTAAGCTCTATATAAATTAAGTTCCTAGAATTTCCAGACGAAGAGGGTTGGAAATTATCAGTGAAATAGTTGTAATATTCCAATATATAATGCTGAGGGGAGTTGTTATACATGACGCAAATAAATTAATTGATATAAGAAATAAACAATAAAGACTTTTAATTAATTAGTTTGGTTTACTTTTCTTCCTACAATCTAACAACGTGGTAGCTAGATACACAAAACAAGGTTAGACAGCCAAAGGTTGTTGGTGGATAGAGATATACACACACAACCTATGATGCAGGGATACTCCGAAAAATCATCACGTGCAGTGTCGAAACACACGCCGTGTCCATGTCCACCTATCGAGAGAAAAAAATACACATGAACATTCGTGTCTTAGCCGTGTATGTGTACTAATGTTTTTAAAAATTCACGTATCCGTGTCTCGTGTCGTGTCCGTGTTCATGTCAGTGCATCAAACATATAACTTTTGGCGGCAAGGACGGAGCAAAGATTTAGACTTCAAGGGGCCATAAAACAGGGGAGGGGAGGGCAGGGTAAACCTTGATATGTATAAATTTCATGGGGGCGGATTTTAACTATAAAATTTACAAGACAAAAAAATAACTTTGCCAAAGTTGAGGGAGAAAGGTCCAAAAAATTATTGGATGCACTCGGTGTGGGACGCAGTTACATACACCAACACATAACAAAAAATAATAAAAAATATTCGATTTATTTTTATATTGAATACACATATTTTATTATTTTTTATTGAGTGTTGGTATATGTAACTGGGTTCCACCCCAGGTGCACCCAAGAATTTTTTGGGCGGGTCCCTTTAACTCCGTCTCTGTTTAGCGGATAGAGATTTACACACACACACATATATATATATATATATATGTATATTCTCTTTTTTAGAAAAAGAAAAAGGAAAAAATGTAGTCACTAGATAATTAAAAAAATAAAAATAGTTCTCTCTATATGTTATTCCATTTAAAAGATTTCCTCAAGAAACACGAATATGTATTATTAATCAAGTGTGAACACATTGGCGTAGTTTTTAATGCAAAATCTTCAAGAAAAATTGACGTGGTTGTTCATGCTTCACGTCGGAGCATATATATGTTGACTGTTGACAACAATATATTAATTAAAATGAATTTGGCTAATCAATGAATATGTTTTTTCTACTTAACTATTCATGTGTCACATGCAACTATTGGATGCATTATGATCAGGGTAAGCACGTATGTTATTCAAATCCTAACTGCCAATATTTCCACTTTAATTGATGCTATGAACATGTATGTAACACTTTATGAATTGCCAATAATTAGAAGAGCTAAAAAGTTTATAAATCAAGAATTTAGTATGTGGAATCTATGAATAGTATCAAATCTTATACAAACTTATGACTTATTATTGGTGAATTTCGAAATCTTAAATCCTCTGCAATCTGCACCATTCTTCATGTGTTCGCATGATCCCCCATATATATTCAAATTACAATTGTATAAAACTATAAATCACTAAAAACTTGAGGTCACCTATTTTTTTTTTTTTGTAATTTAAAACTTGAAGTCGCGGAACCCCAAGTGCATGCCACCCAAAATGAATAAGGTATTTTCACATTAATTTTCTTGTTATTGAAGTATATGTGAAATCTACCAATCATATCAAACCTTTGAACTTTATGCAAATATTTAAAATCCACGTCCTAATATTTTTGCGATTTGCGAAGATTACCGAAGACATTAAACAAGTTTTCTTTTTTATTTGGGTCTACTAGGGTCAACCTTTAGCTTCAACTAAGGATTAATCGCTTTAATTCGGGCAATATCTGTAAAATTAAATTATAGTACCCTCATTAAGAGTAGGATTTTTTTTTGTCTGTGTGGATCATCCGACAGTCAAATTGTTATCGTTTCATTCTAGTGTAAAACACATGGTTCCATCACAAAAATTAAGTATTAAGTATCACAATATCAAATAAAAATGTAAAAGTTATCCCTAATTATATAAAAGATTAAGCGACAAATTTTTTTCCTTTGTTACAAAATTAATTTCCAAATTTTAAAAGCGACAAGATTAATTATATATAAGTTGTCGATCATAATAATTAGTAACAAGAAAAGTTGTTACTATTGATAATTATTAATTAGTGATATCTTAGTGATAGCAAATACTTTTGTCACTGTGTTATTAGTAAGTCATCATTAAATATATATATATATATATATATATATATCACTAATTATCAGCAGTAACAACTTAAAGAGAATTCTCGTCACTGAAAATCATTATTGTAATACTGAAGGAAATTTATTGTCACTCAATTATGTATATTTAGTGACAATTGCATTTTGTTGCTGACATAATTTTTAGGGATAATTACACTAACTACACCTCTTATTTAGTGTATTTACAGTCTAATTTGCTTATTTTGAGCACATAACAAATACTCCATCTTATAATAAAACCTTACAATCGACCCATTTCGTTAGAAAACTATTGAGATTTACTGACATCATCAAAAAATATTTTCTAAATTTTCTATTTTGCCCTTGAGAGGGTAAATGTAATTTTTCATATTAAAGAAAATGTAATTGTAACTTTCATTTTAGTTTTAAATAAATGATTTCGTTTAAAACTTGTTAATATCTTGATAATGAAGTGCAAATTCAGATATATTATCAATTTGAATATTTTTTAGAAAATGAGAACAAACACCGAATTTTGGTTTATTGTAGGAGCAATATCTAATTTAATGCAAATAAATCTAAATTAGTAAGTTGTCAAAAAATTTAAATCAATTAATAATTGAAAATAAGTTGAAAGAAAACAAAGATATATAAGGTTATAATTAAAAAAAGGAAATTAAAAAAGTATATTGTGAAGAAATATATGAAAAGGTAAAAAAATAACGGAAGTAGGGGACTGAATGTAACGTTTTATTATAAGACGGACGTGTCTGTTATTTAATTCATTAAAGCGAACTGCATTATAATTACACTAAATAAGAAAAATGTTAATGCGATTACCCCTTTATTGATTATTTTTTATTTTTTAAAAATCAGGATTAAGACAGATATTTTACACTTTCCGTCACACTTGACTAATGACCTTTAATCAGAGGAAGTTGAATATAAATTTTTATTATAAGAAGGGTGTGTTTGTTATGATTAGACAATAATCATTATGCTAAATAAAAGGGGCAGTAAGTGTAGTTAACCCTAATTTTTTATTGTAATCATCCTATTGTTTTTTTTATTAAACAAGGATATCTTGGCGGCTGAAATTATATATCTACCGCAACGTAACTAACCAGTACAATAGAAAAGGCCACCAAACCTTCTTCCGGTGCGGTACTCACGTACTTTCCGCCTTAATTAATTCCATTTTTATTTTATTCCATTCACTTTATTTTTTAACGATTTTAGTATGATTTTTTTTTTTGTCTGAGCTAAACGTGTGCATCGCCGATAGCAGTGACTAACTTCTTTTGTCATAGGAGCTCTCCCATTGAAGGTAAATGGCTAACCACGAAATGTGCTCCATTTCCATTGGCGATAATCTAACTCCCAATCTTATGATTAAGGGATGAGGTGAACTACCACCACACGACACCTTGTGTTGATTTTAGTATGACTTGCACAGTACGTATGATATGAAATGTCACATTGACTAGGAAATATCCCAGAACGTACCTCATCACCATCGTGCTTTCTTTCACACCATACGTAGTACTACTGCATATGAGTTTCTCAAGTAAACGTTTTGCTCGTTCCGGATCATTTCTTGTTTTCTTCCTTTGTGAATAAAGCCAATTCGTTTTCTTGGTATTATGGTACATGTCTTCTACCATACACATATAGATATTTTTTTCAAATGAAACAGTTTTATTATTGCATCAAATATCGAATTAACTATTATCATTAGTGTTATGACAATTCACAATATAAAAGCATAAAAGTTAAAAGACACAAGAATTTACGTGGTTCGACAATTGCCTACATCCATGGAAAAATATTTTCACTATTGATGAAAGTGATACAAATTACAATGAATTTATAAAGTAATGATCTAAACCTAACCCCTAATTATTCCTCATAATAATGGTGTACTGTACCTCATGGGCTCTTTTGATAATGAATCTTTTGTATAATTTTGGGTTTGGAAATTTAAGACATATTACAACAATCAGTAATTTTTTATTACAAATTAGAAACAATGAATTATTATATAAGTAAATAAACGATTCACACATCTGATGAGATCGAACTCCTGGTGGCCTCCATGTTATGTGGTCTCATTCTTTCCACTAGTCTCCATGTTATGTGGTCTCATTCTTTCCACTAGTCAAAGACATCAATATTTACACATACATATATTTGTTTAGTTGAGTTTGATGGATGATATTTGGATTCGAGGAAATAATTTTAGTAAATCATTTTAAACGATTGCTTATCAAGTGAATTTGAAAAGTAATTCCAAATGGATGTAAAGAATTTGAGCTTCCCATGTAAATAAATTCAATAAATTTGTAGTTTTTATTGAAAATCTAAAGTCCTATACTTTTTCAATATCAATGTTGAATTTAAATCTCAACTCTAGTTTATGAGAAAATAGCAGATATCCCCCCAAACTATGAGGTGATGTGCGCTTTGCCCCCCAAACTATTAAAAGTTGCACTCAACACCCTAAACTATCATATATGTCTACTTTGCCCCCTCGGTCAGCTTCGGGCAGCACAAAGGGGGCAAAGCGCTACAAACCGTATAGGTGAGGGGGCAAAGCGCACATCACCTCATAGGTTGGAGGGTATCTGCAATTTTTTTTTTAATTCAAATATTCTTAATATTAACTTAACCCCCTCGGTCAGCTTCGGAAATTTTTTTACCCATTCATCGTTCAATTTAAATCATGCATATTGAGATTTATTTGGATTTTTCTTGAAATATTATTTCTATGTTTGAAATAAATAATTTTCAAATATGAAAATAAGAAAAATAAAAATAAAACATGAAAATAAATAAGAAAACAATGAAAAGAAGTATAAATTCAAATATTTATAATTTTCTAAAAACAAAAAAGACAATTCAAAAATCCGAAAGCACGAAAATAAATAAAAAAAAGTATTAAAATAAAAAATGTAGTAAAAATTTTTAAAAATAAAAAAATCTGGTAATGTGCGCTTTACCCCCTCACCTATGCGGTTTGTAGCACTTTGCCCCCTGTGTGCTGCCCGAAGCTGACCGAGGGGGCAAAGTGCACATATATGATAGTTTAGGGTGTTGAGTGCAACTTTTAATAGTTTGAGGGTAAAATGCACATCACCTAATAGTTTGGGGGTATCTGCTATTTTCTCCTAGTTTATTAAGTCCAAACGCTACAAAAGAAATTAACAAAGCTATATTTGACAATTATTTGGTCCAAAGTTTACTTTATGTGTGTGTGTGTATATATATATATATATTGTTATTTTAATTGTATATGTGTTTTGCTAGACTAAGTCCGGAGGCAGTACACCTAATTTACGAGAAGTTGGTGGAGGATACATGTTCATATAGTGTTTTTTTTTTCTTTTTTGGGTTTCCCACAGTCGTCTTTAACTCTTTGGATCAGACTAATACTGTTTGAGTCGGGAACATCCATAAGAAGTGTGGGGTTAGCTCTCTTAAGGAGAATTTTTACCATACCCAAAGATCGATCTCGATACCTCTAATTAAGAAAATTGAGGCATGTACCACCTCAACCAACTCTTTTTGATATATAGTCTTTGATATGTTATGTACGTATATATTAGCAACCACCAATTCTTCTATATATTATTGGTCAAAATAGTCATCCCACTAGGAAATTTTGGGTAACTTTAACAAGATGAAAAAGTCGTCCCTGTGTAGTTCGTGAAACATTTCTATGACCAATATTTTTGGATGCTTTTTCTTATTGGAATATTTGTCACCATTACATCACCAAGCGTTTTTCTTTTTCTTCTTTTTCTTACACTGTTATTGCCTTTAATTTGGTACATTTTCTTTTTTCTACCTGTGGTACAATTATACAAGTTACATGATATGGTTAGGAAAATGGGGCAATGATACATGGAAGTAAAAGTGATTTGGAAGTGTTAAATAGGAGAATTGGTAAAAATCTTATTAATTAGTTAATGCAGCCAATATAGATTAGAAAATACATTTTCCATGAAGAAAAATCTTCTCTCCAAAAATGGCTTTCAGTTTTTCTGAGTCCGAAAACTTAATATTAATCCGTCGAATTACGCTACCAGATACGATTCCAATGCCTCAAGTCATTGTCACTCAATTACTCGCTTATTTTTAATATAAATTTGAAGAATCAAGACTAATCAGTTGAAATACTAGAAAACACGATTTCAAGTACTTAACATCAATTTCAATTAATTACACTTTTTCATTTTTTGGGGGAAGGGGAGGTGGAAAAATCACGAGACATGCTAAAGATACAAATGAAATCTAGTCACCGATGAAAGATATTACATCTCTATATAACTTTAACTGCACCTCCTGAATGTAGCACACTTGGTGTAATTAAGCATTTCATAAATATCATCATGCATAATGCGTTTTTTTGACTACACAGATTGGCTCAGTTGGTAAGGACGACTCACTTCTCCTTAGAAAGTTGTGTGTTTGATTCCCTCTGTCGATGTGAGGGCTGTGTTGGTGGGTGATCTGTAAGTACCTCTGTAAACGACTTATAGTCCCGGAAGCATGCCCTGGCCCTGGTAAGTGACCGGAGCCGATCCTATTTAAACTTTTAATTACCAAAAAACTAAAATGTGTTTCTTTTACCCAAAGTGGATGTGCTAAGTGATAAGTGGTTTGTGACCATAGAGGTGACAAATGTTCGAATTCTACTGAAGACATCATCCTTGGAACGGTTTCTCTTTACGCGACCTGACTCGAGGGATTAAACTACCAAGTCTAACCTTTTAATGCAACCAAAAATAAAATAAAATATTGCGTTTCTTTTTCTAGTATTCTATTGATAAATAATTTATGGATCTTTCTTGTAGATTTCCAGAAAGAAAGTGAACAATGCATTTATTATTGCTTGAAAATTCGGGCCATGATTCATGTGATCCCGTTTCTTTAGCAGCAATTAGTAGTTTTATGAAATTTCAAAGATTATTACCCTAAATGGTTTAAAGTTGGCATACCAAATTATTATCCGTCAAGTGGAATAGAATCGGTTTGTGATATAGGTATAAGTTATACACTAAGAGAGTGTTTGGTTAAGTTTATAAGATCTTAATTCAAGATCTGTTGATCTAGTATCCATCTCCCACTTTATGTGAGAGGTCTTGAGTTCGAATTCAAGCTGCCTGACACAAGTTGTGACTCTCCCTCTTTTATGGAGCTAGATAGAGTCTTTATGACTCAAAATTATGACTATCAACCCGGCTTTATCGGACTAGATAATTAGAATATCCCCCTTCATCTTGAATTAAGCTTATAAGATCCTAAAAACAACTTATAAGATGTTTCAGAGCTTATAACCTTTTACAAAGTATTTGGTAATTTTTTTTGTAAAATAACTTATAAGCTCTTAAAACAAGATGTTAGTAGCTTATAAACTATTAAAAAATAAATAAGGGAACCCAAATTTATTTTTTAAGATTTTATAAGTTGGACAACTTATAAGCTCCAAAAACATCTTAGGAGAGTGTTTGGTTTACCGTATTCAAAACATCTTATAAGCTCCTAAATCTTATAAGATATTTTAGGAGCTTATAAGATGTAACATCTTATAAGATTAAAAAAAATGTGTGGTTGAGTTCTTTTTAAAAAACAGCTTATAAGATCCATACATCTTATTTTTTGGTCGTATAAGCTATTTTTTAAAAAAAATTACCAAATGAATTTATGAGCTTATAAGCTCTAAAACATCTTATAAGATGTTTAAAATAGCTTATAAACTTAGTCAGTGCCTATAAATTCTTTAAAATAAGCTCAACCAAACACCCTCTAAACACCGAGACGAATAATTGGGTCTTTGAATAAACTATTAAGCTTTGGGTTTGCTTCTCGGCTCGAGTCGAGTCAATAAAGACTTCCGTTCAAGTGATGATTAGATCACTCGTGGGCTGATTTGTATCTTTATTGGTTGAATTATTTATTTTTTTTGAAGGAACGATTACAACATCATAATACATCGGTTGCAAGAGAATCTATTACAAATAAGCATCACAAACAGATACAATCATAAGCTACAAACTATTACAAACAAGCTACTATTACAAGTAGAGAGAAAACCCACATGCATCCAGTGGGAGTCGAACCCATAACCTTTTGGTTATGGGGCCTCAACCTTAACCAACTAGACTAGGCATCATTGGCCATTTGGTTGAATTATTACGACATTAATTGATGGAGCTATGGTACATGCTCATAAAACTTATGACAGTTAAGAGTTTTTTGTCATATATCATTGGCAATTATAATATTTTTATTAGGCCTGTCGATCAAGTCGAGTGAGCTGAGTCTGGTTATGTTCACGCTCGACTTGATATTATACGAGCTTTTGTCGTTAAGGCTTGAATTTATATGGCCTTTTTGTTTTCCAAAGTTCTGGCTCAACTTGAAAATTTATACGAGCTTCGAGCCGAGACCAAGCCGACCCAAATTTATTCTTTTTTTAAAAAAAAACTTCAAGTAATAAAATAAATATAATATTTAAATTAACAAAAAAAATAGCAGTGCACAAAACATTAAATAATTGACATCATCCATGCTCTAATGACAAATCATAAACTTAAATTCGCAAAGTCGAAACATATAGATAAATATAATAAATTGTATCGCCTCTTGTTAAGCTTCCAATCCATTTCTCTTGCACCAAGACACAAATAATAATTTATACATTAAAAAAGCCATGAACACCTGGAAAAAAAAAGATTTTTAAAAAAAATTATGAGTTATGAATTAACTACAGAGAAAAATAATCAAAGAATTATCTTACATGAAAAAGAATCTCATTCAATTTTCTACTCGTCACGACAATAAGTTGAGATATCTCTTGAGATAGATGTTCTATATATTATTTAATATTGAAAATATTATAGAAAAATGTATATTTGGTTTACTTACAAGAAAATTAATTCTGAGTAATAAGAAATATGATGAACAACAGCCTTTTGAAGATGAAAACTAGCAGGAGTAGCTCATGACTTTCAATCTCAATTTATGTACATGGTTCACTGATTTGTATTAGAAAATACATAGGACTCTTAGAGTTAGATATGAAGTTTTTTGGCTTGTTTCAATTATTTATAGACTAATGCGTTGTATAAAGAAAAATTTGGAATTACATGATAATTGATCATTTTAAAGATTGTTTTTCCTAATTTAAATTATTGAAATTCTCATCCAATTTGGAATTATTGACATATTATTAAATGTTATAATGTGTGTGTGCGTGCATGCGTGTGTGTGTGTGTATATAAATTTCCGAGCATGAGCCTAATTCAAGCAAGCCGAGCGTATCTTTGCTCACACTCTGCTTGAATTTGATTTCAAGCCTTAACCTTCGGCTTAGGCCCGGTTTAGACTCGGCTCTTATAAAATTCGGTTTGAAAATTACCAAGCCGAGCTTACGAGCTTCCGAGCCGGCTTCTAGGCTCATTGACAGTCCTAATCCTTATCATTAAGGTTTGAATGAGATTTCTGTCGTATAGCATTCTTTCATATTTGAAAAGCTCTTTCGTACAAATCGTTTCTGAATTGAGGGTCGGAGGGTGAATGCCAGGAAACCATCAACGTGCCTTCTAATGCTATAATCTTTTGAAGGTCTAAAAAATTGACCGAAAAAGTCATGGAGTAAACCTTAAATAGTTATGGTGCAAAACTTACCCACCATTTCATTAATGATTACGCCTTGCGCTATCCGACCAATGGATTAAACTTCTCTATGTAACATTTTTTAACAAAAAATAAAATAAAACAGGGTAATAAAAATCAATTTCTTTTTCTATTAATAAAGCTGGCAAACCAGTTCCTTCATATTAAATGTTTGGTAATTGCCTCCTCTGTTTCTTTATAAAATAAAGATTAATAATTAGCAATATAAATATTAACAGAGATATGAAGATCGTTGAATGTGACAACTATATCTGATAGGATACTATTTTTTTTACCTGCCTTTATGAAGAGGATATACTAAATTATTTATTTATACAATTATTTGGATTCTCAAAAATCAGTCATTAAAAGTTCAATCTCGTTATTAATTAGTTCACAACTCATTTTCTTGCGCTCTGCCCGTGGCTGATAATATTATCTAAATTGATGACCCTACATTATTTCACTAAAATATTAATATTAGCTAATATTAAGATTATTTTTATAATTGAGAAATTATTAGCTAAGATGATCTGTTACAAATTAATACAATAACACTAGTATATTACATAGATTGGCGGGTGGAAACGTAGATATCATAATAAAAATATGTATTAAATGTGTTGGCTTAATAATTCATATATATCGAATTTTTTGTATTTTTTTATTTGTTTTTGATAATCCATATATATATGGAAAAACGTGGAAAAGAACACTGCCAAACAATTCTTCAAGGCCCACAGGGCTACTTAACTTATAGGCCTTACGTTAAGCTCTTCCTATAACATTAAATGGCCCTAATGGGCCATAGATACAGTATGCTGATTGGATATTGAATATGAAACTTGTAATATTGACGTCCAATATTCACACCTACCACTTCCTTCGCCTAGTTGCCCATGAAAATCTACGGTCAAGATTAAATATACGGATATGTGAACACCACATGGTGTGGTCTCTTTCAGTACCCCAAAAAAGAATCACATTTCAACAAGTTCTATATGATATGATCTAATCTAAGCGTACGACCCAAATATCAAAATATTCTCACTACATCAAGGTGATTACAATTAAGCCTAGGATCCGCTTATTTTTCATGAGTTGGGTATGACCCAAGAGACCCAACCCAACGACCTTAAATACTGACAGTGAGAATTGGGATCATGACTCATGACATCATTTTTGTGAAGCATATGTTCATCTTATATCCGTGCACTAGAATATCTCTATAAATACCTCGATTCATAACAAAAAAGGAGGACAATCTATTCTTCAATGCTCAAATATCTCTTTAGAAATCCATACGACCCTACAAATCTTATTCTATAAATAAATGTAAGTTTTCTCTATAAATTGGAGCACCTTCTAGTATGATCCAGATGTATTCGATCCAACATATACAATTAAACCTTTGAACTACGTAAAACTTCGTCTTTCAAAGAGGTACGTATAAGCTTGGACAAGTAGCCAAGTGCAATACATAATATCAATACTATTTTGGGTCATGCTAGACCCGTAGCTCCTATTGTATTGTCCGTTCACTTAACAAAAACGACCCAGATCAATATATTTAAAATGTTATGATATTTATTTTGTGATTGTTCGTTCAATCTTCGAGTATATACACATGCAAGTGTAAGTGTGTAACTTATTTGTCATATACATGGCTCGTATTCAGAGATATCTGATATGTACTAGAATTTCTCAGAAAAAAACTGCATTCTCAGAGTAATTTTTTAGGGTAATGACCATTGAATTCAACGGGGTAAGTGACTTTTACCCCATTTCTCTGATGGGAAAACCTTTAATTCAGATCTTGTCTATTCGAATTCAAGTGTAATTCATAAAATGAGTGGATTATACTTGTTATATGGTCGATTACATGGTACGAGAATTACACCTGAGTTTTATCAAATAAGATCCCGACGAAATTTCCACAATAATGAATGGATTTTAATTGTAGAAGCAATTTTCTTTGAAAGGACATTACTAATTCCTTCACTTGAGAAAGAAAAGTTTCAAAGTTGATACAAACCAACCCATTCTTCCACACTAAAACACAACTAAAGGTCAAAAGCATAGAGAGAGACACTTTCTTCACACTTCTTTATTAGTCTCTTTAATGTAACTAACTGTACTCTTTTATCTTATGACATAAGTTCAACTACTTGTCAGGAGCAGGAGATTGTGCAATAACTGGAGGTGGAGCTGGGACTGGAGGTCCATAGTAGTGAGGAAGCCTGAGTTTTTCTTGTCTACTTCGCGCCCTACCGAATAGGTAACAAGCAATGGCGGTGATCAAGAAGAACAGGATCACTGGAAAAGATATCACCACCACATACCCCATGATCCTTGCTTTAATCCAACGATCGTGCCAACGCGACGACGACTTTCCTGCGGTTCCATTAGAAAGAACACCATTACACAAGAACCATAATGGATGAGAGATATAAATACGCTTCAAGATATCTGATGCGCGTAAAAAACACACCAATAATTAGAACGCTGAGAATCCTTGAGGGTGTGTTTGAATCAATGAAAAATACGTTTAAAATGAGTTGTAAAGGATTTGAAATCTGTTGTAACTTGAAATCATCCAAACAAGCTCAATAAATTTGTTAATGAATTTGCAATCCAGGGTTTCAATCCAAACCCTCCCTAAGAGAATAATATAATTGCTCTTAAATTTTCCACCTAACCTCCCCTAAACCCAAAAATACAATATTTTACCTCCCACATAGCAACACCTTCCTTCTTTAATTCACATTCCAAACTTTATGTAGTGACTAATAGAATCTCACTTTGGGGGCTCTAAATATACCAGGCCATATAAGAAATCAACATTAGCCCATTAACAATCGTCCCAATAGGTAAGACCATACAAAATAGGGAAAATTATCCTCACACCCCCCTCAATAATGGGGTAATTACGCAAACCTCCCTTCACTAATTAATAATTACAAACACACCCGTTCATATTAAAAATTTCTTACAATTGCACCCCCTGTAAACCTTACAAATAGACCCCCTTGAAAGGGGTGTCTTTGTAATTATCAATTAGTGAAGAGAGTTTTGTGTAATTATCCAATTATTGAGGGGGTGTGAGTGTAATTTTTCCTACAACATAATTGGGTGGACTTCCTTTCATGGCTAAACTAGGATAGTCGAGTCGAGCTGAACTAGTCCATTAAGCTATATTACCAGAGGCCAGGCTCATATCAGCCCGACATAATCGAATAAGAACGAGCCGAGTTCAAGACGTATTATTATTATTATTAACTCTCTCAATATCCACTACGTAAGATGTAAGTTATTGGGCTTTAGCCTGCTAAAGTCCAATGGGTTTATTAATTCGGCACAGTGCATAATTTCCACCGGTATCAATATCCAAATTAAAAATCTTCCGTGCTTTACAATATTAACTAATCACTAACGTCATTCTTAGAACCTTTCAAAACTCTGAGCCCCACGACGACAATCATACCCATCTACGACACGTACGACTACTTGTTTGTCGGTGTGAACTGTCATCGGATTCCCAAGCTAGCTATTCCAATGTCACCAACTCTTGTTGTGTGATGGTATCTACCTCTACTTCTATACATTAGATCCGGCATATCCCAACCCGACCGTAATCTTCGGTCTCAAAAGAAATGCTAGCAATTCCAATAGCTTTAGGAACTACCAAAGGTTTAAGGTCATAAAAGTCGAACTGATCGTCTGTATTATATATATATAAATATATATATATATATATATATATATATATATATCTTAAAGTGTAACTAAATGGCGAACAGCCGAACATGCTTCAGCCTTCAATATAACACTACAAATGTAGAAGATACAGTTTTTGTGGAGATAAATGGAGGTCTCAAAAGGCTATGCAAATAGTGGCTTTTAGGCTTTAGTACAACTTTAATGCAGCTCTTTACTAATCACATTTATTTAAGAGAAAATTATAGTATACAAACATTCGTACCCTTCATTTATTGAAAATTACCGACACACTCATTTAGGGGGTCTTTTGTAAGGCTTACAGTGGTGAAATTATAAGAATTTTTAAACGCACAAAGGGGGTAATTGTAAGAAATCCTTAATATGAGGGAGGTGTTGATAATTTCCAAAAAGTGAATGGAAGTTTTGATAATTACACAATAAGTGAAAGAATCTGTGTGTAATTTCTCATTTATTTAACAATCTTGGGCTGACACAGCTGAGCCTTTAGCGAACTATTTGAATTGCTATTTTTGATTTATCAAGAAGCAAATAAAATTTTATGCAGTTTCACACACTAGAAACGTAAGTTAGTGCAAGGCAGGGACGAGCCATGATTTTAGTTTGGGGGCGAATACAGAACAAGGGCAAAAATTTAATAATTTTAGATTTTGGGAGCAAAATTTTACATTTTAAAAAATATGAGGCCAAAAATTTATTTTTCAAGAGTTGAGGGGAGGCGGCTGTCCTTACCAAACCCCTGGGTTCCGTCACTGGTGCTATGAAATTACGAATCAATCAATTACTGTTGAAATAATTTCCAAAGATATTTTGTGTCTTATGGTAAAAAAAATAATCTTAATTTCCATTGTCCACTTAGATTCACGGTATGCACCTCTTTTTCTTCGATAATAAAACATCTCTATTGTTTTTCGTTAGATAATTTATTGTTGTGTGATACGAAAATACGATAATTTTAGATAAACCATTTTTAATGTAGTGCAAAAACTGGAAGAATACACAGAGGGAGAGAATATGCAAAAATGTGTATCTATTGTGTTGAATGAATGAATGTCAAAATACAAGGTATATTTACAAATATATGAAATATTCACTAACACCCTCGCAATCTAAGCATGATGGACTTCCCATTAAATTGAGTTTCATTATCAGATCTCAAGACCCTAGGAACTCCAAACCTACAACTCCGAACCTACAAATAATGTTTTTGCATACAAAATCAATAAAAGCGATCTCTGTGATTCAAGCTATTGCTTCGGCATTGATCCATTTTATAAAATGTTCAACCCCCAAAATAATGAATTTTTTATGTCCTTGGGTAAGTGGAAACGGACCCAAAATATCAATATCCTACTGATCAAATGGTTACACAATTTTCACTACCTCCATCGGGTTACCCAATTGGTGTATCTTGTTTGAGTTTAATTAACACTCCTTATATTTCTTCACGAATTCATGGGCATCTTTCACTAGAGTAGGCCACAAAATAGCCTTGTTTACTACGATAATTTGAGTGTCATATACTTAGTTCTTAACCCGATTTTTAATGCTCGTGCTTCAAGATCGACTATTATTATTTTGTCCGTATGAAAAAGTTGCAACAGGTGATGCTTTGGTAAAATATATTCCTACGACTAGAGGGTGTTTGGCTAAGCTTATACAAAATACCTTATAAGCTCCTACATCTTATAAGATATTTTAAAAAAGGTGGGGTTGAGTTACTTTTTTAAAAACAATTTATAAGACCCAAACATCTTATTTTTTAGTTTTATAATCTCTTTTTTAAAAAAAATTACCAAACAAATTTATAGATCTTATAAGCTCTAAAACATATATTATAAGATATTTAAAAAAGCTTATAAACTTAGCCAAACACCTTTTTTGCATATATTTTTGCCAAAGTCATATCTCCTGCAAAAGTTCACAATTACGGACCAATCTACCACTGCTTAGACTGCGAGAGTGTTAAGTGTATAATTGTATATGACCCATTTGTATAGTTTTGGGCCTCTCATGTATTTCATATATTTGCACACATACCTTTTATTATTGACATTCATTCATTCAACACAATAAATACACTTTTTTACATATTTTCTCCCTCTCCATATTCTATCAAAAACCAATTTAACTACAGACTGTGCATAAGAAACAGAAGCAATAAAACGTTAAAAAAACAAAAAAAGTAAAAAAAAATAAAAATTGCATAGTAAATTCCCGTTATCTATTTTCTATTTCTCAGGCCTTAAAATAACTAATTTCGTATCACTAATTAAACAAACAATAACCCAAGAAAATTCTGAGCAGCTCATTTTCGAAAAAAATAGAAAGAAATAAACCAAATAAAACGTTTTGATGGGAAGAAAAGAATTAGGAATTGGAGCCTTTTACCTTATTATTTATTTTTGGGGGGGAAACAGATGCAGATATCGATGACCCGTATCTTTTGCCGACTCCGAGATAGGAATAATAAAACCTCGTACTGACAACTTCAACTCTGTAAACTGATCAGGAAAAAAGGGGATTAAAAAAGGTTATCAGAGAGAAAAATAAATGTGAAATTGATATGGAGCAGAAATACTAGGACCTTTTTCAATCTATTTTCTTTTCTTTCATCATACGAAAATAATAAGGTAGATAAAGACACAGAATATTGATTGATTTCAGGCATGGGTTGTATTGTATGGCGTCATTTTAACTCGTTCTTATCAAAATTGTATATTTATTTGGACCAAGTCCAAATTGTGTATTCCTCGTAAATTTGTATGTAAAAGATAATTGGCTCATACTTTGGAACTTCCGGGAGTTGGGCTCTCGGATGATTTCCACCATCACATATATCGGGAGCCCAACTCTCGGAAGCTTTCAAGTATACTTGAATTATTAGATTCAACCTGTCATAAAATTATTTTATAAGATATGAGAATATGTTCTTTTTGTTTCCTTTTCGGTTTATACTTTTCCCTTCTATTTTTATTGTTTTATAATCACTTGGGCCCGTTATAGCTGCCGCTGGGCTTTCGCTGACGGACGTAACCCATATTTCAAAATTTTAGGCCTGTTAAGAGGTGATACTTTGTGATTTCGGGAGTCTAAATCTCAAAAAAATTTCACCGCACAAAGTGTCAAAACATAATAAAAAATATATATTTTGGTAGACTCCACACATTTTAAAACTGTGTGTTGTGGATATTTCTGGAGAATTGGATTCTCAACTTCCAAGAGCCACCAAGTATCACCCCTATTACCTATTAAGGGGATAAAGTGGATTGGAAGGAACGTCATCGTTTAAGTATAATACCCTACCTACACTCGATAGGTTTCTCCTTTCTGGCGCTGGCCCTTCAGACAAACATTCCGCCTCTTTCTCTAACAAAAAAACAAACCCGTTGAAATAAATACCATGTCCTCTATAGGTCATTTATGAAGAAAAATGATCTAAACTCCTATAAAGCTATGTAAGATTATAGAGCTCTAGGTCTCTCTTCTTCTAAGTTGGCTAAATAGAAAGAGCTATATGGGTGAATGATTTTCATTACACACTACCCATGGCAAAACCACCCACCCTAGAACAAATATATGATTTTAAGTGGACCGACTCCATTAGGGTGGGTGTAGCATAGAATTTTCCCTATAGTCCTGTAAACAAACAAAATGTCTCAAATTCAAGCTCTAGTATATGTAAAAAAACTCTCTTGGAAGAAATTCTTACAATTGCGTCCGACAGCACTCAGTATGATTAAATACTTGGAAGAAGTCAAAAAAAAGGAAAGGAGAAAAAAGCCAGAGTAATACATATCAACGTGTAAATGCATTTCTCAACGCTTATTCAAAGATACAAAGCTGCCAGTGACAACTCAAAAAGGCGAAGATGAAAAACCCGAGACTATAGAATACAGAATTAATTACAAACAGAAAAAAGAAAAGGGGATCCGGAAGTTAGTATCACAGAACGTTGCTACACGCCTACATATACCAAATTTTACACTACACCACTTACCATTGCTTCTTCAAGTGACACATTTAATCCTGTAAATAAATTGAAAAACATGGTTTAAATACTCCGCGTGCAATAAAATTATATGTCCACCTTTCCTCTACGCATTTCCTTTTCCTGATGCGTTACATACCAGTACACTTTATCCAACGTTTACATTACAAAGTACCAACGAAGCTAAAAAGGGCGGCAAAGATTTAATACACAATGGAAGATGACAAGTTCATAGCAGCTGAGCGCATCTCAACCAATCAAATAACAATTTGATCCCAACATTTATATGAACTCTCATAAAACAAGGGCTATAATCCCTGAAGTGGTGATAATGCAATCTTGCTCAATCCATGCTGCGCTTCCTGAGACATAACTGGTTTATTTGACAAACGACGTTTGTATCGTTTCAGTACAGATGCCAAATTTTCTTTTCCCTTAGGGAACGCCACGTCACCAGCTGCAGTGCCTGTTCGACCCTTACGACATGATATGGCTATTTCAACATCTTTGATCATGTCTAGAAGCATTGCTGCAGTTGTGAATTTGCCCCGACCCAGTTTTGATGAAGGTGGGGGGAAGCTTCCATTTGAAATTGGCGAGCTTGGTTTTTGCTGGTATCCAACAGGTAGCTGAAGGCAGAAGCAGGGAGCTACTGGAGAGCGAGGCTTCGAGAAAGCCAGATCAATGATACCCTACAGAAGAAAATGTATATTAGAGATCAAATATCACAAAGGAAAATTACCAACCAAAGTTTATTAATCACATAGGCACCCATGCGTGGGACCCTAATTACGAAAAACACCCCTAAGGATTGAGAAATTTCCCATTTCACCCTATCAGCAAAAGCTGATTACAACTTCACTCCTGTCAGTAAAAGGAGATCGCAATAGAATCCCCTGTTTTTCGTGGTGTCAGAATCTGACAAGTGTGTCTTTAATTTGCAAAGCCTCAAGTGGCCCGTGGTAATTCCACTAAGTCGGGGGTGCACGTATTTATTCCAAAAGGCAGACAAGACTACCAATAAAACAGCAATGACAGTCTCTTTTGTCGTCACAAGTAATTTAAAATAGAATGAGGACAAAGAGTGTTCTAAAATAATGAAAAGAAATAGTGGTATTTACCTGAAGACGATTGAGTACATAGGTATATTTCCCCCAAAGTTCTGGTCTGCTTTCCATGAGGGAAAGTTCAACTATCCTGTGGATGCACCAAACTCCAAAGCTTATAATAAGATCCCCTCTCCAAACACATCCATCACCACAGTTAGGAACGGGCATAAACTTTGGGTCTGTCTCAAAACTAAGTTTTCTATCCGCAGTCCTACTTTCAGCTTCATAGATAAATCTCTCCCTCGCAGCTACTTTATCAATAAGATCCTCATCAGCCCCATCATTTTGTTTGAACAACCACTCAGATCCTTCCAGCTTCAGAAGATTCATAATACAACTTCTGAAAGACTGTAGAAGCTTTGCTTCCATATCCATGATAGATGCAGTTTCTTGAATTTTCGAAGCAGGTTTACCAGCCACGCCGAACTGTTCATAAGGCTGCCTAGACCACAGTGAACCAGCACCTGAGCTGGAAGCGTATTGCAACGAAAAAGCGTCTCTGCAAACCTTTGAAGGAGAAAGTTGGCTAAATCCTGAAGCATTAACATTACCAGCCCATGATGAAGTGTTAAAACTTGTTTGCTCACGTGCTGGGCGGGTAATAGACTGCCCATAAGCCATTGAAGATAAAGAAGAATCTTGGTGAGGGATATAAAGTCCTGATATGTCAGGCATGCTGTAAAATTTCTTCACATTGGGTGGGTTACTAGTGTAATCCAACAGTTCGGGAGAGGCAAGATCATGCAAATGTCTATCGGATTTCAATGAATTGTTTCTAGAAACAGGAACATTGTGAAAACCAGGTGGCCTCAGTAATCCATTCTGTGGCTTATGCCCCAATGGCCGACTGTATAAATCTGCAGAGTTTAATTTGATTGACGGTGTTGCGGGGGCCTGCGTTAACGACTCCACTTGACTTTTCAGATAATCTGAATCTTTCTCTTTAGCCATTCGACCCAGATAAGACGCCAAATCATAACCATGAATAGTAGCTGGTTGTTGATCATGGCCATCAGAAGATGACGGAATATGCACGCTATGATAGCGCCTCTCACCAGAGTCGAGGTTATTGTGGCTGGAATGTCGTACATATGCATCTAACAGTTGCATTTGGTTAGACAACATTGGTGCCCCCTGCTGAACCCCGAGAGGTGATCCAATGTTACTCTTTCCAATATGCTGTTGCATCGAAGAATTGTAAAAACTAGAAGTCCTTAAAAAATCAGATCCTCTTCCACCAGTAGCAGGGAAATATCCCAAAGACTCCTTAGTAATACTTTCCAATTTAACAGATGCAAAGGATGATTTCGAGTCTACCTTAGAATCAACGCCAAGTATAACATCCAGTTTCTTGGCCTTCGCTTCATGTGTTGCTTGACCATGGAAATCAAACAGCTGACCCCAGAAGTCATCAAGATTCTTAGTTAACTGACGCCTTGCAGCACGTCCTAATCCTGCTAATCTTGACAGACTACCTGCACCACTTCCGACATCATCAGTTCTTCCACTAAGACTTCTAAATGAACCTGGACCCTCGGATGTCAAAGACTGGCTGCTCTCAGAAACATCTTTAGTGGATTCCTCGGGCTCCCAATCATCATCCTTCTCGTTCTGCGGCTCTCCCTTAATTTCCAAACTTCTTTCCACCGTGTCTTTTGATTCAGTACTCAAGGTGTCGGCATCCAATGATTCACCTTTAATAACCGCATTAGCTTCAGGCAAGGCTAGTTCTGAAACAGTTGAAGATGCGACAGGATTGCCTAGAACAGGCTTCGAAAATGCAATCTCAGGCTTATTCTCCTCAATTGTAATTAAATTAAAATTGCTCTCAGGTTCCACAACTACTTCCGGCAAATTCAGATCAGGACTTGGAGTTGATAAATTTTTCCGGTTTCCATAGGATTCTTGCAATGATAATACAGGTTCTTTCTTTTTCATGGAATGTTCTAACTGGTATTGATCTTCATTAGTTTCATCTCTCTCTACAGGTGACAAAGTCATAGCAGCTCTTTTGTCCCACGTCAATGCTTGTGCATCTACCCGAGAACTTACAGATCTCAATGGAGTGATCGCCAGCCAAAGCATCAAACAGAGGGAGCTAAAAGCAGCCATCAGAAGAATAAGATATGAAATAGGCACACCGCTCCCAATGTTCCACCTTAAATTAGCAACCCAGTCACTACTGCCAAATACCATTTCCATGACAAAGAAAATGTTTAGTCCCAGCATCCCAACAAAGGAGACTAAAGCTAAGAATTCCACCAGATGAGAAATTTTGTAGGCACCCATGATCGATCTGGAAGAAGCAACTCGGAAGAGGGGGATAACGGAAGATGGAAGTAGGAGAGCAACCACAACCTGTGTAGAGATCAGGAGTTGAAAAATACCTTCAGATCCTGAATTCCACACACAATAGAGCGCTGGAATGATGGCGATTATTCTGATTGTCACACGATGAACCCAACCAGGAATCTCCAATCTGAAGAAATCATGGGCAATCACTTCTCTTCCTAGACTCCACGTTAATGTTACTAGTTGATTGGAGAAAAACATAATCAATATTAAAGCAATTGAAGCTGTTGAACTCCTAAATACCTGCATCATCGTCCAGAAAATTTCATTACTATTGGAAGGCACCATAAAACTGCAAAACGCATTTAACATGATAGATAAATTAACATTCAGCATATGCCAACACCAACCTGATCCAGCAATGACAATGCATCCTGTAATGTGAGCGAAATGAGTCCACTACTATAGAACACATTAGCTGCCAAGTTCATTAGCATACAGTTCACCAGGAAAATACCACTAAAGATGCATAAAGTGGCAAAAAAATGGTCATGACACAATGCCCCCTTCGACACATTCATCCAGCCCTGTTCTTGCTGCAAAAGTATTGAATGACAATCAGCAGAGGCTCACAAACATATGAAGAAAATGTTATTACAATAAGGCATGAAAAAAGGACAAAGTATAGGCACAGGTACATGCAAACCAAAATCTGTGTGTATATGAAATCAATTAGGCCAAGTCAGAAAAACAACTCTAACATCAAAATATATGTAATATCACAAATATAGAAAAATAAAAACAAATGAAAAAGAAATTAAACCAACGAAGAACATATTAAAGATGCAAGTGTCGGAATATAGAAATTGCCTTACGATCTCAAAGCTTTAATTGCCTGGACATTGATGATTACAGCCTTGAAGACAGATATGTTAGTATGAGAGTAATTACCCATAACTATGTTAGTATGAGAGTAATTACCCATAAGTATGTGAGTATGAGAGTAATTACCCATAAGTATGTGAGTATGAGAGTAATTACCCATAACTATTATATACTCAAAGGCCAACTAATGGATGATCACAATTGCAGCAGGATGAATCATCATGCAAGGAAAAAAAATATTTGTACCAAAAAAAAAAAAAGTTAAAAGAAGAAGTATGATTGTGTCAAATGAGATAGATCAGAGACCTGTACAACAGAGGAATGGAGGTAGAAATTGTGGGGCATAATATTTGCTCCAAGGACACCCATCAATGCGTATGCATTCTCCCCAGACAGCTTATTAAGCATCCCACCCACGGACAATGAGCTTTCCGGTTGACTTATCAGAACTCCAGAAACATAAAATAGTAATATAAAGCATGCCAAGCATATGGATAAGATTTTTGCCTTTGGATTTTCCTGGAAACGGCAGTCACACTATGATTAATATGTGCATCAATCAGAGAAGTAACAAACTGCAACTAAATTGACGAGAAACACTTACAAGGAAGCTAGCGAGAAGCGGAAATAGAACAGCATCGAAGCCAGTCAAAAAAACACAATTAAATAGGTCAATTCCAAAGACGGCATTAAGGCCATAAGCAGTGCCCAGAACCTACCAGAACAATCATTTCTGCGGTTAGCAAACCAGAGTGTGGTGGAGAGAACAACTGACTTAAATGAACTCTGAGAGATTAAAATACCATTGTAAGATCTAACGCAACCATTGAGATCTCTGCCTGGATTCCCAAAAATATGCATGTCACGTCATCATATTCCTCTCTACAAATCTATCGCATCATCAAGAACTATGAGTTCAATTTTATTTTTGAAATTGTATATAAGATAAACAAATCTTGGAACAAAGCACAACATAGAAGTTTGCATAATATAGAAGTAAATGAAGAATTGGAAGGAAGCATGGGGGAAGAGGAGTAAGACTAATTGTTCTCAGCTCAATGATATTTTCATAGGAAATATGACATAAGAGTAAGTCGACACTCCTAGTAAGATAGTGATTATATAACTCGACATTACCAGCAGGAAATAGATTCCAACTTAAACTTAGACATGAAGATTTATAAAATATGCACTTAGAGCGATCACTAGGTGTTTCAATGTTGACGAGAACTAAATGATTCATTAGATACCAGTCCTTAAAAGATTGATGCGGATAACTTTAATTTGAGTCAGGTAATTACATGGTTTGCATTAGATTTTAAAAATTCAAGTATCAGCTCATTCTGATAGACTTCTCACTTCCCTATTAGTCCAAGTTTTAATTCAAAGAAGATGAAGCTATAATGTCACCAAAAAATCAATGCACTTATGACTTATGAGAAATAAAATGTGGAAGGAAAAATAACCACCTCTGCAAGATTTTTGCCAGTGGCAATGGCTATGCGGGCAGAAAGGTACTGACATAAAATAGCTGCACAATTAATAATAAGCACAATCAAGGCCAAATCGAATCCAAATCGAGCACCCCCCTCTACTGCGGCGGCCCATTTTCCAGGGTCTACATAACTGATAGCAATCCAAAGCACCGGTCCAACAGCTGCAAGAACCCGCTCGCTAGTGCTTGGCGGATTATTGTTTATCAATGTCTCAGATTCCATCTGTGTTTAATGTTCAAAAATAAAGAAGAACAGCATTATCCTGTGAGTTTTGACACTTTCAAGCAGCCGCAAAATGTGCCAAACATTCCGAGCTCAATCACATTCTGCTTTACACACAAAGAATTTTCTCTTCAAAAAGACTTTGTACAGCATTGATCAGGAACTCCTCCGAGTACTCAAGGGAACAAAACAATATAACTTCATCGTCTCACAGAAAGCCAATCCACGATTTAGCATGTGTATTCATCCTTCCCAACTCCACTGTTGTTGGTTATTCACACAAGAATTATTGACAAAGCGGAATCCTAACACTATTAATGCTCAATTTTAACCGTCTTCATGCCAATTCTTCACTGGTTTCATACTCAAAGAGTTGACCAGTACTATCAGATCTTTCTCACTGCTTGAACATGAGAACAGCTCTGCTGCCCCTGCTCGTGCCAAACTGAACAAAAGCGGATGTTATCTCAATTCAAACCATGCACTTCAAAAAGGTACGAATTGCTGAAACTTCTCCGTGGAGCTGCACCCTGATCCAATAAAACAAGTGCAAGACACATATGATACACAGAATGGAAAAATCTCCACAACTTTGAGCACCTTAACATGTCCAAATGATATAGATAAAGAAACAATAAGAAAAAGGGTTTCCACCATCTCTACACACTAAAAATGATTTTGATTCATTTAAGGAATAAGTAAATTACAAAACACAATGATTCATAGAACTCCATAAATGTCCATGTGCTACATTTGCAGATCTAGGTATCTCGTTATTGGAAATCAAAGGATGGCTTAGGAAATTCACTACAAGGTCAGCTAACAACGAAATTAGAACTACATGCCTAGACATGTCAGGAGACAAGCAAATTCAATAAGTTAACCATCAACGAAAATCTTGTTTACAAATAATAGGAAGAACAATAAGAAATTGCATATGGAAATTCTATATGTAAAACAACCAAAAATTCAAGTATGCCTTTGTGTGTATGTGTGTCTCTGCATGTTAAAAAGCAAACACTCCAATTAAAATCAAAAATAGATTAGGCATCTCTATGACAATTTGTTGGCGTATTCGATGTTAGCGAATTCGAAGTCACGCCACTAATTTAAATAAAATCCCCAAATGGAAATCAACTTCTTAATTAATGACCATTTACAGCATAAGTGTAAGAAATTCATCAAAATGGCGACAATACCACACTTCATACCAAACAGATCTTCACAGCATGATCAATTCCACTGCAAAAGCACATAGCCAACACCGAAACCTCAAAAAAACCTTAATTCCTCAAACAACCTTCTGAATCTGAAACCCTAGAACAGGATATGAATCTTCCATTCAATCAAAACTGATAAATAATCATAACAATCATGCAGATAATTTAACAGGCGTTTCCACGGATCTGAACCTGATTATCGACCAATCCCCAATAAACAACTGTAAAATCCGTACACATACAAACAAAACAGTAACCATATATACATATATATATATATGCATTACACACAATTAAACACGTACGGTAGCACAGAGATTTCACAAATGAGCATAGTCTACTAGGGTTTCTCTCTCTCTCTCTCTCTACTTTAATTATTCTAATCACTTTAATTTAATTTTTATTTACCTTTTCGCGTCCCTCTCTGGTTGTGCGTGCTCAAAGGTTAGATCAGAGGCTTCCAAGAAAGCCACGCGGTTATTCGTATTTATTGTAAGAAAGAGAGAAGGAAACTATAGATACAGGAGCAGATATAGAGATAGAGAAGAGTGTGAGCTGTGAGAGAGCGTAGAGAGAGAGAAGAAGAAAAATGAACAATATATTAAATGCATATATTATTAATTGTATATATATATATATATATATATATATCTGCGAAGATGTGGGGTTGGGTCTTTTGAAGATAAAAAATATCTTTGGGGGATTGGTTACTTTAAAGAAAACTAGGTTCTCTGATTTTCGCTTTATAAAATATTGGGTAATTTTATATCGGATCGATTTTAATAGTTTAATTGTGTAATATATATTTATTTATTTCACATAAATATATATGGAAATTGCACTCAATATATTTTAATGTGTGTGAGAGACATATATTAAGATCATTAAACTCGATCTAACATAAATTCTTCCCAAAATGTTGAAGACTGAGAGAGAGAGAGAGGGCAGTCAAATGTTACATTTATGACTTTGGGACTATGAACTTAAGTTCAAGTTAGTTCTATGTTTGCACTTTGCATTCAACAATTCTGCCTTTTTCCCCTTTTCTATTTTGTCTTTCTAGTCAAAGTATTAACTAAGGGTGTGATATAGATTCGAATTATAAAATTATGATCCAAAATTTGATTTCAATTTGAAAAATAAATTATGGAAATTTATATAATTCGAACCATCAAATGAAACAATAAATGTTTTTGTTTTAACACATTTGTTGTGTATCTTTTATACTAAAAATATTTGTACATGAGTTTTATTAAGTGATATGATTAATTTATGCTAGCTTTTGGATTCATTTATCAAGTAATAAGTCCATTTGTTAGATGAAATTTGTAAAATGTGCATTTCGGCATGTACATATATAATTATGTTTGGTACAAAAAAAGCCAACTAATTAGGTGACCTTTTGCAAGAAACAAAATTTAAAAGTTACTGGTATGCAAAATTTACAAATCAAAAAAATTTGACAGTTCATTCATCGATTAAAAGGTTTTTTTTCTGATTATTTCTCAATATTGAGAGTCAAATTAATCATATATTCTAAAGCAAAATAATGCAACGTGCAAAATAAGATTCATTTTGGCTGTTTTATATGTCTAAATCGATGAGTTTTAGTAAGATATATTTACAAACAATAATAACTGAACATCAATCCAAATAAATTTCTCACAACAAAAGACATATCGCATCAACCATAATCATTACATATTTTTCTCTAAAAAAAAAAAAACTCATCCAAACTCAATATTAACACCATATATTTTATCTCTAAAATTTTTTTTTTTTCAGTTTTGTTGTGAAAAAAAATATGACATCCAATTAAACCCCATATATCCGAAGGAATTTTGTTCAAATAAGGTTCACTTCTATGTTTTCACCTTTAATAGCTGTTGCTTTAACGTATAATGACTTTCTCACTTCATTTAGTATTATATAATATGCAATTTTATATTAGGTCACTATTAATAATATGTAATACATTATGGAGCGCATGCTGTAGTTTATAATTTCTGTCATTTTCTAGCAAATATGGAGTGATTGAATAGTTGAAGTCATTTTAAAGCTTCATGGTAGTCGGTCATTCTTCTCAATTAGCCATTGACATTTTATGTTGGGATAAACAATTTTAATCTAATTATGGTCCCAAAAAAGTGTTGCCACGTGTAATTTAATCAAATAGCTTTAGACCATTTTGTGAGGGAAGCTCCACTTTCTTAATTTCTTTGACTTCTTGATATCATAAAATTAAAAGATGAATGAAAGTTTCTCGTGTGAGACTATTGACTTCCGCAACATGTGTTTGATGTCTTTTATTAATTTTTATTAAAGTAAATCAAAGTAAATCGGTTACGAGATACATCGTTATGAATATCAAATCTAATAATTTATAATTAATTATTACAATCAATTAATAATTATTATAAAAATAAATAAAGACATACGCAATGTCGAGTAAAATTCAAGACATAAAATATCTTGGGCCCTCCACCTTGTCGGTAAAATGCTTGTCTTTTCAGTTCTTTTTCACATGGGATTCTCAGATCTCAATTGTTAATTAATTTGTTTTGATTAAGATTTTAAGATCCTTTGAAGTCTTTTATGAAGTCGAATTACTTTTAAACTAAGTTACAAATTTTCGTCAATATCTTTTCCAATTTCTATCCTTTTTTTAATCTCTTCTTATTCATAGTATTTCAATTTTATTTATAAAAAAAAAGTATTTCATTTTTTTTAGACAGATTGTGTTTACACTAAAAATAAAAATGGGTTTTACGAACTAAAAAACTCAAATGGCCCAACATTGATTAACGGGTCCAGAAATAAAAGATTAAGCTCATTATAACAACAACAATATACGGAGTGATCTAAAATGGAATGGGCCCAATGCGAATCTAAATTTGGCAGGATAACAAGGCGGGTCCAAATATGTCAAGTCCAAGACAAGGTCAAAGAGTCGGGAATTCAATAAGAAAAGTAACCTGCCAAAACGAGAGAATTTTGAAAAAGAAGTTAGAGGCAGTTCCCGACGGTTGATAACGTGGGATCACGAAGTGGAGATAAAAACTAAAGAGGAAAGAGAAAGAGATGATCATTAAAATCATAAACAACTTATTTACTCTTTTCTTAGGAGTAGGCGTAATTAGAAGTAGTCTGTAGCATAGATTAGCAGTAGTCGTAAAGTAGTAATAGTTCACCGAGAATCGCTAGATCCGGCCTTCAGGGTTGTACTGGCATTCAATCAATTGTAATTTTCTCGAATTGAAGACTTTCATGGAGGTATGAATTATCTATTTTCAGATTTCAGTATTTGATAGGAGATTCGTATCTTAACTTAAGTTTTCTGTTCATCATTATCGTATTCAAAAGAAAAGATTCTCACGTAGGTATAATCTTTTAGTCAGATTTAAGTATCTGAGAGATAATTTTTATATGGACTTGAATCTTATCTTTTATCTTATTATTGCATTCGAAGACAATAAATATCTTCTAAAATTAAGACTTGAACCACCGAAATAGCGTGTCGAACGCGGAGGTTGAAAGATAATCTCAAGATATAGATTATCGCGGGGCTCGGAACACGATATTGGATCCACCCTAGTCTAGTTTGTTTTTTAAACGAAACAAATTGAAATAAAATATGAAGTCTTTGTAAAGCGCACTCACAGGGACGAAGCCAGGATTTTCAGCGAGGGGGGCGAAATTGTTGTGATATAGCTTTACTTTTTTTTTTTTTTTGCCAAATAGACTAAAGATTCAAGGGGGTGCGTGGGCAAGCGGTACAGTACGCTATATTTACGGGGGGAATCTAATAAGGAACTAAGTTCAATTACAATAAATTTGAATAAGATAGAGGATAATTATGTCATTGAGGGGGGGGGGGCGAAAATAGATATTTTGAAAATTTTATGAGTATATCTTATCTTTTATCTTATTATTGCATTCGAAGACAATAAATATCCTCTAAAATTAAGACTTGAACCACCGAAATAGCGTGTCGAACGCGGGGGTTGAAAGATAATCTCAACATATAGATTATCGCGGAGCTTGGAACACGATATTGGATCCACCCTAGTCTAGTTTGTTTTTTAAACGAAACAGATTGAAATAAAATATGAAGTCTTTGTAAAAGCGCACTCACAGGGACGAAGCCAGGATTTTCGGCGAGGGGGGGCGAAATTGTTGTGATATAGCTATACCTTTTTCTTTTTTTTTTGCCAAATAGACTAAAGATTCAAGGGGGTGCGGGGGCAAGCGGTACGGCACGCTAGGGAATCTAATAAGGAACTAAGTTCAATTACAATAAATTTGAATAAGATAGAGGATAATTATGTCATTGAGGGGGGGGGGCGAAAATAGATATTTTGAAAATTTTATGAGTAGTAATTAAAAAAAAATTGAGGGGGGCAAAAATGGATAGTTTGAAAATTTTATGGATAATAATAATAGAAAAAAAAATTGAGGAGGGGGGGGGGGGCGGTGGCACCCTGCAGCCCCCCTTGGCTCCGTCATTGCACACTCAGTACTATAAATTACTCAATCACTCTACAATGTTGTATCATCATAATAAACTTTTAGTAAAGTAATTTTAGAAGCTCGTTGTCGCGTACAATAAATTGTTGGATATTGTGGGTGTATGAAAAAGTGAGTGAACACCACTTTTGCGTACGAAATTCGAACACCATAAGTATCGGGGATACTAAATATTATCGGATAAGTTTATTCTACTTCGGTAGTAGATAAGTTTATCATTTCGAATTTCTCAATTCGGAGTTGAAACGAATGAGAAATTAATTGCTAAAGTTGGGTGTTTGAATGTGGATATCCCACATTGGATATAAATCATAAGTTGTATGAGTTTATATACAATTACCTCAAGGTAAAGGGTTGGCCCTTTGGGTCATCCACTTTGGGCCTTTGTGTGAAAAGGGGAAGAGCTATGAAATTGTGTCTTGGCCCAATTTCTTAGCTCCTCACTCGGGCGGTCCGGTGGACCGGACCGGACCTCGGACCTCGGGCTCGGGCTCGGGCTCGGGCACGGGCACGGGCCGGGTCCGGGTCGTGGGTCGTGGGCCTTGGGCCTTAGGACATGGGACATGGGCTATGGGCTATGGGCTTGCAGTTATTGGGCTTTGGACCCCTAATTATCTTTTTGGGCCAAAGTTGAATTAATTTGATTAATTGGGCCCAATTTTCTTTTGGGCCAAAATTAATCAATTAATTTTAGGCCCATTTTCCTGTTCTTCTTCCTGGAACCAGAGCTGTCCTATTCCTTTCTCATGCTGAGGATTTCAGACGTTTCTTCACATGGTTGCCAGCCGAAAGTTAAAACTTTGGAGCCAAAACTTTTGACCTTAATAAGCTGATTCGTTTTGGCTTTCTATTTTGGTTTTTCATCAGGTTTTGTTGCCTATAAAAAGGCTCTCCAAGGTGGTTTTAAAGACACACCAAAAACAGAAATCTATTTCTGCATTTCTCAAACATTCTGCATACATACAAATCTGAGAGTACTTAGGCAAATATAGTTCGTGGTTGTTTGTTCTTGAAGTGGTTCAATTACAAATATAATCGTTGTATCTTGGGAAGTTAATTGCACGATCCCGTACCACCGTAGCCGGGGCAATATAGCTTTAAGGATAGAGAGTTCATCTCTCGCCTCGATTGTCATATTGTTCGTCGTATTATTATTTTCAGAAATTTTTTCTTACAAAGTGCACAAATTGCAACAAGCTTAAAGCTATATTTATTTTGTTGTTAATTTTTGTGCTTGTTCGAACATTCTGGAAATGGCTCATTTCGATTCTAATGAAAATGCTCTCGACTTTGGACTTGGACCTGGAGCTGGTCTCGGTCTTGGTCTTCCTTCTGGTTTTGCCTCGGGTTCAGGGGTTAGGTCCGGTTCAGGCTCTGGTCCGAATACACCGGTTGTAACTCCAGTTATTCCGGTAATTCAGGCTCGGACTGAAAGGCTAACTCCGATTGTACCACCGGTGAATACAAGTATCCCGGCGCAAGCTGAAAGGCCAACGAAGTTCAGCGGGGTTGACTTCAAACGTTGGCAACAAAAGATGCTTTTTTATCTAACTACTTTGAACCTGGCAAGGTTCTTACGGGAAGACGCCCCGTCTGTCCCTGAAGATTCTGATGATGTTCAAATGAGAACGGCATATGATGCCTGGCAACACTGTGATTTCCTTTGCAGGAATTACGTGCTCAATGGTTTGGATGATTCACTTTATAGTGTTTATCACTCCATGAAATCGTCAAAAGACCTCTGGGAGGCATTACATAAGAAGTATAGAACTGAGGACGCTGGACTGAAAAAGTTCATGGTCGCAAAGTTCTTAGACTTCAAAATGATGGACTCTAAGTCCGTCGTAAGCCAGGTCCAAGAGCTTCAGATTATAATACATGAAGTTCATGCCGAGGGAATGGCTTTGAGTGAGAATTTTCAAGTGGGGTCTGTGATTGAAAAATTACCACTCTCATGGAATGAATTCAAGAACTACCTAAGGCATAAACGAAAGGAGATGAGCTTAGAAGAGTTGGTTGTCAGGCTCAGAATTGAGGAAGACAACCGGGCTTCTATCAAAAGGGCTCCCGTTCCACCAATGGCTAACGTCGTTGAAGTTCCGGAAAGTTCTAACCGGAAAAGAAAGTTCCAAGGGAATTTTCAGTCCCAGAAAAATCAAGCTGGGAAAGGAAAGCCGAAACATGGTGACGGCTCTGACGGTGGTTGCTTTAATTGCGGCCGTACTGGTCATTGGGCTAAAGACTGTAGAGAGCCCAAGAAAAATAATTATCAGTCACGAAAGAAAGGTTCTGGCAAGTACAAAGGCAAGAATCAGGTTCAGAACAGGGTTCCGAACCAGGTGCAAAATCATGTGCACTTAGCTGTTGATGATGTCCAGGGCATCAACGAGATGATTGATGACTTGTCAAATAAACAGGTGCCAATCGATCTAACTAATCTTGATCTGACTGCCGTCGTATTTGAAGCCAATATGGTGGACAACTCGAGGGAGTGGTTCATAGATACTGGGGCTACTCGCCACATCTGTTTCGACAGAGATGCTTTCTCGTCCTATTCCCCAACTGAAGGACGGAGATTGTTTATGGGAAATTCAGCCACTTCACCAGTGTTTGGAATGGGGAAAGTTGTGCTGAAGATGACTTCAGGCAAGGAACTGACATTGACTGAAGTTCTTCATGTTCCGGAGATTCGAAAGAATTTAGTATCCGGTTCAGCTTTGGTCAAGAATGGGTTCAAGATTGTCTTCGAAGCTGATAGGTTTTCTTTGACTAAGAGAGGAATTTATGTAGGAAAAGGTTACCTTGAGCAGGGCCTTTTCAAAATGAATGTAATGAATGTAATTCGCTCTCTTGTAATTGAAAACGGTGGAAATAAAAGGATTGAGAATTCTGTTTATTTGCTTGAGTATTCTAATTTGTGGCATGTTAGACTAGGACATGTCAATTATAATACTATTCGAAGATTGGTCAACTTGAATTTATTACCAACTTTTAAAGTTGAAAATGAACATAAATGTGAAATTTGTGTTGAGGCAAAGATAGTCAAACAACCATTTCCTTCAGTGGAAAGAAACACCGCACCTCTAGAACTTATTCACAGTGATATCTGTGATTTGAAGTTTGTGCAAACTAGAGGTGGGAAAAAGTATTTCATTACATTCATAGATGACTGCACAAAGTATTGTTATGTGTATTTACTAAGAAGTAAAGACGAAGCGCTTGGAGCGTTTACACATTACAAAACTGAAGTTGAAAATCAACTTGAGAAAAGAATAAAATCTATCCGAAGTGATAGAGGTGGAGAATACGGAGCGCCGTTTGATGAATTCTGTACCGACTCTGGAATTATTCATCAAACAACGGCACCATACTCACCTCAATCCAATGGTATTGCTGAACGCAAGAATCGCACTCTCAAAGAAATGATGAATGCGATGTTGTTAAATTCTGGATTACCGCAGAATTTGTGGGGGGAGGCGATCCTCTCCGCCAACTATATCCTTAACAAGATTCCCCACAAAAGTAGGAGTGAGACTCCGTACGAACTTTGGAAAGGTCAAAAGCCTTCTTACAAGTACCTCAAAGTGTGGGGGTGTTTGGCTAAGGTAGAAATACCCAAACCCAAACAAGTTAAGATAGGGCCTAAGACTATTGATTGCATATTCATAGGTTATGCACTTAATAGTAGCGCCTATCGATTTCTGGTTCATAAATCAGAAATATCTGAGATTCATGAAGGTACTATCATGGAATCTAGAAATGCTTCGTTTTTTGAGGATGTCTTTCCAAGTAAGGAAAGAAATGAGCAAGTTTCTCTTAAAAGAACATTTGATGAGTTTACGAGTAGTTCTAATCCTGGGGATGAAGAACCACGTCGTAGCAAAAGGGCAAGAGTGCCTAAATCATTTGGTCCCGATTTTGTTTCATATACATTAGACGGGGAGCCAAATACGATTAAGGAAGCTATGTCCGGTCCAGATGCTCAACTCTGGAAAGAGGCTATCAATAGTGAAATCGAGTCTATTTTACACAACCATACCTGGGAGTTGGTTGATCTTCCAAAGGGAAGTAAGCCTTTAGGCTGTAAATGGATTCTGAAAAGAAAGTATAAGACTGATGGAACTATTGATAAGTATAAGGCCCGTTTGGTAGTCAAAGGATACCGACAAACGGAAGGTCTTGATTTCTTCGATACTTATTCTCCGGTAACCAGAATAACATCCATAAGATTATTCATCGCTATTGCCGCATTGCAAAACCTTGAGATACATCAAATGGATGTTAAGACTGCGTTTCTGAACGGAGAATTAGATGAAGAAATATACATGGAACAACCCGAGGGGTATGTTGCTCCTGGAAAGGAGAAGAAAGTGTGTAAACTTGTAAAGTCACTTTATGGACTTAAACAAGCGCCAAAACAGTGGCATGAAAAGTTTGATAACACGATGTTGTTAAATGGTTTCAAGATCAACGAATGTGATAAATGCGTGTATGTTAGACAAACACATAACGCATATGTGATCGTGTGTCTATATGTAGATGACATGTTGATAATGGGTAGTAATCATGAAATCATCATGAATACTAAAGGCATGTTAAAGAAGAACTTTGACATGAAGGATATGGGACTTGCAGACGTCATCTTAGGGATTAAAATCCTGAGAACTTCTGAAGGACTAGTCTTATCGCAATCTCATTACGTTGAGACGGTTTTGGAAAAATTCCTTCCTAGCGATAGTGCACCAGTCAAGACGCCAGTGGACTTGAGCGTTCATCTACGCAAGAACCATGGCGAACCCGTATCGCAGTTAGAATATGCTAGGATCATTGGGAGTGTGATGTATATCATGAATTGTACTCGCCCTGATCTAGCTTATTCTATGAGCAAGTTGAGTAGGTTCACGAGTAATCCTAGTATAGAGCATTGGAATGCTTTAACTAGAGTTCTTAAGTATTTAAAGTATACTAAAGAATATGGATTACACTACTCCAAATATCCAGCTGTAATTGAGGGATACAGCGATGCTAATTGGATATCTGACACGAACGACTCCAAGTCCACAAGTGGGTATGTATTTACCGTTGGTGGAGGAGCGCTGTCATGGAAATCTTCTAAGCAAACTTGCATAGCCCGTTCCACAATGGAATCAGAATTCATAGCTTTAGATAAGGCTGGTGAAGAAGCTGAGTGGCTAAGAAATTTCTTAGAAGATGTTCCCTGTTGGGAAAAACCTGTGCCTCCGATTTTGATTCATTGCGACTGTATGTCGGCAATTGGGAGGGCTCAGAGTAGTATGTATAATGGTAAGTCTAGACATATTCGTCGTAGGCATAATACCATTAAGCAGTTGATCTCTAACGGGATTATTTCCATTGATTATGTGAAATCAAAAGAGAATATTGCAGATCCCTTGACGAAAGGATTGCCTAGAGATCAAATATGCTACCTATCAAGAGGAATGGGGTTAAAGTCTACAAATTAAAAATTGACACAGCGGTAACCCAACCATATTGACTGGAGATCCCAAGATCATGGTTCAATGGGAAAACTAAGTTGTGAAAATTCTGGAGAGCACTTAAGAGTTTAATAAACTCTAAACCCATTGCCTAGGATAAGGAAGTGCATCCTACAAGTGTAGCAAAGGGTAAGTCTGAACTTTTAATGATTCCTATACTGTCATGAAAATGAAGTGGAGTATGGTAGGATACTCTTAAATAGGAGATCACCTATGTAAGTGTGAGGTGTAGGCCGCCTCAACATTGGGTAAAATGTAAACATTTATGAAACCAAGAGAGGGCGCCATGGCCAAAATGGGTCCAACAGTGAGAACTAAAAATTTGCTTAGAAAATTTATCATGTGAATATCATTGTCTGGTTTTACACGAACGGCTGAACAATTCAAGGCATCATGTTCATTGGGTAGCCTAGTAAATCCGATGATATCTCACTAAGAAAGGTTCAAAGCCAAAAGCTACCTCTTCTGATGTGATAAAAAGTCGTTTGAACTCTCAGTTTCATGCATTGCATCAAATTGCATTAATTTCATTCGTGTGGGGGATTGTTGGATATTGTGGGTGTATGAAAAAGTGAGTGAACACCACTTTTGCGTACGAAATTCGAACACCATAAGTATCGGGGATACTAAATATTATCGGATAAGTTTATTCTACTTCGGTAGTAGATAAGTTTATCATTTCGAATTTCTCAATTCGGAGTTGAAACGAATGAGAAATTAATTGCTAAAGTTGGGTGTTTGAATGTGGATATCCCACATTGGATATAAATCATAAGTTGTATGAGTTTATATACAATTACCTCAAGGTAAAGGGTTGGCCCTTTGGGTCATCCACTTTGGGCCTTTGTGTGAAAGGGGGAAGAGCTATGAAATTGTGTCTTGGCCCAATTTCTTAGCTCCTCACTCGGGCGGTCCGGTGGACCGGACCGGACCTCGGACCTCGGGCTCGGGCTCGGGCTCGGGCACGGGCACGGGCCGGGTCCGGGTCGTGGGTCGTGGGCCTTGGGCCTTAGGACATGGGACATGGGCTATGGGCTATGGGCTTGCAGTTATTGGGCTTTGGACCCCTAATTATCTTTTTGGGCCAAAGTTGAATTAATTTGATTAATTGGGCCCAATTTTCTTTTGGGCCAAAATTAATCAATTAATTTTAGGCCCATTTTCCTGTTCTTCTTCCTGGAACCAGAGCTGTCCTATTCCTTTCTCATGCTGAGGATTTCAGACGTTTCTTCACATGGTTGCCAGCCGAAAGTTAAAACTTTGGAGCCAAAACTTTTGACCTTAATAAGCTGATTCGTTTTGGCTTTCTATTTTGGTTTTTCATCAGGTTTTGTTGCCTATAAAAAGGCTCTCCAAGGTGGTTTTAAAGACACACCAAAAACAGAAATCTATTTCTGCATTTCTCAAACATTCTGCATACATACAAATCTGAGAGTACTTAGGCAAATATAGTTCGTGGTTGTTTGTTCTTGAAGTGGTTCAATTACAAATATAATCGTTGTATCTTGGGAAGTTAATTGCACGATCCCGTACCACCGTAGCCGGGGCAATATAGCTTTAAGGATAGAGAGTTCATCTCTCGCCTCGATTGTCATATTGTTCGTCGTATTATTATTTTCAGAAATTTTTTCTTACAAAGTGCACAAATTGCAACATAAATTTCACGAGATCCCTTCATAAGAAAGACTATATCCGTTTTGATATTCAATGTCCTAGGAGCTCCTAAAATCGCCGAGGGCGTTTTAACATATCTCTTATGATATGATAATTGCTTACAAGATATGATCTCATATTGAAGAAGTTGGCTATAATGTGGGCATCCATGCATATCATGCAAGATCTTCTGTACTTTTTAATGTAAATATCTCTTTCGTGTTTATTATTTTTATCTGGCAATCGTCTTCAAAGTTTAAAAAAAACTTTTGTATTTATTTTTTATAGGCATTTTAATTTAAATTAGGAATACAAGATTTAGTTGAAAACATGTTTCTTATAATAACTCGGTTATAGGAATCAAAATGTAAAGATAAAAAAAATAAAATATTATAAATCAACTCTTATAGAATATAATAACAATATCAATATTTACCACAATTAAGTAATTTTCAGGTGTTTATTCTAAAACATACACAATAACAAAAGAATGAAATAGTAGTGAAATTCTATGCTAGGCCGAGACCATTTTTGGCCACTGGATCAACAATAGGGGGGTTAATTTACTAAATAACTCCCCTATTGGAGATCCAATGGCCAAAATTGGACCGAGATCAATGATCTCGGTCCAGCATAGAATGGCCCGAAATAGCACCTGTCATGTGAATTAATGAATTGAAAGTTGGAATATTTTGTTGATTATTAGTTGGCTCCAAATTCATATGATCCCGGAAGATCTTCATCATTTGAGCCAATCATAATCTCAATGGTATTGAGGAGCACCAATCACCTAATAATTTGCTCATATTTCAAGCACTCCACGAATTTTTTGTATTCTAGTAGTGTTTTATGTTTTAAAATTGTAAGAGTTATTATCATTTATCAGATAGTGAGTAGTTTTAGAATTCAGTCTCATCTGATAGTGAGTAGTTTTAGATTTTAGTATTATCTTATTAGTTTTTCCTATTTCTTATAATGCATTGTTGTATCAAGACACGTAAGCGGAGAAAAAAAAAGTTTTATCCAAAAAAATAGTTTGATTTTCTGGAGTTTGTTCTTCTTCTCGAAGTGAAGAACAATTGATCGTATCATTTGGTGCTTCATCTAGAACCATGCCTCCAAAACCGAATCAAACATCCATGCCCGCAGTAGATCCCATAGCCAAAATCACTAAGTTTTTTTTTGGTTTCCCACGGGTTTTCCCACACCACATTGGGTATGGGACTAATCCCGCTTCGCGGTATTAATCGTATCATTTGGTGCTTCATCTAGAACCATGCCTCCAAAACCGAATCAAACATCCATGCCCGCCGTAGATCCCATAGCCAAAGTCACTAAGTTTTTTTTGGTTTCCCACGGGTTTTCTCACACCATATTGTGTATGGGACTAATCCCGCTTCGTGATACTGAATTTGCCGCTGTCCTGAGGAAATTTGTCACTGGGAGGAGTCGAACACGCTTCTCACTCAAGAGCGTAGTAATGGACAAATCACTACGCCAACCCTTCATGTTAAAATCACTAAGTTACTGAACTGGTTCAAAACTCAATTAACTCAAATACTTGATTATGATTGCACCTTGAACAGATCAATGTACGAATATCTGATTGCCGCCATAGCTGATTTGCGATGCCAAAACACTTGACAAGATTGATAGTGCGGGATTGATAAATTCATCACGCATAATCAAGTGTTCTGCAACATGATTCAAGCCCTAGATGGTAATGGTAAATAGGCCAAATCCAGAACGAGGGTAAGATTGAGTAATCCATACTCGTGGCTCGATAAAGGAAATGACAAGTATACCCCTAAAGACCAATGCCCCAAAAGAAACAATGTAGTTAATGCTAAAGGGTGCAATTGGAAGTATCTACATTCTATAACATGATTTATCCTAAAAATTAGTTCTGATGCATCTTTTCATCCTTCCATTTCATTCAACATATGATACACGAATACAAATACAAAGATGCATACACAATACTACAAATTAATTTCAAAATTTAGGATATTATATGTCGGGGATACGATTATATATATGTATATATAATATTTAAAAATAAAATTGTTCATTGACATAAAGAAAATTTTGTGTAATTCTTTAAATTTCTTTATTATTTTTTTAATTCTAGGCTTTAATTTCTAAAAAAAGGCCGAAAATATTATATCTTTCCCCATTTTAGTCCAAAAATTATTGAGTAATATTTAAAACATACTCTCCTCGACATTCAAGATATGTCGGATACTTCAAATCTCGTACAGTATGAAGAATATTTATTTTCGAACACTTCAAAAATGTGATCTTATCCAGGAGATATTCAAAATTATTTATATTTAATACGAGTATAATACTGCACAAAATCATCTCTAAAACTATATGTGCATCATAACATCTAACATAACGAGCCCTCTGTATGAAGAGATGAATGTGAACATTTAAGAGGGTAGTGGTGACGTGCGTTGACCAAATTTCATTTGATAAATATTGAATATTTATTTAATATGTAGATAAGGTAGAAAAATGTGTGGCAAAAGTCGAATCAAGTAGTAAGTAACATCGGCGGAGTTGGACAGCAATGAAACAAATAATAATTAATTACTAAGCTGGAAAATCATTTAACTATTTATATGTTTGTACCTTTGATCTCTTTTCACTCATCTCTTAAAATCTCTATAAAGAAATCTAACATCATAAAGGTTGATGATTTTAAAAAACATCATAATTAAAGGTAAAAAGTATATCTAGTTCTTCGAAGCATCATAAGTTTAGCTGGGAAATTTTCATGATAGACATAATAATTTTTTTCCTTATTATGATTCATATCATTTATACTACATTAAACATCATAATGCTCGTGTTAAGAGTAGGGCTGTAATTTGTAAGTGAGTCGATTTGAGTCAAATAAATTATTATTTGAACTTGTTTGATTTATTATCAAGGTGTACAATTTGTGTTTGAGTTTGCTTTGATTGCTAATTGAGTCGAGTTCAAACGAGTTTTAATTGAGCCAAAAACAAGTCGAATTCGAGTGGTTTGATTTTTCTGTACATTTTTTATTATTTTCTACTAACCGAACTCGAGCCGAACTTCAGACTATTTTTTTTTTTTTGTGATAAAAAGTTTACGTAGGGTCGGCTCCGATCACTTACTAGGGCCAAGTCATGCCTCCGAGACGCTTACAAAAGTACTTACAGATCGCCTACCAACAAAGCCCTCATGTCTGACATGCTCTTCTGCATCCAGAATTGGTAACTGAAGTTCCTATATCTTTATTTATATATATTCTCTTCCACTGATACATATTCTTGAACTATTTATGTAATTATATTTCGTTGTCTGGCTTGCCACAAGCTTTTGATAAAGGGTGTTAATTTAAGGAAATTATTGGCGTTGTTGGTCTTTTATGGGTATTTTTAATGGAAAGTTCCGAATATTAGTCCAATTACTTTCGGGACAAAAAAAATATTAGAATAAAGGGGAAGAAAAAGGGAATCTCTCAAAACGAAAAATTTGAAAGCAACTTAAGAGTAAAACAAATGACTGAAATATTCTTTCTTTTTTTTCACCAAAAAACCTTAATCCGAATTGAACAAAAGTTGATCTATAAAAGTGTTGTAGCTTGTGGTTACTTTTGAATGCACTTTTAAAATATAATAACTCTCCAAAAATCTATTTTAAAAATATATATATATAAGTGACTTTTAAATTTTTACTTTACTGTGTTTTTAGTAAAAGTCACTTAATTGTGTTTCCATCAATTATGCGTTTGGTAACACTTTTTAAATGGACTTTTGGAGGTGGAAGTCTATTTATGAAAATTTTACTTGCTTGGTGATCAAATTTAAATGGACTTTGGAATTATAAATCACTCCTCCAAAAGTCTATTTGAAAGAAGTGCATATTAGTGGCTTTTGAAAAAAAATCCAGCACTTCTATAAGAGTTATTTTAAGTGTAATTTTGTCAAATATTTTATAATTTTAAAAGTACTTATTTGAAATGCTCATTTTAAAAGGTCAATTCTATAAATGAACTTGTTAATTAAAAAGTGGATCCAAAGCACTCGTAGAAATACTCATTGAAAATTCTTCACATAAATAAACCCTCTTTCTGAAAATGACCCAGACATTGACTAAATGTTGATATGAGTCCGCAATTGAAATCATCTATTACATAGTGCAACATTATTTGTTAAACTTACAGATACGCGATATCTACAAATGGTTGGGATAATTATGGAGAAAAAAACAGTTGGAATGTCCTTCCATAACTGACTACCGATATGTAATGGGTTTTTTTAACCATCGTGTTTTTGAGTCCGGAGGCTCAAGACTAATCCCTCGAATTACTGCAGGACACAATTTTGGGGACCTCGAATTATTTAAGAGACCAAAGCTCCTTCCACTTATGTCAACTTCTTTTAGTTATGACTTGTGTATATGGATCTTACACATGCGAGAGTCGCTACAAGAAAACATGGTATCAGCTACAAATAAAATTGCAACAAACTCAATTTCGTAGCTAAGGTGATAGCTTAACTATGAATTTTCTGTAGGTGAATACAATTTAAAAGTAAATGAACATATAGAAATAAGCGGCTACAGCATAGCTACGATATAGCATCAAATTCGCAACGAATAATATTTTTGATGCAATTTTCATTTCTAATGCAACGGATTAGCTACCAATTATTTGTCGGAAAAATTAATTTAAGCATTAAAAAAATAAAAAATTGTCATGGCTACTGAAATACTGTGGCGCTTGCTAAGGATTCTAAATTCGTAGCTAGTTTGTTTCTAGTTGTTGCAACAGAATGCAAATTCATTGCAATTTTTGTTGTTGGTGCAACCACGAGAATAGCTACGAAATAGCATTGGATTTGCAACGAAACCGTGCTGGTTGCAATTTCCATTTCTAGTGCAACGACTTAGCCCAAAATTTCGTAGTAAAAAAGTGGAAAAATAATAAGTTATATTAACTACAAAATATTTGTAGCTCTTGCTATGATTTTAAAATTCATAGTTAGTATATCGCTAGGTGTTGCAACGAAATATAATTGTTGCAATTTTTCGTTGTTGGTGCAACAACAAGGAGCTACAGATTGCACGTAGGAAGAAATAATTTGAAAATACTAAATTACAACTGCGTGGTTAATGAATCGTTTAAACTATAAAATGACTAATTTGTAATGACATTTGAGCCTATTTTTTGTGTCAATGTAGTCTAAACTAAACTTCTATAGCTAGCTACAGATTAATATTAGACTACTAACTCATGCATTTTTTAGTCCATTATATTCTAGTTTTACTGATTAAATAAATAATAACTTCTAATTTACAAAGCTTTTATGTATCATTATAAATTAAAAATTATAAACTTAAGTTTTTGTAATGAATTTGCAAAGTCGATATGGTCTATTGGAGCATATATAATACATAAGTTTTTGTAATTATATTTAGGGTTTAGGGGTTTGGGGTTTAGGGTTTAGTTTTATAGCATACGATAATTGTATCAATTAAAATAGTATACATGGAGAGTGATGATCTATTCTTGTTTTATAAGATCTAATTAGAAAGTATAAATGAACATATGATTGAGTATAACAATTACGGTTATATTATTTTAGATTGATTGGAATCAATTAGTCTCTATTTATTAGATTAAACTTTTTGAAACTTCGGCTATTTACGCGTTTTATTATTTTATCATTCAACATACAAATAATATTTTATTTGTACAATTATCATTTACAGCCCTAGTCAAAATGTTAAATTAGTGGGTTTGTCAGATAGTTAGATTCCAAAATATTAAGTCAAAATTGACTTGAAATCGATTGTGTTCGATTTATGTGTGATATTGAATCCTTTTAGTATTATTATTTCTATAATATTTTAATTTTGTTACAATAGGTGATAGGTTATCATGAATTCGGCTATGAATCAAGTTTAATAAGTCGAGTTTGTTTAGGCTCACATTCAGTTTGATATAAATTGATCTTTTAAATTCAGTTTTTAGTTTTGACTTGACGAGCTGAGCCTGAGCCAACTTAAATTTGGAATTTTAAAATATTATTTTTTATCTCTTTTCTTAAATTTGAATTCAAGCCCTAACTCTTAGTTCAGGCTCGAAAATTTCAAATCGAGCCTAAAAAGCTTCAAACTGGCTTGAGCTCATTGATAGGCCTAATTGTAACAATTTTAGAGAATAAAATATAAAAATATTATGATATATATAACTTTGGTAAAATTATTTTATTTATTTTTAATCATATTATAGAATTCCAAATATGAAATCTAATTTAGGGCGCCAACTTAGCCCTCCATCCATCACTCACGTTCAGCACCTTCTCTCTTTTTTCGGATTCATTTTGCCAAAACAGATTTGTTTCCTTCTCATACTCCACAATCGTGCCTTTTACAATCTCCCTGTTTCAATTCCCACCTTTTCCCAAACCCTTCCCAATCCCCAGCAATTTCCCAAAATCCTTTTTCATCTACTTCAAACTCCAAACTCATTCAATTTTGAAGAAACACGTACAGAGCACCCACATATTACAAGGTAAGATTCTCTATTTTTCATATACTTGCTTTATCTATCCTTGTGGAAACACGTACTGAGCACCAATTCTCTATTTTCCAATTAAGATGTTCTAACTCATGTTGTACGCCTTCAATAGATATTAGTAGCGGAATCAAGAGTTATCGTTCGGTGGAACTTCGTGATTTGCCGGAATTGATCCAGGTTTGTATTTTCACCCTTCTATAAATTTACATACGGTAATTAGTTGTTATGTGGATAATTGCATATTCTTTATTACCTGATTGGCTTCTTAGTATACGTTTTTGCTATTTTCTTTTTGTGGTTTTTTCAGAATTTTATTTTGTAATGTATTAGTAAGAGTTCGAACAACGATTCGGTTTTTCTTTGTTTGATAGGAGTTTTTGTAGTGTATTTAGTTTTGTCATATAGCCAACCAATGTTTAAATCAAGTTTTGTACTTAGTTGACATGTCCCGGCTCATTACGTAGGCTCTTTTTGGTAAAATATTCCATTATATTTACGTTATATAATAAAATATAAGATAGAGAATTTGGTTATATCTTGGAATTTGAGCTGAGTTTTGAAAGAGGAACATAAAAGAGGTAGAAAAGAAGTGTTAATGGGATAAGGCAGTTGACTGTAACAAGTGCCAAAACAAATGATCAGCTGTGGTGGAAGTACGTAGAAATTATTGAATGATGGAAATGAATATATAAGGATTCTGTAGGTAAAAGAATCTGTCTATGTAATCTCATGGGTATAAATCTGTCTATAAATCTGTCTATGTAATCTGTCTATGTAATACATAGACAGATTTATACCTATGAGATTACATAGACAAATTTGATGACTAGGTAACCTTATCATAAGCTTGGCTGCTTACCAACACTTTAGTAGTGAGTATCAATATCCCCCATTTACAAAGTACACAAATATGCAATTTCAATAAATGTTATATTATTGTTGCTATTTTATACTTTTTTGAGAAATTATCAATATATTATTGTTGGAATTTGCGGTTGATTTATTTTTTGTTTTTTTTAATTTCGTAGTATTTTATTGTTTACTTAATTTTAAATTGATTTGTGATGAATAAAGCACTTATCACTATTATTTTAACTAATTCTTTGTATCTAAGAATAAAATTGACAAAGTCACTAACTTCAAATAAAATGTGACAAAAAATTAAATAGGATGAATAATATTGGGAAAAAGTTCTATCACTAATAAATTAAATATTAAGTTCAATTATGAAATCATTTGATACGATTATCAATATAATGAATATTCATATGAACAATTATATTCGGATAGAGTTTAATGTACTTTTATGTATATTTACTTATTCAATCATATGATAATAGGTACTTGAAGAAATACTAATACAACTTCGATTTTTTTTTAAAAAAAATTGCTTATATATATATATATATATATGTATTTCGAAACCTACTATATTTTTTATTGAAATTTGATTTTACTTTTACACATGATATTTGTTATTTACTTATCTATTAAACAAGAATAAATTTCGACGTTTAAAATACTGTCAAATGTAAGTCGGCCCCCCCAAGAGTCAATTTCTGGATCCGTCCCTGCCCCGAATGAAATCACGACATCGATGAGATTTAGTGATGTTCATGTACTTGATCATTCAAATAATAATACAAAAAAATGATTAATTATTGAACTATTTATTAATTGTTTGTTAGTTTACGTAAACATGTGTATGAATTATGCTATAATTAATTAATGAACTATTAATTGTTAATTTACTTAAACATATGTATGAATTATGCTATAGTTAATTAATGAACTATTAATTATTAGTTTACTCAAACATATGTATGAATTATGCTATAACTAGGACAAGATTATGATTTTAAAACTCCAAAAATTTCTAAAGTTTGTAATTTCAGCAAAAATTCTAGCATATACCCAGCTGGTCAACCCAATTATAATACATAAGACGACTGAATTACACCCTCATTTATTTTGTAAATAACATTTTGGTTCAATCAAACCAAGTTAAAATTTCCAGATTCAACACTTGAGGCACATGATGGAATCGACCTTTGGTTATTCATTGAACCAAAGCAACAAAATGTTTTACAATGAAATATTTTATGTGTAACCAATATACATGCAGTATTAGTATTAATAAGTTCACTCCTGACAACACAAATACATTGCATTTAACAGCTTATAGTTAACTTAAGACATTAGTTAATTAAGTTTACCCCTTGAAACAAGAAAAAGTAGAACATATTTGGGCAGTTATAAGGCTGTCCCAAGAATCTAGTTATTGTTATCCTTAGTTAACTAGATTGTGATTTTTGGGGTTTCGTAGAAATTCATTTTTATTGTTGTTTTCACTTTGATTAATGTTAGCACTGTGGGTTCATTGAATCTAATTTTCCAAGTTCTAACACAACGTGGATGTAACTTTTTGAGTGCCAAAGAGCCATACTTAATTCTCACTTCTCGCCTCTAAAAGTGGGCTGGGCTTATCGTCTATCCATACCATCTAAATCATATGTAACATATATGGATGAGAAAAAGATTGTGATACGACGGAAAAATTGAAATTTCTCTTTTTATATTTCAGAAATATAAAAAGTCTATACACGAACGATTAGGATGTGAAGAGAGAAATTTTAGATTTTTTTTCACATTACATAATTTTCTCTCACCACATCCCGTGTAAACATTTGTTACACATTTGTGCGTATAACAGGAAGTGTAACATGGATGGTGTAACAGAAGATCTGAATTGCTCCCCCCCCCCCCCCCCAACCCCCAAACCCCAAATTTGAAATCAATTAGTCAATTGGGCTTGGAGTTTAAATTAAAAGGTAAATTACACCCAACCCCCTGTGATCGACCTTATTATCACTATGCCCCCCCCATGAAAAAAAATTGTCTAACTAACCCCCTGTGAATAAATTAAAGAAGCAATTTAACTCCCTACGCCACTCACTCGCGTGTCATGAGACTGGTGATCAGATTTTTGTCCATAAAAGACTGTTTTGCCCCTAATCATATATTTTTATATTTTAAATTTATAATATATATATATATATATTTATATATTTAACAATATGTAAATCTTATATGATATATATATATATATATACACACTTAACAATATGAAAATATATAATGTATATATACATATATAGATATATTGACGACCACCGTCCACCTGCGATCAACGACGACCACTTGCAAATCCACCACCTGCAACTACAAATCCAACACTTTCAAATCACCCCCAAGTCTGAAATGGCAAATCTACAATCTGAAATTGCAATTGCAAATTTGCAAATTTAAAACTGAAATTGCAAATCAGCTCCATGCCCGCTGTCGCACCACCACAGCTTTTCCCATGCCCACCACTGTCCACCACCATCGTCAGCCCCTCAACGTTCATCACTGCCTCTGCCCCACCCCCCACCGCACCCACCATCTCTTGCGTGCTCACAGATTCGCAATTATTCAGATTTCAAGCACGGTGGTGGGGTGGAAGCGGGGTTGGAAGTTGTTTATTGTGGGGTGGTAACACAACAATTCAATCTGCAGTAATTACGGTGGTGGAGGCGTTGCAACTTGCAATTTGCAACTTGTCGTGTTCTTCAAATCTGTTACCAATCTATTACCAATAACAAGAATAAACTTCAATCCAATCTATTACCAATAATTACGGTGGTGGAGGTGGGGTGAGGTAGTGGGGCGGAGGTTGGTAAAAGCTGCCTGTGACACTTGTCGTAGAAGACATATATGTGTGTGTATATATATATATTATATGTATAATGTTTTTATTACATTTTTTAAATATTAAAAATATTTATATATTTGATATAAATATACATTTAATCATAAAATAAGAAATTGAATATCAACCGTTGATCTCTATTAAGATCTATGGTTGTTATAAATTAATTTTAATAAAATATAAGAAATTAATCCTGAACATTGATATTCAGAAGATCTGATCCAATAATCAATAATTAAGGGGCAAAATAATCTTTAATTGACGAAAATTCGATAACCAATCTCATGACATGCGAGTGAGGCGCGTAGGGAATTAAATTGCTTTTTTAATTTATTCATAGGGGGGTAAGTTGACAAAAAAAAAATTTATAGGGAGACGGAGTGATAATAAGGTCGATCACAAGGGGTTGGGTGTAATTTACTCTTAAATTGATTGTATTAGTAGGATGTAAACTACTAAATGGAGTACCTGTAAGTGGGCTGAGACAGACATGGTACATAGATTAGTTAAGATATGTTTAATGGGCCCAATTTTAGTGAATGTTAGTCCGGTCCATAGTGCGCAGTGCTATCCTATGCAAAACAATCTCAATGGGTTTAATGGATATAAAATCAAAAACTAATTATGGACTAACTACAACATTAAGTGGGAAGGGAGCTGCCTAATAAGTCCAAGTGAGCTAATATCTCAAGGAGGCTAGTGAAAATGCTAATTATGGGTTAATGTATTTGGGTTTGGATAAAAAGGATTTAAGGGATATTTGTTAAATGTAATTATAAGTTTAATTTGATTTTATTTACATATTTCGATTTGAATATATTGAGTTAGGAGTTGCCAATAAATCCTTAGTGAGACATCATCCAAACAACAGATGTTGATTTCTCAAAAGTGTGATGTTTATGCTCTTTCTTGAGGAACAAAATGTTAGGTCAAGTAAAATTTCTAACAAAAAACTTAACCGTTCGTGGGATATTCTTTTTTTCCAACTTCGATGGGACATAAAGCTTGATTTGATCGGGCTTTATATTCTCAATGAATTCAAACGACATTCAAGTGAAAAATTAGACTCAACTACTAAATTACTGTATTGGTGATTACGATGGTCGAGTACAAAGTCTTGGAAAGTATCATTCAACTTTTATATTAATTTTAATTTAGATATGAATTTTGTTATATATATATATATATATATAAGTAATACATATTAATTGGGAAAATCTCATTTTTGGTCTTGTAATAAACCACCTGTACACTTTTGATACCAAATATTTTGAAAATCTTACTTTTGATACAAACATGCCATTTATTATCACTTTTGGTACTTGCTAACGGAAAAAGGCAGATGAGGTACGCGTGGTCGTTAAGTTCTGAGTAAGGAAGGAATAAAAACGAGCAGAAAGAATCATTTTGGGGAAGAACACAAAATTAGGGTTTAAGAAATAGTAAATGAAGAAAATTGAGGGTTATGTGTGATTTCTTCAATAGCTGGTGGGAAGGGGTCGATTCTTCAAGTATTGGAAGAAAAATGTCATCTTTTTTGTCCTCCAACAGGGCAAGTCGAGCAAATGAAGAAATGATGTATTTTGTGGGAAGCTTTTTGTGGATCGCGTAGACTCATTTTTCTTAGCTCTTGCGCTTAATTTTTTCAATTCTGTGTGTTTTTTGACAATTTTGGGTCGAATTGGTTGAGTTTGGGGAGAGTTTGTAAAGGGTTCGACTGTTTTAGAACTTTTTTGAGTGTGATTCTGTATTTTTTACTACAGATTAACAAGGCTAAAGTTAACGGCCACATGTACCTCATGAACCTTTTCCCGTTACTAACTTAACGGTGATACCAAAAGCAATACTAAATGCCCATGTTTGTATCAAAAATGTACATGTGATCAATTACGATATCAAAAAATGAGATTTTTCCCGTCTTAATTTTATTGATTAATTATATAATTGTGTATTTAATCATCATTATTAAAAAGAAAAAAGAAAATAGATACTATGTATGAAGGGAAAATTGTATATAACCCCCATGTGTTATTATTTTTTTGCTGAAAACCCTTTTATGTTAATTTTTTTGCACGAAACCCCCTTGTGTCACCCTAAACTCTGCACGAAACCTCCAATTCGTGTTAAATGCGCGGAAAGTAGCATACACGCGCTGTGTATTTGATGTAGGGTTAGGGGCTTCGTGCAGGGTCTAGACTGACACAAGGGGGTTTCGTGCAAAAAAATTAACATAAGGGGATTTTTAGCAAAAAAGTGATAACGGGGGGTTATATGCAATTTTCCCATGTATGAACTAAGGTCCGAGTCCGACCATCTCCTCTAACCCTAACTAAGCCCTTTCCAGTGAAACTCTGCTCTGCTTCAAAACCCTACTCTCTCTCTCTCTCTCGAAAAACCTCAATTTCTAACCCAGAAATTATTCTCTCGGTATTTATTACGAAGCTGTAAAGAAAATGGCGTCTCTAGTAGCATCAAAACGCACACATTTCAATCGATCCATTTCCAAGCTTTCATCCCCAATTTCCCTCAAATCTACCTTCTTCTTCTGCACCTCCGCCCCCTCCGAAACCCTAAACCCTAATTCAATCGAAGAACAACCCCTCAATGCCGCAATTCCAAATGCCGATTCTTTTTCAACAAATTCAACACCACCAACATTTCGTCGTGAAGGTAGGCGCCAAAAAGCCCCTGAAAAAATCGAAGATATTATATGTAGAATGATGGCTAATCGGGCATGGACGACCCGTTTACAGAACTCGATCCGAAGCTTGGTCCCGGGTTTCGATCGCGAACTCGTTTACAATGTGCTGCACAGCGCCAAGAACGCGGAGCACGCGCTCCAGTTCTTTCGCTGGGTCGAAAGATCGAATCTTTTCGAACATAATAGGGAGACTCATCATAAGATTATAGAGATTTTGGGGAGGGCTTCGAAGCTTAATCATGCTAGGTGCATTTTATTGGATATGCCGAAAAAGGGATTGGAATGGGATGAGGATTTGTGGGTGTTGATGATTGATAGTTATGGCAATGCCGGGATAGTTCAGGAGAGTGTGAAGTTGTTTCAGAAAATGGAGGAGTTGGGAGTCCAGAGGAGCATAAAGTCGTATGATACGTTGTTTAAGGTGATTTCGCGTAGAGGTAGGTATATGATGGCGAAGAGGTATTACAATAAGATGTTGAGTGAGGGGATTGAGCCGACTAGGCATACGTTCAATGTTTTGATTTGGGGGTTCTTTCTTTCTGGGAAGGTGGAGACAGCGAATAGGTTTTTTGAGGATATGAAGAGTCGCGAGATTATGCCTGATGTGGTCACGTATAATACGATGATCAATGGGTGTTATCGGGTTAAGAAAATGGAGGAGGCGGAAAAGTATTTTGTGGAGATGAAAGGGAGGAACATTGAGCCGACTGTAATCACTTATACGACTTTGATTAAAGGGTATGTCTCGGTTGAGCGAGTTGATGATGCGTTGAGGTTGGTGGAGGAGATGAAGGGTTATGGGATTAAGCCTAATGCCATTACATACTCGACTTTATTACCAGGACTGTGTGATGCTGAGAAGATGTCTGAAGCTAATAGTATATTGAAGGAGATGGTTGATAAATATATTGCACCTAAAGATAATTCAATTTTCATGAGACTAATTTCGGGCCAGTGCAAGGCAGGTAATTTGGATGCTGCTGTAGATGTGCTTAAGTCTATGAATAGGTTGAGCATTCCAACTGAAGCGGGACATTACAGTATTTTGATCGAGAATTGCTGCAAGGCTGGTCAATATGATAGAGCTATTAAGTTATTGGATAAGCTCATTGAAAAGGATATCATCTTGAAGCCTCAGAGTACTTTACATATGGAGCCTAGTGCATACAACCCGTTGATTGAATATCTCTGCAACAATGGCCAGACTGCAAAAGCTGAAACCCTATTACGTCAGTTGATGAAATTGGGTGTGCAAGATCCTATTGCCTTGAATACTCTGATTCGTGGGCATTCGGAAGAAGGCACCCCTGATTCAGCTTTTGAACTTCTGAAGATTATGTTAAGGAGAAAAGTTGATTCAGAAAAAAGCGCATATGATTCACTTGTACAAAGCTATTTGAAAAAGAACGAGCCAGCTGATGCGAAAGCAGCTTTAGATAGCATGATTGAGAATGGCCACCTTCCAGAATCTTCTCTATATAGGTCGGTGATGGAGAGCTTGTTTGATGATGGACGTGTTCAGACAGCGAGCCGAGTGATGAAAACAATGTTGGAAAAGGGTGTGAAGGATCACGAAGATATGATTGCTAAGATATTGGAAGCATTGTTTATGAGGGGTCATGTTGAGGAAGCTCTTGGAAGAATTGATCTTTTGATGCAGAGTGGAATCGAGCCTGATCTTGATGAACTCTTATCGGTTTTGTGTGAAAAGGGAAAAACAATTGCAGCTTTGAAACTATTGGATTATGGGTTGGTGAGAGATTATAGTATTGATGTTTTGAGCTATGAGAAGGTGTTGGACGCTCTATTAGAAGCCGGGAAGACTCTTAATGCATATTCGATATTGTGCAAGATTATGGAGAAAGGAGGAGTTACTGATTGGAGTAACAGCTGCAAAGAGTTGATCAAGAGTCTTAATAAGGAGGGAAACACTAAACAAGCGGATATTCTATCTCGAATGATTTTGGGAAAGGGTAATCAGGCTGATAGCAAGAAAGGGAAGAAAAAAACTGCAACAGCTTGAAAAGGTTACGATTTTGAGTTATCTTAAGGTCAGAACTTGATCTTTTGTTATGATATATGAGATGGTTTTGAGGGTTTACGTTCTCTTTTGTTTAAATTTTTTAGTGCAGCACTGTGAGAGGAACATGTCACTAATGCTCTCTGTGTTTTTCAAAGTAGATGGTCTAATTGTTCAGTTCATATATGCAGGACTTGTGTCTTCTGATTTTGATTACTTGCTACGAATAATCGAACTGGATGTATTTCTATAGAAAGGGAGAATGGTTGTGTTATCTCTGATCGAAATGATTGTAGCTAAATTAATATGTTTGAATGTTCTTTGCGATTACCGTTCTAGCATCTTTTCTAGTGGTTGTTAGCATGAGATTTCTTTTTCGTCATACTTCTGCTAATGAGAATTTTCGTTAATTAAACTATAACGGGGACGTAAATTTAATCTTAACGAATCGGGAGTGAATGCAAACTTACAGTAACGAGCTGCAAATATGATGCTAATTTTTCGATACTCATGGGAGAAAAATGGAAAAATATGAACGAAAAGTTGTTAAACGACGAGCAAAGTGACACTACTGTAAAAAGCAACGAAATTAGAAAATGCAGGAGCAATGGTTTATAAATTTGTTTTTGGTGGAACATGATTTTGCTGATTGTGGATGAGGCAGTTGGTTATTCATTATATGCACCAGTATATCTGGTCCAATTCATAATTGGTTTTATCCATTATTATGTTATGTGGATTCATGTTTCCAGTCTGAAAGAATGAAGATTTATTCTTTTCTTATGTTTTACTACAAGAATATCTGTAGTGTGGATGAAATTTTGCTTAATTTCATCAGGTTTTATACCATCACTATATTCCAGTTCATATCATATGATATACCCATTCATCTCTCTCTCTCTCACACGCACGCACACACATTCATCAGTTTTCGGTGTAAAACGAGCCACGATATTGTGATCTTTTGGGATGCAAATTGCACAAGTTGACAACTTACCAAAATCCAACTGTACCCAGCAAGTAATATCATAATATCAAGTCTTATTAATATATATATATATATATATATATATATATATATATAAGGTGAGTTCAGCCCAACCATAGATTTATTGGTTAAAGAAAAGCTGATTCTGGTGTGATTGATTAAGATAAAAACATGAATCTTTCAGTTTTGCTAAAATGTGATTTTATAATGCAAAGAATTTCAATCGAACTTGTACAAAAAGGGGCCAAAAAAAACTTACCAAAATTGCACATGCGGACAAATATCTATTATTGGAGCTTTACAAGTTTCATGTGCAATAATGATTACAAGTAAAATTATTCTTCCTTGTATGTAAATTGTATTTTTTTTATATAATTGATTATATGTATCAATTACATTATAAATATTAAGATTCAACATATAACAATCAACACTATTTTCAACAATTACTATAACACCATGACAGTAGAGTAGAGAGAGATTCACATGTAATTTAAGACATCTAATATTTTGGAGCATAGTTTCGTAGTAGAAATAAGCCTCGTTTGCTAGGTGAGTTGCTTTCTGAAAATTATTTACAAATGTTTTGTCAAAGAATAATTTTATCTTCCCATTTCAATCTCTAAGATTTTTTTTGGTTACAATTCAATCTCATAGTAAGATTTAAAACGTCAAATTTTGCAAGTTTAAATGGGGTAAACTTTATTGTTGAACTTCTTACACATTTTCTTGAATATAAGCATTCGTACAATATTATGTTCTGAAACTCAATTACATGTTTAATCGACTAGCCACACTCGATTATATAATATCATTCACTATTTTATGCTTATAGATGAATGACGAACCAAACTACCTGATACTCGACCTGATATCATTCGTTAAAAATTCTTTTGAACTCGGTTCGTTAATATATCAAATCAAACTTTAACAACTCCTTGTGTGGAACAGGGTTTAGGGTTTAGAAAGAAAACGACCACATTTTGATTTTATGTCAATTGGAGGAAACGAAATATAGGATGTTACTTGGTGGCTTTGGGAGTCCAACTCCAGGAAAATATCCATCACATAATGTATTAAAATATAATAAAATATATATATATATATAGATATATTTTGATGGACCCTACACATATTTTATTGGTGATGGGTATTTCCCAAGAGTTGAACTCCCGGGAGAGTTTAGGGTTTAGAAAGAAAACCACCAAATTCTGATTTTATGTCAATTGGAGGAAACAAAACAAATTGCGATACTTGGTGGCTTCGAGAGTCCAACTTCAGGAAAATATATATCACACAATGTGTTAAAACATAATAAAATATGTATATATTTTGGTGGACTCTACATATATTTTTTTAACCGTTGTGGGTATTTCTCGAGAGTTGAATTCCCGGGAGCCACCAAGTATCAATACAAAACAAACATGCCCTTAAAAGGCCTTATCCACGGTCGGCCTCAATAATAAATATCTCCATGCCCCCTATACAATACTATATCTCCATAAATATCTCCCCTTCCCTTCTATTAAACTCTCTCCAAAACCCTAATTTCACAATTACAAACCTCCTTCACAACCTTATCTTCTATACACACACAATAGTAGCACTGGCAATGGCTGCTGCTTCACTAAACCTCCTATACCTAACCCCCAAAACCCTCTCCCTCCACCACTCCTCCGCCGCCTCCGCCGCCGCTCCGTCTCTCTTCGCTCACATTTCACTGAAACCCCTGCCAAAACTTGTCCTTAATCTCTCTTCCATCACTAATTATGCTCGCCACACTTCCAGGTTCGTCCGAAACGTCGCCGTTTCGTCCGAGCTGGAAGAAGAAGATGATGTCGAAGACGAGAGAGGCGAATTTTCGCCTGATTTGAAGCTCTTCGTCGGTAATTTGCCGTTCACTGTTGACAGTGCCGCGCTTGCTGGCTTGTTTGAACAAGCCGGAAATGTCGAGATGGTTGAGGTAATTTTTTGTTCTTCCACCTGCTCGATTGTTTTGATAACTGCTGTTGAATTTTGTATTACATTGGTTAAAGAAATTTATGTTTGATTTTGGGGGTTTGGTTTTAGTTTACTACTGCTTTTTCGGCTTTCGTTGTTTTGATGTTTTTGTTACGAAGGATTGTTATCGCGCTATGCGTTTGTTTATTTATTTCATTTCCAATTGTGCTTAAATAGTAGTACTAATTTTTCCCAGCTTGTGAACTGACGAATTTGTACGGATAATGTTCATGAATATGCATTGAATTATCTCTGTTTGGAAGCTGAAGTTAATAGTGTAATGGCATTACTGCTTGTTAAACTATCTGGACACAGACATTTTGGCTTCTTTTTTGAGAGGACGTCAAGGGGAAAGTATTGATAGAAACACAATCTGAAACTGATTATTTGAGTAATGAAATTTTGCAGGTTATCTATGACAAGCTCTCAGGAAGAAGCAGGGGTTTTGCTTTCGTGACTATGTCCTCAGTCGAGGAAGCTGAAGCTGCAGCTCAACAATTCAATGGATATGTAAGCTTCCATCACTATTGTATACATATAGGGCATAGAATGTCATCGTGAATCATTTTGTTGTTGAGTTTGAGGTGTATGTTGTCTTATCATTCTGCCATCTCATGCATCAATTCTTTTAGCATATTTTAGTTCATTGGAGTAAATGTGCTAGAGTTCATGATTATTTGCAGGAGCTTCAGGGCAGACCTATTAGGGTAAATTCGGGCCCACCACCTCCTAAGAGGGAAAATTCGTTCGGAGGAAACAGGGGACAGGATAGGGAATTTTCTTCATTTGGAGGACGGGGGCGGGAGCGTGAAAACTCTTCATACGGAGGACGGGGACGTGAAAATTCTTCATATGGAGGACGGGGACGTGAAAATTCTTCATATGGAGGACGGGGACGGGAAAACTCTTCATATGGAGGACGCGAAAATTCTTCATATGGAGGAAGGGAAAGGACTAGTTTCGATAACACCAACAGAGTGTATGTGGGTAACCTTTCATGGGGTGTTGATGATCAAACTCTTGAGAGTGTGTTTAGTGAGCAAGGAAAGGTTAAGGAAGCCAAGGTGGTTTATGACAGAGAAAATGGTAGATCAAGGGGTTTTGGGTTTGTAACTTACAGTTCGGTTGAGGAGGTCAACAATGCCGTTGAATCTTTGGATGGCATGGTAAGTTTCCTATTGTAAAGTTGATTCTAATGCCTTTGTTGGAGCTTACATCCATCTCCATGGTTATATTTGTTTCTGAATATGTGTTTTTATTCCGCTTTTTACAAAGTGTGGCTGTAAAATGAACCTAGCTAGTCGATGCTCAATTAGAAATTGATCGTTAAAAACTCGTTTAGGCTTGGTCCATTAATATAATAAACCAAGCTTGAAAAGCTTTATCTTGTTAGATAATTTTTGAAGCCCGGCTTGATTAGTAAAATGGAGCTACTAAACAATCAAATCAAACTCAAATACCAATTTTGGAGCTCGATAATAATCTAAACAAGCTTAAAATACTTTGTTATGCTAGACTAGATTCTATTGAAACCTACATGCTGAGTATTGATTCTTTGAGGTTATAACACGTTGATGCCTCCAATTCTGTTGAGCATAACTTCTTGGGTGTTCTTGATATTAAACATTGTTCAACAATTTATAGGGAGTAACAACTTGAAATTTATGTTAAACCTTCACGTAGAATCCTCTATTTGGCCTATTAGTGCCCCAAATTGAAGATATTCAATTTTTAGCCATACATTCAATTACATCTTGTTGTCCAACTGTCTGTAATCACTCCAATTTTTTTGCACATTATTGTTTAATCTGCATCTTGGAGGCTGGTCTGTGCTTTTGTTGCTGCTAGTCAGTAGAGTGAAATATTTCTTTTAGTACTCTTTTTCTCATTGAAATTTCTTGCTGCAGGACCTTAATGGAAGATCTATTCGAGTTAGTCCCGCTGAAGCCCGTCAAACGCGCCAATTTTAATGAGTGAAATTTCCAAGAACTATTAAGGGTATATTTCTAACTTGGTTGTGCTATGTGCTATGGTGATTCGATTGCAGGGTGAACAGTTGAATGACACGTCTGCATATTAAATGTGCATGCTAGTCTCTCAGCTATTACTAGCTCGTGTAGCTTAAGATTTTCATTGTATGTATGTAGTAATTACCTAATATGTGACTCCAAAAAAATCAAGTTTTTAGTTTGGGTTTTACTTGCACCTCATCTTACACTGTTTTTATCTTCTGTATCTCAATTATATCCATTAAATGTGAGTTTTCACTTTATATTGTGTATCAGAGATATCAAGAGTTGCAGCTTCCATCGTCCTGGAGCTGATGCTTGATATGAATTCGAAGAACCTTTCATTTGCATTCAAGTTGCAACTTTTGATTTGAATCCTGCATCCCGACTAACAGGAGCTAGCGAGTGTATTAACTTTGCAATTGTATGTTCGGCATGTGTTTCTAAATGTAAACGCTGTAATACACTCGGTAACAATTTTGGCAGAATTATGAAATCTTGTAATCTTGTGTTATTTGGCTTTGTGATGGATGTGGTATGAAATAGGTGGTTTGTGGTTGTGACCCTTGATAAGTTGATACCTAAGAATTGCTGCTTTTATCCTTCAATTAGGTTGTAAGACATTTCAAATTCCATTTTTTGTCTTCAAGTATGAAACTGTACTTGGATTCAGCATTCTGTCTGGATTTACTGCTTACAAAATAATCAAAACAGATATATACACCAATAACTTACATTTATATAAGAACTCAAATAAAAAGTCAGACTCACGTCACTGATACAACGAAGCACAATTAGAACTTCATAAATAATACAAACAGACAAAAACAAGAACTTGGGACGTCTGTAACTTCTATTCAACCAGCAGAATCTATCGCAATATTGTTTTCATATATGCCATCTTCTGTTTTTGTTTAGTCTCCATGCGCATTATATACGTTGAAGACGTCCATTATCGACTCTACATCCTAAGTTCATTATTTGAGAAACATTTGTGTGAAGTTATATTCTCAATTAAGGCTTCTCAATCTGAATCCATCTGAGAGTCTGATCACCATATCTGGAGCCTGGAAGTGATGCATATTCGTAAGTTTCTTTTTCTTTTAGTTTAATTGACTTTAAAATGGTTTGATCAGAATCGACTTTTTAGCAGGTTAATCCAGCACCTAAATTGATAATACATTGTTACATTGCAATGGCAAGCTTGAGCTTTACAGGGTCACAGTCTGTAAGGTAGTCCATCTTGCTTTTATTCCACTACGTAAAACTTTTTCCCGTTGAAAATATTCCTCCGCTTAAAACTGCATTTTTGTGTTATCAGATTTCAACACGACCTTGAAATTGCAAATTCACCAATTAGAAAGAAGAAGAAAGAAACAGCCAAGTCTTGTCTAAAGAACACCGAGATCCACACCAGCAATCCCTTTCATGATAAGAAACTTTCAAGAGTATTCTCTGAGGACTATTCAATAGTGCAAAAGAAGATATTAGATCCACGAGGACCTCTTCTTAGCCAATGGAATAAATGTTTCCTAATTTCATGCCTTGTTTCCCTTTTCATCGACCCCTTATTTTTTTATCTGCCTAGTGTTGAGGAAGATGCGTGCATGCAAGCAAGTGTTCCTCTTGAGATAGTTCTTACCGTCATTCGCTCTATAGTGGATGTATTCTACATTATTCAAATTCTTGTTCGGTTTAGGACAGCTTATGTTGCGCCTTCCTCTCGTGTATATGGGAGGGGAGAGCTGGTTATTGACTCTTCGAAGATTGCTTCAAGATATCTCCACAAAGACTTTTGGCTCGATGTGTTATCAGCTCTACCCCTTCCACAGGTATTGCATATATCAAAGGGAAAATTACATAGATACCACTTGCGTGATTATGAAAAATATCATGAGATTTGAGAAATTGCCATAATTTCCGAGACAGTTGAGAAACATTACAGATTTACCCCTGTAAGTAGAAGATATTACAATATCGCCTTTTGTTTTTCATTTTGTCGAAGATTTGACAGAGGATGTCTTGGTAATTTACAAAACCTCATGAGGTGGGGGGGGGGGGGGGGCATGTAATTATCCTTGTATCAAATGCATTACTTCAGAATTTCGTTATATTGGTTGTGGCATCTAATGATGATATATTCCCCTTTGCAGCTGTTGATTTGGGCTGCAATACCATCTCTGAGAGGCTCGAACGTGATCAGCGCCAAACACGGCCTCCGCCTTACCATCATTTTTCAGTTTCTTCTGAGGTTCTACCTCATTTCCCCCTTTCATCAAAAATTATCAGAACCACCGGGGTTGTGGTCGAAGCTGCATGGGCTGGTGCAGCTTTCAATCTTATGCTCTTCATGCTAGCAAGCCATGTGAGTATCACTTCAATCTTTGGATGATGAGAAAAATATCTTCATATCTTATTTTCTATGTGACAAATCTGTTTTTTCTTTACAGGTCATTGGTTCGTGCTGGTACCTTCTATCAATTGAGCGACAAGAGGATTGTTGGAAAAGTGTTTGCGATCTTCAGCAGCCCAAATGCCGGTACTTTTATTTTGACTGTCAAACGACGGGTGATCCTGATAGGCTTGTTTGGTTTGAGTCGAGCAATATTTCCAAATTGTGTGGTCCTAGTAGTGAAGTCTACGCGTTTGGAATTTATCGTGATGCTCTATTTAAACGAGTCGCAATGTCCAGCTTCCTCAACAAATACTCCTATTGTCTCTGGTGGGGACTCAGAAATCTAAGGTAACTGCAAAACCAATGAATTCTAGGTAAATTACATAAGACACCCCTAATTACGAAAAACATCCAAAGGTTTGGTTTGAGAAATTAACATAACTTCACATGTCATTTGAAACATATTACAATTTATTACCTTTCTACAAAGAGGTTTTTAGTTTCACCCCCTGTTTTCGAGTTGTCAGGTTTCAATAAAGGTGTCTTGGTTGCGACACTTCAAGGGTCTACATGCAATTACCCCATAAATTCTTCGGACAAAAAATAGGAATATTCCTGTGACATCTCAATCTCTTGTTTATTCCTTCGCAGCTCTGCTGGACAGAATCTTGTCACTAGCACATATATCGGGGAAATTAACTTTGCAATGACCATTGCAATTCTGGGCTTGGTGTTTTTTGCGTTGCTAATAGGGAATATGCAAGTAAGTTATAATCATCATCATTAGCATGAGAATTTACATATTTATATAGTGTCCGAGAGGTACTGTATATGGTTTTTTGAATCAGACGTACCTCCAATCAACTACTGCACGACTAGAAGAGTGGAGAGTTAGAAGGACGGACAACGAACAATGAAAAAAAAGCAACTTCCTCATGACATGAAGGAACGAGTCCGAAGATATGATCTTTATAGATGGGTTACAACAAGAGGAGTCGATGAAGAAGCTATTTTGAGAGGTCTCCCTTTGGATCTCCGACGGGACATAAAGCATCATATTTGTCTTGACCTAGTTCGACGTGTGAGTTTTAATCTACTCGTCTCCGTAATTGCTTTATCAATAATTAAATATAGTTATGAGTAACTTCGTTTCTTTTTTTTTTTTTTTTGATAATTAAGTATTGTAACTAGTGCATGATCATCTTTTTTAGTAAATCAGCAAATGATACATTTAATGATAGTATATAGTAATAATCTACTAAACTACTACCAATACAATAGAGAAAGACTACTCCAATGAGTAGAACTCAATAACTCTAATATTTTGGATCCTCAACCTTCGCCAGTAAAGGTGGGCTTCATCGATGACTCGTCTACGATCCCAAGTCTAGGAATATGAGAATTTTTAATTCCGTTTTTACTTCAATTATGAATTTGAAACTATTCTCCTTCCATCTTTAGGTGCCCCTCTTCGACGAGATGGACGGGTGTACCCTTGACGCGATCTGCGAAAGATTGAAGCCATTTCTATGCACTCCTGGAACTTGCCTTGTCCGTGAGGGTGACCCAGTGATCGAAATGCTCTTCATCTTACGAGGCCGCCTCGAATCGTACACCACAAACGGCGGCCGGACCGGGTTTTTCAACTCGTGCCACCTCGGATCCGGCGACTTCTGCGGTGAAGAACTGCTGAGTTGGGCTCTGTACCCTCGCCCCAGTCACCGTCTCCCTTCCTCCACACGGACGGTGATGGCCATCACCGAGGTTGAAGCTTTTGCCCTAGTTTCCGAGGATGTAAAATTCGTGGCATCACAGTTCAGAAAAATGCACAGCAAGCAATTGAAGCACAAGTTTAGGTTTCACTCGCAGCAATGGAGGACTTGGGCAGCGTGCTTTATACAAGCAGCTTGGTTTAGGTGCAAAAGACGAAAGGAAGCGGATTTGTTAAAGGCTCGAGAGAATGTAAGAGATGCTCCGATTGAATTGGTGGCGACACGTTGTGCCTCGTTGCCGCCTAGAGCGTGTGAGTTCGCCATGCATGCAGCACAATTAGCTTCCAGCAGCGGAAGGGCTGGGAGCTTGAGGAATGGATCACAAATGGAGATACTAAATGCGTTGCAAAAACCCGTGGAACCTGATTTTTCAATTGATGATTTGGAATAGGTGTTTGCATAGAGGCTAAATTGAATTATCATAGCTTTTGTAAGAAATGGAAAACACTAGAATCACATTCTTTTGTTAAAAAAGTAGACATATATGACATGGGGGTAATTTACTCCATATCCGCTCTGATCTTTTTGTGCGTCTTAGTTTTTTACTAATCCATGAAGGGTCCATGTGTTTCTTATGGGTCGACTCGACCCCGATCCAATTCAATTTCAGGGGTTTGCGTTTTTCTCACGGGCCAACCTGACCTGCGTTCCACTTGATCTTGGCTTAGACTTCTAGCTATTCGTGTTGAACACGTGGAAGTTTGGAGATTATGTCATGTATCCGACCTAAATTGTAGACCATACAATCTCAAATCCCAGAAAGGTGTGTTTGGATGTAGGGATTTGAATTTGGGAAGTGAATTTGGAATAAGGATTTCAAATGACTCTAAATTGGTGTCATTTGAAAGTGTCATTTGAAATCCACCATAGTGATTAAGAAAATAGCTCAAATTGGGCAATAAGGGATTTGAAATCCATTATAAATTGAAATCATCCAAACAAACTCAATGGGTTTGTTGATGAATTTGAAATTCATGACTTTCACATCCTTCAATCCAAACACAACCTAAATGACCCACATCCTCTCATTTCACCTAAGCATTATTGCATTACTTATATCTTTGAGATTCTGACTTCTCTATGTATATTATTTTAACTGTTGGATAATGAACCTATAAATTAAAATTTCAAGACAGATTTTGAATCAAAGCTGAGCTCGAGGTTGACTCCAACACCCAGATACGACTGAGATTTGAGTTATTACCTTCTCAGACCGATACATTAAAAATGATTTTGAACTAAATAATAACTTGATCTTCTAATGAAGTTATGTGCGAAAGATTTCGAACCTAGACTTTGTTGTAGAAGTTCGGACCATGATCTTGAGTTATTACCTACCCTCCTATACATAGAAAGAAAAATCGAACCTAGTCTTAGTCATAGAAGGTCATTGGACTTAAGTATCAATTTTGCGCCTTTCTCTTCCACACAACAAATTGTATTACGTATACAAGTATAGACAAATGCAGCAGCTAGCTTTGTCAAGTATAAAACGCTTCGCGCGCATTGGTGATGATCCACGTAAAATTGGGGTTATACTTATATCTCAACTCAACCAAATCAATAAATACATCCGCGATTGACATAAAATTCCTTTGCTTACACACCCTGCGTAATCGTGCTCGAAATAACGACACTTTGGTAGCGCTAACACAAAAAATATCAGAGCTTTCGATCAAAGGAGATGTTGATAATGCAAGAAAGATATTTAATCAGATGGATGCACGGGACTCAGTTTCTTGGAATGTAATGATGAAGTTCTACGTCGAAAACAAAATGATCGAAAATGCACGAGACCTGTTCGATAGAATGCCTGACAGAACCTCAGTTTCTTGGAATACCATGATCATGGGCTATATTAAATCAGGGAAAACCGACATGGCGTTGAAGCTGTTTGTAGTAATGCCTGACAGAGATGTGGTTAGCTGGACAGCTATGATCACTGGTCTATGTCGCGCTTCACGGGTCGATGATGCGCGGCGCTTGTTTAAGCAAATGCCACACGCCAATGCGGTTTCGTGGTCTTCTATCGTATCGGGATTTCAGCAAAATGGGTTTGCGTACGAGAGCTTGAACGTGTTTAGGGAAATGTTGTTGGCTGGAATTCAGCCAACTTCTCATTTGTTCACGAGTGCATTGTCGGCTTGCGCTGATTTAGCAATGGTCTCGGTGAGTGAACAAGTATATTGTCAGCTTCTCAAGAGAGGGTTTCATGATAATACTCATGTTGGAAATGCAGCCATTTCTACGTTTGTTAAAACTGGAAACTTTCACTATGCAAGGCGCGTTTTTCTGGGCTTGGATAAGCCCGATCGTGTGACATGGAATGCTATGATCACAGGATATGCTCAAAACGGGTATGGACTAGAAGCAATGATGATTTTCCATCAGATGCAAAAGGCTCAATTTCCGCCGGATGGGATTAGCTATATGGGAGTTTTACACGGTTGTAGCCATTGTGGATTTCTGGAGGAAGGGAAGAAATATTTTCGGTCCATGAAAAGGGATTATGGGATATCACCAGGACGTGAACATTTTTCCACAATGGTGGACCTTTATGCACGTGCTGGACATATTCAAGAAGCGTATACGGTCATATTAGAAATGCCCTTTGAGCCAACGACAATCTTTTGGAGGACATTGTTGAACGGGTGCAGGATTTGGGGAGATTTTGAGTTGGGCGTTTGTGCTGCAGAACAAATATTGAAACTTGAACCGTATAATTCAAGTGCATGTTTGATGGCCATTAATATTTTTGCATTGGCAGGGAAATGGAACGAGGTGGCTGAGATGAGGCGACATATGAGGGGAATAGAAGCTAGAAAGGAGTTGGGTTGTAGTTGGATTGATATTAAGGGAAAAAATCATTTATTCACTACAAGGGACGAAATTCATCCAGAGACTGATCAAATTTTCCGAATTATTGAGTTATTAGCCTATGACATTGTGAGATACTATTCAAGATTAGAGGGATCTACAGATGGTTGGACTAGTTTTGTGATATAACCTTTTGTTGTTTAGAATCTTGGGGAGCATTGTCTTCTTGGGCCATAGTTACAAAAGCTATTTGAACAATTGAACTCATTTTATTTAATGCTAACATTACTCTATTCATCAGCGACAGGATAATCGACATCTCAAATGTTGCACGAAGTGAACAACTATAAGTTATAATGAAGCTGCCTGCAAATTTTGTTCCAAGTAAGATTGCTGATGACTGACTATTCATACAAGAAATTGTTATACTTTACACCATTGTTTCTGATGATCTGCTGAAACTTCATTAAGTAGGCTATATGGATAAAGTACTGCATCGATCTGTCAGTGCTCGACCCGGAATCCGGTAGTACAAAAAGAGTATATGATGTGCAATTTCTACGATTAAGGGTAATGTAGTAATTTGATCACAACTAAATAACCGATATGGGCTAATAACTATGAGCTTGTGTAAGTTGGAGATGACCCATTATCCACATAAGATAATCGGAAAAATAATGGGAAGCAAAGCTCATAGCCCATTAGATACACCTATAAATATCTGTTAATTAATACATTTTAGACACATTTACTAATCATATTTAAAAACTCTAATCATTATTAGCTGAGAGGGCTCTAGTATGTCGTGTTATGAGTCAGGTCTCATCTTTCCATATACACTTTTCGATACATCTTTGTCGGGATTTATTGTTTTGTTCCCAGCCTTAGTTTGATACTGCATCGGTATATTTTTTCTATGCCCAAAAGTTTTTCCAACATTGCTGCAAATATGAACACTGGAAGTAGTTGATTTGGCAATGATAGTTACGGAGCAAGGTGATAATAAGTGTTTAGGTACACATATTTTGCACTCATTAACTTGGTCTGCGGTTACTTATATTTAATTGAGTCATATACTTCTGCAGGTGGTCTTAATCAACTTCAAACTTCCAAAGGCAACAAACAAAAGTGTGACCTTAATGATTTTATAACTTTATTTCTTCTCTTCTTTTGACTTCAAAATTAGAATCTTTCTTAGGAGGGAAATGCTGTCTGATTCTTATGCATACTACGACTTGAGTTTTGATACAATTATAACCATTCACATAATGTGAAGCCGCATATCGGTTGTTGAATAATTATAATTTTTGTGATACTCAAGAGTTCCGAAGCATTTTTAAGAAAAAACCCAGCAAATGTATTACATTTTGGCTTTCTCCAATTGATCTGAAAAAGGAAACCTAGGAAAGCTAAATAAAATGCTAAATACCATTGATATTCTGTCAAATTTTACTATTGTCTCGTTTTAATCAATCAAATCTAAAATGCGTCTTGTTTGTCCATCAACTTTCAAAATTGCCTCACTATAGTCATTGAGGTCAAAATTACGTTATTAATTGATGGAATATTTTCTCATTTTGATGGAATATTTCTACATACAAGGGCAAATTTGGCAAAAGAAATTAATTTTTCGTCAATTCCAATTTTCTAAATAGAATTATGACATCATGAACTAAAGTGAAATGAGTTTAAAAGTTGAGGGACCAATGGAACATTGTTTAGACTTGAGGGATGAATGTGAGACAAAAGCAAAACTTGAGGGACCACCACTTATATTTAGGGGTCACACTTGGGGGCTCCCGGGATTGGGGTCCCAAGGATCTCTACCATCACATGTATATGTGATGGTGAACCCCTTACATGTATATCTATATATGTGGGGTAGAAATTATCAAGAACCCCAAATTTCGAAAGCCTCCAAATATGACTTGGCGTAAATAAAATGTCTAATCCTTGTTTACCATTGATGTTTATGTAATTGGCAAATTTGAAATGCCATCACAGATTCCAAGGCTTTTGTTACTAGAATCACGCATCACTTTTGACCTCCAAATAAAACCAAGTAACATGCTTTGTCTCATAAGTTTGTTCCTTTTACCGTTGCTTCTTTTTGTTAATTTGAATGATTGTCACACCAAATCCTACTTTTGGATCCAAAAACGAAAAAGTCTCACTGCCTTGAGGAAACTGTCTCACATAATTTTTAGGCGGATCGAGTTCATTAAAGTCGGGTCACTCATTATCGTGCATTACATAAAAGATGATGGCAAAAGTTATCCCACTCACTCTAATCAAAAGACATATGATGAACCAGTACCAATACATTCAATCAACAGTCAAATCTTAAAGTTGCTTGATGTTATCTCTGGTCTAGGATAAATTTATGCAAAAAAAATAATTTAAAAAGTAAAAAAGATTTGTAAAAAGTGCTAGGAATATTAATTCATGAGAAGAAAACTAATCCCAAAGTGAAGTTAATAATAAAGGTTAAAAACGAACTTAAAATTCAGAGGTTATGTAGTGAAGTCAATAGTGTGTCCGGTGCTAGACAAAGTGAGATGTGCCCAGACACAAATTCCTTCTAAAAGCCAGACAACATCAGCAAATGCCAAAACCCTTGATGGGGTCCAGTATCTAGTCATACACATATATAGTATTCATTAAGTTTTCCCTTTCTTTTCTATAATGCACGAATACTCTTAAAAATGACGTAACGCAGCGTTTATATTGTACTTGTATCTGCTATGTATAATCTCGGATACCGTGTTCGAAATATTTTTGAAGTGTCCGAATTAAAAAAAAAAAAGAGTTTTCAATACTGTCTTCGATTTAAAATTTGAAGTATCTGACACAAATTGAATATCGGGCATAGTATATTTTAAGAGATAAATGCACACACCCCCAATCTATGGTGGTTTGTGCACTTTGCCCCTTAACCTATCAAAATGTGCACTTGACACTCCCAACTTTGGCGAATGGTGCATTTAATCCCTGTGATCGAATCCAGCAAAATCTTAGTGAATATTCCGACGCATGTAAGGGTAAAATCGTCACTCAGGGGGCAAAGTGCTATGAACCGCATATGATATGAAGTTGTTTGTTTTGATTTTAATTTCTAGCATCTTTTTTTAAAAAAATATTTTTTAAATTTAAATATTCATATTCCGAAAAGAAAAACAAAGACATGAGAAAATATCAAAAAAAATTAAAAAATAGGAAAGTAAAAACAGAAGAAATAAAAAAGAATTGAAAAAAACAAAAAAAATACAGTAAAAAGAAAAAAAAATCAGAAGAAAAGAAATTAAAAACAATTTTTTTTTGGAAACATGAAAATAATGAAGAAAAAATCGGAAAAAAAATTATAAAAAGTAAGCATAAAATAATTTTTTTAGGAAAAACCAGATTTTTTTATATTTGCATTTTTTTGGATTTTTTAAAATTTATTTTTCTTCTTATTTTCTATTTTTTCAGAAGTTTTCAGAAATTTACTTGAATTTTTGTTTTTTTTCCCTATATTCTTTTATTTTTCTGGATGTTCTATTTTTTCTCTTTTGACTTCTTTCTGAAAGTTCAAATTTCTTTAATGGATTTTGTCTGAATTCTTCCTTTTTTTTTGATTTTTTTTTAAACTTTGTTTTGATTTTTGTGAATTTTTTTCTGGTCTTTATAATTTTTGAAAAATTATGAATATTGGAATTTGAAAAATGGCAAGAAATTTAACATCAAAACAGACAACCACCTATTCTATGTGGTTCATAGCATTTTGCCTTCTGAGTGACAATTTTAACCTTACATACGTTAAAATATTCCCTAAGACTCCACCGGATCCAGTCACATGGGTTAAATACAACATTAACCAAAGGTGAAGGTGTCGGTGTATATTTTAATAGGCATGTGGGCAAAGTATAAAACCCCACATAGTTTTTTTTTTTTTGGGGGGGGGGGGGGGGGTACATTTATCTTTATTTTAAATATTAAAAAGTACTTTTAGGACGAAAATAGGAAAAAAGATAATATATTTCGGTGTTTTGTTCAAAATTTAAACATAAAGTTAACAAAGAAATTTAAAGAACTAGACAACATTTTATTTATGTTGATGAATCTATTGTTTCAAATTTATTTTTAGATATTGTACATGCATACAACATATAAATGTATATTTCGTCAATTTATCCTATTTTAAAATTTAAAAAAAATTTGTATTCCATATCCGTGTCCTATTGTATCCATACTCTCGTGTCTGCATCTCATAGTTAGCTTTACACTGATATCCTTAGGAAAAATTATTTAATCGAATTTTGAGCTGATTATATAATTAACAAATTGCGTTTCTCATGCGATTGTCGTGTTATGGTATGTGTATATACCATATATATATATATATATATATATATAGCAAACTTGTCTATTGAGGAATAAATGTCACATAATGTGATAATTACGTACTATCAAAATCAGATTTCAACTAGTATTTTCCTCCGTTCAAATGGCGTGGAGGATTTGGTCCTCCAAGATGCGAAAGCTTTTTATGTGCCTTTTTTTTTTGATATATATAGGAGCATTTTCTTCTCTCACTTTGATTCCTTTAATGATTGTTCAGCCCTTATACTATATCGATTCATGCATATATTGAGAGTTGATTCACGTAACCGGAATATGGGGGGAATAAAGCTTTAATTAATCAATAACTATATATGGTACCTTTCAATTTTTGTCACATATACATAAATACTCGGAAATTATATATGCTTTTCGGTCGTGAAGGTTTATGACAGGGTCGGCAAAATATGGCCCACTTTAGAGTCCTCTTGGATGACTAAAGCTAGCTTGCAGCTTTCTCAAATATTTGCAATTTTAATAGAAAATGCAACACAATTTAAAAGTTTATTCATAGGAAATATTCACTCACTAAAATGTATCGACAGTGTTTTCTATGTTTTTGGTAATTAATAAATATTTATAACAATGCATACTTTTATGAAAATTTGTTTCTCTAAAATTTTTTACCACTGCAAGAAAGTACATTTCCACCCATATTAATGAGTCATGGTGAAAACTACCTTTATCATGGTCAAAATAGATTGATCACGGTTAAAGCCGAGGCTTTAGCCGTGATATCCATAAACATGGTTGAAACATTGCCAGCGACTATAACCATTGTCAATACTTTGCTTAGTTCAAAGACCACGGCGTTTTAGCCACTGTTAAAGTGTGTTCAATTAACACTTATTTCACCACAAGTAGTTAAAGCTTAAAATAGCTAACGTTTTTTCCACCACGTACGATTGACGTCAGCTTGTCAATATGAAACATCTACCACGATCAAACTAGTCCGAGGTTAAGACTGAGATAAACCATGACTTCAAACAGTGACATACATTTTTTTTGTCAATACTTAATTTTCTAGTAGTGTACCCGATATAAAAGAGGGTGAAATATAACTATATAATATTTATCAATTGCTTCCCCACTACTATTTAGCTTTTTTCGGAAGTTTTCTCACTTTTGGAATTGTGAAAAGGAGTCGTTCATTATCATAATCAATCCCCATGCTAAAGTGTTTTATCCGTTTCTTATGGATGATTAAACAGTCAAAATAAATTAAAGTTGGTGCAGACTATAATAATTCTCCTAATTAACCCTTATACGCATGCATCATGCATGGCCGTCAATTTAGACTAAAATCACAAAGGTGCTTGGTTTCGTGCATCGTAAGCAGAACGACTGAATAATGGCTTTAAATTTCACAGTAAAGGAGTTTTTATTTTATTGTTCGTGTCACGATTTTATCCAAATTTGCAAATTTTGGTTATCTACAACGTGTTATAGATTTTGGTTTGATTTTTTTAATTTACAAACCGTAGTTGGTTCTCAAATTTCAGTAAATGTGAGGATATTAAGTGGATTTGCAAGTATTGAAAAATCACGGTCGTCGTGTGTCAACACATGTATGTATATATATATATATATATATATATGACCGGTCCACATTGATGAGGGTTAGATGTCTCAAAATTCACGAGTCGCGTACACTTATAAAATGACTTTTGGGATAAAAAAAATGACTTTCAGATATGTATTATATGTATATGAAGAAAAAAATTGGTTTTACAATTTGCTACTATTCCATTTCAACTGAATTTGAGATTTTATGGGTTAGTGACTCCACGAAAGAGAAATTAAATCTATTCTACTATAAAAGTATGAGCAGTTGAAACTTTTGATATACCTAATATATCCCTATGTAATTCATCTTTTAATGGCAAAAGAGTAAAAAAACAAATAATAAAAATAAATTTTAATTATCTATAATAAGAATCATAATTACATTAGAACTCTACAATACAATTTCATATAAAAAATAATCAAATATAGAGTTACATAAGGACTCTAATATAGAGTTACATAAGGACTCTAACAAGTTATTCATCTAAAGAAAAAAACAACATAAAAAGAGATTCTTACTTCGATGGATGTTAATTTTCAAGCTGATTATTTCATTATATACTTTTAATACTTTTAAGTACACAAGCCCTTTTTTCATCCTAACTACTACATCAAGTTCCATATTCCACTTTTGCATGCATAAGGGCTGAAATGCATAAGGATGATAGATGATATTATTATGCTCTCAAACTTTCCTTAAGCTCATCCAATATTGGGACATTAATTATGATTCAATGTTTTTGTTTACAATATATACACATATAAAGAGTTCTTCTTCTTATTATTTATATTTTAACTTTCAATTGATAATATGAATATTATATTGATTGATTAAATTGAATATCGTTACTAAAATCATACAAAAAAAATAACTTACCAATATTAACACATGTAATTAGTAAGTGAGGTTAATATATAACATAGTTCAAGCTCATATAAATAATGATAATAGTTTGAAATTCTGTTCACACAAATTCTGTAATCAGATTTTAGTAATACGCACATGGTTTTATTTAGATTTTTGAATCATTTATCATTTAAGGGATCAATATAATGTTCATAATTTGTGGATAGACATCCGTTAATTTTTTCTTAATCTTTGATTCTATAATAGTTGTTAAGGGGATACATGCATACTTATATATATTATATCATTTATATTATACTAACATGTTATAGAATATATGAAAATTTGAACTTCAAAGTTGATATTTTGTTAATTGTTACTATTCTTATTGCATTATAATGAACATAATTACCATGTTATTGATCGTTTGAACATTTGTACTTCAAAGTTGAGACTTTGTTAACTATTGATATATGGCTACACTATTATTGTGGATTAATTTTATTCAACTTATGACGTAGTAATTATTTGAGTTAATCTTATTTTTGGTCTCGTAAGTGGGCACGAGTACACATTTAGTCTCGTGCTTTATGAAAGTCTCACATTTAGTCCCATAAGTTATAAAACGTCTCAATGTTGGTCCCAAAACCAATTTCTGTCAGAAATGTAACGGTCAACTCCATTAGTCAACATTTTGACTGACTTTTTCGGGGAGAAATTGACGCGTAAATGCACTCACACATGGACTATATTCAATATCATGATGTTTTTATTGAATATAACATGTCATTCAAACACAAAATTGTTAGAGTGTATGCCCTCAAATGTCATAAAGAGGATAGATTTATAGGGCATTGACTTGTAACTAAACAATATCCTTTTATTATATATATAAGACATTATCTTGTTGTTTTCTTATAGGCATTTGTAAGGTGTTAATAAACAACATAAAGTCCTTGAGAATGAAGGCAAACCTTGTACTTCCTATGGGTAGGAAGGATGACACTAGAAGGGTTTGATCCTCATTCTCTAAATAGAGTTCGCAAGTCTAAGAAAGTATTTGACTGGACATCAATACAGAACAAGGACTTGCATGATATAAGTTTCGACAGAGAAAGTGTCAGTCGAACACTATGGGAATGATAGTGGGAACTTATGTCATGGACATATAAGTTGGACTAATATGTTCAAACACGACTCGCATCAGTTTTATCACATGGGTATTCACTCACTGACAGTCAATGATGAAACTAATAAGTTGTGATAGGTACGCGTGAACCTTAGACCTGTGGAATCGAGTTGAAGATGTACTTGTGACATCAATTCTGTCATTAGAGTAGTTAGATCAAAATCACCCTTTGGCGGGATCGACCTCGAAGTGCAATTTGATGGGCAAGTAGCATTGTTAACTGATTAGCAAAATGAGATTTATTCTATCATAGAATGAGCTAAATATCCTATGCAGGCATGAATGAGTGAGGTTAAAAGTCTTTGGCCAAAGCATAAAACGACCTCGACTCATTATGAGCTAAGCATATGGTCAAGTCATGTGAGTTTGACTAAAAACATACTCTCACTTGACTGGGATATAAGAATAAAAGGTTTATACTCGTACGGTATTCACAGCGTATATGGTTTAGAATGATCCTATTCATTCGTTCTCAATTGGGATACGATGTGAGTTACGTGACTGGCTAGGTGTTACTCACATCCTTTTGGTTTCCTCCCAATTGCCTTTTGAGACGAACCTAAAGAGTCGCGCTTAAAGGAAGTGCAAAAGAAAAATCATGGAAAAGACTTGAGAGAATTTTCAGTATTGGATATCGAGATTAATTAATTAATCATTAGATGATTTTATTACTTAATTTAGTTAATGAATTAATAAATTCATTAGAGGAATCTAATTATAAAATTAATATAGATTTAATTGATTATTTAATTAATTAATTTATTGGATAAATAATATTAATTATTTTATTAATTAAATAAGCATAATAGGGCTAAAGCTCGATGGCTTTAGAAGCCATAAAGTGGGTGTCCATAAGGGGGTAATTTAGCCTAGGTTAGTGTTTCATTGTAGTATAGATATACTACTTAAAGAAAATTGACCTAAGTGAATTAACACACAAACTTTCTCTCCAAGTAAAAACTCTCCATCCTCTTTCTTTCTCTAGCCGTCTCCCTCAAGAGAAGAAGAATAATATTTTCGTTTTTGACTCCGGCATGGCAATTTAGAGACAGCGACGGATTTGCTGTTCAAAAAGGGATTGCAAAGCTGGTTCATAATTCAACATACGCGAGAACGGTAATTGAATTCGAAACTCAATTTAAATACGAGAAATAGAGATGAGCCACTAGAATTTAAATTTTATTCTTCCGCTGCGTTATTTGTTTTTATGCAAATTTTTCCCAACAAAAATCTCCCAAAAAAGTCGGTCAAAATGTTGAGTAACAGAGTTGACCGTTACATTTCTGACGAAAATTGGCTTTGGGACCAACATTGAGACGTTTTATAACTTATGAGACTAAATGTGAGACTTTCATAAAGTCCGGACTAAATGTGCACTCATGCCCACTTATGGGACCAAAAATGAGATTTGCCTCATTTTTTCAAAGAATTATTCCAACACAAATTTATGATATTCGGTATTATATAGAATGAGTGGTTTTATAATGTCTATTAGTTTTGATTATTATTAATATTTGATATATTAATTTAGTACTTTTCAATTAAAAGTATTTAGTTGATTATGCAGAAAAGTAAAATTACTAAATTAATTTATGTTATATATATAAATATATTAATATATTATATATCTTGTCAAAAAAAATATTATATATTACCTACGTAATATTTCACATAATCACCATCACATAAGTCACTGAATAATGAAATTTTAATTTTTGTCAGCTTTTTTTCTTTTCCAGTTTGATCTACATGAGAAAGAAAAATCAATTGGCGTCGAATATAGTTTCATAGAGATTTATTAAACCAATTTAATGCTTATTAATTACATTTCAATAATATTTAAAAAGAAGCCCTCAATTAGATACAATGGTTTTAAATTTTGATTCTTATGATTAGATCAATAGGGTTAATTCATTATTCATAGATGATTTATGAACCGTTAGCAAATGCAACAAAAATAAAATAACATGCTTATTTAGTTAATAAATAACCATTTTCTATCACGTTTTTTTTTAAAAGTGAAAATATGAGATTTATCAAGCATATAACTTAAAGGGTTAATTCACTAACTACCAGTGGCGGATCTAGGATTGAAGTTCAGTGGGGGCATTAGCGATAGAACGAAGAATTTTACCGAGGGGGCGAAAACGAAAGATTTAAGGGGGGTGCGCGGGGCGAGTACGGTACGCTATATTTATGGAGAGAAATATAATAAGGAACTAGGTTCAATTACAACTTTTGACATAATTTATACTCTTATATCTCTTTCGTTATAGCCAGGATTTTGGGTTTTAGGGGGAACGAACTCAAAATAAAGGGAGAAAACGTGATATTTTTCGATCTTTAGGGGGGGGGCGCAATTCAAATATAAAAATTTTATAAGGTAAAAAAATGATTTTTCAAAATTTAGGGGGGGAGTGAGATGGAAATTGGAATTGAGGGGGGACATTTAAAAATTTGAGTGGGGGCATTATGTAATTTATAAATTAAAATAAAAAAAAATTATATATTAAAAAAAAAATGAGTGGGGGCCCTGCCCCCCCACCCCCGGGCTCTACATAGATCCACCCCTGCTAACTACCCTTCTTCTTTAGTGTTATTAAAACTCAACCTACTTATTTTTGGCACAATATTACAACCGCCCCCCTCTTATAATAAAATTCTACAATTCTACCGTTCTATTTAAAACTAGCGAAATTTACTGAAGGCATTGAAAAATATTTTTATATTTCCTGCCCTTCCCTCAGTAAAACCCTTGAGGGGTTGAATCATGAATGTAATTTTTCATGCAAATAGAGAAGATGTAATTGTAACTGTCAATCTTTAAGTACATGATTTCGTATAAATTTATTAAACTCTTGATAATGCAGTGTAAATTTGAATTTATGCTAATTGGAGACAATCTAGATAAGCAATCCGAGGAATACTCTTGGTAAAATTGCGTCAAATGTGTGTAAAAATAGCATACTGAATACCATACTAAATATTTGATTCGGCTTGATTGTTTTACAAAATTTATTTCGATATCAACTTAGGCAAACCAGTAAACATTTTTCTTAAAAAAAATGAAAGATAAATTAAAATAAGAATTCAAATTACTAAAAATATAAAATAGATAACTATATAAAATAAAATTATGTATTTGATCCATAAGGTACGATAAATGAACTGTAATACTAATTGAGCCGAATACCAAATATTTTTGACAAAATAAAAACATATATTGTGTTTTGGATAACTTTAGGAGCAATATCACTTTTGACTAATGACAATTAATCGTATTGGGGTGAATGTATGATTTTATTATAAGAAAAGGGGTGTATGTTATATGCTCAAATTGAATTGTAACTACCTTAATTAAATAGCAATGGTAGTAGTGAAAATTAACTTTTTTTATTTTATTTTTTAATTTCCTTCATGCTTGATTAATAGTGGTTCGTCAGAATGAGGTAAATGTAAGGTTTTATTACAAGAGAGGGGTGTGTATTATGGGCCCATAATAAACAGATTGATAAACGGGTTGGACTGCAATTACACTAAATGGAAGTGATAGTTAGTGCAATTAACCCTTAAAATTTGAATCTTTATTTCCAAAAATACATACTTAATAAAAACACGTTGTCTTTCGTAATTATATTGATTTGATAATATAATTCAATTCAGTTAACCTCAAATTCATGTCAATATAATCATCTCAAATTGAAGAATACATACAGACTTCTTTTGGCTATGAAAAATAACAAACTGAAAGTGTTCATAACAATTCAATGTCTTATAGTTGTTCAAAATATTTATATATCGAGTTCGTTAAGAAAATGAGTTTCTTTGTTATTTCGACTTGTTGCGTGATGAATATTTAATATATAATGCGCTATATATAATCTTCAATGATACCATAAATTTAGACAATAGATAAAATAATTTTAGAGATATATTTATATTGATGTTCTTTTATTATTCTTTCATTTCATTTCAATATTCTATCAACTAAAGTGAAAAAAAACACAAAATCAACAATAATATATTGAGTGAAAGGAATAGGAGTTGAATATTTAATAAGAATAATGGAAAAATTTATGAAACAATGTTAGAAAACATAACGATTCATCGAGGTCAAACAAGATAATATACAAAAGCTTAAAATGATTATAATATAATTAGTAGGAATTTACTTGTTGTTTTCTTATTTTACTGCCTTCGAATAATATAAATGTCCATTTAGCTAATATAATTTTACAATGATTTCGGAAAGCTTATACTTCATCAAATTATATTTATAAAATTAAATGATTAGTATTAGTAGAAGATTATTTATTTTGAATATAGCTAGCACTTTGTTGGGGATACATAATAAAAGTAGAATATAAAATACGATAATTACAAGCATCACATTAAGGAAAGAAAAGATGTTTCATTATGTTATTATTATTTCTTTTACGTGTAACCTATGTATTTTTTACTTCTACATTTTTATCAGTACAACTTAAAATACTTGATTTTATAAATAAAATGAGACATCGAATCACGAAAATATAGTTGAGGTTCTTAGAAGACACGTGTAATGCTAGAGTAGAAACATGTTATGATTACTTTAGAAAATAAAAAAAGCAAAAGAATATTTAAATAAAATAAGAAAAACAAGAAATATTGAACTTTTGAGACATAATGAAGAAATAATTGCAAATATACAAAGAACTCAAAGAGAGGAAATAAGAAGAGAACATTCTATCCATAAAAACTAATTAGGATTAAAGAACAAATAAAAAGTGAATTTACATAAAAATTATTTGTTTACAATATTATCTAGGATCAATTTCCAATGAACATAGTTCTTTTTATGAATTGATTCAATTTTCATGAGAATAAGTATTTATTATTTCAAATAGTTATAGATCATTTGATAATACAACAGTCAATTCGAAAAGAGAATTGCAATATTAGTCCCATTGAATAGGGCCCATAGAAGTTATAAATGATTGAATGCGGTTAATTTGGTCACATATCTTGCGCACAATTAGTAATAAAATTGCAACATACTCTATCATATAGGACTAATATTGCAATTTTTCCTATTTTCAAATTGAAGAGAATTTATACACGCATAAAATTATTTTAACGAGATCATTATTTACTCGTAAAATTAAACACAAAAGTGTTTACACACACACACACACACACACACATATATATATATATATATATGGCGGATTTAGGATTGAAAGTCAGTGGGGGCACTGACGATAGAACGAGAAATTTTACTGAGGGGGTGAAGACGAAAGATTTAAGGGGGGTGCGGGGGGGGCTTGCCCCCCGCGGTACGGTACAGTATATTTATGGGGAGAAATATAATAAGGAACTAGGTTCAATTACAACTTTTTACATAGTTTATACTCTTATATCTCTTTCGTTATAGTGAGGATTTTGAGTTTCAAGGGGAACGAACTCAAAATAAAGGAAGAAAACGTGATATTTTTCGAACTTTAAGAGGGGCGAAATTCAAATATAAAAAAATTTATAAGATAAAAAAATAATTTTTCAAAATTTAGGGGGGGGGGAATGAGATGGAAATTGGAATTGAAGGGGACACTTAAAAAATTGAGGGGGCATTATGTAATTTATAAATTAAAATTTAAAAAAATGTAAATATATAAAAAAAAAAAAACATTTGAGGGGGGGCACTGCACCCCCTTGGGCCTTAATAGATCCGCCCCTGTATATATATACACTCCCGAAATGGATAATATAGAGGTGTATGTTGGGTAGCTTTGCTATAGCATTGAAGAAGGGGGAATGTCGACAAATGCAACATTGACTTTGATTTAACTGTATTAACTACCAAGTCCCGGTTAGGTACCGCTGAGAACAATTAGGGTTGGTGGGCCATCGAATCTCATTAAGTTTACCTTGATTAGGCTTAATCAAGCATATTTTAAGTTTGTGATGTGACATTAATAGTAATCATTTAAATGAACTTGAAATTACTCAACTTATTTGTTTGTGGTTGCAGTTATTCAATCAAGGAAATCACTATATAACTGCCATGTTAATTAAATTGTTAATTACTATAATTATGGCTTATGTCGAATCAAAACTTCAAGTTTCTCTACTTTATGGTTTAAAAAATAGAAATATCTTTTATATATGTTATGGGTATGAAATCGTTAACCACTGCAACAACTAGCAATAATTACACTAATCGAACAATTATTATGAAAACTAATCGAACATATATTTTTGGTGTTCAAACTTAGAGTGCGTTTGGCCCGGCGGATGAAAAAAAAAAAAGGCTAAAATTTGCGTTTGAAGTCCAAACACTATTTTGATGACTATTTGACCCATTTTTCTATAATCTATTTTGGATATTATTGTGTATGCAAAATCACATTTTTGGAAAAATTGGAAATCTTAACTTTTGTCATAATCAATTATGCAAAAATCAATTATCTCATAATCAATTATGCAAAAGTTGGCCAAACTCACCCTTAGAGTGTTACGACATATTTGGTACAATGACTGAACATTCTAGGGAAGCTTTGTTCAGGTGGAATGGGAATCCCACCTGCAGTCATCTATCTCATGTCATTGTTTGGCTACATACATGGATTGAAATATATTTTGTCTAGTGTTTTTATTCATTTGTTTGGTTCACTTAAGCACACAAGAAAATTAAAATAAAATTATATGTGTTATGATTATCATATCCTTAATTACAGTGCACCAAAAAATAGACCATATATTTAACTGTAAAATCTATTTATAGCTACTAATAACATAATTATTGATTAATTTTAATCGAAGCGCAAATAAATAAATAAAATATTGAAGTATTTTTATATCGACTGATATTTGTGCATAATTTAATATAAATATTATTATTAGAAAGACAATACATACACACACAGACATATATATATATATATATGAGGTGTATCTGCGAAATATTAATTGATATACACACATGTCAATACGATATGAATATATAATCTTTAATATATTAGTTGAACCATATATAGCCAAAGCATGTATTACAAAACTTATGTAAATATATTATATGTAACTATAAATACAATATGTTATATTAAATAATGTTATGAATTACTTCTGTACGTAAGTCAAATATATTGTGTCTATAAACATATGTGTATATAAGATATATATAAAAATATAAAATATTACATTATTATGTATATAAAGATATATTTATAACATATAGGTATGTCCATATATTTATATTTACATAATTAAACATATTATAACATATATTTATTATATATACACATATTATACATTATGAGTGTGTATCTTTTGTCATAATCCATGACTTTAGGTGTTGGAAGAGTAATTTTCTTTTTTAAATCATGATTCCTAATTATTCTCATTTTAGTGGGGAATAACTATTCTTCATGGTTGAACGGGGAATGAGTCTTCCCACTTCTAGTGCGAAGAGTCAATCCAAGGACTATTCAATCCCACTTCTTTTAGTCCATACCAAACAAAAAGTGAGATTAAATAAGTGAGAAAGGTCAATCATGAAATCTTCATTCCAGCGTACCAAACGTTCTTCGTCGTCTGGGTTAAGCTTCACTGGTTAGCAGCAACATATTCATGTACCCAAAATTGTACTTATACCAACAAAAATGACCACATAAACAGCTACATCGTTGCAACTTCTAATCAAGTGCACCTTAGGGATATCTATTTAACTCATCATTAGTAAATAGAAACACTTACTTATATTCAAATTGATCCTATTGACTAGAATCTTGGACTCTAATTAAATACCTTAAAGGCAAAAGTAAAGATTTTTTATTGCACTGATTATCTAAATAGGAAGACATAATTTGAATCAAAACTTGAATGAAATGAAGGACTTTAGCAAAAGCAAAAAAAAAAGTTTTATCATTCAAATTAATTAATTAAAGCTTTTTATCAACTAAAGCAATTAGTGAATGAATGCTAGAAATTCTGATTCCAAAAAGAGTTCCCTCCAAAGAGAAAGAGTTGAATACGAGTCATAACCACCGCCCCTGACCAACTGCCAAAACTTTCATAAATTCTTAGGTCAAAAAGTTCATCACTTTTCCACCTCTAAACCCATGTGGCCCAACCAATTGGATTCAATCCCTTTGGATTTGGCTTTAAAAATTTGACCAACAAATGTAATTAATAGGAAAAATTACTAAATCCCCCCTACAATAATTTTTTATTTTTATGTCTATAAAACCCATGAAAATATTTTTTCAATCTAGAAAACCCATTCTATCAACTTTTCATTCCAAAAATCCCAAGATTTAGGGTTAATAAATTTAAGGACTTAATTGCCCTTAGCTTTCTAAACTAAAAATTTAATCAATTGTAATTTTGTATAGAGATTTATTTATTTAAATATTTTATATTGATAATTGACTAAATATAAGTCTACTTTTAAACTTTTAGATTCTTAATCTTCTTAAAAAAATTTAAAAATATATTTTTAGATAATTACCATACTCAAATAAAAAATAAATTATATAAATATTTGATACTAAAAAATAAAATTTTGTATTATTCAACTTATCAATTTTGATTTTTTTTTTTAAAAAAAATCGATAAAAATGACCAATTGATTAATTCTGAACTTAATACATGAAGAGTAGTTTAGTCCGAAAAGTTTTTAATATTAACTTTTGGGTTTTTTTGAATGAAAAGAAGTTTGTAGAGTGGGTTTTTGAGATTGAAAAATATTTTCATACATTTTTTGGATAAAAATATTATTTTAGGGAGGTTTTAATAATTTTTCATAATTCATATTGTAATATGTTGCAAGTTTATAAGTTATTGTCTTTATCTTGTTATCAATATATAACAACTCCACCAAGGAAAATTTTTGTCTGCTCCTGGCTCGGTCTACTTGAAAGTAAAATTGAGGTTCAAAACGCAATAAATTAAAAAGTAATGGTGTTGGGTCGTGTATAATAGTGAATAAATTCAATGGCAATTTGTTTGGATCGAGGTGACAAACTCGCATGGCAATAGCTATATTTCAATTCGAACTTTTTTTGATGTGTGAAATCTCACGTCCACGTCCAAAGGGATCGCTACATTGGTATCTATGGGTTGTAGCCAAGTGTTATGTGTTTATTTATATTCTCGCTACGCATGGTCAATATTCCAATGTCCATAAGACGAACCCTTTCGTGATAGTAGACCTAATCATGCACTATGTGACTGGTGAATATAATCAAACCACTATGCAATTAATCTATTACGGTCAAGGTGATGAATTCGCCCAATAAGGCAATAACTATGGTCAGTCTCAACCAATGGAAGACTCAAATAATCACATTCAAAGAAGGCTGTTACACTGATCGTCGTTTCTCTACTTTAAATTACCAAATTAAAAGTGGGTCTAAGTCCAATGAATTTTAACATCAACTTTATTCTGATAGTTGCTTCTTCTATTAATATGTATTGTTTGTTTTTTAATCTCTATTTTTACCTGGAAGATAAAAATAAGCATCTATTTGAATTCATGTAATCTTCCTTTTCTACAATTAGTTACTACTCAATAGTATTGTGTTTGTATTTTTGTTTGCAGGGACGACTTTTATAGTTGTCTTTTACGTGATTTCCATCAATCAACTTCTTAGAGCCGCTGTTTGGCGGAATCTCATTGATTTCAGGTAAGATTTTGTCTTCAGATTTCTTTTCATGCTTCTAAAGTCAAGCTTAATTGATTGCAAATTACCTTGAGGAGAGTTGGAGAAAATGAAAAGAATCCATGTTTAAAAAGTCTCTGCTTAAATAGTGATGAAAATCTTCCGTCCTAATTCCTCAACTTGAGTTTTGAGCGCTCGTAAGATAGAAAAATATAAAATTCAAATATTTTATTCATAAAAAACTCTAGAGCGGTTTCGTAATTTGTAAACAAAACAATAATGCTTGATTTCGACTCAAGCAGGCTCACAGAGTCGGTTAATTTGACTCAATGTGCATATCCTTATATTTGACATCGTGCAAAAGTTAATTTTGAACTAATTTATGTAATGATTATGTTTTCTTGTTCGACTTACAATAGTAACCCCGAAAAAAAGAATTAAGTATGAGGAAATACAACAATAGACTAAAAAAAACACAATATCTTTATTCCATGTAATCAATGTGACAACTATCTAATGATCAGTTGGTTTATACATCATGTATGATTCACTCAAAAACACTTTATAAATAAATAGTTTCTCTATATGGAGAAAGAAAAATAAAAAAATAGAAATATAATTGGGAGAATTTGAGTGAGATATTGACTCACAACCTAAGCCTATATTTGTGCACTCCGGAGACAAAACGTGATCGCCCCAACAAATCAGTCTTTCCAAGTAGCATAATATTAGGCTGCACTTTTAGGAATATTGCTAGATGAGTCACAGTTTGTATTGCGGCTAGATCAGAGTAAAACTATTTCAATTTGAGTTCAAAGTAGCATAATTTTAGGCTTGATGATTTGTTTTTTACACCAAAAACTGTCGTTATTAGAAATTTTAGAACGCGTATACATATAAAAAAGTCTGACGTGAATTAAGTCGTTGAACTTAATTCTTTAGTTATTAATATTCTTGTATTGCTTTCTACGTTTTTAATAAGTGGAACATGTGGAAATTTACTTTAGGGACTTTTAATTTAAATTATATAAACTCAAAACTAAAGCATCAATAATATGGCCAAAGATGAAAATTCCATACACTTCCAAATGTAGGAAATTGCAGCAAAAAGAAAATTTCCTCTGATTTCCCCCCCTCAAAAATGTTTGGTGCTGTATGTGATATGGTGACACAAAACTCATACTTGTGTACAAACTTTATCAGACCAATTCAAAAAGACCAAACCCAAGGGAATCCCAAAATTTGTATAAGCATATCTGACACGTGTCGTTTCACAGTTGGGATAAAGATTGTATGTATATATATATATATCCTACTCACAGGTGATTGGTGAAAAACTAATTAGTGACACGTCACAGCATCACATAACTATTGTCCTCCACGTGTCATTAGAGGGCTTTTACACCAATCAAAGTAATTGTTAGCCAATGGGAACATGTGACTAGGGATTTAGGACTGTGGTTACCTGCTTAATTGGCCTTAAATTATGCTGCTAATAATTTAGTTTATTTATTAACGCGGTAATGTCATGTCACCCCCTTTTGTCGTTATTGTGTATTTGTCATAAATCAGCAAGGTGATGTAAAAATACACACATAAAAGAAGAACCAAAAGATTTGAAAGCTATTTTTGGTATGAGATTCTTACTAGAGTATATACTTAATTTTTTTTTTAAATGAAGCGGTATGGCACATAATTTCAACTATCAACAATTTGTTATTATTAGTTAATAATTAACTGAAATAGAAAGATACAGAGAAAGATCGACATATTTGAAAAGTTGAACTCATAACGTTATAACCATGATACCTTAACTTCACCACTAGATGTGTTACTCGGTCGAGGAGATTATAACAAGAGGATATTCTTGTGAAAAAACAAAGTTAAGAGTAGGTTTCATGCAAATAACTCAATTGTTTAACTTAATTTTTAAATAGGCAGGAGGTGGTTCGTTTCCTTGGTTTGCAAAATGATGTTTTATTTCGTATCTCACATCACCTCTGCACGATATATGCAGAAGAGTTTCTTAAAATATAAAGTTTAATTACACTAAGTATATGCACTTTTCGAGTATGAAGCATGAATACAAAATGATACACTATTCTGAAATAAAAAAAAATCTAAGAGGAATGGAAATGGACTCCAAACCATCTCAAGAATTTAGTCAGCAGTCCAATTTATAGTTAGACACTCCATTAGGGGTGACCAACGAGTTGAATTTTTTTGACGAGCCGAGCTTGAGCCCAAATATGCATGCTTGGTTCGCGAGCCTGAATAAAAAATAATATTTTATTTTATTTATCGATTAATTATATATAGTATAATGTTTTATTTATTTTTAACATATACAAACTTATAATATAGTAATAGCTTATAATATTATATATGTATAAATAATAATTTATTAAATATTTATTATGATTATATTTAATTATATATATATATATATATTAATTTAAAACAATAATTTTTTTTCTTGAGCTCGGCTTGGCTCGACCAGGCTCGAGTTCGAACGAGACTCGAGCTTGAGGTCATTTTTCTCAGGCTCGTCTAGCTCGAGTTAGAAATTCATGACTCAAGTTCGAGCTCGAACCCAGAAATTTGGCCAGGCTTGGCTCGAGCTTGGCTCGTGGGCGCCCTACCCATCATGTAGACCTGATAAATTTTGGTTTAGACTACAGATAATTTAGATCCACCAAAGTACAGATAATTTAATGAGAAATAAAGAAACACCCATAAATTTTGGTTTAGACTACAGTTGAATAATGCAAGGAAAAAAATAATACAAATAAACTTAAAGATACCTTAATTACTTCTAAATTATTTCGCACATTATCAAATTAATTTATAATATTGTTGAAATGATTTATTAAACACAAACCACGATGCTTTACAATAAAAGACATTCAATTGGTGCACCCTGCAAGCGAATTTGTCTCTAATGTAAAATATGTAATGCCATTCAAAGTGGTTTTCCACTCATATATATATGCGTTTAGGGCATATATATATATATATATTCATACACTGTGTGTATATATACCATCATTTACATGTCTTCTTGGTGGCTTCATTCATCATTGGATATAACTTGTTATGGATAACGAATTAGCCCATTGTCTCTATAAAATGGGAAGAAATGTCAAGAATCTAGCATCGCTTAGGTTCACAATCCAAATTTGTTTATTGTAATTTAATATTAACTCAGGGGCCTGCCGCCCTCCTCAACTTTGAATTTTTTTTTACTCTACAAATTTTATATTGTCTCTCAAAATCTAAAAATGTTCACTTTTGCCTCCTTTATTTTGTATTCACCCCAAACCTAAATTTTTGACTTTGTCCCTGTTAACATGCAGCATGTATATGGATTCATGTTAAGTGTATTTATAAATAATTTTTCTACACTTTACTTGAATGTCTGATAAGACGATAAAACACTAGATTGAAACAAAGAATTTGAATAATTTTCTTATGTGGTGTCTAACTTGGATAAAAGAGGGGAACTAACTAGCAGTCCGAATCTTCTATTTCAATTCATTTCCTATTTTATGTATCTATATTTATGGCAAGTGCATAAAATTATCATCACTTGTAAATTAAAAAAAAAAATTATACCCTTGTCATGTATATAAGTAATCGTAATAGGAGATGGAATACATTATAGAATAGAAGATCGGACTGACTAGTTAGTGGCTTAGTTGAGGTGTGGAGGCGCTAGTTTGATAATTATCTACCTTAAAGATGAATTTAAGAGTAATAAGTACATCAAATGGATATAATTAAACTCTTAACGGATTACTTTTTTATTATAGTTAGACAAAACAATAAAATCGAAAAAAGAAAAGAAAAAAATGATGAATGAACATTTCTTCGAAGAACTCATCCGTGTGCACCATCATGGAGAAAAAAACTAGGATACATAAACATACTCACCAACGCACAAAAACATGCGTTGAAGGCGTGCAAGCATGAATAAGGGTAAATACATTTTATTACTATACCAAATGTATCCCATCACTAAAACTATACTTAACTGCAAATTAATTTTATTAATTATTTATACAAGTAGTGAATGGGAAGATATATAAGTAGGCAGACAAAAAACAGAGGAAAGAGCAAAAAGGCCAGAAATGTCAACTTAGGGATTTGGAATGTTTTATTTATTAAACATTTATTAGTTTAAGGGCATGGGTTCGTTTTCTTAGTTCCTGCATTCTAGGTAACATTATTTTATGACTACCAATTTTGTTTTGCTCAACCCAAAAGTTAATTGAGAAAATAAATTGAGTTCGAATAAATCTAAGTAAATCGCGCAACAACTGATAGAGGATGTTATATGATTGATATACTGGTTTAAAAAGAGTGATTAATCATACGATGAGTATTATAGAGTTCACTTTGCAATTGATTTGGTGTGGCCAAACCTGATACGTGCAAAATTTTATCATACTTTAATCTTTTATAAGATGTTTTTGCTAAAATTTGGAAGAGAAATCTTTTGAATAACACATTTCATGCTCTTATAAAATGTTGTATCATTTAATATATTACAAACTCTTCCCTTATTAGTTTTTTCTTTTCTTTTCTTTTAATAAATCATGACTAATATGGGAGAATGGTGTACACACATTGTCACACATGATCAAGAATTATGATCCTAACCCTTTTGTTAAATCCATCATTCCTAGCACATTAATACAACTTTTAATCCTTGTAGAATACACTTTTTTACCATACTACTAAGATTATACGTAAGGGTTAAGCTTAATTCAACATTTTTTGCTTTATTTGAATCCATTCAAAATTTATTATTTAATTATGTACTATATGTCACACGTATAATGACAAACATACACGACAAACGTACATTTAAGGCAAACGAAATTACATATTTGTCGAGCATATCTATAATTGGTAAAAAGAGAGAAAAATATGAAATTAAAATAGAAGATCCGAACTGAATTCGAGAATGGAAGTCAATTTAGGGGCAATTAATATGGGAGGATGTGGGTTGGGGACAGCATGCTTGACGAAGTGCTATGGGGTAGGGAATGGGGAATGTGAAATTAAAATAAAATGTTTCCTATGAATAGAACAAACTTGTCTCTTAATAAAAGGGTGACAAGCTGATACCTAGCCATAACCCACATGTTTATTCCATCATCATTTTTATTTTTATTTTTATTATTTTAGCACAGTGCTCTATGGTAATTAAATTCTTGAAATTTTACATGACCCAATTATAATAATGTCTACTATATAGTAAGATAAAATATTAATACGCATGCACAATATTATAAAGAAACCCCATGTCACACTGTCCATTCTAAGCTTTTTTGCACAGATGAAAAGTTGATAATCTTTTGAAGTTGCAGGTCGTAAAGTGCAAATATTAACAAGTTTTTACCCCAATCCCAATGCTTTTCTGTAATACAATTAACAAAAGAGAGCCATCAGAAATGACATTTTTACTTTTATTGTTTTACATAAGTTTGTAAGTTTTTTTTTTCTCATGCCAGTCTGTTTTTATCCAGAGAATTACCTGTCAATGATGTCTTGGTATTAATATTTAATTATCATAAGTTTAGAATTAGCTCACCTAGGTCGCTATCAACCACATGATAATTAAAATTTATTCGTTTTAAAATTATAATTGAATTCGATCTCATCATATCTAAATTAGATTTTTCGTCGTATTTCATATTTCTTTTATATTGCTGGGTCTTGAAAACCATTTTGTAGGTTTTTAGGGTAAAATCTTATATCGGCCCAAATTTGTACATCAAATGGTCCAGATTAAGTCATGCATGCCAACATCCACTTATACGATGAAATGACATTGTTTAATTTAACTATTTGGTGATGAGCACCTAGTTCACACAAGAGTTTTTCGATTTTGAGTTTATATTTTTTTAAGAATTACTTGACTAAATCCCGTCTATTATATATTATACTCAAGTGGGATATACACTAAGTAAAATAGATGTATAACAAGTGCTCCATGATTCTATAATTAACGAATACAGTGGTATAAAAACATTTATTTGTGGTAGATATATGTACAATTAGGTCCTCTAACTATTAAAGAAAAAAGGTAAATTAAAATCAAATAGTAAGAATGGTCCACACGTGCCAGTCACGCGGGCTCAGCGTGCATATGCTTTTTTAACACGTGCGAGCGCCCTTATATATTAACCCTCCCTCCCTCCCAATGTTATTGGTGAAGAGCTAAGAAGAGTGGTCAAGCAAAAGGTTTCCTTGTTAAAAACACAGATTTATCTTTCTATACATACATATATATACACATATATGTAGGCACTATATATATAAATGTATACATAATATAGCTAGGGTGGGTGTAAAATACATACAGGGGAGACTATAAGAAGCAAGATTCTTCATTTATCCCAAGTTTGTCAACTACATTTAGTAGATAAAAGACAAAAACCAAACAAGAGAGAGAAAGAAAAAAAATGGAGAGAGAGTGTGAAGTAAAATCATCAAAATTCAAGACCATTTGTGTGTTCTGTGGGAGCAGCCAAGGCAAGAAAACTAGTTACCAAGAGGCTGCTATTGAACTTGGCCAAGTTTTGGTAATACGTCATTTTTAGCTGTCGTTTCAAGTTCATATATATATATATATAAATATATATATTTCATTACTTTCTTTCAGGTTGAGTGTTTATATATCATCAAATGCTGTGTTTGTTTCCATTTGGGCTTTTGATAAATGTATAACTTTACCATAAAAATCTTGTCTTTGCATCTTTTATGTGTCTTTGGCATGTGTATATATATATATAATATATAGATATATATCTCATGAATATTAAACCATGGAGATAAGAAGTCTTTGATTTTTACTTTTGTTTTTTCATCCTTTATGTGTTGCATTATTGTTATTATTGTGCAAAAGTCATGTTACTTTCATCTACAGCCCTTCTCTGAAATATTATTGTGATGAATAATAATACCTTTTACTCTTCCTCAAATGGATAAGAACATAATTTCTGAATGTACCATCCTAAGTACTCTTCACTCCATTATATCCATTTCACTATGCTAAAATCTTTTTTTATCCTTCATTTTTCTGCTTTTTAAAAAAATCCCTCTTTCCTCCTTTCACAATGTAATACAAAAAGTACTTTCCATATATATATATATATATGTATATAACTTTTGTGATAATATGTTTGTGTGTTTGTTAAGGTTTCCAAGAACATTGATTTGGTCTATGGAGGGGGTAGCATAGGCTTGATGGGCTTGGTCTCACAAGCTGTTCATGATGGTGGTAGGCATGTCATTGGGTAAAAAAGCTTCTTTCTTTTCCTTGTATTTTACTCAATTAAATTATTAATTGAATTTATATTAATTTTGTTTAATTTCTTCATTAAAACTGATTTTTTTTTATTTGTCATGTTCTTGTCTGCCTGTGCAGAGTAATTCCCAAGACTCTCATGCCCCGAGAGGTATGTCTGTTTAATTATAAAAGTCTTAGGCCTTTTATATATATATATACATACATATATATATATATATATATATTTGCTTTTTTTTAAGGTTTTGATTCATGACTTGTAAAGGGTATATTCCTAAATAGGTATGTCTTTTTTCATTTTTATTGTTTTCAAAAATAATTAATTAAACTTTGATTTTAGTTCATGAAAAGCTTATCCATAGGGTACAGTTAGGTGGTTGGTGTTTCACTACAATGTATACATTTTTAGTCTGCAAAGGTTTTTTCTAATTTTTTTCTTTTCTGCTTTGGTGTTATTATCTCTTGTATTTTTATGTGTTGCCTTTTTCTGTTTATTTATTTTATTTATAAAAAAAAATCCCTGCAAAAACCATCATTGCATTCACTGCAGTGAATTGCACAGCACCCCATACAATTAAACTCTACTTTACTGTCATTTCTCTTTCAGCTTTATCAAACATTTTTGCTTTTTTGCAGTTAACTGGAGAAACTGTAGGGGAAGTGAAAGCAGTTGCAGATATGCATCAAAGGAAAGCTGAAATGGCAAAGCATTCTGATGCTTTTATAGCCTTACCTGGTTTGTATACGAACCCTTCCTCATAATCTGTGTATTTTTGCTAAATTCAACTTTTGAAATTTCTTGAATTTAAATACAATCATATATATATATATATATATAAATGCAATAAATGTTTTTTGACTTAGTACCTAGACAGTATTTGTGGCAACTGTAACACTGTGAAAGCTACAGTAACAAATTATTATTAGAGAAGTACCCTTGAGGGGCCAAGTTGTTTTGAGTTTGACCCCAACATCATTTTGCACTGAAAATTATGTCATTTTTTTTTTGTAATATTCTTAATTTCTTAGGGGGTCCCGTCTTAGAATTTACGTGGGATCAACTATACATTTACCGTTATTGTCATGATCGTCTCATAATTTTAAACCTCGGGACTCCTTAAAATCATACGAACCATTAAGAGTGTGAAATAAAATATTGAAGTATATTGCCAATTTGCCATGCTGCCTCTGTAGTATAAGGGAAATCATTACTGAAAGGCTTGCAGAGGATCATGCCTTACATTTAATACCTATATTGGGAAAAGTACAAAGGCATATGAGAAAAACATTATTTGACATTTGACTGGTAATAAATTACTTTTGATAAAAGGGGGTTAAAATGGCATTAAATGAAGTAAAGATCCATTTTTTATATGAGATATACTCATTTATATGTTGTTTGTGTCAATGTATATATATATATAGGTGGTTATGGAACTTTGGAGGAGTTACTTGAAGTGATAACCTGGGCTCAACTTGGCATCCATGATAAGCCGGTATTTTTACGCTTCAAAATTCACATAAAATCCCGGTTATATTATAGAACTTTTAAAACTAATACTAAAAGATTAAGGAACTTACTGTTCCAATGATAAAAAGATTAGTGAAGAAAATTAAAGGGCTATGGGCATTTTGCAGGTAGGATTGCTGAATGTGGATGGATATTATAACTCGTTACTATCGTTCATTGACAAAGCCGTTGAAGAAGGCTTCATCTGTCCAGATGCTCGTCACATCATCGTTTCTGCACCGACAGCAACTGAGCTGGTCAAGAAATTGGAGGTAATTGTTTGCCAGAGATATTTTTATAAAAAGTTGAATTATTTATCTCAAGTTTAAAGTAATTGTCGTTGTGATGTGTAGGAGTATGCACCACGCCACGAAAGAGTTGCTTCAAAACTGAGCTGGGAGATGGAGCAGTTCGGCTACGCTCAAACGTACGATATTTCCAGGTGAAATATGGAATTTCCAGCATAGAAGAGTTGATTAGATAAATGGAAATTTGGCATTCGAAGAAGAAGCTAACTTGGATATTAAATTTGAAATTTGGGGAATATATTTTTGTAAATTTTATCTGGAAATGACCTCACACTTTGTGATGATGATACCTTCATATTTGCTTTGCAAGTTGTAACTACTAAATGCATTATTATGTAATTCCCCCTACTAATGGCAGACCCTCTATTGTGTCATCCGATGCGTTCTTTTCAATTATGTCGTAAATCATTCCCCCGGTCAGATAGACGGGCCTGGTGTTCCAACATCAAATGAGGGACCATTTGTGTTACAAACATGTCTCATCTAAGTTTCTGGTGCTTGTTTGCTGTTAAGGTTCTATCATCTTTGGACAACAGACAACATTAATTCATCCGAAGACAAGATAAGATGACGGGCAGGGGAATATTCTTTTGAATATGCTTCTAGAGGGTACATCTGTTGAAAAATATACTTGGACCGGGTGAATATTACTCGTAGTTACAAAAGTTTAAAGATTTGAGTTGCACCAACAAGTATGGTTTATGTCACGGAGAAGACCTAAGTGTAAGTGAAAGGTGACATGATGTGGGGGTTAAGTAGCCTTAAGAGGGAAGGGCCATGTGAATTGGGATAATTGAAGACAAAATGATAACTAGTTATGGTCCCAGACAGCATTTCAGTTTCATTTCACCATCTACATTGCATATGTGGGTATATTGTGGTTGGTTGTGTTCATTTTCAACGAAAGCCATTTCGGTTGTTCAAGAGTCTTATCAATGGGCTTTCTGGGTCAGAAAACCATCAAGGCAGTGAGTTGTTATCAAAACCAGGTCAAAACCCGACATGAAGGTCCCGGCATTAACAAGTGTGCCCTACCCACAAACCCATGGGAAGAAATGGGTTGGGTCGGGTCGGGTTGAGCTCGTGCATATAGGCAATGCCAATAATCTTTTGGGTGAATTACATTTACACCCTTGACGAAAAGTCTATGCTATATATATGAAACTCGCTCGTAAGCATAATTGAAGATCCAATTTACATTAAACGAAAAGTGCATCAACTTTTAATCGAAAAAAGGCAAGTGTGAATCATGTTGAAGGAAAATATTCATGTACCATGTGAAAAAGATCACATAACTTGTTCAATGTTCATCGTCTTAAAAATGTAACAAATACCAATTAAGCATAAACTGAGAGGATCTAGTTGCCAAAATCAGTTACATTTAGCTAAATACCTGCCAATCTTTAACATCCCGACTCTCCATTTTCACGGCTGACGCATGTTAACACACGGTTGCTGCATCTTAACATTAGATTGCTTCGATGACTTAGAATTGCACCGGTTTGATGGTTTCCTCCTGCAGAATATGTTCCAACTTCTCTTATTCTTAACCATCTTATGAAACTCCTCTTTCATGCTTTCACACTCCTTCTCCAGCTCACTAACACGTTCCCTCATGTCGTCTACGCCTGTCCCACGTGAGGCGTCCCTTTGATGGGACCCGTCATTCTTGGACAGCGCAAGAACCGAATTTGGATGACTCTGAGAGTTTTCAAGGTTGTCTGAAACAAAGAACCAACCGGAGATTGATGTTCGTAGTCGAAGCTGTTCAAAAAACAGCACTTGCACAATGACTCTGAGGGGTAGCCTCTCATTTTGTGCAGCATGAGTGCTCGCCTCCAACGAAAGTTTTTGGCAATTCATTAGTCGACATATTTGCTCTCGCTCCGAGTCCGTCAGCCAAGGATGTGCCTAACATTATAACTTTTCTTAGCAAATTATCATTAAAAAAAACAAGGATAAAAGCAATTAGACAAAAAATGTGTTCGCAAAAACTTGTGCGTTTAAAGAAATACTGAATTTTAGAAAATTTTGTAATAGCGTTTGAAACTTGGTTTGTTTGCGAAATCTGCTTAAAAGTAGAAGAAATAGGAAAAAATTGGCAGAAGTAAGAAACATGCTTTTAACTTTCGGTTATTTTCAATTTTTTTTAAGAAAAGCAGAAGCACAGAAGACAACTTAAATTCAGCAACAAACTCAAAAGCACTTTTTTTCAGTTGTTGCACACATGAATAAAATGGAAGGTTTCTATAATTATCGATCTCAAAATTCGTACAAAATGTCAACATTAGTACAATTTGACTAATGGAAATTTTACCTTCAAATATATATCAATCGCGCGATAAATTCCATCAGAAAGTGGCCTAGCATAGTCAGGAACAGCAGCAGCAAGAGACTGAAACTTCGGGAACTTCAAGTTAACATCCGGCGCGACATCAGCAAGATATGCATCCACCAGATTCGCCACCATTGTTATCGAAGTCAATGAATTGCCCCCCTCCATAATTTGGCTTTCTTCAACAATGCCTGGAGAAGGAGCAGCCGAAGCCTGATCCATCGATACAAAATAATCAAGAATCCTCTGAAAACAATCAACATCGTATAATGTCTCAACAGAATACCCCATATTCGGGATTAACAAATCTTCCAATGCAGCTTGGTCTAATTGCAATCCAATCCTTCTCTCCAAATTCTCTCTACAAGAAGGGCTCGCCTGCAAAACCATAGCGGTACGTAACAACCTAAGAAGAAACCTAGTATGCACTACTCCTTTCTGGTGTGGTAATAACTCCACTATCTCTTCTAGAAGCGCCCCTTGATCTGCCTCAGAAGGGATTGAAATTGTTGAGCTAGAATTCAAATTTTTAAAGCTCGATTGTCTATTCATCTGAGGAATGAATTTTTTTGCGTAGAACACTAAGGCTCCAGCTATGTTTTCAGCCCTCATGCCTGCCGCTTCAACAGCTTGGATCAACCGCTTATAAAGAGGCAAACTAAGGAATGACACGTCTCCGTACCACCAATCATCGGTCATCGGCTGAGGCTTAGTTGATGTACAAATCCCATTCCAGAAAACATTACCGTTTGTTCTTCCTTGCTCGTTGGAGCCCGAGACGGGCCAATTGAATAACATGGGATCAGCACAAGCTTTCATTGCAAGGGAGTTTATGCATCTAGAGACAATGTGAAGCTCCTCTGCATGTGGTAGGACTTCTTCGCATGTCTCGAGGGCTTTAATTGTGTCCGTCCAATTTCCAAATACTTCGTTAAGGAAAGATTCGGTTTGGGCGATTAGATTTCCTTCGCCATATTCTTCACTCATTTGTAGGTATTCAGCTGCACATCTAAGAGATACTACATTCATTGAAGTGAGCTCTATTTTGACACCGTAGCAGAATTTGGTTACTAGTTCGAAAGCTTTAGCTCCGCCAGGTAATTGGTTAAGTTGTAAAGCGCTAGGAGATCCATCGGTGTTGGTTAAATCTCCTAGAAGCTTCTCAAGTAGACCACTCCTAGAGAGCAAAGGGAACTGCAAGATATGATGTATTAGTATATATTAGTATATGGAACTTATAAGCGTGTAAAAAAAAAAAGAGAGAAAAGTTTTAAGGATTAAAAGGACCTTGTGAAGATGAAAGGACATTTCTCCGATTTCAATCGTGACATCACTTTGGAGGCCAGACGTGCAATGCCTGAAAAGGGCACGTAAAAAAGCTACATCAAAATGTGTATCGAATCTAGTCGACTACAGAGCACAAATCATTTACGAGCTATAGGGTTCAAAATAGGTAGTATCCACGGAGATTACGAGTTCGTTGCAGCATATATGGTTACATGATTTCACACAACGTTAAGCAAATGCAAACAGGTATCTGAAAAATAATAAATTACCGTATGAAATGCACTCCCACCTTCAAAATTATAGAATGTATGGCAATATAAGAGACATTAAAAGAGGATAAAAAGAATTTCGTGTGACGAGATTTATGAGGTTTAGTAGCAATGCATATCATAGGATAAGAGAAAAAGTGAGATATAATCTCAGCAAAAATAATCTCCTTCTCACTTAAGGTTTTCTCTTTGACAACAAAGTATAAAATGCACAAAAAAATGTAAATAATATTTTAAAGATTGAAATATCACTCTCTGGCTCAACAACAACAAAAACCAGAGTTTACAATTATCACACTTAGGTCCAAGAATGAAGTAGGCAAGTAGCATATTAATATTGTGATGAATCTTTCCAGCGACTAAAATATATTAATCTACCCGAAAATTTAATAGTAACATAAATACATAGCAAGAACACTGATATATCCTAATTCTCAACAAGAACAATTATGGTGCCGATGAAGCCTAGCTCTACTGACGAAGCTGAGGCCTCAAGATGTTCGAATTCTTGGGTTCTAAACCCACCGATTTAATATTCATGACATATATCATGTAACCGATTCATTAAAAAACAAAAACAATTATGGGAATTAGAAAACTCATAATTAAGAATGTGTTCAGAAATCTTCCCGCCAAAAAAAAGAGCCTTTCCTTTTGCAATCAAACCGTGAACACAACTCAAATATTACACACATTCATATCCCAATTAGCAGCTTAAGTAACTGAAATTAAACAAAACAAAGAAGACATTATCTGAATTCATTTCATTTGCCATTTTGCATACCAAGTTTGGCCATCGCGATGAAATGCTTCGGATTTAGAGCCAAGCTTCATATACGCCATGTATAAATGTGTATCCTTTCCTTCACTATTTCTTGTTTTGAAGATAGATAGATACAAAGAGAAGAGAAGAATGAAGAGAAATAGTAGTAGTAGTAGTAAAAGAAAGTGAAGTAGTAAGAAAGTGAGAAAAAAGGGTTTAGTTAGTTGTGTGTGTGTTGAATGTTTCCATGGAATAAAATTGGCCGAGTCTATTGGAGAAATAGTAAAAGTGAAAATTAGAGATAATTTTGGGTTCGCGGGAGTGGCAGTTATCCAACTGTCTTCCCTCCCCTTCACTTGCTCTCCCACTTTAGATTCAGTCTATATTTACTAAGTTTAAGGCTGCGTTTGGAACATGAAATGTGGTAATTGAAAATCTGTTATTATAATGGGCTGATTTGAGCACATGTACCAAACTGGGCTGAAATCTAGGCTATGAATAAGTCCAATAAGTTGGGAAATTCTAAAACAGATTGGGTCCAACAGAGCCGGTCTGTCTAGCATCATTGGATACAGGTGATTTAGATGTTTTTCACCATCTTATCCCTGCATCTAATGGTGTTAAACAGATTGGCTCTGTTGAACCGCTCTGTCTTAGAATCACCCCTATAAATCCATACCATATATCAGATTTTAAGTGTGTTTTTTCCTCTTTTTTCTTCTTTAAATCATGGGCTATGAATATTGAATATGATACAAGGATATACGTGGATACGAACGCAAATTTGAAAAACGACAAATTTTAAAACTTTACGAAGCGATATGTTGGGGATACGTGGACTTATGTGCATGTATAATATTTAAAAATAAATTTGACTCAATAAATTCATTGGCATTAATAAAATTTTGTCTATATTATTTGTTCGACTTTTAAGTTTTTAACAAATGACCAAAAATATTATTTCATTTTCTATTCTAGCCTAAAAAGTACTATATAATTTTGTTTTTAAATACTGTGTCTGGTATTTAAGGCGTGTCGAATACTTCAAATTTTGTATCGGACACTGCATCCAAAATTTTCTCTTTTCTTTTTATTTATTTCACTTTAAAAATATTTCGGATACGACGGTATCTGGGAGATACTGCACGTGGTCATTTTTAGGAGCATCCGTGCATCATATATCATGGGTCTGATCCTCACAAGAGTAAATCTATGCAATAACCGGAAGAATTTGTCTTTATTGATAAGAATTCGAAAGATAAGTTACAATCTATAAAGCACAGACATTCCAAAAAATCACCATGGGCGGTGTCGGGCGCGTTCGGACACCCTAATTAAAAAATAAAAAAAATTGGACACAGCTAGGACACGGCCCTGGCGTGTCCCACATAGTTAGGACACGACCAAGTCACTTTTTATAAGATACTAAAACTTTGGGGGGTCAAATTGTAAATAAAAACTTACCAATTTTCTAAATCTAATAAAAATTTACCAACTTTTTATAAGATACGGATTTGAATAATGGAGTATTTATTTTTGTTATGTCATGTTTTGAATTGAAAACATGTTTATTGTTATATTTAGTTTATATTTATATTTTTATTTTACATTTGTTATTGATAAGTAGTTGAATTATTTGCAATATACATAGTTTTACGAAAAAAACAAGTAAAATACAAATTTATATAATATATATATATATATAAAAATTGGATAGCCGTGTCATGTCCTATATTTTTTTTTAAATGCCGTTCCCTGTGTTCGTGTCGTGCCGCGTTCGTGTCGGTGCATCATAGGTTACAATACAAGAGTGATACAAATTCGCCAAAAAAGTCCTCTATTCTGTCTTCCCAGTATTTATAGTTGAGTATTCTCCTAGTCTTCGTCCATTGCTCCATGGCAGTTTGTGTGCCCTGAGCATAATCACCACTTTGTAGCCACGTCCGTTGAATCTCAGAGTGGATCACGTTGTGGGGATTGAGTCCGATGGGTAGTTTACAAGCCTCTGGACGAACACTTCATAGTTTTCGACTGAAACATGGATTGAACCTCCACGTTAAGCTTGATAAAGGCTGAGAGGTCAAAGCAATGTTTTAAAAATTGGACCGACTATCGAACCGAAAAAAATTTCGGTTCAAGGTTTATTGAAATTAGACAAAAAAAATAATAAATTACATAAATATGCAACAAAAATAAAAAGAAAAAAAATTGATCCTTAAAATTTAAGCATCCACAAATGACAAATCCAATAAAAAAAATCCAAAAAGGCACATAATTAACAAAAATTAAACATAAAAGCGCAACAAAATATATTATAGCTTGAAATACAAATTGCCAAAAAAAATAAAATTTGGAGACTACACATCAAAACCACAAAGAGCAAAACACTATCAAATAAAAAGAAGAGAGTTTGAGAGCTTTTCGTCTTGCTCTGTTTCTTATCCTTGGATAATTACTAATTAAGATGAGAAGTTTTAACTTATAAGCTATGATGCACGGACACGGGACACATATACTGACACGACACGAAACACAGATACGTGATTTTCTTTGAAAATTAGTACACAGACACGGGTAAGACACGAATATCTATGTTATTTTTTCTTTTCCCTCAATAGCTGGACATGGACACGGCTTGTGTCCGACACTGTACAAGATGATTTTTTGGAGTATCCGTGCATCGTAGCTTATAAGCTATGTTGCACAGACACGGACACTGCACGGCACGGACACGGGACACGTCAATTCTTAAAAAATTAGGACACGGACACGGCTCGGACACATCTGCCCATATTTTTTTTATATATATATAATATGTTATAAACTTATGAGTAATTAAACACCTATTAGACAATAATCAACAATTCAACAACTTATTAATAACAACCTATATATATATATATTCACTATTTATATATGAGCAACCTATTTTTACACAAAATAACAACTTATTAATAACAATGTTTCTGTAAACTATAAAACTCCATTTATATATAATTACATATATATATATAAATACATTTATATTAAAAATTCATAAAAAAATGCAAAAAAGTCAGCCCCGAAGTGTCCTGAACGTGTTCGTGCCGTGTCCAGGGACGGAGGGAGGGGGGGGGGGGAGCTGGTGGGTGCCATCGCCCCCCTTCAATTTTAAAATTTTCAACTTTTACCTATGAAATTTTGTAATTTTGTGATTTCGCCCCCCCTCAAAATTTTAACTTTCACTTTTACCTATAACATTAACACTTGTAATTTTGCCCCCCTCGAAAATGACAAAAATAACCTTTCTATCAATTGATTTAACCAAACATCATATAAACGAGTAATAGTGAAAATGAAGTTATTTTTCTATGATATTATAATACTATTATTGATCAATGAAAAAGAACAAGTGGGTCTTTCCAGGTAAGCTGTAGAAATGATAAATTACTAATCACACTCTTGCATAATCAGGGACTTTCAATTTTTATTTTATCCAATTTGCACATGTAAAAAATTTGAAAAATTTGATTTCGCCCCTCCTCAAAAATTGCAAACTTAATTTACATCCCTAATAAACTAAAGAATAACCTATATATATGGTAATTTGTAAAGTAGCTAGCCCACTTTTAAACTCAAATGGACTACAACTATATATGGCTCATATATCTAACTATCAAGTTAAATTGTAGTTTCATTTTTGTATATATTCATCATTCACAACAGTCCAATAAATTTGAGTTACGAGTTATGACTTTAAATTTTTTTCCTTTAACTTTCCCCTCCAAACATACTTCTTAGGCTTTTTATATTTTGTTTTATTTAATATTAGGACCATTTTCTATTTTAGTTTTAAAACTATATTTTATTTAATTAGTTACGAAAAATGTATCAAATATTATTTCTATGTGGTTCAACAATTGCCTACGTCCACGAGAGAGGATAAGAGAATTTCACTATTAACAAAAAGAGGTATAGAGTACAAAGTATGTCAAAAGTGTTCTTACTAAACCTAATCCTCAATTTTTTCGCACATATATAGCGTACCGCACTGCGAGGGGCAAGCCCCCCGCACCCCCCATACAATTCTTCATTACCGGGTAAATGAAACTCACAAAAATCTCGCTCCCCCTCACCATGATTCCTGGCCGTGTCCGTGTCCGTGTCCGCCGTGTGCCCAACACTGCACGGGATGAATTTTCGGCGTGTCCGTGCATCATAGCTTATAAGTTATAACAAAGAAAATGGAAACTCATCCAAAGGTTTTCGTCTTGCTCTGTTGCTGCTCGTGTCGAGAAAGGGAATTGTTGATACGTTGTTGCTCGCGTCGAGAAAGGGAATTGTTGATACGTTGTTGCTCGCGTCGAGAAAGGGAGAAGGAACTTACAGAAATTGATATGTGTTTAGAAATTTCGGGATTTTGGTTTTTTACCATTTATTTATATGTATAAAAAAACCGGCCGGCCTTTGCGAACTAGAACCGGTTCGAATGGTTCAGTGTTCCGACCACGGGTTAAACAGTTTTGGCCGATTTTTAGACCCTTCTGGTTCTAAGGTTCAAATTGGACTGTTATAATGGCATGGTCAATGATTTAACCGGTGAAACCAATCGGACCAGTCCGGTTTTTAAAACCTTGGGTCAAAGTATTCGACCCAGTGTTGGGGTCAATCATTATGCTTAGTGTTCGACCGCAATCACTAATTCCTCCGTCGTTAATCTGTCAGGGCTTGGTCTTGGATAGGTTTTATCCCAAACTTGTAATTAGTCCGCTAATATTCAGGCTTTTATGAATAATCCTTGATGACACTTGGGCCTCAATATAAATTCGGGGAATTTTTTATTTTATTTTTAAAAAAAATTACTCTAACGATCTAACTTGACAAACTCGAGTGAAACGTGTGCTGAGGAATTAAACGGAGAACACAATTGAAAATGAGTGAAACTCCACAGAATTCAAAAATCATGTATGATGCGTACAAGAAAATGTCAATTTACGAGATTAACCTCAAGGTGTTCTTAATACTCTTTGTCTCGTCCTCCCTTGACTTCCAATAGGTAACAAAACGACAGAGATTCGACAAAGTAGTCGGTGTTAGATGCACTGTTGCACACAAGGGACAAACTCCATACTTCATCTCAAGTCATGACCTGCCACGTTTGGAACTAGGACCAGTCACCATGTGACACGTTGGGTCGGAAAATTGTAAATGCGTCCTATAATTTTAAAGTGGGACAAAGCTTGAAAAAATTTATTTCAGATGTCAATGCTCCTAGTGTTTATATCTCGTACACAATAAAATATATTATATACGATTCTCACATACATTTGTGTGAGAGAGATAGGCACAGAATTTACACTTAAATTATTGGATTCGGTTTGTCATAAAATTATCCAATTTGGAAAAGTCCAACAAATTGTGATTTTTACAATTTAAGGTCATCGATTAATCATTTTTTTGGACTAAAGACAAATTTTGTCAATAATAGAAAATTTGTAAAAAATTATTCCAAGGAAATGTTTGTGCTGAGAAATTACAAAATTAACTCAAAGGGTTGACATGAAGTAACTAATCAAGCTTTCGTAACTTCATTCGATTTTATCCCCAATTTCATTTGGTGCTTGTAAACTTTTTTTAAAAGTCACGTGTATAAAATCTACGTGATCACTTATATATTTAAGGAATTTTTTATATATATATGTGGTATTCATTAGAGAAGTGAAGTAAAAAATAAAATATCATATTGAAATTCAATTCAAACCCCACAATCACACATCCTACTGCTCTAATAAACAATTTCTTTTGTCTTGTATATCATAACACATTTACACACGTTAAATATATAGGTTTCATATTAAGTTTATGTTTTAAGGTAATATTTTATTCAGGCAAGTATATGTAAAACAAAATACAAAATAAAATGTTATTATTATAATGGAAGATTTGAACTGCAATAGATGCAATTGATTAAGAATTGATTAGAATTGCAATAGATATAAAATAAAATATTATTTTAGAATAGAAAATTCGAAATGCAATAACTACACTTATTCATTTCAAGTAGTTAGGAAAATATATGTCAATTAGAAAGAGAACGGATGTAGGACATTTATATTTACATGCCGACAAGCTGTGTGGTTGATGGTTTAGAGGAGGATTGATTAAGAAACGTTATTAAAATATTATGCAATAATTAGTTGGGTATTAAATTGTAATTTGATCCTATTAGAACCATTTTTCCAATTATTAGCATAATTAGTATTTTGAGCACATATTTCTGTTAAATTTGTATCTCTAATATTCTTAAACGTATTATTTAACTTCATAATTGATGTTAGGACTCAAAAGAAAAATAAATTATTTGACATTTGATTCGAGGTAGATCGCTAAAAGCCCATTTAATTTGCGTGTAATTTAACAAATAAGCTTAGACACATTTTGTTCTCTGTTACAAAAAAAAATTACATTTTGTTTGATAAGGTTTGAAGCTCACATTGAATAGTTAAAAATAATAAGATATGTGTAAAACGTATCAAGTTCCTCGATTCTTCAACTCATATTCTACACGACTAAAGATCGTTCGAATAATAATCAAACTTAAATCAAGCACAATTTCTAAATAAAAATTCAAGCAAAATTAAATAATGTCTTATTCAACTCGATCCAATCCACTTATACAATCCTATTTGTGTCACTTATTATGGAGAGTACGAGATCTAAGATAAACTTCAGTTCATTATCGAGACGGATTACTAGGAATCTTAGAATAGTATGAATGAAGCAACGTGATCTCCTAGGTACTTTGCTACAATATCTCAAATTCGGGCTATGTTGCACGAGAATGGACGGTCATATTCACATTTTGCTGAGGCAAATCAAGTGATAGATTGTTTAGCAAAGATCGGGTTTAGTTGCCCTATGAGGTGATGACTACTCCGAATGAATACTCAAGACACTTTCTCGAACAGGAATGGTGCTATGTGGCTTAGGAACACGACTATCGATCCGGGTCTATCGGCCTAATGTAGCAGAGTAATCCCTTCATTTGGTAGGGGGGAAAAAGATAAATGTTAGTTATTACATAATTCTATTTAATTAGGTGAATAGTGGTGCATTTAGCTCGTCAGTGGTCACCATGTCCAAACGACCACAACCATCTTCTTTAAAAGCTTTTGCCATATCGTTTAAATGCTTTGAATTCAAGTCATAGGGCCTATGGTAATGGGTACAAATTGTTGTAATGAATTTCTTTTTGTTTTTAAAAAATAGATATCTGGTAATTGTAGTTAGTGGTTCAACGCTTGTTTGGCACGCATGTATTCGTGCCGGAGAATTTAATGCTGCCCATGAAACCCATGAAACGCGCTGTCCCAAATTGCAAGTTTAGTCCCATAGGAAAAGACCGTTTTGGTTTTAGCCCTACATTTTATGTGATTTTAAAAATAGTCCAATTACTCTTTTATCTCAGTTTTCAATTCTTTTTTCACTGCAATTAACTCATTTGCCGGTTATAGAGACAAAAAAATGAAGAGAAATGAGTTTATGGGAATTGAACTATTATATACACTGTTGGATTAGAATGAGCAGGGTTGATTTTATATTATTAGTATACATCTACAATCGATAGTGCTTGATGAGTCGACTCCAATGACTTCAATTCTAAGTCACATAGAGCGGGAACGAGAGCAAGAGCGCAGAGCGACAAAATTTGAAAAAATTTGGGAGCAAGAGCGCCTTAGAGCGTATATAATATAAATATAATTTAAAGTTTATCTTGTCATATGTATATCATATGTTTTATAAATTGTTCAGTCAAATTATCTTTAGATATTATTTTGATAAGATTATCTCATATTAAAATAAGTATTTGTTAACTTGAATTTTAAAAATAAGATAATGTGATTGTCTTTTTTAGCATACTTAAAAAATATAATATATGATGAAAGATTATTAAAATAATATTAGTTTTAGGTCCCAACTCTTGACCGGAAAGGACACCAAAGACTCAAATTCAGCATTACAAGTTATATGTATTGATTTTTTACAAAATCTATATTTATTTCAATCTTTTTTGTTTTGAGTGCAAATCTTTAACTTATTTTGACTACTAAAACAATTTTCATTGAATGCATATGGAATATTATTAGTGAAAAATCATTTTTATTTCGTCAAGTGTGGTTCCTAAATTTTAGTTCGAGAATTAAGAATTTTAAGAGCATCATAGAGCGAAGCTCTCAAACTCGGAGCGCAAGAGCGAGCTCGGAGCGCTAGAGTATTAACCCTGTATGGAAGATTATGTGATCTAGCTTCAATCTACCCAAGAATTATTCAAATGATGCGAAGCAGTATACATTGGTTGAAGATTTAGATGTACTTATGTTGATATTTACTATACTAATTAGTTCTTTAGTATGTGATTGATCATCTCTTAGATATAGAACAAACTTGTTCTTTTTTTTTTCAGAAAGAAATGATATTACTTTATTTAATATCATAAAGATCTTCAACAAGCGTCTTAAGATTAAGAACACACTTTTGGTCCAATATAATCGATCTCCCAACAAAATGGACAACTTGATTGCCCAGGCGTGAACAAACTTGTTCTAATAATTCAAGTCCTATATATAACATTGGCTTTAACATGATGTAACTCTATGTAGATGTAGTTTTTGTGTTTCTTGAGTTTTTTTTTATCTAATTCTTTTAGTTTGTAATTAATGTTTTATGATAATTATGTTGCGTATGTTGTTGGAAAGTAGTTGTTTGGCATGGTACAACGATTTAACAAGTTTATTTGCACTTTCTGCCCTACTCTTGGTGATGTTGCAGGTATTGTAGTCTTCGTAAACATTCATGCAATAAGACTTACGTCAAATCAGCTATACACAAGTGATTACAAAATATTTTTACACGCTTAGGGCTTGATCACAAAATAATTCAAATAATGTCACATCAGCAACGACATACTGATATGTGATTATCCAAAGCATTTATTATAATTTTATTTTTATTTTTATAATTATAGTGAGAATTGGAGTTTGAAAGACTCTCCAAAAAAACTCTCTTGAAAACAAACAATTGCTTAAAACAAAGAGATCATTTTTATCTATATCTATTCTAAAAGTATGAATGATTTAGGGTGATTTACATGATTTATAACTTTTGAATTAGGACCAAAATAGCCCTATTCTAATATTATCCTAATCCTCAAATATTAAATAAAATATTAAAATTAAAAAGAAGATACATTAATATTATCATGCATGCACTTGTAATTAATAATTCTTTGACAATCTTAATGGCCGGATGACAAGCATTCGAATTGATACTAGGTCACCTCTACCAAATCAATTTTTAATTAATTCTTGTGATTTTGTCTTCCTACAGAATTCATTAATCTTCTTGAAGAAATGATCTAATTGTTGCAATTACCATCAACTAGGTCTTCTGTAATTTCATATTAAGTCTCTAAAATCTAATTCTCGGACTTTATCTAATGTCTCAGGTGGAATTCCGATTTTGAATGTATGTATAGTGCTCTATTTTGATTCCATTCTATGACTTCTGTTTTTTCCTTTTTGATTTGTATGTTAAAACTCTAAAGTAACCTTCTGGAAGATCAATTTTTATGTTTATTAAAGCATTGAATAATATGAAAAGGGAGCAAATGTTCATGCAATTGCATATCGAGAAAAGAGAAGTAGATTTTTGCTTTATTTTATTTCACTACCCAACTTTAATTAAATCCTTCTTCAAGGTTAATTTGGTGGTCTTCCTGTTGAAATATGGTGGTATTCGATTCATGATTATTAAAGCTATTTTAATAAATTTTTACTCATGAAACTTTTCTCTTTTTTATAATTTCATGAATTTTATTATCTCATCTATCTATTCTTATTTATATTTTTGTAATGATGTTTTCCCTTTTTCATTTTCAGGTGATTCATCTTGATATTCATTGATTGTCTACTGTTATTTATACTTTTGTATTCATCTATCGATTTTTATTTGTACTTTTGTATTCATGTTTCCTTTTTCATTTCCAAGCGGTTACGTTCATGATATTCATTGATATTGAAGGGTCACGGTTGTATGTGTATATATATAGTCAATAAGGGAATCTTCATATTGTTAGAAATGTCATCAGTTAAGTTGCTTGGAGTTGATGTTCACTCTAAGTTGGTTGGATTTTTTTACTCTTCTTCTCTTTTATCGATTTCAACTTTTACATTTTCTCCATCGAAGACTTTTAATCATTTCCTTTAGTATATCTTAATTTTGTTATTGTTATTGTTATTGTTCAGTTCAGTATATTAAGGTTTGTGCTATACTTTTGCATCAGTTGCTGAGAATTCTGTTGTGAAAATTTATGGTCGCTTTCTTTTCATAAACTTAATTTTTTCCTTTCGGCTATATGTTTATTCATTACTTAGTGGAAGAGTATAGTTGGGATCATTTAGGTTGGCTGGTTTTGTACAATTATAGAATGTATTTACATGTGTATGTCTGTATAACTAAAGTAAAATAGGAGAGTATAGTGAGTTGAATGATATATTATGGCAATTGATTATTGATTACGAAGTCACTGTTTTGTGAATATCGTTTAAATGAAGTTTTGTGATTTTAGTTGTTCTATGGGTATAAACTGAATAACCATGTTCTTAGAGAGTGCTGGGTCTAATATGATTCGCAAAGTTGTCCTACGGATTTAACAAAATTATTTATTGAATAGGGAGTTATAAACAAAATTTGAGGATATAAATATAGTCCCTATAGGTGTTCTGACAGATTTTCATAATGTTCATTTGCAGCAAGACTTGCCAAAAATGGTTATTCATAAGCAATCTTCCATATTGAATTCCAACTCAGGTAATAGTGATTGTCACTTCATACCTTTAATTATTGCAAAAAAATGAATATTACGTTTATAAAAAAATCGTAATTTGTTTTTATATTGAAACAGAGGATTCAAAACTAAGAAGATTGAATTTGATGAAAAGAAAGTATGCCAACTTCAATAGTAGAGAAAGACAGGATCATATAGATAAAGTAAATGAGCGCAAGAAAACAGCAAGCATGAATGCATCAACAGCCGTGGTAAAGAGAAGCCGTTACCAAAACTTGGACGCGGAGGAGAAAAAATAATATACTAAACATGTTAATGAATTGCGAAAGGAGCGCAATATGCGTGCATCCTCTTCAATCCCACTCTTGAATAACTGAAATGATCAAACTTCTGAAGTTGATATGGATAAACTTAAGAAGGGAAAGGAAAAAAAAAGAGCACGGGCATACCAACAGTTGGGGTGAAGAAAAGTCGTTACCAAAATATGAATGCGGAGGAGAAGCTAAAATATACTAAACATGTTAATGACTTGCACAAGTAGCGAAAGATGCGTGAGTCCTCTTCAAGTGCAGCCTTGAATAACCAAAACGATAAAAATTCAGAAGTTCATATGCATCAAGTTAAGTACCGCAAGAAAACACAGAACACGAATATACCAATTGTTAGGGTGAATGGAAGTTGTTACCAAAACATGAATGAGGAGAAGAAACAAAAATATACTCAACATGTTAATGAATTGCGAAAACACCGAAAGATGCGTGCAGAAGCCCCTTGGCTTCTGAGAGCTCAAATGATTCTAAATGAATCGAAAGGTTATACATTTAAAGTTGTTTTTAGTCATTATTATACAAAGAACCATTAATATTTTTTTACTATAATTTACTGTATTTATACATTTCAAAATTTTAGATTCAAGGAGTTATGAGCCTGAGTCTTCTAAGATGCATGAATTGAAAAAAGTCTCTAATTGCAATCATTGTGGTGCTGTAAAATTTGAATATGAGCCACCGTGTTTTGGTTGCGGGAATGGAAAAATTAAGCTTGCACCTATTCAAGTATCTGATGAATTGTATGAGCTACTTACATCCCAATCAGAAGAAGTTGTCAAATTTCGAAAAAATATTCGTGTTTTCAATGCCATATTTTGTTTTACATCATTTGGTGTCAAATTAGACAAAGAGCTTGCATCTGCAAGGCGAGGAGTGTATACTCTTCTAGCACAGGGAATGTGTTATCACGATCTACCAGATTTACTTCCAAGAGAAGATGGTCCAGGCTTTTTCCAATTGTATTTTGTCGATACTGACAACGAGGTTAACAACAGAATGAAGATACTGCAAGATTCGAGTTTATCTCAAACTACTGTGAAAAAGCTTATAAAAATTATGGAAGAAAACCCATATGGAAGAATCTTTAGAAGGTTAAAGGATTATCCTTCAATGAACGATGTTCAACTTCATATTTCGAAAGATGTAAGATTAGATCAACGAGTGTATAACTCCCCATCAGCTGATCAAGTTGCAGCTATATGGGTTGAAGAAAATAATGCGAACATACCATTCGAACGAGACATTATAGTGCATGCTCACTCAGGTCATAGACACAGAATAAGACATTATTATGGATGTTATGATCCTTTGCAATATCCAATTCTTTTCCCTAAAGGTCATACAGGGTGGCATCAAAATATTCAAAAAAATACTTCAACTTCTTCTATTCATGCTACTGATAGAGCGGAATCAAGTAATCATGAACTTGAACAAGGTATTTTTATTGGTTATATGTAGTACAAAATATTTTACATTTAAACCGATGACACTTTTTATGTTTCTTACATTTAAATTACTTTTGCTTTTTAAGTAACTCTCTAATATTCAAAACACTATCTTTGTTTGTAGGAAATGGACAAACATCGAATATCGATCATGTCCACCTATCTCTTATAATGAAGATGGTGATATTTTTGAAGAAAAAGGTAACATATATGTGCATTATACTATGACCATGTCATTTTTCTTATTAAAATTAAATCATTTTTTTATTTTAAATTATTAATTGCATTTTTATTTTCATAGTTATATATGTTTCTAACTAAATCATATCACATAAATTAAGTTTTAAAGATACAATTATCTTTAATATGTATAACTCTCTTATCAAAAAATAAAAAAGTATGTACCTATTAAATTGATAATCTATTATGCATTTTATTACCCTATTTGAAGTCGTACAAAACCTTTGAAGGCCTATAACAACTATCATTTAATTTGACATTATTTTATTATACTTATATAATATATCTTTGAAGGAGTAAAAAAACATTGCTTGTAATTGGACATTAAAAACCTTTGTCATTTTTGCAGTAAGACCTTTTCTTTCAAGAATCCATAATTTAAATACAATTAGAATGCTTAATAACCTAATCATTGATTTAATGATTTTCTTACCCGCAAAAATCGATCATTGAATGTTTGCATTAATATATTTTCATTATATATTTATAGCTTATTGTCTATCCATAGTTTATCATAGAAGTTAGATACATTTATAGGTTATTTTCTATCCATATATGTCAAGTTTGTCATAAAAGTTAGTTCTCATAGGATCATAATCAATTTTCAAACAATATATATTTCTCTATTCAAACTTATTAATTTGAAAATTATTCCTTTAAATGCAAATGATTCAGTTAATAATAGAATTGGAAATGAGGGATCTGGAGCACCACATAATTCGTGTATGGCTGATAGTTTTACCCAAGAACAAGAAGGTGTGTACGTATAATTTTTCGATTAGGTATCATGTTAATATTTTTGACATTGTTCCTTTTTCTTTTTCTTTTTTTGAGAATATTTGCCAAATTGATAATGTAACAGTGAATAATACACTTGCTAACGATGCTACTGGAGTACCAATTTTTTCTTCCGCGGATGAAATTGTTTCCCAAGAACAAGAAGGTACGAATCCATTTTAAGTGCTTACCAAAAACTAAAAAAGAAAATTTAAGTAAAACAATTTGTCAAGAATTCCATGCCTATAAAACTTAGAGCTTTATATAATGAAATATTCATTGATGAAACATTAATTTAAGAAAAAATTAAATTTCTCTGAAAGGTTTCAACATGCATAAATATTTTTTATTCATTTTGAAAATATTTTTACTTATATTTGTACTTGCAGTTGTCGTCCAACAAAGTAATAAAAAAGTCTCATGCAGAGAATACAGTTGTTATAGATTGCAAATTAGAAACCCACAACAATCCACCCTCCTTCGTGCTGGCAAACTATTGCAACAAAATGCAACAGACATGTACATAAAGTTAGAGGCGACATGATTGGATTACTATCGCCAAAATCAATCTACACTAAGATCTGAACTATACCAAGGAATAATGGATAGTGTTTCAAAAGGAGAGTGTAGAGGGAATGAAATTGGTAAAAGAGTAGTACTCCCTGCTTCGTTTATAGGTGGACCAAGAGATATGCGCCACAGATATCTAGATACATTGGCACTAGTACAAAAATTTGGAAAACCAGATCTTTTTATTACAATGACTTCTAATCTAGAGTGGAAAGAGATACAAGAAAAGTTGTACAATGGTCAGCAACCGCAAGATCGACCCGATTTAACCTCAAGATCTAGAGCAAAACTTCAAGATTTAAAAGATCAATTATTTAAGAAGGAAAGTTTTGGCAAAAGTTGCAGCACATGTACATGTTATTGAATTTCAAAAAAGAGGGTTGCCATATGCTCATATTCTGATAATTTTGAAATCAGATTATAAAATTACAACCCCGGATCATTTTGATAGACTCGTCAATGCGAAACTTCCAAATAAAGAAATGCATCCTGAACTACATGACTTGGTTATAAAACATATGATGCATGGGCTATGTGGAGATAAGAACATGAAAAATTCTTGTATGGTGGATGGAAATTGCAAATTTCACTACCCATGACAATTTTGTGAAAGCACAATACAAGGGAAAGATGGATATCCAATCTACAGAAGAAGAAAAAATGGATTGAGTATTAAAGTTCGTAAGGTTGAAGTTAACAACCAGTGGGTGGTACCTTATAGTCCATATCTGTTATCAAGGTATAATTGACATATAAATGTTGAGATTTGTTCAGGGGTGCAAGCTATGAAATATCTGTAAAAATATGTATATAAAGTTCATGATAGAGTAGCTATTTAGATCACCAACAATGACGATGAGAATGCAGTTGATGAAATTAAACAATTTCAAGATGCTCGATGGGTCTTTGTTCAAGAAGCAATGTGGAGAATCTTTGAATTTAATTTGAATGAAATTTACCCAGCAGTCATCAATTTGCAGTTTCATCTCCCGAACCAACAATGTGTTACTTATTGGGCGAATCAAAATTTAGAAAATGTTTTAAGATGGGATCACGTCTCCAAAACAATGCTCATAGAGTACTTTTCAATGTGCTCTAGAAATGAAAATGTAAGGAAGTATTTTTACAGAAAATTCCCTGAGCATTATGTGTGGGACAAACAAGGAAAATTCTGGAAAGAAAGAAAGAAAGGAGATGACATAGGCAGAATTAATGGTGCAAATCCTATTGAAAGAGAAAGATAATATCTTAGAATGCTCTTGAACCATGTCAGAGGTCCAACATCTTTCCAAGATTTGCTAACAGTAAATGAAATGCGTTGTTCCAATTTCAAAGAAGCTGCACAAAGAAGAGGCTTGTTGGAATCTGATAAAAGTATTGTTGAATGTTTAAAAGAAGCGGTGGCTTTCCAAAGGCCAAATGATCTACGAAGATTATTTGCAACTATCTTAGTCTATTGTGCACCTACCGATGTGAGACTTTTGTGGGATGCATTCTTTGAGGCATTTTCTGAAGATTTTCGAAGAGAACAGGGAACTTCAGAGGAAGTACAAGTTGCAAAAACTTTGAAATGTCTGAATTTTTTTTTGGAAAGCATGGGGAAAAGCATAAGCTCATATGATCTTCCAAGCATTGATATTGATTTGAACAACATGCATCACAATATTCCAAGAGAGATACAAGATAAGATGTCAATAGAAATTCCACCCGAAGATTATGAAGCAATGCATAATTTGAACCGAGAACAACATGATGCTTTCTCACAGATTATAGATTGTATAAAAAAAGGGAATGGTGGTATTTTTTTTTATTGACGGGCCAGGTGGGATCGGAAAAACTTTTTTATATTGAGCATTGTTAGGGCATCTGAGATCCAAAAAACAAATTGCCCTAGCAACTGCTACATCAGGAGTTGCTGCTGCAATAATGCCAGGTGGAAGAATAGCACATTCACGGTTTAAAATACTAATAGATGCTAATGAATCAAGTGAATGCAGTATGTCCAAACTCCAAACAAAGTGGTGCTGCAGATTTATTGCATAAAACACAACTATTGATATGGGATGAAGCCCCGATGGCAAAAGGATGGGCTATCGAGAATGTTGATAAATTACTTCAGGACGTAATGGGAAATAAGAAAGATTTCGGAGGAAAAGTAATTATTTTTGGTGGAGATTTCAGACAAGTATTACCAGTTGTCCCCAAAGCAACAATTCATCAAATTATTTCTGCAAGTTTGGTGAAATCAAATTTGTGGCCCAAAATGAAAAGGATTACTTTGTCAAGAAATATGAGGGCGAGAAGTGACCCTATGTTCAGTGAGTTCTTACTTAGAGTTGGAAACGTAGATGAACCATCTAATAATGAAGGTAATATCAAAATTCCAGATGAGATGATCATTGATTATGATAACGAAGAAGAATCAATTCTCCGTCTTATCACAAATGTCTTCCTTGATTTGGCAAAAAATGCAAGGTATCTGATTACTTGAAAAATATAGCAATATTAGCAGCTAAGAATGATCATGTTGACAGATTTAATGAGAAATTGATCTCTATGTTTCCTCGAGAGATGAAAACATTCAATAGTTTTGATGAAGCTATTGATGACACAAACAACAACTATGAAGAGGATTTTCTGAACTTTTTAACTTCAAACGGGCTAGCTCCTCATAAATTGGAATTGAAGAAAAATTGTCCAATAATACTTTTAAGAAATTTAGATCCATCAAATGGTTTGTGCAATGGTACAAGAATGATATGCAGAGAATTCAAAAATAACGTTATTGATGTGGAAATTGTGTTTGGGCAACATACAGGAAAACATGTCTTCATATCAAGAATACCACTGTCCCCAGCAGAAAATGACTATTACCCATTCCAATTCAAGAGAAAACAATTTTCTGTTAGACTTTGCTTTGCAATGACAATCAATAAAACCCAAGGACAAACAATTCCTAATGTCGGTGTTTATTTGCCTCAATCAGTATTCTCTCATGGCCAATTGTATGTGGCACTATCCAGAGGAACATCAATGTGTACAACAAAATTGTTGATTAAATCAGACACGGCGAATTTGAGAGGAAACACATGCACTAAAAATGTTGCATACAAAGAAGTTCTTAGAGCAGGTACAAAATTTATTTTCATCATGTTTATATTTAAAAATTACTAATAATATTTTTTTTTAGGATGTCCATCTTCTCCACAATCAAACCAAGGGACGTAGTTTTCAAAAACAGTTGACAACATGACATGACAATCTATGGGCCAACCAGATTATTCAATGAAGAATTGACTTTTCTTAGGCCATTTTTTGGGAACATTATTAGTCATCATTAGAAGTTTCATTAGTAGTGCCCTAAATTAATGTAATAACAATAGTAAGACGTTTTTGTCATTTTCTTATGAACTAAATTTCTTTTCACCCATTATGGGATGCATATTTATGATTTAACTCCCAAAAATATTACTCTTTATTAGCATTTTCATTAGCAAATATAATTCGTCCGTAGCAACAAGTGATTGGTGTGAATGGTTCGACACTCTCACCCCTTAATCAAAGATCGAGTGTTTGATTCCTTGTAGATGAAGTTTTACTTTTTAGGTCCGGTGCAAACAAGATTTCTTTGACCCAATTTGGTTAAGGGATACCTGTGATTTAGACCAAATAATATATATAATTTGTCCGCAATTTTTCAGTTGGAAAGGTTAATGATAGCCTATTAACAATATTGACATAATCAGTTTTAGTATCAAGACTTCTATATCACATTAGGAAAATATTATTACAAAATTATTTGTTGAAACTATACTGGCCATCTTATTGTCATAATTTGGTGACAATTCTTTCTACTCAATTTAAGTTAGAAATAATCTAATATAGTTTTCTACAAAATAAAGTTTATATACTCATTTCCATATGTATGTTGTCAATATTTTTATATTTTTTTAAGAAATCAATCCCTAGATAACATTCTAATCCAAGAAACTCAAGCCAATTCTTCGTTAAAATGAGTACATGACTAAAGAAAAATTCTACCAATTTTTTTTAAATACTACCAAATTATTTGGACAACACTCCCAAATATCTATTAATGAGATTTACAGAAGTACCAAGTCTCAATCCGTAAAAAAAAATATCATGGAGTGAATTGAAATTACATGTGAATGCTTGTTATTATTTACTATAATTAAGGTAACATTCGTACTAACAAATAAATATCAGTAGTTACAACTTATTTACCTGCGTATCGAAAAAATAAGAAAAATTTTAATTACCAACAAACCACAAGATTACATGAACCTTCTATTAGAAGTTCAAAAGGAACATGAAAGGTTATAATTTAATTCATAAGAATTTTTTAGCACAAGCAATTCGAACGAATAAACATATAAAATATTTCATTTCAATTATACTATTACGTAAATTAAATCTAAGTATTCAGAGACAGGTAGTGTTTGCGTGCAAATATCAAACAACCAATATAATAAAATTACCAAAAATGAAAAAGAAAAATAATATAACTATGTGTGTGGGTCACTACTCAATAAGACTATTGAACTTGATCAGGCATAAATTTTTTCCGATTAGATGCACGTGTAACAGTGTACACAAAATAGTCGAAACATGTATCAAGCACTGCATGGACAAAGCCCACCAACATTTGACTGTGGGCCACTTTTCTGCATTAACCCATTACAAATTGTACGTTTTTTATTTTTGATTTTATTGAAGTTGTAAAGACGTTAGGGGAGGAGAGGTCCATCTGAGAGTCGACCTCAGTCGCAGGTACATGTAGGGACGAAATTAGAATTTTAAAATCAAGGGGCAAATACGAAAAAATGAGAAAGAAACATGATATTTTTTATTTTGTGGGGACAAAATTAAAAAAATAAAAATTTTGTAGGCTAAAATAAATAATTTTTCATAAGTTGAGGGGGGACGGCTACACCCATCAACTCCCTTGGCTTCACCTCTGAGTACATGCATAATATATATTTAGCGATCAGAGACTCAGAGCACACTCAATGTGTAATTATTTTTTATATATTGTGGTACTTGTATACATACATACATGCACTAATGGGTGTGTGTGTCGATTGTTGATATGGGGAGGGTCATAATGATGTGGTTCACGAGATCCTTTTCCTGGTGCCCTTACTGTGCCACAGTGGTCGTAGTTTTTGACATAATAATAATACTAGTACTAATATATATAATATATATAATAATAATAATAATAAATAAGTAATAATAATAATAATAATGTGAAGGCCCGACATGCTTTCGGCCTTTTGTCACGTTCTAATAATACCTTGGAATATTTATATTTATTATTTGAATTTATCATATTATCATTAGTATATATATGAGATAATTAGAGATTACTGACTCAAACTAAAAAAAAATTACATATGGATCGACGGTGACTTTAGATATTGTTGGTTAAAAATGAATAATTTGATTGTGATAAAATGGATATGCAAAATCTGAATCGAGGCGAGAGTTGAACTCTCTATCCTTAACACAATATTGCCCCGCTATAGCCCTGCTATTGGTGGTACGGGTTCCTGCAATTTGTGTCCCAAGATACAACGATTTTTCTCGGGATTGAACCACTTCAAAACCGAGACCCACGAACGAAATCCTGTTTCGAACTCTCAATAATAACATAATTCAACTCTTGATTTCATTATTCCCGGAATAACAAAACTCAAAGAATGAATATGAATGAAGAGGAATTGTTATTCGCTCTTAAGAAAATGAATACCCAAGGGGGGTTTATATAGGGATAAAGAGGGGCATAAGAGTCATTAAACTCACTTTAATGACTCACATGTGATATGATCAATGACTCACATGTGATGTGATCAATGACTCATATAAAATCATTAATGACTCACATGTAATGACCAAACAGATTTTGACTGTCATAAAAACGACCAATCACATGTGTGTTAAAATACAGCTCGTACGATCGTGGCCATCGATCGTAATGGGTAGTATCTTTAATTCCTCCTCGTTTTACACGGTTGGATTAGAAAAAATTCACGGTAAACCCACAGATTTCAAACCACAACTTCAACATTTAATTTCTCATTCGTCCAAACTCGGATTAGAGAAATTCGAAATGCACACGTGTTATTCGAATTTGTTACCGTAAGTACGTCACACGTACTTTATTTGCATCTGATTTCCAACAATCCCCCACACGAATGAAATTAACATATGCAGACACATTGAGAGTTCGGGTGAAAAACTATAGCATCAGAAGAGGTAGCTTTTGGCTTTGAACCTTTCTTAGTGAAATATAATCGGATTTACTAGGCTGCCCAATGAACGCGATGTCTTGAATTGTTCAGCCGTTCGTGTAAACCAAGACAATGATATTCACACCGTAGTCTCTCGAACAGATTTCGTTCTCACTGTTGGGTCCATTTTGGCCGTGGCACCCCCTCTTGGATTCATAAGTGTTTACATTTTGCCCAATGTTGAGGCGGCCTACACCTCACACTTACATAGGTGACTTCCTATTTAAGAGTATCCTGCCATACTCCACTTCATTTAGACAGTATAGGAATCATTAAAAGCCCGGCTTAACCTTTTCTACAACTTGCAGGTTGCACTTCTTTATCCTAGGCAATGGGTTTGGAGATAAACTCCTAAGCGCCATACTGAATTTTCACAACTTAGTTTTCCCATTGAACCATGATCTTGGGATCTCCAGTCAACATGGTTAGGTTACCGCTGTGTCCATTCTTAATTTGTAGTCTTTAACCCCATTCCTCTTGATAGGCAGTCTATTTGATCTCTATGGAAGTCCTTTCGTCAAAGGATCTACTTTATCCTCCAGGATCAGTGGAGATAATGCCATCATAGATCAACTGCTTAATGGTATTGTGCCTACGACAAGCCTGTCTAGACTTACCATTACTTATGCTACTATATGCCTTTGTTATTGCAAACTAACAATCGCAATTGTATGCACGTGCTATTGCCGACTTATTGTCTCAATATATCAAACTGGGCATATGTGCATATTTCAATATGGGTTCACCATGGTTCTCAACCAAGTCTTTTGTCACTTTCTTACAAGAGCACTGTTATGGAAACTAAATTTTCCAAGTATAGTCTCAGTAAGACAAGTCTTTGGACCGTACCCATATCATTTATGTCGAATTCTTTTTCAACATCCTTTCAGTAGTCATGATTACTTACATAATCAACATATCAAACTTTCACACCAGAAAAGGTAGCTTTTGGCTTTGAACCTTAGTGAAATTTCATACTATGAGCTATGTGTTTTGTTAAAACCACATGTATCACGCTTGTTGATTATGAAGTCGTTTGAAAACATAATATTTTGTCAAACCTTTCATGCCACTACTTTGGAGCTATGTTCGAGTCCGTATACCGACCCAACATACCCCTCGGTTAGTTCCATGTGAACTTCCTCATCTAATCCTTTGTTTAAGGAACACAGTTTTAATATCCATTTCAAATATCTCATGGTTATGCAAATTAGCAACAACAATGAATATTTTATGGATTTAATTCTCATTCCCGAAAACATGAAAAGACGAAATCAAGGTCTACCATTTGAAGGTTCCCTTTGGCTACCAAGTACGCCTTGTAACCTTGTTAAGGTTTGGGTGTTTTTACCTTAACCCACAGCCCCCACATTTGTACGTAACTGTAGGAAATCTTGCCATCTTTCAGGCAGATTCTTACTCTTACTACTACGTGGGACCTTCGTTCAGAATGTAGTTATCTAGGACCACGTCCCCCACAATTTTGAATTTATCCAACGCATCATTATCTTCTTTAGAGTATGATTTTGGCGTTCGGAAATATCATTAGACCATGGTGAATACTACCACACTTGCATCAAATTCTTTGAACGACGCACCATCGGATGTTTGATCGACTTTCTCGATTGTACTCCAATGGTCAAATCCTTCGTATTTTTGACCAAGTTGTGTACTTCATACACCACGTCGTCTAGACGTTTCTCTCTTCAGAGAATATGTGCCACAAACATTAGGACCGATCTCACTCAACAACTGTATAGTTTAAAGTGACGACGTCCAAGTTTATGCACAACACCACTTTACCTATTCCAACCACAAGTGACGTGATCAAGTTTTCCATAAACATCATCCGCTTATCAGCCGGAGTGTAAGATGTGCACTTGGTTTGGAACTAGGTTTGGAACTTGGTTAAAACCTGGTTTTTACTCTTATACGTCCAAGATTCCAACCTGGGTTCTCTTCTAAATATTGTGTAGTCACTCAGCTTTTCCATCAACTTTATCTAAAGCTATGAATTCTGACATGATCTATACAAGTTCATTTAGATGATTTCAATGACACTGCTCCTCCACCGATGGTAAACCAGAACCACTCGTGGACTTAGAGCCGTTTGTGTCAGATATCCAGTATCCTCGAGAAAAGACAACGATTCTATATTCCATGATTTTGCCGTCATGAATATCAGAATTTCTTGACTTTATGTACGAGATACGCTATGAAGTGCATATCCAATATGCAGTCAATGGTCCTTGACCATTTGGATTTTCGGTATTCCAAAACCTCCACATTTTCAAAGTCAAATATCTAGGGAAAACTTTTCTGATGTGGAAGATCAGATTAAACTGCAACCACAGAGCATACTCAGAATACCCGAGCTCTAACCACTTGTTGTGGAACTCAGAGTCATATTCCACCATTTATAGAAATAGAGAGTGAATATTGAACTAGAAAACCACACTAGATTTAATTCCCAGGAAAGATTGGAGGCGTCACAACGGTCGCGCTTAAAACCCAATCTCCTCGACAGAATTAACTAGACGAATTTAATAGCACAATATAACACTACAACTATAACTAACAATGGCTACTTTTAAAAACATAGTTCGCTGGAGGATTGCCTCTTTCCCCCACAATTCTGCGATACACCAGAATTGATTAAATCCCCTTATCTCCTCGAGATTATTTTTGGGATAAATAATACCAACAACTTCTGGCGATGCGATTTGGGACATCTAACGTTGCTATCCGCGATGAGCAACAGCGCTCCAAGCGCATCATTTTGGTCATATTAACATAAATCTATTTTATTTAATAGACAAACTCAAAATGATTACATTCATGTTGGGCCGAGCCCACACATGATTTAATAAATGTAAAACAAGCAAAAGCAAAAAGCAAAAAGTAAAAGTAGCAAAAGGCAAAACTTTTCCATAATGAACGGCTATTTAGCAATTCTTTTTCATGCCTTTTCATGATGACTACTTTAGCTTTTAAATTTTATATTAATTCCTTTTGCCTCGTTAAACCAACGGTCTTCTTTTTCGGCTACTTTAATGCTTTTTACTTTAACACTTTTAATATATTAATAAATAAAAACAAAATAAAAGACAAAACAAAAAGCCTCTCTTTTTCCCATCCGAGCTTTTGTGACTTTTATTCTTACATCATCCACTAATATATTATTTAAAAAGTGTTGGCCCACAAGAAAAAACAAAAGGCCAAAAGGCACCTCTTTTACCGTAATGGGCGGCCACTTTTAAGACTTTTGCATTCATTTCCATGATGACTACTTTAGCTTTTAGTATTAATATAATAAAAAGTTATCATCACCATTGATATCACTCCACCAGATTCTCCGATCCGGGAGGATTTTTCAGCGAGATTCGTCGATCCTCGCGTTGCCAGAAATTCGCCATTTTCGGCGGCAACCCAGCTTCGGCATCTAAGCGACCCATCATTAACGGGATTCGAGGGCCACAAGAAATTCGCTCCGAGCAATTTCTTTTTCGTGAGATTCGAAAATCGCACCTGCCATTTTCATGGCTTCGCCGGCGAACAGAGGCAGCAACATCACCCAAGTACCGTCTGCGATGGGTTACGGCGGTGAATTCACCGACACCAAACCCCACCACACGGCAGATTTGCTGTCTCAAACCCAGCGACAATTAGTTGTGTTGCACGGCGGCAATTCAACCAAACCGGGTCCAACCCGATTCAAATCTCGATTTTTAGATTTCCAGAATTTTGATCCAATCGAAAAATTCCAAGAACATCAAAATCAGATTTTAGTTCAAATTATTGTGATTCCAAATCACAAAATTTTAGATTTTTCCAAATCTTTGTTCCAAACAAATCGGATCTTTCTCTCTCGATTTTCCAGCCCCAAACCTGATTCCAAATTATCAAAATCCAGATTTTTGGCATCAAATCGAGTTATCCAGATTTGATCCATTTTACTCACATCAAATTTGAATAATATTGTGTTAAGTTTGTTGGTTAAAAATGAATAATTTGATTGTGATAAAATGGATATGCAAAATCTGAATCGAGGCGAGAGTTGAACTCTCTATCCTTAACACAATATTGCCCCGCTATAGCCCTGCTATTGGTGGTACGGGTTCCTGCAATTTGTGTCCCAAGATACAATGATTTTTCTCGGGATTGAACCACTTCAAAACCGATACCCACGAACGAAATCCTGTTTCGAACTCTCAATAATAACATAATTCAACTCTTGATTTCATTATTCCCGGAATAACAAAACTCAAAGAATGAATATGAATGAAGAGGAATTGTTATTCGCTCTTAAGAAAATGAATACCCAAGGGGGGTTTATATAAGGATAAAGAGGGGCATAAGAGTCATTAAACTCACTTTAATGACTCACATGTGATATGATCAATGACTCACATGTGATGTGATCAATGACTCATATAAAATCATTAATGACTCACATGTAATGACCAAACAGATTTTGACTGTCATAAAAACGACCAATCACATGTGTGTTAAAATACAGCTCGTACGATCGTGGCCATCGATCGTAATGGGTAGTATCTTTAATTCCTCCTCGTTTTACACGGTTGGATCAGAAGAAATTCACGGTAAACCCACAGATTTCAAACCACAACTTCAACATTTAATTTCTCATTCGTCCAAACTCGGATTAGAGAAATTCGAAATGCACACGTGTTATTCGAATTTGTTACCGTAAGTACGTCACACGTACTTTATTTGCATCTGATTTCCAACAGATATGTGGGGCGTCACCAGACAAAAAAAGGGTATGAAGGAGAACGGAGAAGACGTCGTTTTAATGTTGTCACCCAATCCATCCAAATGCCGTGAAAATCCAAAGAATAAACTGGAACTACACCGAAAGAGAGGTTCTAACATGGGAAACTCTCATAAAAAACTTTAGGAGATTTAGACGGAGAGATTTTGTTGACATTTATTATTTTTAAGAAATTTGGTGATTCGATGCTTCAATAGTTCTTAATTATATAGATAGTTGTAATTTATATTATATTGTTCTCAATATTGTAAAAAAAAAATTGAAATGAAATGGCATAAAATTATATAAAAAGAATTTCCGAGTTGCAATGAGGCCATTAATTAATTCAAGATAGTTAATTGTTATGTTAATAAAAAAAAAATAGGAATTAAACTAGCATACTCTATGCTTGCGGTTCACAAACTAAACAAAACCTAAAACTTGTCTTTTGTTTTAGGTAATTTTATGTTAGATCGAGTTCAATGATTGGAGTGTATATTTTGCTTTTATTTCTTTTATACTAGTGTGTGTATGTGAACCACACACAATACACTTTAATTTAATGTAAGAGATATAAACATTAGAATCATTAAATTTGGAATATCATAAAACTTTCTTTTTGTTTCATATATATTCCAAAAGTCATAATTAAGGGTTCAATTGCCTATTAAATTAAAGTTGCAACAACCCTAATTATTTTTAGGGCGAACGTAGTGTTTCCAGCAGATGTAGATTTATATCTAGTATATATGTTTTCACTCTCAAATTAATTTCACTTTAATTAACATTTATAGCTTCATGTTAGACAAAAAACAATTAATAACTTATGTCAATATCATTCATTATTTTGTGTTAGTCATATATAAGTTTTTTCTTATATATTATTTCAATGTAACCAATTAAAACAATTAAATTGTAAGTTCATTAAATTATTTTCTTGATAGTAATGTATATGGCTTTTGTTTTAATTCAATCAGAACTTTATGGCATTGTACAAATTTCTTTGAAGTATTTATATTGGGACCGTAATTATTGAAAATGAGAATACTTTTTGGTAGTTATGGTAGTTGGTTGAATGGCAAAAGGACTCAAAAAAGTGTAGATTGAACTGACTAATAGGATTATTACTTTTTTTTGGTAATAAATAGGAATATCACTGCTTATATATATCCTGAGTGTGAAAGAAGCACAGTCCCCCAAGTTTGTCCCTTCAATTGAAATTAATTTTACCCCAAAAAAAAAATAAAAATGGAGGAATAAATTTTGCTCAATTATTTGCACTAGGTTGGAGGTGAGACCACCAAAGATATTTCGAAAAATATTAGTACAATTGTATATGTTTCTTCACATTTGCAATTATTTTCTTGAAATATATTCTATGATGCATAGATACTTCTAAAAATGACCCCATATAGTATAATATCCATATTTTAGCCATGTCCATTAGGGATACCACGTACAATGTGTTTGAGATATTTTTGAAATGTCCAAAAATAAAAAGAAAAGAGAAAATTCTATATATTGTATCCGGTACAAAATTTAAAGTATCCATCATGTCCGAGACACCAATGAGTGTATTTAATTTAATATTATACAATACTTGTTTCGCTAACATAGGACAAAAGATATGTTGTTGGTTTTTTGTTAAAAACTAAAACTTAAAAGTTAAACAAATAACAAAAAAAATTAAAGAACTAGACAAAATTTTATTTATGTCAATGAATTTATTGAATCAAATTTTTTTTAAAATATTATACATGAAAAAAAAATATATATATATATATATATATATATATATATATATATGAAAAAAATATATATATATATACACGTATCATATTCTAAATTTTTAAAATTTACCATATTTCATATCCTTTTCGAATTGTATCTGTATGTCTGCATCCCTATCCGAGCATGTTACTTAGCAATTAAATAAAACTTGCATTAATTGAGTGGAGGATAATATGTGAAATAATATAACAGTAGAAAATCAATATTTTTGACCAAATCCCATTTCCAATTTTCATAAAATTAATAAAAAGATTGACGTAATATATTGAGAAGTAACTTTTAAATATAGATTTATCAATGCACTAAGTAATTAATAACTTAACAAAATTGACAATTAAAAAATAAAAAAGATAGGATAATTATCAAAGCTTGAGAGCAATAAACGTAGATAACTACATTTTTTATTTTTTATAAAGAAAATGAAGATTCTCATCATCTACGTTTATCTTTTATCCCCTAAAACAAGGGCGCCGTATGACTTTGCATGTACCTCCAAAAGAGGGGGGAAAAAAGGTTTGCCACAAACCTTTATGAATTAAAAAAAAAAAGTGAGAAAGAAAAAAGTTAAGCATTAAATTTACCAAACATTGAGTCATTGAGAGTGTGTCTGCCCTTTCCTATCCTCAGCAATTTATACAAAAATTTAAGACCAGAAAAAATAAAACAAGACAGAAAGGCAAAAGTTTTTGAATTTTCTTATATTTTTTTTGGTATAAAGCCTCAACAAATGGAATTAATTCACATGCATAGTGATGATGCTAAAAATCGTCAGACGTTGAATGTCACGTGTTGACCACGTGGGATGGTGGAACCGATCCAACGTATGACAAAATAGGTTGGGGTTGGTTAATGTATAGACTGCACTCGAATGTAGCGAGCTGCCTACGTACCCAAGGTATGTGGTATCAAGTCAATTCGTAGTTTTTTGGTGGTTTTACTCTCAATAGCCAGTGAATTTTTACTGAGGAGTAGATAATGAGTCTTTCCCAGTTTCTCTAAGGTATTTATAGGGAGCTGATAGTGGGCTATGCGTCATGAGCCTAGTTCTATCAGTAGCCCATCAGGCTTCGTGATTAACCTTTTTATCGACTTTTAGACTAATGAGATAGCCTAATTATTCTTAGTGGGTCTTCAGCCCTTTTTGGGCTTGTCTAGTGTGTTACCCGTGGATGTTGGCCCGCGGGAGGCGCCCCGAGCCGAATCGGGATACATGTAATTACCGTAATGCCCTTAGACATTTTTGGTGCACATCATAATGCCCCCCACTCCCAGGTTTACCGGGTGGGATACCCGGGAGTAGAAGTAACCCCACTTAGGTCTTGTCACTTAGCTTTAATTTGTGATAGGTAGTGGGTCATAAAGGCCCCTCACCCACATTTTGTATAAGTGTGGATGGATAGTTGGCCTTTAACCCACGATACTCATTCACATCCTCATACTTCTTCAAAATTCTTCTCTTAGGAAAGTCTTTCTCTAGGAGCTCTCACCTTTAGCCCACAATGGAGAAAAGTCAAAGTGACCAAGGTAAAGATAGTATTATTTGCATTTCCTTCCTTTTTTTTTTATATGGTGCCATGATAGTAGCTTAGGAGATAGCTTGCTTTTCTACCCCATAATTGATTTAACCTATGACCTCTCCGCCCTCAAGGAGCACTCTTATAAGGGTCGTTGGCTTTTATTCGGTGGTGTGGCAAGCATCGTTTGATGAATAGAGGAGGGGGCGCCGCGAGGCACTCGGTGCCGGCGATGTCGTGAGGCACTCGGTGCCTTCGGTGGTGCGACCACTGGTCGCGAGGGACTCGGTGCCCACAGTGGCATGAGGCACTCGGTACCTCGCGGCTGGTCGCGCTAGTGGCGAGGAACTATGTGCATCGCTGCGATCGCGAGGGACTCGGTGCCTCACAACTGGTCACGACTGGTCGTGGCTGGTCGCGAGGGACTCGGTGCCCACGGTGGCGAGAGGTACCTGCTGGTCGGGCTGGTCGCGACGCACATGGGTTTGTTTTCCCCCGGTTCAATTTACCCCGGGGGTATGCTCAAGGTCGTGACGTCGAAGTCGGATCGACCCTTGTTTTTTTTATTAAATCCCTTTGTGTATATGCGTGCTATCATTCTAGCTAACATCTATTTTGGACTTGTTGTTAATTGGACCCCCCATCTTTTGCATGTGTAGGGAGCTTTCTATCTCCCGATAGCGAGGGTCTCATTTTTTACTCTTGTAATTCAACCATCACTGAAGTCGAACTTTTAGCCCTCTTTGAGGACACCCAGATGGACTTTGAGTTGCTAGTGCCTGTACCGAGTTGGCTAATCTTAGGTCCTTTCGAGGGGCATGTGACCCTTTACATAGAGTATTTTCGTCCGGGGTTCACATTTCCCTACCATAAGCCTGTTGGGACAATCCTAGCTCATTATCACATTTGTATAAGCCAGTTAACCCCTACGTGCTTTACCTTCTTTGAAGGTTTTGTTTCTCATGTTCGCCAAATTAGGCTTCGACATAAATTTGAATGCCTTTCAGGCTCTATTCACGATTAAGATGTGTATTTTTTTTTCCGTCGACCATTAGGTTCTTGGAGGGTAAGCGGTGTGCTTTGTGCCCCACGGCCTCATGAGCGCTAGTGGGGTGTCTTGTACCTCTTGGCTTCATGAGCGCTAGTGGGGTGCTATGTACCCTTTGGCTTCAAGAGCGTTAGTGGGGCACTTAGACATTTTTATGCGCCTTTAGGAGGATCTTATGAGTGCCAAGGGTCCTAGCCTCTCAGGCGTTTTGCTAAGCTTGAGCATCACTTACTAGCATCTTTACTTAAAAGACACTAGCATTTTGTTAGCTAGTTACTCAGCAGTGTTTTGAAAGCACTAGCATTTTGCTAGCTTCGTTAAACCGACTAACTTGGGGGGTACTTTATATTGAGATTTACATCCTTTAGGTAGATGTATATCCACACATAGGGGTTAAATAGAGGTGTGCGTTAGGCCTCACATATGGAGTGGGGGTCGCCATCCGGAGAAAGCCGCTAGTTGTGAGGTGTTGCCCCGAGCCTTAATGTCTCTGGGATCTTTAATGGGGATGACCTGTGGCATTTTTATATGTCTTACATACGTATCCGTATACTTTATCCTACGGTCATTTTTCGCTTATACAACTATGAGCCAGTTGAACATTAGCAGCATTCTTACTTTTGACTTAGCATATTTGTGAGCTATTCATTGGCCCTTAGTAGGGTTTGAATATTCATTGACCCTTAGTAGGGTTTGAGTAGGTCTTTTGTTTTTCTAACCCCGTTGCTTCAAGAGCTTTGACGGGGTGTCAGCGGTGGCGTTAATTGTTAGTGTTGTGTGATGCCAATGGGTGCCCATGGTGGCATTACTGTGCTCATGACACATTTCATTTTTCCTACCCCCATGTTTAGATTTGGTGGGTGGATAATTTTGACGGGTGAACTTAGCACCTCATAAGGTTCCCTACCCCCCACTCCTTAGTGTATTTGCATGATTAACACCTTAGGGAGTAAGGATTGTACAGGGTAGATGTTATCTTTCGCTAGCGGAGGGATAACTTAGAGCTTGGTCTCACCCTTTATTTATGCCTTTTGAGTAAATGGCGTTTGATTTGTGACACTAGTGGCCACTCTTTATGTTTGCCTCTCGTGTTTTTATTCTTGGTGGGACTTTGGTTGTCACTTATTTTTAATTGTATAACCTTAGTCCAGAACCTTAGTGGGAGGGGGGATCTTTTCCGGAGCCTCAACCTCTCTTGGTATTACTGGATGGATTATCAGGTGGGCAATTCTCGTTCAAGTCTTTGTTAGCTAGGGGTTTTTTCATGGATATTGACTATCTCTTTTCGCTATTGGCATGATTTCATGAATGCTAGGGGTGAGTGCCCAAGCGAGATTTAATGACTGCTAGGGGTGAGTATCTATTGGGCATTTTCGCTTTAGTTGATCGCGCCTCTTGGGCCTTTTCGCTATAGTTGATCTTTGCTTGTTAGCACGTTTTTTATGCTAAAAAATGGTTGGCCTTAACATATTAGCTAGCCACTAGCTAGCTATCTGTTTATATCTCTTCATCTCCCCACCTCCTTGCCCGCTTACTCCTTAATATGTGAAACATGTTTTGGAGTAAGTTACAAAGGGGTGTTTCTATGACACCTGAGAGTTAGGTTTTTATCAGGTAAGCTTTCGAACACTGGGTGTTCTTTGCTTAACATATAGTGTGTCGATGATGGAGAGAGCACTAAGCCTTATTTGTTTTGGCCGACCCTTGTGAATTTGAGTCTTATAATCTTGCAATTTTTCACTAGGGTGACTATCGTCTTAAATTTAGGAGGCTTGGATAGCCACTAGTGTTCATTATTTGGAGCATGAAGCGAAATATCGCCCTAGACACACTGATAAAAGGTGAGTTATCGCCCTTATTTGTATGTAGTGAGTTTTCACTTTTGTTTGTATGAGGTGAGTTTTCACCTTAGATTGTATGAGGTGAGTTTTCACCTTAGATTGAATGAGGTGATTTCTCACCTTAGAGTGTATGAGGTGAGTTTTCACCTTTGATTATATGAGGTGAGTTTTCACCTTCGTTATATTGGTGTGATCTCGGTCCAAATTTCATTTTAGAGGGGGGGGGGTTGTTTCTAGAACCTCATACCCTCTCGGTAATGTTGGGGGGGATCACAAGGTGGGCTATTTTAAACCTTTGTTGTATTTGTTTGAGGTGAGTTATCACCTATGTTTTATTGGTATGATCTCGGTCCAGATTTCATGTCGGAGGAGGGGTTATTTTTAAAACCTCATACCCTTTCGATAATGCAGGAGGGATCATATGGTGGGCTAATCTCGGCCGAGCTCTCAAGGGTTTGGGGGACGTTTATTGCTCCACCTATGTTAGCCTCGAAAAGGGGGCTTTGAGTTTTATAAAGTAACTTCAGTCGAAAACAATGGTTCCAAGGAACATATATTTTTTTGTGGGGTGTTGCTTATTCACCCATCGTTAATGTCAAACTCTTTCGTATGATGTGAAACGCCTATTATTTAAACAAGCCTAGTATATATAGCTACATAAAAGTTGATGTGCCTGAAGGCACTTAGCAATCATATGACGAAAACTTAAATCATCAACACTTAATAAAAATGTGCGAAGGTGCACTTAGGCACCTCAGAACTTAAGTAAAGGTAGTCGGCGGTGGTGGGCGTCCCCACTTAATGCTTGACTTGTTGCCAGATCGAAATTGTTCAATAGTAATGTAGGAAAAAAAAATAGTTTTTGTTACTTGTTACCTGATAAGGCCTCATAAGGCTTGACATCTTATCAAGCTTGGGGGATGTTTCCAATGGGGGTCATCTTGCTAGTGGTATCCATTGCCGGCGCGCCCGTCACTTTGGAGTCTTGTCCATCAGCGGCGGTTGCTGTATCTTTGAAATAGGCGTTGTCTTCTTGGGGTGGTATGTCATAGCATATGTCTTTTTCATAAACATCTGACTTCTGGGATTTTGATCAAGTATGGACTGAGTTGATCTTGCCTCCCCAAGCAAGTTTTCTCTAGCTAGATTAAGTTTACCACTACTTGTTCCCCCCGTGTCACTATGATCCATGTCATGTTTCCTTTTAGGCTTCTTCAATGCGTTAGCATAGCACTCTCTAGTTATCTTCACGTCACCAACAGTTTCCTCCGTTCCTATGGGGGTTAGGAATTTCACCGTTATGTGATAGGTAGATACGCCGGCTTAGAATAAAATTAAGCTCGACCTCCTCAAAATTACATGACATGTGGAAAAGGCTTTGACCACTAAGGATTTCACCATCTTCATAGAGCGGGCTGGCGAACACCAAAAGATATGGGTAGAGACACCTCCCCCAATGCTTCCACTATCTCACCCGTGAATTAAGTGAGGTGGGTGTTGACTGCTTGAAGCAGCGTATTGTCCACCCTAGTTGGGTGAAAGCATTGTAGAAGAGGATGGCTGTTGAGCTCCCACTGTCGACCAGAACCTTTTTCACCCAGTAGTTGGAGATGGTCGCCGATATCACTAAGGCGTTAATCGCATGTGGGATGTTTTCCAAGTCTTGTATTCCAACCTCTATGGTTTGAGTCTTTGGTTCCACTTGATTTACTTCATTCAAGTGTGGTATCTTGAGTTCTTTTGGTAGATATTCTGCTAAAATTGCTTGGCAAAAAGGACTTCCCTTGGGGGGGAGCTACAACTAAGGATACTAGCTGCATATCCTCATATCTTCTACTATTGTCCAAGCTTTCATCATGGGGAGGGAGAGTATTTATCTACACTGGCCTTCTCACCTTGATAGTGTTTCTTCGGGGTCAAGGAAGCTTGACCTCTTTGCGGAGACCTGGGAGGCGTTGGCCTTGTATTTCTTTCCTGTGGTGTCCTCTCATGAGGTGAAACCAAACTTTCTACTTCCTTGACAGTGTCTCTTCGGGGTGAAGGCAGCTTGACCTCTTTGCGGATACCTGGGAGGCTTTGGCCTTCTATCTCTTTCCCGTGGTGTCCTCTCATGAGGTGAAACCAAACTTTCTACTTCCTGGAGGTGACTCTGTGGGGTCAACTCCTGGGAGGTGACTCTCTGGGGGCGACTCTCTAAATGAGTCTCCTGACCTCTGCGAGTTGACTGAGGGGGGTGAAATGAGTCCCCTTCTCTTGAGAGGGAGCGTTTCTTGAGTACTTCTCGTGTGGGAGTCGTGCCCCCAACAGCTGTCTGAACAGGTGGTGCATGGGAAGGATGTGTCTAGGCGTATTGCTGAATCGCCCTCGCAGCTACTCACACAAATGCATCTTCAATTGGAGCAAACAATGCCTCTTGAGTGATCTCGAACACCCTGGAAGTTGGGGGTGGAATCATCGCTGGTGTTACGAGCGACACATTTTGCTTGTTCGTCGGGGGTGCTACTTCAGGACCTTCGCCGTTAGTCGGACCATTGGGGGGATTTTCTTCTCCCACTTGAATATTGAGTCGATCTTTAGGCGTTGGGTTAGGAAGTTAATTGGCAGCAGCTGGCTCGTGTTAGCTGGTCATTCTATCTCCGGTAGTACGAGCTTGTGACCTAGTTTGCATACTCAGTAGCTGGAGCGCTGTTCTCACAGACGGCGCTAATCTGATGATGCTAAAAATCGTCAGACGTTGAATGTCACGTGTTGACCACGTGGGATGGTGGAATCGATCCAATGCACGACAAACTAGGTTGGGGTTGGTTAATGTATAGATTGCATTCGAATGTAGTGAGCTGCCTACGTACCCAAGGTATGTGGGATCAAGTCAGTTCGTAGTTCTTTGGTGGTTTTACTCTCAATAGCCAATGAATTTTTACTGGGGGAGTAGATAATGAGCCTTTCCCAACTCCTCTAAGGTATTTATTGGGAGCTGGTGGTAGGCTATGGGCCATGGGCCTAGTTCTATTACTAGCCCATCATGCTTAATGATTAACCTTTTTATTGGCTTTTAGACTAATGAGATAGCCTAATTATTCTTAGTGGGTTTTCAGCTCTTTTTGGGCTTGTCTAGTGTGTTACCCGTGGACGTTGGCCCGTGGGTGGCGCCCTGAGCCGAATCGGGGATACATGTAATTACCCTAATGTCCTTAGACATTTTTGGTGCACATCACATAGTAAATATTATTCACAAATTACATTATAATTAATTTTAACCTATGTCCTAACAGTGTTTAGTCCCTCATGTTTAATGTTGAATCAATTTAGTTCTTCATGTTTAGATCGTCACTTTAGCATTCCCAACGTTCGAATTTGGTTTCACTTAAATCATTTTGGACGTATTTACCCTTGAATTTGGTTTCTTATTAGTCTCTTGGTAAGCAAATGTGCTCACATTTAAGGGTAGAAAAAATGGCAAAAAGACTTGAATGAAATCAAATTCAAACATTATGGATGCTAAAGTCACAATTTAAGCATGAGAGATTAAAGTGATATTAACATTAAACATGAGGGACCGAAGATGACATTATCCCTTTGAAAACTAAACGTAACAGTATAATTTTGATTGATAATACATGCCATTTAATATTTTTACGAATAAAGTAGACAATTTGTGTTAGAGTAATCCCTCAAGTAGAAAAATTAACATTACTGTCTCAAATGTTCAAAATTTGTTTCATTAAGTTCTTTTTGGACATTTTTACCCTTAGATTGTTTCAGAAATGCATGTTCATACATAAGGGTAAAAATGTACAAAAAAAACTTAAGTGAAACCAAAAATTATATATTAGGAACGGTAATGTTAACTTTTTTCGCTTGAGAGATTGCTCTAACTCAAATGGTCTACTTCAGAGACTATGTCATTATCCCAATAAAATATGATCGTTTCTTAAAAATATCAATATCCTCTTTCTTATTTTAATAATAACTCTTAATTTACTGATTTTAATTAAATTGACAAAAGAATCAAGATGAATCTATTAATGTGAAACGGATATAGTTTATCCAACTCTAGTCAAAACATGTCTTAACCATGGTTAAATAAATGCTCACCTCTTTGTCTACTTGAAAGAGTTAAGACTGCCTTGCTTTTAGAGCAACTATTGACTTGCCTCAATTAAAGTAGAGATTAAATGAATTAATTTAAGACCATTTCACTCACTACAATACCTTGGTCCTTTCAAAATCTCACGAGAAATTGATTAAACTAAATGAACTACCATAATCAAGAAATATTAAAATTAATCCGACCCGTAAGCAACAGAATAAATATATTAGTATTTTATACGATCATTAAACAAACAGGACATATATCACATGTATAATTTATTACAGAAGATTAAAAGGGGAAAATTGCTCAGGGACCCCCTCACTTATTGTGTAATTATTAAAAACTCATCTAATTTTCGGAAATTACATAAAATCCTTCATGTTAAAGTATTTCTTACAATTACACCTCTTCTGTATTTTATTTTTTTATAATTTTGCCCCTATAAACTTTATAAATAGACCCTTTGAGGGGGTGTATTAGTAATTTTGAATAAATGAGGGGGGTTTTGGTAATTATGCAATAATTGAGGGGTCTTGTGCAATTTTTTCCTTCAATAAAAAATTGAGAAGCTTGCTTTAAGATCTTTGTTGTTATGCTGGTTTCTGAAGGTACATCAGAAGCTTCTTCAGATCCGAAGAAAAAGGTAAGAAAATATTATATTATTATATTATCCATTTTTAAAGAAGAAGTGAAAAAAAGTAGTAGTAAATTAATTTACTCATCAGGTGAATAAGGAAAAAAGAAAAACAAAAGGGACTTTGCTAAAAGACGCTTTCTGTGTACGTGTGAGGACTTTAGATACATATACATACACGTCTATATATATGTAGAGAGAGAAAGAGAGAGAGAGAGGGAGCTTTATATGTGTGAATGGAGTTGAGTGTAAATACAGGGGAAAAGAAAAAAAGTATTTGAAGTAAAAGAAAATCAACGGGCTTTCATCAGTTGTGTTTTCTGCTAAAACTCTTGCCTATCATCATCAATTTTTTGGCTTTTTTTACGATTCTTGATTTTTCTGGATAATTTATCTTTGATTTAGATTAGTTGTTTTTAGTGTGTAGAAATTTTGTAAAAGTTTAGTGATTTTTTGAAGAACAGAGATTTTGGGGGGTGGGTTTTCAATTTTTTGAGAAAAGATTTAATTTTTAGTGGTGTTGATTCCATATGTGAAATTAAGTCCAAATATGAAATATTGAAGGGGCCGATTGATAAATAAATAATAAAAAAAAGAGATGTTCTTGGATTGAGAATTTCATTTTGTGAAGATTAGGATTTTGATTTTCAAAGGAGGGCCATATATATTAATATTAATATTAATATTAATATTAATATGTTGAGGTGTTATTGAGAAATTATATGTATTTTCTGCAGATGGGATTCTTTGCTTGCTGCATATAAGGAGGTAACAGATTGAATATTTAATTTCCTCAATTTATTGTTATTGATATTTATTTTCCTCTTGATTCTGCCTCTGCATGAATTTCATTCTTGTTTCTGAGAAATATATATTTACTTTGTTACAGCAAATTTCTATGATGTCTGAAAAACAAGGCTTGTAAAGAGAGGACCTTTTTGTGAACTGATTTTGATTGCTGAGAAGTAACAAATTTTGATTGCAATGATTACTTTTATGGAATCTAAAGAAAAAATGAAAGAAACAGAGAAATGTTTAGATTCTCAGTTATGGCATGCCTGTGCCGGTAGCATGGTGCAAATGCCTTCGATAAATTCGAAGGTGTTTTACTTCCCTCAAGGTCATTCGGAGCACGCCTCGGGGAGTATCGATTTTAGGAATTGCCCTAGGATTCCATCTTATGTACCTTGTAGAGTATCTTCGGTTAAGTTCATGGCGGATCCTGAGACGGACGAGGTTTTCGCGAAAATTCGATTATTACCCATTAGAGAAAATAATAGTAATGCTGGTTTTAATGATAATGGGGAGGTTGAGGTTAATGGTTCTGAAAATCAAGAAAAGCCCGCATCATTTGCAAAGACGTTAACGCAATCCGATGCGAATAACGGTGGGGGGTTTTCGGTACCTAGGTATTGTGCAGAGACAATTTTTCCTCGTTTAGACTACTCTGCTGATCCTCCCGTTCAGACAATTCTCGTTAAGGATGTCCACGGAGAGACATGGAAATTCAGACATATATATAGAGGGACGCCGAGGCGGCATCTCCTTACAACAGGATGGAGTACTTTTGTGAACCACAAGAAGCTCGTGGCGGGCGATTCAATTGTGTTTCTCAGGGCAGAAAACGGCGATCTCTGTGTTGGAATCAGAAGGGCAAAAAGGGGAATTGGAGGTGGGCCTGAGATGCCAACGGGGTGGAATCCAACGGGTGGCATGTCATATGGAGGGTTTTCGGCATTTTTGAGGGAAGACGAGGGTAGGAAGGGAAGTGGAAATAACAACGGGAGTTCGATGAGTCGGGGACGAGTTAAGGGTGAAGATGTAATTGAAGCTGCAACTCTTGCTGCTAGTGGACAACCTTTTGATGTGGTTTACTATCCACGGGCTAGCACTCCTGAGTTTTGTGTGAAGGCCTCTCTTGTAAAGGCAGCACTGCAAATACGGTGGTGCTCGGGGATGAGGTTCAAAATGGCGTTTGAAACAGAGGATTCTTCACGTATAAGTTGGTTCATGGGAACCATATCGTCGGTTCAGGTTGCTGATCCTATTCGATGGCCCGATTCGCCGTGGAGGCTTCTCCAGGTCAAATTGGTTTTATTTTTTCAGCAATAAATCTTATTTTAGTTCATTCTGATGTTGCTTCTGTCGATAAATTTTGCGAATTCTGAATTGATGAGTGATTAGTTGTTAATAACTCTATTCTGTAGAGTGGTTAATATATTCTTCCTTCAACATTTTACTTGCTGAAAGATTATAATGACAGTCTTCCAAGCAGATTATCAATTTAGCAAATTGATCGTGTCCGAAAAAAGTTTACTAAAGTTTCAATCTTAATATTGCAGGTTTCTTGGGACGAGCCCGATTTGCTACAAAACGTGAAACGTGTGAGCCCATGGCTGGTGGAATTAGTATCAAACATGCACTCAATACACCTCTCTCCTTTCTCACCACCACGGAAAAAAATGAGATTACCAAATCATCCAGAATTGCCTCTCGACGCCCAAATCCCTCTTTTACCGTCCTTTTCAAACAACCCGTTTGGTTGTCTTCCCGACAACACACCTGCAGGCATGCAGGGAGCCAGGCATGCGCAATACGGTTTATCATTATCAGACCTCCACTATAATAAACTCCACCCGGGTTTGTTTCCCGTTGGTTTTTTACCTAATATACCCACTGGAGCCTCCAATCACTTCATTCCCAAGCCTGGCAGTAATGACAACGTTTCTTGTCTGCTAACCATGGGAAATTCAAATGCGAATTCGACTCAAGAATCCAAAAAAATATCTGAAAACAGAAAAGCTGCCCCGTTTGTGCTTTTTGGTCAGCAAATACTTACGGAGAAGCAGATTTCTCTTAGTTGCAATAGTTCTTCGGATAAAATAGGAAATACTTCTGACGGATCTGCGTCTGGTTCCGGATCCGGATCAGGGTCGGCCCTTAATAAGAGCGATGGATTTGATAGCTTGGAGACTGGTCACTGCAAAGTTTTCATGGAATCCGAGGACGTGGGGCGGACTCTTGATCTTTCTTTGCTCGGTTCTTATGAAGACCTGCACAAAAAGTTGGCAGATATGTTCGGCTTTGAAACTTCAGAAATGGTGAAAAATGTTATGTACAGGGACGCCACAGGTGCAGTCAGGCAGCTTGGCGACGAGCCATTTAGGTGAGAAAATTTTTTCTCAGTTTTTTATTTATTTTGTATGCATGATATATGTCGTTTAACATATTACAAAAACAAAATTGCAGTGATTTTATGAAAACGGCGAGAAGGTTGACGATTGTAGCTGATTCGAGCAGCGAGAATGTAGGAGTGTAGATGTTCTGACCAAATAAATTGGATCTGTGTGTTATAACTTATAACTATAGAGGTGATCAGTGAGTACAAGCTTAAAGCTTTAGCTCCCAACTCTTTTTCTTCTTCTTCTTCTTTTTTTGAGAAGAAGTGTTTTGGTCCATAAGGAATGATGAATACAGATTTTGTTGCTTAATTTGTGTGGAAATGTGATGTCTATGGTGGGGAGATTTCTTTCTAGTTTTTTTTAGTTTTGTGGAGGTAATTCATGTAAAGAACAAGTTAAACTTGGTTTGATTTAAGTATTCAATCAGAGTTTATGAGAAGGCAATTTCTGTGTATTTATTTTTCTATTGTATTAGTATATGAATTATGAAGAGGATAAAATTATGTTACTTATTGATAGTTGGATGAGTTTTCCTTTTTATAGTGAAAAGCTGGAAATAAATGGATCCCTTTTTCGGAATGATTTAATGGTGAGTTCTCTAATTGTCAATTTGAAAGTCACAAGTTCGACAGTGATGATCCACTTTTGATGATTGATTATTTGATTTCGTGGGACTTGGGGCTTATTTTCATGTCATACTTTGGAGGTTTCGGGACCTCAGATCACGGGTGATCTCCATCACACATGTAAATATACATACATGTGGGTGCCATATATACATATGTATGAGGGAGTGGTGGTGAGCATCACGAGACTTGAGGTCCCGGGATTTCTTAAGAATGATCTCTTATTTTCTTATGTGCTGGTGGGTCAACGTTGTGCAAGTTTAGATTATATGTTCCAGCTAGCTCTAGTGAAATGATCAAATCTCGTCGGTTAGGTTTCTTTTTTTCGGGATGATCAATACGGGTTTCACTTGATCTAATTTTTTCTTTAAAGAACAAGGAAAAATGAACCCTTTCTCTCAAATTTTGATATTTTATTTTCAAATCTGAAGGGTTGCTGTAGTGGCTTGTTTACCAGTGACAAATGGTCAGTGGCAGGTTCAATACCGCCAAACGAGATTAGTCCCATACCCAATATGGTGTGGGGAAACTTGTGGGAAACCAAAAAAAATTAAAAATTCATCAACAACTGTAGATGTATAATTTTCTCAACTGGTATATTTGGCAGCATCAGAACAGACATATTTGTATGCATAGAATCTGATCTGGTGAATTTTTTGCGTGCACGATTCTGCTATAGACAAAAAAAATAGATTAAAAGATCCACCTAAAACTATTTCTAAAAATAAAAAAATCAGTGCGATTGGACTAAATTGGCAAATGAGACGAGGGAAAATGATTCCTAGAAGTAAAATAATGTGTCAAAATCTGAACAAACAACAAGATTTAAGTTTAATTATCCAAGAAGAAAAATAAGATTCAAGTTAGGAACACACGTCACATGGTTAGACCAAACCTACCTTTAACTTAAAACATTGACATTAATTTTCCTTTTTAAGTGCCGCAAGTCTTGGTAACTATAAAATTAATAATAATTTAAGGTTCTTTTCTTTTTTATCATTTATAATAAGGAGAATTGAGCTTTTCTTTTGATTTCTTGGATTTGTTAGGTAAGACATTTGTCCCTTTAGTTTGTTCCTTGGCAAATATAGTCCCTTACATTTCCACTGTTAAACAATGATATTACTACTTAATGAAATCATTACGGTATTAATTCTTTTAATTTTACCCTTTCAAGTGTAATATACTTATATCCGTGTGTTGGTGTTGCAAATTCACTATCTAAAATCAAATAAGTACATCTTTTTTCTCAACTATTGAAAATGGTAACCGTACATAAAGTCCACAAGCAAGGACAGAACCACGATTTTGATTTTGGAGGGGTGAATACAGACTAAGAGGGAGAAAACTTGAATTTTCTAGGTTTTTTTATTTGGGGGGGGGGGGGGGGGGAGCAAAATTTTAAAAACTAAAAACTATTATCCAAAAGTTGAGGGGGCGACTGCCACCCCCAACCGCCTTCTTGGCTCCATCACTGACCACAAGTGCAAATTCTTGAGATATGAAGATTCTTTTCACAATTGGAAACAAGTTAACAACATACAACCACCATCACGGTAATCTAGTCGTAAATTCTCTAGTTGTCTACGAAATTTATTGAGGACATAAGGCTAGCCATTTTATGTAAATGTATTATAGGCTGACAAAGTGATGTAATTATAATGTTTAATTTAATTTGAGCTAGGATTTGTTTCTAGTGTATCACTACAGTTGTGGTGATCAAGTTAAACTTTTTTATCTTTGTTGAGTGACTCAGTTGCATAAATCATTTCATCATAATATCATAAATGATTGAATAATAAATAATTATGTACAATTAACTAACAAACAACTACGAATAAAGTAAAGGAACATTCACTAATGACATTAGTAAGACTAAAACCCAAGGCCCTAATATTCAGGAGTCTCAACTTTACCATTGAGCTATACCTCATGGACACTAAGTCATCGTATGTGTCCCAACAAAATTTTGCTGAAAGGACATGTGACGGTTATGTTCATTTTGATGGGTTAATCAAAACGAGTTTCTTTGAGTCTTACCATATAGCCAGCTTTTGAAACACTAAAAATTGTGTTTAGATTTTTAACCGTAATTTTTGGTGTGTTTGGCCCTCTTTCTTATAATCTCATTTGGATATTTTTGCGTTACAAAATCATGTTTCAGAGAAGCTAGAAATTCTAATTTTTGTCATAATCAATTCTACAAGAATCAATTATCCCATAATCAATCATGCAAAAGTTGGGCCAAAATTACCCTAATTGCAATAATAGGGATGAGGACAAAAGAAAGACTACAAATGTTCCTACAACACAGAAAGACGCAGCAAAGAGCAAGAAAGCAAACAATTCAATTCTTTAACTAATAATAATCTCCATTCTCTGCTAAGTAATTTTATCCTCTTGGATTAATAAGTAGAGGGAAAATTATACAAAATTACACACAAACCCCTTATTTATTATGTAATTAACAAAAATCTCCATTATTCTTTGGAGATCAACACATTTTTAATGTGTCTATTTTCCAAGGTTTACGATAAATTATAAGAATTTTTAAATACACAGAGACATAAATCGTGATTATAGAAATATTTTAACATGAAAATAACTTTTATGTAATTTTTTAAAAAATGAGAATTATCTTTCCTGCAGGTAAATTTGGTTTGAATATATATAAAAGACGTACCGCTCGTGTGAGTTGAGGGGGACCCATAGCGCTGGGTCCCAATAATATGTTCACGTGTGGCAGCGTCAGCAATAGTGATATTTCCACGCGTTGCGGCGTGTTGAAGACCGCGCTGTTTGTTCTTAGTTCTTAATATTTAATTATCCTTAATAATTTGTTGACTAAATGAGCGCTCACACACTTACATACGCACGGAACAATTTTTTTATGCAAACGAGAAATGAGAACTCGATTGGACAACGTCTATTTTTTATTTTTCATAATTCATAAATAAAATAAAATAAATTATTTTTTAGGAAGTAAAGATTTGATGGAGGAAATGAGTTTTTTTTATTGAAAAAAGTGAAATGATAAGCGTGATATAATATGTTTTTTTTGGTAAGAAAAAATATTTTTTTTTTGTGAGAAATTGATATGGATGAGTTTTGTTTTTATAAGAAAATTAGACATATTTAAGTTAAATTCATCGATTGAACCATCCAAAAACATTCAAAGTAGATTTTATTTCGTAACTTACATTATTTCAAATAAAGATATGAGATTATTTTGATGATTATATTAAGATATTGGCGAATAAAGTACTTTTAGTTATTGAGCGAATTGTTTAATCATAAATAGTAAAAAAAATTATTTTTTGAGAAAGAATTGAGAGAAATGACAGCTAAATCTATTTTTCAAGATGAATATAGAATTTCTTTCATTTGTTTTAGTAGCTTATAAGGGAGGTAGTACTCCTCATTTTTTGCTCTCTAGTGATCTTGATAGGAAGCTAGCCCTCCTTGTTTATTGCTTTGTTTTGATGGAATAAAGAAGGGATCCTAAAACACCCTCCAAAAAAATAAAAATAAAAAAAAATTTATTTTTGAAAGAAATTTGAGATTTTCTTTAGGGAAATTGAGTGTAGCATTTTTTTGGGATATTTTCAGGAGATGCCAAATAAATGTATTTTTGATGAAAAATCTCTGGAAATCAAGAAATGGGAAACAGCGTGCCATCCAATTGAGGTTTGGGTCATTATATCTCACTCTATTTTTGTATTACCATTATTTCATTATTTTGTTTAAAAGTTTGGAGGAACGCTAAATGTAGTCATCCCTTTGAATTTAGGGGTGCCTACGAGCCAAGCCTAGCCAAATTTTTGGGCTCGAGCTTGACAAGCTTGAGAAAAATGACCTCGAGCTCGAGCACAGAAAAAAATAAAAAATTAATTTTCTTTAATTAATATATATTATTATTAATTTTGTGTCAATTAATACATATATAATATTATAAGATATTATATTATACGTATGTATATAGTAAAAATAAATAAAATATTATATTATATACATATTTAAAAAAAAAATATATTTTTTATTCAGACTTGCGAGCCTTCGAAGAGGTATAGTTGGGCTCGAGATCGGCTCAATGAAAAAGCTAGGCTCGAGCTCGAGTCGAGTTTTAATCAAGCCAATTTGTGAGCTCGGCTGGTTGCACACCCCTATTTGAATATGTCTTTGTGAGTTTCTGCACATTCATAGATATTGTTATTAAGTCGTAATTCCTATTTGAAAGAAATTTTCATCACCATTAGAATTTCATAAAAAAGTCATACTGAAATCTCTCACCAACGAGTGTTTAGGAACATCTATGTGATGTTCACTGACAATGCCTTTCGATTTCATCTTAGGCCCCGACCAACCCTCAATAGACGAACATTGCAGTTTATGGGTCTCATCACTATTTGCGCTACTCAAGATGATATTCTCGTTTCCACTATTACTCGTGCGGAGGCTTCTCTAAAGAGGGACGGGCGTATACATACCAAGTTGTTTTATGTCCCACGGCTCCAAAATATGACTTATCGACTTAACTCCGTTCACACAGGTGATTCGTTCATAAACTACAATTGCGAACAAAATCGAACCCATAACCTATGCATTGAAACTTATGGACCAAAAGAACCAGTAGATGTTCCACTTAGAATATTTTCCATAAACTATAAAAAGTGCCTATGACTTTGTTTCTTATAACTATCATATGCTAAATTACCAAATTATATTTTGTCGGCATACCTGCAATTAGAGACAGAGCTAGGGGCTAGTGGAGCCACCCATCCCTCTCAACTTTGAGAATTTTTTTTTTACCCTTAAAAGCTTATGATATTTGAAATTTTGCCCCCGGTCCCTCTTTGTATTCGCTCCCCAAATCCAAATCCTAACTCCGTCCCTGACTACAACAGAGACGAGTGTTTTTTAAATTTTCAAGTTGTAAGTCTTATATATCTACTTTTTTTTTTTTTTTAGAACACGTCTTATATATCTACTTAAGTTAACTACTTGGGCAATGAGCAACGATCGCGTATTGTTTTACATATAAACTGGTACAAGTTATTCGTATTATCACAACAATAAAAAATTTAACCAGAATATTATGTACCTATATATATATACTCCTCTAAATCTCAAACCTAGCTACAACAGTACTTTATCCTATTTGGCAGTCCACTGACAGAGAAACACAACCCCGGAATTCCAGAACAAGATCATGAATTGGATCACGTGAAACTGCCAACAACAACGTTGGATCAACGCCTTCCGTTTAACTTATTTTTAGTTTTGTACCACCATTTTATTTTTTCGATAAATTGTACTATATATGAATGAATAATTTTTCATGTACAGTTCCAATTGTCTTCTTTTGTAAACTTAAGTTTGGAGTATAATTTTTCAGCCATCAAAAACCGAATGTTGTCTACTATGTGAGTGTTCATTTAAAGTTTTGGATCGGAGTATAATTGTCAAAATTATAATGTGGCCGAAAAATTATCAAAAAAAATCAAATAAAGATGCATCTAATAATCACAATTCACCAGAGTCAAAGTGCTTATTTAATTTTGAATTTTCAGCGTTTAGTTTTTAGTATTTTCCGTAATCTATTTTTATTTTGACTAATGCACCAAATTTATTTTTGGTCGTGGGGCATAATTATTTAACCCATGAATCTAATTATAATTAGTAGCCATGGCCATGGGCGCACATAGGAAGAGAAAAAGACATCAAGGGGACAAAACTATTTCCAATGTGTTTGTTTTATATAGATTAAGACAATTTTTTCTTCTTTGTTTTCAGCACCTATATCCCACAATATATGCCATGGTTTCTACCAAAGTCATAAAATAAAAGAGTACATAAATGCCAAACCCTAATTTTCATGTAAAATAAAATCTATAGAGTATTTTCGACATGCAAATTAATTATATTCGACTTCTCCAAAAATGTACATGTGTAGGTAGGGTACAATAAGTTATAGAGGGTTTGCTCTTTGATGGGATTATCTTAGCTTCCAAATTACGTAAAAGAAGTGTCGGTTTGTTTAGTGTGACGCCGATGGTTTAAGACAGCCAAAAAGCTGTTTTTTTATTTTTTTGGGCAATTGGGAGATCCAAGGTCCCCAACTGCAACTCCCATGCTAGAGGGTTGGGGGTGGGGTGGGGTGGGGGTGTTCAAGTAAGTCGTTGAAATTGAGTGAGCAATGTGTTGGTTGGTTCATGTTAAAATTAGGTATAATGGGATTGGTCCAAGTTTTTGTTGGAAAATTTCGTTTGAAATTAATTGACACGGAAATAAATCGTTCTTGTAAAAACGTTGGTCACGTTTTTACGATATTTTAAATTTGACTTTTGGATTTTCAAAACTGTAACAGCTAAAATGTTTCAGCGATTACGATTTTATCTTAATGTCAGAATTTATTACTTATTTATTTCTGGTTTGTTTTCATTGTCTATAAAATGACAGCTCCTGCAGAATGAAAAACACACACAAAAAATAGAAAACCATTTTCTGCATTTCATCATCATTTTTTAGAGTTCTAGCAATCGATTGGTTCGATGGTCTCGGGATTTGAAGTGGTTCTATTCTGAGAAAAATCATTGTATCTTGGGACACAATTGCTCCAAGCCGTACCACCAATAGCTGGGCTACAGTGAGACAATATTGTATTAGGGACAGAGTTCATTCTCGTCTTGATTCCAAATTGCATATCCATTTTATCACAGTCAATTTTTACCAACAGTTTCATCGTTAGATCATAGATTGGTATAATTGTTGGGAAAATTGGTGTGAAATCAGGCAGTGTTTATGAAGAATCGGACAATGTTTATGAAGATGCAAAATGATATGTCGAGGCACGGGTTTAGACTCGCTTTCCTAAAGACGATATTGCTCCGCACACGGTGCTTATAGAATATGGTAATCGCCTCCCAAGACACAATGACTTTTTTCTCGTGATAGTAGCACTACAAAACCCAATAATCGACGAACATAATTCTGTTTTGAACTCTCTTTTGGATGAAAAATTCTAAGACACGAGAAATATGAATGGTTTGAAAATTCATATTAAATTTGAAATGAGGAGGCTTATTTATATAGTTGAATGTGTCAAATCGTCATTAGACACATCCATTGGAGCGAACAGGTATATCCGTACAGTCACGGCCGCTGACTGTACAGATGCAAATCTCGATTAAATTCTCATTTATCCTAAAATGGATTTGAGTAATTAAATTCAAATCAATTTTTCCAACAATAATAGGGTCAGTCCAATTTATACAATTTGATCTTAGGTGGATGGGTGATCTTCATGACTCATTACCTATTGTGTCAGTGTTGAAAAATAGATCTGCAATTTATTGCACTCGATTCATTATTGAATTATCTATGTTAATTTGTTCTTACCTTCAATACTCTCTAATATATGTTATTTCAAATCTAAATTATTTAACTGAATTTATTTTGTAATGTGTTAATTTTAGATTGATATTTTCTCTTAAATCATCAATATTGTTTTCAATATGTTGGCCTCTTATCTTATTTATATGACATTGGACCTTCGAATGAAAATATCAGGATTTGGTATTAATTATGATATATGTATCGCAAAACATCATTATATTTAGACCTTGGAAGAACCCCAAACTAGAGAATAGAAGGATTTAGGTCCCAACGCATTAGAATTCTTAAATACATCGAATGCAACACCTCATCCCATCTAACATTATTAAATCATAAAAATATTTGAAAAACTTACCCGACATATCGAATACATTTAGAACTATACGAAAGAAGTCCAAATTTGTGAATGGTTGATTCAAGTCTAAACACAATGAAATTCTTAAATAAATCGAATGCAACACTTTGGTCAATCCAAAATCAGTGTTCTGAAAATCGGACCGGACAGCGAACCGGAAAAGTGATCAGGTCACGGGTCACCGGTTCAACCGTCGGGTCAACCGGGGTCGAACCGGTGACATCATAATTATGTAATAAATAATAATTAATATACTATTAAATATATAAAAAATGAAAATATGAAAAAAAATATGTATTTCCTATATTTTGGGGGGCCAATTGCAGATTTTTAGATTTTAAAGGGGTCAATTTTAGATTTTTAAAATTTAAAAAGTTGAATTTCATATATTTTCAAAATCGCCCGGTTTGACCAATTCTAACTGGTTTTAACGGTTTGATGGCCGGTTCCAATTTTAACTGGTCGAACCGATCGGCCCGATCTGATTTTCATAACATTGTCCAAAATCCCCTTATAAATACAATGATTATAAATGGATATTGATGTGATGTGATGCGTTAGTATTCGTAGGGAAGATTTCAGACCCTAACTCATCTAGTTAATTTAAAAGTTTCCCAAGGTGTCTTCGAGCTCGAAGACTCAAGATTAATCCCTCAAAATACTATCGGATATAATTGTAGGGGCCTCTTCCGATGAAGTTTTTTACATCCACAAGAATTTGAACACAAAACATCTTGCTTAAGCGATCAGAACCCCTTCCACTCAGACGAACTTCTTTTGGTCTCATCTAGTTAATGACATAGCAAATGTGATTATAACTTTTTTAGCGCAAAATACACTTAAGCCCCTCCCCCAAACTATTCCCTTTGTACTAAATACCCCCTAAACAGTAGAAAAAATGCACTTACCTCCTTCAATTGCATGGAATTGACCCTACTACGCACCCTTGACTATTTTTACTTTCATTGTTCGTTTTCTCCAACATTTTTTCTTTTTTACAGTGTTTTTCTTACATCGATTAGTTGAAATTTATCTGAAGCATTATAATTAATTATTTAAAATAATAATTTGCAATATTTTTTAGCACAAACGTTAAATAACTTGGTGAGAACACATTATATAAATATTTTAAAAAATTCAATTAATGCATTGTGACAAAATGAGAATAATTCAAATAGAATTTTAATATATTTTATGTATATTTTGATTATATATATGTATATATGTGTGCGTGTCTGTGTGTATTTTAAATATGGGGGTGTAAGGATATGTATATTCTCGATTAATTTATATACAATTATGTATGTGTATATATATGTATTGTTAAAATATAATATGTGATGTGCACCAAAATATACCTAAGGGCACTATAGTAATTACATATGTCCTCAAGCCTGGTCGGGTCGCCACCCACGAATGAGCATCCATGGATAACCCGCCGTACGAGCCAAAAAAGGGTGGAAGACTCACCAAAGATAATTGGGTTAGATTGTTAGCCTAATGCACAATAATATCAGTGATCATTAAGCCTGATGGACTATTAATTAAACTAGGCCCATGACCCATAACCCACTACTAACTCCTTATAAATACCTTGGAGGAGCTGGGTGAGGGTCATTATCTACTCCCCCAGTCAAAATTCACTGGCTATTGAGAGTAATCCCACAAAAGAACTACGAACTGACTTAATCTCACACTGCTTGGGTATGTAGGCAGCTCGAAGCAACCAAGTGCAGTCTATAACTTAATATATATTTAATCTAGTTTGTCGTGAGTTAGATCGGTTCTCTTACTCCACGTGGTCAATCACGTGACATCCACTGTCTGACGATTTTTACCATCATCAATATGTTAACATTAAGTTTAAGATGTATATATTCAAGTAAATTAGGGTATTAAAAATATACATAAATGTAAGAAGAAAATATACATAAAAGATATTTGTTATCATTATTTAATTTCGTAACGATACATTAGCATAATTTCATCATACATTTATATAATGTGATTTCACCAAATTAATTTATTATTATTGTTAAAAATTTTGCAATATTTTAAATAATGCATAGTGTAAATTTTAACTAATCTACGTAAGAAAATAAAATTTTTGAAAAAGAAAAAATAGGTGGAGAAAATGAAAAATGAAAGAAAAAATAATGATTAAGGGTAATAGAGGCAATTACATGCAAATGAGGTGGTAAGTGTATTTTTCTATAATTTAGGGGGTATTTGGTATAAAGAGTATAACTTAGGGGGGCAAAGCGTATTTTGCCCTGATTTGTAACACGTAGGTCCTCTTATATTATAACTCAATTACATAATAATTATAAATTACTTGCACTTGAATTCGACCGAACAAAATACGAGCTAAAATTTCCCGTAGTGTGGCCCTTGACATGCCCAATCAAAGTACCTAAATTTGAAAAAGAAAATAAACCTGGTAAATGGCCCACAGAGGAGTGGGCTCACTGTGAATTTGTGGATAATTTCATATGGGCCCATGTTTTGGTCCAAAACTGACAGAGATTGCGTGATGGAGACAGATCAGATGTACGTGATAGGGCCCAATGGCTGATGTGGACTTAGCACGACCAACATCCAAACAAAATAGTAGTACCACCACTTAATTATGATATTGACTTGTCCATATATTCCCACTGAATTTACAGTTGACGTTTGTGTATTTTACTTTTGAAATTACCTTGACTAACAACAAAAAAGATCAACACTCCGTTTGGTTCAAGGAAAGAGATGGAGAAACGAAAAGAAAACAAAACGTAAGGAAATCATTTTCCTTTTCCCATCTTTTTCCTCACCAAATGGTGAGAAAAATGTATTGTTTTTTAATTAGTATTAGATTTTCTTTCCTATTTTATTTTTTCATTTTCTCTAATAACCAAACAATGGAAAATAATTTTTCTTATGTTTTTTTCTTTGTTCCCTATCAATTTTCTTGAACCGGATAAAGGAAAGGAAAACAATAAACATATTACAGATGTATGTGTCATGTCAAGTATCTTAGTACTAAAGATGCATTAACATTTGTAGAGGAGCATTTCAATTTCTTTCTTTCTCTTTTTATGAACAAAAGTTTGGGTAGGGCCGACTCTAATTACCTATCATAGGAGTATTCTGATGAAATTAAAACGTGTTTGATACAATTTATGATATATGGATACTCCTAGAAATGACCCCATGCTAGCATATGGATGCACCCTGATATAGTGCCGGTAACAATTTTGAAGTGTCCAAAAATAAAAAGAAATGAGAAAATTCTGGATAATGTATCCGATACAAAATTTGAAGTATCCGACACGTCTCGAATACCTGACAATATTTTTTTTAATATAATACAATACCTTTTGGGCTAAAATAGGAAAAAAGATAATGTTTTCAATCCTACGTTAACCATTGAAGCTCAAATAAATTTAAATAATTAGACAAAAATTTATTTATATCAATGAATCTATTGAATCAATTTTTTTTTAAATATTATATATGCATATTCTCAATGTATCGTATTTTAAAATTTTGAAAATTATCATATTTTGTATCCGTATCGTATCGTGACTGTATCTTCGTATCTATATACGTGTATTATAGAATGCAATCAACTCACAGCTAAACCGCTAAATGTGAAGAATATGGCGCGTATTATGAAAATATAAAATGGATTACTGAGCTTCATACATGATATGATTGTTAAATTGTTGTGTATTATTTATTTATAGAATGCATATCCAAATGCCAAAATATTTACAAGATTGCCCAATCAAGAATTGATTGAGGAAGATGGTGGGGGCGTGGGGCTTATGTTAGTGACAAATTGAGACTTTATTCATGTGATTGCACCATTATTAGAAATACTTTGTGTAGCTACTACACTTATGTACGGTTGTGGTCATACTGTTTCGAATATTATGTTAACTAATATAATTAAATTGTTCGAAATTCAAGTGTTTCAAAACAAATACGGATAATATAACATTCAAAAAATTATAGCTTATATGGAGGAAAAATGGATGAAATACTGCGCTAAAATTCCTACTATATCTGATATGCAAAACTGAAGTTTTTCTTGATTGAAAGATACCAATATTAAGTTTGATTGTGAACTAAATATAGATAATGACTCTTATAAAATATATATATATATATATATATTTATATATATAAATAATGAGAAAAGAGAAGTAAATAAGTTGATAACGTGGTAGGGTTGTGTTCCTTTTGTTTAGTTTATCCGTCTCTCTCTTTTAGATTCAATGAAAAGGAATGAATAACAAGAAATAGTTCAATAATTGAATTAAATTATTAACTTGATACATCACACTCGATTGATGACGAGTGACGACTAATTTGATAGTTTAGACTTGTGAAAAATTTAGAATCACTTTTTTTTTTCTATTATTACCCCTGATGTAATAACATGTCAAATATCCACCTTAGCTTTGGAAACACTTATAGTGCTGGAGAAAGGGTTGCCATCCTTAAAAGAACCCGATTAACCCCAAAATCCATAGAATTTTGCATATTGTTCAACGCTTAACTAGATCAAAAACGTAGAAACAATTTAATGCTAAGTTGGGGGAACAAATGCAAACCAAGAATGATGATCATGAATATGATGATGATGCAGAGATTCCATGCTACCCACTTGGGTACGTGCTCAAATAAGTTTTAAAACGCTGAATTTGCACGTGATTATGTCATAAAATAAAATGATCACCTCATCATGTATGATCTAGTGGTTTAAAACGCACTTAGACACATAACTAAGTGGTAGCATCTAATTAATTGATGATGATGATGATAGGTTATAAAAAAAAACAATGAATATGATGATGACACGAGATTCAACACATCAACAATTGGAGGAGACGACACTCTTGAAATGTCGCACTATTTCACAATATAGGGCTAATAATCTACATCGATCCCCAACAATTAACTAAAAGCCAAACACTCCCCGATGATTAGTCTAATTATACGATACTAATACGATATTAATTTTCCGTTCCAAATATGCTTTCTCCTGCATCTCATATTTATTTCATAATACAACTAACTTAGGAACTTAAGATAACAAATGTAGAAAATTTAAATTCTGAATAATAAATAAGATAAAAGTGATACTTAAAGTTTGGATAAATATGCTAGACCGAGACCAATGGTCCTAGTGTATTGTGTGCGGTCTCCACAAATATTTGTGTGAGAGAGATAAATACAGATTTCACACTCAAAGTTTTGGTCTCGCTCTGACATAGAATTACCCCTTAAGGGTAAAAAATTTAGACTTCAATTCAAATGTACCACTCAAGTCACCCAAAATACTTTTAATAAAAATGACTCGATCCACCAAGTCCGGACCTGGACCCAGCCCGCTAAAACCGACCCAAGTCCAGACCGGTCCATTTAAATATTGGGATGGACCTTGCTGTCTCATTTTACAGCCGAGACTGGGCCGGGCTTCCCAGCCCAGTTGACACTTACCTTTCGTCCTGAAAGCTGCCTGTTTAAATAAGCTTCCCCGCCTCCGCCTGAGCCCCCAACACACACACACAGATGATGGAACATTAGGCAACCTTATGGCCTTCAGGTTTATTAACATTTTCAGAGTAAAAACATTTTCGACCCCAACCTATATTGATATCTATTAAGTTTTACCCAAGTACGGTGACAAGTAAGTCCGGGTGAATAATTTGGACTCGTCATAATTTATAAAGGTTGGCACTCATATTCAAAAGTTAATAGTTTGTGTACTAAAGTACTCCGGGAGCACGGTATAAGTTTGGGTAGAAAATGCTTTTTACCCCCAATTTCAGCACCTCATCATTCTCATACTTGGACAATAATGCAATTAAAAAGACATAGAAATAGGGTAATTTCGTCTATGTAGCTAATAATTGGCCCTATAAGTTTCAATGTAATTTTCAATTACAGTTGGTTAGGTATTTGTAATTTCAATTATATGAGGGCAAGTTTGTGTAATTACATAGTAACGGGTGTTGGTTTAATTTTCCTTAAAAGTAAACCGGTAGCCACAGTATCTGCAACTTTAGAGATGTTCTTATTAGCTGTGGCTTTCGACATAGTACTTGAAGTAAGATTACTTGTCCGTATGATAGTATGCTGCGGTCGATTTGGTACAATCTCCAACAAAGTGGGAAGTGTTTGCTCAAAAGAAAGATTTGTTGGTGCCTCTTTAGCAAAGAGTTTTCGTTTGGATCATAGTTCTGAATCGCAACAAAGAAAAGCTTGTCTTTGATGAGCAAACTGGTACTTGGAAGCGTCGTTATGGCTATGATCGTGTAAATGATGATAACGACATACCAATAATTGAGGCCAAGGCCACTGATGGTGATAATATAAATTTCGATGTCCTTTGCTATCTCTCTTACCACTCTTGACACTATTTAATTTGTTCCAGAATTTCAATCCAAAATTTTATTTTTCAGCTGACAATCTATATCTACATGTGTTGGAAAAATTATAATGAAAACTTTCTGAGTTGAGTGTGACAAAGGTGGAAAGGAAAATGACCATAAATAACATTTCAAAAATTATATTCTAAGAACAAATAACAGATGTATTTGTATACTTTCTCTATCATGTCGAGTCAAGCAAATTTACTGCTGATATTAGCGTTAACCATTGAATGGATGTATTGTATTATATAACGATTCTATAATAATCAGCGCTCTTTTACTTTTCCAGAATCAGGAACAGATCCTTTTTCTGAGAGACGTAAAGAGAAGAAAAGAAGTTGAGAAACAAGAGAAAAATCGGTTACATAACCTGAAACAAGCTGCGAAAGTTGGTGCCTTGCCAAGGTTCCTCAAATATAGGAGATGTGACATTCTACTGGTGCATGAATAATATATGTTATAATAATTTTAGATATGGGATAATTACATGTACACCCTCCCACTTCCAAGTTCCAACTCAAAAAACAGGGGTAAAATGATAATATGCTTTCTACTGAAAGATGTGAAATTGTAATATGCTTTGACTGACGGGGAAATTTTGGATGCAGGGGTGCCTATGAAATTTACCCTTTCGATATTTGAGGTTTGAATTGGAAATGTCGAACCTACACCACATCAAAAATAAAAGGAGACGATTAGCACGATTTAGTTAATATTTCTGTCCTTGAGAATCGATTGATTGCTCTTCACTGATTCTGGATTTTGTTGATGCTTTGCAGTCATGTTCAACTTGCAACCACGGCTTTACCTATAACAGGAACCCAATCGATGCCTAGGAAGGTTAGCAAGGATGAGTTACAGAATGTTGCTGGAATGGCAGCAACTGCAACAACCAGCGGTGGGAATTGATTTCCAAAAACTCTCATGAGATGCTCAATGTAGAAAAGGTGAGTTCTTTTTGCCTGGTGATGGATATGTTGAACTTCATTTTTTTCATATTTAAGGATAATTACATGCACACACTCTCACTTATTGGGTAATTACCTCGAGCACAAGTCAAAAAACACGGGGTGAAATTGTAATTTGTTTTTACTGACCGGGGAAGTTATAGTAATATCTCAATCACAGGTGTTTTTTGTTAATAGTCACGCATGGGTGTCTATGTAATTTACACTAATTAATTTGCTTCTTATTGTTTGTGTTGTTACAAACTTCTGCCAAACCAAGAATGAACTAGAACTTGAACAAACTAAAAATCGAAGAAGGATTTATCGAGGCGAGAGAACACTCTCTTTCCTTAACGCAAAATTGCCCCGCTACCGGTCGTAGGGTTTATGCAATAGCGTCCCAAGATACAACGATTACAATTTCTGAATTACAAACTACTTCTAGTTTAGAAACTCAAACGAACCAATAACAACTTGAATATTTAGAGAGAAGATTTTAGAGAAGCTGAAAATGCTTTGTGATTTTCGGTGTGAAATTTCAGAATGTGGAGTAACCTATTTATAGGCTTGAAATTCAGACAAAGCCTTAAAAACGAAATTAAATCTGCTCATAAAATTATATCTGTAATAGCAGAAATTAATTTGGCTGTTACAGATAGGTGACTGTTTGAATACTTCAGACAAAGCCTTAAAAACAAATTTAAATCTGCTCATACAATTATATCTGTAACAGTAGAAATTAATTTGGCTGTTACAGATAGGTGACTGTTTGAATACAGAATTCAAACAGTCGTTTTAGAAGCAAATTCAAAACTAAAAGAAAAAGTGGCCAGCTTTTTCTTCCAAAACGTTTTTTAGCTTTCAGCAATTTTAGTAGTTGAATTTTCTGGGGAAATTTTTGGAGCCCAAATTAATTAAATAAAATTCAAATAAATTTGGCCCAAAAAGATAATATATTTGAGCCCACAAGCCCAAACCACACAACCCACAAGCCCAAGCCCAAGGCCCACAGACCTCGGACCCGGACATGGTCCGGCCTGGTCCGGTCGGGCGGATGGAAGGCGGTGGCGGCGCGCGAGCGCGCGCGTGTGGTGAACCGGAACATGGCTAGGTCTTTCCCCCTCATAAAGCCCACAAAAATCTTATGACCCAAAGGGCCAACCCTTTACCTTAAGGCAATTGTATATAAACTCATTCAACTTATTGTCTAATATTGGATATCCACATTCAAACACCGTACTTTAACACTCAATTTCTCATTCGTTACTACTTCGAATCGAGAAATTCGAAATGCTAACTTATCTACTCACGGCGTAGATTAATATTATTCAATAATATTTCATATCCCGGATACGTATGGTGTTCGAATTTTGTACGTAAAAGTGGTGTTCACACACTTTTCATCCACACAATATCCAACAATCCCCCACACGAATGAAATTAATGCAATGCATGATTCTCTAAAAATTCGGTCAAATATTAATCACATTAGAGGAGGTAGCTTTTGGCTTTGAATCTTTTTTAGTGAAATATCATTGGATTTACTAGGCTACCCAATGAACGCGATGTCTTGAATTGGTTAGCCATTCGTGTAAAACCAAACAATGACACTCGCATGATAAATTCTCCGAGCTGTCTTAGTTCTCACTATTGGGTCCATTTTAGCCGTGACACCCCATCTTGGATTCATAAGTGTTTTTCATTTTACTCAATGTTGAGGCGGCCTACACCTCACACTTACATAGGTGACTTTCCATTTACGAGTATCCTGCCATACTCCACTTCATTTCGACAGTATATGAATCATTAAAAGCCTAGCATAAGCTTTGCTACAATTTGCAGGTTGCACTTTTTTATCCTAGGCAATGGGTTTAGAGTTTATTCAACTCTTAAGTGCCACACTGAATTTTCACAACTTAGTTGTTCTATTGAACCATGATCTTGGGATCTATAGTCAACATGGTTGGGTTTCCGCTGTGTCCATTCTTAAGCTGTAGTCTTTAATCCCATTCCTCTTGATAGACAGTATATTTGATCTCTAGGCAATCCTTTCGTCAAAGGATCTGCAATATTCTACTTTGATTTTAGATAATTAATGGAAATAATCCCGTTAGAGATCAACTGCTTAATGGTATTATGCCTACGACGAATGTGTCTAGACTTACCATTATACATACTACTCAGTGCCTTACCAATTGCCAACATACTGTCGCAGTGAATTAAAATTGGAGGCACAGGTTTTTCCCAACAGGGAATATCTTCTAAGAAATTTTGTAGACATTCAGTTTCTTCACCAGCTTTATCTAAAGCTATGAATTCTGATTCCATTGTGGAACAGGCTATACAAGTTTGCTTAGAAGACTTCCATGACACCACTCCTACACAGACGGTAAATACATACCCACTCATCGACTTAGAGTCGTTAGTGTCTGATATCCAATTAGCGTCGCTGTATTCCTCTATTACAACTGGATATCTTGAGTAGTGTAATCCATATTCTTTAGTATACTTAAAATATTTAAGAACTCTATTAAAGCATTCCAATGCTCTATACTAGGATTACTTGTGAACTTACTCAACTTGCTCATAGAATAAGCTAGATCAGGGCGAGTACAATTCATGATATACATCAGACTCCCAATGACCTTAGTATATTCTAACTGTGATACGGGTTCGCCATGGTTCTTGCGTAGATGAACGCTCAAGTCCACTGGCGTCTTGACTGGAGCACTATCACTCAAAAGAAATTTTTCCAAAACCGTCTCAACGTAATAAGATTGCGATAAGACTAGTCCTTCAGAAGTCCTCAGGATTTTAATCCCTAAGATGACATCTGCAAGTCCCATATCCTTTATGTCAAAGTTCTTCTTTAACATTCTTTAGTATTCATGATAATTTCATGATTACTACCCATTATCAACATGTCGTCTACATATAGAAACACTATGACGTATGCGTTATGTGTTTGTCTAACATACACACATTTATCACACTAGTTGATCTTGAAACCATTTGATAACATCATGCTATAAAATTTTTCATGCCACTGCTTAGGCGTTTGTTTAAGTCAATACAACGACTTTACAAGTTTACATACTTTCTTCTCCTGTCCAGGAGCAACATACCCCTCGGGTTGTTCCATGTATATTTTTTCATCTAATTCACCATTGAGAAACGTAGTCTTAACATCCATTTGATGTATCTCAAGGTTATATAGAGTTTTCATAGCAATGAGTAATCTTATGGAAGTTATTCTCGTTACCGGAGAATAAGTATCGAAGAAATCAAGACCTTCCGTTTGTCGGTATCCTTTGACTACCAAACGAGCCTTGTACTTATTAATAGTTCCATCAATCTTATACTTTCTTTTTAGAATCCATTTACAGCCTAAAGGCTTACTTCCCTTTGGAAGATCAACCAATTCCCAAGTATGGTTGTGTATAATAGACTCGATTTCACTATTGATAGCTTCTTTCCAGAGTTGAGCATCTGGACAGGACATAGCTTCCATAATCGTTCTTGGTTCCCCTTCTATTGTGTACGACACAAAATCGGGACCAAATGATTTTGGAACTTTTGTCCTTTTGCTACGACGAGGTTCTTCATCCCCGGGACTAGAACTACTCGTAGATGCATCATGCGTTCCCCTAAGAGGACCTTGTTTATTTTTTTCCTTACTTGGAAAGATATCCTCAAAAAATGAAGCATTTCTAGATTTCATGATAGTACCTTCATGAATCTCCAAAATTTCTGACTTATGTACCAAAAACTGATAAGCCCTACTGTTAAGTGCATAACCAATGAATATGCAATTAATAGTTTTAGGCCTTATTTTCACTTGTCTGGTTTTGAGTACTTCTACCTTAGCCAAACACCCCACACTTTGAGGTACTTGTATGAAGGCTTGTGACCTTTCCAAAGTTCGTACAGAGTCTTACTCCTACTTTTGTGGGGAATCTTGTTAAGGATATAATTGGTAGAGAGTATCGCCCCCCCTCACAAATTCTGAGGTAACCCAAAATTAATCCGCAACACATTCATCATCTCCTTAAGAGTACGATTCTTGCGCTTCGCTATTCCGTTTGATTGTGGTGAATATGGGACCGTTGTTTGATGTATAATGCCTGAATTTGCACAAAATTCATCAAACGGTGCTCCGTATTCGCCACCTTATCACTACAGATAGTCTTTATCCTTTTCCCAAGTTGATTTTCAATTTCTGTTTTGTAATGTGTAAAAGCCTCAAGAGCTTCGTCTTTACTTTTGAGTAAATACACATAACAATACTTTGTGCAATCATCTATGAATGTAATGAAATACTTTTTCCCACCTCTAGTTTGCACAAACTTCAAATCACAAATGTCACTGTGAATAAATTCTAGAGGTGCGGAGTTTCTTTCCACAGAAGGAAACAGTTGTTTGACTAGTTCTGCTTCAACACATATTTCGCATTTGTGTTCATTTTCAACTTTAAAAGTTGGTAATAAGTTCAAGTTAACTAATCTTCGAATAGTATTATAATTTACATGTCCTAGTCTAACATGCCATAAATTAGAATACTCAAGCAAATAAATAGAATTATCAATACTTTTATTGCCACTGGTTTCAATTACAAGAGAGAATTACATTCATTTTGAAAAAGGCCCTGCTCTAGGTAATCTTTTCCTATATAAAATCCTCTCTTAGTTAAAGAAAACCTATCAGCTTTAAGGACTATCTTGAACCCATTCTTGACCAAAGCTGAACTAGAAACCAGATTCTTGCGAATCTCCGGAACATGCAGTACTTTAGTCAACGTCAGCTCTTTGCCTGAAGTCATCTTCAGAACAATTTTCCCCATTCCAACCACTGGAGATATGGCAGAGTTGCTCGTAAATAGACTTTGTCCTTCAGTTGGGGAATAGAACGAGAAAGCAGCCCTATCTGAACAGATATGGCGAGTAGCTCCAGTGTCAATGAACCACTCCCTCGGGTTGTCCACCAAGTTGGCTTCGAACACGACGACAGTGAGATCAAGATCCGTTAGATCGATTGGCACCTGGTTATTTGATAGGTTGTCAATCATCTCGTTGATGCCCTGGACATCATCAACAACTAGGTGCACTTCATTTTACACCTGGTTTTTGCCTTTGTTCTGGTTATGACCAGAACCTTGCTCATGAGACTTGTTTTTCTTGGGCTCTTTGCAGTCTCTAGCCCAATGACCAGGTTTGTCACAATTGTGACAGCGGTTTCCCGACCTTGCTTGTCCTTTCCCAGTAGTCTTCTTTTTTTGGAAATTTTCTCGGGATTTCCCTTGAAATTTTCTCTTCCGGTTAGAACTCTCCAAGACTTCCGCAATGTTTTCCATTGCATGCATAGGGAGCTTCTTATTCGATCCCCGATTGTCTTTCTCAATTCTGAGTCGGACAACCAAGTCTTCTAGACTCATCTCCTTTTGTTTGTGCTTTAAGTAATTCTTGAAGTTCCTCCATGAAGGCGGTAACTTCTCTATGATAGAAGAAGCTACTTGGAAGGACTCATTCAGAGCCATGTTCTCAGCATGAACCTCATATATTATTATTTGAAGCTCTTGAACTTGGCTTGTCACGGACTTAGAGTCCAACATTTTGAAGTCTAAAAACTTCACGACCACGAACTTCTTCAGTTCGGCGTCCTCAGTTCTATACTTCCTGTCTAGTGCCTCCCAGAGGTCTTTAGCAATCTTCACTGACAGATAAACGCCATAAAGTGAATCATCCAAACCACTGAGGATGTAATTCCTGGAAAGGAAATCACAATGGTGCCAGGCATCATAAGCCACCCTTAATTGGTTGCAGTAGACTCAGCCGGGACAGATGGAGCATCTTCTCTCAAGAACCTTGCTAGGCTCAAAGTCATGAGGTAAAATAACATCATTTGCTGCCACCTCTTGAAGTCAGCCCCGCTGAACTTCGAAGGCCTTTCAGCCTGAGCCGGTATAATCGGATTAGCTGGAGGAACAAAAGTACCCGAACCAGAACCAGAACCGTGATAATTCTATATTTATATAGAATTATCTAGCTTTTATTTGGTGGTTTGCATATTTTTTCATCATTTCGTGTTGGTGATTTCGAGTATTTTTAGCGCTTTTTTGTTGTTTTTGTGTTAAGTTGTCTTTGGTAGTTGTTTTAGTGTGTTTTTGTTATGTTTTGGGGCGTTCTTAGTAATCCTAGAGTCTTGAGTGTTGCTATTGAATGAAATTATGTTTTATAGGCATAAATCCACAATTGAGAGAAGCAAATCACAAAGAAAGAGGAGAAAATCGCATAGGAGAAGGAAGAAAATCGCAAATTAAGGAAAGAGATAAGGAAGAATCAAAGAAAATCTGAGATTGTCACATCATGTTGTGGCATGCCATGGCGCGCGGGTAAGCAGCCAGTTTTATGCAATGTTTTTAAAACCGGACTAGTTGTCGAACCGAACATATAATTGAGTCACTGGGTCACTAGTCTGATCGGTTGGACCAGTGTAAAAAAATCGATTAACCCGGCATATAGATATTATAATATATATATATATATAATTAAAACTAATAAATATAAAATGAAACCCAAATCTATGGATAACATTTCTAACTTACACGTGGCATAGTGAGTGATATACTTGATTTATATGACACTTTTTAGAAAAGATTTTATGATTTTGTTATCCTATTCATTTAAATATAATATAGAAAAGGGTTTTATGTCTAGTGGAGAAAACCTAAATTCATTCTATCTTCTTGCGCCAACACAGTCGTAAAAGTGAAAGTGGCTCTTCTATCTTCATTTTATTTTCTCTTCTTTCTTGTTTATATTTTTATTTCTTCTAAACAAATTTTCAGGTTGAATGTTTTCCATTTTGACTTACAATCGGGCAAGAAATGCTCATATGGTTGAATGTTGAAGGTTAAGCAAAGCCTTAAGTTTATCTCCTTCATCTTTCATCTCTTTGGCTTGCAAAAGAGAAGAAAAAGAAGGAAAAATCAGCAAAAACCAAAAAAGAACTTTCAAGAGAAGAGACCCACGGTCCCGCCAGTTCACGGAGTCGCCGGTTTTTCCGGTTCTGTACCGGTTCGCCGTGGGTTTGTTGCGGCCCGTTCTATGTTACTACCCGGACCGGTCTTGTGGCCAGTTCCCTATTAAACCGATCTGACCGGCCGGTTCGGTCCGGGTTTGAAAACCTTGGTTTTATGTACAAATTTGAACTAGACATGCCACGGCATGGAACTTCATGCCGTGGCGCGAGCCTGTTCCTCATTTTTTGTCCAACGACTAGGCTGCACTCTTGTGACCATATCTCCTCAACCAAATACCCAAATCTCTTGATTCCAACAGGGTTTTAAAGCTAACAAATGAGGCTTCAATTCTGTTAGGATTGGAATCATTGGAAGCCGTTAGATTAAAGAAAATCGAGCTTAAAGTGGATGGCTGAGATCCATTAAAAGAAAAGAAGAGAATTTTGGAGATATAAAAGGATTGGTGAGCTACATAATAAGGAGACGTTTTTGCGGAGAAAAGGGAGAGGAAAACCCTAGAGAAAACACATGTTGAGCAAAAGAAGAGGATTTTACAAGAATACAGAGGATTCAAGCGAAGATTGACATCACTAGAGAGAAAAATATTTCACCTTAAAGATTTATTTCTTTTCTCTATTGGTTAGATCTTCCTATGTTGAATTTGTGGATTGTAAACATGAATTCTCTTAATTTTTGTGTGTTTTTCTTAACTATCATGAGCTAAATTTGTAGTAGGCGCACCCTGAAACTCTAGTTATTTGGATTTAATGTGAAGTTTATGTTTTTAGTTTAATTCTTCATCTCATTGCTTGTTTAATTTTATTCTCTATGCCTCAAATAGATTGGCCACCTATTTTGAGTATTTGTTTACTTAATTGAACTAGACATAGGAATATTAAGTATAGAACTTGGATTAAACAGAGAAGGATAATGAACTTAGGATAGGGTAAGTTGCATTATTTGTCTTTGAGGATAGACATGTACCCATAGACCTTTCTTAGTTTGAAGATAACTTAATCTCAATGTATCTAGTTTTACTTTCTTCTTGCATAGACATATGGAGAAGACTAGAGTTGGATAAACTTTTATGTATTCGACAGCTGCATAGAAGTATATTAGTGTTTAGAGTTAGTAATTGAGATGGTGATAGCACTAGAGATTAATTCATTGCTTTAATCCAGAGGGAAGGAGGGAGCCTACATTTAATTAATTTGGTTAATTCTCACTTAATTCTTGCTTTTAATTAGTTCTTAGTTTTTATTTTTTGTAGTGGGTTAATTACACAATCATATTATCAATTGGAAATTGAGACACTTAGATATAATTTTCACTTTAATTCTTTATAAATTTGGTTAAGTCTTCTTGGGAACGATATCCGTACTTGGTACACTTTATTACTTGTCGGCACGTGCACTTGCATTAAATTGGTCTTAATTTTATATACGCTAAATGACCATCAAACCGGAACCAGGACCTGAACCTGGACCAAAATCGGTACCTAAACCGGAACTAGGATCATAACCACCGGAACCTGCTCCAATACCCAGACCAAGACCTGCACCCGGGCCAAGTCCGAAGTCAAGGGGATTGGCTGCATCATGATGAACATCACCAACGTTCGCCATTTCCAGAATTTCGAATTGACAGAAATGAACAACATAAAATTTTGCGTTAAGTTTGTTGTTACAAACTTCTGCCAAACCAAGAACGAACTAGAACTTGAACAAATTGAAAATCGAAGAAGGATTAATCGAGGCGAGAGAACACTTTCTTTCCTTAACGCAAAATTTCCCCGCTACAGGTGGTACGGGTTTATGCAATAGCGTCCCTAGATACAACGATTACAATTTCTGAATTACGAACCACTTCTAATTTAGAAACTCAAACGAACCAAGAACAACTTGAATATTTAGAGAGAAGATTTTAGAGAAGATGAAAATGCTTTGTGATTTTCGGTGTGAAATTTCAGAATGTGGAGTAGCCTATTTATAGGTTTGAAATTCAGACAAACCCTTAAAAATGAAATTAAATATGCTCATAAAATTATATCTGTAACAGCAGAATTAATCTGGCTGTTACAGATAGGTGACTGTTTGAATACAGAATTCAAACAGTCCTTCTAGAAGCAGATTCAAAACTGAAAGAAAAAGTGGTCAACTTTTTCTTCAAAAACGTTTTTTCAGCTTTCAGCAATTTCAGTAGTTAGATTTTCTAGGCAAATTTTTGGAGCCCAAATTAATTAAATAAAATTCAAACATTTGGCCCAAAACGATAATAGATTTGAGCCCACAAGTCCAAATCACACAACCCCCTAGCCCAAGGCCATCGGACCCGGTCACGGTCCGGGCGGACGGACAGACGGCGGCGGCGTGCGCGGGTGTATGGTGAACTGGACTATGGCTAGGTCCTTCCCCCTCACAAAGCCCACAAAAATCTTATGACCCAAAGGGCTACTCTTTACCTTATGACAATTGTATATAAACCCATTCAACTTATGTGTTTATATCCAATGTGGGATATCCACATTCAAACTCCTCGCTTTAACACTTAATTTCTCATTTGTTACTACTCCGAATCGAGAAATTCGAAATAATAAAATTATCTACTCACGACATAGATTAATATTATCTAATAATATTTTGTATCCTGGATACGTATGGTGTTCGAATTTCGTACGCAAAAGTGGTGTTCACACACTTTTCATACACATAATATCCAACAGTTTGGGATGTAGGATGTGAACATGTACAATGTGAAGAAGGAGAAGAAGCAAAGGAAACACGGAAATTTATTAGCCTTTAAACCAGACGAGAAATCTTTCAAGAAAACGCCGTATAAAGGGGCTTCAAACAAAGAGAAATCAAAATGATGGGTTTTAGTTAGGGAAAATTACACACAGATCCCTTAACATATTGTATAATTACCAAAATCTCCCCTCACTTATTAGAAATTACCAACACACTCCCTCAAGAGGTCTATTTGTAAGGTTTACAGGAGATAAAATTGTAAAAATATTTAAATATAGAGGGGGTGCAATTATAAGCCATCCTTAACATCAGGGGGTGTATTGGTAGTTTCAAATAAATAAGGGGGTTTCTGGTACTTACATAATAATTGAGGGGGTCTGTGTGTAATTTTCCTTGGAAGGAAAATATATTGGTACTTGGTAGCCATCGATTTTTCTATACTTTATTCATATTTTGATTGAATATATATATATATACTCTAGTGGCGGATTTAGAAATAGAAGTCAGTGGGGGCACTAGGAATTTTACTCAGGGGGCCCCCCGCGGTACGGTACGCTATATCTATGGGGGAAAATATAATAACTAATTAGGTTCAATTACAATTTTTGACATAATTTATACTTTTATACCTCTTTTGTTATAGTCAGAATTTTGGGTTTTGGGCGGGCGAACTCAAAGTAAAGGGAGAAAACGTGATATTTTTTGACGTTGGGGGGGCGAAATTTAAATATAAAAAATTTTGTAAGGTAAAAAAATGAATTTTCAAACTTGAGAGGGGGCATTTAATAATTTGAGGGGGGCACTAATGTAATTAAAAAAATTAAAATTTGAAAATATGTGTATATTTAGGAATTTTTTTTTTCAATGGGGGCACTCCCCCTTTCCACAAAGTGGATCCGCCCCTGATATACTCCCATTTTGTGGCGTGTACGTTTTGCCCTTTCACCACACTAATTCCCATAAAATCCAACATACAATATTGAAATGTTTGTGTAAACAATGAAAAAATATAGAATTATGAAATACAACTCAATTTGGTCATTAAAGCTCTATCAACACACTATAGTTTAAGTTTTAAGTAACATCATCGATTAGTACAACAATACGATCACATAAAATAGTGGAAGTTGCGATATCAATCCAGTTGACTATATTCAACACACAACCCGAGACTTAAAAGTATACAAAATGTCAATATCAATTCAATAAGTGATATTCAAGTAAACAACTCGAGACTCAAAATTACACAAAATCAACCATTTTTTTTTTTGAACAACCCCGATTATTCTAGAATACCACCTAATTTTACGGATGGAGAAGATTGATCACAATTAGATTCCACGACCATTTCTCAAAATTACACAAAGTCAACCATTTTTTTCTTGAACAACCCCGATTATTCTAGAATACCACCTAATTTTACGGATGACGAAAATTGACCACAATTAAATTCCACGACCATTTCTCAACCACATTTCTACCAAAAATTAATCCAATTCATGCGTATTTTATTTTTCTTCTTAATCGAAAAGAATCTAAAATATAAAAATTCCAATTATGATGATCAATATTCAATATTGGAGTAGTTAATGGGCTGAATTATAATTTCCTAATCCTGGATAGCGTTTAGCGTACGCATTAAGCTAAAGCACCGATATTTCGGTCGCATAAGTCGGTTCACCTAAAATCCCATCCTTGTATAAATCTTTTGTTCCTATTTCACTCTCTTCATTGTTTTCTTTCATATCTCCATTAACAAAAATCACAAATTTCAGATCTCCGTCTCTCTTCAAACAGTTTCATCTCAAACAACTTCTTAAAGGTATATTATCTTCCGTTAATCTTTTGTCATACTGTGAGTTTTGTTCGTGATTTTTGTCATCGTGTTTCGAAATTGTTACTTTTCGTTGTGAATTTTTGTTTTTCTGTTATCATGTACGATTCAGATCTTTCCGATTATGTAGTTTATGTGCATGATTTGTCTTAGATTCGTTGGATTGAGTACTTTTTATGTGATTTTTGTGCGGAATTAGGGTGGATCTTTTGATTTTGTGGATATCTAATAAGATTCATTCGTTTTTGTTGTGAAGAGTTTCGTTTTAGATTTTATTTGATTTTGTTTTGTATTTGTTGAATTAAAGCATTTTGTTCAAAAAAATTTCCTTAGTTCTTTGAAATTATGAACCTGTTGTGAATTTATTTTTTGGTATCATGTTGATTACAAAAGGGCCAGATCTTTCTGATTATTGTAGTTGGTGTCCATTATGTGTCATAGATTCATCGGATTAAATTCGTTTTATGTGATTTGTGTAGAAATAGCTTAGATCTTTTTATCACGGGGAGATTAACAAGATTCGTTGCTCTTTGTCGGTGAGAGTTCGTGATAGATTTTATTTGATTTTGTATTGATTCAAAAGCCTTGTATATTCCCTATGACGAGGGTTTATTGACATTTGTTTTGTATTGCAACAAAATTAGGGTATGATTATTTGCGGATTGATGTGGAGTGTGGTTTTGATCTGGTTCTTGATGTGTGCAGATTGTAGTGTCATCTTTAAGGTTTCATACAATTTTGTTAAACGACTTGGAATCATATGATAGGACTGATCATGATTAGGGTTGGGATGTCTTTTCATCTGGTTCTTGATGTGGGCAGATTGTAGTGTCATCTTAAAGTTCCTAAAATTTTATTTAACGAATTGTGATCATTTGATAGGACTGATCATGATTAGGGTTGGGATGTGTTGGACGATGCTTTTATATATAGAAAAAAACACGGGTTTTCCATATTGGTCTAGGATTTGTGTAAATTCTTGCCCATGAGAGATGACACTTCCATGAAATACATATTTTAGCGGATCAAATATCAATTATCCATTTTGCAAAGATTTCTGGTTTATGTGTTGGTTTTCTTGACCCTAAAAATTTCACTGAGTGGGTGCTTGCTTTGCTTGCTAGTCCTTTTAATTTCAGAAGTCGATTTTATTGGAGATGTATTTTCTCACTTGCCGCATGTGTATGCTGTAGCCCTTTCGTTCAGTTTAATACTCTGTATGTTTGTATGGAAGAATTGCTCTTTTTAATTATTTTGAAAGTGCATTCTAACGTGACTGTGCTTTATATTTCTTTTACAACTTCAGATGCAAATCTTTGTAAAGACCCTCACTGGCAAAACCATCACTCTTGAGGTCGAGAGTTCTGACACCATTGACAACGTAAAGGCAAAGATCCAGGATAAGGAAGGAATTCCTCCAGATCAGCAAAGGTTGATCTTTGCTGGCAAGCAGCTTGAAGATGGGCGAACCCTTGCAGATTATAACATCCAAAAGGAGTCCACGCTCCACCTTGTTCTGCGTCTCCGTGGTGGAATGCAGATTTTCGTCAAAACACTCACTGGCAAGACCATCACTCTCGAGGTTGAGAGTTCTGACACCATCGACAATGTAAAAGCAAAGATCCAGGATAAGGAAGGAATTCCTCCAGATCAGCAAAGATTGATCTTTGCTGGCAAGCAGCTTGAAGATGGTCGAACCCTGGCTGATTATAACATCCAAAAGGAGTCCACCCTCCACCTTGTTCTACGTCTTCGTGGTGGAATGCAAATTTTTGTCAAAACTCTAACAGGCAAAACCATCACTCTTGAGGTCGAGAGTTCTGACACAATCGACAATGTCAAGGCAAAGATCCAAGATAAGGAAGGAATCCCTCCAGATCAGCAAAGATTGATATTTGCTGGCAAGCAGCTTGAGGATGGGCGTACCCTTGCTGATTACAACATCCAAAAAGAGTCAACCCTTCATCTTGTCCTTCGTCTTCGTGGTGGAATGCAAATCTTTGTAAAGACCCTTACTGGGAAAACTATCACCCTAGAAGTTGAAAGCTCAGACACAATTGATAATGTGAAGGTAAAAATTCAGGACAAGGAAGGGATTCCTCCAGACCAGCAACGTTTAATCTTTGCGGGGAAACAACTCGAGGATGGCAGGACCCTTGCGGATTACAGTATTCAGAAAGAATCAACATTGCATCTAGTACTTCGTTTGAGGGGAGGCATGCAGATTTTTGTTAAGACCTTGACTGGGAAGACCATTACATTAGAGGTTGAGAGTTCCGACACAATTGACAATGTCAAGGCAAAAATTCAGGACAAGGAAGGCATTCCACCTGACCAGCAGCGTTTAATCTTTGCTGGGAAGCAGCTCGAAGATGGCAGGACACTTGCTGACTATAACATCCAAAAGGAGTCTACTCTACATCTGGTGTTGAGACTGAGGGGTGGAATGCAGATCTTTGTCAAGACCTTAACTGGAAAAACCATTACTTTGGAGGTTGAGAGTTCAGATACCATAGACAATGTCAAGGCAAAGATTCAGGACAAAGAAGGTATTCCTCCGGACCAGCAGCGTTTGATATTTGCTGGTAAACAGCTCGAGGATGGGAGAACACTTGCGGACTACAACATCCAAAAGGAATCGACGCTGCATTTGGTGTTGCGTTTGAGGGGAGGAATGCAGATCTTTGTCAAGACTTTGACTGGAAAGACAATCACTTTGGAGGTGGAGAGTTCAGATACTATTGACAACGTGAAAGCGAAGATTCAGGACAAAGAGGGTATCCCACCTGATCAACAGAGGCTAATATTTGCTGGTAAACAGCTTGAGGATGGGCGCACTCTTGCGGATTACAACATCCAAAAGGAGTCCACTCTTCACCTTGTTCTTCGTCTCCGAGGTGGTGATTTCTGAAAAGTGAATATGCTGATGTGTTAGTTTTGAGTTTGTTTGCAACTATTCTGTGTTTCTTCATTTGGATTGGCTCTATTGTTCCAGTTTTTATCGTTTTATGTACTGATCATAATCGGATATTAATATTTTAGTTTTTTTTTCTGAAGTGTTTTGATGTCTTTCTTAGCTACTGATAGATTATTGAAGGTTATGCCTTCGCTTGTAGAAGGAATTATGATCCCTACAAGTTACTAGTGAACTCGGTATTGGAAATTCCAGATTTTCTAGGCGAAAGAGTTGGAACAAAATGAATATTTTCTAGCAAATTCTGAATCTGATCTAAAAGCAATTCTCAGAGGCACTAAATTTTGTAACCCGCCTAATCCGCTTAAAACAATGCCTAAATAGTTCGTGTTACATACTTTTTGGACGGTATTTGGAATCGTAATTCTTACTTTATTTGCATTTTCTCTTCAAGCCCCCATAGTTCTGGAAAATTATTGCAATTGAAATTGAATAATTTCGGAATATGTGCATTCATTTATAGTGACCGGTTCACTTCGGAATACATGTACCTATAAACCACAAGTACAAAATGGGATTATTTCTATTATGCACGGATATTATTAAAAATAATTTGGTTCAGTATCGTATCTGTATTTCATATGGATACTATGGGATACTATATTCGGACCATTTTTGAAGTGTTCGAAAAAAAAGAGGAGAAAATCCTGGATACCATATCTGATGCAAAATTTAAAGTATCTGAGAGGTCTTGAATATCAGACAGAGTAGTTTTTTAATATTATACCATACTTTTTGGACTAAATAGGAAAATAGATAAGATTTTTGGTCTTTTGTTAAAACTTAAAACATAAAAGTTAAACAAATGAGAAATAAATTTAAAGAACTAGCCAAAAATTTATTAATGTTAATGAGTCTATTGAATCAGTTTTATTTTTAAATATTATACTTGCATACATGGTCTTAAATATCCTCCAAAATCTCGAAATTTCGACCAATTTCGACCGAAATTTCGGATTTTCGGGAGTCTCGAAACGAAATCTCACATTCGATCTAATTTTGCAGAATATTTTCGATATTTCCCGAAATTTTGAATTCTTAATAAAATTACTTTTGTTAAATATCTTCCGAAATATCCCGAAATTCTCGAAATATCCGAAAATTTCGGCCAAACTCAAAATATTTCAAAATTTAAAATAATGTGATTTTAAATGATGATTTGTATTAAAATTGTGGTATTTTGTTTTATTGAAGTTCTTAGGAGATTTGGTTATTATTTTACTTTCAAATCATATTTATTTTATATTTTTCGCCATAGATTTTAATCATACTATTTGACAAAATTCACTATACATACATTATTTATACAATATTATTTATGTAAAAGATGAATAATTATGATATTTAAGGTTATACAAAGTTTCGTTGTAAATTTCTAAATATTTCTATAAATATCCATGATTTCTTTAAAATCGAAATTTTGAATATTCCTGAAATTTCCATTGAAATTTTCGTAAATTTACTACCCCGATATCGATACCGATACTGAAATTTAATACCTAGCTTGCATATACATACACATATCCTCAACGTATAGTATCCTAAGAATTTGAGATTTGCCGCATTTCTTATATTTGTCGTATCGTATCAGTATCCTCATATCCATATCTGTGTATTAAAGGTATTAAATATTGGTTTCGTTGTAGATTTCGGAGTATTAAATTTAACGAAATTTCGAGGATATCCATACTTTCAGGTTCATAGAGAAATCATAGAAGTTTGTAGAAATAATTGAAATTTTTTAATGAAACTTTGAGTAACTTTTTTTTTTGACAATAAACTTTGAGTAACTTTAGTTTACATTATTATGCGTTTTCTATATTGATAATATTGTGTGTATAATGTATATATAGTGAGCTTTATTAATTAGTATGAGTAAAATCTGTGGTGAAAATTTATAAATTAGTAGGATTTGTAAGTAAAGTAATTTTTTTTTTTGGTTTGTACCAGGATTTCCACCGCCGAGTGCAGTGACTATTCCCCTCGTTGATTGGTGGCACCTCGATGGGTGGGACAGCTGGCAAGGAAATCTGCTCCATTCCCAAAGTCAAGGATCGAACCCTTGACGTTTGGTTAAGGGTGGAGGAGTCTCTACCGCTCCACCACAACCCCTTGGTTGAAAGTAAAGCAATGAATAAATAGTTTTAAAACTTCAACAATGCAAATCACATACAATTTTCATATAATATATTATCTGAAATCCTATGGAATTTCTAGTATTAAAATCGTTATACTGCATCTCACATAACTTTTCATACTTGATAATTGTGGTCTCAAGAAAGAAAAAGAATATCTAAAATTAATTTTTACATGTTATAATTAAATATAAATATTAAATCAAATATAAATAATTTCATATTATTTTTAAAATTTGAAAATTTCAGGTTTCGATGAAAATTTCGGGTTTCAGTGGATATTCTATTAAATCTTTTTTTAGAATTTCTTGTTTCGGTCGAAATTTCGACAAATATTCAGCAAAATTGGATTGAAAGTGGAATTTCATTTCGAGACGCTAAAATTTATGTGTGTATATATATATATATTAATTCTTTCTTGTTAACAAAAAAGTAGTGGAAGTTTCATTTAATATGGCTTTTAATATTTTTCATTACTTTATTTTTTCAGTAATGCAGTTCACCGTAATTTTCTACCTTTGTTGTATACTAATTTAAAGGAGAGCAAGAGCCTTCGTGGACTAAAACAAATGTGTTTTAGTCCAATGGTCACATCATAATATTTTATATGATATCAAGTTCAATAGTTCTCGTGTTCAGGTGTATTGTGTGTGATCCCTAGTCCCCACATGAAAAAAATAAACATGAAATACACACTCGAACAACTAAAGTCGGTCTGATATAAAATTACCGGACCAATAACCACATATGTGACAGAGCATTCATGGACTATTTAGGAGATTTCAATAGAAGTCCTAGTTCAAGGGGGAACCGGAGATTTCGTATTTTCATTAGAAGTCCTAATCCTAGTACAAGTTGGAAATCGGGATTTCATATTTTCTTAAGAAGACCTAATCCTAGTACAAGTGGGAAACGCGTATTTTTTACCCTTATAAATACAAAACCATAGCATAACTTCACAAATCACAACTCATTAACCAAAACCCTAGCAAAAACACAAATCACCTCTGAATATCATCGAGAGCACAAATATTTGAAGCCGGTTTTGCTTTCTCCCCAATCTCAAGATTCTTGCAGCGCGCAGTCTGTGGAGGGTACGTACGTACGTAACAAATCAATGGCGAATGATCAAGGTGGAGCAGCGGTTGCACAAATACCCACAAGTTTCGGCCGTGGCCTCAGAGCCTGCCTTCGTTGTCGTCTCGTCAAGACTTACGATCAGTTTCGCGAATCAGGGTGCGAGAATTGCCCTTTCTTTCGGATGGGGGAAGATCACGAACGTGTTGTTGACCACACAACCCCTAATTTCAGTGGGATAATCTCAGTCATCGACCCAACTAGGAGTTGGGCTGCTCGCTGGCTCCGATTTGGAAGTATGATAGTACCAGGTTGCTATACTCTTGCCGTCTCTGAAGCACTCCCTCACCACTTGCAGAGTATTTAATTTGTGAAGACGAGCATATACGATATGTTCCACCTAGCTAAACGTGTTTGAGTACATTGCTAGTTTAATGTTTTTTCCAGCTGATATGATCATCATGTCGCACGGAGTAATGTTTAAAAAATAATTGTGATTTAATAGATTCATTCACATAAATAAAATTTTGTCTAATTCTTTAAATTTCTTTGTCATGGTTGAAATTTTTATGTTTTAATTTTTAATGAAAGACCAAAAATATATTTTTCCCCCCTATTTTATTTAAAAAAGAATGTTATAATATTAAAAAAATATCCTACCTAGGATACTTCAGATTTTGTATCAGATACGAATCCAGAATTTTCTCTTTCCTTTTTTAATTTTGGACACTTCAAAAATGTCTCGCACACGATATATGAGAGTATCCATAGCTGATATAGGTACGATGCGAACACGATATTGCATTGGCAAGTATCTGTGCATCATAGCTTGTGATACTCAAAAGAGTTATTTAGAACAGTTTTTGAGCACACTCGGATTTTTAGGAACAATTTTGTAATCAGAACAATTTTTTTTTTCATTCATGAGAAGGGGGGGTGGGGTTACCCAAAAGGTTTCTAGCCCGACATACCCGGGCTTATAGTCAAAATATGTGGCCAAGTTCGAGCAAGATTATCATCATCAAAAATATGAAGGATACGCTCGTCAGGCGTATTTAAATAAGCTAAAGGGGTGTGCAACCCTAACTTTGCTAACATGTCTGTCGCTCGGTTGGCTTCTCCCCAAATGCAGTTGATAGAGACCTCCCAGTCTCTATTCCAAAGAACACATATTTTTTGGATTAGCTCATAGTAGCGGTGAGCTAAAGAGGCGTCCATAATGCTTCGGATAGCAGCCCGACAGTCTGATTCGAGGATAGTTTTTTAACTCCGGAATTCCACGCCATCTTTAGTCCCTCTAGGATAACTTGCATTTCGGCCTCTTCAGAGCAGCATGTCAACATTGGCCCAACAAACCCATTCATCCAATCACCATGCTCGTTCCTCAGGGTACCCCCAATTCCCACCATTCGGCTAGAATTATCTTCGGTTTGTGTCACCACCGCGTCCACGTTTACCTTGCAATATCCAGAAGTTGGCTTGTTCCAACCCGTCTGTAATGGGCCAAAAGAAGTCGACTGTACAGTTCCGTCAATTCGTGAACGTAAAATATCTAGGACCATTGTAGGTGCCTAATTCCTTTCCCCGTGAATTAGCTCGTTCCGTACCTGCCAAATGAAAGAAATAATTTCAGTGAACACGAGAGACCAGTTGTCGCACCAATCATACCAATTTGCTGCATGGGAAAGATTCCAATCCACCTAGCTTTTACTTGATCCTGAGAAGAATCTCGAATGATAGTTTGGATGAACAGTTGTCTCCCATATTCTCCGCTCCCATGCACAATCACGGGCATCTCTGTCTTGCCTTCCTCCATGACCAATACCGAACTGATGGACTTTTCAGCAACTGATAAGTACAAGATCAATGGTTTTCCCTTCACCGGCTTGGTCAACAGGGGTAATTGGTTTAGGTACTCTTTTAGGTCCCTAAAAGCTTGCTGGCATTCCTCTGTCCACCTGAATCCTTCTGCTTTCCTTAGCATTTTAAAGGATGGTAGACTTCTTTCTGTCGACCTGGAAATGAAGCGGCTGAGTGCCATGACCCGTCCTGTTAGTCTTTGTACCTCGTTGACATCCCTGGGCTCAGCCATGTCCTGAATAGGTTTGATTTTTTTGGATTAACCTCTAGACCCCTTCCGTATCCATGTATCCGAGGAATCTTCCGCCTTTGATTTCAAATGTACATTTAGCTGGATTTAATTTCATTTTATATTTTTTTTAATGTTTCGAATGTCTGTTGCAGATCCTCCACATGGGTGTTCGTCAGCTTGCTTTTCACGACCATGTTGTCCACATAAACTTCTATGTTTTTGCCTATTTGTCCCTGAACATCATATCCACTAGCCTCTGGTATGTTGCTCCTGCATTTTTCAATCCAAATGGCATGACTACGTAGCAGTAGGTGCCAAATGAAGTGATGAAGCTAACTTTCCTCCTATCCTACATGTCCAGGGGAATCTGGTGATATCCGCTCTGAGCATCCATTGTGCTAAGCAACTCGAATCCAGCTGTTGAATCAACTAGCTGGTCAATTCTGGGCAAAGGGTAGTGATCCTTTGGGCAAACTAGGGTGAGGTCTCGAAAATCGATGCACATTCTCCACTTGGATCCCCCTTTAGGTACCAACACTACTTTGGAGACCCATTTTGGAAATCGTATCTCCTCAATGTGTCCTGCTTTTATTAGTTTATCTAATTTCTCCTTGATGACGACATCCTTCTCCGGTCCGATATGACATTTTTTCTGAATAACAGGCTGTGCATCCGGGTAAACATTGAGGTGGTGCTCGATTATAGCGGGATCAATTCCTATTAAGTCACCTACTGACCAGGAAAAAAATCTTGGCATAATCTCGCAATAACTTTCTGAGCCTTTCCTTCAGGTCCTTATCTAGGTGAGACCCAATCCTTACTGTCTTTGAGGCATCTCCCGGTATGATTTCGACACTCATGAGTTCCCCTATGGGTTCCACATGCGTGGATATCCATTTTTCTGCCTCTCATTCTCCCTTCTCTCTTCTCCAGTTTGCGCTTCTTATCCTCCATTCCTCTATCTCTTTTTTTCAGTGATGTTAAGTAGCACTTCCGGGCTACATATTGATCTCCTGCAACTTCTCCTACTCGCTGGGGTGTAGGGAATTTGATCTTCATGTGGGGGATGGATATCACCGCTCCAAATAGTATTAGAGCGGTCCTTCCTAAAATGACATTATAAGCTGAAGGAGTGTCTACCACCAGGAATTTTACCAGCTTAGTTACCCGGTTGGGTGCCTGACCTAGTGACATAGGTAAAGTGATTTTCCCTATAGGAAAAATCGATTCTCCTGCCAAACCATATAGCGTGGTGTTCGCAGCTTCGAATTTTGGCATCCCCCAAAGTCATCTGCTGAAATTCTTGGTAAAAAAGGATATCCACAGAACTTCCGCTGTCGATGAATACTCTTTGCACTTTATAATTAGCTATTGTGGTGGTGATGACCAAAGCATCATTATAGGGTGTCTGGATGGTTGAGGACGATCTTGGCTAACATTCAGGAAGAAAACATGAACGTTCTCGGCCTACCGTACATCCTGTCGTAATGCTCTTCTAGATTCTGGGCCTCCCAATATCATATGGATCGTTGCTAGGGGCTTATTTCCATCCATGCTAATAGGAATTTTTGTGTTACTTTTTTCTCCAGGTGGATTGGCTCCTATGGGTTGCGGGAAGTGTCCTTGATTTCCTGGTCCCGCTCTTCCTAATCCTCTTTCTGAAGCCCTTCCTCTGCCTCGTCCTGGATACCAAGGAGCTCCTCTCCCTCTAAATAAAGGTCTATTATTGTTGCTATTTTCTATTGTATTATTATTAATCAAGTATTCTTTCAAGTCTCCTGCCTTATTCAAGCATTCTAGCTCCAGGGCTAATGCTCTACGGTCGTTTGTATGATGACCGGTTTCCCGATGATATCGGTAGTAAGGTTTATTTTCCATGTTTTGAGAATTACCCTCCAACCTAGCCGACCATCGTACTAGGCCTTTGTTCTCCACCTCCATCAATTGCTGCGTTAAGCTACTTGGTGCTGGAAGGGGAGGTCTTAATGAATTGTTAGGAAATTTCATGTTAGATGTTTTGATGATGACAAGATAGGATTTTATGTTAGACCCCAAAAGAATGTAAATTTATATTCTCATAGAACAATTGTATAAGCGTTTGAAAGTTTGTAATTGTGTTAAGCTTGTAATTTTTATCTTTATAGATTTTAGACTAAGTATTGGATACCAAGTCGCTAGTAGAATTCGAGGTGAGTCTATTAGAGATGAAGTTGAAGATCTGCGTCTGAAGTCAAGCGAAAATGAAGATTTTGTCTTAAGCGACTGCCAATCGCTATGGACTATCTCAGGACTTATGAATCAAGTGATCTAAGTAATCAAGCGATCAAGAAGATCAAATTCACCTGAAATAAAATCCGAAGTCACTAAGGACTTAAATGCAATCATTTAACGGGCATTTATTTCCAACGGGAAATAAATTCAAATGCATTAAATGCTTGATAAGAGCATTAAATGTGATAAGGACAGATTGTATATGGAGCAAGCTACCTATTGACTTAGACTGTCAAAATTTCAGAGTTCAAACCTGCCATATCAAATCAGTGCAACAGGATTTCAGGAAAGTCAGAGAAAAGGTATGACTCACTCGTGCGTGAAAGGCCGCACCTACATGTGTCCAATGGACAAATCCCAAGAAATTGCCTATAATTACCTTACCTCAGCAAACCCTAAAAAAGTACGTACATACACAAGAAAGTCAAAACTTTGCTGAAATATTTTTCTCAAGAAAAGCTTAGAAACTCCATAGCTAAAATCCTTTCAAAGCTTTCTACATACATTCCAGACAGTCATAGATATCTCAAACATCTTCAAAGAAGAACCATACACTATTATTGAGATATCATAAGTTGTTTGAACTTCCTAAAATCATACTAACCCGTGATCAAAACCCTCAACCTCATCTATCTGTGTGAAGAAGTTGTTGACTCTACAAGCAGTATTTCTGAGTGAGAGAAGCTTGATTGGTGAAGATCTTCATTGGTGCTGAAGTCTGTGTGATCAAGGAGCACAAGATCATCATCCCCACCTCTATGCCTCTGTGTGATCCTTCGATAATCAATTTAGTGAAATTTCTCGAAGTGTTCAAGGAGAAAAATGACGTAGCTGGGATTACATCACCCAGTGAACCTTACAAATTCTTGTGTTATTTATTGTCTTATTGTCTTACTTTACATTTTATCATTTATCTTGAAAAAGACAAGTAAAACGGTTAAGCGATTATTTGACCAAAAAGAACACTAAAGCTTTAAAACCATTTCCGCTGTGCTAACCCTGATTAAGCGATTTAAGTGTTACCCTACTTTGGTAATTTGCTAAAATCACTAAGTCTAAGTTATCTTTACTATAGCGTCTGACCTAGCGCTCAGCTTCCTAAGCGTTCAAATCTTTAAAAATGATACGAAATTTTTGAAGTCGAAAAAGACTTCAAGGTCTATTCAACCCCCCCTTCTAGACCCTTTCGTATGCCATTTGGGACCATCACGAATCTCGCCCTCCAGCCATAGGTCCCTGAGAGTACCATCTTCTCACTCCTCCTTGCCTAAAGTTTCCCAAACTTTCTCTTTCTCTTCGCTCATTTTTCATTTCTGCTCTCCTGGTTAGCTGGGCACCCTCCATATTGACATACTTATCCGTACGACTAAGTAATTCGTCAAAGTTTCCAGCTGGTTTTTTAGTTAAGGATTTGAGAAAATCTCCCTCATGCAAGCCCTGCGTGAAGGCACTTGTTTTTAGGTCGGCCGCAGCCGAAGGGACCCCCAGAGTAGCAGCGTTGAATCTTTTCACGTAAGAGCACAAAGTCTCATCGCCTTTCTGCTTTATGTTAAAGAGGCTCAGTGGGGTTTTCTCATGGCTTTTGCTACTAGCAAAATGGTGGAGAAATGTCGTGCTGAATTCCAGGAAGGACCCAATAGACCCCTGAGGTAGCTGGTTGAACCACAATTGTGCTGACTTAGACAACGTTGTTAAGCTCACTCGCTATTTAATGGCATCCGAATATCTGTGTAACAGAGCGTAATTCCTAAAAGTGTACAAGTGGTCCTCGGGATCTGATGTACCATCGAAGGTCATCATAGAGTAAATTTTGAAATCCCGCGGTAATTTCTTCTGCATTATGGAATTAGTAATGGGGATTCCCCGATCCTTGCATGCTTTTCCCCAGCTATCTTTTTCTCCATCTTCTCTATCCTTCTTGCTATGAGATCCCATCGATTTGTTATTTCTTTTATTTTTGCTCGTCCTCCTGGATTTTCTCCTGAGGATCGAACTGATTCATAGCTATTGACCTCCTCCTCGAGATCCTTCTTTCCTTCGTGTCCGGAGCGAGGGCCCCAATTTTTTGCCTCATACCTTCCTTCCTGCTTAATAGGTAACATTCCTCCCTGATACGCCATATTGGGCGGAATCCTACCTTCCTGGATTTCTTTCTCATGCAATTCAGTGCGCCTCATCTGGCGATCTTCCTGGGCAGGATATTTTCTAGGGGGTTCTCCCTCTCCACGTGTGTTCACTTGTTCAGCAAATTCCATCCTCTCTGTTCATTTTCCATGGCTGTTTTCAGGAGTGAACTCCAGATTGATATGTGTATTAGCCTTTTCTAGTACTTGTTGTACCAGACTTCTTTCCATCCTACCCGAACCATCCGGATCCGGATTTTCTTTCGCGGCCTGAATGGCTGCGTCAATTAGTTCCTACAATTGTTCTTTAGTTAGGTAATAGGAGGGCGCACCCTGCAGGGAGTTTTCCATCCCTATAGTTTGCATCCCAGGTGATGGAGAAGTTCTATCCCCTCCGATCGATATTCCGCCCCCGCGTGCTATAGGGGTCTCCTGCAATTCACCAAGCAATCGCCTGGCCAAGATGGTTGGGGTCTCAGGAGAGTTACTACCTCCAGTTGCCGGGAGTAACGCCCCTTTGTTCCCCATACCTTCCATAGTTTCGTCCATTTCCTAGAGATTGTGACCTGTCATCAAGCTTGTGAAAAGAAAAGAAAAATTGTGAAAAAATTTAAAAATGAAATTCAATTTCCCACAGACGGCGCTAATTGATGCATGTGGGATTTACACCAATAAATTTATAGTGATTAATTGCGAGAAATTGAGTGTAAAAGCGATAATCAATAAGAAAATAAGAAGTCAAAATGTGTAAAAGATGCAAAGTTCTTTTATTGATCATCAATGTTGAATATTTGTACAAGCTAATCGGTCTTTATACAATTTTGGGTAAGATATTCCTGCTGGTTTCCTTCCTACTTCTATTTATGGTAGTTGGAACTATTTCTTGAAGCTTTAGGTGTCCTGAAATCATGCTAAAACGAGTCCTGTCAGGTCTTAATTTAGCAAGGCCGAATCTTCCTGGTATGGTAAGTGTTTGACCGAGTTCAATGGATTGATATTTAATTGGATATTGATTGGATATTGTCTCTTGATTGATTCCTTTCATTCCAGGGCTTTGACTTGGGCTCCACTCCTACTAATCAGATGAGGCCAAAAATATAAGAAACTTGGGCAGAAATATAATAATATAGGAAGAATATAAGATATTCCTTGGGCTTATCAGCTTGACCTAATGGATAATATCGACCCACATCAGTACCGAAGTGTGATGTCAGTGTAAAAAAAGTCATCTCATTTGTTATAATCGGGTAGGTATAGCCTTGGCTAATCGACCGTATTTTGTCTTTTATAACAATAGATCTTCTCTGCTGCTTTTTGCCAACCTCCAATTTTCTTCTTACTGGTTGTTGAACCCCCTTATCCACCTTTGTCTGCGAATGGTTTATCTCTTCCAGCTCGATCAGTTCCATGTCCTAATTCACAGAGTTAAGAAAATCAAATCGAGAGCCAAAATTCTTTGTGATATTGTGTTTGACCTGCCTGACCTAGATTGTGCATCGTGGTGTTCGTGATTATCCGAAGCACGTATTTTCGGTTGATTCAGTGTGATCGTAGGGATAGCTTCTTTCCTTCTCCATGTTTGCGTTTGCACCTGTTTCCCCTTTTTTTTCACAGATTGTTCTTTGCCAAATACAAAAACATGAGGTTTTTTCCATTTCGCAGTGGTGTTGCCACCTTTTTCATTACAGGTCAACACTTACGTGGTTGGACTATATTCCATGGACCGTATGAAGTTGGTATAGATTCCTTTGTCTTGGCCGGATTCTAAGTGACTTTCTCTGCCGGGTCCTCTATATCATTTTCACGAGTGTCACATGTCTCTTTGCGATGTCCATAAGCTCCACACGTGAAGAAAATCAAGCTGAGACCTTCGTATTCAACAAGACGTATCTTCTTGTTCACTTTGATGCACGGTATCAAGGGTTTCTTTAGATCGAGTTCCACACAGACTCGTGCATACCTCCCCCAAAGGGATTCCTCCATACGTTTGTCGATTCCTATCACTCGCCCAATCAGTTCTCCCATGCCACGTAGAATAGGATCATAACAATAATGAATCGGTAATTCGGGAAAACGAATCCAAGCCATGGTGGATGTTATCTTCTCAGCTTGCGGGTCGAAATAGGGTGTCCATTTTCGAACAGTTAGATAGTGTTCAAGAACAACCCAAGGACCTTCATTGAGCACTCTATCGTACTCCTCTTTTTCCCAAAAATGTATGAGGCAAGACTCATTATCGAGATCAACTAGAGTCGGTTCATATGGTAGAGTCCAGATTGATTTAACTTGTTGTTTCAAGGTCACGTACCTTACCTTCCTTCCTAATACTTTAACTACAAGAGCTCGCTTGTAGGGAACTAACCTTTGACGTAGTACGGATTCAGGTATATTGTAGACTGAAATATTGTTACCTTTACTATCGGATTCCTCGTCATTGGATTCGGACTCCAATCCATATCGTCTGATTTGCCTTCTCCGGTATAGTATATTGGTCCATTTTCTTAACTATTCCAGTAGTCCCGGAGTTTGTGAGTGTGCTATGCATTCAGATTAGTCCTCGTCTGATTGTGTACTTGCGGATCAGCAATCATGTCCTCCTGCTGCAAATTAGGGTTTGCATGAGATCCATCTTGTGCAGGGACTTGATCCGCTCCGATTGAAGCGTGTTTGAGTTTCTTTGTGTTGCGATTCAGTGTCACCGTGAGGGGAGGTGGCCGGCCAGGATCCGGCTCCTCCATGGCCATGGCCGGAGATCTTTAGTGTGGGAGACTAGCCTTCAAGATGGCTAGGGTTTCACTCCTAAAAGTTCGGAGCAGTTTTTTTATGAACAATAGTGAATATTACTTAAATTAATCAGAACAGTTATTTAGAACAGTTTTTATGTCATTTCCATACATGAAAGGTGGGTGTTTTCCGTTTTAGTATTATAAATGAGACAAATTTAATTTTCATACAGGAAATGTTGATTTTTGGTCCAAATCACGCCGAAAAATGTCTATATGTCACACAAATTTGGAGATTTTCGTATTCGGGGGGAAATTCGGAGAACTAGGGTATTGCAAATTCCAGATTTTCTAGGCAAAAGTGTTCGAACAAAAAGAATATTTTCTAGCAAATTCTGAATTTGATCTAGTATAAAAGCAACTATTGGAGGCACTAAATTTTGTAATCCGCTTAACCAATGCTTAAATAGTTCAAGTTACGTAATTTTTGGAAAGTATTTGGAAGCGTAATTCTTACTTCCTCAATTTCCATTTTCTCTTCAAGCCCCCATAGTTTTGGAGAATTATTGCAATTGAATTTGAATAATCTCGGAGTATGCGCGTTCATTTATAGTGACCGGTTCACTTCGGAATACGTGTTCCTACTCATTAGAATAATTCCTATGATGCGCGGATATTATTAAAAATAACTCGGTGCAGCATCATATTAGTATCTTGTATGAATACTCTCGGATACTGTATTTGGGCAATTTTTAAAGTGTCAGAAAAAAAAAAGAGAATCCCGGATACCATATCTGATGCAAAATTTGAAGTATCCAATATGTCGTGAATACCAGACATAGTAATTTTTAATATTATACCATACTTTTTGGGCTAAAATAGGAAAGTAGATAATATTTTTGATCTTTTGTTAAAACTTAAAACATAAAATTAAAAAAATGACAGATAAATTTAGTAGCCAAAAATATATTTATGTTAATAAATCTATTGAATCAAATTTATTTTTAACTATTATACTTACATATATATACGCGGTATCCTCAATGTATCACATTCTAAAATTTTGAGATTTTTCGTATTTCCTATTTGTGACGTATCGTATCCGTATTCTCGTATCTATATCCGTGTATCCAATGTATTAAATATCGGTTTCGTTGTAATTTTCGGGGTATTAAATTTAGGGAAATTTCGAGGTATTAGATTTAAGGAAATTTTGACGAAAATTTCGAGGATATCCATAATTTCAGTTTCGATTCTAGAGGAAATCATGATAGAAATTTATAGAAATAATTGAATATTTTAAATGAAACTTTGGGCATATTAGTTTACAGTATTATGTATTTTTTTATATTGATAATATTGTGTGTATGATATACATATAGTGAGTTTTGCTAATTAAGATGAGTAAAATCTGTGGTGGAAATTTAAAACTAGTAGGATTTGAAAGTAAAGTAATGAATAAATAGCTTTAAAACATCACCAAAGCAAAACACATAAAATTTTCATAAAATTTACTTATGGAATTTCTAGGATTAAAATCGTTATACTGCATCTCAGATTAACTTTTCATACTCAATAATTGTTGTCCCAAAAAAAAAAAAGAATATTTAAAATTAATTTTATATGTTATATTAAACATATACATTTAAATCAAATATAATTAATTTAATATTATCTTTAAATTTTGGGAAATTTCGTGTTTTGATGGAAATTCGGATTTCGGTCGAGATTTCGGTGGATATTCTGCAAAATAATTTAATGTTTGTTTTAGAATTTTGAGAAATTTCGGGTTTCGGTCGAAATTTCGATAAATATTCAACAAAATTGGATCGAAAGTGAAATTTCATTTCGAGACCCTGAAATTAATATACATATATATATATATATACACACACACATATATATATATATGTATATATAAAGGAGGGCAATACTGCAGTTCATTGTAATTTTCTACCTTTTTCGTATACTGATTTAAAGGAGGGCAAGAGTCATATGTGAACTAAATCAAATGTGTTTTAGTCCAATAGTCACATCATAATAATTTATGTTATACCAAGTCCAATAGTCCTAGTGTTAATGTATATTGTGTGTAGTCCCCACATGAAAAAAAAAAGAAACACGAAATACACGCTTGAACAATTGAACTCGATCGGACATAAAGTTACCGGACCAATAACCACATATGTGACAGAGCATTCATGGACAATTTAGGAGATTCCATTACAAGTCCTAGTACTAGGGGGAACCGAAGATTTCATATATATTTTCATTAGAAGTCCTAATCCTAGTATAAGTGGGAAACGCGTATTTGTTACCCTTATAAATACAAAACCATGCACAACTTCACAAATCACAACTCATTAACCAAAACCCTCGCAAAAACACAAATCACCTTTGAAAATCATCGAGAGCACAAAGATTTGAAGCCGGTTTTGCATCAGGCAGTCTGTGGAGGGTACGCACGTAGCAAATCAATGGCGAATGATCAAGGTGGAGCAGCGGTTGCACAAATACCCACAAGTTTCGGCCGTGGCCTCAGAGCCTGCCTTCGTTGTCGTCTCGTCAAGACTTACGATCAGTTTCGCGAATCAGGATGCGAGAATTGCCCTTTCTTTCGGATGGGGGAAGATCACGAACGTGTTGTTGACCACACAACCCCTAATTTCAGTGGGATAATCTCAGTCATCGACCCAACTAGGAGTTGGGCTGCTCGCTGGCTCCGATTTGGAAGTATGATAGTACCAGGTTGCTATACTCTTGCCGTCTCTGAAGCACTCCCTCACCACTTGCAGAGTATTTAATTTGTGAAGACGAGCATATACGATATGTTCCACCTAGCTAAACGTGTTTGAGTACATTGCTAGTTTAATGTTTTTTCCAGCTGATATGATCATCATCATGTCGCACGGAGTAATGTTTAAAAAATAATTGTGATTCAACAGATTCATTGAGATAAATAAAATTTTGTTTAGTTCTTTAAATTTCTTTGTCATTTGTTGAATTTTATGTTTTATTTTTAATAAAAGACCGAAATGTTATCTCTTTTCCTATTTTATATATCTCAAAAAGTATTGTATTATATTAAAAAAAGAATATCTTGCCTAATCACAAATGTACATGTAAAAAGAACATAAGAAGAAAAAATTAAAACAGCAACGAGCTTTCTGATTATTAAAAAGATCGTGCGTCATAAAATTTGTGCGTGTGTGAGTGTGGCCTAGTTATAGAAAACATCTTAAGCACATTATGCTCGTGTAAACATAAACCAACACTAATTTGCTAAAATACATAGGAAAACATCCTAGTTTTATCTGACAATGACAACACTAGAGCTCGATAATGAAATACATCTCAAGCAGGTCATCATGGGGCATGGGCTCATGGATTGGTGGCACAAGTATATAAGAGAAATATCAAGCTCAATTTTCCGTAACAACATGAGAATACAATCACTTTGACTTGCCAAATTTTCCATCTAATGACATATCTGATTATTGGTAGGCAAATCAGCGAAGCCAGTCGTATCAATCACGCATTCCAACGCCGATTTAAGACAGTCAATTTGGGTCTTTATTAATTGTGCTAGTACTATGATTGTTATTCCATCAGAATGCACATAAGGCAATGTGCCAATATAAAGGGGTTAAATAGCACAATAGTATGAAGAACTCGACGAAATTCCTACGTAATTTTGCAAACGTAAATATGATCTTACGTCACATTTAGTAGCCAAAATACTTACTAAAACTAACATAATCAAATTGGTGCATAATGAATTCTTAGTTACACTATTACACTACAAATACTGAAAATATATCAACATATCAAAGCACACTAATGTTAGAGATGGTACCATCAGAGCACGAAAAATAAACAAGAAGCAATAAATCTAAGCCTAGACATGAAGATAATAACAAGAGGATTTTAACGTGATTTGGCATAATTGTCTACATCCACGAGTCAACCTAGACTACATCTTTATTTCTCAATGGGTGAATCAATCAATTACAAGGACAGTTCTACTATTTATAATAGTGGAGAAGTCTAAATCCTAACAAATAAGGAAAACAATCCTTAACAACTTAGGGAACAATTCTTATCATAATAGGAAACAAACCCATTCAAAATAGGAGTTGAATCTACCAAAATCAGCCCAAAATCTCCTTGCGCCCCAAGTCTCGGATCCGCGCCCAGTAGCCGCGGCTAAAACACCAATAGCCATGGCTAAAATCACTATTGACAATTTGAACTGGTAGCTGCGGCTATCACATGCACTTGTTTGTACTCAATCCACTTCATAAGACCCTTTCGCGACTTCGGATCTCCCCCGACCCATCTCGTCTTTACCTTGGCTCTATATGACTCCATGTTTTGACTCTCAATTCTACTTTTGATCCGACTCCACTATATCCCAACAACCAACATATCCAGAATTGTTTCAGCTTAACTCTTCAATCTTCATGGAAATGGACGAAAAGAATGATAGTTCGTTACAAGTACCTACACACGGATCACTAAAGATAAAACTAAAACTACACAAATTTAAAATTTCGCATTCGCAAGCTATTACAATGGTTTTGTTCTTATCTGCACTCAAGCATCCGAGTAATTTTCTTGGAGTTTCGCACCTCGTAAAGACACATGTTATCTGCCAATCATGGAATTCCACACGCGAATACACTTGTTTATCCGCCGATCATTGGAATTTAATTTTAGCGACGAAATTTCACTCGACTACAAAAGTTCAAAAGCATAGCAAGACGACTTCTCCGCCAAAAGAGGATGTTTCTCCGCCAAAGGAGGCTGTTTTTTCTCCGCCTACAAAAGTTTAAAAGTATATATAGTAAGACAAACAACAATTAATAGTGAGGAATATTTCAAAAATAGCAAGTGCTTCATATTTTGCAGAAGATGGTGTGGTTAGTTTGAGGAACGACTTTATTCATCGTAGTAGTATTTATGCTACGCATTCTGAATCAACGTGTATTCTTCTTTATTGGGCAAACGAAAATAACAATCAACCTTGAAACGTTTCAATTGAACCTTAGTTACTATACGAAAATGAGTATATCATCAGCCATGATGCAGTATATGTTTAGGTCTTTTTTGGGCCGACACTGAATGGGCCGATCTATTTTCTTATTTTAGTTATTGATGCTATTTTAATAAGTAATAATTGAGTATTACACAAATAAAAACCTACCATAATTTATCAAAATATTAATTATTGACAACTAGAGACTCATATAAACTATTATTTTTATGAAATAAAAGCGAGTACACGCAATATATTACTCAAATTTATATGAAATTAAGCCATATTTTTAATCACGACTAATTTATTAATGTCTGTATTATACTCGTACATCTCTGTTTATTTCCTGTTCCCGTATTCTTTAGCCGATTTTTTCACCGTAACTTTCAAAAAAAAATTCGTAATATACTCGTACTTATTAAATGACGAATTTTTCTCGTCCCTTATTTAACTAACTAGGTGTGCATTAAGAAATCTACATTTTGCCAACCAAACAATCATTCTAAGACCCTAAGCCTTAAATCTTAATAAATAGTAATATATATATATATATATATAACATGTAAAGTTATATAAATATAATTCATAATTCGTAAAAAAATTTCATAATTTTAATAATAATGTCGAGAGTTTAAGATAGAAAAAAAAACCGTCGTATTTTAATTCTAAATATTTTCCAATACAAAAACAATATAACAAGATAATTGGTGTTTTGACTTTCCGAAGTCAAATTCAACGAATTTTAGTAATGAAAGAACTTGATTTTGATGATGCTGAAGTGTTTTTAAATTGCTACTTTCCTTATATAAATATATATATATGTATATAGTACTAAAAAGATAATTAAGAAAAATCAAATTCAAGTCAATGCGAAATCAGTTTTATACAAAAGCTCATTTGACATTAAACCGAACATGAACGAAGACACGGACTCGAGACACTCGGATCCATTGGCAGCTTACATCATACTACATTTTCTAGTGGGGATTGAATCCGGGTCTAAGCCTATATCCAACCATAAAATCTAGGCTTTGGCGATTAGTGAGTACTTTGCTCTGGACCTGGACAACATTATGGAGCAGACATGGTCTTTGTGACTGCAAGTTTGTTCTTTTTATGGGCCAAAAACTTTCAAGTATTAAACATCAAATTGATTATCTACATTTTGATTTATATTCTTCAGTGATCTTCTTCCTTCTATAGAAATGTGCCGTCTTCCACGAAAATTAGAATGGTCCTTTCTTTTTTTTTTTGGGATAATTGCATAATATACCCCGGTGAAATACGAAATCTGCACACATCCCTCTTGTGTTAAAAAAATAGTCTGATATGCCCCTGTGTTAACAATATTTCTACACACGCTCCCCTGGGACTAACGCCGTTACATTTTTCCATGATATGACCGTTATACCCCTTATACTTAAACAACTCTTAAAATAGAATGCTGAGTTCATTTTCACGTGTGTGAGGGTTCGAAGTGAGAGAAAATAGCAAAAGGGCGATTTTTAGGGTTTGGCCACAAATTGCTACAATCATTTGAATCGATTGAGTAATCTAACACTATATTCCAATTAAAGTGCTTAAAAATGAAAAATGGTGTCCGCATTTTTGTTTTTTAGTATATTTATCTACTGATTCAAAGGTATGTGAAAAGTGTACATGTTAGGATTTTTTTTTAAATCATTGTTTTTTGTTATTTTTTGTGAAATTCTTGCTAAATAACTATTTTTTTTGTTGAATAGGACTTGTTGTAGGACCTGGTGACAAGATTTAGGGTTTGGTGAGTTGGAATCTGCCAAATCGAAGTTAGGGCTTCGAAAGGTATGGGATTTTGTTTTTTTTTTCGCTTTTGTAGTTGGTTTATGGTGTTAAAAGCATGGGCTTATTGATTTGTTCAAAAAAATTATGCTTTAGTACAAAGATAAGAGTAAAAGTTTGAATATCTAACACTTTTTTGTTGTTTTATGCTATTTTTAGTGGTTGTTGGGCTGTAAAGTGTGACTTTGCTGAACAAAACAGAGGTATGTTACCGAACTTGTGGTCCCAGTGTGTGCTTTTGTTTAATATGCATGTTTTTGTCAAGTCTTATGCATGTGTAGGGCCTCAATAATAGTTTATGAAAGTTTGTCTATTTGTTAGTGATATAAACTAGGTTTATTATGTATTTTTATTGTTAATGTGTACATTTGTGGGACCAGTTAGTAATATATGCTGTGTGTTTGTAATATTAAAAGCTCTTATCTCATGTGGTCCCAATAAGATGCATGTTTATTCTGTAAAGGTCAGCCTGTGCCAATAACATGAATCAATAAAGACTTCATTTAGTGTATATGTGGTGGTCCTTTAGTTATTGAGTTTACATGTGGTGGTCCTTATTTGATAAATTTAGTAAGTCTTTTTTTTTATTTAATCTACAAATAATGGTGTTGCCTGATTATGCTGATTTTTATGTTTAGTCTGGGGGTAGTATAGAATGGCTTCCCACAGTTAAGTATTTTGGTGGTTCTAAGATGTTGTTTCCTGATGTTGACAAAGAGAGATTTTATTACTCTGACTTAGTTGATATGTACAGTAAGGGAGGGGTAAATGTAGTACTATGAACATGTATTATTGTCTTCCTGGGCATAGTTTAGACAATGGGATTAGGATATTACATGGGGACAAAGGTGTGATAGATCTAATAAGGGCTTACAAGGGGATGAATGTAGTACATATTTATGTAGAGGATGTGTCTAGTCCTCTATTAGTGGTTGATACACAGGGTAACATAATATCTAATTCTCAACCTATGTTTTGTCTGCCCCCTTGTGAAACAAACATCAACCAGCCTATTGTGTTAGATAACCAATATGATGGTGATGATGAAAATCTGTTCAATACTGATAACTTGGGGGTTGAGAACAATGAAAACTTGAACACTGATGAAAACCTTGAAAACATGAACATTGATGAAAACATTGACACTGATGAAAACTTTGAAAGCATGAACATTGATGAAAACCTTAACACTAATGAAAACCTGAGGGATGAAAACATGAACACAAATGATAACTTAAATTTTGATGATGAATCAAATAATGATCCTGTTGAGAACTTGAATCATTCTCAAAATTTCGACACTGAATTTGAGGATGGTGTTAGTGGGGGAGTTCATTGTGGTGTTAGTGGGGGTGTTCAAGATGGGGTAGGTGAGAGTGTTAATGTTGGGGTAAATGAAGGTGTTGATGTTGGTGGAAATGAGGGTGTTGATGCTGGTGGAAATGAGGGTGTTGATGCCGGTGGAAATGAGGGTGTGCAAGAAGGTCAAAGTGAGGGGGTAGAAGAGGATCCCATTTATCAATACAATGAGAAGGAATCAGAGTCCGATTCAGGATCTGTCTCAGACTGTCCATCTTGGATTTTTGAAGATTTTGAGGGTCCAGATGATGATGACATATTTGTTGAGAGACCACCTGACCATGCTAAAAAAAATTTAAGAGCTTTAAGGGCATTTTTGAAAGAAAAAAAAAAGAAAAAGAGTAGCACAACAACAAGAAGAACTTAATATACAGAGAGGTGTATATCCTGATGGCTGGTATAGTGATGTTGATAATGAGGATGAGTTGGAATCCTTGAGGGGTAGTGATGATGATAGTGAGGTGCATCAAGTGTGGAATGATCAGATGGAAAGGAGGGGGCACATCTATTTGTAGGATTGAAATTTATCACAAGGAACAAATATAAGGATGTTTTAAAGGATTGGGTAGTGAAAAAGGGTTGGGACATAAGATTTCTAAAATGTGAAAGAGGCAGAGTTACTGCAGTTTGTAAGCATGGCTATGATTGGAGGATTCATGCATCCCCAATCATGAGTGGAACTACATTTCAAATTAAATCTATCAAAGGCCATCACACTTGTATTCACAGAACTGATAATAAGCAAGCAGATTACAAGTACATTGGGAAGAGGATCCAGCATTTCATAAGTGATAATCCAAATGAAAGTCTAGAGTCCTTAAAAAAAAAATAAGAAAGGATGTACAGATTGAGTGCATCCTTCATAAAGTGTATAGGGCCAAGAGGTATGCAGTTGAACTTTTAAGGAAAGATATTAAAATCCAGTATAACAAGTTGTATGACTACTGTTCAACAGCAGTTAAACATAACCCTTGTAGCAGTTTGATATTGAAAGTGGATAGAAATTTGAGTCCACCAATTCTTGAGAGGATGTATTGTTGTCTGAGTACATTGAAGCTAGGTTTGTTGGATGGTTGTAGACCAATTATTGGTCTGGATGGTTGTTTTTTAAAGGGTTTATATAAGGGGCAGTTGTTGACAGCAGTGGGTAGAGATGGGAATGATAATCTCTATCCCATTGCATATGCCCTTGTTGAGGTTGAAAATTTTGATACTTGGGAATGGTTCCTAAATTTGTTGCTTAGGGACATAGGCTCTCAAGAAGAAAGGGGGTGGGCATTTATAAGTGATAGGCAAAAGGGATTGGTTGAGGCAGTGGGAAAGTTGGCTCCAAGGGGTGAGCACAGATTTTGTCTTAGACATATGTATAATAATTTCAAGGGTAGATTTAGGGTGAGGAATTAAAGAGGTTATTCTGGAGAGCAGCCTCAACTTATAATGTTAGGCAACATCAGAGGGTGATGAGAGAAATTGAAAGAGTACACTCAAAGAGAGGGAATGCACAGACACCTTATGAATGGATGAATGATATTCCTGCTATCCATTGGGCTAGATGTTTCTTCCCCTCAAGAACCAAGTGTGATGTTTTGGTGAATAACATCAGTGAATCTTTCAATAGTTATATTTTGGAGGCAAGAGAGCTGCCTATCATTGATATGTTTGAGTGGATAAGGAGGAAATGTATGTCTAGAATACAAACTAAAAGAGAGGGAATGGAAAAGTACAGTGGGGTAATTTGTCCTAATATTGATAAGAAGATTCAAAAGCAAAGACTTGAGGGTAAAAACTGTCATCCAACCTGGGGTGGTGAGGATAGGTTTGAGGTGCAACAGAATTTGGACAACCATATTGTGTATCTCAATGACAGGCATTGGAGTTGTGGCATGTTATAATTGGTTGGGTATCCTTGTTGTCATGCCCTTGTATGCATTGCCCAAATGAGATTTGAAGTTGAGGATTATGTGGATCCCTACTTGAAGAAGGATACATACTTGAGAGTTTACAGACACATGATTAATCCAGTGCCTGGGATGAATGAGTATGAAGAGTCAACTCTTGGAGTAGTTGATCCCCCAAATGTTATGCCAAGAGCTGGAAGACCAAGGAAAGTAAGGAGAAGGGATGGCAATGACATAAGGAGTCAAACAAATGTATCAAGAAAAGGGCTAACTCATACATGTACTATTTGTGGTGAACAAGGTCACAACAAAGTTGGACATAACAAACACATAAGCCAAACTGAGGTAATCTAAATAAGTATTAACTTTTCAATGTGTTTTACCATTTAATATATGTTGTAAACATTTTACCAATTCATTCTTTGTTGTAAATACTTACTCAGGTTCCCCCAGAAGCTGCAACAGAAGATGTACCTCCTCCTTCACAACATACAAGTGCAGCATATGCAACAGAGGACTCCCAAGTACCACCTCCTTCACTTTCTGAGGTATTAAGTAATACATTTTTACATTAATTTGGTTCATTTTTATATATAAAACTCAACTAATGCATTTTATCGTAGGCTTCACACTCTGTATCCCATTCAAGAAGAAGAGCTGCATGACAGGTAAAAAAAATTGATTAACATTGTAAGTTTTTCAGTTGTATTTCCTATCTTATTTTGTAAATAGTATGTGTAGATGCCACCTCAACCAGCCCAACCAAGAACAAGGCAGCCTGCATGGAGGCCAACAGGAACATCTACTTCAACTCAGGTATTTGATGTATTAAAAGAGATTTTAGTAGTTTTTACATCAATCTATAAAACACTAACCATGCCTTGTATTGAATTTCAGCCAAGGACAAGGCAAACTGCATCTCAAACAAGGACAAGGCAAAGGCAAACTGCATCACAGCCATTAAATAGATCAAATCAGGTATTATTAACATATGTATTTAGTTGAGTTATTTCTTCATCAATGTATTAACTTAACTTGATTTTTTTTGTAGATGCCATCTGTTGCATCTCAAACTAGAGAAAGCCAAACTGCGTCACAACCATCTGTTGCATCAACTCAGGTTTTAAAAACAACATTGTTTAATTGAGTAATCTATTTATTAATGTCGATACTTACCCATTTGTTTTCTGTAGATGCCACCAGTTCCAAGAACAAGAACACAAACTGCTTCAGGAAGGACAGGACACACTGTATCACATAACAGAGGTGCAATACAGGTAGTAAATGCACCCACTCAATATTTAATGAGATAATGTTGAAACTGCTTTTTATCATTGAAGTTTTGACTTAAATGCCTCCAATGACTACCCAAGACCCCTCAGCTGGTGGTCAATCTTCTCCCCACGTGTCTGCTGTTAAGGTATACATTTATGAGTGTCCTTGTCCTTGTCTTCCCACTCAATATATTTAATACATTTAACATTGTAGGTCCCCACACAGTCTTCACAAGGCCCCACTTAGAATTCAAGCTCAGGACAACCAATTCCAACTCAAGCAGAGCATTCTCAGGTAAAGTTATTGTAATTTAGCATCCTTAAATAATTTAAATAAATAAATTAATATATATTCTGACACTACCATCTGTATTCTCTGTGTAGATTCCTCCACAAGTGCCAAGACAGTCTCCTAGAAGTAGGAAACAAGCAAATCATGCTTCCTTATCTTCTAGGAAACTGCAAAAGGTGAAGCATGTGCTAAACCCCACTCCTAATCCGGCATTTAAGAAGTCATCAACTGCCTCATCAATTCTTAGAGCTGTTTCTGCTTCATATAGTCCAATTGGAACTTCTGCCACCTCTTCAAGTTCAGTGCCCACAACCACCTCTTCTTCAATGCCAAGAGGTACTTTTGCATCATCAAAGCCAACTCCTGAAAATTCTGAAGCTACTGGACCTTCTCCTAAGATGTGATGTTTGTCATAAATTGAATATTGATGAATAGTGCTTGTTTTTTGTAAGTTTTGTGAATGACTAAGTGGATATTGCATAGTTATTTGGTTGTTGGTGGTGTTCTGAACAATTGATCAGTTTTTTTAATGGCTCCAAACTCTTGAATCAATGTTTTGTTTTGTGAAATCTGATGTATGTGCTTTTGCACAAAGTACTGGGAAGATATTCAATTTAATGCTAAGTTGTGTTTTGATGGTTATTGTCTTCCAAACAAGATTTTAGATGTGTGTTGTGCACAATTGTTAGTATCTTATGTGTTGTAAATCCCTAATGATGAGTATATATATATATATACTCAATTAAACTTGCATTGAAAAAAGCATAGAAACTTAATAGTTGCAATCATGTCCATCCTATTTAACAAATACAACAATTATCTGAGCAAAAATTGCTACAATTAATGCCTTAATCAGCCTCTGTTGTGCATCCAATTGTTTCATTTTGGATGTGAGTTCTTGGCAAATGGAAATTACTTCTGCATAACCCTCTTCCATTCCGGATCATTGGATTGAACTTCGTCTTCTACAATTGGCACTTTCATTGAGTTTGTCTGTGAACTCTTGAATGACCAACTAACCGGCTCCAACCAAGAAAAATAACTACACACATTGGTCTTGCAGTTGCAAAACAATTTGCCTTTAGTTTCTTTTCTTGGACCAACAACCCAAATTGCAGCAATTTTTTTGCAGTAACATTTTTGGGATCTTGTACCGCAAATCAAGAGTTTCTTCTTTTGAAGTTGATGATTTTTGTGAATTGTAAGACATTCTAGACAAATAAAATAATTTCACTTTAGTAAATTTTATTATTTACTTGAATAATATGTAAAAAAAATTGAAAGGAAAGACAATTCTTACCTGTTTTTGAGAGGGGATGAAAAAAGTGCGTCCAATTCTAATGTATGGGGAGAAAAAAGAGTGGCTGGGAGGGTTTCAAGATATAAAGGTACTTGGAGGAGTATTTTAGCTATTTATGAACCACTTTAACATTGAAAAAGGACCAAAAAAGGCGCGGCATCGCACAAACCGTGCGTGAACGACACCTTCTGTTACTTTCTAACGGAGAGGGGTTTCTATGCAGGGTTTTCATTATCACAGGGGCATATCAGGCTATTTTTTTAACACAGGGGAGATGTGTGCAGGTTTCGTGTTTCACAGGGGTGTCAAATATATTTTTCCCTTTTTTTTTGGTAGATGAATGGTCCTTTCATTGTTAATGGTAACTATTTTTTGTTGGATCAAAATTTCACAAACGTATCAAATGCTAATAAACAAAGAAATATTATATCGAGGCAAGAGAGAACTCTCTACCCTTAACGCTAAATCGCACCGCCTAGGTGGTATTACTGCAACAAGTTTCCCAAGATACAACAATATACGTTTTAAATTCGAAACCACTTCAAATTTAGAACCGAACGAACTTAGGCAACTTAGAACTCTTGAGAGAGAGAATATGAGAGTGAAAGAAGAGAGAAAGTTGATGCTTTTTAGTGTGATTTTCATTCTGAAGGAGGAGACCTTTATATAGGCTTGGAAATCCCAAAAATTAAATACGAGAATTAATTACCAGATTGAAACTGCACCTCACGTTCGAAAGTTGACACCCCAACGTTTGAACGTTGGGTCAACAATGTGTTCAATTTTTATCCAGCTGAAACCACCTAAACGTTTCAGATTTTCTTCTAGAAGGGGTCAACGTTCGAACGTGAGACCTTCTAGAAGACTAGCTCAAACAAACGTGGCCAGCGTTTGATCAATCTCTATTTAGCGGATCATATTTTCCAATTGTTGCATAAAAAATTAATGGATCAATTTTGTGGAATTAATTTTCTCCAAAAAATTAATTATCTTGCAAGCCCAAGCCCAAGCCCAATCCTAATTCCAGGCCCAAGGCCCAAGATCCACGATCAGGACCCGGGCCTTGTCCCAAGCCTAAGCACGAGCACGAGCACGAGCCCAAGTCAGGTCCGGTCCGGTCCTGGAGGGCGAACGGTAGCGACGGCGCGCGCTCGTGTGTGATGAACCAAACCATGGCTAGGTCCTTCCCCCTCAAAGCCCACAAAATTCTTATGACCCAAAGGGCCAACCCTTTGTCTCAAGGCAAAGGTTTATAAACCATTCCAAACTTTGATTCATATCTTATGTGGGATAACTCACTTCAAACACCCAACTTTAGCACTTAATTTCTCATTCGTTTTTAATCCGATTTGAGAAATTCGAAATGATAAAGTCATCTTATTGGAACGTAGATTAATATTATCCAATAGTATTTCATATCCCGGATATTTACGGTGTTCAAATTTCTTATGCAAAAGTCGTGTCCAACACACTTTTCATATACACAAATATCCAACAATCTTCCACACGAATGAAATTAATGCAATGCATTATCTCAAGAGTCCAGACAAAAATTTATCCCATCAGAAGAGGTAGCTTTTGGCTTTGAACCTTTCTTAGTGAGATATCATCGGATTTACTAACACAGCAGTAACTTCTCAATGATAGAAGCTACTTAGAAGGTTTCACTCAGAGCCATGTCCTCAGCATGAACTTCATGCATAATTATCTGAAGCTCTTGGACTTAACTCGTCACGGACTTAGTGTCCACCATCTTGAAGTCTAAGAACTTCGTGACCACGAACTTCTTCAGTCCAGCGTCCTCAATTCTATACTTCTTATCCAGGGCCTCCCAGAGGCCTTTAGCGGTCTTAACCAACAGATAGACGTTGTAAAGTGAATCATCTAACCCACTAAATATGTAATTCCTGCCAAGGAAATCACTATTATGCCATGCATCAGATGCCACCCTCAGTTGGTTGTCGGTTAAGTCCTCAGGGACATACGGAGCATCCTCCCTTAAGAACCTTGCCAGGTTCAGAGTTGTAAGGTAAAATAGTATCTTTTGCAGCCACCCTTTGAAGTCAGCCCCGCTGAACTTCGAGGCCCTTCAGCCTGAGCCGATATAACCGGATTAGCCATTGGAACAAATGGAGGGATCGGAGCAGAGCCAGAACCGAAACCAGGACCCAACCCTGAACTGAAACCTTGCCCGGCACCCCCACCAGAGTCAACTCCAAATTCGGAGCCAGGATCCAGCCCTGAACCTGAACCAAAACAAGAACCTCCACCAAAGCCGCAGCCCATACCGAGACAAAGACTAGCACCTGGTCCAAGACCGAAATCAAGAGTAGCGCCATCAACATTTCCCACATTAGCCATTTGAACAAAGTGACAGATTTTGAACAACGACAAGTCAATTTAGCGTTAAGTTTGTTGGATCAAAACTTCACAAACGTATCAAATGCTAATAAACAGAGAAATATTATATCGAGGTGAGAGAGAACTCTCTATCCTTAACGCTAAATTGTCCCGACTAGGTGGTACAGGTTACTAAGCAAGCATTCCAAGATACAACTACATACATTCTAAATTCAAAACCACTTCGAATTTAGAACCGAACGAACTTAGGCAACCTAGAACTCCTGAGAGAGAGAATATAAGAGTGAAAGAAGAGAGAAAGTTAATGCTTTTTGGTGTGATTTTCATTCTGCAGGAGGAGGCCTTTATATAGGCTTGGAAATCGCAAAAATTAAATACGAGATTTAATTAGCAGACTGAGACTGCACCTCAACGTTAGGTCAAAAACGTGTTCGGATTTTAATTCAGCTGAAACCGCCTGAACGTTTCAGATTTTTTTTCTAGAAGGGGTCAACGTTTGAACGTGAGACCTTCTAGAAGGCTAACTCGAACAAACGTGGTCAGTGTTTGATCAATCTATATTTAACGAATCAGATTCTTCAATTGTTGGATAAAAATTAATGGATCAATTTGGTGGAATTAAGACCCTGTCCCGAGCCCGGTCCGGGTGGGCGGGATGCGGCGGCGCACGGTGAACCGAACCATGGCTAGGTCCTTCCCCCTCACAAAGCCCACGAAAATCTTATGACCCAAAGGGTCAACCCTTTGTCTTAAGGCAATGGTTTATAAATCATTCCAAACATTAATCTATATTTTAAGTGGGATAACCCATTTCAAACACCCAACTTTAGCACTTAATTTCTCATTCGTTTTTAATACGATTTGAGAAATTCAAAATGCTAAACTCATCTATTCGTAACGTAGATTAATATTATCCAATAATATTTCGTATCACAGATACTTACGGTGTTCAAATTTCTTATGCAAAAGTCGTGTCTAACACACTTTTCATATACACAAATATCCAACATTTTTGATCCCGGGATCAAATTTTAACGTCGCTAAATTAGTAAGAAGAACACTATGGGCAAACTCAAATTCAGATGATTCAATGATTGCCTTAATTGAGATAACTATTGAATTCTACAATTCAAAACTGATGTTCAACTTAAGTAGCATCTAGTGTCATCTCATCAGCTCGTTTTTTCTTTGACCAATTAGAAAACAGAATATCAGGCTTTTAGGAAGGCCCTGTATTTTATGGTTCAATGCATTATGTTAGTTTGACCATAATCGTATTGTAATACTTGGCTTGCTGAAGTAACACTGTTCTGTTCTTTTCTTCATAACCATAAAAATTAAACACATGTTTTAGAACTCAGTTTATGTTTTAGTTTACATCCATATGGTTGCCTGAATTGTGTGTTGTTTGTTTGTAAATGAGCATCACTTAAGTCAAGTCTATTGTAGCTTTTATAATTGAAAGTATCTAAGATGTAGTTACGCACATCTATCTTTATGCATACGTATATACTCATATGTGTACTAATCAATTCACTTCGGAATACATATACCTATAAAGCATAAGTATCTACAAATTGATACTAGTGATAGAGATGATTAGATTATGATTATGAATAGAGGTCTAAACAGAAATGATTCAGCTCTGAGGAAGTGAAGGGGTGGATTGGGATTATTCAAAATTATCAAGCACAAAACTGTCTTAACACAAATAATTATGTTTGCAAAAGAATCTAAGATGAAAATTACACCCATTGCTAATCTAGGATTCACGGATAGTGATAAAAACGGCCCAATCGTCTCCATACCAAATACGAATATAGGATGGAAACTTATTGGATACATTTTACAATTATAAAAACGGCCCAATGTTGTAACGTATCCGTACCAAATAAGGATATGGGATGTATACGGTAGAGATATGTATTAGATCCATTTTATAAGTATCCAAAATTAAAAAGAAAAAATGGATTCATATCGGATACGAAAATTTGAAATATCTGATACTCTAAAGATACGGTTGGGGTCTTATTTAATATTATGCTTAATTTTTGGGTGCAAAATGAAAGAGTAGATAATATTTTGGTTTTCTTTAGAAATTAAAATGTAAAACTTTAAAAGTTATAAGATATAACTTAACAACAAAAAGATGATAATAGGGGAAATTAAAACGGGAGAAAACCCTTTCCATTCTTCTCAAAATTGACGAACTGAACTCCGTCCTCCGATGAAGTGAACAGGAATCTGTTTCTTGATATGGCCCATTTAGAGAGGGAAGCAACAACTTTCAAATGAAGGAAGAAATGCAAAACAAATAAGAAGAGCAAAACAAGTAAGAAGAAACGCACACTAGGAACACAACTTAAAGAAACGTGCAAAGAAGGCAAGAAAATGCAGAAATAAAACACACATTTACTGTAGCAACTCCATTTGTAACTAACAGCTACATCAACAGAATGGGTTGTTGGGTTGTTATTCGGTTATGTAGATAGGTTGGTATACATCAGCAAAATTAGCAGTAGAATGATCATCGATTGGGTAGATTGATCATTGTAATTTTTCTCTTAACCTCTTTGTAACTTCTTTGCTTTGAAAACCCTAGATTTCATCTCCATAATTGATTTCTCTTTCTTTGATTCTCTGGTGAATTCTTGAGTACTTCTCCCATTGGTGTATCTGTGTGTATCAAATGGTATCAGCTGTCATTCGATCCTCGGATTACAATAGCAATGGCAGACGGACTTCGCAGCTAGGATAATCGGAAAGAATTAGATGCAATCTGCGAACAAATTGCAGCAAATGCGTTGAAATCTGACAAAATGTTCAAAGATATTCGGAATCTCATCGCCGCCATGGCCACAAATCCAAATCCGCTTGGTTCTGCCGCCATGATGGATAATGAAGGGCATTCACCCGCGGCCAGGGGCATGGGTACATCGTCGCAAGGTTATCACCTACCAACAAAACGCTCTAAGGTTGAATTTCCAAGTTTTAATGGGGAAGATCTGTGTGGGTGGTTATTTCGGGCTAAACAATTTTTCGAGGTGGATGAAACGCCTACGGAGACTCGGGTGAGATTGGCCGCTGTTTATTTGGAGGGAAAAGCCCTACAATGGCACCAGAATTTCATGAGGACCCGGATTGATAAACGTATGCCTAATTGGGGTGAGTATGTTACTGCTTTACAAGATCGATTTGCCTCTTTTCTGTTTGAAGACCCTACGTCCAAGTTAATGAATTTAAGGCAAACTGGTGCAGTAAGAGAATACTTGGACAAATTTGATGAACTCTTGAATAATGTAGACTTGAATGAATCTTATGTTGTAAGTTGGTTTTTGGCTGGATTAAAAAGTGAAATTGAAGTGCAAGTTAGAATGTTTAAACCAAAAAATTTGCAGGAAGCTGTGAGTTTAGCCAAACTTCAAGAACAAGCCCTTATCCTAGCCCAGAAAAGAAACCATTCCACAAAACCCCAACCATACCAGAAAACCCTTCCCATTCTTCCCACACCTTCTTATACTTCCACCATACCCTTCACTAATTACACACACCCTAATTCTAAACCAAGTACAAATACCACCCTTAACTCTAAATCAGGCAGAAGACTCACACCTCAAGATCTAGATGACAAAAGAGCAAAGGGGTTATGTTTTCTCTGTGATGAAAAATATACCAAAGAGCATAATTGTCCCAAAAGAAAACAACTCTTTCTTATGGAGTTTTCTGACGAACGGGGGGATAGTAGTGAGAAGGAAAATACAGAACAAGAATGTTGGGGCCAGATAGAGGAGATTTGGGACACACCAAATCCTAATAACTATCATATATCCATGAATGCAATGAATGGGATTCATGACTTTCGAACAATGAGAGTCCATGGGGCTGCTAAGGGAAAAACAATCCACATACTTATTGATACAGGGAACACACACAATTTTTTAGATTTGAATGCAGCAAAAAAATTGGGATGTCAGATTGAGGCTACTGAACCCTTCCCAGTCTCAGTGGTTGATGGTAACAAGTTGTACAGCAAATCAGCATGCAAGAAATCTCAGTGGTGAATGCAGGGAGTCAATTTTACTACAGACATGATGCTTTTACCTCTAGGTGGATGTGATATGGTTTTAGGAGTACAATGGCTGATTACACTAGGAGACATTAATTGGAACTTTCTCAAACTAAAAATGGAGTTTTGCAATGGAAGTCAGAAAGTGTCACTTGATAAGTTCACATTTTACAGCATTTTATGCCCCATTTTAATATGATTTGATCGTTACTTTGATCACTTTTTATCCCTCATAATGCTTTGATTGGTATAGATTTTGTTTTTTAGAATATAAGTTGATTTACGCATGAAAGACGAGAAAGGAGATCTAAATTGAGCTTGAAATTGAAGAAAGAAACAAAATGAGATAGTTGACGAAAGATTTTACATAATGCTCATATAGAAATGCAATTTTCGTCCCTTTTCTAGCCGAATCAGACTAAGTTTTCTTCTTCACTATTGTAGACCGTTGTCTTATCTTCGCGTAGCAATTTGAATCACCTCAATCCGACATCGGTAGAGAAAGTTATGCATATTTTACCAAAACTCTACGGAGCAGCAGGGGAACGCCGTGGCGTTCATCACCAACGCCGCGGCGTTCGGAGGCAGAATGTTGATCACCGCGGCGTTCAACCATCAACGCCGCGGCGTTCAAAGCAGCAGACTTGGCCTATAAATAGACTATCAGGTCATTTAGACGAAAGATAGGCCCTAAACACACCCTAGACTCCTTACATATCAGCCACCACCTAAGGAAGCTTGAAGAGGATCATCATCCTCATCCTCATCATCCTAATCATCATCAATTTCATCATCAAAGCTTGGATTCACACTTTGTAATAGGGAGTAATTCAACTCTTTCTCTTTGATTAGTTATCAACTATGTCTTATAGAATTGTTGAATCATTTGTTATTGTAAGTATGAGCTAAGCATCTTTGTGGTTGGGTTATGTGAATACTTTGTGATGTTTTGTGTTTAATGAATGATTAATTTCCGGATTTATTACATTCTTGTTACATGTTTGATTTTATGCTTAATGCTTGCATATGCTTGATCACCATGTGTTTGATAAAATGCTTTGTCTTGAGACCGAGAGGAGATAGATAAAGGGAGATCGAAAATCAAACATCATAACGTAACAATGGACTAGAGATAGAATCGATTGCGGTGTGTGGCTTTTTGTGATAAGATGACCCGATTTAATGTAGGATCTTCGTAAACAAGGAATTCCTTCGAACCTAAATGCATGTTAGTTAATTCAATCTTCACTATAGAGATATAGGAAGTTGTTAACTAGTATAGGCTTGTTATTTCAAGAGATTGAATAATAAATACATTAGGGGGTTTCGCCATAACAAGAGCGTTCTACAAATCCGGATAATTGAGAGTTCATGAACATAAAATAGAACAGAGTAGGATCATAACCCAATCACCTCTTCCTATTTGATTTATTACCTTGATAATCATTTTAGTTATCTTTAGTTATTCTCATAGTATAAACACCTATCATCTTATAAATTGATTTAGCTTAAAAATAGGTAATATAGCAATTACGAGCATTGAATCCAATTGTCCCTGTGGAGACGATACACCCCGGGCTAAATAGTCCACTTTATTACTTTGCACGACCTAGTATACTTTCTAGGATTTCGCGTGTCATCACTCAGGGGTATGCAACCACAAATAGTAAGGATTACTGACAAAAAAAAGATGGACAAATATTTACAGAACCCAGCCCAGATTTCTATGCTACATGTGGGGTTCCTACAAGCAATACCTCAAGAGAGCCTCATTGAACCAAAACCACAACTCTACTCAGCAAAAGTGGACTCACCAGCACAACAACCACCTGGACTACACCTGTTATTAGAAGAATTTACTGACCTGTTTGAAAAACCAACCTCCCTTCCTCCACAAAGAGCACAGGATCATCAGATCATCCTAAAAGAAGATACAGGGCCCATAAGCATAAGACCATACAGGTATCCTTCTATACAAAAAACTGAAATTGAACAAATAGTGCAAGGAATGTTAGATGCTGGAGTAATAAGGCATAGTAGCAGCCCTTTTTCATCACCTATTGTTCTTGTTAGGAAGAAAGATAGAACATGGCGCATGTGTATTGATTATAGAGAGTTAAACAAGCACACTATTAAAGAAAAATTTCCCATCCCTGTAATTGAAGAGTTGCTAGATGAGCTGCATGGAGCACACTGCTTTTCTAAGTTAGACCTAAGGAGTGGCTATCACCAAATAAGAATGAATGAAAGAGATATTGAGAAAACTGCATTTAGAACACATAGTGGGCATTATGAATTTCTAGTGATGCTCTTTGGGCTCATTAATGCCCCTTCTACTTTCCAAGGACTTATGATCAAGGTTTTTCAGCCATATTTGAGGAAATTCATTCTTGTGTTCTTTGATGATATATTGATTTACAGTTTAAATGACACCGATCATTTGATGCATTTAAGGAAAACTTTTGAGTTACTTAGGGTTCATCAGCTGGTGGTTAAAATGAGTAAATGTCAGTTTTGTAGCCCTACAGTTGAGTATTTGGGACATGTCATCTCCAGGGGAGGGGTTGAGATAGATTCTAACAAGATTCAGGCTGTGAAAGATTGGCCCTTACCTAAAAATCTCAAAGAATTGAGAGGTTTTCTAAGACTGAGTGGGTATTATAGAAGATTTATAAAGGGATATGGGATAATTGCCAGACCACTAATTGACTTGCTGAAAAAGGATGGGTTTATCTGGAACCCCTTGGCTACTGAAGCTTTTCTGAATCTAAAAACAGCCCAATGCCAGGGCCCTATCTTAACCCTAGTAGATTTCAGCAAGGAGTTCAGTGTTGAAACTGATGCTTCTGAATAGGGTATTGGAGCAGTTTTATTGCAACAGAGAAAACCTATAGCATTCATGAGTAAAGCTTTGACAGAGAGAAATTTAGGATTGTCAGTTTATGAAAAAGGATTGATGGTTGTAGTCACTGCTGTACAGAAATGGAGACCTTATTTGATTGGGAAGCGCTTTACCCTAAAAATAGATCACCAGAGCCTAAAACATCTATTGGAACAAAGAATATCCACACCAAGCCAACAAAAATGGCTAGTGAAGTTAATGAGCTATGACTACTCTATTGCTTACAAAAAGGGAAATGAGAACATTGTGGTTGATGCATTGTCTAGAGTACCACATGACAAAGAAGGAGAATGTAATGCTATCATCACCATCAAATCAGACCTTATCACAAAGATTAAGAATAGCTGGACCACAGATCCCAAACTCCAGGAGCTCATTCAGTCTCTCCACACTGATATAACCCCAACCACCAAGTATGAATTCAGAGGAGGCCTACTTACTAGGACAGGAAAATTGCTAGTAGGCTCAGATTCTGTTTTAAGGAATGACATCCTCGTACTTCATCATATCAGTCCATTAGGAGGGCACTCTGGTATACATGCTACTTATCAAAGAATTAAGGAGAGTTTGTATTGGAGGGTCTTGAAAACAGATGTCCACAATTTTGTCAGGGCTTGTGAAGTCTGCCAAAGATGTAAAGGGGAAAATATACACACACCTGGCCTATTACAACCGTTACCCATCCCTGACTCCATTTGGCAAGATATATCCCTTGATTTCATTGATGGTTTACCATCTTCTGGGGGTAAGGATTCTATCCTAGTAGTGGTTGATAGACTTAGTAAGTATGCTCATTTCATGGCTTTGAAGCACCCCTATACTGCCATAACAGTGGCCCAAACCTTTTTCAACACTATCTTTAAACTACATGGTCTGCCTAGAACAATTTTGAGTGACAAAGGGTCCATCTTCCTAAGTCAGTTTTGGCAGGAGTTGTTCAAGTTACAAAAGGTTAAACTTCAAACTTCTACTTCCTACCACCCCCAGACTGATGGGCAAACTGAGGTGGTCAACGGATGTTTGGAGAGCTATTTACGGTGTATGACTTTTGACAGACCAAAGGAATGGGTCCATTGGTTACCTCTAGCTGAGTATTGGTATAATACTACTTACCACTCTTCAACAAAAATGACTTCTTTTGAGGTGGTTTATGGGCTGAAACCCCCTATGTACCAGCCTTACATTGCATTTGAATCAAAACTGGATTTGGTTGATAGAAGTCTACAAAATAGGGAAGCTACTTTGAGGTTATTGAAAAATCACTTGATTACTACCCAATCAAGAATGAAAAAATAGAGTGATAAAAACAGAAGTGAGAGAGAGTTTCAAGTGGGGGATTGGGTCTTTGTTAGACTTCAGCCCTATAAACAATTATCTTTAAAACCTCATTCCTATCATAAATTGTCACCTCGATTTTTTGGTCCATTTCAGGTTATCAGCAAGACTGGAGCAATGGCCTACTAGCTTCAACTACCAGCAGAAAGTAAAATCCACTCAACTTTCCATGTTTTTCAGTTAAAAAAACAAATTGGCGCACACACTTGCACTCCAGAATTACCAGTTGTGCTCACTCAACACGACAACATTGTACTTCAACCAGAATCTATCCTTGACCGCCGCATTGCCAAGAAGAGTAATCGCCCCATTACTCAAGTATTGGTGAAATGGTTCAACATAGCTCCAGAAGACAGCACCTGGGAAGAATTGTACTCATTTCAGCAACAATTTCCAAATTTTCATCCTTGAGGACAAGGATTCTTTAATGGGGAAGGGATTTGATATGGCCCGTTTAGAGAGGGAAGCAGCAATTTTCAAATGAAGGAAGAAACGCAAAACAAATAAGAGCAGCAAAACAAGTAAGAAGAAACGCACACTGGGAACACAACTTAAAGAAACGTGAAATGCTTGAATCATAAACTCCTCAATCAATTGATATGAACTGTAAGTAAAGATAAGAGAGAGATATAGAGTAGAGAATGGCAATTTTTATTAAATTCAGTCTTGCCCTACAACTGCTATTGAATGCAGCATTTATACTTTGTTTACAAGGTTAAGCTGGAATTAGAAAACCTAATCCAGCTGTATTTCCACTAATACGCCTTTAACTAATTCAGTTAATCCCCTCAACTAATTTCTAACTAATGCCAGCTGTTTCATTTTTTGAGCTGATTTAATCTTTAAACCCAAACAACCCCGTTTTTCTTTTCACGCTTTTAATCCATGTAATCACATTTTTAACACCTTTTGGCCCCTTTTTGTCCAGCTTCTTCTTCACTTCTTTCCCAATCATAACATTACTCTCTCCATGGGATAAGTCTTGACCCCAAGACTGGATTTGAGGGAATTGGCTCGTGATCAAGTCATAGTCTTCCCAAGTGGCCTTTTCAACAGGTAGGTGGGCCCATTGAATGAGTAACTGAGTAATGGCAGTGTTGTTGATTTTGGCTAGGAGCCTAGCTAAAACCTTAACAGGTTGCAACATAACCTGGCCCTCATCATCCAACAATGGCAGATTAGGTGTGACCACAGTGTTGGAACCAACTCTCCGTTTAAGCAAAGAAAAATGAAAGACAGGGTGCACTTTTGCACCAGGAGGCAAACTGAGCTTGTATGCGACCAACCCTACACATTCCACAATGGGAAAGGGGCCTGCGTATTTGGGACTTAGCTTCCACACTTTACTATTATGCAGGGATAGTTGTTTGTAGTGCTTGAGTTTGAGATACACGAAATCCCCCACATAGAACTTCATTTCCTCTCTATGTCTGTTAGCATAGTAACTCATCCTCTCCTGTGCCTTTTGTAGTTGTAGTTTAATGTGTTGAGCCATAAACTGTCGTTCTTGTAACATTTCATCAACTCCCATCACTGAAGTGGGCATAAAAGGGTCAAATCCCAATTGAGGAGGTTTATATCCATAAAGGGCCTCAAATGGAGTTAATTTGAGGGTAGTATGGAAGGAAGTATTATACTACCATTCTGCCAAAGGAAGCCAAACTGCCCACTTTCTAGGAAAGCTTCCTATCATACATCGAAGATAGGATTCTAAGCATTGATTGACCCTCTCCGTCTGCCCATCGATTTGAGGATGGTAGGCCGTACTTGAATGTAGCTCAAGATGTCCCCAATTCCAGTGAAGTATGGAAACCATAGGTTCACAACCAGTGTCAGATTGCTTAAGCTGGGAGGGTGTGACATGGTAGTGGGAGTGGATTTCTTGAAAAAATTGGGACCTGTGACTTTTAATTTTGAGTTACAAATGGTAACTTTTGAGAGAAATGGCAAGGTCATTACTCTTCAAGGGGTACAGCCTGAAGCCACACTTAAAATGTTGAGTGGCAAACAATTTAAAAAGATTGTGAAAAAGGGGGGACAAGCTACGCACACTGGGAACACAACTTAAAGAAACGTGAAAAGAAGGCAAGAAAACGTAGAAATAAAACACACCTTTACTATAGCAACTCCATTTGTAACTAACAGCTACATCAGCAGAATGGGTTGTTGGGTTGTTATTCGGTTATGTAGATAAGTTGGTATAAATAGCAAAATTAGCAGTAGAATCATCATCGATTGGGTAGATTGATTATTGTAATTTTTCTCTTAACCTCTTTGTAACTTCTTTGCTTTGTAAACCCAAGATTTCATCTCCAGAATTGATTTCTCTTTCTTTGATTCTCTGGTGAATTCTTGAGTACTTCTCCCATTGGTGTATCTGTGTGTATCATTTTTCTTCTTCTCTCCCTAGACGTCCCTTTTGCTAAACTCCATCAAATCTTCATACGAATAATTTAGAATTTAGGGGTTTCTTTACAATTTTTCAATGTTGTGAAGTAATTTGTTGTTTTGATGGGTGTTATGCTAAATGTAAATGCATACTCTTTTACCTTGATTAATAATAATTGATTTTGAAATAGAAAAGCTAATGGAAAATAATATCCTATGAATCCAAACAAGTAAACTTTGAAAGATGGATTGTAGAAAAAAATAAGTTCGACTGTGGGCTTTGAGTGGAGGTAGGGTTTGAGCATACTTAATTGATTATAGGAAAATTTAAGTTTATAAATATATATATATATATATATATATATATATCACCGTATCCATAAAGTATCCTGAAAATTTGAACGAAGTCTTTTTTAATTCAATATAAAAGGGGTATCCTAAATATCTAGCCCGATAAACTCCGGTTGATACCATATATATAATCTTGAATCATAAAAAGTCTATCTAACTTCATATAAAGACTCTATCTAGCTCCATAAAAGAGGAAGAACCACAACTTATGGTAGCCTAAATTTAAACACCTCTCACATTTTATATAATTAGTAAACAACACGTGCATTGCACGTGAATCATATGACCTTGTTAAAATAATTCATACACGGATATTGCTTCATTCAAGAAGATTATATATGCAAAAGTTAGATAATATTTTAAACAAAGGGTTATTATTTAATAAACTATAATTATTTGAATAATCAAATATTGATTGACAAGGAAGGCAATCAATATTTGAAGAAACGAAAGTTCATTACAAATTGAACCTTAGACAAATAATGTAAGGGAAATTGCGTAATAGCCCCCATAGAATAGGTCTCTTGCAATTTTGGCCACATTGGTTACTTAAAAATTTAGTCCCATAGGACATATGTTTTTGCATTTTAAGTCCTAGTTGTTAAAAATTTACGAAAATCGATAGTTTGCTTGTGTCTTACATGTGACAATTACATAATTTGCATAAATTTCATGAAAACCCCTATATCATATAAAAGTTGGGAAAAAAATTCACTTTTGGTTAATGTTTAGCGTTTATTGTTGTAAAAATTGGGGGCGTTTATGCAATTTATCTAATCTATCAAAATTATTTTTTTCTTAAGTCTGCTGCATAGTCAAATAAATATTTTTGAAGAAGACTAAAGTATATTAAATTTAATTAGAGATGATTTTAACTAAGAAACACTTTAATAATATTTATTGTTCTATTAAAAACAAATTATTAGATATACAACTACTTGTTAGTGGTATATTTTTGTCAAAATTACTAAGTCAATAGTTAAATATATATATATATATATATTTCATAATGAAATTCTACTAACAATTAAAAAACACCTTTAGAAGTTCAAAGTTTCAAGCAATTTATAACATAATTGTATTCTGTAAAGAAATTATACGAACAATTAACAAAATATTAATTTTCGAACCTTCTTAACATGATACATAGTATGAGTGAGATAATATAAGTACTTATGCACATATATAACTAACAAATATTGCAAAATTAAAAGATTATGAAAAGGTTAATGGATGTTAATTAACAGAATATTGACATTGTTTTTTTGTTTCAAAAACAGTGAGAATTAAGTTAATCGCTAAAAAAATATAAATGATTATAAAAGATCAACATAAAAAGGCCTTTGTATTATTTAACCTTTAGTAAGAAATTAGTCTAGACACTTCAACTAATATATGATTATATATATATATATATATATATGCTTACCGTACATTATATATGACCAAATATAGGTAAATAAATATACAAAAGATGACTTATCAATAATTTTAACATTGTTTGTGTAGCTGAATCAAGAGTATATGATGAATATAATAATTTATCAAAAATTTAAAACACGAAGAATGAAGAAATATTTATTGAAATCAAGAGCATATTACAAAATTGTTCATATTACAATTTACTAAATAAGAAAATATAAATTTAATATTATACAATTACATATGTATTTTTTGACCAATTTTCATCTCTCTTTCCTCTCAACAATAAATACTAAAATAATAACATAACAAAAATGCTTTATAAAATTATTTTTCATGTTCTTTTTCTTTTTCATTATCAGTTGTGCAGACAATTTATTTTACACATTATGTTTATAATAAAACTTAAAACTAATAACATTCTAAACATAGTAACTTTTAATAAATCTTAGTTTTTTTAAAACTTCTACCATTTCTTGATTTTCATAAAGAAAAAAAGAGTTGGATTTAAACTCAAATCTTATATGAAATTTATTTTAAGGAAATAATTTCATTGTTTAAAAACACTATTCCAATTCCTTGACTATGAAATTTCAAAAATTTCAAAAAAATAATTTATTTATTGAAATGTTCAGACTCGTAAACAAATGAGGAGATCATTGCCCAATATCTCTTGCTCAGCAAATGAGGAGATCAATGCCCGAACTCTTGCCCATTTCAAAAGGTTTCCTGTCTCTATAGATTTTCTAACATATTATTTTAAAAATTAAATGTAATAAAAATAAAGATCACAAGATGTTAAATATAACTAAGTGTTATTAAAAAAAACAATTATATCACTGAATTTATCTATGAGAATTGATATTGGAGCTCTACATGCAAATTACGGTAGGAGCTTTATTTTTATTTTCTCTTAGAAAAAGACAACAACGCCCATTTACAAAAAAAAAACCTAAATTTATGAAACAAATATGTATTTTAATTTTTAATAATCAATTTTATCTCATATAACTTTTTTTTTTTGTAACACGTGCCCTTTTTATGGATTAATATAGGAAATTTCTCTTTAATTTGTCTAAAGATATGTTTATATATTGCATGATGTTGCAAAATATATATTCTTATGTAAGCATAAAATTGTACACCATAAACAGCTGAGCACCTTAAAGAAAAATATATTTCTAGAATTTGTGTGTTGAAAAATAAAATATTCGCGTTAAATTCACTTGGTTCATATCATAATTATCTTTCTCAAATTTATAATCTTATCACTTTATTTTATGGATGATGTTCTATTTTATAGAACACATCTACCTTGATAATATTTTGAATTCATTTCGATTTTAAAAATTACAGTTAATGTGTATTAAGGTTTGTGGACATTCTTGTTATATATTAGTTTGAAAATTAAAGATGAAACATCTATAGTAATCTATGAAGTGTCAATATCTCTTATTCTATTTACCATCAAAGATCCAAAAAAAATTATTTATTTTTCTTTTCCCACAAAACTAATATCAACACCACTATATGGCCGAAGGAAATAGTGAATACTGCTATGTATTAATCAGTAGATGAATATATAATATTCTATAGTATTAAGGGCAAAATGTATTCCACCCTCTCTAAAATTTGTTTTTTTCAAAGCACTGTACATCCTCAAATTCTAAAAAAGACTTGCCCCTTAGAAAATTTAAGTATATAGCACTTTGCCCCAAATTTAATGTTCAGATGTTCATTTTTACCAAATATTTAGACTGCGGACGCATGCTAATATTATGAACTTTTAAGGTCATAAATATCATTTATCATCTCCTACTCAAATGAACTACGGCTTACAAAGTAAATTGATACCAAAAGTGATCAAATGAAAATTTGAATTCTAAAACCAGCTTTATACGTTCTTGACAAACATGAATTTTGAAGCAACAATTAAGAATTTTTAAGGAAAAAATATCCTGAAAAAAATTATTTTGATGCGAATATAAATAATGACTTCCATGAACATATTATATAACAAGGATTGACACGTGGTTAAAATTCTATTAAAAATTTCAACTAAATATTGATATTGAGGTAAAGTGCTACACATCATTAGATTTTCTAGGGGACATAGTCTCTTTTTTTTAATTTTGAGAGAGTTTAATGTCAAAAGGTAAATTTTAGGGGGGTGAAGCGCATTTTGCCCTAGTATTAATTGCATTAAATGCACATGAACTAAAAGTGCATATTTGGCAAATAAATATTAGTACAAATAATCAATACAATTGTTGTATGTACTCATTACATATACTTGCCTCCCTTGGGATTTTTACTCTAAGCATTGACATAGAGTTGATAATCGAATTGAGTGGTGAATTTTATCTTTTTTTATGAACATATAAATAGAATTAATCTTATGTCTACATTTAATTATTATTTATATATAATTTTATTATAAAGTTCTAATGTAATTATACTTTTTATTGTTGTAGTTACTAAGAAGTTATTTTATTATCTGTTTTTATTCTTTTGCCATAAAAAAATTATTTACGAAGAGATATTTTAGGTATATATGCCAAAAGTTCCATGAACCAACTCAAATCCAAAACTATCTTTTTCGATTTATTTTTCTTTGCCCACCAAAACTAATACCAATAACAGTATACAAGTCGAAAAAATAATGTTGTACTAATCAATAAACTATTGAACAAATATTTAATATCTGTAGTATTAATTGTATTAAATGCAGATAATCCAAAGGTGCATATTTGGCATCATGCTCTCAATTTGCAATCTCCTTCCTATTGCAAGGTATTGAATTAATGATATATCTTGTATCCTTGTAATAGGAGATGCAAGATTGTTTCATTTGCCCGTTTCATTCTTCTTGTACAATTGTAGTGCTGCTTTATATAACAAGGACTCTTTACTTTTTTAATTAATGAAGTGTGTTTATGTTAAAAAAAAAAAAAAAGTGCATATTTGGCAAATAAATTAATAGTGCAAATTAATCAATACAAGGCGCCACTGCCAACTTATTATACGTGGTACCTCTTAAGGGATTTCTAATCAAAGCAATTGAAATAAAATTAATAACCGAATTGAGTGGGGTATTGTATTTAGTGAATGAATTAACAAAATTAATCTAATGTAATTCTACATCGGATAGTTATCTATATGTAAACTCATTGTAGAGTTCAGTTGTGATTATACTTATTTTTATTATTTATTTTTAATTCTTTTAGTATTAAAAAATTAAATTATATAGGGATATTTTAGGTATATCAAAAATGTCATAAAATAAATTCGTAATTTTATAATAAAAATATATAGATGTGGAGGTGGATAATACTAATACTAAACCTTCATGGTAGGACGTGGATACTACCCTGTTTGCAAAAACTTAAAAAAAAGAAAAAACACTTTCCAATTTTTTGTTGGATTTAAGCTGTTTTTTGCTAATTAATTTTATTGTTTCTGATTCTGTTTCACTGGAAAAAAACCGAAAATAAGCAGAAACTAGAAGCAAGTCCTTAGGTACTTCTACCAGCTTCTTCTATTTTTTTATTTTTTTATTTTTTAGCAATTTTTGCAAATACTCTCAATTTTAACTTTGCAGCTACTTTTACAATTTTTTCTGAAATTTGGCACTTCTTTAGAGGTATAAGCTCTTGGTTTGGCTTGGCCTGTTCGCAAGAACTCATGCTTTTAAAACTGAATTTTAGAAAAAGTTGTAAAAGTAGCTGAAAAGTTAAAATTGAGTGTATTTGCAAAACTTGATAAAAAGCAGAAAAAAGAGAAGAAGCTGGTAGAAGTATCTAAGGACCTGCTTCTAATTTCTGCTTATTTTCAGTAAAACAAAATCAGAAACAGTGAAACCAAACAGTAAAATGCAGCTTAAATCCAGCAAAAAGCTGAAAAGTGGTTTTTTAAAGTTTTGGCAAACAGTCCTTTAAACATCTAACAGTCTTGCTTACTGAACGCGCTTTTATGTAAAACATTCAACAAGGAAACCCTCTCTACCGTACTCAGCTCTCGGCTCCTCCATTCGCAGAACACTTAAAATCATAACATTTTAAGAGAGAACATATAACATCATTTTGTTGCCGATTTAGATATCAAGATTATGTTATCTCACAATTTGATGGGTAAATATTGAAGGAATAAGAGCAAATGAGCGGGCCGGCGGTGCACCCGGTGGAGGCTCCGCCGATGACAGAGGCGGCGCTGCTGAGGGTTAGGATGAAAGACGTTCAAGGAATGGCCGGAACCACCGGTGGACTCTCCCTCCGCCTATGTCAATTTGCCTTCGCCGCCGTCTCTCTCTGCGTCATGGCCACCACCTCCGATTTCCCCTCCGTCACCGCCTTTCGGTTAGGTTTTATTCGCTTTCCTTTCAAGCAATTTTATCTTTTTCTTTAGAATTAGGGTTTAGGGTTTGGTAAAGTAAAAGGAACTTTAATTGAGGCTGCAAACTCTAGTTACTATAGTGGTATCAACTTTCAATTTCACGTGAATAATGGATTCAATTTCATGCTGTCAAAAGGTGTTAATTAGTTTTTCTTATTTGGAGTCTTATATGATATTAAAAACTATCGGCCCGAGTTTATTAAGTCAAAATATCCCCTTCGTCTAGAATTAAAAAAAAAATCTATCAAAGGAACTTTACTTTTTGCATTTTAATTGTAAGAGACGAAGCGAAGCTATTAGAGTCGTAGGTTCGATATCTACATACATGCAAGATTATGTATAGATGGAGAAAATATAGTTATCATAAATTTTAGTAATAAATTGGAGCTTAGAATATGAACTTACTTAGTTATGTGAGGCCATCTATGTTATCTTAGCAACTATTTCAACAACTATGATAATTTTAGCAAGCTCTTTGTTTCAAAAATGTTTTGGTTAGAGCTGAGGCGAAGTTGTTGGTGAGGCCATCTATGTTTTCTTATTTTGTGGAAGTGGATATGCTAATATATGACTTTAACAAAGTTTTACCCGGTTTATTCTATTTCTTGTTGTTCCATTTAAGCAAAGTTGTCCCATTTTTGTTCATATGTCGCTTACTGAGATATCCTATTCCGTGAAGGATTATGACTAAAACTTGTTTGCTCTGTCCATTAGCTACCTTGTTGCTGCTGTCAGTTTGCAATGTTTATGGAGCCTATCTCTAGCTCTTGCCGACACATATGCCCTTTTGGTGAAACGAAGCTTCAGAAATGCTGGATTTGTCGGTCTGTTTGCTGTCGGTGATGGGGTAAGAACTTTTTTGGCAGGCAACAGAACGTCACATATGCTATGCCTTTTCAGTTGAAGAGAATTAAATTCTGAAACAGTCAGTTAAAATTAGTGTATCCTGAGTTGTTAATGTCATGTAGCATCTGGGGCCAGATTTCTCAAAACTACAATTTTCCGGATCATAGCCTAGCTAACTTTTCTGCAACTCTGTTGCAGTAAACGTTTATTAGCGAAAGCTTACACACGAGTACTTGATTTATTTTATTCCCTGAACTCTTAGATAACGTAATTTATTTATCTTTATAAGGTGTTATTTAAATTATAGTTGCATCATTCACATAGCTTCAATGTGGTGTTACCAACTAAAATGGAGATGCAGTACACAGATATCATGATGAGTTTAGTTTGATATCCGCAAAGTAGACGTTATAGCTTTCGAGATATATCTTTGATTAGTTTTTAATGCTCAGTTCATTCAAAAATCAAGTTTAACAATTTAACCACACGAGTATTTTCACATGTTTGGTTACTGTCACGAATTTATATACTATTGTGATTGCTTACACCTTTACCGAATTGTTCCATTGCCAAATTCCATAAACAGATGTATTTGTTCTGGTGCAGGTTACGTCTACTCTAACATTTGCAGCTGCCTGTGCATCAGCTGGCATCACCGTCCTCATTGGAAATGATCTGGACAAATGTAATCTTAACCACTGCACAAGATTTATGTCGGCAACAGCCATGGCTTTTCTCAGCTGGTTTGCTGTGTCTCCATCCTTTCTGCTCAATTTCTGGTCACTGGCGTCTCGCGATAGCGGACATTAAAAGCATCGCAAAATAAATGGTGTAAAGGGAATTATTCATGATTTATTGGCTTTTACTACTACTATGTTTTGATTTGAGAGACGAGCAAAAAGGTCTACAGGTGGAAAGTATTGGTAATGTCAAATTTCTGCAAAAAGCTCTATGTATATCACTGAATTCTGCGTTCAGGGAATTTGATAATGTCAATTTTCTTTCCCAAATGTGGAAAATATTGTTTTATCCAAGCATTGGATTGATCAAATTCAGATTAAAACATTGTTTTAAAGGTTGTGCGGATTTTTGTTTGTTTGTTTTTTGAGGAATTGGCACATACCATTTGGGTGATTATTGTCATTGGCAACAAGAATTTATAGCTTAGAGAATATACATAGTAGCTCAGATCTGGGTTCTACAGAAGCCATTATAGCTTTAGAGAATATACAAAATAGCTCAGGTCTGGGTTATAGAGAAGCCACATCTGCGACAAATACAATTACAGGAGAAACTGTATTGATCAAAAAAAAGAAAAATTTATACAAAACTGGCAGAAAAAGGGCCGAGCACTCAAATACATTTGTTATCAAGAAGTATATGCTCCTCCCGCGATATAGTTTATCTAGAAATGGTATCTAATCTCCGCCATGAATGATGTTCTCTCAACTCCAGATCTCCATGTGATGTCTATATATGTCGCATAGTGCATTTCAGTTTCTCAGCTTCAAGCTCCTGTTTCAAAGACTCAACCCTTTCAAGCAAATCCATGTTTTCCTGGTAATGCAAGTCAGCTCACCAATTAGAGAATTTAACGATTTCCAATTTAAATATATGAAGTATTGTATTTACAAAGTCGAAGGAGAATATGAGAACGATAATGAAATTTGTCCAATGAAGTCCAAGGCAAGGCACCTTTTGCAGCATTTCCATCTTCTTATTCAGCACAGTCGTTTCTCCAAGGGACTTCTTGTTCTATGCCAACAAAATACTGGAATCAGTATATTACGAGACAAGTAAGGGGGTACCCTATCTCCACTGACAAGCCAAAAAGTTAGAAAAATTACAAAAACCCGAATAACATACATCAAGTAACAGTGTTTCTGAACAAAAATTGATTTCTACATTAAGATATGAATTAGATATATGGTGAATTGGTGATTGTGAAATCAAGAGCTTAATTTTGCATCAACTCAGAGACTTGGCTCTTACAACCAGGAGAAATTAATCTGACACATAAAACAACCACATCCGAGTTACATAGCAGACTAAATTTTTTTGTTCCATCAGTCACCACTTGAATCTGGTATGAGAAGCATGCATACAAAATGTAGAACACCTTGAACATCATATTTCCGATGAAATACTGTCTCTAGCTAAAGAGGGATTCCAATCACCTAGATAAGAAAAGGAAAATTATATTGGCTTTATGCAGATTGCAAGACTACATGGAGGCCAAATGAGAGGACCAAAACAGTTTCCCAAGCTACACATGAATCTGCTCAAATGCTCTTTCCTTCTATCTCAGCTAACTTTTCTCCTTCGTATGTTAAATCAAGTCTGGAAACGTTTCCATTTTCAAGTTAGTAGAAACTAAAATAGAGTGTAATTTCTTCAATTTCCTGGGAAACACTTCTTTATCCTTCATTTTCCATGAAACACTTCAGTTTCCAACCGCAACTTTTAATTTTTCCAAGTATTCTAACTCAACTCTTATTTGCAATTATTTATATATGAATTCTTTGTATCATATTATTATTACAAGCTTAATAGTAATTGATAGCATTACTATAAAATATAAATATATTGTAGTCTACTTATTTAAGGTACTATATTTTAATTTAAAATTAATTCTAAGTATACCATACTAGTTAGTTGTGATAGAGATCAAACATCGATTTTGAATCTTGATAATATCATATAGTATTTAACATAGTTCACCAAAAAAGAAAAAGTAAGTCGCACCAAATTAGAAAAGTAATATATTTTTATTTATTTCATGATTTTTCGACATGTTTCTTTATTTTCCCAAAGTTAATATGTTGTTTTCAAAACATTTCGAAAAACTTCTAGTATTTATGAGCTCGAAACACATGCTAGAAATGAAACTTTGATCCTTGTTTCTACCTCTTCATCGTCGTGACAACTGCATCAATTGACTGTATTGCTATATTACTCTCCATTAAAAAGCCTCGGAAGAAGAATACACATCCTGAAAAGAAGTTATCGATGCCCTTGTAAAGGGTTTAGCTCACACAAGGAAGGAATGATGCAATTGAACCTATGCGGGAGCTTAATAAATGCTTTTCCACAATTCTGAACTAAATGTTGCAATTCAATAGTTACTTTATTATACAAACAGTTTTCTGATCATCAAATGACAAGAGAATGGTTACTTCACTATACAAATAAATAGCTTGTTCCTCAAATGACAAACCAAAAGAACAAGCAAATCCACCCATAGCTCAAATGTCATCAGTATGATACTGAGAAACATAATAGTTGTCTAGAACCATCAACATTGATGCGAATTATTTGGAGAAAGTTTTTGATGGCTAAAATGTTTATAGAGAAACTTTTCTCACTCAAAAATACAGATGACAAGACTTAATATTGTGAGCTTATGAGCAAAATATAACTATTATATCTTGACACCTAAATAAATTAGCTGCTAATATGTTCATTAAACCAATTCAGATCGCAAATAAGAATTTTAACGTAAAATCTTGTTGGAGAACATTTACAAGGAGAGGGGAAGAAATAGAGACAAGAATGGTCAAGTTTCCCAGAGTTCATCTTACTTTAAATGGAGGTGAATTAATAATCGTTGATATAGTTCTATAGAACATTGGAAATGTTCGTTTTCTCTTCCTCGGCCATTCAATGTTCTCCAACAGACCTCGCCATGAATCTATGAAAACAATTACGTACCTAATGCAAAGGGTTAAAGTAGTAAATACAAGATTTGCTTACACAACACACTTACTTCCTCCAGTTTCCTAAAACACTTGGCAGACTTCTCCAACTCCGAATCGTATCTCCTTCTCCACTCTGCAGATTCATCCATAGCTTCTCTGTTAGCAAGATCAAATTGTCGCCTACAAGAAGTAATCGGACACAAACACATGTAGATCATGACGAATAACACTGCAACGACTCGATAAAGAAGCTTCCAGAAAGAAAACAACTAACTGCAATTAAGGTATCATCACAAAGGCGATTAAATTATCAAATTCACATGATATCATTATTCTCTGTACTCAAACTCAAATCATAATCATATATCTATTGCGCTATTAAACACACGCACAGATCATTGAAACCAAAACTATACCTAATTAGCCACAAAAGAAATCCAAACACGGGATTAACATATTTCAGCATTTTATTCTGATCAAATGTAAATCAAACATCAAGCAGACAAGTAAAATGTAAATTGATAAAAAAAATCTGCACATAAACATAGATTTATAAAAAAAAAAAAAAAAAACAAAAAGGCGGAAATCAATAAAGAGCAAACCTAATCAATTCGGTATCGTTTGAAGATATGCGATAATCGATAGTCCAAAGTCTGAGGTAAACTGCAGTTCCCATAAACATTATGAGCCCTAAAGCAATCAATATTCGTTGCTTCTTCGCCCTCCCCATTTTCACTCTCGGATAGCACTCTACTTCTGCAGACGTAATTTTACTGTTCAACTTGTACCGTTTACTGGTATGCGACTGTGAAGAGTCGTGTTGCCTCAAATTTTTTTTTCTTAATTCTAGACTAATATACTCTGAACCTACAATCCCGTATCGATAATTTTTTAATCGGGATCACACCGAACCTTATAAGATTCAGAGAAAAGTCATGACGTCTGAAATTGAACTCAGGACCTCTATATGAAAGTAAAAGCTAACCACTAATGAATATGCGACGGGAAAAAGTCGTGTTACCTTTATGATCCTAGTCGGAAGTGTTATTGTGCAAATGGTTAAGAAATGATTGATTTTTGTAGTTTAACTATTATAAGACCTTATATTTTTAAAATGATTCAAAACGTGGTTTTGTAAATGTGAAAAATCCAATTTAGATAATAGAAAAGGGTGCAAAGACTCTTTTAAATTGTGTTTACACTCAAACGCAAATATTGACTTCTCGACTTCTGAGTCAAACACGATCTTAGTCTAGTTAGTCAAATCGGGGATGAGAAAATATTGATAAAGATTAATGAGTAATACACAATGTATGAGTATATTATGTTTTGTTCTCTTTGAAATAATGGAAAAGAATTGGCCCAAAAACAGGAGAACGAATGACGACCCACAAATTCTTAAACATACATGTAGAATAAGAAATTTAAATGAATTATTGTGTAGAAAAAAAAAATTGTGAAATAGCGCAATTTGAAAATCATTAACTTGCTTATCATTTAATTCATTTAAATGAATTATTGTGTAGAGCCTTTTGGTGGAGTGGAAAAGTCACAGGTAAGTATTAGGCAGTAGTGAGCTGAGAGAAAATTTTGTTTACCAAAGAAGGAAGGTGGAATAGGATTCATCTCACTTGGTAAATGGAACATTGCTGCAGTCTTCAAGAATTTAAGGAATATAGCTTGCAAAACTGATTCCATGTGGGTTAAATGGGTTCATGCCTATTACATCAAAAGTGGTAGTGTGTGACTGTTAACACAATGAGTTCCAATTCTTGGTTTTGGAAGAAACTGATGCTATAAGAGACTCTTTTCTCGATGTTGTTGATACAGTGCAGAATCGATGGCTGGATGGGAAATTTTCTATTAATAAGGCCTATACTCATATAATATAATGGAGCATTATGAGGAGGCCGGAGAAGGATTGTATGGGGAAGGGAATCATTGTTAGGCACAGGTTCATACTCTGGTTAGCCCTTCAAAATCGACTGAAAACACGAGATAGAATCAATGTTTGGAAGCATTTGGATGACATACGATGCCTACTGTGTAATAATGGAGATGAAAGTAGAGATCATATCTACTTTCAATGTGAGTACTCTAAGGAAGTGTATCAAAAGAGTTGGGAGAAAATGGAGATTAGATGCAGATATGATAACTGGTATAGGGTTATCAAATGGATAACAAATGTTAACAGAGGTCAAAATGATTTGAGTAACAAAAAATGGGCCCTTTTCGTTGCTATAGTATACACACTTTGGCTTGATCGGAACAAAAGAATGTTTAATTTAGGCACGAGTGAGCCACGGGCTGTAGTTGAAAGGATTTGGAGTTGGTAAGTTGTAAATTTGATGATTTTTAAGGCCCAAGTATATCTGTTGTAGATCAGTATATCTGGTGTAGATCAGTAGATGTACAGTTTTGATATAAATTTATATAATACGCTTACTTTGTTTCCAAAAGAAAAAAATCGTTTACTTTGTCAAGATATGTCATTTATTAATAGTTAATAAAATATTCAACTAATTTCAAATAATTACTTTCCTTAATAAGTTAAACAATGTTTTTTTCTATCAATCTTCATATGGTCAATGTGATATAAATAGGAAAAGACAAGATAACTCACAAACTCACTGTAAATGAAGCACTGCAACCAACTTAATCAGAAAATATAGCTCTTACGTGATAAAATAATTATATAATATAAAACAGTTCTTAGGAAAATATGAAAACAATTATGTTCTTGAAGTCTCCTTATATTTTTTCTACATAGAAAAAGTAAATATTTTGTTCTTCTTCTATCTTCGTATTGTTATTGATTTGTTTGAAGAATCTTTTTGCAATGGCGAAATGAGTTTTGGGAAGTGTTTATGATCAAAATTACCATTAAAAAGAGACAAGAAACCATCTCAGAGTAATGGTGAATTGTTAATTCGATTTTCAACTTTGAAAAAGTATGATAAAATGGTGGAATTTGTTAGATACTATTTTATGGGGTGGAAATTATCAAAATTTGTGCTTTTTGGGGTGCAAAATATAATTTTTGATATTTTAATTAACCCCAACAGTTAACAATTTGACGGAGAATTAGACGGAGGGACAACATCTGATGAAAATATGTTAGTGTAGGGACTACATTTGATGAATGGTGTAATTGGAGGACCAAAATCGGATAACGCATATAATTGGGGGACCAAAAATAAAATTTTCCCTTGTGTAACTTATTTTCCATGAAAATCATTTTTATATTTCATGCCTATAAAAGAATTTTCACACTTAATACACTTATTTCGGTAAAGTACGGCCACTTTTTTATTTTTTGATATGTCATTTTACTAACTTATAATTACTATAATTCACTTATTAGTTAATAAAAAGTGTATTTTTCAACTTTACAAGATAATAAAACCCATACCAATTAAAAAATAATTTTCCACTCCAATTTTATTTATTTTTTTGTTCTAAACAACAGGTATCCCTTAACCACATTGAATTAGAGCAATCCTGTTCGCATCGGGTCGGCCCACAAAGTGGTAAAATGCTCCCAACAAATAGAATTTCATCCGTAAAGAATCAAGGACTCGACATTTGCTTAAGGGGTGATAGTGTTGAACCACTCACACCAACAGCTTGTTGGTCACTCCAAAATATTCGACTAATATATCCTAAAGCAATTAATGATACCCATTATAACTAAATAATTATTTATCATTCAGTATAATTAGATTAGTATGATACAAAATACAATGTATCACTCTTAAATATTTTTTTTTTTTTTAATCGAGAAGGGGGTTACCCAAAAACCAAAGTAATCTCAGCCCGACAAACTCGGGCTGGTAGTCACCAAACGAGGCCAAGTGAGGCCATCTCTATCATTTTCAAAAATTTGATAGATGTATGAAAGAGGTACATTCATGTAATGCATAGGGGTGTTAATACCCCTTTTAGCTAGCGTGTCGGCTACTTAATTCCCTTCGCGCCAAGTGTGCTGAAAAGAGACATCACAGTCTCGAGCTTGCATACAATGAATGCAAGAGATCACCTCAAAGTGGTGATGTGCTCTGGAGGCCTCCACAATGCTATTCAGTGCGACTCGACTACTGATTCGACAATGACTTTTTTCCCACCCGAGTCCCACGCCATTTCTAATCCCAATAGAATGGCACGCATCTCCGCCTCCAGCTACGAACACGGGTCAATGTGACCACTGAACCCCCTTAGCTAAGTTCCATGCTCGTCTCGTAGGACCCCCCCGACTCTAGCTCGATGACCTTATGAGTTCGCATTGTCGGTCACCGCGGCATCGACGTTAACTTTCACGAAACCCGGCGCTGGTTTCCTCCAGCCCGTGTGCATGTGGCACTGAATCACGTCTGGATCGAAGCTAAGGGTACTTGAGTTCCCGTCAATTTGTTTAAGTAAAATATCTAGTCCCCCATTTGGGACTTCGTCATGGACACCATGGACCACCTCATTACGAATCTGCCACATAAAAGAAATAGTTTCAGTAAACACAAGAGACCAATTATCACACGAGGCATACCTGTTTATCGTGTTCTTCAAATTCCAATCTATCCAATCCTTGGTGTTTTCTGTAAAAAAGACAGAATGGAATTCAGGTAAAATAAGATGGCTCCAAATATCTCTCATCCAACTACAGTCCCTAATAGCATGAGTTGGGGTGTCGATTTCCGTTTGACAGATGGGGCAATACTCATTGTCCGAAATGCCTCGACTCTTAAGTGCCGAATTGGTAAGCACTTTCTGGGACGAAGTAACCATAAAAACATCTTTCGACGGTGCGGACCAGCAACTTTCCACAACTTCGCCCATGCTTTAGATTCCCCCGACTTCTCCTGATTTGCCGTTAGTGCCTTGTATGCACTCTTACAGCTATAAGTCCCGTCCGAAGAGAAAAGCCACCGTGGTGTATCTTGCTGATCAAGAGATGAATCCAGATTAATTTCAAGCATTGCGGACTTGTCCTCCTCTCGCAAACTGGTCAGCTCGTCCCAATCCCATCCCAGTCCCGGGATCCAGTAGCTCGCCACCGAGCGTACTTGTTCCCCTTCTTGTATCGGCTGTTCACGCCATGTACTAAGGGGTGAGGTACCGAGCCAGATATCATTCCAAAAATTTATCTTGGCACCGTTACCGACAATCCATCTCGTGCCTGACTTAACCATTGAGAGAACTGATGAGATACTCCTCCAAGTCGCTGGAGTGGCTGCTTTCGCTCGGGCCCTATACCGTAGTATATATTTGTGTTTGAAGACCTGAACCCAAAGCCTCGAGTCATCCTATATTAGCTGCCAACTGAGTTTTCCTAAAAAAGCTATGTTTGTGACCCTAGTATGTCTCAGGCCCAATCCTCCGTGATCTTTAGGTGTGCACACCGTGTCCCATTTCACTAAGTGTATTCGGCGTTCCTCGTCTGAACCTCCCCAAAGAAATTGTCTATTCGCCTTATCAATTGCATCACATATGTCGAGAGGGAGGCGCATGGTCTGCATATGATATGACGAAATAGATTCTGTGACCGATTTAATCAGTGTAGCTCTGCCTGCTAAAGATAAGGTTTTACGTTTCCACCCTTTAAGTCTCTGCTTGACTCTGTCAACGAGGAACTCATAATCTTTTCTTAGAACCCGGCCGTGTTGCAGTGGTATCCCGAGGTATCTTCCCAAATTATCAGTAAGGCCTAGTTGGGTCAAATGGCCAAGACGACTTCTCATTTCCAGACTAACGTTTCTAGATGCGAACAGCTTGGATTTATTTGTGTTAATAGCCTGTCCAGATAAAGCACAATAGTCTCGCAATATTTGCATGGCTACCCGAGTCTGAGGAACTGAGGCCTCCCCGAATAGAAGTAGGTCATCTGCGAACATCAAATGAGAAATACGAGGTCCCGACCTAGATGTGGGAATGGGACGCCATTTCTTCTCCCGAACTGCCAAATCAATAATAGAACCTAGTTTCTGCACACAGAAAATAAACAGGTAAGGTGAGAGGGGATCCCCTTGTCTTAGTCCACGATTCGGATTGAACCATTCGGTGGCTTCCCCATTCCAAAGTAGGGAAAGTTTAGCCCGAGTGGTACATTCCATAATTAGTGTGATCCAAGTCATGGGGAACCCCATCTCCTCCAACACATTTCTAAGAAAAGTCCAATTAATCCGGTCGTAAGCTTTTCAAAATCGATTTTAGCAATAAAGAACCATTTTCTCCCTTTAAGCCTACGTAAGTCATGTAAGATCTCTTGAGTTATCAGCACGTTATCAATAGTTTGTCTACCAGGTATAAAACTACTCTGAGATTGCGGGATTAACTCATCAACAAAAACTTTAATTCGATTAGTCAGGGTTTTCGTAATAATTTTCAAGCTTACGTTAGTCAGACTAATAGGCCGAAACTTAGAAAGATGTACTGGATTTTTTTCTTTTGGGATTAAAACAATGCGAGAGCTATTTAGAGAAGGATCGATAGTACCGAAGTGTAAGGCACTCTAAACCATGCAATAAATGTCCTCTCCAACTTCCTCCCAGCATCTCTGATAGAACATAGGCTGAATGCCATCGAGTCCTGGTGCTTTGGTGGGATGCATATCCCATAAGGCGCGTCTGACTTCTTCTCTAGTAACCGGACGAGTCAATACCTCCACGTGGTCGTCTCTCAGCCTAGGGAAACCTGGTGTGTGATAGTAAGGAAGAGGATGTTGCCCGGGGCCATATAACTCTTTGTAGTAGCCAACTGCCATTCTTTTGAGTGCAGCAGGATCGGTCTCAATGCTGCCATCATCCCGCTCAAGACTACGAACTTTACTCTTATTCTGTCGAGTAATTGTGGATAGGTGAAAGAATCTAGTGTTCAGGTCCCCCGCTTTTAACCACTGAGCCCGAGCTTTTTGTTTCCAAAACAATTCCTCTTGTCTCAAAGTATCCATATACTGAGCTTGTAATTAATTTTCTAATTTTTTCAGAGAGTATCTGAATTGAATCCCCTGTGCCTTCTGAATACCTGCAATGCGAGAGAGAAGTTGTTGCTTTCGCCGAAAAATGTTCCCGAAGCTCTCGTGGTTCCATGAGTAGGCCGTCTCACGTATATGCAGGATTTGTGCATGCAAGCCCAATCCCCTTTTCGAACCCCACTCCCTGTTAATCATGTCATGAAAGTGTGGATGGGTGAACCAAGCGGACTGAAAACGGAAGTACTCAGAGCTAGCTTTGACTCGCGTGTTCTCGACTAAAGTTAACATAATTGGTGAATGATCAGACCCTATCCGAGGAAGGTGTTGAACGATAACCTGCAGAAAGCTGAGTCGCCACGAATCATTGCAAAGAACTCTATCCAACCATTCTTGGAGATTGGATGTGCCCCCCTTCGCCCAAGTGAAAGGGGAACTGACATACTTGAGATCAATTAAACTGCACTTGTCAACACAATCTAGAAATGCTCGACACTTGTACATCTGAATAGGGCCCCCTCTCATTTTTTCAGCCGGCGACGTCACTACATTCATAACCCCCGCTATGACCCATGGGCCACAAATGTGTGGGCTCATACGGATGATATAGCCCCACAAAAAATTCCGCGTCTCCACATGAGGACTTGCATACACAGCTGTCAATACCCATCGCACATCCCCTTTACGGCTCACTATAGAAGTAATACTCTGCTCATTCGCCTCCACGATACCCAAATCAACTTCATTCGTGTTCCAGAACAGCCAAATGCCACCCGAAAAACCTCTTGCCTCCACTTTCTCGACCCTATCAAAGAAACTAAATTTCATAATATTGTCAGCGTGATGGCCTTGAATCCGTGGCTCCATCAAAACTAATATCATCGGCTTATGCCGATTGAAAACTTCTCTAAGCGAATTTTTAAACTCTGGTTTCACTGCACCCCTGCAATTCCAAAATATAGATGTCATTATTAAATAAACAGAGGGAGAAGGTTTGTATAAACCAAAGAATCATACCTGGGGAGGGGTCGAACCCCCCTATTCGTGGTCATCTCAACGTCTTTGTCCAAGTATGCTGACAAATCAGTAGTCTTCGCGTCGTTTGGACCCATAACTCTCGAAGTATCTATCATCTCCGAGTATACATACTCATCATCTGATTCCTCGTCCGAGCTCAACATTCCCTCCCGTTGGACATCCGGTGGTCGAGTGTGCTCGTGAGGAAAACTAGGTCGAGCAGTACACGTCGGGTTCGAGTTGCCTATTTCCACGACAATATCCACACTCCGCGTAGTAATCCGAGTAGGATCTGCCATATCTTGATCAAGCTCTAGTGGTGAGTGAATGTTGTTATTAATTATTGGAAAGGTGTCACCGTGAGCAATAGGTTTAATGTTTTCAACATTGACAATTTCCTCTAGGTGTTGTGCAATTAGTTCTTTCCCTTTTTTCTTCAGATCCCACATTACTTTCCTCATTTTCGGCCCTCGTAGACGATTTATTATTCGCCCCAAATTGGAAAATGTTTTGCTCCTTATCTCGCTGACCATCCCTACTATTAGTCTTTCCTGAACCCACTCGACGAGTTCGCGGTTGGACAATGTTCCATGGTCCATACGTTGTAGGAATTTTAGCTTTCTCCTGGTGTGCTTTCGGTGGTATATTGTCCGCATTCATTAACCCAAAAACTATTCCACAAGTCTCCTTGCGATGTCCATATTCGCCACACATGAAACAAATGAGGGACAAACCTTCATATTCTACTACCCTCAACTTCTTATTCACTTTTATGACAGGTACAATCGGTTTTTTCAGGTCCAATTCCACACATATCGTAGCATATCAACCCCTAATCGACTCCTCCGTATTTCTATCAATGCCCCTGACCTTTCCAATTAACCGTCCCATTCCTCGTAATGCTTTTTCATTAAACAAGTGAATTGGTAGTTCCGGGAATCGAATCCACACCATCGTTATAGTGATCGTCTCTTTTTTAGGATTAAACGAAGGCTCCCATTTACGTACTGTCAGATAGTGGCCTAATATCATCCACGGACCTTCGTTTAGCACTCTATCATATTCTTCCCTGAACCGAAAACGAACAAGGTAAAATTTATTCCCAATATCCACCGGATTAATTTCATAGGGTAGTTTCCAAATTGCCTTCATGCGTTGATGAAGCATCGAATATCCAACTTTCCTACCGAGAACTTTCACCACTAGAGCCCGGCGGTAAGGAGCCACCATCTTGCGGATTTCCTCATCCGGTATGTTGTAAACTGGTACCATTTCGTCCACTTCGTCATCACTCTCATCCTCCATATCTAGTTCTTCATCTTCTCCATCACCCGTATAGTAGATCGATGTCGGAATTCGCCAGTTCCAGTTGTGTCGTAGGTTGTCTGTGTTCCAAACATTAGGTGGTTTGGTCCCATATTCTCCATTAGACGCCTCAGGTGAGTCGTTCTCCTTCTCGGTTTCATGTTGCTCGCCGCCATTGATGGGCCCTTTTTCTGTTGAAGTAGCGGCATCAGGATTTTCAAAAGTAGCGTGACTATCTGCCCCAATCAGTCTACATTTGAGTTTCTTGGTGGTCCTGTTAAGAGTCACCACCAGGGGGGTGGGTGGTCGACGTCCGCCTCCTCCATGCACGGAGGCGGAGCGACAGCGGGAGGCAAAACCCTAGCTGGGTTATTTTCTTTTTTCTTTTGCGGTTCCTAAGTTGTCGGGAGGCAAAACCCGTTCTGACGGAATGTGAAATCTATCCGCTCTTAAATATATTAAAATAGTATCTTCAAACGTAAAAATTACGATTTATATGTTATTGATCTTTAATCTAATATCATTTTCAATTTCACATGAAAAACCCATAATAAAATGAGACTCAACTAAAAATGATGGAAACTGGAAAATACTAACAAAACGAAACCAATCTCCCTTTTAATTTTGGCTTTGACTAAAATTTGGTACAATTAAAAAAAAAAAGGTTTTTAGTTGAGATTAGGGGCGCAGATGGTCTAATATTTGTGAATTTTTAATAAAAAAAATTATTTCATATCAGTTATCACAATTTTAAAAAGTTTAAAATCAAAACCAATTTTTTAGTATCGGTACCTTTACATATGACATGGTTGGTGGGATTTTAGAGTTTTCCAATTTCGACATGTATATGTGTGTGTGTGTGTGTGTGTGTGTGTGTGTTTATGTGTGATATTTTTATTGGTGTATAGTAAACGCTATTAAGTTATTTATATGTAAAATGTCCAATTATCCACATGTCGCTTCCATCTATCTCAATTATAAATCGTATGCAAACTTGCAAAGTACAAAACCGATTATTAATTTAAGAATAAAAGTTGGAATTTGGAAACATACTTATAAAATATAGCAAAACCCAGATGTGAGCAAGATGTATCTCACTACAGTTTCGTGTGATAATTAGAAATAAACATGAAAAACGAAGAGTAATAAAAATTTAAAATTGATTGAAATAATTTAGGAGCCACTTGAACGTGACAATTTTGGTGAAGTTGCAAAATAGTGGTTTAAGAATGAAAATATTGGTTCCTTTTAGAAAAATGAAAATATTGGTATCAAATGCTTACACATACTTACATATTTATACGAATACAAGGATACAAGTGTCCGTAGGAGATTTTGTCTTATGTATCAGAATCTAGATCATAAGAATTCATTGGTAAGTGTGTTGATTTAATGATGGTAGTTGAGAATGCTTTTGGACCTTTACTCCTCATCACTCACACCCTTCAAAGTGGAATGAATTGAGGTGAAAGACTACACACTGCAAAAAATCTTATCACACTCACATATTTATACGGATACAAGGATACAAGTGTATGTAGGATTTTGTCTCATGTATTAGGATCTAGATCATAAGAATTTATTGGTAAGTGTGTTTTGATTTAATGATGGTAGTTGATAATGCTTTTCAACCTTTACTCCTCGTTACTCACGCCCATCAAAGTGGAAGGGATTAAGGTGAAAGACCACACACTGCAAAAAATCTTATCACGTTTTTCCCATTTGTAAGATAAATTTGGAAAAAGTAGTATCATTTCTATCTTATTCAAACAATAAATGAATATACGAGAACATTTTGACAATACTAGCTTACAACATGCACACATTGTCTATAATGACGATAATCTAGTTGGCTATTTTACATAAATCACTAACAGACAGGTTGTGATGGTAGCTATTATTATAACATACAATCAATATATATATTTGCTCATAGCATAAACCACAAAATACACAATATCATAAAGTAGTGGTACACTTAGCCAAGAAGAGAGAGTAGTGGTACACTTTAAACTTACCATTCTAAAGTATCACAAACAAAACAAACATAATAGATGAAACTATAAGAAACACAAACATAATAGATGAAACTATAAGAACGTGTTGCCAAAAAAGGTCTTCCATGTGATTTTTTTTATAGTGTCCTCTAATTCGCATCGAATAATCTTTGTCTAATTTCGTCTTCTAAATGACTAGATTTACAATTTGTCCACCTTTAGTCCTCCAACTTGCTTATTTTCAAGATCAAAGCCTTTTTCTCCTCTTTACGAATATTACCATTTTTTAGTAGTCAGTTATTATTTGTTTTGATTTAGGACACATTGAAGGATCAAACCATTTGAAGAATTCACAACCTCTACAGTGAAATAATAAACATTTAATAACTAATAAATAAATAAAAAAGATGAAATAACAAGTTTGAGTAATTTTGAACAATAAACTTACCACGTTCGGTTTAGTACGTTTTCATGCATAAAATATGTGACTTTGTGTGTTTAAAAAGAGCATGTCGCACTAGATTATTTCATGTGTTTTCAAATGTTAGTTGGGCTTCACAATTTTGTTTTGTTTTCTTTTCTTTTTTCTAACTAATAAATTCACACAAAAATTGAAAGTAGCTTATGTTCAAACAGAATCGGTTTTAATAGAAATCAATTAACTACATCAATATCTAGTGAATAAACTGGTTGGAATGTTGTGCTTTTGAATTCGATTAACTATATCAATATCTAGATAAGTAAGTTGGTTGAATTGTTGCTCTCATTTGGCAAGAGCACGAGTCATGGTAACGAGTCATGTATATGATGTACCGAACAATTTTGATGATTAATTTGCTAATTATTTATTTTTTATAACAAAAAAAAATGTAATGATGATAGGTTGTGAAATGGATTTATATACATGGGATCATCATATGTACATGTACCGGTGGAGATTCACAAATATGATCATGTGAGGACCACTACTTTTTATATAATTGTTGGCTTTATATCAAATCAATGATATGATTTTTGAAATAAAAATAACTACTAAAAGTAATATATATATATATATATATATATATATGTGTGTGTGTGTTAATTTTTTTATTTTAGTGAAACATCACATCAAACATTAACAATGTGGGCCTAATTTGACAAAATATATAGTTTATATGTATGAGAGAGATTTGTATGAATGGAAAATTACACCATCAACTACTAATATAATAGAAAATTAAACAAATTTATTCTCTTATCATTATAATTACAAATATCTAACTCGCTATAATTGAAAATTACATTGATCCTATGGAACCACTCAGTCAATGGTCAAATAGTATTAAATGATATTTTTGTCTTCACTTAAATCCTTAAAAATTTAAAAAGCTGGAATAATATTTTGGTTATGGTCATACCCACTCTTATAATGTGTAATTATAAAAAAAAAATCCTCTTATTTTTGAATTATCAATACCCCTACAGGGGCTAATTGTAAGGTTTTTTGGGTTTAAATTGTAAGAATTTTTTAATACATGAGGGTAAATGTAAGAAATGCATTATAATATGGGAGATTTGTGTAATTTCAAAAATATAACAAGGGAGGTTGGTTAATTTTTCCTAAATAACATTTGGACAAGGGCATTTTTAAAATTTCATATGATGACGTCATAAAAAACTGATATCAGGGGGTAAATATAATCCTCAATTATAGTGAATTAGGCATTTGTAATTTTAATTATAAGATAGTAAGTTTGTGTAACTACCTATTATAGCAATGGGTGTTATGGTTTAATTTTTCCTTATATGTTGGAGAAAGGGAAAAAATTCAAAATGGCCCCTGATGTCTCAACAGATTCTCAAAATCTTGCCTGAATTTTTTTGTTTTGTCAGTGTTGTCCTTTTTACCAAATTTCATTAGCAAATTCCAACAAATAAATGTATTCTTTTATAGACTACTAAAATACCCTTACACGAGATTATTTAGTGTCGCTACTTTTTTTCCTTAAATTTTTAATAAATTGAAAAAAAAATATCTTATAAAAAAGGTGGTTTTTCTATGATCTATTTTTCGTATCTTAACATCTCTCGCCCCATTTTCTTTTTCTTTATCTTTTTCCTATAATTACATCATTTAAAGGAAATTTGATAATAAACTGTACTTAAATATAATTTCTACTCTAACATATACAACTTCATCATTTTTTATAATTGAATACTCTATTTAAAAAATTGAGTAAATCGAACATAAAATAGTATCTTGTTCAAGATTGAAACAACGGGCTTTTTATTAAAATAATATAAAATTGTAATAAATTTCTGAAATTAATACTATTTGAGAGACTTTATGAAAACAACACAAGACGGCATTTAGCATGACATCTTCCCTGTTCCAAATTTTGCGTTATTAGTCCTTAAGCTTTACTATATTATACATTATGACCCCAATTTAAGAAAAATGATAATTTTAAACCCAAAATGATTAGGTTTTAGAGCAAAAGGTTGGGAAAAATTTAGCTTGTAATGAGCGATTCATGATGAGACCGATCCACAGAAAAAATGGTATCAGAGCCTAGGTTTATTGATGAAATACTTAAATAATTTTACAAGATTTATTCTAAATCCCTAAGTGAGGAGAAATGAAACAAGAAATGGAACCGAACAATAGTTCGATTTTCGAAGAAAATCAAGAGTATTTCCAGATTCTGGAAAGACAGAAGAAAAAACGGTTTGACCGTTATATTCGAAACGTACTCCGGATATCATCCGGAATCAAGAAGGAGTTAGCAAAGGAAGTTCCACTCCAAGCTGAGCTCCAAGAGTCGATCAGATATTATCAACGGAAATTTGATATGGATGGTCACTTCGAGGGCAATGTTGCAAGAAAATTTCAACTTGCACAAATCGAAGGCAAATGGACAAAGGACCAAGATTGCCTTACAAGAAGCAAAAGAGGTAACCCTTTCATTTAATTAATGAATTGGAAAGAAATTGAAACGGATACATCTAAGATATCTAAAGATCTTAGAGAAATCCAAAAAACTGTTCAAGATTACGGACATAGGTTAGAACATCTACCTATGAAAATCGAAAACTTGAACCACAATCTTGAAAAACTCCTCAAGATTAATCCAGATCTGTCTCAGATCTAAAAACAAATGTTTTAGATCTTAAAGAAAGACTAGGAATCACAGGTTCTTCTAAACAAAAAAGAATCCGTGATTCACTGGGTCAAGTACCTCTTCTGCATCAGAAGGGAAAGGCTAAGGAAATACCTAAGCCAAAAACTCAGGAAGAACTAATGCTTGAGATCCTTAGAAGTATTAAATAATGGATGTCTCAAGAATAGATCCATCTGATCTACAAGAGTTAGCTGAGTCTTTTTCTCAACTAGCTTTTGTCGACTTGGTCAACATAAAAGCCCATGAAACTAATCCCTTAGCATTGGGATTTCCGGGTGAAAGTTCTGCATCTAATAACCCCCCACCAGAGGTTATTCCTCCAATACCGGAGGTTACGATGAGAGAACAAGGAGATTTGCATACTAACGCAGGACCCCCTCTTGTGGGTACAACGTATAGAGCAAATCCTGCCAGAAATCCAAACAGGGTACCAGAAAAAACACCATGGGAAAGGACTATGTCTCAACCCTTGCACCCATATGGTACTATCCTGAATTTGGACATCATCGACTTTAGAAACATGGAAAAACTAATCGATGAATGGGTAGCGGCTATGAAAATAGCGGCAATAGCTCTAGATCTTGATAAAGAAAACTTTGTCAGATTAATAGAGTTAAGTTTAGAAGGGTCGGTAAAAATCGGATGGAATCATACCCCCGAAATTACCAAACAGGGAGTCTTAGAAGGCGAATCTAAAAGCATGATTGCCGAACGATTCGGAAGACTTCTTAAATTACATTTTGTCGGAGATGGCTACTTCGATCAAAGTAATACTGAGAAAACCAGAGAGTATACCCAAGCTCTTTATGGTATTGAGTTAAGAAATATCTGTGCAATAGATGAATACATCTATTGGTATAGGAAGTATTTCTTTCAGAGTGACGTTGATACGCAGATTGCGGCACCAATGTTCTTTGCAAAAATTTGTAGCCCTTGGAGAGAAATGTTAACACATTCCTACACAGTACCGGAAGGACAACTTGATTCAGTAGCCAGACGTATGTCTTTCTTAAAAGACAAACTGAAGGACTGGTGTTATCAAGCATCCCTTCAAAAGAACATGAAGAGGCTTAGAGGAAAAATGAAGAAAACCCCTCTTCGATGTGATAACAATGATTTTCCATTAATCATAGGCGAATCATGCGAGCCAAGAAAGAAGAACAAGTCGTTCAAAAGCTCTGATGTCAATCAGGGTTATAAGAAGCGTTCTCCTTTCAGGCGAAAATCTTGGTGGTCAAAATCTAAAGCCCGATCTTATAAATCTGGCCAAAGAGCAGGACCATCAAAGGCGTCTTCTCAAGGATCTCGAAAATCCGACGGAAGGAACGCAACAAGACGAACTTTCAAAAGGGCGCACACCCGAACAAATGAAAGTTTCAAGGATTGTAACTGCTGGACGTGTGGAGCTCGTGGCCACATTTCCCCAGATTGTCCGCAAAAGGGTGGTGACGTAAAAAAGTTCGAAGCCACTAACGACATCCTGGATGCAGTATACTATGGCGACTTGGTACCACTCTACCAATTCGAGAATATCCCCTCAGACGAAAGTGTTTATGAGGAGGAAATCTATAGTGATTCAGAAGAAACATCAACTGAATCAGAATAGTAATTTCATGCCTGGAATTCCTATTTACACGGTTCAACAGCTTAGAACTGTTGTCTCCGATTTCAAAGAAAAAATTGAGGGAAGTAGAATCATGATTCACAATTATGAAACTACTATCCAATTATTAGGCGAAACTCCTCTTCGCTTAATGAAGATCAGACAACATAAACATAAAATTGAGGTTTGGTCAAAACATGTTAGTGATCTTGAAGATTATATTGGAAATATGATCAGATATAATCGTTCTACATTTAGAGAACGAAACGATCCTCCCAATGGATAAATCCAATGAGGGAGATAGGCTCCAAACAACGGATAACCTAGCTGGTTTCTTTTCCAAAGCGTCTATTTCAGAAAAGACCATGGAACAGATCATGAGGCAAGACTCTAACATTCGTAAATACGATGGGTTTAGAGTTAGCAGCATGAGCAGAATCCTAAATCAAATAGGATTGAAACAGCGTAAGCATAACATCAAGTACAAAGTTAATACTGGGGAATTCGCAATTCCTATGGAATTAACTGGTAACGTAATGGATATGCAGCATATTCCAAAAGAAGAAATTCTAGAGGAATTAAGCAAAATGAAAGAGGAAGAAGCGATTACGATGAAATGGATCCATATAGGAACCATTGAAGTATTAATCAAATCCACTTTCAAGGAAGGAGTTGATTCACCTTTACAGTTATCCATCATGGATAAAAGGATCAACAACCTGAGAGATGGTTGTCTTGGTACAATGGTAGGAAATTTATATGCAGGCAAACTAATGTTTGACATTCATCCACGAATTGCATATAACCTAGCCGACCAAGATTTTGATCGAGTTCTAACCCTTCATTAGGACTTCAAAAGAACGGATCTGATGAAAGAAGGGAATAGACCCTATTCTATTACATATAGAATAGCATATGCTCTTTCTAATACACATCATTCTGATTTGTTTGTCAGGAAAGAATATATTGAAATTCCTATGATTTTCAAGGAATTCGCTAAGGTAATGGCACCAGATCCAATTAAAATACCAAAAATTGGAGGTGTAGATATCTTAATCCGAGATCATCCGGTTTTAGAACGATCAACGAGTTCTAGAACAGATTATAGCAGAATATCCTTTTCGGAAGAAAGGATTAGGAGTCTAAAAAGAAAAGAATTAGTCGAAAACCTAGTTCCAATTCCTCAGGCTATTCGGGTAGATAATGTCAAAATTAAATGCCCCGAAGGATGGAAGGACATACAAGTTATATTTGACATTACGGAGAAAGATAATTACTTTCCCTGTGATGATCTATATCACTTGCAGCAAGCCACTATAAACCAATACGAGGGTATGCTAGATATAGCAGGCCACGAAGTATTTGTCACAGGCAGTGCAGGACGAGAACCTGGAATGGTTATTCTGGGAATAAGCTTCCTTGAGGAACACAAACCTTGGGGAAGAAAAGGAAAATGCATGGAATTTAACTTGGATGGACATGTTATTCAAGTGGAATAAATGACTAGCCCCTTTTCTATATACATATCGGTTGGTATGTTATATGAACAATATAAGTCAGAATATTTTGCAGCTTATATTGATTCAGGATCAGAGATTTGTACATCAAAACCTGGTGTGTTTCCTAGCAATGCTATGGAAACTTTACCCCTTATTGCAGGAAATGATTTCTCTCAGAAAATCCTCCTCCTCAACAAGGGAATAAGGGAAACCCATATCATGATCGGCGGAGCATTTGGTATGCCTTGGTTCAAGGTCAAAATGCCCCCAATATACTTTCATGATACCGGTGCCGATATTTTGCTTGGAAATAATTTTCTCCAGACATTTGCAAAATATGTGCAAGATAACAACAACAAGTTGTTGATTTTCACTACTCATTGTGGTAATGAAATACAAGTTTTGCGCCGCCCCCAGGCCTTTAATCGCCTTCTGCCACTTACTTTTCGCAGCAAACGTGGTGATTTTAATCCTGATTCCAAATTAACCCCTCCCCAAATGAAGGATAAAAGGAAATTTGGAAAAGCTCTATTGTCTTATAGACGATTTGGGCTAATCGAACGAGAAGGAGATTCTGAAGAAGAACTTCACCTTCTTAAGAAAGAGTTACAAAGCAACTCTATGGATAACATTAACGAGGAAAGTCTGCTTTCCCTTGAAAATGTTAAACGGCTAATTCAAAGGAACTTTAATAAGGATCCTTTGGCTTGGTGGGAGAAAAACAAGATTGAAGCTACTCTGAACTCTTAAAGGAGACGGAAAGCTCAAAATGGAAGTGGGAAGAAATTCACACTCAATGGATTCGTGAGTTGAAACAAGTCTGCAATAACTTGCCTAAACTCGCAATACCACAAGACAAGGATGATTTGGTAGTCTATACCGATGCCAATGACTACAGATGGGCAGCAGTGCTCATGAAGCGGACGACTACAGGGGAAGAACCTTGTAGATATGCAGGAGGATTGTTCACAGAACAACAAGCCAATATGTGGCATATAAACGAGAAAGAATTCTTTGCTGTATGGAGAGCATTTAAAAAATGGCCATTATTTCTCTTAGCAAAAGAATTTACATTAAAAGTTGATAATACGAATGTCAAAGCCTTTTTGAAAAATAAACTTGAATCTAAAATAGATAGGGCTCGTATTCTCAGATGGCAAGCTGAATGTCAATATTATTGTTTTGACATTATTATTGTGAAATCTCATGAAAATGTTCTTGCAGATTTCTTAACAAGAGATGGAAGTATCGGAAGCTAACTCCATCATCAAGAGGTACAGGCATCTCAGGGAAAACCTTGAGGAGCTTGACCAGAGTTTTGGCAAGCTAACAGTTAACGCTGAAGTAGCAGGCCAAGTACAACGAGCTGATCTGAACACCGTTCAGAATCAAATCAACGAGACAATGTATGCCATGGCTTCGTTATGGAAGACTCTACAGGCGCCAATTCACAAAGCTTCACCATCGGTGATGGCTAGGGAGTTGAGAGAGCAAGACTCTACACCTGCGTTTAGAGAACGGGGCTCTATACTCGGAGCGGTGGATTCAAATACCACTTGCACAAGTCCATTCTCAGATTCTGAGAAAACGGAAAAGGTTGAACAAAAGAAAGCGCAAGCTTCTACTAGTTCAAGTCAACCCAACACCTCTGGGGTTAAAGAGGAAGAGATTAATCTTAGGCCACAAACGACGGGCACTTCTAAGATTAATACTAACCCGATTAATTTACAGTGGCAGGGTTATCAGCGTTCTTGGGAAAAACTGATCTCAAGAAAAGGAATAAATCCTAATAAATCCTTGGTAGAAATATCAGGGAAATATCCTAGGGTTTGGATGAAGGACGGATCCAAGCCAGAAGAGGTCCACGAATGGTATGATTTTGGGGCACTTGCTTCAGTTCATACGATGTCACCTAACTTTTCGGAAATCTCCAAATTACCGGACTGGATTTCAAGTGCCGTGTATGATTCATGGCAAAACAATCAACACCTCAAACGAGGTGATATTCTGGAGCTAAAGTTCATATCAGCAGCACCAGAAATGGCAGGAAAAGGGTCTCATTCGGCTTTTCATTTTATTAAGTTACAGAGACCAGACATGGCAGCCTATACACGAATTAAGGCAGCAACAGAGGAAGCTCCGTTGGTCAGCGCTATCAACGAAGATGACATTTCCACCAGAAGAGCATGGGGAATGTGGGTCTGTCTTACAGAGATGGACAAGGTCAAGTATCCATTCAAAATATTCACAAATTCAGCGAATGGATCATTCCTGTTAAACTCCATGACAGGGAAAAGTACTGATTTCGCAGAAAAGCTCTATGAACAAAAAAGGACGCTAATCTGGGAAAATAAGTTACCAGCAACGGATGCAACCAGGAAAAAGGCCTGCAACATGATGCATGTTGATCAATGGCAGAACCGGGAATGCTCAAGTTGCGAGTTTCAAGAGAAACCCCTATTCGGGACACGGATACGGGTTACCAAGACTAAACCCGAGTCAGAAAAGGACAAGGGAAAAAGGAAGATGTTTTACCCAAAAGGTTTTCACAAACCAGGTAAAACCATGTAAAAAACAAAGGTGACCTGAATAATTAGGTGCACCAAGAATGGAATCAATCATGTGATTGGTGGGTAGAGAACAGCTGAACCAAACAGCTGTTAAAGTCAAGGCGTGGCAGACAAAGTGGCAAACACTAGGGTCCATACGCATGTGAAGGAATCTTGACAGCAAAGCAATGATGTCAAGAAAATTGTACAAGTTTGGAATCCGCATTTGGAATCCGAAGTCTGAGGCTATAAAAGGAGAGCTCAGAAGCAGATGAAGATCATCAAACATTTTCTTCAACTCTTCAAAAATTTACAAATCTAGCAAAACAGCACATTTGTAATCTTTCTTTTATAGTTTTAATATACGAGTGTATGGGGGTTTCCCCAATTGTAAGTCCTCTCATGAGAGGCTAAAAGGTTTTCTCCTCCAATAGCGGAGTAGAATAGTATTATGTAATTTTAATTTTGTATCTCATCAATAAAGAAGGCTTTTGTCCAACTTGTTGTCCAAAATCCAAATTATAAATTTATCCATTTACATCTTTTACGCCCTCGGGAAGGAAACGAAGGGGGCTGTGCTGAGTATTGCTGAAGGAACTGAGTACTGCGAACCACCGGTTGCGATTGTGTGGTTGGTCTAGAGTCGCTTGTACCGGCTTGCCGTAAAACCGAGAACTCAGAATACCCGGTGATATTTTGGTCAAAAGAAGGTATAAATCTATGAAACATTAATTTTATTTCAGAAGCATGTTGGGCCTGATTTTATCGTTCTTCATGAATTGAAATCTTCTGGTTAAAACAAAACCTAATGCAATGAGATTTATCATAAGGGATAAAAAATTTTAGGCATCAAATTGTTTAGGGGTTTGATTGATAATATAAAGAAGTAAGGGACTAAAATCCAAATAGTGGAATTGAACAAAGACGACATATTAAATGACGTTTTATACTAGTTTAATAATTGATGTCAAAGTGTATTATTTTGAGAAATTTTTATAATAGTTGTATTATTTTATTAAAAAACCCTTGAAACAACCTAATGCAAATCTTCCACTATTTACTCAATTATTTATTTAATGTTAATTAAGACAACAAAAATAGAGTCCTAAATGTACTTTATAATGTAAATTAATTACTAGTCTTCCTTCATCTGTAAAAGTTTAAAAGATGCTAAATAGTTTTTCATGATAAAATCAAAAACTTTATTCCAAGACAAAACTTACTTAGAAATTACCTTTTCTACCTATAAAAAAACTTTATTCCCACACATATATCGATGATTTTGTCACACTCTTTTTATATGGCTAAAATTTTAAAGTACAAAATTGATTGTATTTATTTATTCTATTATGAAACTGCAATTCTTTTCATGAATCTATATTGAAATTTATGATACGCGAAAGATAAAAAAATATTAAGATTAGATGATCTAACAAAAGAAAAAGAAATGGGGGTGAGAGATGTTAAGGAAGAGAAAATAGATAATAGAAAAACCACATTTTTTATGGGTAAATTTTCATTTCATTAAAAATTTAAGAAAAAAGAAAAGATAATGACATTAAATAGTCTTATATAAGGGTAGATTAGCAATCTAAAAAAATACCTTTATTTGTTGGAACTTAGTGATAAAATTTGGGCAAAAAGACAACATTTATGAAATTAAAAACTCCGGGGATGATTTTGAGAATCTGTTGAGACCTCTTGGACACTTTTAAATTTTTCCTATACGAGAAAGAGATTGTATTAAAATAAGGCACAAAATGTTTGTGTAACTTATTTAAGTTATTTTTCATGGAAATATAAGTCATTTTTCATTTCATACCTATAGTCGGATTTTCACACTTAAGACACTTAGGCTCCGTATGGTTGTGTTTTCGAAAATGAATTCTGAATTTTTTTTGGGGAATGTGTATTACAGAAATTCGTGTGAGAATGTTGACTTTATTTGTTTGTTTGGAAGTATTTTTAGAATTTGATTGAAAGTAGTGTAGATGTGATATAAAGTTGATTTTTATTAGAATTTGATATATGAAACGATTGAGTTGGTTATGAATGTGATGATGATGGAAGAGAAAATATTAAAATAATATTATTTTGAATAATATTATGAGTTGATAATAAAATAATATGTATGTATATGTGTGTATATATATATATACATACATAATATAATATATATTATACAAATAAATTAACAAAACAAAAAAAAAGAAAAATTGAGAGGCAGTTTCGGTTAATGGGTTGGGTGGGGGGGGGGGGGGGGGGGGGGGGGGGGGGGGGGGGGGGGGGGGGGGGGGGGGGGGGGGGGGGGGGTTTGGGTTTGTGGGGGGGGGGGGGACCCTTCATTTTTTGTTTTATTTTAGTTTTATTATTTTATTTTTTTTTGATCTTTTCATTTCTTTTTAACTTTAGATTTTTATCCTTTTTCTATTTCGTGTGTTCTTTTCAATTTTATATTTTAAAAATTCAAAAAACCTTGAATTTGCTCGTCTATATTTATAATAATTAGTGTGACTATACAGTTCGCATTGAACAAATATAAAAGTAGGATGTGGTCCATATATACAATATTATAAAATGTGTAAATATGATTAGAGCATAAATAGTTCTATATTTCTTTTTCCATTTACATATAATATTTTATTTTCAGTTTGATTGAGGCAAATTTATTTCCATCTTCTTATAATGAGATACTATTATGTTACATAAAATCTTTGCTCGTGGGCAATCCTATTAAATACCACGTTAGTACCAAAATGAAATAATCGAGATTCAGTCGATATTTATTTGAATATTGAGAAGGTAAAAAAGTATAATTTAAAATCCAATAAACAACAAACGAAATTATTAAAATGATATTATAAATCACACAATATTGTACATACTTATAAATCACACAATATTGTACATACTTTTGGTAAAAGCATGGTCAATTAAGTCTCAATTCAAGCACACACATATATACACGCAGAGTAACCCAAAAAAAAATGTGTGTGTGTGTGTCTGCGTGTGTGTTTGTATATAAATATATGTGCGTGTGTGTATATAAATATGTGTGTGTGTCTGCGTGTGTGTATATAAATATGTGTGTGTGTGTCTGCGTGTGTGTATATAAATATGTATGTGTGTGTCTGCGTGTGTGTATATAAATATGTGTGTGTGTGTGTGTGTGTATATATATATATATATTTGTGTGTTGTGCGTATATGTGTGTGTGTGAGATTCAAATTTTTGTGTTATATATAAATATACACACATATATATATATATGTGAGGTCAGTGTGTGTATGTGAGTCAGTGAGTGTGTGTGTGCGTCTGGTGTGTGTGTTGGGGGGGGGGGGGGGTGTTGAAGAAGATAGGTTAGAGAGAGAAAAAAGAGAGGGTAAAATGGCAAATGACTAAAATAACCTTCAAATTTTGTGTGAAATTCCATTTTCACCCATAATTGGTCACATGCGTTGCGCCAAAGCCGTAAGGTATGATATTTTTTTAATATTCAAAAGTATAATTAGTTATTTTTCTCATTTGGCTCCAAAAAAATTGTATAACTTTAAAATACTTTCACACGTATTTTTTGTGAGTATCTGATACTTCTCATTTTCGTATCCGATACGTATCTATCTTTTGGTTTTTATTTTAATTTCGGATACTTAAAATTCGTATTCGATACGTATCGCACCGTATCTAAGCCGTATCCGATCCGTATCCGACGGGTACGATACTGCACGGGCCATAAGTCATTAGGACTGGAGGCCCATTAGAATATTACCAATAACCCTACATTCACATATATCGTATTAACTAAAAACCCAAACACAAAAAGACACATAAACGAATTTTAAAAAGTAGAATATAAAATTGAATTAAATTTGAGTGCCATTGAACTGCTGTAGATTCAAAAAATTACTTTCAAAAAATAATTAATAAATATGAACATACAGGCTTAAAAAAAGAGGATATGCACCTTCCTGTTTCTTCTCTTCTTCAAAGCAAAGGAATATCAGAACTCCCAACGAGAGGATGTACCACAAATTTTGCTTCAAACATAAAAAAAGTAGTTAAAAAATAATTAATAAATATGAACATACATAAAAAAAAAAAAAAGGTGATATGCACCTTTGTTTCTTCAAAGGCCGAGGAATATCAAAACTTCCCTCAGAGGATGTACCATCAAAGTTTGGCGTTTTGAGTGTACTTCTATGAAGTGGAATGAAACAATGCAATTTGTGGTGTACTGGTGTAGCGTTCTTATATAATAAAAGAAACTCAAAACACAACAAAAATTTAAAGAAGATGGGATGTATGCATAATTACTTTTCAAAAAGATATCCGCAATTGGACAAAAATATTGACTTGAAGCTTCTCTGCAAAAATATTAAAGATGAGAGATGAATAATGATGGTACCCGTGGGTTGGGGGGGCCATGGTGTTGGAATTTGGGGGGATGGCACGTGGTTGGGGGGTGGGGCGCCAATGGGTGTTGTGAGATGAAGGGAGGCCACTTGCCTGTAAAGGGTGTGGGGGTGGGGGCTGGGGTGTAGATGTGGGGAGGGGTACGTGGGGGTGGGGGTGGGGGTGGGGGTGGGGGTGGGCGTGGGGGTGGGTAGTTGTGCAGGAGGAATAATGGAGAGGGCAGGTGAGGTATAGTGAGGATCATATATTATTTAAATTATATGTTATTTAAATTATATGTTATTAATATTATTTAATAATAATAATAATTAGAATATTGGAAAATTGAATAGGAATTTTATTTTATAAAATATGAAAAGTAAGAAAGAGAATGAGTTGGATAGTGAAATAGTGTAATTAATGATAAAAGATTGTGAAAAGATTGAAATGATTGGTTGTTGTATAGGGGAATGTGTAGTGTATTTAAAATTTGACCATTTTCAATTGAATTTGGCTTGGACTGTGTATTTTCATTTTTTGGTGATCCAAAAAATGAAAATATTCTTAGGATTTCTAACCATACATAGCCTTAATTTGGTAAGGTATGGCCACATTATTATTATTTGATATGACATTTTATTAACTTATAAGGGTTATTTGCATCCACCTCTCCTGAGATCTCGCACTTTGACAATGAGCTCCCCTTATGTATTAAATTTTGGCATCCACCTCCCATTTATATAAAAAATTATATGTACTACCATTTCTACCCTTCATTTTCTTTTTTTCTATTTTCTATTTTTCTTACCTTCCTTTCTTTTTCTTATTAAATAGAAAAAATATTAACATACATTAAGCTCATGAAAGTTTCTTATGAAAAATAATTTCAATACTAGTTATTTTATCTTAAAATAGTTATTTCAAGTTTACAACTAATATATTAATTTTTTTTAAAATAAACTTAAATATATATATTTTTTTCAGTTTGCTTTGTGTGGTATTTGAATTATAATTTTTTAATGTTTCAAACAAATTTTTAATAAATTAATAGTGCTTTATTTTTTTTACACAAAATAAACTTTTTTACATCTTTATTGACTTACACTATTGCTTATTGGAATAGCCAAAAAAGAGAAAAGAGAAATGTGATTTCGTTTAAATTACAAAATCTCTTTCTATTTTCTTTAACAATTCAAAAGAATGTATGTTACGAGGGCTAGAGTTCAGGGTGCAAAATGTATTTTACCCTAAATTGTATAATGATGAAGATCTGTTAAAAAAGATGATAAAAAGGTTCTTACCTCAATAATCAATGATAGTCTTATAGGGGTGATTCTATGGTGGACCGAGACCATTGGTCCCGGTCCACTTTTCACCATAGGATCCCCTAAATAGGGGGGGTAATTTACTAAATTACCCCAGATCCTATGATAAAAAGTGGTCCGGGACCAATGGTCTCGGTCCACCATAAAATTACACGTCTTATAGTATACTTTTGGGTAGAAAAGCAAGAAGTGATATTAATTGATTTAAGAAGTCTGTCTGATTCGAACCATATTAAATGACTAGCTGTGAATGAGAACATATTAAATGAGAGAAAAAATGACTAACTTTATATGAGATATTAAATGAGAGGTAACTGACCAGAGCAATCGCTTCTTCTCTCCTCCTCCTATTGGCTCTTGTAGACTTTGGAATCTTCTCTGGTCTTCGTCTCTTCATGATCGCCTTAAAGTCTTCGTTTGGCATATCCTTTCCAACATCATTCCAACTCATGGTCGCCTTAACACCATTTTCCCAATTAATGATTCCTCTTACCCTTTCTGTAATCACCAATCTGAAACCCTCCATCACCTCTTCCTTGTTTGCCCCTTCATTTCGAAAGTTTGGTTTGTCTCCTCCTGGAATTTGAGAATTGAGACTTTTCAGCATTTGTCAATTACTGAGTGGATTGAGAACATTCTTGATAAATCCAAAGGTTTTCTCCCAGACCCATCTCTTTTTGAAGAGTTCCTCACCTTTGCTACTGTAACTACGTCTCTTGTTTGGAAGTTTAGAAATGTCATTACCCATAACTCACCTCACCCAAATGAAATTGACACAGCTAAGCTTGCCCATAAACTTTCTCTAGATCATAGGACCGCCCAAATAAATAAAAGAATCAAGCTTAAAGCTACCACGGATAGTTATCAATGGCATTCCCCTCCCCGTAATTGGTTCAAAATTAATATTGATGCCTCTTTTGTTAATGGTAGAACCACCACAACTTTTATTTGCAGGAATGACTCAAACTCTATCCTTTTTGGCCATACATCCTCCTATTTCTCCCATGATGCTACTGCTGCAGAAGTGTGTGCGATCAAAGTTGCTTTTCAAATCCTGGATCCTCTTTTTATCCCATTCAAAGACTGTTTCATCTTTGAACGTGATTCCCTTGAGGCTGTTCGCATGCTCCTTAATCAGAATGCCACTCTCGATTGGTCATCAAATCTTGATCTTGAGGATGCAAAAGCATTATTGATCCGCCATCCAAAATGAAAGATTAGGAAGATCCCTAGACTTGGCAACAAAGCAGCTCACAATCTTGCTAAATGGGGCTCTACCAATAATTCTATAGGGTGTATTCTCCCTTCCCTTTTACCTGATGTTTGTATTTGTGACAATTCTGTTATTTCTGCTGATGTACCAAACTCTTTGTATTCTCTATTTTGCTAATTGAAAGTCTGTTTATCAAAAAAAAAAAAAAAAAACTCATAGATGTAGAGAATCAGAGATGGTTACAAATAGCAAAAAAGGTAATATTGTGAAAAAGGACACATTGAAATAATCAATGGAGTTTTGTATGTGAAAGGACCAGCCCGACACGGTAGTTTTAGATACTGCATTTTTGGAATCTAATCATACAAAAATTACTTGATATGATATTTATTGATATATAAACGACTTAGTTTTAACGAAAAAAGAAATATAAGCTCGTTAAAACCCGTTGCATATTATATAATTTTGAAAATTAAGAACACTCATAATTTTTTTCAATGAAACCTAATACATGTAATAAATATTAAATGAGAATGAATTATAACTAATTAAACAACTATTATAATCATCTAAACTATAAAAAATAGAGAAAAATTCACACACTTTCGGCGTAATTAATTGAGAGTATACTATTGTGAAATAGAATGCTTACACTTAATAAATAACATTCATATTTTAGGAAAAAATTATATTAGACCAACTCCAATGGTCCTAGTGCTTATATCTTTCACACAGTATTGTGTGCAGTCCCCACATACATTTGTGAGATAAATATACATAGAATTCACGCTCGAATCATTAGACTCGATCTGACATATAATTCTTCCTTATTTTGCTTGTAATTTGTACAAATAAATTTGGGAACCAAAAAGAAAATAGATGTTAAATTTGGGAGTCAATTACTATTAAAGATGAAACTTAATTCAAACATAATATAAAGTAGTCAGCACATAAATTATACATACATTACATCCCAAAAACTTGAAGAATAAGTGCCAGTCGCCGGATTACAAAAATCTCAGAATGACGGTAACCTCCACCTGCGGGGACCACCATGTTCCACGTGTCAGTCCTTTGGCATGCCAGATCAGCATAAACTGTTCATATGCTCCAGGCTCTGCTGCACAGTGCGCACTACAAGCTGCCCCAAAGCAGAGCAGCACCTGACAACCAGCTAATATAGATACAGGACGGGTATGTGTATGTATGTATATATATATATATATATATATATGTATAGACAATATACATTTATAGTAATTTTGCCAGACTCAATGCTTTTTCTTCATTTGTGAGTTGAAAGTTGAAACCTCCTCTCTTTTCTCTCTCTCTCTCTCTCTCTCTCTCTCCTTTGAATGCTGCTTTTGTGGAAGGAGAAGGAAAGAGGAAAAAATGTTAGGGTTTGGGGGAAATATATTCTCAATATAAAACTAATCTAACTCCAAATCGATACAAATTTTACCGAAATCAGCCGAGGTAAGTGTGAGGATTATGCGGTTTTTATGACTTAACTTTTTTTTTTTTTCGGTTGAAGCTTTTGTTGTGGTTTGGTTCTGCATGATTAGGAAATGTTGCCTGTTTGCCCTCAAATACTTGACGAATGAGAGAAGTTTGTTCTGTGATTTTGTATTTTAACATTATTATACGTCTCTATTCGACTTATATGAATGTCAAGTGTATGTAATTATTAATATCTAAGTGTATGTATAAAGGGATATTGTGTACACTTGATATGTGCATATAATTTGGAATGCGAGATGAAATATCAAATTGAAATAGAAGATTATAACTGATGTCGACATGAGGTGATTAGTAGTCATGTATGTATCTTTAATGTTAAGATGTTTAGGTCCTGTTCGTCTCCGTAGGTCTATTTTGTTTTTATCTTTCATGGAATGAAGAAGATGTGCGAAACAAATTCTGCATTATTGTTGGATAGGTGATGCATTGAAGTTTTCATGGAACTTTCGCTTTCTTTCTGTGTTCCTCCTCTTTGCTTTCTCTGTCTGTCATCTCTCTCTGTTTTTTTTTTCTTTGTCGAAAATAAAGATATATATTATGAACTGAAATCTGCTAGGATAATCCTTTGGCTTCTAACAATGTTGAGTCTCAATACAAATGATTATCATGTTTGCTGCTTTAATATTACATTTTCATCTGTTTATTTTCCATCTTCATTCTTTCTGCAAGTTTTATCTTATATTGATCCTAAAGTATCTCGAGTATGTACGGTGGCAGATCAGCAAGTTGCTGGTTGAAATAACCGGAAAATTTGAAGAGAAGTTGAAGATGAAGAAGCTAAATGGTCAAAGATATAAAGAGCTTCTGAAATCACTGGTCAAAAAAGCCAAGAGATCAGGTGAAGTTCTTTAGTTGGATGTATATTCTTTACATCTTTACATTTCTTTTTTGCTTCGCAACCTTATCAACGCCTTTTTTTTCTTTCTCCGGGAAAGTATGCAGTTATTGGATGACCATTTTCTGCTTAGGCTGAATTTTCGTATATGACATTTGGCAGATCCTTCTCAGGACAAGGATGCAACAACCAATGCTGATATCTCTGTTTCATGCTCACAAGAGGAAAGGTATTAGTTTCTGTGAACTAAAATCTTCCACTTCACATGGTTCTTGTTCTTTGACATTAGGAAACCGTAATACACCTCATGACCTCTGAAGCTTATATAGGAGAAAGGATAAAACTTCAGTGAGGAGATTGGACACTAAAATGATTGGCTTGGTTCTTACGTCTTTAGCCTTTTTCTTTTTGTAATTTATTTTTCTGTCAGCATTCATAATTAGTCATACTGATCATGTCATAAACTTCGATCAGAAGCCATAACAAATTTCTTAAATGTTTTTTTATCTTCTTAGACGTATGCAGGAAAGTTAACTAACTTTGACACAATGTCTTTTTATGGTGAATTGTGATTATTCTTGGATCCAATCATGGACTGGTTTCTTGTTTGCTTATGTTTGGTCACTAATTGGGATGTGCCATGAACAGATATGTATAAAGGAGGTACTGGGTGGATTTGGTTTTCATGTACTTTGGGCGCGGCAATCATATTTGATTAGATTATGATAGTAAATCTGGCAATTTAATGTCTAGCAAATATAGAAGTAGTATCTGTCACGTCCTTTTCCCATTTTAATATCTCTTCCATTCTATTACTTTACAGGTTGGATTTTCTGCTGAGGAGGGTAAGATCTTCTGGTCATGCACAAGGAAGTAAGAGTACTGACGATATCACTCAAACGAATGTAAGTTTGTGTAGGTTTCATATTTTTCCAAGTTATTTTGATAAATGATTTGGTGGTCTTATTAACTTCATGCTTGACTTGTTCACCATCTCAGTCAAGTAACTTGATTGAGCAGACACTGAACTGGATGATACAGAAAATTGTTGGTTATGTCACCTGGCTCATTAGTTTGATTGGCATTGGACTTTTATTTTGTTTGTATTTCAGTTTAGATTAATGTTTTTCTTGCCAAATAAAGATTTATTGAGACATCTTAAAGCACAATTCAAATCAACTTCATGTCTACTGACAATTTATAGTCAATGATAGTTGTTTAATGACAAAAGGAATTCGTTTTCAAAAGGGAGTTGCATAACATCTCTTGCTCCATGCTCGGTCACACCCTTTTTTACTGGATTAGAGGCAAGAGCCTCCACTGAACTGTGAGAAGGAATGTTATATTCATTTTGCTGGTCATAATTCATTCCCAGGTGTAATCTTGTAGATAAAAAACACTGTACAGCTGAGAGTTGAAATCAGTTTAACATAAGAAAAAAAGTTGATGTTGGGACCGTTGAATCTCTAGAGGGATCACTAGCAAATCCCTTGAACTGTTATGGGATTCTTCACCTGCATTATTTTCTGTAAATGGAATGGAAATATCATTTGGAAGTAGATTTGAACTGTTAAAGCGGGTGCTGGTGAAAGGAGAATTGCTGCTTGGTTTTAATAGGTGGTTAAAGTAGTTTGAAATTGTGATGGCAGCCATAACATAGGTCTGTAGAATGTTGTTGCCTGGTGTTAATAAGGGAAGATCACTTGTTCTTGCCTGTCCTGCAATTATCTGAACTTACTGTCATTTTGAGGTTTTATTGATTGATATTTTTATATGATGAAGCTGAAGAAAAGAAAGAAGAACCTTTTGCAGAGTCCGTCTGACCTTTATACATCTAAGCCGAAAGAAAAATTGGCAAATTTAGTTCCAGATGAGTGCAAGTCTACCGCAATTAATTTTGTTGAGTACTGGATTCCTGTTAGGCTCTCCAATGTGCAAACCGAGCAATATTGTGGCTCTCTATTTTCAAATTCAAGTCTATTATGCTCTTCTTCAAAGAGTGATTCAGCAGAAATTCTCCATGACATACTTATCTCAAACAGAAAGGTATGAATTGTCACAGAAAGTTGAATTTCCATTGGCCTCAGCTTTAACCTGCTGAATTACCACCGGCTTTTCACCATCTCTCTGACTTGATAATGAATTCTCGCAGTGTTGCGATCATCCTTATCTTGTAAATCCGTGTTTGCGCGCCTCTTTGATACAAGGGATTCCTGAGCCTGAACAATTGGATGCAGAAATTAAGCTGAGTAGCAAATTGCTTCTTCTTCATAAGATCCTTACGGAGATTAAGAAACGAGAATTAAGAGTACTTATCCTTTATCAGGTAGTTACAACAATTCTACAGATAATACTCTTTATTAAATTTGATATTCCTTGTCTTATGAAAATTTTAATTACAGTGTAACATCTATTCTACCTTATATCTGATTCTGAGCCACCTTAAATTGATAAATTGCATTCTGGCTCTTCTTGTGGCCAATTATCTAGCATTGTGGAAAACAGAATTCAGTAATTGTAGCACTATATTATCCTCTGTTTTCTGATGTTTGCATGATCTTGATCTACTACTTTTTTCTTTTCTTTTTTTATGTTTGAACATTATATTTGACCTAAAAGTTATATTCTCTTATAAATGATGTGGTACTTTCTCTTTTTAAACATGTTATGACCAAACAGTCACATGGAGGATCAGGACCGATTTCTAATGGAGATATTTTGGATGACATTATCCATCATAAATTTGGCGAAGATTCTTTTCAGCGCATTGATGGAGGATTGTCTCGCGCCAAAAAGCGAGCTGTCTTGAACAGCTTTAATAATAGTGGGAGTCAAAAATTTGTTTGTTTGATGGAAACTCGTACCTGTGTTCCAAGCATCAAACTTGCATCTATAGATACAGTTATCTTTTTCAACAGTGATTGGGACCCACTGAATGATTTGAGGGCTCTGCAGAAGATCAGCCTGGATTCGCAATTTGAGCTAGTGAAGGTCTTCCGCTTATATTCACCTCACACAGTGGAAGAAAAAGTGCTGATTTTTGCAAAGCAAGGACTAAAACTAGAGGGCAACATGATCAATATAAAGCAAAGTACACGTCATGGGCTGCTGAGATGGGGTGCTCCCTACTTGTTCAAAAAGCTTGATGAGTTTCATAGCTTGAGTTCTCAAGATGCACATTCAGTTACATCTTATGGAGATTCTTTTGTGGAAGATGTGTTCCTTGAATTCTCGACCTTATTGCCAAACAACAGCCATAGCAACAACTCAACTAACACATCACTTATTATGGAAGCAGAAGCTATTGAAGGTATTTACCCCAGAACTATCTCTTTACTTGGCGAAGTGGAAGCTCCTCTCATGAACAATTTTGAGGAGATGATAGACAAAAAACATTCTAATGTATTTTGGACAAACCTCCTTGAGGGTAGGAATCCGAGGTGGAGATATTTTTCAAGTCAATCTCCAAGGACCAGAAAAATTGTCCAACAATCTCATGATTTGTTTGGAGCATCTGTTGGGGAAGAAACAGCCTCCAAGAAAAGCAGGAAAGTAATTAAAAGCACAATTTGTGAAACTCCTCCAATCTGCAGAAGAAGAATCAGAACTAAACTTCCAACTCAAGATAAAAAAAGAAAGCGTTCAGGTACTTCTGCATCATTATTAACTTATAATTGCTAATATGTTGGAAATTGGTGAGGAATATATCTGATTATGTAGTTTAATAACCATTTGATATACGTACTTCTGGCTGTCTGGTTTTGGGGGTGTATTCTTAACTTTGATTATTTTCTTTCTAGATTTGTGTCCAGGTGGTAGAAAATACCGCCAACGGAGTCGTAAGGTTAAATGTATCTCAAAAATGGCTGACTTAAGGGAAACAATAGCCTCGTGGATCCACAGACAAAGAAAAGTAGCTACACTTACAAGAGGGCAGATACCAATATCTCCTATGGAAAATGATCATTTGCCTGCATCCACTACAGTACAAGATGGTCAAGAAGCTCATGGTACAACTGGCCCTAGTTTCGAAGCACAGGCTTCTATAGACCGGCCCGTTGAGGATTCTGTTAGACTCACAGAAGACGGGAGAGGACCAAGTAATGCTAGTCATGCAAGTCTTCCTAACAATCCTGGGAACTTTTCTAACCCTCCAGAAGCTTCTCAAGTAACGTATTCTGAGGTGCTACAATCTGTTTGTAAAGCACTTGAGATGGAGTTGGAAAGACTACAAAAAGAGAAAAACCAAAAATTAAAGCTGCACGAAGATATGGTTTGTCTTTCTAAATTTTAAGCAAATCCTTTTCTAGTTTGTCGATCTTCATGTTACATTCATAGAATAGCTGCTTATGCTTCTCAATTTATAACCAACATGTAGAAAGTCCAAACAAAAATGGCATGCGAGAAAGAGATTGATGAGATACGTAAGAAGTATGATACGGTGCTTCAGAACGTTGAGATGGCTTTCCTAGAAGAGAACAAAGTTCTGGATTCTAGATACGGAATAGTCTGCGTCAATAAAACGCTAGCTGAGACAATGACGCTGATGAAGAATCCAACAATGGCAACTCCCTCACAAGGTTTGTTAGCTTAGATTTGATTTTACTGCATTGAAGTGTTAAAAAACAAAAAGGAAAAGCATATTCATATTTTGTATGCAAGGTATGAGTTTATACTATGTTCTTGCTTTGTGAAGTCGTCTTTTGAACCTCTGATTTGACAGTGGCTACAAACTCTTCGATGGAGGAGATATATCAGCAAATTTCTCAGCTATTTGGACCAACAAATGTGAGAAGACCCGAAATATTAGCAGAAAACCAAACAATTTCAAACCTACCTGGCTACTCCATAGTTCAAATGTTGAATCACGCATCAGCTTCTGCAACGATTCCCTCAAGATCCAATCAACCAGCAAACCAACCAATTTCAAGTCTCCCTGGCTACTCAGTAGTTCAAATGATGAATCAAGCATCAGCTTCTACATGGATTCCCTCAAGATCCAATCAACCAGCAATTTCACCAGAGGCCGCCAGCTTTCAACCAGCCATTGGACAATCTCTCGAGATGACTAACCAATCATTAGCTGCTTATGGATTTGATCAACCAACTAGCTCACAACCTGTTGCTCCAGCATTAGAGGGGATGATCCATTCCTTAGGGAACTTTCAAGATGGATATACAGTAAGGGCCCCTGCTCCTCACCTGCGGCATATGAGACCTCCTTGGCCCGATACGTCACCAGGATACTCATCGTGTTCCAATGCAGGAGTAATTTTTTCACCGGTCAGCTTTCATCAGGTTACATCTAGAAAGAAGCAATCTCCACAACTGCTCCAAAATCTACCGGTCAGCCCCTATGATAATTGATGAACAATTTCATTCCCCCCCTTTTTGTTTCAGGTACACCATTTCCTGGATTTTTGACCCTGGGCCAGTTACTCTCCTTTGTAAATAACCTTTAGAAAATCCTATCCTTTTGTTTATAGAACTGGCTGGAAATAGGAATTTAGATGGTTGACCAAATATAGGAAGACAGTTATCGATAGCACAGGAAAGTGGTCAGTAGTACCTGGAAGGCTGGAAGTCATTGTCCCTAATGGGTAGTGCTGTTTTTGTCAATGTCTATGATGAAACTATATTATGTATAGATAGTTTCTTTCTCAAAAAGAAGGAAACACAGAAACAAGAAGAAATTGTAAAATCCAAAATTTGCATGGATGTTCATAATTTTGTGATTTTGTTCTTTGTTGTTTTGGCTCCGAACAGGGACGGAGCCACGATTTGGGGTTCGGGGACATAAACAAAAGGAAAAGGGAAAATTTGATATTTTTTCCCCCCTCAAAATTGAGGGATGCAGGTACCCTCACCAGCCCCTTAGATCCATCTCTGGCTCCGGGAAAACCTATAAATGAGTAACTCGATCTTTTCTCAATTTAATTTTACTCGGCATTATTATTATTGCTCACGTAATATATAATCTTGACATCTCTCTGCTCACTTTTTCTGTGATATCTTCTATTCAAAATTGTGATATCTTCTGTTCAAATTTCGTATTATATACTATATTTCATTCAAACCATATGGACATGTCAATTATATACTGTATATATTTTTTGAACATGAACTAATTGCACTTAGTTATCCATATAAGAGATACAATTTAATATGAAATAAAAGTCAAAGTGGATCTTTAGGGCTAAAAATCATCGGTTGTTGTTGAGAAAGTTTTTCTTAGGGTTGGTTGGTGATTGTGACGTGCATTGATGAACCCCTTCCAACCATAGAGGCATAGACATTATTTTGTCCATGACATATAAGTGCCTACAAATACTACAAATCAAGATATCATGTATTCCCTTAGCCCCGAAAAAAAAGAAGGGATATCATGTATTTTTTTTGATAATTAAGACTTCATTTATTTGTTGCTGCATGGACATAAATATACGTGATTCTTATAAAAAAGAAAAAAATTGTGAAAACATGTAAAAATTGGATGGTTGTATTTGCACGGACACGGATACGGGAATATAGGTACGATACGATACGGACACAGGATACGAATTTTCAAAAAAATTTAGGATACGACACAACAGGGATACGACTATATAATATATATATTATATATTTATATACTTTTATGCATTAATAATTTACAAACAAAATAAAATAAAAATTAATAATTTTACACATAATTTTACTATTAGTCATTTTCTGCATTTTTATGACTTTCAGACATAATTTTTACATTAAACTCTTAAAATGTTTAAATTTACCTAATATGGTGCTCTTGTAACAAAAAAACTGAAGTAACCAGAACAAAAACCGAATCTCTAAAGTGTGATAGAATTTTAGAAGTAAAATAGTAATTCCAAATCCAACCCCTTAGAATTGAATTACAGAAGAATAAAAGATGACTTTGAAGTTGGAACTATTATCTCAAACTAAAAGGTAATTTAAAATGGTGAAAGAAAAACTTGAATTGCACTTTTGATTTTGATTGTAGAGCTAGAAGTAGTAGGAAGGAAAAGAGGGCTTCACGTAAGCTGCTTTGGTGTGGATCTGATTTTTGATTTAGTTAGAGTATTCCTATTAGTAATTCAGGTCCCCTAAATTTTAAAAATATAAAATTCAACCCGCTGTGTCCTAAAACGTGTCGGATGCTTCCCTAGCCGTGTTCGACACCGTGTCCCATTTTTTTTCTTTTTATTTGATTTTCAGACACTCCATGTGGCGTGTCCGACACGTATCGGCCCGTGTTCGAAGTGTATCCGTGTCCCCCAAGTGTCCGACAATGCATTATGTGATTTTTTGAAGTATCTTGCATCATAAGTTGTATGAGTACACATAATAGATTATAATTCTTTATTCATTTTGAAAAAGCACGTGATAGAAAAATAAAAATTCTTTTAAATTGGTATACGAGAGTTAATTGTATTATTAGTAGCTAAAATTAAAAAAATGATTTATTTCAGATCTTCTATTTTGTACAATAAGTCCTCATTTTGAAACTATATGGTACACTAATATCTTGTTTAGTTAGATAATTTTTTTTAAGCTGGTATTTTAATTTCATATGCATTATATATATATTTTTTTAATTCAAGAGAAGGGGATATCTATATATTAGTCCGACAAACCCGAGTTGATAGATATAATTCTGAATATTAAAAATGATGTAAAGCATTCTTTTACCCTTTTGCTCCTATGGTACAACACCATTACAGCACACTAAGAAAATCTAAGTCGCAGAGAATCTCCACCGTTCACCCAACTTCCCACCCACCCACTTTTCTCAATATACTTACACCTCTATATATATATTCACCCTGCACGCTAACGTTGCTCACTCATTCCACCCACTCTCTCAAATTCTCAAATTTCACGCGCATTTTACCCCCCTTCATTTGCATACATAGAAATGGAGTACGATGGTATTCTCCTCGGAATGGGAAATCCGCTTTTGGATATTTCCGCCGTCGTCGATCAAGAATTCTTAGACAAGTAAGTTCTCATGTATATATGTATATGTATGTATGTATTATGTAAGTTTGAGTTTGAGATCTGGCGTTTTATTATCTGTTGTTGTTATATAGGCTTTCACTTTCACAGATCTGTATGTGCAGTGTTGAAATGTTAGCTTATGCGAGCTGTGTAATTATTACTGTTTCATAAATGGCGCGCTTTTAGCTCGTTTGTTCAGATCTCAGATTTGTATCCGTGGTTCTGCCGATCTGGAATCTTTTGGTATGAAATGAAGCTAATTTGGATTCTTTGCACGACAGATATGATATTAAATTGAACAATGCAATTCTCGCGGAGGAAAAGCACGTGCCTATGTAAGTACCTCGATTATTTTTTCATATACTTTTAAAAGTTGTTCTGTTAAATTGTTGATTCAATGATAAATTTCTCCGATAATGTTCGTGACCTGAATGGTGCTTAGTTGAGTTTCCAGCTCTTGTAGAGTCCTTTGATTGCATCATTTTGGCCTTTAGTAACTAGGCAGCATCCAAATAGAATGCTGAGACATTTTCGTACCAGTGTGCCAATTTTGTTATGAAATTTGTGCCATCATTTCATGGAGAGGTGTGGAAATGGTTATTTTGGAATGTTTAAATTGGTAGGGTCCCTTAAAAGTTTTTCATGCTTCACCTAAATCTGGCTCTTCCGAGTTGTTTGAATATGGTTTTCGTTGGAAAGAGCTATATGGTACGTGAAAGGTTCTCAGAAAAGTTCATTGATAAAAGAGGACTATGGTAAAGCCAATTAGTGGTGGATATCATACATTATAGGTGACATTTAGTATTTTTTATTCTTGTAGAACACATCCCTACTTAACAAACAATATGTCAACATAAGTTTTCAAATGTAATAACCGTGTCAAAATAAGTAAAGCTTCTCTAAGATGAATATATTACATTTGATAACTGAATGCAACAATTTTCCATTTTGTTCCATGAACAGCACCCTACATATTCGAGAATAGAAATGATTGGCCTGCATATTGTGATGGATGAAAAGTTATTACAAGCTTTTTGCATTCATGGGCTCAAAAATATGAGAATTAAAAACCTAGCTTTGTTGGCAGTATGAAGATTTCTCATGACAGCTTTTAATGTAATAAGGAAGAATGATGTTTCAGTCTGAGTTCTTATAGTTTTAATGCATGTCTTTGATTCATATCAATTGGAGCTGAACTTTAAGGCACTGAGGAGGATTTCGGAGATAGGTTAAAGATTTGATTCTATTTATTATATTTGTCTGGAGAGTAGGAACCTTTGCTTCCCAAGATAAGGTCTAGCAGCAATCATGTCCTAGTTAGCTGCTTACCATGAGATTATACTTAATTTCTTCTCCTAGTGGATAGAACTGTATGGTTTATCCTTTAGATCATCAGTTGCAAACTGCAAAATTTTCCATCTTTTGATATCATGATCATCTCAATCATCAGACTATATACAATGTTACTGGGAATGGTGTAATAGAAATTCAGTTTATTGATAGATAGTATCGAGAGTAATTCAGCTAATGAGGTAAAAGAATTAGCAAGTTAGGTGCAAGAGAAAGTCCGTTTCCAAGTATGGGACCTTTTTTGGTGTCAATGATTGCTTGAATCATCAGCTACGGAAGTAATTCTTGATCAATGTACTTCTCAGGTATGATGAAATGGCATCTAAGTACACAGTGGAGTACATTGCTGGAGGTAATTAGCATTAATATGACCAGAATATTTCCAATTGGTTCTCATGGCAAACTTTACTCATATAGCATTAGCATTTATGAGTGACTTTTATGATTTTGCAATGCAGGAGCTACTCAAAATTCAATCAGAGTGGCCCAGGTACTTGATTTTTCTGTTTGTGTGGCTTGATCATCCTCATAAAAGTTATACCATACTGTTTTACAAAAGATTAATTTACATTTTGTTGTCTTCAGTGGATGCTTCAAATTCCTGGTGCAACCAGTTACATGGGTTCCATTGGAAAGGACAAATTTGGGGAGGAAATGAAGAAACATGCAAAAGAAGCTGGTGTTAATGTAAGTATTCTGTCTCAGTCTGAGCCCATTTAACTATGATCATCTTCCTTTTCACAACTAAAATTAACACCACCATGTTTTTCTGGTAAAGGAAAAAATCATAATGAGTTTCATACGTATGTTTATTATTTTTACATATTTAGTATTTTTGGATTAAAGTATTTGTTACAGCATCAACCTAACTGTTATGTTATCTTATAGCCGCTTAATTATTTATCATTAGATATTCCATAGTGAACCCATAACTATAATAATTACATGTCTCTCTGTTTTCCCTGGTTGCATTAGGTTCATTACTATGAAGATGAATCACCTACTGGTACTTGCGGTGTATGTGTCGTGGGCGGTGAAAGGTCAGTCTTCTAAATCTGTTCAGATGTTAAAGCAACAATTATGCTGTAACTAATCCTTTTCCTTTCTATATAGAGTACTTGTTCCTTGCTTTTGATTTTCCTTTCTGCTCAGTTTTATTTGAGGATATAAGTAAGCTGGAAATTGTTTAAGTCGAGGAAATTTTATGAAACTAAAGATAAAAAAACATATGAGTAGTTTACTGGTTTTACCAGTAGAACATTGAGAATATTGAGAAAAACCATGGATTGAATTCAAGAAAGCACAAGTAGTGAAACCATATTACTGAAATTATCCATAGACACCATGCCTTGGGTGATTACCTCTTTTACTTTCCTTTTTATTAAAGAAGTGGCGGTACCATATACTGAAATTATCTGTAGATACCAAGCTTACTTTCTATCTTATCACCTAATCTGGGAAAAGGTGCCCTGGTCCGTTCCCCTATACATTAAAAGTTCTCATATTTTAGTCTAATGCATTACTTTGGTTTTGAATTTTCATTCTAATCACAAAAAAAATAAAAATCCTGAAATGCACCCTTATCGAGCGTCTTTAATGTCCAAGCTTGTCTTTAGAATGTTCCCTAACACTCTCAGCAATTTTGAAACTTACAAAATTGAAAAGGAAGATAAATTTCTCAGTGGTTCTGAAACTTTGAAAATTTAAAAGGGAGGTCAGTCTAATCACCAAAATGCCAGGTGGTGTTCTGGGGAAGGATTTCTGTGTAGTTCTGGATGTGTGAGATAGTGCAGGGATATTGATGTTGGTTATACATTTATGTTAAACCAGGAGAATTTTTGCTTTTTGTTTGCAACTGTTAGTATAGCAACTAACACCTTTGTTGAAATTCTTGTTGAACTTTTTATGCTAAGTCCCTTCTTTGTTCCTTATGGGTCGACTAACTATGTCATGGATGAATATCTTGCAGATCACTTGTTGCCAATTTGTCAGCAGCAAATTGCTACAAGTCTGATCATTTGAAGAAACCGGAAAATTGGGCATTGGGTATGTTTTGCACAATTGGTGCTGTTTGGCCCGTGTCATACGTTTTATAAAGCTAACTCAGTTTATCTTTTTTCAGTGGAAAAGGCCAAGTACATCTATATTGCCGGATTTTTTCTCACAGTTTCCCCTGAGTCTATCATGCTTGTTGCTGAGCATGCAGCTGCTAAAAACAAGGTCAGAAGTCAGACTATTTGTCGATTTCATACTTTCGTGCTACACTAAAGATTTCATTGAGACTGCTTTTCTTCCTAAACCTACATTGTTCTGCAGATCTTTAGTATGAACCTTTCTGCCCCATTTATCTGTGAGTTTTTCAAGGATGTACAAGACAAAGTAGTCCCGTAAGGCCAAATTCTTGATTATTCTAATTACCTAGATGATTGGAAAGTAAAGACACAAATTGATGGCAGCTAAATCTTGGGTTTCAGGTATATGGATTACGTTTTTGGAAATGAAACTGAAGCAAGAACTTTCTCCAAAGTTCATGGCTGGGAGGTAATGGTTTCAATCAATCAATCAATTCCTTTTTTTTAATGAAACAATAATTTCATTGGATCAATTCACTTTTTGGTTATGGACTTAACTATGGTTTTTTTGGATGGGCAGACCGAGAACGTTGAAGAAATAGCTTTGAAAATTTCTCAGTTGCCAAAGGCATCTGGAACACACAAAAGAATCACTGTTATTACTCAGGGTGCTGATCCAGTTGTGGTTGCTGAGGATGGAAAGGTGAAGTTGTTCCCCGTAATTCTGTTGCCAAAGGAGAAGCTTGTTGATACCAATGGTGCAGGTACATAATGGTTTTTTTTTTTTAAGAACCTCCAACTCCAAAAGTCACCTAATATTTAGGGATAATTATATGTACACCCCCCACTTATTGAATAATTACCACAAGCCTTTTAGGTCCGAAAATTACAAAGACAACCCCTATCAAATCTTGACAACCCGAAAACAAGGGGAGACACTGTAATATGCCTTTACTGACAGCGGGTAAAGTTCTAATATGCTTTTACTGATATGGGAAGTTATGGTAATTTTCGTACCCTGACCTATTTTTCGTAAATAGGGTCTCACATCACGTGGGTGGTGTCTGTAATTTACATTAATATTTAGTCAGTCTTTTCCTCACTAAACCAGAAAATTAAAAGAAAATTGCAACTTAATAGAAGGTCCATGTCATCATAATTTAACTTTGTTCTCAGTAATTTCTCGTTGAATCATGTAACCTTTGGAGCTGGCTCTTGAGCGAAACTTCTTTTCAGTAAGTGTTTTGAGGTAGAAGCAGTTGATTTAAAATTTGGCATTTACATTTGTTGTAGGTGATGCATTTGTTGGGGGATTTTTGTCGCAGTTGGTTCTAGAGAAACCCATTGAAGATTGTGTAAAAGCAGGTTGTTACGCAGCTAATGTTATTATCCAGAGGCCTGGTTGCACATACCCGGAGAAGCCCGATTTTTAATTGAGACGCCCTTTTATTTTGCGATGGCCTCTCTCTATGCTCTTATTAGTTGAATTTTGATTGTTGAGAAAACTTATTGTTCTTAGTATTTTACACTATTTGTATCGGCCCATGCTATTCATTGCTTGAGTTCTTGTTTACGAGGGATTGTGATGCCCCAATATCATATTCTACTTGATGACTATTTTTGCAGAAATATGTATCAGAATTGTATTTGTCATGTCTGGGTGCCACATTATAGATCTAAGTAAAACTCAGTCATCTTAATAAACTTGTGTTTGTGCCACATTATATATCTAAATTTATTTGTTTTAAAGAATTTAATGTCGTTCGCTTTGCAATAATGTATGTGGATATATAAGATGAGAAATTTCATGCATTTATGTGGAGTTTCCTTCCTTAAAAGTCCCTCTATGACTCTACCTTAGTAATTCCAAGCGATTGATTCAAATAGTAATTCGTGCATGACTGTAAATTTAGTTATTTCTAATATTTTTCTCCAATAATTAGTAAAACATCACATGACGATTGCTCAACATTATGTTAGGCTGCTCAAGTAGGGATGTAACTTGAGCCGAGCTGGCTAAGCGAAAGAGCTCGACTCGAGCTTGAGCTTCACGAGCTCGAGCCTATTCCTCTCTGAAAAAAGCTCACGAGCCGTGAGCTTCTCTTTTATATATATATATATATATATTATAAATATTAATTATATATTATATTAATAATTTAGTAGAAATACTAATTATAATTTAGAACTTAAATTTTCAACCACTACAATCACTTCCTCTCTCCCACAGTCCCACTCAACAGTCAACATAGCAAAAGCTTGAAACAGAGGTGAAGAAAATTGAAAATCCTAGACCACGACCACCACTTCTCCGCTGCCTAATTGGCCTTCACCGTCGGAAAATCACTACCGCCCGCCTGAAGTCGTTCTCTACCGGCGAAAAACCTCTGTTACTCCGCCTGAAATCGTTCTTCTCCTCAAGCCCTAACCAGCCCGCGCCGCCATGAGCCACCACGACCCAGCCCTCGCATCACCGCCGTGCTCAGCCTCTACCTCCACCTTCCGAGTTCTCTCTGGTATACGCCTCTTTTTCCTTTGCAAGCAATTTTGGGGGTAGTGGATCTATGGAGTGAAGTGCTCCATAGATCTGCTTCAAGCTTTGTTGCAGCAAGCTTGCTGGAATCGAGCTCATTTTTTAACCCTCGAGCTCGAGCTCGAGCCTGGCAAAATCGTCAGGCTCGGCTCGAGCTCGGCTTGTTTACACCCCTATGCTCAAGTACACTTGGCCAGTCTCTTTTATGGAGTCTTTTTTTAAATATTACTCAAGGAAAAATAATTCCTAAACTACTTGAAAAATATTTTCCAAACTATTACTCTTGGTACCACATATATTGCCATGTGTACAAAATTATTTTAACAAGATTTTTTATTTCCCCCCTACTTTAATGACCCAAATGGATTTATTAGTTAGAAAAAATAGCAAATACCCCCCCAAACTATTAGGTGATGTGCATTTTGCCTCAAAACTATTAAAAGTTGCACTCAACACCCTAAACTATCATAAATGTGCACTTTGCCCCCTCAGTCAGCTTCGGGCAGCACACAGGGGGCAAAGTGCTAGAAACCCCATAGGTAAGGGGGCAAAGCGCACATCGCCAGATTTTATTTATTTATTTAGGTTTTTTTTTTGTTTTTTTTCGTGTTTTTGAATTGTCTTTTTTGTTTTTAGAAAATTATGAATATTTGAATTTATACTTCTTTTCATTGTTTTCTTATTTATTTTCATGTTTTATTTTTATTTTTCTTATTTTCATATTTGAAAATTATTTATTTTAAACCTAAAAATAATATTTCAAAAAAATCCAAATAAATCCCAATATGCATTATTTAAATTGAACGATGAATGGGTTAAAAATTTTCCGAAACTAACCGAGGGGGGTTAAGTTAATATTAAGAATATTTGAATTTAAAAAAAGAAGAGAAAATAGCAGATACCCCCCAACCTATGAGGTGATGTGCGCTTTGCCCCCTCACCTATGCGGTTTGTAGCACTTTGCTCCCTGTGTGCTGCCCGAAGCTGACCGAGGGGGCAAAGTGCATATATATGATAGTTTAGGGTGTTGAGTGCAACTTTTAATAGTTTGGGGGACAAAGCGCACATCACCTAATAGTTTTTTTGGGGGGGGGGGGGGGGGGGGGAGGGTATCTGCTATTTTCTCTATTAGTTATGCTTTTTTTTTTTTTTTTTGCTATCTTTTCTTTTTCTCTTTTCTATTACACTAATTTCTAACTACTTACAATAATTAACATAAGATCATATGTACAATTTATGTATGCATAATTTCAACCAACATATATAGTATTGCTCATTAAAAATATAACCTCCAAGCAACTTTCTCTCTCTACCCTGCTTTCTCTCGAGAGAGAAAGCTAGTGTTCTTTTCCTCCTAACTGCTGCCTGCAAGCAGCAGTTTAAGCTCCATTTCCACCACCATTTGGGTAGTTTTCTTCCATTTGTCACTATTCTTCCTTCATCTCCAATCTCCTCTCTCCATTTTTCGCCATTTTTCATCCATTTCGATGGCCACCACCGGAGTCCACTTCGGCCCTACCGATTTCGGCCTTTACACCTCCAGATCTGACCTCTCCACCACCGGAAATCACATCTCCACCTCTGATTCTGGCTCTAAATCAGGTCGAAAGCCCCACTCTGCAGCTGCCCAAGCCAAAAAGATGCAATCCTTTGATGGTTACCCCGGTCTTGATGTATGATTTGGGTACCATTTCCACGCTCCAGATTTTGTGCTCGTCTTTTGAAAAGGATTTTTTTGTTTCACCGGAGTTTCTTGTATTGACTTTATCAACCGTGTCTCCGGTGGTTCCTTCGAGTAAAATTTGGAGTGTTTTTGCTTTTATGTTATGTTTTTTCTATTTTATCTTGGTTTATCTTTTTGTCTCGTATGTCTGTTTTATGTTCTTTGTTAGTTTGCAGTGGTGGCGTCTTAGTATTGTTCTCTTTGATGTTGAGCTACAAAAGAAGATCTGCTTTTGGGGTTTGGAGTTTGTGTCCATTTTCCTTCATTTCGTTGGAGGTTAATTTGGATTGGGCATGGTTTTTGCATCATCTTCAGAGGATGCCAGCTTTTTCTGGTAAACTGGCTCAATCATCCCTTGCGTTGGGAATCTGGTTGGGTTGTTTTCCTACCTTTTTTTATCATTTTTTTCTGTCTACGTTGTGATGATCCCTGATGTTGTATCTTATTTTGTTAATTTAGCTTACTTTATTGAATGTTGCAAGGATGTTAGCTTTTGGTTTTGTAATTGTGGTATTCTCCTTTGGGGTTTTGCCCATTTGTAATACAATCTCTTTTATTTATCAAAAAAAAAAAAACATATGTAGTATTGAGAAATTTTGATATTACAAAATAATACATTAATTAATTACTTTATTTATCAAATTTCAAAGAATTATGCACATGTATCGATTGTGCTACTATGATTAATTAGTTTAAAGTTATAAAAAATAAATTTTTTTGATTGATTTACATACTAATAATAATGTTATACAGAAAACAGCAATATAAGTATAATGTTTGCATTGTTACATTTTTTTTAAACATCTTATGTTTTTGTTTTCTTAATTTAAATAAAATTGGAGTTTGAGGGATTATTTCCAACTTCTAACTGTCTTGTGAGTCGTAATTACTTTCTTTCTCTCTCTACACTCGATATCTAATTTTCTTCAAAAAATGTTTTCTCAATTCATTTTCTTGCTATCAATTTGTCAATATTAGTCCCAGTCGGATTTACTTTGAAAATGCACCACCAGTTTTCTAATCCTGTCAACGAGTGATCCCGTTGTACTGGAACCAGTTTCTTAGGAGTGGTGCCAATCGTACAATCGTATCGGCACACTCGTTGTGTATGCTTAATTCTTTAAGATTTTATAAATTAGAATAATTAGTTCATTTATTATTTTGTGATATGAAAATTTCGCAATACTATGTGTTGTTTGAAATTATCCAAATAAATTTTTTACATATGATTTTATGTTACTAATATCAGTGGTTAAATTTTTTTCTTTGGGTAAGAATAAGTAGTTAAGAAATTTGGTTCGGTTAGGTTAAAAATTGAATTTTTTCGGTTCGATTTTGGTTGAATCGAATTTCCAGAAACAAGAAAACTGGTCAAATTTCAATTTTAACTTTCGCCCTTTTTTGTATTAGGTCGAAAAGATTTATTTAAAATTATGAAGTGGCTGAGACAATTAATCAATAATAGAAACATACAATTTAAATGGGTTTCTTTAAACTTCCACAAAAAATTGAAAACTAGATGGAAATAATTGGATTTTAGTTAGGACTAATTTTAATTCCATTTCTTTCTTTTCGTATAAGTTGTCACAAGGAAATACATTTTTATAGTTTTTGGGCTATGTATTTTGTTTTGTTTCAAATTTTTGTCTATATTATACTATATATAAAAAAAAAAATTAGTTTTAGGTTACTCGAACCAAACCGAAAATCAAATTTTTTTAAAAAAGAAAAGAAAACTGAATGAATTAAGCTGTAAAAAGAGGGCACTATTTGCGGCGGTAGTGTATGAAGTGTGGATAGAAAGAAATAAGAGAATTATTCATCATACAAATAGCTCTATTCCTAACATAGTAGAAAAGATCTGGAATGATATACAATGTAGATTTGTGAGTGTGTAAAGCCCCAGATATGCCTGGATTTGATGTACAATTTTGATCTTTAATGAAATGCGCTCAATAGTTCCAAAAAAGAAAACTGAACGACATTTTGATTTTTCGGTTCGATTTCGGTACAAACCGAATTTTTGATTTTTCGGTTCAATTCTTTCGACGGATAATTGAACTGTGCATACTCCTAATTAGTGCAATAGAAAAAAGAAAAAAAAAATTAGGAGAGACATAAGAATAAAAAATGAGTGGCTAATATTATAATCTTTTTTTTTTTTGGTAATTATAACTAGCAAATCCATGTGGGCTATTAAAGTAGGGAAAAAAATTTCAACTAAATTAGTTTTGTACACATGGCAATACATGTTTGAGAATTATTTTTCAAATAGTACTAGTTTGAGAATTATTTTTCAAATAGCACTAGTTTGGGAATTATTTTTTCTAAGAGTAATATTTTGAAAAAAAACTACTCTTCTATGAATAATTTTAATAATATAAATAATCATCTTCTTTTATCAAATAATCTCCGTACCTGATTGAAACAACTCATCACTTATTAAATTATCAAAAAAAATGAAAAGGAAAAACTCATGACTTTACAAGCGAACATGTTTCACTTGATTAATGCAAACACTCATACTTAGTAGTATTAATTACAAAAACTATTTACCTAAATTATCAACTTATTTTTTTGTTTTTGTTTTAACAGCTGTCCTGAACAAGGATTAAAATTTCATTTCGATTATAAGTTTCGAGTTGTTAAATATCGGAAACATAAGAGAAAACTTACAAAATGCTAGAAATAAGATAGAAACACTCAAAAAGGAAGTAAATGAAAATTACTCACTTTCTTATTAGCAAAAAGTCAATATTTGTAACAAAAAAAAAAAAAATAGTCAATATTTTGTGTCAACATTCATACATTTACATCAATAATCGATCAAATTTCACTAACAAATAAAGTGGTAATATTGGATTCAAGCCATTCAGAGAGCATATAATCAGCAAAGCTCTAGTAACTTAAATTGTGAAATATAATTCTATAAGTTTTCTTGCCAAAAGAAAAAGGAAATATCAATGATACCATGGTTTCGAACACATTTATAAATTATATAAAATGAAGTGTGACATTAACATTTTGATCCACAACTACCATTATTTTCATCTTGAGTAGCATGATAAAAAAATTGCTCATCCGTGAAATAAATGTCTAGTTGATTAATTCGAGCATGATTTCCTTGTGAAGAGTTTTCATGATCTTCATTCACCACATTCTTTTCTTTGTTCAAATAACCAATATTATCATAATTACTATCATCTTCAAGGTCAGAAGAAAAATTCTCACCTCCAATATCCTTAATTCTTTCTGTTTTGTTGTTGCGTATTTGTGGATGAACAAAGTTCTCATCTGATTTGGTTGAATCTAAGAGATTTGTTTGATTCTATTAAGGATTTAATTTCATAGATTGTTAGATTATTATTCTTTTCTTCTCATTTTTTCGATTTTCATTTTCCTAAAATTCAGAGAATTGAGAGCTCTGTTATTTTAGACAATAGAGCAACAAAACAATTTTTGCAAAGGGACTATGAAATTTTCTATGTTTTTATGATTTCAGTGGAAACCATGGAAACATTGAAAGTTTTCGTGGAAACTATAGAAACATTAAGAGTTTTTTAATAAACAATGTAATTTCGAAATTATTTCATGTTTCTTTTTCCATATGCTGAAAAACAGAAACGTCTTGGATTTTTTGATGGAAAAGAAAAGAAAATTAGAACCATGGTCCTGACCCTATTGGCCAGCCTAATGTTGCTCGAATCGACAACATCCACATGAAGTGTGGGACTAGCTGTAGAATTTTTTCTATACTCACGGCTCAATTATGAACTTATAAAAAATGGGCATATTGCCATTATTAGCCCCATCTAATTTCATTTTCACAATATATTCTATGGTTATATGGGCTTTTTGGCAATATATCCAAATAGATAAAGTAATAATTTATTTGGGCTTCTTTCATCTTCACAATATATCCTGAAAAATAATTATCTAATTTATAGTTATTTTTGTTATTGAAATTTCCCCTTTTTGGCAAAAAGAAAGAAGCCCGATTGGATGGACGTCTATTTTTAATTTCTCATTTTTCATAGATAAAGTAAGAGAAATTATTTTTAAAGAAATAGAGATATGAAAGAGGAAGTGTTTTTGAAAGAGTTTTTTTGATAGAAAAAGTTGTAATGATTAAGTGTGATGTGATATATTTTTTTTGTAAGATTTGTTTTTTTTTTTGTGGGAAATTGGTATGAAATGTCTCCTTTTTTTTCAGAATTATTTCTTCTCCATTTCCAAGATCCAAACCCCAATTGCAAATAGGTCACACATATATATATACACCCCCTCCGCCATGCACCACCACAACCAACCACCTCCGCCACCGCTCATCCGCCGCACCAGCACACCCCAAATCCTCAAGCAAACGACGTCGTTATTCCACTCCCACGCCTTCACCTTTCTCTTCCTCTCATCTCTCCTCCTTACCTTCCGCTGCAACATTCATAGTGCCTCTCACTACCTCTCCTCTCTCATCGACCGTGATCCTTCATTCAAATCTCTTTTCTCCCGCCTCGATTTCTCCGATACATCATCCCCTCTTCACCACCACTGCTGTCGCCGCGCCTTTCTCCACCTCTCCCTAGACGATAACTTTTTCTCCGGCGATTCCGATTTTGACTGCTCCCTCTTTCGTTCCTCTAACAGAAGACCACTTCACAATGCCACTCTCGTCGTTCTATCGGATTTCCACTCCACAATTTATTTTCAGAGAATTATTAAGCCGGGAATTGTAGGGTTTAAGCCGGACTTTAGGAATAATTTTAGGGTTTTGGAAGATGAGGAAATTAAATTCTTGGAGAGTAGATTAGGGTTAATTCCATGCTACCCACTTGGGTACGTGCCCAAGTGAGTTTTAAACCGCTGGATCATACGTGATGAGGTGATCATTTCACTTTATGACATCATCATGTGCAGATCCAGCGGTTTAAAACTTACTTGGGCTCGTACCCAAGTGGAAAGGATGGAATTTCCCATAGATTAGATGACTGTAGTGGATTTGAATTTATTTAGGAAGGATTTTGAAGGGCCGTTGGCAATAAAGTGCCCCATTTGCACTCCGTTGAAGGTAATGGACCTGTTATAATTTTATTTTGTTAGTTGATGGAAAGGTTGCAACACCCCCACTTGAAGAAGCGTGGTTCATGAGTGATCTCATGAAACGCGACTCTGCTCCTATTTGTTTTTTATTTAATTGAGTCTAATTACATTATACCCCTTTCTGCCATAAAACCCCCAACCCGCCCCTCCCTCTCTCATTAACGGGCAATTTTGCATAACAGAAGAGGAAAAACGTCCCCTTTGCAGTAGCGAAGCAAACAACCCGAAAGGTGAAAGTGTGTGAAGAAAAGTGTGTAATCTTGTAGAGCAAGATCGATTTTGGTTGTGAAATTTTGGAAAAACCTTGCTCCCAACTTTAGAGTCAATTTCCCCAAAGTAATTTTTATTTTTGAAGCACATTTGATAAAATGTTTGATTTTTGTTGTGACATTTTGGAAAACCTTCAGCAAAGATCTTTGGTCTTCAATTTTTCCAAGTTAATTTTTATTTTTGAAGCATATTTCGCAATTTAGGGTTTTTGCAATAATTATTTTTTTAATTTTATGGTTTTAATCGTGCATTTGCAGTTCATGGCTGCTCCCCATCGTTTTGCAATTTAGGATTTTTGCAATAATGATTTTGTTTTAATTTTATGGTTTTAATCATGCATTTGCAGTTAATGGTTGCTCCTCGTCGTCTAGAGTTTGCATCGATTTCCGAGAACGAGCCTTCTTCTTCATAAACACCCCCTGTAAGTAAAATACTATTCACATTTGTTAATATTTTTAAGTTTTATTTATGGTTTCTATTGTTTGATAAAATTATAAAAATGTGAACTTGATATATTTGTGCATAATACAGATTTGAAAACGACTTCATGTGATTTAGTATTTCAGTATTATCATAAACTAAATAATAATAATTTAGTATATCGGCTTCATGTGATCCAGTATCTTAATATTCTCAACAACTAAGATAATGAGATACTCAAATCAGATCATGTGGTCTAGTATCTCAAATTTCTTAAAATCCAGTATCTTAGTATCTTTTGCTTATAGTTATTATGATAGATGAATTTAGTTAATTTTAGCAGAAAATGTTTTCGCTTCATGTTCTCAGATCATTTCAGTATCAGATTTGTTAATAGTTATCAAAAATTGAGATACTGGATCCAGTATCTCAAATTTGTTAATATTTATTAGAAAGTGAGATACTGGATCAGTATCTTAGATCATGTGATCATTCAATTTTTAAAATCATTTTTAAATTCTTGTTAATATGTTTGATTAATACAACAAATATTAGTTAATCACAAATGCACTACTCAAAAGTTCGGGAATTACTGGTTATTTTGGAGATAATCGTTATCTAGAAGTAAAGTAAGTCAAGCAAGGGGTAAGCTGTTGGCTTTCTATTATTCAGTTCGATTTGCATTTGAATCATATCAGTAATTACTAAAAAAACTTAAATCTATTCATTCATGATACGTGCATAGTAAGCAAATAAATGTTGACATATTGATTTTTTATAATCATCTCTTCCTTACATCCAGGCAGTGTGTAGCTTTATTATTTAGTGTAATTTACGGCCTCTCTATAGAACAAGATCTTCTAGGATACTTGAAATATGCATTTTATAAAACGATAGTCACATTTAGAAAATAGATACAATTGTAATTATACATTTGGTTTGGTGTATTATCATTGACTTATTTGTGAACAAAATTCAATACCAAAATGGAGAATCAAGAAGAATGAGCTTGACTAACATAAATAAATTAAGAATGTTGATAAGAGGCATTTTTACGTGTTTTTAAGCCTGTGGGTTTTATACTTTGGATTCATTTATTGCCTAAATCATGCCACATTTGCGTTTAATCCGTGCATTAAGTGATTTCAGGTCTTAAGTGAATACAATCAAAGAAATGGTGGAAAAATGACGTATAAAACAAGTTCATGACAAGATGCATCACGCCTCCACACCAAAGCAAGAAAGAAATAAGCAAAAGATAGCCAAAATCATGCTTAGGCACCATTTCCTCACACCTGGGCGCCAAATCAGCAACACCTTCCATGTTGGAACACTATTTCGGTTTGTTTAGAGACTGAATTTGATAAAGTATCCTTCTACAAAGTTGTATATCTATGTCTTAGCTTCACATGAGAACTTGAATCATCCAATTCGGAGGTCTGTGGAGAATTTTATAAATAAAACACTATCTCTGCGCTGGAAAATACGAAAGTGGCAGCACATGTTCTTAGTGGTTGGAAAGCAAGAAAATGGATGCCCATGTTCTTGGTAGGTGGAAAGCAAAAAGGAAATGGATGCATATGTTCGTGGTAGGTGGAAAGCAAAAAGGAAATGGATGCACATGTTCTTGGTAGGTGGAAAGCAAAAAAGAAATGGATGCACAAGTTCTTGGTGGTTGGAAAGCAAAAAAGAAATGGATGCACATGTTCTTGGTGGTTGGAAAGCAAGAAAATGGTAGCTCGTGTTCTTGGTAGGTGAAAAGCAAAAAGGAAATGGATGCACATGTTCTTGGTAGGTGTCTTTGTGAATTTTTGGGTATTTAAAGGGGATTGGGGAGCTCAATTGAAGAGATAAAAAATTCATCCTTTGAGAGTGAGAGGCCGAAAATTCAGGGGTTTGGGGGAGCATTCTCTTGGTTTTGATTTGAGTCATCCTATCATCATACTTGAAGAGCTAAGAAGAGGAAAAGGAGGGATTCAAGCTTCCAATCAAGAATCCTGTCAAATTTTTGTGACATGCTAAATGCTAACGTGCTATGATAGCAAGTGCACTAGTCGTGTGCACTAAAAGGAGGGATTCAAGCTTCCAATCAAGAATCGATTGGAAGCTTTTAGCGTGTCACAAAAACTTGCCAGGATTCTTGATTGGAAGCTTGAATCCCTCCTTTTCCTCTTCTTAGCTCTTCAAGTATGATGATAGGATGACTCAAAACCAAGAGAATGCTCCCCCAAACCCCTGAATTTTCGGCCTCTCACTCTCAAAGGATGAATTTTTGATCTCTTCAATTGAGCTCCCCAATCCCCTTTAAATACCCAAAAATTCACAAAGACACCTACCAAGAACATGTGCATCCATTTCCTTTTTGCTTTCCACCTAACAAGAACATGGGCTATCATTTTCTTGCTTTCCAACCACCAAGAACATGTGCATCCATTTTCTTTTTGCTTTCCACCTACCAAGAACATGGGCTATCATTTTCTTGCTTTCCAACCACCAAGAACATGTACATCCATTTTCTTTTTGCTTTCCACCTACCAAGAACATGCGCATCCATTTCCTTTTTGCTTTCCACCTACCAAGAACATGGGCTACCATTTTCTTGCTTTCCAACCACCAAGAACATGTGCTGCCACTTTCGTATTTTCCAATGCAGAGATAGTGTTTTATTCATAAACTTCTCCACAGACCTCTGAATTGGATGATTCAAGTCCCCATGTGAAGCTAAGACATCGATATACAACTTTGTAGAAGGACACTTTATCAAATTCGGTCTCCAAACAAACCGAAATGGCGTTCCAACATGGAAGGTGTTGCTAATTTGGCACCCAGGTGCGAGGAAATGGTGCCTAAGCGTGATTTTGGCTATCTTTCGCTTATTTCTTTCTTGCTTTGGTGTGGAGGCATGATGCATCTTGTCATGAACTTGTTTTATAGGTCATTTTTCCACCTTTTCTTTGATTGTATCTACTTAAGACCTGAAATCACTTAATGCACGGATTGAACGCAAATGTGGCATGATTTAGGCAATAAATGAATCCAAAGCATAAAACCCACGGGCTTAAAAACACGTAAAAATGCCTCTTATCAATAATATCATCTAATGAGCAATTAAAAGTGCTTAGTTCATATCAATTCTACAATTAAGTGATTTCAGGTCTTAAGTGGATACAATCAAAGAAAGGATGGAAAAATGACCTATAAAACAAGTTCATGACAAGATGCATCATGCCTCCACACCAAAGCAAGAAATAAATAAGTGAAAGATAGCCAAAATCACGCTTAGGCACCATTTCCGCACACCTGGGCGCCAAATCAGCAACACCTTCCATGTTGGAACCCAATTTAGGTTTGTTTAGAGACCGAATTTGATGAAGTGTCCTTCTACAAAGTTGTATATATATGTCTTAGCTTCACATGGGGACTTGAATTATCCAATTCGGAGGTCTGTGGAGAAACTTATGAATAAAACACTATCCCTGCGCTGGAAAATACGAAAGTGGCAGCACATGTTCTTGGTGGTTGGAAAGCAAAAAGGAAATGGATGCACATGTTCTTGGTAAGTGGAAAGCAAAAGGGAAATGGATGCACATGTTCTTGGTGGTTGGAAAGCAAGAAAATGGTAGCCCATGTTCTTAATAGGTGAAAAGCAAAAAGGACATGGATGCACATGTTCTTGGTAGGTGGAAAGCAAAAAGGAAATGGATGCACATGTTCTTGGTAGGTGGAAAGCAAAAAGGAAATGGATGCACATGTTCTTGGTAGGTGTCTTTGTGAATTTTTGGGTATTTAAAGAGGATTGGGGAGCTCAATTGAAGAGATCAAAAATCCATCCTTTGAGAGTGAGAGGCCAAAAATTCAGGGGTTTGGGGGAGCATTCTCTTGGTTTTGAGTCATCCTATCATCATACTTGAAGAGCTAAGAAGAGGAAAAGGAGGGATTCAAGCTTCCAATCAAGAATCGATCATCAATCCAACATAGGGAGTTTCTTAGTTTTAAATTCATCTTTGTCTATGAATAATTCTCTGTTTTTGATTGTTTTCCCAATTTCAATTATGAACTATTTTTCCCACAACTAAGGCACATGTTTCAACCAAATTTACTTGTTAATTTATATTTGAACTATTCTTCGTATTATTAGACTACTATTGCTTTGGTGGAAATTCCTTAATTAATTATTACCCGATGTCTCGGCTTTAATAATGCTATGATTAATTGACAGTTCTCTAAATATGTCTATTCGAGAATCTAACCAATAATCATGCATTCAAGTTCTAGAATTTCCCCGAATAAATTCGGCTAACTGCACCTGGGAATCTCTACCTATCTCTAGGGGCAATTCCCTATCTTCTACGGGTGCCTAAGCGTGATTAAGAATGTGCTCAAGAAAACCTAGTATCTCATATTTGCTAATAGTTATTATAAATTGAGATACTGGATCCAGCATCTCAGATTTGTTAATAGTTATTAGAAATTGAGATACTGGATCCAGTATCTCAGATTTGTTAATAGTTAATAGTTCTCAATTTTTTTTTTGCTTATAGTTATTATAATAGATGGATTTAGTTAAGTTTAGCAGAATTTTTTTTTGGAACCTTACATGACATTAAAGTATCAGAACAAGTTTTGAATAACGTTATATTATTTTTGTTTCAGGTCCTTACTCTTTCTTTGACTCCCGAAGAATGTAATTTCTAAGGAAAATTGTCCACCTACTGTAAAATGCCTGAAAAATGCAGATTTATTGAACAATGTTTGAGTGACCATCCTGATGGGATGACTTGGTCGAGGGATTCTCAGTTTGGCCCTTTATTTGACACCGCTCCTTACACAAAATTGATTTGACCTCCTTTGTGGATGCTGCTAAGTTGCAAAGTGAAGTCATCTAACAAATTAGAGATTTGGTTTGTTTTCAATGGTATCCCGATTAGATACTCTCTGATGGAGCATGTCGTTATGAGCGGCTTGAACTGTGATGAGTATCCTGAAGAACCTATCCCATTGCAAGATGATAATTTTTCTTCAAGATACTTAGCAAAGAAAATCACATTAGGCAAGTATCAAAGTAATTGCAAAATTTGTGATCCCTCAAGAAGTTGTGCCTCCTACCAGTGATAGTAGTATAAATAGTGTTAGGCAAACAGCCTGAGAGATTGTTTAGGACGACAAGTTGAAGCTTTCGTTGTTGTATTTGTTGTCCTCAGTCTTATTTCTTTTTAGGGGAAATGATAATGCAAAAATAGATTCCTAACTTATCCCAAATGTAGAGAACCTAGAGTTTGCTAAAACCTATCCCTGGAGTTGTCGGTCTTATGCATTTCTAATTGAACACTTGACAAGTTTGGACATGAAATAGAAAAAGTTATCTAAAAGCCCACGGTGGAATTGTTCTGGATTCATTATTCCTGTTATGGTACAAACTATTGTTCTGTAATGCTGTTTTACTATCTTGTAAATGGTGTTTTTTATTTTTGAAAATATATAATTTGGCGATTGTTTTTTTTCATTTTGTTAGATCCTTCCTTTTGAGTGCATTTTCGTACTCTCACCTACTATTGGGCAATTGAGGGAGAATGTGAACACAACTTTGTCCCGAATTTACGAGTGGTTGACCAAACCTAAACACAAAAAATGATAGCCCTGTTTTGAGGACGTGCTTAAATTGTTCGTAAACACGAAGTTTGATATTAACTGTTTTGCAATGTGACCATTGTGAATTGAGTATTATTTTTTTGTAATTAATATGATTGGTCTTCTAAATTATTATATTTTATTTATAGTTTAGGATATTTCAAGCATAATTTAGCCGACACCAGAGGAACTCACATCAAGGCACATGGTGTTTGCTCCTTTTAATGCAACCAAATCCATGAATGATCCAACCACCGAAGCGTGGACTGCAATATTGGAGAAGGGAGGTCATATTATATTTGAAGATATGTATCTCGTTGATGTGGCTGGTAAATTGTTCTTTCCTTAGATTGAACAAAATAGAAGACATTAGTGATCCTCATCCGGAAAGCGAACCATGTGCCTCATCAGCCATTCGATCCGATAGCTTTCCAGCTTTTTCATCCATCTCATTAAAATGTGCACTAGTTGGTGACTTGGTGCTAAGTCTTTGTTTTCGGACATGAACCTTGGTGGATTATTTCTCTAATCAACAAAAAACTTGACGAAGTGATCTGTTAGAATGATTGATCAATGAACATCATGTTATTTTGCTTTGTTATTTGATGAGCCAAGACATACATGCCCGGAATAGTAAAACAACATTTTAATGATGATGCAATTTGGAAGTGAAGAATGTTATCTTTCTAAATTCATTATTTCTCCAAAAAAATAAAAAAAAGATTGTTTTTGGAGTCTCATTGGTTTTTTAAGGTAACGTAATTATTGTATTAAGAAACTCAACAAGCCACAATGTTTCATACAAAGGCACTCAAGGGAGACATTGATAGGTGCGAGATTTACATGTTTTAAAGCCTCATATTTATGTTATTTACATTGGTTTATGCATGATTTATGCCACATATGCTTGTAATTTGTGTGATTATTGAGTAAAGGTGGAAAATCAGTGCAATTGAGAAAAACTGGATGGAAATGCAGAATTTCAGAGTACTTAGAGACTGATTTGGACAAATGTTTCTTCTAAAAAGTTGTAGAGCTGTGTCTTAGCTTCATGTGGAAGCTTGAATCACCTAAATCAGAGCTCTGGGAAAACAGTTATGAAAGAAACAATATCGCTGCGCAGAAGAGAAAGTGCTACTGCATCCAACGTACGAACGTTGGATATGTAACGTTCGAACGTTGGCCCAGTCAATGCCCAGTCAAACAATTTTTGCCACGTCACAACGTTCGAACGTTGGGTATGTAACGTACGGACGTTGAGGTCGGCTGGACTGATTTTGGCAAGTTTTGATACCTAATTCAACTAGGAGACTTGGGGGATCCTCTTCTATAAATACCTCCTCTTATGACAGTCAAAGGGTTCGAAAATTTCAGCTTTGGAAGAGAGTTGGAGCCAAGAAACGAGCAAGACGAAGAGAACGACGATTTTACATGAATTCATCAATTCGTAATAGGGAGAATTTTATTTTCTAGATTATTTGTCTATGAATAATTCTATGATTTTAGTTGTTTTTCCAATTATGAGTATGAACTAATTTACTTTAACTAAGGCCATGTGAATGCCAATTTTATGAGTTTATATATATGAATTGATTGTTCGTCTTAATTCTAGTATTGCTTTGTGTATTGATTTTGTGCGTTTATTCCAACCGTATGCCTGATCAACATATGCTTGTTAATTAGCCTAGTTTATGATTAGGGAGAATATAAATTAGGGTTCAAAGAAATCATCACATCATCCGAAAAACATGAGGAATTGCTCCTAAAGATAGGTATAGATTTCCGGGTGCAGTTAGCCGGATTAATCCGGGAAAATTCTAAAACATGAATGCATGGTTAATGATTTGATTCTATGATAGAATTATTTAGAGAACCGTCACGTAATCATAGGATTATTACGGTCGAGAGATCGGGTAGTAATTAATTAAGGTTTTTTCCACCAAAGCAATAGTAGTCTAATACTTCGAATAATCACTCATATATATTAACGAGTAATAACGGTTGAAGCATGTGCCTTAGTTTCTTTCTCACATAAGAATCTTAATCAATTTGTCAAGTATCGTTTTCACTTTTTCATTGTCAATTAATCATCCTCTTTTGATTTAATTTTAATTGCTTTAAATTTTGTCAATCTAAAATACGAGTCTCTGTGGGTTCGACATCCCGGGCTTAAAATCCAATTTTATTACTACACACGACCAGTCCACTTGCTGTGCAAACACGTAAGGATTTTTCGTGTCAGACATCTTCTGTCTAACCTTGGTGTCAACAACTCAATTCAAACAAAATCTATTACTCATCTTCAAGTATAGTAGACAGTAAATTCCTATCTCTGGACATTTTACAATTACTGCTCCAGCCCATAATCTTCAACCGCAGCTCCCCTTTAGTTGGGTAAACACTTTTTCACTTGATTTCTCCTTCTGTTCAAAAATCCGTTGGTTCCTTTCACCCCAAATTCTGTTAATGACTCCAGCAACACCAACAATATTAACCCTCTGTCTATACTCCCACCTCCTAAATGCATAGTTAAGCCAGTGAGTCCATCTTTGAAATCGAAAATACCGAGAATCAACATATAGCCACTGCATCGTTAAGCTCAGTAAATTCTTACTCCAAATACACTAAAAAAACAGATGCATTATGCTTTCATTCTCAAGCCCACACAAAACACAAGTTTTATCAATTTCATGCACAAAGCAACTCACCCTGTCCTTAGTCATCAATTTCCCATGTAACATCATCCAAACAGTAAAGGCATGTCGGGGTATAGTGCAAGGGTTCCAAGCCAATCGTGCAAAGGAAAAGATCACATGTTCCCCTCTTATCCAATTGTAACATTTTTGTATAGAGTATTTACCTGAGGCTGTAGTGAATCCTCTGTTTTGCACAAAGCCATCTTCAATCTTTCTTCTTACATGATTAATTTTCTTTCAAGCCCAGCTACTATCCTGGGTGGTTGATAAGCCCAGAATTCTTGCCTCTTTAGATAGATGCTCCCAATCCACCTGACCCAGAGAGAGTCCTTCTTACTAGCAATTGCCCACACCTGCCTTCTAATTGCAGCTGTATTCTAAGCTCTACAACAATGCACATTCAAGTTGTCATACTTCTTTTTCCTGCATATCTGATCCCAACTAATTGGAATTAGTCTCTTCCTATTTTCAGTTCTGCCCCAAAAAAAATCTCTGCACTTTTGCTCCATCTGCTTCATGATGGATTGAGGAAGAATAAACATTTGAGCCTAGTAAATGTAAAGAGACATTAAGACTGTATTTGTCAGTTGAACCCTTCCTGCATAAGACAGATTTCTAGATGCCCACCCTGTAAGTTTTCTAGTTATTCTATCCACTAGCACAAAGCAATCCACTTTACTCCATTTTGCAGGAGATAAAGGAATGCCAAGATATTTCATGAGAAACTCCCCTGTAATAAATCTAGTGATCTGCATTAACTGATTCTTAGTGTCTTGAGACACATCCCTAATGAACATGCTAGATTTACCCTGATTTGCCCTTAATCTAGAGGTTTTAGAGAATATTTGAAAAGCAGCCCATAGAGCATTGACTGACAGTGTGTTGGCTTTGCAGAAGATCATAAGATCATCTGCAAAGCAAATATTCCTGAGATGCATACTTTTACAACCAGGATGGTACCTGAACTTGGGATGTTGAGCAGCTAGTTGTAGGGATCTGGTTAGGTACTCCATAATCAACACAAAAAGTAAGGGGAACATGGGATCCCCTTGCCTCAATCCTTTCTGCCCTCGAAAGAAACCTTGTGTCTCACCATTAATGACAACAGAATAAGAAGTGCTAGCGACACACTCCCAAATCTAGTTACTAAACCTATGTGGAATTCTAAGCTCATCAAGACCCTCCTTCAAAAACATCCATTCCATACTGTCATCAGCCTTCTTGATATCTATCTTCATTAGGCATCTTGGAGATACATTCTTTTTGTTATAAAGCCTAATGATGTTATCCATTATAGATCTTCCTTTAGTAAAAGCTCCTTGATTCTCTTTCACAAGATAAGGTAATACTTGAGCCAGTTTTTGTGTGATCAACTTGGAGATGCATTTATAGATGCTATTACAACAAGCTATAGGTCTGAAATCACTAACTTGTGGGGGAATCTCTATTTTAGGGATAAGGATCAACAAAGTACAGTTCACCTGTTTTAGGAGTCTTCCATAGTTGAAAAAGTCAAGAATAGCCTCTTTTATTTCCTGCCCAACTATATTCCAGGCTGTTCTGAAGAAGCCACTACCGAATCCATCAGGGCCTGGACTCTTGGTACTACAAAGTTCAGGGTTGGCCCCTGCTCAAAAACCCTCTGGTCAATACTTCTCACCTCACTATGAGTACTCAGCAGCCCTTTATAGAAGTTAACAAAGTGCCCTGTAACCTCCTCATAACCTGTGATCTCCCTATCTTCATAAAAAATCTTACACACTCTATTCCTGTAATGAGTCTATTTGAGGATTCTGTGAAAATATGTAGTGTTCAAATCTCCCATTTTTAGCCATGCTAGTTTAGATTTTTGTTGTAAGTAGATCTCTCTAGTTCTGGATAACTGACTATACTCTTTCTGACTTTCCTTAACTTGGACATGTAAGGTTAAGTTCAAGGGACTTACATTTAGCCTCTCCCACAGGTTTAACATTTGACAATGGGCCTTTTCTGCTCTCTTTTCTATGTCAGAGAATTGCTCTTGGTTAAGTCTTTTTAGCTCAGGTTTCAACCTCTTCAATTTCTGCACTATGGTGTACATTTTATTTCCATTCACCTCTAATCTCCAAACTTGATCCACTAGTGGCAAAAAACTAAGGGACTCACTCCACATATTGGAAAATTTGAATGGTTTCCTTGTGGGTATAGACTGTTGGTGAATTCTAATAACTATAGGGCAGTGGTCAGATACCCCTTTCAGGCAAAAATTTAGCTTCTGCATCTGGAAACTGCATACACCACTCATGATTGATAAAAGCTCTATCAATTCTAGAGAATATCTTCTGGCCCACTGTGTGTTTATTATTCCAAGTAAAATAACAACTAGACCACCTTATCTCCTCCAAATCACATTCATCAATACATCCCTTTAGTTCCATAAGCATACGTAAAAGTTACACAAAAATCTTCCTGAGTAACTCTATTGTGTATCCTAGTATGTATGGTTTGTGCAATTGTGTGTATAATCTACATTGTAAAGGTATTCCTCCTCCACATTACCCATATCCTTCCTCTCATGTTATCTTTATTGTTAGTCTCAAAAGCCTAGACAAATATGATTATATACTTTAGCAAGTTTTTCTTGCTTTATTTTATGTTCTAATATCCCCATAACAGCTATATCATATTTATTACAGAAGGACTTTACCTCCTTCTACTTACTGGCTAAGTTCAATACCCAGATGTTCCAAATTGCTAGTCCCTGCATTTACTGGTTGATTGATAGTAGTGACTCCAATGTTCTCCTCAATCTCTTGTACACTAGCCCTTGATGTGGAAGGTATATCTTGAATTTGCTGCAAGCCAAATTGCAAAGTCTTCCTATTTTTTCTATTAACCGTTTGCCCCTGTTCTACATCCACCACCCTCGTTTCTAGTACTGCTTTTCCAGTCCCCTGTTGGCCTACCTCCTGCCCTTGGCCCTCTCTTCCTTGTCCAGACCTCCACACAATTTTCCCTATTTTCTTTCTGCATTCCTTCTCCATATGCCCATACCCGAAACAGTTATTACACTTTGTTGGTCTCCATTCATACTTCACAGGTTGATCAATAACAATCCTTTTCTCATTTTGGAAACTAATGACAACAGGCATACTGTCACATGTACATCTACCAATATTCGCGCATACTGAATTTTATCTCTCTCCATGGTCATCTTGTCTGCCATAGTTGGTGTACCAATGAGGCTCGCAATTTTACTAAGAGCCTTACTACACAAATACTTTATATCAAGAGCCTCTAGTTGCACCCACACTGGTACGCATTCAACATTTGGTTTACTGTAGTTTTGATTCTCACTCCAAGGGCTCACAATCAATGGTTTACTATCAAAGTGATAGATACCCACCTCCACCACCTTATCCCTATCCTCATTGTTTTGAAATTTAACCAGGAAAAACCCATTAGGCATAAGGAGTACCTTTTCAATGCCAAATTTACCCCAGATACGTCGTATATACCCATTCATCACCGGGAATGGGGGATTGGCGCCCAGAACATAACAAACCAGTGCAAAATTCCAGTAATCAACTTCGGATTTCACATCTTCAAGCTCAATTCTCCCAACCTTCTGCTCCTGATGTAATTCCGGTTCCATATACGTAAGCTTACACGCAACATTTCAGAGCTTAGAGACATCAAAACTATTCCACACGGTGCCAGTTCGCTTCATAGCAGGTGATTCCTTATCACAACATTCATTCACTACTTCTATGCTTTCTTGTGCAATTTTAGGGCTCCCTGGTAAACCCCTAATACTCTCTTGCAGTACACGGGCGATCTCTGCTTCAGAATGGTTCTAATTCGCATCCCTTGCGCTGTACGCAGCAATTGTTCGATCGATCCAGTACCCTGACCCGCCTTTACCCCCGATTGCGAACCTTTCTCCATTCTATTGCGCGATTGAACCCCATTCATGGTTCAGAGTATCGACCGATATCCAATGATATCGGCCGCTACATAACCGGATCGGAGGGGTCCAATGCGACAATATTCGTCGATACTTTTTGCTACGGCTAGTGTATGGTATTGCCGATATTATCGGATATCAGCCGATAATATTGGCGATACCGAGAACTAGGTATAACTAGAAACATTTGCTAAAACCTTGCATCTGAATTTGTTAACCAGAGCTTTGTCGCGAGGCATCTATGAATCAATTTCTGATTTCAGCCAAAAATTGAGAAAAAAGATGAGTAGTGGTAAAAGAAGAAGAATTTTCAGATAGAGGCGTTTAAACATAAAGTGGTGGTGGATCTGAAGTATGCAGAGAAGATTTGGAAGACTTGCTGAATTGATTTAGGAGCTTTCTGAGCTTTTATTTATTTATTTCTATCGTGGTGTATGCTAATTATGAATTTATGAAATTAAAAATTTGGGCTTGCTATGAATATGAAGCAAATATTCTTTGTCAACAAATAATTGTTTCATTTAAAAAAAGAAAAAGAAATTATTAGTTGATCTATTATCAATTCATGATCTTACTATAATAAAGTTGAAAAAAACAATAAGTTACATAATTCAACTAGAATGATTGTTTAACTCCTAAAAACAAAGTTCATTTATATCTTATTGCTATGAATATATATAGCTTCTTTCATGGTTAATGTAGTAAAAACTCTTAATATGTTTCAAAAAGTAGCAATTTGTGTTATTTGCATTTTTTTCTAATTTTACTATTTTTTTTAGAATTTTTCGAGCATTTTATAATGCTTTTGTATCATATTGTCCGATATATCCCGATACGCAGCGACCGATATGGAACAGCACCCACCAATATTATCGCTAATATCGCGACTTTGAACCATGCTCCACTCTGATTCACCTCCGCTCTCTACACCGATGGTTGATGTGGTGGAGTAGAAGTTGCACCGAGCTCGAAATAGTGCCAACCCCTTCTTCTTCCTTGCCATAGTCACAGTGCACGTTAGCATGCTAACATGCGCCGAGAGAAAAAGAGAAAAGAGGATCCCGTAATTATAACCTGGACTCTCATTGTTTATTTCTACTTCTTTCTTCTTTTTCTGAATTCTGGAGCAATATTTGGACATAGAATGTTCATGGGATCTTAAGTAAATCGGAAAATATGATCAGATAGATGCAATTGCAAGAAACAAATTTACATTAGCTAAGGGCTTTATCAAGCACTTTTTTGATGCATCTGATTCTTGAAATTAGCTCTCTTTGTTTAAAAATGAGGTTATTCGGAATACGTTCTACCGAAGGTATTGGTTGTACAACTTATAAGTCTGGCTTCTATACAACAAGTGTTTTTATGGTATGGTTTTGGGAATATATAGGCTTTGAATTTCTGGACATTTTATGGAGTATTAGACACGTGTACTATGACGACATCCTATTTCTGTTATCTCAAATTAATTCTTATTTCTGCTTCCATGATGATTATATTATCACATATTGATCTCTATTATTCTGATATATCCCTGCTATGATTGGTTGTATGCAGAAAGTCCAGAGATGCTGGTTTATTTCCTGCTTGAGCTACTGGGTATGATTATTTATAAACTCGATATTGATAAATTTGTAGAATGCTATAAGCAGGGATGGAGGCGGCGGGTTGGCTCGAGGGTGCGCTCGCCGCCCTCAATTTTGAAAAAAATGATATTTTTTTACCTTATAAAAATTTTAATATTTGAATTTTGCCCTCCCTCAAAATCGAAAAATATCACACTTTTTCTCTTTTCTTTGAGTTCGTCCCCTCCAAATCCGAAATCCTAGCTATAACGAAAGAGCTATAAGAGTATAAAATATGTCAAAAGTTGTAATTGAACCTAATTCTTTATTATATTTTTCCCACATAAATATAGTGTACCGTACCGCCGGGGGCAGCCCCCCCCCCTAAATCCTTCGTCTGTCTTTGTCTATCTGGAAAAAAAAGGTATAGTTAATATCACAACAATTTTGCCACCCTCAATAAAATTCCTATCTAGCTCCGCCCCCGGCTATGAGGGGACTTTTTTAAAAAATAATATACTTTTTAATAAAAATTATATAAATAATACACAAATAATAAATTCTCTGGAAATAGCACACTACGTCATTACTATTGGCATACCCACATGGATACGCCATTTGTAATGGCGTATCCAACCAGATTTTTTTTTTATTTCTGTCAAAAATTAATTTTTTTAAATATATGTGTCTGGCTACGCCATTGACAATGGCGTAGCCAGTCAAATTGACTGCTGACGGCTACACCATTATGAATGGCGTAGCCTCTAATAAAAAAAAATCGCCTTAAATATCTCATTAGAGGCTACGCCATTGTGCCTCTAATAAGTTTGAAAAATAAGAAATTTATCTCACTTTTTTTCTCTCTCTCTCTCTTTCTCTCTTCCCCTCTTCTCTCTTCTTCTTCCACATGAAAAAAATACTCACACACTGCACTGCAATACTTCTTCATCAACTCTCATCTTATCTCCTCCCTCACCTACACCATCCCTTTTCATTTCACGCGGAACAAATCAACTTTCATCCCGATCGACCTTCATTTCTCCTCCTTTTTCCAATTTAAGGTAAATATCTATTTTAATATAATTTGTAATTTTATGCTTATGAATTTAGATATAATTTTTTTAATTTCTTGTTGAAAATTTGTGATTGTTGTTTGATTTAGTAATTATCCCTAAAATTATTTTCGAATTTTAGGGGAGAAGTTAGGATTTTAGAGTTTATTAGTTAATTGTAGTATAGAAGGTCCAATTTTAGGCTTTATGTTTCAATTTTAGGGTAGAATTTCGAATTTTATGGTAGAATTTTAAATTTTAAGGTATTATTTTTGAATTTTTGTAGTAGAATTTTAGTTAAAATTTTGAATTATTAAAATTTTTGCAGTAGAATTTAGGTATTTTAGGAATTTTTGTAAACATTATATGTAAACATTTTTAGGTATTTCGACTTTAGTTATGTGTATATAATATTTAGTTATATAAATTAGTATTTAGTGTTAATTCTTGAACATACATATATATGTAGAAATTATATGTTTGGGTATTTAGGTATGTAAAAATACTAAAAATTGGAGTAATACCTAAACATTATATTTAGATATTTAGTTTTAATTATTGAACTTTGATATAATTTTAGACAAATTTGTAGGTATTGCTTCGATTTTTTGGTATAACATTTAGCTATGATTTTGAATTTTTATGTTTAATTTTGAAGTGTTGATTAATTTAGTCAAGTTTTAGTGTTGATTATTGAACTTTGATATGATATAATTTGGGTATAAATTTGAGTTTTTAGTGTTTAGAATAATGGATAATAATCTAATTAATTCATTATATTCTAATTGTATTTGTTATACTTTATAAATGCAGGATGACAAATTTATACAATCGTGATGTATATGGGCCTGTAGATCCTAGTGTGTTGACGGATCAGGAAAACCACAGGTCTGAGTTAGTATTTTCAAGGAATGATACAGTAATGCGAACCAGATGAACAGATGGTCATTATTTTAAAATGCTCAAATCCGATGATTTTATTCCACCTCATCGTCGAGTATTACAAAAACTCCATCAAATGGGGTTTTACCGATTCTATTTGTTAACCATGTGTGGGCAACTTAGATGTGATATGGGACTTGTGAGTGCACTGATTGAGAGATGGCGCCCGGAGACGAACACGTTTCACTTCAGAAGTGGAGAGGCTACTGTTACTCTCCAAAACGTAGCTATACTATGGGGTGTACCAGTCGATGGTAGGGCAGTATTTATTCATCACGTGTTTAATGGGTTTAGGGATTATGCAGCCCTGGTTCATCAGCTTTTAGTTTCAAAATTGGTCGGGATGATTTTAAAGCAACGGGTTTGCGATTAAAAATGAAAAAATTATGTGAATATCTAAAATCGAACGAGGCAAGAATCACAGACGAGTCCCCCGAGCATATGGTTGATCAAATAGCATGATGTTGGGCTTTTGCATTGCTCGGCGTCATGTTACCCGATGGCAGCGGGGAAGTGATTTCAATTTTGTGGTTGAAATTTTTTGAAAATATTAACGAGGTAAACTCCTATAGTTGGGAGAGTGGTGTGTTGGCGTATTTGTACCATCAGCTACATCATGGATCCCTCAGGACTCACAAACAAGTGTGTGGTCCAATGTCATTGTTACAGGTATAATGTATTTTTTTTGTTGTTATATCTTTCTCTAAGATATTCAATGTTTAATAAATTAATGTATTTATGTTTAACAGTTATGGGCATGGTCACTGATAACGGTTGTGAGACCATCTAGGGTTCCACATTTAATGGCAGAAATTGATGTTAATAACATTGCACGAGCTCCTTATGGGAAACGGTAATTTATCTAACTAGGATTTTTTATTCAGAAACAACTATTTTTTTTAATTATTTGCATTATTGATGTTGTAGGTGGTATCGACCCGTGAGTAATCATCGCACATCGACAGGCTGATTATTGGCAGCTAGAGAAGTATTAGATCAGATGACCTATCATTATGTGAGTGAAAGATTATCTCCAGGTCATTATATTATAAAGTTCTATAATGCTCTCCTATTAAAAATAATACTGTTGTTCAATTTTCTTATTTCAGTTTGTTTGGGACTTATACAACTTCGATGATCCCGACATTGCTCAGTGTCTACCTGATTGTTTTGCCCCTGGTGTGTGGAGAGCGTCAGTTCCAATGGTATTCCTCAACATTGTGGAGTATCATCGTCCTAAGCGAGTTCTTCAACAGTTTTGATTCCGACAAGGAATTCCACGACATCCAAGTACACACCCACAGTTCGAAAGGATTGACCGTGCTGGGAGGGACAACGAGGATTGGTCCATTTACAATAGGATCTTCATCGATCAATGGAATGACCGGTTACATCATGTTGTGGTAGGGGACTTGGGTGGAGGCACAACAGAGGATTACTCTGACTGGTATGATAGGATCACACATCGGTATATGTCGAAGGAGTTGGATAGATTGAATGTCGGCTTCCAAATTGGGTCAGCACCTCTATTACATGATGTGGTTAGTATATATAATTATGTTAGGTTAACATTACATTGCTTCATTTGGTTTTACTCTGTCTTATGCTTTTGTTTATCTTTTACAAAATAAACAGATTCAACAATTGCAAAGGATTGTCCAAGATACCCCTCACTCGAGGCACGCTGCTGAGGGGCTATTAGGGTCTTTGAGATCGGGTCTTACACAGCTTTCCCGAATGGTGTCATGTAGATGTCGTTCTGATGCAGCAGCGGGTGTTCATTTTGCTCAGAGAGGCAGGGAAGACATGCGTCCACAGAGGAGAAGTAGTGTCGAAAGAAACGTCGATGATGTATAGGATTCAGAGGATGAAGAAGAACTTGGACGGCATCACTCATGTTCGTGTGTGGGCGAACCTGGGACTTCGAGTCAAGTTCCTCGCACCCTTACTTTCGGACCATCGTCTTCGACTGTAGCCGATCCTCATGCTACCGGCGATTACTTTCCTTAGATGGTTGATCCCACACCCGAGCCTCAGTTGCCTTACACATTCCAAGATGAGGGGCCTTCATCATCAGCGTGGGCAACGCCCGACGATTTGTGGGGTCAATTTATGGGGACTCACACGTGTCTGAGTCGGGACCACTCGAATTATCCACCTCCCGTAACCAAGAATCCACCTTCAGCCTCTTTACATTTCAACACATCTGCAGTTTCGTTCAACTTTGATATGAACAGAACGGAAGAAGAAATGCAGGGACTTAGACGGTCAACACGGAGGGGGCGTATGCCATCCTGTGGCACGGGAGGACATCGCGGTCCGCGGCCACATAGATAGTCTCTGTAATTTGTAGTTTGTATTTATTATTTTTTTTAATTTTTTTTAATTTGTAATATTTCACCATATTGATATTTATATTATTGACGTGATTGTTCAATTGAAAGACCGAAAATAAGACAAAACAAAAGGGAATAATAATATAGACATTAACTATAGGAAACAAATTAGCATCATTGTTTTATTTGAAGGCGAAAAAATACGAAATTAATAGGGAAATTAAATTAATATGAAATTAATTGACAGGAATCTAGTTATTCTCCTCATCAAACATTTCAATATCCGATCGATACTCATGACCTACACTAAGCTCCCACCGGGCTCTTGCTTCTTGCACGTAACCACATAAGGCGTATTCTCGAGAAATCTCTTGGTAATTAAGACGCTGCATACGCATAACCATTATGTTATCTTCTCACGTATCCTATTGAGTGCTGTAGTTTTCTCCTGTGGCGTTACACGAGGCATGAGTATGGCTCTTCGTCTGGGGCAGCAAATTTGACGTTCACAACAATCCGTGACAAGCCCGTCTTGTTCTTGGACCCAAAATCCCCATTCATCTTCCATCGTTTGTAAGTATCTTTCATTTAGATTCAATGAGTAATAGTAATCGTCATCCAACTGCCAACTACGTCCCATTGCACGAAAAATATCACCAGGAGTGTAATACAATTTTTGGGCTCTAAACGGCTCCATTTTTAATAATTATTGTTGTGATTGGTGTTCACTCCCTTTGTATATATACTCACAATTGGACTACAGTATTTCACAAAGTTCAAAACCCGTGACGACAATGCAGACAAAAAAAAAATTAGAACCCGTGACGACAATGAAGACAAAAAAAAAGGTGAAATGACATAATGGAGAGACTACAGTAGGTCACGTGAACACCCATGAAGAAAAAAATATAACATGTGAACATGGGCAAAACTTCCTCAATAAATACGCCTGGTCTTTATACCGACTGAACACTAGAAATCACTTCACGTTACATTATTTTTCGATTCCACACGAAAATGGGAGATAATCATAACTCTAGAAATCGACAAATATGGTTATTAGTCGAAAGAAACGATGACTACAAGGAGTTGGTTAATGACGACCCTATTGAGTATTATTGTGGGCTCGGAAGGGAATGGTCTCATCGGGTGCTCGAATCTGAGGAGTTGGTTAATGATCTTCGAAGACTTGGAGTGCGAATTCCACGACGTAGATCCTTGATGATGCCGAGAAATGGTGAAGAAAATAAGCTCAAGTGGGGCTATTTTACGGGGGCATATCTCTTCACTCGGGTGTCGGAATGAACCAAATCTTATAGTTTTACAAAGTTCGTAACATCACCTACAATTTTTGTGTTCAAGTCACGGCCAATAAATGTACAGAAACAGGTCAAATACGAGCAAGAAAATTAAAAAAATATATTTTTTAATAACTCAATATGGCCAACAAATACACAACATCAACGCCCAATTGCAACACATATAACTACCAATCCATCTCATTAGGAATTCGAGTAGTCACATTTCTGCCTACACGTCATTGTATCCTCAAATGAAGGTCATGGACCAGCTCAAAATCAGGTGCATCCCAAAAATGAGCATCACGCAAAGGATGAAATGTCCCTTGATATGTTTGTAAATACTCACTGGCGCTATAATATTTTTCAACCAACGAGATCGACCTCCTTTGCAAATCTTTGCATAATTCAATTGCATGTGAACACGGAATTTTGAATGTGGTCCATCTTCCACAAGAACAATATTTTACATTGATGTCAACAACAAACTTCAGACTACGATATCCGAGCTGGGCTTTGATGTTAACTTGGCCACTTTGGTCAAGCTAATTAAAGTGCCTGATAGTGTGTGTTTCGGATGCTTTCGCTGATTTCGAGTACATGTTGTAGGCATGCTCTGTCAAGCCCGAATTTCCCCCCATTGTCAAGGCATCTTAGTGTCGTTTATAAAAATAATCGACACAACGATGAAATGTGCATTCCACAATAGCGGTGGGCGAAAGATGGAACACCTTTCAACACACCATTTAAGCTATCTCCCATATTTGTTGTCATAATGCCTTCCCGCATCCCTCCATCATGTGCAAGTGTCCACTTTTCACATGAAGTTTTGCTCAGATAAATGAAAGCATCTTCATCCTTTTGTCGGATATCCTTCATGATTTTATCGATCTTGGAAATACTATGTATCATACCTGTCTGATAACATAGAGTCTTCATAACTTTATTTTTGAAACGATTATTAAAGTTTGAAGACACATGTCATAGGCAATATCGATGAGCTCCATGAGGACGGCAAAAGACGGGTACAAGCTCAGATGCATGAAGTATGCCGTTGTGATGATCAGAAATAAGGCACACACCTTCATTCCTTCGAAGAAAATGTTTGCTCACCAATTGCAGAAACCAAAACCACGAGTCATTCGACTCATTATCGACAATTGCAAATGCAAGAGGCAAAATCTGATTATTTCCATCAAGAGTCGTTGCGATCAACCACTTAGCTTTGTAGCGTGCATATAGATGTGTGCCATCAACGCAAATAACTCTCCGGCAATGTTGGAATCCATCTATACATGGCTTGAACGCCCAAAACACATACATGAACATTTTTGGATTTTCATAGATGCCTTTGTGTTCCCATTCAACAACTGTGTCCGGATTCCACTTTTGGACAGCTCCTAAGAACTTAGGTAACAATGGAACGGAATTCTCCCAAGTCCCGTATACAATCTCATTTGTACGTTGTAAGCTGTGCCAAGCCTTGTCATACGAAATATTGCATGCCCATTTATCAGCTACCATTTGAACTATTCGTGCAATCTTAATTGAGGGATCAATTTGAACTTGTCCAAGAAGTTCATTGGCAATCAGATTCATGTCCAAATTATGGTGGTTTGGTGCCACAGTTTCGAACAGACATGAATGTGGCACTGTATACTTCGATATCTCCCAAAAATGTGTTTTCTTGCTAAAATGAGCTCGAAGTTTAAAATTGCACCCTACATATTCGGCTTTGTGTTTGCATACAACAGCATAAGTTGTCGGGTTACTGATTACCACCGTAAACTCTCGTTTTTGATGTGTTATGTGGTAGTCTTTCACCGCTCTTTGCAAGCTTTCTTTGTTATCAAATGTCAATCCCAAATCGAGATTACCTATCCGATAATCATAAGTCATATCCCTTGCTTCATTTGTTCGATCTAATGAGTCTCCTTGTAATTCTTCATAAGATGTGGAGTAGAATGGGAGCACATGATGAAGTCGTGGTTGATTCCCTGTTCGAGGAACATCTTCCTCATAAGTCGGTTCGTTGTTGAGCTCTTCATTGAAGTTCGCGTCTGAATGCCTGTCAAGCGAATTTCAACAAGCACTGTCGTTGTCATCCTCAAACTGATCGTTCTAAGGTGGTATCGAACTACTCGGCCCTCCGTGATGAGAAAAACGAGTGATGTAGTTGGCTTCCTCAAAATGCCCAAACTCATGATGACTGTGTGTAGACAGACCTACATGTAAAAAAATTAAAATCAAATTAAGATTTGTCATAATACATGTTGATAGAATGCAATGATAAAGAATACGATAAAATAGGATACTAAAATTATGCAAACGTATAGACGATTCATTATTACCTTCATCTACATCCGGATTTGAATAACTCCCTAAATCATGAGTCGGCAAAGGGAAATTTGGTACACTTTCAACACCTCCAAACGCATTACCCGATGTAGAACATCCTAAAAAGGCAATCATAACAAAAAAAAACTGTAAGAAAAGGATACAGATGAAATTTCTTGTAAAGATATTTAGACAATTATAACATTTATTAAAAAATACGATGATACAAAGTAAATATAAAAATAAAAATTACCTACATACACATCTTGATTCGGATAAGTACCGATATTTAAATCCGGTAATATTGGTTGTAGGGGTGTACGCGATCGGGTTCGGGCGGTTTTAAAGAAAAAAATCAACCCGACCCTATATATGCGGGTTGACAAAATCTCAAACCGAAACCGCATAATTATTCTTTCAAACCGAGCAGTTCGGGTCGGTCGGGTTTAATGTATTTAGCGGGCGGGTTGGCGGGTTATCAAATTATAATTATAGTTCTTACAACTTACTTTTAGTTTCAACTAAAAAGTAAGAAACTAAATAACATATTTGTTGTACATTTAACTAAAAAAATTGAGTTGGTGAGAAATACAAAAATAAGTGGTGTTATTAAATAAAAGTTATATTTATCATGAATTGTAAACTCTAAAATATTAATAAAATAAAATTATCTTATAAGTTTATCATCAAAATATACATCTACATCTTCGTTCAAATCAAGTAAAAACATATGTTCAAATGAAATAATTTATTTACTCAAATTAAAAACAAAGTGTTTTACATTAATATGAATAAAACCACTCTTATTAGAGTTTATATATATGTTATATAGTTTTAAGAGTTTAGGGTTAATCTTTAACTCTCTCTCTCTATAAATACATATATACTTATGACATATACAATTAGCGGTCGGGTGGCGGGTTAAGCGGGTTACAGTTATTAAACCCACCACCCGACCCGAAAGTGGCAAGTTGCAATTTTTTCAACCCACCACTATTATTTAATAATTTCAAACCGGTGGTTTTCGGACTGATCGTGTTGGTTTGAGCGGGTCGGGCGGGTTGAGCGGGTTTATGTACACCCCTAATTGGTTGTGTACAAAATGGTAAGAATTGATTTGGCTGATACGACGTCACTTGTGTTAACAGCGATGTGTATGGACCCTAAGATTGTATTGGCTCTTTTTCAATACAAAGATCCATTGTACTAATACCAGTATAAGGATCCAAGAAAAAAATTAAATTATCATCGTTTTTGACCTCCATTGCTCTCTGCCTAAGCAAATTTCTATCTTCAAATGAGTATTTCGAAAATAGTTTCAACGAGAATTGATTGGGATTAATTCCTGTACTCGCATATACCTTATTCAACAATTCAACAAATTTGATCGAACGGGGTACTCTCATGTAACCTTTTGCTGGATTGCTAGTTCGAATCTTCAATTATTTGTCCATCCAAAAATATACAAACATCAACTACATTCTGTCTCGACATTTCTGCAAAATATAAATTATTAATTTAGAATTCGAAAACATAAATTATATTCACACACATTAAAAAACCTAAATATATCATTCATAAATACTAAATTCGATATTACATCTTCATCATCATACCTAAAAATTATAAATTGTACCTAAAATATTATATCAAAGTTCAAACCCTAAAACACTTACATTCGAAATTGGGGTCCAAAATTATACAAAAAATCAAAATCTAAGTACAAAATAAAAACTATAACATTAAATCAAAATTCATAACCTAAACACTAAATTCAATATTATACCCAAAATGATTTACACCTAAAATTAGAATACAATAACAATATATATAAACCATAACTCAAAGACTAACATTTAAACTAATTTAGTTCATAATTTGATTCAAAATTAAAATTGAAAATTAGGGTTTAAATTGACAGAAATTATAAATATTTAAACCATAAACTCTAAATTAAAATAATTAACTAACTCAAAAATGTATTCAACAAAATAATAACATAGAATAAAAAAAATTACCTTGTAATTTAGGGATAAAATGCTAAATGAGAGGAATAATGGTGGGTGAAGCAGAGGGAGAAATGGTGCAGAAGAGCTGAGAGAACGAGGGAGGAAGAAGAGAGAAAGAAGAAAAGAAAGAAAAAAAAAATTAGTGTGTGATATTGTGTCAGGGTACGCCATTAGTAATATCCAGTCATGTCTAGATACTCCATTACTAATAGCGTATCCAGGTAGAACGTTAAAAAAAAAAAAAATCGGCCTACGCCATTACTAATGGCATATCCATGTGGGTATGCCATTAATAATGGTGTAGTATGCTATTTCCGGACGTTTTATTATTTGTGTATTATTTATATAATTATTATTAAAAAGTATATTATTTTTAAAAAAAGTCCGGCTATGAGGACATATAGTTTAATGCTTTAGAGGACGTATAGTCTAATGCATATTACATTCGAATCCTGCGTTGTACAATTGGTCGGCTTCTTCCTTCTTTGCTTTAAGGTTTAGCAATAAGTTGTATTCTGTAACTTAAGAAAATATTCAGCTTAGTTGGAGAACTCTCGAAAAGATGGAAGAATGTAATCACTTCATACGTCTAGTGGCTAATATTCTACTAATTTGGACAAATTAGACTGTGATTAAAACTGCAATTTGAAAATAGAGCAGAATAATTATCACTCATATTGCACTTCAGAACATAGTATACAATAGGTTATGGCTATACGAACACTGTCATCCTAAATTAAGAGTTAAATCACAACGAATAATGCACAATCATATAATAGCAAGAATACTTGCAGCTTCATTTGTCATAGGCAGATGGATAGCCTTCGGTCGGGTGGTGATTTGGCGCATTGAACAACACTGAGGAAAATATTCTCATCGCAAGGGATGCAAAGTCTTGAATCAGCAGTGAAATCGTACGCTTCCCGAGCTTGATCTAGCAATGCCTGAAAGAGTGGATGCTTCAGTAAGGTAACTTTGATCACAAATCTCTTGTGATATTCTCCTACATACACTACCAAGTGACCCTTCGGGACGTCACTCGGGACAATCTTCTCTTCGTGCAGTGATGATGACCACAAGCACCATTTACACCATTTATCACAGGCCTCGCCACAAGGTATGGCTCTTCGACACTTTTTCAAGCATGCTTTCAGAAAACTTCGTTTTGGAGTATTCATTCTCTCTGTTTCTCTCTCTCTCTCTCTGTTTCTCTCTCTTTGTGCAAGAGAGAGTTTTTTGAGCTAAGGGAGGTTATTTTGGGAGTGATGAGGTTTGAATGTGAAGAAAGGTTTATATAAGGTAAGAGGGAAGTAAAGTGTGAGCTTGATTTTTAAATGTGCAGATTGCTCTGCTGTACTTTTCTCTTCCTTATTTAGTATTGCATCTATCATACGAACTCGTACGAAGATGCATTGCGTGAATTAGATAATATTTGTTCTTATAAATAAATAAATATTAACATCGAATACTCGTCTCTCTCTCTGTGATCTTTGCAAGTTATAAAAGTTTCATACCCTACCAGTTGAGAATTGGAATAGATAAGATATGAAATAGGGATGGGAGAGATAAGCTTCTTGGGCAAAGTGCTATATCCACCTATAATTCTTTGCACATTACTTTGTAGATATCATACACAATTTAATGCATCTCTCTCCCCTTCTCTTCCTCTCTCTCTAGATGGAAGGGGATGGAGATCGAAACGTTCATTTTACTCGGTCGCACTTGAACTAATTCGACCAAAACAACTGCTGAAAATATCAAAATCACCCAACTATTTGTCATAATAGTTATCTAAGTTTGGCGTTTAACGGGATTTTAATTGGTTTTTGTTTGTTGGAGTTGTGTCGTTGGCAGCAAATTCCGAAAGTTTATCTAATTGTCTGTATTATTGGGGAAAGTATAATATTAATCTTGATCTTGAAGAGTACAGAAAATAAGTACTGGCCGTACTGTGGAATTTCTTTATGTAGGCACATTACTTTTATCCATTACTCAATCACTCAAGAAATGTGACAAAATTTTGCACATCTTTTATCTCACTGCTTTCTGACCAAGTCACCATACTTAGTTGCAGTAAAGCATTTATGCATGAGCTACAAAACAAATACAAAAGGAAGAGCTTTCTTGGGATTAAATTAATTTAGTACAGCCGAGTTAAATATATATATATATATATATATATATTTTGTCCTAAATTTCTCAAGATCCTAGTACACGACGTACTAGTTTATGTATTTTATTTCATTTTTGAAACAATGTGTAGATATTTCATCTCTAATTCTCGTTTATGGGAAAAGCACGCACTTGTTACATGTTTGTATGTATTTTGTTTCGTTTGGTAAACAATACGGTATATTTTTACTTTCTAATTCATTTCTATCTACGCCTTCTATTTTTTGTTTGGTTTGAAATTTGAAATTAAGTTAAGAAGTTAAACTATAACATGGTAATTTTACATGTTAGCGTACGTTGCGTAACATCCCACATCAATATTCTTTTTCTAATTCTTTTGGTTGACGGTCACAATAAAATTCCTTGTGGACTGTTTGATTCTTGGTGTCTAAGTAACCAAATTGACTCATTAACACAAGTCAAATATCTTTGTTTAGCGGCTCCCAGAACTCCAATTCTCAGTATAATCATAATTTTCGGTATGAATTGGATTATAAGTGGATCCTAGTATGAAAACGATTGTAATTGTCCTGACTCCTGAAACACTGAATCCTTGAATCTCCAATCAATAATCCGGCAAAATGTGAGTTGTGAAGATAAAATATGTATGAATGAAATATGTCTTTCTTTCTCTTCCAAGTCAGGGTATGTTAATTTGATGTGATATATCATACATCTGAGCAGAAACATAATTGAAAACTCCAGCGAAGTGATTCATGTTGGGAAAAGTCGATTCAAAATCGAACCCAAATTGGTACGCAGCGGAATTAAAATAGAGACCTAGCTCTTTTACGTACATGCATGACATCAAAAAATTAAAGCATACATACTATGGCTTAAAGCAATTAATTAAACACTTTAATTAATAATAATTATTGCCTATCTATAGCTAACAATTAAAAAACTATATAATTAAACACTTTAATTAAAATCAATAATTGAATAACTATAAAAATAATTGAAAAAGAAGAAAGCAAACCTTACACCGAAGATTCGAAATTCGCCGGTAGAAGAAGAACTCGTTCACCGCAAAGTCTTCTTCGCAATGCCTCAACAAACTCGGGAGTGTGGGCTCCAAAAAAATACTACTAAAATAAAACTCCGTAAGAGGAATTTTATTTTCTTAAAAGCTAGCTTGCTCTCGTAAAATATACAAGAACTACTTGCTTTCGTTTTTGTTTGGTGTGTTTGAACTTGTAAATGACACCCCTTTATATAGGGTGAAAAAAGATGAAGTTTGATTAAAAAAAAATTAAGTGGGGATGTTAAATAAGAAAAAAAAACTTAGTGGGGTGAAAAAAGAAAACAAATTTTTGACCATGGTAGCAGCCGGCTGCTGGCTGCGCGTGAACAGTACGCTACTGTTCACGAATGTGAACAGTACACGCGTACTGTTCACGTGTAATTTTTTTTTTTCTTTTTTTTTTTTTTTTTTTAAAAATTAAATCACTATTTAATTAAATATCTTTTTCCAAACATATTTCCCACGTTAATTTTCATCTAAGTTCAAACTTATCCATCTAATGGATATACTTTAGTATTTATTTGTAGAGTTTCAATTTGAGGTTTGCGAAGGGACCTTAGGGAAAATTAATTTTAGCTCCAAGTAGATTAAATCAAATTATCATCACATGATAATATTTAATATCACTTAACAATATTTAATTCCACTAAATAAATATTGTTGCACTCTAAAATTAACTTCAATTTATTTTTGAATTCCCATTCTTTCGTAAAGAAATATTTCATTAACTCCTCTATTAAATATCCTTGAAAAAATAAAATTAATACTACTATTATTTTATTCTTCACATCTTATCCTATAATGCTCAATTTGCTTCTTATCAATTTTCCAAATGAAAAACTATTTTTCATATAATTTTAGTGACACTTCACTTGAAACACTTTGGCCAAAGTTTTAGAAAAATTGAACATTGCAAATTCATTATAGGGGATATATCTTATCTCTCATGGAGATTATAGATTCCATATGAATGTCCTTTCTAATCACATTTTTATGTCATTGCCCAATGTATAAAGTATATTGGCCACCGAAACCTCACTTCTAAATATATCAAAGCAATGTACACTAGATGCATTAGTCCACGACAATCATAGGATTAAGAGTTATTGTACAAAATTATTTATTTTCAATAGTAGTAAAAATAAATAATCTGTTTGGTCCGGTTCAGTATTTCAATCTTATTGATTTACACGAATATACTATACATTTGGAATCCATATTCCCATGATTAAGACAAATCATCAAATATAGTATATTGTAGTCTTTAGCAGATAAGACGCCCATTCTTATCACCGACTACAACCCATTTATAATAACATAAAAAAAATCCAAGTCTTTTCCCATGGAACAACACTTCCATTTGGATTATCATATGTAATTATGGACTACGTCTATCTTATAGTATAATTTCAATTATGCTCATAACTTGTAAAAGAACAATTTCATAAATCAATAACAAATGCATCATACAATTGGATTTTTAGGGCATAATCCCTAACAATCTCCCACTTGCCCTCAAATCCAATTAGCTACAAAACTAACACCCATCACTTCTAAATGAGAATCAAAACTCTTTTGTGCCAATGTTTTAGTAAAGGGATCTGCTAAATTATTAGCTGAGGCTATCTTGGTGACCACAATCTCTCCACGATCTACATAATCTCTAATTATATGATACTTCCTTTCAATGTGCTTTGAACGCTTATGACTTCTAGGTTCTTTAGAATTGGCAACAGCACCAGTGTTATCACAATAGAGTATGATTGGCGTTAACCCATCTTTAACAACCTCTAGATCTAAAAGAAATTTTCTCAGCCAATAAGCTTCTTTAGCAGCCTCAGAAGCCGCCACATATTCAGCTTCCATGGTGGAGTCTGCAATGCAAGACTGTTTCACACTTCTCCAACTAATAGCTCCTCCACCAAGAGTAAACACATATCCCGAAGTGGAACGTCTAGAATCACGATCAGATTGAAAATCTGAATCTGTGTAACCTATTGGTAACAGCTCCTCACTGTGATAGATAAGCATATAATCTCTAGTCCTTCTCAAGTACTTCAAGATATGCTTCACTGCTATCCAATGTTCTGGTCCAGGGTTCGATTGATATCTACTGACCATCCCTACTGCATAACAAATGTCAGGCCTTGTACAAAGCATAGCATACATGAGACTACCCACAGCTGAAGCGTAGGGTACATTCTTCATGTGTTTTTCCTCTTCAAGTGTTTTAGGACACTGTTCTCGAGAAAGTTGAATTCCATGTCTAAAAGGCAATGACCCTTTCTTGGAATCCGCCATGTTATACCTTGCCAGTATCTTATCTATATATGCAGCTTGTGATAAGCCTAGCATCTTGTTCTTTCGATCTCGCAAAAGTTTGATCCCTAGAACATAACTAGCTTCACCTAGGTCTTTCATATCAAATTGATTGGACAGCCAAATCTTAACAACAGATAACGTTCCTACATCATTTCCAATTAGTAGGATATCATCCACATAAAGCACTAAGAACATTATAACCTTTTCATGATGTCTCTTATACACACATGGTTCATCGGGCATCTGTTCAAATCCAAAAGATTTGACAGCTTCATTGAATCTGATGTTCCATGATCTAGATGCCTGCTTAAGTCCATAAATGGACTTATTCAGTTTGCATACCATATGCTCCTGTTTTCTAACTGAAAATCCATCTGGTTGTATCATATAGATTTCTTCTTGAAGATTTCCATTCAAGAATGCTGTCTTAACATCCATTTGCCATATCTCATAGTCATAATGAGCTGCAATGGATAAGAGAATCCTTATAGATTTAAACATGGCTACAGGTGAGAAGGTTTCATCATAATCAATGCCTTCCACTTGGGTGTAACCCTTTGCCACTAGTCTTGCTTTGAAGGTCTCTACCTTCCCATCTACTCCTCTCTTTCTCTTGTAGACCCATTTGCATCCAATGGGCTTAATACCTTCCGGTGCCTCTACAAGTTCCCAGACATTATTTGAGTACATTGACTCCAACTCAGATTTCATTGCAGTGACCCATTGGTCAGCATCTATATCTTCGAGAGCTTCTTTGTAGCTGAGAGGATCAGATTCATGTTCAGGTTCAACCACAAGGGTCTCCTGAAGATATCTACCAGGTCTCCTGATAATCCTCCCACTACGACGTGACTCATGTGTACTAGGTTCCACATCAGTAGTTATATTAGGTACATCATATGTATTATCTATGTTCTCAGTTATATTAGGCTGTTCAGATGTAGTATCTGATACTGTCATCTCTTCTAATACAAGCTTACTTCGACTCTTGTAGTCATTTAATAGTTCATCCTCAAGATACTTGGCATTTGTACTTACAAATACCTTATGATCATTAGGACTATAAAACTGACCACCTCTAGTCTCTTTAGGATATCCTACAAACAAGCATACTTCTGTTCTTGATTCCAACTTGGCAGGATCCTTTCTTAACACGTGTGCTGGACATCCCCAAATACGAAGATATTTAATGTTAGGCTTTCGCCCAATCCATAACTCCACAGGTGTTTTAGGAACTGACTTAGAAGGAACTAAGTTCAATAAATACGCAGCTGTTTCAAGTGCATATCCCCAAAAAGAACTAGATAGAGTCGCATGACTCATCATGGACCTTACCATTTCCATCAACGTTCTATTTCTTCTTTCTGCAACACCATTCTGCTGGGGTGTACCCGGTGCAGTAAGTTGAGATCTAATCCCATTTGTAGTTAAGAAATCCAAGAATTCTCTTGATAGATATTCACCACCTCGATCTGATCTAAGTGATTTGATATGTTTATCTAATCGATTTTCAACTTCAGCCTTAAACACTTTGAACTTTTCAAAAGATTCAGACTTGTGTTTCATTAGATATACATATCCATACCTTGAGTAATCATCTATAAAAGTTATGAAATACTCAAAACCTCCTCTTGCTTGAATGTTCATTGGTCCACAGACATCGGTGTGAATCAATTCAAGCAATTGTGTGGCTCTATTGCCTTTTCCTTTAAAAGGCCTCTTGGTCATTTTACCTTCCAAACATGATTCACAGACTGGTAAATTCTTAAGGTCTAATTGACTTATAAGTCCATCAGATACCAGTCTTTGGATCCTGTTAGAATTAATATGACCCAAACGCAAATGCCACTTATATGCTTCATCAGTCATAGGAGTCTTTCTTTTTAATGGTAATATTTGTTTACTTGTATTAGCCTCAGAATTACCAACAGAGTATGTATCAGGAAATAATAAAAATAAACTATCATTCTGAGTACCTTTGCAAATAAACGATTTATTATGCTTAATAGAAAAACCTTGTTCAAAAATGACAGTAAAACCATCATCCATCAAACAACTAACAGAAATCAAATTTCTACGAATAGAAGGTACATAAAGACAGTCTTTTAATATTAATACTTTGTTTTTGAAAAATAAATTAACAAGTCCAATAGCTACTACTGGCACGCTTGTACCATCTCCCATCATCAGGTACATTTCACCATCACTTAGCTGCCTGGTCAGCTGAAACCCCTGCAACATATTGCAAATATGATTAGTTGATCCAGAATCCACACACCAGGAACCTGGTGGACTTCCAACTAAACATGTTTCAAGTAAACAAGATATCATCATACCTTGATTGGGTGCCTTGCCAGATTTAGCAGGAAGACTTGCTAAATATTTGGGGCAATTCCTTTTCCAATGGCCATCTTCTTTACAATGGAAACAGTTTCCTTTTGCAGATTTGGCTTTCTTTTGAATTTTTGTTGCTACAGTAGCACCATTATTCTTCCCCTTTTTCCATTTCTTGGCATTCCATTTCTTGGCTTTGGTACCAGATGTCTGAGTAAAATTGACACTCCCTTTAGCCCTCAGAACACCTTCTGCGACTTGGAGTTCATTCATCAATTCAGGCAATGAGTAATCTTTAGCATTCATTGAATAGTTAAGCCTAAATTGATTAAATGAACTTGGCAGAGAGTTCAGGATCATATCCTGCTGAGTTTGACTATCAATTTTGGCACCAAGGATTTCTAGTTCATTTAGGTAAGCCATCATCTTCATGACATGCTCTTGAACTAGTGTTCCTTCAGACATCTTAGCAGTAAGCATCTTCCTCATGAGCTCATGTCTACTTGCCCTATCCTGCCCTCCAAACATCTCCTTGAGATGTTGCATCATCATTGAAGCAGTCACCATCTCTTGCATCTGATGCTTGAGAATATTAGACACAGATGCTAGGATATAGCATTTTGCCATCTCATTGGCTTTTATCCACCGTTCATAACGGTTCCTAATAGCTTGTGATGCATTAGTAGCAGGAACTGGAGGACATGGTTCTCCAAGAACAAACTTGTGCTCATCATGAGTTAGCACAATTTCAAGATTCATTTTCCACTCGGCATAGTTAGGTCCTAGTAACTTATTTTCTTTAAGGATAGATTGCAGAGGACTCATAGATGCCATTTATGAAAACTGTAAAATTTACAAGAAGTTATGAGTCAAAAACTTTTAGCAAATGAACAAAATTATTCACATAACCATAATTTTGTACATGCAATGATAACCTATCTTTATACATTTTCCTTCCTGGCGGCAGGACCGAAAAATATAAAAATTTAGGCGAGAACATTTCTCAGTTAATATGTTTTTATCTTGTAACTCTTACTAAACATCATTAACCCACCATATTAATTTTCAGCCTTTTGGATGACATAACAGAGCTCCTCGGGGAGGCTAATATGTTTTCCTAAACAAGTGTATACCATTACTTAGATATTCATATGATATTCGAGATACTCCACGGCAGTGTGATCGCACTCGTTTATGCATACTTCAATCTACCCATCAAGGATCTAATCTTGTAACCTTGAGCGAATACCTTCCTCAGGGAATAATATTCATTCACTACACCGTTAGATCAGTAATGGAGGCCATGAGAATTCAACTCTTAAATCTCGCTCCCACTTGATATTTAAAAAGAATTTGTGGATTTTAAATATAATGATATCACTTGTTTGTGGAACTCAAAGTGATATTCCATAAAAAAATAGAGAGTGAATATTGTACTAGAAAATCACACTGGATTTAATTCCCAGGAAAGATTGGAGGCGTCACAAAGGTTGCTCTTAAAATCCAATCTCCTAGACAGAATTAACTAGATTTAATTCCCAGGAAAGATTGGAGGCGTCACAACGGTCGCTCTTAAAATCCAATCTCCTAGACAGAATTAACTAGATTAATTTAATAGCACAATATAACACTACTATTATATTTAGGTGGAATATTAGATATCCAACATTTATTTAAACAATTTAAATAACACAATTGATCATATCATATTCATCATGTTGAATAAAAAATATAAACATGCATTCATGTTCTTTAAACAATTTAAACAATTGATCCAATCATACAAGAATGCTTATACCATAATAACCGATTCATGTCTGAAGCTTTAATATCTAGAATCAAAAATTCTAAAATAAATAACATGTCATTATGTCAATATGTCTCACATGTACGTATCAAGAGCCTAGCTCTGATACCAATTGTTGGGAAAAGTCGATTCAAAATCGAACCCAAATTGGTACGCAGCGGAATTAAAATAGAGACCTAGCTCTTTTACGTACATGCATGACATCAAAAAATTAAAGCATACATACTATGGCTTAAAGCAATTAATTAAACACTTTAATTAATAATAATTATTGCCTATCTATAGCTAACAATTAAAAAACTATATAATTAAACACTTTAATTAAAATCAATAATTGAATAACTATAAAAATAATTGAAAAAGAAGAAAGCAAACCTTACACCGAAGATTCGAAATTCGCCGGTAGAAGAAGAACTCGTTCACCGCAAAGTCTTCTTCGCAATGCCTCAACAAACTCGGGAGTGTGGGCTCCAAAAAAATACTACTAAAATAAAACTCCGTAAGAGGAATTTTATTTTCTTAAAAGCTAGCTTGCTCTCGTAAAATATACAAGAACTACTTGCTTTCGTTTTTGTTTGGTGTGTTTGAACTTGTAAATGACACCCCTTTATATAGGGTGAAAAAAGATGAAGTTTGATTAAAAAAAATTAAGTGGGGATGTTAAATAAGAAAAAAAAACTTAGTGGGGTGAAAAAAGAAAACAAATTTTTGACCATGGTAGCAGCCGGCTGCTGGCTGCGCGTGAACAGTACGCTACTGTTCACGAATGTGAACAGTACACGCGTACTGTTCACGAATGTGAACAGTACACGCGTACTGTTCACGTGTAATTTTTTTTTTTTCTTTTTTTTTTTTTTTTTTAAAATTAAATCACTATTTAATTAAATATCTTTTTCCAAACATATTTCCCACGTTAATTTTCATCTAAGTTCAAACTTATCCATCTAATGGATATACTTTAGTATTTATTTGTAGAGTTTCAATTTGAGGTTTGCGAAGGGACCTTAGGGAAAATTAATTTTAGCTCCAAGTAGATTAAATCAAATTATCATCACATGATAATATTTAATATCACTTAACAATATTTAATTCCACTAAATAAATATTGTTGCACTCTAAAATTAACTTCAATTTATTTTTGAATTCCCATTCTTTCGTAAAGAAATATTTCATTAACTCCTCTATTAAATATCCTTGAAAAAAATAAAATTAATACTACTATTATTTTATTCTTCACATCTTATCCTATAATGCTCAATTTGCTTCTTATCAATTTTCCAAATGAAAAACTATTTTTCATATAATTTTAGTGACACTTCACTTGAAACACTTTGGCCAAAGTTTTAGAAAAATTGAACATTGCTAATTCATTATAGGGGATATATCTTATCTCTCATGGAGATTATAGATTCCATATGAATGTCCTTTCTAATCACATTTTTATGTCATTGCCCAATGTATAAAGTATATTGGCCACCGAAAACCTCACTTCTAAATATATCAAAGCAATGTACACTAGATGCATTAGTCCACGACAATCATAGGATTAAGAGTTATTGTACAAAATTATTTATTTTCAATAGTAGTAAAAATAAATAATCTGTTTGGTCCGGTTCAGTATTTCAATCTTATTGATTTACACGAATATACTATACATTTGGAATCCATATTCCCATGATTAAGACAAATCATCAAATATAGTATATTGTAGTCTTTAGCAGATAAGACGCCCATTCTTATCACCGACTACAACCCATTTATAATAACATAAAAAAAAATCCAAGTCTTTTCCCATGGAACAACACTTCCATTTGGATTATCATATGTAATTATGGACTACGTCTATCTTATAGTATAATTTCAATTATGCTCATAACTTGTAAAAGAACAATTTCATAAATCAATAACAAATGCATCATACAATTGGATTTTTAGGGCATAATCCCTAACAATTCATCCCCCAAATACATAGGTAATACACCTTGTCCATGGGGTCACAACTCAGAACTCAGTCCAATCTGTCACTCATTTCTTAGCCTCCAACGGTTTATCACTGTAAATACATTACATTTCAGAAATTCCCTGGAATTCTCCAGATACCAATTACTATCAAATACATCATGTCAACATTTGTTATATTGATGGAAACAAGAGATGGAAAATGGGAAGAATCCTCTATATATATGTAGGGGCGGAATGAGAATTCTAGACACCAATGGAAAATAAAGTTTGAGACATGTAAAACGACGGTTTAGGATTTTTTTTATTCTTTTCTAGGGGAGTTGGAATCTAATTATAAAGATTGTTTAATGCCATTTAAGTTACATAAGCAATTTGAAGTTACTTCACTGGAGGAGGAGCGGTTGTCAAGTCCAGCCCCTGTCTCCTAGCAAAGATATAAAATATATATTTAACGTGTTATTTTGTGGGAAATTAACTTAATTTGTGAGAATCTTGTTAATATGGGGTTTGAAAGTAAAGTATGTTTGGCTGCCACAAACATGAATATATATATATATACACACACACTAGCATAAAGCACGTGATACCCAATTTTTTTTATAACTTTTCTTATTTTATATTTATCAAACTATAAGTTGAAGTAGGGCAGATGCTTGCACAAAAATTGTATCAAGATTCTATGCTAAAAGACAATATACTTCAAGTGTGCAAATTGTATTTAACCCAAATATTTTTCCCATAAAATTCTAATGGTCTATATGGAAGATGTATTAACTCTTGTCGAAATCTAACGTTATTCCTAATTCAATTTTCAAATTTAATAAACAAACTCAATTAGAGAACTTTAAGCGATACATTCTTTTTGTAAAGTGCTAAACACACGTAAACATAAAAATGGGCACAAGTGCCAGCCAATAAATAACATAAGCAATAAGTTAAAATTAAAATAAAATAAAGACCAAACACATTATAAACTAAAACTTTTGAAATATAATTTATTATTTAACATGAGATATTCATTATTTAATTAGTATTTTTAGTCAGATACCTTTTCATATTCTCCCATCATATAGTTTTTACTCTATGAAAGAAAAGGCTTTAGTTAAAAGTTTTGTCAAATCATAGGCTTTTCATATAAATGGGAATGCCATGTAGGGTGTACAAATTCAGAAATATTATACAAAGATGCCAATTTACCCAAAATCATGGGCAACCATATTTAAATTCCTATGAATAAACTTTAATTTCCACTTAGGGTGGTTTCTACATAAGTCCCGTATCTCCAGGACCAGCGATTTAAATTACCAATCGCCGGTGACAAATTGAAATCCCACGACTATGATCATTTATTCAAAATCGATGTTTAGGTGTCTGCTCTTGTGATCTCTGAACTCTGAAGGGGAGTTGGAGCAACTTGATCTCATCGGCTATGATTTTCTTCGTTTGAACATCTTTCAGTGACGGTCCTCCTTCAAAACATGAATATAAAGAGAATTTTAAGATTCACGATTGGACACTCTATTTCTCTCTCTCTGTGCCATCACTTGTCCGTAAATTAAATGGAATTTGTTTCGAAATTTCCCTATCCCCTGTATTACCCTTTGGCAGGGGGTAAATTATGCATCTTACCCACAAGATTAAGATTCTGACTAACATAACTTAAGTGTCTTGATGCAATGCAGATCCATTGTGAGCGTGTGGTCTCCAAATATAGAATAGGATCCTTAGTAAGGATTAGAATTTCGGCCTGATCAGGTGGCTAAACATTCCCGGAATGATTTTACCTACAAATGAGAACGCCTTCAAAATTAAGCACACACTATTTCATAACAATAAGCATAACAAGATATTTTATACAACTCAAGCACGGTTTTTGCTTCAAACTTTTAAAAAATCACGAACAATACTATGATTGGCTGGAAAAGGACGAGCCTCATACAAGCATAGGGTTCACAAGTGCTGGGGAAACTATGTGAAGTGTGCTTACCCAGCATCGAATAATATCCTAGATCATATCCATGGGAGCATCTGTTTAAGCCAGGGGTAATTTACATGACTTTCTGAAGTGAAATTGGTCGAGAATATTATAGTAGTTGATGAAAATGTTATGAGTCATAAGAAATAAATTATGTCTTCAATGCCATCATGTGAATTCATTGTAGCTGAAAGGTGAGTAGGGGTAAAAGACGAATCAAACTACTCGATACTCGACTCGAACTTAATCGGTAAATGTTCATTTGAGCTCGGTTCATTAACATATCAAACCAAGCTTGAACAACTTTTTGTGTTTGATAAGTTTTGAAGCTCGGCTCAAGCTCGCTCGATTAGTAGAACATAATAAAAACATGTACAAAAAAATCAAATTACTCGAGCTCGATTCGTGTTCGGCTTGATTAAAGCTCGTTTGAGCTTGACTCGATTAATAATCAAACAAGCTCAAACACAAACTTTGAAGCTTGATTATATTTTAAACAAGTTTGAACAACATCTCGTTCGGCCCGATTCGGCTCATTTACACCCCTAATGGTGAGGAGTTGGAAAGGCTTTTCTTTCTTATTTAGTATATTATTTGTATTATGTGAGATGAGACTCTTCAAATTATATTAGGAATGAAACGGACAGCAGCAAACTTGCATTAATCATCATTATTGCAAAAATAGTTCGGCTCATTTACACCCCTAATGGTGAGGAGTTGGAGATGCTTTTCTTTCTTATTAAGTATATTATTCGTATTATTTGAGATGAGACTCTTCAAATTATATGAGGAATGAAACGGACAGCAGCAAACTTGCGTTAATCATCATTATTTAAAAAATAGTGACATATTTATAATATATAATAATAATCAAGTTAGGGCAAATTGCACTTTTGGTCCCATAACTTAGGCTTTTTTTAATTTTGTTCCCATTGTTTACGGGTTTATCACATTTGGTCCCATAACTTGCATTTTTTATCAATTTTGGTCTCATTAACATTTTCAGTCCAAAAAACTAACGGAATTGGCACGTGCGTAGCATGTGATCCGTTAATCAAACCTTAAAACAAAAAATCCATAAAAACATATTTTTTTATTTTTTATTAGTTTTCTATTTTTTATTTTGATTTTTCCTTTTTCTTCTTCATCTTCTTCACTAAAAATACCCCAAAAAACCCTAATTTTATCTCTACACCAACTCCATCACCAACACCATGAACACCACCTTCCCCCACCTCCACCGCCGCCACCACCTTCAAATCAGCCGCCGCCACCGCCACCATCACCACCTTCAATCCGCCGCCGCCGCCACTCATCCCAATCCGCTCCCACCCATCCAAATCCGCCGCCGCCGCCACTCTCACCGCCCAGATCCGCCACCACCACCCTCAACCCAATCTGCCTCCACCCCATCCAAATCCGGTGTCGCCACCACCATTCTCACCGCCCAGATCCGCAGCCACCACCACCGTCTTCAATCCACCGCCACCACCACCCCTCCCCCCCCCCCCCCCCAGATCCGCCGCCACCACCACCACCTTCAAATCCGTCATCACCACCACCACTCTCACCCTCCCAGATCCGCAACCACCACCACCGCACTCACCTCCACCCCCCAGATCCGTAGCCACCATCACCACCTTCATCCGCCGCCACCACCACCAGCTTCACCCGCCGCCGCCGCCACCCATTCATCCCAATCCCGCCACCACCACCTACAAGCCTCTCTCACCCCCCCTCCAACCCCCCCGTATATAAGTATATGTATTTATATGTATATGTATATGTATATGCATATAAGTATATGTATTTTATATGTATATGCATATAAAAAAAATCAAAATAAAAAATAGAAAATATTTTACTAACGGACACGTGTCGTCACCCTGTTAGTTTAGCTAACGGAAATCACTAATGGGACCAAAATTGAGAAAAAATACAAGTTATGGGACCAAATGTGATAAACCCGTAAACAATGGGACCAAAATTGAAAAAAGCCTAAGTTATGGGACCAAAAGTGAAATTTTCCGAATCAAGTTATAATAAAGTTATTTAGGTAAGGGCAATAATGTACTTTTACAATTGGAAGAAACACCTTCAAAAATTCATACTTTTATAGTAGTATATATATATATATATAGATATAGATATAGATATAGACGTGTGTGTAACGTATTTAGGGGAATCCAACATAAAAGGAGAACTCAAATGGGTTGTCTTAATTAAGGAAACTCCTTTGGTTTGTAGAAGGAAGCTTCATGATATTTAGAGAAGAGAAGCCCAGATATGTTTGGGTTTGATTGGGGCATTAATAGAGCACATGAGGACTGGGCCCATTAGGGGGGTAGGAGACATGCATGTTGCTCACACCTCTGTCTCTGATCACCGGCCACCACACCCCATTCTCCATTATTTTATTTCTTCTTTATTTCTAGGGTGTCGTTGGACCCGAAACCTCAAGAGATTGATATATTATTGTCAGGCATTGTTGTGGCGATTTCTTCTAATAATGTTTTTCGCATATGCAAGGATATAATACGAGACTTCTTACTTAAGCGGTTAGAGTTTCTTCCACTCAGATCAATCCTTCTTAGTTTCATTCTTCGAACGATGTATATTATAGTGATGTTAAACCCATTATTTAGAAGAGATAAATCTTTTCATTCATTCAGAGTGATGGTGTTAGCTCATCTGGATGTAATTTTCAATATTGAGATATCAAACATAACACATAACAAACCACTAAGGCCTCGTGGTTTTTGTTTTTTGTTTTTTTTTTTTTTTTGGGTACATGGAAACTAATCTGATAGCGGATGCCCTGGTTAAGTGTGCCTCGACGATGCCTTTTGTAAGTGACCTTTTAGCACATTGTTTTTTTTGTCTCACTTGCAGAGAAAGATAGTAGCCTGAAATTATATAAGTGTAATATTCATTTACATTGTATTTTAAAAAGATGTAAATTATCACTCTATAGAGAGAAAATAAATACCAAAAAGTAATAGCGTATTAAGGAGGATGTAGAGAATGTATATTCACATTTGGATATACAGTGTATTTATAAAAGCAAATGGCCTTCCGAGCCTCATAAATGCAAGTTTTTAGCTAGTTTTAATGAAGATCTGTAGTAATAAGTTGATTTTCACGTAGGCTATATCATTAAATGATTGAATGATAATCGTGGCTCGGGGGATGATTTTTCCCTTAGCAATAAATTTCGGACACACCAATATAAATAAATAAATATATATATATAATACATACATATATATACATGTGTGTATTTGTGAATGTAAAATATCTATTTGATGATTGAAAAGGGCGTATTGTAATGATACGACAATGATTTGATTTGGTTCGACTTTCACGTGTATTTCTCAGTTTTTGTATTATCTTTATTAGCTGGCACCTCCCCTATTTAATTTGTTCTAACTATTATAATATTTTTGACTCCCTAAAAAATAAAATGAACTGCAGGGGGGATCCATTTATGGATAATGGATCTATAACTTCAGATTCAGAATTGGTTGACTTTAATCCTTAATTAATTCTTTATAACAGCAAATTAGATTAAAATTGCCGCAATAACGGTACCAGTGTTGAAGGTTCAATGCACCGTATATCAGCATTCACTTCACAAAAAATGAAATTAGATATCATATACATATATATATATATATATATAAACTTTTAATGTTGCGTTCACGTATATGGAATTTTAATGATTTAGATAGGATGCAATTCGGTGAAAAGGGGGGCTTGATATATATATATATATAAAGAGAGCTTGTGCAAGAAAAAATTTTTTTGTAAAAACGAATATGTGGCTGCTGGGATTCGAGCCCAGGTCTCCACGGCCACAACGTGGAATTCTTACCACTAAACTACAGCCACTTGTGATTTACAATTTTTTTATTATACAATAAATTATAGATGAATTGACTTTCTTCGCCAAGTGAATTGTGGTTATTAAGACTCAGGATGAATTACATAAAGACCCCCTTCAAGGGGTCTAGTTGTAAAGTTCACAGGGAGCAAAATTATAAGAATTTATTAATATACAAGGAGTGTAATTGTATCATACGTTAACATGAAAAAGATTTTATTTAAATTTGAAAAGGTCGAGACGTTTTCGGTAATTGACCATAACTTGGGGAATTTGTAAGTAATTTTTTCTAAAACTTATTATAGTGTGTAGGAAAAGATGTCAAAGCAAATACACTCTAGATATATCGATGCTCTAGCTCAATATCTTCTTGGATGGGTGGCAATCACATGTAGGCAAAGTGAATGTAGTAAATAAAGCATAATTCTCCTTTGACCAGTTAATAGAATAATTTATAGGTTTAAAGTTACATTATCTTGAATGTATGTCTATGGTCATTCAGTGAACCATGTGTACAAGTGTGAATGGAGGTGATGTGACATGGGTCGATATTCAAGTGGATATATATTCAATATCTAAATTATGAAGGTCGGATGTCGAGTCTTAAATTTTTATCAGGGGTATTTTGGTAAGGTCGGATAAGGTATTTAAACCCGGTGTGAGTGGATTAGGAAGTTCACTAAGTGGAAAAACACTTGTTGCTTAAGAATTGGAATTAAGATAGTAATTTAATTAGGGTAATGTACAATGACATTATGATACAGTGAAACTTCTAGTAGAATGATGATTACTGTCAAGTAATGTGACCAAAGAAATAAATCTCCAACAAAAGTTCCTTAGCATATACTCATTTATAATTATGAAATTTCTGAGATATAATTACTCATATTAATTCTAACATGAAATCTGAATAGCAAAACAACAAGCTTTGATTTTTGTAATTGTCTACAGTGACAGAAGGATGAGCATTGGAATGATGATTACTTGTTTTACTTTATATTAATATTATTTTACTAGTCGTTACAAAACTAATCGTTACAAAACTAGTCGTTACAAAACTTGTTCGATGATTGCAATGTTTACAATTGTAACGGCTAGTCTTGTTAAGTTGGTGTAATAATAAAAAAAAATTATCTTAAATTTTCTATTTTTTAATTAATAATTGCATAATTATTAATTTTTCACAATATATTTAAATATATTTAATTTATTTATTTATTAATTCTGAAAATTATTTTTAAATTAATTAATTATTTTTGGAAAATAAAAGTTTTTATTTAATTATATAATTAATTATTAAAAAATAAATATAAATTGGGTATTTTCAGAGAGGTTCTTTTGATGGGAAGAGAGGTTCTTGGAAGGGGTTCTATGCTGATGTGGCAAGTGCAGAAAATTGCTTGTGACGGGAAGAAGGGTGCTTGAAAGGAGAGGTTGTTGGAGTGCTGATGTGGAAGTCCAAGAACCCTTTTGGGTTCCACCATTATGGATGCTCTTATGGTATGGGTTTTTGCTTCAAAAAGCCTTTTCCACATAATACTTTCCACTAAAATTAACCTTTGATATGATAAAGGGACTAAAACAGCAAGTCCATAAAGCTCTCAAGTTGACTTTGTGATTACTAATTCCACTTACAAAGTGGAAATTTCCTATTTAGGCAACTAATTGAACAACAAATTTCCCTTTCCTATCATAATTGCTGAATTTATTTATTTTTCAATGAGTTCGGTCATTTCATTTCATAAGGGTCGAAAATTTATATTGATAATGTAAGTCTCACTCGTTTCAAATCCCTATAAATTTTTCATTGTTGGGTTAGTGGATTCAGGTCGAAGCAAGAGGAAACGAGACGCAACGACAAAAAAATTGGGCATATGTAGGGAGAACGCCGCGGGGTTGTCTTCAGGACTCCGTGATGTCGAGCAAATTTTTTCTAAAACTTATTATAGTGTGTAGGAAAAGATGTCAAAGCAAATACAATCTAGATATATAGATGCTCTAGCTCAATATCTTCTTGGGTGGGTGGCAATCACATGTAGGCAAAGTGAGTGTAGTAAATAGAATAATTTAAAGGTTTAGATTTGCATTATCTTTTTTTTTTTATTTTATTTTGGATCCAAAAAAAGGGTACTACCCTAATGACCTATCTCGACACACTCGAGGTTGAGGTCATGTATCTAGTCCAAGTGACGCCAGCGCGATCTTGATCTAAAATAGTTTGTAAACCATAAGGTTTATCTAATATGTGAATGTATGTGTCTATGGTCATTCTGGTGAACCATATGTACAAGTGTGAATGGAGGTGATATGACATGGGTCGATATTCAAGTGGGTAGATATTCAATATCTGGATTATGAAGGTCGGATGTCGAGTCTTAGATCTTTATTAGGAGTATTTTGGTAAATTCGGATAAGGTATTTAAACCCGGTGTGAGTGGATTAGGAAGTTAACTAAGTGGAAGAACACTTGTTGCTTAGGAATTGGAATTAAGAATAGGGTGTAAAGCGAGCCGAGCTGGCTCGCAAACCTTGCGAGCAAGCTCGATTAAAGCTCGGCTCGAGCTCGAGATGTCTCGAGCTCGAGCTTCCACTTAGGTGTTCATATACTCGCGAGCAGGCTCATGAGCTTTTACTGTTAATTTACATATATATTTGTGTTTACTTCTAATATTCAAAATTATACATTACTTTTTTTAAAAAGGTAATACTGAATAAACACTTCACCTGCTAAATGTTAACTGTCAACTTTCATTTGTGTTATATATATATATATATATATATATATATACACACTAATAGTATTACAATAATAATAATTAAGAAATCGCGAAATAATATATTTAAAAAAATTATAAAAATACTTTTTCATCTAAATTTTCATTTTTAATCATAATATTTCATCCAATCAAACTATTGGCTTTCACATTGTTCATCTGTCATATTCTCATAAGGAAATTCATAATAATACGCATTTATTTTTGTAAAGAATTAATTTAACTTGAAGATAGCTTAGTATATGCATATCGAAATTTATGTAACCACATTACGTAAGCAATATTTTATCCTCTTTATTTGTTCTGAACAATAGTAAATAACAACTTAAATTGTGAAATGTAAGACTTATCAAGTCATAATAAAATTCAGTTTTGCTACGATGGTTGAGCAAAAAAAGTAAAACAAATATAAAATGGAACCCTAAACCATAAACCTTAAGTCCTAAATCCTAGATTTTATCCACTTATTTTATTTTTTCTGAACTATATTGAATAACTACTTAAGTTATGAAATTTAAGACTTGTCGAGGTATACCAAAATTCTAGTTTTGTTACGATGATTAAGAAAAAAAGGGAAAAATAATATAAGATATCAAGTCTCGAGCTCGGCTCGTTTACAGCCCTAATTAAGATAGTAATTTAATTAGGGTAATGTACAATGACATTATGATACAGTGAAACTTCTAGTAGAATGATGATTATTGTCAAGTAATGCGACCAAAGAAATAAAATCTCTAACAAAAGTTCCTTAGCATATGCTCAAGGCACTACTCATTTATAATTATGAAATTTGTGAGATATAATTACCCATATTAATTCTAACAAAAAATCTGAATAGGAAAACAATAAACTTTGATTTTTGTAATTGTCTACACAGAAAACAAAATTTACTTAATTCTTACCGTCCTATGTTGCCTTACAATTTAATTTCAACTTTGAAGCTAAATTAAAAAAAAAAGTAATAAAAGAAAAAGAAACCTAATGGACCATTATGGTATGGGCTTGTGCTTCAAAAAGCCTTTTCCACATAATACTTTCCACTAAAATTAACCTTTGATATCATTAAGGGACTAAAACAGTAAGTCCATAAGCTCTCAAGTTGATTTTGTGATTACTAATTCCACTTACAAAGTGGAAATTTCCTATTTAGGCAACTAATTGAACAACAAATTTCCCTTTCCTATCATAATTGCTGAATTTTTTTTTTGTCAATGAGTTCGGTCATTTCATTTCATATAGGTCGAAAATTTATATTGATAATGTAAGTCTCACTCGTTTCAAATCGCTATGAATTTTTCATTGTTGGGTTAGTGGATTCAGATCGAAGCAAGAGGAAACGAGACGAAACGACGAAAAAATGGGGCATATGAGGGGAACGCCGCGGCATTGTCTTCAGGACTCCGCAATGTTGAGTAATGAGAAAAATTTCGGGCGAGCACGTTTTTGGTTTTTTTATTTCCTTTTTGGTTTCTTGGTACTTTAGACTTGTTATCTTGTATTAGGATTGTGTTTTTTAGTTTGATAGGGTTTCTTCATGCTCTAATTTTATAAATAAATGAACTTATCTTGTAATTGATGCATCACCGAGATAAGTCAATACAATTTACTTTGGAAGTGCATGGTCTTTTCCCTTGTTTGGGTTCAATATGATAATATTGTCTACCACAATAATTGAAAAATTATTGGAGCACATGTCAAAGTCTAAACAATAATTGGATCCAAAACTCTAATATGAAAAAGAAAATATATCAAACACTAATTTAAAACTAAAGCTATGTTTGGTTTAAAGAAATTGTCAGAGAAAGAAAAAGAAAACACAAAGCATTGTTTGGTTACTAGAGAAAATGAAAAGGAAAAAAAATAGGACATAAAATCTAATATTAATTTGAAACAATACCCTTTTCCCTACCAATTTTTTTGAACCAAATAGAGTGTAAAAAGCATATAAGAGAAATCGACACAGTCTTTAGCTCAATCATCTATGTTAAGAGATTACCTTGCTGAAAAGGGGATGATGAAGAAAGACGGAGAAGACGTCCTGCTATCGCCAACCAATCAATTCAAACATAAGGTAAATATTACTCACCCACTCACTCTTGTCTAGTTATTGGTGATACCCCATAATAAAATTTTAATATGACCAAACAAATAACAGTAGTAACTCTTCTATATATATATGGAAAATTCGATGCTGGACCGAGACTATTGGTCTCGGTCCAGTTTTGGCCGTTGGATCAACAAATAGGGGGGTTAAATTGCTAAATGACCCTCCCTATTGGTGATCCAACGGCCAAAGCTAGGTCGAGACCAATGGTCTCGGTCCAGCGTAAAACGGCCCATATATATATATATATATATATATATCCAAGTGAATTTGTCGTTACTAATCCAGATTACTTAAATACCAAAGAAAATAATTAAGATCTGTGCTTAGACCAGGTTAGTAACTGAAAAATATACATCCAATAGTACAAAAAACTTTCAAATAAACAGTTTATTATTAGAAGTTCAAACACTCGTTTGAACTTCTATTATGTGACAATATTATCCTATTATAATCATTTTAGAAGTTCAAAGTTTTGAATTAAGAACGTAGGGAAATTCTTATAATCGAAATATGTTTCCTTTTTCTTCTTTCGTACAGTTTTTCTGAACGTTCTTACTTTCGCTTCCGTTGTGTCAACACTATCACAGTTTATATAGCTTACATTAGCCTCATATATATATACCTATCTCTTTTCTTGATATTTGTAATCGTTACTAAAGTTGTATAATCTCAAATTCGAACATGCAGCCCAAAGAAGAACCATGAAATTGGCGGTGGCGGCGATTCTCTTGATTGTTTTGATCATGACTTCGGCTTCCACATGCATGGCAGCGTTCGATTTCGCTGGTGGTCCGAAGCACGACCGTGGAAAGAACCACGATGGAAAGGAAGTTGTGGCGGAGAACACGAATAAAGTAAAAACAGGCGGGACGGGCCATTCGGATGGCACCATAGACAATCATCACAACATACCTAGAGAGAATTGGGGTAGTAGCAGTTCCAATGCCAATGGAGGAGCTGGTGGTGACAATAATGGTAATGGAGGTGGTTGAATGACTCCAACGAATATGATGTGTGTATATATATATGTTTTTAAGCCATGTATGTATGTGTGTAATAAAGCTGAAGGTTTGGCGCAGTGGCTCGTCCACCACTACGCTCCTGAGTGGGGAGTGTGTTCGACTCCCCCCAGTGACAAATCCCCTCAGGCCAGCGACAGGCTCAGTACCCTGAAGCTGGATTAGTCTTATACCCAATATGGTGTGAGGAAACCCGTGGGAAACCAAAAAAAAAAAAAAATGTATGTGTGTAATATCATATATATATATATATATATATATATATAAATGTATATGTATGTATGTCAGATTTATCCTTGCTCTTTTTCTTGATTTCAGGACAAGTTTCCTTCTATGTTTGAGTTGTTTAATACTCGTGTAGTTATTGTATGATGTTTGTATATTTAGAGTTTTCTTCCAACAGTTCAGCTAAGGAAAACACTTATATACATTTGATGTTGAACACCAAAAGTGTATATCACACCACGTCTACGCATACTATATGTCAATGCTAGGATAGCGTGACCTACACTCTTTTGATGTTTGCAACACCATATGTATAGAAGCATTCCGTTCAGCCAATTACCCAAGTTTGACCTTCTCTTTAGTTGATCTAAATCCTTTTCACTTTCTATTTCAAAATGATCTCTCATTTACACTCGAAATGCGTATAATTTTGTTTTGTTTCGTGTCCAATTACATACTTACACGCCAAGTATATATAATACATACCTCTTTATTGAACATTTCATAGACTTAATGTGCATATGTAAAAAAGAGTATGAAATGAAACACCATTTTGCAACAAATGTTTTAGCCCATCAATCAGTTATTGGTAGATACCATGTGGGGCAATTCTATGCTGGGCCGAGACCAATGGTCTCAGCCCAGTCACAGCCGCCGGATCCCCCAACAGGGGGGGTCATTTAGCAATTTCACCCCCACCTTTGGCTGATCCGACGACTGTGAATGGGCCGAGACCAACCAAGAATTTACCTACCATGTGTCTATCATTGAATAGACACATGTAATCTTAAAAGCTATCAGGACTCGACGCCCCAGAACATTTCCTTGACAACCATTCATGTAAAGAAACATACATGTAATCTTAGGAATTACCTGGACTCAACGTCCTAAAACAGTCATGACAACCATTCGTGTAATGAAACATAAATAAAATACCGACAATTCTCCCTATAAATCACTCCTTGGACACCATGAGTATGTTGTGCCTTCAACAAGTATTTCCAGATGAAAAAAACACTTTCATACAATCTATTATAGATCTCGTCATCTCACACAATTTGGCCACAAGTTGCAAATTGATGATCGATGTTTGCGTCTATCCTGGGCTGGGTTTGGCATTTAGGACAACGCAACCAGACAGCTGATTACTAACCTTAGTGATGAATAAACCGGACTAAACCCATAATTGCTAACAAAACACCAGAAATTCTATTCAAAATCATCCAAAACATTTAGAGACACACTCCTGTTCCAAATAGACAGAGACAGTATTTGTACTAAGAGAAAACTCAAAAATTTATATAATTGCCTAGTCGATTCTGAGAGAAAAATCAATTGCTATTAATACTTCGCAGGATTTTTCTGTAGTCACTCAATGTTATATCTGTACTTCTATCAGGAGAATCATGATGAAGATGTCCAATCTTATGTTTTCGACCTTTGGGATAAGGATGCATGGTAGCCAGTTCACAAACACGGCGCAATATAGATTTTGGTAGTGGACGCCACGCCATATTGCGTTTCTTCTCTCCCTGCATTGATTTCGTGACATTCAAAACCAAAACTTTTTTAAGCCAAAAAGTATGATCAAAGGTAAAGAAAATTTACAAATCGCTATTATGCCATTTCAACAGTAGACATACTCGGGTTCTGCCAGTACATTAGTCATTAAGTCAATTTATCAGGAATGAAATTTACATAAGAGAAATAATATTGCATCATTCTAGAGTAATGGGTCTACTTTGACTCGACACAGAAACGCACATTTTGGGTAGTTCACCATTGCCTTTGAATGTAGTGTTCTTTTATTTATTTTTGATAAGGAATGAAGTGGTTGAGATTTAGTGATCTTCGCATCATTATTATGGGTAAATTACATACACACAAGGTATCCCTGCATTGAGACTCTTAACTATGAAAAACACCCCGAGATTTACAAAATTACCATAACTTACCCTGTCAATATCACCCCGTTACTAAAAGCAAATTATAATTTCATCACTTAATTTTCGAGTTGTAGGGGGTGGCTTGATAATTTGCAAAACCTCATGAGGCTCATAGTATTACTCAGTAAGTGAGAGTATGCGCATGTAATGTCCCCTTAATTTTATTGTGGTAACACTTTTGAGGAAAGAAAAACTCTCATAACAGGAAATGATTTGGACACACAAATGACAATGTGGCCCATAAATTTAAGACACAGAATATTATAACACAACAAGCATACGGCATTAAGACTTGATGAAACATAGACTCTCAAAGGGAAGATGATAAGTATAAAATGATTAACCTGTCGATCGCCTTGTTCCTTAATACCGCTTGCTTTCAAGAGATTCCGCCATTTGTCCTGTGTAAATTTCACAAGCAACAAACCGTATAACCAATGAAAACACCCCAAACAGATTATCACAAAACATATATAGAACGAGGTATTGACCTTGAGATCCACAGAGGTACGATGGGGAGATGTAGAAAAGAAAAGCTTCTTTATTCGACTCCATCTTCCAACACCGTGTTGAGAGACACCATCAATTAATTTCCTAACCTCTGCAATTGTCCATAGCCTATGATGCTTCCTCCGACCACTAACTTCTTCAGAGCTCTCTTCATAGAGACAATCATCGTTTTCTTCGTCCCTTTTCTTTTCACTCACAGCTGCAGCACGAGGTTCCCTTTTCTTTGGACTCACAGTAATTATCCAATCATCTCTTTTCTTCTGATTTGTGGCTGTGTTATGGTCATCCCGTTTCTTTTGACTTGGTGCTGGGACACAATCATCCCTTCTCTTAGGATGAAGAGATGTAGTACATTCGTCCCGTTTCTTTTGATTCTCTAGAGTAAAACGGTTATCTTTTGACTTGGTCATCGAATTTGATCTATCTGAACTATGGGCCTGTTGCATAAAGCACCAACTTCGTTAGTTCGGCGTTCAACAGGTATAGAAATAGATCGATTTCATAGACTTGTTTAAGCAGATCTTGAAACCCATAAAAGAGTTACGAATATTGAAAACAGGAATTCTGACGTTTATGTAGAGCTAGGGGTGCACGCGGTCCGGTTTTTGCGGGTTTTGTACTAAATTTATACCATACCAATAGTTGCAGTAGTTGGATAGTTAAAACCAAAATCGAACTTTTTGAAACCAATACCATTGCATCCGGCATTATGCGGTTCCGGTACGGTATTAAAACGGTTTTGCGATAATTCCTTTGTATATTTATATACATATAATTATGTCTACCTTTTATGTACAAAAGTCTCACAAAATTTCGTATATTCATTATTTATGACTTTATTATATAAGAGACACTAAGACTTGACATATTATCAACTAAACATAAAGAAAAGAAAATATATATAAAAAAAATAGCCATACTTAAGTTACATGAATATCTTAAGAAAGTATTATTATTATTATTTAATATTGATGAATTTCAAAAGGCTTTGAGTGAATAACATTTTGCATTAATATACTAAAAAGAATTAATGTTATTAACAATAGAAATAATAGCAACAGAAAATAAATATCAAATAAGAATCAAACTCTTATAGTTGTAGTTGGAATCAATACAAAAATATTAATTCAGTAGATAAATTCAACAGGAATCAACTAACGAAAGTTGAGTGATAAATTCAATTAACCAATTCCTAAATTCATAATTTTTTTTTTAAATTTCCACATCCCACATAAGTTGGGTAATAGATTTTAATTCCAAGTGTATTTTTCTCCATACGTTCTAGAAGTTTCTTTTGTAGAACCACTTATATATAATATGAATAATATAATTAATTCCTAAATATAATATACGGTCTGGTATGTTCTTTACTGGTGTAGAATTCTTCAAACCAAAACCATACCAAAACCTAGATTTTTATATAAAAAAACCACAACTTCTGTATGGCTCGGTATAGTACGGTTTCGAAAAACCATGAACACCCCTATGTGGAGCGGGATAGGGAGGTATATGTAGTCAACCAGTATAGTCCAATCAATTTAAGGCAGCTTTTTGTTTTATTAAAATATCACTTTGATGCATTTTGACCTAAAAATGATTGTTTCTAGTTTTAACCTGATCAACATTAAGTAAAGAATTTAAGCCTCGTAATTTTTCGGTGAATGAATTTGATTAATATTACTCGCAACCCGTTAACCACACCGAAAAACTTATCCCATTACCAAAAACTGAAAACATGAAACTACAATGCAAAATAATTCATCAAGATAAGAGGCATGGGGAACAAGTGCCACCCAAAATACCGCCATTCAACCGCGACAAAAAAAAAGGTAAAAGAAAAGAAAAGGAGAGTTCTGGACACATCAAAGACAAACAATGAGGAGCAGGGGGGGTAAGGTAACACAGTCCATAGCAACAACAAATAACTGCAATATAAGACATCTTACCTCAAAACTTACCACAACATATTCTTGGCTCTTCGGACATTCTTTATGCACCAAAGAAGCAAAGGGCACTTGAATAGCTTTGACAGAAGAGTCTTCATCGGGTAATCTCATTGTTTTATATCCCGTATGACACTTCTTGTGATCTTTAACTCCCAGAGACTTATCCTTGATGGTGGAAGAAGAAACTTCTCGTCTTTTTTTCGAATATCTTGAAATAGGGTCTGATAATTCGTCAATGTACCTCTGAGTGGGCTTACGTGATCTCTTTTGCTTAGGAGGTGCTTCCGTGAGGCCTGCTTGACCCGATATTGTTGCCAATGCATCCTGCCCTTTGGTCTTGCTATCTTGGCCCGTAAACCCAAATTCATCAATTTTCTCAGTCTTCGGACAACAGAGCATTTCAACCGATGGCGAAGGACTTGCAACATTCTCATCAGATAAGATGTCTTGAAAAGAACAGCTTGAAATATCATTAAAGCTGTCAATATTTGGCGAAGTAAGTGATTTTAAAGATTTCTCCTCAGCCAATGTTTGAGGCTCGGGTCGACAACTAGGAATGTCACCCAATTCAGAGCTGCTGACAAGAAGTTGGTTATTCTCGCGTTCGGCCACTTCCATTATTCTAAATGGATCTGATTTCCAAGGAGTGTCAGTGCCAGCATTAGACGCCATAATTGGACTGTCTGAAACTGAAGTCTGCAAGGCCTCAGTTGAACCATAATCCAAATTTGTAATACTTTCAGCAAAATCAAAACCTGTATCCAAACACAAAAACAGGAAGAAAAAGAATGAGGCAGGTTTTCGGAATTTAATTTTATTTAATTTTTATTTATTTACTTATTTATTTTTGGTGGGAGGGGTGGGGGGTATAGGCTAATTGAAACCTGTAAAAATTTAGTGAGAAGAATTTGAAACAACATAGGACGTTTACCTAGAAGGTAGTCTTCTCCCATGCTACAGAAATCATTTGGTATGTGATATCCTAGCAAATACGCAAACAGACAGGACATTTAAGAGCCAGAGCAGATGCAGTGATAATATTCTACATGAAAACAGTATATGGTGCATATTTTAATCACATTCACAGAGGAGCTCATAAGTGACTTGTTTAGCAGATTAATTTGGGAAGGAACAGCTGTAGAAAGGCTAATTTCTTAGTTAAGAATGAAATGAAAAGAAATGGAAGTGATATTAGCAATTATGCACGTGGGCACAAGATTGCTTATCGGGTTTCGAGTCAAAGCAAATCGAAACATAGAATCAGGTAAACACCTTCCAAATAATAATAACATGATTACTTCACAATATTATTAAAATGCATTTAATACAAATATTGGGTACCACAATTTGGTACAAGCTGGATGTATCAAAATGAAGTTCTAAATCAGATTCTTTTTAGCAGTCCCTTTTCTCTCATCTTACTTGAGTATACATATGTTTCAAAAGCGCAAATCACTGCAACCACCATTCATCAAATAACAAAGATAATTACTCAGTTATTTGGTAATTTCATTAGTCAGTCTGAGAGGAGACAGAAGTTAACACTGCCATATTTCAAGTTATACCAAAACTGCGAGAAACATCTTCCATGTTCATGGTGTTCTCTGGGGTCTTCTCATTAAAACATAGGACACTATCCATTGAGGCATGCCCATCTTGGGGTTCTACAAGCAGGCGCTCGACATCAATTGTCCCATCTTCCAATCCAGGTCCACTCTCCATGACCTGATATAAATTGTTGATTATAGGAATATTTATTCTCTTTAAGCTTTATTTGTACAAGAACATAATATTCTATTTAGGATAATGTGGCAAGGAAGACATATGCACCACCATACTTGTAGAAAAAGAGTAACTATAACCAACAAAAGGAACTTGAAATTTCAAATCGCAGACAATATGGAGACATCTCTCCCAATATATATATATATATATATATATATATATATATATATTTGTCTTCAGATACATTAATTGCTATTCCTGAGCTTCATTTTATCAAGTCTATTCAGCTCATATAAAAGAACTCCAGAAGTGTTCAACAGCCAAAGATTCCGTTAACTATGCCCAAAAAAAAACACCATTGCCAAGGAAAAACTTTGGTTACTCTACAGTATTATCAGTCATTTCAGTGTAATTTTTTTCACAAGCAAGAGAAGGATGATAAGAAATTCCCTAAACTTAAACCTATTTAAGTCAATTGTAATTTTTCTGTCAACTGCAATCCAGAAATATAATTCGGTATCATACACCAACGCATCAAAATGTCAAGAAAACATCAGAAGCATATTAAATCCACATTCGAATAGTCTGCATTCGCATAGGGATTGTTCATTGTTCCATGTTAAATCGTAATCAAAGATAAGCTCCTAGGCCCCATATTTACATCAAAAAATGATGAGTGCTAGATCATTAGTTCATTACTAATCGATAAAGATGTAATGGACACTCATATTTGTTCTGGTCAGCTCAATATCACAGCTGAATGTTTGATGTTAAACACAGTGTATTATTTCAAATCAAATTTCTAAATAAGAGAACGTACTTATGATTGTTTTCCAAAAACGGATATCAAGTTAAACAGATCGTCCATACAATAACTACGTTTCTCGCAGCCACAGCAAAACAAGTTTCATACTGCAACCTATGGTAAATTCGAATTTTATAGCGTGTCCGACTGTCCGTAAGCAATTTGAGAGGCCTGAGTGACTACAATACCAAAAGGAATCCGATTGATACAGTAATGTTACCTTCCCCAGATACTACTATTAAGCAGTTAAATATTTCAAAAACATAAATTCTTTAAAAAGATAAAATATTTTAAACCAATGATTGAGCACAACATTACATTTCCAGCCCGATAAGAATGCAATAAATTTTTGCCGCAACAATCCCCAAATTTTCACGAATTTTTCTCTTAAATCAATTCCTTTTCCACAATTTTCTCTACAATAATTGTTCATAATTCTTAATTTGGTTTCCATTTCTCCACTCTAACCCAAAAATGAAAACGAAAATCAAACAAATTTGACGAACGAAAAACAATTAGCAACAGAAACACACTAATATCAGAAATCAAACATTACAGCATGCAAATTTACAACAAAAAATGTTAGAAATTTAAGCGAATCACTACATTAATCCGACAAAAAGAAAACAACAAAAGCAAAGCCAACCTTAAACTCCTCGGTTCACCCTGAGCTGTCCGTTTGCACACAGTGCGAGGTATTTGTGTGTGTGTGAGAGAGAGAGAGAAAGAAAGAGAGAGAGAGAGAGAGAGAGAGAAAGGAAATAATTAAGAGAAGGCTTTCATGGTGGAATGGGAAAGGGAAAGCAGTAGGTACAGTGACGCAATTTATTCGACGGAATCGAAAGGGATTTTACAAAGTTGTAATGGAATATGTGGTTTGGCGTCCGCCGTGGCGATGTGCAGTTATTGTGTTCGACTTTGACAGTGACACCTACTTCTGCGTCCTCTTTTCCTTAATTTAAGATAAAAAAAATTCATGTCCGGTCTTAATCATAGTCAACTCAGAGTTGACCCTAAGTCATACATTTTCAACAAAATTTTTTTTTTTTTTTTTTTTAATGAACTGGTTACCTGATATTATATGAAAATCAAATTACAACAAATGAGGAGCTATATAAATAGAAACGCGCACGCAAAAGGTGGGAGTCGATATATCAGGACAGGGGTCTCAATTTCTTACCTTTATTAATAAAATTAAACTTTATCGGCACAATAAGAGTGTGTTTGGTTGAGCTTATGAGCTCTTTAAAACATCTTATAAGATGATTCAAAATTTATAAGCTCTTACAAAATATTCGGGAAAATTTTTTTGTGAAACAGCTTATAAGATCTTAAAATAAGATGATATGAGCTTATAAGTTTTTAAAAAAGATAACCTCTACTTATTTTTTAAAATCTTATAAAGTAGAAAATTTATAACCTTCAAAAATATCTTATGAGCACTAAAAGTTTATAAGCTATTTAAAATAAACTTAATCAAACACCCTCTAAATCTATTTAAGTTGATAATAACGACGTAATTAGTAGTCCTTGGTATGCAAATGACGAAAAGTGTTCACACGACACTGAAATTAATTCCAAGCATATTTTCTTGTATATTAAAATAGGTTTACTTAAAATTTAACTAGAAAATCCGATTAGATCTTTTAAAATATTTTCATGTTTGTGTTACTTTCGAAAAGGTGTATTTTCAGGCTTTTGGAAGGCGCTCCTATTTGAGTTCTTTAATTACATCGAATAACTTAGTTGTCATGGTGGGTCATCTTTAGGTTTTGTTTTTTTATGTTTTTAGTTACAATCATGAATTCTTTTAGAAAATGTGGGAAAACATTTGTATACATCCGATCTTGAGTTTCATTTGTGTATTTTGTGGATGTGATTAATTCATATCACTTATTTTGTTTTTTTGAATTAAAAAACAAATGATGTGTAATTACATCCACAAGATCCACAAATGGGGGTCTAACACTCGGTTTATATAAGAATTTTCCGAAAGTGTGTATATATGATATTTGTAGGAAATGATATGTTGTACTGTTGTGTGGTGTATTTGTATATATTTTTAAAAATAGGAGGAAGTTATAAAATATGTTAAATAAAAAATAATTAATTAATGTATTATATATAAAATGATTGAGATAATTATTTTGGTAATGATTATAAGATTAAAAAAATAGTAAGAAAAAAGAAAGAATAATTGAAGTATGTACTTATTTATGAGAGATTGAGATTGTATGAAATGATAGATGTAGTTGGAAAAAAGATGGCCCTAATTGGATGGCATATCCATTTCGGAAATTCTTTTTAATTACAAAAGTGAGAAAAAAATATTTTTAGAGATAAGAAATGTGGTGTTAAAAGTGTGTTTGGATGAGTATTTTTTAGAAAAAAATATGTAATGATTATGGTTGATGTGATATATTTTTTGTTGTGAGAAAATTGTTTAGATTGGTGTTTAGATATAGGCCTTGTTTGTTTATGTTTTCAAATTTCATTTTCAATATCTTGGATCACAAAAATCTAAAAATTCACAACACAAACCATTTTCATCTAAATTCTACTTTTTTCAAATTAACTTTTTCAATCCCCATATAACTACCTATCAATCATTTCACACATTTATCAATCAACATCATTTCCTCCAATCATTACTTTTTTATTCAATCTTCCATTTTTTACTATATATTAATAATAAATTTCAAATTTCAAAATATATTAATAATAAAGTAACTTTATATATCTATCTTATTCACATAATCATTACACAAATAACTAACTCAATTATTTAACTCATCATACATCAACCAATTATTATTGATTTGACACATTTTACAAATCTCAACTATTTTTAAAAACATAAACAAACACAACACACATCACATCAATTCTCACACGAATCCATGTAATATGCATTTCCCGAAAAAATTTTAGGATTTTATCTCAAAAACATAAACAAACAAAGCCATAATTTTTCATAAATATATCTACTCAAACTCATCGATTTAGACATAAAAAAATAGGCAAAATGAATCTTATTTTGCATGTTGCGTTATTTTGTATTAGAATATGTGATTAATTTGACTCTCAGTGTTGGGAGATAGCCGAAAAAACTCTTTTTAATCGATAGGTAAACTATCAAATCATGAATAGTAAAAAAATATTTTTTCTCCTTTTTTGCAAAAATTTCTTCAAAATTAGCTACAATTTTGAGATATTTTTCTTAAAATAAATATCATGATATGCCAAACAATTATATTTTTAGAGAAAATAATCTTTAAAAAACTTTTTTACAAAAAGAGAGGTGGTTATCCAATTAGGGCCTATGTTTTTTTGTGAAATTGGGTTCTCCTGTGAATTATCAAAATATGGTAACCCAGATAAAAAATTATATATTTGAAAACCTAAACAAACAAGCCTTTAGCAATTTGTCTGAATTCAAATTCCAACATTAGTACAATTATTATAAACTTTATCACGGAGTTGATTGAGGGTGAATGTTGATGTGTCTTTTCAATAGCTGAAAGCTCGTCCAAGATGAGTTCGTTTTAAACGGAAAAATCTACGTTGGATCGGATGTAATGGAGTTAGTGCCCATTATACTCAATATAGATTTTTCCTTTGAGGGTGATTTTATGGTAAATTCGGTGTAATGGAGTCGGTGCCCATTACACCACACATTTGTGTTGGGATAATAAAATTCACACATCCCAACACAAATATATGGTGTAATGGGCACTAGTTCCATTACACCCGGTCCAACAAAGATTTTTCCTTTGATATATGAAATGATTGAGTTGGTTATAAATGTGATGATGATGGGGAAAAGATATTAAAATAATATTTTTTTTAATAATTATGAGTTGTTAATAAAGGAATATGTATATATGTGTGTGTATATATATATATATATATATACACATAATATAATATATAGAGCTATTAACGCTAATCATCCCTCATGTCACGCAAAAGTGTCACTTTAGTTCCTCTTGTGTAAAAATTATCACTTTCATCCCTCATGTCCATAATTTGTACCCAGATGGCCCTTTTTTCGACATTCCGACCAAATTTTTCGGCTTCCCACGCGAAAATAAGACTATCCACGCATATATCATGCGAGTTTTCACGAGAAAATTCATAACTCATTGTAGAAAGATCGGATTCATGAACCGTTTTCTTCCCATGAAACTAGACACATATAGCTATCCATGCATATATTTAATATAATCAGGAGACGTTTAGAACAAAGCATTTTTGTATTAAAAAATTAGCTAAAAATATGTCGGCTGTGCAGACAGCTGTGCATGTCTTCACGAGAAAATTCATAACTCATTGTAGAAAGCTCGGATTCATGAACCGTTTTCTTCCCATGAAACTAGACACATAGGGCTATCCACGCATATATCGCACATAATCAGGAGACGTCTATAACAAAGCAGTTTTGTATTAAAAAATTAGCTAAAAATCTATCGGGTGTGCAGACAGCAGTGCGCGTCTTCACGAGAAAATTCATAACTCATTATAGAAAGCTCAGATTCATGAACCGTTTTCTTCACATGAGACGTCTAGAACAAAGCAGTTTTGTATTAAAAAATTAGCTAAGCATCATTTTCGACAGATTTTTAGCTAATCTTTAATACAAAACTGCTTTGTTCTAGACGACTCTTGATTATGTGCAATATATGTATGGATAGCCCTATGTGTCTAGTTTCATGGGAAAAAAACGGTTCATGAATCCGAGTTTTCTATAATGAGTTATGAATTTTCTCGTGAAAACGCGCATGATATATGTGTAGATACCCTTATTTTCGCGTGGGAAGCCGGAAAATCTGGTCGGAATTTCGAAAAAAAGACCATCTGGGTACAAATTATGGACATGAGGAATGAAAGTGATAATTTTTTTCACAAGAGGGACTAAAGTTACACTTTTCCGGACATGGGGGATGATTAGCATTAATAGCTCTAATATATATTATACAAATAGAATGAAAAGACACAAAAAAAAAAAAAAAGAGGCAGCCTGGGGGGCGTTCATGAGTTGGGGTGGGGGTGGGGGCCTTCATTTTTAGTTTTTTTTTTGTCACCTGTTCATTTCTTTTTAACTTTAGATTTTTATCCTTTTTCCATTTTGTGTTTTCTTTTCAATTTTATATTTTAAAAGTTCAAGAAAATTGAATCTTGCTCGTCTATATTTATAATAATTAGTGTAATTCTACGGTTCGTATTGGACAAATATAAAAATAGGATGTGGTCCATATATGCAATATTTTATGAAATGTGTAAATATGATTAGAGCATAAGTAGTTCTATATTTGTTTTTCCATTTGCATATAATATTTTATTTCCAATTTGATTGAGGCAAATTTATTTTCATCTTTTTATAATGAGATACTATGATGTTACAAAAAATCTTTGCTCGAGCTCGAGCTGAGAAATTTGGTGAGACTCGGCTCGAGCTCGGCTCGTGGACAACCCTATTAAATACCACGTTAGTACCAAAATGAAATAATTGAGATTCAGTCGGTATTTATTTGAATATTGAGAAGCTAAAAAAGTATAATTTAAAATCCAATAAACAACAAACGAAATTATTAAAATGAAATTATAAATCACACAATATTGTATATACTTTTGGTAAAAACATGGTCAATTAAATCTCAATTCAAGTACACATATTATTAAATATATATGAAATATTAAATTACACAATATTTTTTTTTCAAATTATATATTATTAAATATTATTTAATAATAATAATTGAAATATTTGAAAAATTGAATAGAAATTTTTATTATATAAAATATGAAAAAGTAAGAAAGATAATTAGTTGGATAGTGGGATAGTGTAATTAATGATAAAATATTATGAAAAGATTGAAATAATTGGTTGTTATATAGGGGAATGTGTAATGTATTTAAAATTTGACCATTTTCGGTTGAATTTGGCTTGGACTGTGTATTTTCATTTTTTGATGATCCAAAAAATGAAAATATTTCAGAATTCATAACTATACGTAGCCTAAGTTACTCAAACTCGACTCAATTAGATATCAATTTTATTATTAATTAAATCAAACCCAAACACGATGGCTAGTGTCCAATATATATATTCGAACAAACTTGAACAACACCTTATGTACCTCAACTTAACTAGTTTACATCACGTGCTTACAAATCAACAATATATACTAGGGTCAGGACACACTCGATGCCCGTGCATATAATGGGCAAAGCATACGTATTTATGGACCATAAGCGAACCATAATTTTAATATAAATAAATTCGATATCGTGAAAGAAATTTAAAAGAAAATGACATATAATTATAAACTAATTGTAATCACACATCTGGGGCTAGACAAATTATTATATTATATTACGTACGAATAAAGTGGAGATGAATGATTATCTTAAACATTACACGCAAACAAAGTTTTAGTTATAAAACTAACAATCTCATCATAAAGGTTTGTGATGAAATTGTCATATCTAAAAATCCTAAGTGATGCAAATATAAAAAATGAGGAGATTCAAATGAATATACAACAAACAAAAAGGCTTTTCTGCAAAGCGAAAAACATTATAATGGAAAATAATGTTAAATATATTTAAATTATATTAGTATATTGAGAATCTGAAATCACACATAACAAAATTTACTTTATTAGAATGAGAAAAATTACATGAACATTTTATGCATGTGCAAAAAAACTATGTATCAAGGAAGAACATATTTATAAATGGAATAATATTTTATTACGTGCAATTAAATAAAAAATTTATAGGATAAATTTTTTATTGTCCTTGTTAAGAATAAACATGAAAGCACAAATTCATATATTGAGATAAAACTTTAGAAGCAATGGAGAGCCTTCACCAGCATGCAATCTATTTCACATACAAAGATAAATATAGGAAGATGAAAAAAAATGCATTGAGCATATTTTTGCCTACAAGAAAAACTTAAAATTATAAGCTATGTGTTTGTGTTTCAAAGCCATATTTTCATTTGCATTCTCATTTAAAAATAAAAATACACAGTTTACACCATTCTCAACTGAAATACACTTATTTTCATTTTCACTTTCACATTCTTTAATAACTACTATTTACTTTACCGATTCACATTCATCTTTTTCTTTTTCTCACATTTTCTTTTAAAAATCCATTTTTTGGTCAACAATTATGGTGTTATAGTAGAATAAAATACATAGTACTAACCCTCATAAGCTTGTGCATATTTAAAGACACATTTTGAATATTTTTAGTACTTTTTTTTTGGTCAATTTTTATTAGTTTCACTTACCAGTTAATAATACAATATTATCTATTATTTTATTTATACTATATAAATAAATCATTATTTTTAACTAACTCAATCATTTCACATATTATCAAATCATCAATTCCAACCATTTTCAGAAATACAACTAAACATGCAGTCTTTTCACACAAAAAATTTAAAAACTCATTTTTTCGTACATTTTAAAAAATGACGATTGAAAATGAAATGAAAATACATCCGAACATAGCCATAACTTTCATCCAAAAATTTGGGAATTTCATAACTTCACGGCCCTTATGAGGGTCAACGGGCAACCTCAAACTCCGTTTTTTGTCCACAACATCCAGTGACTACGGTTAGGTTTGGTTATGTTTTGCTATGGTATTTTGGTGAGAATTATTGGTGAAAATTTTATGGGGACACGTGCAATTTTGATGGGATAATGTTTGGTTATGTTTTGGGAGTTGATTTTTGAGTGATTTTTTGATGAGATAGTTTTTGGTTTTGTTTTCAGAGGGAACATAAATTACTGTAGCTGTCAAATCATGTAAGTTTTTGTCTGTCAATAATTAAAAGTTATAATATAATATTGAGATTGTAATAATAATTATATAGATAAATATATATGTATATATGTACAAATTTATGTGTATATATGTAGGTAATAGTAATATATATATTGTAACTATATATATATATATGTATATATAGAAAAAAATATATTTAATTTAAAAAAAAAATTGAAGACGAAAGTGTGGTCTTCAATTTGCTTTTTTCCTTCTTCAAATTATATAATATATATATATATATAAAATTATATTTAATTATAAATTTATATTTAATTTACAAAAATTATAAAAAAAAGAAAATTTAAGAAATGTCGTCTTCAATTTCGTTTATTTTTTTTATTTATTCTGATTGTATAAAATATATATATATAAAATTATTTTTAATTATAATATTATATTTAATTTACGAAAATAAAAAAAAAGAAAATTGAAGACGACATTGAAGATGTCGTCTTCAATTTTCTTTATATATATCTTTATATATATATATTATATATATATATATATATATAAAGTGAAGACGACATCTTAGATGTCGTCTTTTAAATATATTATAATATATATATATATATATATATATATATGAAGACGACATTGAGGATGTCGTCTTCCATATTAAAATATATATATATATATATAATATGAGAGAGAGAGAGAGAGAAAGTGAGAGAGTGAGAGAGAGAACGTGAGAGTGAGAAAAAGTGGGAGAAATAATGATGATTTTTTTTTTGAAGAAAAATTAACAACTTTTTTGGATGAAAATTGTGTGATCCAAACGATGTTGGGCGAAAATTTCTGGCGCAAATGGTGTTGAAAACGTAACCAAACATAGCCTACATCTTCCCATTTCTACTGCTTTTTGAATTTTACAATTCATTATTCCCCAAAGCCCAAAGATCTTTACCCAAATGAAGAAAAAATGATATTTTCTGCTTATTGATGGAAGAGGTTAACGTAGTCTACGCACTTCATATACTGGGTTTATTTGGATTTTGGGTTGACAACATGCAATCTGTTTCACATACAAGCCCTCTGTTATTACCAAAATCTCCACTCACTTATTAATAATTACCAACCCATCCTTTCATGTTAAAATTTCTTACAATTACACCCCATTGTATGTTTAATTTTTTTTACCACTATAAACCTTACAAAGCGACCATTTCAGAGATGTGTTGGTTATTTCAATAAATGGGGAGTGATTTCGGTAATTACATAATAAGTGAGGGGATCTATGTGTAATTTTACCCTTTCAAAACGAAAGGAATCATCTCCCTAACCTATTATATACCGCCCTGGGCATTCACACATAATTTCTGCAATACCTCTATGTAACACTCTACTCCTAACAATAATACCAATAATATCAAAAACAATGACAAGAAAATTAATAACTAGCAGTCACAAAAAATAAAATAAAAAAGTTTCACTTGGGTAATCAAAGCTTCACCCAATAAAATTCTTTTTTTTTTTTTTGAAGGGGAGGAGAGGGCTACCCTAATGGATTTTCCGACATGCCAGGGTCTGTACTCGGTATTTATCACTCTATGCCAAGTAGTGCCATTTCTATCCTGCTCCAAGGGGTCAAGGAGCTCGCCCAACGGCTCCATAAGGAACACACACCGTGACAGTAACCCATCTTAGCTAGAAGGTCCGCTGGCTTGTTGGCTTCTCTGAAGACATGCGTCAAATGCGCTTCCCATGGGTGACTCAAAGTTCTCCTGATGGACATCATAGTCCTGGTGTGCATAATGCACTCGATGGCCTCCTTACTATCAGTTTCCATGTGAATATTCTGTCCGGTTATCATTTGCATTCCATAGAACAATTTTCCGAGACTAATAACTTTGCAACTATAGATATATCAGATTCAGATGACCATATGATGAACCACGAGCCCTGGTTCAATAACCTTCAAGATGCCTGATGTACTATTGAGCAGGATTTCTCTGTTGGCAACCGAAACCACAGGAACGGTAATTCCTTCCTTTAGATTGTTTTCGTTGGGTAAACATATAGATATATTAGCAACAATGTGCAACTAATAAGGAATTCCAACATTTCACACCATTAGACATTCGGGCAGCTGCAAAGTACAGACCCGAGTACCTGTTCTTCGATTTTTATTATTAGCATTTCAAAGGTAGGAGAGTGAAAAACATAACACACAATGAACCACAGATATTCCAAAATCAAACACAGAAAATGCCATTTATTGAGACAGGCGCTCACAATTTTCAATCCTGCCCATGAACTCATCTTGTGCTCAATTACTGTCAACATGATGGAAAGACGAAACAAATAGTGGAGCCATGAAGAACAAAACCTCCAATTAGAAACAAATATCAAACAATAATCGTAAAAATTACATCATCTCGGTACGCTGCTGACGAGTCTAGCTCCAACTCTATCAAGCTGCTTCACCATAGCCAATGCTTTCAAGTTCCCTCCCTTCATGAAAGCCTCCACCATTCTCTCCCCAATTTCCCGTCCTCTCTCCTCATTGTCGGTCACCGCCACCGCAGTGGGCCCCGCCCCACTTATCGTGCATCCAAACGCCCCAGCCTCAATCGCTGCTTTCTTAACAGCCTCCATGCCAGGTATCAAAGGAGCCCTTCTCGGCTCCACTATCTTATCCGATGATAACGCTTTTCCCAAACCATTCAAGTCCCCTTGCAAAATCGACGCCACCAACGCCCCAGCTTGGCTGCTATTCCAAACATGATGAGACATCGTAATCTCTGATGGCAATGCAGCCCTCATTTTCTTAGTCGGGGCTTCGAATTCCGGATTCACTAACACAAAGAATAAGTCCTTTTCATGGGGGAACTTCAATGGCATCAATTCAAGAGGCTCGTAGCTTCGAATCAAGACGAAACCTCCTAGAATCGATGGCGCTATATTGTCCGCGTGGTATCCAGATACCTTCGCCTCAGACTCGAGCCCCGCGATCACGAGCTCAGATTGCGTTAACCGGTTACCGAACAGCTCATTGACAGCGACGGCGGCCGCGGCGGCGCTGGCGGCGCTGGAGCCGAGGCCGCTGCCGAGAGGTAGGCCTTTCTCGAGCGAGAGTGAGAGTCCAACAGATCGGATGCTGAGCATCTTCATAACGGCGATCGCGGCTATGCCGGCGCAGTTCCAGAGAGGGTTTTTGCTGAGTTTGGATCCGGCGCCGGAGATGTTGGAGATGGAGACCTCGCCGGGGTGGACGCTGGGATCGATTTGGAGATTGACGTAATCGCCGATGCCGTCGACGGCGCAGCCGAGGAAGTCGAAGCCTGGACCGAGATTGGCGACGGTGGCCGGAGCGAAGGTTTTGACGGAGGTGAAGAGGGGTTTGGGCTCGGCGGCGGACTTGGAGTGGGTGGAGGATGGTAGGGCGGAGGCGGAGATGTTGATGAATCTTGAGGGGGATTGGGGTTTTGATGAGGATGATATAGTGGTGGTGGTGGCGGCGGAGATGGAGTTGAGTTTCAGTTGGTAGCAGCATATGGAAGCCATTGTGGTGGTGGTGGGGTGGTGGAAGAGACGGCGGCGCGGCGAGGGAGGGGGTTTGCCGGCTGTTAGGATGGAGATGAGAAATGATGAGGGGGATTAAACATGGTTGCTGAGATCGACTAGGGTTTAAAAGTAGCTTTTCCAGGGGAACATTAAAATTTCTAAAAATGAATTACGTATGAAAATTGAAATATTTTTAATGTTCTAACACAATTAAAACTTTTGGATTAAATTACTCTTAACATCTTAAATAAAAGAAAATTAACTTGCTCTTAGGTTCTGACATTAGAAAATTTAATACGAATAACTGTTGTTTTAAATAGTGAATTTTTATGTCTTGGTATTTTAATTAAAAATAGATCGGTTGAAAATAATGATGCGTTTCCTATATGTTGTGCATATATTTTGTTAAATTTATGTATTCAATACATCAAATAAACGTAACCATAGACAAAATATGCACTCCCTATATTTTCGTAATTGTTTCCCTTGATTTCCCTTTTTCTTTGGTTTCCCAAAGCTGTGCTAACCTAAGGCTAATCGAGTAGCGAACATCAAGACTAGCCCTCCCAATGAGATTTTCTTTGTCATACCCAGGGCTCGAACCTGAGACTTTTAGTTAAGGGAACTGATGACATATACCATCTCAGTCAACTCTCTTTGGTACATCCAATACATCTATAATTCTCGGATGAATTTCGAGTCCATTCCACCCTAAGTATTCGACATAGTATTATGGACCAATCCAAATGAACTCGGCCAAGACTCAGCGACACCCAATTGTGATAGAGAATCAAAATTGCAATTTTTCTAAAGTAGACCAGATTAGCTAGAGAGAAGGGAAAAGCTCATTATCCTCGAGATATATCTATTCTCCACATACTAGTTAGCTGAATTCAGTTTAGCCAAGTCACAAACAAGATGAGAGAGAGGATATGCACGTGATTAGATATGCACGTGATTAACATACAAGTAGGCATCAAAAAGGCAAACAAGGTCATGAAGAACGAAAAGCGGTCCATATTCCTATGATTGTTCTCGCTCTCCTTGCTCTCCTGTTGAGTCGACGTTTGCTGCCAAGCCTCTAATTTTCACATCGTAGTAAACCTCTTCAACTCTTCTAAGGTCATACTTCATTCCTGCTCCGATGAAAAATCATACAACCCCACCGAGTTAAATGCTAATTAAATTCACAAAGTAACCAGCTCACTAACGGACAAGTTGATAGATATGACATAAAAGTATCAAAACAAACTTTTGAGATCCTTATTCATCAAAAATTGCGTTTATGTGTGCCAGAATAATTGGCTTACCATCAAATTTCTTGCGCAAAAAGTCATTCCGGAGATTGAGCATTCGAAATGCTACATGAAGATCTGTCAAAAACTTCAATACTTTTCTTGGACAGTCATAATCTCCAGCAGTCACCTGGTTCACCACATACCTAGGCTGCAATGTATGCAATTCATTCTCATTTTCTTCACATACGGGGCAAATATAATAAATAACCAGCAGATACCTCACCTGTTGTTCAGTAACATTTCAACTAATACTTTTGTGGAAAAATTTTGGTGGAGAAACAATTAGCGTTTTAATATAAAGTCGTTCACATTTCCTTTTGCTATGCATTCACGAAATTTGAAAACTTACCATTTAAAGTCTTTGATTTCAAATAAAAAAAATTTAACTCTCAAGTTTCCCATGTGCACATAATTAGCGTGGAACTTCATGCCAGAGCAGAGAATGTATGATTCACCATTCCATTTCTTATCAACAGCATTATTTCATAAGTTTGAGGCGGTTTAACTTTAAATCTTCTTAAGAGTTACAAATTCCATTATACACCAATAGCCACATTTTCACTCTCCAGTACAGCAAAAAAGGGCATTATTGATGAGTATGCTTACCAAATCATTGGACATAAAACAAATTCCTGCAGAAGAACAAAGACTTGACATCAGAACATAATCAGAAACCCACCTGAGTTACAGACTTCATTACTGCATTCATAAAAAGCCAAAAAGATAGCAAATAAGAGCAAGATTAAATCATTTACTACATCTACAATGGTATGAAGGACAGATTCATCGATCAACAACATCTGGGCCCCTAAAGCAAGATCACAAAATACCTGGAAAATACTGGAGCTTTTTGTTAACCAATTAGCATAATTTAAGATACAAAAGTTTACCAATAGGTGGCGCACCAAGTGGTACTTACGTCAAATCTATTAATAAAATGGCAACTTACTCCTAAGACCCCTAAACATAAGAATATGACAGAATCTGCACGTTGTGATGGAAAAGGATTGCAAACTATTTTCCAAGAGTCGACACCTGTAGCCTATGACATACCAACACGCTATTTCAACAAAAGTTTTAGCCAAAAATTCAACACTTACCAATGAGATAGTCTTCAATATCAAGGCCAAACTCTGAAGGATTCACTGTGTAAATGATCAAGAAACATTAGCTTCAAACCTCTTCATTTTGTTTGCCAACATAAAATCAGATATGATGACACTAAAGGATATCTTAATAAATAGTCACCACACAGTCGGGAAGGAAGGATAAAGACTTGAAACAAAATTACAGCTCATTCAAAACACAATTTACGTTGCCAATTGCAGTAGAGACAAATACTTTAGTTGTGAAACAATAGGAAACTGTAAATGTTTGTAACCTATAATACGAAGCAATAGATTCAGTATAGGAAGACACTTGACTGAAAAAGAGAATTGAAATGTGTACTACTAAAGAATATTAAAAGCAAATATCAGATGTCACGCAACCACAGTTCTATAAGTGCACTCAGAAGATGCTTGTCGTATTCTTCTTTTCGTCTTTTCAAATGTGAGCTCAAGCTCATTTCAGCATTCATATGCATCAGCTTGATTGACCCCTCACCACCATTTAAAGAGACCGAAAGAATCATAGGAATAAACACTGCTTAGTTTAACTTATATAACTGAACTACATTTGTGACATCAAATTAAAGCTTTTATTAACATATACACACACACATACATCAACACACACACAAAGTACAGGAAGAAGTTGGAAATGTAAATGTGAGTTGAACATACATCCAAGTTTTTCCTCTGCTTCAGCGTGCAGAAGAAGATTCCCTGTTTCTAACCAATGCATGAAAGCAAGGAGTGACACCACAGTCTGAGTCTCACTCCTCCAATCACCATGATACCTACAAATCAATAACGATAAACATTAATCCTACAAGCAAAGAGCCCTCAAAGGCAATCCATCCTCCTCCCTAACCTGTAATATTGCCCGGGGCATTCACGCATAATTTCTGCAAGCTTACTATATAGTTCCTTCAGTAGATCAATCTGCCCCTTTGCCTTCTCCAAAACCTCTATTTAGAAATCAGGATTAGCAATACCAACATAAAAACCAACAAGAAGAACAATAACTTCTTTTCATAACCAAAAAGCAAAAACGACCTCGGAATTCTGTCTCGACACTTAATATCACAACTTTCAACGGTCTTAACACATAATCTCAAAGTTTCCTTCAAATATCACTGTGTCTGAGCTCAACTGTTACATATCCTACTGGTTTCGCATTTCTAAAGTCAGTGAAAATGATAAATCCATCAATCCATATATTCTAAAATTCACGTCATATTTACCACTAAACCTAATAAATTCATGAAAAAAGATGATCAAAAACTTCAAATAGCAAAAACAAAGTACAAATTACATATTCGCACCAGGTATAGGGCGAGACTGATGAATCAGGAGGAGGCTCGACTGCATGAGCCTGGTGGCGGACTCGATTTCCAAAGAGACGCTTCGGATGCGTTCGCGTAAGCTGCCGGAGTCCTGGAGCTGGTGACGGAACTCATCGAACTGTTTCTCCAGCGACTGGACAGCGGGTGAAGGCGGCGCGTGCGTTCCACTCTCTCCGCCGGCCATCGAAGTGAAAGGAGAAGGTTTAGCGGGAAAAGCGACGATGAATGGTGAGAGTAGAATGAGATGGGGGCGGTGGGGGGTAGGGTTTAAGGAGCGGAGTGAAAATGTGAGCGCAGTACAGATGGCGGTTCGAAATGCCGATTTCATGTCTAAGCCCGGGGCGGGTGCTAGCTACTCTTTGTTTTATTGGTTAAAGAGGAATCTCGTAGTACCTAATAGCCGACTGGCTCACAGCACATGCCAATATTATTTTTTCAAGGGAAATCGAACCCGTGACTTAAGACACAAAATAGCAACCCTGATAGCCGACAGATTCACATCACATGCAATAGTATTTTCTTAAAAAAAAATCGAACTCATACCCTAATACACAAAAGCTCAAGTGTTTGTCAAACTCCACTGGGGGTAGCCCCTAGCTACTCTTTGTTTTCTTTTGGGGGGTTTATTTTGTTTTAATTTTAATGTCTAGTTTTTCCTTCTTTTTTTTTTTTTTGTTTTCACTTGCAATTTTTTTACATTGCAAACTAAAATACTTTTTTCACGACAATTAATTCAGTAATAACTAATGTATGATTAAATTTTGATAATAATATTAACAAAGGTAAATATTAGTTTTTCAAAATCGAAATGGAAGAATTATTTTTATATCTAGAAATACCATTACATGTTTTTTTTTCCTATAGAAAATTGTAGTATACCACTTTTCTGACATTTTTATACAACAAATTATTATAGAAGATCCCGACCGTAGTTAATATGGACAAAAGGCAATTGAGTTTTAGATTAATCTCTCGTAAACCAACTGCATCCATTTGAAGCGGTTCACTTCAATTTCTCTTATTCTTTCTTAATTTTTCAAAGTATCTCAGATACGAATGCTCGAGATCAACTTCTCGAAGATTGTTAGATTGCACTGCAGAACCTCTTTTAAGACTCCAATACTAACCACTAGAAGAGTGTCAAATGATATTGGGGTCATCTTCTACGAAAATCTTCTGCATATATAAGTGCTCGAAATCAATGTACTTTTCTTAACAATCCATTCTCCCTTTCGCCGAAATCAAAATCTTTTGATGCTCACATCAAATAATAATACTATCCACTTATCAACTTCCCTATCAATTTGTTACAAATGAGAAAAATAGAATAGAAATGCCCAACAAAACTTTTGTGTCAACATATTTGAACCTAAAAGTTGACAGTCATCCCAAAGTGTGTCCACTATGATACGACTACACTAGTATATCTTGTTTCATTCTTTTTTGTACAAAAACAAAAGAAGTGAAGCTGGAAAACTCATTTCTTTCCAAATATAAGCAAACATATGAAAGCTAGTAACCTACCCAATACACCAGTGACTATGAGTTTAACTAGACAAAATATCCAATTGTGAACATTATAGCCAAGGTCATTTAGTGCAGCACACCGAGTTATCAGCCATACTCCAGAATATCTGAGCACCACATACACACAACCAAAAGTTTAAACTCAGTTCTTAATCCCTATTATGCATAAATAGAACACAAAGGTTTAGTTTGTACTCACCTTTGAGCATTTGCTATCAGAAACGCTTCCAAAGCCCATGTTGGATAACAGTAACCACTTAAATATCTTCCGATTTTATCGTTTTTACCTTGGTTCGATATGAGAGTGAGAACAACTGGAAGAAGCACACACCACTGTGTTGAAGAGAGAAAGAAAAAGTATCGTCAGCGTTGAAAAAATCAGGGGTAAATTACATAGACACCCCTGCGTGAGACTCTATTAACAAAAAATGTCCGTGGTTTGAGGAGTTACTATAATTTTTTTACTCAGCAAAAACATATTACAATTTCACCCCATGTTTATTTTTCAAGTTGTCATGACATGGGATCATGGTAATTTGCAAAAAAACTCAGGAGGCTCGTGGTGATTATCTATTAAGTGAGGGGATGCGCATGTAATTGTCCCAAAAGTCAAACCAAACGAGCGGACAAATATGAAATCATGCGCTAATGGCACTTCAAATCATCTGTAACACAATACCAGTTGGGCTTGACTGGGCTGGAGGAGGATAGCAAATATATAGGCTATCCCGGTCACACAATAGACAAGGCAGAGCAAAATGACGTAAATGTCCAGGAATGTTGATCTTGGGTTGCTGAATGAATAGAACATGGAAAGGAAAACCACAGGCTTGATAAGTGTATTGAAATGATCAACTGTATCTTTGGCAAGGAAATAGGCCAGACTGCTCATGCCACTTTCACTCTCTCTTCGGTAGTGTAATTTGTCCAGTGAGAAAGATCTTAACGCAGAAATCTTACACAAGAGTGCTGCAAAAACAGAAAATAAGACACTTAACCATGGAAGCAGGATAAAGACTAGCCAAAAAGAAAAAGTTCCGAGTATTAGATGTTGGTGAAAACAATCTACTTACAAACTGCAATCACTGTATACATATAACCATAATACCCAAATGTGTCACCCTTCGTTTTGGAAAGAGTTCCCAGGCATGCTCCAGCAAGCAAAAGAATCAGATAATCAGCTGCTTGTAGCTGAGCTTCTCGTAGCCGTTGCTTGCCACATCTGAAGAGACATTCAGAGCATATCAACAAGGAAAGCTCATAAAAATAAAATAAATTGACCATGTCATGTCAATTAGAATAGTTGCATGATATTTCACACCCATCGGTGAGAGCCATGCCACTTTAGCATTTATGTGGGTCCCACTGGTGACGTGGCATGATCCTCACTATGAAAAAAACCAGTATAGGCAGGGATGGAGCCACGGGGGCTGGTGGTGGCAGACCCCCCCCCCCCCCCAACCAACTCCTCCCCAAAGATTAAAATATCAAGGTTTGCCCCATTATTTTTGTTTTCGCCCTCCAACCCAAGAACTATGTCCCTGAGTATAGGTAAAAAAATTCTTAACACTGTATACCTTCCAAGGAAAAATCTGTACTGCCGAAGCACGCCAGGTGTCACTCGGTTAGATAAGTCATGGGCTTTAAAAATATTGTGCTCCGAATGATCTTGATTATCCCGCATTGCACTTCCAGCAAGAACAGGTTCTTGAGCTGCTTGAGAACTAGTACTATCTTGGGAACTAGTACTAGTACTACCGTCTTGGGAGGCAGATGCGATTTCATCACAGAAATGCAGCAAATCGGGAGGCACAGGATATCCATTATGAAGCATCCATCGGATGGGTAGCTGTTCAATAGTCAATCCTGGTGTAGCTGGTTTAGTTATACCCTCGAGTATGTCAATGTAGTGGTCTGGAGGATTCATCCGGTCCGGTACATTGATTCCAAAGCTCGAAAAGTATTCTTCTATTTTCTTAACAGGTCCATGGTACACGGTAAGACCACCTTTGGCTAAAAGTATTAAGTCATCGAACATCTTGTACAAAGTATAGCTGAAACACGAAGAATAATAAATCATGACATTTTGGACAATAAATGAGAAATGAGCACACATATGTTGAAAATAAAAATGAATATTTCACCCTGGAAATAATTGTATTGTTTTGACTTACCTGGGCTGGTGAACAACCATGCAGATATTTACTCCTTCAAGAGCTTCACGCCGAAGTGCTCTAAGGAGTAAGTTGGAAGATGAGCTGTCTAAGCCAGATGTGGGCTCATCCAAAATTAGTAGTGAAGGCTCCATGACCATTTCCAGCCCCACATTTACTCGTTTCTTCTGGCCACCCGAGATACCTCGCTTTTCTACTGTCCCAACAAGAGAATCTCTCACTGCCTGTAGTCCAAGGGACTCGATAACCCTTTCAACAACAAGAACCTTATCGGCCTTTTGTATGTCTGCAGAGAGCCTTCACAATATTGAAGCCCAACAATGAAAAAACAGCGACAGTCAGCACAAAGGAAACAACAGCAAAGTCGTCAAATTTACAATAAAAAGGAAGTTAAAGAATGCTGCAAGGTCAAGAAACAAAATGGTGTTTACACCAAGTAAATTAAGCACCCAAAAAAAGAAAAGTTTCTAGTTAATTATAATTTATAAACAATAGGTAAATGCAAGATCAGAAGCATATAATAGTGAAAATTGAAGAAAAGTAGCCTGCAAGGTAGTGACGATTGTATCATCACTGCAACTATGCACAATCAATTCCAGATATAAAAGGTCAGAAACTTAAATTCAGAGCAAGAATTTCACAAAATTTATTCACTATTATGAAGGAAACATGATCAGTGAAATGAATATGAAGGATTAGAGAAATTGAACTTAATTCATGATGCACAATGCATAAAAGGTTATTTCTGTTTCATCTCTTAGAGATATCCATTGACAAAAACAATGACGAATTTTTACTTTTTTCTGTGATTATGTTGGAAAGCTAAGAATATGAACAAACTGAAAGCACTGATTTGATAACAAATTTCTAGAGATGGCATACATTAAGACATCATTTAGCAATAGCATAAATCTTTGATTATCAAGTTACCTATTTAAACTTACACATTTGTCTCTAGCTATGATGATAATTGCTCTATGTGCACCAAAACAAAAGAATAAAAAGATAATATACCTGCACCGAGCACTGAAGCGAAGGTTCTCTTCTACCGTCAGGTTTCCATGAACAATATCATCTTGTGGGACAAAACCCACGATTCTCTTGTAACAGTGAATAGAGTCAGGCCTTCCATTTATGAGAATTGAACCAGATATGTTGCATTGAGTTATCTTCCCGGCCACAGCAGAAAGAAATGTTGTTTTTCCAGCCCCTGATGGACCCATGACAGCAGATATTCGACCAGGCAAAAGTTTTCCGGTCACACTCCTCATCAGATGTTTATGTTTTTTCTTCAGAGTTATGGTAAGATCCTTGAAAGCAACCTCAAGAGTAGGCCTAGTTTTCATATCTGTATCAGTGGCCATTGAAATTACTCCGGAGAAGGTCAAGTTCTTTTGTTTCTGTTCCATAGCTTTCTCTTTCTCAAGTTGACCATAAGCATACTTAAATATCTGGCTCTTAGTGTGCAAATTTTTCGCCTTGGGCACTTGCTTCTTGATATTCTTATCTCCTATCTGCACATCAAAGCCTTTGTGATCGTCTGGATCATCTTCGAGTTTTTGCAGCATTTTAGTGAGATTCCCCGCTTCCTTTTTTGATTTCTGACCACTAGGTGGTGGTGGTAAATTTGAGTTACTTGGGAACCTAGGTGGAAGTGATGGTGCATCACCAGATTTACGCGAAAATGTGCGTGATAGCTGTTGTTGCAAGCCCGATGCTCGCTTTTTTGCAACATCTTTTGCAATTTTCCACCTCTGTCTTGCTTGAGCAGTTTCCCGAGCACTTCGTGCTGCTCTCTCTCTTGACTTGGCCATTCTCTCGTAACGGGTTGAGAGAACTTGATCAGAGCAATTGTAGAATACTATCAATACCAAGCTCAACATACCCTGCATATACAAGTGGAAACCATTTTTCATTTTCAAATACACCTTAAAAAAGTATATTTTGGAGGTTATGCTCCATGCTGCACCTCCAACTAATAACTGTCTTTAGCTTGTTGCTAATGGAACTGTTACAGTTTCATGCATGGTATATTTTCCAAACTAATGTGAAATTTTAGCATGCGATTTGGATAACCCTTTCTCACGTTGATAAAGAAAAAAAGGGAAACCGGGAAACGAAAAAGTGAAGAACTATTTGTTGAAGAAAGATAAGAAATGATGACATACTAAGCAAGGGGAACACTAAATAAACTTCCACTTACAATGAGCAAGAAACCATATGCATGCAAGTTCTGAGTTTCAGATCTCGGATTACAAGTACTTAACTTGAAGCAAGCTGCAAATACAGAGAACAATGTTAAGATAAAGATGAAACAATCATGTGTTGAAGATCAAAGGAGTAAAAAGAATTTGACCGAAATTTTCTAATTAGGTGCCAAGGAGGATTGTCAAGAGGAACAACCTTAATAGTCTGCCACATACGACCAGACTGCATCAATTTCATGTCCCTAAAGTGTAACAAAACACAATTTCACATCTATCTGTAGTTGTTTCAATGGAACCTGATCTCATTATTGATGTGAATATCCCATCCATATAAGTCATAGGATTTCCTCAAAAAGTGGAGGTATTACATCCAAATTTTCTCAATGGTCCTTTTCCATCATCGGTTTATCAAAGTTCAACCATACCTCCGAAATGAGCAATAGGGGCTAACAACATTCCATCTTTGTATGAAGCCAATTTTCCAAGAGATTGCCTTTTCATTTTTGGAAATATTTGACATGTTGAAGTGCTCTATGAGAAACCTTAGTGTGAAGTCCTTGAAAACTACAGTAATTTAAACATTGGGACGAGTTTTTGCTCACCAAGTAATGCATCAGTCAATTAACAGATCAACTTAAAGATTACATTTACCTATTTGGATTGTAGATCCCTGCCTGCAGTAATATCTGGATTTGCAGAAACAACGAAAATTAGTAAATAGATATGCCGAACTCCAAGTTAAAGTATAAACAACAGTTGTTTTAGTGTCATAAGCCTTCTAATGAGATATATACCCTTTCTTGCATTGAACCTTTTGGGTGGTTGTTGGACAGTAAGATCCTGCTGAACAAAATATCTCCTCACTACTAAGCACAGTTGCCCATGTATCCGCTCCACCGCAAGTATGATTTGTCTTACCAGGAGGTAATTGATAAGAATATCTGTAATTTTTTTACTCACATATGTATCCACAGATCATACAAATAATATGTACAAAGAAGTCCCAGCTGCAAAAATAAACTTACGGAGTACATTGGCCACTTTCTTTGTTGGCCTGTGCCCGTGGGCAATATGAACCTAAAGGACAAGCTTCAATAACAAGGGCAAAATATAAATATGAGTTAGTTACAAGAGTTTCATTCATGAACTGCTTTAAATAAGTCATTAAAATACTCAGAATATTTAGTCTCACGTCTAGTAACTGGTTATAGCATTATTTATGTTACATATGTCCACATTTATTTGGATTAGACAAGATTTTGTATGTGATCATGAAACAATCAGATGAAAATTTCAAAGGAGATTGAGTGGCCTTACCAGACACTACACCAGATATATTAACATTAAGAATTGCCAGCCTTATGCCACAAAGTCCCTATTATGCATCTGACTCAATCTACTATATGAAGACATCAAAGGCCTTAAAAATGTCAAATCCCATAAAATACATGAATTAAAGCGCTGCCCTGGTGTACCAATTAAGCCTTACAAACTTCACAACTAAATTAAAGAGGCTTCAATAGTAAACATTGCATATATATAAAAATTCGAAAAGGTTATCCTAGTCCATCCCTCAAAGATTGAAGAGGTTTAAGCACTTACGGATCATGCAGGTGAGACCTCGCGGGCAGAAAAAACCTTCACAACAAGGTTGACTATCACGAGTCCGATCAGGAATCTGATTAACATTTTTCAGGTCAACAGGTACATTTGGAGGAACACTACAAGCCCATCCAGGCTCACAACAAGTAGTCCACGAGTTTAAATTACAGTTTCTGTTGGGTTTTAAGAGTAGAGCAGCAGCAGATGACTTTGTGTCCATAAAACTGGAAAAGTAGAACTTCATTTCTGCAGCTGTACATATCCTCTTTGTTACATCTGTTGAATTGACCAATACAATGTCAGAAATTCGGCCAGAATGGGAATCGAAGCTAAGAAGCCTACGCACAGATGAGGATGACTTAAAACTATCACATCAACTCTTATTTGATTATATGAAGAAGGGATGAAGTGGCTCTGCAATTACCAAAAACTAACAGATAAAGTAGGCCAAGAAATATTCTCGTTCGGGATAAGTGCTTAGAGATACTTAAGTTAGCAAGCGCAACACGCAGGCACATTACCTTTCCGACATAGTTTGTTCATACAAATATCTAAGATACATACATCATAATTAACATTATATACATCAAACACGAAAAGTATCTAACACTCACATTAGCCATGCCATGATCCTGCATAGAGCAGTATAGTTTACAGCATTTTTGGGAATACCTTTAGTCTGTTTAACACAATTACTCAGAAAATCCAAATTGCCAGCGAATTCAAATGCTCCTTTTAAATCAGCATTCCTGTGAAAGCAAAAGAGACATAGCAAATTGGCTAAGAAACACAACAATGTAGCAATTCTTCATCTAATACAGGGTAAGTGATTAAACTCACACATCCTTCGTGCAAAATCCCAAGCTCGCGGTAATTTCCTTGTTGAACGTCTGCGTAAGACTCAGAATCTGGTTATAGAGGAGAGATGTAACAAGTGGGAGCACTTTAGGGTTACCAGTTTTAGCATAGTCATCTCCCTCCACACACAATACTCCCCTTGAATAACCTAAAACAAAAATCAAGATCAACAGCACCAAGGATGCAACTCGAGATGAACCGATCCTTGTCGCACTCATTTCAATCATGTAGATCTTTCCAAAACTCATACATATGGAGAATCATTCAATAAATATTACATAGAATTCTCAGATAATCGCTGTGTCATTTTCGCAAACAGTACGCGTGCAGCTGGATCAAATTTCGTGGAGTGTAATTTTCGAGCATCCGATCAACAAAAATTGATGGATGATCAAATGCGCGAGTATTAATTCGATCAATTTTGAAGGAAAATAGAAGAATCGGTGGAGATTGATCGAACTGCGTGGTGGATTGAGGAGCCAAAAAGAAGCTTTTTTGGTCGAGATTTTTGGAGGTAAGATGTGAGAATAATGCCGAGGAGGTGTGGAGGAGCTCCATGGAGGTAGGAGGAAGAAATGGCGGGGAGAGATTGATGGCGCCATTTTTGGGACTCAAACAAGGAAGGAATATCTATTACTTCTTTTAGTAGTGTTATATATATATATATATATACACATAATATATATTATACATATATATGTGTGTGTACTGCAAAATGACTGGTTCCTGACTTTAGAGACTTAAAATAGTTAATTAATTATTGCATAATTATTATGAGAATTGCTTATATATAAATTTATTTATTTATTTTAACCTCCAAAATGACTAGGTGACTACAAAATCTACATTAATAGGCTCATTGCTCAAAATCAATAAATCCTCCTTAATTTTATGATATGATGATTATTATGACATTGCATTCGTGGAAATTTATTATAACGGTAATGGTAGAAACTCCGTAGGTGGCCACTCCCTTCTCAGAGAACTGTACGTGCGACTTCTGCTACGGCTGCGTCCCGAGCTTCCGTCATCGGTTTTGGCATTAGACCACTATCTATGCATGTATTTTCAACCTGGACTCTTGAATCTTTTACTTCCTGGGTGATGGCAAACAATAATGCTTGCGTTGCAGTGGATGCCCGTCCAAAATAACCGCTCACTAGCTAGCCGGGCTAGTGGAGCCCTATCTGGAGACATGCTGAAAACCATGTTTTTTGAACCGAACACAACGCTTGTCCTCCAAATCAAAAGAAAAGAAAAAAGGCTCATTGAGAAGAAAGATGGAGTGCCACTCCCCCAAACTTATCAATTGCTCGACCTCGAGCAATAAAAGGTCTAGGGCACAGAAAACATCATCAACCAAAAGGAGAAAACAAAAACAACAAACGAACTCACTTTCGTGGAGTAAACGATTGCACTTAGCATGTGCAACAAGCCTTTAAACCTTTGAGTTACCTCAAAAGACGAGTTATAGTCTCGTGAGGGTTTGCAGAAGATATACCCACAAAATCTAACAAACTTTCAATCCCAACCAAATGAATACATCTCAACGTAATTAACAAGAATAAATGGCACAAAATCATCATTTTACAGCTCACAAATATATATACATATCAACTACTTTTGCTCATGTGACACCAATACTGGAAAAGACTCCATAGGGTGTAGTGAAAATAAATCTAAGGTATTATAGTCGAGAGGCATCCTTACCAAATTTTGGACATTAATCCCATATCTATCAACTTTATGATCAAACACAAAGCATAAGAATCATAGAAAATTTCATAGCCATTTAAATTTTATTATCTCAAACATTCAAACTTTCAATTCATATGAAACTTTCCAATTAACTTCATTAAGGCTAGATCATGTGCCATGTTTTATTCCATTAGGCTTTCTATGGCACCCATGTAACAAGCTTTAGATCAATGACTCCCAAACTAGATAGTTTTGGGGCATTAAGTGTAAAGACACTCCTAAGGATTTAATCACTCGAGTGTCAAAGGCCACGAAATAAAACTAGATCTTTTAAACAATTCGCTTCTTTTTGGCTTGAGCTTAGCTCAAATTAGCATAATAGTACAGTATATAGGCATGGAACTTTTCACCTCCAGTACATATTAGCCTGACCACTTGTGGTCATACCAAACTTCAACCTTTTTAATTCATTGTTTAGCATAAAAAATTACTATTCAACTTATAACCGTATGAGAAATCTAAGTTAATTTTTCCGGGAAAAACTCCTTAAGTGTCTCAAGATGGTTATCCTCTCAACTCCTCTACCCTCGATTTATTGTGCAATGTGAATCATCTAAGAAATCAATCCTAGTCTAGGGTCTCCATGAGCAATTTCAAAGATATATATGTTCATTTAAATTCAAATTATTTCAAAAAATCATGCCATTTTTTAAAGTTAATCAGTTTAAATGCATCAATTGGAAGGACTTAAAAAAAAAACCATGCTTGATTTTCTCAACATAAACACATATAAACATGATAGCATACAAATTCCCCCAAACTTGAGCTAAACGAGGTACACATGACATGACAAAAATAGCAAACACATGGTGATCAATCATATGAATGTATTAAAACCACAAAGTACTACCCACATATACCCCCAAACTTAAACTCAACATTGTCCCCAATGTTGTCTCACATAAACGCATGCAAAAGGTATAAGAGTACTTGCAATCAAAGATTGTTGAAAAACAATCCTTCATCACAAATATGTTCCAAATCAAACTCATCTCATCAAAATAGGCCTCTCAAAACAACGGGGAATTGCTACTATAACATGTTCAACATACTTATCAAACAAACCATCAAGCATATTAAAACACATGTCAAAAGTGCATGCTTAGACAAAACAAATAAAACGAAAAGCAAAAACAAAAAAAGAAAGCAAAAAAAAAACAAAAGAAAACTCATAAAGCTTGGGTTGCCTCCCACGAAGCGCTCTTTTAAAGTCACTAGCTTGACTTTATGTAAGAGATTGGCTCAAGGCGGTTTATGTATGAATGCCTTATTCGTTCTCCAATCCACTATTGGGTATCGCTTCAACCTTTTGCCCTTTGTAGTGAAGATTGACCAATTATTTGTGTTACATATCCTAGGGTTAGACCAAGCAATCATCCACTCACGAGTTCTTTTATGGTCCCTCAATACCTCTATTACCTTTTCTTCCTCATGCTCCGGATGGTGGTGCAGATTTTTCTCCAAGCTAGAGATAATGTCTCGTTTTTCTTCACCAATCACCTTGACATATTTCAGCTCCATCATGTATGGATGTAGAAGATTATTGGCTCGTTTTTTATGAAAGTGCACAACACTAAAAGGATCAAAAACATCAATATGTAAAGACAAATCAAAATCAATTAGATGCTCAAAAACCTCATAGTTATCGAAATTAACCATGTCATCTCCTACATTCAATAACAACTTACCATCGTCGACATCAAATACCGATTTACCTGTGGCTCGGGAAGAAAGTAAAGAAATGTCAACACCCTCAGAAAGGATAGGAGTCGAATGCTCATCGTTGGAGGAATCTGCTTTCGAATTTTCCAACTTCATTTCATTCAACATCACGGTGTTGAATTCCTCCTTTTGATCTATCTCAGTGGTACCAAGCAATGCCCATGGTACTTTCTCAGATATGTCGCTCGTTAGTTGCTTGAGTTGATGATCATCTCCTTCATTTCCCGCCGTGCGTCCTTCATCATAAAGTGGAGCTCTCCAATGGTGTTATCAAGTTGTTCCTCCGGAGTAGGAGTTCTTTCTTGGTAATGTTGTGGAAAGAACCCTTGTGCATAACACGCTTCAATGACGCTTTGCAGCCATAATTGATTCTCCGATAGTGTCATATCAGGAAAATTGCTATCCTTTGCGAATTGAATGATGCTTTGCAGCCATAATTGATTCTCCGGAAGGGTCATATCTGGAAAATTGCTAGCCATTGCGAGCTAAGAGTGTAAGAAATAATAATAATAATAATAAAAAAAAAATTAATAAAAATAAAATAAATACTTAAAGCTTGCAATAAAATCAAAAACTAAAATTAAACAAGTCCCCGGCAACGGCGCCAAAAACTTGACACGAAAAATCCTTACGTGTATTAAACAGCAAGTGGACTGGTCGTGTGTAGTAATAAAGTGGACAATAAAGTCCAGGTTGTCGAACCTCAAGGACTTGTATTTTAGTTTATGATTTTAAAGCAATTGAAGAACTTAAACTAAAACAAGAATTAACTAAAATATTATGGAAGTAAGAAATAAGAAACAAGATGTCGAAATCAAGATAGCTATGGAAGAGAGCAATTAAGACACATGTGTTGGCATAAATTAATCAATTTTCATTATAAACATGTTCTCATATTATTAGACTAATGTTGCTTTGGTGGAAAAAACCTTAAATAATTACTACCCGATTTCTCGGCTGTAATAATCCTATGATTAATTGATGGTTCTCTAGATATGTCTATCCGAGAATCTAACCAACAATCATGCATTCAAGTTCTAGAATTTCCCCGGATTAATCCGGCTAACTGCACCCGGGAATCTCTACCTATCTCTAGGGGCAATTCCCTATTTTTTACGGATTATGTGATGATCCTCTTTGCACCTTAAATTAACTTCTCTCGAACGAATAATTTAAGCAATAAATCATGCATATGGTAGCTAAGCATATGATGCATTCAAACAAGATCAAGACACAAAGCAACAATAGAATTAATATGAAAAACACAATTTATAACTCAATTATCATAATTTAGCCTCAACATGGCCTTAGTTCGAAGAATCTATTTCATCATAAAAGATAAAAGATAGGAACTTAAATTAAGATTCATATTCATAGACAAAAATAAATCTAAATCTAAGAAACTCCCTCGTATTTTTGATGGTTGAACTTCGATCTTCGTCTCTTCCATGCTTCTTGATTTCTTCACCTTCAGAGGTTGTTGATAATCTTCATAACTAATCTAAGGATGATGAAAATGATAGGATGTGTTTAGGCTCCCCCAATGGGGAATGTGTTTTCAAGTGTGTTTGTAGGATGACCTCCAATCCTCCTTTTATAGCAAAAAAATCCACCTACCAAGAACATGTCCTTCCATTCTCTTTTCTTTCCACCTACCATTCTCTTGCTTTTCATCTACCAAGAATGTGAACTACCATTCTCTTGTTTTCCACCTACCATTCTCTTACTTTCCTCCTACCAAGAATGTGAGCTACCATTCTCTTGTTTTCCACCTACCATTCTCTTGCTTTCCATCTACCAAGAATGTGAACTACCATTCTCTTGTTTTCCACCTACTAAGAATGGGAGCTGCCACTTTCGTATTTTCCAGCGCAGGGATAGTGTTTTATTCATAAACTTCTCCACAGACCTCCGAATTGGATGATTCAAGTCCCCATGTAAAGATAAGACATAGATCTAAAACTTTGTAGAAGGACACGTCATCAAATTCGGTCTCTAAATTTATCCAAATGGCGTTCCAACGTGGAGATTGTTTCTGATTTGGCACCCAGGTGTGCGGAAATGGTACTAAAATATGATTTTGGCTAACTCCAGCTTGTTTGGTCGTAGAGGTGTGAAACATCTTGGCCTAAACTTGTTTTATACGTCCTTTTTCAGCCCGTTTTTCGATTGTATCCATTTAAGGCCTGAAATCACTTAATGCACGAATTAAACACACAAGTGACAAAATCAAGCGATAAATGAACCTAAAACATAAACGCAAAGGGGCTTAATAACACGTAAAAATGACTCCTATCACCACCTGTGGAGCACATGTAAGGTAGCTCAGGATCTTTGTCTATTTTTCGGTTTAATCAAGGTATCCCCAGGCCTCATTTGAGACATAAGACTAATTCATGGGGAATCGAAGCATTAAAAATTGGTCCCCCTCCCAACAAGTGCGCTTCCTGGGATTCAAAACTATGTTCTTCTCCTTAGGGAGTAAGAGCTGCTTACCACTCCACTAACATTATGTTAGTGATCTCTCTATTGCATATACATATATATATATATATATATGGAAATTGGTTTAATTAAATTACATTAATTGTATAAAGCATTGCATATTATAGAAATATCTCCATTTGGTTTTCGGAAAAATTACAAACAGACCCTTCACTTATGGTGTAATTGCCAAAAATCCCTCCCACTTATCTAAAATTATCAACACCCCCCTCAAGGGATCTATTTATATAATTTATGGGAATAAAATTATAAGAATCTATTTACATGATTTGTGGGAATAAAATTGTAAGAATTTTTAAATACACATGAATGTAATTGTATGAAATAATTTAATGAGGGAGATTTTATGTGATTTCCGAAAAATGAGAGAGATTTGACAATTACACAATAAGTAAAGGGTTCTCTCTAATTTTCCTTGTTTTTATGTCCTGAATAAAGTCAAACCACGGGTCTACACCTTTTTGGACTCGTCAGAAGCAGAATGGATCTTCTATCCCACAATGGTGTCACATTATTGTAAGATTGACAAGTGTGCACTTAATTTGAATTATTATTAATTATTTTTTAAAATGGACATTTGTCAATCCCATAATGATGTGACACATTATGATACACCATTGTAGAATAGAAGATCCCTTCCGCGTCAGAAGTGCATATGCCGTCGTACCTTGTTATAAGGAGGAAGATACAATCATACAAAGATGAAAGACCTAACTTGATCTTGAAGCAAGAAAATTCAACCCAAAGAGGAAATAGCCTTTCTGTCTCGATTACATTTTTTGTTTCATAATAATTTGTAAAATTTGGCTTACATGATGACTAGGTATACTCTATACTATATTTGTTGTACATGTATATCATTGTGACTAGATATATAACAAGTATCTTATTATTTTATATATATTTCGTGATATTTTCAAGATACTTATCCCTTTTTTTTTTGGGTAATCGATTGTCACTACAAAAAAAATCATTTTAGTGACAGCAATCCCAGTGACGACAATAATTTCATCACTACAAACACATATATAGTGACGATAATTTCTCATGTCACAAATTCATGGAAGTGGTGATGATTAGTGACAACATTTTCTTTCGTCACTATGTTTTATCACTAAATATTTGGCGCCATTTACCACTGTTGGCGGGAAATGAATGTTGTCACTAATACAAGTTCAAATGGTGACGACATTTTTAGTTATCACTAATTGTCTAATAAATATTTTTATTGACAACTCAAAGTCGCCGCTAAAAAACGATATAAGTAGTGACGAAAAATAAATTATCACTATTAAATGAAAATATTTGAACTACGAATTAATGTATCTCGTCAAAAGTTTCTTCCTTATAACAGGAAATACTTGATCAGTTTTCAAATTAAACAACTAATACTGAACTCTACTGAAAAGTTTTATATTAAAACATTATATTAAATTTACCCAAAAGGAACCATAATTTCAAGAAAAATGATTAGCTACTCAAAGTTAAATGTCACTGCTTTTTATAATTTAGAACAACGCAATATATATATATATAAGTTTTTTTATTTCTCTCCTCTTCTTCTTCTTCTTTTTTTTTTGTTTTTTTTTTTTGCAATTAAACAAAATGATCTTAGTTATTATTTTTTGTTAAGATATATATAAAGTAGAACTTATATACAGATGTTTGTCATATTTTAGATTTATATAAAAATTGGTTAGACCAAATCCGATATATTATATAAATTTACTCCCAAAAGCTAAGATGCTTATATAGAAAATTCATAGATTTCATTGCTGAAAACATTCTTATTGTAACTAGATATCATGGTGAGAGAGATGAGTTACGGACGAGATTTGTTAAGATCACGATAAAAGGGGTTAGTTACTATGACTTGGTTAGGAGTCTAGAGAAATTGGAGCTAAGTTTTAGGTATCACGATAGACACGAACGGAATCTTTTCCACAAATTAAGCAATAGCCAATAAGTACCAATCTAATGGTGCTAATACAAGACCCCCTGCCAGCCCAGCCCGACTCCAATTTTTTGTCTACACCTTGAGTTATAGTGCTCCGCTTTTGTTAATCATATATATTATATGATTAAGTAATTTATAAAATTTGCATTTTTAAAATTGAAAATGATTTTATACAAATTTTGAGATGTTACTTATTAGTTCTGTTAGTTAAAACTCGTATTGTACCCGTATAATACGCGTACGTACATATAATTAATAAATATTTCTGTTTCCCGTATGCATTTTGAACATAATGAATAATACTCGTACTTTTGAGTTAAACCATTTAGTACACTTACTTTACGTATCCTGTGTTAAACTTGACAAATAATACTCTGATTTTGGCAAAAAAAATTATTTTTTAATTTATAAGTTGAAAATTATAATTATTTTTTATAAGTACACAATTAAAAACCAAAAGGTTGTGGGTTCGACTCCCACTAATGTATGTGGGTGGTTTCTCTACTTATTTGGTAGTTAGTTTGCAATAGTTATTAGTTTATGATAGAATTTGCTAATGATGCTTACCTGTAATAGATTCTCTTACAATTGATGTAATATGATGTTGTAATCGCTCCTATAAAAAAAAAAAAAATCCATGAACGTCGTTAATTTATCAAAATGTTAGCTATTATCAGCTAAAGACTCATATAAACTATTATTTATATTAAATAAAAGCAACATACCACTCAAATTTATATGAAAATTAGATGTATTTTTACTCCCGAATAATTTATTTGTATCTGTATTATACTCATAGGTCTACGAATCCGTTTATTTTCCATTCCCTTATTTTTTTAGCCGATTTTTCAACGTAACTTTCAAGAAAAACTTGTATTATACGCGTACATATTAAATGACTTTTTTTCCGTCTCGTATTTAACTAACTAGGCTTATTAGACATATTGAAACATTATTTAACTTAAGATTATTGATTGTATTTAACTCATATTGAAATCTTGAAGTACAAATGAGTTAAATGATACAATAAACCAGAATCCAAAATATCAAATTTTAGAACCTAAATCAAAATTTGTTAATCTTAGATTTAAAATTCATAAAATTCAAGATTAATTATCTTTTACTGATAAATATAATATAGTGTGTAATTTGATGAATTTTATCTTTTTTGAGTGAACCGATTACATGATACACGTCATTAATATTAAATAGTTAAAATTTACAACGAACTAAGAACTAGTACAATCAACTAGAACACCAAATTGGAAGTAGTAAGACTTATATGTTGATTGTAGTATAACTTAAAACCCCTAATATCTTGAGTCTTAGATTCGTTGATAGAGTTATACTTCATCAACTAATACTTGATGTATAATCTAGTTTATGTGCCATTAAAATATTGAGTTGTAGTGACAGTATTTTATGTGTCACTAAAACATTGAGCTGTAGTGATGATTTATAATAGTTGTGACTAAAACTTTTAGTGACAGCACTTACAGTGACGACATAGTGACAACTGCAAATGTCATCACTAGTTACTTTTAGTGACAATATTACTGCATATAGTGACAACCATTGTCGCGACAAAAAATCATAATTTTTGTAGTGTGTATTAATAACAGCCCGAAAACAAATTGAGAGTTGAGGATGGTTCAGTATAATGTCCGAGCCGAAGACAAATAAGAAAAGTAAATATTATAATGAATAACATCATTCTAATTGGAACGGAGTCACCAATTAGCCAATACGATGAATTTGTTGTACGCCTGATGAATTGAACCTTTCATTGCAACGAAGAATGGAAGAGAGGTTTCGATTATTTTAAAGGCCATTTGGAGCTCCATTCAGAAATCACAAAGGGATCAAGAATCATACTAGCACTTAAAAATCACCTTGTCAATGCAGAGCAAGTTCGCCAATTGGGAAGCGAGAAGTAAACCCTTGGATTCAGTTTGCATAGGTTTTCATTAGCCCATGAAAATTGAGAGATGACAAAACGAATATCTAAAGTCGAGTCCGTACTCCGTAGGCAAAGGCACACGCGTCATCAACATATGCCGCGTCAACGTTGAATTTGACCATTTCTTGAGTGGAGGAGACCAATTTTCCTGGGTGGGTCAACTTATGTTGCATTCAATGAACCAATATATGCACATCAAATACACCTCTACGTACTCCCTCTAAATGTATGGAGGTGATTCTGAGGTTTGCCCTGGCCCGGGTGGGCGGACCGGCGTCCCTTCTCACCCGAACTTTTTATTACAAAAAAAAAAAAAAAGAACTTAAAGGACTTTATAGGTAGGACTAATAGAAAATACATGTAGGGGTGAAAGACGAACCAAACTATTTGATACTCGATCGTTAAAAGCTCGTTTGAGCTCGGTTCGTTAATTTATCAAACTAATTTTGAACAGCCTTTTGTGTTTGATAAGTTTTGAAACTCGACTCGAGTTCCGCTCTATTAGTAAAGAATAATAAAAACATTTGGAACAAAAAATCAAACTACTCGAGTTAGATTCGTATTTGGCTTGATTAAAGCTCGTTTGAGCTCGACTTGATTAATAATCAAACAAACTCAAACACAAATTTTGAAATTCGATTGTATTTCAAACAAGTTTGAACAACATCTCATTCGATTCGATTCAGTTGATTTACACCCCTACATACATGCACAACGTATTTTTCAAACCGAAGCACTCATTATGAAAGGCACTCCATATTTTCAACCCTGTCAATCTACCCACTTGCTCGATATTGTCAACATGGAGTAATAAAAGATTTCCCCAAATAAAATGAAGGGAAGAAAATGAGAATACAAAAAATTGTCAGAAGCATACACATCATAATGAAACTCCTATTTACACATGCAATGTATTTCCAATTATTACTATTTTGAGCATAAATTCCATAATGCAGTCCTTTTTTAGTGAAAGAAAAAGAGTTAGGCCGGTAAAATTGATTACTCGAATAAAACGAACTTGATCGTCACAAAATGTTTCCTTCGTCAAAATTTATTTAGAGCTACAGCTTAAACTCGATAAATACAGTTCCATTGATTCTCTAGAAATTAAGCTATAATTTTCACTTAATGAAACATTGTAAGAATATAAGCCGATCAATATCATCCTACAAAACAATTACATAGAGTGTTGTGATCTACACGTTTAGTGAAATTCAAATCCGAAATATTCAAATAAAAAATTAAAAGACACACTTAGTAGTATTTTTTTTAGAGAATCGATTACATTGATACATTCTATGAATATCAAATCTAATACGTTACCATCAACTCATAATTATTGCCACCAGCTAAGAAAAACCTGTGTACCATCGATAAGAGTAATGTTAGGGATGACAGTATTAGGGCACGAAGAAATAATTAAGAAATAATATAAACTAAGCCTAAACAGAAAGATAATGACACGAGAATTTTAACGTGTTTCTGCATAACTTCTCTATACCCACGAGTCAACCTAGACTACATTTTTATTTCTCAATGAGTGAATCAAGTACATCAATGAATTACAAGAAGAGTTCTCATATTTATGCTAATGGAGAAGCCTAAAACCTAACAAATTAGGAATATCAATCATAAACAACTAGGGAATAATTCCTATCATAATAGAAAATAATTCCAATCAAATTATGACTTAAAATATGCCAAAAAACCGCCCGAAATGCAAAAAAATCCGTCAAAAACGCGTGAAGAAAAAAGTTGTTCTCGCCCGTGGCGTTGTGGCGCCAAATATGGTGTCGTGGTGCCACACCACCAGTAGCCAAATTTTTCCTTGGCGCCATGGCCTCACATGATCAAAATCTTGGCTCCAATTTTTCCGCCTTTTGACTTCTATTGTGACCCTGGTCAACCCCGGACCTTCTTGGCTCTATTTTGGCTCCTCTTCTTAACCCTATTTTGCCCCGACTCCACCAAACCCATCAATCTCCCACTTGGAGATTGATCAAAATAACCCTAACTCAACTCGAACCACCACTTCATTTTTCCAAAGTGAAACTTAATCTAGTCGGCACATCCCCTAACACAATGGATATCAAATTCCGAGACCTATCCATGTCTCGTCAATTCATTCGTCCTCTAGTGTCACCCACTTGATGAACTATCTTTGTGAACATCGTTCCCTCTCTTGAACCCTCACCACTGTTCTATTCTTTTAGTGATCAGCCCGTGACATAACCATCTAGGTCCAACTGACCCACGGATATAGGTTATTCCAAAATCCGGAACATGTCACAACCCAAACCGCCTTAGTCAAACCGTCTACCGACATCCTTCCACTAAGGACTTTTTCCAAAGTCAATTCCGGATCCCTCACATATCTGCCCTATTCCTCTGTATGAGCTATGTTTGTTCCATCCGCCTATTTGGTTTTTCAATGGCCAACTTGGGTCACTAACACATCTGCTCGAACTCCCACTTCACGAGCTATATCACATCCCTTTGCCAAAAAAACCCCTCAATTCAGTGACTCTGTCTACTTGGCTTCGCATCCTGCCTCCATGACTCCGACTCTATGGTCAACCCACTCCCGGCGCTACTTCCTGCCTTTATGGTTTCTCTCTACATGGTCATGTCTACACAACCCTGCACTCTAGTCTCTCGACTACATGGCTCTACCCTCTCGGTTATCGATTCTGTCACTCTGGGCTAGGTGGATTTGCTTTCTTGGCACCGTAACTCCGCCCCCCCAATCTAGCAACTCGTTTGCTCCTTCTCGACAACACGAATTTGCTCTCTGGCCTCTAGCTTGACAGATCTACCTCTCGCACCGCAACTGCTCCCACTGGCATAGTGTTTTATCCACCTAGTAACACAAATCTTCCATTGTTGCTACGAATCTGCCTAACTGCTGGCATCACGATTTTCCAACATTTTCTCATTAACATTCAACAGGAGTACTTCTCTTAGGTTGACGATCTAACTGAACCCATCCTCATCTGTCATCTTCTCCGACTTCACCACGACCTCAATTCGTGTTCCCAGAAACGAAATCATCGAGCTTGATTACCCTTCCATCTCCTACTGTCGTTCCCATGATGAAATCCGCGTTTAACCGAAAACGCTTCCCCATAGAACTACATTTAGGAGCTCTTCTAAACCTACAACCTACGACTTTGATACCAATTGTTAGGATGGTAGCATCAGACCACGAAAAAATAATCAAGAAACAATAAAACTCAGCCTAAACATAAAGATAACAATACGAGGATTTTAACGTGATTCGGCATAACTTGCCTACATCCACGAGCCAACCTAGACTACATTTTTATTTCTAAATGAGTGAATCACATCAATAAATTATAAGAAGAGTTTTCATATTTATACTAATGGAGAAGCCTATATCCTAACAAATTAGGAATATCAATCCTAAACAATTAGGAAATAATTTCTATCACAATAGGAAATAATTCCAATCTAATTACGACTCAAACATGCCAAAAAACCGCCCGAAACGCGAAAAACTTGTCAAAAACGCATAAAGAAAAAAGTTGTCCACTCCCGTAACGGTATGGCGCCACACCACCAGTAGCCAAATTTTGCCTTGGTGCCATGGCCCCACATGACCAGAATCTTGGCTTCAATTTTTTCGCCTTTTGACTTCTATTGCGACACCGGTTAATTTCGGCCATTCTTGGCTCTATTTTGACTCCTCTTCTTAATTTTATTTTGATTCAACTCCACCAAACCTATTTTGTCAAGATCTTTAATATCTTAGGACTTCAACTTTGACTCCGTGGTCTTCTTGAATAATAAGATATGTTAGTTAAAACAATTTAAATATTCTGCTTTTGATTCGAGGTATGACCAAATCTTCCCTGGCCCAATCTGACTTTTTCCTCCTCTAAATTCAGCCATATAAATATTCTCTCTCTAATGTTCATCCTTTTGTAAAAGGCCGCCTTCACACCACATCTTCCATTTTTACTTTTACCGTCTATGTATAATAGAACATAAATTATACATGTACAAAGTCAGATAACTAAAGTCAGATAACTAAATTAACTCTTGTATTCTTTTGTGGGCTAATAATAATAGTAATTCACCTTCTTCATTCAATAAGTAAGACTTTAATGAGGTCCTACACTGTGCTACTGCCGTGTGCAAGACTTCTCTTTTAAGTCTTTGAAGTACCTGCGCGTATTTGAAGCCTTTATTTCTCCAATTTTTTTTGGGGTAATTCTCAAAATCAAGATTGAATACCAATTTCGGGATCCCAGATTAGGAAAAGGTACAATCTTGCTTAAAAAGATCTATAATTGTGTTGTATTATTGCGAATTTAATCTGGGTTATTAATTTTGTATGCGATCATTTATTTAGTCATATAACATTTGGAATTTGTCCTTACAAATTATGATAGCTAGGGCATCAATATTAGGCATCTGATAGAGAAGTCTTAAAAGGCGTATTTGATGTGATTTTCTGTTAGTATAATTCAGTATTTGATGTGGGTTTTATTTTTTAGGTTAAGAGTTATTTAGTATTTCATGCCTTCGTTATTTTTAGCCTTTTGTTATGAGATCATACTATCAATTTAACCTGCAAATATGGGATTTGGCTTTTTCTGGAGTTTCAATTAGGCTGATTGTTTATGAAATCCTTTGTTTTCCCTTTTGTTTCTTAATCCAGGGGGTGGTTGGAGGAGGGGGGGGGGGTGCGGTTCGAAAGTGTGCAAAATGGAAGTAGATAAATACTAAGGGAACTATGCCAGAACTCTCTGATTATCTGCATTACTCCCTTGGTATCGAATTGTAGAATTGAATTGTAATGAGAATCGTAACAGTTACTGTTACTGTTTTAGGTTAACGAAGCATAAGCCTCGTTCATTTATAACTCAGTAGATAGTCTGTTAACCTTTTGAGGGATGTCTAAATGATGATCTATTTTGAGCAAGCACTTTGTTAGTCATGTTACATTCTAGGTAATTTGATGGACATTTTTGCATGAAAAGCGATTGAATTTGTAAGAATCGCCACTATTGGAATGAATCTATGTTATTCCTTTTTATCTGTTTCTTTATTTTTCGCATCGTGGTGATTTAATGAGATCTTAATGAAGCGCATTACTGAAGATTTAGTTCTATAAACTTATTTTAAGGCCATGAAGTGTTTCCATTTCTATTACGGAGATAAAAAAGAACCAAAGACCCCTGTCCAGTCATCATTCACTGATCGTGAAATGAGGCAATCAGGTTCAGAATTCAACTCTCAGGGTGCATCAGATACTTCCACCGAGTCGAGAGGACGTAACCAATTTCCTAGTTTGTCTGAGAGACCAAGTAATCTCAACGTTTTTACTTTTTCTGAGCTGAAACAAGTGACGAAAAATTTCAGCCGTACTGCCAAACTTGGGGAAGGTGGGTTTGGATGTGTTTATAAGGGCGTTATGAAGAGTTCTGACGACCCATCTAAGAAAATTGATGTGGCTGTAAAACAACTTGGTAGACGAGGACTTCAGGTGGTTTTCTCATTCTTTTTGTTTTCTTGTTCTCGATTTTTTGTTGAGGATCTGTTTGGTTTCTTAGATTTTGGTGAGGAAAAGAAAAAAGGAAAATAGATTGACCAAAAAATAAAGCGTGAAATGCTATAATTTAAAGCACGCATAATGTTTTCCTGTTCTTTTTTCTCACCAGAATCAGGACCTCAGGTGGACTCTCATTCATATTATTTTCTTGTTCTCGATGTTTCATTTAGGCTCTTTTTGGTTTTTTAGATTTTGGTGAGGAAAAAGGAAAAGAAAAATGAGAATGATCAGAAAATAAAGCACGAAATACTATAATTTGAAGCACGAATAATAGAGAATATCTCATTTTTGGTAGCGTAATTGACCACCTGTACACTATTGATATCGAACATTTTGAAAATCTCACTTTTAGTACGAGCATTGCCATTTTGTATCACTTTTCATACCACCGTTAAGTTCATAACAAAATGGTTCGTGAGGTACACGTGGACATTAAGTTCTGGATTGGGAGGGAATAAAAACATGAATGAACGGTAAAATTGGGGAAGAACACAAAAGTAGGTTTAGGAAAGGAGGAAAACTGAGGATTCTTTAATATATGGTGCTATTTCTTCAATATATGGTAAGAAGGGATCGATTTCTTCAAGTATTGGAAGAAAAATGTCTTTTTCTTCGTTCTCCAACAGAGTAAGTCGAGTAAATGGAGAAATTGTGTGTTTTTTAATTTTGAAGATATTTTCAATTTCCTTCCTTTTCTGAACCCTAATTTTGTGTTCTTCCCCAATGTCACCGTTTTCATTCCCTCCTCTGCCTAAAGTTAACGGTCACGCCTATCTCACATGCCTATTTCAGTTAACAACTTCACTGTGGTACCAAAAGTGATACAAAATAGCAATGTTTGTATCAAAAGTGAGATTTCCAAAATGTTTGGTATCAAAGGTGTATAGGTGGTTAATTACAATACCAAAAATGAGATTTTCCCTGAATAATAATTTCATTTTCTTTTCTCTCTCCAAGAACCAAACATAGCCCCATAGATATTTTTTTGATGCGCGTAATAGTTTAATTGCAATTCTTTTGTATGTTTAAGGGTGAGTGGTAATATGCAAGTTATAAGCTATTTGAATTTTATCAGACGTCACATTTCTCAACATTTAAGAATATAAATCCCTAAATGGCTGAAGTCAGTGTGCATGAGATTTTTTGAAATCTGTTTATCTAATTCATCTGAAGACGATAAAATAAATATAACAATAAAAATCCAAATATAATCAGATAAAGAAATAGTTTTGCTACTCGAACTATTAAATAGAATTGACCACGTCCGACTTTTACAGGGTCATAAAGAATGGGTGACAGAAGTTAATGTTCTTGGCGTTGTTGAACATCCGAATCTTGTCAAACTTATTGGCTATTGTGCTGAGGATGATGAAAGAGGAATCCAACGGCTTCTAATATATGAATACATGCCCAACGGAAGCGTTGAGGACCATTTATCAGTTAAGTCAGTTTCGCCCCTCTCGTGGGCTATGAGACTGAGGATTGCCCTAGATGCTGCTCGTGGCTTAACATACCTGCACGAAGAAATGGATTTTCAGGTAGTTCGTTAGTAATAATAGGTTTTCGTTTGCCATGCAATGTACTTGTCTTTCATTATCTTGAATAACTATATTACTTTGCATTCCTTTACCTTCTGTTTGGTTCAAGGATTTTGATGAGGATAAGAAAATGTCACGGCAAAGGAAAGACAAAATTAACGAAATACAAAATCCTTGTATCAAACAGGTGTCAAGTGTTTTTTTACCCGTAGGAGACTGATGTTTATCATCTCGTTGTCCAGATCATTTTCAGAGATTTCAAGTCGTCTAACATTCTCTTAGATGAGCAATGGAATGCTAAGCTATCGGACTTTGGATTGGCTCGATTGGGACCTCCAGAAGGGCTAACACATGTATCAACTGCGGTATGGTTAATGACATGGTTTTTTTTCCATTGTATGTGTCAGCTGATATATATTTCTGTATTATCCCATCTAATCCTCTCAGATTGAGTAGGAAATCATTGACACTCAATGAACCGACGTATACACATGTGAAGGAGCTTATTTTGTACATTATATCTCAGGAAATTCTAGCCTGCACAGTGGTCAGTCGATCTCAAGTGTAATTCATTTGCCTTGTAACCAATCACATGACAAATATATTTCACTCACTTTGATAATTACACTTGTCGATAAGCCGAACCCGGCTCGTGCTAGAATTTCCGTTAAATATCTCAAGCTATGTTTGTGAATTCAGAAATATGAGAGTTATCTCATGGAATCAGGTTGTTGGAACAATGGGATATGCAGCTCCTGAATACGTCCAAACGGGCCGTCTCACATCAAAGAGCGACGTGTGGAGCTATGGGGTCTTCCTTTATGAACTTATTACGGGTAGACGCCCATTGGATCGAAACCGCCCTAGAAGCGAGCAAAAGCTCTTAGAATGGGTAAAACCATACCTTTCAGATGCCAAGAAGTTTCAACAGATATTGGATCCAAGGCTTGAAGGGAAGCAAATCCTTAGATCGGCCCACAAGCTCTCACTTGTGGCTAATCGCTGCTTGGCCCGATTACCGAAAACACGGCCCAAAATGAGTGAAATTCTTGAAATGGTCAATCAAGTGGTGGAGGCTTCGTCATGTAATAATCCTCAACCGCCTTTGAACGGTAAAGAGACAAAGAAGAATTTTGAGGAAAATGGAGGTAAAGGTAAAAGGATTCTTGATATGAAAATAGGGGATGGTGGCTGGCTAGGTCGCGTTTGGACATCGAAACTTGTCAAAACTTGCTAATTTAAAAATTCTGAGGTGGGTTTTAACGAGTTGTTTTGGGTATATAAATGAAATGTTTTTAGCATAGTATAAGAGACCAGTGAATATTTGGAGTATAATGGACTTGGAATATTGAGAAGCGATAAATTGTCTCACGGAGAAGGTTTTAATCTCTGCAGAGATGCCGAATCATTTATGATGATATTATGAGGATATGAAGGGCTTCTTGGAGTAGGCAAGAATCAGCTTGATCGGAAAAGGGAAGTTATTTCCCGAGATTGGTTTTTATCATTTTTTCTTTTGTTCTGAATTTTCGAGAATTGATGTATAAAATGTTTGTATGTTGTAACTAACTTGTAACTTGTATTTGACTCTATTTTCTCTGTAATAAGGAAAAATAGACAAAATATATTGTTCTGGATGCAAAACATGTTTCCTGTTGTAGCATATCTTAACAACTTATGGATTGTTGTAAGAAAATTGTTGTGCTGTCACAGTTAGTATGAAAAGAATCTTTTGCAAGTATAAGCACCTATGGACTATACTTGGGGGCTCCCGAGAAATGGGTTTTTGAAATGATTTCCACTATCATATGTATATGTGATGGCGGACTCTCACATACATAACTATACATGTGTGGTGGAAATCATCAGGGACCCCAGGTCCCGAGAGCTAGCCCCAAGAATCACCAACGCCTTTTCTGGTTAGTGCGTTTAAGGTTAAATGGCACATTCTTATGTGTAATAGGTATTGCCAATATCAAAACGTCCCATATGGGCACGTCACATATCATCATATGATTATATCAAAAATCACTTGGCTCGTTTGATGTTCAAGACGTGGATCATGTAAGAATTTTTCAAGTTGAAAGGGCTCGTTTGATATTCAAGACGCAATTCGGCTAAGAACTTTTCCAGGTTAATTGGGTAATGGCTTTCAGATAAGTCGCTTTCATGCTTGCCTTTTCGGATTGGCACTCACAGGAAGCAAAAGAGGGAAAATGAAACCAATAATCTGCGTTCTATGTGCAGTGCAGCATCATGAAATAGGTGTGAAATTTATCCAATTATATAACTATTATGTTTTCAATCATTGACCAAAATTGAAGTTATTTTTAAGAGCTTTTGATACTTATTTCGTATTTACACTGATATGCGATAACAATTTCTTTCATAATTAATCATAACTCATATACTTTTATTTGTTTTATCAAAAAAAACAAAAACCAGAAAATTAATATTAATTTACATTTGGAGATCTATTATACATGGAGACCTTTTCAACTTTTTTGATTGTGAAAATTGGGGTCCATTTTGTTGACTGAAATTGCACTAGAGCCCAGTGTGAGACTATGCCGGACCGGGTGCATTAGAGTCGGTGTACTTAGTCCCACATATTTATGGTGGGGTCGGTGGTTTTTGCATGGGTGTTGGGTGATGAAAATCACCCACCCCACCACAAATATGTGGTGCTAAGTACACTGATTTCAATACATCCGATCTGGCATAGAATTGCCCCATAGCCCAATAGATCGAATCTCTGAAGATATAAAAATTATATTTGCTTATACTGTTTAGGTGTCATTTGGTGGGTAGCACAGAATATTTCGGATCATATCCATGCAAAAATATCAAAGCAGGAATCATAAATTTAAAGAATATTATTCTTTTTGATTTTCCTATAATTAATTAAAATAAAAAACGAAAAAGAGCATCCCTAGAAGAACTAGTGCATCACACTATGAAATCACAAAGAGGAAAAGAAAAAAAAAAGTTGATTTATTATTATAAATCTGCACTTGTCTAATGGGCCTAGACCAAAAAAATCCTTATAATAATAGTCTTTTTTTTTACGAGATCAATAACATGATACATATTATGAATATTAAATTCTATTATTAATTTACACACCGATGAAGTTGAAATCCCAAGATGTTAGAATAATTGGGTTCTGCTCTCACCAACACTAATGAGTTTTTCTCCCCTTTTATAATAATATAGGTGATTGTAATAATTGCTAATTATGATAATTGCTATTTAAATCAATTAATAATTATCACGAAAGCCGTCCACCTTAAAATAATATTTTGGATAGTTGTTTCCTATACATATTCGCCGCCGTATACGTAGATATCAAGAATTTTGTTGAATTCCATGTGAAGGCATGAAGCCACAATTCTAATTTAGGACTCAGCCCAAAATTCTAGGAAAATGACACGACAAATAGTTATTGCTGTAATTGAAAGTCTGACCACATTTTGTGCAGAAAATTCCAGCTTGTCGATCTAGTATTTATGCATGTTGTAGCCGCCTATAGGAGACGTGAAAATTTTAATTTTTCCTTCTCATCAAATCTTAGTATAACTTAAAAGATGAACTTAATATTGTAATTATTGTAACAATTCGAAAAGTATCCACACTAAAGTATCTTATTAATATTTTGTTAAAGTTTGCTATAAATAGGCTGATCAATAACAAACTAAAGTAAGGAAAAATTCAGTTTTGGTTTTATATATACAGGTTGGATTAAAAAACCATTTTAAGTTTTTTTTTTTTAAGAAAAATCGATCTTATATATCATTCAATCGAAAGTTTACAACGCTTGGAACAATACAATTCATATCGACTCAAACGATGTAATAAGAACATCTGAAACACTAACTATCAAATTCTTGAAGATAACAAATCTTAAGAACTCACAACTGAACACAAGAAAATTCTTGTGCAATTCCTATTCATGGAGAGATAAAACTCTCATTCGAGAGAGAAAACAAACTCTCATACGAGAGAGAAAGTAAAATACTAAGCAAAAAATCTAAAACGCTATATAGAAACTTATGCATCACCCGTTTTCATCTCGTCAGATCTGTCTTTGTCCCGTTAGATCCATAGTCGTCTCGTCAGATTTAAAGATGTGATGTATAAGTGGAAGAAAGGTGCTCCAACCCAATCCGCCAACGATGGTGGTGGTAACAGTGGTGAAAAAGACGACTGTTTCACCAAGCCATCGCCGACAGGGGAATATAAAAAAAAACGAAGATTAGGGTTTAGAGAGAGATGGGGAGAGACAGAAAACCATTTTAAGTATAACAACATCAATTTTAGTAGTTTACGCTTAGAAAATCTTCAAATTTAGCCTTGAATCAAATCTCCTTTGATTTTGGCCCGATCCCTAATTAGCCAATTAACGTGACTTATATTTCTTTCAAGGATCTACTAAAATTTAATGAGGAAAAAATAATACGTTCCAATGATCTGAAAACACAGGGCATCATAGGCATTTTCATGCCATGAAAATCATGAAAATGTTCTGCATTTTCTGTTTCTATTAACAGAGGCATGAAAAATGCCTTTATTTCTTCTAAATATAATAGTGTTATTTTCATGCCCCTGTTCCTATGAGTTCTTGCATGTATTTTTATAATTTGTTTCGTCTTTTAGCATTAAGATTTTATATATTTGTTTATAAATCCAAGAAGACTTGAGAATTAAAGAAGTAAAAATAAATTAGAGTTCTTATTATTTTTTGGGATTTTATGAAGAAGACATAACTTTTCTTCTTTTTTTTCTTTGTGAGAGTTTGGTGGAACATGAGAAGAACGTAATTCACAAAAATTGACTAATTGCCGACGAGCTAAAACTAAAGTAGATTTGATTCATCTCTATATTTGAAGATTTTCAAAATTTTCTATGACTAAAATTGATGTCGATATACTTACAATACTATTTTTTTTAGAAAAAATAGCAAATACCCCCCCAAACTATGAGGTGATGTGCGCTTTGCCCCCCAAACTATTAAAAATGCACTCAACACCTTAAACTATCATATATGTGCACTTTGCCCCCTCGGTCAGCTTCGGGCAGCACACAGGGGGCAAAGTGCTACAAACCGCATAAGTGAGGGGGAAAAGCGCACATGTACTATTTTTTTTATTTTAATACTTTTTTTCATTTATTTTCATGTTTTCGAATTTTTGAATTGTCTTTTTTATTTTTAGAAAATTTTGAATATTTGAATTGATACTTCTTTTCATTGTTTTCTTATTTATTTTCATGTTTTATTTTTATTTTTCTTATTTTCATATTTGAAATTATTTATTTCACATGTAGAAATAATATTTCAAGAAAAATCTAAATAAATCCCAATCTGCATGATTTAAATTGAACGATGAATGGGTAAAAATTTTCTCGAAGCTGACCGAAGGGGGTTAAGTTAATATTAAGAATATTTGAATTTAAAAAAAGAAAAGAAAATATATGATAGTTTAGGGTGCTGCCCAAAGCTGACCGAGGGGGCAAAGTGCACATATATGATAGTTTAGGGTGTTGAGTGTAACTTTTAATAATTTGGGGGACAAAGCACACATCACCTCATAGTTTGGGGGTATCTGCTATTTTTTTTTTTATTACACTGATGTATGTAGGATCAACACTGACTTCTTGGCTTTAAATAAAAACAAATAATTGCAATCCCAATACTATAGCAAAACCATGTGCTAAAATTTTAGCTGTAAAATGAAAAATTCTTAGAAAAGAATTAACTCAAGTCAAATCGAAATATCACACACTTATAACAATCAAGACGAAATGGGCTGGTGGTCGCACTCGTCCCTCAATATTGAATATTTTTTCCCCATAATTTTTTTATTTTTAAAATTTGACCTCTCCAAAATCCAAAATATCGAGATTTGCCTTATTTAGCTATACTATTATATAAAACATGAGGGATCTAGAGTCGGTGAAGCAATTCAAATTCATAAATTTTGACAAGTGTCCAAATTAATTTTTTCCTTTATATTTATTTTTATATATTATTTTCTCTATCCTATTTTTTCATACACGCTATTCTTTTCTCTCCTAAAATTTACCATTCTCTCTCATCTCCTAATACACGCCCCGTCTCTATCCTATTTTTCCATACACACTATTCTTTTCTCTCCTAAAATTTACCATTCTCTCTCATCTCCTAATACACGTCCCCCAACCTGCCCCCGCCCCAACCCGGTTTTTTTCTCTTTATTATCTCTTCATATATTCATTTATTTTGTTTTCATTAATCACGTTAAATTTACTTTCCACCTTATTTTTTTTCTTTGCTCTCATTTTTTATTTAAAATTAATTGAATTTTGCTAAAAAAGCTCCATATCAATTTTATATTTTTGCAAACGCATAGAAGGTGACTTTACCGACTAATTTTTTTTTATTTGCCCGGTTTAAACCCAAAATCTGGCTCATAACAATCTTACCTAAATTGAGAAACCGTAAAGGGCCGTTTAAACCAACGGTATCTTTGGATCCACTCAAAGGACACCCACACAGCGTTTCCAAAAGCTTCCGTACGCCACTCACTATTCATTCCAGATTTCACCTAACTTGTTCGATCTTTAACATTCCATTGTCCTTGCCCAAACTGTATATAAACCACTTTAAATCCTTCCCCTTTCCCATTTCCTCTTTCCATTCATATTGTTATCCTCTCTCACAGTTACATATACGTCTTCTATATACTAACATATAGATACATTTTCAGCTGTGGTTTTTCTTCCGCGGAATTGAATTGAAGGTGAGTTTTGGTTTTGTTGAATTGATTGCGAAGTTAGATGATCTTTCTGTTTAGTTTCGGATTGGAATTGCTTTGATTTGAAGTTTCGGTTTCTTCTATATACAGGCATCCTTTGTTGCTATATTTGTATTTGTTCTCAATCATGTGTGCACGATTCGGATATAGATTTACTAAATATGAGTTTATGCGTGTTGAACATCTGATTAATTAATTAGATCATCTTGGAAATGATTTGTGTATCTGCAGGGGTCGCGTTTCGATTTCGGTTTCGCTACTTGTTTTTGTGAATAGTGGTGCTGAATTGATGGCTCTACTTTTTGGTTCCGAAATAATCAGATAGTTTACTGCCTAGTTTTGCTGCTTTCAGAATTCTAGAGCATTTAAGTATGAATTTTTATGTTGAAGGAAGTAACAGTGAGGCTGTGGAAGATTCTACTGATGATATATCAAACCAGAAGACTTAAATATGGAACTTTTGTGTAGCTATATTTCCAGACGTGAAAATAGGGACGATCGAATTTTACGCATATATGCACCCGTTAATTAACTATATGAAATTGCTTTCAGCTTCACTCACAGTAAAAATTTCAGTATTTTTTTGTTGGTTGTATTTGGTAAAGAACGCATGTTTCCATAGGTTATATCATTTTGAGCTTTAAAAGTCAATTTATTCTCTTGAGTGGTATTGAATTGAAGCACTAAATAAATCAGCTGTTCCCTTATTCATTTTGGGGTTCTAGATTTGCCGAGGGGAAAGCGTCTAAGAAATTTGTTGCTTTAAGAGCGCTAGCTTAACTCTACCTGCACGCAGAACTGTGTTCAGTCAAACAATTTTCTCAGTGGGTACCCTTTGTATCTATGAATTATTTTCGATAGATTTCTATGTTTGTAGTTAGCTCTGAAACTTATCTACAATTGTAATGGCTAAAAATTGTTGGACCCCTGGCATCCGCTTCTCAAGAACAATTTATGAAATAGTTTTGACTACTATTTAAAAAGTTAGATGTTTCCGCGAAGAATCTTATTAATCCAAGGCCCGGATTGTTCAAATGTTATGGAATGATTGTTTGAGCATACCGTTAAACAGACTTTGAACATTTTTGGTTGGGAGTTAACTGTTTTGGACATTAAAACTTATAAGGACTATGTAACTATACATTTTTGGTTGGGAGTTTATTGTTTTGGATTATTCCTCATTGTTTTTCATTTATGGTTTATTGTTAACAGTATTTCATGGTTCAAATTTCATGGGGCAATCAACCACATGCCTGTGGCTTGCCCTGAGCTAATGCTATTCAGAGAGCTTAACTTCTTATGTAGGTAAATAGTTTCAATTATTCAGCTGAATAAGTTTTCTTTCCTGTTTAGCTTGGAGAATCCAATAGTAGCTGACAAGCTGGGTGATGCAATACTATTTAGTGGATGAATGCATATCTTGTTCTGATAGCACTCACTGGAATAAATAATAATGCACGAGCCAGAACCAGATGCCGCTTCTTGGAGTTTTCTCAACATTGACAATATTTTCAGTAATAATTACTATGGAGACGGAAATCAACATGATGTGAAAATTTCCCAGGAACAGTACATTACGGATAGTTATGTTACCGGATGTGGCAGCACTGAAAATGATGAGATTATTGCGCGTAGTCTTCTTGAGGAAGACTTAGCACAATTAGCAATTGCAGAATCTCCTGAATTATCACATTCTGGGGAGGAATACTTTCAAAGTTCCACTGATGTCCCGAATTGGCACAACTCTTCAAATAACTACTATCTTGGTATGTTTTCTTCTTCTGGTTTCTGGCTTTCAGCTCACGCCTGATCATATTATGATAAATGCCTTACAAAACCTACAAATTCTGCAGGCCAAGAGGATGGCCCATACGAGACTGATGATGTGGGAAGTTTATGCTCAAGTCCTGGAGATAGATCATGTGATGGAGATGATCACTCTTATACTTTGGAAATTACAGATGAGTCTGAACTTGATGGAGAAGTTGAAAAGAGGTTGTATGAAATGATTCCTGTTCCCGTAAGTACTGTATCTATGTCATGTAGAAGTCATTACTTCGTAAAACATATCTCATCGCAGATAAGAAGTCCAAGCTACCTCTCTTTACTATGTTGTCAAACTTTTCTCGATCTCTCATTCTTTTACACTGAAGTAATATACTGGTATGCCAGTTGTGAATTCAAGTTTGTTTTGACCTTCAAGTCTTTTACTCTTTAGTGTCTTCAATTATAATTCATACATGCAGTTTCCTTTGTATGTTTGTACTTCTGCTTATGCAATTAATACATGAATAAGTTATTTTTTTGCCTTTTGAGGATGTATCTTCCAGCTTTAAGTTTCAAAAGTTGCAGTACTCTTGAGTTTCTAGTAAGCTTTGGGTTTTATCGCAATATGGATAGTGCTACTTCATGAGTAGAGTAGCATTTCTTGTCTGTAAATTAACTGCTACGCTTTGATTTTTTTATCTTGTTGTCTGAAGTGTAGATTGATAGCATAGTGCCTGACTGATGCGATGTTGTGGTAATATTCATCGTTTGTTAGCTATGGACATGCTATGAGAAATGTATAATATGCAAATATTAGTGTCTATCAAACGTCAATGTCCCTTAAGGGCTTTTTTCAGTATATCTTCTTATGCATGCTTAAGCACTTTTGTCTGGAAAATCAAGGACATCCTGAATCTGTTTCAAGCTACTGCTGAAAGGCATGTGATGCACCTAATATGTGAACAAATGAGTGCAACTCAAACTCTAAAGTCACAACTATCACAATTTTGTAGTTTGTATGCTTAAACATGATTACGATTATGACAAAATAAGAGGTTTGTTTGGGGAATTCAAGTGTCCTATGGTTCTATGCAGCATATTCCAAGAATTAATGGAGACATACCTTCAGTTGACGAAGCGACTTCTGACCATCAAAGGCTGCTAGATAGGTACTTGTTCCCTCTTGTTGGCTTACCGTCCCTTATTTCTCGATGTCCCTTGTCAAAAAAATTCCCCAATTAGAGTGTGTGTGTGTGTGTTCTCTGTGTTTTCGTACCAGCATCCTCCATTACTCTACCCCCTGCAAAATGTATTTTGCACTTTTAATTTGGTTTTTGACTTCATTATGCATATGAAAATGACCTTTATCAACTGGCCAAGCGAAGATCAGTTCTTACGCCTATCAGCCAAAAATTGATATGGCCAAGTCTTCTTCAAGCCAATCATTTTCCTTTCGAACTGGATCTTTCTTGGCTGCTTGAGCACATTATTTATCAACTGGCCAAGCGAAGATCAGTTCTTACGCCTATCAGCCAAAAATTGATATGGCCAAGTCTTCTTCAAGCCAATCATTTTCCTTTCAAACTGGATCTTTCTTGGCTGCTTGAGCACATTATTTCTCAACGGTCATTATTCAGTGTTTATGCAAAATCATAGTGGGTCGAGAAATTGTTAAAGATGCCACACCTTTTTTTTTCTGTAAAGATTGTGATTGCCACTTCCAATTCAGCTTCTGCTACAGTGTTAATAACTCCGTTGCTTACATAAGCATCTTGTATAATATATATTTACATAGTGAATGGGTGGAGCATAATTGTATGATTGGTCATGGCTGTCGTTTTGATTTCAGGTTAAAGTTATATGACTTGATTGAACATAAAGTTCAAGGAGATGGCAACTGCCAGGTTAGTTGCTATGTCTTTTACGTAGTTTTTTTATTTATTGTATATTGCAGTCATCTTTTGTGAAATGAAACCCCACATTTCGATACATGCCTAGGTTTGTGGACGTGTTCAAGTCTCACTGTTTAATTCAATGGAACACTGATGCTAACTTTTCGGAAGTTTGTACTCAGTACGTTTGGTGTGAAAATGTATTAATGCAGTGACTATTGTCTATGCAAATGGTTTCATATGTCATGTTGCAAGTGTTTTCATTTAAAAATGTTATATTTAACTTGTATATTTTAAAGTAATTTTATGTATTCTTTACCACTTTCTGCAGTTTCGTGCTTTATCAGATCAGTTTTATCGGAGCCCTGAGCACCACAAATTTGTCAGACAGCAAGTTGTCAGTCAGGTGGCTGTAGAACTCCCAAATACTCTTTGTTTATTTGCTGGTGTTCTCTTAATCTAAATCTGACTCCTTTTTGTACGTTGGTTTGTGTATCATCAGCTCAAAGCTCATCCAGAAATGTACGAGGGGTATGTCCCCATGGAATATGCCGACTATCTAAAAACATTGTCCAAGTATACTTCGTTGTTTTGTTTTTTATCTTTAATATCATTAATGTCTTTTTCCTTCATAACACCTCAACTGCAATGATGCTTACATGTTTAGTAACCAGGAGCGGAGAGTGGGGTGATCATGTCACACTTCAGGCTGCTGCAGATTCGGTATTAATTACCTTACCTTAACCATATCCGCCTTATTTTTCTCTTTTTGTACTATTAGTACTTACGCGTTACTTTTTCTCCTTTTGACAGTATGGTGTGAAAATTCTTGTAGTAACTTCTTTCAAAGATACGTGCTACATCGAGATTCTTCCTCAAGACCAAAAGTCAAAAAAAGGTCAGTTTTTTTGGTTATCTTTAGTATTGCGTGAGTTATTCCGTTACATGGTTAATTGTTAGTTATTTATCATCTTATTTTTGTGCTTTCTTGTGCAGTAATATACTTGAGTTTCTGGGCTGAGGTACATTACAACTCAATCTATCCTCAAGGAGGTAACTTTTATTTTATCTTTTTCCTGAATTGATGAGATTGTGCCATTCTGCGCGGGGCTAATGCAATGAAACTGTAATTATATTTATGGATCAGATCTGCCTCCAATTGATTTTAAGAGGAAGAAAAAGTGGTGGAACTTTTGAAACAAGACTTGAGAGATTTTTAAGCTCTTGAAATCATATACTGCTATTGAACGCTGCTGCAACCCCGGCTTCACTTGTACAGAAGTTTATCTTTATTTTGTACTCCATAGTCTATACATTTTCATTTATAATTACACCATTATATGAGTAATAATATACACATCATTATCTTCTCCAATCATGGTATTCTTTCTTTTTTTTCTCCCAAGTTATTTCCCCCTCTTATATTTCCCTCTGAGAATCAGAGCACCCCTATGGGTTCAATGGGAATGGTCCCAAGGAACTACTGGTACATGCCTCTGGTCCAAACTAAAACCGAACCGTATTTTTCGTAAATTCAATTTGACTGTAAATTGAACCATCCAAAAGAAAAGTTACTAGCATTTTAACCGAACCAAACCGGTCCCTTTGTTTTGATTTTTGATTGAAAATTTTGGAAAACCAAAACTGCAGCTCAGTTTCCGACTGAATCGCCTGAATGGCAAATGCACACCCCTATACTCAAACCCAAGCTGGACTAACAGAATCAAGAGAAATTCTAGCATGTACCTGATTTTTGTTAAATCCGTGTATAATCACTTATTTTATTATCTACGACATAATTCACACTTGTGTCCACATGATCAGTCTAATTCACTATCATTCAGAGACTCTTTTGTTAATTATATTTAAGTTCGACCAAAATCTGAATTAGAATTGATCTAAAATTGAATATCATTTGAGGCCCAACCAACCCTTGGAATGGGAAAACCTAATCATTGTCAAGAGGTTGTCGGGAGGGTAATTTTACTTTAGACTGGGAGTGTTATTTCAATTCATTTTCACCGTATAAACACTTGGGGTGGGTGATTTACAAAAGATTAGGCGGGTGTGAAAATCACCCCAATCATTGTGAATGTGTGGTATAAAATGGACCGAGAGTAACACTCCTGGTCCAACTTAGAATTTTCCTTGTCGAGGAGGGGATTCTCATTAGGTTTTTATGGAAAATTCTAAGGTGGATCGAGAATGTTGCTCCCGATCTATTTTACAAAACACACATTCACAATGAGTGGAGTAATTTTCACACCCAGCAATCTCTGCACCTCAAGTGTTTATGTGATGAAAAATGGACCAAGAACAACACTCCAAATTCACCATAAAATTAATGATGTTTATCATGAATTGATATGACACAATATACACCACTCGATGTGGGGTCACCTGACTTTATAAATTTATCCAGCAATAAATACAAACAGTAGTAACTCAACTTTATTGCTCTAGTAAAACAAAGTATTATGAATCTTGTTTCACTGATTAGGCTGTGCCAAGTGATGGAAACATAAATAGTGACCATATAAAAGGAAAATGTGCAATTAGGAATTAATCGCCAATAATGTACATCTTTTCTCTTTCTCATTCATCATTTAACCAAACAACTACACAAATTCCCCACAATTATCAAAAAGAGATGAGAAGACATCTTTCACCTAAATTCCCAAAAGGCCCCACTTTTTTTTCTATTTAAAAAAGTGCCCTAAACAGATTATTTTAATACTATAGTAACAGATAATTGATTGCTAATCAGTAATTACTACTACTACTAGATAGCTTCAAATCTTTCTACTGATGATCCGCCGCCGCACCACGGTGTCTCTCCTCCACCTCTTCTTCCACCGTCACCGGCTGCAATAGCAACGCCGTAAACGGCATGTGGCGGTACGCATTCGGCAGAAACTCCAACTCCATCGGCGGCGGCTGACACAAGTCCAACCTGCAGCTCGGCGGAGGCACCGTGAACATGCAACTCGACGCCACCGGATGCGCCACCCTGGTCACCGGCGCGTGTACGCTCGCCGCGGCACGTGACGCCGGAAGCGAACCAGAACTTGAAACAGCCTCCGCCGGTACCGTTCCGGTTCCGGTGGCGGCAACGATCGAAGGCTCAGCGTGACGGAGGAGCCACTCGATCGTCTCGCCGTCGGAGCGGTGACCTAATTCGCGCGTTAGTTGGAACACACGCGCCGCGCAAAGCGCCGGCATCCGTACGCGTCTGCCGCGGCCGTTGACCTTGGTGTGGCGGTCTTTGGTGGAGGACGGCGCGACGGATGTCTTTCTGGAAACGCCGAGTTTGGATTTTGAGTTGCCGTTAGCGGCGGCGTTGGTGTCGGCGGCGAGAAGAGGGGTGAGGTGGTGTGTGTTAGGTGGTGGGAGACCTGCGTCAGACGGGTGAAGACCGTTTTGTGAAGACATGTTTTTGACCAATGTTTTGGTTTTTAGGGTTTTTGTGGTATTTTTGAGGATGATGATGGAATGCAAGAAGAGGAGACTAAAAGTTAATGACCCCACAAATTAAAATACACTTCTTACAGTGGGGAGGCAGGGGGGGGGGGAGTGGGCCACCTTTCCGATGTGGTAAGATGGGCCCACGGCCCCTATTATGTAAGGCGTGTTCGGGGGTTAAGGGGACCCACTTGAAAAAACTTTGTCTAAGTACCCCATTCATAGGTCCCATCCCTCTTTCTTATATTCTAAGGAAGGATTAGTTTCAGGGTTGATTGCATCTAAGTGTATTTTACAAGAAAAATGTATTATATTTATAATATAAATGATAAATTATTTTAAAATATATACATGAGTTTGATCGAATCGGATTTGGGCTTAGTTCGTAAGGGTACCGTCTAAAAGAGATGGGAAATAAAATTAGTGTAATTAAAGAAAAAATTGGAGAGACGGTGTGAAATTGAGAAACGATGGATAATAATCAACTATACTTGATTTTGTTTTTGTGAATTATGTTCTTTCTATTCTACTACCTTATCAAAACAAATGAAATGACACTATGATAACTTATGGTGTATGAAAACTAACTCACGTAATAATTATTTATATGTTATACTATAATTGTTGAGTCTCTCTTCAATTATACATAAGTGATGGTTGTTGGATTTAAAGTTTGAGTTGCCCCACGATCTTTGAATTTCATGAAATTAACAAGTTTAAAGTAATAGAGAAGAGACATACCTAAATTCATGGCTTGATAAGCTTTGGCTTGAGAAGATAATGGAAGTTAATGGTCTTCCAAACCAATACCAAGGAGTCCTTATACTCTTTCTAGATGATGGGATATCAAAGAAAGCCTTCTACTTGGTGTATCTTGGGGACCATAACCCATTTATTTATAGAGGTAAGTTTGGACTTAATTGCTAATTAGTCCATCATAAATTAGAGTTAAGTCTTTGGGTTTTTACACATATTTAATTAGAACACATACTTCATAGATGACTTAGGCTCATATAACATAATTTGATCACTTAACTGGGCCCCTTAACGTTAAGATAATGTAGATATATGATTAAACTGCAATGTATACATATCTGTATGTCCAAATGCTAATACTTATATATATATATATATATACACATGGTATAAGTCCACAAAAAATTCTAGCAGTTTAATGTTAATTCTTGGTATATTATGGATTGTTACCATACAAATATCACCCGCACAAACAAGCAATCAAAAGTTCTTTTATTTTTATTTTTATTATTCATGTAAAATTGACATTCTATATATCCCACAACTCAAGTGCTATGGAACAAAACGACATGAATAACACAACATCAACGCAACCTGAAACTATGTACATTTTTTTTTTTTGATCAGCCTGAAATTATGTACATATTGGGAAATTCTAGCTCGCTCCCGGTTCGGCCAAACCCGTGTGTATTTTTTAGATTAGCTTACCAATTATATGACAAGTATAATACATTTTCTCCTTGTGAAATACATTAGGGTGCGGTCAAACCGAATCTGGGCTAGAATTTTCCGTACATATTACAAGTAAAAGTGGACGTCAAATATGTTAGGAAAATAATTTGTAAAATGACATCTATTGTCCCACGTAAGAAATACATTTAAGTGTAGTATATTTAATAAATAAATGTTCAACAAGAAGTTTGAATTAGGACTTGAAGGGGAAGTTAGAGGGAAGTCAAAATATATAATATATATTTAAATTTTGTAGAAAAAAATATTTATCTCTTTGTTTATTTATTTTTAAAATTAATTCCGAAAAGTTGTGACAATTAATTCTGTACAAATTCTATGAAAAGTTGTTTGCTTTCAAAATTCAGAACTTTGCAATGTTTGGAGAAAACTCTTGATTAAAAATATTGCAATGATTCAAAAGGTTGCTAAATGTCTATATATACTCAAGGCCAAAGATAGAATTATGCACTTTCGAAATTTTCTTTCTGCATAACTTTTCAGTTTTTCTTCTCAGTTTTTCAAAAAAGTTTTCGAAATGGTTATTCGCAAATTTCGAATGATTTGTTGTATTCTCGAAATGACTTAGATTATCTATTAACGAATTCGCTGAGTTTACTTTTTTTATAACAAAATAATCTACCAATTCTCATAAATCAGTGAAGAAGTGTTATGTTTTCTTTTACAAATGAAGAAATGTTTCAATTCCTTACAAAAATGTTTGCTTAAGAATTAAGCAGGCTACTATCTTTATTTTGTTTAGAATAAAAGAAAAATTGCATACAACTGGCGAAGGAAAACTGATATATTTATATGCAAAAAGGAGTGTGATCCAGTGGTCTACAAGACATTCGTGAAAATCTATCTGGGTTCGAAACTCAGGAAAAGGAAATGGAGGGTTTTCTCCTACATCCTCCCCTAGGGGCTCCTGCGCTTATTTAGCCCGTCGCCTATAGGTAACTTAGGGCGGTTTACCCCCATACGTGATTTGCGAGTTATTGCCTATGGGCAAATTTGCTTTATTGGATGACCGACGAAAATTTATCTTGGGATTTAAAAAAAAAGAAAAACTGATATTTACCATTATCCAACAAATCATTGGGAATTGTATCAACGCCAGATAGTGGGTGGTCTGAAATGTCTGCATGTACACCAGACCAGAACTGATGGGAGTATTAATCAATGTTATATTTACTATTTTCTATTTCTTTCGCACATCGATCTGGGCCAAGAAGGCTACGTATGATTATTATTATTTTGTTTTGTTTTTTTACCGTTGTTTTTAGTAAATGTTTTGAGAAACACACATAAAGACCATCCTAATGTGGAGCTATTTTAACGCAATTTTTGCACTAATTTACAGCAGTCGGCAGCTACAATATTTTCATTGCATTGTACTGTACTGTCTTTTACACCAAATCACTATACACTATATATATTTAATTTTTACACGTCATTTATATCATTTTTCATATTTCACAAATACACCCAATTTTAAGTTTATATTACATATTCATCCAAGTAAATATTTTTATTATTAATAATAATAAATAATATTAAATAATTAAAATTTATTTTAAATCTACTTCAGTATTTCGTAAAATAAAATTAAAAATTACCCAATAATAAAATTCGAATGATGATAATATCCATTCAATGGTTAAGATGATGAAAAAATTCATCCAGTGGTTAGGATGACGAGGAAATCCACCCAACTGTTGAGATGGGAACAAGATTCGCGTTAAGATTTTTGTCTATATATAGAACCACACATGTTATCATATCCCACATTAAACCTATCATTTTCAACTTCTTCCACTACTAATACATTTTTTGCTCTAACATATAAAAAAATTATGTCATGCCGAACTGCTAATTATCGCGACGATGAAGATGTCGTTCTATGTCAAGCTTATATGGAAATTTCTCAAGATCCAATTATGGGGATATCCCAATCTTCCGATAGATTTTGGTCTCAAGTGACTACTGTATTCAATAACTCCAAAAGTTCGTCTTACAAGGATCATAGCCAAAGATCTCTATAATGTCGATATAAAGAAATAGAGAGGTGTGTTAAAAGATTAATGCATTCCATCAAGCATGTCGAATTTCAGAACCCTAGTGGGGCATCAGAACAAACTATAGTAAGTAATGTTTAATTTTTCCATGTAAAGTTGATTTTATATATGTAAAAGTTCTTTGATATGATATTTATAATTATTTTACAGCTTGCAAGAGCAAAAATATTTTATACTAACACTGACAATAACAAATTCAAGAATGGTTTCAAATATGATCATGTGTGGAACATGCTAAAAGATTTTGAAAAATTTGAAGATACTATCCCCCCAAGTCCACAAATTTCTCGAAAACATCCTTCTAACCATGTCTCATCACAATCAGATAATCAATCTCCTAATTGTGGTACCCCAGATTCTACTAGATTTTCATAATTTTATGTTGATTTAAATGACAATGATGATAATGTTGGTGACTCTTCGCCTCAACAACCATTGGAGTGAAAAAAAGCCAAGTTAAAGGAAAAAAATGAACAAGAAAGGGCAAAAGATGTGGATAAAATGAAAGCACAAAATGAAGAGATTGTGGAGCTGATGAAGAAGGCAGCAGAAGACAGAAAACACCATTTTGAGATGCGAGAAAAAGAATTGTATTACAAACAACAAGAAGTGCTTTTGAGACAACAAGAAGTGCAGATACACCAACAACAAATGGAGATGCATAAAAAAAAAAAAGAACTTGCACGAGAAGATAAAATTTTAGAGCGTGACTTGAATTCTATCAGTGATGAGACTATTCGTGCTCATATTCAAGCTGAACAAGCATATATTATACAAAAAAGAGCGCAACAAAATCAATATCCATATCCACCACCTGCGTCAAATTATTATGTGACTATTTTCCTAACTTTGGAGGAAGTGGATCCGATTTACCACAATTTGAAATTGTTGTTGTCTATCTAATTTATTTATCTTGTATTATATCCGTTTCTCTTTGAATGTGTAATTTTTGCATTTTATGTAATATTATTCTATGTTTGAATTAATTTTTAAATGTTTTAACTTTATATGGAATATGCATTTTGTACTAGTTCTAATTAATATCTATTATTTATAGTTAAATTAAAACAATATATAATTAAGTGGAAAAAAATAACATAACTTAGGACCTAATTGTAACTTTTTAAAGTTTCGGGACCAAATTACATAGTACCTAATTGTAACTATTACAAATTAAGGGACTCAAATGAAAAAAAGAAAGAAAGAAAGAAAAAGCGCTAAAGTAGCGCTGGGCTATAGTGTTGCGCCATATAGCGCTCCATTGGAGAGCTAAAAAGGTGCTTTTGCATTAGATTTCCATTGGAGATGGTGCAAGTGCAAGATTTCTCTTTTAGTCCCCTAGTTAGGAGTCTTGATAAAATATGTTTAGCATCTTTTCAAAAAACACATTTGGCCCTGTATGTTGATAAAATTTAACACTTTTGTCATTTATGTTTGAATAAATACATTTAATCCTGCAATTATAGAAAAAGTTCAATTTTGGTCCTAAATGAACGCGCCCCTCGTTTAACCCGAAATTAGAGTTTGTTTGATTTGAGAATTTCAGGCTAATTGAAGGGGAGTCTTGATTTTAAGGTCAAAATATTTGAAAAGATGAAAATTTAAAGCTATAAGCGAAGGAATTATGATTCAATAGTTGAAGAATCAATTTGGAAGTGAGAAAATTAGGCTCTGTTTGTTTATGTTTTTGAGATAAAATCCTGAAAATTTCTCGGGAAATGCGTACTACGTGGATTCGTGTGAAAATTGATGTGATGTGTGTTGTGTTTCTTTATGTTTTTAAATAGTGGTTGAGATTTGTAAAATGTGTCAAATCAATAATAATTGGTTGATGTATGATGAGTTAAATAATTGAGTTAGTTATTTGTGTAATGATTATATGAATAAATAAATAATAGAATAAGATAGATAGATATAAAAAGTTAATTTAATATTAATATATTTTGAAATTTGAAATTTGAAATTTGAAATTTATTATTAATATATAGTAACTGTGGAAGATTGAATAAAAAAATAATGATTGGATGAAATGATGTTAATTGATAAATGTGTGAAATGATTGATATAGTGAGTGATAGGTAGTTATATGGGAGATTGAAAAAGTTAAGTTGAAAAAAGTAGAATTTAGATGAAAATGGTTTGTGTTATGAATTTTTAGAATTTTGTGATCCAGGATATTGAAAATGAAATTTGAAAACATAAACAAACAAGGCCTTAGGATTTATGCAATTTGGGAATAGTGAAATGTTTTCCCTCCATTTTTTTAGTTAAGATTTTTGGAGTAACACGTGCGCGTCACATGATGTCGATCCAAGAAGGGATAAAATGGTTGACAATCGATCTAGGACTAAAATTGAAAATTTTCTTGTAGTTACAAAAGTAAATGTGTTTATTCAAACATGGAGGACTAAAGGTGCTGAAATTTGTTAAGTTTTATTTGAAAAGATAATGGACGTATATTATCACGACCTCTGAGTTACCGGACTAAAAAGATGAAATTGTTGCCCATATTATAGGTATCCATATAAAAATAAGGGAAAATTATATTTCGTACCTCTGTGAAACACGAAACCTGTACCCATCCCCCCCCCCCCCCCCGGGCATTAAAAATATAGCCTTATATTCCATATGATTTTCAAAACCCTGCACGAAACCTCCAATCCGTGTTAAATCAGTGGAAGGTAGCATTCACGCGCAGTGTATGTAAAGCAGGTTTGGGTATTTTTGCAAAGTAAACATAGGGGTATTTCAGTCTATTTCTTTAACACAAGGGAAATGTGTGCAAGTTTTGTATTTCATAGGGGTACGATATGCAATTATCCCTAAAAATAATGTTATGTTCATTGTGTTTAAGTATGTTTTTAGAAAGTGAACGAAATTAGTAAAATGTGTCACATTAAGTGAGATTTGTTAATTGTGATGTGTAAAATGACTAGGTTAGTTATTTCAGTGATGATCATGTGATTAAAAAAATAATAAAGTAGAAAGAGAATAGAAAGAACAATTTTTTTTTGAAGGAATAGAAAGAACAATTGAAATAGATAATTATTGATGAAAGATAGCAATAAGTGATGAGTACGTTGAATGATATGTAGATAAAGGAAAAATAGAAGTGAATTTGGAAGTATGTGTTTTTGATTACAAATTACTGAATGAGTTTAGTTGAAATTTTCAGAAAATTGCAACCCAACAAAGGAAAAACATTAGAAAAACGAAAACATTTATAGCCGAAGTATTCGACTCTAATTATAAAAAATAAAAATAAAAATTTGGTAATTAATGTCGGATACGAGTCATATGACCTTGTGCGCGCCTCTCTTTTGAATCATTTTGAATTACAAGATTGTTAGGTGTTGGGCTGGACACCGGAAATGATATTTTGAATGCCAAATCAATATTTAGTTTGACAAATATAAATAACCAATCAATATCAAGTAGCCGATTGCTTTGCTTGACCAAAGAAATTATAAGTAGAGTCAAGGAGTTCTTGGAGGCTCTGGGACCGTTCAAATGGTACCACTACTATGGTGTGATGGGCACATGATGACTGAGAGATGTGATTATTGGTATGAGCTATCGGACTAGAGCCGCTAGGGCAATCCTTTTTGTTAGGAAAAAAAGCAAATTAAAATATACAAGTGATAAAATAAATTAAGCGGTATTCTAAATTTATGATTTAGGGTTTAGAATTATTCACTTGGCATGACCTACAAACTCTATGTGGATAATACAAATTTCCAAATTGATAAGTTGACATTGGATTGGGTCTCAACTTTGATACCATCGTGCCACCCACAATAAAACTTGCAACTATGGGATATTATAATGATCCTTTTAATAGAGCTAGGTATATGATAAATTGCCTCATATCACACACTATTTTTATACTTGACAATTGTATGTTAGGCAATGTAACATAATTTACACGTGATTTTTCCAATCAAAAGAAAAAACTCAAATGGGATTAGGACCAAAGATTAATTCATATCATATTTGCAGTTCAAAATGCAGATTTTCACTCATCAACTGCGTGGTTAAACAAGTCTTTGTACTATATCCATATAAGAGTGTTTTTGTCATCTTTTTTTCTAGCATCACGTTGTTTCTTTAAACACTTCAATGCTGTATTTGGAACTCGAATTCTAGTGAGAAAAAAAAAAGAATAGAAGAATAATATGCATCACAAAATAACATGCATCTTCGTTTTGATATTCTTCATTCTACAAACATTATTTATTAAAACTAAGCTCTTTTTTTTTTAATTCAAAAATGGAGAGTGTTTTTGTCTTTAACATGTAAATATAATGAAGAAATTGAAGGAGGGGATGTCCACACGGATATACCAAAGACGAGGGTTGTGGATTCCAAATATTCAATAGTCCAGAGTTGAGGGGAGGTCGATACAAGTATCCCCGTATAATTACACTTACAAACTAGTCTGGGCTCACGCGAAACCCATTTGATTTATATGGCTAAGTACTGAGTCCAAGTTGTTGTGTTTGGGCCCAATGCAAGAATTTCAATAGAACAATAAAACAAAAAACATGGTCGTAATAATGTAAATATCTAGAGGGGCAATCTCCGATAAAAAAAAATCAAGAAAACCCAGCAAAAACCTCATCCACTTAGAATGACGGGTTTATCACAGCTTTCAAACCTGCAATATTTCAAAGGCCCTTTCTCATCGTCTTGATATGATATGATATGATATGATATTTCGACAAAGAATTAAAGTATTATCAACCTATTTTATTTATTTATTTTTCACTATTTTTTTTTACATCACAAAAGCTCAGAAAAAGTAGTGAGAAATGGAGGCTGCAGGAAGGAGCTTGATATCTTCTCCTCCACAATTTCCACTCAGAACCCATTTCAGAAATGGCTCCTCTCCTTCTTCGTCTTCTTCATCAGGTATTGTTATAACCAACTTTTTATACTTTTAGTGGTTACTCAAATACTAGTGTAAAATTCTAGTTCAGACCCGCCGAATTGTAATTCACCAGGGGTCCTAGTGAATTATGAATTGCACTTGGGTTCGGCCAGACAGACCTGGTCGGGACTAGAATTTCCCTTAGTGATGCAACTGAAGAAAGCAAATGGGATTGCATTATTTTTACTTAGCGGCATGCACTCTGTATTCAATTTGTTTATGTGAATTGATATTCATTTACTCAACTAAAGTGACCATCTTTTGCGAATTGATTTGGAAGTAAAACTGCTTCCACAATGTGGAATACATAACATGATGCAAAGGAAATTCTTTCTCAAATAGTGCCTCTATTCAGTCTGGTTGGTTGTTTTCGTCTTGTTTTAGTTATGTTGTCAAATTGTGGGTCGGTAGGTTGGACAAGTAAGGAAGAATGTAGTTTTACTTTTGGTTTTGTCGGAATCATGAATGAAAACTATGGATTACGCGTTATAATGTGTATCATAGCTTAATAAATGGGACTTCTAGTTATTTCTAGATCAGAGTGCTTATAATCGTACTTCGAGAAACTGTAATAATATTTGGTTGTACTTGCAGTAATTGGTTAAGTGATACTCTCTTTTTAAGATTTTAAGAAATTTCGAGTTTTGTAGCTACTTTGGGATTTTAGTGGATCCTACGAAAATTGTAAAGAGGCAGAAAACCGTTACTTGTTTACTCGACATATGACAGGATGAACTATTTAAATTTGAGATGTGTAATGTGTGATCACTAGTCTGTTAAGTCAATTTAAATTTGCACGTATTGTTGAACAGTGAACACAGAGCCGTGGCCTCTTTTAAGAATATTAAAACTCGATATTGTCACTGATACTTGTTGAGCTAATTGCAGATTACATTCAATTCAGATAACTAGTTACACTCTTAAACTTGTTGCTGCTGTTTAATGCAAAAAGGTTCTCGTTCTTGATAATAAGCTCTCCTTTTGTTTTTATTCTTTTGTGCCTCATAATGATTCTTATCTTCCTTTTTATTGGATAAAAAAATCTGGAAGGCAATATTTTAATTTGTCATCTTCATTCACCAGTAACTAAAAGTGGTGAAAGTCTGTCAAGTAATATACTTATGTTTGATTATGTGCAGTCAGAGACTCATAAATTAGGATTATATCCTAAAACATGGGTTCACTTGCTTCATAGATTACCTCTTCTCACCTCATGCTTACGTGGTTTAATCAGTACTCATCCCCTCACCTCCTCTTTGAGATACCAGTATCATTTTTTTACCTATAACCATTGCAGTTTTGCTGCTTCATGAGCAAGTAACTCCTGCTCCGACCTCTCTGTCAACCACGTCTTTAGTTCGACATTCTCCAACTTCAGTTCTTATTCAGGATCAGCATAGTGAAGGCAGATCATTGTTGTGTTCTAAGGAAGACGTTACATTTCAGGTAAGGCTCTTCAACAAGCAATGTTATTTGAGTGACTATAGATGTTGGTTATAAAACTATATTTAAGAAAGAACATTTTGGGACAGGGCTTAAGAATCTGTTCTTCCTATCTTTAGTGCCGCAATATTTTTTTAATTATGTCCCTTACCAACTTATTAATAAGATATAACTTTATTATTGTGGTCCAAAATAAGTTATTTAAGTGAAAATCATTGCTACTCTTGTTGATATTTTTGAAATTTCTCTCTGGTTGAAGCAAATATTGGACAGGAGGTTGGCGGTAACGGCACCTCCATCTTCATCAAATGAAGAGAATAACGATATTGATCCCGATGAGTATGTAAATGACTTTCGTTTTCAGTTGCTACACAGGCCAGAGTTATGGTATTTGTAAGAGTAATCAAACTATCTGATTATCTTGTCTGAAATTTTGCTTTGAGTTTTTGTCTTCATCAATTCAAGTCTATTTGATTATTTTTATGTGTTATAGCAGATGGCCATCCTTACAGGGAAAGGAACAATCTTTCCCCACGACAGTGAAGTCCATTTCAAGTAAAAGTGAACAATTTATTTGTATAGAAGCAGATCGTGTCGTTGAACTTGCAAGGGAAGCTTTTTCAGCATGCAAAGAGGCAGCCTCAATTGTCAAAAATGCTAAACGTTTTGGAGATGACTCTTCTGATCTAATGTCTGCATCTTTCTATCTACACTCTTCTTTTATTGCTATCTCCATTTTTCAAAATCTCTTACAAAGTTGTATCTAAATTCTAAACCCTCTTTTCCTGTCGGCTTTCTAGAGGGTTGACCGATATTCCCATGCAAAGAACCGTGAAGTCAACACGTCGCCTCGAGAGGCAAAGTAAAAGGAGGAGAGTTCCCAAGCCAAAAGTTGAAGTTCAAGAGACCAACCATCGAAAGAAGCCAGAAACACGGAGAAAATTTGATCAAGGATATGATCCAAACGACCCTCTTAGACTTTTTTTATGGGGACCAGAAACAACACAACTTTTAACAGCAAAAGAAGAATCGGAGTTAATAACGAATATACAGGTTTCTTGCAGTCCTCAGCCCCTTTTTTGTAGGAGATATCCTTTGTGTCGTGTTTCTGAACCTGATTATAGCCCTGTTTGCAAAAACTAGAAAAAAGTGCTTTTGAATTGCTGAATTTAAGTTGATTTTGTTTTTTTGGTTTCACTAAATGCGCATCTGCTTCTCTAGAAATAAACTGAAAATGAGCAAAAAGTAAAGGCATGTGTAAAGGTATTTCTACCAACTTTTTCTCTGTCTTCCACTATCTTTTTGCAAACAAACCCAACTTTTGCTTTTTCGTCACTTCTACAACTTTTTTTAAAATTCAGCACTTCTTTAAAAGCATAAAATTTTGCAAACAAGCTTTATAACTACTTGTAAGCAACTTTTCGTTTTTGGTTACTAGGAGTTAATGAGACTACAAGAAGTTAAAAGTCGGCTCGAGGGTCAGTTTTCTCGCGAACCTACAATAGTTGAGTGGGCTGAGGCTACTGGTATTAGTTGTCAAGCCTTGCAGTCACAAGTTAACTGTGGGAAAAGCAGTCGAGAGAAGCTAATTTATGCCAATTTTCGCATGGTGGTTCACATTGCTAAGCAGTACCAAGGACGTGGTCTAAGCCTTCAGGATCTCTTGCAGGTGAATTCGAGGTTGCATATTTTTAACCTAGTTTTGCTTCACCATAGCAATTTTTTTTTTTAAAAGTTGCATTTTTTGTTCTTGGGCTATATTATATGAAGCATTTTGGTTTGTTTTAGGAGGGAAGCATGGGTCTTATGAAGAGTGTAGAGAAATTTAAGCCCCAAGCAGGTTGCAGATTTGCTAGTTATGCCTATTGGTGGATAAGGCAATCAGTTAGGAAAGCCCTGTTTCAGCATTCTCGGACGATCCGTTTGCCTGTAATGCCCCTATGACATTTGCAATATTCTATTTTGATCCAATTTTGTGTCCTTCAATTATTCTATATTTTCAGATTATGCTTATTGAAGAAATTTCTATATCCATTTCAGGAGAATGTTTATAGCCTCCTCGCCAAGGTGTACGAAGCGAAAAAAGTATGCATTCAACAGGGTAATCACCGCCCATCGAAGGAGGATATAGCTGCATCTGCTGGAATGACCGTTGAGAAACTGGACAAATTGCTATTCACTGCTAGAATGCCTCTTTCAATAGAAAAGCCTGTGTGGATGGACCAAGATACTACATTTCAGGTATCCATCACACTTATAAGAGCAAAATCTGTAAAAATAATATTTAGATTTAAATTCATAGACACCCCCTTATGTGAGATCCTAATTACAAAGAACACCCAAAAGTTTGAGAAATTACCATAACTCCCCTTGTTAGTAAAAGCATATACCATTTTCACCCCAGCAAAAAGCAGATTACAATTTCACCCCCTAACACGTGATGTCTTGATAATTTGCGAAATCTCGGGGGTCTCGTGGTAGTTACCCAATAAGTCCGAGAGTGTGCATGTAATTAACCGAAATATTCACTATATGATTCTTTTCGAACCTTTGACTGAAACTAATAGAAGACATATATTGTTGATTGGTACAGGAGATAACCGCTGACACCACAATCGAATCCCCAGATGTTGGTGTGTCGAAGCAGCTAATGAGACAGCATGTACGATATCTCTTGAGCGTTCTGAATCCTAGGGAGAGGAAAATAATCAGATTGAGATTCGGGATTGAAAATGGGAAACAGAAATCATTGTCTGAAATTGGTGCTGGTTTTGGATTATCCAAGGAGAGAGTTAGACAACTAGAAAGTCGAGCATTGTACAAGCTGAAACAGTGTCTTGGCAGCCACGGCCTAGCTGCATATTCCGATATGCTTATTTAGTCGGAACATTTACATTGTGCAGTAAATGAGATGGCAAAGACATTGTTCCTTTTGGTGCATCTGTAGCTGGAGTGTACATAAAACTTTTCCTTATCTATTCATTCCATAATTGAATTGTGTTCTGTATAATGTTAAAACGTTTTGTAATCCTTGTTATACTTCAACCATTTTTCCTCTCTGTACTTGTCCACTTTTTGCGTTCTTTTTTATCCAACGTGACTTGTTATTTGATAACATGATTGAAAAACAGGTAAGTGACTTGTTATTTGATAACATGATTGAAAAACAGGTAATTGGCATTTTGCGCCCGCTGAAGTACACACGATCTGCATGATGTGTTAGGGAACTAATGGCGTCATCAACGAGATGAATTGCCAGTTGCTAGAAATAAATTGAGACCTAAGATGACATCAATTGCCAGTTGCTAGAAATAAATTGAGACCTAAGATGACATCAATATTTTATCGTGGTCCGAACGAATTACCTACATCAACGAGCTAACGCAATATTTCACATCTTTATGATCTTTGAAGAGTGACACATATTATAATGTATAAGACTTTATATAGAGTTGGAAAATTTGATACACAATGAATCTAAAACTACTGTGATTAAGAAACACAATCATACTCCCAGTTGATTAAGAAAAACAATCCTATCAAACTAGGAAACATATAAAGCGCTTCCCAGTAATATTCCGACACTGTTCACATTGGGAACGCCAGAACATTCCGCCAACAAGCTCACCATCGCCGTGGTAATTGGCGGCGATGTGTTTGTCGCTGCTCCCATCGGCTGTGAACTCTCCTCCGATCTTGATTCGTCTCGACTCTCTCGATCTTTCGTATCAGTCTCCACAGCCCCATCATACTGCACTGTCAAAGTTCAATTCCATTTGACACCATCAAAACAAGAGTTTCTTCGACACTTTCCGGCATAGCCACGTTTTCAACATATTCCACAAAGCATCTCATGAAGAAATCTTGTTCTCATAGTTCATCCAACAGAAGCCTTCCATTTTTCATTTAATTAGTTTCAGACTAAGGTTTAGTACCATGGAGGCTGCCAACAAGAGAAGAGTATACAGTGTCATCAGGTTCAATGCCAGCCTCTTTCATCTCATCATACAATTTAAAAGCTTCATCTGATCTTCCTTCTTTCGACAAGCCTGATATCAACACCGTGTAAGTTATAGCGTTCGGGATTAAATTCTTTCCCGGCATTTCTCGGAACAGTTTCACCGCCTCATCTATGTTTCCCACTATACACTCTCCATGAACAAGAGAGGTGTATGTATAAACATCCGGCAAAAGAGCGTTAGCCTCCATATTCTTTCTTAGCATATGTGCTTCTCTCATCTTACCCTTTTTGCAATATCCATCAATCAAAGCATTATATGTCACAACATTTGGTTTATGTCCCATTTTCTCCATCTCAATGAACATTTTCTTTGCTTCAAGAAAATTACCTTCCTTGCTGTATACATCAATCAGTGTTGTATAAGCAACCGTGTTTGGGGCCACACCCTTATCAACCATTGAGAGTATCAAAGTTTTTGCTTCCTCGTGTCGGTTTAGTTTGCACAAGCCATTAGCAATTATGTTGTACACATAAACGTCGGCTTCAAGTCCTTTCTTCTCCATAACACCTTGCAATCTCCGAGCTTCATCAATCATCCCTTTCTTACAATAACCGTCCATCAACGTATTAAATATCACCCGATTCATGTCTATTCCTTTGCTTTGCATCTCCTTGAGCAAAATTTCCGCTGCCTCCATGTTCCCGCCTTTGCACACGCCGTGTAGCAACGAACCATAGGTGTGGACATTTGGATCCAACCCCTTCTCCACCAACTCATCAAATAAAGCAAAAGCCCTTTTCACATCACCTAACTTACTATATAAACTAATCATGCAAGTATACACATGAATATCAGCTGCTACGCTCTTCTCAGACATTTCATCAAACAGCTTCTCTGCATCTTCAGTCTTGCCATTTCTCGAACACCATTTGAGCAAAAGAGTATACGTCGCCACATTGAACTCCACCCCTGCTTTCTCCATGGCGACCAAAATCTCTTCCACTCCCCTACAATCCAATCTCTTCACATAAGCATCTAACAATGTGTTAAACGTGTACTCATTCGGTTTAATCCCTCTACTCACCAAATCACCCATCAACTTCCTAGCTTTCTCAACCTCTTTCCTTTTACACAATGCATCAATCACCAATGTCATTGAGTAAACTGTTATCATCACATCACATTCCACCATCCTTTCAAAGAACCCATACAATGAATCAAAACAATTCCCTTTCTTGGAAGCAATCAAGTAAACCATGCACGACCTCTCATCAATCACAAACCCATTATTCACCATATACTCAAAAACCCCCAAACCCTCATCATACTTTCTATTATCAGCATAAACCCTAAACAACATATCAAAGAACTTAACCCTAATTTTCGAATCTACACAGTTTTCACCCACTAAAGAAGCTATTTCTAAAAGTGAGCTTGAAAAATTACCGTGATTAACAGCAGCATGCAATATATTCTTGGCCTCGGCAAATCTTTTTACTCCGAATAACCGCAAAATGAGCGTTATGTGGGCTTCAAGGTTGGGTTTTTGAGTGATAATCGAATGATTTCTTTGCAGAAATTTGAAAAAACGCAAGCAAGAAGAGGCGGGAATTCGTGGGTTGGAGAGAATTAGGTGAGTTATATGTGGATTAAGATTTGAAGTTAGAGATGGTGAAATGTGGAGAAATGTGGGGGTGGAATTAATTAGGGTTTTGGCGATCAAATTGGCGGTCTGTTCATTGGATCTTGAAGTAGAATTTGAAATGAAAACTTGTTTCAGGGTGTTGTAAATTTTTTGATTCGACATGAAACTTTTAGAATGTCAAAAGACTGTGCCTTGGGGAACTTAAGTATGCTCACACCATATTTAACTATATATATATTTGGTTTATACTTATCAAAAAATATATATATATATAGGGTCAAGATCTAATACATACCTTATATTAGATAAGATCTAAAATCCAATATACATCATTGGATCTATTAGATCCAACAGTCCATAAAAAAAGCAAAAAAAGGTGGGAAACTATGATTCAATTGGGATCAGGGGTATCATAGTCAATTGACCCCATTATTCAGTCTATCCACCTACCAAAAATAACGGCAGAAAATATCCCCTAAAATCTCTCAAAAAAATCGAACAAAATCCGCCATTTCTGTACTCCACACCTTCGAACCAGAGCAAAACATTCAGTTGGAGGAGATCTCGAAGCAGCAGTCACCACAAGACGTGCTGCCGGAGCTGTTCGTCGTGCTTCAAGACGTGAAGAAAGCTATGGTGTCGTTTCAAATCCACGAGCAGAGGAGAGAGACGGCGCAATTGATTGAGTTGGATAGGATTTTTCAGGTGTTTGATGGTCTTGTTCAGAAGGCTTCTGCGTTGGTGAAACAGCCTGGTTGTGGTGGTGGTGGTGGTGGTGAAATTGGAATATAACTGAATGTTATATCACAGTTAAAATACAGTAACTTGTATATCATTATACAGTCAATTTAACTATGATACACAGTATGTTAATATATAACATACAGTAAATATTGAAAACATGTTAAAATATTATTGAAACATGTTAAAGAGCACATTCTATATCTATATACACTACATAGAACCTCATTATACATCATGTGTAATTAAATGATACAGTGTGTTAACATATAACGTGCAATTATTAATGAGACATCTTACTGTATAATTGGTTATAAGATACTGTATAATGTGTTATAATATATTGTATAATAGCTTATAAGATATTGAAATCTGTGTTCGAGAGTAAAAACACATCCCAGAGGGGAACGGGGTTGGAACATTTGCTAAGCCTAAAACTTAGGCAAATTGCACGTTCCTAAAAGGGAGTTCAACTAATCCAAAAGACATCAACGTATACTCTTCCTCAGAAATATGTGAATCCTCACTTAGATCTGGATTTCTGCCAACAAACAAGAAAACTCAGAAATAACAATCAACAAATGATTCAAAATAAGATCATACATAATGCAGTGCATATTGAACCCAATAATGTTTGTGCACAAAAGCCAACATTTCGAATTAAACTATTAAAGATGTTAATGTTTGGAGGTAAATCTGCAAATGAATGCACTAAAACTAAAATGAGGCATTTAATGTTTGTGACCTATATATTCTTGAAGATAATAGAAAGGTGCAACAAAGTACTCCATTTTTTTTTATAACATACTGTATAATGACTTATAAGATACTGTATAATGGTTTATAAGATTGTAACTGAACAATGCATAAACACACACTGTATAATGTGTTATAATATACTGTATAATATTTTATAACATACTGTATAATGACTTATAAGATATTGTATAATGGTTTATAAAATTTGTAACTAAACAATGCATAAACACACACTGTATAATGTGTTATAATATACTGTATAATGTTTTATAACATACTGTATAATGACTTATAAGATACTATATAATGGTTTATAAGATTGTAACTGAACAATGTATAAACACACACTGTATAATGTGTTATAATATACTGTATAATGTTTTATAACATATTGAGTGTTTTAGAACAATGTATAAACACACACCGTATAATGTGTTATAATATACTGTATATTGAGTTTTTAGTGTATAATACACTAATATTTGCTGTATAATTGTGTTAACCACGTTGTACAATACAATTAACCATCACAACTTTAGCCAACATAGCCGCAGTCAATTCTACCGAAAATCAAAATTCTCCCGGATTTAACAAACCGCAAATCGAAGAAATCAATGAATGTAAAAAAACAGATGCATCATCAATATAAGGTTCGCCTTGAAGTGAAAGGAGAGTATGAAAATCGGAAATTGACACCACAACTAGATTATACGCGGAAACGAGAAATCGAGCTTGCAAATGGCGGTCGTCGTCGTGGTGAATGAGCGGCGAATCAGCGGCATACAACTATAGGGATGTATTTGATCCATATATATATATATATATATATATATTTGGTTTATAAGCAAGGGTGTCCCCCAGTCGAGTAATCATTCAAGCCAGAGAGATCACCGAAGTGAGTACCGCCTCTTCCAACAAAGTATTTTCCAAACATACAACCAGAGATCGAATCCTGAATAATATGCTTAAAGAACACAACTATCTACCAATTGTGTCGAACCTTGTTGGTTATTAAACTATACATATATAGCAAAAATTACTCACAAACCCCCTCAATTATTGCGTAATTATTAAAAACACCTTCACTTGTTAAAAATTAAGTAAAATTCTTCTCATGTTCAGACATTTCTCACAAATACATCCCCTATATATTTAACTTTTTTTTAGGGCCAGTTTGCATGTGTTTTTAATTTGCTTTTTTCATTTTCAGTTTTATCTGAAAATAAAAATACACAAGTTATATAATTTTCAATTGAAAATACACTTATTTCATTTTTTATTTTCACATTCACTGATAACTACCTTCCACTTTATCAAATTACACTCATATCTCCTTCTACAAATTCGTATTTCCGACAACAATTGTGATTCTATAGTGGAATAAAATACATATTATTAATTTTCATAGGCTTATGCACATTTAAGACCCATTTTAGGATTTTTACTATTTTTTTGGTCTATACCATTTTTACTAATAAATATATTTAATAATATAATATTATCTATATTATTCACATAATCATTACGTTTACCTATCTCAATCATTTTACACATTATCAACTTATCAAACCCAACATTTTCGAAAACACAACTAAACATGCTCACATTTTCACACAAAAATAAAAAAAAACTCATTTTCTTATACATTTTAGGAAATAACAGTTAAAAATAAAATAAAAACACATCTAAACAGGCCTTACAATTTTACCTTTTATAAAGTGTACAAATAAACCCCTTGAGAGTGCGTGTTGGTAATTTTCAAGTGATGGGTTTTCTTGATAATTATGTTATGCAATAAGTGATGTGATCTGTGTATAATTTATATATATATATATATATATATATATTTTCTTTTTTGTCCTTAAGCTGAATGGAATCAAATTGAAATTCAATAGGTTATTTACTAAAATTGAAAACTAAATAGATATTTTTAGTGAATTGGTTACAAAATTTACAATCATGGGATTTGTGTGTAATTTCACACACACACATATATATATATACATATATATATTTTCTTAAGCTGAATGGAATCAAATTGAAATTCAGTAGGTTATTTACTAAAATTGAAAACTAAATAGATAATTTTAGTGAATTGATTACTAAATTTACCATCACCTGACAAGTAACAACTACTAAAAACAAATGGAGTACATGTTAGCGATATTAAAATTCATGAACTCTGACATCTTTGGGTCTCATTGGCCATTAAAAAAAAATTAATCCGATTCATAGCAACGTTTCGATTTGCTCATTTCTTTGGATAATAATTATAATATACACTGCAATCTTTTGTTTCGAACATTTGCGCAGTCATTCTAAGCAATAAGCTCCTATATTGTATAATTCATATTAATTTTCTCTAATTAGTAGAATATGTTCCTTATTAGTGCATAATTAAGGATTTCCCTAATATTCTGAAATAACATTAAAATTCGTCTGTAGGTTTCGATTGTAGTAATTAAACTCATTAATAGTTTTTTTTATTAAAAAAAAAAAAACTATTGATATGATAGAGATAGAATAACGAAAATCATTTATATTCAGTTTGAAAAATGAATGGGACTATGTTCATTATTAAACGATGGATTTTGCTGTACTTCACACGTTAGAGAATCCTGACACACATAATTATGGGCTGCATGTGGAAAAGACTCTCATGCGAAGAAATGTATTAGACTCAGAGTCTAGACTAATGGAACAAAAACATGTGAAATGCCATGCACATGTTCCACATTATATATATATATATATATATGATGATAATAGTAAAAATCGTCAGACAATGAATATCACGCGATTGACCACGTGGGGTAGAGAAATCGATCTAACACACGATAAACTAGGTTGGGGGTTGACGAATGCATAGACTGCACTCGACTTTAGTGAGCTACCTATGTACTCGATGAATATGGGATCAAGTCAGTTCGTAGTTCTATATTGATTTTATTCTCAGTTCTAAATAGTAGATTTTTCTAGAGAGAGTAGATAATGAACTTTTTCCAACTCCTTTAAGGTATTTATATGGAGCTGACGGTGGGCTATGGGCCATAGGCTTCACTTTGTCAGTAGCTCATCAAACTTGATAATATTACTCTTAGACTAATAAAATTTCCCAAATATTCTTAATGGGTCTTCAGCCCATTTGGATTTGACTAGCATGCTAACCACGGACTTTAACCCACGGGTGGCGCCACGGACCTAGCGGGGGATACGTGTAACTACTGTAATGCTTTTAGACATTTTCGATGCACATCATAATGCCCCCCACTCCCGGGTTTACCGGGTGGGATACGGAGTAGGAGTAATCCCGTTTAGGCAATGCCATTTAGCTTCAATTTGTACTGGGTAGTGGGTCATAAAGCCCCTCATCCACCTTTTGTTTAAGCGTGGATGAGTTGTTGACATTTAACCCACAACTCTCATTCATACCCTCATACCTTTTCAAAATTCTCTCCTTAGGAAATTCTCTCTCTAGGAGCTCTTCCTAAGCCTACAATGGACAAAAGCCAAGGTGACCAAGGTAAAAATAGTATTTTTTGCACTTGTTTCTCCATTTTTGCTTATGGTGCCATGATAATAACTTAGGATATAGTTTGCTTTTCTTTAACCCATGACCTCCCCGCCCTCGTGGAGCAATTTTAATGGGGTCGTTGGCTTTTACCCGGGGGTGTCGAGTGTTAACTCTTAAACAGGGAAAATGGCATCGGAGTCGACCTCGAATACGGGAAGCCTTGCGGCCCTCGGTCTGCCCTCGAGGTAATGTGCCTCGCGATCAAGCCTCTAGGTCTCGCGACCATGGGCCCGAGATCTATCGTCTCGCGACCATGGGCGCTTCCTCCCCGGTTCGATTCGTCCCGGGGGTGTTCTCTAGGTAGCGGCTTCGATGCCTGGTCGGCCTTTGCTTGTTATTGATTAAGTCCCTTGGTATGTATTTGTGCTATCATTTTGGACATCCCCTAATTAGGACTGGTTGTTAATTGGGTCCCCCATGTTTCATAGGTGAGGGAACCATTCTTCTCCGGATAGTAAGGGTCCGGCTCTTCAAGAGGATTTTGATTTCGACACTCGTGATTCCACTGTCACCGAAGCCGAGCTTTTAGCACTCTTCGAGGATACCGCGGTGGATTTAGAGTTGCCCATACCTATAGCGGGTTGCCGGATTTCTGACCCTCCAGAGGGGCATGTGACCCTTTACTTAGAATATTTTTGTTCGGGACTCACATTTCCCTACCACCAGCTTTTTGGGGAAGTGTTGGCTCATTATCAAATTTGTATAACCCAGTTAACTCCTACTTGCTTTACCTTCTTTGAGGGTTATATTTCTCGACTCACCTAGTTAGGCCTTGAAATAAACTTGGCCTTTCAGGCCTTATTCATGGTTAAGATGTGTACTTCTATACCATACGTGTATTTTTTTTTTCCTTCGTTGACCGTTAGGTTCTTGGAGGGTAACATTAAACTTAGGGGTGATTGGAAATTGAAGTTATTTTATTTTCCAATCACCCACTTGGGTATATCAATGCCTTTGCGTTGGAATGGGAGCGTTGCCCCTCATTGTGTCACCCATGTGCAAAAATAACTCAGAGTTATCTTTAGCAAGACGGGTCTGTTTGATAGTAGATTTGACATTAGCCAATTCTATACTCATGGTATTTATACCTTTGCTTTTAGTGTTTCTTGTTGTAACTTCTATGTGGTATCTAGCCTCGTGCTCTCACATACTAACACTTGGTGGTTTTATGTATTTTATGTAGACGCTAGGGTGTCCACAGGTGGCAAGGTGGGCTCTACCATGCCTCGAACTTTCCCCGCTCCATTCAGTCGTGGTGATGGGGCCGATCAGTCAGGTCCCCCGCACCTTGCCCTCTTAGATTTTGCTCCGCCAGAGCAGGTGCCATGCATACTGGATTTCAATTCCTTGATGGCATATTTAGGCTCTAAGGGTACACAGGGCCCTAAAGTGGGTGCCCCTGCTAGCCCTCAGGGCACCGTTGTGTTGGAGACAGGGGATGGCGAAAACCCTATTGGGAACTCAACTCACTTGTTTCCAAGAGCCGATCGTGGTAAACGAGTAGCCCCTCCCGGAGAACATGTGCCCCCGTATTCTTTGCCTACGCCAGCTCCAGTGGCGAAGCGTGCTCATGGTTATTCTTCGATGAGCTCTAGCTCCACCAGATTGGCTATTGTTTGTTTAATTTTGGGGTGAACTTGGACCCCGACGTCAGCTCTTTTTGAGATACTACTGATCCTGTGACTCCTTGGTCTATAATGAGGATGGTCGTGACTGAATACGACGCTACTTGCTTATCATCCCTACCGGTTGAGCGTCTAGATCAGGAGATTTACACCGGGGCTGGTCGAGTAAGTGTTTACATGTGTTATTGCCATTATTTAGAGGCTACATGTTCGTACATCTAAGGTTTTTTTTCATTTTCGCTTTTGTCAGGCGGTCCAACTATCACACTGTCTCCGACTTAAGTGCGGGGAGATGGAGAAGGAGCATCGAGAAAGCCTCCAACAGAACCAGGAGCTTCTTTCATAGTTCTGAAGAGTTAAGAACTCGGTTGATAAATGGGAAGGGAAATATAAGGAGACCCAGAAGAAGCTTGAGACGGAGAAGTCCTACGGTAGCTGCTTCCTTAGCTCGGATGATGGGAAAAAAAGTCTAAGTGATGCCAAAAAGTCAGCGGTGGATAAATTCCGCAAGAGCGCCGCCTTTATTGAGGAGTGCAACCTGCGGGCGTATAAGGTTGCTCGGGGCTTTATGACAAAGACGGTGCGCAAGTGCCGTAGGACCCTTCGCGATAGTGGTCGGTACCCCGACAACGATTTTACGTGGCTATACGAGAATGTTCCTGATACCAGGAATGGAGAGACTGATGCTGGGGGCGGTGCCGCTAGTTGAGGCGTTGGTCTCCTTCTTAGCTTTTAGGTCCTCTCATGCTTTTACCCATCAGGGTTTATTCATTTGCTTTTTCAAACTATCTTTTTTCTATTTTTATTTTGTCATTTATAAGACTTATTTTTATCTGCCCATGGATGGACTAACTTCGTCCTTGAATTGTTATGCTTCGACTTGTAGCCTTTATCGGATATTTATTATCTCTTTGACATGTTGCCTCTTGGGGATTTTCATTAATATTTGCTATCTCTTTTTGCCTCTTAGCTATCTTAGCACATCGTGGGCGTACTTTTCTAAGTGATAGGTTATTTATTCTATTCCTACCTTAGTACCTTTCAGCTTCATGAGTTTTAGCTTTGGTACCGCTAGTGGTTTTTGTACATCAGTTAGCTAATAACTAGTCGTTTCTTTCTTCACCCTATGTCCCATACTCCTTAATATGTAAGTCGAATTCAAGAGTAAGTGACCAGGTAGCGTTCATTTAACGCTACTCCTGTCATTTTATTTGGCGTGTAGTGCATTTTCGATAGTGAGAGCTCTAGGCTTGTTTTGACATGTGTCGACCCCAGTGTCTTTGTGGCACAATGTTTTGTGATATTTTCACGAGGGTGACATTTCTTCTTATAGGCTTGAATAGCCACTGGTGTTATTTATTCATGAAGTGAACTACGACCCTTGTCATGTTGGTAGGAGGTGAAATCTCTCCTTAGTTTTAGTTGTGTGAGGTGAAAGTTCACTTTGTCATTTTTGTATGAATGAGTGGCGCGATTTGTGATATTCGTAGCCACTTTCCAGCGGAGGTTTGGTTGCCTATTATTCATTTATTTTTGTATAATCTCATTCCAGTACCTTAATGGGAGTGGGGAGACCTTTTGTAGGTCCTCAGCCTCTCTCGATATTACTGGAGGGATTATGGGGTGACCCATCCTCGTTCGAGTCTTTGACAGCTCGAAGAATTTTTGCGGTGCCACTAATATTGACCTCTAGTGGGGTCGCGGATAATTTCATAATGCCTCTAGTGGAACTTAATTAGCTCCTAGGGGTCGTATTGGTATTTTATGAAAGAGCCTCGGTTGGAGTTTGTTTTGGGTGTTGTTAAATCACCATGGGTAACATAGTACCCATTCATTATGCTAGCATGTTTTCATGTGAAAACGACATTCATCATATTTAATGAAAAAGGGTGCTATTTAGCACTTAATAAAACATTCAATTATCTATGCAAAAAAGATAGGGGGGTGAACATAGGCACCTCAAAACGATAACGTACGTGGGTGCACTTAGGCGCCTCAAAAACTTAAGGTAGAAGGGAACTCAACACTTGGCTCATGGCCAACATGTAATTGTCCAATAGTAGAGTTTCAATTTGTTAACTGCTGACGCTCATGGGGCTTAATGCTTTGTCGGGTCTGGAGAGTGATCCCCCGTGATGTTTACCTTGCATGTGAGCTTCTCTGCTATCACGTGGCCGCCTAGGGGTGACCGTTGGGTTAATTTGGCATTGCTCCCTAAGCGAGCTTCCCGCAGCGATATTAACTTGATGGCGATTTATTTTCCTTTGTCTGTGGGATACTTGTCGCCATGCTTCCTCTTTGGTTTCTTCAATGCGCTTGCACAACATTCCCTTGCGATCTTAATATCCCTGACAGCTTCCCCAATTCCCACAAGGGTAGGAAGTTTAACCTTCATGTGGTAAGTCGAAATGACTGCTTGAAATAAGTATAAGCTCGGCCTCCCCAATATGATATTATAGGTGGAGGGGGCTTTGACCACTAGAAACTTGACCATCTTGGTGAAGCGGGTAGGATATACGCCAAGTGAAATGGGGAGAGACACTTCTCTCAAGGCTTCCACAGTCTCCCCTATGAATTCAGTAAGGGGGTGTTGACTGCTTGAAGCTGAGCGTTGTTTACCCCTAGTTGGGTGAAGGTGTTGTAGAATATTATGTCCGCTGAACTCCCACTGTCGACCACTTTCTTCACCTAAAAAATTTGAGATGGTTGCTGATATTACCAAAACATCATTCACCAAGGGGACGCCCTCTCCCAAATTTTGCTGCCCAAACTCAATGGTATGACTGTTGGGCTCTATATGATTAACTTACCCCCATAGGGGGAAGCTTAAGGCGTGCAGCTCTGTTACTGCCCTTAATGAGGCCTTCCTTGAGTTTACCGAGTCTCCTCCTGCTGGGCCTCTCAAGATCACCCCTATGATTCCATTCACTGGGGGGTTATCCATCTCTGAGTCCCAATGAAACCTAAGATACTTTTTGGATTTGAGGCGGCTGGGACTATCATTCATCTTCTTGGGCCATGAGGCTATGCCTTGTTGCTCAGCGATAGCCAGGACTTGATCCTTTGAGAGGGTAAGGGTAGTGTACTTGATTCTTTGGCCTCTGACATTTTGTCTTCGTCTTCGATTTTTTTCTTATTGCCACCGCCTTCATTCTTAAGTGGCCCAATGGTCTCTTCAATTCTTATGTACTTCTCATCTCTAGCCGACAACTCTTCCATGGTTGATGGGGGCTTCCCGACAATTGATTCCTTGAACCTACTATCGTGTAGGTTCCTCTGCATAATTCCTGACAGCAGCTCATAGTTAACGTGCGGTACCTCTGACACCGTATTGGCGAAATGCTGCATGTACTCCCTCAGAGATTCACCATCCTTTTGAACCACCGTAAACAAGAAGGATGTTGTCTTGGGGTATTTCTTGTTCATGGAGAAGTGATTGAGGAAACGCCTAGTCAGTTGCTAAAAACCGGTGATGGTACCAGCGGGCAGTTGATTAAACCAACTAAGCGCCTTTCTAGAGAGAGTGGTTCGAAAGATCTTACAGTAAGCTGCGTCACTGACATCATACATATCATCGTTAGCGTTGAACTTGTCAACATGCTCCTGGGAGTCTCCAGCTCCCACATGCTCACTTAGATGGGGTATTTTAAGCCCTAGTGGCAATGACTCTGCCAAAATTGCTGAACAGAAGGGACTTCTCTTTGGGGAAGCCACAACTAGTGGCACCAGTTGTATATCCTCATATTGCCCATGGTTCTTTGAGTTTCTGTCATGGCGAGGTTCCCGCATTCTCCGGACTTCTTGCCTTGGCAAGGCCTCCTCGAGGGTCAATGAGACTTGACCTCGGTGTGGAGACCTGGTAGGCGTAGGCCTTCTATCTCTACCTCTCAGCGGCCTCTCGGGGGTGAAACCAAACTATTCTCTTCTCTTTCTCTTGCTGCCCCATTCACCGGGGAGTTGAATAGCCTTGATACAATCCCGCTGGGGGTCAATGACTCATGACCTCGGTGGGCGGACTAGCCTGGCGCTCCTCGGTGAGGGCGACTATTCTCTCGAGGCTCCGAACCCCTATGAACAGATGGAGAAGATGGGTCTTGCGGCCCCTTCTCTCGAGGCTTCGGACCCCTACGAAAGGATAAAGGGGATGGATCTTACGACCCCCTCTCTTGAGGTTGGGGAGCCTCTTGACGACTTTTCACGTGGGGGTTTTACCCCTTACTAGCCGATGGAACAGGTGGTGCCCGTGATGGATGTGCCTGGGCGTATTGATGAACCGCCCTCGCGGCTGCTGGAACAGAGGCATCTTTAACTAGAGCAAGCAGTGCCTCTTAGGTGATCTCGAACACCCTGGAAGCTGGAGGTGGAATCACCACTAGCGTTACAGGCGACACATTTTACTCGTTCGTCGGGGGCGCTACTTTAGGACCTCCGCAGTCAGTTGAACCATTGGGGGGATTTTCTTCTCCCACTTAAATGTTGGGCCGATCTTTAGGCGTTGGGTTAGGAAGTTTATCGGCAACAGTTGGCTGATAATGGCTGGTCATTCTATCTCCATAGTACGAGCTTGTGACCTAGTTTGCATACTCAGTGGCTGGAGCGCTATTTCCCACAGACGACGCCAATCTGATGACTGTAAAAATCGCCAGACAATGACTATCACGTGATTGACCATGTGGGGTGGAGGAACCGATCCAACACACGAGGTTGATGAATGTATAGATTGCACTCGACTTTAGTGAGCTGCCTACGTACCGATGAATATGGAATCAAGTCAGTTCGTAGTTCTGTATTGGTTTTACTCTCAATTCTAGCCAGTAGATTTTTCTGGAGAGAGTAGATAATAAGTCTTTCCCAGCTTCTTTAAGGTATTTATATGGAGTTGGCGGTGGGCTATGGGCCATGGACTATAGGCTTGATAATATTACTGTTAGACTAATAAAATAGTCCTAGTATTTTAATGGGTCGTCAGCCCTTTGGCTTGACTAACATGCTAATCGCGGACTTTAACCCACGGGTGGCGTCCCAGACCTAACCGGAGATACGTATAATTACCATAATGGCCTTAGACATTTTTGGTGCACATCAATATATATACCCCATGAAAATGTAAACTCCCTTGTGATTTTGGGTGGACAATTAATTGACAAATTAGATTAATTAAGAGACCCTGATGAAGCTACTGAAGTACCATTCCAGATATCATCTAGGTACGTTCCAACAATACAGAGTCCCTTATGATTGTTACTAAACATGTTTAATCATTTTAATTTAATATACTCAATATATATATATCCCCGAAAAAGAAAATCTCTCTCAAAATTCTTACTCTAGGTTACTCAATTTATAATATTATAGGTTTAGTAAGAACACTTTTGGAGGGAAAAGTTAAAGGAAAAAATTTAAAATCATAACTCCTAACTCAAATTTATTGGACTATTGTGAATAATGGATATATACAAAAGTGAAACTACAATTTAGCTTGATAGTTAGATATATTGGCTGTATATAGTTGTCGTCCATTTGAGTTTAAAAGTGGGCTAACTACTTTACAAATTACCATATATATAGGTTATTCTTTAGTTTATTAGGTATGTAAATTAAGTTTGCAATTTTTTACGGGGTACCGGGGGGGGGGGGGGGGGGGGGGGCGAAATCAAATTTTTTACATGTGCAAATTGGATAAAATAAAAATTGTTCTTATTTATTATAGAATGCAACAATGTGATTAGTAATTTATCATTTCTAGAGCTAGCCTGGGAAACTCCATTTGTTCTTATTCACTAATCAATAATAATATTATAATATCATAAAAAAATAACTTCAATTTCACTACTACTCATTTATATGATGTTTAGTTAAATCGATTGATAGAAAGGTTATTTTTGTCATTTTCGAGGGGGCCAAAATTACAAATGTTAATGTTATAGGTAAAAGTGAAAATTAAAATTTTGACGGGGGGCGAAATCACAAAATTTCAAAATTTCATAGGTAAATGTTGAAAATTTAAAAATTTGAGGGGGGCGGTGGCACCTACCAGCACCCCCCCCCCCTCCCTCCCTGAGTGTGTAGTAAGAACCAAATACTCTTAATACAATATCAGCATTTTTTTTTTCCAAAGAGAAAGCTAGCCTAACGACCAAACTCGACAAACTCGAGTTGAAGATCGTGTGCCTAGTCCAAGTGATTCCTGCCTTATCCTGAATCAAGATGTTGTGGAGCGCATGCGATGGAATTCCAAGACTACTGTTGGACTTTGCTGAATGCCGAGGGTATCAAGAGTATCTGCCCGCACCTTATTCGCTTCTCGCCGCATGTGTGAAACGGTCACATCCCAAGGGAGGCTAACTGAGCCCGAATATCTGTTATAAGACCAAAGTAGCGGTGTGCAAATGTGCAAGTCTCAAGGCTATCCACAGCTTCTCCACAATACAATATATACATTCCGTGTGGATTTTGTTAGAATAAATCACGACTTAATAATATAAAGAAAAATAATAGGCACAAAAATCACCTGAATTCATTCGAAAGGAGGAGGTAGATTTCTACATATGAGGAATAATAAAGTCTGTCAAAATTCTAATAACCCTAGTCTCGAAAATAAGTCCATATGTAATTAATTAACATACCATACGTACTGAGGAAATTAAAAAGCCCCCTTAATTTCAGGCATAAAACTACATACACAACAGTATTTGCAGCTAAATACAAATTTACAATCTCAGGGTCAGGATTTGTCACTAGAATTAATTCAAGCCAAATAAAATCTGAAGGACCGGAATAAAAATCCTTTTGAGGATTTAAAAACAATATAAGCTACCATAATTAGAATAATTAAATAGTAAATATGTAGTATAAAAAAATTATCGGTGAAGGTAGATGTTATTGACATAAATTAAAGTATGCATTACACTGACAAAATGATAAAAATCCTGCTAAGTAGTCATTAATCTCTGACTAAACCTCAGCTACTTTAATTGTTATATATATATATATATATAGGGTATGGATCAAATACATACCTTAATATTAGGTAAGATCTAAGACCCAATCTAGGCCTTAGATTCAATTTGATCTCAAGGTCTGGATTTAACCTATTTTTCGAATTATTTAATTTGTTTTAATGCTGGCAGGGGCATTTTAGTCAAAAACATAACAACCTTCTTCTTCAACCATCCTCACTGCTCTCTCTCTCTCTCTCTCCTCTCACTCTATCTCTTCCCCCATTATCGCACTATTTTTATCTTCTTTTTTTTCGTATCTTTCTCTCTATTCTCCATTATCGCATTAATTTCATCTTCGTAGTACTGTAAAGATGAAGATAGAGGAAATTATTCCACAGCAATAAACGACTCCTTGTAAAAATTCCCCCAAAATTTGTTATATACCCAGGAGAAAAATACAGAAGATATTACATATATATATATATATATATAGATATAGATGTAGATATATAAGGGGGGTAAAATACGAGTAATTTATGGTAGGTTGTTGACACCTCTGAAGTAAAACTGAGGCCTTGTCTTCTCTTCTCAGTTGCACATAGGAGATCTTTCTTTCTTTCTGCAGATACATACATATATACATACAAAAAGAGATATATCTATAGTGATTTATACAATATATCCAATTTTCTTCTTTAATACATACTGTATAATGAGTTATAATATAATGTATAATGTGTTATAACATACTGTATAATGACTTATAAGATACTGTATAATTGAATATTTTTAATATGTTATAAACACACACTGTATAATGAGTTATAATGTATCGTATAATGTGTTATAACATACTGTATAATGACTTATAAGATACTGTATAATTGAATATTTTTAATATGTTATAAACACACACTGTATAATGAGTTATAATGTACCGTATAATGTGTTATAACATACTGTATAATGACTTATAAGATACTGTATAATTGAATATTTTTAATATGTTATAAACACACACTGTATAATGAGTTATAATGTACCGTATAATATATTATAACATACTGTATAATGGCTTATAAGATACTGTATAATTGAATATTTTTAATATGTTATAAACACACACTGTATAATGAGTTATAATGTACCGTATAATGTATTATAACATACTGTATAATGACTTATAAAACACTGTATAATTGAATATTTTTAATATGTTATAAACACACACTGTTTTAAGATACTGTATATATATAGATAGATAGATAGATATAAATATATATATATAGAGAGAGAGAGAGAGAAAGAGAGGAAGACGAAGAAATAGCCTATTTTTCTCTCTCTTCTGATCACTTTTCAAATTCATACGAATTTTGTGGCGTGAATTTCAGCTTGCATTTCTCTAATATCAAGTTTCAATGCAATTTCGTTGGATGATGATCATGTATTATGATAATATAACATCAATCTTTTGTGGCTGCAAATTTTATCTTTTGCAGAGCATCATCCAACCTAATTATGGGAGTGATAATTTGATTTCGATTTATAATTGAAAAAAGAAAAAAAAAAAGAAGAGAAGAGAATTAGTGAAACACCAGAGAAGAAGTGAGCAAATGAGAGAGAATACGATGAAAGAGACGATCAGAGAAGAAATGAGAATATGAGAGAGAAGAAGATGAAAGAGACGTGGGTTTGTAGGCTTTGAAAAATGGCATCAGTTGACTATTATACCCCTTATTCAATTGAATTCAATTTCCCCACATGTTTTTTGATTCTTTTCTGGACGGTTAGATTTAATGGATCCAATGGTATATATTGGGTCTTATATCTTATCTAATGTAAGGTATGTATTAGATCTTGACCCTATATATATATATATATATATATATATATATATATATATATAGTGCAAGTGTGTAACTCACAGGTAGTGTTAACTGTTAAGTTGTACCAACCCCTTGTCCTCATTCCATTGTTAAAGATTCAAATTCAATCTGATACTCCTCCATTAGGTACGAATCCCCACAGAAGCTTGTATTTTACAAAATCAAGAAACCTATGTACGTAATACTATAATAAATACAATTTTTTCCCAAAAAAAAAAATGTCAGCAAAGACGCGCGTGTACCATTTTTATCTGTTTTTGTACATTAATTTGTTTAAAATTTATTAAAATATAAACAAGAGAGTTATATGCTATTTGCGGTACAAAAAATGGAACGGACTATATATGTATATGGAAAAAAAAAAAGTCTGCACATATTCTTCACCTTACTACAGATTGTGACGTGATTGATCTGATCTATCACTAATTTATGATCTATTACCAACCTGTAATGGGACCAAAGTTCTTGGAAAAATCTATGCTAGCCGGATCAAGTCCAATGGTCCTGTGTCTATGTCTCTCACACGTTAAGGTGTATTGTGTGTGGTCTTCACATATGTATGAGAGAGATATACACAAAATTCACGATCTGACCATTAATGAATTCGATCTGACACAAAATTACCCAACGTTCTTGTTGCATCTGAAAATCTCAGAAATGTAAGCAAAGGGTAATTATGTGCACTTTCAAAGCTTTGTATAAAGTTAAGAAAAAGCTCTGAATAAAGAGAGTAAAAGAAAATTTACCTATAATCTCCGAGAGAACGCTTTCGAGTCGGTATTTGCTAATGCAGCATCATCAAGATTCTCATTGTAATTCACCGTATGGTGGCGCTTAATGTGAATCTTGATAACGCTGCATTTGCAAAGAACGACTATATATCAATCCATACAAGACGAATCACCAAATTGAAATAAATGAAATTATCCAAAAAAAAAAATTGAAATAAATGATCTAAAATTAACTACAAGAGTAAAAGATTCATGAAATTAAAATCTATATTTGAGCATATATATTAACACTAAGTAATGAAGAAATTAAAGGGGATTGTGGAAGAACTGGAAACCTTATTGCTTGGTGGAATAATTATATATAGGATTGAACAAAAACCCTAGATTTAACAAATAAAAGTATATTCATGAATTCGAACAGAAATCCTCGTTCCGACAACATTTGGATCTCCGATGAACAGATCTGAAACTACTATTATGGGTTTGTAATGTGGGTTTTTTCTGAACTAATGATCAGATTTGTGATGGATGAACAAGAACTACCGAAACTTTCATAAACTTCACTTTAACATATATATAATTATATATATATATACAAACACATATATACATACAAGATATCGATCTGACTGAAAAACAAGATCTATACCTAATTAATTAAGTTTCTGAATCAAAGCAGAGAAATATGTATAAAGAAAAAACTTCTTCCACAGTCTAGAAGATGGACTAGGAAGAAGGGTTTGTTTTGTTTTGAAGTGTGTATGGCGGAGAGGATAAAATATGTTGGGAACAAAACCTACTTGTATATTAGATGTTCACTTACTTCTCCATGTACTAGGTTTTATACTAGGTTTTGGCTAACATACGGTCACTTGGCATCAACCTCAACCAAGTCCACAAATTATTTTTTTTAATAGAAAATAGTATTATAATTGAATTATACACGTCATGTACCATTTACAAAATATTCTCTATGTCAGACAATTACAGCTATTAGATTCGTAACGTTGATTTCACACCAGACTTTTTACTGACTGTAGTGATTTTTAAGGTACGATCTTAATACTTTTTATGCGTTGGATTCGACAAATTATTGTAATTATTAAGAATTAATATTTTCTTCAATAGTAATTATTGAGAATTAATCTTTTTCTTTTCACAGTGGTACTTTTTCATTTTTGTAAGAGTACTTGATTGATCTATCTTTAAAACCAAGGTGATTATGTAATATATATGGTGATGAATTCACCTAATTATTTCAAATAGTCAGGGATACATTGATTTAACAGTGAATATTTAGCTTTGATACTAAGAATGGTAATGTTTCTTAAATAGCACATAATATAGTTGCTATGTGATACTCAAAGGGAAATAAAGAAATAGGAGGTTTTCAGGGTTCCATCACCATGATAGTACCCATATACTAGCTAGCTCCACCTTTTAATTATCGTCTCTCGTGAATGGTATATTGAATTCGTACTCTAATAAATTTATAAAACTAGTTTTTGCAATGTCATGAAGTAATTTACTTAGCTATAAATAATCGTAAATTACTAGACAATGCATGACTGTATATAAAGTCTATAGAACTACACCATATTATAACATGAATAATGTTATATATCACTTTGTACCAAAAAAAGAAGAAGTTATATATCACCAGTATCTTTCACGGTTTTGTAAATTTTTTTCAAAAAACTTTTGGTAGAAAATGAATGTAATAAATGCATTTAATTGAATTTTTATAATTTAAGTATACCATAACAAAAAAATATCTTACCATATCGAGAGTCAGTAATAAATAATGAAGAATTACCAGTGTTATATAGCATTTTTCAAGAACTTTTTTTTTTTTTTTATCACTTTGCTTAGAGTGGAGGTCGTCGACTATATATATTTTGTATTGACATTATAATCGAATTTTCTCAAAGAACAAAATGTCTTAAATCATTCTAGCAATATTTATTTCTTTACGAGGTAAATTATTTTAAATTATGAATTGATATTGAAGCTCCACTTTCATTTCTCTTTCTAAGAAAGTGACTATAACACCAATTTACAAATAAAAACCTGACAATCTACAAAGAGAATATATATTTTAAGAATTAATTAAATCTTCGTGCCTCATATATCTTTTTATCCCCACCATATACCTTTTCTTGTGAATTAATATAGCATTCTCTTGTCAAAATAATATGTTTATGAACTGCATAATGGTGCAAAATATATGTTTTTAACTATTCAAACATAAAATTGTAGAAAAGGAATATTAAATCACCAAAGAAAAATGTTGTTTTGACTTTTTTAAATTTGCGTATTCAAATGAAATACTAATATACTTTGTTTATTTGTATGCGTTAATACATGTTAAAAATGTTCCAACTACTTCTATTTATGTTATGTTTTATTTAATAGAAGTCATGCTTATTTGAACATTTATTTATGTGTAATTGTTGCTGATGTATTTTATTGAAGGAAAGAAAAATTTGAAGTTGATTGCGAGGTGCTAATATACAGTCAAAGTGAAGTAAGTTCAAGTTGAGTTTAGTTTTTTGTTGGTTTATATATATTAATTGTCTTTTTCAAACTGAACATATTATATACTTAAATTGTTTCGTGGATGATGCTCTATATTTTTAATGGACCAACTTCGATATAAAATAGTAAAAAAAACATCTGCAACTTGATAATGGTTTGTTTTATTTAAATCTTGAAAATTATAATTAATGCATTTTATGATCTATTGACATTCTTGTAGTTTAATTCAAAAATTAAAGATGAAGCTTCTATAATATTGGTGGAGTGCCAATATCATTACCCTTTAAATTTTGTTAATAATATTTAATACATTAGCAATTTATAGAATGTTATTATCAAAAACGTAGTACATGACCTATAAAACTACCTTTCAACTAATTAAGCACTCAAGCCAATAAACCCTAGCCTTATTGGCAAAGCTAAAACTCCAAGATATTAGAAACTTTGGGTTCGATTTCCACCGAAAGTGTGTGAATTTTTCTTTATTTTCATAGTAATTGTTATTGTTAGATAATTGTAACAATTTAGTTGGTTGTAATTTGTGGCAAATTGATAATAATTAAGTACTTAAAAACTATATCTTGGCCCAATATTTTATCAGTCTGATATTAATTATTTTATCCTTTTTCCATTCATCAAACAATAATTTTAATTGTAATTTTTTTAGTTCATCTACATAAAATATTTCAATACTACAGAAAGGATCGCATCTGAGGTAATATATTCCGATGTACATTATCTTCAATAATCCCCCGTCAGATTAGCTTTTCACTAAAATCCCAAGTTATATATCGGACATAAATTGAAGAATATTTTCTGAGCAGCTCCTGACCCCTTACTTCTGGCTCGAATCTATTAGTTAGAAGAAAATAATACCTAAAAAAAAATGTTGTCTTGCAGTGGGACTGAAAACAAACTAAATTACTCGATAATTGGCTCGAGATCATTTGATAAAATCTTGTTTGAGCTTGGTTTGTCAACATTTAGTTTGAACAATCTTTTTTGTGTTCAATAAATTTGAAGCTCGACTCAAGCTCAACCCGATTAGTAAAAATAGAGAAAATTTCACTTTTGGTCCCATTGGAGTTCGGGCAAAACACTTCTAGTCCCAAAGAAATTTTTTTGACACTTTTGGTCCCAATCGAGTCAAAATGTGATACTCATAGTCCCGTCTATCTATTTTTGAACGAAATTTACCCATGTGAGACACGCATTATGTTAATTAACTACCTCAGAATTCAAATGAAACACGTGAGGGGTAGTTAACTAACAGAGCGTGTATCTCACGTTTGTAAATTTCATCCAAAAATAGATGTACGAGACCAAAAGTGTCACATTTGACTCCAATGGAACCAAAAGTGTCAAAAAAAATCCTATGAGACTAAAAATGTTTTGGTCAAACTCCAATGAGACCAAAAGTGAAATTTTCCCATAAAAAATAATAACATACGTGCAAAAAAAGTCAAGCTACTCGAGTGCGATTCGTGTTCGGCTGGGTTAAAGCTCATTTGAGCTCGGCTCGGTTAACAATCAAATTAAATACAAACATAAATTTTAAAACTCAGTGATAATTCAAACAAACTTGAACAACAATATATTCGTGTCCACTTGATTCGTTTACAACACTATCTGAAGGTGCGTTGTATTAGCATATGTACCTATAGGCTAAAGTACACAAAATAGTAATTTTTAATTTTCTTTTCTTGTTTTTCACTCATGTTGGCAGGAAAACTGTAGTTTGTATCGGATTAATTTTTGCGCAACCTCGTTCGAATTAATTAATTAATCGCCAATATAGGAGTGACTTTGATACTTAATTTCAATATGATATTTATATGTGTACGTGATTCTCTCACCAAATTAAAATAAAAGAAAAGAAAAGAAAAAGAAATAGAAGCAAGTATATATATATATATATATATATGTATGTATATTATCTCGATGTGATTGCAAATGCAAAGATAGATCTGTACACAGGCTCCAATCTTCTCCTGTTAGTGGTGATTGAGATCCGATGAATTATAAAATTGAGAAAATAGCAGATACCTCCCCAAACTATTAGGTGATGTGCACTTTGCCCCTAAACTATTAAAAGTTGCAATCAACACCTTAAACTATCATATATATGCACTTTGCCCCCTTGGCCAGTTTCGGACAGCATACAGGGGGTAAAGTGCTACAAACCGCATAGGTGAGGGAGCAAAGCGCACATTACCTCATAGATGAGGGGGCAAAGCGCACATCACCAGACTTTTTTATTTTTTAAATTTTTTACTAATTTTTTTATTTTTAAATTTTTTTAATTTTATACTTTTTTTCATTTTTTATTTTTTATTTTCATGTTTTCGGATTTTTAAATTGTCTTTTTTGTTTTTAGAAAATTATGAATATTTGAATTTATACTTCTTTTCATTGTTTTCTTATTTAATTTCATGTTTTATTTTTATTTTTCTTATTTTCATGTTTGAAAATAATTTATTTCAAATATAGAAATAATATTTCAAGAAAAATTCAAATAAATTCCAATATGCATGATTTAAATTGAACGATGAATGGGTAAAAATTTCCCCGAAACTGACCGAGGGGGGTTAAGTTAATATTAAGAATATTTGAATTTTTTTTATAAAAAGAGAAAATAGCAGATACCCCCCAACCTATGAGGTGATGTGCGCTTTGCTCCCTCACCTATGCAGTTTGTAGCACTTTGCCCCCTGTGTGCTGCCCGAAGCTGACCGAGGGGGCAAAGTGCACATATATGATAGTTTAGGGTGTTGAGTGCAACTTTTAATAGTTTGGGGGGCAAATCACACATCACCTCATAGTTTGGGGGGGGGGGGTATTTGCTATTTTCTCTATAAAATTTGCATTTAATTAAAAGTGTGGGTGATTGATATTATATACGTACGTGTATATGAACTTATGAAGGCATTTTTTTTAAGTACTATATTGTTTTAATTATACTTATTGCTCTTTTCATGTGAATTCTAGGGTTGATCGACTGACTAATAATTAAGTTTAGTAAAGATTTCGTTTAGGTATTTATTACGATAAGTTATAGTAGTTGTTACACACTACAACAAAAGTAATACTAATGACAAAATTTGAAATGACGATATTAAAATTATCACTAGATATATATAATGAGTCACAATAATTTTTGCTTTATTAATAAAGAGTTTTAGAGACGAGATTTTTTTTTTTAATTTGTCACTATGACAATTAATGACACATGTATAGAGACAACTATAATTGTTGTCTCTAAAGGTGTGTCACTAATTGTCAATAAAAACAATAATTATCTTGCCAGTAATTATTAACAGTGACAACTTCTTTACATATTTTTTTTAAAGAAAAAATCGGTCTTATATATCATTCAATTAAAAGTTTACGACGCCTGGAACAATACCATTCATATAGACTCAAACGATGTAGTAAGAACATCTGAAACACCAACTGCCAAATTTCTTGAAGATAACAAATCTTAAGCACTCACAAACGAACACAAGAAATTTTTTGTGCAACTCCTATTTAAGGAGAGACAAAACTCTCATTCGAGAGAGAAAGCAAACTCTCATACGAGAGAGAAAATAAAATACTAAACAAAATATCTAAACCGCTATATAAAAACTTATGTATCACCCGTCTTCATCTCGTCAAATCTGTCTCTGTCTCGTTAGATCCATTTCCGTCTCTCATACTTGAAGATGTGATGTACAACTTGAAGAAGGGTGCTTCAATCCAACCCGCCGGCGATGGTGGTGGTAACAGTGGTGAAGTAGACGATTGCTTCACCAAATCATCGCCGGCGGAGAAAAATAGAAGAAAAAAAGACTAGAGTTTAGAAGAGAGATGGGGGAGAGAGAGAGAGAGAGAGAGAGAGGCGGACTAATATTACTTTTTTATAGTTTTGTTACTATTAAACATGTAAAATCAATTTTTGTGATAAAATAAAAATTCTTGTTATTACAAAATTTATAATTAGTGATAATCTTAATATTGTCACTCGATATTTTATCATTAATTTTTTTATTTTTTTTAGTGACGTAGCATTTTTTGATTCAAGTTTATAGGAATAGCAACCTCTGAATATTGAACCGAATCACGATAATGATTGTCTGTCCTTGAAAATTTTCAAATATATATATTGAACCAACTTAGAATATGTTGCAAGTTTTGAAGTAATTAAATCAACTAATTATAATATATCATAGCTTAGGCATGCATGTCAACAATTGCTCTCCTATCAGATGTGGGTTTGTAACTTTGTTGGAACTTGATTCTTGAGCTGCACATATATATTTATATAATTTAAAGATTTAAGTTAAATTATTGAAACAAGATATATAAACTTTTAGTACGATTGCGAATATTTGGTCCTTTAATTAGTATCCGAAGGAAAAGGTTCCAAAGTCATTCATAAAATGGTAATTAGTGTTGAGGAGAAAAATGTTGGTTTAGCACGGTGACACAATTGCTTGACCAAGGCCCATATGATAGTAATAGATTGATATATACATGTTGCTTTAGTCTACTATGAGGGTTTAAAATCTGTGTTGTAATAACTATAGTTCTTTTTTTTTTTTTTTTGCTAACCGATTGTTATAGTGAGTAATCTTTAGGCTAATTAATTATTAATTTAGCTTTTCCACCAAAAAAAAATTAAAAAATTTAGCTTATCCAAAAGAAGATTAACAAAATGAAGCTATCAAATTAAATACTGGACATGGCAATGATCAACAAGGTTTAATTGCCAATCCTCTGGTCTAGTGGCGAACCCGAGATTCCAAAATTTGTGGTCTCCGTTTCAACTTTCATGCTTGAGTATTTGTCTGTAATAGTTGATAGTGAATTATTTGTGAATCATTGGTACTTCATTGTTAGTTAATTGATATTGAGATCTAATTATATTTTTGATTGCTTCACTAGAAAAATGTTTCAATTGTTTGATTGCTTCACTAGAAAAACGTTTGAATTGTTTGGGTTTTCCAATGTATATTTAGATGCGATTATGGGGATGTTTGTGTATACAAGATAATCTTTAGCTAAAAAGAAAATTTAATTGCAACATAAGACTTTAAATAGAAGTGCAAGAATCCAAATTTATTTGTTGGTTACGTTTGGTTTCTCATTGGTTTTCTCACACCATATTGGGTATGGAACTAATCCCACTTCACGATATTGAGCCTGTCGCTGGCCCGAAGGGATTTGTCATTGGGAGGAGTTGAACGCACTCCCCACTCAGAAGCGTAGCGGTGGACAAGCCAGGCCATCCGTTCAGATTTATTTGTTGCTTACGTTGAATTTGTTAATGCTTGTCACAAATCACAATTTATTTTGTCGTCCTCGACTGGTAAATAAAATAATAGTAAAAGTAGATCTCATCCCCATTGTAGAAAATGATGATGGCCTACACAATAAAAGAAATAGATTGATGGGATGCATAGGCATTATCACTTTACTTTGCTATTGTGGGGGCGTTATTTTCTAAATAATTTACCAAAATTGCACAAAAGAAATAGATTGATGGATGCATAGGCATTATCACTTTGGTATTGTGGGGGCGTTATTTTCTAAATAATTTACCAAAATTGCACGGAATATATTTGTAACTGTACCCAATGCCCTCCAACCACCAGACCCGTCTGAATTTTGGAGGGACCAAGTATGATGAAACCCATATAATTTTAGGATGGCGAAATATCAATGCGTTTTTTGTGCAATAACTGTATATATATACGATATGATATATTTTTATTGTATGTGTAGAAAAATATTTATATTTAAAGATATACAAATATTTTAATAAATATATTATGTTACATAAGATATTTTTGAAATATATTTTTTAGGTGAATACATTGAAATAAAAGTTAGTATTGGTGAATTATATTAATATATAATATATAATTAAGCCATACTGCCATACATTAAATAAGAGTTAATATAATTCAATTCAAATGACCATGAGCAATCATATTATCATATTATATAATTTAAAATGAATACCAACCAATGTTTCAATCTCTTTTCTACGTGGATGATGGTTTGGATAAGTTCTTTTTTCACCATTTTGCCATGTAAAAGGTTATCTTATATATTATTAATGTAACTTATATCTAATTTAAATTCCATAATAACTATATTTATGCAGTGCATTTATATATATGGTCAATTATATTTTTGTAAATGCTTGATTAAGCAATGAATTATCCGCTGAATATGCCTATTTATCCTTCACATAAGCCCATCTAATCAATACTGAATTAACCTTAGATATTTTAAATTAGATTAAATTTCTTTTATTTGGTTGAAATTTTATGGCAAATATCCATTTTAATTAAATAACAAGTGATAGGTGATGTGTCTTTTTTCCAACCACAGAGTGCATGAGTGGGGCTCAAGACCCGATCCATACAAGTATTTTCCTTCTATTAACACGAATTAGCTCTCTAATTATGGTATGTCATATCATGGAAATTCAAATGTTTTAGGTACCCTAAATTTATGCTATCTTATTCAATTTTTATATTCTAAGAATACTGTGTATTTCTATTGTAAATTTTATTTTTTAGAATCTATATTACTATGGCTCTATATTTTTATGTTTTTTGGGAATATTTTCATTTTCTGGATCACCAAAAAATGAAAATGCACACTCCAAGCTAAATTCTACAGAAAATACTCAAATTTTAAATTCTACTACACATTCCCCTATATAACCACTCATCATTTTATCATTTCAATCACTTCATTCTCCCTCTTTATTAATTACATAATTCAACTATTCAACACATTCTCTTTCTTACTTTATCATAAATAAAATATTATTCTAATTTTTTCTTTTATCATTATTTCATATATAATTAATTCAATCAACTGTATATCACATCTACACAATTTCCAAATGTTTCTCAAAAATACATTCAAACAAACAAAAAAAATTAATATTTTCACACGAATTTCTATAATACACATTCTCCAATAAAAACTCAAAATTCATTTTCAAAAACACAACCATACAGAGCCATAGGAGGGGGCGTTTGACTCCCAATTGAACTCAATACTATTTTATGATAATTTTGAATTAGTGTAATTCTCAAGAAAGAATCTTATTGGTTGATTAAATTGATCATGTGATTTGAAAATTTGAATTAAGGCAATGTAAATACACTTAATTGGTGATGAACACAAATTAGGGATGAATTTGTTGTCAAGCTTAGTTAAGCTGCTAAAAATGAAAACCGACTAAACACTAATTGCTCTTTCTCACATAGTAAATGCCAATTCAAAACTCACAAATTAAGGAATTTAACTTTTTTCTTAAACCAATTTTAAAAATCAAATTTAAAATCACCTATATATATGACAAAGTGCTTTTTCATCTTTTCACGATTTTGAAGATGTATTTCTTTTTGTTCTCTCATGTTTGTTATTGTTCAGCAACCTACCAGTGGTTATGAACAAAGTTTTAGAACTTTGCATCCTTTTCTTGCGATTTCAAAACTGAGTTTCCTTTTAAAATTTTCATTTCCTGCCATTTTAATTTAATTTATTTTTCTTTCTTTTATATGATAGAATTTGATTTCACTATATTTTATTTTTGTTTTCTCTTCCTATTGTCCATATTGATACCAATTAAGTTTTTCTTTTCTTTTATGACTTGATGATATATCTTGAAGTTTAATTCAATCACTTTTTCTAATTTCTTACTTTTTGATATGATTTGTGGTGAATTTTGTTCATCGCATTATGCAGCCCCTTTAGTTCTATTATTTTTTCTTAATTTAGTCTGTTTACACTTTATTATCGTAATTGTAATTCAACATATTCATTTATTTGTTGTATTTATGCTACCGATAGAACTTTATATTTACGTGTAAACTGTCCAAATAAGGTATTTATTAGTTATTATTTTTATGCACTCTTTATTAAAGAAATCACATTTTACTTCTCTTTCATATTTGATTCCCTCTATATTTTGAAAACAGTTTCTCATTTAATCTTATCTTATTATTATAATATTTAAAAAGAATCAACACTCATGGTTCTATCTCTTTCCTATGTATAATATGAGGTGGACAACTTACTCTTTCACTATCATGACACAAGATTACATTCCAATTTTATTTTCAATGTTTTCATATAATTACTTTCTATTAATTAATAATATTTGTATTCTATAAATAAATTTGTAACTCTTATATATCTAGATAAAATATGCATCACGAATTTTCTTCCTTAAATTTAGCCTTTTCCTTTTAAATGTATCATAAGTACTTACCTCAAACATTCTTTGGTATATGGTGAATTAACCGTGCTTTAATCATTTTCCGTTTCTCTTTCCCATGAATTTTTACAATGGTTAGTTTTGACTTTACAGTATACTAACGTATTGAACTGAATCGGAAGAATTCTCAATCTTCCATACTTGTCAATAGTAACTTTCTAGATTAATTATATTCTCTTGAATGAGAAAAGATATTTTCTTTGTCATTGTTATTAACAATTCAGTATGGAAAAAAATCCACGGGTGCACGAATCTATCATTAAAAATAAATAAATCAATGTGTTGTATCTTCAGCTTAGAATATTGTGCAAATTTGTGAAGTTATATTCTTTCGGTTAGTATTATTAAGGTTGCACATGGAAAATACAGAAAAATCTCTATAAATTAATACTATTAGAACCATGAAAATTTATTAATTCGGAGAGGTTTTAATTAATCGGAAGGAAGCACTTATCGATTCTAAAACTCTCTACAATTTTTTGTTGCAGTTCGAGAACACAACACGGGAATATTTGAATGCAATAAGAAAAATTAGAGATGAGCTCAACCTAGATCTAAGTTCTTTGAAAAAGGAAACCACAATAGAATCATATTTTACTAAAATGTCCTAGATTTGTTTGTAATTTTGAAGAATTATTAATTTATGATATTAATGGGACCATGGATTTATATACGGATTTTTCCAAAATATATTATCTTATTAATTTATCGAAATGGATGATTTTTTGAACAGGCCCAAGTCGGGACCGGAGAAAATTATTATTTTAGAGAATTTATTAATTTATCGAGTATTAATTTAAAGTAGTTCTACTGTAAGTAAATCAATGATAGGCAACATATTGAATGAATTTAGTAACCCCATAATTTAATACTTTCACATAGGAAAGAGACATAGTCCTAATTTATATTCTCTACCACTGATTTACACCTTGCATGTTTTCAGATCTTCTGAATGTTATCATTTTTTTTCTTATATTTGAATCAATTTGTTGAAATGATTGACTTATAATATGTTATTACACTTTTTTCTTTTGAAAAATTAGAAGATATTTCAATCACAAAAAACTAACCTTTTAATTGATTTCTTTAATAATATTCTTAATTTTGTGCAACTGTAATATATATTATATTGAACGTCTATTTATTTTAAATAATCAAATTTGAAAGTTTAGCGAGCATTCTTCTAATATTCTTATAATCCAATTCATTTGTCAAAAACATAGATATGTTGCTTTTTGATGTAATATGTGAAAATTATTTTAGAACAAATAAATGTTGCCCGTGCAACGCACGAGTCAACAACTAGTTGTTCTTTAGTTAATGGCCGAGGGATTAAAATTCTAATCTTAATTTCTTAATATCAACTCTAAACTTAATTAGTTGTGATAATATTCTACTTTGCCTAGATGGTTGCCTTGTCACCATGTCATGTTAGCAATTTTATCGGAAAATTCTCAGTTTTGTGGTCGTGCAAGAGTGCTCACTTTCGACAAATTTTGATTTCTTGACGATTAGTGTCCACTAATCGAGCAAATCCAAAAAGTTAGTGGAGTGAAATCAAAAACCTAGAATAGTTAAAACAAAGTTGACAAAAATTAGCGGACCAAAAATGACATTTTGCCAATTATGATTTATGTATAACCTCAAAGTATGTAATCACTATAATTCATAGAATTTGCGTTGGCAACATTTATATCTATCGTCCAACACTTTGGCAAATGTTTGGTTATGTTTTCATACCATGTTTGGTCCAAAAGTTTCACCAAACCATATTTGGTTTACAAAATATTTGATCAAAAATACATTACTTTTTTGGTAAAAAAAAAAAACATAATAATTATTTTTCATCTTTCTACACCTTCTTTGTCCCTACACTCCTCTCTAGGTGCTCTCTCTCTTTTTTCTCCTGTCTAACAGACAAAAGTTTCATGATTTGACTGCTACAGTAACTTTTGTTCTCTCCGAAAACAAAACCAAAATTATGTCACCAAAAAAACACACCCAAAAACCAACTCCCAAAATAAAACTAAACACAATCTCATCAAACATACGCGTGTCCTCATAAATTTCTCACTAATAATTCTCATCAAAATACCATCCCAAAACATAACCAAACATAGCTTTTTTCTTTTGGTAAATATCTATTGTCCAACACACAGATCTTATGTTGATTATGTTTGTTTCCTAGTACAAGATAGAGAATTTATCGATCTTTTACAAAATAATAATAAAAAAAGAGTTCGAAAAGTTGATTCTTTAACCTGAGAATAATTGAAGTTGGAACACCAAATCCAAGAAATCAACTTGGCACTAATTATATTTATCTTCTAGCAAGTACTAATTGCAATTTTATCAAGAAGAACTTGAGTAAGATAAGGTTGAATGCCTCCATCATGGCAGACAACCTAGTCCAAAACAAAACAATGGGCGGCGATCTATAGAGATCAGTCAATTAAGCACCAAATTGAAAAATAATAATTACAAATAAAATGGAGAAATAGATTAATGATTATCCTTTACAAATGCGCATTGATGTTTGATATTGTATGCATTTTAGCATTTTAGATTCATCTTGTATATTGCTACAAAGTAAATGCCAAATGTATCAAGTACTTATGGTTATCGAACATAATTATCATGGTAAATAAGTAGTGTAACCTTGTTGCTTACAATTAAGAGTTTGATTCATTTCCATTTTTCAGTTGATCTTCTGTTATTTCCCTTTTTCTTTTCTTGAGTGGTGCGAATGTGGTGTAAGTAGAGAAAAGACAAATTATACTACTCGATAATTAATTTTAGATCATTTGATAAAAGCTCGTTCAAGCTGATCAGTTCCTTAACATATCAAACCAAACCAACCTTTTGTGTTTTCGATAAGTTAGAAGTTCGGCTCGAGCTCGAGCTCGACTCAGTTAGTAAAAAATAATAAAATATGTGTAACAAAACAAAGCTACTTGAGTCCGGCTCGTGTTCGACTCGATTAAAGTTCGTTTAAGCTCGGATCTTAGCAACCAAATCACGTTCAAACACAAATTTTAAAACTCGATAAATAAGATTGAACAACAACTTGTTTGCTCAAATCGACTCTTTTACAAGTCTAGTGTCGAGATTGAGATAGTCTTTATATTGTCCTGGATTTTAAACTAATAACTGAGGTTTCGGCCCTTCCCATTTTTTTTGAGCCAGGACTTGAGTTTAGACATGGCCCATAAAGATTAATTAGAAAATTGCTGCTGATGAGCTTCTTTAAGCCCAAGAGCCAGAACATTCCATGAATGACTACGGCCCACGTCAAAATCTTTATTCTTATTTAATTTGGATCTTACATTTGAGGGAGTGAGGAAGTGCTTGAGTGTAATCTAAATCATCTATTTCAAAAGTGTAACTATTTCACCACAAATGATCCAAACTGGTTTGAGTGAATGTGTAAGTACAAACGAGGAAATTCGCAGCACTTAGAGAGAAAGGAACAAATGAGGGAGCCATGATCTCGTCATTCCCCGCAATTTACTTAGCAATAGTGCTAACTTTATTGGCATTGGAATCAAATTTTCCATTCTTCATCTTGAAAGACAACTGAACAACTAGGGCAAAAACCCTAAAAGTTCATTGAGTATGAAAAAGGCCATTGATGAAAACATAAATGTAACTATATACCACGACAAAACACGTACTAGTGTTACATACACAACAAAAAAATTATAACTTGAATCTGATTTAATTGAATATAAGTATAATTCACTTGTCTTATAAATGATAAATGTACTTCATTTACTTTATGAATAACATTTGAGCTCTATCTGAGTCGGGAGTAGACCATACATGACATATATTCATTCTTGAAATGGATATTCTTGTGTGCCCCAAAGTATGAGTAAACAAATATCATTTCCCTCCCATGCATTTTGCCTCCGTTCGGCAAAGATCCAACTATGTGGGAAAACTCAAACTAAATTAAGACAAAAAGAATTAAAAAATATTCTGTGTCTCTAGGCACAATGTATAGCCAATAATTAACTAAAACTATGTCAACAAAAAACAAATTATTACTAAAAAAAGGAACTCTTAGAACGCTTGAAAGGGTAAGTGAAGAAAATTAGAAAGGATAAACGTCTGTATCACTCCGCCATGTTAATTAGACTATTAGAGTCGTTCCTTTTTTCATCCAATTTGACGACAATAGGAGTAAAAACAATTGCATAAAACAAATGGACACCCCAAAATTTTGTTACATATCAATTGCATAAGTATTGGCCTGATAAAACGGCCGAAGAAACCAATCACTCATAAATGAATTTTACTTGTATTGTTATTGATATGCGCTAGTTTTTTAAGAAAAATAATCAATAGCAAGAGCCAAGAATGACTATATTAAAATTTGCTAGTAAATATTTAATTAGTTGGGTTCCTCCAAACTGAATCAAATAAGGACTTTCCGGAGATTTAGCTTTTAGCTACCATATATGATCTGATAAAAAAAAAGTTATTTATCATCTGCTAACTATTTGGGTAAATTGCATTTTTTGTTCCATAAGTCTGCCCTTATACACTTTTAGTCCCATACTTTTGGTTTGGTCTCACAACCAAATTATGTCCATAAAGTAACGGATCCACGTACCTGATTCATCCGTGACCATTAGTCAGAGTCAAATGTAGGAAAAAAGAACACGTGCTGCACGTAACTATGTCTAGAAGCGGAATGAATCTTTTATCCCACAATAGTGTCACGTCATTGTGAGATCGACAAGTGTTTATTTATTTAAATTATTATTAGCAGTTCATTTTTAAATATACATTTGTCGATCCCACAAACATGTGACACCATTGTGGATAGAAGATCCGTTCCGGTCTAGAAGGTGTTTAAACGTTAATTAGTCAAATAAATATCCCAAAATACACCTAATCTACGCCCATTTTCTTTGAAGAAACAAAAATCCAACACTCACCGTTCTAAAACTAACCACAAAATCCAAAAAATTTTGAAATTCAAGGTGAAGATTATAAACGACTAGGCCATGAAACCTCCTGTCGGGATCGGGCCGCCTGTTAAGTCCTCAACACTACCTGCTCGCCACGGAAACAAACGATTTGCCCATTTAGGGCGAAAATAATTCTTCAAAAAAGGCATGAGTCAGCCGTAAGCACTACAAGAAAATTAAGTATTGACAGTGAAAATATATGTCATAGTTTGAAGTCGTGGTCCATAACAATCTAAATCCACGGTTAATTTGGTCCTGATAGACGTTTTATATTGCCACGCTGATATCAACCGAGGTGGAAAATAATACTAACTATTTTAAGTTTTGACAAACCGTAGTGGAAAAAATGCAAATCTAACACTTCTCTACGATGGCTAAAAAAATCATTGTCTTTGCAATGAACAAAACATTAATAGTGTCTAGGATCGTGGTCAATGTTTTTGTCATGCTTACATATACCACGATTAAAGCCGAGGAATCTATAAGCATTGCCAAAACATTGCCCATGTCTTATAGCTATTGTTAATGTTTACTTCATTACAAAGATTATGATTTTTCAGTCATTGTAAAAAAATGCTAGATTAATATTTCTTCCACAACAGCTTGTTGGAGCTTAAGATAATTATCATTCTTTTTTCACCACGATTGACTTTATCGTGATAATATGAAACATCTACCATATTCAAATTAGCAGCAAGTTTAGACAACTACAAACCACGTCTTCAAAATATGATATATATTTTTGTTGCGAATACTCAATTTTGTCACCATTCCGCATTCATTGCATTATTCTTTACAAAAGTTAATAGAACAAAAACTAGCCAAAAAAAGTGACATATATCAAATTATATATATATATGTGGACAAATTCATCAAATTTTGGCACACACCATTCTACTTTTTATCTTTACACATCGAACCCAAGAGATTAAATCAAATTAAATCCTCCCCAACAAAAATGGCTGAAAAAGAAATAGGCTCCCCTGGAAGCTCCATGCATGGAGTAACCGGCAAAGAACAAACCTTCGCCTTCTCCGTCACCGAAAACGAATCAATCCCCACTGATCCAACGGCCAAATTCTCATTACCAGTTGATTCCGAGCACAAATCCAAAGTCTTCAAAATCTTCTCCTTCGCAAACCCTCACATGAGAACATTCCACCTGTCTTGGATATCCTTCTTCACTTGCTTCGTCTCCACGTTCGCGGCCGCTCCCCTCGTCCCGATTATCCGGGACAACCTTAATCTCACCAAACCCGACATCGGCAACGCTGGCATAGCCTCGGTCTCGGGGAGCATTTTCTCCAGGCTGGCGATGGGGGCCGCCTGCGATCTACTCGGCCCCAGATACGGCTGCGCCGTCCTGATCATGTTATCCGCTCCAACGGTGTTTTGTATGTCGTTTGTTTCGTCGGCCGGGGGCTACGTGGCTGTGAGGTTCATGATAGGGTTTTCGTTGGCTACGTTTGTGTCGTGCCAGTACTGGATGAGTACGATGTTTAATGGTCGGATTATCGGGCTGGTGAATGGGACGGCGGCGGGGTGGGGGAATATGGGCGGTGGGGCGACGCAGCTGCTGATGCCGCTGCTTTATGAGGTGATCAGGAGGTGCGGTGCGACGCCGTTTACGGCGTGGAGGATTGCGTTTTTTGTGCCTGGATGGATGCATGTGGTTATGGGGTTATTGGTTTTGGGTTTGGGGCAAGATCTTCCTGATGGAAATCTCAGCGCCTTGCAGAAGAAAGGAGACGTTGCCAAGGACAAATTTTCTAAGGTCGAGTTCATTTGAAATTTTTCTTAAATTAGTACTTTTCGCATCCTCAATTTAAAAAAAATATATATATCTCATACTGAATTGCGGGAAATTCTAGCCTGCACTCCGTTCTATTTGAAATTTAACAGCTACACGACACTTGATCGTTAGTCACAGTGCTTGGAAGAGAAAAAATCGTCCTTTAAATGGGAAAATTGGTGCAAAAGAAGTGAATTCGAATTTTAAGGCTCTTCTTCTCTATAAAAGAAAGACGGAAAATAAAAGGTTAGGACTTTTGTTTTTCAATTGAAAAAGGAGAAATCGGATAGAGTTCACCAAGAGCCCTATAACCTAATCTTCTTTTAATTAATTGAAAAGAAGAGCTCTTAAGTCTGATTCCCTTTTTACACATTGTCCCGCTTAAAATAAAATCGAATAGTTAAGTAAGTTTTATTTTCCATTCAAGCACTGGCACTAACGATCATGCACGATATGCTTGACACCGTTAAATTTGAGGGTTATAGCTCATTTTGCTATATCATATCTATTTTTTTGACGATGTTCAAGATTTCTAAAAATTTTAATATCAATATCTTATTTGGTAATATAAACTTGGATTGAATTTTTTTGACCAAATTATTTATTACATAACATTGAAACAAGACATTTCGTGAAGACATAGGGTTTTGAAATTTGTTAGGAAAAATTTCAAATTGTATATATCTTGGCAAGTGGTAACACAGAACATGAATATTGAAATTTGTTGGTCATGATCGATCAGGTTCTTTGGTACGCTGTAACAAATTACAGAACATGGATCTTCGTTCTCTTGTACGGCATGTCTCTCGGCGTAGAATTAACCACCGATAATGTCATCGCTGAGTACTTCTACGACAGGTTTGTATTACTACCTATTACTTCACTAACTTCTTAATTACTTACGGGCAAAATTTCAAGTGTAGTCTCGGACGGGGTCATTTTAATTATAGTCCCGTGTTTATGTGATTTTAGATAAAGTCTCAATAATTTGACAAAGTTGCAAAGTTAATCATTTTTTTTAGCAATGTTGATCCCACGTTTTATTTTCCGTTAGTTTTTAATGGAAAAATTAACGGAGTTAACCAATCCGTCAAAAACTAATGGTCAATTGAAAATTGCATTTTGCCCTCTAAAACTAAGTACATTGTATCAAACACCCCCTAAACATATTCTTTTGTCGTTGTCCCCCTGGGAATTAGGGGGTGTTTAATACAAGTTGTATAGTTCAGGGGCAAATGTAATTTCTCAAAAAATATTCCATTAATTAGTTTCTGTTAACTTTTAATGGACAATAAAGTATGAGATTAATATTGTTTAAAATAAGGACTAAAGTTGCAATTTTGCCAAATTATTGAGACTAATTTATTTTAAATCACGTAAAACGCGGGATCAAAGCTAAAATGACACGGAATTTGCAATTTTGCCTTGTACAACAAAAACATGACTGCATCAATATATATATAATATTTCCAGGTTTGATCTGAATCTCCACACCGCCGGCACAATAGCAGCCACATTCGGCATGGCCAACGTAGTATCCCGCCCCTTCGGCGGCCTCATGTCCGACGTCGCCGCGCGGCGCTTCGGCATGCGTGGCCGCCTCTGGAACCTCTGGATCCTCCAAACCTTCGGCGGCGTCTTCTGCATTTGCCTCGGCCGCGCCAACACTCTCCCCCTCTCCGTCGCCTCCATGATTCTCTTCTCCATCGGCGCACAAGCCGCTTGCGGCGCCACCTTCGGCATCATCCCCTTTATTTCCCGGCGATCGCTCGGCGTCATTTCGGGCCTCACCGGCGCCGGCGGCAACTTCGGGTCGGGTCTGACCCAACTGTTGTTCTTCACGAGCTCGAGATATTCGACGGCGACGGGGCTGAGTTTGATGGGGATTATGATTGTGGCGTGCACGCTGCCGGCGACGGTGGTGCATTTCCCGCAGTGGGGGAGCATGTTTCTGCCGGCGAGTGAGAGGTGGAGCGAGGAGTATTATTATGGGAAGGAGTGGAATAAGGAGGAGACGGAGAGGGGGCTGCATCAGGGGAGTTTGAAGTTTGCGGAGAACAGTCGGTCGGAGAGGGGCCGGAAAGTTGTTGCGGTGGCGACGCCGCCGGATGAGGCGGCGCCACGTGTCTAGAAAAGGTTTCAGGGAAGAACTTTTTCCCAGTGTGGGCGTGCGTGAATAATCATCGTTGTGTTTATTATATGTAAAATGTTTTACCTGCAAATATCTCTCTCTCTATATATGGGAAATTCTAGCCCATCCGGCCAAACCTTTTTGTATTTTTGAAATAATTACCAATTATATGATAAGTGTAATACACTCTTTTTGTGAAAGTGTAATACACTCTTTTTGTGAAATATATTTGGGTGCGATCAAATTAGGTTTGGGCTAAAATTTTCCCCCGATATATATATACAGATTTTAAGGACAAAAGTCATGTTGCAAAATTAGCTAATTACAGAAAAACAAATACAAGTATGCTAAAGTAAATAATTTACAAATATAGATGAATTATAAATTTGAGTGATCAGAATAGCTTGTCCACATTACAAAAGCATTAACAATGACATCTTCACTTATTCAAATTCTAGCACACTCCAAGTTGGATATTTCACAAATAAATAGATTACTCTTGTTGTGTGATTAATTACTTATTTTGTGAAATAGTAGGTTGCACGTATACTTCTAAAAACGTTCCGGTGCAATGTGGAATACTCTTTGGACACGGATACACGTCGGATAAGCGTCGGGCACGTGTCCGACACTCCACCTGGCGTGTCCGACTCCACCTGGAGTGTCCATAATGAAAAAGAAAATAAAAATTAAATGACACCGTATCGGACACGGAAATGGGCGTGTCCGATACATTTTCGGGTACTTAGGAGCTTTTTTTCATATTTACAAAACTTAAGTGGGATAAACTAGTTCACATAATCGCCGGAGAACCCTACCGCTCCGGCGCTCGAGTCGCACTCCGGTCATACGTGGCGGCGCAGACGACCAGGTAGAGGTGGCGACCCACATACAAAGGAGAGATAATAAACTTACTAACTTAACCATGGAAACTGGACGAAAATGATAAGAAAACAGAAAAGGAGGAGAAAGAGCAGAGGTAGCGGCGCACAGCAGAATGTGATTATGGAATGAAATGATAGGGTTTTTAATATTTATTTTGCTGTTGGGCCCTTCTCTTCATCTCAATTTTTTTTGCTGGGCTTTCCCTCATCACTATTACTTTCTTACTAAATAATTGAATTGATGTAAATAAGTGAAAATTGGAGAACTTATGGGCTGACCGTTTTCTTAAGTTTATTAACCACTTTGAACTAATGTTAATGTTAGAAGTGGGTTGATATTATATAGATTAATATAACCTTGCAATAACATAAATACAGATTAATATTTATTTATTTATATAGATTAATATATATTTTTATATTTTTTTAATAGATATTATATATATATATATTACATATATGCATAAATATATATTATTCAATTATTTATATATAGCCGTATCCCCGCCGTGTCGTATCCTAAAATTTTGAAAAATCCGTATCACCGTTCCCGTATAGTGTCGTATCCGTATCTCCGTACCCGCACCTGTGCAACAATATGGGTTCGGTCGAGCTGGAATTGAGCTAAAAAATTTTCTTATTCCAAAACAATTTCTGCCTTTTTTGCTATTAAATTTATTTTATAATCATGCTATATTGTTGTGAACTTGTAAAGTTATTTAATAGTAATGAATATCGATCTAATATTAATTATACAAATTAAGTTAAGTTCTTTAATTAATTTTAGTAATGTAATATTTTTTCACAAAACATTTGATACTATTCAATTAGTTAAACTTTTTGAATAGGGAAAATTACTAACACCCATTAAAAATTTACTTTTATATCCAAAAAATTCATCACGACATTTCTTAATCCAAAAATTCATTCCACCAATTAACTTTTCATTCAAAAAATCCAATATTTAAGATTAATAAATTTATGGACTTAATTGCTCATAGCCTTCGAGCTTAAAAATTAATCAATTGTACTTTTATATAGAAAATTATTTATTTAAAATTTTTATATTGATAATCGATATTCAAAAGATTCTAAATTAGAATTTTTAGATATTTTAATATTTTTTAAAATTAGAAAAAAAGAGAGTAATTGTTAAGAAATGAAAGGTAATTTAGTCTATAAAATTGTTAGTCTTAACTTCTTTTTTTTAAATAACAGTTTGTAGAAAGGGTGTTTAATATTGAAAAATATTTTCATGGCTTTGTTTAGATATAAAATTTTATTTCGATAAATTTTAGTAATTTTTCGTAAGTTATATCATCATGATATGTATTATTGGGTTTGCTAATAGACATCCTTACTCTTGGATCGGTTGTAGAATTAATTTACTTGAGCTTATTTGAAGCCCAGGAATATAAAAGAGTTTCTTAAAGGCCGAAATGCGGATCACCCATCGACCAACCCAACCCATTTTCATTTCCAGGCTTTATCCGCTAGCACTAGCCCATTAATAGATCAACATGATTGAAATGTTGTTTTTAATTTCCCTTCTCTTTACCCAAAGCTTGTTAGACTAGTGATATCAACTTTCATTTTCATGTATGGGAGGTTTTAAGTTCAATTTTGGGCTGTCACAAGTTATGATTTTTTTCTAATTATTTGGAGTCTTAGAAGGTCTGTGTGACCCATGATTAAAAAAGTATCGGCCCGAGTTTGTCGGGTTATGATATCCCCTTCGTCTAGAATTTAATTTCCCTTCTTTTTTCCCATTGAGTCAGTTACACCGTGCCATGAATATATAATCTATACTATATAGAAAGAAAATCTTAGAGTAGTTAACTTTGGTCTCCACATCTTTTTGGTATGAAGGGCTGTAAGCGAGTCGAGTCAAGTCGAATACGTTGTTGTTTAAGGTTTGATTTATTATCGAGATTTAATTTGTGTTGAGCTTAGTTTGATTGTTAATTGAGCCGAACTCAAACGAAATTTAATCGAGTTGAACACGAGTCGACCTCGAGTAGCTAGCTTGATTTTTTATTTTTTTGGAAATCCTAGGGTAAATGTCACACCTTAGAGTTATCATTGGGGGTAAGCCGCCCTAGGTTACCCATAGGCGACGAGCTCGATAAACGCAGGGGCCCCTAGGGGAGGATATAGGAGAAATACCCCCAATCTCCACACCTGGGTTTCAAACCCAGGTGGGTTCTCACGGCCGATGACCTTGTGAACGCTAGGCCACACCCCGTTGCTCCTAGCTTGATTTTTTTTGCACACATTTTATCATTTTTTACTAATCAAGTCGAGCTCGAATTCCAAACTTATCGAACACACAAAATATTGCTCAAGTTTTATTTGATATGTTAATGAACCGAGCTCAAATGAGATTTTACTGAATGATCTCAAGTCGAGTATCAAGAAGTTTGGTTAGTTTTTCAATCCTATCAATATGACATTTTCATTTTTTAAAATTTTGACAAATGTCAAATGAGAATTTCTCACTCATCCCACTATTTCACCTATACTTTTTTTCTCTAACTTTCTCTCTCCTCTCTTAACTTGTTTTTTGATTTCTCTCCATACATTCTTTTTTAGTTATTTTTTCTCTCTGTGTCGCTTACCCTAATTTCTAACTACTTATGATAATTTCAAATAACAAATATTTTATTGAGATACACTGAAAGAGTATAGTAACAATTACAGTAAGTCCAAGATACCAACCAACCTCGTGTTCTATAATCTTTGGAGATTTCTAATTAGAGAATTTCGTAATGCTAGGTCCCAGTTAAATTACAACCATATTATATATAGTTGTCGATATTTTTCACCAAAATGATATCAAAATGTGAATATCAACAAAATTAAAAACTTGAGGCTGAGGATGAAAATGAATTTTTTCCATGTATGATTATATATACTGTTCAAGAGTGGACTCCTTTTGAACACATGGGCAGGGACGGATCCAGAAATTAGGAGTTGGGGGGGCCGAAGTACCAATAACAAAAAAATAGTTATTTAATATTCAATTATAAGTATATAGTCAAACTTATTTTTGTTTTAATAGAAAAGTAAAATAACAAAGAGAAAAGAAAAATAAAACTAACTTTCAGTAAATTTATTAGTTTCGGAATATACAACCAATTCTTCAAAAATCTTATCAAAATATTATAATCAGTTTGTATCTTATGGTGGTTAAACTTTAAATATTCGAATGATACCAAGTTTATGCGACCAAAAAATTTCAACAAATATTATTACACATTCTCAAAACATTATAAAGTAATATAACATAATTAGTTTGTACCTTGTGATGAATAAACTTTAAATAATTGAATGATAATCAACATTTTCTTGTCTTTAGATTTCTTGATGTCTTGTATATTTTTTCTTCTCAACAATTCTTTATAGTTTCTATAGATTTTAGGAAAAGTATTTGTTAATTCTAATCCTAATAAGTTTAGAAGACAAGTTCAAAAGAAAAATATTTGTTACTAATCCTAATTCCTAACAAGTGTAGAAGAGAAGTTGAAAAAGAATAACAATTCTATTTTTGTTTTTTAATGGTAACTAATTTTAATTAAACAAGAATATTAAATACAATAAAAGTTACACATGACTTGAGGGGCTGTCTTTAAAAAATAAAAAGTGTTTAATGATGGTGCAAGGATTCAAACCCCTTCCCTCCCCAAAATCTCGCCTAAGCAAAACACCATACCCAAGCCTTTCACCAACTCCACCAAGCCTATTATTTGTTCTACACATGCAAGATTCATTTAATATTCTTTGGGGGGTCATATTATAAAATTACATGTATCGTGTAGAAAAAATTTTAAATCTCGGGGGGGCCGGGGGCCCCTACGACCCCCCGTAAATCCGTCCCTGCACATGGGGGTTGTACTGGTTCACACATGCACATCAACACAGTCCCTTTACGTGTTCCTTTTGAAGAAGAGAACAAATACTTCAAGGCTAAATAAACAAAAAAGAAACTCTGCAAAATCTCAGATTTTAATTTTCCTTAAGTTAGTGAACAATATTTTCGTCTATTCACACAAAAATTATTTTTCAGCTTTTTGCTTTTTTAAAAAAAATTTAAGTTTAAGGGTAAAAATGTCATTTACTATATTTTGACCATGAACCGAAGCTATAGAGGGAGTAAGTATAATTTTCAATGTTAGTGAGTTAGATATTTGCATTTTCAATTATAAGAGGGGTGATTTGTGTAATTACACATGTTAGTAAAGGGCGATTGTGCAATTTCCCAAAGATAATATACAGCCTGATTTTTACATTAAATAACAGACAATGTTCCTCCTTTCATAACATTGCGATGGTAAAATTAATGTGCATATTTTTCACGTTCGAATTATACTCCAAAGTCTATATTACTTTGATGAAAATTAAAGTTAAATATATTAGTAAATGCTTGTTGCTTGTATGGAACTTAGATTTGAACATATCATGTTCGAATTAGAATTTTCGTTATAAAATTATTGTTAAGTAGTAGTGGAAGGTGTAGCTCAAATTTACTAGAGCTTTGCACTTTCATATTCTTAGGGGGGAAATGGAAGTCAAGGATCCCTACTGGTATGCACTAGATTTGTCTTTCATCGCAACTTGCCACTGACTAAGATATTAGTCAGTAGGGATGGCAACGGGACAGGTATAGTAGGACTCAGGATCCTTCTCGTTAAGAAATTTTCATATCCGGACCCTCCCCGACCCGCATCAGGTGGGTACCCGACGAGTCCGGGTCCTACCCGTTAGACCTAGTCGATTTATATATTTTTACTTTTTTCTTACTTTTTCTGCCTATTTTGTTCTCACGAATGCATTCAAAACAAATAAATAAGTTAATAACATCGAATCGATATTCAACGTAAACACATCTACTACAAGTCATCCGTTACTAGGGAATGAGAAGTGGGTTTTGAGTTTAGACTTTTGATTCTAATTAATTGACTCTTTCTTTTTTATCTAGTTAAGCTTGTAAGGTAAGTTGCTATTGCAAATAACACTTTTTTGGATACAATTTATAAATACTAATAAGTTTTAATAATAATTAGATATATAAAATTTAAAAATATTCTAATTTTATTAATCGGGGCGGGTATCGACTGGACTTGTCACCCACCCCGGACCTGGATCCATTTTTTTGGACTCATACCCACCACAAAAGAGGCGGATCCGGGGAGGGTACTCGTTAGACTCGGATTCATTGTCATTCCTACTAGTTAGAGTATTTTGTTCAAAAAGAAAATAAAAAAAGAAAAGGAAGATAGAGTATCATGGGGAAAATGGGCAATTTTTTAAGTAAAATTGTAATTTTGGTACTGTAATTTTGTTTATTTATTTTGGTACTTTAATGTGGTGGGGGTGCAAATTTAGCTACAATAATAACACAAAACTAACAAATTGAATACAAGTTTGACCGGAAAATCTAAAGTTGGCCGGAAATTGCAAGTGACATCCAAAAATGGAAAATTTTCAGAATTGGAGGGTGAAAACTACTCAATGTGCCAATTTTTATATCATTACTGTACCTAAATTAACACCTTCCCATATTAAAGGACAAAATTGGCGAACAGACCAAGTTACAGTACCCAAATTGCAATTTTATCAAATTTTTATATAGGGTGAATTGTAATTTTTAATTTTTTATCATTAAATTAAGGGGGAGACATTTCTCTTCCAAGAAATATCTTCCAAGTAATAGACGCGTGTGTCTTCTAATATTTTCAATAGTAGAAAAATATGGGGTCATACTTGGAAGATTTTGGAAGTTGGGCTCCGGGAACCTCCATGCATGTATGAGTACATGTGTGATGAATATGATTCAAGAGTCTAACTTTGCTTCCAAGTATGATCCAAATTTTTTTTCAATTTTCCTCTGTTGAGAAACATGCCACTCTAGCCTAATTTGTAAAATTAAAATTGCAATTTTCTATTAGGTGAACTTTCAATTTTGTTCTTTTAGGTTTAATGGCGAGTGAGAGTAATGATAAAAGTTATTTTTTGGTCCACACATGACAATATGTGTTACTTTTCCTCTAAAATTGAGATGATCACATGTTCCCTACACTACAATTCAAAAATTACTCTTGTAAATTTTATGAAATATTTAATTTGTCATGATATTCAGATAAGTTACAAATTATTGTAATTAAGATTCTATTGATTGCCTTTGAGCGACGAAAAACGCAACTTCCAATTCAAAATCGCAATTTTGTAATAAAAAGGCTAGGTTAGGAGGATCATACGATGCATATTTATAGTATAACGTATTTTACTAATATTGCATGATTTATTTCACCGTTTAATATTCAATATTTGATAAATTATTTAACTTTATAATAAGATCTCTTCATATAATTTGCTTCCTATGAAGCGTATAGCTCTACTGAGAAAATTGGATCTCCAAGATGTTAGATGTCTTGAGGTTTTACGCCCACCAATAGCGTGTGAGTCTTTCTTCACTTTTATAGTAGTTGTTAACTGATTTTAATAGTTGATGATTCTAATAGTTGCTTGGTCATTTTATAATTTTAGTATTCAATTTTTATGATATGTATCATGTAATTGAAACATGAAAAAAATAAAAATTCCCTTCATTACGTTGAGGAAAATAAAAAGAGGCTAAAGTAGGGCAGTTTTACATGTTGAGGGCATGCATCGCTCTCAATTATAGGCTTATAGCTCATCGATAGTGATTGTTAATGCGTACTTGTCCTAGCCTAAGTCATATAATTCTTCATACAGATTAATACTCTAGCACTCTGAGTTCGCTCTTGCGCCTCGAACTTGAGAGCTTCACTCTATGACCCTCTTAAAATTTTTAATTCTCGAATTAAAATTTAGGAACCAGTTTAAGAACCACACTTGACGAAATAAGAATGATTTTTCACTAATAGTTGACATTTCATTCGTATTCACTGAAAATTGTTTTAGTAGTAAAATAAGTCAAAGATTTGCTCTCAAAACAAAAAAGATTGGAAACAAATATAGATTTTGTAAAAAATTAATACCTATAACTTGTAATGTTGAATTTGAATCTATGATATCCTTTCCAATTAAGAGTTGAGACCTAAAACTAATATTATTATAATAATCTTTATCTTCTTTGTTTCATCGTATATTATATTTTTTAAGCGTGAAAAAAGACAATCACATCATTTTATTTTTAAAATTCAAGTGAACGAATACTTATTTTAATATGAGATAATTTTATCAAAATAATACTTAAAAATAATTTGGTTGAACAATTTATAATAACATTTGAGATATATGACAAGATAAACTTTAAAATATATTTATATTATATACGCTCTAAGGCGCTCCCGCTTCCAAATTTTTTCAAATCTTGTCGCTTTACGCTCCCGCTCTATGTGACTTAGGTATCCTAGCCTTTCCATTTCCAGTAATAAAGAAAAAAGAACCCACTCGACCCACCCGTTAACAGGTGATTCTAAAATGCATCGGGTCCAATGAATCCATTGCATTAAACACCACTGAATGCAGAAACAGAATAGTAAAAAATAGATAAATCACCTGCATCCAACAATATTAGATGAACCGACTAGAACTGGTCCACCTTAGAATTTCTACCCCTCCACAACCAAACTCTCCACTCAATATATATGTACGTATTTTAACCAAATATATATATACAGGGGCGGATTTACATACAAAAGGGGGGGCCCACTCAATTTTTTTTTAATATATACATATTTTTTAATTTTAATTTATAAATTACATTAATGCCCCCACTCAAATTTTTAAAGACTCCCCTCAAGATTGAAAATATCACGTTTTCTCCCTTTACTTTGAGTTCGGCCCGCGCCCCCCCCGGTCGCAAAACCCAAAATTCTGGCTATAACGAAAGAGGTATAAGAGTATAAAGTATGTTAAAAATTGTAATTGAACCTAGTTTCTTATTATATTTCCCCCCATAAATATAGTGTACCGTACCGCGGGGGCCCTCCCCTAAATCCTTCGTCTATTTAGCAAAAAAACAAATTGTATAGCCATATCACAACAATCTCACCCCCTCCGTAAAATTTTTGATTTCGTCTCTGGTGCCCCACTGACCCAAATTTCTAGATCCGTCACTATATATATATATATCTCAAGTTCTCTACCTTTACTAAGAAAAAATTATTACAGTACTTAAGTTCGCTACCTTTATTTCTTAGAAGAGAAAATAATATCGATGGGCGAAGGTAGAGAAGGAATTGAATATAATTCCTCATCAGTGCATGATCAGAGTAGTAGTGCGGGTGTGTCGTTCGGGCAGAAATGCAACCATTTGGCAAAAAAGCAGCGCACCAAATTTTACATTCTCCGACGTTGCATTGTCATGCTTGTCTGCTGGCATGACAGAAATTAATGAAGCTGGAGGACTACTGCTACCAGCGCATAAGATCGATCATTGACAGGGATTTTAGTCATCAAGATGAATGTATTTGTAAAGAGTACGTATAATTATACATACATATATATATAGTTCATTTCTAATTTCTAATTTGAATGTGGTTCTATTGTAAATAAATGGGAGGAAATTCTAGCTAGTTCGAACTTGTTTTGGTTGAACTTAAGGTGTTCATAAGAAAAGTGAATTATGTTTGTGTATAATTGGTGGTGAGCTAGCCGGAGGACTGCTACCAGATGCATAAGATCATTAACAGGATTTTAGTCATCAAGATTGTACTTGTAAAGAGTGCGTATATATTTTCTTATAATTATACATATATATCTATGTAGTCCATTTCTAATTTGAATGTGGTTCTATTGTAACTAAATGAGAGGAAATTCTAGTTCGAACTTATTTTGGTTGAACTCAAGGTGTTCATAAAAAAAGTGAATTATACTTGTCCATGTAATTGGTGCAATATTGTTCAAGGCAGGGATGGAGTCAGAATTTGGAGTTCGGGGGCGCGAAGATTAAAAAAGAGGGTAAAAAATCTTAATATATAATTTTAGATTTTGAATTTCAAAAATAAAAATTTATAAGGTAAAAAAAAAAGAATTTTTAAAGTTGAGGGGGGGAAGGTGCCCCACCAGCCCCCGACTCCATCTCTGCTTCAAGGGGAGTGATCACTCACAAAACAATGTACACTAGTCATGTGATTGCTCGACTTCAACCAAGTAAAGTGTGCATAAACTAGAACATACTGTGTCAAACTTAGAAGATCAATTATAGAACTCAAGTATTTTATCATTCACAAAACAATGTACACTAGTCATGTGATTGCTCGACTTCAACCAAGTAAAGTGTGCATAAATTAGAACATACTGTGTCAAACTTGGAAGATCAATTATAGAACTCAAGTATTTTATATACCTTCTGTTTGGAAAATTATTTTTTTAGTCCGTTAACTTGGTCTCCTTTGCGTTTTAGTCCGTTCACATCTTACAAAATTAGATCTTGAAAAGGTCCGCTAATTCTTTTTTTTTTGCAAATGGAGGGAAAATTGGGGGAGGGGGGGATTCATTAAAAAATTGAAAAAACGGAAAATATTCATTAAAAAATTGAAACAATTCATTAAAAAAATTGAAAAATTCATTAAATTGAAAAAGTTGAATTTTTTTTTAACAAATTGAAAAATTCATTATAAAATTGAAAAAACCGAAAAATTCATTAAAAAATTAAAAAAATTTAAAGAAAAAATTCATTAAATATTGTTGGGGAAAATTATTTTAATGAATTTTTTCTTTAAATGAAATTTAAAGAAAAATAATTTTCCCCGACAATTTTTAATGAATTTTTTCTTTAAGTGTTTTCGGATTTTTTGAAAAAAATTGAAATTCGAAAAAATTGAACAAATTGAAATCCGAAAAAAATCCAATTTTTTTTTTCGGATTTCAATTTTTTCAATTTTTTAATGAATTTCCCCCCAAATCAGCAATTTTCCTTCCATTATCCCCAAATCAGCGGAAAGGACCAAAATTAAAAAAAGTGTCAAGATAACGAACTAATTTTGTAAGGTGTCAAGTTAACAGATTAAAACGAAAAGGAAGCCAAGTTAACAGACTAAAAAAATAATTTCTCCCCTTGTTTTAAATGGTTGGTTTGTAAAAAATTATGAACGAATTTGGTGTTGAGCACATAACTGTCTGAATGATAGCATATCAATAGCAACATAATCACTATTTTCAACGCATATAAGAATTTTGCATAGATTTGTAGATAAATATGACTTGGACAAGAGTTTTCCAATAATTAGAGAGATGGACTTTTTTATCTTTAGAAATCTCCAAATCTATTTAATAATTAGAGACAGAAATATGTTAATATTTTTTTTTCATCAGTTCATGTAGAACCAACCAATCAATTTATTAATTAATCCCCTTATGAAGCTAGTTCTTATATATCCTTATTTCTTCTATTAAATATATAAAGGAAACCTGAAATTAAATTCCAGATTATTAATATGGGATGTTTCTTTGAGAGCAACAGAGAATTTTTGACTCTTAGTCGAAGGTGAGGAGGGGCCATATATAGGTCAAAGATACGATATAATTACATCTAATAATTAAGATGCTGTCCAAATTAAAGTAATTAGTGAGCCATCCCTGAATGATTAAGTTATACAACATGATGTGCTGTGAATTTGGAACTTAGCTTCACTTTGATTTTACTTTATTAACCTGCATGCTTGATCACAAGCTTTCTTAAACTTGGATTTTTTAAAGTAGATATTAAAATATATAGTCATGAATTATTTCAGCAAAATTTTATCGATAGAAGAAATTAAGATGTTTTCTATGTTCAACTTTTCTTTTAATTGAATCAAAATAAATTTGAAGAATGTCTAAATCTCATGACCAATTAATAATAGGGAGAATTTTAATATTAGTCCCATTAGATTGAATTTATTGCAATTTTAGTCTCATGATTTACAAATTTGCAAAATTAATCTCATAAAATGCAATTGTACATTTGCAATTTTAGTCAAACCTGTTAAAAAGTGAATCGAATTTTGCGCATGCATGACCTGTTAAGTTTATACTTGCACATGATCAAACTAACGATTCTCGTCCGTTTTTAGAGGTTCACACTAAAAATACAAAAAAAAAAAAAATTATGGAATTAATTTTGTAAATTTGTAAAGATTTGGACTAATTAAAATTAAAGGGGCCATGTATTGCATTTCCCCCTTAAAAGTATCCGTCTATATTCCTACAAAATTGAGTTTTCATTTGTCCTTGTCACATCACACAATAATTGAGAATGAAAAAAAAAAATCAAATATGAATCTTTCTCGAGTGTAATTAGAACAATCATATGAACGGTCATAAAATGTTTTTACTTACCCAAAAAGAAAAAGAATTATTTTCACTGTAATATGGAGACAACAAACTCGATCTACAAACAGTGAAACTTCATTCATTTCCATGTTCAACCGCGTGGGTGGCATAAACCAGGAGGTTCATAATTTGAGTCTTGAATCGTGATATCTTTATATCTAATAAGCCACAAATCTAAAGTTCTTTTGGGAGTCAAATACATATCTTGCTGAATTGAATAAAGTGTACAAAATAATGAGTGATTCTTGTCATGTTTCGAATGTGGGTAAATAGTACCCAAAGGGTGTTCTTACATTATAACATGTTATAAGATGTTATATTATAGAAGGGTTAATTGCAATCATCCCATTCTAAAATTCGTAAGTAGCAAAAAACTCTTGTGAAAAAATAAAAGACAATTTACCTACATGTAAAAAGAATAAATATGACCCAAGACCTATTGGTCTAGTGGTATCTACATCTCACTTTATGTGAGAGGTCCTGAGTTCGAATCCAAACTGCCATAAGTTGTGGCTCTCCCCTCCTTTATGGAGCTAGATAGAGTCTTTATGGCTCAGGATTATAACTATCAACCCGGATTTGTCGGGCTAGATATATAGTGTATCCCCTCCTTCTTGAATTAAAAAAAAAAAGAATAAATATGCAGTTTAGGTTGGCAAGGGCTAGGGAGGGTGGTTGCGGCTATGAACGTTGCTGGGGATTGATTTGCGATCGACGACGAATTAGATTGGCAAGGGCAGTCGGCTGGTGTAGATGAAAGGTACGTACGTAGAGGGGGATGGTGGCTTGAGTTTTGGATGGATGATGATGGTGAGGATGGATGATGGCGGTAAAGGGAAAATGTATTAGGATTAGAGTTTTGGAGAGGAGATGAGTTTGGGGAAGATGATGGGAAAAGGAAAATAAAATGAAAAATGAAATTAATTTTAAAATAATTAGAAAATTACAATAAAATAAGAAAAAACATAGTGTGAATATCTTTTAAGGGTACTTTGGTCTTTTTATTGCTGAAAATAAATAAAATTTGCTATTAGTAATATCTTATACCATGTTTTCGACACTTATAATGTATTAGATTTTATGTAGAATCAAACTCTTAGAGAGTCTGAATAAAATTAAATCATGAATCTTATAAGATGTTTGCAGTTGCAATTTGTAATTAAGAAAACAAAGTTAAAATAGGCTGTCGAGATCTCAATAAACAAATAAAGTTTTTGTCATTTATTTTTAAAGAGCTAATAAAATCTCAACATCTTATTTACAAACTTTATAAGATTTTACCCTAAATTTTTTTTACTAATATTATGTGACATGCATGTTGCAAAGTTATCATAATCTTTATAGTTTTAGGCAATTATTACCGTGAACGATCCTTGTAAACTTTCAGTATTGAATACCAAATAATATACACCAAACTTCCCCTCGTGCAATGTGTAATTACCTAACCACTCTTTCATATTTTTGAAATTACATAAAGATCCCCTCATCTAAAGCACTTAACTTTATCCCACCTACATTTAAACTTTTTCACAATTTAACCCTTAAAAACATTACAATTAAGCTCCTGTGGGGCTGTTGGTAATGTTAAAAACATGAAGGTGTGTATCTGTAATTAGTCCAGTAATATATGATAAGCACCTTAAGTGTGTGTGTATATATATATATATATATTATTACCGATGTGGACTAATTATTTATACGATTTGATATTGTATACCACACCTTATCCTCATGTATATACATGGACTTTTGGGGAAGTATATAGTACGAGTCCCCTCTGAAATATGCAGTTGCTATTCTATTCTTAGCTTTCTCCCCTTTTACTTTTCCATTTTGATCTCCACTCTGTTAATATTTAATAAATGTTACTTTCCACATTTGTTTGGCCACTTCTCTCCATCAATGGAAAAGTAACTAATTGCTTCCAAAAATTATCTTCAGATCCTTCTTTTTTACCGCTATTGGTAAAAAATCCACTATGTCCTTGAGGTTTTTTACCCTGTCAGCTTCCAAATTTTAGAGGTGCCAAAGTGAATCGGAGGGGAATTTGGAGGCGTGAAAGGTAAATTCTGACCACGAAAAGGAATTTATGACAGGAGACAAAAGTACCACGCATGAAACCTTGTGGGCTCTAGGTGTGGAAATACATGTCATATACAATTTGTTTAGTTAAATCATAGAAATATTAAGCATGGTGGTAAAATAAACAAAACTACTTCATATTTGATTTAAGGGCAGTTGTTAAAAATTTGTTTGAGTTTGGTCAATTGAACATAGTAAATAAGTTTGAGCATATTTTTTTTATTTAATGAGGTTTGGAGTTTGGCTCAAGTTTCACTCGATCACTTAAGAAATGATAGATGTGCGTGCAAGAATATCAATTTATTCGAGTTCGACTCATGTTGAACTTGATTAAAGTTCGTTTCGAGTATCAATCAGACCAAACTTAATCACAGTTTTTGAAGCTCCATAAAAGTTCAAACACACGAATAATACCTTGTTCGACTCTAAAGGTGGGCATTCTGTTGGATTCGACATGCTATGTTCCCAAATTTTCGGGTAACCAACTAAACTCCGAAACCCACAACTATGTGGGAAGTAACTTTTAATATTTACTCGATGGGATGAGTAATAATATTGTGATATGTCTTAAAGGCCTACATCCAGAATTATGGCCCAAGATTTATAGGCTGGTACGGTAGGATATAAGTATGAGAAAAATTTGGAGCTAAGGTTTACTTGGTACTCGTTGAAAATAAGCTTTAAAATTTCTTCTTATTTCCAACATTTTTATTTAGATTTATGACCTCATTTAGAACAACCACCGTCGTGACTCTCCATTGCTCTAACGTCATATTTACCTAGTTTCATACGATTTCGTTTATATTTATATATTATGAAATTATGTTAATTCTATTGAATATATTGTTGAGATTATTTTATTATTCTAGAAACACAAATCACAAAATATTATGACATTCTTTGTACTTTGTATTTCTTTCGTTAATAGTGAACTTCTCTCTTCCTCTCTTGTGGACGTATACATGCAATTGCCGACCCACGTAAATTGCTGTGTCGTTTAATTTTTATGCATTTATTTCGTATTTGTTCATATCAAATAATAATGGCATAATTTAGTATTTATAAAAATAAAAGTTATTAAATTAGTAACACATGTTGTTTACACTGAAAATAAAATGGGTTGAAAGACCTAAGAAGGCCCAAAGTGAAAGACCTAGAACAGGCCCAACAGCGATTAATGGGCCCTAAAGTTTAAAAGGCTAAGCCCATTGTAATGACAATAAACCAGGTCTGATGAAGCTAGAGTCAAAGGTACGACAATAATATCCCGCCAAAACAAAAGGATTTTAAAAAGAGAAGTTGGAAGCAGTTCTCGACGGTTGAAGAAGCAGGCTCACGACGCAGAAGTATAAAAGCGGGAAAGAAGAGAGAGAAGAGACACACAAAAAATCAAAGAATAACTTATTTTTCTCTCTTATCATAGGAGTAGGCGTAAATATAATTAGGAGTAGTTTGTAGTGTAGATTTGTTCAAGAATTGCTGGATCCGGTCTCAGAGTTATACCAGTGTTTCATTCATCTGTAACTAGTACGAATTGAAGACTTCTATGGAGGTATAAATTACATGCTTTCAGATTTCATTATTTGACAGTAATTTGTATCTTGACCTAAGTTTTCTATTCATTATCATCGTTTCAAAAAAGGAAGATTCTCATGTAGGTATAGAATTGTTTTGTGTCAGATTTAAGTATCAGAGAAATAATTCTTACCTGTACTTGAATTGTTCTTTTATAATATTATCGTGTCATTCGAAGACAATATATATATATATATATATATATATATATATATATTTCAGTCAATTGCGGTCCGAATAATTAATTTAAACAACACGGCGAAGTGTTAAATTCTGAACCACTGCCTAGCGTATCGAATTTGAGCGCGGGGGTTGAAAGATAATTCTAAGATAAGAATTATCGCGGGGCTTGGAACACGCAGTTGGATCCACCCTAATCTAGTTTGTTTTTTTTTACGAAACAAGTTTTGGCGACCACAGTGGGAGACGGTTTTTCTTGAAAACTGACGTTTTGATATTTTCTAAAGATAAAATTCTTGTATGATGTCTGAGGATTCACTCAGAGACGATTTGGTTGACGATTGTGATACTCAACCAATTTTAAAACATAAAGTCAGAGCGGACAAAATGTACGAACAATTTGTCCGAGTTATGAAACAGACCCTCGCGAGTGCTCGCGAAGATCAAAGAAGAGAATTTGATGATCAGTACCGAGCATTGGCACAGGAGTCAGCCCGAATATTTACTGCAATTGTGCAGGATATTGCAGTAAACGCTCGAGATGGTTTGGCTCGAGAGGTTACTAGAGTAATTACAGAATTAGGGGAAATTTTTAATCAAACGTGCGATGTCTTCTCGAGCATGATAAATACCCAGGTAGTTTTAGCTCTCGAACCCCTACTTAATAGACATAACATTCTAGTCGAAAAGGTATCCCAATTATTATCAATAGAACCTGGGATTCGAACCAGGACAGTCAATTCAAATGAAGTTCCTCTCGGGTATCCTGGAGATACTCGAGCTCAGGAAGGAAGATTCGAGATTGGTCAATGCTCGAATCAGATCCCTCCTACTTCGAATCAAGTGCCATTCGAGGAGCAACACTTCTCGAATCCTCACAATGCTGGGGGGCATCCACGTGTAAGTCAGGGGAATGCTTATACAACTCAAGCTATTCCTCAGCCAACAAGACCGAATGTCTCTGTACCACCGAACATTTCAGGATCAATGCCCGCTGGGTATCCACCTAATATCAATTTTGGAAATCTTAGGCCAAATATTGGTTATAGTCAGGGATATTACAATGGGACGCAGGGTGCGCCTCAGAGTTACCCATATATGGGGTCTTCGAACACCCCTTTTATAGGAAGTCAAGGTTTGCCTGCAAACCAAAACTTCCCTTTTATGAGTAATAATGTGCAATTCCCATATGCTGGGGGGCAGTACACGCCTAATAATTGCTTGGGGGGCAATTTCGGACCACAAGCACAAGTTCAAGATCCCCTTCAAAATCAAGTAGAAATGGCTATCGAAAGAATATATGGGCCTAGTTTTCGAAGGAACCACGAATTAATTCCTGTGAAACCTTATCCAGATTGGATAGATAGGAATTTTCCCTTCCCTAGAACATACAAAATTCCTAACTTCACTTTGTTTTCTGGAGAAGACCATGTGTCAGCTCTGGAACATTTGTCCCGATTCACTTGCCAATGCCGAGAGGCAGCAGATCAGGACTATCTTAAGCTAAGGTTGTTCCCTAGTTCTTTAACCGGGTCAGCGTTTAATTGGTATACGAATTTATCACCTAATTCAATACACACATGGGATGAAATGCAATTTCAGTTCCAAAATCATTTTGCTCGAACTGAACCAAGCATGACCATGAGTGATTTAGCCAAAATAAGGCAAAACCCCGGAGAGTCAATAGAAGAATTCTTAGCCCGATTTAAGAAAGCTAGGATTAAATGCCATCTGAATATCCCCGAATCTGAGTTTGTTCAATTGGCTCAACAAAACATGGCTTTCGATTATAGAATAAAGTTCGACGGAATGATATTTTCCGATTTTAGAGGTCTAGCAGAAAGTGTTGTGAGGTACGAGAATATGCTAGAGAGGATTCCATGGGCGAAGAGAGGAAAGCCAGAGAAAATATCAGGGTTTCAATGCCTTCGAAGTAGGGATTCCATGGGCGTTTGAAGATGCCTATGAAATTGATCTGGTAGAATTTGTGAAAGGGCCCCCATTTCAATGTGGAGCTCTCGAGAGGAAAGATTGTGTCGCTACAGGGTCCTTACAGACAAAGAAGGAAAAGGAGTTTAGTTTCGATATAACTAAAACTGAACAAATATTTGATTGGCTCCTTGCAAACAAAAAACTTAGGTTAAAAGGGAGACATAGAATACCTTCGAAATCAGAAATTAAAGGAAAACCATATTGCAAATGGCACAATGCTTTTTCACATGAAACGAATGAATGCATTATGTTTAGGAATTTGATACAAGAAAAATTGGATTCGAAAGATATAATTTTTCCTGACAATCAAAAAACAGATATAGATGAGAATCCATTTCCAGTTCTAAATTTTGAAATTAACACTGTGGACATTAACCAATTCGAAAATTTTAATGTGCAGGCACGAAAAGAGGCCAAGTTGGCAAACCAATTGTTCAACAGGCTGATTGATGAAGGTGTGCTAACGTTCCCGAAGGTGAAAGACGAAGGTCTGGAAGGCATGTGCAGATGGCATATGAATACTCTGCATACCACTGACCAGTGCCAGATTTTCAGGCGATTTGTAGCGAAACAGTATGAAAGGGGTACGATATGCCTGTCAGGAATTGACAAGAGAATCCTGGATTTTGATCAGGATGGAAAGCCAAAGAACAAAGAGGTGGTCGGCGAGACCAAATCAATTGCTCAAGGGCAAGGGGAAAAATCGTATAAGGAGGTGCTCGAAACCCCTGCTCGAGAGATTGTTTACCAAACACCTGCTAGGGTGGTGACGAATTTAACCCAAATGCAGAAGGTCTTGTGTGGACAGTGCGCAGATACCTTACATTACGAACTAGTGAGTCTGCAAGTTATTCCAAATGACCCAGATTGGATTCCCGCATATCAAAGGGAATGGAATAAAAGACAAAGGTATGAGACGAACAACCAAGGGTTTGGAACTATGCCTTATGATAGGCACTTTCGAGGAAGAGGAGGCAGAGGATATGGAAGATCCGCCTCATCAGGGAGAAATTTACCTTTAGAGCGTCTTGGAGGATATCGCAGGAATGTCGAAAGAAAGAGAGATGATCACCCGAGGGTCATCGCTCAGCAAGTAGCTTATTCTCGAACAGCGGTAGCCTTGGAAATGCAACAACAGGCGATGATTGAAAATCTCAGGGTGGAAGAAGAGGCTTTGTCAAAAGGAATCTTGAAGTCGAAGATAGTCAAGAATCCCAGTGAAGAAGATTTTGAGAAAGATGTCGATCGTTTGAGTGACCAGTTAAGAGAAGCAGCCTTGAAAGGAAAAGGTGTTACAACTGAAGAAGATGAAGAGCTGGGAGATTTCGAGTCAGGCGACGACTTGGATATTCTAGTGGGAGATACACTATGCGAGGAATCAACAAACGAAGCTGATTTAAAAGCAAAAGAAGCTACTTTGGAGAGGGTACTGAAACTTGAGGAAGATAGAAACATAGATATGGTGACTGTGTTGCCAGCCGAATTCGCAGCCAAAGAAGGAACGGATGAGGAAGGAAATAGCCTTGAATTCACATCTGACGAAGAAAAAAGTAACGCTTCTTGTTTTAAAATTTGTAGTGATCAGTCACTCGAAGATAATGAGCAAAAAGTCGAAAATTTGTCAAAATTACTATTTTCGAAAGAAGAAATAGACAATAATCACATGAAACCTTTGTTCATAAAGGCAGAAATCGAAGGTATTCCCATTAGTAAGGTATTAGTCGATAACGGGGCCACTGTCAATATTTTGCCCGCAAAAATGTTAACAAGGCTGGGCAAAAGCTCGAAAGATTTAGTAGTGGCTGATGTAGCGGTCTACGGATTCTCGGGCCAAGCTACTAAAGTCTTGGGAGTTTTGCCATGCCGGATCAAAATAGGAACCCAGAGTTCCTACTCAGCATTTTTCGTAGTAGAAACGAATTCATCATCGTTTAATGTTTTGTTAGGAAGAGATTGGATACATCAGAATTATTGTGTCCCCTCTACCTTACATCAATTATTAATTTGTTGGAACGGACACCAATTCGAGGTGATCAAAGCGAAAAAAAATTATTTTATCGATACTCAAATTGTTAATGCCAGGCATGAAGCTGAAAAGCTCGAAGGAAGTGATTGGCGATTCACCGGAGAAGCCAGCGAAAGAAGGAGAGGAAATCCATGAAGAGTCTACATCCGAGATGGGCTCTAAGTTAGCCGAAATCAAATTAGATTTAGTTTAGATATTGTAAAAGTTATGAGGAATGTCGATGTAATGAAAGATGATGTTGTTTCTAATATTTTTCGAAGGTTAAGTATTCAACGAATGGAATCGAAATTGTGTGCTTACGATCATGATCATGTTAGTTATGATAAGTTTAATTCTGAATATTGTCGCAATGAAATACGTGAATCAAATTCTCGAAAAGAATTCTCTCGAGATCTAATGTATGCGACGGGTCCCAAAATGAATAATTCCTGCAATGAAAGATATATGGCAGGTGTTATTCATAATGAAGGTTCTCGAGATAATAAACATAGAATAAATAATCATAATGGAAAGGATATAGTTAACTTTCAAGTCGGAAATATCGAACATGGTATTATAGAACCAGACGAAGAGACTAGGAAAAATGGTCAGGACCAGTTGGAAGAAGTTAATCTAGGGACAATCGACAACCCTCGAGTAACTTACATAAGTTCGAAGATGACTCAAATGGAGAAAAATGACCTAATCGATATTTTGCAACAATTCAAGGACTGTTTTGCTTGGGCACATCATGAAATGCCCGGAATTGATACTAATATAGCTCGACATGAACTACCTATTAAACCAGGCTTCAAACCTGTGATACAAGCACCCAGACGTTTGTCCCCAGATCTAATGGGAGCAATTAAGGAAGAAATAGAAAAGTTGGTCGAAGCCAAATTCATTAGGCCAACTCGATACGTCGAATGGTTAGCTAACATCGTACCAGTGATAAAAAAGAATGGTAAGGTACGAATATGCATCGATTTTAGAGATTTGAATAAAGCTACTCCAAAAGATGAATATCCGATGCCAATGGCTGACGTACTGATAGATGCAGCTGCTAGACATAAAGTAATGTTCTTTATGGATGGCTATTCCGGGTATTATCAGTTGAAAATAGCTGAAGCGGATCGGCATAAAACGGCTTTCAGGTGTCCAGGATCCATAGGGAATTTCGAATGGAGGGTTATGCCGTTTGGTTTAAAAAATGCCGGAGCCACTTACCAGAGGACTATGAATTACATTTTCCATGATGTAATCGGGAAGTATTTGGAGATATACATCGATGATGTAGTGGTTAAAGCTCAAAATTACGAAGAGCATAAACAGTTTTTGGTCGAGTCATTTAAACGAATGAGACTCTTTAATTTAAAAATGAATCCTTTGAAGTGTGCTTTCGGAGTAGAAGCTGGAAATTTTCTGGGGTTTTTGATACATCATCGAGGCATTGAAGTAGATCGAAATAAAGCTAAAGCGATTATCGAAGCTAAGCCTCCAAGAAACAAAAAGGAACTTCAGAGTTTTTTAGGGCAAGTAAATTTTGTACGAAGGTTTATAGCCAACTTAGCCGGAAAGACAGAAGCTTTTTCCCCTCTATTACGATTAAAAGATGAAAATGAATTTGTATGGGGAGATGAACAAAATAAAGCATTCGACGCTATCAAAAGATACTTAATTCAACCTCCCGTGCTGATTCCTCCTCGAAAAGGGAAAAATTTAAGATTATATATATCAGCAGCGGAAATGTCAATAGGATGCCTTTTAGTGCAGGAAAATGACAGAGGCTATGAACAAGCGGTATTTTATTTGAGTAGACTCTTGAATGACGCAGAGAAAAGGTATACCACGATGGAGAAATGGTGCCTCAGCCTATATTTTGCCTCTACCAAACTAAGGCATTATTTTGCTGCATACTCAATCGAAGTGGTATCCCCTACCGATATCATCAAATTCATGATAAATCAACCTTTGGTTAAGGGTCGATTAAGTAAGTGGAGTCTTAGCTTACTCCAGTTTGATTTAATCTATGTACCGCAAAAAGCAGTAAAAGGTCAAGTTTTAGCTGATTTTTTAGCGGAACATCCATCTATAGATAAGGAGACCAAGTTCGAAATTGATATCATAAGTACTGCTCCGTGGATCCTCTATTTCGACGGGTCAAGCACTCGAGATAGTGCAGGGGCCGGGATATATATAATATCTCCGTCTAAAATAATTACTAAAATGTATGCGAAGATCGAAGGTGATTGTACTAACAACAGAGCAGAATACGAAGCTCTTATTTTAGGATTAGAAGTGCTACGAGACATGAAAGCAAAGAATGTGAAAATAAAAGGAGATTCCCAGTTGATAATAAATCAAGTGAAGGGGATATTTAAATGTGTGAGTCCCGTAGCCATAGCTTCTTTTGCTCGAATAAACGAGTTGTTCAAATGTTTTGAGACAGTCGAAATCTCGTATGTGCCACGGGAAGAGAATCAAATATCTAATGATTTAGCTCAGTTAGCGTCGGGATATAAGGTCGATTTAAATATGTTTGAGTCAGTTATCCAACTCAAACCAAGGGTGGTCCTACCCTTTGAGCAGAGAATAGCTCGAGTACACAAAGTAGATATTCTTAAAGGGGAACAAGATTGGCGTTCTGAGATCATCGAATATCTCCAAGACCCAGCTAGGGGAACATTTTCGAATAAGCTAAAGTTGATGGCACATCATTATTTTTATGATGGGCAAGAATTATATAGGAAGGATCCTCAAGGGGTTTTGTTAAAATGTCTCGATTTAGAGGATGCATTAGTTATAATGGCAGAAACCCACGAAGGGGTATGTGGAGCCCATCAGTCAGGACAAAAAATGAGATGGTTGATACAAAGATATGGTTTTTACTGGCCGAGTGCCGACTATCTTGCGAGATTGTATAAATTATGCGAAGGGATGTAAGCAATGTTAGAAATATGGGAAAATTTTAAGGCAACCGACCGTAGGTTTAAATCCCATAATAAAACCCTGGCCATTTCGAGGGTGGGCCATGGACATAATCGTAGAAATTAAACCAGCTTCATCAAAAAAAGCATAAATACATATTAGTAGCCACCGATTACTTTACCAAGTGGATTGAGGCTAAACCTTTCGAAAGTATAAGTTCAAAACAAGTGGTCGAGTTCATTAAGGAGTATATTATTACCAGATTTGGTATTCCAGAAACCATAACTTTCGATCAAGCTAGAGTATTTAATAGTACAGAAATACTTGAATTTCTGGAACAATTCGGGATAAGATTAATCAATTCGACACCTTATTATGCCCAAGCGAATGGCCAAGATGAATCGTCGAATAAATTAATCAAAAATTGCGTCTCGAAAATGATAAGCCAGAATCCAAGAAATTGGCACGAATTGTTAATCGATGCGATTTGGGCGTTAAGGACAATCAAGAAGGACAGCCTAGGAATATCTCCTTCCAATTAGTATATGGACATGAAGCAATAATTCCTTTGGAGATCAATATCAAGTCTAGACGAATACTCGAACAAGCAAGACTTTCAGCCGAAGAATATACCGAAAACATGAATATCGAACAACTAGATCATGAAATCTTGCAAATACAAGCATTGCAACAAATAGAATTTCAAAAGAGTAGAATTGAAAGAAGTTATAATAAGAAAGTAAACGCAAGATCTTTCGAAGTAGGAGATCTAGTTTGGAAAATGATTTTACCAAAAGGATCAAAAGACAATTTTTATGGGAAATGGTCAGCTAAGTGGGAAGGACCATTTCTAATATCGAATAAATTATCTGGGAATGCTTTTGAACTCCAATGGACGAATGGAGATAAATATGGAAAAACATTAAACGAGAGATACTTAAAAAAGTATACACCAAGTATATGGAAAGAAAACGAAACCATTATATTTAAAAGATTACCCGAAACGGGTAAGAATTTTTACAATAACAAAATATAAAAATTAGCATCATTAAAAAATGTACTAAGATTGAAGAAAAATAACGAGTTTGACAAAATATCTAACGATGAATCGAAGGCATCCCTTTCGAGGACGGCAGGCTTGGCTATTTCTTCAAGTTCAAGTGATAGAGCTGCAATCTGGTCATTCAGAGTTGAGATATTCTTGTTGACTTGATTGGCAGATTGAACTAAGCGATCCCGTGCGAGTTGGAGATCAGCAATCTGGGCATCGAGAGCAGCAGCCATGTAATTGTCACGGAAACCTTCTAAGATGGTGACTTGGCCACGAAGTTGATTTAGTTGTTGGGTGTGACTCGAAGAAACGGCTTCGGTAAAAGGGTTGATGCCCTGATCCGCTAAAGAGTGAAGGCGAGCAAGGCTATTCTCGAAAACCTCACGAGCGGCTTAGAACAGAGGCAGCCAAGTACTAGCCATTCTCGAAGCCGCTTCATCAAGAAGGAAACGAAGTTCCGACAATAAATGAGGATCATTGAGATTATGCCTTATGTCCATAAGGGCTTCGTTTAAAGGGACTTGAGAAAATACGGTCGGCGCTACATTGTTGAAAGAAAGAAAATCACGAAGTTAGTATGTCAAACACCAGAATGAAATAGAACATTGTGCATTTCGACGAAATAAATCTATACCTTCAGCCGGGGTAGCAAGGACCATGGTAGAGCTTGAAGGTCCAGGGTCCATGACCGGACTAGGTGAGATAGCCAACGGAGAGATATTAGCAACCTCTTCTATTCGTACTGAAGAGGAAAGAGGAGAATCCAGGGTAGGCCGAAATTACGATCCGAGAGCAAGGTTCGTCCCAATTCTGTGAAAAATAGCAGAGTCCATGACAATGGTGGATATTCCCGCTGTAGTACCAATTGAGAATCGCACTGAAGAAGGTAAATTAGGCATGCCTGGAGGATCGAGGAACAAGGTTATTCAGGAAAATGAATAATTAGGTTGTTAAAAAATCTGCCTAAATATAAAGTGTGGACATGATAAATTGTCTTACCTGACGAAAGAAATCTCGAGAGGTTGGGAGCAGTGCCTGTGGTAATCTCGGAACTGGGGTCTGTTCTCTCGAAAGTGTCACTGGATAAGTTTTCTAAAAAAATAAATAATAATAATAAAAAATATATATATATATATATCAAGACAGGGTAGAGTAACAAAAGCCCATTAATGATTATACAGCGCGAGAAAATCATAAAGGGGTTAACCAATTCAAGAGAATATATGATACTTTCAAAAAATACCTGAATAATGATCTGTCTCCATTGGGTCTCGATGAGTCTCAGAATCAGGTAAAATATCTTCGAGTATAGGCGAAGACGGTCGGGGGTCAAATTCGGGTGAACCCTCTTCAAGAATGGGTTCGAGGATATCTTCAACACCAGCCCCAATAATCGGCGTCTCCTTTTCGAGATCAGTAACTCCACTCGAAGAGCCTGCACGAGAAAAATGAATAAGCAAATATCAAATGAAGAATTAGCCTACAATTTATGAATGAAAGCTAAGAATATCTGAATAGTTACTTGATTCACCGGAAGCTTCTTGCATACGTAGGCGTTTCCTGGATCTGGGTTGAAGAGCGTATTGAGCTGCATCGTCGTCATCTTGCTCTTTATCTTCTTCATTAAGTATTCGAGGGGGTACTTCTCGAGAAATAGAAGATACAGGCTCCCGGATGGTAAGAGCACTTCGTTTTTGGGTAACGCGAGTAGGGATGAAAAATGGCTCAGTCGGAATAGATGAGTCTCGAAGAGCTTGAGACAGTGCCGCCGCTTCTCGGACTTGGGGATTGTCTCGCTCAAATCTCCACCCCAAAGTTAAATCATAAGGAACGATGTAATCATCATCCTGTAAGAAAGAGTATCAGGATGAATCCTAACTATTGTAGTCGAAGATTATAATAGTATATGAAAGTTACCTGATTTGATAAAAGATTCGAAAGATGAGTCATGTCCACCGTGCCAGCGAACATTTTGGTGATGTCTGTAATCTGCTTTCGGATGATTGGTCTCGAATAACTGCGCATCAAAACTTTGTTCCAAAAGTCTGCGAAGCACCTTTCGACTCGGATAATTCTACAAAAAATAGGAACAAAGCTCGGAGGAATCTGACAAGAAGCTTGACCCCGAATAAGAGTTTCAGCTCTGGCCCTTTGATGATTCGCAATATGAAAATGCCTACTTGACCAAGGACGATTCATGGTGCCCAGAAATGGCAGAGAAAAACATTGAGTTATACCAAATTGCCGCGAACATAGCTGCGGAATAAGGATGGTGTAAACAAAACTCGAAATGTCAAACTGCTTGCTCAAAATCAGACATGCTCGAAATCAAGCATGCTCGAAAATCAAACATGCTCGAGATCAAGCATGCTCGAGATCAAGTTGTGCTTGAAATCAAGCATGCTCGAAATCAGGCATGCTCGATATTAAGCATGCTCGAGATCAAGTTGTGTTCGAAATCAAGCGTGCTCGAAATCAAATTGTGCTCGAAATCAAGTATGCTCGAAAGAGCCACCCTCATAATTAATCATGCTCGAAAAGGTCCAGCATGTTCGAAATTAAGCATGGAAGGAAACATGCTCGAAACTAAAGATGTTCGACACCGGGTATACTCGAAGTACAAGTTATAAAGTAATAAAATTTATTATATTTATACTCAAAATATATTAGAGTACCTGAGGATTGTAAACTTCAACTCCGGGGACATTATCTGCATAAAGTAAGTCTCGGGACGACAAGATAGATCTCCAGTAGGGGTGATCATCTATGGAGGAGTCCAGCGAATCGATCATTCGCATCCAATCGGGTAGGGCAGTATGAGACCAATGACTTTGGGCTTGGTCATGCCTTGTCTCGAAAAAAGGACACCATGTAGGAACATAGAGCGGATTATAAATGGCGCTCAATACTTCGAGGTACGATACCTTATCGAGGGGAACTAACAAATTTATAGCGGCTTCCCCATAGCAAACCCATTTCGAAACCGGCTCGAGTAGGAAATTGGAGGATTTTTTTGAAGACTGTCGTTTATCAATCGATTTTTCGAACGATTGTACAGTCCTGATATTTAACAACTTGGGATAATATAAAAAAGACCAACATGTCAATAACCAAAGGGGGCCAGACAATTTGTGAGCATTCAAAGGGTCATTTCAAATTAAACATCATACGATAAAAGTGAGATAACACTAGTGGAGCTAGCTCGATAGGTCCCATAGTGACGGCAATATTAGCAGACAAAGTGAAAAAGGTTTTATTCACCACACAACCGGCATTATAAACAACCGGGAAAGGATAAAATTCAAAAATAAGACTTCTTCGAAAGATGTAGATGGGTCATCACAACTAATAAAGAACTTGACTAAGGAGGTATAAGCAATATTCGCTCCTTTTGATTTACCATGATGTTTTAGCCAAGTTTCGGAGGCTAATAAGAGAGCTCGAGAGTTAGGCAAAGGTTTACCCGTAGGAAGACTTATACCCGTAGGGGAAAGGCCAGTAATTAGAGCAACATCTTCCAACGTAATTGTTCGAAAACCATGAGGTAATACAAAACAATTATACGAAGAATGCCAAGAATACGCAAGCGCATCTGTTGTTACCTGCTCGAAAGGGATAATTGGGTAACAGGCTATTCGAATGAGCCCAAGAATTCGGTTACCTTCCCATTTGTTATGAAGATGATGCAACTTTTCAAACCAAGGATATGCATCAATGGCTCCGATCCATCCATTGATGGGTTTGGTCTTATTCGTCCACTCATAGTTGTCCTCCACCTTACATTGAAAAAGAGGGGCATCACCTTCCAAAGCGGGCTAAGTACCGAATAAATCGGGAATACCATCTTCAGAGGAGTCGAATGCCTCGGGTTGAAATCGGGGCCCGAGCCCAACATGGTTGATAGATTGACCCCGGCGATCGCGGACCCAAGGCGGTATTATATGTGTAGACCCTAGAGTCAAAATTTTCACATCACTGTAATAAGCCTCGAAGTTCTTGATGATTTGATAGAGATCTTGGGCATCTTCGCTATCCAAAAGAGTTGCTCGAGCAAGTAGATGCGAAATAGCATGAGAGTTAGACATACTCGAAAACGAGAAGGTTGTCGAGAAGAAATGGAAGGGGATTTCGAAGAAGAAGGAATTTTCGAAAAGAAGAAAAATAAAGAAGGAAGATGATGAATAGTTGGAGAGAGAAAATAAAGTGAAGAATGATAGTGATGGTTAAGAAAAGGAACAAGATATTTATAGGGCTCTAGGTGTTCGATCACGAAAAGACATTTCTATGCAGAACAGGAAGAGGGAAATTCCAATCGTTGTTTTTTTACCCGTTTAAAAATACGAAGAGGCTCTTACAGAAAGATGACGTCAATAAGAAAGAAGGGAGGTGTTAAAACCCTGATCACGAAAACGTGCCGGGAAAAGGAACGAACACGTTCGTCATATCATACACGAACCTTTTTGAAACGAAACGATGATTAATAAGGAGACGTGTACATTAATGTACATGAACTCGAAACGTTCATATACATTAGGGGGGCATTTGTTTACACTGAAAATAAAATGGGTTGAAAGACCTAAGAAAGCCCAAAGTGAAAGACCTAGAACAGGCCCAACATCGATTAATGGGCCCAAAAGTTTAAAAGGCTAAGCCCATTGTAATGACAATAAACCAGGTCTGATGAAGCTAGAGTCAAAGGTACGACAATAATATCCCGCCAAAACAAAAGGATTTTAAAAAGAGAAGTTGGAAGCAGTTCTCGACGGTTGAAGAAGCAGGCTCACGACGCAGAAGTATAAAAGCGGGAAAGAAGAGAGAGAAGAGACACACAGAAAATCAAAGAATAACTTATTTTTCTCTCTTATCATAGGAGTAGGCGTTAATATAATTAGGAATAGTTTGTAGTGTAGATTTGTTCAAGAATTGCTGGATCCGGTCTCGGAGTTATACCAGTGTTTCATTCATCTGTAACTAGTACGAATTGAAGACTTCTATGGAGGTATAAATTACATGTTTTCAGATTTCATTATTTGACAATAATTTGTATCTTGACCTAAGTTTTCTATTCATTATCATCGTTTCAAAAAAGGAAGATTCTCATGTAGGTATAGAATTGTTTTGTGTCAGATTTAAGTATCAGAGAAATAATTATTACCTGTACTTGAATTGTTCTTTTATAATATTATCGTGTTATTCGAAGACAAAAAATATATATATATATATATATATATATTTCAGTCAATTGCGGTCCGAATAATTAATTTAAACAACACGGCGAAGTGTTAAATTCTGAACCACTAACTAGCGTATCAAATTTGAGCGCGGGGGTTGAAAGATAATTCTAAGATAAGAATTATCGCGGGGCTTGGAACACGCAGTTGGATCCACCCTAATTTAATTTGTATTTTTTTACGAAACACATGTATAATTTCATTGAGAAGACTCAAAGATACGTGTATTATTGATCCTATGCATTTGAAATTGAAGAGTAGCCTTAACCAAATATGGAGTCGTTTTTCTTTTGGTGTACGCATAAATGATTTCCTCCTTTGGGCATAGTAGACATTTGAGAGTTCCTACTCATGTATAAAAAAGAGGGGAACAAAAATGCATGTACTCAATAAAGTTATTTCTATTCCCAGTATTGGGCTTTTTTAAGGAATGGATTGGAGGAATAAAGGTAAAACTGTAACACGTGCATTTCTGACAACCCTCGAGACTATTATTTATAAGCCATTTGAAATATCATATGAGGTTCTGGGGAAAAATTCTATGCTGATCTCGGCCCAATCTCAACCGTTGGATCCCCAATTGGAGATGGGTTAAATTGCTAAATGACCTCCCCCTAATTGGGGATTCAACGGTCGAGCTGGGCCGAGACCAAGCATAAAACGTCCCGGTTCTTGGTTACTATTTTGCTAGTCTTTTAAGGCCTACCCCACACTAGAAAATTTTAGTTGCAATTGAATTCTTTAAACTCGAGTCGAGCTAGTCAAGAAAGTTACCGAATTATATTTGTTATTTGAGGGAAAAATTCATTTTTGATCTCGTAGGAATCGTCCCAAAATACTTTTAATTTTGTAGGATTTTTTTTTACACTTTTAGTCCCATAAAATTAAAATGACACTTTTGGTCCCAGAGGAGTGCCGCGTGTAACACACGCACGCCCGGGTGTGTGATTTCGACTGTTTATTAAAACAAGAAAATAAAAAAACATTTCAAAAATATTAATAAAATAATAAAAAAACAAAAAAAAAAGGAAAAGAAAAGAGGAAATTTGACTGTTCATCTTCTTCCCCAACACCATCCCACCCCGCGCCCCGCCGCCACACTGCCTCCCACCACCGCCGCCAACTCCATCGCCGGCACCCGGGGAGGGGGGGGGGGCAAAGTTTCTTTTCTTTTTTTTTGTTTTTTATTATTTTATTAATATTTTTGAATTTTTTTTTAATGGCGAGTGAGATCTACTCGCCACTCCTACGGGACCAAAAGTGAGATTTGAGACTAAAAGTGTCATTTTTTCACTTTTATGGGATTAAAAGTATCAAAAAAAGTTCTACGAGACTAAAAGTATTTTGGGGCGACTCCTACGGGACCAAAAGTGAATTTTTCCCGTTATTTGATTAATTTACTTCGTCCAAGTCGAACTTGGATAAAAGAATTCTCTTTAAATTAAATTTATTTATGAATGTCGTTTTGAGGTTGACTTGTTCTTCTCTGTATATTATGTACTCGAGTTACTGTCATTATTATATGTTCACTTAAATGTCATGTTAGTATTTATCATCTTTATTGTTCGTCATATTTTCTAAGTTTTTTAATTTCTTCAACCATATTAATTGTTTCTCATTTATGCTCTCGGTCTCTTTCTCTTCCATTTTTTTTCTTCTACCACATTATTTCCTATAACAATCTAAATAAGTACAACGAAACAATTGAAAACAATATCTACCCTATAAAATAAATAAATATCATGACTTTAATTTTCTTAAATACTAAGCACTATTTATGACTTTGTTCTTTAAATTGTTTTCATTTTTACACATGTATATATTGTGAAAAATAGTTTCCACATTATAATATGAAAATTCATAGTAATTCAGATGGACAAGAAATTCTAAGTTCAATTTAATTAGTGCCTTTATATTATATATATATATATATATATATATGTATGTTTACACCCTTTTAAGGTCCTTTCATTTCATATCCCAATTCTCCATTAAAGAGGCATGTGATGAATTCTTTATTGCCTAACTTTTTATGCATGTTTTAATCACGAGTTTGGGTCTTGTTTGTCCCACACACACACACACACACACACACACATATATATATATATATATATATATATATATGTTGCCCGTGGCTTCGACATAAAAATAGGGCCTCTGTAAATCAGGATTAAACCAGGACATATTCATAAATGAAGATTTGATACTAACATAGTGTTGGTGGAGTGGTAAGCAGCTTCCACCCTCATAAGGAGGAGAACATAAATTCAAAATCGGGAAGCACACATGTTGGGAGGGGGACTAACCTTTAATGTTCCGATCCCCGGGAATTAGTCTTGAGCCTCAATTGAGGCATGAGGATATCTTGGGTAAACCAAAATAAAAAAAAAATGTTAAAAAAATAAAATAAAATAAAATAAAATGAAGATTTGATACTTTTAATACTTTATTATTATTATTCATGCTTTAATGTTTCATGATTGGGTTCATGTGTAAGGAAGAAGCCACGACAGATTCTATCTGTTTTTCTCTATTTGTTTTTTTTTTCTTTTATGTCCAAAATTGTATTTCACCTTATATTTTATTTCATGTGCATATGACATGTATCAGAATTATATGATTTGTATATTTTTAAAATAAAATTATACGTATCTCATGCATATGTACTACAATAAAATATCTTAGTGACAAGATATTCTTAATTTGGTTGAGTTCCGGCCATTAATTTGGCTGAAATTGTTTTAATTTTTCAATTTAATCTGAGTAATACTAATGTGTGAAATAAATTGGACCAATAAGACTAAATGCGCCAAGAAAGACTAATTGTGTAAGAAATGGACTAAAATTGAGATGTACTATTTCAAGTTTAGGGAAAAAAATATTATTTTACCAAAATTTAATAAGTAGACCATCGTTGTATGATAGAACCAAAAGTGTCAAACACCCTATAATTACAGGACGAAAAATATAATTTTACCAATAGGACAAAGAATACAATTTTACCAAAATCTAATAAGTAGGCCATCGTTATAGGATAGAAACGTAGACAGGATACTAGTACATCTTTCCTCCCTTGTGGTCCATAAATTGATTTCATTCGAAGTATTTTTCATTGTCAATAATACACCAAAACACAAAATAATTGCCAATAAACCATGTTCCCTCCCATTTTTCGTGGTAGATACTCAGATTTTTAATTATTCCCCACATATTATTACTCATTTTATTTGTTCAGATTAAAAGAAAATTCAACGTCGGTGTTTCAATTTTAGATAATCAAGAAGAAGGAGATACTCACGCAATCAGAACCAAAACGGCTAAACCCCAAATGAAACAGTATTATTGCAATAGGAGATGCAATATAATTTGCCATAAAAGATGTCGTTTGCCAATGAAAAGTGGTTTAGATCAATTATTTAAATTTAGAATTTTGATTTGTATCCTATATTACAAATGAATCAGAATATATAAAATATTTCTTTAAAATACATTTGCATATAAATACACACTTTGCATGCATTATGAAGCACAAGCATATGAAACATAAATTGAACCAAATGATCCAAAGGTTAAAATAATAGCCAAAGAAGCGGCAATTTCCAAGCATCTATTTTTATGGTTGCTTATATTTAATTAAAAATTAATGTTAGATATAATCTTATATCAACCCCATGACGCATGGGCCATGGCAATAGCTGAAGGCCCGTTAACAACTTGATAAGTCCAGTGGATCCAAACATGAGTTGGACCGGACCTGTACTTGCACCAAGCCTGGGAAGAATTTGGACCAGGCCCATTCACAAAAAAAAAATTCTCAATAACTGCAAACGTACATTATTTTACCCGGGCAAGTCAAAATCACAGCCGGGTGAGTCAACTGCGTCCGACCCGAGTTGAATCCAAATAGCGAGAATAATTTTGGGAATTATTAATCCAAGAATAAAGAAGTATTAGTCGAGGTATACAAGAAGTCTTGATTTCAACTCTAACCGATGCAATTTTCTCTACTTTTATAATAATCGTTAAATATTTATAATAATTTAGCTGCATTGATTGTGGCAATTTGATATTTATATATCATGTAACCGATTTATTATATCTATATCCCAGTTCTCACATGTTTTCAACTACACATTTCAATATTATATTTAATAGATATTAACGAAATCTCAACCTATAGATGAAAAAAATCAAATATCAAACAAAATACGAAAACAAGTAACGAAGTACTCAAATATTTCAATATGATCTTTGAAAAGAGCAATAAACTTACGAGACTTGAAAAATGAAAATAGAGATGAATCCCATAAATCGCATGTCCATATTAAAGCAACAATGGCATAACATATATCTAGGAGAATAATTAAAAGGGTTATAACATACAACGAAAAGTCGATAACCTAACTATATAGGTCATCCTCATCAGCTGCACCAGCAGAAGCTGCAAAAGGATCTGATCCAGTAGCAGCAGCGGCACTACTATTCTCGGCAAACCGGAATTCACTACCAAATCCTCTCGACTGCTGCAACGTCTGAGCGAACGCTTGATACTTACGAATATCAGCATCACTTACACTTCTTCGAGCATACTTCATTGATTCCTCAAAATGAGCAGCCTTAATCTCAGCTATCTCGTCTTCAACATCTTCCTCCATGGCCTCGGGATTCTCGCTTCTTCTCTTCTCTCTCTCAATATCCTGAAAAAATAAAAACCCAAAAATTTAGAATTTTTCTCATGCATAAAATGTAAGATGGAACATATTTCTGAGCTTCGGGGAGTGAAATATATATTTTGACTGGATAATTAAATTACCTGCACTGCACACTCCTCACTTATTCGATAAGTACGAATAGTCTCCTAAGGAGTTTTCCTTAATGTCATGCAAAGGTATCTATGTAATCTACCCTATTTTGACTCGTTATTTTTGGAATAAGTGATTACACTATGTATAGAAGGAGACATAAAACGACTTACTTTCTCGATATTCTCTCTGATAGCATATTTGCACGCGCGTTGGCATATTTCCGTAATGTCAGCACCACTAAAACCTTGAGTATACTTGGCAAGTGCTCTGATGTCTACATCTTTTGCAATAGGCGACTTTCTCAAGCACGCCTTGAAAATTTGGTGGCGTGAGTCCTCATCAGGGAGAGGAATGTAAATCAACTGATCAAGACGACCGGGCCGGAGAAGTGCAGGATCAATTATATCGGGCCTGTTGGTGGCACCGATAATGAAAACCGTTTTCTTCGCGTTCATGCCATCCATTTCTGTCAGAAGTTGGTTCAAAACCCGGTCAGCAGCACCACCGGCATCTCCTTGACTACTTCCTCTCTGCATGAAAAGATAATCCATGTAAATATTTTTATATATTAATAATAAAAATAAATCCACATGGCTACTACTTTGGTCAGGGAGACAAACCTGAGTTGCGATTGAGTCTAATTCATCAAAAAACAGGACACAAGGAGCAGATTGGCGGGCCTTGTCAAAAATTTCTCTAACATTGGCCTCACTCTCTCCAAACCACATAGTTAGTAATTCGGGACCCTTGACACTGATGAAGTTTGCCTGACATTCGTTGGCAATAGCCTTGGCCAGTAGAGTTTTTCCACAACCAGGTGGACCGTAGAAAAGAACTCCCTTCGAAGGTGACATGCCAAACTTTTCAAACTTCTCGGGATGCTCCACTGGATATTGAACAGTCTAGACAACAACCAATACATCAAAAAATGAGTTCAAATAGTACTTTTAAGACCAGAAAAATACAAGTGTAGAAAGTCTATTTACCTCTTGGAGTTCACGTTTGACATTCTCAAGGCCTCCAATATCTTCCCAGCTACAATTGGGAACTTCAACAACCTATTGAATAATGCATAAAATTAAATCCCGATAATGAAAATTTAGAAAACAACAAGAAATATGATATGCGATCTTACTGTTTCCTGTAGATATCTCTGCATCAATTAGAAAACAAAAATAAACAGATATGAACACTTACTGTTTCACGTAAAGCAGACGGATTGCTTATTCCAAGAGCAGTAGAGAAGTGCTCATTAGTAACAGCCATGGAGTTTAGTATCTCTGCATCAATGGTATCATCTTCCAAATCAATCACGTCCATCTTCTCTCTGATGCATTGAAGGGCAGCCTCAGTGCATAGTGCAGCCAAGTCAGCACCAACATATCCATGTGTGTTCTTTGAAATTTTTTCCAAATCAACCTGCAAAATCATCCAGAGGTTATATTAGGACGATAAATATCTCAATATGAAAAACTCTAGTAAATAGCCTGAGAAATTTGAGCTCACATCTTCAGCAAGCTTCATGTTTTTTGTGTGGATACGAAGAACCTCAAGACGCCCAATTTCATCAGGGACACCAATGTCAATTTCTCTATCAAATCTACCAAACCTTCTTAGGGCAGGGTCAATGCTATTGGGTCGGTTCGTAGCACCCATTACAATAACATGGGCACGGGATTTTAGTCCATCCATCAATGTCAAGAGTTGTGAAACAATTCTCCTCTCAACCTCTCCATTCGTTTTCTCTCTCTTAGGAGCAATTGAATCAATTTCATCAATAAATATGATTGATGGTGCATTTTTCTCTGCTTCCTCAAATGCCTTCCTCAGATTGCTTTCACTTTCTCCAGCCAATTTTGACATAATTTCTGGCCCATTAATACAGAAGAAAAAAGCGCCTGTTTCATTAGCCACGGCTCGGGCGATTAAAGTCTTTCCAGATCCTGGTGGCCCGTATAGCAGTATTCCTTTTGGAGGTTTCACACCAATTGATTTGAAAAGCTGCGGGTGTCTCAGTGGCAGCTCTACCAACTCACGGATCTGTGCCATCTGTTTGCGGACACCACCAACATCATCGTAGCCGACCTCATCCAAACGATCCTCATCCTCCCTTTTCACGGGCTCTCCTTCACAGAATATCTCAGTATCAGGAGCGACAACACAGTACTCTGCAGGGTCAGTCTCGATAACTTTGAACTCCACACTTCTCATTCCACCCCTGACAAGGAAGAGGTCACCTTTCCTTACTGGACGGTATGCCTCTAGGAAATATGCTGCAGAATGGTAGCAAAAGTAATTAGCACCCAATCAAGTAAAGAAAAATACAAATATATTCAACTTGTTCATGATGTAACTAACCAAAAGTGCCACAAGGAAAATCGTAAATCATTTTCTATCCTTCAATTTACAGTAACTGAGGAGCTCTTGTTTCTTTATATTTGCATTATATGCTCAAGGGAATTTATAAAGGGTAAAAATTTGAAAAATTCATATGTTACTTTCATATAAGGAAATCAAAGAGAGTTAATCGTAGTGCGCACGTAACTACTTCAGAGAAAAGCTATTCTATAGAGATATTTTTCATGTCTCTAATAGAGGAACATAATGACTCTACTCTTTATCAATTAGGTAAAAGTGAAGATTGGTTGAATCAGAGAAGAAAATATTGATAATATTGTTAAAATCATCAACCCCTCTGACACATCAATCAACCCGATCAAGGCAGATCAACAAGCTAGAATATTTAAATGTATTATGAACTTACGCTTCAGGTAAGCATCAAAGAGGTTTCCAGTAACCCCTTCAATAGTGTCGTCCACAGGAAGAATGTGGACACGCTTTCCGTACTTCACGTCAGCACATTGATGCACAGAAACCACATCTCCAAGTCTTACCCTCAGGTTGCTTCTGACAACTTTGTTCATTCTAATCTTTGGTTCATCACAGGTATCATCAGCAAGGGCAATGCAAACTGTGTCCTTTCTTTTCTTACCCTATAATTACAATGCAATAACACAATGTAAAGATATAACTTCTTTTAACATCCATATGAAATTCAATTCAAAGTACACTAGGAATCAGGCTATTCGAAGTACAAATAGTAAGTGAGTAAAATCAGTTACGCTACTAATACCTAAAGTCCAACTCAAGTTTACTCTATAAGTACACACTATCACACAGGAAAACCAACAATAATAATTTCAATCATATTTTCTGGTATACAAAAACAAAATTATAATCCATATAAAAATTACCAGAGTAAAAAGCCACCACCTTCCAGATCCAAATTCTGTTAAATAATTCAAAAATTATATTCTCCAAACATATCTCACATTCCATATATTCCACAACCCAACTACTATAGCAAGTAAAGATTTAAAAGTCACTTCTCAAAAAGAACAAATGCTGCATTAGTCTCTTTATTGAATCGATACTTGTACTTCACTGATCGATTCCCAAGGAAAAGCATTTATGCAGTTTGTTAACATAGGAGTCCCAAAGATCTATGAGCTTATAAGACAAAAAACAGTGTAATCTAAATTCTTTTTGCAAGATAGCTCAAAGTGAGTTTTTTCTTCAGTATCTCCATTACTATGAGCTCCAACATATGTCTTACTAGCATTCCTATGAGCTGTAACAATCCGAATCAGCAATTCTTATTCTAACTTTTTCCTTATACTCTGATGAATATTAAAACGATACGCAACCCACGTCAACAATGCAGTTTCGGGCACAAAACTAATCATATTGGTACTAAAACCAAATCAATTCTGTTTCTTAAACTAATATTTATTGAATCAACAATGCAGCACAACATAATCCCGAAACCCCATCCATCCGAAACCTCAATTCGCAAACCCTTAACTTCCCCAATCATACCACTCACAAAACAATACACAAAATCCAGAAAAAAAGTGACAAAACTTATCAATCGAACACAAAAGCCATAAAAAAGGGGGGCGGGGGGGAACAAAAACCTTGATTAAGATCGTATCGCCGCGGAAAAGCTGGAGCTTCTCCATAGTATCAGGGTGAAGAGACACCACAGAATTATCATCGTTCACAGCCTCATCAACTACTAACCGATTCGCCGCCTTTTTCCTCTCAAGAATCGCCGTACTAAAATCTCTCTTCGTACCCTTACTACAACATTACAAACAATAAACACAAAATTCAACAAAAAACCTAATAAAAAGTATCCAAAAACTGATAATAAATTCAAGCTAGATACTTATGTATGAACATATATAATTATAAGCAATAAGTATTGACAGAGATCTGAGAATGCGATAAAACACTTACGATTCGGAGGATTCCGCTTGATTAGTCATGATCAAGAAGTAATTTTGTTGAAGGTTTTGGGAGATTATTCAAGAGTAAATTAGAGATCTGAGTAATTGTGATTGGGGTGTGAGATATATATCATATGTATATATATAGGGAAGGGGACTCCGTTTCTTGTTAGGAAAGAAAAGGTTATTTTTTAAAATATACTTAAATTAAATTTACTTTGATGCCTTTTTGTAACTTTTGTTTGCTTTATTTATTGATCTAGGTGGAATATTTGTTGTAACTTGCAAGTGGAGATCTTTTTGGATTCTAATTTATAATTCAGATTATTATCAAATTGTTTTTCCTTATTTAGATTTTTTATATTGTTTCCTTCTTTTATTTGAGGTAGAAACTAAAATAGAAGGACCTAGAAGACTATAAATAATTTAAAGGAAGTTCAAGTATTCTAGATGGAAGTAACCCAAATTTTATAGGACAATAGTCAAATACTTGGAATTTCAATTTTTTTTTTTTAATGTGATATCAAATTTCAAAAAATATTTAAGTTATTGATGTTTCTTGAATTACTTCGTCCTATATTTGTTATATATTTAATTGTAATTACTCTCCTTTAACATATGTAACTTTCATTTAAACCTTGAATTTCAACTCAAAAAAATATTCCCTATTTTTGAGAATTTATGAAATATTTATATCTCCGCTAGTAAAATAATTTAAATTGCAACGTAATCAATAACGAAACAATTTGTAAAGAACTACTTGGAAATTGGAATTCGATACAAATTCTTTAATTCTCAAACAAGTTAAGAATTAATCCTAATTCTATATTACTTATCATCTTATAGTAAGGCATGGATAATTTTATCCCTCAAATTCTTGAAAATTTGACCGAAATTTCTCTCCGAAGATCCATCCTCAGCCAATGCATTGTGCACTATACTCATGATTTTCTTCATCTCATATTTGGTGCATTTCGGTGTTTCTCTACTCATAACCTCTTAATCTTCAAAGCCACTTCATCAGCGTTAACCGATACCCCATCACAAGGGTCTATCGCAATCTTCCAATCATCGACCCAACTGCATACGTTGCCTGTTCTTGGTTTAGAGCTGATAAAGTTTCGGGTTCTAGTTCTTGCACTGTGTTACATAAGATGAAATTTGTTTTCTTACCCTCCTCGAAGGCTATGAATATGATCTAGTGAACAATGGCGGTGGTGTCTGCTTCTTGAAAATACGACATCAAGTCCTTGGTACGTATTGGCCGACTCTAGGAATGTAATTTATTAGATCATACTCGTTGTAATCTAACAATCAAATCAATGAAGATTAATATAAATAATGAATAATTTTATACTTTCAGTAGACATAAAAGTAAAACAAATATAACTCGCAAAAACAAATATAGTACTATAATTCTGCAAAACTTACATATGTTCAATTTACATCTAATGATTGCAGAGCTTCAACAAGAAAAGATCCAAGCAGTGGAACTAGCTAGACATTCATTACTCCACTTTGTAAATTATTTTGACTACTCTAAGAAAGAATTTATTTAAGTTATGAAAAAGAAAAAATTCATTGGCTTCTCTTCATGTAAGATAAATAAATAAAAGAGTAAACCTCTTAATATGAAGCCTATTGGTTCTTCTTTATCTTCAATTTGGAAGAAGAGGGCGTGGAAGACAGGGATGGACGATCTTGGTCAGAATATCTAACTATAAACAGAAGCGTTTCGACCAGCATACCGATAACCAAACCGAGGATGCCTCCAGCCGCACTCTGATCATTTAAAGATGAGCAATATCACTTGCCGTTAATAAATTATACAGAGTCAAAAAATTAAGTCTATTTATTTTAACTATACATTATTAGGAGGTAAACTGGGAGGGTATAGAAATATTATAGCATCAGCAAATTTTGTACCAAACGAAAATTGTGATTCTTTTATGAAAGTTACCATACCATAGCAGGACTGTGGCTAAACAATGCTCTGAATGCAGCATATCCAAATAAGTATCCCGTAAACATTGTAAGCACGACATGTAAACCTGTTAAATGATGAAGATATTGTTGATTTCAAGCCATTTACATATCAGAAAATATAATACACAAATATACTGCAGAATAAGATGGCAAGAACAAGATGGCAAGCTTTGAAGGAAAATTGTCGTTCTTTTCAAAGTTCTCTATCAATTTACCTTTCTCAACAGCTTTCCACTCAAATCGAACATGTCAAGACTTACAAGCGTACATAACAAAACAAAACACAATATTCATATCCATCCAGGGCAACTTTGTAGAATGATGTCATCACTGTCACAACTCACAACTCAACTTTCATGGCTCAAAGTTGCATAAAAACTATAAGATCACAGCGATCGTGTATTTCTGTCCTCTCAACTCCAAGTCCTGACTCATATGGAGTCTCCATTTCATTCTAATGAAGTTTAAACATCAATATTACGAATTGTTTATGTAATTGAACTCCTACAAAACACCTGGTTCTTTCCTATAAGCCTAACTAAGTACCATAGATCTTCCACTCTGTTCTATGAGACCAATGCAGAGGAACATATTACGAAAGTGAAAACAAAAACAAAAACAAACATTAAACAATAAAAATGCTGAAAAATAAAAAAATAAAAAAATGTTTACCAAAGCCTAATTGATCCTTGTAAGAGGAAAAAGGCTCTTCCACAGCCTTTCTAGGAGTAATGTCCTTCACCAATTCTTGATATGCCTTTCTGTCAGCTGCGTTCAACTCCTCACTCTAGTAAGGAATAAAACACAAAGCAAAAACAAATAATAACAAATTTAATTAGTACTGAAATCCCTTGTAATCCAAAAAGCATGAGCTCAGATGATGAACAGATTAACATGTCCTGATTGAAACCCTAAAATGCAATTATCTGGGAATAATTGAAATTACCTTTTCCCTGGTCTTAGGGCTAGTAAACATGAATTTACAATCGGAGAGGAGGGAGGATAAATCGGGTCGTATTCCACTTTCGGATCTGAACCAGATAATCTTGACGGATTTATAGGGTAGGGACGATAAACGAGGAAGACAGGTCTCTGAGGTCTTCGGAAAGATGAGAGTCTGTGGAGGCTGCAGTGAGAAAGGAGCGGATGGAATCAGTAAGTGATATGATCAGGGCATCGCCGGTGTCTGCTGTAGCAGCTGATGGCTGTGAGGTGATCAGGTTATTTCAACAATAACAATTTAAATCATACTTTCTAACATACAAGAACTAAACTATAATCCATATCAAAATTACCAGAGTAAAAAGCCACCCCTTTTCGGCTCCTAATTCTGTTACATTATTAAAAAACTATCTCCAAACATATCTCACATTCCATATACTCCACAACCCAACTACTCTAGCAAGTAAATATTTGAAAAGTTCACCGTTCGAAGAACTAAAGCTGCATTAGTCTCCGGTTCAATCAATACTTATCCTTTGTTGATCGCTTCCCAAGGAAAATCATATATGCAGTTTGTATCCCAAAGATTTATGAGCTCTTAAGATGAAAACTCAAAGTGAGTTTTTTCTACCATATATATATATATATATATATATATATGGATTGCTAAGAGCTCCATGATCTGTATTACTAGCATTGCTATGAGCTGTAACAATCCGATTCTGTAATTCTTGTTCTAACTATTTACTTATATACTCGATGAATATTAAAAAGATGGTCAATTCACATCAATAATGCAGTTTTTGATACACAATTAATCATATTGGTACTCAAAACCAAATAAATTTGGTCTCTTAAACTAATTTTTATTGAATCCACAATGCAGCAGACAAATCTTGAAACCCCAATTCACAAATACACAATCGAATCACAAATCGATAGGAAAAAAATTTCACAGAGCATAAAGAATTTGTGCCCTTACTACACACATTATGATAAGATCAACAACTCACTAATTGAAAATGGGTATTGATCCAGCAAATACAAAACGATAATCACCTCGAATACAACACGATTCAGCTCACAATTGAACACTCCAGCTGAGATTAGCTTCAATCTGCAAATGGAAACCCAATTTCAACTGAGATTCGATAAAATGAAGAAGAAGATGAAGAACGAGGATCCGAGAGAGAGAAAGTTACGTGAGATTCAAGCCAGAATTGCCAAAATTTGATCCCCTCCAGCTGCGTGATGCAATGTTGTAACCAACTTCAGAATTATTCCTTCCCACGTGGCCCAATGGGAGGGCAGAATAAGCTAACCCCATTTTACCTAACTAGCTAACTCAGCCCTAACTGCATTAATTGGCATTAATTTTGGGGAAAAAACATAATTAACCCTAACTAATTCAAACGACGCCGTATGGCTTATTATGCTGAATTTAAAAGAAAATAAAAGCTTTTATTTGTTAATACTATACTTTGGTTACGGGTTCGAGTCCTGACACATTACAAATAGAACCCACAAAATTCAACCAAAAAATAAAAAAAAAACCAATAAAAAAGAATACCAAAAGCGATAATAAATTCAACTTGGATACTTATAAATATTTGTACATATACTTACGATTAATAAGTATTAATAGAGATCTGAGAATGTGATAAAACACGTAGGCTCTGTATGGTTAGGTATTTTGAGTTGTATTTTCATTTTTTTAATCACCAGAAAATAAAAATACACACTTCAAGTTAAGTTTTACAGAAAATACTCAAATTTTGAATCCTACTACACATTCCACTATATAACTATTTATCATTTCATCATTTCAATAACTTCATTCTCTCTCTTCATTAATTACATAATTCAACTATCCAACACATTCTCTTTCTTACTTTATCATAAATAAAATATTATTCTAATTTTTTTTTCTGTCATCATTATATATATAACTAATTCAATCAACTTTATATCACATCTACACAATTTCCAAACATTTCTCAAAAACACATCTAAACAAACAAAAAAAATTAATATTTTCATACGAATTTCTATTATACACATTCTCCAATAAAAACTCAAAATTCATTTTCGAAAACACAACCATACAAAGCCTTACGAATAGAAGGATTCCGCTTGATTAGTCGTGGTGACAAATTGAAATAAATAATTTGTTGTAGGTTTTGGAAAATTATTGAAGGGTAAATTGCAGATTAGAGATCTGGGTACTTTTTTCTTTTTCTATTTTTTTTGTATCTTGAAATTTTATTTTAATTAATTTAATTTTTCTATGTGACAATTCGGGAAAATTGCAATTTTCATCCCATAAGTTGCTCACATTTCAATTTTGGTCCTATTGGATTGAGATGTGCTACATTTAATCCCATAAGTCAAATAAAATCTTAATGTTGGTCCCATTGGATAGAGTGTGCCACATTTAGTTCCATAAGTCAAATAAAATCTCAATGTTGGTCCCATGGGCAAGTTGTTGTCTAAAATTAAATGGAACAAGGCGAGTGCATTGCACACTTCAGTTAGGAATAGTAACTAGAGGGAAAAATATATACACGTCTTGGACTGAAATGAGCTAGAAAATTGGCTTACAAAAGATGAAAAATCAGATTGTCCTTGGGACCAACATTGAGATTTTATTTGACTTCTGAGACTAAATGAGGCATCTCCTATCCAATGAGACCAATATTGAGATTTTATTTGATTTATGGGACTAAATGTGGCACATACCTATCCCATGAGACCAAAATTGAAAAGTGGACAACTTACCGGACGAAAACTGCAATTTTCCCGTGGGAATTCATTCTTTCACAAAAGAATTCTTAGTCAATTTTTTAATTTTGTTTAGACAGACTTTTTCGGCTTTCTTAATAATTAATAGTCTTATAATAATTCTTAATAGTCAAAATATGCATTATAACAATTTCAATTCAAATATTTGTCTCATTAATGTTTCATCCAAAAACCTGATAGCAAAAGGTTAATAACTAGTTTTGACTCAATTATCCGTGACTTTTGTACTTGATTTTTCAAATTAAGAATTAATCTCTGATGCACAAAAATTTCTTATATAATGACTTGACGGAAGTAAACAAAATCTTTTATAGGATAATAGCCCAATAATTGAATCTCAAAATATACAAAATCATTGTTTTAATATGATTTCAAAGTTCAAAGTTCAAAGATATTAAGGTTCGGGAGGATCTAGGCTCGATTATTTTGACTTTTCGAATTTTCTCAGAGTTGCCACGAATAATTTCGCTGAACTATATGAAGTGTGTAGAGGTCTCGAGTTATGCCACAATCACGGGTTCACTAAGGTGTGGGTAGAGTTGGATGCTCAAGTGATCATTCATTTAATTCTTAGAGCTTCTGCGGGATGTTGGGAACCTCAAAATTTGTTACAACGCATTAGAGTGGTAAGATTCAAGATGGAGGTTCGATTCACTCATATATACCGGGAAGGAAATGGAGTTGCGAATCTTTTGGCGAACATAGCTTGTGATGAGGCCAGCTCGGGAGAGATGAAGGTAAGTGACTTGCCACATAATGTAAGGTCTTGTGCTAAAATGGACATTTTGTTTCCTAATTTCAGATTCAAATGGGGTTGAGTATTTCATTTAAGAGTAAGGTTATTGTTCTTTTTATTTCTTGTCAGTTTTATTGTAAGGGAGTAGTACATCTTATTTATTTTTATTTAATTTTGTGTAAGATAGTAAGTACTACTATTTTACTTGCGTTTCTAGATGTATTTGTGAGGGGGTTAGATCTCTTTATATATTGCTTTATTTTTTGATGACATAAAAAAGGGACGATAGGCCCGACAACACCCTCACCCGATAGGGTGTTTTTTTTTTTTTTTAAAAATGTTTGTCGAATTACTTAATTTTATTTGTGATATATTTTAATCCTTGAATTTCAACTCAAAAAGATGTTTCCTCTTTTTGAGAATTTATAATATATTTATTGTCATAGTAAACTAATTAAAACCGCAACGTGATAACTAACAAAACAACTTCCAAAGAACTTATTGGAAATTGGAATCCAATCAAATCCTTTAATTCTCAAATAAGTTAAGAAGTAATCCTAATTCTATATTACTTATCATCTTATGGCAAAGCATGGATAATTTTATCCCTCAAATCCTTGAGAAATTGATCAAAATTTCTCTCTGAAGATCCATCCTCAGCCAATGCATTGTGCACTATACTCCTTACTTTCTGCATCTCATGTTTGATGCAATCCGGTGTTTCTCTACTCATCAACCTCTTAATCTTCACAGCCACTTCATCACCATTAACCGATACCCCGTCACAAAGATTAATCCCGATCTTCCAATCATCAACCACTAATTTCCGATTAGTAGGTTGATCATACATTACAGGATAACAAATCATTGGGACGCCACACCAAACCCCCTCCAATATAGAGTTCCATCCGCAATGTGTCAAAAATCCTCCAATTGCAGAATGAGATAGCACGGAGTTTTGATTGCACCAAGGCACAATCAGCCCTCTATCCTTAATATTATCCTTAAATTCGATCGTTAAAACATCTGTCATGTCAATGGAGCTAACAATATTATGTCGGATCGCCCAAATAAAATTTACTTCACTAAGGAGTAGCCCTTTAGCTATCTCTTCAATGATCTGCTTATTGGTCTGAACAATGCTACCAAACGAGACGTATAAAACTGAACCAGGAGGCTTGGTGTCGAGCCATTTGGTGCAGTCTATTTCAGAGAGAAGGCTCTTGGAAATGTTGGTTTTGATAGAAAAATTAACGGGTCCAATTGCATACGTTGGATGTTCTCGATTCATAGTTGATAGAGTTTCGGGTTCTAGTTCCTGCACTGTGTTACATATGATGAAATCTGCTTTCTTAACCTCTTCGAATGCCATGAAAATGAGCTTGTGAACAATGGTTGTGGTGTCTGTTTCTTGGAAGTACGACATCAAGTCCTTGGTACGTATTGGCTCGACTCCAGGAATGTAATTTATAAGAGCGTACTCGTTGTTCTCTGACGATCAATGAAGATTAACAAAAAATTAATAACTATTTTACACTTTCGTCATTATGCATAGAAGTAAAACAAGTATGACTCGCAAAAGCATGCACATAATTAAATGGAAGACAATCGATATACTTTATGAGAACATTATTTCGTCAGAGTCTAATCTGAACTATAGTTCTATAACAGTTTCCTCCTAAAAATATAATATTAAATTTATTTAAAATTAGAGATGGATGTAACAAGTGTACATCCAATACATGGGTCACGAGTCTCGGGTTTACAGATGAGCACGAACTCGCCCTTTTGTCATCCCAGTGTTACAACTGACGTTCTCCTTTTATTAATTTGTCTTTTCCTAAGAGGAAATTAAAGTAAAAAAGACATACCTTTTGGTGGAAAATGACCATTTTCTCTCAGAAGATCCAAGTAATAACCAACAGCCAACGCTAAGGCTGGTTGTGTCCAAAATGAAACATTAACTAGGCTGTACTTTTTGGCAATTTTTCCAGGCCAACAAGCAAAAGTATCAGCAACCAACAATGGTACCGATGATGGATCCAATGACTCGATTAACTTGCCCACCAATTCGTCAACATAATCCGGAAAATTATACAACATATGCTCCCAGTACTCGACCACGTTAAGTTCCCGGTCGTATTGAAGAGGGAAACCATCAAAGATTGTCGTGTAACGTATATCAAGACCAGAATTACGAGCTTCGGAGAAAATGTCGAATTCAACATTATTAGTATTGTGGGATTTTGATATCATATGGTGAGCATGTTCAGTATGGACAAAAGTTATGGTGAAGCCATTAGAAGCTAGCTTAAGAGCTAGATGAACAAATGGATTGAGATGGCCTTGGTAAGGGACTGCTATCATTATAGCATGGGGTTTTATTCCAAGATTTTCCCACATTTTGTGATGGATTATTGAGCTGAAGATATGTTGAATATTGCTCTCTTAAGTTGTTATGATTTTTGATGATTATAATGTGCAAGTAAACTATAGAATCCGAACATAAAAGACAAGTAAAGATGTGGAAATCTTGATGTTTATTATTGGACATCATGGGTGTAGCTTTCTCTCATTTAAAGAGTTGGCCGGCCGATTTGGAATATTGGTTGATTGTTTAGTTGAGTGGCCTACTTATTGTTTTCAAATGTGTGTATGTGTATATTCTTTCATATATAGATATTTCTAAACAATGTATCATCTTAAGAATGATCAACATACCTCTGAAAAAGGGGTTAAAATATTCAAACAAGACGAAGATCCGCGTGTTTTATAGGCAGATCGTTGAGCGGACCAGACCTCCACATCAGGACCCACAACAGTCGATCATGATGACCTTAATGTTGGGAAAGAGTGCCAAAATAAATGACCCTGGCGTAACGCGGAAGCGATATAATTCTTTTCCCCACCAACTGGATAAAAAATGGGACCACACCAACGATAGTACGATAGAAAGAAATAGAATAAACTATACAAGAGTTTTTACGTGGAAAACCCAAATCGGGAAAAACCACGGGACCAAAGTCGAAAACCTCCACTATATCAATAATGGGCTTACACAATTTCTCCCTAAACTAATTAGGGGATACACAAAATCTTCAAGAGAATATCCATTGGATTACAAGTACATCAAGTTTAGAAACTTGGAATTGTAGAAGAAAAATAGAACACTCTCTCAATCTTATTTTTCTTCTTCCAATTTTTCCCTCTTATTTCTCTCTCTCTTTCTCTCTATTTCTCTCTCTAGCTCTCGTTGATGGTGTGTAGAGAATGGCAAAGAGAGCCTCTATTTATAGGGAAAATGCATAGCAATTTTCAACACTTATTATGTCATGCCATATGTCATTTGCCCATTTTTATTTTCAAAGAAAGTGGCTGCAAGTTTTTCAACAAAACCAGCCACCTTTATATGGCCACCCACATGGGTGGGACCCAACAATTCTCCCCCTCCAACTCATGTGGGGGGCACAACCAAGCCCGCTTCGCTTTTGCAGACTTCAAGCTTTTTTCTTGGCAAAGACTTTGTGAGCATATCTGCGCCATTATCATCCGTATGCACTTTATCAAGCTGTATCAATTTTTCGTCAAGAACATCCCGGATCCAATGGTATCTCACATCTATGTGTTTGGACCTTGAGTGGAAAGTCGAATTTTTACTCAAGTGGATCGCGCTCTGACTGTCACAGTAGAGCCTATACTTTTCCTGCTTCAAGTCCAACTCCTCTAGAAACTTCTTCAACCACAACACCTCTTTACATGCTTCAGTCACAGCAATGTACTCGGCTTCTTTTGTGGATAATGCCACGCATTTTTGAAGTTTCGACTGCCAAGAAATAGCTCCCCCTGCAAAGATAATCAAGTATCCGGACGTGGACTTCCTGGAATCAATATCTCCAGCCATGTCTGCATCTGTGTACCCCTCTAAAATAGTTTGGCCATCACCAAACCTTAGACATAGTCTCGAAGTGCCTCTCAGATACCGCATTATCCATTTCACTGCTTCCCAGTGATCCTTGCCAGGGTTAGACAAATAGCGACTAACTACGCCAACTGCATGAGCAATATCGGGTCTAGTACATACCATAGCATACATCAAACTGCCAACTGCAGAAGCATATGGTATCTTCTTCATCTCTTGTTTATCTTCCTCACTTGTGGGGCATTGCGCGGAGCTGAGTTTGAAATGTCCCGCAAGTAAAGTACTAACCGCTTTCAATTTACTCATGTTGAATCTTTCAAGAACTTTCTCAATGTATTGTTCTTGAGATAACCAGAGCTTCTTGTCAGCTCTATCCCTAGAAATTTTCATTCCAAGGATCTGCTTAGCCGGGCCCAAGTCTTTCATCGCAAAAGACTTGCTAAGTTCTTTCTTCAGCTTCTCAATTTTGCTAGCATCATGACCTACAATCAGCATGTCATCAACGTATAACAGTAGAATGATAAAATCTCCATCTGAGAATTTCTTAAAGAATACGCAGTGATCTGAGCTGGTCCTCGTGTAGTCATGGTCTGTCATGAATGAGTCAAATTTCTTGTACCACTGTCTGGGAGTTTGCTTCAGACCGTACGAGCTTTTCTTCAACCTGCACACCAGGTTTTCTTTTCCTTTGACTCTGAACCCTTCCGGCTGCTCCATGTAGATTTCTTCATCTAGATCTCCATGAAGAAATGCGGTCTTCACATCAAGTTGTTCAATCTCCAGACTGAGATTGGCAGCGATCCCAAGAACAACTCTGATCGAAGACATATTCACCACTGGTGAGAAAATTTCTTCAAAATCAACACCCTTTTTCTGATTGAAACCCTTCACAACCAGCCTTGCTTTATATCTGGGTTGTGAGCTATGTTCCACATTTTTCAACTTGTACACTCACTTATTTTTGAGTGTTCTCTTGCCTTTAGGCAGCTTCACCAAGTCATAGGTGTGATTTTCTTGTAAGGATTTCATCTCCTCTTTCATGGCCTCCATCCACATATCTCTCTGATCATGTGATATGGCCTCTGGGTAACTCTCTGGTTCTCCCCCATCAGTGAGCATCACATACTCATCTGGATTATATCTAGTCGAAGGACGTGTTTGTCTGGTTGACCTTCTAACCGTCGCCTCTTGTGGCGGAACTGGATCATCAGTCTGTATAGGTGGCACCTGATCATCAACTGGCTCATCATCAGTTGTATCATTTTGCTCGTCCTGTACATCTCCCCCGTGATCCTGAGTTGTACGTGAAGGAACTGGATCTAAGTCATCAGGAACTTCCTGAGAAGATTCTCTCCTCTCGCTCTGTTTTGTATCATCAGATGTTTGTTCCTCAAGAAACACAACATCTCTGCTTCTGATAACTTTCCTGTTCACCAGGTCCCAAAGTCTGTAACCAAACTCTTCATGGCCATAGCCCAAGAAGGTACATGGTTTGGTTTTATCATCAAGCTTGGATCTCTCATCTCTTGGAATATGAACAAACGCCCTGCAGCCAAACACTCTCAAGTGTTTGTAGGAAACATCTTTCCCTGACCAAACTCTATCTGGAATGTCACCATCCAAAGGAGCTGATGGAGAAAGGTTGATCAAGTCAACTGCAGTCCTCATTGCTTCACCCCAAAAGGATTTGGGCAATTTTGAGTGTGATAACATACATTTGATCCGCTCACAAATTGTCCTGTTCATCCTCTCCGCCACACCATTGTGTTGTGGGGTTTTTGGAACACTCTTCTCAAGCCTGATACCATGGTCACGACAATGCTGTTCAAATAGACCCTGGTATTCGCCACCGTTGTCTGAACGGATACACTTCAGCTTCCTTCCGGTTTCTCTTTCAACTTTTGTTTGGAAATGCTTAAAGACTGTTATAACCTGGTCTTTAGATTTCAAAGCAAAACACCAGACCTTTCTAGAGAAATCATCAATGAATGTGACAAAATACACTGCACCACCAAGTGTTTTATCTTTCATATAGTATGCATCAGTATGCACCAAATCCAGAGGATGTGATTTTCTGGACGGATAAAAGCTCTTGAACCCAACTCCGTGTTGTTTTCCTGCTAAACAATCAACACAAGTTTGTAGCTCTATCCCACTGACGTCAGGTAGGAGTTTCTTCTTAGCCAAAAGTTGCATGCCTTTTTGGCTCAAATGTCCAAGCCTCTCATGCCATAGCTCAATGGAGGAACTATTGACTGCTGCATTCACCTCTCCATTGGATAATTTTGCTTGCATCAGGTAGAGTGAGTTCTTTTTCTTACCCTTTGCAGTAATCAGAGAACCTTTGGTTAGCTTCCATTTTCCTTCACCAAAGTTACTGACATAGCCGTCATCATCTAGCTTGCCAGTGGAAATAATGTTGAGCCGAATGTCAGGAATATGTCTGACGTCTCTCAGAATGAGTCGGCACCCTGTGTCAGTTTCCAAGTTAATGTTCCCCATGCCGATAACCTCTGTCACACCATGATTGGCCATTCTGACTCTGCCAAAGTTACCACTCGTGTACGATGTGAACATATCCCTATGTGGGGTGATATGATACGAGGCTCCTGAATCAATGATCCAATCTGTTTCTTGGCATGATGAACTGACACATGCATCATCACAGATAATGACAACATCACCATCAGTTGCCATAGCTGTGGTGTCTTTGTCATCTTTCTTGTTTTCATTATTTTCATTCTTTTGATCTCTTTTCTTCTTTCTGCAGTCTCTTTCGTAGTGGTTTGGACCACCACAGTAATGGCATTTGAAATCTCCTTTGAACTTGGACTTCCCCCTGGATTTGTCTCTCTAGTGCCGAGGACCTCTATTTTTGTTTCTTCCTCGTCTGTCAGAATTTTCAGTCACCAAGGCATTTTGCTCGGTACTGAACGCCTGCTCCTTTCTTCTGGACTCTTCGTTTAGAAGGCAATCTTTGACCACTTGCAAGGTCAAATCTCCATTGGGAGCTGAGTTGCTGACTGACACCACGAGGGTATCCCAACTATCCGGTAATGAGTTGAGCAATAATAAAGCAATTACTTCATCACCAATAGATGATGACTCCTCCATTTTTAATCCGTTACCTCAAATATGAACGTGGCTCTCCAAATGCGAAAACCAAATAGCCCGGGAAAACTTTTCTGATGTGGAAGATCAGATTAAACTGCGACCACAGTGCATACTCAGAATACCCGAGTTCTGATACCACTTGTTGGGAAAGAGTGCCAAAATAAATGACACCGGCGTAACGCGGAAGCGATATAATTCTTTTCCCCACCAACTGGATAAAAAATGGGACCACACCAACGATAGTACGATAGAAAGAAATAGAATAAACGAGACAAGAGTTTTTACGTGGAAAACCCAAATCGGGAAAAACCACGGGACCGAAGTCGAAAACCTCCACTATATCAATAATGGGCTTACACAATTTCTCCCTAAACTAATTAGGGGATACACAAAATCTTCAAGAGAATATCCCTTGGATTACAAGTACATCAAGTTTAGAAACTTGGAATTGTAGAAGAAAAATAGAACACTCTCTCAATCTTATTTTCTTCTCCCAATTTTTCCCTCTTATTTTTTTCTCTCTTTCTCTCTATTTCTCTCTCTAGCTCTCGTTGATGGTGTGTAGAGAATGGCAAAGAGAGCCTCTATTTATAGGGAAAATGCATGGCAATTTTCAACACTTATTATGTCATGTCATATGTCATTTGCCCATTTTTATTTTCAAAGAAAGTGGCTGCAAGTTTCTCAACAAAACCAGTCACCTTTATATGGCCACCCACATGGGTGGGACCCAATACTTAATTATCTAGGAGCTCTACGTGGATTCACATAACGTTTGATTTTCAATTTTCTATAAACACTCCATACAGTAACCTTATCAGGTACGCACCATCTTTATGCGTTGCCACTATTTGAACTCATAATGATCAGATCTCCTGAAAAAATCTCTACTTTAACCATCGAAGGCCCATGGCTAGATTATCGCCTGTTAGCCTAACGTGTTCTCTGGTTTTTTAGTCATTTCTAGGACCTAAGAAACTCGGAATCTTGAAGATCCAAACTCCAATGATTTCTCAAAACATAATCAAAATTGGGGTTATACTTGCGAGCTCCTAGGTGATCTCCATCACACATGTACTTATTCATGTGCGAGAGATCCATCATCACATATACATGTAATGGTATAGATCATCCCGAGAGTCCAACTTTTGGGAGCTCCCAAGTATGATCCTCAGAATTGCAAGTATTTGTTAGATAGAGCTCAACAAGAAAATGTTCTTGTTCGCTTGATCTTGGAGCCTTGTGTTTAATTGTTATATACATCAATTGGTAATGATGTTTACTTAGTCAAATAAATATTGGTATGGTAATTGGTGTTATCATGCTAATAGATTACTCTCTAATTTAATTGGTCAAATTTTAGCCTTTTTTTTTTAGCGAAACGGTTACATGATACAAGTCATAAATATCAAATAAAAATAATTTACAACCAACAAACAACTATTACAATCAGTTAAGAACTACTATGAAAGTAGAGAAAGGGCCATAAGTTGTCGGTGTGAGTAGGACTCAAGACCTCTAATATTTTGGGACCTCAACTTCGCCAGTAAAACTAAGCTTTATTAACGAACAAATTTTGGCTTTAAGTAATCTATGTGAAGAGTTTTCAAATATAATTGGATTAGAGTTATCATATTCGGAAGTATGATTAGTGATAAATGACAAAAACTCAAATTTTCTATTCTAGAATGATGTATCATTTTGTATTCACGTCTATAATAAGTAAATATAATCCATGCCATAATTACATTTGTTAAATTGCTTATATCCATATCACTATTACAAAAAACACCTATTACAGCCCTTTTTTTGTACAAAAACCCTTGTTATAGGCCCCTATTACAGCGGTTATAATTATAACCGCTGTAATAGGGGCTCCTAGCTATAACTGCTGTAATAGGGGTATTTTTTTTCCACCTACACGTTTGTAACATTCCTGTACAAGATCAAAATTCAACAAACCAACACAACAAACCAGCACAGTACAACAGATTCAACAGAAACCCAAAACTTCAATATAACCAATTCTTTCCTCCAACAACAAAATTTTATAATTTCCAACAAATGATCACGTGTTTACAATTAACTAATTAAATTAATCACAATTTAAATACAACAAATCAAATCACAATTTACAAAAAATACATTACCTAATGTCTAAGCGCATTCGATAATGTATTGTGCCACTTCGCTACGTACTTCATCAATTTGCACTTGAATGTAGAAGGAGCATCGACAATCATGAAAGTATTGCAAGATAGAGATTGCAAACCCAAAGGACGTTTCAGTTACCTACCAAAGGTTTAATAACTTCAAAAGGGAAAAAAACTGAGTATTAGGATTGTGCATACCGCTATTAGGATTGTAGATTCTCCGTGACTAATAATCTTCTTTATGAATCTCATAACGAAGAAGCCACAATCTACGTCGTTTGTTTGTCTGGGGGCACTACAAAAGTAATTAAGGCTGTATTAGAACACTAACTTTTATACGAATAATCTCTTAAAACTAGAAAACACTAACCTTTATACTAATCCATTTACAGGTCTTGTTTTTGGATTTCTTCAATTGGTTGTTGTGATTTGCACGAAATATGAACACATACTTGTAAAAAAATACAAAAAACAAGGAAATACGTCAAAAGCAAGCAAATATGTAAAATCTAGGAAGATATTTACACTTTAAAAATAATATGGAATATAATGGATTCATTGATTGAATGAAAAACTTACTGATTGATTTTTTCTTTCATGTCAAATCAGTTATCCGAATCACCATACAAATAATCCAGATAATAAACGACCTCTTGAAATGGATCGATCACAAGCAATAATCAATGTCCCCTAAAAATCATTCAAAAGATAAGTTCAAAATTTATTTTGAGTAACAAGTTTTACAAATTAAAGTTGGGTCTTTAGTAGCTCACCCGGTATTGTAAGGTGCAAGAAATAACTTATTCATTTGTGTGCTCTCTGTCATAGCATTTGCTATGAACTGCACTTGTTCAATTTGCTGAATACCTGATCCCGCAGATATAGCATGTGGACTAAGGAGCCCGAAACCACTTTCTTTCCCTTAGGGGACCACGTAATTAACCCACAAAAACCTAAATTGAGCATAAAATAAATTTGAGTAACGAAAATAATCACAGTTTAGATGCAATACAATAATTAAAAAACTTACTTGACGTACACTGAAATGACAGAGGCTCCTATCTTTTCTTGACGCAAAAGGTGACAGATCTCCTCCCTCCCAATATACTCTTGGAATTCAATATTCATAATTCTTTTCTCCAAGTCTATAGTGATCTGGTCATCAATAGACATTCTCTTCATGTACTTTCCAAGAAATTATAAAAGATCCCTAGAGAGTCCATCTAGTACAAGGTCTTCACATCTGTCACCTTCACGTGCAGACTTGGCCACTAGAGGTCTTGGTTTGACAGCTGAGTCCTTGGACGTCCCTGATTTCTGGTTACCAAATGATTTGGATGGTCCAAGAGACTATTTAAGCAAAGAAAACAAAACGTGAATGTTATACACTAAAGTATATTTAGTAACCCTAAACAATTGATATAATTTATTAATGTCTAGCTATTAATTACATTCCAATGCATCATTGACAATGACAAGACTCATAGGCCAAGCAACATAGGTACCCAAAGCATCAGAAATTGTGAGCACTTCATCATCGAGAGAGACTGGTAGGGGTGTATCCTCCTCAATTGCAGTGTCAATGCAAACTTTCACATGGTTGGTGGGTAATGGGTGATTGTGAAGTGTTCTATCCGATGGTCGATTGAACATATGTCCTTTAGCCACCACACGATATGATGGTAATGAAAGTGCTAATTGACATGGCGCCTTAACCTACATATATATACCATTATATTAGAAAGTTTTGTGTGTTTTACAGAAATAGAGAATTGCAAGTTACATGATCACTAAACAAGTTCAGATCATTACCTCAGGAAACATTTTAACTGGTTTTGGGCAGCTATCTTTCAAAGAAATCGCCTCATCTTCATGTGGCTGACGCGACCCAGACGCCCGCAACTTGGCAACCTGGCGTTGCAAGGAGGATAGTGATTTGGTGTGGCCCTTCACCATGCTTCTCAAGCCTTCCATCTCCATTTGTTTAGAAGGCTTTGGATCCATAAAGTCATCTCTTTGTGACACCCCAAAGCCAACACCCCTAATGCGACCTGAATGCTCCTTCTTTTTAAGAGCTTTAGCGAATAGATCATCTCGGCTCCTATCGTATATGGCTAGTACTCTCTTGTGATATGCACTCCTGTAATAATATATTTAAAAAATAAAAAAACTTAGTGAACTTTGCTTTTTCAAAAGTATTTCAAAACAAACATACAACACATTATAGAGCTAAAATTGCAAATAACTCACAATTTCATTCACTACTCTTCTAACATTGACATTATCAATCTCATTCTTTTTATCGGAACGCGAAATCCTCCACACGAGTGCTCGTGTCACCTCTGTGCAATCTGACCCAATTTTCTTTCTCTTCATCATCTATATTTTGACGAAAAAATATATATTTATTAACAAGGAATTTTTATTAAGAAAATTGTAAGGATTCACTGTTAAATGAATTACGTACCTCAATTTTGCTCCACAAGAGCATGTCTAAGACATGATTTCCTATAAGGATATTCAGGATCCTTTGCTCTTTCCTGTTTTTTCCTACTAGTTGTTGTTCATTATATAATCAAAGCACTAGTCAATGTATTAGTTACATATAAATGCAATAACCAACAAATGAAACCGTAAATTAAAATGACTACCTGGAACTCTTCACTTAGGCGAACATCTAAAAATGGCATCCAATCAGCTTGAGGTATCTCATATTGTGAGGGTGGGTTGTAATTAATGTTCCCATCATTATCCCGTACCCACACTCTACTCAAGTAGCTCCTGAAGTTTCGTGCTAGCTTCCCACCTTCTGCTAGTACGTATTTTTTTCTACTTTCTTCAACATCAAATGACAATTATAAAAAACAAACAACAAAGTATATATGAAATTATAATTTAGAGAAAATTAAATCAACAAAAAATACATTAACAATTAGAAACATGATAATAACCAAATTATCGCTATTTCATCCCAAATTGCTTTTTTTGTTGGTGCCGGGACTTGTTGCCAATCACTGATGGTAATCGGATTCTGCCGAGCCAGGACTCTTATATGTAACCAACAAGTGTTGCTTTGTTTGGGTCAACTGCTTAGCCTTTTTCATTCCAGCCACAGGTACACGTATGCCTTTACTTCTGGCATTGATGACTTTTCTCATCACCGTGACACCTCTCCATATCTCATTTTCAACAAGTTTGTCTGCTCCACATATATCCTCCTCGGGAAAACTTCCAGCACGCTCTGAAGCTATCGACCTACAAAAGCCAAAAATACAGAAGTTAGATTCATATACCAACAACATAATTTTAAATTAGAAGTAATAATGATAATCCCGTGTATCGTGCCCAATTGTAGGCTCGGGGATTCTTGAAGAACCTTCCCCGACCTTTTTTTTCCCCTTTGAAATGGTGGTTTTCTTGCCCATTATTCTAGAAAAAATTTGGCAGAGTAACAGTGCAAAAATTTGTATCAAGTTCTCGACTAATCCTTCCTCCAAACTTGCAACCAACAAAATTCGGATCTTTCAACCACAACAAACACAAAAATTTATGAATGAACTTTATTATCTACCATTATGAATTTTAACTTTTGCTAGCTAAAGTCTTAATATGTGTATCTCCCCTGGTTGAAAGTGAGAACTATAACGCCGTTACGTTTACTCTCCAGATGAACAAAAATAATCCATAATTTATACACCATTATCTTAAAACACAATTAGGAGGCAGGAAAGGAGAAGAAGAAACAGAAAAACAGAGAATTAATCAATTATTAAGCATCATTCAAGTTGAAAACAGTAAACAATATATATACAAAAGAGACTGTGCACACAAAACTTGGAGAACTCAAATCTGCACAATATGCATATCGATTAAACTACCAAATGCTAAAATTTACATATCAACAGTAATTAGCACATATTCAAGCATGATATGACTAAAAAACAAAGAAAAGAATTACAGAACTAGGTGGTGGTGGTGGCGGCGGCGGCGTATATGGTGGTGGTGGGGGAGAGAGAGTGGTGGCAGCGGTGAAGAGAGAGAGAGTGAGAGAGAAAGAGAGAGAGAGAGAGAGAGAGCGGTGCGGTGCGGTGGTGGTGTTATATGGTGGTGGTGGTGGTGGCGGCGGTGAGAGAGAGAGAGAAAGTAGAGATCGAGAGAGTAGAGGGAGAAAGAGAGATGAAATGGGGAGGGGGGTCGAGTTTTTTTTTTTAAGATGTGAAGCGCCTATTACAGCGGTTCACCCACGAACCGCTGTAATAGGTATCTATGTTCAGCGGTTTTACCAGAACCGTTGTAATAGGTGCGCTGTAATAGTGCATTTTTGTAGTAGTGTATTGTGCACAAATGAACTTATATACAAAACAAATTACTGTTAGATAATATAATATCTTTCGAGTATTTATGCTAATTTAGGTTTCTTTATGTTTCCTTGTATTTATCTTTTTCCTTGTTTATAGTTAGGGTTTCTTGTTTACCAAGTATATGTATCTCTATAAATATGTTACTTAGTAATACAAGTTCCCTATGGGATTTTCTCTAATCTAACATAGTATCAGAGTCATGGCTTCGAGCCATGGTCTCTCGATCTCTCGATTCCGCTGCCATCCTCAAGTCGTCGTCCTCGCCTGGCGCACCTTATTTAGTTTAGTTTTCCTTTATCTATTTTTTTTTCTTTCTCCTATGGCGGCCGCCGCCACCATCTTCTTCTCCCTTATCTTGTTTTCTCTTCTTTTTGTTTTTCTATGGCCACCGCCGCCGCTTTCCCGCCGCAACACCACCTTTGGTTGCCGTCGCTTTTAGTTTTGTTATTTGCCGCCGCTCGCCCTTAGAAAACAAGGACTTGGAGCCGCCGCCTTCTCTGTTTGGCCACGGGCAGCCGTGCTAGCCATCGCCGCCTTTAGTTTTGTTAGTTGCCGCGCTCACCCTTGGAAAACGAGGGCTTGGAGCCACCGCCACCGTTGCCGCCGTAGCCTCTTAAGGCCGCCGCCACTTTTTATCTTTGTCGCTGTCTTCTTCTCAAATTCTCTATGACTGGATTTCTTTGGTCCAGTTTCAACGTTCAAAACTTCACGTTTTGACTGCGGGGGAGTGTTAAATAATATAATATTTTTCTAATATTTATGTTAATTTGGGTTTCTTTATGTTTCCCTGTATTTATCTTTTTCCTTGTTTATAGTTAGAGTTTCTTGTTTACCAAGTACATGTATCTCTATAAATGTTACTCGTATTTACGAGTTCCTACGCTATTTTCCCTAATCTAACAATTACCGTCTTGCAAAACATGAACTGAAAAACCTACTTTTTCTTTTTGTTGAATAATAGAGCTTAAGTAAAGGATTCAATGCCTTATCCAACTAGCAAAACAAAAATTACAAGGTCGATGCATCATAACTCATCCCTCAAATCCTTGAGAAATTGATCAAAATTTCTCTGAGTTGATCCATCATCAGCCAATGCATTCTGCACTGTACTCCTCATTTTCTTCATCTCATGCCTCAACAAATTCGACGTTTCGCCACTCATCAACCTCTTGATCTTCTTCGCTACTTCCTCCCTTGTAACCTTCGTCTCATCACAAAGATTAATCCCGATCTTCCAATCTTCAACCACTAATTTCCTGTTAGTCGGCTGATCAACAAAAAATGGCAAACATATCATTGGAACTCCACCCCATATGCTCTCCAATACAGAATTCCATCCACAATGTGTCAAAACCCTCCAACAGCTCGATTTGAAATCACATTATTTTCATCACACCACGAAACAATCAACCCTCTATCCACCATGCATGTCATCATTCTTGAATGGATCGGGTAAAATATCTTTATCTCCCCGAAAAACCCAGATAAAATTTACTTCACTAAGGAGAAGTCCATAGGCTATTTCCTCTGTTCACTTCTTGTCGCTCCGAGCAATGCTTCCAAATGAGACGTACAAAACCGAGCCAGGAGGCTTGGTGTTTAGCCATTCCTTGCAATCTAACTCGGGCCATAGGCTCATGGGAACGACCGTTTTGGTGAGATTGGTGCAGAAATTTATAGGGCCAATTGCGTAAGTTGGCTGCTTCTGGTTTAAAGCAGAGATTGCGTCGTGTTTGAGTTCGTTCACCGTGTTAATTCAAATGCAATCTGCAGACTTAACCTGGTCAAATGCCTTGAGGACAATCTGGTGGATTACTGTTGTTATGTCCACAGCTTGAAGATAGGACATTAAGTCCTTTGAACTAATGGATTCAACCCCTGGTATATAATCTATGCCATCCTCTTGAGTACCCGATGATGATCAACCAAAATATAGTCAAATTCCGATGAGTTACTTCTACACTCCTGTGTCTTAAAATTATGTCTAGATGCTACATTACAAAATCAAACTGTTACATTGAACTAATTTGTAAAATTCATGTTTGGATAATTTCAAAGGAAAATTTTAATATTGGTTCGCATATGATAGGGTTATTGTAATTTTAGTCTAGTTGTTTCCATAGTTGTAAAAATGATCCAATAAGTTTTTTTTTTTTTTTTTTTTTGCAGTTTTGGTCATATCCGTTAATACTCGGATGGAATTTCATGCATGGAACACACCCATTAAATTAAGTACTTATCATGTGTAAGACACATGACCAGGCTAATGATTTTCATCCGTTTTTAACGGTTGAGATTAATAATATAAAAATATAATACATCCTATGATCAAACTAGCTAATTTTACAAATTTATAAACATTGAGATTAAAGTTGCAAGGAAACATATCTTATGGAACACTACAAAAAAATAACATATTAGTGATAAAATGTCAAGTGACAATGTAAAAGTTGTCACTAACTATAAATTTTTAGTGATAAGAATTTTTGTTTTATCACAACAATAGGTTTTATATGTGTGATAGTGACAAAATTTGTATAGAAATTGTCACTCTTAATAATTAGTAACAAGAAAAATGTTGTCACCATTGACAACTAGTGACACACCTTTAATGACAACGTAATTACAATAATTATAGTTGTTATTTTATTTGTGTTGTCACTGTACATGTGTCATTAATTGTCGACAAATTAAAAGAAACTCTTGTCACTAAAAGTCTTATTTGTGACAAAATAAAAATTATTGTCACTCATTATGTATATCTAGTAACAATTTTAACATTGTCACTTCATTTTCTGTCACTAATATTACTTTTTGTTGTAGTGGAATTAATCCTGCAATTTCCATAATTTTAATAAATAAAATATTATTCATCATTATTTCATTTCGGAAATTCAATTTGAGTTGTCAACAATATTTACTACACTTAGCTTTGTGACGCTGGTCGATGATGTCTTAACCTATTTGTAAAATTGAGGTTCCATGACTTAGACTTAGAGGATCATGCATTCAACTCTACCACTATTTCTCTATTTATATAATAATTTACAAAATTATTAATGCATGATAATTAATTTGATATTTAATGTAATGATTTAATCAGTTTTCTCAAAAGAAAAAAAAAACTTTGTGACAATATTTAAAAAGTTATATACACATAAAAACTACATAAAATAGAAGGTAAATTTGGAGTCACATACCTTTGGAAGGGAAATGGCCATTTGCCCTTAGGAGATCCAAGTGGTAGTCTATGGAAAATACCAAAGCAGGTTCGGTCCAGAATGAAACAATCAAAATGTTATACTTCTTAGCAATAGTTGCAGGCCATGAATAGAAAGTGTCAGCAATCAAGAAAGGGACTAAAGATGCATCATCATGAGACTCAATTATCTTCCCAACTAATTCATCTACTCCAGATGGGAAATCGCGTAAAATACTTTCCCAATACTCGTTAAAATTGAGAATCCTGTCATAATCCTGAGGAAACCCACCAAAAATAGTCGTGTAAAGAATGTCAATACTCGATTTACGTGCTTCAAAGAAGAAATTTATATCTGCGGCATCTTGGTGGGCCCGTAATAACATGTGATGAATGAAATCGGTGTGGACGAAAGTGATGGTGCATCCACTTGAAGCAAGTTTGAGAGCTAGATTGATGAATGGTGTTATATGACCTTGGAAGGAGAATACAATCATGATAACATCATCATATGTATATAATAATGTCATAAAATGAAATGATAACATCATCATATATCATTCAATAATTTGTAGCTTACTTAGTTGATATGGAATGGGCCTATACTGTTGGAATTCTTGAATTTGTGTTCCTTCAAAATTACAATCAAATCACAATTGGTGAAGTACAATTGTAAATAATATATATAAATAAACAACAAAAAATTAGAGTTAAAGAACGCTTGTCCTTTTGGGAGTCTTGACAAAGTCGTTGTCATAAAGTAGTGATGTCTCCCTACGTGCGGGTACCAACGACTTGTCACCAATCCAAGATAAAACCCAAATGCACACTGCGAGTCTCCTATTGTGAGCACGTTCACAATGGGACGAATGAACTTAACCACTTAAATTGGCCTCAAAAGTATAAGTATATATTATTCTTGTGTATATGTATAACTAGTTGATAAGTATAGTTTTTACAAGAAAGTGGTAGAGTATAAGAAGTATTATAAAATTGATGTGTATATAAAATGCTAGAAAAATCTTCCTATTTTTTTTTAGGTAAAAGTAAGTATATTATTACCAACAAACCAGCTTTACACCACAAGAGTTACTTACACCAAACCCATATCTGACAAAATTAAGAAACAGGGACTATCTATACTGTTATATCTATCTGTGCTAAGCAAATTATATCTCTATTGTTGAGTCTCCTTGGCATATATCCAGAACTTCTAAGTTGTATTTCCCTTTTAAGTTGTTGTAATACTACCTCTGTACTATTAGTCTTTTGAGCAAAGATTCTCCCGTTCCTCTCCCTCCAAATGTGATAGATGGTGCTCGCTATACTCACTGTCAAAGTGTTTTGCTTCAAAGGCCAACTCTTAAAAGCATATCCCAGCCACCGAGTCCATCTTGTGAATTGCTCAGGACAACTTCATATTTGTAACCAATCTGTAACTTTCTGGCTCAGCCCTTTTGCCCACTTGCATTTGAAAAATAAGTGTTCAACATTCTCATCCTCCTCTCCACAAAGAACACATCCTACATCCGGGATTTGAACAAAATTATTCAACCTTACCCGTGTCAAAATTCTTTTCTGCACAACTAACCAGCAAATGAACGCATGTCTTGGTATATTCCATTTGCTCCAAACAATTCTGGCCTCCCTGAAAGCTGTTTTGGTCCCATGGAGCCAACTATAGCAACTCCGGACTGTATATTTCCCATCCTTTGTGTACTTCCATCTTCCCTGGTTGAATCCATCTTTCAGCCTCCTTTTAATTTTGTTTAGCTTCCTCCAAACCCAGCTGCAATCCTGTGGTATCTCATACGCTAAAAAATCTGCATTTTTTAAGTAAACATTGTTAATCCATTTGATCCATAAAGTGTCCTTCTTTTGGGCTAGGGCCCAAATCTGTTTGCCCACCGAAGCTACATTCCATGTTTTGCAGCATTTGATGTTTAGACCACCCTTACTTCTTTGAGCACACACTTTATCCCAGCTAACCAATGGCATTTTCTGGTTTTGATCCTTGCTCCCCCATAGAAATTTTCTATATTTTCTTTCCACTTGCTTCACTATTGACTGAGGTAAAATGAAAATAGACGCCCAGTACACATGCAAAGAGAACAATACTGAATTGATTAGTAAAGTTCTCCTTGCATACGACAAGTTTCGTGAAGCCCAACAAGCTAACCGAGTAGTAATTCTATCCACCAGTGTACTACACTCAATTTTGGACCACTTGGTAGGGGAGAGAGGGACTCCCAGATACCTAATAGGAAATTGCCCTTCAGTGAACTGTGTTATATTCAAAATTTGCTGTTTCACCTCTTCTGATACCCCTCTGATATAGATGTTAGATTTTTCTTGGTTTGCCCGAAGCCCAGTTGTATCTGCAAATCTTTGTAGAGCACCCCACACTATTTTTACTGACTGTATATGGGCCTTGCAGAAAACCATTAGGTCGTTAGCAAAGCAGATATTAGTGAGCTGTAAACTTTTACAAATAGGATGGTATCTGAACCCTTTGTCTTGCGCATCAATTCTCAATATTCTTGTTAAGTATTCCATAACTAAGATAAAAAGCAGGAGGGAGATAGGGTCCCCCTGCCTCAGTTCCCTTCTCCCTTTGAAAAACCCATTTACTTCCCCATTCAGAACCACTGAAAAAGACACTGAAGTAATGCATTCAATAATCCAATCCCTGAACTTCACTGGAAATCTGTACCCATCTAGCATATCCTTCAGGAAACCCCACTCCACCGAATCATAACTTTCTTCAAATCAATTTTCATCAGGCATCTCAGTGTAACATTCTTCCTATTATAGAGCCGAATGAGTTCTTGGCTTATCAGTATGTTGTCTATAATAGATCTTTCTTTCACAAACGCCCCTTGGTTTTCTGACACCGATTTTTGTAACACCTTGGACAGTCTACCAGATAGCAATTTAGATATGCACTTGTACAACGTATTACAACACGCAATAGGCCGAAACTCACTCGCTTTTATGGGATTTTCAACTTTAGGCACTAGTGTCAAGAGAGTGCATTTTACCTGTTTTTATCTGAAAGAAATCAAGGATTGCATCAGTAACTTCTTCTCCAATCTCAGTCCAAGCATCCTTGAAAAAACCACTACCAAACCCGTCAGGACCCGAGCTCTTTGTGGGACAAATCCCATACACTGCTTGCTTCACTTCATGTCTACTAAATGGTTTCAATAGGTCCAGCTGGTCATCTATGCTTAGCCTATATCCAGCAGCAAAAATTTTGTCCTCCACCTATAGGCTTAGAAAATAGGAGTTACCCAATATAATAATGATCATTTTTAATATTTTGTAACCACTACAAATATAATAATCATTGTTTTAAATATTTTATAACTTATGTAAGGACTCTTTGACTAGGAGTTTAAATTTTTTTTAAATAAAACAATGAAGTTTTAAAACTTATATTTCAAAATTATAACATATACATGATAGTGATGCATGGTATATTATAGTACAAATTTTGGTTTTGCAATATTAGTATGTGATCCACGCTCGAAGACGGCAAAACTTGAAAGAAAGATAATAAAAATATATCGGGTTAGGTTGAACCAAAATTAAATTAATTAGAGAGATAGTCAATGACCAATCATGGGATAATATTGTTGTAATTGTTTGTTACATGATTAGTTGAATTTGGCCAAGTTATTTCGAAGAAACGGAACTGTACATATTAATTAGTATTCGAAGTAACTGATAATTCGTCAATATTGTAATTTGTTTTCATGCTCAGTTTAAATGTAATTCACAACACAAATTATATGGTGAATGCAATTCATTTCTCTTATATAAATTAGGGAAAATTACTAAAAAACTCTTACAATAAATTTTTATATCCAAAAAATCCATGATAAAATTTTTCAATTCAAAAAACTCATTCCACCAACTTTTCATTCCCAAAAGCCCAAGATTTAGGGTTAAAAAATTTATTGACTTAATTACCCTTAATCTTCTAGACTAGAAAATTATCAATTGTAGTTTTATATAGAGAATTATTTATTTAGAGTTTTTTTATTGATAATTGAATAAATATAATTTTATTTTTAAATTTTTAATCTTCTTAAAAACTTTTAATTTTTTTTTATAATTATCATAGTAAAATAGAAAATACATTATATAAAAATATATAATACTAAAAATAAAATTATGTATTATTCAACTTATTAATTTAAAAATTTTAAAACAAAAAAATTAGATAAAAAAGATCAATTTATCAATTCTAAACTTAATATAAATGAAGGGTAGTTTAGTAAAAAAAAGTTCCTAATCTTATTTTTGTTGGATTTTTTTTTGATGAAAAGTTTGCAAAGTGGGTTTTTGAGATTGAAAAATATTTTTATGGATTTTTTGGATATAATAATTTATTTAGGGGGGTTTTAGTAATTTTCCCTATTAATTACTACTTGGTTAGACTAAAAATTTTCATTTGAGTCGGCCGAACAATTTAACATAAAATAGGGAAAATCACATTTTTCATACCGTAATTGACCACCTGTACACTTTTGATACCAAACATTCTTGAAATCTCACTTTTGATACAAACTTGGCCATTTTTTTCTCATTTTTCATACCACCGGTAGTTTTTTTCACAAAAAAATTGAGGGATTTGGTGCGATTTCTTCACAAATTTGTAAGAAGTAGCCGATTTCTTCACAAAATGGCAAGTAGTGGTTCGATTTCTTCACAAATTGGTAAGAAGTGACCGATTTTTTGTGAAGAAAACTAACGGTGGTATGAAAAGAGAGAGAAAATGGCCAAGTTTGTATGAGAAGTGAGATTTTTAAAATCTTTGGTATCAAAAGTGTATAGGTGATCAATTACGGTATGAAAAATATTATCTGATGAAGAGTATAGCTTATTGGCAAAATATAAGAAATGCTCCTGAATTTTCCAGACAAAATATAACATATCAGCATAGTGTTCACACCCATATAAATCGATGTTTACCAAGAGAATTAAAAGCTGTCAATCACACTTTGAACAAACTAGCAGCTTAAACATTTTTATTATGTCAGGAATGCAATCTTCAGGAAGAGGACTCTCCTCTTATAGAGGTAGAGGTGGCCGAGGAAGAGGTCATAATATTTTGACTCAACAAGGAAGAAAGACGCTCATAGCAGCTGATCTTTCCTCAGGACAAGATCCCTTATATAGGGAATTTCTTGAATTCAAGAAACAAAAAGAGGGTAATACCCATGCTTCTCCATCCTATGTTTCTCCTTCCTACTAAAAAATTATAGGAAATGAAGAGAAATAAGCAGATGTCCATAATATGGGCTATATACAAAATGATCAAAAAAGAGTCATACTCTTTATTACTGAAAATGATATGAAAAAGGATAATAAACCCTGGGAATTACTTGAAAGATATCTAAACACTAATAGTGCTACTTTTGGAAGTTATAATTTCCAGCAATATTATGAAAATATTCTCCAAAATGGTGGATTGTGTGAAATAAACCACTATCATAGTGGTAGTAATGAGGAAATTTATAAATTTTCCAAAATTATTATCAAAAAGATTATATCTATTGAAAATTGGGGAATATCTCCATTCAAAGAAAAAATATTTTATTTCAATAACAATCTCATTAAATATAATTATTGGGATTATGTAAATGCTTTTGAAAAAGTTTTTTTATATGAAAACTTGAACCATAGTCATACTTGGTTCATAAAAATTTGTGGAGAGGTTTATAACCAATTTATACCAAATTGGTTCCTTAAATGGTGGAAATTTTATTGTCCTAAATCTGAAATTTTACCAGAGCCCCTTAAAGGACTATTTGAAGAATGGAAAACTTATTCTCCTAAAATTATGGAAATATCCCAATCTAACAAAATAGAAAAAATTGATACATTCCACTTTTTATTGAATTCTCCATTCCATGGATATGGAAATGGATTCCCCAAGTTGAGCGTGATGAGGATGATATTCCTACTATAATGCGACTTTCATAAACAAAATTTTGGGAGAAGATGATAATGGAGCATCCGGAAACCAAAGAAATAAATTGCCTGGATATAATCAACAAAATGGAGCAAAAGATTTTTGAATACAAGAAACTTTATCAGAAAAAACAACAAAGAATGTAGTCTCCAAGTATAGATATCACATCAATTTTTCAACAATTACAGAAGCAAGAAGGAACAACTTCCCGAGAGCAATTGATAGAGAAATATCTACAAGACATGAAGAAAAAATTAATGGCAGATTGGATAGAAGACACAAGAAGTGATACTTCCATGGCATCATCCAAATGCAATAATTTTGAAGATATTAACTTCCAGGATGCACAAGACCCTAATGACGTGGCCATAGAAGACAATTTTGATGACATCATGGAGAATCTCAAAGAAGATTTGCACAGAGGAAAATTCAAGCAGAAAAAGTGACCAGATAATTATCAGGAATAGTCGAATACTATTTGACACTGTTCATAGCAGGCACTGTTCCTAACAGTATCACTATTTCAACAGTAAATCACTGTGTAAATAGTATAAACTATGTTTAATTTAGTTTTGGAATCCACCGCCCTAACCTTCTATAAAAGGGGCTTAGGGATAGTCATTTTGTAAGCTAGGAAAAATCTCTCTCTACAAACTCTCTCCCTCACTTACTTCAGCCTCCATCTCCAGTGTAACATACCAAGTCCTTGTAAATTACTGAAGTAGCTATAATAAAAAAGAGCAATTTTCCTGTAAGTTTTTATCTTTACTTTTTATATTTCAGTTTGTTATTCTAATTTCAGTTTTAGTTAAGGATGAGCCTAATAGGCTAAATCCTTTTGTGTTAAATTATATCTAAATCTCATGATTCTTCTTTAAAAACATGGATTGATACGTTCCAAAAAGGGATTATGATATGGTATGGACGCTAATGGGTTGGTTTAGTAAACTGGCTGAAATGGAATTGTTGAGAATAAATTCATACTGTTGCCGTGTTAAGCCGTTGTGTTAGGCGTTTTGGGCATTTGTATGAAAATTCTCAATGGTTTAATTTCATTGACGGATTACTAAACTGTGAAAAAAGTTAGTGAATCTGTGGTGACCCTTGCAAAAGTATCCTTGAGAGAAACTGGGGGGACCTCGATTTACTACTCCCTACATTAGGTCCAGTAAATCTTCCATAATCGCTATCTCTCTTTGGAATTCAGTCTTGTCCCTGGGCGCAGATGGTATCAGAGCCATGTTTTTCGGGGGGCAAATCATGTAGGTGAAGGTATAATTTAACACGAACTGTTTGATCATATCATGATAAGAAATCAAGATTCGGTAAAAAATAGTATTAATCTTGAATATGCATTACCTCAGGATTTAGATCTGCTTAATAAGTGGACTATCCCTAAAATTGAACCAAAAACAATTTATCAATTAGGTACTTTTGAAAAATTAGGCTTAAAACAATTGGTTAAAACTACTGAACAATCGATTTCCTTGAATAATGAAGAAATGATAATTAAGTTACTTAGTGAAAAAGATATATTTCCTTATAGGACTACTCATAAATTTCTCCATATAGGATTAGTACAAATTGCTTTTAAACCTCTGACTTTAGAAGGTTTATCGGAAAGCTTTATAGCAGCTTTAAGAGATGGAAGAAATTTAAATTGAAAACAATCTTTAATGGGAATTATACAATCTAGTTTAGCCCAGGGTCCAGTTTATTTTGATGTTTATCCTAATTTACAACTATCTTTATCTGATGTTAATATTTTGGATGCTTTGACTTTAAATGTTAAAACTGATGGTTATAATTATGCTTCAGGATCTGAAGTCATATGTATTTGTTATAGAATTTATTATAAACCTTTATATACTTTAAATCCTCATTGTAAAAAAATTGATAAACCTTTAAATGAAACAATATTAATTGAAACTAATTTCAGTAAATCTAATTTTATAACAAGAAGATCTATTAAATGGGAATAAATAAATTTTCCAGAAAACTGGATAATTGAAAGAGCTATGCCTCCACAACAACAAATTCAATCAAATCTTATAGATGTTATGCAAACTCCTGAAGGAACTATAAATTTACAATTTGAAAATTCAAATAGATTTTTAGACTCTTCATCTAGATTATCTAGGTCTAGATCACAGTCTATACATTCTTATATATCTCCTCTTGATTATGTGGTTGAAACTCCTTCTAGGGCTTCTACTTCTCATATTAGAGAAGATAAAGAAGAAAATGAAGAATCTTTAAAAGACTCTAGAATTGATGAATTATATATTAATAGAGAAAATATTGTAAAAGATTATAATAATAAGCAGGCTAATATGAAGCAGGCAGAGACAATGTCTGAAATGAGTATGCCTCCTTTTTAATGGATTTTAGTCACAGAATTGATTTTAGACCTGGGTCTGAAGCCAGGAAAACAATTAAGAAAGAATTTAATTTACCCCGATGGGAATTATTTAGAAATTAGTTTTTTGATAATTTTAACCAAAATGAACAAAATTATATCCAAAACCAATTTTATGACACTTGTTCTGAAAAGAATTCTTTAATCCCTTTTGTTCCTTGGTTTATGTCTACTTACGTAGAACAATATCTTGCAGTTATAGAAAGAAATTATAAACTTTTAAATGGTCAAATTAATAGAGATATTTATCCTCCTTGCCAAGCATTTCAAATGGAAAAAGAGGGAAAAATTTGTAATTTTCTTGCCTTTTCAAAAATATTTGAAAATGATACCTTACAAACTACTTGTAAACATATAAATATTCTTATAGAACAACAGAATTATGCTAACATATTTCTTAATGTTTTAGGAGAACAAATATCTTCTTTACATACTAGGGTAGATAAAATAATAGCTTTAATAGATAAATCTCAAGTGAAGGATAATGATATTGAAATTATTGGATCTAGTTCTAATAGAATCGGTCATATGGCTAGACCAAGTATACATCCTCCACCTGAAATAAAAGATTTTAAGTTAAAATCTGCCTCAGAATTAGAAAAATTATTAAAAGATAAATTTGATAAATTAACAATTAATACCTTAGAAAAATATTTTAAGAAAACTCTTCAAGAAGGTTCTCGTATTGATGAAAAAATTAATAATCTTGCATTAGGATTGGAGAAAGTATTAAAAGAAAATTTTACAATTACTACTTTAAATGAAGACTTTGGAAATGATAGTAATAATGAACAAATTCATAAAATTGATAATGAAAAATGGGCAGCAAAACCTAGCCAAAGACTATATTATTATAGAAGACCTTCTCCTATGGATGTCTTACATGAGGAACAAGAATATATTATGAGTAATAGTTATAGTGGAAGAAATATATATGAATGGAATATTGATGGATATACTGAAAAACAGATTTATAATGTTGTTTATAGAATGCTTATGTATTCTACCATTTGTAAAAGTAATGGTAATACAGATAAAGCTGTAGCCAAAATGATAATTGCTGGATTTACAGAACAATTAAAAGGTTGGTGGGATCATTATTTAACACCAAATAATAGGGATGAAATTTTAACTACTGTTAAACAAGAAGATAATAAATTAGTAGAAAACTCTGTTTATACTTTAATAGTTAATATTGTAGAACATTTTACAGGAAGATATTCTGATAATAGTGAAACTATTCGCACCTTATTACAAAATCTTAAGTGTAAAACACTAACAGAGTTTAGATGGTATAAAGATACTTTCTTAAGTAGAGTTATGAAATTACCTGAGAGTAATAGTTCTCATTGGAAATCTAAATTTATAGATGGATTACCTCATTTGTTTGCTGAAAGAGTTAGAAGGACATTAAGAGGAAATTTAATGTCAATCCCTTATAATAATTATACTTATGGAAAATTAATTGAAACTTGTATCCAAGAAGGATTAAATCTATGTAATGAGATCAAACTAAATCAACAATTAAAAAGACAGAATCTAATAGAAAGAAAACAACTAGGACAATTTTGCAGTCAATTTGGAATGGATTTACCTTCCAAGTATAAAAATAGAAAAGGAAAGGAAAAGTCAATAGAATATCCTAGAAAAAAACGAAAATATTCTAAAACGAAATGGGAGAAAAAATTAAAAAGAAAAGAGGATAGAAAAGAAAATAAAAAATATAAAAGAAAATTCATTATTTGTAGAAAATGTGGAAAACCTGGTCATTATGCAAGAAATTGTTGGGCCAAAAAGAAAATTAATAATCTTCAAATAGATGAAGATACAAAAGAAAAAATATCAAAAATATTATTAAACCCTGATAACTTTGATAATTCAGAACCAGAATCATATTACAGCAGTAATTCTGAAAACCTTAAAATCTTAGATGATGAATCTATCATATCTGAATCAGAATCCTCAGAATCCGAATGTGAACCCTGTCAACAAGGACAACCTTGTATTAATAATACAGAAGAAAAGGAATACTATAAAATTTTATCTCAATTCAAGATGTGAAAATAAATGTTCTAGATAGTCAAAATATTTTTGAATTCCTTAAACATATTAAAGACTCTGATTTAAGATCTAAAATCATTGATCAAACAGACAATACTCATAGTACTTCTAGCCAAGAACCAATAACTTCTCCTGAACCTTATTCAATGTCTAAAGTCTATAAACTTCTTAAAGACAGGCAAGTAGTACAAACTCCTACATCTTTAAATGATATTATAATAGAAATGAATTATTTAAAAAAGGAAATTGATTCCTTAAAACAAGAAAATAAAAATCTTGATAATAGAATCTCAAAATTAGAGCTTAATTCTGAAACAAATTCTATACATCAAGAGGAACAAATAGTTAATATGAATAATTTTCAATTCCCAAATAAAAACTTTCTGAATACTCTAGAGCAAATAATATCTCAGAAATGGACTGTTAAAATAACTCTTGTAATAGATGATTATTTTTCAAAAGAATTTATTGTTTTAATAGACAGTGGTGTAGATTTAAATGTAATACAGGAAGGATTAATTCCTACTAGATATTTTCAAAAAACTACTCATAGTTTATCTCATGCAGGAGGACAAAAATTAGATATCAGTTTTAAACTTCCAAAAGCTTTTGTTTGTATCAATAAAAATTGTATTCCTACAAGTTTTTTACTTGTTAAAAATATTTCAAATCAAGTAATACTTGGTTCACCTTTTATTACAAAAATTTATCCCTTTACAACCGTAGACAAAGAAGGGATTATAGGCACTTATAATAATAAACCTATACATCTTAAATTTATAACAAACCCATTTACAAAAGTTTTACATGGAATATATGACCATATTAGAAATAAAGAAAATCAATTAAACTTTCTTAAACAAGAAGTGAATATTTTAACCATTGAAGAAAAACTTCAAAATCCTAAATTACAGGATAAAATAAAAATTCTTCATCATACATTTTGTTTAGAAATCTGTAATGACCATCCAAATGCTTTTTGGGATATGAAGAAACATATTGTTGATCTTCCTTATGAAAATGATTTTGATGAGAAAAATATTCTTACTAGAGCTAGACCTTGTCAAATGAATCTGAATATTTAGAATTATGTAAAAAAGAAATTCAATCTTTGCTTGATAAAAATTTAATCTGTCCTTCTCAATCCCCATGGTCATGTACTGCTTTTTATGTTAATAAACATGCTGAACAGGAAAGAGGAGTTCCTAGACTTGTAATTAATTATAAACCCCTTAATAAAGTTTTAAAATGGATTAGACATCCTATTCCTAATAAAAAAGATCTTTTAGATAGATTATATGATGCAGTCATATTCTCTAAATTTGATTTAAAATCAGGATATTGGCAAATTCAGATTAATAAATCTGATAGATATAAAATTGCTTTTAATGTACCTATAGGACACTATGAATGGAATGTAATGCCTTTTGGTTTGAAAAATGCCCCTTCAGAATTTCAGAAAATTATGAATGATATTTTTACCCCAGATAGTGAATTCATTATTGTCTATATAGATGATATTTTGGTATTTTCCAGGGATATAGAATCTCATTTTAAACATTTAGATATGTTTAGAAAAATTATCATTCAAAATGGTTTGGTAATATCTAAACCAAAAATGTCTTTATTTCAAACAAATGTAAGATTTCTTGGTCATAATATAGAAAAAGGTAATATTATTCCTATAAATAGAAGTATTGATTTTGCTTCTAAATTTCCTGATGAAATCACAGATAAAACTCAATTACAAAGATTTTTAGGAAGTTTGAATTATATTTCAGCTTATTATAAAAATCTTGCTGAAGACACAACTATTTTGTATGATAGACTAAAAAAGAAAGCACAACCTTGGTCAGAACAACATACTAATGCTGTAAAGAAAATAAAAGAAAAAGTTAAAACTTTACCTTGTTTAATGTTGGCTAATCCAAATTGGGAAAAAATTGTAAAAACTGATGCATCTGAAATTGGTTATGGTGGTATTTTAAAACAAATTAATCCCATAACCAAAAAATCTTATTAGGTTTCATTCTGGGAAATGGAATAATAGTCAAAAGAATTATGCAACAATAGCTAAAGAAATTCTTGCTATAGTAAAATGTATATTAAAATTTCAAGATGATTTATACAATCAACATTTTGTAATAAAAACTGATTGTAAAGCAACTAAATTTATGTTTCAAAAAGATTTTAAACATGATGTGTCTAAACAAATGTTTGCTAGATGGCAGACTAATCTTGCCCCTTTTGATTTCGAAATTATTTATAAAAAAGGAGAAGATAATCATCTTCCAGATTTTCTGACTTGAGAATATTTATCATGAATTTTGCAGGATCCAAATTTTCAGAATATTTCTCTAATAGCACCATGCTCCATCTTCATCATCATAATTTATTTTGTCCGATTCTTTTTCTTCCTTATTTGAGTTTATTCTTTCCTTTTTTTTTTGCTATTTATAATAATAATATTCTAATTACAATTTATTTATGAAATCCACTCAAAGTTTGTTTATTTATTTTTAAGTCAACTATATATATTGATATTTTGCCTATATATATTGACTTGATTGTAAACAACACGTTTCTAGTTGAAATATCACTTGTTATTTTACAATCAATATTGTTAACTATATTGAATGAGGGATAATACAATCAATTTAAAAAAAAAATACCTCCACGTTATTGAATTGAATTTGTGAACTTTTTGGTTACATTTACACATTAATTAAAATAACAATATAATAACTTCTATTGGTAAGAAATTTAATGGAGTATTAAGAAATTAGGCAAAATTTCGGTCCCATAATGTATGTAGGTGAGCACTATTGGTCTCCCGATTTACAGGACTTGCACATTTGGTCCCATAGTTTTCAGCGATTGAGCACTCTTGGTCCCATAATCCAAAATTGGCAAAATAGTCCCTGAAATAAATCAGGTCCAACATGCTTCCGAAAAATATTAAAGCTTCATACATTTATATCTTTGGTTGACCGTCTTATCAACGGGTATTCCGAGTCCTCGTTTTTACGAATTGAATCCAACCACACAACCGTAATAGATGGTTCGCAGGTCCTCAACTCCTTCAGTAATACACAACACAACCCAATTTCGTTTCCTACCTTTGGGCGTAAAAGGCACTCCATAATAAAGGATTAATAAATTTTGGAAGACAGAGGTTGAACAAAAGCCTTCAAACTTTTATTGATGAAATAAAGCTTATTCTTACATATATATATTCTACTCCCCTATTGGAGGAGAAAACTAGTTAGCTTCTCATGTAAGAGAGATGTCTATACTCTTTGGGGAAATTCCCATTTACTCAGAATGAAAATTAAAAACTATTTTACAATCTTTTTTCTTTCTGTATTCTTGAATTTTTTGAAGAGTAGGAGGGAATGAATGATCCTTTCCTTTTCCTTTTATAGGCAAACTTTGGATGTCAACTTTGGATTTCAAAATAATTTATTGCTGACGTCATTGCGTGCGTTATCCGCAATCATCGCACAGTGCTTTGTCGGCTTTTTTTTTTACTTTTCTTTAGCCGCCCAACGTTAGCACTTTCGTCCTTTTGTCGGTTACTGTTGGTTTATCCCGACCTTTTAACCTGCTTTTGTCAACAACTACTTTTGGCTTTGTTGGCCATTTTTCTGCTTTTGATAATTGTCCTCTGACGTCATTGCATGCGTCAGTTCCTTGTTGACAGATTATAATAATGTCCTTTATCGGACAAAATACTTGATTACAATTTTAAACTGATTATTATATTTTAAAATCATAAAATTATTAAACCTAAACTAGACTCGTTTTTGTTTTTTGTTACATCTTGTAGGTTTTACCGAGGTTTGTGAAAACCCCTAAGAAAGGCTGGTCTTTTACCCTTGTCCTGTTCGGGTTCGGTTTTTTTTTTGTTACCCTAATTCGTGTGCCGAACAAGGATTTCTCTTGTGTTTCACAACTGGGGCATACATGATTATGCCATTGATCAACATGCATCATAGTGCATGCTTTCTTCCTTGTGTTCTCGATTGTAGGTAACTTGTTCTTCCAGATGAGTGTTCGTTTCTGTTCGAACAATTTTTCTGCAAACTCTGTACTCTTTCCTGTCATAGAATTGAGTAAAAATGATCCATTTATTTTATTTGAAGAAATTTTAAATGGATACTTAACTTTGTCCATCTCGGTGAGACAGACCCAAAATCCCCAAGTCCTTCTAGTAGAAATCTCATCTTCGCTGATAGAGATAACCAAATGTGCTTCTTCCCTAATGACCTTCACTCGGTTATAGGCTGCTATGTCTGTTCTCTGTAATTTGATAAAATGAAAAGCCGGATGAGACCCTTTTTCTGCTATTTCTGGAGCTGCTGAAATGAACTTTAGCTCCACAATATCTCCTCTTTTGAGGTGCGGATTATTTTGCTATGAATCATACACAGCTGCGCTAATCCATTCCGGAAGTTTGGAGATTTCCGGGAAACTTGGGGGACATAGTATAGATTGAGGTGAGTGCCCCAAAATCATACCATTCTCGGATCTCTTCTGGGCTTGACCCTTCGAGCATCCAAACTCTGGGATATCTCCCTGATGTATCAATCAGAGTCCTGCTTGAATTTATCCCTTTTCTTGAGACTAGTTTCTTCCATGATCGCTGGTATACCTACCATGTTAAATTAATCTCGTTAGTATTAACCTTAGAAGTGTCTGTCTGTGGCCTAAGGTTAATCTCTCCCTCTTTTCCCCCCAATGGTGCTGGGTTGACTTGAAACAATTGGAGTTTACACTTCCGATTGTTTAACAATTTCTTTTTTACTAGAGTCTGGTATAGGACTTGTGCAAACAGTATTTAAATCTGTCGTTCCGGGTATAGAGCCCCATTATCTAAACGCAGGTTTGGAGTCCCGCTCTCGTAATTCTCTAGTCATCACTGAGGATGATGCCTTTCGAATTGGTTCTTGGAGGGTATCACATAACAAAGTCATGGCATACATTGTTCCCCTGAATGTGTTCTGGACTGTGTCCAAATCAACTAGTTGTACATGGCCAGTTGCCTCAGCGTTAACTGATAGCTGTCCAAACCTTTTATCAAGCTCCTCTAGGTTTTCCCTGAGATGTCTGTATCATGTGAGGATGGAATTTGCTTCAGATGCTTCCATCTCTTGTTAGGAAATCTGCAAGAGCATTCTCATGAGATTTCACAATAATGATGTCAAAGCAATAATATTGACATTCAGCTTGCCATCTAATAATACATGTCTTTTCAATCTTTGATTGAAGTTTATTTTTTAAAAAAGATTTGACATTCGTATTATCAACTTTTAAATTGAATTCTTTGGCTAATAAAAATAGAGCCATTTTTTAAATGCCTTCCAGACGGCATATAATTCTTTCTCGTTTATATGTCAAAGTTTGGCTTGTTGTTCAATGAACAATCCTCCAGTATATCTACAACGTTCTTCACCCGTAATTGTCTTTTTCATGAGTATTGCTGCCCACCTATAATCATTGGCATCTGTATAGACTACCAAATCATCATTATCTTGTGGTATTGCGAGTTTAGGCAAGTTGTTGCAAATTTGTTTCAACTCACGAAATCTTTGAGTGTGAATTTCTTCCCACTTCCATTTTGAACTTTCAGTTTCTTTTAAGAGTGGCCGAAAATCTTTCTTGTATCTTGCAAGGTATTTGATGAAGATACTTGCAAAGTTAACAACTCCCAAGAAACTTTGTAGTTGTTTCTTATCTTTTAGAATATCAGGAAAATTGTGGATTTTTTCTACAATATGTTCTTGAAGTTCATTACTTGTCTCATCAATAAAGATACCAAGAAATTTTATCCTATTAACTCCAATTATTGCTTTCTTTTCAGATAGCACTAGTTCGTCTTTAATACATTAGAAAATATCTTAAAATGTTTAATATGTTCATTCATATTTTTTGATCCAATTAGGATGTCGTCTATACATATAGACAAACATAAATTCAAAATAATCTTTAAATAGATTATCCATTTTCCTTTGGTATATCTGGGGTGCATTTGTAAGACACATTGGAAGTACATTCCAGATATACTGTCCTTGTGGAGTGGAGAATACAATATATTTTCTAGACTCATTTTCTATTTTAATCTGATAAAATCCAGATTTATAATCGAACTGAGAAAATACTTTAGCATTTTTAACGCAATTAATTAGGTGTTCTCTACTCGGGATGTAGTAACCATCAAATTCGAGTATCTTATTAATACCTTAATAGTTGATTATTAATTGGGTTTTTCTTCTTTTTACTTCACCATGATTTCTTACCAAAAATCCAGGGCTACTGTAAGGAGAGACTCCAGATTCAATGAGTTTAAGATTGATATAAGCTACTCTTGCATATTCATCTGGATTGACTTATATCGAACATACTCATACTTACATTGTTCTTTTACCTTTAGAGTAGCTTCGATCTTGTTTCTGTCCCACCATGCCAAAAGATCCTCATTGCAATTCTTTCGGATTAATCTTTTGATATGTTCGAGAGAAAGCTTACTTTCTTCATCTATATCAAAGAAGGACTTCTTTTGTTGTAAAACATTTTTAAGAAGGTTAATTCCTTCTTCATCAAGAAGTTTAGTTCCTTCTTCAGCAACTTTACAATATCCCTGTTGTTTGAAAGACAAAAGAGCCTTACCAAATTTCCTTTTATCCGGCATTTTAGGATGGGTTAATTTGGCGTCAAAATCACCACATTTGCTGCGAAAATTGATAGGCATAATCCGGTTAAAGGCCCTTTCTCGCCGCAAAACCTGTATCTCAATACCACAATTAGTAGTAAAAATGAGCAAGTTTTTGTGGTTATCTTGCACATATTTTGCAAAAGTTTGGATAAAATTATTACCCAATAAAATATCTGCTCTTGTATCATGAAAGTATATAGGTGGCATTTTCACCTTAAACCAAGGTGTACCAAATGCGCCTCCAATCATGATTTGTGCCTCCCGTATACCTTTATTGAGTATTAGAATTTTCTGAGAAAAATTCCTACCTGCAATAATAGATAAAGATTCCATAGTATTGCTAGGGAAAACACCGGGTTTTGCTGTACAAATCCCTAATCCAGAATCAATATAAGCTGCAAAATATTCTGACTTATATTGTTTATATTACATACCAACAGATATGTATATTGAAAATGGGCTAGTCATTTAGAACACAAGTGTTTGCTACGTTTTTAAGCTGCCAGGTTTGAGGTTGCTCTTTGAAATGGTTGCAACTCGTCCTTTAAACAACAGTTTACATGATGATTTAACCATTTTTGATAAATCCTTGATTTATTATGAAATTCAGGTGAGGAAATCTCTTGTTTCCAAAATTCAATACTTTTCAAAACATAATATTGTTTGGTTTTATTTCTTTTCAACCAATCAGTTTGTTGAAAAACCCTATAGTATTAGGGGTCAACGGCGTGATGCAAAGTAGGATGAACATAAAATATTTTACATCCCAAATTATGGTGTAAAATATAATGATTACACTCAGCCATAATTTATATCACAAGGAATTTTGGTTATTGAAGATTGAATTAGTCATTCAACTTTAATGCGATGACCGTCTAAACAAAATTCCATACCTTTTCCTTTTCTTCCCCAAGGTTTGTGGTCCTCAAGGAAACTTAATCCCAAGGTTACAATTCCTTGGTCTCTCTCTGCAATACCTGAAACAAACACTTCATGGCCTACCATTTCTAACATGCATTCATATTTGCTAATAACAGGTTGCTGCAAGTAATATAAATCTTCACAAGGAAAGTAATTATCTTTCTTGGTAATATCAATATAACTTGCACTTCTTTCCATCCTCCAGGGCATCTAATTTTCACATTATTCATCGTAACAGCTTGAGGAGTTAAATCTTCAATTAATTCTTTTCCTTTTAAACTCCTAATCCTTTCTTCCGAAAAGGACATCCTGCTATTAAAATCTATTCTAAAGCTAACTGATCAATCTAGAACTGGATGGTCTCTGATTAAAATATCAACACCTCCAATTTTTGGTATTTGAATTGGATCAGGTGCCATTACTTTAGCAAATTCTTTGAAAATTCTTGGAATTTCAATATACTCTTTCCTTATAAACAAATCAAAATGATGTGTATTGAAAAGTGCATATGTTATTCTATAAGCTATAGAATACGATCTATTCCCTTATTTCATAAGATCATTCCTTTTGAAATCTTGATGAAGGGTTATGACAAGACTAAAATCTTGGTCAGCTAGGTTATATGCAATTCTAGGATGAATATCAAACATAAGTTTTCCTGCATATAAATTTTCTACCATTGTACCAAGACAACCATCTCTGAAATTATTGATTCTCTTATCCATTATAGATAAATGCAATGGAGAATCAACTCCTTATTTGAAAGTGGCTTTAATTACTACTTCAAAAGTTCCGATATGGATCCATTTTATAGTAACCGCTACTTCTTCTGAAAGCTTACTTAATTTTTCATGAATTTCTTCTTTTGGAATAAGTTACATATCCACTAGTTAATTCCATAGGAATTGCGAACTCTCCTGAGCTTACTTTGTATATGATGTTATGCCTCTGCTGATTTAATCCAATTTGGTTTAGGATTCGGCTTATTCCGCTAACTCTGAAACCATCATATGGTCTAAGGTTAGAGTTTTGCTGCATTATCCTTTTCATGGTTTTGTTTGATATAGATGACCTTGAAAAGAAACCTGACAGGCTTTCCGATGTTTGGAGCCTATCACTTTCGTTGAAGTTATTCTGATTCAGTTGAAGATCCATCCGAAACACTTTCTATTTCTTCCTCATAGACACTTTCTTCTAGGGGGGATATTTTCAAATTGGTAAACTGGTACCAATTCTCCGTAGAAAACTGCATCCAAAATGTCAGTCGTAGCTATAATTCACCACTTTTTTGTGGGCAATCTGGTGAAATATGGCCTCGAGCTCCACACGTCCAGCAGTTACAATCTTTGAAACTTTCATTTGTTCGGGTATGGGCACCTCTGAAAGTTCGTCGTGTGGGGGTTTTTTCATCGGATTTTCGGGATCCATGGGAAGATACCCTTGCAGGTCCGGATCTCTGGCCAGATTTATAAGATCGGGCTTTTGATTTGGACCACTAGGACTTTCGTTTGAAAGAAGATCGCTTTTTGTAACCCCTATTATCGGAGTTATCATATTGTTTTCTCTTATTTCTGAGCTCAATTGATTCTCCAATAATTGTTGGAAAATCATTGTTGTCACAGCAAAGAGGGGATTTCTTTATTTTTCCTCTTAGCTTCTTCATGTTTTTTTGAAGGGAAGCTTGATAACACCGGTCTTTCAATTTGCCTTTTATAAAAGACATTCGTTTGGAGACTGAATCAAGTTGTCGTTCCGGTTCCTTGTAGGATTGGATTAACATCTCCCTCCAACGACTGCAAATTTTCACAAAGAACATAGGTGCCGCAATATCTGACTTTACATCACTTTGAAAGAAGTATTTGCGGAACCAATAGATATATTCATCTATTGCACAAATATTTGTTAGTTCAATACCATAGAGAGCTTGTGTGTACTCTCTGGTTTTTTCAATATTGCTTTCGTCAAAGTATCCATCTCCGACAAAATGCAATTTCACTAGCCTTCCAAATCTTTCTGCAATAGCACTTTTAGATTCTCCGACTAAAATTTCTTGCTTGGTTATCTCCGTTGTATGATCCCATCCAACTTTTACGGATCCTTCCAAACTTAACTCCATTAATCTAATGAAGTTCTCTTTATCGAGTTCCATTATGGTTGTTGCTATTTTTATAGCCGCTATCCATTCCTCGATTAATTTCTCGATGTTTCTGAAATCGATGATATCCAAATTCAGGATAGTACCATATGGATGCAAGGGTTGTAGCATGGTCCTTGCCCAAGGTGTATTTTCTGGTACCCTATTTGGATTTCTTCCTGGATTTGCTCTAAACCTTGTACCCCCAAGAGCTGGGGATGCGTTGGTATGCAAATCTACACTTTCACGCATCATTTCATCAGGTGGAGGATTATGTGATGTGGAACTTCTTTCTGGCGGTGGTAATGTCAGGGTTGATTCATTGGTTTTGACATTAATCAAATCCACAACTGCTAGTTGAGAAAAAGACTCAGCTAGTTTTTGAAGATCAGATAGATCTATTCTTGATATCTCCATATTAATTTATATTTTTGAGGATATCATTAATTAGATCTTCCTAAGTTTTTTGCTTCGGAATTTCCGTAGCCTTACCTTTTTGGTGTAGAAGAGATACCTTTCCAAGGGCGTCGTTGATCCTCTCCTTGTTGGATTTAGATGTTCCAGCGTTACTCCTATATTTTCCTTTTAAATCTGAGATCTCAGTCTTCAGATTTGTTATAGTTTTACCCAGATCTGGCAGGATCTGTAGTAATTCGTCAATCTTCTGGTTCAACTTTTCTATTTTTACAGGTATATGGATTAACCTGTGGCCATAGTCTTGAACGGTCTTTCGGCTTAGAGTGGTCCGCTTCAACTTCCTTCCATGTAATGAAGGATACCTGATTTTCATAACTACTCGAACAGATTGTTTGGTTGTTCCATACTTGTTTAAATCTCCTCCGTTAAGGATAAAATAATAATATGCAATAATAATTAATTATTTCATTAATAAAATCAAGGCTCTGATACCATTTTGAAAGCACGGGTAATAGGGATATATCTTTTTACTGAGTTGGTCAGATTCAGGACTAAAAGTGCAAAATGCATCGAAGTTATAGGACTAAAAGTGCACTTCTAGTAAATTATGGGACTAATAGTGCACACACAATTACATTGTGAGACTAAAAATGCAATTTCCTCTAAGAAATTAATTGGACAAAAATTGGTAAGAGATTGATATTGAGGGAGTAGTAAGAGCTTGGAGGATGAGTGAATAAAAAGAAACGAAAATCACATATTTATAGATATAATAATAATATAAAAATAAAAACAATATAATTTTTTTTTAATACATATTTTCTGGCCGTTGCAATGTCCTGTTGATCATTGATGAACGGTCAGCATTAGTTGACCGTTGAGCTTTGTGTGCAACGGCCAGAATTCTGGCCATTGCACACATGTTTTTTTTTAATTAATATATTATTATATTATATTATAATAATATATTTCCTACATTAAAAATAATTGGGGGGCAGCGGGCCTAAAGGGCCTCGACTCATGAAGGGTTGGCCCGGCCCGGCCCGGCCCCGGATCTTTTTAATACGGCCGCTAAGGGGCGGGCCTAAAACGGCTGGCCCTTTTAGTGGTCCTTTTGACATCTTTACTCTAACCAAGAGGAAATTTTGTACTTTTTCCATTCGATCAATTTGGAAATCTGATATTTCATTTCCATCTAAATCTTTTCTTTTTTTTTTTGTAAATTTGATATTTTATTTCAGGCTATATTTATCATGAACACTCTATCGAAGTTCTTAATATTTTTAGGCACGTGCACTTTGCGTTGTATTCATAGAAAAAATATATAATTTTGATAATGATCAGTACATGCACATTTTTTTTTTTAAATGGGTGCAAAGTATACATGTCTCAAATTATTTAAGAATTTTTGTAGGATCAGGTATATTTGATACAAATTTTAAAAATTGAGAAATTAGGTGCACAAATCAAACAAACATAACCCCGAGAGTGCTTGGTTTTCCCCTTAAGCAGGAATAATTTGTCAATCTAGATCTAAATTTAGATTCTTTGCTTTGGTAGTCTAACATATGAAAGAAAAATGTAGAAAAATGTCAATTATGAGAAGGATAAGAAAAACATGACTAGTTTAAGAAAAGAAAAATTCTTAATTACACCCGGTGCACCATGCACCGAACGGTGTAAATTAATGCCACATCAGTAAGTTACATGGCTGATATTTTTTTTGGTTTATAACAAGGGTTTCCCCCAACCGAACGTCGGAGACTAATCCCTTCGAATGTAGAGATCATCGAAATAAGTTTTGCTTCTACCAATTGATATACGACATTGCTATATGACAAAATCCACACAATTTAATGTTAAGACCGAACGTACCTAAGACTTTTCCACTAGTTTAGGGCTACATTCTTCTCACATCTCAGTATTTCTGCCGTCACATCCTGAACAAAACAATCAAAATTTTTGTCCGAAGACCCATCCTTAGCCAATGCAATTTCCAATGTCTTCCTCACTTTTCCAATTTCCTGTCTCAACTCATCTGCCCTTTCCCCACTCATCAAACTCCCAATCTTCTCTGCAACTTCCTCTTTTGTAATAGATTCCCCATCACACAAATTCATCCCAACTCTCCAATCATCAACCACCAATTTCCTATTTGTAATCTGATCTGTAAACAACGGATAACAAATCATCGGGACGCCACACCATATGCTCTCCAGTACCGAATTCCACCCACAGTGTGTCAAAAACCCTCCAATCGCCTGATTCGTTAAAATCTGAATCTGACTGCACCATGGCACAATCAATCCTCTATCTTTTACGCTATCTAAAAACCCGTCAGGCAAAAGCTCGTTAACGGATTCAACAATCCCGGGCCGAAGAACCCAAATAAAATTCACTTCACTAAGCAAAAGCCCGCCAGCGATTTCAATAATCACGTTCTTATCCGTCTTCGCCAGGCTACCAAATGAAACATACAAAACTGATCCATCAGGCTTCGAATTCAGCCAATCAGCACAATTTGATTCAGGCAACAGGCTCCTGGCAACTGAATTATTCGCAAAATGGGGCTCGAAAAGGGGCCCGATAGCGTAAAACGGCTGTTTTTGTTGCAAAGCTGATATGGTTTCTGATTCAAGTTCTTGCACAGTGTTACACAAAATAAAATCTGCTTCTTTCACTAAATCAAACGCTCTGAAGATTACCTTATGTATGAGGTGTAATTCTGAATCCTGGAAGTACGACATGAAATCTTTCGTATTGATCGACTTTATTCCGGGGACGTAATCCACGTTGACCTGGCGGCGATTAACAGGGACATCGCCATTTTCTCTCAAAAGCTCCAAATGATAATATAAAGAGAACACTAAAGCTGGCTCAGTCCAAAAAGAGACATTAACCAAATTATATTTTTTGGCAATTTTTTCATGCCATACACAAAAAGTGTCAGCAATCAAGAAATAGTTACCAGGATGGGAGTTTACAATTTTTCCCACTAACTCATCGACTTTATCTGGGAACTGATACAGAAATGAGTCCAAATGCTCGTCGAAATTGGCGGAACGATTGAATTCGACAGGGAAGCCATCGCTGAGCGTTGTGTAATGGATTTCCAGGCCCGATTTTCGGGCTTGGGCGAAAATGTCGATATTTTCTGCGGTGGTGTTGTGAGACTTGGTGATCTGGTGATGAATGTAATCGAGATGGGCAAAGGTGATGGAGAAGCCCTTTGAAGCAAGTTTAATGGCTAGATTGACGAAAGGGATTATGTGGCCTTGGAGATGGAACGATATCATTATCGCGTGTGGTTTCTGACTTTTGTGGCTTTCTTCTGTATTCATCCTTTTTTTGTTTTTTTTTTGATTTGTGGATGAAAATGTCGAGATTTTTCCTAGTATATATAGTGAATGTGAAAGGGGTTAAGGGAAGTGATGGTTTTGGGAGGAATAATGAAGAAATAATTGAAGGGAATCGTGTGGAGTATGTTGTGAGTTGTAGAATAATATGGATACATATTTAATGTTATTTTGGTTCTGGATTTTTATATATTGTTCAGGAAACTTTTAATGTTTATTCTGTTTTAGGATTTCAATATTTTATTCAGGGAAGTAACATTGGAGTTGTTCTTCCTTATCATGTAGAAAGGAAAATTATCGCATAAAATTTATTTGAATTATATGCAATTATCATATAGACTTATGCAGTAAAAGATACATCACTAATTTGCAATAAAAGATCTCATTTGTAATTGGATACCCGTCTGGTCTTATGACAGTGCATTTATTTGACTTTTCTTTAAAGTGATGGTCAATTTTCTGAATAATTGTAAGAAAATTAAAGAGAGGGAAAAACAACATTTCTACGTTTATGTTAGAACTCAATCATTAAAAGGTTTCATCAGATTATATCTTGACATTGGGCGTCTAATATATATTCTGATCAAGCTTCATATATTCAATGATATCTCAAACGTTAAGATTCAATTTTGCTGTACTTTGTTGCCTAAATCGATGAGTTCGACCTAGATATTTTTACAAAAAATAATATTGAAATGACTTTTTAAAAAATATTTTATAAGTAACGTTAAGTTAAAATACATATATTAAAAAAAAAAAAAAGACGTGTCAAATCAAATTCTTAGAAAAACCTTATTAGATCAACAGTCATTTCACCGAACACGCTTTAAATGCAATTTCTGTACTAGAAACAATGAAGATTATTAAGGATCAAGTTTCTAAACTATTTTTTTTTTTTTAATAATTTCTTGCACAAATTAACAAAAATCTCCCAAACGGGCCTTAACGTAGCCCATGGAACTTTATTATTAAATGAGAAGCACTAAACTGTTTGCTTTCATAGATTTACTACTCCATTAGGAGCCCAAACATGATTAATTGATGATTGATCTTGTATTTCACTAACAAACCCTACTTTTTTCTTCATTCGGGCCTTTATATCTATAATAAATAGATTAAAGTTTTTCTCCGAAGATCCATCATTTTTAAGAGCATTCTCTAAGGTCCTCTTCACTCCATCAATTGTGTTCCTCAACTCTTCGGAACTTTTCCCACTCATCAAACACTTGATCTTTTCTTTCATTTCCTCTCGAGTAATCGACGGCCCATCCCGGAGATTAATCCCGATCTTCCAATCATTAACCACTAATTTCCGATTAGTGAATTGATCCGTGAACAAAGGAAAACACATCAAAGGAACTCCACACCACATACTTTCCAGTACAGAATTCCATCCACAGTGCGACAAAAACCCTCCAACTGCAGGGTGTGAAATCACCTTAATTTGGCTCACCCATTGCACAATCAATCCCTTGCCCTTTATGCTATTTTCAAATCCGACGGGCAAAAAATTAGTCTCGTCCGAGCTAACAATATCGGGCCGGATCACCCACAAGAAATTGACCCCACTCATTAAAAGCCCATGGGCTATCTCCCAAATGTCTTCTTTACTAGTAGTGTGAGCATGGCTTCCAAAGGAGACATACAATACGGACCCATTGGGCTTTGAATTGAGCCATTCTGTGCAGTCCGATTCGGACCATAGACTCGTGGCCACTTTCTGGTTAATGAAGCCCGATACAATCGGCCCAATTGAGTAAGTGGGCTGTTTTGTGTGTAGGGCTGAAAGTGTGTCCAACTCAAGTTCTTGAACTGTGTTGCAGATTATGATATCGACTTTCTTAACATCCTCGAAAGCTTTGTAAATTACACGATGTAATACTGTCTGTATGTCGTCTGATTGGAGGTATGACGTCAGATCTGTCGGTTTAATTGACCCGACTCCGGGTATGTAATCTATGAGGTCCGTCCGATTCACTAACAAAGATAACAAATGAAATTTGTTAATATATATTCATTTTTTTTAATCTGCACTCGACCGTCTCATTTTCTAAAATGTTAATTTTCTTATGTATAAAATGCATGTTACGGGGCCAAAGGTCTGGAGGTCTCAACTTTGAAAAATAAAAAGTTTTTTTCACTATAAACTTTTAGTTCTTAAAATTTTACCACCAAACTCTAAAAGTTTCCATATTTCTCTATTTTTTTTATTCACTTCTGAATCCAAAATCTTGGCTCTGTCCCTGTTTGTAAATTATATTAGATTAAAAAATTTCGTTCAATTGCCCGCCCTGTCTTTTTTATAGTCTCATTTTTGCACTTAAAATAAATTAAATTAAAAAGAGTTCCTTGGGTTGAACTTGTAAAAAATCTATGGCGTTCCTTTATGGCCTCAACTTTTAAATGTAAATGTAAATTAAATTTATTTTCTTCGAACTTAATTATGATCATAAAATCTATCTTAATTGTCTCCAATACGAAGAATTTTGGCTTGGTTGCAACTTTATTACTTTGATCAATTTGCATGATATTGCTTCCTAAACTATAACAAATAATCAATAGACATGCACAAAAGGTAATATATATTATGTGTGTGTGTATATATATATATATATATTGATATATATTACCTTTAGAAGCAAAGTGGTCATTTTTCTTGAGGAGGTCCAGGTGATAATACAAAGACAACACCAAACCAGGCTCCGTCCAAAACGACACACTCACCAAACCATACTTCCTCGCAATCGCCGACGTCCATACATAAAACGTATCAGCTATCAAGCACGTCGCCGGCGTATCACACTCAACCAAACCCGCCACCAGTTCATCAACATGAGCCGAAAACACATGAATCAAACCCTCCACAAACTGGTCGTGATTCACCGACCGATCAAACCCCACCGGAAAACCATCGGAGACGGTGGCGTAGCGAATGTCGAGGCCGGAATCCCTTGCTCCGGCGAAAATGTCGGCGCCGTTGGGCCACGTTTGGGCCCTGGAGATGCGGTGGTGGACGGATTGTGTGTTGACGAAGGTGATTGTGAAGCCCTGTGATGCTAGTTTGACGGCGAGGTTCACGAATGGGTTGATGTGACCTTGGTATGGGTATGGGATCATTATTGCATGAGGTCGTCTACGGTGACCTCCTGTCATTTTTATTTTTCTAAATTTTGTTGTTTATTTTGGAGGAGAAGTTTAGAATAGTATGTAGACAGGAGGAGATGGATATATATATATGTTATGTGATTCATATCTGTCGGGAAAAGAGGAAGAAAAAGAAGGTTGTAATTAATGAAGTTTTGCTTTTAATTAGTGGTTTTTAATTTGAATTAATTAAAATAATTGTCATTGGTGGAATTATAAGATGATACTTATTAAACAAAATAAAATGAGAAGTTCCTTTTGTTGGGGAAAAGAAAAGAAAGAAAGATGTTCCCTCGGATGAGGTATATGGCCAAATTATTTAATTTTTGAATTAACTTATAATATTAGCTTCCTTTTATCTAATTCCTCCAAATATTTTTATATTTGCTGTACTAATTATAAATATTATTCAATTACATTAAAAATTATAGACTAATTAATTATTAATTCTCTATTGCACTTAATTTTTTTTTAAAAATTGTATACCAATGTGATGCATTGTGATAATACTTCTTTTTTGGAGTAGCTTTCTTTCTCTCTTTCCATTTTTCCTCCAAATAAAAGGATGTAACAGTTATTAGCATTTCCCTCCTTTTGAATTTAGCTGTTTGAATTTGGCATCCCAAAGTCAGTTATGGATCATCACAAATTGATAAAAATAAAAGTGCATCAAAAGGCTCAATTGGAGATTAATCCATATTAATGGTGAGCTAGTCCAGTTGTTGGAAAGGTGCAAAGTAGATGTAATTTTGTAAATAAAATCACATTTGGAAAAGAGTCAATTGAATTGGGTCTGCCCAAAACACGATCACTCGACCCGATTATATTTGAATCGAACCTAATTGAGTGTAAGCGGGATCGTGTTTGAGCTTATAAATTGAACCCGATTAATTTATGAGTTGAGGTTGAGCTTTATTAGGTTCAACCCGAATAACACAAAATTGTAATTTTTAGCTCTAATTTAATACTTTGTTTAATGTAGTTAAGCAATTTTTGCGCCAATTGATATAAAACCCATAGTAGATTTTTTTAAGTTTGAACCTTACTAAGTCGACGAGATATATATATATATATATTATGTCTAAAGAGAATTTGAGAGAACTTTCAATTATTTTATGTCACCTCATGTATATTGAGAAAGATTCTAAATTTTGAGAATAATTCGTATAGACTTAATGCTTTTGTTAACAAAAGTTTGAAATTACACATATACACTAGCATATATTTTTATATTATTCGAGATTACTTTCTTATTATAATTCTATTGGATTTTTTAATTTTTTAATTTGAGAAAAACCCATGAGTTGACCCGAAATAAGTTTGGAACACGTAAAATATGTGAGCTCGAGTTTGAGCCGAGTCAAAGAAAAAAATATTATGAGCTGAGTTTGAGCATAAAATATTCAAGCACGATATTTTTGAACTTGAACCACCTTAAGCTGGGTTCATAAAGCCCGAATGATAGGCCTACTTTAAATCTACCATATTTTATTTGAAATATTTTAGGTCCCACATCCAATTATACATGAAAGATGTGCGTTCAAAGTTGATCTAATGAAAGCATACGACTCGGTGGAATAGGATTTTATTTTGCGAACCTTAGAGTAAATGAATTTTCATCCTCGATTCATTAATTGGGTTTGAGCCTGTATTACCTCGCCAGCGTTCTATATTAATATTAAATATTAATGGGTGGGCTGAAGGATTTTTTTAAAGGAGAGAGGGGCCTGCGACAAGGGGATCCGATTTCTCTGTACTTATTCGTTCTTGATATGGAGGTGTTGCATGGAATTCTTGATATTATGATCAGGGAGTCTTCGAATTTTAAATTTCATTGGCTATGTTCTAGAACACGTTTATTTATGCTCTCGTTTGCTGACGATTTGCTATTATTTTGTAATGCAGATATTTCTTCTATAAGCTTGCTTAAACAAGGAACAAATTTTTTTACTAAACTTTCAGGACTTAAAGCCAATCCAAGTAAGAGCAATTGCTTCATCTTGGCGAAGGCGAAGTATAATGAAGGTGTTCTTCAAGAGGTGTATGGATATCCCGTGGGTTCTCTTCCAGTCAAGTATCTAGGAGTGCCTTTAATTACTTCTAAGTTATCCAGAGCCGATTGTATTCCGCTCATTATTAAATTTAAGACAAGGATTGATTCTTGGACTAGTAGGAGCTTGTCTTATGCTGGACGAGTTCAACTGAAATCGGTCCTTGCGGCGCTTCATATATATTGGTCAGGAATTTTCATACTTCCGAAAGGAATTATACAATATATTGAAAAAATTATTAGGAAATTCCTATGGTGCGGGCATCAGGATAAGGGATATGCTAAGGTCTCTTGGAAAGAAGTTTGTATGCTGGATAACGAGAGCGGCTTAGGTATTATTTCCCTTGAATCTTCTAATAATGCGCTAATGTTTGGGCATGTATGGGCTGCTGCTACTCATGATGAGAATTCTATTTGGGTAGATTCGATTTATGTAAATCGGCTTCGTTCTAAATCCTTCTGGAGTATAAAGATCATTAATTCTAGCTTGTGGAGTTGGCATCAAATTCTTAAGCTTAGAAGTAAGATGGAGTCTTTTCTGCAATTCAGGATCGGCAATGGAAATCGGTTTTCTCTTTGGCATGATCCTTGGCATGAATGTGGAGTATTAATTAATATCTTTCCTAGAGCTCCGGCTCTTACGGGTCTTGATAGAGATACTTTATTATCAAGAGTGATAATACATGGAGCATGGAGTTGGCCGAATTCAAGGGGATTGGCTTCGCTTAATATTACAGATTTTGTCCCTTCTATCCATTCAAACCAGGAGGACGTGATTTTATGGGGTCCTTCGTCTTCTGGTAGTTCTCTTCAGCTTCGGCAAGGGATGCGATAAGGTACCGTGAACCAAAAAAAGAATGGACAAATCTCTTAAGCGGTCCAGGTAAGATCCCTAAGAATAATTTTGTATTATGGTTAGCTATCCATGAACATTTATCGACTCTAGATAAACCATGGATAGAGGGTTCGAATTGTTATCATGTTCTTTGCCCATTTCATTATGTTGAAACTCATGATCATTTGTTTTTTGAATGCTCTTACTCTCTACATTGTTTGTCTATTCTAAAGCATCAGGTTAACTTTGTGTGGCCTTCCGGGACAAGGAATAACGGGGTAAGTATTACTTCTCGAAGGTGGAGAGGGAAACATCTAATTAATGTTTCATTTCGCATCCTTCTCGTGGCTTTGGTATATGGTATTTGGCAAGAAAGGAATTCAAGGATATTCAAGAATAAGTCGACTATTCCATCTATTGTGGCTTTCCAAGCTTTGGATGTGGTCCGAAACGGGCTTATTTCTCTCAAGCCAAAAGAGTCATTGCAATCTGTAGTTCTTAAAAGAATTTGGAGAATAGCTTGGTAGGGTTTTTTTTGGATGTTACTTTAGTATGGGTTTTTGTTTTGTGGCCAATTGTGGGATAGGAGCGTGTATAACTACCATTAAGTTAGAAGATTAAGGTAATAGCAAGGTGCGAGCATAATGACCTATGTATTATCTGAACCCTATGATATTCGAGTAAAGGTCTGTAGGGGTGTCTGGACACCTGATGTTTCCAAACCGATTCGGTACTATAGTCTTTTTAATGTAATGGTAGGATCACTTCTTAGCTTCGTTTGTATCTAGTCGATGTTGGCTAGTTGTTTGTGGCAAGGTTTTCGCCTTGTGCACCTCCTTGTTCAGTTTAATTTTATTTATGAAATTGATTTTTCCAAAAAATAAATTATATTATATTCATGATTCAACTACAAAATGATAAAAATAAATTCCCAGGAAAAGATTACTTCAAACACAATCAAGCTGCTCTAGCTATCACAATTTCTTCTCATTTAATTTTTATTGCTCTCAATTTTAGCTTTCAAATCCTCCACGAATTTATCGAAATTTTTCTTTGATGATCCATTACTAGACAATGCATTTTCCACTTTCTTCCTAACTTCTTCAACTGCATTCCTCAATTCATGAGACCTCTCTCCGCTCATAAAAAACTTAATCCTTTCAGCAATTTCATTGCTCGAAACAAGTTTTCCTTCGCAAAGATTAATCCCGATGTTCCAATCATCCACCACTAGCTTCCTATTCGTCATTTGATCTCCCAACAAAGGAAAACATATCAACGGCACCCCACACCAAATACTTTCCAATATTGAATTCCATCCACAGTGCGTCAAAATCCCTCCAACAGCAGAATGCGAAAGCACGTTATTTTGTTTGCACCATGGCACGACCAAGCCCTTATTTTTCACATTTTCTTGAAACCCTTCGGGCAAAATATCAGATACATCAGAACTAACTATATCTGGCCTTAGCACCCAAATAAAACTAACTCCACTAAGCATTAGCCCGTTTGCAATTATCTTGATATCTTCTTTATTGGAATCGACGTAGCTTCCAAACGAGGCGTATGAGAAATTAAGTGCTAAATTGAAGGGTTTGAATTGTGTATCCCATATTTTGATATAATTTTATTTAATATGTCATGCATATATCATGAATGACACAACACATTTTAATGGAAAATATGTCATGAATACATCATGAATGACATATGAGCACTTCAAGGTGGTGGAGCATCTTGGATGGCTAAGATTTGATCTTAGAAATGGATGGTGTGGATTGATTCTTATGGAAATGGATTTTGCCTATAAATAGCAACCATTCCAACCATTTTGAAACACACCAACTCAAAACACAACATATTTCTCTCTAAGTGTTCTTGAGTTTTATAAAACCATCTTCATCTTTTTCTTGAGATTTCAACAGTAAATTAAGTTTTAGTTTTCTGAAATTGAAGTGGTTTAATCTTCAGAAAAAGAATATCGTTGTATCTTGGGACACTTGTTGCAAGAACTCGTACCACCAAGGCGGGGCAATTTAGTGTTAAGGATAGAGAGTTCTCTCTCGCCTCGATATAATCTTTCTTTGTTATTATCAATTTGATACGTTTGTGAAGTTTTGAAATAACAGTTACAGATGATGAAATCAGCTTTTTTTACATCTGCAAAGGCTTTGTGGATCAATCTGTGCATGACTTTTGAAGTATCAGTTTCTTGGGGAAATGAGATTAAGTCGATGGGTTCGAGTGCCTTCACGCCGGGGATATAATCTATGGTGTCCTTACGGTTATCTATCAAACAATGATCATATAAACAATTTAATAATTAGGGAAAAACTATGTCAAAAATAATGAAAGTGCAAATAATTGTATGTTTGTATAATTTTTAGGGATAATAGCAGTCACCCCCTCAGTTATTGGGTGATATGCACTTTGCCCCCTCAGATATTGAAATGTGCACTTTACCCCCTCACTTATCATAAAATGTGCATTACCCCCTTCAGGCAGCTCGGACAGAAAAAATACAAAGGAATTTTCCGTACGTTGCTGTTCAGATTTGAATTTTCCTTTGTATTTTCTTGCCCCAAATTGATCGAAGGGGGTAAGTGCACATTTTATGATAAGTGAGGGGGTAAAGTGCACATTTCAATATCTGAGAGGGCAAAGTGCACATCACCCAATAACTGAGGGGGTGTTTGCTATTATCCCTATTTTTTTACCTAGAAACGTGATATATATATATATACCTAGAAACGTGAAATATATATATATATATAAATATATATATATATATATATATTTGTGTAGTCATGTACATGGACAAACAAACAAACAAAAAAAATTGATCTGGAAAAAACCATGTCAAATAAATTAGGGAAAAACTATAAAAAATAATGAAATTAGAGTGCAAATAATTGTATGTTTGTACTTGTATATTTTTTAACCTAGAAATGTGAAATATATTTGTGTAATCATATACATAATACATGGACATGAAACAAAAAAATAAATTGATCACCCTATTTTTCGTCGAAATTTATAAAATAATTATGCAGAATGCAATTAATATTGTTAAATTGTTGCAAAAGTACTTGTCTTGTCTTGTATAATTTATAGTAGTTATAGACTGATATGTGACTAATCTTCAGTATTTGACTCGCTCTATCATAAAATTATAAGTCAATTAGTATTGTCATGTCCCGTTTAGTTTATTATTTACTAAGTACTGCAAGTAATTTATCAGAAATTAATTTAATTGAATAATATTTTTTTATAAATATAGTGATACTAACATTGATGGTTGTTTAAATGTTTATTAGTTTTCTTAATAATTGATACTTTTAAAGTAATGAAATATGTAATCCATCAATAATTTATTTTTAAATATTTGTTTTACTAAGCTCACTAATTATGCATTCTATTTTTAAAATTAAATCAATATATTATTTAATACTTACATAAAAAGTTCTGATGATAATGATCACAATTGAACCAGATCTTTTCATTTTGTTGATTATAAGATCGATAAATAAACTATGTAATTAATGATAAATATATGTATTAGTAGTATGTACAAAATTAATATCCCGTGCTAAGTCACTGGTTATGATTGACAACTGACATTAATAAGAGAAATATACAGAGAATAAAATAGTATTTTTTTAAAATTCAAATTATGTTGGTAACTGTCTTATCTTGAATTTTTAAATCTAACTATTTTAGATAAGATCACTCATATTTATTCATGTTCATAGAATAAATTAATATTAATTACTTATGTCACATAATTGAGTTCATTTAGACTGTTCAATGTGCACTTACTTGGATATATAACCTCAATATTTGTGTTTTATTATATATAGATTAGTAAAAAGAATAAAAATTGAAACAATAAAACTTTATATGAGTAATAATTTTGGGAAACCAACTTAACCATCTTTAGCTTAAATACATTAATTAAGAATATTTTATCACATTTTGGTGTAATACTTTGATGTCACACCAATAAATAACACACGTGTATGTAAAAATTGAAATAACTTAAAAAATAGAGAAAATATTAAAACCTCCCTGAACTAAATTTTTGTATAAAAAAAACCCATTTACAAACTTTTCATTCCAAAAAAGCAAAAGTTGGATTAATAACTTTTTGGACTAAATTACCCTTTATTTGCTAAGTTAATAATTGATTAATTGATCTTTTTTTTATTCGATTTTTTTCTTTTAAATATTTTAAATTAATAAATCGTATAATGCGGATTCTATTTTTTAATATTAGATATTTTAAATATTTTTTATATAATTCATTTTTAATTTTAATATGGTAATAATCTAAAAATACATTTTTCAAATTTTTTAAAAAGATTAAAAAAACTTGAATACTTAAGATTAAAATCAATTAGAATCAATTATCAGTATAAAAGTTCTAAATAAATAAATTTCTATACGAAACTAAAATTGATTAATTTAGAATCTAGAAAGCTAAGGGCGATTAAGTCCATAAGTTTACTAACCCTCAACTTTGGGGAGTTTTGGAATAAAAAGATGGTGGAATGGGTTGTTTAGATAGAAACATAAGTTCAAAGGTTTTTGGATAAAAACGTTTATTTTAGAGTTTTTTTTAGTAATTTTAATAATTTACAAATACGTATGCGCTAGTTATTAGTGTGACACCAAAATATTTTTACTAAAATGTAATAAAAAGATCCGGATTCAGTCTTACTGTTAGCACCATAATGACCCTTTTTCTTCAACAAATCCAGGTGGTAGTACAGCGTTAAAACCAAAGCGGGTTGAGTCCAGAAAGAAACGTGGACAAGCGCATATTTCCTGGCAATAGTGGATCCCCATGTGTAAAAAGTATCGGCAACCAAGCAAGTGGGTGGAGGATCCGAACCCGAACCCATCAGTTGCCCCACAAATTCATCCACGTACGTCGGAAAAACATGTATCCGGCCTTCCATGTACTGTTCGCGGTTCAGAGACCGATCAAACGACAACGGGAACCCGTCGCTGATTGTCCTGTAACGAATGTCAAGACCCGACCCGGAAAATAAGTGATCATTATTTTCAGGCTTGAGATGTTTTCGGGCTTTTGTGATTTGGTGATGGGTCCAGTCTGTGTTGACGAAGGTGACGGTGAAACTCTTTGAAGCAAGGTTTAAGGTTAACTGGATTGAAGGGTTTAAGTGACCCTGGAAAGGAGGTGCAATTATGATGATGTGAGGTTTCAGCTGATTTTGATTCTTCTCCATTTTTGTGCTTGATTTAGTGTATAGTGAATTAGAAAGAAAATTTATAGGGAAGAAAACACTATTGGTCCGGTAGGATCTGGCGAGTTGCATTTTTGATCTCGTTCTTTTTCGACTAGATACTTTTTGTTACATAGGAGTAAAAATCGTGCGTCTTTGGTCTTGTCTGTCTATTTATTGACGAACTTTGTCACGCGGAGGTCACGTGCCGTTAGGATGGGCCTTTCTGCAATTTCCTCAAAATATTTGGGTTCTCCGAAAAAAATGAAAAACAAATCATAAAAAATCAAAGAACTAATAAACATAAAATAAAAACATAAACAAAACTAGAAATATTTCAGAAAATTCTAAAAAATTTAAAAACATCAGAAACAGTAAATAGAAAAAATTTTATAAAGGAGGAAGTATTTCAAAAAAATTAAGAAACAAATAATTCTGAAAATAAAAAAATATTTCTGAGAATTCAAAATAATTAAAAATCATAAATATAAATACAAAAAAAAAATCTCAAAGTTAGAAAACATTCCATAAATTTGAAAAGAATTGAGAAAAATAAAAAATAGAAAAAAAAATAAGAAATGATTATGAAAACCAAACAAAATTTCAGAAAAGAAGAAAAAAATAGGAGATTAAACAATGTCTGCGAAAAATAAAAAAATTATAAAAGAAATAGAAATCATTCTAAAAATTATCATTTCCTATTTTTCGTTTGTTTTTATAAACTAGGTTACTTAAAAATAAATTAAACAGATAAATAATTATTTACAGTTAATAAAATAGAAACTAATCTATTAAAATACGTAAATCTTCAAAAAAGAAAAGGAAATTACTCTTCTTCAACCTCCAAGTGGTCCGCCATCTTCAACCTCCAAGTTGTCCGCCATCTTCAACAACCGCCTAGGTCCAACATGAAAAAGAGCTACAATGCTGTCGTAAATGGGAAGTCACCTTATCGAATTTTTCCCTCACAAAGGAATTATTTGATCCCTAGATTGTGATGGACAACATCAAGAGATCCAAAAATTTGTCATTATGCATTGATAGGACGAGCTTGATTAGAAAATAGATAATTGAGGTGAGGGGCAAAGGGAAGAGGTAGTGAGGGTTAAATGGGGAAAAAGAAACAGGGGAAAAGAAAGGGGGGAGAAGAAAAAAGAAAAAAAATTAGTAGATTGGAAAAAATTTCATTAACCCCCTAATATCTTGAAAAACTTCCAAAAGGGTCCAATTTAACAGCACGTGATCTCCACGTGACAAAGTCTTCAAAAAATGAACGGACAAGACCAAAGACGCACGATTTTAACTCCTACGAGACTAACAGTGTCGAGTTGAAAAAAATGGGACCAAAAATGCAACTCATCAGATCTTACAGGACCAAAAGTGTTTTTTTTTCCCAAAATTTATATATAGTCTGATATTAAATATTAAAAAGTTTGGATTAATTATGCTACTGTGACATAGGCTGATTCTTGGATCGAACTATTTCAGCCTGGATTGCTTTGTACCCGAACTCAATGTACAATAATTCGAATTATAGACCGCATTTGGTGTAACCAAGCTTACTATATACTTAACTGAGGATCACTACAAAAAAATTAAATATTAATGACAAAATGTCAAGTGACAATATCAAAGTTGTCACTAATTGTAAATTTTTAGTGACAAGAATTTTTATTCTGTCACAAGATTAGGTTTTACATGTTTAATATAGACAAGATTTGTGAAAAAAATTCTCACTCTTGATAATTAATGACAAGAAAATTATTGTCACTATTGACAATCAACGACATACCTTTAATGACAATTTAGTGACAACAATTATAGTTGTCATTTTATTTGCGTTGTCACTATATATGTGTCACTAATTGTCAATAGTGATAAGTTTAAAGAAACATTTGTCACTAAAAGTCTTTTTTGTAACAAAACAAAAATTATTAAACTCATTATATATATATATATATATATATATATCTATTGCCAATTTTAATATTGTCACTTCAAATTTATCACTAATATTACTTTTTGTTGTAGTAGATCAAATCTAAACGTAGTTCACTTATTTAATATGCTTCAAGTGTTAGGGTCGTAAGGTCGAATACGAGATAACCTAAATTTACATATGGGGATTTTACTTATAAGTCTATAGTCGAAATGCTAAGAAATACAATACTAGCTCCAAAGTGCAATGAATAGAGATTCCAACCCTCACCATAGGAAAATTCTTGTATGAACAGGGTCTTGAGCCCCACCTGTGTACCTTATGGTTGTGAATAAAACATCTCAGTTGTTTTTTAATTCAAAATTATATATTAAATGATGTGTATTATTCACATCCACATGGTGCACAGATGGGGCCCAAGACCCGGTGTATACAAGTGTTTTCCCTCACCACATTGGGAGAGAGTATTTACGGATAGTCCATGGTGTAGGTAAGGATGACTATGTGGCAAGTGGATCATCTGGATGTCGTCCCGTGGGCACCACAGACGGCCAGGATGAACCCTCGTAGGGTCAGGTCGTGGTCCGACCCGATCCAAGTTAATAAAAACAAGCGGATTTTATAGTGTTTTGCAAATATCAAAGTTATAGGGAGCTTCCTGCAATTATACCAAATACTTATCTGTAATCCATATGAGGGACCGAACTGCAATATCTTCTATATCACTATTTTGCTATACCAACATTAATACTCTAATTTAATTTAATGTAGAGAAGTCCTAATCTCGACCCAATTTAATTAAACTAAAATGGTGATATTAAATATGATGTTAAGAGCTTAGCTCCTTAAAAATAATAAGTTAAAATTATTTTGTAGGATCTTAACAGACTTTTTGAATTTCTCCCCTATCTTAATTACATAATTGTCATTATTATATTTTATAAATTCCATGATCTTATTTTATTTAAACACTTCTAATTTTACTTTTGAAATAAAATACAAGCTTATAAGATAGGGAAAATCGCATTTTTAGTCCCGTAAGTTTGCCCCAGTACACTTTTGGTCCCATAAGTTACGGAATTCTCACTTTACGTCCCATATGTTTCACAAATTCTCACTTTTGGTCCCATCCATCTAATTTTAACGGAAAATGGCATGTGAGTGGCACGTGCGCCGCTAGCCAGCTGGTTTGTGGGGGAAATTGTTCACTTTTCACTGTTTGGGGGCAAATCTGAAATTTTGAAAAGTCAATTTGGGGCAAAATTTGAAATTTTTAAATTGTCTTCTCAGGGGATTTAAGGATGGCTTCGAGCAGCAATTCAGCCGGCGTTAATGGCGTTGCACTCATCGATCCATGTCGGCGTTTTTCCGGCGAATTCGGGCTCGATTTCAGCCATTTTTGGCATCATTTTTTCACAGCAAAACATGACCTTCTCCTGCGTGTTTTTTAGGCAAATTCACCGCTGCCATGACCGGGAATTCACCGCTGCAATGAAGAAAAAGATGGGCTGCTGTCAAATTCCAAAATTTTGCCCCAAATCGGCTTTTCAAAATTTCAAATTTTGCCCCAAATCAGTGAAAATTGAACAATTCCCCCCCCCCAAACCAGCTGGCTAACCGTGCACGTGCCACTCACGTTCCATTTTCTGTTAAAAATAGACGGATGAGACCAAAAGTGAGAATTTGTGAAACATATGGGACGTAAAGTGAGAATCCCGTAATTTATGGGACCAAAAGTGTACTGGGGCAAACTTACGGGACTAAAAATACAATTTTACCGATAAGATATTTCAAAAAGCTTAAGCAAACATCCTCTAAGTTCCGGGCAAAAAATTTCTTTTAAACTGAGTGAACTTCCTTCCTTATCCTGTGTTTACAGTTTCAAGGCGAGTATGTGCAATAATTAATCTTCGTTGAATTAGACTGTGGTGGGTCAGTGTGAGATATGATGTGATCAGCTGGCCTTGGACATATATATGAACAACTGGAAATTTCATCTCGTACTGATGGATAGTTTTCAAACAAATGCAATGGATACAAAAAAGTTGGCAGAATCACATGTTGGGTCTCATTGATCTCTATATATATATATATATACACACACACACATTTAATCCCACAATTACAAGATTATTGGATTTTTGATTTACCTCGTTAATTTTTGACAGAATTGGCCATGAGTGTCACATGTTTATAATTTTATACTTTTATAAGAAAAGTTCAGATGAAAGTCAAGTTAGAGTTTTCGTGGTGAAAAATTATCCGTCATTAGGTGAGAAATATTCATGTGGGTATACAGTAAACCCTTTTTGAAGCTCTTTTGTGTCTTCCCATTTTTTTAGTAAGTACTAGAGAACACGAAATACTTAGGGCTTGATTGGATGGACGTCTATTTTTAATTTCTCATTTTTCATAGATTAAATAAGAGAAATTATTTTTAAGAAAATAGAGATATATATGAAAGATGAAGTGTGTTTGTATGAGTTTTTTTGGTAGAAAAAAGTGTAATGATTAAGTGTAATGTGATATTTTTTTTTGTGGGAAATTGATATGGATGAGTTTTGTTTTTATAAGAATATTTAACATATTTAAGCTAAACCCATCGATAAGACATTTAAAAATATGCAAAGTTGATCTTATTTCGTAGTTTACACATTTCAAATAAAAATATGTAATTATTTTGATTATTATATCAAGATATTGGCGGATAAAGTACTTTTAATTATTGGGTGAACTGTCTAATCATGAATAGTAAAATTCTGACTTTCTGAGAAAAATTTGAGAGAAATGTCAAGTAAATCCATTTTTCAAAGAAATTTGAGATTTTTTTCTGAGAAATTATGTATAGTATTTTTTTGGGATATTTTTTAGAGTTGTCAAACATAAGTATTTTTTTGATGAATTTTTTTTTTGAAAAATTGAGAAATGAGAAACAGCATAATGGGAGGCCTTACATGTCCTTTTTTTGTTTCTCTTTCGAAAGCTAACTATATAAACCAAATGCGCGATAATTTTTGATTGTTGAACTAAATGTACTCGAAACTAAAGATGGTCAATCCCTATTGGATAAGGCCAAAGTACACAGCTTTACCTAAAAATTAAACATATCTTGAAATTTAACACATATTTCCTACTGATTTTGAATAATTAATATTATAATGAGGCGAAATTTCAATTTTAGTCCCACAGGATTTCACCATTCTAGTTTTAATCTTACATTTTACGAAATTCTAAAAAACATCCCAATAATTTGAAAACATTGTAAAGTTAGTCCTTTTTTTAAACAATATTAGTCCCATACTTTATTTTGTATTTTAAAAATTGCATTTTGCCCCCTATACTATACAAGATGTATTAAACACCCCCCAAAACATAATTTTTTTTAACTTACCCCCTTAAACATATTTTTATTTCACTTAATTTTTCAGGGCGTAAGTGCACATTAATATTTGTTTAGGGCGTGTTTAATACATTTTGTATAGTTCAAGGGGCAAAATACAATTTTTAAAATGCAAAATAAAGTATGAGACTAATGTTAATGTTGTTTAAAAAAAGGACTAACATTACAACATTTTCAAATTATTGAGATCTTTTTTAAAATATCATAAAGTGTGGGACTAAAACTAGAATGGTGAGATTCTATGGTACTAAAACAGAATTTTGCCTTATAATAATCATGAAGTCTAAAAACAATTCAAATTTTTTTATGATCATGAAGTCCAAAAAGAATTCAACTTTTTTTTTGGTGTGTGTGGTGGGGGGTTGTTACAAAACCATTCGACTTTACTCAACTGCACAGCTGGCTTTTTTCGGTTTTTAGTAGAAAATAGCTTGTAGCTAGAATCTTTTTGCTGGTCCTAGTATATATATACGGGGAAAATCGCATTTTTCATATCGTAATTGATCGTCCGTACATTTTTGATACCAAACATTTTAAAAATCTCACTTCTAATACAAACTTGACCATTTTTTCTCATTTTTTATACCACCGTTAGTTCTCTTCACAAAAAATCGGCCACTTCTTATCAATTTGTGACAAAATCGAACCACTACTTACCATTTTGTGAAGAAATCAACCACTTCTTACCAATTTGTGAAGAAGTCGCACCATATCCCTTAATTTTTTTTGTGAAGAAAACTACCGGTGGTATGAAAAATGAGAAAAAAATGGCCAAGTTTGTATCAAAAGTGATATTTCAAGGATGTTTGGTATCAAAAGTGTACAGGTGGTCAATTACGATATGAAAAATGCAATTTTCCCTATATATATGGGACAATCTTATTTTTGGTACTGTAATTGACCACCTGTACATTTTTTATATTAAATAGTTTGAAAATTTCACTTTGATACAAACATTGCTATTTTGTATCACTTTTGGTACCATCGGTGAGTTGGTAACAAAAATAGACATGTGGAGTACATGTAGCCGTTAACTTTAGGTTGAGGACGGAATAAAAATGGAAGAACTATAAAATTGGGGAAGAACACAAAGTCAGGGTTTAAGAAAGAAAGAAAATTGGGGATTTCTTCAAAATTAGAAATTGGGATAAAAAACACACAATTTCTCCATTTGCTTGACTTGCTCTGTTGGAGGACGAAGAAGAAGATACTATTCTTTCAGTACTTGAAGAAATCGAACCCTTCTTACCAAATATTAAAGAAACCGCACCAAATATCGAAGAAATCCCCAATTTTCTTCCTTTCCTAATACCTAATTTTGTGTTCTTCTCCAATTTAACTGTTTTTCTCATTTTTATTCCCAACCCAATCACAACTTAACGTCCACATGTACCTCACGTGTCATTTTTCGTTACCAACTTTATAAGTGATACAAAATGGCAATATTTGTATCAAAAGTGAAATTTCCAAAATATTTGGTATTAAAAGTGTACAATTGATCAATTACGATATCAAAAATGAGATTTTCCCCATATAATTTGGTCGATGCATTAAATTCATTTTTGGTTCTGTTATCTTCAACCCTTATCATGAACTGACATAATTTGGCCAGTCATTGTACGTGTTAAACATGTGTTAAAAATGTGCATTTCAGCTGCGTCCAGGACACACAAATATAATCCACAAATTTGAACTACATAAGTAATCAAAACCTAAGTAGCAAATACCCTGCAAATGGCCGAGGAACAAAGAAAGCCTCATGCCATTATGATATGTGTCCCATATCAAGGTCATATTAATCCCTTTGTAAATCTAGCTCTCAAGCTTGCTTCAAAGGGTTTTACCATTACTTTTGTTCATTTGGAATTTGTTCACCACAAATTATCTAAAGCCCATCATAGCAATAATGGTGAAGTCGATTTCTTTCGTGAAGCTCGAGAATCGGGTCTTGACATACGTTACACAACGATCAATGATGGTTTTTCTATGGAATTTGATCGAGATGTCCACATGATGGAGTACTGGGAGTCCATGGTGCATGATTTTCCAGCTCGCGTCGATGAATTTGTAGGAAAAATTATCCAATCTGATCAAAATTTGGTCCATTTCTTGGTTGCTGACACTGTCTATTCATGGTGTGCAACCATTGCCAAGAAGTACAATCTTGTTAATGTTTCATTCTGGACAGAACCAGCCTTGGTATTTTCTTTAATTTACCACTCGGATCTTCTGATGGAAAAAGGTCATCTTCCATACAAAGGTATGTACAAAAATGTGACAAAAAATATCAGGTCAATATATAAACTAATTATTTATGTAATTTAACATGCATGTGTGTATTTTTTTATTTTTTATTGTTTTTGCTATCAGATAACTTTGAGGAGGAGATAAATTATGTTCCTGGAGTTGAGTCAATAAGTACAAGAGATTTCATGCCATATCTTTCTGAAGCGGAATTCGGAAGTATAGTGCAAAGAGCTTTTTCCCTGGCTTTTGAGGAAGTTAAAAAGGCAGATTTTATCTTACATAACACAGTCCATGAATTAGAATCTGACATATTATCAGCTCTGAACAAAATCCAGCCAAATTATGCAATCGGCCCTATTAATTTTTCTGCCACAAATACTGTTAGCAAGAGTTTATGTTATGAATCGGACTGCACGCACTGGCTCGACTCCAAGTCCCCTGGCTCGGTCTTATATGTCTCGTTTGGTAGCCTTGTTCAGACTAGTAAGCAAGTGATCGAAGAAATAGCTTACGGGCTTCTTCTTAGTGAAGTAAATTTTATCTGGGTGGTTCGGGCTGGTATCGTAAGCTCTGGTGATACTAATGTTTTGCCGGATGGATTTGAGGACGAGATAAAAGATAAAGGGTTGATACTTCCATGGTGTAATCAAATTGCGGTTCTTTCGAATCCAGCTGTTGGAGGGTTCTTGACACACTGTGGGTGGAACTCGACAATTGAGAGCATGTGGTGTGGCGTTCCAATGATTTGTTATGCAATAACATATGATCAACCAACTAATAGAAAACTAATTGTTGATGATTGGAAGATTGGGATTAGTCTTTGTGATGGAAAATCAGTTGATAGGACAAAAGTTGCAGAGAAGATCAAAAGCTTTATGAGTGGTATTACTTCAAAGAGCTTGAAGCACGAGGCAACTAAAGTAAAGAAGACTTTGCAGAATGCTTTGGCAATTGATGGATCGTCGGAGAGAAATTTGGATCAATTTGTCAATGATTTGAAGGGAAAAATTCATGTTACAACTGCAAGTGAATAAACGTCGAGGAGTTAGTGATGCCAATTTGTCGTCGTTGGTAATAATGTTGCTCATTTTGTTGCGAGAACTAATTCCAGGATCCTGTTCTTGATGTCCTGATGTGTCTGCTTTATTTTTTTGGCATTTCTGACTCTTAATTTATAATATTTCCGTTTTTCCTAAGAGAGAGAGAGAGAGAGTTAATGATGCTAGTGGCCATATTGCTCTTAGTTATTTATTTGTAATTTGCCTTTTAAAATTTATTGTTTTTGTTTGGGAAAAAATTACTACAAGAAAATAGCGTTTTAGATATCGATTTTTCCATCTCAAAAACCCGTGCTTCCATCGCTGAAGTTCACTTGAGACGGATTATTTCTTTCTCAAATTCCATCTCAAAGTATGTTTTCATTTTTGTCTCAAATACATTTCTATCCCAGGGGGCTTATGATGTGCACCAATTGTGTTAGGGGCATAATTGTCATTAGCCCATCTATGGGTTAGGACCGGGTTGTCACCCCGGCATAGTTGGAATAAATCATATGGACGAGCCTACTAAACTTGAAGTCTATAATGAAATGAGCCTATTCTGTTGAAAATGACCAACAGTAATAATTGGGCTAATAAATATGAAATACATATTTATTAGTTTAATATATATTCCGACGGACTTGAAATAAGGTTTTAGCCTATGACCAACCATATAAATACTCCAAAAGAGTAACCAAAAATTATTATCTGCTCTCCCCACTAAAAAGAGTGCTAGAGAGAAAGCAACTGGCTATCATAGAACATAATCCCGACATCGAACTACAAAAAAACTTGATCCCATTAAAGTGGATACGTAGGCAGCTCGCCTATAGCGAGTGCAGTCTATACATTCATTAACCCCCAACCTGATTTGTCGTGAGTTGGATCGATTCCTTTACTCCACGTGGTCAATCTTGTGTTATTTAGTGTCTGACGATTTTTACTATCATCAAATATATAACAACGATTAGTTCTTAAATAAAGAACAAAAAACATATAATTAAATTTTATTCCTTAAATAAATTAATAATCAATTACTTAATTACTTAATTTTAATTAATATTTAATTATGATGAGTAGTTATTTTTTGTGAATTACTACATATTCTGTTTATATATATATATTATTATTTTTACAAATCATCAAATAATTAACAATTAATTGTATTCAATAATCACTCAACTAAATTTTTTAGTTACTATAATATTCAAATTATAAAAAACCACGATTGATAAATAATTAATATTATTTGAACCCCTGACCACTACCACCATCACGACCCGCGTCCTCCCTCAATCGGCCCAGATCTCAACCACCACCACCACCCGTGTCCCCATACCCCACACCCAAAGATCTAGACCCCGCTGCGCGTGCTTCCGTAGATCTGCCCGACGGCGATCTCGCCTCTACCGGAAAAGCAGACCCCACCAGAATCATCATCTCCCTTGGTGATGGTAGATCATAAACACTACTATATGCAATTAGGTCATTTGCAGTTTTTACAGCGTTTCTTCCATCTCCAGTACCTGCTCCAACGCCAGCAATGCGTCGAGCAATTTCCTCATTCTTTTTGTGTGCGCGTGCGTGTGGGTGTGCAATAAACAGGAGTTTTTATGTATTATATACATGTATGTATTGTATATTCGATGGTGAGAGGGGATAGAGGAAGGGGTATTTTAGTCCAAATCAAAGTTCAATGTATTATGATTTTTATTTTACATTTTTGTCTGAAAAATGAGAGGTAAATACTACTGCAAATTATGATTTATTATGATTTTTATTTTACAACTGCAAATCATCAATTTATTTGGTTATTACATTATTACTTTATTATTTACGCGGCATATTTGTTAGTAAAATACTACTAGTATTGTTTATGTCACCATCTATGTTCTTAGAATAATTACATTGATATAAAAATTAATAGATAAAGTCAAATGTATTAATGTCTCCATTAATATAATTCGACGTTTTACTTTGGAGTAATATCCATTCCTACATAATTGGCAATTGATAGCTTCACTTGGATTTACTTTGATGAAGATAAGATTTTATAATTATTAATTGGAAAGAAATCGACCCTTAATTACGGTCTAATTAAGATAAGTGATACACAAATCTCTTAAGTCGTAATAAAAAAGAATAAGTAGTGTTGTTTTTCTATAGATCGAGTTAGACGTTATTTATTTATTTTTCAAAACAATCAGCTGTAGTGAAACTTTGAACTATTTGCTTGCATTCTTTCTTAGACCTTGGAGTTGAAGTATATTTTCACATGCTATTATTTGTATAATTTGTATGATGACTGACGTTTGCTTGTTATTTCACTTATTTGTATTAGGATATGAACAATGGAGTATTTACTTTTGTTTTATCATGTTTTGAAATGAAAACATATTTATTGTTATATTTAGTTTATGTTTATATTTTTATTTTGCATTTGTTATTGATAAATAGTTGAATTATTTGCAATATACATAGCGTTACGAAGAAACAAGTAAAATACAAATTTATATATAATATTTATATAAAAAAATAAATTGGACAGCGTCGAAGACGTGTTGAAACCTATGTTTTTTTAAAAATGCCGTTCCCCGTATCCGTGTCGTGCCGTTCCCAGTTCCCCGTGTCCGTGTCGGTGCAAAAATGTTTTCTACTTATGCATATCAAATACATAATATATTTTATAAGATCACACAGGCTTTTCAGTTCCTTTTTTCCCGAAAATTTGATTTTAACGAAAATCGAATCGAATTGTTAAGTTTGAATTTCACTCGAAAATTTCAATTCTCTTTTTAACCGAACAGATGAACACTCCGCATCAAATCATCACCTCCAACAATTTTACTAAACAGAACCAAATATGTCTACTCTTTTCGAACAAAAATCCATATTCTTCATATGTTTTTCCCAAACACAACTCTAACTTTTCTCTGAATCAATCCTATAAATTTTATCTCTTTTTCCTTATGTGACTTGCGGAATTAAACTTGCGCAATCTCTTGATGAAGGCATGTTTATGCGAAGACCAAAATTATATATGCTCGGTGGTGGAGTTGTAGTAGGTTATTTAATCAGATAATGAAAGTGGTCATAGCCGGGATAAAATGGAAATGCTATGCCCTGAATTTCTCATATTCTTGAAATCAAAAGACATAATTAAGCTGTTTGCTGGAGGGTTCTTACTCTTGTTGCTCTTGCTTTAACATGATAATATTTTCCATCTGAAGCTTCTGTCTTGCTGCTTTAGCTTTGAGGCACGTCAAAAGTTCCAAAAAAATTAATTTGTATTTTTATAATAAAATAGATAGATAAAAAATAGTAGCTAGAATCTTTTTCCTAGTCCTAGACGTATATATAATATGCTCTTTCAAATTCTTCTCTAGTTCTCTTATCTCGGATAAATTTATGGTGCATTGAGAGCAATCCTTCATATGCATCTAATTACATTATAAAATCAGTTTGTGGTGGGTGATTTTACGGGGTAGGTGGGTCATCATGTTTTTGTGGTGTATGGGCACTAAGAGCATCGTAGGATTTCCCTCTTATCTCCAACCCTCATCATATATGTACTGACATGATTTGGCCAGTCATTTTACGTGTTAATTCAATATTTGCAATTCAGCTAGCTGCATCCAATGACACCACACAAATTTAATCCACAAATTTGAACTACATAAATAATCAAACCTTAATAAACAACAAAGTATCAAAACAAAACAAAACAAAACAAGCAAACTGCAACCTAAAAATGGCCGAGGGATCACACAGAAAACCTCATGCCATTATGATCTGTCTCCCATATCAAGGCCATATTAACCCATTTATAAATCTAGCTCTCAAGCTTGCTTCAAAGCGTTTTACTATTACTTTCGTTCATCTTGAATTTATTCACCACAAATTATCTAAAGCCCACAATAGCAATACAAGTGAAGTCGATTTTTTTCGTGAAGCACGAGAATCGGGTCTTGACATACGTTACACGACAATGAGTGATGGTTTTCCATTGGACTTTGATCGAGATGTCCACATGTGGGAGTACTGGGAGACCATGTTGCATGATTTTCCAGTTCGTGTTGATGAATTTGTAGGGAAGATTATCCAATCTGATCAAATTTTGGAACCTTTCTTAGTTGCTGACACTAGTTATGCATGGTGTGCACCCATTGCCAAGAAGTACAATCTTGTGAGTGTTTCATTCTGGACGGAACCAGCCTTGGTATTTTCTTTAATCTACCACTCGGAAGTTCTAAGAAAAAATGGTCATCTTCCATTCAAAGGTACGTACCAAAATGTGACAAAAACAAATCAGGCTAATATATAAATCAATCATGTATTTAAAAAAGTGACCATTTAGTTTTGAGGTTGAAATAGCGCATGATCTGTGCATGTGGACCCAAAAAGCTATCATGTAACGTAGACTAATCTATCTATCTAACCCCTATGTAAATGTGTGAATAACTTAATTGTTTGTTTCATTGTGAAAATTTTTTCATACCATTACTATTAAGAATTAATTAATTAGTAGTTAATAATTGAATTTATTAAGTAAAAGAATCCATTGAGGAATAGGAAACCATATAGTAGTATCTGCAATTATTTTAGTAGCTGAAAACTCTTTTAATTATTGATAAAGAAAATGAAATATGTTAGTAGTAGGACACTATTTAATATAAGAAAAATAAATAGATTCCTATTTTCTCTAAAAACTAACTAATAAAATAAAATAGATTTTTACCCACAACGGCCAACAAAGAAGACACAACCAATATTCCAACTTAAACAAAAAGTTGGTCACTAATTTTTGATAATCTTAAATTCTATGAACATTTTTAGTATTTGGTAATTTGCAGTAAATTGTTATAGTGTCGGATTATTCCTTTGAGTGAGTTGATTTGAAAATTAAAAAGATAATTAAAAAAATTATACCTTATTCTGACATTAAAAAAAAATAATAACTGTGAGACGCAGACGCATAATCTCGGATATAGATGAATCATTTTTTTATATAAAAATATTTAATAATTTTTCATTGTTATGGGATATAACCAGGGACGGAGGGCGCGGGGGGGGGGGGGGGGGGGGGGGCTGGTGGGTGCCACCGCCCCCCTTAATTTTTTTTTCGTTATTTCTACCAATAAAATTTTTATAATATCTATTTTCGCCCCCCCTCAATTTTGTTTTTATTACTACCCATAAAATTTTCAAAATATCTATTTTCGCCCCCCCTCAATTCACACGATTCTACACTTCCATTCAAGATAGAAATTAAATCTTAGGGTTTTTTCCTTCAATTACATTCTCAAGAATCAAGATTTTGGGCGGTGAAAATCTATAGATTTTTCATTTCAAAGACTAAGAGGGTATTGTGTTATTTGAATACAAATTTTTAAAATTTAATTCTAATGTTTACTATATATTTCATTGGTAACTCTAAAATTTAGTTCAAGAATATTTTTGGTTTAAGAATTCTAACAAATAGATTATGGGCATCTATAAAACAATTGAAAAGGTTTAAAGAAGAGAGAAATTGATGATATAGTATAGATCAAAGATAGATATTTCATACTTGAACCTAATTACTTATTAAATTTTCTCCCATAAATATAGCGTGCCGTACCGCGGGGGCCAAGTCCCCCGCACCCCCCTTCAATCCTTCGTCTGCATGAATATTTTTTTATATAACTATATCACAAAATCTCGCTGAAAATTCTGGCTCCGTCCCTGGATATAACATATTTGTACAATAGAATTATCAACATATCTATGAATTTGTACTTACTTGAAATTATTAGCATGATAATAAATATATATAAAAAATATTTAAGAATAAAATCATACAAGTACTTTTTGTGTGAAAATATGATATATAAAGAACTCACAGAAACGAGTGTTTTTTTTTATATAATATGATGTTTACAATTATTTTAGAAAATTGAAATTAGCACTCTTTATTCTTATAATGGCACTCCACTTATTATTTTATTTGTTTAAATACACAATAATGTCCCTCCATATAAAGATACATAGACTAATGATCTATGCATAAACATAATAAAAAATAATACTAATTAATATTATTTTATGCACATCCTCAAGTAGCTAAACAGTCTCCTACGGTTTTTTGAAATAGATTTAGTTAAAGACACATGGTATGACATATGATTTGTGAACAAATAAATAAAAAGTATAAGCCAAATACAACTAATAGTCCTTGAGCTTTATCATTTGTCTCACTTTAGTCCATTAGCTTTCAAAGACACACAAATAGTCCGTCAAGTGTATTATTTATCCCGCTTTAGTCCATCATCTCTCAAATGAGCTCAAATAGTCCCTCAATTCTTAGATTCATCCCATTAAAGACACTGGAGTTTTTTTTTTTTTTTACTTTTTTACTTTTGCAAAAAATATTCCTCCAAAACTACCCACCAACCATCTACAACAATTAAAAGCCTAACAGGGCAATAACGGCGTGAAGAGATGAACAACGAGTTTTGCAGATGGTGGAGCAGGAGGGGGAGGGTGATTTGGCAGATGGTAGAGGAGGCGGCTTGGATGAGGTTACATAATTGGATTTGCAGAGGATGAGGAGACATCGTTGGATTTTCAGAAGGTGGGGGTAGCAGTGTTTCATTTTTCAAAAGTGGGGGAATGTCATTTGATTTTCAAAGGGTGGGGGACAACGGCACAATTTGAGAAATGTGTTAGTGATGACAACATAGATGGTGGATGGAACGTGGAGGGGATTGAAATAGGAAAGTGGGATGAAGGAAAAAGTGGGTTAAAGTTAGGGCTTTGGGAAAGAATGAGAGAAAAAAAATTACATCTAAAATAATTAGAAAAATACATAAAGTTAGGGAGTTTTGGAAATTTTTTTTTTGCAAAAGTAAAAAATGCCTTGTCCTAACATGGTGTAAGTTAGGTGCGTCAAGGTTCCATAAATTTTTAATGGATAATTGAGTGAGGGACTTTAATGAGATGAATCTAAGAGTTGAAACATTTGAGTGACGAGTAAAGTAAGACAAATAATAGACTTTGAGGGACTATTTGAGTGCATTTGAGATATGAGGGACTAAAATGAGACATATGATAAAGTTGAAGGGCTATTTGTGGTATTTGAGGCCAAAGAGCAAATCTCATTTTTGGTCCCGTAAGTGGTCCAGAGTACACATTTAGCCCCGCGCTTTATGAAAGTCTCACATTTCGTCCCATAAGTTATAAAAAGTTTCAATGTTGGTCCCAAAGCCAATTTCTGTCTATTGACTAGCGGTCAACTCCGTTAGTCAACATTTGATCAACTTTTTTGGGAGATTTTGAGTTTGAATGACATGTCATATTCAATAAAAACATCGTGATATTTGAATATAATCCATGTGTGAGTGCATTTGTGCGTCAAATCTCCCCGAAAAAGTCTGTCAAAATGTTGACTAACGGAGTTGACCGTTAGTCAACAGACGAAAATTGGCTTTGGGACCAACATTGAGACTTTTTATACCTTATGGAACTAAATGTGAAACTTTCACAAAGCGCGAGGCTAAATGTGTACTCTGGAACACTTACGGGATCAAAAATGAGATTAATCCTGAGTCCAAATGTATAAGATAGGCATTATCATATAATCAATTCTTAACCAGTTTTTAATTTGCAAAATAACTGGAAATATTTACTTCACTTTAACTTCTTATTGAATCACCACGTGCGAAGCACGTGATACTTTCTAGTATTGTAAATGCACAAGCTCAAAGTTGCAAATTTAGGAGTAAAAAGCATTTTGCACCCTCAAAATAGTCTAAATAGGCGCTTCCCACCCCAAGAAAGAAAAACACACGCTTCCCACCCTCAAAACCCATTTGTAATTTCACTTTGCACCCCAACTCTCTCCCTCTCTCTCTCTCTATATATATATATCCATATTTAATAATACATATGTTATTAAATATGGATGTACATATGTATTATCAAAATATCATAGTAAATATTAAATACATCTTTATATATATTATTAAATATATTACTATTATTAAATGTATTGATTAATAACTAAATAAAATAATAATTTTTTGTATATTTAACATCAAGTACAAAAATTCCTCCAACTTCTTTTCTAGTGAAGAAAAAAATTGGAAAACTTTTTTATAGAAAGCCACAACAAAAGGTAGGCTGTCAAATTAACAAGATAATAATTTAACGGGTTGAGCCTAAATCATGAAAATGGTAAAGTTGGAGTTATACAAACTAATTTTGATATGTATTTACTTCTTTACTAAGTGAGTAAGAATTAATATAGCAAAAATGAGAGATTACTAAAAGTTAAATATCTTTTCTCACCAAATGCAATTTATTATATATAAAGAAAGTCACAACATCAAGACTAAGGTGAGCATCGAGCCAAACTCGTGAGCCGGCACAATTAGAGCTTGCCTTTTTTTGAGCCCAAGCCAGGCCTAACAATCCAAACATTTGTAATGAGTCAAGCTCGAGCCCAATTATACTTATGTTTAGCTAGCAAGGCTTACATATATAAAAGATATATTATTTATTTATTAATATATATACATATAATAATATATTTAATTACATCTATATCAGTGTTTTAAAAGGCAATCTCGGGGCGTACCAGAGGCTTATGCCCAGGGCGGGGCGTTGCTGAAACGCCCGGGGCAATAGGAGGGGGGCGTAACCCCTCGTGGGCGTACACCACAGGCGAAAATGTGCCCAATCCTTTGGCATACGCCCAATGTATTTCATGTCCATACGGTATGATTTTAGGCTTAAATTGATTTTTTTTTCCAATTTCCAATCTAAAACTCACCCTTTTAGACCCACGTAATCTTTTTTCATGTTTTATTCTTTTAGTAAAAACTCGTGGCCCACTTATTCAATTAAATCAAACATTAAAAGAAAAACTAAATCTTTATTTTGCGTAACGCTAGAATTTGAAACAATTATTTGTCTATTTTGATTCTTTTTGATTGTTTTTGGCAATAGTTGAGCTTGGACTTTTAATTTGCATGGTTGAATGTATTATTATTTTTAACTTTCTCTATCTTAATTTTTTAGTTAATTTTTTCCTTCAATTTCTTTAATTTTTCGCTAATTTAAATTAATTCTTAACATTATATTATTTAAATTAATTCTTAACATTATATTATATTTTTCTAATATTAAAAAAGCAAAATTTGCGGGGCATACGCCCCTTGCCTTCGCCTTTTAAAACACTGATGTACATATATCAAGATGTATTTAATATTTATCATGACATTTTAATATATATATATACACACACATCATATGTAATAACATGTACGTTATTATTAATTTATATATATATATAGAGAGAGAGAGAGTTGGGGTGCATAATGCAACTATAAATAGGTTTTAAGGATGGGAAGTGTAGGTTTTTCCTTTTTGGAGTGAAAAGTGACTGTTTAAGCCATTTTGAGGGTGCAAAGGGATTTCTACTCCAAGTTTTGTACACTGCAAGTTATGATATGGTAACTGCTTTTGGTCAGAAGTACTAATTTTCCCTCCAAATTATAGGGCATGTGTTCTGCTCATGGGAATTTATCACCAATTTTTTAATTTTTAGCGAATTTTTTCCTCAATCAGTGGACATTGAATAGTTAATGTCTAGAAATTCCTAAGGTTATAATTTACATTCTAAATATCACACTATATAGTTATAGGACAGATGCTGCGATTTTGCCATTAATTTAACATAAGTTTATTTCTTTTGTACTATCAGATAATATGGAGGAGGAAATAAATTATGTCCCCGGAGTACAGTCAATAAATACAAGGGATATCATGCCATATCTTTCAGAAGCTGAATGGGGAAGTATAGTGCAAAGAGCTTTGTCCCTGGCTTTTGAGGAAGTGAAGAAAGCAGATTTTATCTTACACAACACAGTTCATGAATTAGAATATGATACATTATTAGCTCTAAATAAATACCAGCCAAATTATGCAATCGGCCCTATTAATTTTTCAGCCACAAATACTATCAGCAAGAGTTTATGGCTCGAATCGGACTGCACCCATTGGCTTGACTCCAAGTCCCCTGGCTCGGTCTTATACGTCTCGTTTGGAAGCCTTGTTCAGACTAGTAAGCAAGTTATCGAAGAAATAGCTTACGGGCTTCTTCTTAGTGAAGTAAAATTTATCTGGGTGGTTCGGGCTGGTATCGTAAGTTATGGTGATACTAATGTTTTGCCGGATGGATTTGAGGACGAGATAAAAGATAAAGGGTTGATACTTCCATGGTGTAATCAAATTGCGGTTCTTTCGAATCCAGCTATTGGAGGGTTCTTGACACACTGTGGGTGGAACTCGACAATTGAGAGCATGTGGTGTGGCGTTCCAATGATTTGTTATCCAATAACATATGATCAACCGACTAATAGAAAACTAATTGTTGATGATTGGAAGATTGGGATTAGTCTTTGTGATGGAAAATCAGTTGATAGGACAAAAGTTGCTGAGAAGATCAAAAGCTTTATGGCTGGTACTACTTCAAAGAGTTTGAAGCACGAGGCAACAAAAGTAAAGAAGACTTTGCAGAATGCATTAGAAGTTGATGGATCGTCGGGAAGAAGTTTTGATCAATTTGTCAATGATTTGAAGGAAAAACTTCATGCTACAACTACTAGTGAATAAAGATCGATGCCAGTGATCAATATGACCACTAGCTAGTGATGCTTGTGGTCATTTTTGCTCGCAATTGTTTATCTGTATTTGAACTTTTTTCAAATTCATGCAATTAAAAAATAACTGATCATCACCTAATGCTTTCAAAATTACGATAATTTATTTTATTTATATCTCTGTTAATCTCTATAGTAAATATATATGTGTTAAATATTAATTCAAACTAGTAATCGGAGCACACTCGTACGTGTGAAAAGAAAAAAAAAGTTTAAAATTTTTTGTATCAATAAAGATTATTTATTAAAATTCAAGTGGGAAAACTATAGAAAAGTATTTCATTTGCCTTTACTAAGAAACACTGCTTTAGTTGTATATAGTCTGATATTGTCGTATGATTCTTGTAAGGGATTTAGTAAAACTACACTCTTTAATCAATTGATGTAAATGAGCTTAAATCGAAATTAAAAAACCTAAAGAGTGAAGAAAATTAAGGATAATAATCTGACTAATGGAACCGTTAGTTTTTTGACGAAAATTGGTTGTGAGACTTTTTACTACTCATGGGATGCAATGTGCGATTTTTGTAAAACATAGGGAAAATTGCATTTTTGGTGTATATATCAAAAGGTCGTGTACGCTGTTTTATACAAAAACGGGTTCTATTGCCAATTATGGTACACTCCAACGAGAAATTTGGCAATTTGAGTACAAATTTTGCTAAAAAATTCAAAAATTGGCCTAAATGTCTATGTGGCACCAAATTTAGGGATTTTGGTATGTGGAGGGAAATTTGATATCTCGTCTGATTCTTGTATTTTTATCCGATATTTAATAATAAATTCTCGCCTAAAGTTTTAATTTTATCGTGTAGGATGTTTGGAGCTTTTGGCGAGAATGATGTGAATTAGGACGAGATCAAGAGCCCCATATGAAGTCGAGAGGTTCTGGATCAATCGAGAAGACATTGCGTTTCAAGACCTATGAAGTGGCACACGCAAACTAGCAGTTCGCCGTCGACTTGCCACAGCGAGCCCACTGTCAGCTCACGCTCTAGCACGAAGATCCGGATTTGACCCCTATAAATAGGTCTTAGCTCATTTTAGGGGATCTTTTCCCCCAAGTATTGTTCCTCTTGTACTCTTTCACACTTTTGGATAATTTTCGCTTTGGAGATGAATTTTAGAAGCTAAAAACCTCATCTGGGCAATTGTAATACGGATTCATCATCTTAATTTGTGAGATTTGTTCTTAATCTACTTTTCCTAATTGAGTATTTGATTTTCTTGTTTACATGCCAAGTGTTTGATGTACACTTTGTTATTATGTTTAATTTTTTTTATTACAAAGAGAAGGGGGGACCCTAACGATCTATCCCGACAGACCCGGGTTTATAGTCATTTGACTAGGCCAAGTAAGGCCTACTCGATCTTGCTCCACAATAATGTCCAGATCTGAGTCCAGAGATTGCATGACAATAAGGGTTTGCTCAAGACCCTTCTTGGCGAATCTGTCTGTCACACGATTGGCTTCTCGCCACATATTAATCAGCACTACTTGCCATGCCAAGTTCAGCCCAAATAGAATTATTGCCAATTCTGTACCGAGAGGCGTTGATGTGCCTATTCCACTACTTAATCCCCGGGCTCATCGACCATGATGGTCGCTTATGACTCCTCCGATGCTCGCCAAATCGGCTTGGAGTGTATCCCCCTGACGGACCGTGCCGTCCATATTTATTTTCCAACTATTTTTTTCGGGTGGTCCCTCACCGACCGGATAGAATCAACATGTTCATTCGTGTCACAGGTAACAAGTCGAAGGACTTTCTCCACGCTCCCACGAACCAGGTCCAAATCCGCATCCGAGTTGTTCCCATCTTTCCCATGCACACGCTCGTTACGAACCTGCCATAAGAAATTCAGAGCTTCAATAAAAGTTATATTCCATATCTTGGACCATACATACTTGGAAATGTTCCAGTCTAGCCATTCCGAGTTACTGAATGTGAAGAACATGTCCTGATGACCGGAGGCTACTAGGTGAGGCCAAAAACGAGGTTGCTTGAGGACAGACTCGTAGTGTATGAAGAATTGTCACTTCTGCCTGATTACATATTGTACACTGTCCGTTATTCGCAATCCCCCGATTAGCCATTGTGTGGTTGGTTAGAAGCTTGTTGTGTCTCGTTAGCCAGAGAAAGAATTTCTGATGATGAGCCACTTTAACTTGCCAGAGCCAATTCCAAGTGCACTTATCCCCGTAGTCCTGGGTTGTGTTCTCAAGATGAAGACATTCATAAGCACTTTTACACGAATACTTGTCGTTTACCGTATATTTCCATATCGCTGTATCCTCTAAATGCATCTTCTCGTTGAGATCCCACCTGAGTAGTTCCATGCGTAGATCATCAAGAAGAGTTGAAAGTACGTCCGATTTCTATCCTATAGACGGCGACTAATAACTCGCCACTGTTCGGTTAGTATCATCGGCTTGAATGGGGCTGCCCAGATGGCTAGCAATCGTTTCATGCCGCAGCCAAGTGTCATTCCAAAACTGAATTCTAAGCGCGTTCCCCAGCTTCCACCTCAGTCCCGATTTCAAAAGAGGAAACCCGTCTTGATACTTCTCCATATGTGAGATGCAGAACTTCGCGCCCTTGCTCGTTGTCTGTATAGATACTTGTGCCGTAACATTTGTACCCATAGTTTCGACTCCTCAGTAAGAACCTGCCACCTTAACTTACCTAGAAAGGACAATTTACTAGCTGTATACGTCGAAGACCTAATCCGCCCTGTTGTTTGCTCTTACTGACCGTGTCCTAGGGAACAAGATGAATTTTGCAGGTCTCCTCGGATCCTCCCCACAAGAATGCCCTATTCGCTTTGTCGATCGCATCACATATGCCCACTGGGATCAGTGAGGTTTGCATGTAATATGAGGGCATCCATTGCTAGTTAAGATAAAATTGCTATCAATTAGGGCCTTATTTAGCAGCAACTAGGGGCTATTAGACCTTTAGGAAAAATCAATGTTATTAGACTTAATTCATGCTAGGTGGATTAACTCTTGATGCCAACTCTCTGCTTGTACTTAATGCTTCTCCTCTAATTAATTGAAAACCTAGTCTCTACATATGTTTCAGGAGAAATGATTTGTTGATTGGCTATTCTTTAGTATATTATACTTAAGGAAAGAGTAAGAGATTCACATGCTATCATTGAGTCTCTTAGTTGGTTACTTGATTAGAAAACAAAATAGCCTTTTTATTGAAAAATTCTGAAAAATCAAAAATTAAAAAATAAAAAATTAGAAAATACTAAAATTATATCATAAACTAATTTTTAAATTTCATATTATTTGCTGATTTTTTAAAACTGTTTTGATTATTTATGATTTTTTTATAGTCTTTTTACAATTTTTTTGAGTTTTTTTATGATTTTTTTAATTTTTAATTAATTTATTTTTTGTCAATGCAAATCTTTTGCTATCATTAAAATTTATTTTACTTAAATTAAAAATTAGTTTGAGATATAATTTCTAATATTTTTTTATTTTTTAAAATATTGTAATATTTTTTATCTTTTTATTTTGTCTTATATTTTTTTGAATTTTCATAATCTAAATAATAGGTTAAATTGGTAAAAGTTGCGGATTGGGGGTAATTTGTTAAAACAACAGTTGCATTCCATCGAAAATCGGATTGTTTTTTAATTTTTTTAATATAGTATAATATAGACCAAAAACTATAAAAAGTGTGTTTCCTAGTGAAAACTTATAGGAAAAGAAATAAAGCGAATTAAAATTAGCCACAATTAAAATTCAATTATTTCTATCTGATTTTTTCTTTTTGAAAGTTTGAGAAACTCATTTGAATTGCATGCTCCAATAATTGATTAGATGTCTGAATCACTTCATAATTTATATTAATCCTTTTGGACCTTACACAAAAAAAAACGAGAGTCAAATTCAAATTTGGCTAGTTTTTCTTCTTTCGAAAATTCGGTTTGACCGAGAATCGAACCGAACTGAACTTTTTAGGTTTGATTTTTGGTTTGAAATTTTGGAATTTCGATTCGGTTTTGGGCCGAACTGAACCGATGTAACACCTCTAATTTGAGCAAAATTCTCAAATTCAAGTTAATTTTCCTGCTGAATGATATTTTATGGCTAATTTTGAATTTTTTGATGAAATTTGTATTGAAATTGTTAATTTTTGCAAGTTAGTGTACCCAAATTGCCAACAGACCAAATTATAGTACCAAAAAAATGTACAAGCCAACTTGGAGTATCAATTTTGCAATTTTTCCTAATGTGGCATGTACGTTATTTTGGTACACTAATATGTGAGGTTGCAATTTGGGTACATCATTGGTAAAACAATTGACAATTTCAATGTGACATTGAAATTTGAGAATTTTTCTGATTTGGAGGGTAAATGGTGACATGGCGGCCAATTGAGTAAAATTGAAAATTTTATCTACTAGGGATGTTTGAACCCATGACCTTAGAGAGTAGAAATTTATATTTCTACCACTCCACCACATGCCACAACTTGTTTTAATTAGCTTTTCTTTAGTTACTTATAAAAATATTTCAATCTATGACTTCTCAAGATGCTTTTATCACAGGCATGACAATAGTGGACAATGTATTGCTCTGTCATGAGCTAGTAAGAGGCTAAAGAAGGAAAAATATATCCTCAAGAGTAGTGTAGAAGGTGGATATCAAAAAAGCCTATGACACAGTCAGTTGGGCTTTTCTGGAAAAAGTGTTGTCGGCCTATGGATTTCCCCTCAATTTTGTCCAACTAATATGTTATGTGTATCCAATGCCAGGTATTCTATCATGATGCAAGGGGAAGTGTTTGGTAATTTTCAGGGAAAGAGAGGATTACGACAGGAAGATCCTATGTCTCCCTATCTTTTTGCCCTGGTGATGGAATATTTGTCCAGAGGATTTAAGCAGCAACACAAACTCCCAAGTTTCAAATTTTACCCCAAGTATAGGAAAGTGGGACTCCTTAATCTCTGTTTTGCAAATGATTTAATAACGTTTTGTGGAGGGTGATTTGAATTCTATTGGCCATATTAAGAGGAGTTTTGAACAGTTCTCCGAGGTGACAGGTTTGCAAGCAAATTTAAGGAAGAGTCAGATTATATGTGGTGGCATAGGGGCAGATTTGAAGAATAGTATATCGCAGTTCACAGGGTTTGTAGAGGGGGACATGCCTATGAGGTATTTTGGAGTCCTTCTTATTTCCTCTAGGTTGACAGTCCACAATTGCTCTCCCTTTATTGAGAAAATATTATATAGGATTACATCATGGACAACCAGGTTTCTGTCTTTTGTAGGTAGACTCTTATTGCTCAAAGCTGTTATTTTTAGTATCCAGATGTTCTGGAGCAAAGTGTTCCCTTTACCTATTGCTGTTATTAATGAAATAGATAAGCTATATAGAGCTTTTTTATGGACAGGAAAAGTCACTGGCAGACATCATGCTGCTGTGAAATGGGAAACAATTTGTTTACCAAAACAAGAAGGTGGGTTGGTCTTATTTGTATAAAGAAGTGGAATGTTGCTGCTGTCTATAAGAATATCTAGAATATTGCTGCTAAGACAGACTCGATGTGGGTAGATGGATTCATGCCTATTTTATTAAAACTGGAAATATGTGGAATATAGGCGTACTAGTACTAGTTCATGGTTTTGGAAAACGTTGATAGGCATAAGAGACATTTTTTTGGATGCCATTGATGTGATACACAATACCTGGAAGGGAGGGGGACTCTATACACAGGGCATATGAGCATGTTACAGAGCACTTTGAGATTGTTGATTGGAAGAAAACAGTGTGGGGATAAAGGGCCATTGGCAAGACACCGTTTTATCTTGTGGATGGCAATTCAGAATAAGCTCAAAGAGTGGCAAGATATTGAGGAGCTTAATTGTGTATTATGTGCTAAAGAAGAAGAATTAAGGGATCACCTTTTTTTCCAATGTGATTTTGTGCAAGAAGTGGTGTGTAAGGTTTGGGAGAGAAATGGCATCAAATGTAGGCAGTACACATGGCTTGGAGCTTTATAATGGATTCATCAGATCAGTTGAGGCAAAATTGTATTAAGATGTAAAAAACATGCAACTTTTGCTGCTATTGTGTATGTGTTATTGTTAGACCGTAATAGGAGAATCTTTCAGGTGATATGTAGTGATAATAATAGCATAGCACAAAGGATTTGTCAGATTGTGTGTTGTAAGTTTGAGGGTCTTGATCCGCAGGTATGCCCGGAGTAGAAGATGTAAGAATATGGTCCGAAGTTGACCATATATAATAGGAAAGTTAATCAATTTAATTGATTTGTAAGTTGATCATATTCTATCATTAATGTTAATTGATTTAATTGATTGACTTTCCGATCAAGTAATTGATTTCTTTCTCATCAAGTTTTTTCTATTTGGTAAGATTCTCATTTAATTGTAGATTAAATCTAAGTCATTCATTCTGGTATATGACGGACGTACCAGATTTAAAGTTGTTATCTATAAATTGGTCATCTCTCCACCTATTAAGAACACACATAATAAAGAAAAATATTCCGTTAAAGTTCTCTGTGGTATTAAGTTTAGGGTTAAGGGAGAGAAATCAATTTGGTTCCAAATAATTCAAGCTAAGGCGAATCAAGGTTATTGAAGGTTATGGCTAATTCCGCATCAAGTAAGTATTTTATGTTTTACGTAACAATTATTTATTCAAGATCCTATATGAGTTAATGATTGATGATTCTTATGCTTTAAGTTTTACATGTGGTATCAGAGCATGTGTTATGAATAATTAATTTGTTCGTAATTAAATTATGACCGTATGTTATTATAATTGTGATTTATGATTGATGAAGTTAACTAATTATTTAAAGAAAATTACATTACCGCCGCATGAATAATCACGGCAGAACGAATACATGATTTGCATGTTTAATTAGCCACGGTAGGTAATGAATGGCCTATCATATAGATTTGGCCATATGTGATTGTTTTTGTTTTATTTTCCGCCGCATGGTTAATAATAGCAGAATATAAGTTTCTGCCAAATCTATGATGGATGCTTCATGGTCAAATTTTGTAAGTGACATTTGTATATTTGCTTTATATTGACTTGTTATATGAGATATTAATGTTTCAATCTCTAAAGTAAGGATTATGGATGAACTGATCCATGAAGTATGATTTTATGTATTGGTCATATGAATGATAATTGACCTAAGAATTATTTTTAGTCTCTATTGATTCCTATGAATGTTACTTGTTATATGACATTATGATTAAAATTAATTTGTTAGTCACCAAAGTGGCCAAATTAAATTTTGAATGTGTGGTCATATAACTTATGAAATTTTTATGCAATGCTATTATAAAGATTTATTGGTTGATAGAAATTAAGGATTTTACCCAAAGGCAAATCGATATTCTATAACTAATAAACATAAAGGAGAAAATTAATATTCTCTTGTTAGATATGTATTTTCATCCAAAGATACTATATGTATTTGATGAGATTTAATTAATTTTCTTATAAAGTTTACATGGCATTCAAATTATGATGATGATGTATGTTGTTGTGTTTACCCAAAGGTGACCTAAAATATATTTTATGTATTTGATTGTCTGAATCTGTTAACTTAGTGAGCATTTATGTATGTGCAGCTGTTTCTCTACATTCGCATGCTACTTCTGTTACTGTTTTTAATGGTTTGAACTTCTCTGAATGGCGTGAGCAAGTCAATTTCCATTTAGGTATATTGGATCTTGACTTGGCACTTTTGGAAGAAAAACCTGCTGACATCACTGATGAAAGCAGTGATACTGAGAAGTTGAAACGTAAGGCATGGGACAAGTCTAACAGATTATGTATGAGTTTCATACGAATGACTATTGCTAACAACATTAAGACCACTCTTCCAGAAAGTGTAACATCTAGGGAATACCTTAAGCTTGTGGAAGAGCGTTTTCGTTCCGCTGATAAGTCACTTGCTGGGACACTAATGGCTGAACTCACGACCATGAAGTATGATGGGTCGCGAAGTATGCAGCAACATGTCCTTGAAATGACTAATACTGCAACAAGACTTAAAAGTTTGGGTATGACTGTGGATGACTCATTTTTGATGCAATTTATTTTGAACTCGTTACCTCCTGAGTACGGACCATTCCAAATTAACTATAACACTATTAAGGATAAGTGGGATGTTAATGAATTGTCCAGTGAGCTTACTCAGGAGGAACTGAGACTGAAGGCACAAGGAGGTCACACAGTAAACCTAGTGGGTCAAGGAGCTAGTAAAGTTCTCAAGCCAAAATCCAAGAAGTTTAAGAAGAAAGGACCTGCTAAAGTTCTACAGGTCGCTAATGGTAAAAAGGAAGACAAGGCAAATTATTGTCACTTCTGTAAGAGGGAAGGACATTATCAGAAAGATTGCCCGAAACGTAAAGCTTGGTTCGAAAAGAAAGGTACATTTAATGCTTATGTATGTTTCGAATCAAACTTGTCTGAAGTTCCTTCTAATACTTGGTGGTTGGATTCTGGTGCCACTACTCATGTTTCCAATATGATGCAGGGATTCCTTACAATCCAGAGCATAGACCCAAGTAAGAATTTCTTGTTCATGGGGAACCGAATGAAGGCCCCAATTGAAGGCATAGGGACTTACTGAGTTGTTTTAGATTCTGGATGTAATTTGGATCTATTTCAAACTGTCTATGTACCTTCATTATCTAGAAATTTAGTTTCTTTATCAAAACTTGATGCTAAAGGGTTTACGTTTAAAGGAGGAAATGGATGTTTCAATTTATATAATAAAGATGATTGCTTTATTGGTTCTGCAATTATTGTTGATGACTTGTATAAATTGAAACTTGACGTTGATTTATCTGTATCTTTGATGTGTATTCATCAAAATATTGGTATTAAGCGTAGTTTGGCAAATGAAAACTCTGCTTACTTGTGGCATAAACGTTTGGGTCATGTATCTAAGGAAAGATTAGAAAGATTAGTAAAGAATGAGATTCTACCGAATCTAAAATTTACTGATCTTGGTTTATGTGTGGATTGCATTAAGGGAAAGCAAACCAAACATAACAAGAAAGGAGCCACAAGAAGTACTCAGCTTCTTGAAATAATACATACCGATATATGTGGACCTTTTGATGCTCCATCATTTACTGGAGAAAAATATTTTATCACCTTCATAGATGATTTTTCACGGTATGGATATGTCTACTTGCTGAATGAAAAATCTCAAGCTCTGAATGCCCTTGAAGTGTTCATTAAGGAGGTTGAAAGGCAATTAGACAGAAAAGTGAAAATAGTAAGATCTGATAGAGGTGGTGAATATTATGGAAAATACGATGAATCTGGACAAAATCCAGGTCCATTTGCAAAGTTTCTCGAAAGACATGGCATATGTGCACAATATACTATGCTAGGCACACCTCAGCAAAATGGTGTGGCAGAAAGGCAAAATAGAACATTAATAGACATGGTTAGGAGTATGATGAGTAACTCCTCATTACCCAAATCTTTGTGGATATATGCACTTAAGACTGCGGTGTATTTGCTGAATAGGATTCCTAATAAGGCAGTTTCCAAAACTCCTTTTGAGTTGTGGACTGGAAGAAAACCTAGTTTAAGACACCTGCATGTTTGGGATTGTCCAGCAAAAGCACGAGTATATAATCCACATGAAAATAAATTGGATTCTCGTACTGTTAGTGGTTACCCAGAGAAATCCAAAGGGTATAGGTTTTACTGTCCAAACCATAGTTCTAGAATTGCTGAGACAGGCAATGCCAAGTTCATTGAAAATGGTAAAGTTAGTGGGAGTGCTAACAAACAACTTGTGGATATTAATGAAATAAGGGTTGATGTTCCATCACCTATAAATATTCCCACATCCACAATTGTTCCAAATATTGTTCCAGAAGTGCAAGAACAAAATAATGGTCAATATTTGAATGAAGAAGCACTCAATGAAGAACCTAACTTACCACCACCTGACATAAATGAGCTTCGTGGAATAGCCTTAAATAAACCTGGAAGGGTTAGAAGGTCAACTATTCCTGATGACTATGTGGTTTATTTGCAAGAGTCAGAATTTGACTTTGGCATTGGTGAAGATCCAGTTTCGTTTTCACAAGCTATTAATGGTGATAAGTCTGATAAGTGGATTAATGCTATGAAAGATGAGTTAAAATCAATAGCTGAAAACAATGTCTGGGATCTCGTAGACTTGCCAGAAGGTTCTAAATGAGTTGGGTGTAAATGGGTCTTTAAGACCAAACGTGACTCAAATGGCAATGTCGAACGATATAAAGCTAGACTTGTTGTCAAAGGTTACACTCAAAAGGATGACATTGATTATAAAGAGACCTTTTCACCTATTTCAAAGAAAGATTCATTAAGAATCATTATGGCTTTAGTAGCTCAGTATGATGTAGAGTTGCATCAAATGGATGTGAAAAAAAAGCCTTTCTTAATAGGGATCTTGAGGAGAAAATTTATATGGATCAACCCAAAGGTTTTTCCATAGAAGGAAAGGGTCACATGGTGTGTAAACTTAAGAAATCAATATATGGACTTAAACAAGCTGCTTCCAGGCAGTGGTATCTTAAGTTCAATGATACTATCACGTCTTTTGGTTTTCAAGAAAACACTGTTGACCGTTGTATTTACCGAAAGATCAGTGGGAGTAAGTTTATCTTTTTAGTTCTATATGTTGATGATATCTTGCATGCTGCTAATGACTTGGGCATTTTGTATGAGACTAAAGATTTTCTCTTTAAGAATTTCGAAATGAAAGATATGGGAGAGGCATCCTATGTGATTGGAATTTCAATATTCAGAAAGAGATCACAAGGATTGTTAGGATTGTCTCGCAAATGTTCTCGAGGAGTTGTCCCAATACAAAAAGGGGATAAATTTAATCTCATGCAATGTCCAAAGAATGATGTGGAACGTAAGGAAATGGAATCTATTCCATATGCCTCTGTTGTGGGCAGTTTGATGTATCTTCAAACATGTACGAGACCTGATATTAGCTTTGCGGTTGGAATGCTGGGCCGATATCAAAGTAATCCTGGAATGGATCACTGGAAAGCTGCAAAGAAAGTAATGAGATATCTTCAAGGGACTAAAGATTATATGCTCACGTATAGGAGATCTGATTAGTTAGAGATGATTGGATATACAGATTCAAACTTTGCTGGATGTGTTGACAGTAGGAAGTCAACGTTTGGTTATTTGTTCCTATTAGCTGAAGGAGCAATCTCATGGAAAAGTGTCAAACACTCTGTTATTGCTGCATCTACTATGGAAGCAGAGTTTGTGGCTTGTTATGAAGCTACAATTCATGCATTATGGCTGCGGAACTTTATTTCAGGACTTGGGGTTGTCGACACCATTACCAAGCCGGTGAAAATTTATTGTGATAATTCCGCAACAGTATTCTTCTCTAAGAACGACAAATATTCCAGAGGTGCGAAGCATATGGAAATAAAGTACTTTGCCGTTAAAGAGGAGGTTCAAAAACATAGAGTGTGTATTGAACATATTAGGACGGATCTTATGATTGCTGATCTGTTGACTAAAGGACTACAACCAAAGACATTTAAAGAACATGTACATAGAATGGGTCTTGGTTGTATTGATGATTGATTATGATGATGTTAACGAACTCATGAGCTCGTTAATGATATGTTTCTGATTTTATTGATTATTTCTTGTTCCTTATGTTTGTGCACACTTGATGTTTGAACAAGAAACTAATGTGTCTTTAAGACAATTATGTGGACATTATATTATTTATATATAACGTATGTGACCTAGCATGATAAGTTTCTAGTGTGGTAGTATATGGAAGGGAGTATGCAAATTTAAAGTGTATGACCGCCATAACTCTCACTATGTGATTTATTATGTTAAAGTCAGTTATGATAAAGAATGGCGTTATGAGATTTATTTATGCGCGCCTAATGTTATACTATTAAATGTTATGAACTATCGGACCAAGTGGGAAAATGTAAGGATATGGTCCGAAGTTGACCATATATAATAGGAAAGTTAATCAATTTAATTGATTTGTAAGTTGATCATATTCTATCATTAATGTTAATTGATTTAATTGATTGACTTTCCGATCAAGTAATTGATTTCTTTCTCATCAAGTTTTTCCTATTTGGTAAGATTCTCATTTAATTGTAGATTAAATCTAAGCCATTCATTCTGGTATATGACGGACGTACCAGATTTAAAGTTGTTATCTATAAATTGGTCCTCTCTCCACCTATTAAGAACACACAAAATAAAGAAAACTATTCCGTTAAAGTTCTCTGTGGTGTTAAGTTTAGGGTTAAGGGAGAGAAATCAATTTGGTTCCAAATAATTCAAGCTAAGGCGAATCAAGGTTATTGAAGGTTATGGCTAATTCCGCATCAAGTACGTATTTTATGTTTTACGTAACAATTATTTATTCAAGATCCTATATGATTTAATGATTGATGATTCTTATGCTTTAAGTTTTACAGAAGATTCGATGGGGGGTCAATTTTACCGTTAGCACCATAGTGACCATTTTTCTTCAACAAAGGTGGTAGTACAGCGTTAAAACCAAAGCGGGTTGAGTCCAGAAAGATACGTGGACAAGCCCATATTTCTTAGCAATAGTGGATCCCCATGTGTAAAAAGTATCAGCAACCAAGCAAGTGGGTGGAGGATCGAACCCTAACACGAACCCGGACCCATCAGTTGCCCCCACAAATTCATCCACGTGGGCCACAAAACATGTATCTGACCCTCTATGTATTGTTTGCAGTTCAGAGACCGATCAAACGACAATGGAAATCCGTTGTTGATTGTCCTGTGACGAATGTTAAGACCTGACCCAGAAAATAAGTGATCTTTATTTTCGGGCTTTTGCGATTTGGTGATGGGTCGAGTCTGTGTTGACGAAGGTGACGGTTAAACCCTTTGGAGCTAGGTTTAAGGTTAAATGGATTGAAGGGTTTAAGTGACCCTGGAAAGGAGGTGCAATTAGGATGATGTGAGGTTTTTGCTGATTTTGATGATCCTCCATTATTTTTGTGCTTGATAGTGTATGATGAATTAGAAAGAAAATTTATTAGTCCGGTATTAAATATTAAAAATGTGGGATTATGCTACCATGATATACATCTATATCTATACTTCTATACTAAAAGTGTGGATATCTTAATCTTTGTTCCAATTGTGATTTTACACTTTTACCCTCAACTATGTATTAAAAATATGTATTGAAAATAAGTACAAATTAGCCCATGTTTATCCCACCACTAACCTAAAAAAATGAATAGTCATAAAAGAGAAACTGAATGGTCACCTTATACCAAATTAATTACCATTACTATATAGATCAACTATGTATTGAAAATATGTATTGAAAAAGAGTACAAATTAACCCATATTTATTCCACCACTAACCTAAAAAAATGAATGGTCATAAAAGAGAAATTGAATGGTCACCTTACACTAAATTAATAGTCATTACTATATAGACTAGAATTCTAAGAGCCATATTCGAATTCCATATAAGGTGGAAATTAGTAGCAAGCGCTCACTTTCATTAGCCATGCCGATTTAGTATAGACACCACTTGTTAAATGATTTTTTCAAAATTGCGCTTTGTTTAGTTGCATACATACATAACTATGGCGTCATTGATAAGGAGGTTGCAAATGCAATCTATAATGTGTACAAGTTAACTATGGCTGCGTTCGCGAACAGGTTGCAACTACAAAATTTCTTTTAGAGGTGTACTACTATGGTCTAAACGGGATCAACCGATCAACTGTCAATTCTCGTGCAACTTAGACTCTAAATCTATCTTCTTTTTTTTTTTTTCCAGTTTTATGCTATAGTTAAATACATTCTATATCAACATGTTTTATATGAACACGTTTGAATTAAATTTTTTCTTTATATTTCTAGATATAGTACTTGAATATTGAAATTTTTTAGCATATAAATTTGTATTCTACGTGCAACGCACGTAAACTCTACTAGTTAATATTGAAAAGTTCTAATCTCGACCTAATTTAATTAAATTAAGGGAGTATTTGGGTGAGCTTATAAGCTTCTCAAAATATCCTATAAGAAATTTAAAAATTTATCATAAGCTCCAAAAGTGTTTGGATAAATTTTTGAGAATGAGCTCCTAAAATAAAATGTTAAGAAGAATAAGTAAGGAATTCTATTTTTCTTTTAGTAACTCATACATTAAATAATAGATATATAGATAATAAAAATAAAACATTGTATACTTGATGCATGGCTTGTAAACCATCAAATATTATAGAGTGAAAAGCATTTATAATTCTATATGCAAGTACTTCTTTCTTGCTAAGACCATATGCAAGTATACGTGTTCCCTTTCAAGACCAAGTACTTTTAGTTTGTTCTTAAAGTCCAACTTTTTCTTGCAAAAGTACAGTAATTACCAAATTATTGTCAAATGCTTATAAACATCTCATTTATTAATTTTCATACAAATTAGGTCAACAATTATCTCACCACTGCCGTTGTAAAAGAAAAATGTTAGGTATAATTAGTTTGGAGGATTTTTAGAGATAACCTTTAACATTAAATCTTTTAGTCCAAAAGAATGTACTATTACATATTTCACAACGTTTTACACATTCTTTTACTTTTCATATATGAGGGCCATTCCTGTCACATTAAAAAATATATAAACATGAGAAAAAAATTCATAAACTAAGGGTAAAAAAGATATAAATATGAGGAGAAATCGTATTTTCGGTTTCATATATTTTGACTTTTTCAATTTTGATCTCATTCCTTATGAGATATCATATTGTGTCCCGTAACTCTTTAAAATTATCACAGTTGGTCTCAATTGAATTTTTCGTCCAAAATTCAACAATCAACTCTTTTAGTCAACATTTTGACCTTTTTTGGAAAATTTGTGCATGAATGACACATAATAGTGAATAAAAATATTGTGATATGGAATATAATCCATGTGTGAATGCATTTACGAGCAAATTAAAAAAAAAAGGTCAAAATATTGACTAACGGAGTTGACCGTTAAATTTTGGTCAAAAAATTCGATTGGAACCAAATATGGAAATTTTTAAGAAATACGGGACACAATGTGAGTGCCATGAAACGAATGTGACTAAAATTTTAAAAGAATCAAACACATAGGACCAAAAATGCATTTTTTCCTAAATATTAAAAAGTTTGGATTATGCTACTGTGACATACATTAATACTCTAATTTAATGTGGAAAAGTTCTAATCTCGACCTAATTTAATTAAATTAAGACTTAAGAGTGTGTTAGGGTGAGCTTATAGGGTTCTCAGAATTTCTTATAAGCTCCAAAAGTGTTTGGATAAATTTTTGGGAATGAGTTTATAAGCTCCTAAAATAAAATGTGTTAAAAATTCTAAATTATTTTTGTAGGATGTTACAAACATTTTCAACTTTTCCATCTTAGTAACATATATAATTGTAAATTGTCATTACTCATTACTCATTACTATACTCCATGATCTAAGTTTATCCAAATATTTTAATTATCTTTTAAAATAAGATTCAATATCTTATAAGTTTCAAAAACATCGTAGAAGATACAAGAACTTATAAGATGTTTTAAATAAGCCTAACTCAACACTATCTAACTCCGAGACAAAAAAAAATTACTTTATATTGAGCGAGCTTCTATATATGCTACACTAGTGCAGACACAGTGACACGGATACAATACAGGTACTGCGACACGATTTTTTCCAAAATTTAGGATACAACACGAAGATAATACGACTATGTATATAATATACACACATATATGTATATATAATTGTTTGTCTTATTTAATCTCAATGCAATCATAAAACCTTCAAACAAATAAATATATAAATCTATCAATCCCACCTAACAATAATAATAAAAAAAAGTATATCAAATAATATCATATATATATGTGTGTATATATATATATATGTGTGTATATATATAGAGTAAGAAAATCTAGTCCTATATGTAACTATTTGGATGCTCAGCCTGCTACTCTATCTTTCTCATTTTTTATTTTTTCTTGTGACTTCTTCTTCTTCATCCACTATCTCTCAAAACTACTAATGTTCTTTGTCATTTGTCATCTCATATTTTCACTTTCCTATCCATCTATTTTATCATCTTAATATCAGATTCCCTTTAATTCATCTATCATCGTGAAGTCGGCTGACCCTCGCATCATCACTTCTACCACATACCACAAAATTACAGACATATTTATTTGGAGTAATGATATTTTCGTCAAGTTGCTGACTCGAATACGTTACAGACACGACATCCATATTTTTATTTTATTTCTTATTTTTGGATAGGCAACACGGCGTGTCAGATACATATTTGAGAAGTATCTCATGAGTATCGTATTTCTCAAGTATCCGACACTATATTGAATAATTTTTATAATTATCCGTGCATTAGGTAAACTTCCTTCCTTAACCTTTATTCTAGGGAGTAGGGATATGACTTCAAGCCCCAGTATGTGCAAGAATCTTCCTTGAATTATGCTGTGGTGGGTTAGTGTGGATATGATGTGAGCTGGCCTAATTTGGACATATATATGGTCCTAGTACAATTTTATTCATCCTTTGCCATGTTTTATTGTAGACTAGTGCTTCTTTACAAGCCATGGAGGGAAACTTCACTTTTGGGTTTCCTTAAGTTTGGACGAAATATTTTTAGTCCTAGTAATTTTTTTGACACTTTTAGTTATATTGGAATCAAAGTGTGATGTTTTTAGTCTCGTTCGTTTATTTTTGGATGAACTTTACCCGCGTGAGACACACACTTTATTAGTTAATTGCCTCGGGATTCAAATGAAACATGTGAGGGGCAGTTAACTAATAGAGCGTATGTCTTACGCGGGTAATTTCTGTCCAAAAAATAGACAGACGAGACTAAAAGTGTCGCATTTTGACTCGATTAAAATCAAAAGTGTCAAAAAAAGTTCCTTTAGGACTAAAAGTGTCACATTTTGACTCGAGTAAAATCAAAAATGTCAAAAAAAGTTTCTTTGGGACTAAAAGTGTTTTGGTTGAACTCCAATAGGACCAAAAGTGAAATTTTCCCAGCCATGGAGAAGCAAACTTCATCACATCTTTTTTTCTTTGTTGTTACATGGGAAAGAGAAGGGAAGTTAAGCCTCAACATAAATTAAATCAAGGACGTTTGCGGGGTTCTTCCTGTTAGATATTATTATTGTTTTTCAAGTTGGATTAGTATTCCTATTATTTTTTACCCTCTTTATAGTTTAGTGTTTCCTTATCTTCTCTCTCTCTCTTTTAAAATTTCTAGATGTTACTCAGTAATACAAATTCCCTACGGTGTTTTCTCTAATCTAACACTTCTCACAATTCCATTCCTTTCCGCCAAAGATGGCCAAAATTCGCGAGAGCATCCGCACTCAATATATATAGCACTGAAGTTTGAAATTAAAGATGGCCAATCCCTATATACCAAATGAGACTAAAAGACATAATTTTACCTAAAAATTAAACATATCTTGAAATTGAACTCATTTTTCCTACTAAGTTTGAATAATATCATAACGATCATGCAGTTCAAACAATGCAACCTTTTCTTTTTGGATTACACCAAAAAATTCGACTTTACTCAACTGCACAGCTAGCCTTCTCTGGCTTTTAGTAGAAAATAGTAGCTAGAATCTCTTTGCGGCCGGTCCTAGCTAGTATATATATTTTGGCAATTAATTATTAAATTCATTTTTGGTTCTGTTATCTTAAACCGTTATCATGAACTGACATATATAATTTGGGCAGTCATTAATGTACGTGTTACAAATGTTCATTTCAGCTTAATCCATGACACCACACATATATACAGGGGCGGATCCAGGGGGCCGGGCTGAGACTTCAAATTTTTGTTATCAGGTATGTATATGTTTATGCTAAGTCCCCTCCAAGAAAACTATAATATAAAGGCGATTAGAATTGTTCAAATAGAAGCTCTAGCTCATTTGGCAGCGCTAGGCCTTATAAGTAGCTGACCCATCCGAGGGTGGTCTGGGGTTCAAATCCATTTAACTCTTTGTCCTTTTTGTTTTTTCTTGTTTAGATTAGATATCTATTTTAACTATTTTAATTTTAAAAAAATACTTGGTTTGAATTAAAAAACAATTAAAAAATTAAGAAAGAAAGTCTTATTTTCTTCTAAATTAGATATTTATCTTCAATTAAAAAAAATACTTGCTTTGAAAAAAAGGGTAGGAAAATGAAAAGAGGTAGATAAATTGTTAACTCCACTATTCATTTTTGAAATTTCTCTCATATACTTGGCAGGATTAAAATTAGAATTAACAACTGTTTTTTACTTAAAAACTATAAGAAGTTTTTCAGAAGAAAAAGTACAACATCTACAAATCTAAAGGCAAAAAAAAATCTACCGGCATCATTCAATTATTTTGAATTTATTCACAACAAGGTAACATAAAGTCATTATATTAGTTTTAATAGTTGTTATTTTATGTTTTTCTTTTGAAAACTTAGCATTATAATATTATTGAAATTTTGCGGTTGAATTATCTTTTATTTCTTTGGTTCAATGTTATTTTCTTGAATTGCTTGATTATACTTTGATTTGTAAAGAGCAAAACTTTATATTTTTTAAAACTAATTGCTTATCTAGAAATAAAATGGGCAAAGTCATTATATTTTTTTAATATATATATATATATATATTTTTATATGTATTTTCTTATTCAATCATAGTCAACTTGATACGTAGTCTATTATAAATTAATATTATATATGATAAACGAACGCCATATACCATTTCGATAAACTTTTTCAAGAATTGCTTGTATATTTTCAAGTACTTTATGTTTTTATTAAAAGTCAAAATTTTACATGTGATTATTGTTATTTTACTTATCTATTAAAACCAAAAATAAAATTGAATATTTACTTACAAGTTTTGTCAAAAAAATATTAGTGGTAATTCGGCCCCCCGACGTTTCATTCCTGAATCCGTCCCTGCATATATAATCCACAAATTTGAACTACGTAAGTGATCAAAACCTAAGTAGCAAATAACAAAACCCGGAAAATGGCCGAGGAACAAAGAAAGCCTCATGCCATTATGATATGTGTCCCATATCAAGGTCATATTAATCCCTTTGTAAATCTAGCTCTCAAGCTTGCTTCAAAGGGTTTTACCATTACTTTTGTTCATTTGGAATTTGTTCACCACAAATTATCTAAAGCCCATCATAGCAATAATGGTGAAGTCGATTTCTTTCGTGAAGCTCGAGAATCGGGTCTTGACATACGTTACACAACGATCAATGATGGTTTTTCTATGGAATTTGATCGAGATGTCCACATGGTGGAGTACTGGGAGTCCATGATGCATGATTTTCCAGCTCGCATCGATGAATTTGTAGGAAAATATATCCAATCTGATCAAAATTTGGTCCATTTCTTGGTTGCTGACACTGTCTATTCATGGTGTGCAACCATTGCCAAGAAGTACAATCTTGTTAATGTTTCATTCTGGACAGAACCAGCCTTGGTATTTTCTTTAATTTACCACTCGGATCTTCTGATGGAAAAAGGTCATCTTCCATACAAAGGTATGTACAAAAATGTGACAAAAAATATCAGGTCAATATATAAACTAATTATTTATGTAATTTAACATGCATGTGTGTATTTTTTTATTTTTTATTGTTTTTGCTATCAGATAACATTGAGGAGGAGATAAATTATGTTCCTGGAGTTGAGTCAATAAGTACGAGAGATTTCATGCCATATCTTTCTGAAGCGGAATTCGGAAGTATAGTGCAAAGAGCTTTGTCCCTGGCTTTTGAGGAAGTTAAAAAGGCAGATTTTATCTTACATAACACAGTCCATGAATTAGAATCTGACATATTATCAGCTCTGAACAAAATCCAGCCAAATTATGCAATCGGCCCTATTAATTTTTCTGCCACAAATACTGTTAGCAAGAGTTTATGTTATGAATCGGACTGCACGCACTGGCTCGACTCCAAGTCCCCTGGCTCGGTCTTATATGTCTCGTTTGGTAGCATTGTTCAGACTAGTATGCAAGTGATTGAAGAAATAGCTTATGGGCTTCTTCTTAGTGAAGTAAATTTTATCTGGGTGGTTCGGGCAGGTATCGTAAGCTCTGGTGATACTAATGTTTTGCCTGATGGATTTGAGGACGAGATAAAAGATAAAGGGTTGATACTTCCATGGTGTAATCAAATTGCGGTTCTTTCGAATCCAGCTATTGGAGGGTTCTTGACACACTGTGGGTGGAACTCGACAATTGAGAGCATGTGGTGTGGCGTTCCAATGATTTGTTATCCAATAACATATGATCAACCGACTAATAGAAAACTAATTGTTGATGATTGGAAGATTGGGATTAGTCTTTGTGATGGAAAATCAGTTGATAGGACAAAGGTTGCAGAGAAGATCAAAAGCTTTATGAGTGGTACTACTTCAAAGAGCTTGAAGCACGAGGCAACTAAAGTAAAGAAGACTTTGCAGAATGCTTTGGAAATTGATGGATCGTCGGAGAGAAATTTTGATAAATTTGTCAATGATTTGAAGGAAAAAATTCATGCTACAACTGCTAGTGAATAAAGATCGATGCCAGGGTTCAATAGGACCACCAGTGATGCTAATGGTCATATTTGCTTGCAATAATTTATTTGTATTTGAACTTTTCAAAATAATGAGGTTCAAGCAAAAAATTCTCCTAATATTTTCAAAATTACGCTCAAATAATAAACATATATTGAAGTTAATCTGTATAATAAATATGAATTAGACATTCATTTAAATATATGAAAATAACTTATATATATTTTTTGGAATTTTTTTTTTTTTGTCACCTGATCTGTAATAAATACTTAGACTTTCAGAATTTGACTGAGCACAATCCATTATATTCCATTTACTATAGAAGTTGCTAGGGAATTCATTAGAAGAATGTCTCTAATCAAAATAGTGACTGAGATATAGGAAAAACACCTTGTTCTCTAGCTTATGTTGCGAAGAGTAGAGTTATTTTTTGTATGATTCTAATAATGAGAAAGAGAAGAACACATACAGGGGATGCATCTTCCGCAATTGATTTGTTCCATTGTTCGATTCTCAATTCAAGCTAGCTCTTACTCGTCCTTCTTTTTTAGTATTAGATTTTCTTTGGTCCTTCAGTCATCATAATAGTGAGAATGATGCCTCACTACACACTTTCTATAATTGTCTTCAGAATTGGATATATGCAATAGAGCTATGTGTACACCCCAGGTCTTTGTTGTGTCTTTTGCAATGCTTTGGCTCGCTTTCTTATCTAGAGCTTCACTAGCTTCAACTTGAACAAAGCGTCTCATTAAAGGAGGTTCGGTAGCTGCAATGGATGGCAGGGGGTTCGTAGTACCCAAAGCACTGGAGTAATCCAGTAACCGTGCCTAAACATGTGCTCAAGAGATAGTTGTTCATACACTATTAAATGATGCATGGATTCTCAAGAAGAGAGGAGCCGCAGCGGATCCCCCACCCCCGGTTGCGCTTTTGCTATTGCGTTAAAGAGGTTGAGTCGAAAGAACAGAGTTATTGTCAAGATATTAAAAGTCAACCAAAGTCAAAATAAGTCTAGGGTGGTTAGTTATTTCTGATATAGCCGTTGTAGGCTATTTTTCCTTTTTCAGTATTGTTTTCCTTTCCTATAAACAGAGACCTCCTGTAAGTTGTGTAATTCAATTCTCATAATACAATTAGTAAGATTTCTCTTCTCTAATCATGATCAATTTCTTTTTCTAAGATGGTACTAGAGCCATCTTCGAATTTCTGGTAAATTTTTTTTTTTCATCTTCAAATCTAGAAATATCAATTCCAGAATTCTTAGTCATCTTCAAAATCTGGAAACATAAATTCCAGTTAATCTTCAAGTTTTTTCCAGATCTTCATCCAAGATCTGAAATCCTTATCCTCCGATCTCAAAATTCTTTTGTGCGATCATCCTTTTTTCTCAGATATCCAAATCTTCATCTGAGTTCTTTATCAATTTTCTGTTTTTCTTCAAAAATTCGGGCTCACTTTCTCAACCTTCCACATCGATTGATCGTAGTTTACCCTAATCTTGATCAAGATTCATTATGGAGAAAACTCAAACAACTTCAGAATCTACAGAACCTGTGATAAGCATTCAAAGTCCGTTGTATCTACATCCTTCAGATTCCCCTCATATCACTCTTGTTTCAGAACCTTTAAAAGGAGCAGAGAATTACAAGGTATGGAGTAGACAGATGATAATTTCATTAGAGGCAAAAAACAAGTTAGTTTTTGTCACAGGTTCTTATCCCCAACCAGAATCTGATGATCCACTTTTCTCTCAGTGGAAAAGATGTAATGCATTAGTCTTATCTTGGATTCATAATGTCATTAGTGGTGAATTGTTGAGTGGTGTGATATATTGTGACTCTGCATCCTCTGTTTGGAAAGATTTAAAAGATAGGTTTGATGAAACTAGTGGTGCAGAGATGTTTGGGTTACTAAGACAGATTAGTACAATATCTCAAGGAACTAATCTATTACCAGTTATTACTCTAGATTGAAAAAATTGTGGGATGAGTATGAATCTCTGATTCCATACACATCCACTGTCTTCTCTAAAGAATATAAAGATTACACACAACAGCTCAAGATGATGCAATTTCTTAGGGACTAAATGAGTCCTATGGAGCAGTAAGATCTCAAATTCTGATGATGTTGCCATTGCCAACACACACTCAAGCCTACTCTATGCTGCAGAATGAGGAAAAACAAAGAGGTATACATGCCACAATCACCAGTAATGAACCCTCTGTGGCCTTCTATACTCAAGGGCAAAATTCCAGAAATCAAACTATCAGTAACAAAGGTGATTTTACCCTCAAGTTGGAAAGAGGAATTCTGTTATCAAGTGTGATCATTGTGGACTCACAAATCACACTATTGATCAGTGTTATAAGTTGATAGGATTTCCCTCAAATTATACATTCAGAGGTGGATCAAGGGGAAGGAGAGGAAACACCAATAGTAGAGGTGGTTTTAGTGGAAATAGGGTGGTGGCTTAATGCTAATAATGCTTCTTGTGATCAAACTCAAAGTTTCTGTGAACACGATTTTGTACATGCTGGAAGCTCACAGACTACAAATTCAGAAAACAACATACCACACACCCTGTTTTCACACCATCACAGTATCAGCAAATTATGTAGCTTCTTGCTGGAAATAGTCAATCTTCTCAATCTGGTGCATCAGCAAATTTAACTACCTCTGTTACAGGTAATATCATGAATCCTTTTTGTTTCCTTGCTTCCACAACATCTAGCACTTGGATTTTAGATAGTGGGGCAAATGAGCATATGACATGCAATTCAAAATTGTTTTCTTCTTACTCAAATCTTGATGCATCTGTAAGGTTACCAAACGGTAATATCACCTCTGTTACTCAAGTAGGGAATGTAACTATCAATTCAGAATTATGCTTAAACAAGGTTTTATACATCCCTGAATTTAAGTTCAACCTTCTATCAATATCTAAGTTTACCACTGACAACCATTGTTTTGTCAGTTTTTTTCCTAACTTCTGCCTGTTTCAGGACCTTCTGACTGGGAAGATCAAGGGGACTGGTAAAGCAGAAAATGGTCTCTACTACTTAGCTCCTATCAATAATATAGAGTACAATAATACATCTGAGAATTGTAATTCTTCTAGTTTTGTTTCTAATACTGCATCTGTGAACAAATCTGCTAGCAATAATAAAGATATATCTGATTCCTTGTTGTGGCATCAAAGGTTGGGGCACTTATCTTTTACAAAATTGTCTTCATTACCTTATGTTGGGAGTACTCTGAATAATAAAATCCTTTATTGTTCTGTATGTCCATTAGCAAAGCATGCTAGATCTGTTTTTCCTTCACAAAGAAGTAGTTTTACATCACACATCTTTGAACTTGTTCATGCTGATATCTGGGACCTTATAGAACTCCTACTTACAAAAGTGAGAGATTTTTTCTTACAATTGTGGATGATTTCTCTAGAGCCACGTGGACTTTTCTGCTTCAGTTTAAATCAGAAGTCTTTTCTCATTTGCAAAGTTTCTTTCAATATGTTACTACTCAGTTTAGAACTTATGTTAAAACAATAAGAACAGATAGAGGCAAGAATTTTTAGCCTTGAAGCTGTGAATCTCTATAAACAACTTGGAATTGTCCATCAAACTTCAGTGGCTTATACACCACAACAGAATGGTACCGTTGAAAGAAAACACAGACATCTACTGGATGTTGCAAGAGCTCTCATGTTTCAATCTTATGTGCCTCTCAAATTTGGGGTGAGTGCATTCTTACCGCAACAACCTATTATAAACAGGACTCCTTCACCTACTATTCGAGGTAAAACTCCTTTTTCTGTTTTACATAAAAAAATATCCTTCTTTGTTACACTTAAGAGTTTTTGGTTGCTTGTGTTATGCTAAAATTATCCCTCAAACTGACAAATTTCAGCCTAGGTCAAAAATGTGTGTTTTTTATGGGTTACTCAGGGACTCAAAAGGCATATAAACTGCTTGATTTAGACACAAGTATTTTTCTTTATTCAAGGGATGTCATTTTTATGAAAATATATTTCCCTTCTCTGTGTCTAATCCTAGGCCTAGTATATTGTTCTGAAGTTCCTGATTATGAAGAGAGTGATTCTCTTAATCATAATGAAAGTTTACAGTATGATCATGTTTCTCCCACTTATTCTGATAATGAAGACACTTCTGATGAGAATGTTACTGATACTCATCATCCATCACCTAATTCACAAATGGAAGATCTTCCTACTAGAAGATCTTCTAGAGATACTCAACCACCAAAATGGACAGTAGATTATCTATGTCCTACTATTTCTCATAAGAGTTCATCTACTGCTCATCCTATTAGCAATTTTGTTGATTATTCTCATGTTTCACATAATTTTGTTTCTTTTCTGAGTGCTTTATCAAATGAGCATGAACCACAGTCTTTTCAAGAGGCTGTTACTCAAAAAAATGGCAACATGCCATGACTCAAGAAATGCAGGCTTTGGATCTTAACCAAACCTGGAAGATAGTTGATTTCCCCTGGAAAACAACCAATAGGTTGTAGATGGATATATAAAATCAAATACAATCCTGATGGAAGTGTCAATAAGTATAAGGCAAGACTAGTAGCCAAAGGCTACACTCAACAAGAAGGTTTAGATTACTTTGAAACTTTTTCACCTGTGGCAAAAATGGTGACTGTAAGATCTGTTATTGCCCTTGCTTATTAAGAATTGGATCATTGATCATATGGATGTTACAAATGCGTTTTTACAAGGTGACCTTAATGAGGAAGTCTACATGATTCTTCCACCAGGTTTTAGCAATCAGGGGGAGAATAAGGTGTGTAGATTGCTTAAAAGTCTATATGGGCTTAAACAAGCTCCAAGGCGGTGGAACTTTAAATTTTCTGAAGCCATGCTTAAAGCTGGTTATACACAGTCTCTTAATGATTATTCTTTATTTACAAAGAAAAAGCATGATGATATTGTGATTGTTCTAGTTTATGTTGACGACATTCTTGTCACGGGTAGCAGTATACAAATGATTAAGGAATTGAAAACTTTTCTTCAAAATAAGTTTTATATGAAAGATTTGGGGAAGTTGAGATACTTCCTTGGAATAGAAGTTGCAAGATCCTCCAAAGGGATTGTTCTAAATCAAAGAAAATATGCTCTTGATCTCCTCCAAGAAGTAGGTATAACAGGATGTAAACCTATTAGTGTACTTATAGAGCCTAATACAAAACTGACTAATGTGGAATTTGATCAAAGTCAAAACTTTCAGACCAATTCAGATCCTATTCTTGAGGATAAGACTTCTTATCAAAAGTTGGTTGGTAAACTTATATATCTCCGTTATACCAGACCTGACATTTGCTATGTTGTGCAGAATTTGAGTCAATTTATGCATTGCCCTAAAGTATCACATATGGAAGCAGTAAAGAAGGTTCTAAAATATATTAAAGGAACAGCAGGTCATGGTATTTTGTTATCGTCAGATAGTGCCTTAAAATTGGAAGCTTGGAGTGACTCAGATTGGGCAAGCTGTCCTATGAGTAGAAAATCTATTACTGGCTACTGCATTAAGCTTGGTAATTCCTTATTATCCTGGAAAACAAAAAAACAAAACACCATCTCAAGAAGTAGTGCAGAAGCTGAGTACAGATCAATGGCAACTACTTCATGTGAGATAATTTGGCTTCAAAGACTTTTTGAAGACCTTGGAGTTCACTGCTTGAAGCCTACTGTTCTCAACTGTGACAACAAAGCTGCTATATACATCTCTTCAAATCCTGTTTTCATGAAAGAACCAAGCATATTGACTTAGATTGTCATTTCATCAGAGGAAAGATTCAAAATGGGCATCAAGACAGGTTTTGTGAAGTCTGACAGAAGATGATCCTTACCAAACCTTTGTGGAAATCTCAGTTTTGGTGTTACTTGGCAAGCTTGGGTTTTTAACTTGTTCTCCAATGCCAAGCTGAGGGGGAGTGGTATTGTCTCAAAAGTCAAATGTCAAACTTATTGGAAATGTTCAAGATTTTAAAAGTTTCTGTCAAGTCAAACTTCTGAGTGCTGTAATGAAAATTCGTTTTGTTCAAGTTGTAGGGGGAGTTCTGTCAAGAAGTCAACAAAAGTCAAAATAAGTCTAGGGTGGTTAGTTATTTCTGATATAGCCGTTGTAGGCTATTTTTCCTTTTTCAGTATTGTTTTCCTTTCCTATAAACAGAGACCTCCTGTAAGTTGTGTAATTCAATTCTCATAATACAATTAGTAAGATTTCTCTTCTCTAATCATGATCAATTTCTTTTTCTAAGAGTTATCAGCATTGATGAATATAATCTAACTAAATCAAGAACAGAATTATCAGCAGCGATGAATATAATCTAACTAAATCTTAAAAATGGGGCCTTAGCTCTTTTTTGCCCAAAATATATCCTAATTTTTGGCCTAATGCTTCTTCTGACTATGGATTCAAACTCTGATAAAAAAGATATACTTTTGTTATATTTAATCGGTTAACTAGTTTTGTAACGAGCGTAACTGCCCTAATGATCTTGAATGAATTATCTATTTATTATACTAATCTCTTACAAAAGAGTTTGACATCAAGAAGAATCTTGGTGTTACTTAGATTCAAAATATACTGTTTAAAATAGTATAACTCAATTATCTTTTTTTTTTAAGTAACTCATACTTTATAATAAAATAAATAGACATATAGACAATAAAAAAACAATGTGTACTTGATGCATGCCTTATAAGTCAAAAGCATGTACAATAAACCATAAATATTATAGAGTGAAAAGCATTTAAAATTCTATATGCAAGTACTTTTAGTGTGTTCTTAAAGTCCAACTTTTCTTGCAAAAGTACAGTAATGAACCAAATTATTGTCAAATGCTTATAATATATCTCATTTATTAATTTCATACAAATTAGGCCAACAATTATCTCGCTAACGCCTTTGTAATAGAAAAAAGTTAGGTATAATTAGTTTGGAGGATTTTTAGGGATAACCTTTCACATAAATTTTTTATTCCAAAATAATGTACTATTTGATATTTCACAACGTTTTGCACACCAAATATATATATACATATAATCCGTGTATTTTTTTAATTTTAAAAATTATTTTATACATTTTCTAAATGAAATAGTTTCAAAGAGTATCCAAACTGATATTCTCTATTGTATCCTGTAATTCCAGTCTTCATGAGATAAGTACCTTAATTTTGCTAATGATGTGACAAACTGAAAATAAAAATCAGCTAATTTCTAAAAAAATCTATTGAAAAATCAGCGGATTTCAATCGAAAATGTCCATATTCATCAGCAGAAGCCAGGAACCTGCAATAGGAGCAGACAATGGAAATCTTTTTAGACAAAATTCGTTTTTTTGGTTTGTGTTTGAACAGTACTAAATTATAATTTATATTTCCTACTCTTAGGATTTTGATTGCTCGTGTATCATCACAAATAAATGTGAGATTTAGTGTGGGCGTGGATGCATGTAAATAGTTTGATGGGAAAATTGCATTTTTGGTCCCATATGTTTGGCCTTTTTCGATTTTGTTCCCATTCATTACAAAATTCTCCCATTATATCTCATAACTTTCAATTTTTCTCACATTTGCTCCCATTGAAGGATTTCGTCCAACACTTAACGATCAACTCCGTTAGTCAACATTTTGACCGGTTTTTTAAGGAGATTTTATGCTTGAGTGACACGTGATATTGAACATAATCCGTGTGTGAGTGCATTCATGCACGAATACTGCCCCAAAAAATTCGGTCAAAATGTTGACTAACGGAGTTGACCGTTAAGTATTAGATGGAATTCTTCAATGAGACCAAATGTGAGAAAAATTAAAAGTTATAGGATATAATGTGAGAATCTCGTAATGAATGAGATCAAAATCTAAAAAGGCCACAGTTATAGGACCAAAAATGCAATTTTTCCATAATTTGATTGAATCGCGTTAATTAATTGTATATCATATTAGGGTAAAATCATTTTTATGTTCTTATTTATTTGGAACAATTAACAATTCATTCTGATAATGAAATTTGCACGCTTAACATTTGGTCCTTGGGTACCAGATTATTTTTTTTTCCTTCTGAAATTGTCTTGATTCCAAGTTCCAACTACCTAGCTAATTTCTTTTTGAGTGAATTACATGCACACTTTAGTGCTAATTACTAATTTTTTTTTGACTTTTATCAATTACAACGAACCCCATCAAGAATTAATTTGTAAGGTTTACAAGGGTGAAATTTTAAGAATTTTTAAATATACAGAGGGTCTAAATGTAAGAATACTTTAATATGAAGGGGACTTTATGTAATTTCAAAAAAGTAAGAAAAATTTTGGTAGTTAACACTAAAGTGATCAGGGGATGAGCAGGTAATTTTCTCTTTTCTTTATTTGGTAAGTGACCAACATGGCTACATCATACTGTATTAAATGTACATGTACCGCGTAAGTGATAGGCTATTCGATAATTGTACTTGATCTTGAATAGAATTTTCTCACAAATATCATTTACATTTACTATGTACCAAATAATTCAAAATTTTCAAACTATATATATATATATATATAATATCATATATAACACAACAATTTAAGCAGCAAAACCAGAAAAAATGGCCGAAAAGCAGCACAAGCTCCACGCCATAATGATCTCAGTCCCCTTCCAAGGTCATATTAACCCATATGTAAACCTAGCTGTCAAGCTTGCTTCAAAGGGTTGTACAGTCACTTTTGCTCACATTGAATATATTCATCGGAAATTAGCCAAAGCCCATAACAGCGACGATTTGTTTTCTGAAGCGCGAAAATCGGGTCTTGACATACGTTACACGACGATCAGTGATGGTCTTCCTTTGGAATATGATCGAGATCTCCATGCAGAAGCGTACTGGGGTCACTTGTTTCATAAATTTCCAGCTATAGTTGATGATTTCATTGGAAAGACAATCGAATCGGACCCGTTTTCGGTCCCTTTCTTGGTAGCTGACACTATTTATGCATGGTCTGCAGCCATTGCTGAGAAGTATAAGCTTGTCAATGTTTCATTCTGGGCTCCAACTGCTTTGGTCTTCTCTTTACTTTACCACATGGACCTTCTCAAAGAAAAGGGTGATATTCCATGCATAGGTACCCACATTTGCTATACTTTTGGTTTTTTAATTAAGGGAATACATTTTTCCTGATTAAGTTGTTCTATAACATTTTGATGTATTACATTATAGTATTACATCGATAAATAGTAGACACGTGTCTTAAATGGCTAAAAAAGAAATAATAAATTGCAATTTATAGACAAGTGTCTACTGTTCACTGCAGTGGCGGATCCAGAAATTGATGTCATTGGGGGCACTCGCCTAGAGCTTCCATTTTTTGCCAAATAGACGAAGGATTTAAGGGGGGACGGTACGCTATATTTATGGGAGAAAATATAATAAGAAATTAGGTTCATAAATTATAACTTTTGGCATAATTTATACTCTTATACCTCTTTTGTTATAGTCAGGATTTTGGGTTTTGAGGGGGTAAACTCAAAGTAAAGGAAGAAAACGTGATATTTTTCGACCTTGGATGGGCAAAATTCAAATATAAAAATTGAGGGGGGGCGCACTTTATAATTTGAAGGGGCACAAATGTAATTTACAATTAAGAATTAAAAATATCTATATATTAACAAAAAAAAAATTAAGTCAGTGGACCCCTCCTTTGTCTAACCTTAGATCCGCCCCCGGTTCTTTTGCATAACACCAATATGTTACACTAAAGGCTAATATTGAACTGCATTTTTTCGTCTCTTAGATAAAAGATTACATGTCACGGCCGTTTTAGTTTATGATCACTACTTTAATTTTAGTAAGAAAGTACATGTAATAGAAATGGTTGATTTTGCGTCATTAATAATTTTACCATAATAAAAATATCTTAAGATATCGAGTGCTGGTGATAACTTACTAAAAAAAAAGGTACCGGTGATAAAAGAGTGAAAATTTAACTAATGATGTATAACATGTTTCTAAATACAATTATACAACTGAAGTACATTAATTATATTTTTTAAAATCGTCAAGGACAAATTCTTCTGAAAATTAAGAACGTAGTAGGAAATTGATGTGTGTTGGCACTTATCACCCTTGTTTTTGGTTTTTTTTCTTTTTAATTAACTTATCACCCTTGTTTGCCAAATGAATCTTCGCAATTTTTATGGAAGATCTTTAATTGACACAATTTGTTAACTTTAGAATTGAAATTGCAAGTTTATTAGGCAGGAGGTTGCAATTTTAAACCTATAAATTAAGATAGGTCGGCATTTTAGTCCAAACTTGACTGGCTCCATCTTAATTCTCCCTCCAAAATTGAGAAAATCTCCAATTGTTTCCGAGTTGACTCAAAATTTTCATTCAAAATTGTAGAAAGGCTTAAAGTAATTTCTGTTGACTTTTGGTTATGAAGAAATTTCTAGCTACGACTTAATTTGCACTCGAGTGTAATTTAAAAATTAAGTAATCAATCACGAGACAAGTGTATATAATTCGGTCATCTTGGTGAAAAAAAATTCTATTCAGAACATGGCCAAACCTAGAATGCAAGACAAGTGAGGTTGCTTGTCATGTGGATTTGAGTGAATTCCAAGAAGAGTGACTAGCTAGTGTAATTCGGCCAAACCGATTCTCAATTAAAATTTCTTCACATGAGTTATACTTGAGTTCGATCAAACTAAATCTGGTTACAATATTGAAAAGTTGCAATTTTCCAAATAATATATTTAATCTCACATGATCGTTTTCTTGACAACCAGATGGCAATGAGAAGGAAATAAATTACATTCCTGGAATTAAGTCAATAAATACGAAGGACTTGATGTCATATCTCAGGGTAATCGACGATCGTCATGAAGCACGAGAATCTTTGCCCATGGCATTTAAAGAAGTAAAGAAAGCAGACTTTATCTTACAGAACACAGTTCATGAACTCGAATTCGAGACATTATCAGCTTTAAACAAATATCAACCCACTTATGCAATCGGCCCTATGAATCTTGCCACAAATACTGTCCCCAAGAGTTTACAATCTGAATCAGATTGCACCCATTGGCTCGAATCCAAGGCCCCCGGCTCGGTCCTATACGTCTCGTTTGGGAGTCTTGTCCAAGCAAGTAAACATGTGATTGAAGAAATAGCTTATGGGCTTCTTCTCAGTGAAGTAAATTTTGTTTGCGCGGTCCGGGCTGGTATCGTGGGCTCTGATGGTAATGGTCTACCACACGGATTCGAGGACGAGATGAAAGATAAAGGGTTGATAGTTCCATGGTGTAATCAAGTTGCGGTTCTTTCGAATCCAGCTATTGGAGGGTTCTTAACGCATTGTGGATGGATTTCTGCAATTGAGAGCGTATGGTGTGGCGTTCCAATGATTTGTTATCCGCTATCATATGATCATCCGACTACTAGGAAATTAATGGTGGACGATTTGAAGATTGGTATCAATCTTTGTGATGGAGAATCAGTTGATAGGAAAGAAATTGCTGAGAAGATCAAAAGCTTTATGAATGGAACTACTTCAAAGAGCTTGAAGTATGAGACAAATAAAGTAAAGGAGACTTTGAAGAATGCATTGGAAGTTGATGGATCGTCAGAGAGAAACTTCAATCAATTTTTCAATGATTTGAAGGAAAAAATTCATGCTACAAATTAGATGCAAGTTACTAAACATGGACCCCCTAGTGATACTAGTGCTCATATGCTCTCAATAAGTACTTTTTTGTATTTGAACTTTTTGAATTTATGAAATTTAAATAAGGGTAAATTCCAATTTATCCATGTACTGTAGCTCTACAATTTGAACCTTTTAAATTTATGAAATTTAAATAAGGGTAAATTCCAATTTATCCATGTACTCTAGCTCGACAACATGTTGCTCCCTCGATCTATTATTAATTACATCATTTTAATCCCTTCTAAATGCTTTAATTTATGTGTCAATTCAAAATGTATTTTTAACTTTTTAAATTTATGAAATCTACAATAACTAATTTAATGTTTTCAAAATTAAGGATTTATTTTAAACATATAGAAGTACTTAATCTATATAGTAAATGTGTGTTAGACATATATTTTAAAGAGTAAAATGCATTTTCAGCCCCAACCTATGTCGGTCAAAGCGCTTTAGTATCTATCCTATAAATTTTTACACTTTGGTGCCCAACCTTTGTAATCTGTTACAAGTAAGTCCGCCAGAGCCAAAAAAGAGAATATATATTCCCTTCGAATATGCTCTCACATGTTTTTAGAATACGAAGTCAGATGCACAGAGTGTTATATGAGAGGGTGCAAAGTGCACATAGAAGGCAAAGAATAAAAAGTCGGGTGCAATACGAATATGCTCTCACATGCTTTGGGAATAGGAAGTCGGGTGCACAGAGTGTTATATGAGAGGGTGCAAAGTGCACATAGAAGGCAAAGAATAGAAAGTTGGGTGCAGTAAGTGTTGTTGTAGAGCGTGCAAAGTGGAAAGAATATTTCCTTTTTTGGCTCCGGCGGACTTACTTCTAACAGATTACAAAGGTTGGGCACAAAAGTGTAAAAATTTATAAGATAGGTACTAAAATGCTATGACCGACATAGGTTGAAGCTAAGAATGCATTTTACTCTATTTTAAAAGTATGAAAAATAATTTTGACAGGAAAAAATCTCTTGTTGCAAGTTAATCTAATTATTATATTGAAGATCTTGACACATTTTTGTTTTTGAATATATATAGTGAGTCCGGTAATAACCGTTCCATGCAAGATGCATATAAACTATACAAGGTCGATCTATAAACATATATACAACATAATAATTTTTTGAGGTAAAGACAATAAACCCTCTAAGCTATTGACTTTTTTATACTTTTTTAGAGATACTTTTTTTTCGTTTTATTAGTCCGTCAGAATTCCAGTATAGGTTAAAATGCAATTTGACACAAAAACTGAGGGCATTTTCCATCTCACTCTCTTTTCTCTCATATACTTCATCTTCTTCACAAAATGCACACCCACATGAGCGCGTGCGCACACACACACAAATGTATATATATATATATGACAGAGTGGTGTTAAAATGATTTTTACTGCAATTAGGCCAAATAGAATTTTCTCAGAATTTTGTGTTTTTTAATTCATACAAAAAAAATTCATTAGTTGACGAATTTATCTATATATAATAAAATACAACCTTTGAGATCATCCAAGTAAGCACACATGTGGATGGCCTAATTGAGCTCAATTTTGCCACATAGCAAAATTGAATAAATACACATTTATTAAATTTAAATAAATATAATTATCAATCTTTATCCAAATGTATATTAACTGTTGTGGAACTCAGAGTCATATTCCACCAAATATAGAAATAGCGAGGGAAATATTGTATTAGAAAACCACACTAGATTTAATTCCCAGGAAAGATTGGAGGCGTCACAACGGTCGCGCTTAAAACCCAATCTCCTCGACAGAATTAACTAGACGTATTTAATAGCACAATATAACACTACAACTATAACTAACAATGGCTACTTGAAGAATAATACAAAATAAAGAACACCAAAATATAACGAGGTTCGTCTAATTTAGCCTACGTCCTCGGACCCCACCAAAATATTTCACTAAAGGACCAAAGTGAAAATATTACAAATTATAGAGGAAGAAAGAAGAAATTGCTAAAAGACTTAGGCAATTTGGGATGTTTTTCAAAGTGAAGAGGTGGTCTCCTTTTATACAACAAATGAGCCCACCCTTTACAAATTCTATCTATGTGGGATATTTTCCTCTTTCAAAAATAAGCCACACTTCAACAAATCTCCACCTTGGCGAATTTCAAAATTTTCAATCTCCTCGTCAAACGGGGTCACCAAAACCAATCTTCAAACTTTGACAATGTTGATCAAGTCCAAACAAAATTTGAACTTGATTGTAGTCACAACTTTTGTCAACATATCAGCAGGATTCTCAGTAGTATGGACCTTCTCGATTCTGACTCCACCTTCTTCGAGTATCTCTCTTATGAAATGATATCGAACATCAATATGCTTCGTCCTTGCATGATAAACTTGGTTCTTTGCTAAATGGATAGCACTTTGACTATCACAATGTATTTTCACATACTTTTGTCCAATTCCCAGTTCACCAAGCAACCCTTGAAGCCAAATTGCTTCCTTTACAGCCTCTGAAATTGCCATATACTCTGCTTCCGTTGTAGACAGAGCAACCGTTGACTGTAAGGTAGACTTCCAACTGACTGGTGCTTTAGCAAGAGTAAATACGTAGCCTGTAGTTGATCTACGCTTATCTAAATCACCAGCATAGTCTGAATCGCAATATCCGACTACATACTGACTATGTTCCCGCTCAAATATCAAACCAACATCAGCTGTGTCATGGATGTATCGCAAAATCCATTTCACAGCTTGCCAATGTTCCTTTCCAGGATCATGCACATACCTGCTCACAACCCCCACTGCTTGGGAAATATCAGGCCTCGTACACACCATAGCATACATCAAGCTACCAACAGCATTTGCATACGGTACTTTTGACATGTATTCCCGTTCTGCATCAGATTTCGGTGACAAAGCGGCGCTAAGCTTAAAATGAGGAGCAAGCGGAGTACTAACTGGTTTGACTTTTCATCAATGCCAAAACGCCTCAACATCCTACTCAGATATTGTTTCTGAGTCAAACAAAGCCTCCTCAATTTTCTATTCTGAAAATCTCCATGCCGAGAATCTTCTTCGCCTCACCTAGATCCTTCATCTCGAACTCCCTTTTCAAATGAGTCTTCAACTTCTCAATTTCTATTAGACTCGGGGAGGCAATCAACATATCATCAACATACAGAAGAAGATATATGAAGGATCCATCTTGTAGCTTGTGCAAATACACACAATGATCGTATTTGCTTCTTGTGTACCCAATTCCCATCATAAACTTGTCAAATCGCTTGTATCACTGCCTCGGAGATTGCTTCAATCCGTACAACGATTTTTGAAGTTTACAAACCAAATTTTCATTTTCAGCAACTTTGAATCCCTCTGGCTGAGTCATATAGATTTCCTCTTCCAAGTCTCCATGTAAAAATGCAGTTTTTACATCCAACTGAACTAGTTCAAAATCCAACTGTGCTACCAAAGCCAACAAAATTCTAATGGAGGAGTGTTTTACAACTGGAGAAAACACCTCATTATAATCAATGCCCTCCTTCTGAGCGTAACCTTTGGCCACCAATCTGGCTTTGTAGCGAACATCACCTTAGCTAGGAAATCCATCTTTCTTTGCAAATACCCATTTGCATCCAATTGCCTTCTTTCCCTTCGGGAGACTGGTCAGTTCCCATGTTTGATTCTTATGAAGGGACTGCATTTCTTCACTCATGGCAATCCTCCACTTATCTTTCTCTGGTCCTTTGACTGCTTCAATATAAGTGGTAGGAACATCATCAGCGGCAATTGCAGATGCACAAGCCACCATATCATCAAAGCGAGCAGGCTTTCTGATTATCCTCTTTGGCTTGCTAGTTGCAATTGATTCAAGTTGCTGTGGAAGTTCTTGGGGTTGAACTTCCTCTTCTTCAAAATCTCCTTCTACCATAGGAGAATGATCAAGAGTTTCTTGATCTGCTGGGACAACAAACTTTTCAAACTCCACCTGTTTGGGAGTACCATCCTGCTGTTCTGCATTCACCTTTTCCAACATGGTAGATTCATCAAAGGTGACATCCCTGCTAAAGATTATTTTCTTTGTCTCTGGACACCAAAGGCGATAGCCTTTTATACCAGAGGTGATCCCCATGAACACTGCTTTCTTTGCTCTAGGATCCAACTTTGATTCCTTAACATGATAATATGCAGCGGAACCAAACACATGTAAGGAATCATAATCAGCAACAGGCTTTCCAAACCATTTCTCAAATGGTGTTTTTCCATCAATAGCAGTAGATGGTAGATGATTAACGAGATGACACGCATACGTCACAGCTTCAGCCCAAAATTCTTTACCCAACCCAGCATTGGATAACAAACACCGAACTTTCTCCAGCAAAGTCCGATTCATGCGTTCTGCCACTCCGTTCTGTTGTGGTGTATGTCTGACAGTGAAGTGTCTGACAATGCCTTCATCCTCACAAAATTTCTGAAATGGACCACTCCTAAATTCTCCACCATTGTCTGTACGGAGACGTTTGACCTTTTTATCAGTCTGAGTTTCCACCATCTTTTTCCATTTGAGGAATACCTCAAACACTTCATCCTTCGTCTTCATCGTATACACCCAAACTCTTCGGGAAAAATCATCAACAAAGGTTACAAAATAGTGCTTCCCTCCCAAAGAACTCGTTTTTGAGGGACCCCATACATCCGAATGAACATAATCCAAGATACCCTCAGTATTATGGATTGCTGTTCCAAATTTAACCCTTGTTTGTTTCCCACGAACACAATGTTCACAAAACTCCAATTTGGAGTATTTCACTCCTTTTAACAATCCTTGATTTATGAGGAGATTCAAGGATTTTCCACCTGCATGTCCCAAGCGCATATGCCATAGCCTAACTGCTTCTGAATTCCGATCATCAACAGTAACTGCTGCTACTGCACCCACAACTGTACCACCCATGTAGTGATACGTATTGTTGTTCTTCCGAATTCCCTTCATTACCACGAGTGCACCAGAGATGATCTTCATCACCCCATCCTTAGCTCTTACTGCAAAACCTTTTGATTCTAAAGTTCCAATGGAAATAAGGTTTTTCCTCACTTCTGGTGCATACCGAACACCCTTTAGGGTTATGATTGATCCATCGTGATTCTTTAAGCGAACTGAACCAATCCCAAGTGTAGTAAGAGGAGCTTCATTTGCTGTGAAGACAACGTCATTTTGTTCTTTGAAATCAAAGAACCAATCCAAATGTGGTGTCATATGATGACTACATGCTGAATCCAGCATCCATACTTCAGAAGCACCGCTGGATGATGTCGCCAATGAGAAGTCCGATTCGGCATCGTCACACGCGGTTACATTCGATTCCGCCACGGCCTTAGAATTGCCCTTAGTTGTCAGCTTTGGGCAATCTCTCTTCCAATGTCCTGTTTCTCGACAATAGGCACACTCGTCTTTGCTTAGTTTATGCCTGGACTTGGATCTCCCTTTCTTTCCTTTGTTTTTGTTTTGTGAACGACCTCTGACGAACAAAACCTCTGCATCTCCGCCTGAACTAACTTGTTTGTCCTTCTTTCTCAGCTCATAACTGTACAGGGCAGCACAAACTTCGCTAAGAGATACAGCAGCCTTTCCGTGAAGTAGAGTTGTTTCAAGAAACTCAAACTCCTCAGGAAGGGATCCCAACAGCATCAGAGCCAAATCCTCGTCTTTAAAAGTCTCATCCAAATTGATCAAATCGGTAACCAGTTGATTAAAACTGGTAATGTGACTATTCATAGTGGAACCCGAAACAAATGTGAAGCGAAAGAGCCGCTTCTTCAAATGGAGCTTATTCTGACAACTTTTCTTCAGAAACTTCTCCTCCAGTGCCATCCACAATTTATATGCCCAGTTTTCTTTCGAAAACGCATATCTCTGCTCTCTGGATAGACACGAACGAATTGTTCCACATGCCAACCGATTCATCATACTCCAATCTTTTTCCTCCATATCATTTGGTTTCTTTTCTTCAATAGCTAAGTATAGACCTTGTTGAAAGAGTGCGTCTACAACTTCGCTTTGCCACATACCAAAATGGCCAGTGCCATCAAAAGGCTCCACTGCCAATCGCGTATTCGCCACAGTGGTTCTCGCCCAAATGGACGACGACGATGCTTTTGAGGTGTCTTCCATTTTTGGTTTACAAATTATTCTTCAATAGCCCTCCAAATGCGAAAGCCAAATAGCCCGGGAAAACTTTTCTGATGTGGAAGATCAGATTAAACTGCGACCACAGAGCATACTCAGAATACCCGAGCTCTGATACCACTTGTTGTGGAACTCAGAGTCATATTCCACCAAATATAGAAATAGCGAGGGAAATATTGTATTAGAAAACCACACTAGATTTAATTCCCAGGAAAGATTGGAGGCGTCACAACGGTCGCGCTTAAAACCCAATCTCCTCGACAGAATTAACTAGACGTATTTAATAGCACAATATAACACTACAACTATAACTAACAATGGTTACTTGAAGAATAATACAAAATAAAGAACACCAAAATATAACGAGGTTCGGCTAATTTAGCCTACGTCCTCGGACCCCACCAAAATATTTCACTAAAGGACCAAAGTGAAAATATTACAAATTATAGAGGAAGAAAGAAGAAATTGCTAAAAGACTTAGGCAATTTGGGATGTTTTTCAAAGTGAAGAGGTGGTCTCCTTTTATACAACAAATGAGCCCACCCTTTACAAATTCTATCTATGTGGGATATTTTCCTCTTTCAAAAATAAGCCACACTTCAACATTAACAACCTCATATCTTTTTTAGATACAATTAGGATAACTAATATATTTTCTTTTTCCAAACCAGCGTACTTATTCCAAATTTAAATTTCAAAACCAATTATAATTTACTAATTTGTTGGGTCAATTGACTACATGCTTTCAAATTTTTAAATTTAAATGTGCTGATTTTTCTATATATGGCAAACGAACATAACACATGGAAGTTACCTTGATATTTGGGACTGTTTACTAAGAAGTATATTCCACAAAAGTCTCCTTGATATTTGGGAGTTTTCAATTTTAAGCGTCTTTTTTACCTAATATCCTCCTATCTTAAACACTATCTCCATTAACCTCCATTGCTCAAAGAAGAAATTGCATACAAGAATGTTGTAGCCTGCAGGTGCCGATTGATAAAACATGGAGGAGGAATTGGTTAATGGAGGTACATGGTCATAAATCTTTCATATTTTTTCTTTTCCCTTTTCGGTGGAACTCATCTTTTGCTTTTAAATTAGATCATTCTTTGTTTCATCTTTTTCTTGAGTCATGATTTCCACTTCTTTTATTTTCTCATAATTATTTTTTTTCTAACTTTTTTTTGTATTATGGAGAAATACATATAAATAATTAGTTATTTTTTTATTTTTTGTTCATTTACCTTCTCCTTTTCTTTTCTTTGCTATGACATTTGAGTTCAACAAAAACATTTCAGTTCTTACAATACTTTTATTCTCTCGATTTGTTATTATCTTTTGATTTTGAAGCAATTTGGATGATCCACTTTGTTTGTTTAATAGTGCAATTGTTTTCGATTCTCAATCTCATTTATTTTCTTATATTGTCAGATTTCTACATTTGTTTCCAAACCATATTTATTCATTTAAGTTTAGTCTTCTCCTCTCCATAATATTTCCACGAAACTTTCGAGGAATAGTGGTGATTTAAACATATACCAAAGTAATTTTCGTAACATAATTTCTGTGATAATATATATGACCTACAACTATATATCTTTATATTTGGATTATTAAATATTTTGCTTTGATTGATATTTCACTTTTTTTTTCTTTCAAATTTCTGTTATTCAATATTTTTCCCTAACTTATTTACTTTCAGTTATTTCATCTTTTTCTTCTTCCATTTACTTTAATAATTCTACTAATTCGTTATTCTTAGTTTGTTTAATATCTCTATATTTTCTTTTGATTTCCTCTTAATTTGATTCTACTTATTGGTAAGGGATGCAATATATTTTCTCCATAATTATTTTGAATTTCACTTTTCACACACGCATGCATATCAATATGTGATAATATATTTTGAATTTCTTCAACATAGCAATTGAGGGCTTTTATCATAATTAAATATAATAATTATCTACACCACTTTATCATAACTATTTAAGTCCAAATTACCTACATTGTCTTTTTTTTTTACATGATAAATTTTTCATTGATAATCAAAAAAATTGAGTCAATTCTTTTTATTAATAATGATAATTACCTTTCATTTAATCTTTTAATATTTTCTTTATTAAATATCCAATAGTGTACTAATATTTTTTAAACAAAATAAATATAATTTAAAATTCATATAAAGCAATTTTGAAATGATAATCATTAAAATTGAATCAGTTTTTTTTATATATATTATAAATAAATAATGTCATGATAAATATGAATTTTTAAATATTCTTTTGTTACATATTCATATCCCGTGCCTTGGCACGGGGTTACATCTAGTTTATGAATAAAACTAATACTTTTAAATTTCAACAAACCCACGGAAATAGGTGAAGAACTTTCAATTAGTTGAATCATATTTTGTTTTAATTTCAACAAACACACGGAAATAGGTGCAAAATTAATTTAGCAAATGACATATCATTGTCAATATATATGTTAGAGTTTTGCATTTCTGAAATGTGTTGGATAAACAATTGATGATAATTTGTTGTATTTATGTTAGGGTTTTAAATTACCTGGGAAATATACTATTTTCTTTTATATATAATTACAAATTTTAAGTTGGTTAAATGCTAATCATAGTTTAGTGTGTGTTTTTCTTCTTTCTTATTTGTTCTATGTAAATGGAGATGGTGAGGAGATATGCTATATTATGGGGCAAGCCCTGATCAACCTACCTAGGTTTTGTGATCTCCAGCTGGTAATAAATGGAAGCTTAATTCCACAGTTGCATAATAGAAGTTTTGTTGGTGTTAATCATGAATTATGACAGACGAACAAGAATTTGAGGTCAAAGAGGATGAGTAACTCATGTTTTATGTTTAGGTACTCTTGTATTGGAGAAAATGACATTTATTTTTTATTTATTTTTTGGTGAAATCTATGTTTTTTGCACCAAAATTGTGACTTTTGGTGGGAAAATTGATCATCCATTAACTATTGGACAAAGGAGTTGATGGAAGGACCAAAATCAATGAAATTAAGATAGTTTAGGGGCTAATTGGGTGAATTCAAAACCTGGGGGAGCAAAATCGATTTTGGTGTATAAGAGGGTGACGAAAAGTGAAATTTTTCCTTTTTTTTAGGGAATAACGGTTATTTTATTTCATTCAATAAAAAGTTTACAACGTCGAGAACAATACAAAACTTAGACTCTAACTATTTAAGCACCTAATATCAAGTTTGCACCTAATACTAGGTTTCTTCAAGACAGCAAATTTTAAGAGCTAACAAATGAACACAAGCAAAACTTTCATTCGAAAGAGAAAGCAAAACTCTCATTCGAGAGAGAAAATAAAATACTAAACAAAATATCTAAAAAGCTATATAAAATCTAATGTATCGTTCGTCTTCATCTCGTCAAATTCATCTTTGTCTCATTAGAACCGTCCCTGTCTCATCAGATTTGAAGTTGGGATACACACCTGGTCTTAAATTTCGATCGAAACACCAAAATTTCGACCAAAATTTCAAATTTCGACTGAAATTTCGGATTTCGGGAGGTCCCAAAGCGAAATCAAACCTTCAATCCAATTTTGCAGAATACTTTCAAAATTTCGACCGGAATTTCTCGAAATTTAAAATTTTTTTGTCAAATATCCATCAAAATTTCGGTCGAAACCCGATATATCTCGAAATATTCACCAAAACCGAAATTTCGGCCAAATTTTTTTTAAAATTTTTAAATAATTTTTTTTATATTTTAAAATATTATATAATTAGAAAATTATATTTATACTTGATAAGGACCACACCTACCACTTATCCCCAGTAAAGCAAAAAACTCAAAATGAATATGATTGAAAAAATTGTACTACTCCATTGGAGTTTTTCAAGATTCAACACCAAAAGGATATCATCATCATTATTTGCAGTACTACTAACATTCCATGTCATAGGCGAAATATTGTCAATATGTAACTAATAATTTTCACTTGCAATGTGAAAGTAGAGGTAGGAAAGATACTAGTGATAGCGATTTCGATGTTCCTAAAAACTCGATGTGGTATTGAGTAGTAACTTTTACTTAAATCTTGGTACATTTTATTTTAATGAAGTTCTCATGAGATTTGGTTGTTATCTTACTATCAAATTATATTTATCTCATATTTTTCGCAACAATTTTTAGTGATATTATTTAACAAATTCATTATCCATATATTATATATAGAATACTATTGAAGTAAAAGATGTATAAGTATGATAATTAAAGTTATCCAAAATTTTATTGTAAATTTTTAAATATTTTTATAAATTTTCATGATTTCTTTAAAATTGAAACCGAAATTTTGAATACCCCCAAAATTTTCATCAAAATTTTCGTAAATTTACTACACTGATATCTACCTCGAAACCGAAATTTAAGACCTTGGATACACAACTTAAGAGTGCACCAACCCAACTCGGCGACGATGGTGTGTCATCAATAGTGGATGGAGGCTACTAATTCATCAAACCATTATCGACGGAGAAGAAGAGAAGAAATATAGTTAGGTTTTTTTGAGAAAGAGAGAGGTGGGAGGCACTTTAAAACTATAAAAGCACTGTATATTAACTTGTGCTATATTTATTGTATTTTATGACTCTACCTTTTGTAGGGTAATTGATAGATTGCACCATTAAATTGTCATCTTTTGATATAATGTACCTTTAAATTTAATTTTTGGCTCTTTGCACTTTTGAATTGCGTATAATTTGACTTTTTGCACCATGAAGTGAATTTATACCATTTAACTCACTAAAAATTTGAGTTTACCCAGTTTTTTAGGGTAAAATTTTAAATAAAATGAAGGCTAATTTTACACACACAAAAAGTTTTGTCGGCTTTGATGAATTGAATCTCTTGCATGCATATCCCATCCGCCGAGAAAGAAATCAATTTGGGTTGTTGGGGGCATTATGGTCCAGCAATATGTTGGGTTTTCAATCAGCTTAGGCCCAGTTTATTTTCAAAACTTCGTTAATTTTCTGAGCCTCTCAGTTTATTTTCTAACCATCTTTCAGCCCATTATATTAGGATCAATTTGGAGTTGATCAAGACTTGAGGGAATTATTTGCAATATAAACTCCAGCCCAAAATCAGATTCTTCTTTTCTCCAACGGCACAATTTTTTTCTCTCTATAATCTTCTTCTTCTAATATACGATTCCCATTCTTAGTGTCAGTGTACTGTTGTCATTTTCATCAGTCTATAGGTTTATTGTTCTTGTTAAAGGCTTAGCTCATATAGTTGATCAGTTCATGACGTTAGGAATGGTAGGTCAACAGAGCACGAAGAAAAAAAAATTAAAACAAAGAATATCAAGAAATATAAAAATAATGACACAAGGAGATTTACATGGTTCGGCATAACTTGCCTACATCTACGGACAAACTCTAAACTACATCTTTTATTTCTGAATCTAATTAGAAAATCACTCCAATTACAATGATACAAGTCATATTTATAAGTGAGAGACTTGATACACAAAGAAAGAAAAAACCCTAATCTAAATAGAAAACACAATCCTATTCTTAGGTAATTACCAAAACATTCCTAATACAAGTCATCTGTCAAGTCACAAGTCAAAACCAATAAGTAAACCAATCCTACGAATTTTCAGCTTAAAAAAATGTGTCTTTGACTGACTGACGCGAATGCCTCAGTTTTTTGCCAGAACAACACTGCGGCGTTGCCCCTTTGCCACCACCGCCGCGGCGTTTTGGCCTAAACCCCACGGTGTTGACTTGGTCAACTCCGCTTTTCCCCTTTTCTGGCTTCGTTTTGACTTATCTCTTGGCTCCTTGACTTTCCTCGATTCCAATGTATCAATTGGTCTCCACAATCCCAACAATCTCCCACTTGGAGACTGATTCCAAGTACTTTTTCAACGGCTATCTCGGGTCATAGACATCTCTGCTCGATGCTTCCACTGCACAAGCTATGTCACATCCCTCTGCCAATACCTTTGGTTTTTCAATGGCAACTCGAATCCCCCACATATCTGCTTGATGCTCCCACTGCACAAGCTATGTTCGATTCATCTGCTAACAACCCCCCCTCCCCGGCTCTGCGAATCTACATACCCGGCTTCACATCCTACCACCATGACTTCTAGCTCCACAGTCAACCCCTTCCAGCGCCATTTCCTGCCTTCATGGTTTCGTTCTACGTGGTCATGCCTCCACAGTCTTGCAACTCCGGCTCTTGACTTATGCATCTTCTGCCATCTCGTCTCTGGCTATGTGGATTTGCTTTCTTGGCATCATAAGTCTTCCCTCTCGATCTCTGGCTAACACATTCTTTCGCCCTCTTGGCAACGCGACTGCCCACTTGACCTCTGACTTTACGAATCTACCATCCGGTACCGCAACTACTTCCACTAGATTCATATTTACCTACCCGGCAGCACAAATCTCCTACTGCAAGTGCGGATCTACCTATCTACTGGCACAACAAATTTTTTCTTCAACGTTTTCTCATAAACGTTCAACGAAATGACCTATTCTTCCCCTTTTTTTTCCTTTTTTTTTTGTTGACGATCTAACTGATACCCTCCTGTGTCATCTTTTTTTACTCACCCCGACTTCAATTTGTGCTATTTGCAATAAAAACTGTCGATTCCTTTCTTTTTTTTCTTCTTCAACTTCTAACATCGTTCCCACGACAAAATCTCAGCTAAAACCAAGCGCTCTCTCCATATAGATCTAGATCTAACACAAAATCTAAGAACCTATGGCTCTGATACCAGTTGTTAGGAATGGTAGGTCATCAGAGCACGAAGAAAAAAAAATTAAAACAAGGAATATCAAGAAGTATAAAAACAATGACACAAGGAGATTTACTTGATTCGGTATAACTTGCCTATATCCACGAGCAAACTCTAGACTACATCTTTTATTTCTGAGTCTAACTAGAGAATCACTCCAATTACAATGATACAAGTCCTATTTATAATTGAGATACTTGATACACAAGGAAAGAAAAAACCCTAATCTAAATAGGAATTAAACATAATCATATTCTTAGGTAATTAGGAAAACACTCCTAGTATAAGTCATCTGCCAAATCACAAGTCAAAACCAACCCTACGGATTTTCAGCCTAAAAAAATGTGTCTTTCACTGACTGCCGCGAATGCCTCGGTGTTTCGCCAGAACGCCACGGCATTCGCTTGCCGCCATCGGAACGCCGCAGCGTTCATCCTTTCAACGCCGCGGCGTTGCACCTCTGCCATAACTGCTGCGGTGTTGACTTAGTCAACTCCATTTTTCCCTTTTTTTGGTTTCGATTGACTTTTCTCTTGGCTCCTCGACTTTCCTTGATTCCAAAGTTCAATCGGTCTCCACAATCCCAACACATGAGTTGTCTTTGTTACTGTTATGTTTTATTAGCTTAGTTTCAAAAATTCTTTTCGTTGTAAATATTTTTCTTTCTTCAATAAAATGTTGCGCTTATTTTTAAAACATGGATCCTTTGTTTTAGGCCGTGTTTCATCTTGTACGTTATTGTTTATGTAGGAGTCACGTGAGTGACGTAAAATTTTAATGACTAGTATGTATATGAAATGAGATAGATAATAAAATACTGTTTTAAAATCAATCTTATGTGAAAGGAATAGCGTGATTAATACATGAATAGGTTAAATATGTGTGTCAATACATATTATCAACACATAAAATATTAAAATCATTATGTATATGTCTGCGCTAGCTAATAATTGAATAAAATGCGACACAAAATGATAGAGCACCGTTACTTTGTCTGCGATTTGAGTAGAAGATGTACTCCTAGAATTTAAGATAGAGAAGAGAGAAAAACTAAAATTGGATTAAAACTTTCTTAACTTTATTAATTTGTTTTCCTCCATATTTATAAACAACGATATCCTATAAAATATAGGATTCCTAAACAACTTCAACTACTCACTCCTATCTTATCAGATAAAGATAAATCCTAAAACTACTCCTAACATAACTGTTTCGGGATAAAAACAAATTTAATAGGGATGAATCAATATGATTGATTCGAGCCCCGTGACAATTCTCCACTTAGAGTTATCTAACAACCCCCGCGTTCGAGTTTAAATACGTTAGACGGTGGTTCAGACTTTAACACTTCGATGTGTTGTTTAATTTAGTTGTTCCGACCACAATTATTTGATGAAAGGAAATACACAAAAGGGGAATTGAAGATACAAGCCCAAATACAGGATTTATCTATCAAATATTTAAATCTGATAAAAAGATAAACGTTATACCTCCATATTGATCTCCAATTGAATACAAATAGCTTGCTCGAGCAACTTGATAAACTCGAACAGGATCACCAAACATCGATTCTACTAGATCTACGCTTCTACTGCTAATCTATGCTACCGACTACTCCTAATTACGCCTACTCCTAGAGAGAAAAGATAAAAGCAGAGTTGATGAAATTCTGTCTGTCCTTTTCTTTCTTCTCCTGGCCTTGCTTTTATCACGTACCCAGGTTCATCATGGCCAAAAACTGCTTCCCAACCGTACTTTTAAATTTCCTTTATTGGCACGTCTTTGAGTTGGGTAACTTCCTCCTTTTTGGATTCGTCTTCAGATTTGGATCCCATCGAGCCCATTTCATTTTTTACTGATCCAATGACTTTAATTGGGCTTGTTTGATTTGAGCCCATCTTCGAATTAGTCTTGGCTATATGAGATATTTTATTTCAAGCATATCTTCGGATAAAGAATGGTTTGAGCTTTCTTATCTGGCAAAGCCTACTTCATTTTGGGTGTAAACAAATGCCCCCCTAATACATGTGAATTAATTCAGATTTATGTGTATTAAAAGACACGTCTGAATTCCACGTCATCAAAGGTCGCACCCTTTTTGTAACAGATTTAGTACTAAGTGACCATTCGGATTCCAAGTCGTCAAAAGTCACGCCTTTTTGTGACACACTATTCATAAATTTGGCGGCCATGCAAAGGCACGTCCTTTTGTATTCACCTTTGCCCCACGACCTTTCTATTAATGGTCATGTCTTTTCACTGACAAGTGATAAGGAACTTATAAATTGTTGTGCTTCAGTTTTAGAGAACACAAGAATTCAAATTTCCTTCCTCCTTCTTCTCTGGACCTAAAAGCCAACATTCCCCCTTGTTACACTAGTTCTTCGTCTGCTTCGATTTCTCACAGAAATGGCTTTTGCTCCACATCGTTCAATACACAATCTAACCTCCTTAGTTCCTCAAGCATCCGTTTTGGATTGTAAGGAAGCATCGGATCTCTATGATGAGATTAGGGCATTCGAAGCCCATTATTCTAATGCCAAAATCCTTTCGCTCAACATACCGTATATTGTCCCTCGATGGGCTTCCGACCGCAGGGGTCAAACCCTTAGCCATATAGCTTTGGGTCCTTGCTTCGAGTCATCTGCCTTTGAAGATGAGGCCTCCTATGTACCTAATTTGCTCGGGACATGGCCAGACCTCGAGTCCGATAATGCTCCGATTTGTTTAAAGGGTGCCCGTAAATTTGCCTGGACTAGCCCAACAAAACCAACCATAGGTTGGATTGGCAATACCGACGCCTTTCCCTGGTTCAATCACCTCAATAGATTTCATGCAAAATGGGAGAATAATCGAGTAATGGGGCTAATTCGAATAGCCTGTTATCAAACTCTCCCTTTCGAGCAAGTTATGACTGATGCCCTAGCTCTTTCGTGGCATCCCTCATACAACTGCTAATTTTTGCCTCGAAGGTTCCAGACCGTCACCCTCGAAGATGTGGCTCTGATTACAGGAGCATCCCCTCATGGGGTGATACTGCGTACTGGTGAAGCAGAGGCGGGTGCTCGAGCACTCCTAAAGGCCACCAATCTCTGGTATAAACACCATGGCAAAAGTAGGGGTGCCAATATTTCTTATTCGGGATTGGTCAAATACTTTATTGACATAGAGGACAAAGTATCCGATTTCGAGGAGGTACTCTTTTTAAATTATGTTTTCTGCAGCCTATTCATGAATGCTGGCTGTGCAGTCAATAAAACCTTCTTGCCTCTTGCCGCCAATATCGCCACAACAATGGAACCTTTCGAATTAGGTCCTTTTGTTCTGGCCCACTTTTACAGGATGATGTATCACATCTATGAAGACCCTTCGAAGGTCAAGAGAGTCACAGGTCCATTGTGGTTGCTGTCTTGCTGAGCATTTCTATACTATCCAGAGCTATTAAACATCAGGATTCCTTCCCTCGAAGAGGAATCCCCCTCTTCGACGATCGTTCAGCCCATCTCGAAATGGGTATGCTACGGGGAAGCAGCCGTCAATCTTTTGATGCCCCTTCAAAAGGCTTCTTATCTGTTGGCATTAAGTACCGTGTACAATCCTTTGTACATTTCTACTTGGTGCCCATTTTTCGAGACGAGACATGACCAAGCTTTGAACCATTGGTCTCATGTAGCTTTGCCCTCTTGGATGTTGGATATCGACTCCTTTAGGCGTACCGATGAAGATCGGCCTTACTGGAGATCTGTTCTTTTTTCTCGAGATCTCTTATACGCAGATAATACTCCAGGAGTTGAGGTTTACAATCCCCAAGTACACTTTACTTTTACAAACTTTTTATGTGTTGTCTTTCGAATACATGTTTCTTATTTATTTATCTATTACCCTTATGTTTTTCACAGTTATGCTTGAGGCAATTTGGTATTAACCAAAGTTTTGCCCTCAATTTTCTGGGTACTTTGAACCGTCTTTGGTACAGGAGATCCTACACCATCCCTAGGACCAAGAGGGAATTGGCGGAGGCAGCCATTCGAGGAAAACCCTCTAGCCAAGTGGTCATTTCTCTTGTTCCAGTTTTTTGTAGGATCTTTCGAATGGATCCACATTTCGCTGAGTTTTGGAACCAAGTTTTGCAGCGTGTCTTCTCGAGATAAATTATTCTAAGACTAGTTATGGACGCTACAAGTTTTGGTGCTGGGTCTGTCGAAATGATAGCATTGTCAACACTTTTGCTTTCTAAGGTATATTCATCTTATAAACAATTTCGTTTCTTTACAAACTTTAAATGCCTTGGTTTTTTACTCTGAACTGCTTATGCAGGATGACGCATATGTTATCCCTTATTTACTTACTTCGAGGTGGAGATTCGAGAGGGATAGCCCCTTCTCCCAATATTGTGAAGGAATTTTCCAGGCTCTTCGAGCATCTGAGGCTCTGGCGGTGCTTCCTCTTAGAGTTATTCCACCTGATCCTCCCTTGAAGGCGGCAAAAGCGAAGGCCCCAGCCACCTCCGTTTCTCCCCCTGTCACTCGAAAATGCAGGACTGGGGATATCACCATCCAAGAACCTTCTCCAACCCCTCAAACTGATGTTGAGGATGGAAGTGATGATGACGTGCCCTTGATAATCCATAGGCGCGTTAAATCTCAGCGGATACAAGGATCTTTCGAAGCTGGTAATCATCTTTCCTTTTTTTGATTTACACGTACATCCTTCAGATACTCTTTTTCGTTTATACTTACAGAGTGTATAAGTATAGGTCCTTCGAGCGGGATAGTTGATCCTGAAGCGGTTCCTTCTGGGGAAGTTCCTCCTGAAGAGACTGCCCCCGTCGAAACCCCTATAATCGAACTTAGAGATGATCCCGAGTCTGATAATCTTGCCATTTAACCTCAATCTGAGGAACGTTCCTTGAAGATCCTTCTTCAGGTATTTCACTCTTGTCAATAGTTCCTCCCTTCTTATTCGATATTGGAACTCTTGACTCGAATCTATTACCTTGTAGGTTCCCGAAGTGACAAAATTTCATCCGAGAGGCCTGCTCCTATGGCGGAGCCAGGACTTGTTACTGAGGATATCTTGAAGACAAGTTTCCCAGTGAACCTCCCCCCTCGAGGGTTTGGTGATGCAGGAGCTTCGAGTTCGAAGCCAACCGAGGAAGTTCCTGAGCCTCCCCATTTCGAAGGTATGTAAAAAGTGCTTCTTTACTTTGACATTGTCTTTTATCGAAAGTTTACCCTGACACTAACCTTTTTTTTGGGTCTAGGTGTCGAACTTACTTCCGAGGAGATATTGGAAGATCTAGTCGCGGCTCAATCTCTCAAGATTCAAGATACTCCCCCTGCTCCTGATTCAACAACAAACATTGCCCTTATCGAAGGCAAGTGATTGCGCCATATTTCCATGTTTTCGTTCATGTACTTCTTTATTGTTCCTTAATTATTTCGTTTCAATATTTTCAGGGACCACCGAATCCATGCCTTTCTCGAGAGAAGATTTAAACGAGTCCCTCAATGTGATCAAACTTGATCCGACTAACTATGAAATGATTGAGAGGCTTTGAGAGCTCTTGGATGGTGCGACGCCTAGGATTGCTATCCAGTGTCGCTCTATGTTTATTGTGGCGAGGCAATTGTTTGAGAGTCTCCTTGTTGCTGTCCAGGGCCTGATAGATCAAGGTTTCACTCCCTTCGGAGAAGTGATTCACCCCACAGGATCATCCCAACTAGATTAACTCCAAGTTCGAGTCCCCACTTTGGAGAATACACGAGCTGGGTACTTAGCCCAAGTTCCCGAATTGGACGCCAGGATTGCCGACCTCCAAGCCGAGAAGGATCGACTTTTTGATCTGGCTAACAAAACTGAAGAGGAGTTGACTGCTGTTCACCAGCAAATTACTTTTCTCACTCGTGAGTTCGAGAATATGGTTAGGCCAGCCTTACTTGAGAAAGACGCCTTTATTATGGCTATCAATGTATTGATAGACTCCTTGCGATTCATAGAATAGTTTCGTAGAGTAGGGTATTTTCAACCAACATTTGTATTCTACTCACCATTTATAAATAAATTACCAGTTCCCGACAATCTTTCTAGTATTATCTCTGCATTTTCTTGCCACGTACTCGGTGTGTATTTCTTTAGATATTTAGCATTTAAACTCCTTCCATATTCCTTTCTATTTAAATACTAAAGTCTGAATGAGTTTCTCGATAATTTGCTTGAGATTGAAAATGGCCCTTCCCACTTAGGCGACCATTTTCCTAAAAAATGATCTTTCGAGCCTTCTGGCAATATCATTTTCTAGACTAAATCCCCTATTTCGAAGGATTTTGTCTTGACCTTTTTATTATAACTTTTTTCTACTTTCTTTTTTTGGAGTTCGATTTGTTGTAATGCCATTATTTGAATCCTTTCATGGTCCAATTTCTCCATGGTCATATTCTCGATATACTCCTCTCGTGTGAGTTTTGATTGCTCCAAAATCCTTTGTGACTTGATATTTATCTCCATCGGTATAACAGCTTCATGACCATATACTAATTGAAAAGGTGTAACCCCTAGGCTGTCTTTTTTGATAGTCCTTAATGCCCATAAAGTGTCAATTAACAATTCATGCCACACTTTAAGATTGTTTTGTATCATTTTCGAGATATATCTTTTAATTAATTTATTCGAAGATTCAGCTTGGCCATTTTCTTAGGCATAATAAGAAGTTGAATTTAACAATTTTATCTTAAATTGATCTAGGAATTCGAGCATTTTTGTACTATTAAATACTCTAGCCTGGTCAAAAGTGATAGACTCAGGTATCCCAAATCGAGTTATGATATTCTCCTTAATAAAATCAACCACCTGCTTCAAATTTATGATTTCGAATGCTTTGGCCTCGACCCACTTAGCGTGGCTACTAAAATATAGCTATGCCTCTTTGAAGAGGCTGGTTTTATTTCACCTATGATATCTATAGCCCATCCTCGAAATGGCCACGACTTTATAATCGAGTTAAGCTCAACCGTAGGTCGCCTTAACACCTTGCCATACTTTTGGCATTGTTTGCAACCTTTTGCATAATTTATGCGATCTCGAAGTACTGTGGGCCAGTGAAAACCATATCGATGTATCAGTCATCTCATCTTTTGGCCAGCTTGATGAGCACCACAAATCCCTTCGTGGGTTTCGGCCATTATAATCAAAGCGTCCTCTAAATCGAGGCATTTTAATAAAACCCCTTGAGGATCTTTTCGATACAAATCTTGCCCATCATAAAAATAATGGTGAGCTATCAGTTTTAACCTATTCGAGAATCCTCCTTTGGATGGATCCTTCAAGTATTCTATAACCTCGAGACGCCAATCTTCTTTTTCTTTGAAGATATCGATTTTATTGACTTGCATTGCCCTTTGCTCGAAAGGTAACAAAATCCTTGTCTCGAGCTGAATCGTTGACTCGAGTAAATCAGGATCTATCTTTTATCCTGATGCCATTTGGGCCAGATCATTGGAAATTTGATTCTTTTCTCTTATCACGTGCATAATCTCAACTGATTCGAAATAGCTTAATAGTAAATGTACTCGAGCATACGAGGCTATTGATAATGGGCTGATACATTTAAATATTCCCTTTATTTGATTTGTGATCAACTGGGAATCTCCCTTTATCTCAATATTTTCTGCACCCATATCGAGTAGTATTTCTAATCCCAGAATGAGAGCTTCATATTCTGCTCTGTTATTCATGCAATTTCCCTCATTTTTTGCACACATTTTGGTGATCAGCTTTGATGGAGATATAATATATATCCCTATGCCAGCACCATCTTGAGTATTCGACCCATCAAAGTATAAAATCCAAGGGACCTTATTGATGAAATTGATCTCGAGATTCTCAAGCAATCCATCTTTTATCGGAGGGTGATCAGCTAAGAAATCGGCTATCACTTGACCTTTTACAGCCTTTTGAGGCACATAACATAAATCAAACTGGAGCAAACTGAGACTCCATTTGCTCAATCGCCCTCTCATCAAAGGTTGATTGATCATGAATTTAATTACATCCGTTGGTGAGACCACTTCGATTGAATAGGACATGAAATAGTGTCTCAATTTGACTGAGGCAAAGTATAGAATTAGGCACCATTTTTCAATTGAGGTATACCTCTTCTCGGTATCATTTAACAGTTTACTTAAATAGAAAACAGACTGTTCGTAGCCTCTGTCATTTTTTTGTGCCTTAAGGCACCCAATTGAATGATTAGCTGCTGATATGTATAATCTCAACTTTTTTCCTTTTCGAGGAGGGATTAAGACTGGACGTTGGGTTAAGTAAACTTTTATGGCTTCGTCAGCCTCTTGTTGTTTTCCTCCCCAGACAAATTCATCTTCATCTTTCAAACGTAAGATAGGCGAGAATGCTTCTATTTTTCCAGCCAGATTAGATATGAATCTTCGTAAGAAATTGACCTGCCCAAAAAAACGTTGCAGCTCTTTCTTATTCTTTGGAGGCTTAGCTTCCAATATTGCTTTGGATTTGTTTCGATCCACCTCTATCCCTTGATTATGAATTAGAAATCCTAGAAAGTTTCCAACTTCTACACCGAAAGCACACTTTAATGGATTCATCTTTAACTTAAAATGCCTCATTCGTTCGAAGGCTTCGGTTAATGATTTCAAGTGATCTTGATAGGTTTGTTCCTTGACCACTATATCATCTATGTATATTTCAAGGGATTTACCGATCAAGTCATGGAACATGTAATTCATAGTCCTTTGGTATGTGGCTCCGACATTTTTTAATCCAAAGGGCATAGCATTCCATTCGAACGTACCTATGGAACCTGGGCATCGAAACGCCATTTTGTTTCTGTCTACTTTGGATATCTTTAGTTGATAATACCCCGAGTAGCCATCCATAAAGGACATCACTTCATGCCTGGCAGCTGCGTCAATCAGGACGTCAGCCATGGGCATAGGGTATTCATCTTTAGGTGTAGCCCTATTCAGATCTCAAAAATCAATACAGACCCTTACTTTCCCATTTTTCTTGATTACGGGGACTATGTTTGCCAACCATTCGACGTATCGAGTTGGTCTTATGAAATTGGCTTCCACCAACTTTTCAATCTCATCTTTTTTTGCATTCATTAAATCGTGAAATAATCGAAGAGGTGCTTGTATCACCAGTTTAAAACCAGGTTTGATTGGCAACTCATGTCGAGCTATATTCATGTCTATCCCAGGCATTTCGTGATGTGCCCATGCGAAGCAATCTCTAAATTGATATAAGACCTTTATCAATCTCTCCTTCTCGGATTGATCTAATTTCGAACTTATATAAGTCATTCTGGGATCCTCTGTCGTCCCAAGATTGACTTCCTCTAGAGGGTCTTGGATATCTTTCCTGATATCCTCATCAGGTTCCATAACCCTTTGCTCAAACGTATGAGTTGAACATTTTCCTTCAGTTTTAAAACATTCAATCACACCATGACTAGTATCTGCAATACGTTCTTCGACTAAAACATGATTGTTAATAGATAAATTTGAAATAACGTTTTCGATTAGTAATTTCTTAAATATACATTCGGGTACAGCATCATAAGTAACTTTGTCCATTAAAACTAATTAAAAGGAAATTACAAAATCCCTACTTCGACTTAGGCTAAACTATCATCTACTTCGGTTGTAGACTGGTCTGCACTATTTCGAGTCTTGACGCTTGTTCCTTCACCTTCTGTCCCTGTCATTTCGATGGCCGGACACTCCAAAGCCTGACTATCCATCACTTCGGCTCCTCTAGCCATGTACCTGGCATGGACAATGTAAGTATCAATAAAATAGGAATTTTTCTTGGCATTGATGACTTCGAACTTATGCTTGTTCCAACAAACTAACACCTGATGTAAGGTTGAAGGGATGCAATAGTTTTGATGTATCCAGTCTCTCCCTAATAAGGCATTAAATGATGGTGAGTTCGTATTCACCACAAAGAATGCTGAGTATGAACTCTGAGTCCCAACCTTTACCCGACAAGGTAGGACTCCAGATACTCGCGTTGCTTGTCCAGAAAAACCGTACACTGAAACATCAGTGGTGACTAAGTCTTTCGCAGTTTTTCCTAACCTTATTAACGTTTTTTCGGGAAAAATGTTAACAGTAGCACCATTGTCAACTAATACTTTGCTAATTTTAATGCCTTCGATCTCGACTTTTACAAATAAAGGTCGCATATGGTTATTATCGATCTTTTCTTTCGAGAATAATAGATCAACTAAATTTTCATTGACTGTTTTTGTATCCAATATTTTATTGTTAGGAATTTCTAATTTCGAAATATTACCTGATTCAAAGATTGTCATCATCTCGAGCGAAATCGACTCTTCATCCATTGCATCCTCTTTTGCGGCGAATGCCGCTGGCAACACCATCACCATATTCACATCTTTATTCTTTTCGAACTGCAGGGCCCTTTTTAGAGATGCTTCTTTTGCTCTCAAATCGGCTTCGTTTGCCGATTCTTCATAAGCAGAGTCTCCTAACAGGATTTCCAAGTCATCGCCTGACTCGAAATCATCCAGGTTTTCATCTTCTTCGATCCTTGTATTCTTCATCTTCAAGCTGGTGTCCTTGAACTGGTTACTCAACTGGTCAACATCCTTCTCATACTCGTCATCCTCAGGTTTTATCCCCATCTTGGCTTTCAGCAGGCCTTTGCTCAACGATTCTTCTTCGATTCGAAGGTTGGCAATAACGGCTTCTTGCTGCATTTCTAAAGCCACAGCAGCTCGAGAATAAGCCACCTATTGCTTAATATTCTTATAGCGGTTATTCATTTTCTTCTCTACCTGCTCGCTGGACTCATTCAAACGGTTAAATGGCGAATCCCTGCCTGCTGACGGAGGCATGCCATAACCTCTGCCACCCCTTCCTCGAAAGTGCCGGTTGTAGGGCTGAAAATTGAAGATGTTGTTTTTGTATCTTTGCCTCTTATTCCAATCCCTTTGATAGGCTGGAATCCACTCGGGATCATTCGGGATCACCTGCAACCTTACTAATTCGTAGTGTAAGGTATCAGCACATTGATTGCAAAGTACTTTCTGCATCTGGGTAAGGTTGTCCACTATTCTCGAAGGGGTTTGATATACGATCTCACACTTAGGGGTCTCAAGTGCTTTCTTGTATGATTTCCCTTCAGCCTTTTGGATGGGAGAAATCATTTCGATTGGTGATTCCTTTTCCTTGGGTTTCCCGTCTTAACCGAATTCCAGGATTCGTTTGTCTATTGCGGACAAGCATATCTTGCCCCTCTCGAATTGCTTGGCCACAAAGCGCCTAAATATTTGGCATTGATCAGTGGTATGCATCGTGTTCATATGCCACCTACACATGCCATCGAGCCCATCATCATTGACTTTCGGGAAGGTCAAGATTCCTTCGTCTATGAGCCTATTAAAGAGCCTGTTCGCTAGCTTGGCTTCCTTCGAGACCTGTTCATTCGAAGATGTAGATGCAGTGTTAGAACCTCAGGTGAATTAATGTCTAAAGTATTAATTTCAAAATTTAAAACAGGAAAAGGGTCCTCGTCTATACTTAATTTTTGCATATCAGGAAAAATTATTTCATGTGAATCTAACTTTGATTGTATTAAGTTTCGGAACATAACACATTCCTTTGTTTCATGGGTAAAAGCATTATGCCATTTACAATAAGGTTTTCCTCTGGCCTCTGCCTTAGTTGGGAATCGGTGTTTCCCTTTAATTCTCAATTTTTTGTTAGCCAGAAGCCAATCGAATATCTCTTCTGTTTTTGCTACATCAAACGTGTATTTTTTTTTTTAATCTTTTTTCAATTGTAGAGAACCCATTGCTTCACACTCTTTTTGTTCGAGTGCTCCACATTGGAATAGGGGCCCTTTTATGAATTCTGCGAGGTCTACCTCATACGCATCTTCGAATACCCAAGGTGCGGATATGTCGAAGGTATTCAGTCTTTGGTGTTTCCTTAGACTTTCTTCCCTTAACATATTTTCGTATCTAGTGGCACTTTCTGCCAAGCTTCGAAAATCTGGGAATATCATCCTATCAAATTTTATCCTAAAATCGAAGGACATATTTTGTTGTGCCAATTGCACGAACTCAGACTCAGGTAGATTTAAATGGCACTGGACTCGAGCCTTTTTTATTCTCGATAGGAATTCTTCTACAAACTTCCCTATGTTCTGTCTAATTTTAGCCAGATCACTCATGGATATCACTTATGGATAAACGTTATACCTCCATATTGATCTCCAAATGAATACAAACAGCTTGCTCGAGCAACTTGATAAACTCGAACAGGATCACCAAATATTGATTCTACTGGATCTACGCTTCTACTGCTAATCTATGCTACCGACTACTCCTAATTACGCCTACTCCTAGAGAGAAAAGATAAAAGCAGAGTTGATGAAATTCTGTCTGTCCTTTTCTTTCTTCTCCTGGCTTTGCTTTTATCACGTACCCCCGTTCATCATGGCCGAAAACTGCTTCCCAACCGTACTTTTAATTTCCTTTATTGACGCGTCTTTGAACTGGGTAACTTCCTCCTTTTTGGATTCGTCTTCAGATTTGGATCCCATCGATCCCATTTTGTTTTTTACTGATCCAATGACTTTAATTGGGCTTGTTTGATTTGAGCCCATCTTCAAATTAGTCTTAGCTGTATGAGATATTTTATTTCAAGCCCATCTTCGGATAAAGGATGGTTTGGGCTTTCTTTTTTGGCAAAGCCCACTTCATTTTGGGTGTAAACAATAACTCTACTAATATCAATAATATAAATTATCAAAATAAAATAAACTAGAAATAAAAGTCTTCAGTAAATAATCCAAGTTGGAAACCGATTAAAGAATTTAAAATATTCTTCTTTCGAAATTGGAGCGAGAAACGTATCACAAAAAATCATTGTAACAAAAGCCTATATATATAAATGAAAAAAAAAAGTCGTTTGTTTCAATGAAATTGAAATCGTAAAAATAAATAAATAATCCAGAATGATAGAAAAAATCCATTTTATTCATCAAGAAAATTCACTTTTGATCCCGTAGGAGTTACCCCAAAACACTTTTAGTCCCGTAGGATACTTTTAGTCCCATAGGAGTCAAAAAGTGACACTTTTGGTCCCAAACTTTAAAAAATGGACGGAAATTGGCTTGTGTGTTACACGAGTTGTTAATTTTAAAGAAAAAAATTAAATTTAAAAAAATTAAAATAAATTCAAAATATTAATAAAATAATAATAAAAAAAATTCAAAAAGAGAAAATTAAAGAAAATCTAGCACTATTCATCATCATCTTCGCCGCACCATCAACACCCTCAAACCAAAACAAAATCCCCACCCCTAAACCCAATCGGCTGTTGCTGCCATTTTCTATCTGTAAACCGCTGCCGCCGCCGTTCACCATAGTCTTCTCCACTTTTATGAGTAGTGATGGCATACAAATATGGTTTTTCCAACAAGAGTGATGTAAACCGTCGTTTTCTGTAATTTCATACGTGGATGAAATTATTATTAATAAGATGAGTCTAGCTTTCTGGGTTGAATATAAAATGAGTCCTAATTCATTTAAACCAGATTTGCAATTTGCGAAATCAAATTTGCAACTCAAATTGCCATTTTGGTTTTGGGTGGGAGATGCAGAAGCTTGGGGGTGATTTTCAAATGGGCGGCGGTCGGGTGGTGGCTCCCGGTGGTGGTCGACATGGTTCTTTTGGATGAACAGTCATCTTCTTCTTTTTCTTTTCTTTTTTGTTTTTTTTAATTATTTTATTAATATTTGAATTTATTTAATTTCTTTTTTAATTTCATTTTTCCCCCTTAAAATTAACGCGCCAATTTCCATCCATTTTTTAACGCTTGAGACCAAAATTATCACTTTTTGACTCTTATGGGAGGAAAAGTGTAAAAAAAAATTCTACAGGTCTAGAAGTGTTTTGGAGTTATTCCTACAGAACCAAAAGTAAATAAATAATCCAGGATGACAGAAAATATCCATTTTATTCCTCAATAGTAGCAAGGAACCTGCAATTAATCGGCGTAGTTAATGAAAAACGCACATTAATTCGAATTGGAGTTGATCAAACCTAAATTAAGCGATTCACAAAGTCAATGAACTGCATTTGTCATGTCTTCATACATTGATTAATGTGAATAGTTATTAGACAAATATTTTACGGTATTTAGATTCGGTCTAATCAATTCCACGCTGGAACATTAATGTGTGTCATTGCATAATGGAAAGTTAGGGCTCTGTTTGTTTATGTTTTTGAGATAAAATTTTGAAAATTTCTTGGGAAATGCGTATTACATGGATTCGTGTGAGAATTGATGTGATGTGTGTTGTGTTTGTTTATGTTTTTAAATAGTGGTTGAGATTTGTAAAATATGAGTTAAATAATTGAGTTAGTTATTTGTGTAATGATTATGTGAATAAATAAACAATAAAATAAGATAGATAGATATATAAAGTTAATTTAATATTAATATATTTTGAAATTTGAAATTTGAAATTTATTATTAATATATAGTAAAAGTGGAAGATTGAATAGAAAAGTAATGATTGGAGGAAATGATGTTGATTGATAAATGTGTAAAATGATTGATATAGTGAGTGATAGGTAATTATATGGGGAATTGAAAAGGTTAAGTAAAATTTAAATGAAAATAGTTTGTGTTATGGATTTTTAGAATTTTATGATTCAGAATATTAAAAATGAAATTTGAAAACATAAACAAACAAAGCCTAGGTAAATCATTTTGGTTTGGTCCAATTACTTCTTGTTTTGTTCCACTCATGTTTGGTCTTTGGGTAACAAACTTTCTTTTCTTTTTGTTCCACTCATGTATTTGTACACGTACTCCTACGTACATCATGTGCAATTTGTTGGGTTTGTCCTCCATAAAAATAAAGCAAAAAGAAAAACAAATATTAATCGGTAAAAGAAAAACTCAAGTTGCCCACTTGCTGGGCAATTGGGTTTTTTTATTAAAGTAATAAAAAAAAGCACCAAAATAATACTATTTTAAAACTTTTAATTAAATAATACAAGATGTCATTATATTGTGGGAGTCTGATGCAACCCTTTTTGATCATAACACAAAATAATGAATTTCCTGAGATTCAATTGATCCCGAAGGAAATTTCAGGAAGTATTTGAGAATTGGAAATACAGAACCAATTCTGAAAATAGGTTTCGTCAAAATCACATTAGAAAGAGAATTAGAGAGAGAATAACATTTACACAACAACCAAAATCGATATCCCATTTCATTCCTTTCTGACGAATTTATAGTGAAGTATTGGGAAAGTTTACAATGGCCCTGATGCATTACATCACCTAATTACTAACGAACTAACTGCTATTAGTTGTAACTAGCTTGTTATGTTTTAATCCTTCCTTTTCTTTTTGGCACGTAACAGAGTCGTCTTCAGATTTGAAAACGACTACTAAAATGTCGTCTTCATTTTTTTTAAATTCTAAAAATAAGAAGATGACATTGTGGGAGCCGTCCAACAATGTCATCTTCTATATGTTTTTTTTTTATTTTGAAGATGACATTAAACGAAGACGACATTGTGGGAGTTGTTTTCAAATCTGAAGATGACTCCCGCAATGATGTCTTGTATTATTTAATTAAAAATTTTAAGACAGTATTATTTTGGTGCTTTTTTTTTTTAAATTATTTTAATAAAAAACCGTTGGGCAATTGGTATTGATTGTTCAATGGGGTGCACTTGCGCGTAGGGATGCAATCGAGCCGAGCTCGAGTCGAGCCTGGCGATTTTGCCAGGCTCGAGCTCGAGCTCGTATTGTGTTATTTGAGCTCGAGCTCGTCGAGCCGTATTTTGAGAGCTCGTGAGCTCAAACAACAGCTCGACTCGAGCCCGAGCCGAGCTCGGCTCGTGAGCCTGATAATTTTTATTTTTTTTTGCAAGCCTTTTGTTTTGTTTATGGAGTACACAACTCCATGAATGAAACTATTCATGGAATTGTTTACTCCATAAAACCCAAATATGGACCGTATTATCTACCGGCAAGAAGCTCGTGGAGACAGTGGTGGCTTCGGGGCAGCTTCGCGGCGGCGGTGGCGGCTTCGGGCCGTGTTGTTCGTGGCTTCTCATGTGTGTGGAGACGGCGTCGGCTGGGGTGGAGGCTGAAGGGGGGTGTAGTGATTTTCCGGCGGCGGTTGATGTGCTACCGGAGGTTAATCCAATTTTTGCAGATGTATTTTGGGGCTTTCTTTCTCAAGCATTTTTTCTTTTCTGCACAGATGAGAGATGAGAGTGGTGTGTATAATTATTATCTATTTTCTCTCGAATATGCTGTTAAGGAATGAAATTAGATCAATTTTTTCCTGCAAATTCAAAAAAAATAATTGTCTACAACAAATGTGAAAAGATAGCGAAGTAAAATAATTATTGGTAACTTTACCTTGAAAAATGGATCGATAGCATGCATGTGACAGGTTTTGAAAGTACTCTAATAGTGTGTCTAGTGGGTTTTTTATTTACAACTTTAATAAATTATATTATTATTTTAATATATAAATATTATAACATATATATATATATAAAATAATAACATGGTTGTTGAGTACAGCTGTGTACAACTAATGGCTAACAAATATATATATATTATTATTATTTTAATATATAAATATATATATATATATATATATATATATAAAATAATATATTTATCTTACCTGCTCGCGAACTTTTTTCAGAGGAAATTAGACTCGAGCTCGAGCTCGTGAAGCTCGACTCGAGCTCGAGCTTTTTCGAGCCGAGCCGGCTCGGCTCAACTTGCATCCCTAGTTGGGCGGCAGAAACAATTGTATAAAAAGTTTTTGTTTCATCAGACACACCAACAAAATCGTTAGCGAAAACAAAGAGGCATAAATGGGTAGTGAGTTAGGAACAACTGATTGCGAGAGATAAATTGTGAGCTAGGTGAGTAATATTTATCATCAATTTATCGGTAGAAATTGTCGATAAGTTAAATTTTGAGTCCAAACTTTCGTCGTGCCCAACACAATTTACACCACACAAATCATCTACATCTCTTAGTGTACCAAAAGTTCAAAACTTCCAAACGCTATAGCTACCAATCTATATATGTATCAATATATACATATAGATATAGATATATAACACAACTAATTAACAGCAAAACCAAAATTAGATGGCTGAGAGGCAGCACAAGCTCCAAGCTATAATGATCTCAGTCCCTTTCCAGGGTCATATTAACCCATTTGTAAACCTAGCTCTCAAGCTCGCTTCAAAGGGTTGTGCCATCACTTTTGTCCACCTTCAACATATTCACCAAAAATTATCCAAAGCTCACAACAGCGACGATTTATTCTCCGAAGCACGAGGATCGGGTCTTGACATTCGTTACACGACGATCAGTGATGGTCTTCCTTTGGAATTTGATCGAGATCTCCATGCAGAAGAGTATTGGGTTCACCTGTTTCGTGAATTTCCAGCTATAGTCGATGATTTTGTTGGGACGGCAATCGAAGCTGATCCGTATTTGGTCCCTTTCTTGGTTGCCGACACTGTTTATGCGTGGCCTGCAGCCGTTGCCGAGAAGTACAAGCTTGTGAATGTTTCACTCTGGACTGAACCAGCTTTGGTATTCTCTTTAGTTTACCACGAGCACCTTCTCAAAGAAAGGGGTCATATTCCATGTAAAGGTATGTTTATTTTGGTTATGTAATGCAGGGGATGTTCTTCTTTTTTCATTTTTTTTTTGCCACTTGAATATAATTACTGACAAATTCAAGTGCATTAGTTTATAATTTTTAAGAACTTCAAGGACAAGTTCTTCTGAAAATTAAATAAGTGGGAAAATTGCACTTTACATCCCATAACTTTGCCCAAATTCAATTTTGATCCCACTCGTTACAAAAATATCACATTAATTCTCATAACTTACAAAAAAATCTCAATGTTGATCCTATCCGTCAATTTTCGTCAATTTTTAACGTCGGATGCCATGTGCCTTGCACATGGGCCGTTGGTCAAAGCTTTGACCGTGATATGCACCTGATTTGAGCTCCAAAACAAGGAATAATTGCAAAAAAAAACCCCAACTTGTAATTTATCCCTTGTAATTATCCCTTGTTTTGGGGCCCAAATCAAGTGAATATCACGGTCAAAAACTTTGACTAACGGTCCATGTGCAAGACACATGCCTTCCGACGATACAAAATTAACGAAAATTGATGGATGAGACCAATATTGAGATTTTTTGTAACATATGAGACTCAATGTGATATTTTTGTAACGAGTGGGACCAAAATTGAATTTGGACAAAATTATGGGATGTAAAGTGCAATTTTCCCTTAAATAAGTAGAAGTGAAGTAGAAATAAGTGCCCTGTCTAGAGAGGTTATTATGGTTTGTTATAGAGTTAGTATATATTTTCTCTAGTTAACTTTAGAGAATTATGATACTAATATAATTTTCTAGAAGAAAAAATCTAGATAAATAAAAATATCTAGACAACATGTATGCATAAGTATTTAAATACTAGACTCTCTCTAGAGAGTAGTGACTCATACTTATAAATATGAGGATGATGTACAATGTGATATAATAACAAAAAATCTAAATAGAAGAAAAAACAAGAATCCATCTATAAAAAACTTCTTCCAACCTTTTCTACTATTCCTATTCCAACGACTTCCAAACTTATTCACTATCCTTTATCCCTAAGCCAATGATCCCTAAGCAAGTCCACATCTCAGAACACTCACATCTACTAAAATAATCCATCTTGGGACACGCGTACTTCCTATTCAATCACACTAACAAGTGACAATATAAAGTAGTTACTAGATATACATATATAGTCACTAGATTGAGACCAAAAAAAATCACTAGATATATAATTAATTTTTATTCTGTCATTATAATGATTTTTAGTGACAATTTTTTTTTTAGATTTATACTAAATAATTAATGACACATGATTAGTGACAATATAAACACAGTGACAATTATATTTATTGTCACTAAATTATTAGTAAACATGTGTCATTAGTTATCAATAGTGACAACAAATTCCCTGTCACTAATTCTGATGAGTGACAACCTATATAAAGTTCATGTCACTATTAAAATTTGAAAATTATTTGTGACAAAACATAAATTCTTGTCACTTGTACATTTAGTTTGACAATTTTAACACTCTCACTTGATATCTCCTCATTTATATATTACTAAAAAGTATTACGTGCTTCGCACTTGGTGATTCAATGAAGAGTTAAATTGAAATATATATGTCTAGTTTATTGACAAATTAATAATTACTTAAGAGAATAATTGATCATTTGGTAATGCCCATCTGATACCTTTTGTTTATTTGTTATGTAGTTTTATACATCACCATATGTCTTTAACTAAATTTATTTCAAGAAATTAAACTTTTGATAAAATAATATTAATATTATTTGTCCAACATGGTTATGATGTATGCATAGATCATCAGTCTATGTATCTTTCCTTAGTTGCCATTAACATTATTTTTTTGTGCTTCGCACAAGTAGATTCATTTTCTTTTATTTAAAAATAATATTTTTTTAAAGTTGAGGGAAGGCGGGTGCCCCCACCAGCCCCCTGGCTCCATCCCTATATAGAATATACATCACTTTTCATATTTTCAAATGCAGTAACACTGAATACATTCTTTATTATGAGATTATAAAGATAAAATAAATGCAAACAACCTATTACATATGAATACCCATGTCTATAATTTTTTTGTAAATTAAATAAAGAATGCATCTTATTTTCACTCAAATTACTTCTTTGATTTTATTTCCAAGTACATTTTTATATTTGTTGTTCATTTTAATCACTTTATTTATATATGGACTTCTAGATTTATACGACCAGAAAAACAAAAGAACTTGTACATATAAGATGATAATTTACTTGTGCAAGCATGCTGTAGATACTTTAAGCACATATAAACTTCTAGATATATAAAGTCATAGTTCATTTATGCAAGCATGCTATAGGTTTTACTTATGTCCTTATCTACATCTCACGCAAAATATTTACTAAATACCTCTATATAAGAAAATAATTTATAGATATTTTCATAATATATGCTTTCTTTTTTTAGCTTCAATTATAACATTGCACGTACACCACATTTTTTTTACTTCTTATGTTTTTTTTTTTTTGAGTGCCAAAACAAAGTTCAATTTCTTAAAATAATTTTTTCTTCTAAATCACCCACTTAAAATAATGACCTAACATTAGTAACAACTAATAATATTAAATTCTAAAAGTTTTTACATTTATATCATTTAAGAGCTTAATCAAATATCAAAAATAGACCTTCAAAATTGAGATGGAATAAATATTATCTTAGATGAGCAAATTTTTGTATTGATATTCCTCTCAACTTATCTATAATATTCATATTTAAAAATATAATATTAAGAACTCTATAATATTTTTTGTTACTTCTTCCCATTTATAACTAAATCATTTAAACACACTGTCTAAACAATTTAGACAAAATAGAAACTGAAAATTAATTTTTTTTTTCTACTAAATAGTTTCATATTGCTAAGGATTTCTTTTTTCCTTAGTCAATCTTTATCTTGTTTTACTTAAGATGTGTTTTAGCAAACAATACTTTGATCTACATGAATATAATACAAAATGAACTTTTGACAAGAATATTAGTGTTTATGCTCTAGCATTTTTCATGCTTTCATTAATTTATGTATTTTTATAATTTGTCACAACAATCTATTTTTGTTCCTCATGATCCACAAAAATAGATTATAATTTCACTTATCCTATCACTCTATCTGATAGTAGTGAAAATATAATATAAATTTTCATGTTTCTATACATAGTAACATATAAGAGTATAATCTATATTATGATATTTTAAAGAAAAAATAATTGTAAACATCATATTACATAATTGAATACTCGTGTTTATGAGTCCTTTTAAATTAAATAAACATATCATATTCCCACTAAAATTACTTATATGATGTATCCTCAAATATGCTTTATATACACACACACACACGCACACACACACACACACACATATATTTGTTATTTATGCTAATAACTTTGAGTACATACAAACTTTTAGATGTATGATGATAATTCATTTGTACAAACGTGTTATATTCTATAACAATGATCAAAATACGCGTCTGTATCACACAGTTATTACTTCCATTTTGTCTTTTGGGATGTCAGAATAAGATATAACTTTATAAAATTATTTTTTTATCTTCAAATCAACCTACTCAAAATAATGAATTGACACTAATAACAATCTACTACTAATTACTAAATACTAAAGTGTTTATGTAATTTAAAATCATCAAAATTAATAATCAATTTTTTGTTTAAGTTGAAATGTTGGTTGTGGATAAAAATCTATTTTATCTTGATGATTAATATTTTAGAGAAAGTAGGAATCTATTTCTTTTTTTCTTTTTATATTAAATAGTGTCCTATTTTTCAGTTAGTGTAATTGGACTTCTATTACCAAATAGTTTCCTACTACTCAATGAATTCTTTTACTTAATATGAAAGTCTTTTCACAATGAAACAAACAATTGAGTTATTCACACATTTATATAGGGGTTAGATTTTTTTCATAGTACCATCAATATTGAATAAATTAGTTCTAAGGTGGTTCTTTATTTCAATTAGTTTATATAATTTAGCGTCGAAAAAAAAATGCTTCGGTCACCTTGTTAGTTACACTTGAGTTTGGTCAAACCAGATTATAATTGCAATTTTGCCAAATAATGTTATTAATTTCATTTACGGGATCTTTTCTTGACAATCAGATGACCAAGTTCAAGAAATAAATTACGTTCCAGGCGTTGAGTCAATAAGTACAAATGATTTGATGTCATATCTAAGTGAAACCGACGATATATTGCTAGAAACTTTGTCCGCGGCATTTAAGGGAGTAAAGAAAGCAGATTTTATCTTACATAACATAGTTCATGAACTAGAATCCAAGACATTATCAGCTCTAAACAAATACCAGTTGAATTACGCAATCGGTCCCATTAACTTTTACAAAAACCTAGCTGCAAATACTATCAGCAAGAGTTTAGTTTCTGAATCAGAATGCGCCCCCTGGCTCGCCTCCAAGCCTCCTGGCTCAGTCTTGTACGTCTCGTTCGGTAGTATTGCCCAGACAAGTAAACATGTGATTGAAGAAATAGCTTATGGGCTTCTTCTTAGTGAAGTAAAATTTATCTGGGTGGTTCGGGCTGGTATCGTAAGCTTTGATGATGATACTAATGTTCTGCCTGAAGGATTCGAGGATATGATTAAAGATAAAGGGTTGATAATTCCATGGTGTAATCAAATTACGGTTCTTTCAGATCCAGCAGTTGGAGGGTTTTTGACGCATTGTGGGTGGAACTCGACAATTGAAAGCATGTGGTGCGGTGTTCCAATGATTTGTTATCCGATAACATATGATCAACCGACTAATAGGAAACTAGTGGTTGATAATTGGAAAATCGGGATTAGTCTTTGTGATGGAAAATCAGTTAATAGAAAAGAAGTTGCTGAGAATATCAAAAGTTGTATGAGTGGGACTTGTTCAAAGAGTTTGAGGCAAGAGGCAAAGAAAGTGAAGGACATTTTGCAGAATGCATTGGAAGTTGATGGATCGTCAGACAGAAACTTTGACCAATTTTTCAATGATTTGAAGGCAAAAATTAATGATACAGCGACAAGTGAATAAGCTAGATACGCAAGCGATCAATGTATTATTATTTCTAGATATAATTAGGACTCAACTCTTGAAATTGTAAAATTAATGTCCTAATTTATTTATTTGATATTACTGTATATCTTAAATTTTAGTGTGAAAGTTTGGACAACAAATTTGTAAAATGAAATGAGACAAATCTGTGTATGTTTCTGATGCGGTTCGTTTTTACTCTAAGAAAGTCCTGCAAATTCAAATGCGATTTTATTTATATGAATATGAGAAATCTAATTTTAGGAGACGAATAGTTTCAAAAATAAGTAAAAAATTTTCGAATAAAAACTAGTAAGAAGAATACTTAAATTTTCATTTCTTTTATTTTCGACTTTCTCTTGAAGAAGACGAAGAAATACAATAATATTACACTTTTTTCTCTCAATTGTGAATCTAACTCTACAAATGATGAATTTTCTCCTATAAATAGACCAACATGGCGGAATTTTCTCCCAATTTTGTTAGGGTTGGGCAATATTTTCCACCTTTGGAGGGATGAGTCATCTCCCCTCTTTTGAGGGATATAAGTTAGGATTAGATACGATTTGATCTTTATCCACTCTTATCTCTTCTTTACCTATCTCATTTTTAGCCATGCCTTCCATTATTTCTTTCAGCTATCTTTCAGCTTCCTTGCGATTTACCCTACTATCCCTCTTATGTAGCTAATCAGTGCTCCGATTTCTAGAATTCCTTCAAGCTTCCTTTGGGCCTTCTTCCTAATTTTAGCCCACTGCTTCGTCCCTCTTTGGGCCCATCTTTTAATAAAATCTAAGACCATGTCGTAATAATTTACGGGCATATCACAAGTCTCCCTACTCTTGAGAATTTTAGAATAGAAAAGCTCAAAAAATCTTGAGAGTAAAATAAATTGTCATAATTCCAAAGAGGGCTTGATCCTTTTTTATACACTGACTGCCTCGTTAAAAACCTTACCCCGGAAAGACCCAATGGGAAAAAACCAAGGCTAAGGGAAAAAGAGTGCAGGGTGTGTCAATTCCTCCTTGTGACCTTAAGGTGGACTCATGGGTTACCCTATGAGCCCTAAATGACCGATTTTGGTGGGGTGGGGGGGGACCAAAATCCCCCCTTCTCATTCTTCTTGTCCAAGAATTTGTCAGTTGTTTAGTGTATATAAAATTAAGACCAATTTAACGCAAGTGCACGTGCCGACAAGAAATAAAGTGTACCAAAGTACGGATATCATTCCCACGAAGACTTAACCAAATTTATAAAGAATTAAAGTGCCAATATATCTAAGTGCCTTTTATATCAAATTAATAATATGATTTGGTAATTAACCTACTACGAAAAATAAAAATTAACAACTAATTAAAAACAAGAATTAAGTGAGAATTAACCAAATTAATTAAATATAGGCTCCCCCTTCCCTCTAGTTACCTGATTGCAAGAAGAAACTAAAACTTAACACATTGAGATTAAGTTATCTTCAAGCTAAGAAGGGTCTAAGGGTATATGTCTATCCTCAAAGACAAATAATGCAACTTATCATATCCTACGTTCATTATCCTTCTCTGTTTAATACAAGTTTTTTTTTTTTAACAAAAACCACCTTTGCCATGGTAGGGGGTTTTATCGGGTTCCCCTCCATTCTATATATCAAAATCAAAATAGTACACTTACTTTCAAGTACATCCAACAGGTAAATGAAAAAAGGAGTACAACTCCTTTACACTTGAGCACGAAAATTTGGAAAATTAAGGTAATCTGATCTAATATACCCCCTAATTACACCAAAAAGAGAGTTACCATCCGATACTTGCGCTGAAGAGGCTTCGCAAGCTTTGTTTGCTAACAAATCTGCTTCTTTGTTTCCTTCCCTAAAGATATGTGAGATGAAAGTTTCGATCTTGCCTAGTGAATTCTTAATTGATTGGAGGATCTGCTGCAAACGCCAAGCCCCTTTATACTTTGAGGTAACAAGATGTAACACACTAAGGGCATCAAGTTCAATCCAAACTTTTTGATAACCTTTTTCAAGACATAAGGTCAAATCTCTACCCAAAGTTAATAGTTCTGCTTCCATGTTTGATCTAATTCCAAGAGGTTCCCAGAAGGCAAATAACACTTTTCCTTCATGATCTCGAGCTAAACCCCCGGCTCCTCCAATTCCAGGATTGCCCCTCGCCGCGCTATCCATGTTTAGTTTTATCCACCCGAGTTGAGGTTTCAACCATAACACCGGAGGATGAAAATGGGTAACGGTAGTACAATTGACTTGGATATCCCAAATATTCGCCACGTTTCTATCCCCAATCCAATGGAAATTTTTCCAAAGCTTACATCTTTGAATCAATTTCACGTGCTCATGGATTTTTAAAATGATACGGTCCACGTGTATGGGAATATTATCATGCTTTTTCTTATTCCGAGCCAACCACAAATACCAAAGAATCAAAATTGGAAGAATAGTACGGATATGATCTTTTTCTTTGTAAAGGGCCAAATCCCTCCAGATTTTTAGAACATACACTGCACTTGGTATAGAAATACTGGGAATTTGAAAGAAAGAGTTAAAGTAATTCCATACCTGTGTGGCACATGAGCTTAGGAAGAAAACATGAGAGACAGTTTCTTTGTGGCTATAGCAGCCGCACTTCGAGGCAAGATGTATCTCTTTTCTTTGCATCCTTTCCTTAACCGGTATCCAATCTCGAATCAATCTCCACATAAATATAGAAATTGAAGGCGTTGTTAGGGGAGACCAAATACGATTGAAATTCGACGAGGATGCAGACCGCCCCCGAATTTTTTCCCACGCTGATTTGATAGTAAAATCCCTGTTATTAGTAAGTTTCTAGATCATCATATCTTTCTCGTTCTCCGTGATATGAGAGCTTGCAATCTCCACGACTAAAGGTTCGGGCAGGTGCTTGGGAAGGGTATTCAAGTTCCAACTCCCATTGTTCCAGTAGTCTTTGACAAGAGAGAAATCCTTTTGAGAATTAGGAGCTATGTCATGAATCTTACCTTTGATCAACCAGTGATCACGCCAAAAGAACATTTTCCCTTTACCAACTTTCCAGAAGATTAATGTTTGCACCTCGTCCCGGACTTTGCAAATTCTCCTCCAGATCTGTAAGTCACCAGGCTTCATTCGAGTTTCTCCGGGGAAAAGCTCAAAACAATATTTTTGATTTAGAAATTGAGCCCACAAAGAGTCCTGCCCTCTAAACCTCCACCAAAGTTTGTATGAGAAAGACATTATCATGTCTCTAAAATTTCTAATTCCCAGGCCACCCTCTTCAGTTGTTCGATAGATTTTATCCCAAGCCGCCCAATGGGTACGCTTTTTCTCAGAAGTGGACCCCCAAAAAAACCTATTAAGAAACCTCTCGATTTGTAGAATGATGCCTATCGGAGGTTCCAGAACTTGACATAGACAAATTAGCATAGAACAAAGGACACTTTTAATCAATTGAAGACGGCCCCCAAATGAAAGGAAAGACTTTTCCCACCCTCCAATTCTCCTCTGAATTTTTTCCACCAGGTCCAAAAACAGTATCTTTTTTTATTCTTTTGTGAAGGGGTGCGCCTAAATAAGAGATAGAGAGACTACTTTGTGTAAAGCCCGAAATGTTCTTAATCAATTGGACCTTATTTGCTACCATTTTACTCTATACTTAATGTTCCTATGTCTAGTTCAATTAAGTTAAAAAATACTCAAAATAGGTGGCCAATCTACTTGAGGCATAAAGCACAAAATTAAACAAGCAACGGGATGAAGAATTAAACTAAAAACATAAACTTCACATTAAATCCAAATAACTAGAGTTCCGGGGTGCGCCTATTACAAATTTAGCTCATGATACTTAAGAAAAACACACAAAAATTAAGAGAATTCATGTTTACAATCCACAAATTCAACATAGAAAGATCTAACCAATAGGGAAAAGAAATAAATCTTTAAGGTGAAATATTCTTCTATCCAGTGATGTCAATCTTCGTTAGAATCCCTTGTATTCTTGTGAAATTCTCTTCTTTTGCTCAACATGTGTTTTCTCTAGTTCCCCCCCCCTTTTCTCAGCAAAAACGTCTCTCCCCTTATTATGTAGCTCACTAATCCTTTTATATCTCCAAAATTCCCTTATTTTCTTTTAATGGATCCCAGCCGTCCACTTTAAGCTTGATTTTCTCTGATCTAATGGCTTCCAATGAGTCCGATCCTAATAGGAAAGTTGAAGCCTCGTTTGTTAGCTTTAAAACCCCACTGGAGTCGAGAGATTTGGATAATTGGTTGAGGAGATATGGTTAAAAGAGTGCAGCCTGGTCGCTGGACGAAAAAATCAGGAGCAGGTCTCGCGGCACGGCATGAAGTGCCATGCCATGGCATGGCCAGTTCAAATTTGTACATGAAACTGGCTGCCTACTCGCGCGTCATGGTATGCCACGGCATGACGTGACAATCTCAGATTTTCTTTGATTCTTCCTTATCTCTTTCCTTAATTTGCAATTTTCTTCCTCTTTCTTTGTGATTTGCTCCTCTCAATTGTGGATTTATGCCAATGAGAACCCATAAAACATAATTCCATTCAGTAGCAACACCCAAGACTCTAGAATTACTAAAAACACCCCAAAACATAACAAAAACACACTAAAACAACTACCAAAGACAACTTAACACAAAAACAACGAAAAAACGCTAAAAATACTCGAAATCACCAACACAAAATACGAAAGAGCATGCAAACCACCAAATAAAAACTAGATCATTCTATATAAATATAGAATTATCACTCTCTCATTTACTTCCTTCATTTCATATATTATTTCGAGGCAACACGCCTTTTTCATCAGCTAGCTTTTAACTGTTCCTCGTGTTTTGTTGTTAAGCAAGTATTCTTGGTGTAGATGCCATAGTCCGGCTTTGTTGTACGCTATTCGAGGCCACTGATGAAGTTAAGAGAAATGTTAACTTAAAGGAGCATCTCTCATCCAAATCCAAAGAGCTGAAAGAAGAGCGCATTATGAGAAAGAACTTATCCGCGGAGTTGGATAAACTAATGAAGGATTTTGCCAAATTTTGGGCAAATCTTGTAGATGAAGTAAGAAAGGAAAGCCAGGCAGCTCACCAGGAGCCTACCGAGGGTTTCGCCCGCTCCTCTGCTGGGCAGGTCTTTTCAGAAGCTTATTACCAGTGTAAGCAAGAAAGATATCTAAAGTCTAACGACTTCTCTGAAGTATTGACGGGTTCAGCTCTCCCATATTATTATCTTAGATTATCTACGTTCATAAAGCGATTTATAAAAGTTCATCATCTACTACCCGCGATAGATGTTTCTTTTCTTCAAGAGAAAACAGGTTTAGCTGATGCTCCAAAGCCCGGTGGGGAGGTATCCATGCACATTTTGGCGGATGTCACCAAGGTTGATAAACATGCTGATGTATGTGCTGTGAAAGATGCCGATGGACAGGCTGTTGAACCTTGCTAACAAGGATGTTGTTTTTGAGAGGACTTTGAGCAATTCCATAGATGAGAATGTTGATGGGCGATGTGATATTGAAGATGATCAAGCTGCAACTGAACCTTTATTTTGAGGTTGTAAATGAGCTTTACTTTGAGGCTGCTCATGAGCTTTATTTTGAGGTTGCTAATGAGCTTTCCACTTAGGACGCACTCGAGGTACCTGAAGAGGCAACTTCGACATGAATCAATACTTGTAGTGCTAATGCTTTCGCATTGTTTTTTTCATTTTTCTTCTTTTGAACTTGGCTTTGATGACACTGTCTTTAGCACCTTGTTTTGGATACTTTCCTCATTGCATTAGTGTTTTGAGAAATACATCATTTGTGAGTTGTTGCGTATTAGCAATGATGCTTATGAGATAGCACTGGTAGGCAAGCTGCTGAGCCAGCGATTGATGATGTTGCTTTAGAGGCCATTCTGAGCATTACTATAGAGGGCGAGACTGGCAATGAGATGGCTAAAGGGCAGGCGGCCTCTGAGCCCTTCTTTGAGACAACTGAGAAACTTGCAACTCAGGCCTTCTTCGTAGTGATATTTAGCTATTCCTTTCATTTCTTTTCTTTTCTTCAAGTAGTTATCGTAGCACATTTTTAATATTTCCACTTGAACTTTTTACTGTAATGCCCGCTTTTAAGGCATAGATTTCGTATTTACATTCAAGGATTTTGTTTTAATTATTGTCTCGTATGTGTCCTTTTCTCCTTATTTATATCTTATTTAATGTAAATACCACTGTAATATTTATCCAGCGATTAGACATGGTAAACAAGACATAAATAAAAATGACAAAGGAAAATGAATGCTTAAAGGAAATACTTACTCATGTATAGGGGAATGCTCCGCCTTCGGGAGGCTTTACAGCTTGCTTTAATCGAATATGTCTGTTTTTTTTTTCCTCTTTTTTTTTTTTTTTGATGGGGCTTCTCTGCGGGTGCTTGCCATTTAGGTGCTGCAATCAATGAGGCTCTTTCAGGTGCTCGAATAAACGAGGCATTTTTTGGTGCTCGAAATAGAAGAGGCTTTTTTCAGGCACTTGCAATCAACGAGGGTTTTTTCAGATGCTCAAAATAAACGAGGCTTTTTTCAGGTGCCCGCAATCAACGGAACTTTTTTCAGTTGCCCGCAATCAATAGAACTTTTATTAGGTGCACGCAATAAACGAGGCTTTTTCAGGTGTTCGCAATCAACGAGGCTTTTTTTTGGGATAATTGCATAAAACCTCCCTTTGTTATTTCGAAAATGCTAAAAAAAACCTGTGTTAAAGAAATAGGCTAATCACCCCCGCTATCTTCCTAAAAAGTGTGCAAAAAAGCCAAATTTTGTTAACAAGATAGAAGAAAATATGTGTTTTTTTGGGTGAATTAATACTATCTACCTTTTATAAAGTATGAAATGTATATAAATGACAAATGAGCATGTCAATAAAGGTGAAAAACATGAAAAACACGCTCGTTTTTTAATGGAATTTGGCTTTTTGCACACTTTTTAAGAACATCGGGGGTGATTAGTCTATTTCGTTAACACAGAGTTTTTTCTAGCATTTTCGAAATAATACAGGAGGGTTTTTATGCAATTACCTTTTTTTTTTTTGAGAATCCTCGCAATCAACGGGTTTTTTTTTTTTTTTTGAGAATGTTCACAATCAACGAGACTTTTTTCAGGTGCTCGAAATAGACGGGGCTTTTTTCAAGTGCTCGAAATAAACAAGGCTTTTTTTTCAGGTTTTCAGGTGCTCGCAATCATCAAGGCTTTTTCAGGTGCTCGCAATCAGCTAGGCTTTTTTCAGGTGCTCGCAATCAGCGAAACTTTTTTCTTTTTGAGAATGCTCGCAATCAACGAGGCCTTTTTTTTTTAGAATGCTTGCAATCAACGAGGCTTTTTCTTTTTGAGAATGCTCGCAATCAACGAGACTTTTTCTTCTTCCCTTTTTTTTTCCAGAATGCTCGCAATCAACGAGGCTTTTTTTTCCTTTGAGAATGTTGGCAATCATCGAGGTTTTTTTTTCTTTCTTTGTCATGTATAGAGCTTCTTTAAGTTCTGCACGTTCCACAACCACGCCAATCTTTTTCCATCTACGTCTTCTAGCGCATGGGTCCCTTTATTAAGGATTTGTATCACCTTGCAAGGGCCTTCACATTTACCTCTATGAATAGCTATTAGGAGTACTGGTAGAATAGCTCACAGCTACCCATTTAGAAAATGACTAAGGCGAGCTTATGACCTCAATAGGCTCCGTCGATCGGTGACGCAATGTTGCATACATCTAACACTACTTACACTTTTGTACCAAGTGTTTAGCATCAGGGTTCGCAGTGGGCTAGAAATGACCAGCCTTAATCATTGTAGCCATAATGACAGTCTCCCTAGCATAGTTATCACAAAACCATTCAGGTATTTCTCTTAGAATATGTTGTCCTTCTTCTTTCAAGAGACACCTCAAGTAAGACAGTGTGAATAATCTTTGTATAACACTTCGACTATTATGACGAATCTCATGGCTTCATGTGGTATCCTCAAAGTTTTGAGCCTGTCGCCAAGAAATTGATCTTGTCAAAGGTAGATTATGATCAAGCTTATCCAATCGTCAGCCACCTCAGCAGCCAAATGTGCCAGGTAGTCAGCTTTGGCATTCTTCGATCCAGGTATTTGGTAGACCTTAAGGCTCTCAAATTCTTTATTCAATTCTTCTAAAGTTTTCAAGTATTCGATCATTCTAGCTTCCTTAGCCTCGTACTATCCATCCACTTGGCAGGATACCATTAGAGAGTCAGAATAGATCACCAGATGCTTGGACCCATACTTTAATGTTATCATTACTCTGATGATGAAAGCTTCATGCGTTGCTCCATTATTAGATGCTTTAAATTTGAATTCTATAGAGTACAACAACTCATTTTCTTTGACCAACAGGAGAAGAAGATGTAGTTGTCTCACGTGGATGGCTCCACAACATCTTCCTAGAGTGGAGCTAGAAGGTGGCTTAAACGATGCACCAGAGCCTGATAAGGAGGCTCTGGTATACCTCTTGCCAGCTGCTGGCAAGGATGATGAGCACGTTGATGTTGGTGCTATGGATGATGTAAAGGGGCGAACTGTTGAGCTCATTGCACATGATGTGGCATGAAGATGGATCAGAATCAGCCAGCTGATAGTGGTATCTTCCAGAGTGGCCATCTCTTATTAGGTCGTTTATGCGGTTTTGGGATGTTCTCTTCGCCTCCGAGCGCGAGGGGTGTCTTAGGGCATCCTTATAAAGCATCCATCAATCTTTATGAACTTGCAGCTAGACGTTAAGTCAAGTAACAGGTTTATCCTTGGTAAGAAAAGCATTCTTTTGGTCATGCCTTGTTGAGACCTTTCAAATCTCGGGTCCGTGGCATCTTGGGTATAGCACTAACTCTTACGCTTCTTTCATAAGGCAAGAGCAAGCTAAGTATCCAACTCCAGAAAAGGGTCAGCATGCTAAAATGAAGTTACCAAGTCCCCGGTAGAAGACCGTTGAGACGCCTAGAGTTCCCTCTTATTTGTAAGCTACAGAGAAGCTTATTGAGATAGCCTGTGGAAAGTGTACAGATGTTGTTGAGAGTCCTTGTGAGATAGCTCAGGACAAGGTCTTGTGGTAACCACCTCGCACTCTATGTAATTGAATTTTTCTATTCTTTATGCATATATCTTTGTCTTGAATCTTGTTTATTTTATGTAACAGATGCCACCATATTCAGAACTCTTCTCCAGGGAAAACTAGTCAGCAGGCTGCAGGGAGGATGACTAGCGCTCCTAAAGGTTGTTCCAAGCCATCTAATAGTAATCATGAGGTTCCCATCGTTCCTTTTCGTCTACCATCCGCCAGGCGGGCTGGTGATAAGGGTGATAACAAGTGTGACTGGGATGCTGCAGGGAGCCCTCACAGGACAGTTAAAGAGAAAACTCATGTGCTTCCAGACTCTCAGCCCGCTCCTCAGCTATCCCATGAGTGTGTCTCCCATGGATCTTTGGATGAGATTATTCTTCCCGCTAAGCGATCTTGTGGTTTTTTTAGCCATGAGCCTCCAACTGGCTCCCATTCTTGAGAGAGACAACTGTCACTTTCTTTATTCTTAGGTGGTAGCAAGAAGATGGTTGGTGATCAGCTAATGGGGATGATTTCCCCAAGCGATCATCGGTATTTAAGTGATCTTTCCGATGTTACTCTCCTAAAAGACTTTGCTTTTGCCACCATGCAGGTATGCTCATTTCTTGACTTAAGTAATTGATTAATGATAGTAATAGCTTTCTTTATTGTCATCATTCGTTGTGCTACGGTCTGCCTTCATTTTCATATTCATTTCTTGTTTTCTTCTAATATGCTGGGCGGTGACATGATGAGTCGACTTCGCTACCGATTCTTTACTCCCCTTGAGGCTTCCAAGAAGTTGACTGAGTGAGAGAAGTAGGTCCTTTCGTTGACTAGTGATTTTAGCAAAAGAACATATCTTGAAAAATGAATTATCATCTGAGCTTGAGTAGTTGAAATGGATCATGTCCATGAGATTGAGCAGGCTTGTGAGGCAGCTCGAGAGAAAGTAAATGGAGAAGCATTGAAAAAATTTTCACACTCTATCAAGGGGCTTACTTTAATGGAAGACAATCATCAGCGTCGTCTTGAAGAATTCTTGAAGTCCCCCAAGTTTAAAAAGTTGTTGATTGAGCCCGCCCTTCAGTATTATTATCATGGATTCCGCTTATGTTTGAAACAAGTGGTAGGAGCAGGGCATCTGCTTCCCGGGACATATTTTTTTTTCCTTCAGGAAGGAGCTGGTTTAGATAATGTGTCGGAGCTTGGCAAAGTGTCGCTGGTATTTCTTATGCCAGCTGTTGGGAAGGCTGATGAGCCTACTGGTATTGATGGTAGAGATAGTACAGAGGGGCGAGCTGTTAAGATTGCTGATCAGGATGCCGCTTTGAAAGATCGAAGCTATGGCAATGGCGAATAGATATTCCTACTGACCAGCTAGCTGGGGTGCATTCTCCAATGGCGGCATGCTCGGTAGCAGGTTGTAGAGCACAAAGTGTGCATAATGTGCATTCTCTAATGACGACATGCTCCAGGCCTCCTCTTTCAACTTGTTTCTCTTCGCCCACGAGAGGTCCACTTCCGTCTACCGGCAGTATAAATTCAGTAGTCCCCCATGTCGTTAACACCATGTTGTCCATTCTTCGATGGCAGCATGCTCTAGGCCTCCTCTATCAATTTGTTGCTCTTCACCCACGGGAGGTCCATTTTTTGGTAGTGCCATGCTTAACCAGGCTCCAAGGAGCACCCGACGCATGTACGCTAGCTAAGGAGCATTTCCCCTAGCATATAGCTCAATGAAATGCCGCCAGGTACAACAAGAGTGTACTCCTGCCTTCCTTATTCTCCTTGATGCTCCTCGCCATTGACAGGTCCACTTTCTTGTACCGGCAACATAGGCTAAGTAACTCCTTATGACGGGGGTGCTTTGGTCCTGGGTGCTCATAAGGGATAGATGATAGGAGTGCTGGCAGGTTAAATCTGGTGTGTACGGCATCGCAGTCGCCTATGAAGGAAATGGGGCTCCCGAGATAGCTGATATGAGTGCTGGCGGGATAAATCCTGGTGTGTATACCATCGAAGTCTATTGTGAAGGTAATAGAGCTCCCGGGATAGCTTATAGGAGTGTTGGCGGGATAACTTCCGGTGCGTCGGTCATCTCCATGGCTAGGTCTCTTGCTTAGATCTTCTTCCATATCTTTGGGCGCTGTTTCTCAAAGGATCCCTTCGAATCCAATTTTTTTTCCTTCTATAAAGTTGTATATCTACTCGTGATCTTTTCAATCCAATTGACCTTGAGTGAATCGAAGATTTGGGACTCGATTTATGATTTTTCCACCAAAACTGCGCAGCCCAGTCCGCAGCAGAATTCTGTTACACCTTCAGGGACGTGTTCGAGCCTTTATAATCCCGAACTGTGTCTGGACGTCTTCATAAAAATTGTAGGTCTTTTCCGTGGCTTTACAGTCATATAAGCATTACTGTAAGAAGTCATATATAACTCCAGATATGGTGATAATTCCAAAACAGCGCAAAATCACCTAACTTGGTCGGAAATAACACTTTACGCTCCCAAATCGAAATCTCCATCAGATACTGAAAAGAAGTGAAAATCCTATTTGGACAGCGGCTCAATGACATTTTCTCCGGGAAATTGCATAGAAACTTCTTGATTTTCTTCAAAATTCGTCATTGAAACTCACGTCTTCAACTCAGATTTTCCTACAGATGGTGCCACTTGGTGCACTTCGTTTTCACACTAAGAAAGTCCTGAAAATTCATACGCGACTTTATTTACATGAATATGAGAAATCTAATTTTAGAAAACAAATAGTTTAAAAAATAAGTAAAGAATTTTCGAATAAAAACTAGTAAGAAGAACACTTAAATTTTCATTTCTTTTATTTTCGACTTTCTCTTGAAGAAGATGAAGAAATACAATAATATTACACTCTTTTCTCTCAATTGTGAATCTAACCCTACAAATGAGGAATTTTCTCTATAAATAGACCAACATGGCCGAATTTTCTCCCCATTTTGTTAGGGTTGGGCGATATTTTCCACCTTTGGGGGGATGAGGAGTCATCTCCCCTTTTTTGAGGGATATAAGTTAGGATTAGATACGATTTGATCTTTATCCACTCTTATCTCTTCTTTACCTATCTCATTTTTAGCCATGCCTTCCATTATTTCTTTCAGCTATCTTTCAGCTTCCTTGCGATTTACCCTACTATCCCTCTTATGTAGCTAATCAGTGCTCTGATTTCTAGGTTTCCTTCAAGCTTTCTTTGGGCCTTCTTCCTAAGTTTAGCCCACTGCCTCGTCCCTCTTTGGGCCCATCTTTTAATAAAGCACAAGACCATATCGTAATAATTTACGGGCATATCAGTTTCTATTTCTGCATAGATTAGTAGTACAGATAAATTTATGTATTTATTCATTAGCTCCAAATACAATCCAAAGATATATAACATGTCTATTCGTGAGCGACTTTGTTTTTTTTTTTAATGAATCTGTTACATGGTACATGTTATGGATATCAATTACGACAATTACAACCAACTAAGCTATTATAAATTTACAATTATCTAACAATTACTAAGAAAGTAGAGAAAATTCCACATACCTTCGGTGAGAGTCGAACATAAAATTTGTAGTATTTTGGGGCCTCATCTTTATCATTGGAACCTAGGCTTCATAGGCTACTCTTGAGCAACTTTAAACACTCATACTTCTATTCAGAAACGAGCTGTTTTATTTTCAAAAGTCGAACTATATAATGTTTGATAGCTAGTTGTATTAAGAAGGTGCTTGGCTAAGCTTACTTTAAATAGCTTATAAGCTCGTAGTAGTTAAAAGATATTTTTGGAATTTATAAGTTCTTAACAAATAAGTTGAGATTCACTTACCTATTATTTAGAAGTTTACAACTTATTTTGAGAGCTTATAAGTTGTTTAACTAAAAAAATTAATAAACACTCTACAAGACCTTGTAAGCACTCAAACATCTTAAAAAGTTGTTTTAAAGAGCTTATAAGCTCGGCCAGACAATTCTTTTCTTTATTATGTTTAATTTTCTAAGACTCTCAAATTAGAATTAAATACCAATTTTGTTGTGATGTTCTACACTAATTAAATATGTCTAACATAAGCGTCCTAAATTGTTCCTTGCAAGTTGCAGTTAAAAGAAAACATGTAATCAACTTGAGTTAAATGGTTGAAAACAATTGACATACATTTCATTATATAATTATTTCAGAATAATAAAAACAATTGACATACATTTCATTATATAATTATTTCAGAATAATAAAAACAATTGACATACATTTCATTTTTTCAGAATAGATCCAAATAGTTTATAATATTAATTTGGTAGCTTTCAAAAACAAAGTCGTTCTAAATGTCATTAATGCGTTAAAATAAAAACATTTTTTCTTGAATTAATACAAAGACAAATTATTAGATGGTTTTGAGTCTCAAATATTAGGCTATGTTTGTTTTGTTTTCTGAGTCATATTTTTATTTTTATACTTATTTAAAAATAAAAATGCACAGTTTATATCTTTCTCAATTGAAAATACATGTAATTTCATTTCACTTCCACATTCTCCAATAACTACATTTAACTTTACCAATTCACACTCACATTTTTTTCTCACATCTTCTAAAAATTCATATTTTCAGCTACAATTGTGGTGGTATAGTGGAATAAAATACAAAGTATTAACCTTCATAGATTTGTGCACATTTTAAAACTCATTTTGAATATTTTTAGTGCTTTTTTTGGTCAATTTTTATCATTTTTACTTATAAATTTATTTAATCAATTTAATATTATCTATTATTTTAACTTTACAATATACATAATTATTATTTTTAATTAACTCAATCATTTCACACATCGTTAAATCACTAATTCCAACTATTTATAAAAACACAACCAAACATGTAGAAATTTTTACATAAAAATAAAAAAACTCATTTTCTTATGCATTTTAAAGAATAATAGTTAAAAGTAAAATGAAAATACATCCAAACTGAGCTTTACCAACTTCCCAGACTTCTAGATGGAATCTTTTTTTGCTCGTCCAAATAGATTCAGCCTAGTCAAATTCAGTTTTTCTTCTTTTTGTAACTTCAGTGTGACAAAATTGCTTACCAGAAAAAGATTTTCAATGACAAAACCTGTCTAGTAGTACATGATTTTCAATGACAAAACCTGTCTAGTAGTACATGCCATGTTCTGAAGGCTGAAGTCAAGCTCCATATATTGGACTGGCAGTAGCGCCACACAAGTATATATAATAACTCGATAATTAAATAATTGCGGTCCGAATTGTGAGCAATCATATCTTATCAGTAAGAAAATTTTGTGCAATCTCTTATTTCATTCTTCTAGGTTATTTTCATCTACCTTCTGTAAGGTATTACGTTTTGACAAAAATCTCTCCTCGTGTATTAAAATATGGTATCCAACACTCTTAGTGTAAAAAAAATTTATAAATTACCTTTTCTACCCTTAATTTGTATATTTTTTCTATTTTTTATTTTATTTCTTTATTTTTCTTATTAAATAGAAAAAAGAAAGAAAGAAAAATTACCCCATGAGAGTTTTTCATAAATTCTTACGCATAGTTATTTTTTAAAAAAATATGTGGAGCAAACAATATATCAAACTTAATTTAAATAAACTTAGATATGTATTTTTTCAATTCCCTTTGTGTGGATCTTAAATTATATTTTTTAATATTTCAAACAACTTTTTAATAAATTAGTAGTGTTTTATTTCTTTTATAAAAATAATTTTTTTATATAATCTTTATAGGCTTGATGGTCTACTGCTATTAGTTTTCATTTTCACATGGAAGTTTCTAGTTCAATTCGAGGCTGTCACAAGTTAATTTTCCTTAGAGTCTAAAGGGTCTATGTGGTACATGATTAAATATTCGGTCCGGATTTATCGGGCCGAGTATTCCCTTTGTCTAGAATTTAAAAAAAAAAAAAAAGATAAGAAAAGCTGCTTTAGATTCTCAGAGTGTATAATACACAAACTAATTGTTATATTTATATATATATTCATTGTTTATTTTCACTATAGTAGTAGATGTATGTCAAATGATAATATTTATTTACAAGTGAATGTTTAAATTTTCTTTATGTTTATTTTACTTCTTATTAGTCTTATTTCTACTTAGAACAAAAAAGAAGAAAAATATGAGATTCTTAAATTATTCAATAATATGTATGACCTCTTTAGTTTATGCTTCAAAATCATGTGCTGGTCCTTAAGCAAAGAGATTAAAATGAAATGCTATGTCAGTTTTTAGATTTTTGTTTATTATATTATTTTGAATGAAAAAAAATTATAAAATGGGTATTTGAGATGAAAAAAAATACTGATACAAAATTTTCTATTTTAAGGTTTTAATCATTTTTATAATATATTACTTGTTATAACTATTTCTAATTAAAAATAATTATTCATCAGAATTATTTGTGATTGAGAATTTTCATTTTAACTTATATTCCTTTCTTTTTTCTATATAATAAGAACACAAAGGAATGGAATAAAAGATAAAATATATATATATATATATATATAATCATAATAGTGGCAAAATAGTTCTCAACCCATGGTTCCAACCCAACCCAACTAGTTTTGGGTTGGGTTGGTTCCTAGATTTTTTTTCCTTGGGTTGGATTGGGTCGGTTCCTATTGAGTTCTATTGGATCGGTTCCACCTTGGGTTCCAAACTGGTTCAATCTCGGTTCTAAATTGGTTCCAACTGGATTCGAACTTAAATCCCACGCACAACTATGTTGGTCAATGATGGCAAATTGACTCTTAGTCCATGCAATAGTTTCTCCAACCTCATCCTTCATTCCATACTCCACCTTCACTACTGCCACTGCTATTGTACTGTTCACACAAGATGAGTTTTCTTTTACTATTCACCAGTATATTCTCTCTTTTTATTTTTCATTATTCTCATTATAATTAATTTAATAATTTTTATAATGTGCCTTTTATAAATTCTTTATAATTATCTTACTGGGAAAATAATTAATTACCTAAATCGTATGATAGTTTGCACCTAAATCGCCAGTTTGGACCTATAATAATGTTATGTAATTCCGTTTTTAAAAATATCTAATTTTCTTACAGAAAACATTCTCAATTTCTATATTAATGTTCATAACCTGTTAGTTTAAAATATTGATTTCATATGTGTTATTTAATTATATAGCAAAACTTAATCCATATAGTGTAGGGGTGGACACGAGTCGAGCTCGAGCTGAGCCTGACCAAATTTCTAGGCTCGAGCTTGACGAGCCTAAGAATATGAACTCAAGCGTTGGTCGAGTCGAGCCGACCCAAGCTTGAACTCAAAACAATAAAAAATTATTTTTTTATTAATATATATTATTAAATATAATCATGATAAATGTAAATATTAAATATATCAGTATTTAAACATATATAACGTTATATATTAATAAATATTATATTATACATTAATAAATTATATATAATATTGATGACTAAATAAAATATTATTTTTTATATAAGTTTGCGAGACTACGAACATGTAATTTTTGTCGAGCTCGGCTCGTTAAAAAAACTCAGCTCATTAGGTTCGACTCGAGCTCGAAAAAACTCGAGCTTCAGTTAAGCTCAACTCGAGTCGCTTTACATTGGGTTTGAAATTCCTAGTATTTCTTTTTATTAGTTCATTTATTATTCCAAAATTATTAATTTACAATAATCTATTTATAATCTGAACACGATTAAGCATTGAATTTCTTGATATTTAAATATTTTAATTAAATAATTCATCTAAATGGTCCAAATAATATTTAAGAAAAAAAAATATTACCACAAAACTTGTTGGCAGTTATTATTAATATATTCTATATATTATATAGTAAGACACAAAATGTGGTTCAGGAAGAAGCAACCAAACTCAGCAAAGGTGCTTCACAAACTCACGCCCCAATTAGGTATCCTGGTTTCATTGTGGTTCCATTTTGAGTCCATCATGAGTCCTTCATCTAAGACCCAGTTAGAATCAAATCAACTCAACTCTAACTCAACCCATATTAAACCCAATTTTTGGATTCATCTTGGACCCGATCCAATTGGATCCAACCCAAACCGAACCCGATCCATCCATTTGACACCTCTAAATTATATATATATAAACTAAGGGTAGAAAAGGTAGTTTATAATTTTTTTTTTCACATAGGGGAGCTGGATGCCAAATTACATGAGGGGAGGTCTTTGCCAAAACACAATATCTCAGGGGAGGTGGACGCAAATAACCCCATTTTTCTATGATATAGGTATTGAATTTTTCTTAAACACGTATTACAGTATAACCTTTATACAAGAATACTCTATATAAGAATAATCTCCTTATAGTAATAAAAAATCATGGTCCCAACTCGGGACCAATTATAAATAAGAATAAACTCTACATTGTAATATTCCATGTTTTTTTTTTAACAATCCTTAAGAAATTTACCTCCTTATAGTAATAAAATGACATTAAATTTCAAATATATTTAAATATCTATATAAAATATCTAGAATTATTCAACTATGCTACATTAAACTTAAGATGATATGAAATACTTATCCAAAGTTGTCTGAGTTAGTTTGTTTTTAGGTGCCATGACTTGCTTGAAGTAGAAAATATATGATTTGAAATGATAATGAAATGCATGATTATGCTAACATTTATATATGTATAGTAAAAAGGAAACAAATGAGAAAATATTTTGAAGATACAACATATATGAGTGAATATTTTAAATGCATACATGATGTACATATTTTTTTTTTACATTTACTAGATACATACATGAATGAATCTTCTAAATCTAATATATGTACAATGTACATGCATGATTTACGTACATTTGTTTTTTTAAAATGCATGAATCATATATATCTTTTAAATTCATGTTTATAAAATATGAAGGGACACATTTTCAAGTGTCGTATAATGTAAATTAGTTATTATTTTTAATTATAATTTTTACACGTAAACCTCTATTTAAGAATAACCTCCCTATAGTAATATTTTTCTCCGGTCCCGAGAATATTACTGTATAGAGATTTTACTGTATTCACATAATACCTGGAAATAAGAGATGCAATAAGATTTGCAATAGAATATCCTATCTGGTTAGAAAGACCAATAATAATCTTCCAAATATTGTCAGGCGGGAAATTCTAGCATGAACTAGGTTTAATTAACACTAAGTATAATTCATATAGTGAGTGAATTACACTTATCGTGTTATTGATTATTCGCTTTTTGAACTACTACAGTGGATATCAACCAAACTCGATTTCAAGCTTGAATTTTCCCATCCAAACACTCTTGCATGATTGTTTCGTAATAAAAAATTTATGCACATACGTTAACACGAACTTGACATTTTTGACTTAATCAAACAGAACCTTTCTTTCGTAGTTACATACTACCTCTCTATATATAACTTCACACAAATCTAACAATAACACACAAAATGGCGGAAAGGCACAGAAAACCCCACGCCATCATAATCCCACTCCCTCACCAAGGCCATATCAACCCATTCATCAATCTATCTCTCAAGCTTGCTTCAAATGGTTTTACCATCACCTTCGTTAATCTTGAATTTATCCACCAAATGCTATCTAAATCCCACCATGACAACACAACTAATGAATTCGATTTATTCTCTGAAGCTCGTAAATCAGGCCTCGACATACGTTACACAACGATTAGCGATGGTTTTCCTCCTGAGTTCGATCGAGGTCTCTATTTGGAGGAGTTTTGGGGATCCTTGTTGCAAAATTTTACAGCTCGTGTTGATGAATTTGTCGGAAAGACGATAAAATCTGATCCATATTTGGACAGTTTCTTGGTTACTGACACTTTTTTCTCGTGGACCGCAGAAGTTGCCGAGAAGTACAACCTTGTTAATGTCTCGTTCTGGACAGAACCAGCTTTGGTGTTTTCTTTGGGTTACCACTGGGACCTTCTGGAAAAGAATGGCCATTTTCCATTAAAAGGTATGTGCACATGACAACTTTCGTCTAGTGGTTTGATTGGTTTGTTAAATAGTTGATTAATGAATGACTATTTTATCAAACTTAATTCAATATTTTTCGTCTCATAACTTTGCTCTATTTCAATTTTATTCTCATTTATTATGCATTCTTACATTTAATCCTATAATTTTCAAAATGTTTCACATTAGTCTCAATCAAATTTTTCGTCCAAAAATTAACGATTAATTCTATTAGTCAACATTTTAACAAATTTTTGGAGAAATTTTGTACATGATTGACACGTGATATTGAAAAGTAATGTCGGGATATTGAATATATATAATTTGTGACTGAGGCATTCACTCATAAATTCTCAAAAAAAAAAAAAAACAAAAACAAAAGGGTAGAAATATTGACTAACGAGTTAACCTTTAAATTTTGGGAGAGATTTTCAGTTGAGACTAAAACCGAGACATTTTGAAAGTTAAATAATTAAATGTGAGAAATCCATAATGAAAAAGTCTACAAAATTGAAATGGGGCAATGTTATAGGACGAAAAATGCAACTTTCCTCAATAATGTGTTTAATATAAGTATTTAACATATATCGTATCCTTTTTTGAATCTCAGATAATACTGACGAGGAAATAAATTATATTCCTGGAGTTCGGTCAGTAAGTACAAGGAACTTCATGCCGTATCTTAAAGAATCGGGCCTTTCAGCTATATCTTACAAGCTCGCTTTCATGACATATAAGGGAGTGAAGAAGGCAGATTTTATCTTACATAACACACTTCATGAACTTGAATCTGATACATTATCAGCTCTTAATAAATACCAGCCAAATTACGCAATTGGACCTATTAATTTTGTTAAGAATTTTGCCACATATTCTGTCCATAAGAGTTTATGGTCCGAATCAGACTGCACCCACTGGCTCAACTCGAAGTCCCCTAGTTCGGTCTTATACATCTCGTTTGGGAGCCTTGTGCAGACGAGTACACAAGTGATCGAAGAAATAGCTTATGGGCTTCTCCTTAGTGAAGTAAATTTTATTTGGGCGGTTCGGACCGGTATTGTGGGTTGTGCTAATACAAATGGTTTACCAGATGGATTCGAGGATGATATTAAGGATAAAGGGTTAATAATTCCATGGTGTAATCAAATTACGGTTCTTTCAGATCCAGCTGTTGGAGGGTTTGTGACGCACTGTGGATGGAATTCTATAGTGGAGAGCTTATGGTGTGGTACTCCAATGATTTGTTATCCGGTAGACTATGATCAACCGATTAATAGGAAATTAGTGGTTGATGATTGGAAGGTTGGGATTAATCTGTGTGATGGAACATCTGTTGATAGGAAAGAAGTTGCTGAGAAGATCAAGTACTTGATGGGTGAAACTAGTTCAAAGAGCTTGAGGCAAGAATCTAAAAATGTGAAGGAGACGTTGCGAAACGCGACAGAAATCGATGGGCCATTGGAGAGAGATTTTGATAAATTTATTAATGATTTGAAAGGGAAAATTAATGCTACAAAGAAATATTAGGATTCATTGGATATAATATTACTGGCCAGCAATGATTTATTGGATTTTACGAGTGAACTTTTGAAGGTTGGGTTTGCCATTTTGAGTTTGTAGACTACATTCCAATCAAGCATATGCCATCTGCCCAGAAAGAAGTCAATTCGGATCCTTTGTTTTATGTCGTGCTTCATCTTGTATTTTATTATTCTTATAAATGTCAAATGTGAATTTTGTACACATATTATATCTATATAAAATGAAATACATATAAAATACTATTTTAAAACTAATTTAAAATGTTGAATGCAATAGCATGAACAGACCAGATATATGTGTCCATACAAATAATAAATAAATAAATTTACCAATTGGACTCTTTTTTATATGAAAAAAATGTAAACAACCTTCTAGTGTACCAAAATTGTTAGATTAGAGAAAACCCCGTAGGGAACTTGTATTATTGAGTAACATATTTATAGAGTTACAAGAGAGAGAGAATACAAGAAAACCCTAAACTATAAAGAAGGTAAAAGATAAATAAGGTAATAAGAATATTAGTCTAAGTAGGAAAACAATAATAATAATAATCTAATTAAGAGAGCAATAATAACATCTAACACTCCCCCGCAGTCGAAACGTGAAAGTCTTGAACATTGAGACTGAACTAAAAATCGAGAAAAGATGTTACGACAGTCTGGGCATAAAGAATGCTTAGTAGAGAGATTTTGACGAATACGTTTCTCAAGGTGGAACAGTTTCGTCTGGAAATCATTAAATAAGGCGGCGGTTCGACGAAGACGCTTCTCAATGTGGAGCAGTTTCGTCTGAAAACCATTAATTAAGGAGGCGACTCCAAGTCCTTATTTTCCAAGGGTGAGCGGCGACAACTTAAACAAAGATAAAGAAAAAAAAAACTACCCTAAACTAAACTAAACTAGATAAGGTGCGCCGGACGGGGTCGGCGACTTAAGGATGGTGGAAGCGAGAGATCGAGATACCATGGCTCGAAGCCATGGCTCTGCTACCATGTTAGATTAGAGAAAACCCCGTAGGGAACCTTTCTTGATGAATAACATATATATAGATACAATAGATAAGAAACCCTGAGCTATAAATAAGGTAAAAGATAAACATGAAAAATATACAAAGATATCCTAAATCTATACAAAGATATTTGATATATTTAACACTCCCCCGCAGTCGAAACGGGAGATTCTCGAAACGTTGAGACTAGACCAAAAATCCAAAAAAAAAAAAAAAGCTGAGATGGAAGTCCTTTGGTAGAGAATTGTGTGTACTTTGCTCCGAAAATGTTGCGGGCAGTGGAAGATGAGGGAGAATGATTGCAACGTGTATGAACTGCTTAGAGTAAGAGTTTGAGAGAAAGAGTCAACAGAAGAAGAAAAAAACAAAAAAAAATAGGGGCAAAGGTGACTTCAACCGTGAGGGTGGCAGTAGCCATGGATGAAGAGTTAGAATAGAGAGAATATGTAAAAGAAAGGAGAGAGAAAGTGACGGTTGTAGCGCCAATTTGGAAGGAGGAGATGTAGAAGAAGATGCGCCGGACGGGGACGGCGACTTGAGGATGACGGAAGCTAGAGATCGAGATACCATGGGTCTAATCCATGGCTCTGATACCATGTTAGATTAGAAAAAACCCTGTAGGGAACTTGTATTATTGAGTAACATATTTATAGAGTTACAAGAGAGAGAGAATACAAGAAAACCCTAAACTATAAAGAAGGTAAAAGATAAATAAGGTAATAAGAATATTAGTCTAACTAGGAAAGCAATAATAATAATAATCTAATTAAGAGAGCAATAATAACATCTAACATGCAATTTTTCCAGGAAACTAAACGATTACAATTATTTAACAATTACTAAAAAAGTAGAGAAAAACCCACATACTTTCGGTGGGAGTCGAACCCAAAACTTTTAGGATCTTGGGCCTCAGCTTTATCAGTAGATTTAGGCTTCATCGGCTACTCTGAGCGACTTTAAATACTCATACTTCTATTCAGAAATGAGCTGTTTTACTTTCAAAAGTCGAACTATACGATGGCTAGTATCAAGAGGGTGTTTGGCTAAGCTTATTTTAGATAGGTTATAGGCTCTTAGTGCTTAAAAATTATTTTTGGAGTTTATAAGCTCTTATGAAATAAGTTGAGATTCTCTTACTTATTTTTTAAGAGCTTATAAGCTCCTAACAGATCATTTTGAGAGCTTATAAGTTGTTTTACTAAAAAATTATCAAACTCTATGCAAAGGTTTATAACTACTCAAACATCTTATAAGCTGTTTTAAAGAGCTTTTAAGCTCAGCCAAACATTCTCTAATTCTTTTCTTTATAATGTGTAATTTTCTAAGACACTCAAATTATAATTAAGTACCAATTTGGCTGTGATGCTCTGCACTAATTAAATATATCGAACATAAACTTCCTAAATTGTTTCTTATAAGTTGCAGTTAAAAGAAATACATGTAATCAACTTGAGTTAAATGGTTAAAAAAAATTGACATACATTTCATTATTTCAGGATAGACAGACCCAAATAGTTTTATAATATTAATTTGGTAGATTTCAAAAGCAAAGTCGTTCTAAATGTCATTAATGCGTTAAAAGAAAAAAAATATTCTTGAATTGATAAAAAAAACAAATTATTAGATAGTTTTATAATATTAATTTGGCAGCTTCTAGATTATGATAAAAAAAAATTTTAAAAAAAAGGTAGCTTCTAGAGGGAATCTTTTTGATGGTCCAAATAGATTTGGCCTTGTCAAATTAATTTTTTCTTCTTTTGCAGCTTCAGTGACAAAATTGCTTACCAGAAAAAGAACTTCAAATGACGAAACCCGTCTTGTAGAACATGCTATGTCCTGAAGGCTGAAGTCAAGCTCCATATATTGGACTGGCAGTAGCGCCACACAAGTATATAAAACTCGATAATTAAGTTATTGCTGTCCGAATTGCGTGCAATCATATCTTATCAAGTGAGAAAATTTTGTGTGATCATATGTCTTGTCATCAGAAAGCAAACAACATCTTCTACTGCAATTCTTCTTATATTTTTCTATGATAAGAATATTGGATGAATAATATTTGTAATTATTATATTTTTATTAAACACGTATCATTTACATAATACCTTATAATTAGAGATGCAATAAAATTTGCAATAGAATATCCTATTTAATTAGAAAGACCAATAATAAACTTCCAAATATTGTCAAGCGGGAAATTCTAGTCTGAACTAGGTTCAATTAACACCAAATATAATTCATACAGTGAATAAATCACAATTATCATGTCATTAATTACTCGCTTTGTAAACTACAATTGATATCGACCAAACTAGATTTCGAGCTTGAATATTCCCAGCTAGACACACTTGCATGATTGTTTCTTAATAAAAAATTTATACACATACGTTAACACGAATTTGACGCATTTGCTTAATCAACCAGAACTCTTTCTTTCGTACTTACATACGACCTCTATATATATAAAACTTCACAGAAATCTATCAATAAAACACAAAATGGCGGAAAGGCACAGAAAACCCCACGCCATCATAATCCCACTCCCTCTCCAAGGCCATATCAACCCATTCATCAATCTCTCTCTCAAGCTTGCTTCAAATGGTTTTACCATCACCTTCGTTAATCTTGAATTTATCCATCAAATGCTATCTAAATCCCACCATAACAACACAACTAGCGAATTCGATTTATTCGCTGAAGCACGTAAATCTGGTCTCGACATACGTTACACAACGATTAGCGATGGTTTTCCTCCTGAGTTCGACCGAGGTCTCCATTTGGAGGAGTTTTGGGAATCCATGTTGCAAAATTTTACAGCTCGTGTTGATGAATTTGTCGGAAAGACGATAAAATCCGATCCATATTTGGACAGTTTCTTGGTTCTTGATACTTTTTTCTCGTGGACTGCAGAAGTTGCCGAAAAGTACAATCTTGTTAATGTCTCGTTCTGGACACAACCAGCTTTGGTGTTTTCTTTGGGTTACCACTCGGACCTTCTAAAAGAGAATGGTCATTTTCCATTAAAAGGTATGTACACATGACAACTTAATTTCATCTAATTGTTTGATTGGTTTGTTAAATTCACTAGTGATTGAATAACTATTTTATCAAACTTAATCCAATAGCCATATCTATCTCCATATATCAATCTTATCCGTAAAACTCCTACAAACCAATCTAGCCTTATAGCATTAATATTGGGGAAATTATATTTTTTTGTCTCATAACTTTGCTCTATTTTAATTTTGTTCTTATTTATTAATTATGGATTCTCACATTTAATCCTACTAGTAAAGTGTACATGCATTCGCACGTGAAAATCGTTTTTATAAAGTAGAATATTTAAAACTATTGACACTAAATTTTGAAATCTGGTAAAACTTATCAACATTTCATTAATTTGCTATTTCAAATATTGTCAATCTTGTTTAACTTATCTTAACATAGTTAAGACCAAGGTTACACTTATCAATTACAACTATTATCCACTTTTTTAGTTCAATTGTTACTGCAAATCATAACTGAAATCAAGTTAATTTTTAAACGAATTAGTACTGCACATCAGAATTGAAAATGGTGTTAATTTTTAAACATATATGAAAAATCCCTACTAATAATAAAATGAAAAACTAGTAATCTTAGCAAGAGTGGGACTTTTTTTATTCGTAAGTCCAATAGTTTAATCCAATTAATCAAATCCAAAAGACTAATACTCATCTAAGCTTTTGAGATTCATACACAACCAGCGGCTACATTAGACATTAGTACTCATAACAACTGTCATTTTAAATACAAAGAAAATTTAACTCAGCAAAGCAAAAGGCAAAAGAAAAACACATCTTTAGATTTATGTGATAACTAAGCCGAAATCACACATTCACTACTTTGCTTCAAATCCATACAACGAACCAAACTCTATAATGAAGATTATAGTAAAAAAAAAATTAGAATGTAATAAAAGAAAAAACTGAAAGCCAAAGTCTAAATGTACGCCCCATAGACAAAACACACTTAAACCTATAGAATTCATCTTCCGAGCTCTAAATATTCCTTTGCCTGTTTTTTCCCTTTCTTGTTTATTCTTGAAGCTCTACAAAGTCCAATCTTATATAGAAGTGTTTCACGTTTTCGAACAAACTAACCTAGGGAAGGATTTCAAATGTTCGATCCAAGCCCCGCGATAATCCACAACTTAGAATTATCTTTCAACCCCTGCGCTCGATACGCTAAACGGTGGTTCAAGTCTTAAACGAAACGTTGATTAAATGTATTCGAACTTCTCTTCATCTTCTTCGAGTGGACCGCAATTGATGAAACTATTTATCGTTTTCGAATGAAATAATAACATAGTGAAGGAAAAATTCAAGTCAAGATACAAATTACTTATCGATATTGAAATCTGGATACGAGATAATATATACCTCCATGAGAATCTCTCGATCGAATGTATTATTTTTCAATCTCTGCGTTCGATTCGCTAAATGGTGGTTCATGTCTTTAATTGACATTTTAGTTGTTCATTCGAGTATGAGAATGACGAATGGAAAACTCAAATCAAGATACAAATTACCTATCGATACTTAAATCTGAATACAAAGTAATTTATACCTCCAGGAAAGTTTTCAATTCTGAAAAATTACAAGCAAGCGAATGCCGATACATGCCTTGAAAATGCAAATTCCATCGAGTCTAATACTAAATTACATTACGGCTACTCCTAAATTATGCTACGATCTACTCCTACATTACGCTAAAACTACTCCTAAGACTAGAGTTAATTCTAAGAAAACGAAAATGCAGAAGTCTGATGATCTTGTGATGATGTCTCTTTTCTCCGCGACTCCTATATATCTTGTCTTCGGGAACCGTCTTCAACCCACGTTCCTCATTTTTGGGAACTGCCGTCAACTGCATCCAACCGTCTCTTTCAAAATCTTCAACTTGGCGCGTCTTCTTGAATGTAGATTATTGGCTTTTTGGACTTCATTTTATTTTTCAGATTCGATTCTTGGGCTTTTGTCAATTCAGCCCCTGTTTTCTCTATTTTCTGGATTTAATGGGCCTTGTCCTATCTTTTTGTAGACCTAAAATTTGTCTCTTTTCGAATTTCCCCAATTTGGGCTATTTGAGTTTTGTACTTCGGAAGCCCCAATTATTTTATGGTGTAAACAAGAAGAATTACTTATAACTCTTGAAATTATTAAGTGCATCCTATGATTGCATTATTAAACTCCATAGTAACTAAGGATCGGTTACAATTTAGTGGTCATCAATTTGGTGGAAGTCGAGTGCCTTTTTAATGGCTCATTAATCTTGTAGGAAAGTGGTGGATTTAATATGTACTAAATTGTATTGTATGGTGGATTTAATATGTACTAAATTGTATTATACTTATTATTAATAGATGGTTGAGGATAAAAGTGTCAATTCACAATTGGAAGAAACACCTAAAGTTATCCACATTTTAAGAATAGTATAGATGACTTTTGATATGTTTCACATTAGTCTCAGTCGAATTTTCCGTCCAAAATTTAACGATCAACTCCGTTAGTCAATATTGTGACCTATAGAGACATCGTGAGGTTGAGTATAATTCGTGTATGAGACATTCAAAAAAATAAAGGTTGAAATATTGACTAACAGAGTTAACCGTTAAATTTTGGACGGAAATTTCAGTTGAGAGACATTTTGAAAGTTTTTTGAGAAATCCATAATGAAGAGGGACCAAAATTAAAATAGAGCATTGTTATAGGACAAAAAATGCAACTTTTGCAAATAACGTGTTTAATTTAATTATATAACATATATCGTATCCTTTTTTGAATCTCAGATAATACTGACGAGGAAATAAATTACATTCCTGGAGTTCGGTCAGTAAGTACAAGGGACTTCATGCGGTACCTTAAAGAATCGGACCTTTCAACTATATCTAACAAGCTTGCTTTCGAGACATTTAAGGGAGTTAAGAAGGCAGATTTTATCTTACATAACACACTTCATGAACTTGAATCTGATACATTATCAGCTCTTAATAAATACCAGCCAAATTACGCAATTGGACCTATTAATTTTGTTAAGAATTTTGCCACATATACTGTCCATAAGAGTATATGGTCCGAATCAGACTGCACCCACTGGCTCGACTCGAAGTCCCCTGGTTCGGTCTTATACGTCTCGTTTGGGAGCCTTGTACATACAAGTACACATGTGATTGAAGAAATAGCTTATGGGCTTCTCCTTAGCGAAGTAAATTTTATTTGGGCGGTTCGGACCGGTATTGTGGGTTGTGCTGATACTAATGGTTTACCAGATGGATTCGAGGATGAGATAAAGGATAAAGGTTTAATAATTCCATGGTGTAATCAACTTAGGATTCTTTCAGATCCAGCTGTTGGAGGGTTTATGACGCACTGTGGATGGAATTCTATAGTGGAAAGCTTATGGTGTGGTACTCCAATGATTTGTTATCCAGTAGACTATGATCAACCGATTAATAGGAAATTAGTGGTTGATGATTGGAAGGTTGGGATCAATCTGAGTGATGGAGCATCTATTGATAGGAAAGAAGTTGCTGAGAAGATCAAGTACTTGATGGGTGAAACTAGTTCAAAGAGCTTGAGGCAAGAATCTAATAAAGTGAAGGAGACGTTGCGAAATGCGACAGAAATTAATGGGTCATTAGAGAGAAATTTTGATCAATTTATTAATGATTTGAAAGAGAAAATTCATGCTACAAAGAAATATTAGTATTCATTGGATATAATATCACTGGCTAGCAATGATTTATTGTATTTTATAAGTCAACTTTTGAAGGTTGGGTTTGCCATTTTGAGTTTATAAACTCTTCTGCATTCCAATTAAACATATGCTATTGATCCTTTGTTTTATAACGTCGTGCTTCATCTTGTATTTTACTGTTCATATACATGTCAGATGTGAATTTCATATATGTATCATATGTATATAAAATGAAATACCAAATAAAACTCTATTTTAAAATTAATCTAAAATGTTGAAAGCAATTGCATGAACAAGTCAAATATATGTTTCAATACAAATAATCAAAAAATAAAATGTAAAACAAAATCATTTTGTATCTATCAAGACTCAAGTGGCCACACCAATAATTGATAAACCGTAACAGAAAATGTCATTATAACAAAGTAATATTGAAATTATAAAATTTAGCAAATTTTTTTTTTGAAATTATAAGTACCACAACAAGGCTAATAATATTCTTCGCAGAACTCACTTTGATAGGCTGGAGATGTTGGAGTCAAGAGGTTTTTTAGGCGGTATTTGGATTTTTTGGAACTCGATTGAGGTCCAGCTAGAAATTTTGGATGTTAATGATCAATGTATTACGTCTATTATTAGACGGGGAGAGCGATTGGGTCTTCTCAACCATTTACGCTAGTCCTCAGCTAGAAACGAGCAGGTATCTTTCGGATTATATTACAAATATTACGGATTATATTCAGTGGCCTTCCCACCCCTGCCTTTAAAAAGAATAAGGCAAAGGGGAGGAGTAAGAAAAACAAAAAGGGTAACAAGTTGCAAGGGAAGGGAGGTGTGAAAAAACCGCAAGTATGGAAAAGGAAATGCTTCAATTGTCACAAGATCGGACATTGGAAAAAACGAATGCCCTGAACCTCCTCACGAGTGCAAGGAAGGTACATTTGTTGTTTAAGTTAACTTGTTAGTTAGCTGTGCTTCTTTAAAGTGTTGTGAACACTGTTAATGAGCTTACCTTTTGCAATGGATCGCACATGTGATATGAATGTGGTTACTAATGCTTCCGAAAAGATGGGAGGGACCCTGGTTGATTATAACAAGTGTCGTCCTTTTGTTGAGTGCATGGACCAGTGTGGGTTTATTGACTTGAAATTTTCAGGACACCCGTACACCTGGGCCAAAGGAGGCAACTCCCCCTTTCTCAAACATCTTGACAGAGGTGTTTGTAATAGTGAGTGGCGGCTTAATTTCCCAGATGCAAGCGTTACTCATCTGCCTCGTATAGGAACATATCATTCTCCCTTATTGAATTCCACTATGTCTATGACCGATAACCGTGGAGGCCACAGACCCTATCGGATGCAGAATGCTTGGTTTGCAGACCCCTTCTTTACTAAGTTTGTTGATGATAGATCTGCAAACAGAAAACCAATCTATTCAGAGTCAACTTAGCAATATTCGTAACCGTACAACCCAGTGGAACAAAGACGTTTTTGGAAATATTTTTAAGCATAAAAGAGAGCTACTTGCTAGGCTGGAAGGTATTCAGAAAGCCCAGGCTCGGAATTTCACTCGTTATCTTCAAATTTTGGAAACTAAGCTCAAGGATCACTATCTCGATGCTTCAGGAAGAGCTCCTATGGAAGCAGAAAGCACGTGTTAGTTGGCTTAAAGCGGGAGATTTGAATACCCATTTTTTTCACATGGCAGCAGCTACTCGTAAAGGGAATTCAAAAGTCCAGATCTGATGACTGATGAGGGTACTTGGGAGTTTGATCCTGGGACTTTGAAGAATATGGCTATTGAATTCTTCCGGAACTTGATGGCTTTGATGCGACAGTTGCGCAGTATAAGTAAACCGAGGGTTTTCTGTGTTTGACTACTCAGTAGATTGCTTCCCTCCAGGCGCCAGTTACTAAGGATGAGGTCAGGAGAGCTCTTTGGGATATGCATCCGACGAATTCCCCGGGGCTGAATGGTCTCCCTCCTATCTTTTTTCAGAAGTGCTGGACTACTGTTGGAGATGCTATCTTTCATACGGTAAGCACATCTCTCCACACCTGTATGACTGGTCCTAGTATTGATCAATCTTTAATTATTTTATTTCCTAAAGAGAAAAACCCGTCTCATCTCTCAAAATTTTGACCAATTAGTCTCTGCAATGTCATTCTAAAATTGTCACAAAAACTATGACTAATAGATTAAAAGTGTTTATGGACTCTTTAATCCCCCCAACCCAAATTAGCTTCATTAAGGGAAGGAAGATGGTTGATAATATTATTATCATCCAGGAGCTCATCCACTTTATGAACTTATAGAGGTCGGAAGGGACATTTTATTGCCAAGATTGATTTTGAGAAAGTGTATGATAGGACTATTTGGTCTTTTTTGAGAATTGTGCTAGTTGAGATGAAGTGTCCCTTGTTATGGATTCACCTCATTTTGGACTGCACCTCCACGGCTAACTTATCCTTTTTAAGGAATGGGGAAGCTACAAAATGGTTCAATCCAAAACGAGGACTATGACAGGGAGACCCTCTTTCGCTTTATCTGTTTGTTTTCTGTGTGCAGAAGCTAGGTACTCTAATTGATCAGGCAGTGCAAACACGTGTTTGGAGCCCAGTTCCGTGTTCCTGCACAGGTCCTCTGGTTTCCCATCTTATGTTAGCCGACGACCTTATCTCTTCGGGGAGGCCCTCACGGTGCAAGTCCGAGTGATTAAGGACATTCTTAACAATTACTGTGACATGTCCATCACACCTGACTAGTTCGCCGAACTTACTCTTTCATCATGGACAAAGTTAAGAATAAGGTGTTGGGATGAAACAACTCTCTCTTGCTGGTCGTGCTACTCTTGTCAAATCTGTCACAGAAACAATTCCTTCTTACTTTGCGCAGACGACAAAGATTTCAGTCGGGGTGTGTGATGAGATTGAGAGGGTCAATCATCGATTCCTTTGGGGAGGCATGGATGAGGTGCGTCCAATGCAACTAGTTTCGTGACCCTAGTTTGCCGAAGCAAAATAATGGGAGGTCTGGGTTTGAGAAGAGTGTGGTAAATAAATGTGGCTTTGCTTGGCAAGCTTGGATGACAGATTCTTTATGAGGACTCCAAACTTTGGGTTCAGGTTATTTGGCATAAGTACTTGTATGGTAGTAGAGGTCGTGCAAGACACTTGGCGGAGCATTTTAGCTACTCTCCCCATGTTGGGTAACGAGTTAGCTTGGAAATTGGGCGACGGGACTCGAGTGAACTTTTGGAAGGACATTTGGTTAGACAACTCGATTCTTCTTCAACGGCTTGACCCTTCTGATAGTCCGGTAGCTAGCTATTGGCTCCCGAGGCACTAGTGGAATTGGACAGAACTTGGCCATCTTCCACTGGATATTTGGAGTGATTTGGAACTTCGAAACATTGATGACACTATTGCTGTAACTGACAAGCCCATCCGGCGCCACACTCTTTCAGGCACTTACTCAGGTAAAAGTGCATATGAGTACTTAGAAGGATTGAACTCTTTCGGATATGAGGAAAATAATTGGAACTGCTTATGGAAAGTTCATGGTCCTTATCATCACAAGCTCACCATCTGTGTCCTCCAGCAGAATAGACTCCTCACCGCCGATACCCTGTGAAACCGACGCATTGCGAATATGACGAGTCGTAAATTTTGTGGCTGCATGGAGGAAAACAATTTACATGCGGTTCGGGACTGCCCTTGGGCGGCTGATGCTTGGCGCAAGCTAGTTCTCCCTCATTAGCATAACAAATTCTTCACGATGGACACTAAGACCTGGATTGATTGGAATCTGACAGTGGGCTTTCAGGTAAGTGGTGCGAGTTGGTCCACTATTTTTACTGAATTTATTAATTACTTGTGGCAAGAACGAAATCGGGCTTGGCACGACAACTCCGACTCCACTCCTGTGATTCACTGGCAAGCGGTGATTCAGCTAGTTCATGAGGCATGGAAGCTTGGCGATCCCGAGGCTAATCCAGAGTCTTTAGTTCACACGGTGGAGTTCGGTTGGACTAAACTGAATGCTGGAACAATCAAAGTTAACGTGGATGCGTCTGTCAGACATCATCACCCGCATCATTCTGGAAAAATTGCAAGTGTGGAAGGGATAGTTAGAGATATGGACAGACATTGGCTCCAGGGTTTCATGGGAAGAGTGGAAGCCAACTCTGTGCTTCGGGTTGAGCTCTTAGTTATTTTCATGGTTTGGACTTAGCATGGGATTTCCATGGGCAGATGGTTCACGTAGAATAAGATAGCTCTGAGGTGCTCGACTGCATTGCTAGAGCCACTTTGACGCATCAAGACTTCGAGATCATATCCCGTATTCGTACTTCACTGAATAGACCGTGGGATGCTCGCCTTTCCCTTATCTTTCATGAAGCTAACAAACCGACGGACAAATTAGCTAAGAACGATTTAAATTAGGATTTTTCCACTTTGATGATGCCGATGGCAGACCTTCTCAACTTCCTCGAGCAAGACAGAAACGGAATGAAATGGATTAGAAGTATTAGAATTGATCCTGGTATGTCAGGTAATCCATTAGGGTATTTCCCCTTTTCCCCATTACCAAAAAAAAAAAAAAAAAAACATTGTAAATGGCACATGGATCTAGACATTTTGCAACATATTCTTGATGCACCACGTAGTCAATTAAATAAATTAATTGTCGTTGCAATATCAAATAAAAAATTGATCCCCATGTCTTTGTCTAGTCAAAATTCATCAAATTGTTGCTCCGTCATCATTGAATATGACACTATTTTGACTAAGTCCTTAATGTATACAAATTGTAATTCCCAAACTCTATACATTTGACCAAGTCCTGAATAATACTCGTCGGATCCTATGTTTCATGTTTCATTCTTTATCTTATTTATGTATATATACTGCATGTATAAGTTTTAGATGTATAAGTTTTCCAATTCCTATAAAGTTGCTGATTATCCTTCTCAACCAGGGCATCCAATTACACCCAAACACTAGTCAATTCTTGACAGTGATGTGCTGTGAAGGGTCTACAGAAACTGACTACTTAGCCAATCAAATAAAGGTGCGTTTCTACTTTTAGTTTTCTCGGTAATTATGAAATTTCATAAAGTGACAAAAATACCAATATAATGACAGTTTTTGCTAAGGAATTGTTTGGATCCACACAAAGCTTTTCACACATCACCGTCGCTTGACGCTGGTGGGATCCTTTGAGGAATGCAAGCTTCACAATTTTCTTGGAAGATTTTTTTTGTATTGAAAGATGCGGAATTATTGAAACGTAAAGAAGGCCCATGATAATTAAGGCTCATGATTGGAAATAACCACAATGGCAAAACACGCCTTTTTATTATACAATACCGGATAATTCTAAATCAGATCGAGTCTGATGTATTCTGTATTTATCTTTTTCATATAAGTGTGTATAAGGACTACACACAATACAATTTATGGTATAAGAGAGATAGACACTAAAACTATTTAACTTAGTCTAACATAGATATTTCGAAGTAATGCGCCACATATGAATTATTGGTCTTGATGAATATGATCTACCATCAAAACTCATTAAAATAAAGCTCCACAATAATATTGAAGGGACAAACCATCAATATCAGAATACCCTCCCATGGGATCTTACATTTCAAAGAGAAAAATATTAAAGGGTATATTCTCTCTCTCTCTCTCTAGATCTCCTGTAAAAGAAATACAAATATAATTGCAAATGATACATGTTAGAATAGATTTATGTCACTTCTGTTTAACCGTTACTCAATAAGTTCTAACAAGATTATGTTATAATAATTAATTTTATTTGAATAAAAGTTAAATATATAGCGACAAATTTATTTTTGACCAATCTTAATTCGCAAATATTTGATTCTTACATTTTTTAATTCATTTTGTTGATTTACACAATAAAAAAATATTCATTTTGTTGAACAAATCTTACAAATCAAATCTTTCATTGTTCCTTTTAGATGATGTGCATATTGTCCATGTCCAAAATGAGCTTCAGCCTGAAGAAGTTTCCGTTATCTTGATTAGTTTCAGCCGAAATTAACTGTTGATTTGCATAATTTATATTATCATTATATATATATATATATACTAATAATTTTTGTACATTTGTTGTAGTCATTTTAAGAAAGTGAAATAAGACAGCGTCAGGATTAGAGAAAATTGCATTTCTGGTACATAAAAGGGTGGTGTGCTTTTTTTTCGTATTAAAAAGGGTCCAATTGGCAATTTTGGTACACTCCGGCTAGAAATTTGGAAATTTTTGTACAAATTTTGTTGAAAATTCAAAATTGACCGGAAAATACCATTTTCCAGAAAAATTGATTTGAATCGGGGGATTTTTTTCATTTGGTGGGAAAATTGACCTTCAATTTGGTAATTTTTTGCATTTGGATGGAAAATTGACTTTAATTTAAGGATTTTAACACAAATACCTTCTGTTATTTTTGATTAATTTTTTTCACTTTTTTGAAATTTTAAATCAAATATTTTTTTAACTAAGTTATTTATTTCTTTATAATGAATAAAATTTGTATAATTAATACATTTATAAATAATATAAATTGAATAAAATTAATAAAAATTATAATATTAATTCATAAATTCAAATTAACCTATATTTTCGTTAATATTATAATTTTTACAATTTTTTCAAAAAAAAATTTCTATTTTTTTTTCTTTTCAACGGAAATCGCCAGCCATGAATGATACTTTCTATGATGCACGGACACTCCGAAAAATCACCCAGTGCAGTGTCGGACACACGGTGGACACGGATACGGACACGGCTATGGGACGTGTCGGACACTACAAAAGTGTGTCCAGAATTTCAAATAAATAAATAAAATTCGGACATGGCATGGACACGACTGGGAGACGGCCAGGACACTTCGAGGCTGATTTTTTGCATTTTTTTTATATTTTTAATATAAATGTATTAATATATATATATGTAATTATATATAGATGAAGCTTTATAGTTTACATAAACATTGTTATTAATAAGTTGTTATTTTGTGTAAAAATAGGTTACTCATACACAAATAGTGAAGATATATATAGGTTATTATTAATAAGTTGTTGAATTGTTGACTATTGTCTAATAGGTGCTCAATTACTCATGAGTTTATAACATATTATATATATATATATATATATATATATATTTAAAATATGAGCAGATGTGTCCGAACCGTGTCTGTATCCTAATTTTTTAAGAATTGACGTGTCCCGTGTCCGTGTCGTGCAGTGTCCGTGTCTACGTGTCCGTGTCTGTGCAACGGAGGATACTTTTATTTAAATTCAAAATTTTCATTTAAGATATTTAATATTTCTAATTATTTATTTATTTCTATTATTTGATTTTTTTTATTTTTTTGAGTTTTTAATTTATTCATTTGTCAATGGAAAAAAATATTTCACCATTAAAAATAAATTTATTTAAGATACAATTTTTAATAATTTTATTTTTCAAACTTTATATTTGTAATATTTTTAAATAAGTTTTTAATATATTTATAAATTTAAATAAGAAATAAATAAATATTTTTAAATAAAAAACCTTTTTGTAACTATATTTGCATTTATATAATTATTATATTAATAAATTTTTCAAAAAATAATTATTTTCTTAAAATTTAAATTAGTTTGAAATATAAAATTATATTCTAATTTCTTAGAATTATTTATTTTATTTTTATAATTTTATCTTCACATGAGGTTTGGGGTAATATTGACTTTTCCACTCATTTCCCTCCAAATTTTGGTGCCACAAAGGCAATTTCCTCCAAATTGAGTTGCCATGTAGGCAATTTTCCCTCCACATACCAAAATTCCCAAATTGGATGCCAAATAGATATTTTCCGGTCAATTTTGAATTTTTCGGTAAAATTTGTACTCAAATTGCCAAATTTCTCCCCGAAGTGTACCAAAATTCCAATAGGACCCTTTTGTATGCAAAAAACGTATACGACTCTTTGATGTATCCAAAATGCAATTTTCCCATTAGGATTATATGCATATAAGTTGATTTTGTTGAGGGCAATACTTCAGAACGACGCACATCATATTTGTTGCAAAAATTGACCAGTCTAGTTGGAAAATGAGACTATCTGCAGATATCTACTGGTAGAATACACACAGATTAATTAAATGTGGTGGCTTTATATATGGTGTTAATGAGAAATTCCATACTACAAAGTGGAAAATGCACGCCTAAGTGTACTTGTCAACCACGGGATATACAAATGAAGATGTTATAAAATGAAATACCCACCTCATTATGTATGATTCAACGATTTAAAACTCGCTTGTGCACATACCCACGTCGGTAGTATCTCATTTCTCCGTGTTAATTTGTTTAAATACCTACCGTTTAATGTGCAGATTATTGGAATATGTGTACTTAAAAGTTTATTAATGCATCATGAGCAAATATCTAATTTGGATCCCCTGATAAAATTATGGGTGTTTTATCTTGGGTTTTACATGCATAAAGCTTGTAATTTTTTTTTTATATATAAATGATGTGAATTTTATACACATCATATATATACATAAAATAGAATATAAATTCAAACGCCAAGCCGAAATAAAGATTTCAAAATGGAAAACTTCATAGTTCATACACTGGACTTAACATCATAATCAGTTTAAGTTAGAAAATGACAATCTCATTAAATATTTCCATTTATTGTGAAATACACTTGTGTGAGGCTGAGTCGGGAGTGGATTAGAATTTTCCGGGAAGTAATTAGTACCTTTCCACCAAAAACTAGGGTATCAACTATTGCTTCAACTAATGATCTCTTCAATTAAGCATATGCTAATGATCCTTTGTTTTATAACGTCGTGCTTCATCTTGTATTTTATTGTTCATATAAATGTCAAATGTGAATTTTATATATGTATATAAAATGAAATACAAAATAAAATATTATTTTAAAAATAATCTAAAATGTTGAAAGCAATGTCAGATATATGTGTCGAAACAAATAATCAGCAAAAAAAATGTAAAATGAAATCATTTTGTATCTGTCAAGACTCAGGTGGCCACACCAATAATTGATAAACTGTAAGTCTGTAACAGAAAATGTCATTATAACAAAGCCTGTAAAACAAACTAATATCGAAATTATAAAATTTAGTATGAGAGACTTTAACAATGGGCCATGGTTGATTATGAGAGACTTTAACAATGTTCTCCACATGTCCGATAGAACAGGGGGTGGTGCAGTGACAGTTAATGAAATTGCTGAATTTCAGTCTTGTTTGGATTTCTGTGAAATGGAGGATTTAAGGTGGAAGGGTCAAAGATATACATGGAATAATTGTCATCAACCAGGTGCTAGAATTTATTCCAAAATTGATAGGGTGTTGGGTAATACTCAGTGGTGTCTGCAATTCCCTATGGCTGAAGCTATATTCTTGGCTGAAGGAGCTTTAGATCACAGCCCTATGGTCGTGACTTTTCCGGACCAGAATAGAGCACAGGACAGCGAGCATTTATATATTTCAACATGTGGGCGGATGCCCCACAATTTCAGGACATTGTAGCTGGGGCCTAGAATCAAGAAATAAACGGGAACCTTATGTATGGTATGGTACATCTATTGAAGCTACTGAAAGTTAGATTAAAACAGCTGAATCGAGCACAATTCACAGATATTCAAAGACAATCAGAGTGTGCAAGAAGAGACTTGCAAGATATCCAGCAACAGATTCAACTGAATCCAGGTTGTGTATATCTTCAACAGCGATCGAGGAATAGAGTTAAAAACTAGATTCAGATTAAAATCCATTGCCCTTGAAAAATTCATGAAGCAAAAAACAAAGGTGGCTTGGATACATATGGGCGATCAGAACACGAAATTCTTTCATATGTGTCTTAAGAACAACAATACAGTAATAAGATTGAAAGTATAACAGATAGCCATGGGAAGTGATTACTTACTACAAAAAAGTTATTGAGCATTTTGTTGAATTCTGTAAGCAATTGTTGGGTGAAAAAGTTGGTAGAACTAGGTCAGATGAGAGAGTTTTCACTCTGGGGCTTAGATTGAGCATAGAACAACAGCTGGAATTAGTTATTTCCAGCCAGACACTCTTGCATGATTGCTTCTTAATAAAAATTTTATGCACATACGTTAACACGAATTTGACGCCTTTAGCTTAATCAACCAGATATTTCGTAGTGACATACTACCTCTATATATATAAGTTCACAAAAATCTAACAATAAAACACAAAATGGCAGCGGAAAGGCACAGAAAACCCCACGCCATCATAATCCCACTCCCTCACCAATGTCATATCAACCCATTCATCAATCTATCTCTCAAGCTTGCTTCAAATGGTTTTGCCATTACTTTCCTTAATCTTGAATTTATCCACCAAATGCTATCTAAATCCCCACCATAATAACACAACTGACGAATTCGATTTATTCGCTGAAACACGTACGTAAATCTGGTCTCGACACAAGTTACACAACGATTAGCGATGGTTTTCCTCCTGAATTCGATCAAGGTCTGCATTTGGAGGAGTTTTGGGAATCCATGTTGCAAAATTTCACAGCACGTGTTGATGAATTCATCGGAAAGACGATAAAATCTGATCCATACTTTGACCGTTTCTTGGTTAATTATTGACACTTTTTTCTCGTGGACTTCAGAAGTTGCCGAAAAGTACAACCTTAATAATTTCACTTTATATATGCATCAGTTCATCACATCACATGTATGATAAATTCCAATATGTGTCGGATGCATGTTTGATTTGTATCAAGTATCCTCTTTCGCATCAGATTTTTGAACAACTTAAAATGAAACGAAGAAAACTAGTATAATTGCATATAATATATTACACTAATATCTAAAACTTACGTCTAACACTAGTTAGAAGGTAATTATACATTTAAAATGATAGAGCACAAAAAGCTATAGCCATAATGGTAAGTTTGATGAGCTTGGGTCATATATTAGCCTCAATATCATATTAATTCAATTCTTTAGAAGCACAAATAGATCCAAGTACGTAGTTTAATTCTAATTCTTTAGAATCCATTAAAAGCATTGTCTTTCAACTTAAGCATCTCAAGTTTTTCCAGCATCCCGAGGGTAGACATGTCTTTCCAATATCAAATTTAAAAATTTAAGATGAACTTTTTTAATATTCGACTCTAATTTCGTCTATGAATGTGGATAAAATTTCAATTTTGAATTCTGTCTTTAATTCCATCTCTGAATGATGATGAAATTCGAATTTGTATTTCCGTCTCTAACTCCGTCTCAAATTTGAACAATTGAGACAGAAATTTCCGTCTCTAAACTTGAAAGGCAATAACATAAAATTAGAGATGGAATCTGAGACGGAATATATTTTGTCTCTGATAATATCTCTGAATCCGTCTCTGTTCACCCGTAACTTTTTCTTTCGGGCGTTGATCGATGAAATTGAGACTGATTCATTTATCCGTGGTAAATCCGTCTCAAATTTGAGATGGATATCGTTTCTGTGGCTGAATCTATCTCTGATTTGCCACAAAATCATATCTGTCTCTGATTTTCTATCTCTGAAGCCCTGTTTTCTTGTAGTAGATCATATATTTGACATTTTTCTATTTTGGTCCAATTCATCACGAGATTCTCATATTGTGTTCCATAACTTTGAAAAGTTCTCACATTTAGTCGCAGCAAAATTTTTCATCCAAAATTTAACTGTCAACTCCGTTAATGATTAGCGTTTTTTATGTGAGTGACACATAATATTGAATATAACCCGTGTATAAGTACATTCACATACGAATTCTCCTGGAAAAAAAAATCAAAATATTGACTAACGGAGTTGACCGTTGAAATTTAGATGAAAAATTCATTTGGGACCAAATGTAAGAACTTTTAAAAGTTACAGGACATAATATGAGAATCCCGTAAAGAATGATATCAAAATTAAAAAAGGCCAAATATATGGGATAAAAATGCAATCTCCCCTCCAAACCAATAATTGATCAACTTTAACAATGCAAAAATCATTGTGACTAGTCTGTAAATAAACTAATATGAAAATTTTAAATATCATAACATTGTAAATGACACATGAACCTAGACATTAGCAACATATTCTTGATGGACCACATGCCAATTAAATAAGTAAATCGTCGTTGCAAAATCAAATAAAAATTGATCCCATGTCTCTGTCTTGTCAAGGTTCACGAAATTGTTGCTTTTGTCATCATTGTCTTATTTTCTTTAATGAATATGACATTATTTGGCCAAGTCCTTAATAGTATACAAATTGTAATTCGCAAGCTCGAATATCCATCGGATCATCGTTTTCAAACTAATATTTCATCACTTAATATACTAACTAGGTACGAAACGTGTACAAATTATTGTTGAAAAATTTGTAATTATGAAACGTGTGGTTCATGACTTTTGCATAATAAATTCGAATACCGTAAGTATCCGGGATACCAAATATTATTGGATAATATTAATCTACGTTTCGAGTAGATGAGTTTAGCATTTCGAATTTCTCAAATCGGACTTGTAACTGTTAGAGTGAATAAACCTTGCGGGGAAACTTATATTACTCAAAGACATATATATATTTACAAGAGTCTTGGTAATCAAGAAAGTCCTAAGCTAGAAAAGGAAAAGGATATACATAAAATAGAGATACAAATATATCCTAAGATATTATTTAACACTCCCCTGCAGTCGAAGTTGGAGGTTCGCGAATGCTGAGACTGGTTCTGAAATCTAAGAAGAGCTGTGGTAGTAGACGTTTTGTAAAAATATCTGCAAATTGGTGGGACGACGGGACATGGTGCACACGGACCTCACCCAACGCTACTCTTTCAAGCACAAAATGAATATCTATCTCTATATGTTTGGTGCGTTGGTGCTGTACAGGGTTAGAAGACATAAAAATAGAACTGATATTGTCACAATATATAATAGTAGCACGAGATAAAGAACAACAAAGCTTGAACAGAAATTACGAAGCCAAGATGTTTCAGCAACACCACGATATTCAGCTTCAGCACTGGACCGGGAAACAACATGCTGACGCTTGGAGGACCAAGATATGAGATTATCACCTAAGAAAACACAGTAACCGGAGGTGGAACGCCGAGTATCAGGACAACTGGACCAGTCGGCATCAGAATAAGCCACAAGATCGGAGGATTTAAATGGACAAAGATAAAGATTGTGTGAGAGAGAGTTCCTTGGATATACCGAAGAATGCGTTTGAGAGCATTAAAATGAGGGATGCACGGGTCATGCATGAAGAGGCAGATTTGTTGGACAAAATAAGCAATATCGGGATGGCTGATAGTCAGTTATTGTAATGCCCCAGCTAGACTGCGATAGAGAGTGGGGTCAGAAATAGGTTGACCAGAAGAAGAAAGCTTGGATTTCGTGTCAACAGGAGTTTTGCAGGGATTCCAGGAACACATGGATGCACGCTCTAGAATTTCTTATGCAAATTTCAATTCAGAAAGAGAGAGCCCGGAGGGAGAACGAGTGACAGAGATACTAAGAAAATAGTGAAGAGAGCCAAGATCAATTATAGAGAATTCCGAAGATAGCAGACGAGTGAGATGAGAGAGAAGAGTGGCAGAGAAAGTAGTTAAAATGATGTCATCGACGTAGAGAAAAAGATACGCAATGTGAAAGAAACGATGAAGAATAAAGAGAGATGTATCAGCTTTGTTGCTGACAAAACCTAGAGTAAAGAGATAAGAAGTTTAGACGATGGTACCAAGCACGATGTGCTTGCTTAAGACCGTAAAGAGTTGTCTTGAGGCGACAGACGTGTTGGGGATTAGAAGAGTCAGTGTATCCTGGTCATATAGACGACCTCAGAAAGATGACCATGGAGAAAAGCATTTTTTACATCGAGTTGATGGATAGGGTGAGACTGAGTATAGTGCGTCTGGTAGCAGGTTTGACAACTAGACTGAAAGTTTCATCATAGTCGAGACCAAGTTGCTAAGAGAAGTGTTGAGCTACTAGACGAGCTTTATAGCGCTCAAGTGAGCCATCAGAACGAAACTTATGGCAAAAAATCCATTTTGGGCCAACGATATTGACATTAAGAGGAGAAAGGACGAGATCCCAAGTGCCATTGGAGTAGAGAGCAGAAAGCTCAGCATCCATGGTAGCTTTCCAAGATGGGTTTTGAAGAGCTTGAGAAAACGAACGAGGAATAAGAGAGATTAAAGAGGAGACTGAAAGGTTGAGAATTTGACGTGGACAAGTAATGCCAGATTTGGAACGCATGATCATGGGATGCTGTGTAGCGTCGGGTACCAAAGGAGCTATTTGTTGGACCGAGGTAGGTGTAGGAGCGGTTATGGGTAGGGGTGGGTTAGGACCGTGAAGAATTGTATGTTGAATAAACGATGGTGGGTCCTCATTTTCGGGTGAAAGAAAAGAGTAATTAGGAGGAACGGGATTATGATGAAAAGAAGAATAAGAGAAAATTGATTTATCAAAGACAACGTGATGAGACAGGATGATTTTGTTGGAAGAAAGGTCGAGGCAGCAATAACTATGGTGATTAGCAGGATACCCGAGAAAAATGCAAGCAGAAGATCGATAGGCGAGTTTGTGAGTGTTGTGGCAGATAGATTGGGGTAGCATAGACAACCAAAGACGCGAAGGTAAGAATGGGTAGGGATAGTGTGATAGAGGAGTTCGAAAGTTGTGTGATATGAAAGGGTGGTGGTGGGAAGAAGATTGAGAAGATGAGAGGCCATGTGACGGGCTTCTACCCAAAACGTAAGCGGGAGTTGAGTTTGGAAGAGAAGAGTGCGAACAATGTTATTGACTGTATGGAGAGTGCGTTCAGCCTTACCATTTTGTTGAGAGGTGTGGGGACAAGAAAAACAAAATTAAATGCCATTATTGTTAAAAAATAAAAAGTAGTAAAATCTTTATTATCAAAGTCACGTCCATGGTCACATTGTAAAAACTTAATAGTCGAATTAAATTGGGTTTTTACGTAATTTTGAAAATTTTGAAAGACATGGAAAACCTCAGATTTAGCACGAAGGGGAAAAACCCATAAAAAAGTGAGAAAAATCATCTAAGAAAATAATGTAATAACGAAAACCATTTGCACTAATTAAAGGAGATGTCCACAAATCGGAATGAATAAGTTCAAAAACAGAAGAAGTACGAGTAATAGAACTATTAAAGGAAAGACGATGGTGCTTGCCTAATTGACAAGCGTGACATGACGTATTAACATTGTTTTGACATGAAATAAAATTCCTAGAAGCTAAAAAATTGAAAATGGAATCGCCAGATGAGGGGCTAGAGAGCAGCAAAAGTGACGGTGGTGAATGATAGATTGGCAACGGAAGGAAGATCAGGATAAAGCTCACCACGACTCTCACTGTGAAAAAAAAGACTACCCGTGTGGAGGTCCTTCATAGAAAAGCCAAAAGGATCAAATTCGACAGAGCAATTATTATCACGAGTAAATTGACGGACAAAGACTAGATTTTTAACAATATGAGCAGAAACTAAAATATTTTTAAGATGAAGAGACAAAAAAGAATAAATAAGGGGAGTATGACCAATATGGGAAATTGAGAGTACAACACCATTACCAATCATAATAAATTTAGAATATTCACAAGGTGCGCAAAAATGAAGATTACCTGGAGTACAGGACATATGTGCACTAGCCCCGGAGTCCATGTACCAGTTGTCGTCCAGAGGATAGATGTTCGTGGTAGAAATGAGTGATGAAAGATTCGTGGGCTGGCTGCTGGAGCTGCTGGATTTAAATAAGTGAGCCGCTAGGAGTGGTAGTGGCATAGTTGGATTGCTGAAATTGAGCCTCTGTTGTGTAGGAAGCGAGAGGCCCATATGTGTGCTGAAAAGGTGGCCCAGGGTACATAGGAACTAGTCCACTGGGCGCTGAAAAGAGGTGGGGCGCGTGGGCTGGAGGAGGGCCCAGAATGCCAGGGCCACCGAGTTGAGCCAGGCTGTTGTAGAAGGTCTGTTGTGGAGAGGCAGCTGAATATCCATAAGAGTAGTGGGCCGCTGGTTGTGGGCCTGGAAATAGGCTGCGTATAAAGTTGTTGCTTGCATGGGTTTGAAAATTGTTTCCTGTATGGTTTTGAAAATTGGTGTGCTGTTGATAATTAGGGCTAAAATAACCGTCGGAATTACTGCCACCACAAGAAGAGCCTCGGCCAAAATTCCGACCGCAACCTCTACCTTTTCCATTATCATTACGAGGATGGGATTGAGAATAAAGAAGAACCGGGGAATCAAAAGAATTTGAGGTGGGAGTAGTCTGAGATTCACGAGATTCATGGAGAAGGAGAATATTGCGAGCCTGGGAAAAATTTGGGAAAGGTGTTTTATTGGTGATGACATCGATGATACTATTATAGGAATCAGGCAGATTATTAAGAATTTGTAAAACGAGTTCTTGGTCAAAAATTTCATTATCGACATCTTTCAAATTATCAGCGATGCGTTTCTTACACGACAAAAATCAGAGATTGAGAGAGTACATTTTTTGAAATTACGGAATTTATCTTCAAGTTGTGAACAACGAGAGGGTTTATTGTTTGTAAAAAAACGAGCCAAGGTTATCCCATATTTGTTTAGCAGTAAGACCATCAGCACTAACACTATCGAGAAGACTAGCATCAATAGAATTATAGATCCAAGTTTTGATTTTGGAATCAAGAGAATAGCAATCTTCATCAGTATCAGATTTTGGTAAAGATGAACCATTAATATGACCAAGAACAGGATAACTATGATAGATATAAAAAAAAATAGTTTTCCAAAGTTTATAACGTGGATCTTCTTCACATAACTTAAAGTTAAAAAGATGGAAAACAGTATTGACAGCATATGCAGGATAAGAGGTATAGGTGGTGGGAGGGTTGGTAGTTTCAGCCATAATGATAATAGAGGAGATAGAAGAGAGAGATGAGAGCGAAAAAAGACCGTGAACTTAATGTGATGAAGTAACCGACGGCGGTGGTGGAAGAGAACCGATCGGATGAGGCCTTTGAGATGAGAGAGGGTGCACCACGGGGTCGACGGCGACTTACGATGGGGATGTAGAAGACGTTGGATCGAGAAAGATGAGAGAATCCTAGAATTAGGCTGATACCATGTTAGAGTGTATAAACCCCGCAGGGAAACTTGTATTACTTAGAGACATATATATAATTACAAGAGTTTTGGTAATCAAGAAAACCTTAAGCTAGAAAAGAAAAAAAACATACATAAAATAAAGATACAAATATATCCTAAAATATTATATTTAACAGTGGCGAAGGAGAAATTAAGTTAAAGTGGGGTGTTTGAAAGCGTTTATCCCACAGAGGAATCGTACCACATTTGTAGTGGGTTTATAATTCCATGTCTTGGGATAAAGGGTTGGCCCTTTGGGTCATCTCACCTTTGTGGGTTTTGTGAGGGGATAGGACCTAGCTATGGTCCGGTTCACCACAAATGCACGCGTGCCGCCGCCATCCATCTGCCCGCCCAGATTGGACCGGGCTATGGCTCGGGCTATGGATCGGGTTCGGGTCCTGGTTCGGGTTCATAGGTCATGGGCCTTGGGATGGGCTTGACTTGTATTGGGCCTTGGGCTTAGGCTGGGCTTGCAATATATTAATTTTTGGAGAAAATTAATCCCACAAAGTGAAAAATCCAACAATAAAATCGTACATGTTAACTATGAAGTTGAAATCAAACGATGGCCCCGTTTTATTTTGATTTTTGAATTGGCCTTCTAGAAGGCTTCACGTTCAAACGCGAAGATGCTCATGTTCGAACGTTGGGTTTTAACGTTCGAATGTTGATCCCTTCTAGAAGAAAACCTGAAATGGTTCAGGTGTTTCAGCTGCCTTAACAGCTGAATACGATTTGACTTCACGTTCGAATGTGAAGATGCCCACGTACGAACGTGAGCTGCAGTTTCAACTTGCCAATTTAATGCTCATATTTAATTTGGCTGTTTTTGGAGCCTATAAAAAGGCCTCCACCAGTAGCCTGGAAATCACACCAACACAATCTTCTCTTATGCTCTTTCTCATATCTCTTCCTCTTCTCGAGAGTTCAAGTAGCCTTTTGTTTCGTTGTTTCTAAGAGTCGAAGCGGTTCAATTTTAGAAAGTATTTGTTGTATCTTGGGACACGTTTTGCCAAAGTCGGTACCACCTATAGCCGGGGCAATTTCATGTTAGGGATAGAGTTCATTCTCACCCCAAATAAATCCTCTATCTCAATTTTCTTGGTTTATTTTTCAGTTTATTCGAAGTTTGATCCAACAAACTTAACACGAAATGGTCGTCTTGTTGTTTCTTCGAAATTCTAAAAAAAATGTCTAATGTTGGTGATGTTGATGGTGTTAATCCTGAAATAGACCTTCGTTCACAGATGTTCAAATTTACCCAAGGGTGACGCTCGGACGTGCAGAACAAACGAGTTCAAAATTAAAATCGGTCTAAGCCCGAACGTTGCCTAGGCACATGTTAGGAGGTGAGACATGCGACGTCCAAACGTTGCCAAAGTAAATGTTTGGACGTGCGACTTGAGACGTCCGAACATCACCATGATACACGTTCAGACGTGACAGGCTGAAAGGCCGTCGAAGTTCAACGCGGGTTGACTTCAAGAGGTGGTAGCAAAAGATGCTGTTCTACCTAACAACATTGAACTTGGCTAGGTTCTTGAGAGAGGATGCTCCTTATGTCCTGAAAGAGTCAACCAATTTTCTTTACAGGAATTACATACTCAGTGGATTAGACGATTCACTTTATAGTGTATATCTGTAAGTGAAGACAGCCAAAGACCTCTGGGAGGCACTGGACAGGAAGTATGAAACTGAGGACGTCGGACTGAAGAAGTTCGTGATCGCAAAAGTTCTTAGACTTCAAAATGGTGGACTTTAAGTCCGTAATGAGTCAAGTCCAAGAGCTTCAAATAATTATTCATGAAGTTCATGCTGAGGACATGGTTCTGAGTAAAACCTTTCAAGTAGCTTCTATCATTGAAAAGTTACCACCGTCCTGGAAGGATTTCAAGAATCACTAGAAACATAAGAGAAATGAGATGAGTCTGGAAGACTTGGCGGTCCGACTCAGAATCAAGGAAGACAACCGAGTTTTTGACAATAAGCCTCCGATACAGGCGAGGGCAAACATAGTTGAGATTCCGGAAAGCTCAAACTGGAAAAAAAAGTTCCAGGGGAAATCCAAAGGGAATTCCCTAAAAAAGAAAGGCAAGTTGAAACACGGAGACGGCTGTTAAAACTATGGCCGTTCTGTAAGTGTTGGGCTTGGCCCAGGTGAGCTGTTGGCTAATTAAAGCCATTCGATGGGCTTTGGACTTGGACAAATGTTATGCTGGGCTCAGTGAAGCAAGACATAGACCTAATACCTATTTTAAATTAAATTGGGTTGGACCCATCATATTTAAAATGAGAGTGGTTTTGGGCATGTGGATTTTAATTGAATTAAGTTGGGTTGGACACAATTTATTTAAACTAAAAAGGATTTAATTGACAATAAGTTAAATTGGATTTAATTTATTGAAATTAAATTGGATTGATTGGTAATTAATTAAATTGGATTTAATCATTAAATTGAGAGCCGATGGAAATTAATTTGGATTTAATCTCATCTTCTCATGTGAATTAAATTGGATTTAGTTTTAATTTAATTAAATAAGATTTAATTATTTCAATGGAAATTGGATTTAATAGAAATAGAATTAATCTTGACACGGAAATTAAATTGGATTTAATTTTTCTTTGATTAAGTTGGATTTCATCATCCTATCAAAATTAAATTGGATTTAATTTTGTTATCAAATCGGGTTTTGACCCCGATATTGAGAAACACAGGCGATACTGCACGGCTGCTGTTGTAACAGCAACCTTGGGACGGTAACGATGGCACTCGGAGCGCCAACGTTCGTCGGAGACAGAGGTGTTAGGCTTCGCAATAAGTTTCGCCAAAAATCTGTTCGAAGTGTAAAAGAATGGACATGATCCGATCGAGATCTCACTAGTACAGAAGAGGTCTGTTACAGCGGTTTTTTTTTCACTATTACAGCGGTTTTAACCGCTGTAATACGTATCGCTGTAATTGGTATGTTTACTATTACAGCGGTTAAAAACCGCTGTAAAATGAGCCCTATTACAGCGGTTCAATAACGAACCGCTGTAATAGGTAAATAAAAAAAAATTTAATTGTAAAAGCCGTTGCCTGTTACAGCGGTTCCGAAACGAACCGCTGTAACAGGGTTCACTGTTACAGCGGTTCATTTCTGAACCGCTGTAACAGTGTTCACTGTTACAACGGTTCATCAACGAACCGCTGTAACATGATTTTTTTTTATTTTTATTTTTTTCTGTTATAATTTCAGCTAGAGCTATATCCTTCCCACAAGCTCAAAATTCAACTCATCAATAACACATAAAACAAACCAATTGCTCAACAGAAACAACAAATTCAAATCCAAAATTAATTTCATTCACCAAATAATAATCTCCAATAATTACAAATAATAACGAGTTTACAATAAACCAATATAAACTAATCACTGCTTTTAAATCAAATAAAAATTTACAATAATTTTCAACTTACACCGCCGGCATATCAAAAGCGCATTTAAAAATGTATTGTGCCAATTCAGAACGTGCTTCATCAAGTTGCTCTATAGTGTAAGTGGCGTACTGACAATCAGCAAAGTACTGCAAGACAAATATTAAAATCCAACAAAAATGTTTAATAACTTAAAAGGGACATTAGAATTTGATTAATATTAATTAGGATTATGCATACCGTCGGTGGGATTATAGATTCTCCGTGTCTAATAATATCTTTCATGAATTTCATGACGAAGAACCCACAATCTATGGCATTTATTTGAATGGGGCACTACAAATTAAATTCAAATCAAAATTGTATTAGAACAAATAACTTTTATACGAATAATTTCTTGAAACTATAATTAAAATAATATAATTAAACTAACCTGTATACAACTCCATGTACATGCCTTGTTTTTTTATTTGATCTTTTGGTTGTTTTTATTTGCTCGAAACATCAAGACAGCGCTGTTAAAAACATCAAAAATCAAGAAAATATGTCAATATCAAGCAAATATATATATATGAAGTCTAGTTATAATATATATACTTTAAACTTAATATTAAATATAATATAATGGATACATTTAATTGAATGATAAAACTTACTGATTGATCATATCTTTCATATCATGTCGGTTATTTGGATTACCGTGCAAAGAATCCAAATAATAAACGATCTCTTTAATTGGATCAATCACGAGCAACAACCAATGGCCCCTAATCAGCATATTCAAAAGAAAATTTTTAAATTAGTTATGCCTACGTAACAAATTTTACAAAATAACAATATGTCTTTAGTAGCTCACCCGGAGTTGTAAGGTGCAAGAAACAACTTCCCCTCCAGTGCACTAGCTATCATAGTATTTGCTATATATTGCGATTTGTCAACAAGCTGCGTGGGAGTAATTCCTGCTCCCGCAGATATAGAATGTGGGCTAAGGAACCCGAATTTATTTTGTTTTTGTTCGGGGACCACGTGATTAACCCACAAACACCTACAATTGAGCATAAAATAAATTTGAGTAACAAAAATAAACATAGTTCAAATTAATGCAGTAAAATAATTTAATTAAAAGCTTACTTTTTCTTAATTAATATTTAAAAACTTACTTGATGTAAGCAGTAATGATAGAGGCTCCTATCTGTTCTTTATGCACAAAGTCACCGATCTCCTCCCGCCCAATATATTCTGGAAAGGAGATATTGAAGATTTCCTCGGGTATGTCTATCCGGATAGTGTTATCAGCAGCCATCATCCCAAAGAACCTTTCAAGAATTGCAAGTGAATTAGGGGGTGGAGCAGGAGGGTTGGCCACTAGAGAAGGAGGGTTGGCCACTAGAGGTGTATTTTTGACATGTGAGTGCTTCGTCATCTCTGATTTGCTTTTTCTGAGTGATGATTTGGATTTTCCGAGAGACTATAAGCAAAAGAAAACAAAACGTGGGCGTTATCAATGAAAGTATATTTATTAACATTAAACAATTGTTATAATTTAATAATGACTAGCTATTAATAATTACGTACCGATGCATCACCGACAATCACAAGACTCTTAGGCCAAGCAACCATGTATCCCACAGCCTCAGATACTGTGAACACTCCTTCATCATCGAGAGGGACTGGTAAGGGTGCAATATCTTCAATTGCAATGTCAATCGACACTTTCACGAGGTGGGAGGCTAATGGACATGTATGCAATGTTCTATCCTTTGGTTGATTGTACATTGTTCCTCTTGCCACCAAATGATAACACGGTGTAGAAAGTGCTAATTGACACTGCACCACATCCTACATATATATATATATATATATATACCATTATATTAGAAAATGTTGTATATCATACAGAAATATAGGATTGTAAGTTACATTATCACTAAACAATATGCTTTTCATTAATTACCTGAGGAAGGTTTTTCACTTCTGGGCAGCTATCTTTCAAAGAAACCGCATCTTCTGTATGTGGCTACTGCGACGACCCAGACGCCCTATGCTGCTCAAACTCGCGTCGCAATTCGAATAGTGATTGAGTGAGCATTTGAACCGTGTCTTGCAAGTTATCAATCACCGTATTTTTTGAAGGCTTTGAATCTGAAAAGTAATCTGTTTGGGATACCCCAAAGCCTACACCCCTAACTCGACCCGGATGCTCCTTCTTTTTAAGAGCTATAGCCAGTATATCATTCCGGGTCTTCTCGGGTCCACTGTGGCTACCCTCCTGTGATAAGCTTTCCTGTAATAATACATTTAAAAAATACAAAAATTTGTTATTTTAAAATTATTTTTAAAAAAGCATACAACACACTATATAACTAAAATTGCAAATAACTCACCATTGATTCCACTACTCTTTTAACATTGACATTATCAATCTTGTTCTGGCTGTCAGAATGTGCAACCCTTCATTGTTGGTGCCAATTTACCTCTTATCTTCATTTCAACTAAGTCCAACCTTGCCTTTACTCCATCTTTTGTCTTGCCGGGCACATTTAGAAGAGTACCAATGACACTATCAAATACATTTTTCTCAATATGCATTATATCAAGAAAATGTCTAACATGTAAAGATTTCCAATACGGCAAATCAAAAAAAATTGACCTTTTTTTCCACCCAATTTTTGCAAGGCCGCCTGCAAAAGTCTTTCCGAACTTGATATCCAAGTCTTTTACATTCTCAAACACCTCTTCACCGGTCAAACACTTAGGAGCTCGACATTCTTCTATGCTCCCATTGAAAGCTTTCTTCCACCGACGATATCGATGTTCTCGATTCAACCATCTTCGATGCCCTTGGAATGCATATTTCTGAGAGTGTGGGAGTCTATATTGATCTGTACTCTTGACACATATGGGGCATGCACATTGCCCATGTACACCATATCCCTCGAGATTAGCTCTTGCTGGAAAATCATTGATTGTACCAAACAACATAACTCTGAGATTGAAGCTCTCTTTTCTAAACCCATCATACACTTTAATACCGGTCTCCCACAACTCTTTCAAATCCTCAATTAAAGGGGCCAAGTAGACATCTATATCATTTCCAGGTTGTTTCGGCCCGAAAATTAATATAGGCATCATAATATGCTCTCGCTTCATGCATCGCGAAGGGGGTAGGTTGTAGATCATCAAAATCACCGGCCATGTACTATGTGAGCTACTTTGCAAGCCATGTGGGTTCATTCCATCTGTAGCCAATACAAGGCGCAAATTTCTTGGTTCTTCCCTAAATTCAGGGAAATCATTATCGATCTTTTTCCATTGAGGAGAATCTGAAGGATGTCTAATCTTGTTATCTTCAATCCCTTGTTCAAGCCTTCTATCAGCATACCATGTCAAGTCCTTGGCAAACGCTTCACTACTGTACATGCGTCTAAATCTAGGTATTATGGCCAAATACCATGCTGTTTTGACAGGAGCAGATCCATTCTTCTTGTACCGTGAGGTGCCACATTTGGGACACACCGTCAATGATGCATAGTCCTTTCTAAACAAGATGCAATCATTGAAACAAGCATGTATCCTCTCATATCCCATGCCAATTGCAGTTAACATCTTCTTAGCCTCATAAGTACGATTAGGTAACACATTATCATCGGGTAACATACTTTTTAATAGACCAAGTAAGTTTGTGAAACTCTTATCACTCCACCCATTGTTAGCTTTTAACTTGTAGAGGTTTAGGACTGCTTTCAATCTTGTGAAATTACTACCACTATATAGGGGTGTCTTTGAATCACTTGTCAAATTGTCGAACATCTTGGGACAATTTCGCAAATCCTCCTCGATCACATTGGTCATCTCCTCCAAACGATCAGGCTCATAATCATCCATGTCAAAATCTACTGATCGATATGATGTATCACCCAAATCAGCTGAGGTGGCACTGCTTTCACCGTGTCATGTCCATCGTGTGTAGCTTTTATCAATTCCATTACACACCAAATGATCTTCCAAGTCACGTGGACTAATTCTCTTTCCAAAACAACAACGTAAACATGGACAACTAATCCTAGTCGGATCCGATGCATGCTCAACCGCAAAGTCGATGAATTCTTTCACCCCTTTCCCATATTGCTCCGACATAGGATCCGCTACAATCCAACTTCGATCCATCTAAATTCTCAATTAATTAAATTAAATAATTTTAACATCAGTTGATAGTTAAATTAATTAAATAAATTTATTTTTAATTTATTTCGCATTATTCTATAAAAAATTCGGCAGAGTAACGACGCAAATATTTCTACCAAGTTTTCGACTTAATCTTCTCAGTGGGTTGTAACCAACAGAAGTCGAATCTTACGATCCGCTAAAATCTCAACAGGGAAACGACGCAAAAAATACTACCAATTTCAACCACAACAAACCCAACACTCTAATCTTTCACCCACAATGAACACAAAACGATACAAAAATATTGATCACCAGTTGGATCACATAAAACATCATATTTCCAGGGGAACAACTACAAATATTGATCACCAGTTGGATCACATAGATCACATAAAAAACTACAAATAAAGCATCATATTATAAATATTGATCACCAATTGGATCCAAAAGCACATAAAACTACAAATAAATTAAAGCATCACGATATAAAGTTTTTGGAGCTTCTCGGTTGTGCAGAAAGCTGTGCGCGTCTTCACGAGAAAATTCATAAATAATTGTAGAAAGCTCGGATTCATGAACCGTTTTCTTCCTATGAAACTAGACAAATAGGGCTATCCACACATATATCTCACATACTCAGTAGATGTCTAGAAAAAAGCATATTTGTATTCAAAGTTAGAGAAAAATCTGTCAATTTTCAAAACAGCTGTGCGCGTCTTCACGAGAAAATTCATAACTCATTGTGGAAAGCTCTGATTCATGAACCGTTTTCTTCATATGAAACTAGACACATAGGGCTATCCACACATATATCTCACATACTCAGTAGATGTCTAGAAAAAAGCAGATTTGTATTCAAAGTTAGAGAAAAATCTGTCAATTTTCAAAACAGCTGTGCGCGTCTTCACGAGAAAATTCATAACTCATTGTGGAAAGCTCCGATTCATGAACCGTTTTATTCATATGAAACTAGACACATAGGGCTATCCACACATATATCTCACATACTCAGTAGATGTCTAGAAAAAAGCAGATTTGTATTCAAAGTTAGAGAAAAATCTGTCAATTTTCAAAACAGCTGTGCGCGTCTTCACGAGAAAATTCATAACTCATTGTGGAAAGCTCCGATTCATGAACCATTTTATTCATATGAAACTAGACACATAGGGATATACATACATATATCGAACATACTCATGAGATGCCTAGAACAAATCAGATTTGCATTCAAAGTTAGTAAAAAATCAACTACAACATAATAACAAAAATCCACTATATAATTTATAAAACCCCAATTAACATAACATGATATATATAACAATAATTAACAAATTAACATATAACCTACATTATATACATCACAAAATCAGAATTAACATAACATTAATATATAACAAACAAGAAATTAACACATAACCTAAATTTAATATATACATAATATATATATATAACATAACATATATAAACATATATATATATATATACCTATAAAGAGAAAGAGGAGGAGAGTGGTGGGTAACGGCGGCGGCGGCGGCGGCGGCTGCTCGGGCGGCGGCGGTTTCGGGTGGTGGTGGAGGTGGTGGCGACGGGACGGGGGCGGTTTAGGTTAGCTTGAGAGTGAGAGAGAGAGTATAGAGAGAGAGAGTAGAGTATAGGGAGAGAGATCGGGTAGAGAGATAGAGAAAAATCAAATGGGGCGGCGGCGGCGGATTGTGGTGGTGGTGGAGACGATGGCGGGGGCGGTGGTGGAGAGTGAGAGAGAGAGTAGAGTAGAGAGTGAGAGAGATAGTAGAGTAGAGAGAGAGAGTAGAGTAGAGAGTGAGAGATAGTAGAGAGAAATGAGGGGGAGAGCTCGGTTTTTGGGGGGAAAAAAGGGAGGGAAATTTTTTTTTTTTTTTAATTACGTTTTATAGCGGTTCGGGAACGAACCGCTATAACCGGTTTACCAATTATAGCGGTTCATTCCCGAACCACTATAACTGGCATAAACCGGTTTACCAATTATAGCGGTTCGGGAATGAACCGCTATAATTGGCATACCGATTATAGCGGTTCGTTCCCGAACCGCTATAAAAAAAAAATTTTTTTTTTTTTTCTGTTCGCGCTATAATAGCGGTTTTTTATCGAACCGCTATAATAGGTTCGAACTATTACAGCGGTTTTTTATCGAACCGCTGTAATAGGTACCCGGTTAATATCCATTATAACAGTTCACTTATAAACCGCTGTAATAAGTCTCTCCGTTCAGCGGTTTTCCAAAAACCGCTGTAAAATGTGCGCTGTAACAGGTCTTTTCTGTACTAGTGTCTATCTGAAGTGATCAAAAACTTGACACGAGAAATCCTCACATGTTTGCATAGCAAGTGGACTGGTCGTGTATAGTAATAAAGTGGACAATAAGTCTGGATTGTCGATCCCACAGAGACTTGTGTTTTAGACTTTTTGAATTTAAAGCAAGAAATAATTAAACTAGAACTAAAAATTTAAAGATTTTAAAACCAATAAAATAAACTAAAACAAGAATTAACAAAAATATTATGGAAGCAAGATACAAGAAACAAGATGTCGAAATCAAGATAGCTATGGAAGAGAGCAACTAAGACACATGTGTTGGCATAAATTAATTATTTCTTTTTGAAATCACGTCTTCATATTATTAGACTAATGTTGCTTTGGTGAAAATTCCTTAATTAATTACTACCCGATGTCTCGGCTATAATAATCCTATGACTAATTGACGGTTCTCTAAATATGTCTATCCGAGAATCTAACCAACAATCATGCATTCAAGTTCTAGAATTTCCCCTGATAAATCCGGCTAACAGCACCAGGGAATCTCTATCTATCTCTAGGGGCAATTCCACTATTTTTTTCGGATTATGTGATGATCTTTTTTACACCTTAAATTACCTTCTCTCGAACGAATAATTTAAGCAATAAATCATGCATATGGTAGCTAAGCATATGAAGCATTCAAACAAGATCAAGACACAAAGTAACAATAGAACTAATATGAAAAATACAATTTATAACTCAAATATCATAATTTAGCCTCAACATGGCCTTAGTTCGAAGAATCTAATTCATCAAAAAAGATAAAAGATAGAAACTTAAATTAAGATTCATATTCATAGACAAAAATAAATCTAAATCTAAGAAACTCCATCGTATTTTTTATGATTGAACTTCGATCTTCATCTCTTCCATGCTTCTTGATTTCTTCACCTTCAAGGGTTCTTGAAAATTTTTATGAATATGTAAAAATTATGTCTAAACCCCATTAGGGCTTTATTCTATATATATTTTTCGTGTCTCTAACCCTAGAGAACTGATCTAATATATATAAGGATGGAAGGAGAAGACTCCAACTTGAATTAGATTTGGAAATTTCCAAAAATCTGCTGTTTTTCCCATCAGACGCAACGTTCGAACATCCACAAGCTAACGTTCGAACGTTGGGAACAGTAACATTTTGCCTTCTGCGCAGCGATCTTGTTTCCTTCATAACTTTCTCTAAAAACCTCTGATTTGTGTGATTCAAGTTGCCACGTGAAGCTAAAACAGAGTTCTACAACGTTTTAAAAGAAATATTTGTCAAATTCCGTCTCTAAATACTCTGAAATTCTGTCTGTTTGTCCAGTTTTCCTCAATTATAATGATTTCTCACCTTTACTCAATAAGCACACAAATTACAAGCATATGTGGCATAAATCATGCGTAAAACAATATAAAGCACATGAATATGAGGCTCAAAAATATGTAAATCTCACACCTATCAACACCCCCAAACTTAACTCTTGATCGTCCTCGATCAATGATAAAGCTTAGATACAAGATCAAGAAGTAACAACCAAAGAGAGGCAAACACAAAAAACGAAAACAAAAGGATAAACTCACTTTCGTGGAGTAAACGATTGCACTTAGCATATGCAACAATCCTTTAAACCTTTATGTTACCCAAAAAGGACGAGTATAGTCTTGTGAGGGTTTGCAGACGATTTGCCCACAAAATCCATAAATTTCAGCCCCAACCAATCAATACAAATTAACTTAATAAACAAGAAAACAATGGCATAAAATCAACCTTTAAAGCTCAAAATTATATATACATATCAAATATTTGCTCATGTTACACCTAGACTCGAAAAGATCTCCAAAGGGTGTAGTGAAAATAAGTCTAAGGCACTATAGTCAAGTGGCATCCTTACCAAATTTCGGAACTTAATCCCATATCTATTAACCTTTGATCAATCATAAAGCACAAGCCTCATAGAAAACTCCATAGCCACTTAAATTTCATTACTTAACCAATTTGGACTTTAAACTCTCATGGAACTTCCATTTAAATTCATTAAGGTTAGGTCGTGCAATGTTCTATTCCCTTAGGCTTTCTATGACACCCATGTATCGAGTTTTAGATCAATGACTCCCAAACTAGATAGTTTTAGGGCATTAAGTGTCCAAACACTCCTTACGGATTTAATCACTCGAGTGCCAAAGGCCACAAAATAAAATTAGACCTTTCATTCACTTTAACTCTAATTGGCTTGAGTTTAGCTCAAATTAGCATAATAGTACAGCTTATAGGCATGTAACTTTTCATCTCCAGTACATATTAGCTTGACTTTATAGTCATACCAATTATCATCAACCTTATTCATTAATTATTAGGCATATGAAGCAACTACTCAACTCATGACCCTAAGAAAAATCTAAGTCAATATTTCCGGGAGAAATTTCTTAAGTGTTTCAGAATGATTATCCACTTCACTCCTCTACCCTCGACTTATCGTGCATTTGTGATTCATCTAAGGAAAATCTACTCTAATATAAGGTCTCACAAGCAAAGTAAAGATATGTGTATTGCGTTGAATTCCAATATAAATCAAGAAATTATGCCATCAAATTCAAGTTAATCCATTTCATTGCATTAATTTGTGGCTAAAAAAAAATAAAATTTCATGCTCGTTTTTTTTTCTCACATAAAAACATCTAAACATGATAGCATACAAATTCTCCCAAACTTGAGATAAACTAGGAACACATGATATGAATAAGTTAGGCAATATTGCAAACACATGGTGATCAATCATATGAATGTATTAAAAGCACAAAGTACTACCCACATACACCCCCAAACTTAAACTCAACATTGTTCCCAATGTTGTCTCAACAATAAAAGCACAAAATAAGGGTATAAGAGTAGACTCACAACCAAGGATGTTGAAAAACAATCCTTTATCCATGATAAGCTCATATTTTACGCCTTTTAAGCGCCTCTTTTCTTGTATTTTGATGAGTTCTTGAGTGCATTTATGCCACATATGCTTTGATTTTGTGATTGGTTGTGTTTTTATAGGTTATTTGAGAATTGGAGCAAAAAAATGAATGAAAAGATCAAAGAAGTTCTCAAAATACTCCTTTAGCCACGGTTATGAAGACCCTTAGCCATGGTGATCATGAAGGAACCTTTGTGCCTTGAAGATATGAAGTTATCAAGGCTAAAATAGGCAAAAAAACGTGAACAGCAGATTTTAGCCGTGGCTACCGTCTTTTTAGCCGTGGCTAAGGGCCGATTTCAGCATCTATAAATACGCGTTATTAGGTCAAAATTCGGAACTTTTGCCCACTTTTGAGGGTTTAGACACTTTGAAACACACCAGGAGGGTTGAGAGAACTTTGGGGAAGAAGAAGAACGCGAGGATACTCCATCTTTGTCTACGAAGACGGAGAAGTCAAGCAAGATCTATCAAGAAACGTTATTAGGGAGTTTTAATTTCATGCTCTTAGATTTGTTTTCATTGAACATGTCTTTCAAGATGAATTTTTGCTTTTCTTTTACAATTATGATTTAATTTTCCTTTGATTGAGGCCATGTGAAATCCAATTACTATGTTTGATTTATGAGTATTATTTTTCCGGATTTAATTTATTTTGGGTTATGTGTTTAATATTTGTTCGTAATGCTTATGCTTGCTTAGCTACCAATTGTATGAATTTGTGCTTAATTTTGAGACCGAGAGGAGATAAACTAGGGATGCATCTAGGTATTAAACACCACAACATAAAATTGACTAGAGATAGATTCGATTTCCTTGTGTGTGCTTTCCGTGAAAACGGGAAATTCCATGAATCTTTGTAATGCGTTTTCATTAATTTGAATTTCATATAGAGATATAGAAATCGTTAATGAAAATAGAATTGCTATACCAAGAGATTGGATAGTAAGTAATTTAGGGAATTTCGCCTTAACCTAATCAATCTAATAATCTGGTAAGATAGAATCATAGTCAAATTGAATAATTGGTTGAATCATGTGCTTTAATCACTTTTCTCATTGATTTAATTCAAAGTTGATTTCTCTCATTAGTTGGTAATTGTTATTTAGTATTTTAATTCATAATTCATATCTTTATCTCTTGATTTAACTTAGAATCAGATAACACAGTAATTTCAGTACTTAAATACAATTGTCTCTAGGGTACGATAATCCGGACTTACATCCACTATATCACTTGCACGACCTAGTACACTTGCTAGGATTTTTGTGTGTCAAGTTTTTGGCGCCGTTGTCGGGGACAATTGTTTTATTTAATATTGAGATTCTCTTATCTGTTCTAAGCTTAAGTCTTTTAATTTATATATATTCTTTTTATTTTGATTCTTGAAGAGATGAATGATTATAACTTTAATTGGTCACCACGACGATGGAGTGCAGGAGCTTATGAGAGTCATGTTCAAGATTTTTGTTCGTTGTGTGGAGGCATTCATCAGAGTGACTACTGTCAGCAAGGATGGAGAAATCAGCAGGACTTGCCATTGAGTTATTATGCAATGAGAGCTTCGCCAACATATCAGCAACATGATATGATCTCGAGTTTTGAAGAGCTGATGATCTAATGGATGAAGCAAAATGAATCAAATATCCAACTTATTGGCAGAGAGGTCATCAGCCACCACGTATATTAACACAGAAGAGAATGATGAGGCTCCAGAAGCAACATCACTAAAGGACTCACAATTCAGCACTGATTCTCCAAAATCCATCCCATCAGATGACCAAGAAAAAATATTAGAAATCTTCAAGAACCAAACACCATCTACCGCCATATCTCTCGAATTCTTACAAAATTGTATCAATAACCAGAGAGACAGAGTGGAGGAGGTTGAAGTCAAGGTTTACAACTCTAGTGATCCATACGATGCATACTTTGAGAACCCAAGTGATACTACGGTCGAGAATGAGAAAATCAGATGATATATAAATCACTTGGATCCATACAAAGTTGGCATTGCTCCTTTTGATCCACCATGAGCAATGCAAGGGAGTCGAGCTAATGACTTAAAACAAGTGCTTCTTGGGAGGCAACCCATGTTTATCATTTTTTTTATTTCTTTTGTTTTGATTTAGTTGAGTCTTTTGTTCTTTTTTAGTTTGTTTCGTGTCTCAGGTATAGCATTACGTACAAGCGAGAAATTCTAGATGAGCGGCATCACTTGCTTGAGAAAAGAAAGAAAAAAAATCTTTATGGTGTTAGGCATTTTAGCCGAAGCAATTCTGGATTTTAGCCATGGCTTAGCAATTAAAAAAAAAAAATCGTATTTTGACTCCTGGTATTTTAGCCACGGCTACGTTTCATTTTAGCCGCGGCTCAACAGTACAAAGTTTTGCAATTTTCGCTCCCAGGTATTTTTAGTCGCGGCTACCCATCACCATAGCCATGACTACGCATTTGGACCGTCTATGTCCCGGTAGCCGCGGCTACACCCAGTCTTAGCCATGGCTAAATGGCGTTTTAACCAAAATAAAAAATAAAAAAAATTCGTAAACATTTTTAAATCCCAATTTTTCCCAACCTACAATCTATAATTCCTAAAACCCCCAAAACCTCCCCAACACATCTAAATCAACACCAATCACCTGAGGATTTGGGATTTGATCCTAATGACTTCTTTTGTGCGTATGTTATGATTTTAAAGATATGCTTATTTTATTCTCGTTTTATCGTTATGCTTTTGTGAGACATTTCGTTAGTCTTTCGTTTCTGTGTTTTTCTTTTAGTTTTATCTTGTTAGACTTGTAATGAATTCTAATTCCCTGATTACTACCGTTGATGTTTGATTGATGGTTTTTTTTTTTGTTTATGTGTTTAAGTCACATCTATTCTCCAGCTTCGCGAGTGATTGTCGTTAGCTCCCATGCACTTTCTGTCTGGAATTCTATATGGAGTTTTCAACCTCAATCTCTGATCAGGGCAGTATTTTTCCCCTAGTTACTTTTATTTTCCATCATTTGGCTCATTGAGGACAATGAGTTGATTAAGTTTGGGGGTGGATACATGTTATGCATGATAATTTTTTGATATGCCCAGAAATTCATGCAATTTATACACATATGTGCAAGTGAAAATGCCTTGAATAATTCTAACGAATTGTCAGTTTTCTGATGAAGCTTGATGATTTTGCTGTCTCATTTGTTTTTTGCTTCCAATCCTTTTCTCTGTTATCAACATGCTTTTCTGTGTCTTGATATCCTTTTTAGTCAAGCTTATGTAAATTTTTTAGGACTCGAGGCATAAACCTTCTACGTTTGTTTAATTTTCAAGGGTGCATTGATATTGCGTGACCATGATATGATTTAGGCCATCTTTGATTTGTCTTTAGCCTTACGTTTGCCTACAGTATATTCATTATCTCTAGACCTTTATTTGAGCCTTATTGATAAGAATGGGGTGTGCTAAGCACATCATAGACCACCATTCGCTTTTTGTTCATAAACCACATCATCTACCAGTTAGCCTAAAAGAAAAACAAAGATAATCACCCGGTTATGAGAGCTTACAATTCGGTATCTTTTAGCTATGTTTGGGTGTATGTTTTATTAGACTGTGTACATAAGGGTAAGGAGGTTGATGTTGGTTGATTTTGAGAATTGATGAAGGTTTTGAGATATACTAGATGAAAGATACGGATGTGAGAAGCACTTGAATTAAGTTGAGCCGAAATAGTCAAAAAACAAAGATAATCACTCGGTAATGGGAGCTTACAGTTCGGTATCTTTTAGCTATGTTTGGGTGTGTGTTTTATTGTTTTGTGCACATAAGGATAAGAAGGTTGATGTTGGTTTATTTGGAGAATAGATGAAGGTTTTGAGGTATACTAGATGAATGAGAAGGATGTGAGAAGCTCTTGAATAAAGTTGAGCCGGAATAGTCAGAAAAAACATTAAAAAAAATGATCGAAAAAAAGAGAAAAAAAATTCGACTAGGCTATATATGAAATGCTTCAATGATCATTGGTTAGGTGTTGTCACTCGTACACAACCCAATAGAGACAAGAAATAAGTTTGGGGGAATTGTGAGTTTGAAAAAAGAAAAAGAAAAGAAAAGTAGGAAAAGAAGAAGAAAAACAGAGGAGAAAGTGGTGAGAATTTTGAGTATGATGCTTATTTAGTGAGTATAGCTTGAGGATATCGAGTTTTAAGCTCTCTAAACCTTTAGTCACTTTTATCCATATATTTCCATACCAAGCAAACACCCAAGTCTTACATTACAAGTCGAAAAGACCTTCTGATCATGGTTCTTGTGTATTGTGCATTTGGAAAAAAAAATCAATTTCGAAGTTGGTTTATGTTAATGAGTTTGATTTGTTTGCATAATCTTGCCTAATGTGGATTCTAGACATAGGAGGAGATGTGGGAGTTCATGATTTGGGATAGTGTTGCAGAAATTTTGAGGCATATGAATTTGAAAGTTTTTGATGAATAAGTGTTTTTTCCAAAGTCTCGTTCTAAGGTGCTTATCTTGCTTTTGTGTATTAGTTGTAAAATACGAGCTTATGTGTTTGCTTTAATTTCTTTACTCGAGGACGATCAAACTCAAGTTTGGGGGTGTTGATAAGCTCATATTTTACGCCTTTTAGGCGCCTCTTTTCTTGTATTTTGATGAGTTCTTGAGTGCATTTATGCCACATATGCTTTGATTTTGTGATTGGTTGTGTTTTTATAGGTTATTTGAGAATTGGAGCAAAAAAATGAATGAAAAGATCAAAGAAGTTCTCAAAATACTCCTTTAGCCACGGTTATGAAGACCCTTAGCCATGGTGATCATGAAGGAACCTTTGTGCCTTGAAGATATGAAGTTACCAAGGCTAAAATAGGCAAAAAAACGTGAACAGCTGATTTTAGCCGTGGCTACCGTCTTTTTAGCCGTGGCTAAGGGCCGATTTCAGCAACTATAAATACGCGTTATTAGGTTAAAATTCGACACTTTTGCCCACTTTTGAGGGTTTAGACACTTTGAAACACACCAGGAGGGTTGAGAGAAGTTTGGGGAAGAAGAAGAACGCGAGGATACTCCATCTTTGTCTACGAAGACGGAGAAGTCAAGCAAGATCTATCAAGAAACGTTATTAGGGAGTTTTAATTTCATGCTCTTAGATTTGTTTTCATTGAACATGTCTTTCAAGATGAATTTTTGCTTTTCTTTTACAATTATGATTTAATTTTCCTTTGATTGAGGCCATGTGAAATCCAATTACTATGTTTGATTTATGAGTATTATTTTTCCGGATTTAATTTATTTTGGGTTATGTGTTTAATATTTGTTCTTAATGCTTATGATTGCTTAGCTACCAATTGTATGAATTTGTGCTTAGTTTTGAGACCGAGAGGAGATAAACTAGGGATGCATCTAGGTATTAAACACCCCAACGCAAAATTGACTAGAGATAAATTCGATTTTCTTGTGTGTGCTTTCCGTGAAAACGGGAAATTCCATGAATCTTTGTAATGTGTTTTCATTAATTTGAATTTCATATAGAGATATAGAAATCGTTAATGAAAATAGAATTGCTATACCAAGAGATTGGATAGTAAGTAATTTAGGGAATTTCGCCTTAACCTAATCAATCTAATAATCTGGTAAGATAGAATCATAGTCAAATTGAATAATTGGTTGAATCATGTGCCTTAAGTCAATATTTCCGGAAGAAATTCCTTAAGTGTTTCAGAATGATTATCCACTTAACTCCTCTACCCTCGACTTATCGTGCATTTGTGATTCATCTAAGGAAAATCTACTCTAATCTAGGGTCCCACGAGCAAAGTAAAGATATGTGTATTGCATTGAATTCCAATATAAATCATGAAATTATGCCATCAAATTCAAGTTAATCCATTTCATTGCATTAATTTGTGGCTAAAAAAAAATAAAATTTCATGCTCATTTTTTTTTCTCACATAAAAACATCTAAACATGATAGTATACAAATTCTCCCAAACTTGAGATAAACTAGGAACACATGATATGAATAAGTTAGGCAATATTGCAAACACATGGTGATCAATCATATGAATGTATTAAAAGCACAAAATACTACCCACATACACCCCCATACTTAAACTCAACATTGTCCCCAATGTTGTCTCAACAATAAAAGCACAAAATAAGGGTATAAGAGTAGACTCACAACCAAGGATGTTGAAAAACAATCCTTTATCCACAAGTGTGTCTTTCCAGCTCAAACCATCAAAATCAAACATCTCAAACCAAAGTGAAGGGAACCGGATACTAATCATGCTCAATACACTCAAAACATACCAAAGCATCAAGCATAAAGGAATACATGCCAAAAGTGCATGTTCAAAGAAAACACCAAATCAGAAAGAAAACCTAAAAACTGAGCAAAACAAGAAACACACAAAAACAAAAAAAAATGAAAGAAAAACTTACAAACTTAGGTTGCCTCCCAAGAAGCGCTCTTTTAAAGTCACTAGCTTGACTTTACAGAGTTGGCTCAAGGAGGTTTACGTATAAGCGCCTTGTTCATTCTCCAAATAAGGATGAAATTTGGCCAGTGTGAGTAGAAAATATGATGAGTAGTGACCAAGCAATCATCCACTCAAATATTTGCTCATAGTCCATCACCACTTCCGTCACTCTTTCTTCCCATTGCGCCGAGTGATGATTTGGACTATTCTCCAAGTTATAAGTAGATGACCATTTTTCTTCACCCATCAAAGTGGAAAACTTGGAGTTCATGATGTAGGATTCAAGGAGACTATTGGTTCTTTTAACCTGAGAAGGCTTAACACTAAAAGGATAAAAAACATCAATGCGTAAAGACAAATCAGAATCAACTGGATGCTTAAAAACCTCATAGATATCACAAATAACCATATTAACTCCTATATTTAATAACAACTCACCATCATTGGAATCAATTACCTCCTTACATGTGGACAGGACAAAATGTGGAGAATCTTCAACTGGTCGAGAAGCTATAGGAATGGAAGGTTCGGCAGTGGGAGTTTTTGGTTCTGCACGTTCATGTGTGCCATATAGTAATGCTTCCAATTCTGCTACACTTTCAGTTGCTCGCTCGGGTGTAAGCTGCAGGGCAAAAATATGTTCATTTTTCAACTCCTCGTCTTCCCTTGCAGTTTCCTTAGTGCACTGCCCCTCTGTATTGCTTTCAGTGTAACTTGGCAATGGCTCCGGTCGTTCCTGACATGTTGCTCGAGTGTTAAATTAGGCTACGTCGTATTGCTTCCTTCCCTAAGCTTCTATCTAAACCAGATCCTGTGTCGTAGGGATGTCTTTGAATCTCAGAAAGGTCAAAAGCAATTATCTCCCTTCCATCACACAAGGTTAATTTCTTACTAACAACATCATCCCTAGCATTAGCTTGGTTAAGGAACGGACAACCTAGAATCAAAGGAACAATGACATTTTCGTTCATCTCAAGTACTCTAAAATCGACCATAAAGTGGAGCTTGTCAATTTGTATATTTACATTCTCGATAATTCCTTTAGGATATTTTCTTGAAGTAGCTGCAAGTTCTATACGCATTGAAGTTGGTCGTGGTTCTCCCAAGCCTAGTTTCTTGAGCAAGGAGTATGGAAGCACATTGATGCTTGATTCCGCATCGCACAAGACTTGTTTGAACTGAAATTTTCCAATTGTGCAAGGGAGTACGAAGCTGCTACGATCTACGTATTTTCTTGGCAAATTGTCTAGAATTATAATCGAGGAAGCTTCTGGTAAAGATTCGAATGTCCTTTCCTTCAACTTCGGCTTCTTTGATATCAATTCTTCAATAAAGGTGCGGTCGAGTATCGATGGAGAAGGAATAGGAGTAGATTTCCCATAGTTCGGAGACTCTGCCTCGGATGCTTGAGTGTTAGGTGTTCGACGCTGAGGCGTTGGTGCCTGAACAGAAATCCTCTCATTTTTTATTTCCTCAACGATCATTAGAGCCTCCTTAATCGGTCCTTCATACAAAGCATCAATGGCTTCGCGTACCAATTTCATATTTTTCGGCTGATCCAAATCATCTAGTGTGAGTTGTAAGTCACGTATGAGTTGTCGAACCCATTCTTGTTCTTCCAGAGTCGGGGACAGACGATATCTCTCCATTGGTACCTAAAATTAATAAACAAAAAATAAAAATTAAAACAAAAAAAAAGAGCAAAACTAAATACTTGCAATAAAAACAAAAACCAATAAACAAGTCCCCGGCAACGGCGCCAAAAACTTGACACGAGAAATCCTCACGTGTTTGCACAGCAAGTGGATTGGTCGTGTGTAGTAATAAAGTGGACAATAAGTCCGGATTGTCGGTCCCACAGAGACTTTTGTTTTAGACTTTTTGAATTTAAAGCAAGCAATAATTAAACTAAAACTAAAGATTTAAAGATTTTTAAACCAATAAAATAAACTAAAACAAGAATTAACCAAAATATTATGGAAGCAAGATACAAGAAACAAAATGTCGAAATCAAGATAGCTATGGATGAGAGCAACTAAGACACATGTGTTGGCATAAATTAATTAATTCTGGTTAAAATCACGTCTTCATATTATTAGACTAATGTTGCTTTGGTGAAAATTTCTTAATTAATTACTACCCGATGTCTCGGCTATAATAATCCTATGACTAATTGACGGTTCTCTAAATATGTCTATCCGAGAATCTAACCAACAATCATGCATTCAAGTTCTAGAATTTTCCCTTATAAATCCGGCTAACTGCACCCGGGAATCTCTACCTATCTTTAGGGGCAATTCCACTATTTTTTTTGGATTATGTGATGATCCTTTTTGCACCTTAAATTACCTTCTCTCGAACGAATAATTTAAGCAATAAATCATGCATATGATAGCTAAGCATATGAAGCATTCAAACAAGATCAAGACACAAAGCAACAATAGAATTAATATGAAAAATACAACTTATAACTCAAATATCATAATTTAGCCTCAACATGGCCTTAGTTCGAAGAATCTAATTCATCATAAAAGATGAAAGATAGAAACTTAAATTAAGATTCATATTCATGGACAAAAATAAATCTAAATCTAAGAAACTCCCTCGTATTTTTTATGGTTGAACTTCGATCTTCATCTCTTCCATGCTTCTTGATTTCTTCACCTTCAAGGGTTCTTGAAAATCTTCATGAATATGTAAAAACTATGTCTAAACCCCATTAGGGCTTTATTCTATTTGTATTTTTCATGTCTCTAACCCTAGAGAACTGATCTAATATATATAAGGGTGGAAGGGGAAGACTCTAACTTGAATTAGATTTGGAAATTTTCAAAAATCTGTTGTTTTTCCCGTCAGACACAACGTTCGAACGTCCACAAGCTATCGTTCGAACGTTAGGAACAGTAACATTTTGCCTTCTGTGCAGCGATCTTGCTTCCTTCATAACTTTCTCCACAGACCTCCAATTTGTATGATCAAGTTGTCATGTGAAGCTAAGACAGATCTCTACAACATTTTTGAAGAAATATTTGTCAAATTCCATCTCTAAATACTCTGAAATTCTGTATGTTTTTTCAGTTTTTCTCAATTGCAATGATTTCTCACCTTTACTCAATAAGCACACAAATTACAAGCATATGTGGCATAAATCATGCGTAAAACAATATAAAGCACGTGAATATGAGTCTCTAAAATATGTAAATCTCACACCTATCAATAGAGGTAAAGAATACAGAGCGCCGTTTGACGAATTTTGTACCAACTCTGGAATTATTCATCAAATGACGGCACCATATTTGCCTCAATCAAATGGTGTTGCTGAACGCAAGAATCACACTCTCAAAGAAATGATGAATGTGATGTTGATAAATTCGGGATTACCCCAGGATTTGTGGGGAGAGCCGATCCTCTCCGCCAATTACATACCTAATAAGATTCATCACAAAAGTAGGATTAAGAATTCGTACGAACTCTGGAAAGGTCACAAACCTTCATTCAAGTACCTTAAAGTATGAGGGGTGTTTAGCTAAAGTTGAAGTACCCAAACCCAAACAAATTAAGATTGGGCCTAAAACTATTGATTGCATATTCATTGGTTATGCACTTAATAGTAGCTCCTATCGATTTGTGGTACATAAATCTGAGATTTCTAAGATTCATGAAGGTATTATCATGGAATCTAGAAATGCTTCGTTCTTTAAGGATATCTTTCCAAATAAAGAAAGAACTGAACAAGGTACTCTTAAAAGAACACATGACGCATCTATGAGTAGTTCTAATCCCGGGGATGAAGAACCACAGCATAGCAAAAGGGCAAGAGTCCCTAAATTGTTTGGTCCTGACTTTGTATCATATACATTAGAAGGTGAACCAAAGACGATTAAGGAGGCAATGTCCAGTCCAGACACTCAACTTTGGAAAGAGGCAATCAATAGTGAAATTGAGTCTATACTCCACAACCACACCTGGGAGTTGGTTGATGTTCCAAAAAGAATTAAGTCTTTAAGCTATAAGTGGATTCTGAAAAGAAAGTATAAGACTGATGGATCTACTGATAAGTATAAGGCCTGTTTGGTAGTCAAAGGATACAGACAAACAGAGGGTCTTGATTTCTTTGACACTTATTCTCCGGTAACGAGAATAACATTCATACAATTATTCATCGTTGTTGCTGTGTTGCATAACATTGAAATACATCATAGATGTTAAGACGGAATTTCTAAATGGAGAATTAGATAAAGAAATTTATATGGAACAACCTGAGGGGTATGTTTCTCCTAGACAGGAGAAAAAAGAATGTAGACTTGTAAAGTCGTTGTATGGACTTAAACAAGCGCCAAAACAGTGGCATAAAAAATTTGATAACACCATGTTGTCAAATGGTTTCAAGATCAACGAATGTGATAAATGCGTATATGTTAGACAAACACATAACTCATATGTGATAGTGTGTCTACATGTCGATGACATGTTGATTATGGGTAATAATCGTGAAATTATCATGAATACTAAAGAAAGTTAAAGAAGAACTTTGACATGAAAGATATGGGGTTGGCAGATGTCATATTAGGGATCAAGATCTTAAGGACATCTGAAGGGCTGGTATTGTCGTAGTCTCATTATGTTGAGACAATTCTGAAAAAATTCATTCCTAGAGATAGTGCTATTGTTAAAACTCTAATAGACATGAGCGTTCATTTACATAAGAACTATGGCTAACCAATATCGCAGTTAGAGTATGCTAGGGTCATAGGAAGTTTAATGTATATCATGAACTGTACCCGTCCTGATCTAGCTTGCTCTATAAGCAAGTTGAGTAGGTTCACTAGTAATCCTAGTTTAGACCATTGGAAGGCCTTAACTAGAGTACTTAAGTACTTAAAGCACACAAAGAGCTTTGGATTACACTATTCAAGATATGCAGCTATAATAGAAGGATACAGTGATGCTAATTGGATATCAGACACAAATAACTCTAAGTCCACGAGTGGGTATATATTTACCATCGGTGGTGGAGCAGTGTCATGGAAATCATCTAAGCAAACTTGTATAGCCCGATCCACAATGGAATCAGAATTCATAGCTTTAGACAAAGCTGGTGAAGAAGCTGAGTGGGTACTAAATTTCTTAGAAGATGTTCCCTGTTGAAAAAAACCAGTGCCCCATTTCTTAATTCATTGCGACTTTCAATTGTCAATTGGTAGGGCGCAAAATAGTATGTACAATGGTAAGTCTAAGACATATTCATCGTAAACACGATACCATTAAGAAGTTGATCTCTAACGGAATAATTTCCATTGATTATATGAAATCAAATGAGAATATTGCAGATCCTTTAACGAAAGGATTGCCTAGAGATCAAATAGAATAACTATCAAGAGGAATGGGGTTAAAGACTACAAATTAATAATGGACATAGTGGTAACCCAACCATGTTGACGGGAGATCCCAAGATCTTGGTTCAATGGGACAATTAAGTTGTGAACATTCAGTGAGGCACTGAAGAGTTTAATTAAAAAATTCTAAACCCATTGCCTATGATAAAGAAGTGCAATCTATAAGTTGTAGCAAAGGTTAAGCTGGGCTTTTAATGATTCCTACAAAATCTAAATGAAGTAGAGTATGGCAGGATACTCTTAATTAGGAAGTCACCTAAGTAATTGTGAGGTGTAGGCCACCTCAATATTAAGAAAAATGTAAACACTTCTGAAACCAATAGGGGGTGCCACGGCCAAAATGGACCCAACAGTGAGAACTGCAAATTGCTAAGAGTTTATTATGTGAATATCGTTGTCTGAGTTTACACAAACGGTTGACCAATTCAAGACACCACGTTCATTGGGTAGCCTAGTAAATTCGATGATATTTCACTAGGAAAAGTTCAAAGTCAAAAACTGCCTCTTCTGATGTGATAAAATTTCAACCGAACTCTCGAGATCATGCATTGCATTAATTTTCAGTCGTGTGAGGGATTGTTGGAAAATTTGTAATTATGAAAATTATGGTTCATGACTTTTGCATAATAAATTGGAATACTGTAAGTATCCAGGATACTAAATATTATTGGATAATATTAATCTACGTTCCGAGTAGATGAGTTTAGCATTTCGAATTTCTTGAATCAGACTTGTAACAAATGAGAAATTAAGTTTTAAGGTGGGGTATTTGAAAGGGTTTATCCCACATAGGAATAATACCACATTTGTAGTGTGTTTATAATTCCATGTCTTTGGAGTAAAGGGTTGACCCTTTGGGTCATCTCAACTTTGTGGTTTTTGTTAGGGGATAGGACCTAGTTATGGTCCGGTTCACCACACACATGTGCGCCACTGCCGCCGTCCGTCCTCCCGCATGGACATGCTCGGGATCAAGACCGGGTTTGGGTCCAGGTCATGTTCCGTGCGTCGTGAGCCTTGGGCTTGGGCTGGGCTTGACTTATAATGGGCCTTGAGTTTGGCTTGGGCTTGCAATATATTAATTTTTGGAGAAAATTAATCCCACAAAGTGAAAAACCCAACAATAAGATCGTACATGTTAAATTAAATACAAAGTTGAAATTAAACGCTAGCCAGGTCTTATTTTGATTTTTGAATTAGCCTTCTAGAAGGCCTCACGTTCGAACGTGAAGATGTTCACGTTTGAACGTTGGGTTTTAACATTCGAACATTGACCCTTTCTAGGAGAAAACCTGAAACGGTACAGGCGTTTCAGTTGCCTTAACAGCTGAATACGTTTTGACTTCACGTTTGAATGTGAAGATGTCCACGTTCGAATGTGAGCTGCAGTTTCAACTTGCCAATTTAATGCTCGTATTTAACTTGGCTAATTTTGGAGCCTATAAAAAGGTCTCCTCCAGCAGCTTGGAATCACACCAACACAATCTTCTCTTGTGTTCTTTCTCATATCTCTTCCTCCTCTCGAGAGTTCAAGTAGCCTTTCGGTTCGTTGTTTCTAAGAGTTGAAGTGGTTCATTCTTAGAAAGTATTCGTTGTATCTTAGGACACGTTTTGCCAAAGCCGGTACCACCTATAGCCGAGGTAATTTCATGTTAAGGATAGAGTTCATTCTCGCCTCGAATAAATCCTCTATCTCAATTTTTTTGGTTTATTTTTCAGTTTGATCCAACAATTATTTCCTTCAATATAAAATGTGACATGAATTATTCAGGTATCGTTCATATATAAAATACAATATGAAATAAAACACAATTTTAAAATAAACAATCATAAACGAATAGCTATTGCTAGAAACTAATATGTATATTGCTCTATACAACTATACACTCACAAAATCGAAGAAATCTTATACTCACAAAATCGAAGAAATCTTATACTCACAAAATCAAAGAAATCTAATTTTTTACAACCAAATCTAGTAACCAAAAATGGGAAATTTAAATAATTAATACAAAAATAAATGAAAAATAAGAAAATGTTACAAAATTTTGGATATATCAGGAAATAGCACAAAACACTATAGGGTATAGCGTCTCACATTAAAGACGCTATAGCCTATAGCTTCTCACAAATTTTTTTTTTAATAAAATTAATATAGGTTCTCACTTTAATTTTTTTTTTAATTGTTATCACGGTAACATAATTTATTTTTTTTGCTTGCCGTATTTTTTCCCTGGCTCATTTTTCTCCCTTTTTCGTGTATTTTTGGGTTTCAACTTGAATTTATCAATTGTAAACTTTCATATAAACTTTGTAACCACACAAGAATGGACTCATTTCGATGCTCGAGCAAAGGAATACAGCAAGCAAAAGAAGCAGCATTAGAGCAATTTTTTAAAGAAAATAATGATTTTTTTTCTTGTTTCCTGCTCATTTTTCTCCCTTTTTCGTGCATTTTTGGATTTTGACCTGAACATATAATTGTAAAATTTCATATAAACTTTGTAACCACACTAAAATGGACTCATTTCGATGCTCAAGTAAAAAAATACGACAAGCAAAAAATAAAATTAAATTAACAATTAAAAATAATAATATTAAAGTGAGACGCTAAACTTTAATTTAATAAAAAAAGAAACTATATTGTGAGATGCTATAGAGTATAGCGTCTCTGATGTGAGACGCTGTACCCTATAGCGTTTTGTGTTATTTTCTGATACATCCAATATATTGTAACATTTTCTTATTTTTCATTTATTTTTGTATTAATTATTTAAATTTCCCAACCAAAAATGGGAGAGACTTACAGAAAGCCTCATGCTATTATGATCGCACTTCCTTACCAAGGCCATATCACTCCATTTGTCAATCTAGCTATCAAACTTGCTTCAAAGTCATTCGTTATCACTTTTGTTCACCTCGAATATATTCACCAAACATTATTTGGCAGCAAAAACAAAGCCGGTTCGTTTATTGAAGCACGGGAATCAGGTCTTGCCATATGTTACACGACAATAAGTGATGGTTTTCCTCTTGAATTCGATCGGGTTCTCCACTCCAAATGAGTATTGGGAGTGCATGTTGCGAGTTTTTTCAGCTCGTGTCGATGAATTCTTTGCAAAGATGATGGATTGTGAGCCATTTTTTGATTGCTGAAACTTTTATACATGGCCAGGGACTATTGCCAAGAAACGTATATGTAAATGTTTCGTTCTGGACCGAACCTGCTTTAGTGATTTCTTTGGCTTATCACTTGGACCCTCTCAAAGAAAATGGTCATTTTCCGTGTAAAGGTATGTATTTTTCTTTTGATCGAGCTCTTTCTGTAGATATACGTGTTTGTGTATATATTACGTTGAAGAAATAGTAACCGAGATTCCGTCCGAGTCGAGGATTGCTCTTTCTTTAAGACTTTATTTGTACCCTTTACTGCTAGGTTCCAACAAATAAGTCTCCTAAGATAAAACAGACAATTCAATATTCAAGTAGTAGTTTTTGAATATTCTTGAATAGAGCAGATTTGAAGAGAAACGAAAATTGTATATCTTTATTGTAATGAAGTCGTGATTTCGGATTTAAGGGGTAAGATATATATAGAAAACGTAAAGCCATCACTGAAGAATCACATTGCTTCAGATAGGTTGTTGAATGAAAAGATTGCACCTTTTCATTCAAACTGAAGAGTTATGGGGCAAAACTTAAACCATTTCGTTTTTAACGGTCAAAAAGTTTAAATTTTGGCACACTTTGTGACTTTTTCATACTTAAATTAGAATTTTCAGCAAAAAGATAGACCACGACCACCGACGGCACGCGAGCAAGGGCCACGACCCGACCCGGCCCGGCCCGCCCGACCGGACCGGCACCGGCCTCAGCCTCGGCCCGCGGGTCGCGGCTAGCCGGCGCGCGTGACACGGTCGAGGTCCGCGGTGCGCGGTGCGATGCGGTGCATCGTACCGGGCGTGGGTGATCCCTCCACTCCCTTTTAGCTTATCAATTTAAGTATTCAAGCAAGTACATTTATTATATACCCACTTTAACTTCTTTACTTTTCCTATGTGGGATAAAAAACTTCCTCATAAATGTTCCAAACAAGTTCTATTTAATTCTTCATTAATTTTTCATTAAACACTTGTTTTATACAAACATTTAATAACTAAATTCCAACAACCCCTTCCCCCCCCCCCCCCCCCCCCCCCCCCCCCCCCAATTTTCGAAATTCTATACAATTTACAAAATTTCTATTTAACAGTATTTTGCACTTCAATAAAGGTGTCTTTCGACTTGAACCTTTACATAGTCTAGCACGTTTCAGGTACCCAAAAATTGTGATAGTAAAAACTTTGAATCAAATATTCATAGTGGATACTAGCACATGTTAGACGTACAATTTGCAAACAGCTCATTCAACTTGCTCGCACTTTAACGGCCTTGTGCGACAATCTCAGGATTAATAAGTGACTTAGAGATAAGCTTCCATTCTCCCAGAAGCGGCCAAACTTCCTCACTTATATAGGTGAATCTAATCAAGTGTACTTGTATGATTTACACTTTCCAAAATTTGGACATAGATTCATTAAGAGATTTATTTATCTCACTCTCTTTCCATACAAGCATGCACTACTTTGAGATGGTATAGAATTAAATTCTATATGTTTGTGCATTTCCGGTTTTAACTACAAGTATTTTTCCATTAAATTAATTGAATTGGATACTATCCAAGAATTGATTGGTTTCCACCTATAGGTTACCTTTTACAAAGCTATTAAGCCCATCTCCCTTGAGGCTTTCCAAACCACATCCCTCGCAAGGCCTTTGGTGAAGGGATCAACCAAATTCTCCTTTGACCTAACATATGTTATTGATATGGTACCACTTCCAATAAGATCTCGGACATAACTATGTCATAGACTTATGTTTTTAGACTTACCATCATAAATCTTGTTACATGCCCGTGATAATGTAGCTTCATTATCACACAAGATTGAAACAGGAGGCATTGGTTTAGGCCAAATAGGAATTTCTATCATCAGGTCCCTAAGCCATTCTCCTTCTTTAGCCGCAGCCGCTAAGGCAATGAATTCGGATTCCATAGTTGAGTATGCAATGCACGTTTGTTTCTTTGAACCCCAAGAAACCACGCCTCCACCAAGTGTAAATAACCATCCACTTGTGGACTTGGTTCCATCAGAATCCGTAATCCAATTTGCATCGGTGTAACCTTCTAACACCGACGGATGACCTTGATAACTTAATGTATAATTCATTGTGCCTTTCAAGTATCTAAGAATCCTTGAAATTGCATCCCAATGAAATTTACCCGAATTACTAGTAAATCTATTTAGTACTCCAACCGCAAAAGCTATATTAGGCCTTGTACAATACATTGCGTACATAAGACTTCCAATCACACTAGAATATTCTAATTGTCATACAGCAATACCTTCATACTTCGTTAATTTAACCGAAGGATCAAAAGGTGTACTTGCAGTCTTACAATTTAGGTGATTAAATTTCTTCAACACTTTCTCAATATAGTGAGATTGAGACAATGTAATTTTATCATGTGAACTTGTAACTTTAATTCCTAATATTACATCAGCTTCTCCCATATCTTTCCTGTCAAAACATGTAGATAAAAAAGCTTTAGTTTCTAATCATATACTATTATCAGTTCCAAAAATTAGCAAGTCATCTACATATAGACTAATGATCACACATTTTCCATTTTCACTTTTAGAATAAATACACTTATCCGATTCATTTATTTTAACGCCATTTTGAACAATCTTTTGGTCAAATTTCTCATGTCATTGTTTAGGAGCTTGTTTTAGGCCATACAAAGATTTAATAAGTTTACAAACTTTCTTTTCTTGCTCTTTCAAAACAAATCCTTCAGGTTGTTCCATATAGACTTATTCATCTAATTCCCCATTTAAAAATGTTGTTTTAACATCCATTTGATGTATAACTAAGTTATAAATTGAGGCTAAGGAAATTAGAACTCTAATGGAACTTATTCTTGCTACAAGTGCATAGGTATCAAAATAGTCTTTACCTTCCTTTTGTCGATAACCTTTTGCAACAAGTCTAGCCTTGAACTTGTCAATGGATCCATCAGGTTTAAGCTTACGCTTAAAGATCCATTTGTATCCAATAGGTTTACAACCAGGGGGTAAATCAGATAGCACCCAAGTTTTATTTAACATGATTGAATCCATTTCATCATTAATAGCTTCTTTCCAGAAAGCTACATCCCTAGAGGAAATTGCTTCTTTATAAGTTAAAGGATCATGCTCCACATTGTATACTATCGTAGAAGTAATATCATTTCTATCACCTTCTACTAGATACATGTAGAAATTGGAACCATAGGACTTAGCAGTTCTTGCTCTTTTACTTCTTCTTAGCTCAACAACTTCATTTTCCGTAAATTCATCTACAGAAGTTCCATTGAGCTCTTGATTTGAACTTATGCTTTCTTGTATTCTTTTTCTAGATGATGGAAAAGAATTTTCAAAAAATTCTACATCTCTAGATTCAAGAATTGTATTTTTATCAATGGAATTTGTAGATTCCATAGTAAGAAACCTATATGCTTTACTTTGTAGTGCATATCCAAGAAAAACACATTCTACCACTTTACAACCACGTTTAGGACGTTTAGGGTCCGTAAATCTCACTAAGGCTTTGACCGTCTTCAGTTTCCTCATAGGTTTGGAACAAACTTTTGTTTCTTGCTATGTGCCTTGTTGCACCCGAGTCGATCCACCACTCACTATCATCATCAACCATGTTCGCTTCGAACACCACAGTAGCAAAGTCTTCGTCATTTACGACATTTGCTTGTAAATGTTGCTGTTCTTTTTGCTTCGATTTCTCTTTGCAATGTTTCTTGAGATGACCAGGTTTACCACAACCCCAACAATTTCCTTTGACAATTTTGGGTTTCTTTCCATTCCAGGAATTGTTATTTCCATCATATTTTCGTTTCTTTCCATTATTCCGAGACTTATTTTCAATAACCATAACCTTTGGATTTTTCTTATCAACTTCAATTTTATCCATATTTCGGGTATTTTCCTCAATTTGGAGAAACTTGATCAATTCTTGTAAATCCAAAGGTTCTTTCTTTTGTGTCAACTCTTTACGAGTATTTTTCCAAGTTGGAGGCAACTTAGCAATTATGCTAGAGATTTGGAAAGCCTCGGAAATAATTTGATGAAGAAGTACTTGAAAATCATGAATTTGAACTAAACAGATTGAGTATCTACCATACGAAAATCATAAAGTTTACTAACCAAAAAATGCTTATTTCCTGCATCTTCGGTTTTGTACTTGTTCTTCAATTCTGTCCAAAGTTCCCTCGCCTTTTTGTTTGTCGAAGTTGGCTCGTACACATCATACAGTGAATTCGACATAGCATTTAGTATGTGACCCTTGCTCATAAAATCATCTTGTTCCCACTTCCGGCGTTCTCTCATTTGTGCCACTGTTTCGCCCTCTACTTCTGCCGGAGCATCCCGTTCGAGAACGTAACCTATCTTCAACGTCATGAGATAGAAAAATATCTTTGCCTTCCAACGCCTAAAATTTGAACCATCAAATTTCTCCAGTTTCAAAATTTCAGAAACACCATTACCCCTGACAAAACTCTCGGCCATTGCTAAAAAATAAAGTCTTAAAATTGTTGAAGAAATAGTAACCAGGATTCTGTCCGAGTCGAGGATTGCTCTTTCTTTAAGACTTTATTTATACCCTTTACTGCTAGGTTCCAACAAATATGTCTCCCAAGATAAAACACACAATTTAATATTCAAGTAGCAGTTTTTGAATATTCTTGAATAGAGCAAATTTGAAGAGAAACAAAAATTGTATATCTTTATTGTAATGAAGTTGTGATTTCGGATTTAAGGGGTAAGATATATATAGAAAATGTAAAGCCATCACTGAAGAATCACATTGCTTCAGATAGGCTGTTGAATGAAAAGATTGCACCTTTTCGTTCAAACTGAAGAGTTATGGTGCCAAACGTAAACCATTTCGTTTCAAAAAGTTTAAATTTTGGCACACTTTGTGACTTTTCCATACTTAAATTAGAATTTTCAGCAAAAAGATAGACCACGACCACCGACGGCACGCGAGCACGGGCCACGACCCTGCCTGCCCGACCCGACCGGCACCGGCCTCGGTCGGCGGCTTGCGCGCACCCGCGACACGATCGCGGTCCGTGGTGCGATGCGGTGCATCACACCGGGCGTGGGTGATCCCTCCACTCCCTTTTAGCTTATCAATTTAAGTATTCAAGCAAGAACAATTTTTAAATACCCACTTTAACTTCTTTATTTTTCCTATGTGGGATAAAGAATTTCCTCATAAATGTTCCAAACAAGTTCTATTTAATTCTTCATTAAACACTTGTTTTATACAAACATTTAATACGAAAATTCCAACATATTATAAGGGATATTATAAGAATACTGAAAGGCTTTATAGCCGTATTATAAACTTTTATTGATTATAGAGTTATAGGGTTTTTTTTTTTTTTTGGTAAATTATAGAGTTATAGGTTCAATTGACGGGTAATATTATGGGGCACCGGGAGTAGTGCTCTTGGTGCATCCATAACCACACATTTATAGGATGGGGTTGGTCTTCATCACCTCTAACCCTTAAATGTGTGGCTATGGTGCACCAGGATCAACACTCTCAGTGCACCATAGTATTTTCCTTCAATTGACCTAGAATTTGAGTTTAGGACTACAACAGTTGTTAGATTATAAGAGTTTGCCTCAGAAACCATGCACGAATGGAGCCATGATTTTATATCTGGGGTAAATACAAAAAAAGAAATTACTTTTTTGGTCCTATAACTATAGGGTGTTCGCACTTTTCATCCTGTATATTTTATAATTACACTTTTAGTCCTAAATTTGACACACCTATTTCAATTTTAGTCCTTTTTTTACCTTTTTGTCCTAAATTACATATTTAATCCTATTTAGCTATTTTTTTTTTTTTACACATCTAGTCCTACTACCATCAAGTTGAAAAAGTTCCAGCCAAATTAAGGGATGGAACTTTGCACGTGAGGCGCACACGTGTTCGGAGCTTATTTTTCCCCATATTTAGTCATCCAAAACCAAAATAGTTACTCTTCAATTCCCTTCAAAATCATTTGCAAACTCAACCTACAAAGTACAATTTTACCTCTACCAGTTCAATTTCAGCTAAAAAGGTGGAATTTAGCTCAACTAAAAATAGCTAAATCATATAACGCCATATGTGCTAAGTTTCGGGCCGGAGCTTTACCAATTTTTCAATTTGACGGTAGCAGTACTAAATGTGCAAAAAAAAATAACTAAATAGGACTAAATTTGTAACTCATGACCAAAAAGGTGGGAAAAAAAACGGGGGGGGGGGGGGGGGGGGGGCTAAATTTGGAATGCGGATGTCAATTTTAGGACTTATAAAAGTGTGATTACGAAATATATATGACGAAAAGTGCCAGCACCTTATAATTACAGGACTAAAAAAGTAATATTGTCTAAAAAAGGAGGAAAACTTGATATTTTTAAGGTTTGGTGGCTAAAATTTCAAATATCAAAAAATTATGGGCAAAAAAGAATATTTTTGAAAATTTCAGGGAATTAGCTACTACCACCGGCCTTCCCCCGCTCCAGACTTCTAGATGGAATTTTTTCGGTGGTCCAAATAGATTTAGCCTAGTCAAATTCACTTTTTCTTTTTGATCAAAAAAATTCGCTTTTTCTTATTTTGTAACTTCAAGTCTTCAATGACAAAATTGCTTACCAAAAGAACCTTCAATGACAAAACCTGTCTAGTAGTAGTCAAGCTCCACATATTGGACTGGCACCGCACAGATCTACATATAATAAAATATAACTTTTGAGTTCATTCAAATAAATGTACATGTTTTTTTCAAAAAAAAAAAAGTAAGTGTACATGTGAATGACCTAATTGAAATCAATTTTGCCACATAAATACATTTGCATTTCTTTTATTTAATTTGTATAAATATAATTGTTAATCTTTATCTAAAACATTCAAAATTCAAAATAAGGTAGTTACCAATATCGTTTAAATTCAAATTAAAAATTAACTTTTCTGTATGTTATTATTTCTTAAACTAATAATATGTTTTAGCACTCATATAAATAAATTTTTAGATGATAGTTATCAAACAATCAAACTTTTAATTTTGCGTATTATAAATTATATATATTTGATTATTTTATCTATAAATTGCCAATCATATTTGATTATTTTTATTTACATAATTAATATCATGTGTCTTGGCATGGGGTTCCGCTATATATAACTCAATAATTAAATTATTGTGGTCCGAATTGTATTTGGATCTATTCGGGTCAAGGTATCCCCTTCGTGTAAAATTAAAAAAAAAGGTATAACTTATAAAGTGAGTGAATTATATTTGTCATTTAATTAGATACTCACTTTATGAATTAAATTTAAGATCGACCTAACTCGATTCAAGTTAAAAAAAATCCCAGTCAACACGCTTACATGACTATTTCTGATTAATGATTTTTTTCTGCACACACATTAAAAGGAATTTGACACATTTTGCTCAAAATCCTTTTTTTTTTCTTAATTACATTTGTTGTTATTTTGAAATTAATCGGTTACATGATACAAATTACTAATATCAAATGAAAATAATTTACTATAACATATATAAAACCTCTAAAATCTTAGGACCTCAAATGCGTCAGCCTATATTTATAACTTCACACATATATAATCTAACAATAAAACATGAAAATGGAGGAGAGGCAGCTAAAACCCCACGCCATCATAATCCCACTCCCTCACCAAGGCCATATCAACCCATTCATCAATCTATCTCTCAAACTTGCTTCAAATGGATTTGCCATTACTTTCGTTAATCTTGAATTTATTCACCAAATGTTATCTAAATCCCACCATATCAACGCTACAAATGAATTCGACTTATTTGCTGAAGCACGTAAATCTGGTCTCGACATATGCTACACAACCATTAGCGATGGTTTTTCTCCTGAGTTCGATCGAGGCATCCATTTGGAGGAGTTTTGGAAATCCATGTTGCAAAATTTTCCAGCTCGTGTTGATGAATTTGTCGGAAAGACGATAAAATCTGATCCATATTTGGACAGTTTCTTGGTTATCGACACTTTTTTCTCCTGGGCTTCACAAGTTGCTGAGAAGTATAACCTTGTTAATGTCTCGTTTTGGACAGAACCAGCTTTGGTATTTTCTTTGGGTTACCACTTGGATCTTATGAAAGAGAATGGTCTTTTTCCATTAAAAGGTATGTACACATGACAATTGACAACTTTCATCTAATGATTTGAATGGTTTGTTAAATATGATTAATGAATGACTATTTTATAAAACTTAATTCAGTAGCCATATATATATATATATATATATATATATACACACACTAGAAAGTATCACGTGATTCGCACGTGGTGATTCGATGAAAAGTTAAATTTAAATAAATATGTCTAATTTATTAGCAAATTAATAATTGCTTAAAAGAATAATTGAGTATTTGGTAGTGGCTATCTGATACGTTTTGTTTTTTGTTATATAATTTTATATCATCACCACGTGTCTTTAACTAAATCTATTTCAAAAAAATTAAACTTTTGATAAAATAGTATTAGTATTATTTTTTAGCATGTTTATGTTGTATGCATAGGTTATTACTTATCAATCTATGTATCTTTCTTTAGTTGTCAGTAAAAAAAAAATTTTGTGCTTCACACAAGTAGATTCAATATCTTTTATCCTATCAGTTCTAATAATGTAGAATATATACCATTTTGGTAGATATTTACCAACAAGATCCAGCACAGTTGGTAGATAACTGGGTTCTTTAAGCATGCTATCCAGAGTTAGATCACTGGCCGTGTGTATGGAAAAAGCTTTGTTGAGAAAGGCAAAACCCACTTTGGTGATCTCTACGCCTTGAAGGGATTAGTCTCTGGCGTCTGGTTGGGGGAAACCCTTGGTATAAAAAAAAAAAAAAGAATATATACCACTTTTCATATTTCTATATGTTGTAACAAAAAATACATTCTTTATTATGAGATTATAAAGATAAATTAAATGCAAATAATAGCTTACATATTAATAATCATGTCTGTAAGTTTTTTGTAAATTAAATAAAGAATGCATCCTATTTTCACTCAAATTACTTCTTTGATATTATTTTCACGTACATTTTAACATTTGTTGTTCATTTGAACTTCATTTACATATGAACTTCTAGATATATACGTCCAGAAAAATAAAAGAACTCCTACATATAAGATGATAATCTACTTGTGCAAGCTTGATGTAGATTTAATAACGTATAATATAAGTCTATGTCTTTAGTATCAAAATATAATATTTCACATATTTCATAATTATCACTTTTATGGGATGTGCCAAAATAAGATGTCATTTCTTAAATTTAAAAAAAAAAATACGGTAAATTTCTCAATTAAAATATTGATAGATATTGATAATTAATAATGATTATTCATTACGAAATACTAATTTTTTTTAAAATTTTCAAATCTCATTTAAAACATAAAATTAGGTAAAAGTTTGACATAAAATTTGGATGGAAGGAATCCTATATTAGATGAGCTAGCTTTTGTTCTCATGATTTTTCTCCCAACTTTTATCCAGCACCTCATACTTAAGCATCTACATATTTAAAAACTATATTATATTTTATTACATCTTCCCATGTATATAATTACGTTTTCTAAGTATATTGTCTATTGTTTTAGACAACAATATTATAGATACCTAAATATTTATTTTCCTTCTAACCAAAGAGTTTCCTACTATTAAGAGTTCTTTTTTTTCTTAATCAACATTTATTTGTTATACTTAAGACACATATGTAAGCATGCGCAATATTATGTCATGTTTGAACATAAAATACGTTTTTGACAAAAAATATTAATACATTATTTCTTAGCATGTTCATATATATGATAATTGATTTAAGTCTCTTTTCTAATTTTATCAATAACATGTCTTTTCTTTTTCATAATGAACAATTGTAGATTTATTTGTTTCATCCTATCACACTTTCTAATAATAATGAAAATGTAATATCCATCATCATATTATATATGTAGTAACACATAAATTATATTATATATTTATTGTGAGATATTAAAGTTAAAATGATTATAAATATCATATTATGTATAAATACTTGCATCCACGAGACTTTTACAAATTACCAAAATGCATCATACTTTTTGTAAGATTATTTAAATGACTTTATTTTTCTTTTCTTTTTTTGAGTCAATATGACCTTATTATCAAGTACATTTTTTATTTGTTGTTTTTCACTTATTATTTATTTTTTGGGAGTGTCAAAATAAAGTTCAATTTCTTAAAATGATTTTTTCCTTCTAGATCACCCACTTAAAAAAATGACCTAACATTAATAACAACTAATAATATTAAATTATAAAAGTTTTGTTACATTTATATCATTTGAAAACTTAATAATTTGGTTAAAAATAGACCATTAAAATTGAGATGGAATGAGTATTTTCTTAGATGAGCAAATTTTTGTATTGATTTTTCTCTCAACTTATCTATAAAATTTTATTTTTAAAAATACAAAGTTAATAAGTCTATACTATTTTTTTGTTACTTCTTTCCATTTATAATTAAATCGTTTAAACACATTGTCTAAACAATTTAGACAACATAGAAGCTGAAATTTGTTTTTCCTCTACTAAATAACTGCATATTGCTAAGGAATTTCTTTTCCTTAGTCAACCTTTATCTTGTTTTACTTAAGATGTGTTTTAGCCCATGCAATACTTTGATCTATTTGAATATAGTGCAAAATGGATTTTTGACAAGAATATTAGTGTTTATTTTCTAGCATGAAAATGCTTTCATTAATCTACGTATTTTCTTAACTTGTCACAACTATCTATTTTTGTTCCTCATTATCCACACAAGTAGATTTATAATTTCTCTTATCCTATCGCTCTTTCTGATAGTGGTGAAAATATAATATGAAATCATATTTCTATATGTAGTAACATATAAGAGTATACTCTGTATTAGGATATTCTAAAGAAAAAATAATTGTCAACATCATTCCATAAGAATACTCATGTTTATGAGTCCTTTTAAATATATCATATTCTCACTAAAATTAATTATATGATTTGTTCTCAAATATGCTTTTCTTTATATTTGTTATTCATGCTAATAACTTCGAGTATGCACAAAGTTTTTGATATATGATGATAATTCATTTGTACAAACATGTTATATTCTATTAGCAGGGACGGAGTTAGGATTTTGGTTCCTGGGGGTGAATACAAAAAAAAGAGGGGGGAAAGTTGAATTTTTCAGGTTTGGGGGGCAAATTTTAAAAATAAAAAATTATAGGGTCAAAAAACTAATTTTCAAAAGTTGATTTTGTGGGGCTTGCCACCTCCAGCCCCTGGCTCTGTCACTGTCCATAACAATCATCAGAATATGCGTCTGTGTCACAGTTATTACTTACTTTTTTTCATTTTGGAGATGTCAGAATAAGATATAATTTCTTAAAATTATCTTTTTATTTTCAAATCAACTCACTCAAAATAATGATCAAGTACTAATAACAATGAACTAATAATTACTAAACACTAAAAGTGCTTATGTAATTGAAGATTATCAAAATTAATAACCAACCTTTTGTTTCAGTTGAAATGTTGGTTGTGGGTGTAAATTTTTTCTTCTTCTTTGTTGGCGGCTATGGGTAAAAACATATTTTATTTTAGTGGTTAATATTTTTAAAAAAGTAGGAATATATATAATTTATTAAATTTATCTTTTTATTTTCAAATCAACTCACTCAAAATATTGATCTAGTACTAATAACAATGTACTATTAATTACTAAATACTAAAAGTGTTTATGTAATTAAAGATTATCAAAATTAATAACCAACCTTTTGTTTAAGTTGAAATATTAGTTGTTGGTGTAAATTTTCTCTTCTTCTTTGTTGATGGTTGTGGGTAAAAATCTATTTTGTTTTGGTGGTTAATATTTTAAAGAAAGTAGGAATCTATATAATTTCTTAAAATTATCTTTTTATCTTCAAATCAACTAACTCAATATAATGATCTGGTATTAATAACAATGTATTACTAATTACTAATTACTAAAAGTGTTTATGTAATTGAAAATTATCAAAATTAATAACCAACCTTTTGTTTAAATTGAAATGTTAGTTGCGGGTGTATATTTATAATATAATATATAGATATGTCCCTACAAATGTTTTTCGTCTTAATGCAATTGAAATCCTACTACTAAATGGTTTCCTACTACTCAATGGATATTTTTACTTAATAAATTCAATTATTAATTAATTAATTATTAATAATAAGGGTGGGTATGAAAGTTTTTATACAATAGAACAAACAATTGAGTTATTCATATATTTATATAGGGGTTAGGTTAGATATATATAAATATATATATATATATATATTATCAGTCACAGTCCTACAAACCAATCTAGTCCTTATAGCCATACACAACTTTGCTCTATTTTAATTTTGGTCTCATTCGTTAAGATTTTTCACAATGATCCCATGACTTTCAAACTGTCTCACATTTAGTTTGAACCGAGTTTTCCGTTCAAAATTTAACGATCAACTCGTTAATTAACATTTTGACTTCTTTTTGGGGAGATTTTGTGCACAATTGGCATGTGATATTGAATAATTCGTCTGTGAGTGCATTCAAGTACGAATCCCCTCCCCCCCCCCAGCAAAGAAATAAAAAAGAGGATAAAAATAGTGACCAACGGAGTTGACAAATAAATTTTGGAAAAAAAATTCGGTTGAGACTAAATGCTAGACATTTTGAAAGTTATACGGCAAAATGTGAGAAATCCATAATGAAGAGGGAAATTGAAATGGGACAATGTTATGGGACGAAAAAAATGCAATTTTTGCCAATAATTTATTTAATTTAAGCATTTAACATGTATCAAATCCTTTATTGAATCTCAGATAATACTGACAAGGAAATCAATTACATTCCTGGAGTCCAGTCTGTACATACAAGGGACTTCATGCGGTATCTTAAAGAATCGGACTTTGCAACTTTATCTAACAAGCTTGCTTTCATGACGGAAGTTAAGAAGGCAGATTTTATCTTACATAACATAGTTCATGAACTTGAATCTGATACAATATCAGCACTCAATAAATACCAGCCAAATTATGCAATCGGCCCTATTAATTTTGTTAAGAATTCTGCTACTGTCCATAAGAGTTTATGGTCCGAATCAGACTGCACCCACTGGCTCGACTTGAAGTCCCCTGGTTCGGTCTTATACGTCTCGTTTGGGAGCCTTGTACATACAAGTAAATGCGTGATTGAAGAAATAGCTTATGGACTACTCCTTAGTGAAGTGGATTTTATTTGGGCGGTTCGGGCAGGTATTGTGGGCTCTGCTGATACTAATGGTTTACCCGATGGATTTGAGGACGAGATTAAGGATAAAGGGTTGATAATTCCATGGTGTAATCAAATTACGGTTCTGGAAAATCCAGCTGTTGGAGGATTCTTGACGCATTGTGGGTGGAATTCTGTAATGGAGAGCTTGTGGTGTGGTACTCCAATGATTTGTTATCCGGTGGATTTTGATCAACCGATTAATAGGAAATTAGTGGTTGATGATTGGAAGGTTGGGATTAATCTGTGTGATGATACGTCTGTTGACAGGAAAGAAGTTGCTGAGAAGATCAAGTACTTGATGGGTGAAACTAGTTCAAAGAGCTTGAGGCAAGAATCTAATAAAGTGAAGGAGACGTTGCGAAATGCGACAGAAATCGATGGGTCATTAGAGAGAAATTTTGATCAATTTATTAATGATTTGAAAGAGAAAATTCATGCTACAAAGAAATATTAGGCCTTGTTTGTATGTGTTTCTGTTTTACTTTTTCTATTTCTATTTTCATCCGAAAATGAAAATACACAGTTTACTCTGTTTTCAACTTAAAATATTTTCATTTTCATTTTCACTTTTACGTTCCTGAGAAATTTTAATCATTTTTTTAAAATTATATTTCACATCACATATCACATTTTCTCTCTCATACACCTATCACCATCACCTCTCTCTCTTCTCTCTCTCTCCCACCCATCTCATCCTCACTCTCTCTCTCTTACACGTTTGCATCTCATCACTCTTTCCTCTCATTTACCAACTTTTCACGGACTTTTTTAAAAAAATAATATAGTTTTTAATAATAATTATAAAAATAATATACAAAAAATTAAATATTTACAAATGGCATAATACGTCATTGGTAATGGCGTATCCACTAATGGCGTATCCACATTTCCATTATTTTTTTTCAATTGGTGTGACTGGGTACGCCAATAGCATAGGCGTACCCAAGTCAATTTTATATAAAAAAAAAAAGAATTTTTTTTGTTATTTTCGAATTGATTTTTAGACATTTTCTGTACATTTTCGGGCTTCGACTTCAATACAAAAAATGTAGATTGACTCACAAAGTTTGTAACGGTGTAAAAATTGATTCATTTCGATATCCGGGTGAAAACAATTACACATATACGGATTTTTTGAAAAAAAAATATTTTTTCGTCATCTTGGGGATGATTTTTCGTACATTTTCAGGCTTGAACTTCAACACAAAAAATGTAGATTGACTCACAAAGTTTGTAACAGTGTAAGAATTGATTCATTTCGATATCCGAGTTAAACAATACAACATGTTAAAAAAGAGACACATATACTGATTTTTCGGAAAAAAAAATATTTTTTCGTCATCTTCGGAATGATTTTCGACATTTTTTGTACATTTTCGAGTTTCGACTTCAACACAAAAAATGTAGATTGATTCACAAAGTTTGTAACGGTATAAGAATTGATTCATTTCGAAATCCGGGTTAAAAAATACAACATGTTAAAAAAATTACACATATATGGATTTTTCGGAAAAAAAATAAATTTCCGTCATCTTCGGGATGATTTTTCGACATTTTCTGTACATTTTCGGGCTTCGACTTCAACAAAAAAAATGTAGATTGATTCACAAAGTTTGTAACGGTGTTATAATTGATTAATTTTGATATTCGAGTGAAAATATACAATATGTTAAAAAAATTGCACATATACGGATTTTTCGCAAAAAAAATTTTTTTTTTTTGTAATCCTCATGATGATTTTTTGACATTTTCTATACGTTTTCAGTCTTCGACTTCAATATAAAAAATGTAGATTGACTCACAAATTTTTTAACGGTATGAGAATTGATTCATTTCAATATCCGAGTGAAAAAATACAACATGTTAAAAAATGTCTTTACTAAATTTGATGTATTTTTTCACCCAGCTATCAAAATGAATCAATTCTTGCACCATTACAAATTTTGTAAGTCAATTTACATTTTTTGTGTTGAAGTCAAAGCTCGAAAATGTACAGAAAACATCGAAAAATCATCCTGAAAATGACGAAAAAATATTTTTTTGTGAAAAAATCCGTATACATGTGTCTTTTTTAACATATTGTATGTTTTCATCCGGATATCAAAATAAATCAATTTTTATACCATTATAAACTTTGTGAGTCAATCTACATTTTTTGTGTTGAAGTCAAAGCCTGAACATATACGAAAAATGTAGAAAAATCATCCCGAAGCTTGATAGAAAATTCATTTTTTTCCAAAAAATTCGTATATATGTGTCTTTTTTAATATATTGTATATTTTCACTCGGATATCAAAATGAATCAATTCTTATATCGTTACAAACTTTGTGAGTCAATCTACATTTTTTATGTTGAAGCCGAAACCCGAAAATGTACAGAAAACGTCGAAAAATCATCCCGAAGATGACAGAAATTTATTTTTTTTTCGAAAAATCCTTATATGTGTAATTTTTTTAACATGTTGTATTTTTTAACACGGATTTCGAAATGAATCAATTCTTATACCGTTACAAACTTTGTGAATCAATCTACATTTTTTGTGTTGAAGTCGAAGCTCGAAAATGTACAAAAAATGTCGAAAATCATTCCGAAGATGACGAAAAAATATTATTTTTTTCCGAAAAATCCGTATATGTGTCTCTTTTTTAACATGTTGTATTGTTTAACTCAGATATCGAAATGAATCAATTCTTACACTGTTACAAACTTTGTGAGTCAATCTACATTTTTTGTGTTGAAGTTGAAGCCTGAAATGTACGAAAAACGTCGAAAAATCATCCCCAAGATGACGAAAAAATATTTTTTTTTCAAAAAATCCGTATATGTGTAATTTTTTTCACCCGGATATCGAAATGAATCAATTTTCATACCGTTACAAACTTTGTGAGTCAATCTACATTTTTTGTATTGAACTCGAAGCCCGAAAATGTACAGAAAATGTCTAAAAATCAATTCGAAAATAAAAAAAAAATCTTTTTTTTTTTTATAAAATTGACTTGGGTACGCCTATGCTATTGGCGTACCCAGTCACACCAATTAAAAAAAAAAAATGGAAATGTGGATACGCCATTACCAATGGCGTATTATGCCATTTGTGAATATTTAATTTTTTGTATATTATTTTTATAATTATTATTAAAAACTATATTATTTTTTTAAAAAGTCCACTTTTCACTCAAATACTTCTTTCTCTCTCCTCTCTCCTCTCTCTTACAATTAAAAATAATTTCTCTCTCTATTATCTTCTCCCAACTTTTTTATTCTTTCACACTCAACACAAATTATTTCTCCTCACATGTTTCACCATAATTTTGTTAATTTCTAATTATTCAAGTAAATAATCCAAAAATTAATCATATTTTCTTAATATACACAAGATTTTACACGTTTCAAGACCCATTTGTAATATATTTGGTACGGATGTAGAGGCGGTTCGCCGGAGAAAATGAAATTTGGCCGGCACATTTCGCCGGAAAAAGCAATAATTCTGGGCACAAAAGTTGATTATTCAGCATATTCGAACGGGAGTAGTGTCTCTTGTGTGGTTAGGGAAGGAGATGAATGGCAACCCATTCAATTGAAAAGAGAAATTACAATTAGAGAATTTATACTAGTTTTTGGAATTGAATTTGATAGCATTAATTACACGGAATTTTAATCTCTGTGAATTGCGTTTTTATCACGTGTTCAACTTTATAAATATAGCAAATTTTAGGCAGTTTGTTTTAGTGATAAACATGTTCAGTTTGTTTTGTGGAATAGTTTCCATTATCATTAAATTTGGTATTGTTTCCAAAATGGAGCTGAATTTGGTATTGCAAATGCAAATAAATTGATTAAATTGAAAAAACCACAATGTTTATTATAATTACTTAATATAATTTATTTATTAATTAATCACAATAATATTTCACATTATCATTAATTTTAATTAATTTAATCATTATACACATCATCAATTATCCAATCATCAAATCCAATACTATTTACATAATCATTACTTTTAACTAACTCAATCATTTTACACATCATCAATATTCACCATCAAATCCAACATTATTCATCCAATCATTACTTTTCAATCATTTCACACATCATACTCACAAATTTCAACCATTTTCAAAAACATAACCAAACACACCTACTTTTTTTACTTTTCTCACACGAAAATCAAAAAACTCGTTCTCCAATACATTTTCGAAAATGACGGTTGAAAATGAAATGAAAACACATCCAAACAAAGCCTTAGTATTTATTGGATATAATATCACTTTAACCCTCATCCGCCTCTCTCCTTTTCTTCAATTCTCAAACTCTAAATTTTTTCTTCTCTTCTTCTTCGTCGATTATGGTTTGGTGAGGCGGTTACCTCCATCACCACTATTGTCAACACCATCATTAGCGGGTTGGGTTGAACCACCCTCTTTCAAATTATGTATCCCAACTTCAGATCTAACAAGACATGGATGGATCTAATGAGACAGAGGTGGATCTGATGAGATGAAGATGGACAATAAACAAGGTGTTAGATATAATTTTATATTTGTGTTTAGTTTTTATTTTCTCTCTCGAATGCGAGTTTTTCTCTCTTGAATAAGAATGCGGTCTTGAACACAAAGAGTTTTCTTGTGTTCGTTTATGAGTTCTTAAGATTTGTTATCTTAAAAAAACTTGATAGTTGGTATTTCAGATGTTCTTACTACATCGTTTGAGTCAATATGAATTGTATTGTTCCAAACGTTATAAACTTTCAATTGTATGATATATAAGACTGATTTTTCTTTTAAAAAAAATTGGATATGATATCACTGGCTAGCAATGATTTATTGGATGTGTTTGGATCCACTTTTTAATTAATACATCCATTTGTAGAATGAACTTTTTAAAATGGGTATTTCAAATAAGTGCTTTTAAAAATGTAAAGTGTTTGGCAAAATTACACTTAAAGTAACTTCTTATAGAAGTGTTAGAAATAAAATTTCAAAAATCACTAATATGCATTTTTTCCAAATGGACTTTTGGAAAAGTGACTTATTCCAAAAATTCACTTAAATTTAATTACCAAACAAGTAAAATTTTCACAAATGGACTTCCACTTCCAAAAGTTCAATTAAAAAGTATTACCAAACGCATCCATTGTATTTTATGAGTCAACTTTTGAAGGTTAGGTTAGCCATTTTGAGTTTATAAACTCTCCTGCATTCGAATTAAGCATATGTTATTGATCCTTTGTTTTATAACGTTGGGCTTCATCTTGTATTTTATTGGTCATATAAATGTCAATGTGAATTTGATACATGTATTATATGCATATAGAATGAAATACAAAATAAAACACTATTTTTAAATTAATCTAAAATGTTGAAAAGCGCAGACCAGATATATGTGTCAATACAAATAATTAATAAATAAAATGTAAAACGAAATCATTCTGTATCAGCCAGGTCTCAGGCGGCCACACCAATAATTGATAAACTGTAACAGAAAATGTCATTGTAACAAAGCCCGTAACACAAACTAATATTCTAAAATTTAGCAAAAAAAGAAAATTGAAATTATGTGTAGCACAACATTGTAAATGGCACATGAACCTAGACATTTTGCAACATATTTTTTGATGGACCACGTATGCCAATTAAATAAGTTAATTATCGTTGCAAAATCAAATAAAAATTGATCTTCATGTCTCTGTCTAGTCAAAATTCATCAAATTGTTGCTCCGTCATCATTGACTTGTTTCCTCAATGAATATGACATTATTTGACTAAGTCCTTAAAGGTTTCATGTTTCATGTTTCCGAGTCCTTAATTATCAAATTCTCAAATTTAATAATATTATACAATTTGTAATTCTCAAAATCCATACAATTGACCAAGTCCTTAATTTATTTATTTTTGATAGTTACCAAGTCCTTAATAATATCCATCGGATCCTATGTTTCATGTTTCATTCTTTATTTTATTTTGGAGAAATTGCACTTTTGGTCACATAACTTTGATTTTTTTTTTATTTTGATTCTATTCGTTACAAATTCTCACATTATATCCCAAAACTTTCAATTTTTCTCACATTTGGTCCCATTGACGGATTTCGTCCAATATTTAACGGTCAACTCTGTTAGTTAACATTTTGACCGTAGTTTTTTGGCACAATTCATGCATGAATGCACGTGATATTGAATAAAAACATCATGATATTGAATATAATACATGTGTGAGCGCATTCATGCACGAATTGTGCCCAAAGACTTTGGTCAAAATATTGACTAACAGAGTTGACCGTTAAATATTGGACAGAATCCTTCAATGGGACCAAATATGAGAAAAATTGAAAGTTATGGGATATAATATGAGAATCCATAACGAATGGGACCAAAATCGAAAAAGACTAAAGTTATTGGGCCAAAAGTGCAATTTTCCCTTTTATTTTCTTATATATACTGCATGTATAAGTTTTATAGCATGTAGAAATTTTATATAGGTGACGTGAATTTTATATATAGCCTTCATATATAATAAAATATATATAATAAAAATAAAGTACGGTATGAAATACAATTTTAAATTAAACAGTTAAAAACAAATTTTAATGGGAAAAATTATATTTTTCGTCCCATAACTTTTTTCTAGCTTAATTTTGGTTCCATTCATTACGAAATTTTCACATTTAGTCTTATAACTTTCAAAATATCTCACATTTAGTCTCAACCGAAGTTTTTATCTAAAATTTAATGGTCAACTCCGTCGGTCAATATTTTAATCGGTTTTTTGGGGGAGAATTTGTGCATGAATGCACTCACACACATATCATATTCATTATCATGATGTTTCTATTCAGTTTCGCGGGCCACTCACTCACAAAACCTCCCCGAAAAAATTGGTCAAAAGTTTGATTAACGGAGTTGACCGTTAAATTTTGGATGAAAATTTTGGTTGTGACTAAATGTGAAATATTTTGAAAGTTATAAGACTAAATCTGAGAAATTTATAATAAATAGGACCAAAATTGAGCTATGGCAAAGTTATGGGATGAAAAGTACAGTTTTCCCAATATCGATGGCTTCATACAGCTATATAGTCACAAAATCAAAGAAATCTAGCTTCTTACAACCAAAATAGATATCTAATTACCAAAAATGGGAGAGACTTACAGAAAGCCTCATGCCATTATGATTGCACTTCCTTACCAAGGCCATATCACTCCGTTCGTCAATCTAGCTATCAAACTTGCTTCAAAGTCCTTTGTTATCACTTTTGTTCACCTAGAATACATTCACCAAACATTATTCGGCAGCAAAAACGAGGCCGATTTGTTTTCTAAAGAACGAGAATCGGGTCTTGACATACGTTACACGACAATAAGTGACGGTTTTCCTCTTGAATTCGATCGGGTTCTTCACTCCGATGAGTATTGGGAGTGCATGTTGCGAGATTTTCCAGCTCGCGTCGATGAATTCATTGCAAAGACGATGGATTCTGAGCCTTTTTTGACCCATTTCCTGATTGCTGACACTTTTTATACATGGCTACAGACTATTGCGAAGAAATACAACCTTATAAATGTTTCGTTCTGGACCGAACCTGCTTTGGTGTTTTCTTTGGCTTATCACTTGGACCTTCTCAAAGAAAATGGTCATTTCCCGTGTAAAGGTATGTGTTTTTCTTCATGATTTGTCTCTTTTTTCAGAACTAAAGAAATACATATTATGAATAAATCAAGGGATATAAGAATCTTGAAATTTATAGAGTTACAACTTGCAAGTCGAATTTATCTATAATTTGAGCTTGAAGCTACGACAATTGTAATAATCACTACAGAAAAAACAGGGGTCAAGAGACGGAAAAATCCATTTCTAAAACCCAGAATTCCATCTCTGAAGCTAACTTAAGATGGAAAAGATTTGCCTTAAAAATTGTTACCGAAAGCCTAATTGCTAATCAAAGACGGAAATTTTCCGTCTCTTGACTTTAGAGACGGATTTTTCCATCTCTTATTCTGTAGTTAAAATGACCAAAGTAGGTTTTGATAAAAGTTGGACCGAGAGTCAGGTTCTTGACTTCACAATCCGTGAACATTTATGTTAATTTTGCTTTTTATCAGACAATATTGACGAGGAAATAAACTACCTACCGGGAGTGGCGTCAATAAGTTCAAAGGATTTAATGTCATTCCTTAAGGAAACCGATGAAACAACAATAGTGAACAAGGTCGTACCAAAAGCATTTGAGCAAGTGAAGAGGGCTGATTTTATATTACATAACACAATTCATGAACTAGAATCTGAGATACTATCAGCCCTGAACAAAATCCAGCCGAATTACGCCATTGGCCCTATTAATTTTTCCAAGAATCTCGCGAAAACTATTACCAACAAGAGTTTAAGGGCTGAATCAGACTGCATCAACTGGCTCAATTCCAAGTCCCCTGGATCAGTTTTGTACATCTCATTTGGAAGCTTTGTTCAAACAAGTAAGCAAGTTATTGAAGAAATAGCTTATGGGCTTCTTCTTAGTGAAGTGAATTTTATCTGGGTGGTTCGTTCAGATACTGTCGGCTCGGGAGATGCTAATATTTTACCGAATGGATTCGAGGATGAGGTTAAGGGCAGAGGGTTGATTATTCCATGGTGTGATCAGATTATGGTTCTCTCAAATCCTGCGGTTGGAGGGTTCTTGACGCATTGTGGCTGGAATTCTATATTGGAGAGTGTATGGAGTGGCATCCCAATGATTTGTTATCCTTTATCGTATGATCAACCTACTAATAGGAAATTAGTAGTTGATGATTGGAAGATCGGGATTAATCTTTGTGACGGGGGATCGATTGATAGGAACACCGTCGCGGAGAAGATCAAGAGCTTGATTAGTGGACCTAGTTCGGAGGCGGCGTTGAAGCATGAAGTAAAAAAAGTGAATGGGATATTGGAGAATGCATTGGGTGCTGATGGATCTTCGGAGAAAAACTTTGATCAATTTGTTAATGAGTTGAAGGCCAAATTGAATTGTGGAAATGAGGAGGTATCCACAATCTAGACTAGTAATTAAACCCAGTGGTAATCATGCTACCGATACCATTTTCGTGATGTTAGCTTCTTATATATGTCTACCCTCCGTACTCTATCTTTGTACAAGAGTTGAGAAGTCAATATTTAGATGAGTTTTTGCCTGCCCCCCCTTAGTATGTTTCTATTGAGACATTTTGCTTTTAAAAGTGACGTTTTGACAGTTGAAAATTTCAGATATTCGGCATAAATTATATATTATACGATAATTAATTATTCCACAATCAGTTATACAACACTGTCCTGAAGCACCTTTATTCATCTCTACTACAATAAACTGAACATGGGCTATTTTTTCTTTACAGGAACAAGCAATTATCAAATAAAAAATAGACCAAAAACACCAAAGAACAAATAGCTTACAAGCAAATTAAGAACCGTTGTTTATGTAACTAGGGATTCAATGCCAACCGTTGTCCACAACACCAGCGCCATTTTCATCGACGGTAAAACCTTTATTCGTCGCGATTTTGGCCTTCACATCTTCGACAAACATATTGAAGTTTATTGCCGACGACCCATTTTGTTCCATGGCATCTTCCAACATTTTCTTGACTTTTTTGACTTGTTCTCTAATCTCCTCCGATTTCTCTCCTCCCATCAAATTATTAATTTTCTTACAAATCCCTTGTCTTGATAATATTGATTTTTTGTCACATAAATCAATTCCAATCTTCAAATCATCCACCACTAATTTCCTATTAGTAAACTGGTCCGTCAACAAAGGGTAACAAATTAATGGGAGACCACACCATATACTTTCCAAGATCGAATTCCATCCACAATGCGTCAGAAACCCTCCAACCGCCTGGTGTGATATAACATCAATTTGACTGCACCATGACACAATCAATCCACGACCCTTGATCCGATCCTCAAACCCAACAGGTAAGAAGTCGGTCTCATCGGAGCTAACTATATCGGGTCGGAGCACCCAAATAAAGTTCACCCCACTAAGCAATAGCCCATTTGCCACCTCAGCAATTTCATGCTTACTAGTGTGGGCATAGCTACCAAATGAGACATACAAAATCGAGCCATGAGCCTTTGAGTTGAGCCATTCGGTGCAATCGGACTCAGACCACATGCTCGCGGAGATGCCGGTTTTAGTGAAACCCGGAGGGAAAACCGGCCCGATTGAATAGAAAGGTTGCTTTTGATGTAGGGCTGAGATTGTTTCATGTTCAAGCTCTTGAATTGTGTTACAAATAATAAAATCTGCTTTTTTTACGTCGTGGAAACCTCTGTAGATGATACGGTGCACTGGTGTGGAGATATCATCTTTGGCTTGTAAATAGGACGTTAAATCCGTTGGCATTATAGATTTTACTCCTGGTATGTAGGTGATGGCATCTTTCCGATTTTCTACATATTTAAAAGAGAAAACAAAATTAAATGTACAAATTATATATCCTTTTTAAGTTAGGATATATATTTATATATATATATATATATATATAGATAGATAGAGAGATAGATAATGCTATTAATTGTGACAGTTGATGCTATTATTTTTATCAAATTAAGTTATTTGCCAAAAACATATATTACCCCTTATTCCCATTTTAGTTAATCTCGAACCACTTATTTTCAATTTATATTTCGTCATGCGATCACGTCGTATATGAAAATATGTGGTTTAGCTAGAGTCGGATGGATAAAATAGTAGATAAATACTTCGTAAAAAAAGAAAGAATTAGTAGATAGATATCAAGTTAGATAAATTATCAGACCCGTCCATGATGCACATGCACACATAAAAAGACACATACGGCGTGGTATGATTTTTGACGCGCATGAATAAGCATTTCAATTGTTTAATATAAAATGATATATCATCTTGTATTTCGCTTCACCTATGTATGATAAGTCTATATCGTTAATATTAAGTTAAAAGATTATAATTGCTTTATATACATGTTATGCATAAGTAAAGTAAAATATGAGATAAAACACCAGCTAACTTACCCGTGGAGGCGAAATGGCCATTCTTCCTGAGGAGATCGACATGATAATACAAAGTCAAAACAAGCGCTGGTTCAGTAAAGAAAGATATATTCACAAGTTTATACTTTTCAGCTATCATCGATCCCCACACGTAGAAAGTATCCACAATCAAGCTATTGATCGTCGGATCCTCACCAACCAAATTTCCGACAAGTTCATCCACATGTGCTGAGAAAACATGCAAAATACCCTCAAAGAATTGGTCATGGTTTAGTGACCTATCAAACCCTAGTGGGAAACCATCGTTAATTGTGGTGTGTCGTATATCGAGCCCAGATTTACGTGCTTCGACAAAAATATCTTGGTCGAGGCTATGGCCTCTGGCTGTGGAAATTTGGTCGTGGATTGATTTTGTGTTTATGAAGGTGATTGTGAAGCCGTTTGATGCAAGTTTTATAGCTAGGTTGACGAATGGTATTACATGGCCTTGGAGAGGGTATGCGAACATTAGTGCATGAGGCTTTTGGTTGATATTCTCTGTCATTTCTTCCAAAAAAATAATTTAATAAGTAGAAGAGGAGATGAACACAAAAGTGGAATAAAAGATGTAAAACCTTATCCCTCAGTTTGCGTGGGTTTTGCGTGGGTTTTGGTGCATATATATACACCATTAAAATTAATTTAATGATAATATTAATTATTCATCAGTCCAAAATTTATTTACTTTCGTGTATGTGCATCACTAACTTACACTCTTTATTTGCAACAAAGTTTTCACTTTATTTCTAGAAAAGTTTGTACAATTAATCAAAATGGAAATATTTAATGAGTTTGAATTTATATTCTATTTTTATGTATATATATCATGCGTATAAAATTCACATAATTTCCATATCAAAGAAAAACTTGCACACTTTATGTATGTGAAACCCAAAATAAAACACCCATAATTTTAACAGGGGATCCAAACTAGATATTTGCTCATGATGTATTAATAAACTTTCCAGTACGAGAAATTCTAGCCCGTCCCCGACTCGATCAAACTCATATATATTTTTTTAAAATAACTTACCAATTATATGACAAGGGTAATACACTCTGCTTGTAAAATACATTTGGGTGCGATCAAATCGAATCTGGATTAAAATTTTCCTTCAAGTACACATATTTCAATAATATGCAAATTAAACGGTACGTATTTAAACAAATTAACACCATATATAAAGCCACCACAATTAATTAATCTGTGTATTCGACCAGTAAATATCTGCAGATAGCCTCATTTTCCAACAAGACGGGTCAATTTTGGCAACAAATATGATGTGCGTCATTCAGAATTATTGCCCTCAACAAAATTAACTTATATGCATATAATCCTGACACTTGATGTCTTATTTCACTTTCTTAAAATGACTACTAGAAAAAGGACAAAAAACAACTAGGAGATGTTATGTATCCATCCTACAAATGTACAAAAATTATTAGTGTATATATATATAATATAAATTATTCAACAGTTAATTTCGGCTGAAACTAATCAAGATAATGTAACCTTTTTCAGGCTGAAGCTCATTTTGGACCTGGACAATATGCATCATCTAAAAGGAACAATGAAAGATTTTATTTGTAAAATTTGTTCAACAAAATGAATATTTTTTTTTTCGTAACGCAACAAAATGAATTGACTAATGTAAGAATCAAATATTTACGAATTAAGATTGGTCAAAAATAAATTTGTCGCTATATATTTAATTTCTTTTCAAATAAAATGAAATATTATAACATAATCTTGTTAGAACTTATTGAGTACGGTTATACAGACGTGACATAAATCAATTCTAACAAGTATCATTTGAATTATATTTGTATTTCTTTTACAGGGAGAGAGTGAGAGAGAGAGAGATTCCCTTTAGTAATTTTCTCTTTGAAATCATAGATCCCTCAGGAGGCTATTCTGATATTGATGGTTTGTCCCTTCAATATTATTGTAGATCTTTATTTTAATGAGTTTTGATGGTAGATCAAATTCATCAAGACCAATAATTCACATGTGGGACGTTGCTTCGAAAAATCAATATTAGACCAAGTCAAATAGTCGTATTGTCTATCTCTCTCACACACAGTAAATTGTATTGTGTATGGTCCTTACACACACTTATATGAAAAAAGTAGATACACAATACACACTCGTCATTGGACTCGATCTGACATAGAATTACCCGACGTTGCACAATAAAGGGCGTGACTGTTCTATTGTGATTATTTCCAATCATGACCGTAATCAATATCATGTACCTTCTTTACTTTTCAATAATGACGCATCTTTCAATACAAAGAGAATCTTCCAAGAAAATTGTGAAGCTTGTATTCCTCAAAGGATCCCACCACCAGCGTCAAGCAATGGTGATGCGTGAAAAGCTTTGTGTGGATCCAAACAATTCCTTAGCAAAAACTGTCGTTACATTGGTATTTCTGTCACTTTATGAAATTTCATAATTACCGAGAAAACTAAAAGTTTCTGCAGACCCTTCACAGCACATCACTGTCAAGAATTGACTATTGTTTGGGTGTAGTTGGATGCCCTGGTTGAGAAGGATAATCAGTAACTATATAGGAATTGAACCAAGTATTATTAGGATTAGCTTATATACAGCAAAGCAGGATGCAATTTCATGATATATATTCGTGCAAAGACATAAAATTAGGTATACGTTTATGATCTATCAGTGTGTAGCAGCAACTGCCATCTCTCTATTGCAATATTAGATAATACTAAACAGGAATCATGAAATTAAAGAAACCATCAACTGGAAGTACCATTTTAGCTACAAAATCGGACGAAGTTCTATTGTTGTCTGTGACAAATTTACTTGCTATAATCGACATACCAGCAAAGAAAACTCAAATAGAGGGACATGCAAATTGTTATCTAAGGGTGTGTTTGGATTGAGAGATTTGAAAGTTATGGCTTTGTTTGGATGTGTTTTCATTTCATTTTCAATCGTTATTTCCTAAAATGTATGGGAGAAAGAGTTTTTTTATTTTCGTGTGAAAATGAAGGCATGTTTGGTTGTGTTTCTGAAAATTATTGGAATTGATGATTTGATAATGTATGAAATGATTGAATTAGTTAAAAGTAATGATTATGTGAATAATATATATAAAATAATAGGTAATAATATATATTGATTAAATATATTTATAAGTAAAAATGATAAAAATCAATCTCAAAAAGAGCATTAAAAATATTCAAAATGGGTCTTAAAATGTGCACGTGCCTATGAAGATTAAAACTATGTGTTTTATTCCACTATAACACCACAATTGTTGCCGAAAATATGGATTTTTCTAAGGAAATGTGAGAGAAAGAAAAATGTGAGTATGATTTGATAAAGTGAAATGTAATTATTGGAGAATGTGAAAGTGAAAATGAAAATAAATGTATTTTCAAATGAGAATGATGTAAAGTGTGTATTTTCATTTTCAAATGAGATTGAAAATGAAAATATGGGTTATAAAAACAAACAAACATAGCCTATGGATTTCAAATTTATGGGCTAATTGCATTTTTCGTCAGTTAACTTTCCCCTTTTTGGATTTTAGTCCTTTTTTTTTTATTTGCAAAGTCGTCTTGTAACTATCCAACTTTTGGCAATTGTAGTTCGATTTTGACCGGAGCCGACCAATTTGGCCGGAATTTGCCATGTGTCGGAAACGTGGTGCTAACATGGACAAAAATTTGGGAATTTTTCAATTTTCCTTCCAAAACGGATGCTAACTGGGACAAAATTGATGAGGTGGCAATTTTGTTCAGTCGGCATCACACGTGACAAATTCCGGTCAAATTGGTCGGCTCCGGTTAAAATCGGACTAAAATTGCCAAAAGTTGGATAATTACACGACGACTTTGCAAATCTGGAAAAAAAAAAAAGACCAAAATCCAAAAGTGAAAAGGATATAGGACGAAAAATGCAATTAGCCCTCAAATTTATCAACAAATCCGTTTGGTTTGTTTGGATGATTTTAAGTTGTAATGGATTATAAATCCCTTGGTTGGTGCTCATTTTGAGCTATTTTCTCAATCGTAGACTACGATGGATTTCAAATGATACCAATTTTGAGTCATTTGAAATCCTTCCTCCAAATCTACTTCTCAAATCCAAATCCCTCAATCCAAATACACCCTAAGAAAAATTAGTGAGTTTTAAGAAAAATGGCAATAAATCTGAGTATGCAATGCTTAAATATAAAAGTGTAAATATGTGATTGTCTAGTTCAAAAAGAATTAGTATGAAACTATGCTTCAATGGTCAAACTTTTGGTTCATTTTATCATTCTTTTTAATTGCATACCTTTTAGTCGGATGAATAGCCCCATACTGCGAGCCAATATATTAGCCGACCATTTAGATCAATTCATCCTCTGTTTTCCACCTTAGAAAGCAAGAGTCTGTACATAGGGTCACCACGATCTAATACATGTCGTTCCCAATCGGATGGCACGCCAAACGGATTTTCCTCTAGCCATCCTACTTCATTAGTTGCCACATCTTCTGAATGATCCATAAGTACAAGCTTTCCCTTACCATATTCTATAAATTCTTTTTTCATTCTCAAAGCGACAGCTTCTATATCGGATTGGAGAAATACCTGCACATCAAACAAAGAAGAATATAAATAAAATCCATATTTAACAACTGACTTAATCCTAATAATTGCATTAAAACTCATACTGCAAGATCGCAGCAACATCATTCACACACAAAAGTGAACAGCTTGATTAATGATGTGATGTGTTTGTATTAGTCTGCTCCTGAAGTATTACTGTATGCTTTATTTCCGCAAGCTAGAAACGGTATTGAATGGATAAGTCGGTGAAAGAAATCACATGCAGATGATATTAAGCTAAATTGATTTATTGGTAAAAGAAAATGGCATTCTCAAAATAATGTAGAGTTTGTAAAGACAAGATGCAAAAAAATAAAAACAGGAGTCCTAAATTATAAGCAGGTAAAAGGAAAATGTATTTCCCCACTTCTGACGATGCATCTTCTGACTTATTATCATACATTAATGTTTAACCAGTTAATGCAATTAACAAGACAATTACTATCAAAAATATATTATGTTCAATTTAAAATAGGTTGACAATGTTGGATTGTAGTAGGGGAGTAATTAGTACCTTTCCACCAAAAACTAGGGTATCAGCTATTGCTTCAACTAATGACCTCTGCAACATTCTCCACCGGTACCCTGGCTTGTTGAAATCAGGGTTCGGGCACTGAATCAGTACAAGAGTTTCTATATTAGAGAGCATATATAACAGCTACTAATGACATGGATCAGGACAACACGTGGGAGTGACGCGTTGGAGTTTTGGAAGAACACCAAAAGAATGAATCATTTGTGAACGTAAGTCATAATACCCAATAGCACCCTATAAGGCCTACATGCACGACAGCAGATGTACAGGGATGGACTGAGTTGGACATGCAAACTACTTGCTTCTGCTTTCCTTAGTTCTTTTTATCTGTATTGAAAAAATCCACAGAGCATTACCAGAAATCTGCTTGAGCTGTAGCATTTGTTCAATACTTCTAAAATTTCTTAGAATGACTAATCCCTCTTCAAAATGTAACATTGAAGAAGCAGCATTCAAGGACTGCAGTTTGTGGGATGCATAGTCTTGCAGCTAGATTAGTTCCGATTAACTTGCATACTTCTCACTTATCTTTTTAATTTCCCTTTCTTACTGCATACAGACATCTCTTGACCACAGCATAATTCAACATTATCATGTACATTAGATTTTTAAATTGTGAAAAGTGCTTCTTTCGCAACAAGTTGTCTGTTAATTTCCCATCTGTCACGTGCACTATAACTTGTTTGGGTTATTAAATAACTAAGGTTTTTCTAACCGGATGAAATAGTCTTTTTCATTGAATATACTTCTCTGGTTCCTTGTAAAAGATTAAAGCGCCTAAGTGCAGCACACTGTAATTATGTGGTCAAATATATAGATGGTACTTTTTTTCCTGAACAGAAGTTCCACTTAATTGCACGGATGACATTTGCTTTGGAGCATGCATCTTTGGTTAGGTATATAAATAGTCTTTTTTTTTAATGCAAATTCCATGTAACTTGGATAAAATCTGATTTGGGGCACGCATATCTCGGTCAGGCTATGCTTACTAAGTGTAAATAGTTAAAATCATCAGTACGAAAGTAGGTCCTCTTTTCAATAAGGTGCCAAGTGTATAAACTGCAAAATGAATAACTTTTGTCAACACTCCATATCCATCTTCCTCGAGAAGCACTAGTATTGATGAACTAGAATATAAATATGCTTCTTATGATAACATGTGAAAGGTACAACTGAAATTCCAGTATCTATTACCTGTATTGACACGAGTACCAACTCCCCTGGGTAACTGGAAACAATAGACCGAAAAGTTGATGTTGCATTTGTTGCAATAAAATACCTACAACAAGATAAAACCAGATGAGCATAACTGTCAAAGCTTGTTTCCTTGTAGAAGCATTTACCCTCTCCTCCACCCCCACATTGCACCTGGGAGAAAATGTAGCAGTATTTGATTAGCTTCATTTTTCCACATTCAGCATCTCGCAAAATATATTTGAAGAAAAACTTTCCTTTTAAAAATACAAGAAAGAACTTTGTTATTTTGGAGGTACACAGGAGAATCCCCCATCTTATATGTGCATTTTTTGCTGCTTACTCATAATTTTGGTTTTTGGTTCTTAATCGCACCTTATTAGGTCCATGTTTATTCAGATTGTTCAATGTGCAATAGTGGGGTTCAATGACTAGGAACGTTGGAACTAGTCCAAGTCAAAAATTCACAACCTCCTAAAACCACAAGGAGTTACCTTCCTAGTCATTGCCCATTGATATTGGATCGATCCTTAGAAAACTCTCATCCTACTCCCCATTAATAAAATGGTTCTTTTCCATTTTATAGCAAACAATGAGATGCAAATGTGGTTCTTATATGACACGAAACTACAATTTTGCATCTATGAAAATGGTCAATATCAACGGTTTCTTAGAGGGGACAAAAAATATTTATTAGTTGATGTCTAATAAAATTACAAGCCAAGGCATACAAAGTTGTATGTGGATGAAACTACTTACACATTATCGTTACCAAGTCGATGAATATCATCTAGACAACAATCCACTAGCTGAAAATGGAGTCAGAGCCAAGAATGAGTAAATTCAGAGATCTAAACTCTAGGAACAAAATCCATTTAGAGAAAAAAAAAGACCTTCGCATTCATCTCTAGTCCAAGAAAGTTCATATTTTTTCTCCTCCTTGCCATTCCAAACAGAAACATGCCATTACCTGTCATTTCCAACCCATTATTACTTTTCTTACTTTTAGCAAGCAAATAAGTAATGGTAATAAATTTATAGAACATGCCCAAAATAAATTAAAAGGAATTTTCAGTAGATTAAATCCTTTTCTGAGAAACGTTACTATTTTATCTGTAGGGTCGAAATTTAGAATGCTTTGCATGCTTAGCATACTCCGGACATAGGATCCCATCACAACTTCCCTACTCTCTGCCCTGGAACATCAAGATGGAAGTTCCAAGACAAACACTGCTAATCTATGCATCTTGACTTGGTACCAATTGAATTTGTACATTGAGGAAGAGAGTGAAAGAAAACACAGGTACTCTTTTAGACATGTTTTCTCTGTTTGGCACTCTTTTTTGTCTCAGTACAATGATCGAATAGAGAAAGGAAACTTAGTGTAGTGTAGTTTATATAGCAAGACGGGAAAAGAGGAATGAAACAGATACTTTTTCCATTTTTTATGGTGGATATGATACAAAAGAACCCCTATAGCATCAGACTGAAAAGGACTGCTGTGGTGGATACAATGAAGAATATCTTTTCCTCCAGAAATTTCTGAGATTTTTTAGGTAAATGTTATTTACTAGTGGGTTAATTGTGCAATCTTATTTTCTAGTGCGTTAGTGGGCCTTAGGTGCCAAGCTAGGTTTCTATTTATTGGGCAAGTCACTATAGGTTTCATCAAACATAGCTTTCTTTTAATCAAGAAAAATGGAAAAAAAGACGCTATGCAGGTTTATGTTACTACTTAATATTTAAGCCAGAAAATGTAATTAGATGCTTGTGGAAAAACACAGTCACGAAAATTACCGCTTCCAACATCTACAACCAGCGGTCTTGTTGGATCACTATACACGACACTCCAGTCTACCTGAAATGGGTATGCCTGCAAAAGATCAAAAACTTTAAGCTAATTACACATTTTGAAGGGAAAAAAAAGATCGGTCATATATTGCTCCAGAACAGCATTATTGCCCAACACAGTTTCTATTTGAAACTACATTTATGTAAACAGTATCCTTTTTCAAAGCACTCCGCAGAAGATCTTAGGTTATGATACACAACTTTATGATGGATACCATGCAGAAGGCATTAAGAAGCGAAAATGTGGAGAACAAGAGAGTAATGATTGTTGGATAAAAACTGTGATTTTCTCCATTAAAAAAATGGATATATGATAGTGATGGCAAAACATTTTAGCTAAATCTTTTGAGTTACTCAAGTACAATTTAACCCTTTGAGACGTCCTACTGCACTATTGGGGAGTGTAAACAAGAAAGCACACTCATCATAGAGATTGACTGATAAAACCTTATAGCACAAAATGTACAGTTTCAAGTGGAGGAATGAACTGTTCTGCAATCTTCTATACTTTTTTTCTTGCTTCAGTGGGATGGAGCAAAGATCATTTGCCTCATTTTCCACATTCATTTAGTAACTCAGTTAAAAATTCTAATGTAATTACACAAGGACGGTACTAAAAATATAAATCAGACCCAATGTCTTTCAACCAATACAGCAATCCCCCTGGAATAGAGTGAAATCTAGCATTCTATTATATTCATATAATTTAAGTCCTTTTATCAACAATGTGATTGAATCAGCAAAAACGACTTATAAGAAACAAGATTATATATGTGGTTGGGGCATTATTTTCCTGCTGTACTGGTAAGACAGAAATATTATGAAATCTCCATTAGATAAAGGAGTACTCCATTTTTTTTGAGCCAACTAAAGCATCACAACTAATAAAATGAACGAAACATGAAAGATTATAAAATGTCCATAAGATAAGAAAGCATTCCATTTGTCTGAGCCAACTAAAGCACCATTCACATTGTAAACCTTCATTATCCAAAAGAAAAAATAATAATTTACAATTTAGAATAGCTACGCTTACAGAAAACAAGGGTACTTCTTCATTAAAAGGCTATGATAAATGAATGAAAAAGTATTTCAACTTATAAAATCAATCATTAAGTCACTTTGAACATTATGTTTCAGAAAAACCATTAAGATAGAAATTTGATTGGCAACACAAACCGCCCCAACAAAAGGAGCAACAATCATGAATTATATGTCAAGAGTAAGTTCAAAATGGAGAAGGAGCTCGTAGATGGTAAATCCAAACTGACGAAGGAACATTTTCCTTGATTTCCAACAACAGCACCTAATTCATTTTCAGATATATTCAACAATGAAGTTTTGGAGACATACCCTATCTAAAGCCATGAGCCCAGGAAGCTTTCTTCCTTTAAGAACCTCCCAAACAACAGCAGCATTTTTTAAAACATTATCAGCTGTAAAGGACTTTGATTTCCTCAATAATTCTTCGAATTCCCTTTTTCCAACGAAAGTTATACTACAACTGCCTTGGCTTAGAGTACCGACTGCTTCTGCCAGTTTAGATGTTCCACCTTTATCCTGTCTAGACGAGTTGAATCTCAATGGGCCAATCCACATTATTTTCTGGAAAACTTTAAAGAACTTTTGTCAGACAAACATGTAGAAGCTGTGAAGTTCATAAAACAAAATTTCACAAGGGAACTCCAACAATTACATTCAATATTCCTTTAAAAATGAATCTCAAAAGAAAATAAATGATAGGTCACTCAGCAATCATTGACTATAACCCGTGTCTATAACTACTGAGTTGTCCCTTTACATTGATGCTAATCATAGAGTGGATTTCTGTCTAGAACAGGGTGGTTATTAGTGTCATAGTAAGGACTGAAAAAATTTAAAGCAAGAGTGCTGAGTAAACAACCAGGATGCATTACAAATTGGTTTCAATTCAGGTTAGCAACCGGAGTTCCCTTCAAGCTAATTGCATACAAAGAACAGTTACACAGACAAACCAGGTTACCTATTTTTATGCACTACTCAGGAATGGTACCCAATACAGTCATATCTTCCACTCATAATTATAACTAAATGGTTTCAGTTCTACCTTAATACATTACGAAGCCAGGCAATGCCGTGCTCAACTTGGGATAAGAGGACAGTCGCCCGTGTTTATCCATGGATTGGAAAGAAGTGCACTCAAAAGAAAAGATAGATACTTCAATAATCTAACATATGTTTATAGAGTTGATAAGCACCTTGCAGTTTGAAAGTAAATACATCATTTCTTCCAAGGATCTTGGTCCAATATCAACAGGTTGCCAACCTGGGAAAATAAAATTGGGAGAAACAAATAGAGTTTAAAATCATTTAATCAAGAAAATCTGAAGCCAATACACAGCTTGTTCAACCTTTTCAGATGGGATCATAGCTTGTGAATTAAAGATATGAAAAATAAGTAAAATTATGAAACTTGGGGTGTTCTCTTTGTTGCGGAGGAAAAGAAAAACTGATATACATACTGAAGGTCACGAAGTCATGGCTTCACCTTCCCGAATAGAATGCGCTGAGCATATCTCCATCTTCTGCGGATTATGATCTTCTGAGCACCAAATATCTTTTGGAAGAACAAGGGGAATATTTCTGGACTTTGCCAACTCCACTATGCTGACCGCTTTTTTTAATGAGCCAGGTTCCACCAGTTTCATGGGAAGGGGTACTCCAAGGGCATGCATTATTTGAAAAGCCAAACTCCCAACAAAGACTAAACCATCACATTTAGAGGCTAAAAAACGCAATGCAGCAGCTTTGTCTGAAAGGTTGCCTCCACCTACCTGCAGGTAAATGAAGTGCTATGAATAATACAGCAAATGATTCGTGAAAGATAAACCAGTCATCTCCTATAAGTTATTATGTGTAGAGAGTATAGGAGTACAATAGCCATATAGGGCCTTTCAGTGGTCTTCATGATTTTCTTCAGCTTATATAAACCCTCCTTAAAGTAAAATCCAGCAATGTAGGCATAGCAGAAGGAAGCAACACCAACAGTTGAAGCAAGCACTTTATGAGATTGAGAAAAGGCATCATTAACGATAATATCAACCCCAGAAGCAAGTTCTTTAGCAAACTTTGAACAGTTGGCCACTTCCCCCTTAAAGTGGAAAAGATTCTCAAGCAGAAGAACATCAGATACTTTACTATCTTTTACATCAGAATGCATGTCTCTCAGAACAAATTTCACTGGGACAACTTTCATTCCAAGCATTGACGATAGAAAATCTGGAATACAGACTAAAAATCGGTAAAAAGCCTTTAAGATTTACTCTGCAGAAAATTGAGTCATGAAAACAAGCATAATCCATGAATCAGTAGAAGAAATCTCGAACCTGCAACAGATTCAGTAGAAGGATATGCTTCTGAACGGAACCCGGAATTGGTATTTTCGTTCCAGCTGCTCACTAAAATTACTTTTGCACCTGCTTCATATAGATATTTAATGGTGTAAACAGCATTTTCTGGTGGTGATTGATGTTCCAATTTTTCTTGAAGTAAGATCACTGAATCAAATCTGACCATGACAACTTTTTGGAATAGCTCCTCCTTGGGAAAGTTTGTAAGAGATTGTACGTGCGGAAAAGTAATAAATTTCCCACCATCACAAATGGCATCCTAGAGAAAAATATACAAAAGTCAATGTAATGACTCTACATAACCAGAAACACCCTAAGCAAGCTGACCACTAGATTATAGCTGCTTTTACTTTCTTATGGAAGTGTATTGTCTTTTATATTATCAAACTAGAGTAAAAAGGCATGACGTACTAATTTACTTTGTCGATAATCATTTCACTAAGATCTTGAATTTCTGATCCTTCAAAGAAAGTATAATAAGAAGAAAAATAACAATAGAAATTAAGTACAGTCAAATAAAAAAAAAAAAAACTAGCATAACATGATAACTAGACATTTCAGTTTCCTCCTCCAACTTATGGAGGAGAGAGTTCATAAGTATGTTCTAACAATGGCAGTATAAAGCAAGTTCACTCCAGTGCTCTTTGTATTACATTAAATGCGGAGCACCGATTTCTCGATATGTTTCTGGAATGTATATTGAAGAATTCATTTTAGTTTGCACAGCAGCCAATCGAGATATCGATCCTCAAACAAAAAATAAATGAAAATACACAACACTAAACTGACAGGAAAATCAGCACAGATAAACTGAACCGAACAAAACGGAGAGCAGAAACCTAAAAATAAAAACAAAACAAAACCCAATGCAAATCTATTTTACCTTTTCTTCAAGTGAATGCTCAGTTTGATCAACCAGCTTGCAACTCACTGTAGAAAAAAACTAATTTAGAACAGAATTTGATGATTCCGGCAAAAAAGACGATGATTAAGAAGGTAAAAGTACTCATTCAATCGGAAAAACTAACCTGCAGACGGAAACAGAACGGCGCGGCATTTCTTGTTCTTAATCGCAATGCGATTTCGAGGAGGAAAACATGAATTTTGAGATATGATTTTGAGTGAATTGAAAGCGAAATTTTGAATATTTGAACTCTTGAATAAAAGGATTCCCCGGGGGAAATCAAGAACTTGACTCATTGTAGCTCAGTCTCGGGATGGTTTTCCTCCCTTAACGGATAGCAAATTGTTCTTTATTTGCACTGACGTTCTTTCACGTCATTAAGGAGATTTATTTTTAACCCCTCAAGTTTATGTTGTTTCTAAATATGACTCCAATATTTAGTTTAGCATTAATTCAGCTAGGGGTGTTCACGAATCAACCGAATCGACCGAGAACCGAAATTTTGGTCCTGACCGAAAACTGAACCGAAAATTTCTATTCGGTTTTTGGTTTTTTTTAGGCAAATTTCGGTTTTTCGGTTCGGTTCGGTCGGATAACCGTAAAACCAAAAACAAATTTATTTTTTTTTTTATATAGTATAATATACATAAAAAATTATAAAAAATGTGTTTCCTAATGACAACTTGTAAGAAAATAAAGAAAATGAATTAAAATTAGTCATAATTAAATTTCAATTATTTATTTATATCTAATTTATTTATACCGAAAAATCGAAACGAACCGGTTCACTTTTAAATTTCATTATGTCAATTTTAGTTGGACGTGCTAAACATAATTATAAATATATAAATGTATGCATTCCAAAGAAAAAGTGAACAACAATAGCTAAACAAAAGTAAAAATAAATAAATTATGTTTCAGTTTTAACCGAACCGAAAAAAACAGACCGAACCGAACCGACACTGTTCGGTTAGGTTTTCGATCCGAAATTTCAATTCGATTCGGTTAAAAAACCAACCGATGAACACCCCTAAATTCAGCCCAAGCCACGGTACTAACTCGTCGACACACTCGATGTATGTGCGTAATAAATGAAAAATAACAAATGATTAACTTATTTATTTTTATTTTTTTTAATTCTAGACTAAGAAGAATATCCATAACGGAAAATTTTAAGGTGGACCAGGAGTATTGCTTCTAATCCAATTTATATCACACATTCAAAAAGAGTGGAGTGATTTTCACACACACCTACCCTGTGTAAATCAACCCCACCCTAAGCGTTTTTGTGGTGAAAATGGATCCGAAGCAACACTCCCAATCCACAATAGAATTACCCATCCATATCCTAACTTGACAAACTTGGGCCAAAAGTTTTTTAATCACTGGTTACACAGACCTTATAAGACTCTTAATAAGTAGATAATATAACAGTTTGAAATTGAACTCAAAACCTCTCATATGAGAATAAAAGCAGATACCACTGGGCTAATTTATTATTATTATCTAAGTAATGAACATTTTCACTCCAAAATTCCTAGTCAAGCTGGGCCAAACCTGGTTGCTAGCCTGGGCTGAGCTTGAAACGGGCTGGGACTGGGCCGTACATGGGTGGAGTTTGAAACGAGGCCGTAGATAAAAGGAAAAATACTGAAAAAGTAAAAACAGAATTGGATAAGAAACGAACAGAGTAACACTACGGACGGACTGCGGAAGCTGAAGAGTGAAGAGAGAGAGATGGAGAAGTACTTTGGAAACGCTTACAGGGGCGACCCGGGTGTCCCTCACGCTGACCCGGACCGCTTCGTCAACATTTGGATCGGGTCGGCCGCATTCTCCGCCCTCACCTGGATCAACCCTTACATGTGGCAACTCTCCAACCAATTCAAGTAACCCACTCTCTCCTTCCTCTCTCTCTCTTTCCCACATTCACAAATATGTATGTATGTATATATGTATGTATAGTTTCCAGATACACTCATTTTTATTCATTTATATAATCTTAAGCTGTGTTGTAGTTTAACTGTTCAATTGTTTGAGTTAATGTTTGTGGTGCTCTATGTTTGTTTTATTTATTTGTATTTAGGAATTGAAACCCTATAATGATTGGAATTAGGAATTAGGAACGTTTTCATCAAAATTTGGGTGAGCTTTTCATTAATTCCAATTTTGTGAAACCGAAAACTCGTTATAGAGTAATAGAAAGTTGTAGTCGCTGATTTTCAGGTTTTAGTAGTGTATAAACCATCTCTATGTGTATATATGCACCTGTTAATGGAACTTTGCGTGAATTATGTTTATGCTTTTATGCAACAGAGATTATATACACGTAACATTACGTGTTCTGGCCATATTGATCATCTTGAAAAGGACTTGTTTGACATTCACTGATGGTTGCTTAGAAAACTCCAATGTAAAGTCCCGAGCAACTGCTAACTGTTTTTCGCTGCATTTTTTTCATAGTAATATTTGCACACAACAGAGTTGAAAACCAACATTTTTCTAATATTTTCAAAATGGGTGGATAGTTTTCGATATGCAAGCTAACTCCTGGAGAAATACTCCTGTGGATGAACTTATATAGGACAGCTGAAGTTGATCCTATTGCTTTACAACTGATATTGGCGTACATTTCTTCAGTAGCACAAGCACACTATAACTAGGAGATGCATTGTTCCGAAGAGAAGTTTCTTCAATATTATATGCATGTAAAAATGGAATGAATGGGGTAGCTCGTGTATGAAACGATGGTCCACTTAGTTACATTGATTCTACCTGATGTAAAGATACAATGTAAGGGGTTCTGGTGTATCCAGAACATTAATGTACTTTATGTTTCAGCTCTTATTTATCCCAGCACCTTTTTCTATTTTCCTGGTTAAACGAAAAGATAAGAAAAAGAAAGCGTCTCCGGAAATTAAACTCTTTACATAGTATCATTCTTGTAGCACTAGAATTATGGAAGAAAGTATAAATTGAAAAAGATATATTCGATAGCACTACTTTTTTCACTAAATTACTTGATTGCCTCTGTTCCTTTTGAGTTTGTTGTATTCCTGCAGTGGGAACTTTGAGCCCCGTTATGTCTCAGATGCTTGTGACTTTTTTCTCCCCATGTTAATACAACTTTTATTTTAGATAAATGCATCCCTGTAGACCTTTATATTAGATAAGCACGGCCCTTTTTTTTCTTGTTAGGACTCGTTTATTTTAGATATATTCCTTTGGACTTGGTGAAGATTCTTCTTGGAGTAGAAGTTACCTTTTCACGTTGCTTGAGGACCATTGCGTTGCTTTTTGTGTTCACGGATCTGTAAATCTTTTTGGTTTTCCGCTTGGTTCCAATACCGGCTTTGATTTTATTATGCAGTTGGCATGACAAAGCAATGCTATTCGAGCAATATCACTGGAAGAAAGCACTCAAGAAGAAGGAACCATACAAATTTAAGGTACTTCTACAGTTCTACTGTATTTGAGTTTTAAAATTTTAAACACCGCCACCATGGAAGAATAGACAGTTGACTCGTGCCATTTAATTTTGTGATCTTCTGCAATAAAACATTGAATTTGTTTCTCACATATCACTTCTTCATTTTGTGACAGTGGAATCAGATGGACAAAGAAGTGCGAGACTCGTACTACATCAACTGGCCTGTCTACTTTCCTTAGTCGTCGTCCTCCAGTGGCATGGGTTTTCTGTTCTGGATATTTCTGGCAAATAGACATTTAAAAATTCACTGCCCCCTTCTTCCACCTCATAATTAAAACAGTTGTAGATTGAACCATTTTCTTTATGAATTTGAGAGTCGACTGCATTTTCGTTACAAACGAGAGGTGTTTAACGTTACAGATTCATTTGTCCTTCATAAGCTGTAATATATGCCTCATGAAATCCTTATATTTATTTTGGTTAACTCTCTATTTGTTTCCCTGGACTGGGCTTTCCCTTGGTTTGAAATGCAAGAATAATGGTATAAGATAAAAATATTATGCACATAAGCGATTGAACAAAAGCTCGATCCATAGATGATAGATAGCTAATTCTTCCTTGAATGAAGATAATTAATTAAAAAGAGAATTAAATATGTGTAATTTCTCTTTAATTTCACTTCACAACTTTCATCATTTACACTGAATAAAGCAATTAAAGAATTAATTCATGTAAAAAAAGAATAAAATATTGTGTCTGATCAGCAAGCAGCTACCTCTTTGCCTTCATTAACATACACTGTAATCTCTTGCATTAGTAGCTTTCTTCCAGATCTTGTCTTGCAGAATCCTCCGTAACTCGTCAGGTCGACATGGTACTGCAAGGGCACCCTTCTGTTGGAACCCATATTCCTCTTCAGCCATTTGGAGCAACTTCAAGAATGCTGGATGCTGTAGAACACACAACTCCACAACAAACCGTATCGGCTTCTCATTCTTGGCTGCTACAATTGCAAAATGGCCCTCCTTTACATCTTCCGGTACGTTTTCTACTTCTTCAAATTCAACTCCCCTGAAGATATCTAAACTTCTTGATAGCTGAAGATGATTCTGCATTTTTTTAACGAAAAGCTTGACTGAAGTTAAACATTTTTTCCTCTCTGCTGCAATCATGTTGATTGTTTAGTGCTTGCTTTGTGATGAAGAAAATGCTTCTTGTTGAGTAGTTTAAAGGGTTATGGAGGGAATTCTTTGATTTATAATAGATGAATTGATATGGGGTATCAAGCTTCAAAGATGGTAAGCTAATGGGTCCCTGCATGGGGCATTGGCGTATGAATGCTGACTGTTTATCAGTGTTTAGTTGAAGCATTTAATGAGTATTTTCTTATTTGTTTCTTGGTCTGCAGTCGTACTTGAAACACGGAACTGGTTTTGTGTCGTCATAATTATTTTGAATGAAACGGTTACATAAATAGTTATATTAATGATATTTTTCAACACTTAATATGCAATCACTACTCAACTATTGATAATTAAGAACAGCAAAAATCAACTAATTTAATCATCTAATATGAAATTAAACATAGTTTGCGTTTTAATTTCTCTTGATTTTTCTATATTAAATGGTTTTGTTTTAGTCATTTTGTTAAATTTTGCACTTTTGCTTGACTTGTAATTCAGGAACCAGTCAAGGATAAAGAATTGAGGTCCATGAGACCGGAATTTTCTTGGCTATACAGTATTACGCTCTTAATATATCATTATTAAAATATCGCACATTACATATATATATATATAGACTCCGTCTCCTATATCTTGACTAATCAAACACCGACACGGTTCATACCCACTTTCAGGCGGGCTGATATTACATATTTTCGGTAATAAATGACTGCTGCGTCGATACTAGGGACCATTTTCATATTTTGTAAGATATAAAGAAACTAAAGAATTAGTAAGATCACTGACCAATCTTTTATTTATTATTAAAAGTCAGAATTCTTCATTTTATTCTGGCAACTTGGGAAAACAGTCAGTAATTCTTTTCTAGTTGGTGAACACAAAGCTATGGTAAAACAATGCATAATAAATCCTTTTCATATAACTTAATTATTGTTGCATAACGGGAAATTTCAACCTTAAACACGTCCAAATGATAAAATCTGAGGTAATTATACCTCAATTTAGCATCTATGGGCCGGACTGGAGCGACAAGTCGGCCTACTGCAGTGACTGAACCTTGGGTTCGACACCTTTAAAGACGATAAATAGCGAATAGATAGATACACGAGTTGTAGAAATAGCATTATGACTAATAGATATGCATAACACGAACTTCAAATAATATCGTTATTGTTTTTCTTTGATTCGAATAAGAGTTTCGAGGTCACTGTACGTGCATGGAATGACGAGAATACCGATTTGTTTGAAACCAAATTCTTCCTCCGCTTGTTGTAAGAGCTCCAAAAAGTCCGGGTTAGCCAAATAACTTAGTTCTATAACGAACCTCGTTAATTCACCATCATCAACTGTATGGACTGCGAAATGCCCCTCCTTCACGTCCTTTGGAAGGGTATTTTCGTCATTATCGTGATCATGATCGATGATAGAAGGGCTGGTATTATACTGAGCGGATGATGTGAGGATTCTGTTTAGCATTCTCCTCACGGGCAGCGTAAAGATTACTAAACTTCCTTTCATCCTAAATGATGAAGCGAGTAATTTTAGTTGCAACAGAAGTGTATATATATAGAGATGAAATTTATAAAGCAGTTATGGAGGGAACAGAAAATTTGGTTCTTGAAAGATACAAGTAAGCTCAATCCATGTGTTGTGTGACAAAAAACCCTTGATATGTCACTTTCAGCTCACTCACTCAACTGTACAAGCATAAAGGATAAAAGCCAAAATCCTACTTACTACGACGCAATGTGATGCAAGAGATGGTTTGGTTGGGTGGTACTTGATGAGTCTCGAAATTTTAGGTCTTAGGTGATCTCCACCCTCATATAAATACACACATGACGCCTACTTACTACGAAACAATGTAATGCAAGAGATGGTTTGGCTGAGTAGTACTTGGTGAATCCCGAGATTTGAGGTTTTGGGTGGTCTTCACTCTTCAACCTCATATAAATACACACATTGGGGCCCCATGTGAACATAAACATGGAGAATGGTGGAGATCATCCCAGGACCTTAAGTCTCAGGACTCACCAAGAATGATCATGGTTCAAAGCTGCATTAGTATGTGTAGATTAGTAGATGTTTGGTTGCAGTCTCTCGCGATATTATCAAGTGATTATAAAATGCTCAATTCTTTATGAGCAGAAGAAATGTAAATAACATAAAATACTACTCATTCACACAAAATCAAATTAGGATTAACTACATTTACCTTCTTTATTACTATGGCTAATTACATGGATCTACTCTTACGTTTGAAATTATAGTAAAACCTCTATAAATTAATACTGTTGGGACCATGAAAATTCATTAATTTGGAGAGGTATTAATTAATCCATAAATTAATAATTTATTATTTTATAGAGTGCATTCCCCATTCAACGAATATAAATTATATTTACATAAAAATCATTGAATTGTAAACTTATGTATCATATTCACTGAATTAATGTTAAAAATAAATTCATTGTACATAACACTAGTAAGAATTAATAAGTATTGTTCATTGTTTCTTAAAATCAAACAAATTGTGGCAACCGTCGTTGAAAATAATGTTGAGGATGAAGCTGAAGATGATACGACAACTGTGGAACCAGTTACGCGGAAGAAAGCACTTATCGCCTCTAAAACTCTCCACAATTTTTTGTTGTAGTTCGAGAACACAACACCGGAATATTCACTACAAAAAAATTGAGTATTGGCAATGAAATATATGTAATGGCTTAAAATCGTGGTCTATAGCGGTCTAATTAGCTTACGGCTAACTTGGCCGTGGTAGATGTTTCATATAGCACACTAAAGTTAGCCGTGGTAAAAAGTAATGTTAACTATTTTAAGCTCTAACTAGCCGTGGTGGAAGAAATGTTAACCAAACACTTTCTAACAATGACTAAAAACCATGGTCTTTATAATGAACAAAACATTGACCATGGTCATAAGTCATGGTAAATGTTTTGGCCATGCTTGCAAAGACCACGGTCAAAGCCGTAGCAAAGCTGTGATCAATTGATTTTAACCAAGACAAATGGACTTTTCACCATGACATATTGACATGGACAATAATCATTTTTTTTTTTGTAGTGAATTGAATGCAATAAGAAAAATTAGAAATGAGCTCCACCTAGATGTAAGTTTTAAGAAAAAGCAAACCACAATAGAATCATATTTTACGAAAAAATTGCAACATTCACACACTATGTTGGCGTGCACGTTTTTTTAGTACTTTAAGTTAGCCTAGTGGTAATTTTCGTACATTAACTTGCAAAAATCGACAATTTTTGGTACAAATTGCACCGAAAAATTGAATTTGGTCAGAAAATTTGGGGATTTTAACTGAAATTGGGGATTTTGACTGATTTGGAGTTACTTTTTTACCAAATTACCCTCACAATAGTATTTTTATTAAAATAATTATTTTAATTAAAATAGTTATTTTAATAATTATTTTTATTAAAAATAGTATTTTAATGAACTTAATTTCTAAAATAAATAACTTATTTAATACTCCCTCCATCCCAAAAAGGATGTCCACTATTCCACTTTTGTCTGTCCCAGAATATTTGTCCCTTACTATTTATGTATGTATTTATTGTTTAATCTGACTATATTACCCTCCGTTTAAATTGAAAAATATACAATTAATTCATTTTTACTATAAAACTACAATTATATTTAATGACGATAATTCAATACATGGATAGAAAACAATAACAATAAATCAAATTAAAAGCATGGCATGTTTTAGAAGGTAACGTTATTAGTTGTTTTTTGTTTTATGGAAAGAGTACTATTGAGAAACAATGAAAATTTGATAATTCCTAAGAAAAGTCAAATGGGACATTCTTTTTGGGACGGATGGAGTATATTATTTTATAAATTAAATAAAAAAGAAAAAGGAAAAAAAACGGGGGGTGGGGAACAGTGTCGTCTTCTCTACCCCACCCCACCCTACCCTCCCCTCCCCTCACGCACACACACACAAACACACACAGTCCACACACACACAAACACACACACAATTACACACAGTCACACACACACAACACAATCTGGATTGGTGGTGATGTAGGGGGGTTGGGGTGGTTTTTTTTTTTTTTTAATGAAATAATAAAAAAATTTAGTTTATATTTAAATAAAACATTCAAATTTAAGTCAAAATCAATCAAAATCTCCAATTTCAGTCAAAATCCTTAATTTCCGTCAAAATCCACAAATTTTAGTCAAAATCCCCAATATCAGTCAAAATTCACAAATTTTCTGGCCAAATTCAATTTTTCGATGCAATTTGTACCAAAATTGCTGATTTTTGCAAGTTAATGTACTTAAATTGTCAGTAGGCCAACTTAAAGTACTAAAAAACGTGCACGCCAACATAGTGTATGAATGTTGCAATTTTTCTCGAATTTTACTAAATTGTCCTAGATATGTTTGTAATTTTGAAGAATTATTAATTTATGATATTAATAAGACCATGGATTTAAATAAGGATCTTTCCAAAATATATTATCTTATTAATTTATCGAGATTGATGATTTTTTGAACAGGCCCAAGTCGATACCGGGGAAAATTATTATTTTAGAGAATTTATTAATTTATCGAGTATTAATTTAAAGAGATTCTATTGTATATCTACCTCCCATGGGACTTTACAAAAAAAGATAACTTAAAAGAATTATTGTATAACATTAGCAATTGTCATAGCCACATAGCATTATGGCAAATGCAATAGTTTAGCTTAAAATAAAGCCAAAACGCCTTCAGATCTACAGGTAGACTAGTCCAAGTCTGTTAGCAAGATATGGATATAGTACAAACAATATACCATAAAAGGGAAAAAATGTACTCGGCTTATAAGACAATTCGGATCATCTATTGTAAATGATGTTCTATCTCTTGTTGCATTTATTTTTATATATAACAAATGTACAAAATTCTAATCACTTATATACTTAAGAAAAAGATTTATACATTTATTGTTGGGTATTTTCCACAAAAATGAAAATGAAAAATAAAGATGGATGTCATACATGATCTATCCATAGCTCATGCATGACATATGAGCCATGCAAGTTGATCAACTTGAGAAAAGAATTGATGGCCAAAATTAATGCAAAAGAATGGAAGGCATGGATTCAATCTTGTGGGTTTGGAAATTGCCTATAAATAGAGGGGCTTTCTCGTCATTTGATTCACACCAACCAAAGGAAGCCAAGAGCAAAAGCAGCAAAGGCATAAGTGTTTTGTAATGAGTTAGGAGCAATTTATTGCGAGAGATAAATTGTGGGTTACGGGAAACACTTGTGGATTTTTTTCTTGGAGTAATACAAAGGGGTTGGGAGAGTGTTCTATATAACTTTGAGAGTGGTTGTACAAGAGTGATTTTCTTGAGTTTATCGATAAACTTAAGTGTATATTTTGTACCGGTAAATTTCCTCATAGTGGAAGAACGGAAACTCTCGTGGATGTAGGAGGATTTTGCCGAACCACGTAAATCTTGTGTGCATTATAGTTATATTCTTCCGGGTAATATTTTGTCATCAACTTGTTGGTGGGATTTGCCGAATCCTAATAAGTTAAATCTCGGACCCAAACTTCCACTGCACCCAACAAGTGGTATCAGAGCCATTTCGTTAATTAAGGGTTGATAAATTGAGATTTATTTATTAAGATGGAGGGCACGTCAAGACCAAATACATTTTCGGTGCAACAATTTGATGGCAAAGGGAATTTCACTCTTTGGCAAAGAAGGGTGAAAGACCTCCTAATTCAACATGGCTTGGCATTGGTGTTGAAGGGAGAGGAGGTGAAACCGAAGGATATGGAAGATGCACGGTGGAAAGATTTAGAGTCGCGCTGTGTTAGCACGATTCAACTTTGTATTGCGGACAACATTATTAATAATGTTGTGGATGATGATTCTGAAGACTCAGCACCAAAGTTGTGGGCAAAGTTAGAGAACTTGTATATCGGGAAATCTTTATCTATGAAATTGCATCTAAAGCGGCATCTTTATAGGCTAAAGATGCTGGAGGGTGATAGTCTGATGGATCACATGAACCAGTTTAACGGATTGGTGGACCAATTTCGAAAAGTTGGTGTTAAAGTCAAGGAAGAAGATAAAGCCCTTTTACTTTTTACCTCGCTCTCGGATTCATATGATAGTCTAGTAACGACGTTGCTATACTGGAAAGATACACTAGACTTAGAGTATGTGAGTGCATCACTTTTGTCCTATGAAAAACAAAAGAAGGCAAACCAGAAGGTGGGACATGAGTCTGCGCTGGTTACTCGGGGCTTGAATCGGTGTGGGAGGTTAACTGGTGGTGAATCTGCGAGTAGCAGGTCAGATTCAAAGATCAGGGGGAAGGGCAGGAGATGCTACCATTGCCACGAGGAATGCCATTATAAAAGGAATTGCCCTAATAGAGCGTGGGACAATGTTAGTCAAAATGGTGGTGGTGGTGATGCTGTAGTGGCATACGATGGAGATGTTTTCACAGTCTCTACTCGTATGGATACTTCGTCTTGGGATGGATGGATTTTAGATTCTAGATGTGTAATGCATGTATGCTCCAGGAAAGATTATTTTGATTCGCTCCAAGAAAAGAGGATAGGTACTTTGTCTTTGGGTGATGATGCTACTTGTAGAATCATGGGTACGGGAGTGGTGAAAATCAAGATGTTTGATGGAGTAGATCATACTTTGGGTGGTGTGACATATGTCCCAAAGATGCGAAGGAATCTAATTTCCATGAGCCAATTGGACTCCGAGGGCTGTGAGTATTCAGCTGGAGGTGGAGTCCTGAAAATCACACTTGGCGGAAAGGTCCTAATGAAAGGAGAGAAGTATGAAAACTTGTATCGTCTGTTGACCTCAAAGGATGACTGGGAGTGGAGTGCACCGATAAACTTCCAGTGTGCAGACTGCTGTGAAAAGAATCCTGCTAAACGAGAGGATGGGTCGAGGTCGTCCCTCTCGGCAATCGACTAGCAGTGTTGACTGGGCTGCATGTGTGCATTGGCCAGTTTTGAATCAAGTGGAGTTAGGACCTTACTGATTCAGCATGTGCAGCAGACTGATTGAAGGCCAATGGAATTCCATAATTTAGTTTGCGGGGAATTTTTGTGGAGGTGGAGATTGTTGGGTATTTTCCACAAAAATAAAAAGGAAAAATAAAGATGGATGTCATGCATGACATATGAGCCATGCAAGTTGATCAACTTGAGAAAAGAATTGATGGCCAAGATTAATGCAAAAGAATGGAAGGCATGGATTCAATCTTGTGGGTTTGGAAATTGCTTATCAATAGAGGGGCTTTCTCTTCATTTGATTCACACCAACCGAAAGAAGCCAAGAGCAAAAGCAACAAAGGCACTAGTGTTTTGTAGTGAGTTAGGAGCAATTTATTGCGAGAGATATATTGTGGGCTACGAAAAACACTTGTGGATTTTTCTCTTGGGGTAATACAAAGGGGTTGGGAGAGTGTTCTATATAACTTTAAGAGTGGTTGTACAAGAGTGATTTTCTTGAGTTTGTCGATAAACTCAAGTGTGCGTTTTGTACCGATAAAATTCTCTCATAGTAGAAGAACGAAGACTCTGGTGGACGTAGGCGGATTTTGCCAAACCACGTAAATCTTGTGTGCTGTATAATTATATTCTTCCGGGTAATATTTTGTCATCAACTTGTTGGTGGGATTTGCCAAATCCTAATAAGTTAAATCTCGGGCCCCAACTTCCACTGCGCCCAACATTTATCTTGCATGGAAGTAAAGATGTAACATAATTTTACAATTGAAGATCTTGTGTGCCTAAGATACCTTGCATCGGAGTAGCTAATAGCAAATGTATGGAATTGAAGGGTTGAACCTTGCATGTGGCAGGCTAATGAGGTCTTGGCCTCTTGGTTAAGACTGATGCTTCATAACCAGAGAATGAGCCAAGGGAGCTAGTGGGGCATAAAAATCTAAAAATCTAGAAATATTAAAGATTTTGATATTCAAATTTTCACCCGACTAAAATTTAAAAATATTAAAATTTACCTTATTTTCTTTGTATCCCCCCACCCCTACCCCTCAATCCCAAATTTTGGCTCCGTCCTTGGCCATCACGTAAAAAAATGGGTTTGATCCCACCAGATGTGTTGTTGTTTCTCTCTTTATTTAGTAGTTGATTGTGAATGAGTTTGTAATAGTTGGTTGAGGATTGTACTAATTCGTTGCTTCTAAATATTTAATGTAATCGTTTCTAACGTATCCGCTTCAATTAAAAAAAAAAAAAAAACCTTGCATGTGGGTTGTGATAGCTAATCTTGTTGTCCCAATATTATTCAATATTATCTCGAAAATGTCCTATTGAATCAGTTCATACAATCCAACGATATCCATTTTTTGGCTAATTTGCATAAATTGAGGAAATAATAGGCATCGTTCGATTTTGTGAGACGCGGAAATGTAATCAAGGACGATGATATTTGAATTCATTGAATGCAAAAGGACGATGATATTTGAATTCATTGAATGCAAAAGTCAAATTAGGTACGCTAACGTAACATACTCTGGGACGGAGCCAGGGGGTCTGGAGGGTGCACTCGCCCCCCCTCAATTTGGAAAAATCATTTTTGTACTTTACAAAAAAAATTATAGATGAATTTTGCGCCCCCCCCCCCCCCCCCCCTTAAAATAAAACTTTTTTCCCTTTGCTTTGAGTTCGCCCCCCACAAACCCAAAATCCTGGCTATAACGAAAGAGATATAAAAATATAAAATATGTCAAAGGTTGTAATTGAATCTAGTTTCTTATTATATTTTCCCCCATAAATATAGCGTACCGTACCGCAAGGGAGCCATGAACCATGTTCAAGGAAAATTCTAGCTCAAATCCTGCTTGGCCGCACCCAAGTGTATTTCACAAGGAGAATGTATTATACTTATCGTGTTCAAATGCTTCCCATCTTCCCTTTTTTGTGTATAATGGAAGTACTCCATGGAGGTTACTAATACCACATCTCCAAGTTATTTAAGAAATAAATTCATTCATTAACACAGTCGCTATTGCCAGTTTCTTTAAGCTTTTACAGTGGAATAATACTCATTGCTTAATCAGAAATGGAAAACCTAGCTATATATAGTTATTCTAATTTCTAAACATCCTGCTATACAGAATCTATGGCTAGTTTGTAAACACGTCAAAAACGAAACAATTTGATAAGAGTTCATCCAGGAAGATAGTGAGGAAGGAGAGAAAGCAATAAATCCTAAAAGATGTTTTACCAGAGAGTCATCGACATGCATTCGATACCAAAACATGATAATCTAGACAGGAGTACTTCAATTACTTCTTGTAGATAGCAATTCTACAATAGCACAAAGCTAACTTATACTGCAATTAAGGGGTAACGCAAAGCCTAACGTGACCACCACCATACTTTTTCACATAGATAGCCACGTTTGTGAATGAGATTTAGGTATTCATAAACCTAGCCAAAAGCAGGGTCGTTATACGGTGGACCAGGTGTGCTGGTCCTGGTTCACCACTGCCCTTGGATCATAGGGGACAATTACCATTGGTACCCTAATTCAACGGTCTTGGATGTAATATCGTCGTTCATCCAAGAATTACACACGAAGACCTCTGGATAATAACTAAATGATAAAATTAAGGCTAATATTGAAGTGCAAAAGGATTAGCACATGGAGGGCGTCTAAGTATTTTCTTGAGAATGTCCAAACATGCTAAGAGTTTAATCAACTTCCAGAGAAGGCAAGTATAACGTACCTAGATAGACGGCAGTGAATCTCCAGGTTATAGAAACCGCAAATGGTTTCCAACACTGAAATTTCCTTCCAAAATGGCAGAATAACAATTGTGCAAACTAAATATCCCCTTGTAATCTAAAATCTCATTGATAATGCAAACAAGTATAGAAAATAGTAGTTGAAACTTGAAAAAAAAAGTATCGGGGCCGTTGTGGTGTTCAAAGCTGCATCTGAAAGACAACAAACTTCGTAACGAACTTATACGGACCTAAGACAAGCGTTAATGCACTTGCTATGTGAATTTTAGACAAATCAGGTATGTCCAGAGATTTTACGTAGTACGAAAGGACAGCCAATATACTTACAAAACATCTGATTAATTTATGACTGATAACATTCATTAACCATTAATAACATAATGTACCAAAGTATTTAACTAGCTATATATGTTTATAACACAAGTACTCAACAACTGCATATATAGTAGAAATTATTTATACATACACTGCATGGAGTCTACAAACTATATATACACAATTCACAAACATATCATATCTGCATAACTTGATAAAGGCACTTAAGGAAGGAAACCAATACTAATTGCGTTACTGCTTCATTAATTTAATTAGGTGCACACAATGGTCCATTTGATTGAACACTTTGAATGCAAACTGCTGGAAAATTCTAGTCCACACCCAGTTTGGCTGCACCCAAGTGTATTTCACAATGAGAGTGTATTACACTTGTCCTATAATTGGTAAATTATTTTATAAAATACACATGGATTTGGCCGAATCGGGAGCTAACTAAAATTTCCTTGACTACTCCATCTCCTCACCTTCTCCTGCCCCTTTATCACCACCCTCACCTGTATCACACGCATACATACACCAAATTATTGTACAAGAAAATGATATGAAAAGGTAAACATATTGGCGCACATCATTGCAACTTAAGCAATTCTTTCTTTTTTTAATAAATCGATTATATGATACATATCAAGAAAGTAAACAAAAGCTCACATATTTTCGATAGAAGTAAAGCCCATACCACTACTAACTGCTTGGTCACAGCTTCGGCAATAGAGATGGACTTCATTAGCGCAATTATAGGATTCAATACAGGGACGGAGCCAGAGGGTTAGTGGAGCCGTCCCCCTCTCAACCTTGAAAAACTAAATCTTTTACCCTATAATTTTTTGAAATTTCAAATTTTGCCCCCTCAAAAATCTAAAAATATTCAATTTTACCCCTTTATTTTGCATAATCCCCTCCAAACCGGGATGTAAACAAAGGTGCAACTGCAGAAACGCAAATTGCCATGCAATTAGATATATACCTCCCCAAAAATTATACTTTTTCAGTAAATTGCATGCTCTTATATACGCATGCTATACGAAGGGAAAAAAATACGTAGACGCAAAATAATTATTGCAAGCGTTTAAAGTTTTAGCGGCGAGAGTATCAATCAGTATATGTATATATATATATATACACGGCCGAAGTCAAGGAGAAGTGAGGAGGTAAACGAGGTCGGAGCAGAGGAGAAAAAGGAGGAAGTAGAAGAAGAAAAGAATAATGAAACGAAAGAGAAAGAGATAGAAAATGAAGATGATGAAGCAATAGAAGAAGAATATGAAAGGGGAAGAATCGTCTACAGCGAAGACAAGCATTGTGTCAAGGGTTTGGCCATGGAAGCTGATCTAGAGTGTTCTATATTATTTGTGGAATGGCCATTTTTGTTTCTTTCAGTCGTTTTCTTGTAGTGGTGGAGTGATCAAAGTGATCATTGACTGGAGTGATTAGTGTTTGGTGGAAAGTTGGAGAGAATTCCTTGAAATCTGGACCCTTCATTTCTGTGCCCAATAATCTCGGCCGCCAAATGTTTGTGACGCTTTATACACGCCTTTAAAATCTACTCGGTGATTTTTCTGATGAATATCCTAAAAATCATCAAGGTTGTAGAAAGTTTAGACCGGGTCGGTTTTGATTAATTATGAAATTCAAGATATGTCTCCAAAATTATAAGTCACTTACAGATGTGTTTACGGAGGTAGTTGCATATTGTCCACTAATACAACCCTCATATCGACGAATAGAATCAAACACACAACTTTTTGAAAAAAAGGTGATTCGTCCTTATCAATTGAGTCAATTTGTGTTGGCTTCTAATGAATCTTCTAGAACTACAAAAAGAATAGACTATTGAAAGGCGTGCGCCGGGATCAAGTCAAAAAGGATATAAAAAAAAAATGGTGAAAAAAAGGCTAGGAAAATCGAATTTTTGTCTCATAATTTTTCTCCAGTTTATGTTTAACAATTTCTCACATTTAGTCTAATAATTTTTAAAATATCTCATATTTAATCTCAACTGAAAATTTTATCCAAAATTTGATGGTCAACTCCGTTAATCAATATTTTAACCAATTTTTAGGGGGAGAATTCGTGCATAAATGTACTCACACACATATTATATTCACTATCAAAATATTTCTATTCAATATCATGTGCCGCCCATGCAAAAATTCTCCCCGAAAAAATTGGTCAAAAGGTTGACTAACAGAGTTGACCGTTAAATTTTGGATGAAAATTTCATTTGAGACTAAGACATTTTGACAGTTAAAGCACTAAATGTGAGAAATCTATAACGAATGGAATCAAAATTAAACTAGGGTAAAATTATGGGATGAAAAGTGTAATTTTCACAAAAAAGCCTCAAACCCTAATGATAAGTGGATTTATAACCGGCAATGATAGATGACAAGAAACTCTAATTGTCATAAGTATGTTGGGCTTAGCTCATAGCTCAATCATCTAATATTATAATAATTTTGCTCAAATAAATATACAAATCAATTCACATGATCTAGTCATGACCTGAACATATATGTAGTTGCGTATATGTAGTATCCAATTATTCAACCACGAAGTGTGGCATAATTGGTAGCTCACTTTGTCCCTTAATTGGAATGGAGAGCATTTTGTGGCCAGCCGTTTACCTCCAATTGGAGAGCTCCCCGCGGCGACGGAAATAGTCACTACTACCGGTGGTGGATACCCGGGTCTAGACCAAAAAAAAAAAGTATCCAATTATTCATCTTAGCTTTTGAGTGCGTATATTATGCCTACATTGGTTTGAAAATGAAATAATACGGTGACAGGAGAACGTTGGATTTTGAAATAATTATCTATCTATACATAGGAGTAAGCCCGAATGTGAATGTCTGATCAAAAAAACAAAAAAGCCCAAATGTGAACGGTATGTAGATCCATATAAATTTATAATTCTACTGACCAAAAAACACCCAGCCCAGCCACGAATAAACTAGAGTTTAGTCGCATATTGGATCCATACCCAAAACTTCACAATCAATTAGTTTCTGGGTCAAGGCCCAAAAAAGAAACCCAATGCATTATTATTGTGTTCCAACCCCCCTGCACTTAATTAAGGGTGTAAGTGAATAGTTAAGTCTTTGTTTCAATGGGTTTGATTCAAAGGTAATTGGAGTCGAGCTCAAATAATTTGTTGTTTTGTACATATTTTATCATTATTTTTTTTTACTAATCAAGTCAACCTCGAGCTCAAGCAGAAACAAACTCGTCTTTGTTTCATTATTACATATTTTACCATTGAAAGCAGTGGCGGATCCAGAAATTTTGTCCGGTGGGGGCACCGGAGATTATATCGAGGGGGGCGAAATTGTTGTAATATAGCTATACAATATGTTAAGGGGGTGCGGGAGGCTTGCCCCCCGCGGTAAGGTACGCTATATTTATGGGAAAAAATATAATAAAGAATTAGGTTCAATTACAACTTTTGACATAATTTATGCTCTTATACCACTTTTGTTATAGCCACGATTTTGGGTTTTAGGGGGGCGAACTCAAAGTAAAGGAAGAAAATGTAATATTTTTGATCTTGAGGAGGGACGAAATTCAAATATAAAAAAAATTGTAAGTCAAAAAAATAATTTTTTAAAATTGAGGGGGGTGGTATTTAATAATTTGAGTGGGGGCATTAATGCAATTTATAAATTAAGATTAAAAAAATGTATATATTTATAAAAAAAAAATTGAATGGGGGCACTGCCCCCCTAAGGAGCTGTAAATCCGCCCCTGATTGAAAGCATGTTCGTTATGTTAAGAGAATCGAGCTCAAACGCATTTCCAACAATTGATTTCGAGCCGAATTGTTTTTCAAACCCTATGTCCAACAATGCAAATTGAAGAAGAAAAAATTCGGAAAATTCTAAGTTAGTCTCATCCCAATGGTCCTAACCCCTTCAACACCACATATTTGTGTTGGGGTGGGTGGTTTTTATCACCAATTACCTATGTAAATATCACCCACCCCAATGAAAATGTGTGGTATTAAAGAGGGCAGGATCATTGAGATGGGTCTGGCATAGAATTGCCCAAAAAATTCCCAAAACATTGAATAAGGTACTAGAAATTGTTTGCCTTAACTAAGTATAATATTATATATATATATATATATATATCTCCAATACTGGTGGCCCATACAGCCAAGAAAGGAGAAGTTAGACTGTGCTCGAGCTTATCCAAAACTGAAGGGAAAGTCAAAAAAGGGCGAAAGAATCTTCACAATAACTCGTGTGCGTTCCCATGATTCAAATAACCTTCAAACAATCCAACTTAGAATAATAAAATTGTTTAGAATAGAAGGCGTCTTCAACCAAAAGTTTTGGACCAGAATAATATGATTTTTCTTTTTGTAGCAGTCTTTTGAGACATCAAGTATATTATATTGACATTTCATTTGGCTCCCCAAAGAGAAATAAAAATATTACTAAAACTTGTTCTGCAATCTTTTTCGAGTAATTCTATATCAGATCAAGTCCAATAATGTGAGTGTGAATTCTGTGTTTATCTCTCTCATACAAGTGTTTATGGAGACTGCACATAATACACCTTAATATATGAGAGATATAGACACTAAAACCATGAGACTGTCTAGCATAGATTTTCCCCCCTTTTCCATAGTATAAGAATTTAGAATTGTTTGTTGAATTCAAGTCTCCATACTTTATCTTCAAGTATATAAGAACATTCTAGCTTTTAATGTTAGTTTATTTTCTGTGTTTAATTACAAATTGTAGTCTATATCTTTATTTATTTATATATATATACATATGTATATGCATATATATATTCTTTTTTGTTTTAATTTTTTTGGGGCCTCAAGTAAGAGGAATACTAATCACCTATTCTGCGTGCCTCTATAGATTAATATAAACTTACTTGTTTAATCATATAATGATGCAATAATATATTTGGTTCATTTATGTTGTTTTATATAGTGAATGAGGAACATGGGACTATAAATCATGTTATTTTATTAGGAGAAACAACTTTTTTTTTTCTTTTTGATAATTCCAAAGTACTTCATTCATAAATATACTCAGCTGAGCAAATGCTTTTAATAACACGGGTAAAAATTCCACCAAACTTTTATATAAATTCCCATTTTACTCTAAATTTCATACAAAAGTAACATAACAGAATTAGTTCCAAGTCATGTCAAAACAAGAATTAGTTCCAAGTTAAAATAGATCCATCTTTTAAAAATATATATATATATATATATATATATATAAGTTTAGTTAGTTTTTTATTTCAACATAAAGTTTAATTAGCTCCACTTCACTCACACTTAGGTAAGAAAATAGAAATTTAGATTGACAGCACATAGACATGGAATTCAAAATCCAACGTAGCGCCAAGTATGAATGACGTGGAGTGGGCCCCATCACATTACTTCGTGTCCGGCCTCTACTAAAATTACTTCCAGCAGATTCTCGACACCCCAAGGCCTAAACCATTTCATACTTCAATCCATAGTTTAAAATTTAAATGCAAAATGAAAAAAGAAAAAGTCCTCATATGCTACATGGATGCCTCATGTTTGTATAATGAACCACATATATACATACATGTGAAGGCCTTGTAGCATGACATGTAATGATAATACATATATATATATATATATACATATATATATATATGCAATGGGAGGTCCTAAAAAACTTCAAGTCCCGAGTTGATCTTCACCACATATGTAAATATACATATTGGTTTTGTGTTAATAATACATGGTTAAATGTGAAGATCAATCGGGACTTAATTTCCCGGCTAAGATTCATCTGTATATACCATATGTGATGTTATATATATATATATATATATGAAAAAATTGCATTTTTGGTCCTGCATATTAGGGAGGTGGCAAAAGTAGTTTAGTTTCTTTTTAAATTTGCAATTAAGTCATTTGCCTCCCAATTTTGTGGCAATTTTAGTCCCCGGTGCCCAAAAAATAAAAAAAATTGGGGATTTTGCATTCAATTTGGGGATTTTACTTCTAATTGGGGATTTTCGGATTTTGAATGAATAATTATGGAGGAAATCAGGGATTTGGCACTTTTGAGAGAAATTGAAGAAGAAATTGACATAATTCTTTTTTCATACTTTGGCGGGAAATTGGAGGGATTTTATTTTTTATTTTTCATACTTTAACTTGTTGTATCTATTTTTTCTTTATTCATTAATTCTCACTGATGTGTGTGAGAAGCACACCAATAATAATATGCGATATATGATATGAAAATATGATATAAAGCACGAATTATAAGTAAAAAACACGAGATATTTACGTGGTTCGGCCAATAATATGACCTACGTCCACGGGGTAAAAGAGTCGATGTTTTATTAGTGTTTGGAGTTTATATATATACATGTTTATGAGGGGGTGACTAATAAGGTAAGTTAACTATTCCTAAATGTACAATGGAAAGTAGAATAAATCCTAATCCTTCCATCTTGAGCCATCTCTTTTATGGTATAATTGGCAGGTCGGTTAGAGTGATCTCCGCAGGTCCGGATATGGTAAGTGCATCCCCTGATTGATCCTTGTATGATCCTTGTCTCCAGGCTTGTCTTGTATAGAATGTTGTATCTGGACAGGTCGGGATAGGGGAACCTCTGGAGGGGCGGACCTGACTATAATGTTTTCTAAAGGAGTCCGAGTCTGTTATGCTGTTGGGCTTGGGCCCTTAATCATGTTGGGTTACCAGCTTGACCCAAGAGCCTATTTCGACCCACATCAATAGTTCCCCCCAACTCCGCAGTTTGACGTAGTCAAGTTACACGAGTTGAGAAAAGATATATCTTTGGGCCGAGCTGAGTGTATTCTCCAACTGCTTAGAAAAAAGTTGCGTGGAGATTCTTCTCAAGTATGAATCTTGTTCTCAGGTGCGTTTCTGGGTGATATCCTGTACCTGACACGACGGTTGCATTTCCCTAGGCTTACAGTTATGAAGGCTTTTCCTGAAAATTGTGCCACTCATTGTTTCTGTCAGTTAAGGCCGCCATCTTCATGCCTGGCAACCGTTGATCTTTGCACACGTGTATAGCTCATGTTAAAGCCCGCTCTTTCCTTATTTATTTTTGGTTTATTTTTGAAAATTAAAATTCAAAAAGTAACTTGCCAAAACTTGAGATTTTATTTCCTTCTGTCATTTGTGCGTTTTGTGTTTAAAATCAGAGTTTCTCCATTCTTCCTCCATCTTTTCTTACCAGCCATTTTACTTCTGCGTTCACCGCCCCTTCTCTAGGTAATGCGCTTCCTCTCTTCTTCTTATTTATTTGTCTTGTGTTGTGTGTTTGTTGTTTTGTGTTTGCTGTACTTTGCTGTTGGTGTCTCTGTTTCCCCTTTCCCCTCTTTTTATTTTTGTAGCCAATAGGTACGACATCCCCTTGAACCAATTCGCGCCCAACGCTATTCGGATGATGGCTGGGTTTGCCATTCTTCTTCGCTATCACGGGATTGAGCCCACAGCCGAGTTCTTTTACGCCATTTTTCATCCTCATCCCAGTGCTGCTGACAGTGGGGTTTTTTATCTGACCTCCAGAGGTCCTGCCATTTTCTTTTCTGGTCGCTCTGGGGACAAGCAGTGGAAGAATAATTTTTTCTGTATTGCCCCGCCCCCGGGTGTGGTATGGAACTTTCGCCGGACGTTCTTGGAGAGGTTGGATGAGCACCATCCTATCCCCCGCCAGTTATCTGAATACCATCGTCAGGTGGTGCATTTTTTGAATTTCTCTCCTTGCCTTATGAATAAACTTGTTGACAGTCGGCTTGTATACAACATTGGTTATAGCTCCGTGGGGGCTGACCTGAGAGGTGTCACCATAGGTAGTGCTTCTGATTTTGGCCTGTCCCCTTGTGTTTGCTTGACTTGTTTTACTTCTTCATATCTTGCGCTGACCCTTGCTTTGTTTGGGCTTTGCAGAAAAATTAATGGATCTAGCTCATGCCCGGGAGTTTGTGAGTCGTAGGAGGTAGCGTCCTCCCTCAGAAGAACCAGCTCTGCCTCTTCCTCCTCCATCGACGCCCCAGGATGCCCCCTCTACCGTTCTGACCTCTCCTCCCTCAGGTCATGGTGATTCTTCTAGGTCACGTACTAACCAGGAGAAGTTCCTTGGCAAAAGACCCATGACCACCGAGACTCCCTCTAGTACATGTCCTCCAAAGCGCAGCAGCTCGGGCATAGCCATTCGGGAGATGATCCCCGACCTGCCCCTCAAGACTTCAGATCCCCCGGCTTCTCGCACCAGGTCCAGGGCCTCTGATCCTCCAACTTCTGCTTTGTCCAGCAACGAGCTCTCAGTTATGGTGGATTTCCTCCAGAGGCTCCCTAATTCCACGGACTGTCATCATCTAGAAAACATGTCCCCTTGAAAGAGGTCTGAAGCTGCGGCACTCATTTTCCCTAAGGTAACATAATTCTTTATGTGCGTGAATTGATTATGTTTTCATTTTCGCTGGTCGTGACCCGTCATGTAAAAATGTGTTGTAGTATATGCTATTGACTGGTCAAGTCTTGCTGGATGCCTACAAGGGCACAGAGGTGGAGGATCTGCAGAAGAGGCTAAACTGAGCCCAGGAACAACTCAAAAAGGCCCAGGATTATTGCTCCAGCAAGGACAGGGAGCTGAAGGCTCTTCAAAAGGACTTTAACAAACTTCTTACCGAGAAGGTGGATTTGGAGGCGACCCTTTCAGACATGGAGATTGCTCATGACGCTGCCATGAAGGGCACTCTACTTAAGACGCATGAGACCTGGATTGCCGAGTTGCCTTCATCTGAAGAAGGTCAAGCCTTGGTTGCCAAGTTTAAAGCTGACTTTCTAGTTTCTAAAGAATTCGAGCGCCTCACCGACGACAAAATCTTCGGGTTCTTTGTCAAAGGTTTCGAAGGATGTGTTGCTCAATTCAAGGCGAAGGGATTTCCTCCAGAAGGGGTCTCCGCAGATTTCTAGATAGTGACGCAGCTCTCCTTGATGCCATGGCTGCTTCAGATCCGGCTTCTTAAGATCCATCCCCTCCTCCAGCCGCAGATCAACCAGTTGTCGAGTCGCCCGATCTGCCGGTAGGTGGTGCCAAGGCTCCAGCTGAGGTCGATGTTCCAGGTAGTGTAGGAGTTGATGCCCAGGTTGTTCCCCCGGTGAAGCCTTGAAAAATTTGATGCTTTCCTTTTTTAAGACTTGGTTTTTGACGGGCATATGTAGCCCTAGTATTTCGAAACACCTTTTGTTTTTGCTGTTTTAATGGGCCTGTGTTGCCTTTGGACAATTCTTGCTTGTTTTGTTGTGTCTGCTCAGGTTTGGGCTGTTGACATCTTTTTATTATGCATGTTAAGTTAGACTCGTACTTACCTGTATTTTGACATTTTGGTGCGCATATTTTGTTTTATATGCCGAACATGTTTACTTACATTGTTTTGGGAGGTGTGATGTCCATCTTACATATGGTGTACCTGCTATGTCTTATAAAAGAAAAGCTTAAAAGTAATTGTTTGCACAAATTCAACCAAGGAATGTTCTAATCTTACTGTTGAATTACCACGAGATAATCACTAGGACAAATAATGAATTAAGTTATCACGACCATACCTCGACCGAGGGGAACCTCTATGAGAATATTACAACCGTACATTCCTTCTTGTTATCACAAACATGTCCTCAGAGAATCTGGATAGGACCTTTTATCTAACATTCTTCACAAGAAAGCAAAAACAACATGCATTAGTTCTCAAGTGGTACCCACCAAACCTACACTGAGCTATAGCCCCAGCTGGGTTAGGTGGTCCACAAATTTTTGCAATCGTGGGGACTTGCATCACCACCTCCGTAAATTTCTTAGTAACTTCTTGACACGTACAATCATGGGGACTTGCACTGTCATTGTGCAATCATGGGGACTTGCATTCACATTCTCTTTCTCTTATGCAATCATAGGGACTTGCATCGGGATCGAACACCCGTCACTAGGCGCGTACAATCGTGGGGACTTGCACTGCAACTATGCACTCGTGGGGACTTGCATTTACCTCCTGCCTTATATCTCCTTCTTCCTCCCTCCGTCCAAAATATTCCTTAACGGGCTAGGGTGGCCAGCCCATACAGAAGGCATCCTTCCTTATGTCCCACATTCTCCGTACCTTCCCCCCTTATTCATTCTCCAACCTTATGACTGCCCCTTCCTTCTTGTTGCTCCCAACCCTGGTCTTCCTTAGGGTACGCCCATAGATGTTCCCGAGGACCTACCCCTCCTTATTTCTCCCTTGCCTGGAGACTGTTTGATCTGTAGGTGAATTATCCCTACCTAGACAGATCCGGATCCCTACCCAGATGGTACAATCCTAACCTTCGCCTACCTTCACTTCACCAGCTACCCTTTACTTCACAATTCATCATACATATTTTACATATAGGCACAACTTAATCTCGAAATTTTGAAAAAATAAAATCTTACTACATTATGGGAGCTTCGCATGCGACCCTGCAAAGAAGGCTTCGCAATCTCTAGGTCGCACCTAAAAATCATAACAACCACAACTTCCAAAAAGGTTTATTAGGAAAACTTGCGTTCTTCACATGACACGAAAGATATTAAAAATGGAAATAAAAGAAATAGTGCAACCCTCGTGGTTACACGTAAAAGAAACTCGTTTGCAATGAAATCTGTAAATGGAATGCCTCGATCTGCCGAGGTCCGGCCTTCTATCGTCTTACGCTCCAGGTCTTCCATTCGTCTTGCTATTTCCTACATTTGTTCAAGTCGTGTCTTTGCCTTCTCTTTCATGCCCTGATCTTCCCATCCAGATCTGGCCGATATGTAACTACTAGCATTATCCTCGAGATCCTTGTCATGTCTTGTACGGACTCGTGATTGTCGTTTTTGCAGGTCCTCCTTCCCAGGTATGTCATTACGTGAGTGCTGCATCTGGAGATGTGACTTTTCCTCTTGTGGTTGTTCTTCATGGGGATTAGGTTGGACCCAATCTTCCAGATCTTCCTCTTCCAGGGCTATGCGGCGCATGTAGCGTCCCACTGGCGTTAAGAACTTTTTTGGTGGCACGTCGTCATCTTTTCCTCAGCTTTGTTTGAGGTCTTCTGGTCGTTCTACTCTCTTGCCTGTATTGCCATCGGGGATACCTTTAGTGTTATCCCCCACCTCCATGTTTCCCACCTTGGGTGTACCCCTCGGGAGGGGTGGAGTCACATCATCCTTCTGCATCAGATCTGGCATGCCTGCAAGTTTAGAACTTACTATCTTATTGACAACTTTGTCAATGACACCTTCGATTCTTCCCATGAATTGCTCCAGATCGAGTACACTTTGAGGAGAGGCATCCTTCGCGCTTGTTTGCTCTCCCGGAGTGTTGTCTCCTACTTGGTTTTGTAGGTCATCCTCCAATCGCCTCACCAGGTTGGCCGGAGTTGCAGGTGTGGCCTGCTCAACCCCAGATAGGAAAAACATCGTCTTCTTCCCATGTCCGCCTTTTTCGATCAGATTCTCCATCATTAACATATCTTCCGTTGCCATTGCAAGATGTTAACGTTAAAGGAAAATTTTTTTTTGCAAAAAATAGATTTACCTCACGTCCTATTTTGCTCAGAATTTCCCCAGACGGCGCCAATTGATGTGTGTGGGAAGCACACCAATGATAATATGCGATATATGATATGAAAATATGATATAAAGCACGAATTATAAGTAAAGAACACGAGATATTTACGTGGTTCGGCCAATAATATGACCTACGTCCACGGGGTAAAAGAGTCGATGCTTTATTAGTGTTTGAAGTTGATATATATACATGTTTATGAGGGGGTGACTAATAAGGTAAGTCAACTATTCCTAAATGTACAATGGAAAGTAGAATAAATCCTAATCCTTCCATCTTGAGCCATCTCTTTTATGGTATAATTGGCAGGTCGGTTAGAGTGATCTCCGCAGGTCCGGATATGGTAAGTGCATCCCCTGATTGATCCTTGTCTGATCCTTGTCTCCAGGCTTGCTTTATATAGAATGTTGTATCTGGACAGGTCGGGATAGGGGAACCTCTGGAGGGGCGGACCTGACTATAATGTTTTCTAAAGGAGTCCGAGTCCGTTATGATGTTGGGCTTGGGCCCTTAATTATGTTGAGCTACCAGATTGGCCAAAGAACCTATTTCGACCCACATCACTCACATTTTAGAAATATCATAAAATAATATGAATTGACGTTATTAAATATAGTTGAGTATTTATACATGTATATATATAAATATAGGGATAATTACACTGGGCACCATTAGGACTATCAATGAGCTCAAGCCGGCTCGAAGCTCGTAAGTTCGGCTTGATAATTTTCAAGCCGAGCTTTATACAAGTCGGGCCCAAACTGAGCTAGAGCCCAAGGATAAGGCTTGAATTTGAATTCAAGCGAGCGTGAGCGAGAGTAGGCTCAGCTTGAATTGGACTCGGGCTCATAAAAGAAAATATATACATGTATGCATAAATATTTTATATATTATATACAAAATAAAATATTAGTACTTTTTTGTAAATAATTCCAGATTGCACAGAAAATATCAAGATTTAAAATTAAGAAATAGAATCCTTAAAATCAATCAACATTCAATTCTAGAATTTCCTAATATAAAACATTATACTCAAGAAATTAAAAAAGTAAAAAATATCAATTTAAACCTACTAGGCCGTATCCAATATAAACATATGACAATTCACATAAACTGACATTGAAGGCTGCTAACTTTTGTTTTCAATAATTGTATTTCATTTAAAAAATTATCAATTTAAACCTACCAGACCGTATCCAATATAAACATATGACAATTCACATAAACTGACATTGAGGGCTGCTAACTTTTGTTTTCAATAATTGTATTTCATTTATTTCTCCTCACAACTCACGAAAAAAAGAATTTTTTTTGTAAGTTTATCATATATTTAGTTATAATTTTTTTCAATCTTAAATAATGCGTGGAGCATATATTTCAATGAAATGAGATCTTTTCAAGGTACATTTTAGTTATGATTTATCATTAGAACATGGAAGATGTTGATTTTTTTATGTTTTTAAGATTGTTTTTCTTTTCAATTTATATATTAGATTACTTTATTACTTAAAGTTTTTCAAAAGAGAACAAATTTGGGCCAGCTCGGGCTCGGCTCGAAGCTCGTACTAATTTTCAAGCCGAGCCCGAGCTTTGAAAAAAAAAGCTCGTACAAATTCAAGCTTTGGTGATAAAAACTCGCATAATATCAAGCCGAGCGTGAGCGTGACCAGGCTCGGCTCGCTCGGCTTGATTGACAGGCCTAGGCACCATGATGTATTGTGAAATTACAAAAAACATTCCCTAATTTAGTAAATTACATCTAACATCCATACCGTTTATTTCGTCTAACATTTGGCACCTTCCTTTAGGATTTTGCTACTCCACCATTAAAAAATTTGTGAACTTCCAAAACTACCCCTAATTATGCAAACCATAATTTTCTGAATGGTTTTACCCTTTAGGTGTATTTGTAATATTTTTCAAATCAAAGGTATGTAAATGAAAAATATCTTTGGCTTATTTAAAATAATTTAATTTAAAATAAACTAAAATATAAATTTTTATATATAGTAAATAAAATAAAAATAATATATCATAATATATTAAATTCGATATATATCTCTGGAAACTAAAATAAATTAAAAATAGTAAAAATATTTGAATTATAATTTCAATATTATCTAAAAATATTTCAATCATTTTTAAATTTGAAATTGGAGTTATATTAAAATTTTAAATTAGTATTTCCAAGATATTATTTAAGCCTTTTTATTTAATTATTTACAAATTATCAAAAAGAAATATAGATTAGAAATTAATTTTGTATTTCATAGAAATAAATAAATAAAAATAAACTTAAAAAGGAAAAAAGAAAGAAAAAAGAAAAGAAAAGGAGAATTGATGTTCATCGTCTTCTTCCTTCAGCCAACCACCGCCGCGCAAATATCCTACCACCATCGCCGCCATCCGCCTTCCGCATCCCACAACCTCCGACATCACCTTCCGTCAACATTTGGTGAATCACAACCTCTTGCATCCCCTTCACAAAGCCTTCACGAACCATCACTGCCTGAGTCTCGCCGCCATCTTCTGCAACCCACCACTGCCCTCATCCCCTTCTCGAACCACTGCCGCCGTCTTCTCCAACCCACCACCGCCCGCATTCTCTTCTCGAACCATTGTCGCGGTATTCTGCAACCCACCACCGCCCACATCCCGATTTCACCCAATTTCCAGTCCGGTCAGGTAGAGCTAAAGGCACAAATGCCATTTATAATATTTTTCTTTTTTAAATTCTTTTCGTACTTTTCATTGTTTTAAAAGTTCATTCTATTAGGGACATGAACTTCATTTTACAACTTCCGTCCAACCTTACATTATTAAGTGAAAGTAGAGGATGTTAGATGTAATTTATTAAAGTAGGGGATGTTTTTTGTAATTTCGCAATACCTCAGGGTGAAAAGTGTAATTATTCCTATAAATATATACATAATAAATATAAAATTCGCACATTTGAATGTTATGGTAGGAATATATTTAATTAACTTTTAGCTTCATACTCGCATATTTAAGTTATTTATCTATTTATGAATTTGTCATTGTTTAATTGAAGTTTAAATAATAAATTATTATAAAGTATGAGAATCAAAAAAAAAATTCTAAAAGAATAAAAATAAAATACTTTATATAAAAGATTCAGAATAAGTTAAAAAGAGATTTTATAATTTATCTAAGAGGAGTATTTAACATGTGACTACTTTATAATTTTTATAATGTTTATATACGATCATTGATATTTACTAATGTTAATTTGTATTATTTTATGATACTTTACAAATATGAGTCGTAATTCTTAAACAAAAAATAGATAAAAGTATGAATTTTTTTTTAAAAAATCTAATTTTAAGCTTTGATGTTTGTACATTATTATTTGAATATTGTTATTGTGAGTGCTTTGTGTGTACATGTGTGCATATATATTATCAAAAGCCCCAAAAAATTCCCACCAAAATCAGCAAAAACCCAATTTTCCCTCCAAAAATTCAAAAATCCCCAAATTGAATGCAATATCCCCAATATTGCCACAAAATTAAACGATGCTGGACTTAATTGCAAATTGAAAAAAATATTGTCCCAAAGTTGACACCCACTAATATATATGACCAAAATTACAATTTTCCACATATATTAAGAAGTCACAGTCAGAGCTGAGTCAGAGCTGAGTCAGAGGCATTCCAAAGGTCAATCTCATGACCCTTCTTCAATTTGTCTGTATATGGTGCTGGTGGTTTTGTGATGATGCTGATGTGATGCCATTTCTAAATTTTAATTTTAATTATTATCTTTATATGTATTATGGTTGCTAAATAGTATTAGAATATTCCCTTAATATTGAAATCATTCCAGATATCATCCTGGATTGGATCGCTGTTTCTTTTTTATTCTAACCTCTTATGATTCCAGAACTTATAAGAAAGAGCTGATATATGAGGTAATCCGAATAAATCTATTTAAATACCATTTAATTAATTATGTGGCCACTTACAACAGAGCTGATATATGAGGTAATAACTCTTTCCTTTTATTTAAAAAAACATAGGAGTAGGAGCATCTTTTGCAATTGTAATAGAGTTAAGTATTAATTACTAAATCTATATTGTTGAATTAAAAAATTTATAATACGTCAACATAATTAAAATCAAATCATATTATAGTCACACTAAAATGTCAAAAGAATAAATTTAAATTCACCACGACACTAATTATCTCTACAATTCTTACAAAATAAAAAGTACCGCAAATACATGTATTATGTTATATATTATCTTTGACAGTTTGGAAGTTATTATTAATTTTGCATATAAATATTTTTTGTTGCTCCACATATATATATATATAATACCCAAAAAAAAAAGATTAATGACATGGTGTCAAATGACCATATGCTAAAATATATTTAATATTTATTTAGCGAATATGAATCAAGTTTCAATTCAAGTTGAATTAATACTCTTTTTAAATTTATGCTCCATTGAATATAAATTCAAGCTCTATTATTTGATTAGAGTTCATCTTTATTTAAATTTATATAAAGTTTGTTTTGAAAATTATCAGACTTTCGAGTTGGGAACCAATCCATTGACAATCATATTAGAAGAGAACCTTGGATGAGAATAATATTTTCGATCATAATATAAATAAAAGGCATATTGATCCTAAATATTCCTGTTATATAATATAATATCTTTCGAGTATTTATGTTAATTCAGGTTTCTTTATGTTTTCTTATATTTATCTTTTTCTTATTTATAGTTAGGATTTCTTGTTTATAAGTACATGTATCTCTATAAATATGTTACTCAGTAACACAAGTTCCTTATGGGATTTTCTCTAATCTAACATGGTATCAGAGTCATGGGGCTTCGAGCCATGGTCTCTCGATCTCTTGCTTCTGTCGTCATCCTCAAGTCGCCGTCCCCATCCGGCGCCCATTATCTAGTTTAATTTTCCTTTATCTAATTTTTTTTCCTTCTTTCTCCTATGGCCGCCGCCTCTAGCTTCTTCTCCCTTATCTCGTTTTCTTTTCTTTTTGTTTTCATATGGCCGCGGCCGCCTTCTCTCTTTGGCCGTGGCCGCCGCTCTTAGCCTCAGCCGCACCACCTTTGGCCGCCGCGCTTAACCGCCGTCACCTTTGGTTTTGTTAATTTCCGCTGCTCACCCTTGGAAAACAAAGACTTGGAGCCGTCGCCGTCGCCGTCGCCTCTTAAGGCTGCCACCACCTTTTATCTTTGTAGCTGTCTTCTTCTCAAATTCTCTATGACTGGATTTCTTTAGTCCTGTCTCAACATTCAAGACTCTCAGGTTTCGACGGCGGGGGAGTATTAAATAATATAATATATTTCTAGTATTTATGTTAATTTAGGTTTCTTTGTGTTTCCTTGTATTTATCTTTTCCTTGTTTATAGTTAGGGTTTCTTGTTTACCAAGTACATGTATCTCTATAAATATGTTACTCAATAATACAAGTTTCCTACGGGGTTTTCTCTAATCTAATAATTCCAAGGTATGTCATTAACCATGTTAATCCCCAAGTATTGTATTATTAATTTATTTAATATTTCCAATCTATTCCAAACTTTGCACCGATGGAATCAAAATGAGGTGTATATTATTCTCACGGCCACAAAAATAAATATATTTGATATGCTGTTTTGTGTGTTTCCGACACTAAATCTTCTTTTAATGGATTAGAAGAATCCTCTGATTAACCAATAATTAATCACAAGATGATGCAACCCATACACTTCATCGTTTTCCCGGATACATGTGTAAGGATACCTATAGTTTAGATAAAAAAAATACACTTCATCGTTTTCCCGGAGTGGTTAACACTTAATACACCATTTATATATGGGTTAATTAAATAAACATTTTTTAAAAAATTCTAGAAGTCTTTAGATTAGACTTAATCAATTGCAAAAGTTGCACCTCATGATTAAACTTAGTGATAAAAAGATAATTATTAAAATCTTGAATTTGTCATTAATATTTTTGACTTAGTGACGAGAATTTTTAGTTTATCTTAATAATTAAAAGATTAATAGTGATAGAAATTATATGTATGTTAGCAAAAGTTGCACCTCATAATTAAACTTAGTGATAAAAAGATAATTATTAAAATCTTGAAGTCGTCATTAATATTTTTGACTTAGTGACGAGAATTTTTAGTTTATCTTAATAATTAAAAGTTTAATAGTGATAGAAATTATATGTATGTTTGCAAAAGTTGCACCTCATGATTAAACTTAGTGATAAAAAGATAATTATTAAAATCTTGAAGTTGTCATTAATATTTTTGATTTAGTGACGAGAATTTTTAGTTTATCTTAGTGATAGGAATTATATGTATGTTGTCAGCACTACACATTAAACGTCAATTGTAATAGTTTTTACATAATGCTTTTGACGGGAAATTCTAGCCCGCTCCCGGCTCGGCCAAACCCATGTGTATTTTTTGAAATAACTTACCAATTATATGGCAAGTGTAATACACTCTCCTTATGAAATACACTTGGGTGCGGCCAAGCCGGGTCTGGACTAGAATTTTCCTGCTTTTGACATCCTACATTGCAACTTGTGACAAGACAAAATTTCATATATTATTTAATTTATCGGATTTAAATTAAGTTCAAGATTCAGGCAATCCAATATTATATTATTACAACCGTGTACAATTTTGTTAATGATCTTTAGAACTCTTTTGTGTCGTTCTATGCTAGCTCGGCCGTTGGATCCCAAGTAGATGGGGGTCATTTAGCAATTTAACCCTCCCCCTTTCTTGTGATCCAACGATCGAGACTGGGCCGAGACCAACATAAAATTTTCTTCTATATTATATCGGCTTTACCATTTTCCTGCACATGAGAGCTAATAGTTTATGAGTATATTTAATATATTAAATTAAATAGTGCAATGCTGTGCATCAATTATTAGTCGTATCTTTACATTATTACCAACTCTCAACGCTTATCTTTCTGGTATTATCCAAGTCATGTAATTTGTCAGAGAAAAATAATTTCGTTCGAGTAGAAAATTAATTAATACCACTTCTAGTTATAACTAAACCATCATTCAATATCAATTTTCGTTAGGTTTTATTTAATGTAATTGGATGTACCAAGAATCTCTGAGAGTAAAAATAATTCTCATCTATAAATTTAAATGTATTTGAATAAAAACGGACATGGAAGATGTACGAATCAACAAATATTTCCCATATGTGATTTATATTTATATATATAGGATCAAGATCTAATACATACCCTCTTTTAGATAAAATCTAAGACCCAATATACATCATTGGATACATTAAATCCAACAGTTTAAAAAATAAGGAAGAAACAGACAGGAAAAAATGGAAAATAGGGAGTAGGGGTATAATGGACAAAATGACAAAATTATACATCACCCATTTACCAAAAATAACGGCACATGATCTCCTACAATCTCTCAAAACTGATACCCACGAAAATCTCCACTTCAATATCACAATCTCAACCCAAGATTAACGCAATCAATTTATAAAATCGTACTAACCTCAAATTTCGTTCGATTATCACAAAAAAAATTCGGAAACTCTAAAATTTCTGGAAAATCGAGATTGCAAACCCAAAATCTGAAAATATTGAATTTTTGGAATTGGCGTTAACTCGTCGAATCGCTGTGGGTTGCATGAGTCACTGCTCGAATCGTTGGGGAAGACGATCGGAAAATAGCCATGAAAATGATAGATTTTCACGAACTGAAAAGTCGACCGAAAAATATCAATCTTCCCTACTGTATATTTGTGTATTAGCTATTGTATAATGTATTAATTAGCTATTGTATAATGTTTATTAACTATTGTATTCACTGTATAATGACTATATGATTCTGTATATTGGCTTATATTTTACTGTATAATGATTTATAAGCTACTGTATAATGGTTTATAAGATTGTAATTGTATGATGTATAAACACACACTGTATAATGAGTTGTATGATATTGTATAATATGTTATAACATACTGTATAATGGTTTGAAGTCACTAATTGTATATCATTAATCACACACTATATATCACCGTTGTATTTACTATATAATGGTTTATAAGCTACTGTATAATGGTTTATAAGCTACTGTATGATGGTTTAAAAATCACTAATTGTGTTGTCACTAATACCACAGTGTATAAGATGTTGTATAATGGTTTATATGATATGTATTTGCTATTTACAAGCCTTAAAAACTAACAAAACGCAATTTTGAAGCCCTAAACGATCTCAGATGGCTAGAATCACGAGACCGCACTGCTATGCAGTGCGTCTTGTTCAGCACGCCGTTTCTCTATGACTGTGCGGTTTTTGTGTCATTCCGACACAATGAATTTTTTCCCCATGTTTTCGCTTACATCATTGTTATTTGCTTTGATTTTTGCAATATACAGAATCTGTTATTTGTTTTTGTGAAGAATCTGTTTTTGTGAATAATCTGTTTTTAAAGAATCTGTTATTTTGCGTTTTGATTTTTGAATAACACGTTGTATAATATCAATAAATGTTTTGTATATTGCTTAATTAGTTAATGTATCATAAAAAGTATAACGTGTTAAAATGCACTGTATATCGCTATTGTATTCACTGTATACCTGCTTACATTCGACTGTATAATTATTAAACTGACTTTCTGTATTGCATTTAATACCATACTGTATAATCACGTTATATGGACTGTATAATGAAATATAATAAACTGTATATTGATGATTAATGTACTGTATAATATATATACAAAAACTGGTTGCATGATCACTTGCATCAACTGTAACTACACGTATGTGCTGTTGTATATCACACTTATATCTACTGTATATTGACGTTTCAGCAGATGCGCATCATTAACATATATTTTCCGTAAACACTCAGACGATATAATAAAAAACATAATAAAAAACTATTGATAATGAAGAAAAAAATGCAGAATTCGCGATGAATGATGCAGAAAAAAATGCAGAATTCACAATTATGATTCGAAAAAAAAATGAATTTGGAAGCAAAATTGATGAATGATGAAGAGATTTCAGATTTTGGTAATTAAATTGATAATTTCTGTAAATAGATAAATTGGGAAGCAGAATCTGTTATGGGTGCAATATCAGGAATCTGTTATGAGAAGCATGAGTTTGTTACGTTTTGCTGACTAAAATGCCCCTGCCAGCATTAAAACAATTTATATAATCCGAAAAATGAGATAAACCCACACTTTGGGATCAAATTGAATCAGATGCCTAGATTGGGTCGTAGATCTTACCTAATGCCAAAGTATGTATTTGATCCATACCCTATATATATACACACTTATATATATATATACACACACACACACACACATGTATTTCACGTTCTTGGTAAATTTTTATACAACTTAGGCTCCGTTTGGTTGCCGGGGAATGGAATCAAAATTGGGAATCTGATTCCCTGACATCAGATTACTGTGTTTGGTAACACTGCTTAAATTATGGGAAAAGAATCAGATTCCTCAAAACAGGAAATCCTGCACCCCGAAACAAGGAATTTAAATCCCTATTTCTTTGAGGGTTTGTTATTCCCTTTTTCAGGGGAATCTGAAAATAAAACTTGCTAGACATTTTTAATGTCCATATTATGTCTTTTTCTATCAATAAAAATATTATATATATACATATTTAATTATTATATTTCATCATATAAGGAAATATATTGTATAAAATAATATATATGCATATTTGTATATATACAATTTACATATACAACTTTTATGTTTGAATATATATTTACATGATAATAAGATCTATAATTATTTATGTGTATATATATATATATAGACACATATGTACACACACACACACACACACATATATATATATATATATTATGTAAAATAAACAAAAAATTAAATTAAAGTATATGATTATATATATGCATTATACTGAAATATATATACACAGTATATATACTATATGTATGTGTGTGTATATATATTTCAGTATAATGCATATATATAATCATATACTTTCGTTTAATTTTTTGTTTATTTTACATAATATATATATGTGTGTGTGTCTATATATATTCAGTAATCTATTGTTCGTACTTCACGTTTTGGACCCATTAACTTTTTTGACTTGTCATAGTCAAATTAGTTTATTGTTTTAATAGTTTGTATTTAAATATTAATTATAAGTACAATATTACAGTTATTATCAAAATAAATTAACTTTTTTAATATAAAAATTTCATAAGTTTAGGTGACACAACGTATACAAATAAATTAACTAAAAAAATAAGATTAATTTAATAAAAGTTTTCAAATGTGAATTTCATTTCTAATGAAATGTGCATGCATTAAGCTTACTTCTTCACCAACGGGGGTTGGTCCGAGTGATAACCAGCTCGGTTTTGCTTAAGCAAGATCTGGGGTTCGATTTCTTGTGTACGCAGTTACCCCCGTTGGGAGACTCACCCACCAGGCCAGGTGTGCGACCCGGGTCGACCAACAGATTAGTTCGGCAATGCACGGGATACTGTAGTAGGCAACCAAAAAAAAAATTAAGCTTACTTCTTCCAAAAAAAAAATGTGCATGAACTAAACATTAAGAAGATCTTTATTCTATTTTCTAGACACAACCAAACACTATTATGGAATCAAATAACTGGGAATCTGATTACTAGATATCTGATTCTCAATTTGGATTTCATTACCTGGCAAACAAACAGACCCTTAATTGTGAAGCGATATCCCAAGTTGGGACCTGGCATTTGAAATTCTTAATTTGGTGCGTGTTTGGTAGGTAAAAAGTAAAAATATTGTGTTAGATTAGAGAAAATCCCGTAGGGAATTTGTATTACTGACTAATATATTTATAGAGTTTCATAGATTTGATAAACAAGTAAACCTTGAGCTATAAGCAAGGAAAGATAAATACAAAGAAAGATAACCTAAGCTATAAAGATAAATACAAGGAAATATAAGATGAACAAAGATTTCATGTTAATCTACAAGATATATTCTAACACTCGAAATGGGAGTTTTCCGAACGTTGAGACTGGAGACAAAATCCAGGAAGAGCTGAGATAACAACGTTCAAACGTTGAAATCGCAACGTTCGGGCATCTCGGGCATTGAAAATGAGGTGTTCATCCGTACAACGATGTTCGAACATGGTTTGTTAAACGTTGGAACATCTAGGGCCTAGAGAAGCGGCGACGGCTCCAAGTCCTCATTTGGCAAGGGTGACCGGCGACGACATAAAATAAAATCGAGATACAATGGCTCTAATTCCATGTTATTATAGAAAAACCCCGTAGAGAACTTGTATTACTAAGTAACATATATATTTATACAGTTACATAAATTTGGTAAACAAGTAATCCCTAAGTTATAAGCAATGAAAGATAATTACAAAGAAACGTATCCTAAACTATAAAGATAAATGCAAAGAAATGTAAGATAAGAAAAGATTTTATACTAATCTAGAAAATAAATTCTAACGTATTGATGGTTGTATACGATGAAATATGTAATTATTCAACTTGTTTCCACCATTTTAAATTAATAAATAATTACTTTCCACTCTCTCATATATGAAGGGAGAACGGTGAGAAAGAAATTTATTTTCAAGCATTTGCAATTTAGAGTTAATTAGGTAAAAATTTCATATTAGAGTTTCAGATCATAATTATGTCAATCATGCGGGTACGTAATGGACTTCAATTATAAATTGTGATAACCGAGACCTAACTTAAACGTTCATTAATTAGGCTTGTTGGAGGGTTTTCAGAGAATATCCTTTGATATCTAATCCAGAAAACTAGCGATCTAAATAAGTTTAGACGAAAATATGTATATATTTTATTTGATACAGATATCATAGAGTTTGGTTATGTGAGCCAATTATATGGGTAGCATCAGAGAAGAGACAAGTGGCTGGTGCCCCCTAAAAAAAAAAATCTAAGGGTACTATATGTTCCAATCTCCAACATCCATGTGGCTTGAATCTATAACAATGGTTATGTGTTATTGACGAGCTCCATTTTATGCTACACTCTGTTAGGTCTCATATTTTACATATTTTTATTATGATTTACCTCACATTTATCTTTATTTTATGCCTTGTTGTTAGTCTTTTGCTTTATTTTTAGCCTAATTTATGTATTTTGATTTCTAAGTCGTTTCAATGCTTTTATAGGCATAAAAGCGATGATTTTGATGAGTTGAAGGAGTATTTATTACAAGAATAATGAAGGCTATCCAAGAGGATGTGAAGAAATGCATTTGAAAGGCCAAACGAGAATGTTTCGTTGAAGAAAAATGAAGAGGAAGATTTCTGCACAGGCAACTGCACAACTGTGCAGATATTCTGCACAGGCAACTGCACAACTGTGCAGATATTCTGCACAGCTGTGCAGCTGTGAATTTTTGTGGGCCGATTTTATGACTTGGATGGGCATAATTTATGTATCTAAGACTCCTTTTTAGTTAAAAAGAAATGGCAAAAACATTTATATAGGCTAGAGTGAGGTGGAAGAGCATTAATTTTTTCATTCATTCTTACAAAAAGTAGATCTTGGAGAAGACTTCTAGAGAGAGAAAGGAGATCTTGAAGAGAGTTCTTGGAGAGAAAAGCTTCATCTTCTCAAGTTGTATTCTTCCAATCCTCCATTGTTGAACATGAGTAACTTTATGTTTATGCAATTTATTTCTTGTTTTTCTTTAATTATGCATAGCTAAATTATTTTCTAGGGTTTAAGATGTAGTCTTGTGTATTGATTTGGATTATTGATGATTGATGGATGTGATTTCTTGTTTGGTTTATCTATTAATGAGTGTTTAATGCTTGTAATTGATTGATCACCAATTGCATGATTTAAGATAAATTAAGAAGTACCGGGAGGTGAATTAGTTTATTGGTTCGGATTTAATAGACATGTGTAAATTGCTTAATAGGGATATTGGTAATTTTGCATGAGACTAGTTAAACAATATTCATAGAACTTAATGGATTCATCTAAATAAGTTTTTGATCATGGGAGTGACGTTAATTAATTTAGGTGGGTACTCATGAAGATCTCGGGAGAGTATTCGTGTATTTAAGGAAATTGGGTCTTTAATTTAAATAAGAATGATAATCCATTAAAAGTCAATAATCCATAGAAATACCTTGATGAAATCTTAATCCCTAGGCCTTTCGTTAATTGATTGTTCGTTTGAATTATATTTGTGTTAATTATTCATAATTAATTCTGTTTTTATAAATTTCTGCTTTTAATTAGTTAAAATCTCAAATCTTTGATAATCGATAGTCTAAATAATAAGATAAACTTTGTTTGGTACTTGATAACCTTCCCTGTGGAGACGATCTTACTTTCACTATATTATTTGTTCGATTCCGTGTTGTTACGGACGGTTAACAAATTGGCGCCGTTGCCGGGGAAGGCAACAAATAGTCAATATCAATAAAAAGTTAATTCTTATTAGTTTAGACATTTATTTTTATTTTATTTTCGAATTTTTTTTATTATCTGTCTCGTTCTGATCTTAATTTCTGTTTTAGGTTGAATATTGGTAGATGCACAGGCGTTCTTTGAGTGCACCTGCTCTTGAAATCGATCCAGAACCAGAACGAACTTTTCGAAGAGGCAGACGTCAACAAAGAGAGCATCGTAGAATGGAAGAAGACATACAAAGGATTGAACCTGCTGTGCAGAGAACTCTCCGGGATTATGCTACACCAACATATCAGAATTTAACCTCCAGCATAGCGGTACCAACTGTTCAAGCCAATACATTTGAGTTGAAACCGGCTATTATTCAAATGCTCCAACACACTGCATTTGAGGGAGATATTGAGAGGGAGGATCCTCATTCCCATCTGGGGAATTTTCTGGAAATCTGCAGCACTTTCAAGATGAATGGCGTTACTGAAGATGCCATAAGATTGCGACTCTTCCCATTCTCCCTATCTAAAAGAGCTAAGGAGTGGTTGAAAAACCAGCCGGCAAATAAGTTCACCACTTGGGCTGATTTGTCGACTGCATTCCTCACCAAGTATTTTCCCCCAGCTAAGACTGCTCAGTTAAGGAATGCAATCACAGGATTTATGCAAACTGACAGTGAAAACCTTTATCAAGCATGGGAAAGGTACAAAGAACTACTAAGGAAGTGCCCACATCACGGTATTCCTAGTTGGATGCTTGTGCAAACCTTCTACAATGGTCTGTCACATAGTATCCGGATGAATATCGATGCAGCTGCAGGAGGGAGTTTTATGGCAAAGAATCCGGATGATGCATTGGCTCTTATGGACGAAATGGCATCCAACAGTTATCAGTGGGCAAGTGATAATCGGGGGGCTGCAAAGAAAACACCGGGCATCCACAATGTAGATAACATTACATTGCTCAATGCTAACATTGAAGCACTTGTCAAGCACATGGAGGGACTCAAGGGAAATGTCAGTGCAGTATCTCAGCCTACTTTAGCTTGTGATGTTTGTGGGGCACCTCATATGGCAACTGATTGCCCACTCATCGAGCAAGCTAACTATTTATCCTATCAGAATAAACAGCAAGGAAATCCGTTTTCGAACACCTACAATTCGGGTTGGCGAAATCACCCTAACTTTTCTTGGGGAGGCCAAGGGAACCAAGGACCTCAAGCAAATCCTCCTAGACAACAATTTCCTCCAGGTTTCCAACAGCAGGGTCCTCAGAATTTTCAACAGCCAAATCAACAAGGACCACCACCTCGAGAACCACAAGCTTGGGAATTAGCCATTGAAAAGCTCGCTAACGGAACAGCAAAACGGTTTGAGAATTTGGAAGCAAAAATTGATCTGGTAGTGGGAGCAACAAAGAATCTAGAAGTACAAGTTGGACAGTTGGCAAGTTCTATGAATTCGAGGTCAAAGGGTACACTGCCTAGCCAAACAGAGGAGAATCCGAGAGGACAGTGTAATGCAGTGACTCTAATAAACGAAAATATAATTGAAGAATTTGAGCCACATGCTGTACACAGAGATGAATTTGTAACGAAAGATAATTCAATCTTTGAACCTTCAGACAAGGTTGAGCCAGAAAAGGTTATCCCGAAGCCATATGTGAAACCATATGTTCCTCCAATTCCATTTCCGCAAAGGTTGCAACACAAGAGGTTGGACAAGCAGCAAGAGAAATTTCTTCAAACACTTAGATTGTTGAACCGCAACATTCCGTATACAGATGCTCAGGCTCAGATGCCTGTTTGTGAGAAGTTTCTCAAAGAGCTGTTGAGCAATAGAAAGAAATTAGAAGACGTGGAAACAATCTCCTTGAATGAAGAATGCAGTGCCATAATCCAACGAAACATTCCTCCAAAGCTAAAGGATCCAGGGAGTTTTTCACTTCCTTGCACTATTGAAAAATTTCATTTTGATAAAGCACTTTGTGATTTAGGAGCTAGTGTTAGTCTAATGCCTTATTCAATTTGCAGGAAATTAGGCTTTCAAAAGCTTAAAAACACAAAGATGTCAATTCAATTGGCGGATGGGAGCATAAAACGCCCTATGGGAATATTAGAAGACGTTTTCGTGAAAGTGGACAAGTTCTACATCCCATGTGACTTCGTGGTGCTTGAGATTGATGAAAATTTGAAAACACCAATCATCCTTGGAAGACCGTTTCTTGCAACTGCGGGAACCGTCATTGATGTGCGTGCTGGCAAGCTAGCGTTGAACATTGGAGAGGAGAAGGTGGAGTTCGACTTAAATAAAGTGATGAAATCTCCGCCTTTTGAAGAAAAATGTTATTCAGTGGATGTGATTGAAGAGGCCATCAAAGAAGAAATTGCTCAAGGTAAAAGAGATCCATTAGAGTCGTATCACGAAATATCTTCTAGACCTAAGGTAAAAATTAAATCTCTTCCTCCATATCTCAGGTACGCTCTTCTTGGCAATAATGAATTTTTATCTGTTATCGTACATTCTACTCTATGTACACCTGAATTTGACCGATGGTTAAGTGATTTGGAATGGAAGAAAGACGGAATAGGTTGGAATATATCTGATATGAAAAGAATTAATCGTGCTTTGTATTTTTCAGGTGATGATATTCCTCGAGGGAAAACAATTTCCCTCACCAAAACTCAACAATAACTTTGTCTAAGTCGAGCTAATGACTTTAAACAAGCGCTGTTTGGGAGGCAACCCAAGAGTTTTCGTTGCTTTTGTCTTTGTTTTTTTTTGAAAAAAAAAATAAAAAAATGAGGTGCATGGGGCATTATACAATGTAAATCAGGTGCACAATTGTGCTAATTTTAGCACCACTGTGCACAATTTTCGCACTTAGAAGCATTTTTAGGTGCACAGTTGTGCAATTTTTCAGCACAGTTGTGCAAAATTTTCGCACAAGATCCAAACTCGCCCTGCACAACTGTGCAATTTTTGTGCACAATTGTGCAGAATTTTCGCACTTTTGCATTTTCCCAAAAAAAAAATAAAAAATAAAAAAAAATTTGAAAAATTTGGTCAAAATCCCCAAAGTGGTCAACACCCCCACCAATCTCAATTTCAGCCAAAAGCCCATCTCTCTCTCTCGTTCAATTCAGTCAAATCTCTCTCCCGTTTCTCTCACAACCACCGTCGCCGTTCTTCTCTCATCACACAGCCGCCTTCATCATCACCAAGTAACAGATCCGGCGAGCCCGCTAACCGTCGACATCCGCGTCACATGCTGCCACCTCTCATCCAAATCCGCCGCCGCCGTTGTCTTCCACCACAACCTCGGCATCGTCCACCAGTCGCCGCTTCAACACAGTCAACCGCCGCTCGCCGTCTCTCGTTTTCCAGCAGCGGCACCCACATTTCCATGGCCGCCGCCCATATCTTCAACCGCCGCCGCAGTCGAGCTCCACCTGCCAAGACCAGCGCCGCCTTCGTCCAGTAGTTTCCACCGTCAGTTTGAGGTACAGCCGGTTCACGCGCCACCGCCGCTTCTATCTACACCTCCCGCCGTCGCCTCACACGCCGCTCCACTCCGCCGGGACCGATCGCGACTCACAACCTTCCATCGTAGTCACGTCGCCGCCGCATCTTAATTTATTCACACACCGCGCCACCGTCACCCTTCTTATCAAACCGCGCCGTCACCACCTGTTCTCCGCCACACCGAGCCGCTGCGTGCCGATCGCTACCCACCCAGCTCCGCCTCTTTCGTCACAGCAGCGCCACAGTATCACACCCGCCGCCTTCGACCACCCATGTCCGACAGCTCCACCTCCGATCTGTAGTTTGGCTGCTGCTTTGGGGTGGGAAAATTTGGACTCTGCAATTTTAACTTCCACCAGCAGCCCATTGTTTGGTTTCTTTCGCACTATGTCAAAACGGGCTCGAACATGTACAGGGCCTTTCACTGAACGGGCTCTAAAGCTGATCCCCACGGATGCTACCACGAGCGACCATCACGATACCTACTCCCAAGCCATCCTGCACATTAATAGGGGAGTATTTCTTTCACTATTCTTATAATTACATTTTGCTTCCGTTCTTGAATATCGGTTTCAATTAAGTACATTGAGGACAATGTGTGATTTTAAGTGTGGGGTGTTTTGCTTGGTTGCATGTGATTGGAGTGTATTGAATTGCTCAAGTGTGGGGTAATGTGATGAATTGGTGAAAGAATTGGGCATACGTCAATGTTTGTTGAGTTGTTGCTGAAATTTGGTTGACTTGTTCATAATATTTGTGTTCACATATTTGAGCTCTTGACTATATAAACATATGAATCTGATTTCTGTACATGGATATTCTTTTTATTGAGTTTGATCACTGAGCCTGAGATTTGTGAAATTTTTTGTGCATCTTTACACACTACACACGAGTTCTAGTAAAGGGGATTGATCGGGGAGATAAAAGCAATTACATATTTTTTGATACATGGTGCCATTGGAGGAACGTTAAAAAAAAAAAAAAAAAAAAAGTCGAGAAAAAAAAAATAAATAAGGAAAGAAAAGGTTGATTTAGTGGCTATTGAATACTAAAATCACCCAGTTTCGTTTCGAGCCTTTGTCACTCGAGTGATTAAGTCCGTTGGGGTGTCTTGACACCTAGTGCCTTAAAACCAACTGGTTTGAGAGTCATTGGCCCAAAACTCGTTACATGGGTGACATAGAAAGCTTGACTAGCGAAACATTGCACGGTTGATAAATTTTGAATGAAGGGAAGTGAACGAAAATGAAATATGATAGATGTTTGTGTTTTTGCTTGAAATAACTGAGATGTTCCCTTGCTAGAATTTATATATTGCGCACGAATGGATGCATATTAAATCGAACTTGTTTGGGATTAGTGTGAAGATTTGAGAGTAAAGATGTTCATATGTGGAAAAATATTGATTCTACGTGTTTATTGGTTTACGTGTGATGATTGTGGGGAGTCATAAATGTTGTGACTAGTTGCTGATTTGATGAACGATGAGACAGATAGACGATTGTCATGAATTTTGTGGGTATATTCTCTGCAAACCCTCACGAGACAAAACTCGTCCACTAGGGGTAACCTAGGGGTTTAACGGCTTGTTGCACATGCTAAGTGCAATCGTGTTCCCTACGAAAGTGGTATTATCTTTAGTTTTGTTTTTGTTTTTGTTTTGTTTGGATTTACTCGAGGACGAGTAAAGGTTAAGTGTGGGGTATTTGTTAGGTCTCATATTTTACATATTTTCATTATGATTTACCTCACATTTATCTTTATTTTATGCCTTGTTGTTAGTCTTTTGCTTTATTTTTAGCCTAATTTATGTATTTTGATTTCTAAGTCGTTTCAATGCTTTTATAGGCATAAAAGCGATGATTTTGATGAGTTGAAGGAGTATTTATTACAAGAATAATGAAGGCTATCCAAGAGGATGTGAAGAAATGCATTTGAAAGGCCAAACGAGAATGTTTCGTTGAAGAAAAATGAAGAGGAAGATTTCTGCACAGGCAACTGCACAACTGTGCAGATATTCTGCACAGGCAACTGCACAACTGTGCAGATATTCTGCACAGCTGTGCAGCTGTGAATTTTTGTGGGCCGATTTTATGACTTGGATGGGCATAATTTATGTATCTAAGACTCCTTTTTAGTTAAAAAGAAATGGCAAAAACATTTATATAGGCTAGAGTGAGGTGGAAGAGCATTAATTTTTTCATTCATTCTTACAAAAAAAGTAGATCTTGGAGAAGACTTCTAGAGAGAGAAAGGAGATCTTGAAGAGAGTTTTTGGAGAGAAAAGCTTCATCTTCTCAAGTTGTATTCTTCCAATCCTCCATTGTTGAACATGAGTAACTTTATGTTTATGCAATTTATTTCTTGTTTTTCTTTAATTATGCATAGCTAAATTATTTTCTAGGGTTTAAGATGTAGTCTTGTGTATTGATTTGGATTATTGATGATTGATGGATGTGATTTCTTGTTTGGTTTATCTATTAATGAGTGTTTAATGCTTGTAATTGATTGATCACCAATTGCATGATTTAAGATAAATTAAGAAGTACCGGGAGGTGAATTAGTTTATTGGTTCGGATTTAATAGACATGTGTAAATTGCTTAATAGGGATATTGGTAATTTTGCATGAGACTAGTTAAACAATATTCATAGAACTTAATGGATTCATCTAAATAAGTTTTTGATCATGGGAGTGACGTTAATTAATTTAGGTGGGTACTCATGAAGATCTCGGGAGAGTATTCGTGTATTTAAGGAAATTGGGTCTTTAATTTAAATAAGAATGATAATCCATTAAAAGTCAATAATCCATAGAAATACCTTGATGAAATCTTAATCCCTAGGCCTTTCGTTAATTGATTGTTCGTTTGAATTATATTTGTGTTAATTATTCATAATTAATTCTGTTTTTATAAATTTCTGCTTTTAATTAGTTAAAATCTCAAATCTTTGATAATCGATAGTCTAAATAATAAGATAAACTTTGTTTGGTACTTGATAACCTTCCCTGTGGAGACGATCTTACTTTCACTATATTATTTGTTCGATTCCGTGTTGTTACGGACGGTTAACACACTCGATAAATATGCGCTCTCATGATTTAAAATGGAACTAATTCTTGTTTATTACTGATATATATAAAATTTGCTCGAGGCTCATAGCCTCGTATAGTTATATAGATAAATTATGATCGAGGCTCGTAGTCTCGTTGCCTCGTATTTGCTAACGGTTAACTAAATTATCACTAGTTATATGAGGTTTGGACATCATAGAAGCATTCACACGAAAAAGTCCTTAATGGCACCATAATTGCATAACACTACAAGATCCGCGTGTTTTTAAGTGATCTGGGTCGGGTTGACCCGTGACCCAACCCTACGACCCAAGATCCTAACCCTTCATAGGATCACGTGTCATCATCTGTGTGAAACTTCTGTCACTATCAGATTCGTACAACATGGACATCTATAAATACCTCCTCTCAACACATATTGGGGAGGACAATCTCTAGTCCTAACTCTCTTGAACTAGTATCGTATCCACTGATACTTTGACAATAGACTTGAAATACGTTTCCAATATACATATTTGGGCTATTTAGCCTCGTAGACATACGACCCAACGAACCAACGACCCTACATTTACGACCCAAAAGGGTAAAAACCTATTAGTAGAAATTAAACTTTTGAACTACGTTATGACTTGATCCTCCAAGGAGATACGTAGACAGCTTGGACTAGAATCCAAGTGCAGTCGTAAATTTATCATCACCACCTTCGTGTGCCCTACGAAGCAGCCCAGACTGAGGTAGATCGATCCCCCAAAATTGACCTCAATCAATTACATTAGCTTTTGAATATCATTGCACTCTCAAAATAAATAATTTATATGGCATTATGAAATACTAATTAATTAGAAGAAAAAAAACTATAGAAACTGATAATTGTTGTTTCAAAACTTCACAAACGTATCAAATTGCTAACAAAGAAAGATTATATCGAGGCGAGAGAGAACTCTCTATCCTTAACACTAAATTGCCCCGCCTTGGTGGTACGAGTTTTTGCAACAAGTGTCCCAAGATACAACGATATACTTTTCTGAAGATTGAACCACTTCAATTTCAGAAAACTACGAACTTAATTTACTGTTGAAATCTCAAAAAAAAGATGAAGATGATTTTATAAAACTCAAGAACACTTAGAGAGAAATATGTTGTGTTTTGAGTTGATGTGCTTCAAAATGGTTGGAATGGTTGTTATTTATAGGCAAAATTCATTTCCATAAGAATCAATCCACACCATCCATTTCTAAGATCAAATCTTAGTCATCCAAGATGCTCCACCACCTTGAAGTGCTCATATGTCATTCATGATGTATTCATGACATATTTTCCATTAAAATGTGTTGTGTCATTCATAATATATACATGACATATTAAATAAAATTATATCAAAATATGGGATACACAAATTCAAACCCTTCAATTTAACACTTAATTTCTCATTCGTTCCTATTAGAGAAATTCGAAATGCTAATCTCATCTACTCGGAACGTAGATTAAGATTATCCAATAATCTTAAGTATCCCGGATACTAACGGCGTTCGAATTTCATACTCAACCACGATTTGAACAATTTTATCCAACAATAATCGCTCTTTGTTCTCAAAAGTTTAGTTTAATTTTTGTTATCCTACAAAATCTGTGACTCCACTGCTTTAATCTTAGACCAAATCAAGAAAAAATATTTGTGATTGTCCTTATATGTAATTTGGTCTAAAGATTTTAATATAATGGCAAGATCCTTGTCACTTTGCACTTCTTTTGGTCCAAATGTATATTGCTAATTGAGTTTACTAATTCTCCACTTAATAAAATACAAACAAATGGTGAAGATAACCAAACACCAAATAATAAATTTAAATGGTTTTTATTACATAATAATTACGTGAGAGAGAAAACAAAATAATCAGAATCGGCCGGACTCCACTAATTGTCTCTCCTTAATCTTTTCTTTTGGAATTCTTTGTCTCGATTTATTAATTATTGATCTTTGACTATGTAAAATATTAGTAGTACTTTATTAAGTAAATTTTAATTTACCTCTGGTTGGACCTCTTCGGTTCAACCAAGACTTTACTGATTTGTTACTCATTCAAAATTTTGGAACGAATTAAATTTTCAATTATTGATTTTTGTTTTATGAATCTAGTTTGAACGTGAGTACCATCCGGACTTGATCAATCTGTTACATGGCTAGTTTAATACATTTAATTTATCTGATCTATAATCTCTTAAGAAGAGTCCTTCACATGAAAATTTTCTGATCACAATGGCTGTTTTCCCCCTCTATTCAACTCTCAAAATTAAGTAGGTTCATGTCATTTGCATTATGTCGTGGTATATCTTAAAATCCTATGCCCCAAATAAGCAGAAGGCCCAAAATTAAAAGGTTTGTAATTTGAGGGTTACGCCTTCTTCAGAACAGTCCTAGTGGGTTACACGCATTGCTTACTTGCCTTTGATTGGTGGGCAAAGGATCGCCGGGGCTGAGCTCCTCGCGGTACGGTACGTCATATATATGCGGGGGAAATCAAGGACTAAGTTTAGTTTGAACTTTTAACATACTTTGTACTGTTGAAGATGGATTCATTTCATTTGGTTAAAGAATTGGTTGTTATCCCACATAGGAAAACATTGAAAGTGGTGAGTTCAATTCTTGTATAAAGGTGGGCTACCTCTTCACCTTTTAGATATCCCAAATTGCCTAAGTCTTTTAGCAATTTCTTCTTTCTTCCTCTATAGTTTGTAATAGTTTCACTTTAGTCCTTTAGTGAAATATTTTGGTGGGGTCCGAGGACGTAGGCTAAATTAGCCGAACCTCGTTAAATTTGGTGTTCTTTATTTTGTGCTATTCTTCAAGTAGCCATTGTTAGTTATAGTTGTAGTGTTATATTGTGCTATTAAATTCGTCTAGTTAATTCTGGCTAGGAGGTTGGGTTTTAAGCGCGACCGTTGTGACGCCTCCAATCTTTCCTGGGAATTAAATCTAGTGTAGTTTTCTAGTACAATATTTCCCTTGCTATTTCTATATTTGGTGGAATATGACTCTGAGTTCCACAACAAGTGGTATCAGAGCTCGGGTATTCTGAGTATGCTCTGTGGTCGCAGTTTAATCTGATCTTCCACATCAGAAAAGTTTTCCCGGGCTATTTGACTTTCGCATTTGGAGGGCTATTGAAGAATAATTTGTAAACCAAAAATGGAAGACACCTCAAAAGCATCGTCGTCGTCCATTTGGGCGAGAACCACTGTGGCGAATACGCGATTGGCAGTGGAGTCTTTTGATGGCACAGGCCATTTTGGTATGTGGCAAAGCGAAGTTGTAGACGCACTCTTTCAACAAGGTCTATACTTAGCTATTGAAGAAAAGAAACCAAATGATATGGAGGAAAAAGATTGGAGTATGATGAATCGGTTGGCATGTGGAACAATTCGTTCGTGTCTATCCAGAGAGCAGAGATATGCGTTTTCGAAAGAAAACTCGCATATAAATTGTGGATGGCACTGGAGGAGAAGTTTCTGAAGAAAAGTTGTCAGAATAAGCTCCATTTGAAGAAGCGGCTCTTTCGCTTCACATTTGTTTCGGGTTCCACTATGAATAGTCACATTACCAGTTTTAATCAACTGGTTACCGATTTGATCAATTTGGATGAGACTTTTAAAGACGAGGATTTGGCTCTGATGTTGCTGGGATCCCTTCCTGAGGAGTTTGAGTTTCTTGAAACCACTCTACTTCACGGGAAGGCTGCTGTATCTCTTAGCGAAGTTTGTGCTGCCCTGTACAGTTATGAGCTGAGAAAGAAGGACAAGCAAGTTTGTTCAGGCGGAGATGCAGAGGTTTTGTTCGTCAGAGGTCGTTCACAAAACAAAAACAAAGGAAAGAAAGGGAGATCCAAGTCCAGGCATAAACTAAGCAAAGACGAGTGTGCCTATTGTCGAGAAACAGGACACTGGAAGAGAGATTGCCCAAAGCTGACAACTAAGGGCAATTCTAAGGCCGTGGCGGAATCGAATGTAACCGCGTGTGATGATGCCGAATCGGACTTCTCATTGGCGACATCATCCAGCGGTGCTTCTGAAGTATGGATGCTGGATTCAGCATGTAGTCATCATATGACACCACATTTGGATTGGTTCTTTGATTTCAAAGAACAAAATGACGTTGTCTTCACAGCAAATGAAGCTCCTCTTACTACACTTGGGATTGGTTCAGTTCGCTTAAAGAATCACGATGGATCAATCATAACCCTAAAGGGTGTTCGATATGCACCAGAAGTGAGGAAAAACCTTATTTCCGTTGGAACTTTAGAATCGAAAGGTTTTGAAGTAAGAGCTAAGGATGGGGTGATGAAGATCATCTCTGGTGCACTCGTGGTAATGAAGGGAATTCGGAAGAACAACAATACGTATCACTACATGGGTGGTACAGTTGTGGGTGCAGTAGCAGCAGTTACTGTTGATGATCGGAATTCAGAAGCAGTTAGGCTATGGCATATGCGCTTGGGACATGCAGGTGGAAAATCCTTGAATCTCCTCATAAATCAAGGATTGTTGAAAGGAGTGAAATACTCCAAATTAGAGTTTTGTGAACATTGTGTTCGTGGGAAACAAACAAGGGTTAAATTTGGAACAGCAATCCATAATACTGAGGGTATCTTGGATTATGTTCATTCGGATGTATGGGGTCCCTCAAAAACGAGTTCTTTGGGAGGGAAACACTATTTTGTAACCTTTGTTGATGATTTTTCCCGGAGAGTTTGGGTGTATACGATGAAGACGAAGGATGAAGTGTTTGAGGTATTCCTCAAATGGAAAAAGATGGTGGAAACTCAGACTGATAAAAAGGTCAAACGTCTCCGTACAGACAATGGTGGAGAATTTAGGAGTGGTCCATTTCAAAAACTTTGTGAGGATGAAGGCATTGTCAGACACTTCACTGTTAGACATACACCACAACAGAACGGAGTGGCAGAACGCATGAACCGGACTTTGCTGGAGAAAGTTCGGTGTTTGTTATCCAATGCTGGGTTGGGTAAAGAATTTTGGGCTGAGGCTGTGACATATGCGTGTCATCTCGTTAATCGTCTACCATCTACTGCTATTGATGGAAAAACACCATTTGAGAAATGGTTTGGAAAGCCTGCTGCTGATTATGATTCCTTACATGTGTTTGGTTCCGCTGCATATTATCATGTTAAGGAATCAAAGTTGGATCCTAGAGCAAAGAAAGCAGTGTTCATGGGGATCACCTCTGGTATAAAAGGCTATCGCCTTTGGTGTCCAGAGACAAAGAAAATAATCTTTAGCAGGGATGTCACCTTTGATGAATCTACCGTGTTGGAAAAGGTGAATGCAGAACAGCGGGATGGTACTCCCAAACAGGTGGAGTTTGAAAAGTTTGTTGTCCCAGCAGATCAAGAAACTCTTGATCATTCTCCTACGGTAGAAGGAGATTTTGAAGAAGAGGAAGTTCAACCCCAAGAACTTCCACAGCAACTTGAATCAATTGCAACTAGCAAGCCAAAGAGGATAATCAGAAAGCCTGCTCGCTTTGATGATATGGTGGCTTGTGCATCTGCAATTGCCGCTGATGATGTTCCTACCACTTATATTGAAGCAGTCAAAGGACCAGAGAAAGATAAGTGGAGGATTGCCATGAGTGAAGAAATGCAGTCCCTTCATAAGAATCAAACATGGGAACTGGCCAGTCTCCCGAAGGGAAAGGAGGCAATTGGATGCAAATGGGTATTTGCAAAGAAAGATGGATTTCCTAGCCAAGGTGATGTTCGCTACAAAGCCAGATTGGTGGCCAAAGGTTACGCTCAGAAGGAGGGCATTGATTATAATGAGGTGTTTTCTCCAGTTGTAAAACACTCTTCCATTAGAATTTTGTTGGCTTTGGTAGCACAGTTGGATTTTGAACTAGTTCAGTTGGATGTAAAAACTGCATTTTTACATGGAGACTTGGAAGAGGAAATCTATATGACTCAGCCAGAGGGATTCAAAGTTGCTGAAAATGAAATTTGGTTTGTAAACTTCAAAAATCGTTGTACGGATTGAAGCAATCTCCGAGGCAGTGGTACAAGCGATTTGACAAGTTTATGATGGGAATTGGGTACACAAGAAGCAAATACGATCATTGTGTGTATTTGCACAAGTTACAAGATGGATCCTTCATATATCTTCTTCTGTATGTTGATGATATGTTGATTGCCTCCCCGAGTCTAATAGAAATTGAGAAGTTGAAGACTCATTTGAAAAGGGAGTTCGAGATGAAGGATCTAGGTGAGGCGAAGAAGATTCTCGGCATGGAGATTTTCAGAGATAGAAAATTGAGGAGGCTTTGTTTGACTCAGAAACAATATCTGAGTAGGATGTTGAGGCGTTTTGGCATTGATGAAAAGTCAAAACCAGTTAGTTCTCCGTTTGCTCCTCATTTTAAGCTTAGCGCCGCTTTGTCACCGAAATCTGATGCAGAACGGGAATACATGTCAAAAGTACCGTATGCAAATGTTGTTGGTAGCTTGATGTATGCTATGGTGTGTACGAGGCCTGATATTTCCCAAGCAGTGGGGGTTGTGAGCAGGTATATGCATGATCCTGGAAAGGAACATTGGCAAATTTGAAAATTGGTTTTGGTGACCCCGTTTGACGAGGAGATTGAAGATTTTGAAATTCGCCAAGGTGGAGATTTGTTGAAGATGGCTTCATTTCATTTGGTTAAAGAATTGGTTGTTATCCCACATAGGAAAACATTGAAAGTGGTGAGTTCAATTCTTGTATAAAGGTGGGCTACCTCTTCACCTTTTAGATATCCCAAATTGCCTAAGTCTTTTAGCAATTTCTTCTTTCTTCCTCTATAGTTTGTAATAGTTTCACTTTAGTCCTTTAGTGAAATATTTTGGTGGGGTCCGAGGACGTAGGCTAAATTAGCCGAACCTCGTTAAATTTGGTGTTCTTTATTTTGTGCTATTCTTCAAGTAGCCATTGTTAGTTATAGTTGTAGTGTTATATTGTGCTATTAAATTCGTCTAGTTAATTCTGGCTAGGAGGTTGGGTTTTAAGCGCGACCGTTGTGACGCCTCCAATCTTTCCTGGGAATTAAATCTAGTGTAGTTTTCTAGTACAATATTTCTCTCGCTATTTCTATATTTGGTGGAATATGACTCTGAGTTCCACAACATGTACCTCTTTCGTTAATAGTGAAATATCTTTTCTTCTCTCCTATGGACATACGCAGTTGCCGAACCATATAAATCATGGTGTCGTTTTATACTTTCATTTTGTGCTTGTGCTGTTGTGCATAACACTTTCACGAGCATAATTCTGTAAACCTTCGTTGCTCTTGAAGAGGCATAAACCCCATATATATATAAATTCCCCACCAAATTAATTAATTTGTAATCATTACCAAAAAAAAAAAAAGTTTAAATATATTAGTTGGGTGGAGAAATACAATATCGAAAAAGTTAAAGGGCTTCAATGAAAAATCAACTTGTTATAACATCAATAGCAAAAGAAACTTGTTATAACATCACAATCAAGCACTTTAATGGGCATTAAGGTGTCGCTGTTAAATGTGGAAAATGAGGTATGCAATTGCGTAATAAGTTTCTTAGAAAAAATTTCACCACAAATCATTGTCTGCTTTAGCGTTGGCTTATAAGTTATAATTGTTAGAAGAATAATGAACCCATAATTTCAAACAAAAACGTTAAGTAGTATCTTCTTAAATGATATTTATTTATCAAAGCAGCCGCCGCAGATGTTACTAAGTGAAATATTTAGTATCAATTTTGACTTAATGCTTGGGGAAATGCAAATGAAATTAATTTATTTTTAATTTAGGATGAAAGTAAAAAATAATATTACTAGGTAAAAGGCCACCAAAAGTTCTTCTGAAAGGCCTTTTCCATGGTTTAGCATCCCATTCCCACCCACCCCTATATTTTTCTTTTTAATTCAATTTCAAGCTAGACGTCAATAATTCTTTTCTTTTTTAAAAAAAAAAAATCCTTTGAAAAGGCCATTTTCATGCCTTAGGATTTGGCCTTTTTTGTACGTGTAATAGTGTATTATAAAAAATGTTGTATTTATTTGACTTGGACTTCTCCAAGGCCGGTTTATTGAGCTACGGCCAATATTGGAGCTCATGAAACGCAAGGGAAATAAATAATTGGAAAAAAACAAAATTATATCTTAGATTTTTTTTATAATAATTAAGTTAATATCAGACAGAAACTAAGTTGTCCTTTCCAATTTTAATTTTCTCATGCAAAATTGAATACCATAAATAAATAATAGCACTTCTATCCAATTATGTCTATGTTTATTTTTTTATGAGTATAATTATAAAGATAAAGTTTTAAAATGAAATGGCTCGATCTTGTGGAGTACTTCCGCAAGTTATTTGAATTTAAGGTCGTCAAGTAACATAAATGAATTCCATTTTTGTTTCTATTGCCAAAGGATATAATTAATATTATAATGTGCAACATGTCAAAAAGTAAATCCTAAAAATTGGACTTCCATTAGGACAAGTCAATTTTCAGCCAAAAATAAAGAGTGGGTTTACATTACAGGCAAGGAATGGCAACTATATGGACTTCAAGAATAAATCAACAATTTTATCATGAATTTTTATTTGTGTCAATATAGATTTTAATCCATTAAGGATATCATTCGTCGAGCTAGCTTCACACCATGAAGATGGATAAAAAGATCCTAAAATTAAAGCTATCGAAAAAAAAAATTGATCCTTTATTCTCGTCCATATTTACAAACTATAACATTTTATGGCATCCACAATACTTGTAAATAAAGGTTGTTGTTATGTGAATAGATGGTTTTTGATTCTCCCTCCATCTCTTTATATAACAACCATGTTTTTCTTACTCTTACGTTTTATTTTTTTCCAATGTGGAGAGAGAAACAAAAATGAAAATATAAAGAACAAAATCAGAATATCTTGATAAATTAATTATTTTTCTCTATAATTGCATGAGATTAAAAATTATTTTCCTTGCTATATTTGCATGAGATTAAAAATTCTTAATAAGTAAGTTATCTGGAATGGGTTTTATACGTGAAAAGTATGTGTTAATAAATGCGTATATATAGAAGATCAGATACGTTTTATAATTTATTATTTTAATAATTATTGATCATCGTAATTGATTCTTCGCGTAATCCAAAAGGTACAAATTCACTGCCCTACATCTATCAACATAAATTGGAATTTATAGAAATTGGATTTGGCGAGCCCTTTCATCAACCAAAAAGACTTGAAAGTGATGTAAGTACTGGAAAGGAAAATTCTAGCCTAGACCCGATTTGGCCGCAGCCAAATATATTTCACAAAGAGAGTGTATGACACTTGCCATATAATTGGTAAGTTATTTAATAAAATGCACATGAGTTTGACCGAACCGGGTGCGGGGCTAGAATTTCCCGAAATTATCACTTATATATGTTTCAGTTAAATGAAACTATATATATATATATATATATGTATTTATGTATATTAACATTTCAAGAATTCTAATCCCATACTTATTTAGGTAATGCAATTTGTTAGGTACGAACTTCTCAACGAACAACAGTTACACAAACTCATTGAAAAACAAATTAATAATAGAAACATCTCAATCTCAAACCACAAAAATATTTTAAAAAAGATAACGATATATAAATAATTAAATTTAATAAAATTGGTTTAGCCTTTACCGCGGTGAAAAGTCACCATTTAAAGCCATGTTTCTGAAGAAGTAAAGGGTTTTAATTGAGTTATGCAGCTATTAAAGGTTCTTAAAAGCCAATTTTTTCAATCTATTATTATTTTACGTACGTAGAGAGAACAATTAGAGTAACTATAAATCAAAAGAGATTCAGATCCTCTGTCTTAATTTAGTATTTCATTCTTTATTTGGTATAATAAATGCACCCAAGTGTATATAAATTTTGTTAATTGTAATTTAAGAAAATATTTTATACATTCAATATGAATTTATAGTATGAAAGACGTTATAAAATTAACACATGATTTGAACAAGTAATTGGTACGTTAAACTAAATCCTTAACTTTAATGATGAAATTATTGACGAGCGACAAATTTTCAATGCAGAGAAGCTACTAGAAGGAATCTTTTATGACTTGAAAAAACCTGTCTTCCACGCCATGCAGACTATTCATTAGCATTAGTTCATGCACGAGTTGACAAAAGTGGCAACCAATAAAATGGAAAGAGAAAAGGAAATAATTAAACAAAAACAAATATAATTTAATATGGGTGATACTTAGTTGCTCTTGACAATTATACTCCAATGATGTGCATCAAATTATTAATCGGTATCTCTACATTATTACCAACTCTCAACCCTTATTGTTCTGATATTATCCAAGTCATTTAATTTGTCAGAGAAAAATAATTTCGTTCGAGCAGGAAATAAATAAATACCAATTCTAATTAATATATTAAATGTATTTTTTTTAAATAGTTTTATTTATAATTGTAAATGTATTTGAATGAAAACGGGCACGAAAGATGTATGAATTTGAATCAACAAATATTTCCCATATTTGAGATATATATATATATATATCTCAAATATATATATATATATAACTTTTCTTTCACGTTCTTTTCCAAAACCTAATTAAATAAGTATATTTTCGTAGCAAATTTGTGTACAACTTAAGCGATATCCTGAGTTGGACCCGGCATTTGAAATTCTTTGGTGCGTGTTTGGTTGGTAAAATAGTAAGAATATTGATGGTTGCATGATGAAAAATAAAATTATTTAACTTGTTTCCACTAGTTTAAATTGATAAATAATTACTTTCCACTCTCTCATATATGATGGGAGAACAGTGAGAAAGAGTTGGACTAGCGAGTGATCTCCACCCTACCTATATAAATATATATGTAGGAAGTCCACCATCACATGTATTGGAGTTGGAGATCATCTCAAGAGCCACTAAGTATCACCCATTTAATATTAACCCAATCAGTTTCATAAACTTAGTCGTTTTTTCCTTTTGGCACAGCCTAGACTAAACTGGAATTTTCTCGATTGTTAAGCAGCAGTTAACAGTAGTTTTGTCAAATAAATCTCAAGAACAAGTTCGTGTGACTACAACAAAAAGTAATATCTAAATTGTCACTACATATGCATAATGAGTGACAATAAATTTTGTTGTCACAATAAGGGTTTTTAAGTAATAAAAGTTTATTTAAAATTGTCACTATTGACAAGTAGTGATAAGTGACAACACAAATAAAGTGCTAACTATATTTGTTATCACTAAGTTGTCACGGGAGGTTTGTCATTAATTATTAATAATGATTATAATTTTTTTGTCACTAATTATCAAGTGTGATAATTTCTATACAAAATTTGTCACTAAAAAATTATTATTAGTCATAATTTTAACATTGTCACTTAACATTTTGTCACTAATTTTTATTTTTTTTTAGTGGTAAGCTCCACATTCTTTCCAGTAATCCCTTTGAAAATTAGAGAATAGTTATTTATTAAATTAGTCTAAATAAATCAAATGTAATGATTCTGTATATACATAAGAAAATAAAGAAAAATAAAGACAAAGTAGTGATATATATATAGCATCACTCTTTGCTCTATTATTACGAAATCTAATAGCTACTATAAGATCCATTACATTCAATCTGGTCATTATTTTCCAACAATAATTTACATTGATAAATTGATATAACTAGTTATAAATTGATATACATTATTATCTACATAAATGGTTAACAACAACATCGATGAAATGGCTTTGACAGAAAAAATCTCCTTAGCGATTGAGTCAATTTTTTGTAGAAATTGGATTATTGGACGATATAGGGTAGGGGCGACGGTACCTTTTAATAATCAAAATTGTGGACAATATTGATCCAACCACCGTGCTGTATATATATTTAAATTCCAACCCTGTTAAATAAAGAGTAAAATTAATTACATTGAATGTGACATAGTTTTATTTAGGTAGAACCGAAACAAAAAATATAGGCCACGTGGAATCCTTCTACCCATGGATTATAATTATACATCATTGTCATATTAAAGATAACATAAACAACGCAATTAGCGAAGCAAAATTGAATATTTTTATTAACTACCAAGGTACAAGTCAAACAATTAAACAACGTAATTAACAAACACCGGCCTGGGGTCTGCATAATCCTACTACATCATAATTAATAACATTTTAACAAGATGATATTTTGTACTCGTATATACCTAATTACCTGTCTCGCATTTTTTGTAATTAATCGCTCTAATTAATTTTATTATTTACATTTGAAATTTTGAGTTCCCTCCTTTAACACGTTTACATCACGGAGCATCCATTAGGGTTTTCATCGCTGAACATTTGGTCATTTATGTTCATATATGTTGGTGGTGGTGGAGGCGGCCCTTGTGCGTATTGTACCACATGCCCCGTATTAGCATAACCTTGATTAGCATGACCTGGATTAGCATAACCATGGTTAGCATACCCTTGATTATGCTGATTATAATGCAAATCCAAACCATAGTCTTGATTGGTGTAATTTTGGTTATACATGGGCTGGTTATACATGGGCGTAGCATAAAAGGTTTGTGGATTAGGACTATGGTAATCCATCTTGTTAACCTCAACCTTTTTCCCTTCTCCGCCCTTACTTCCTTCTCCACCACCACTTGCCGCCTTTGATTCGCCATCTTTTTTGTCACCGCCTCCCTGTTTTTTGTCACCGCCGCCTTCTTTTTCCTTTTTGTCTCCGCCGCCTTCGTTTCCTTTCTTGTCGCCACCACCATCGTCTTTCTTCGGAGAAACAATCTCTATACCTTTTTTCAGCTTTTCTTTCAAGTATGCTGTGAGTTCCTTGACATCCATAGTCCCAATCACCGTAACCAAATCCTTTTGTAAATCCGTTTTTACTGACTTAACCCCTGTTAAAAAATAAATAAATTCTTCATCACGAATTGATTAATTGAATTAACAGTGCTACGTAAAACAATAATCTAAAGAATCAGAAATTGACTATCCAAACTTTCAGAAAATTCCTCATTTGTATAATGAAATCAAATTACAGAATATAAATAAATTTATCCCCATAAAAGACAAACTGTACCCAATTCTTAAACATATTATATATATATATATGTATTATACTTTGTACATCAGGTGTAATATAATATAGTCAGGCCAACTAACCATCAATATTCTTCAATACCGTCCGCTTTATCTTATGCGCGCATCCGTCACAGTGCAATTTGATTTTCATCATCACAGTACTAACCGCAGGCTGAACAATAACAAACACAAAAAACATAAAATTAATTAATCAAGATAACTATTAATTCTCCGCCTAATTAATTAATCCTAGCATCATCACAAAAATAAAAAAATTAAGTCAGCTCAAAATTATTGTATTAGTTATACCTCTTTTGGTTTCTTATCATCAGCCTTCTTTTCTTCTGCCTTCTTTTCAGCTGGTTTCTCTTCAGCCTTCTTGTCCCCTCCACCGCCCGCGGGGGCGGGGGCGGGGGCGGCCTTTTTGGGCTGAGGAGAGACGAGCTCCACCTTCTTCTTCGTCTTATATTCAACTCTCTCGCGGAGCCATGCGGGGTCCACATTGCCGGTCGCAGTCAATTTGTTGGCATCACAATCGACCTTCACTTTCTCAACACCTTCACAAAGTTGGACCACACGCAAGAAAAATTTAGGCCCCCACAATTATTATGATTGCACTCATTATATATGCACAAATTAAATATTTCCAGAAAAATAGATCAAAATTATTTATTTTTTTAAATTCTAGACAAAGCCTGACCGATAGTATTTTAATCACCCCGACTCTACAATATGACAATATGAAATTGAACTCAGGACCTACCACGTGAAAGAGGAAGAAGCTGCTAACACTAGGCTAACAAGCCTCGGATGAAAAATAGATCATATTGAAATTGATATTTGGAGTTTGGTAGAAATTGAAGTAAAGGTAAATTTTTGTTGGTAAAAAATGAATAAATTTGACCGTTAGTTGTGGATCTAATCCATCTAAAGATTGTTCCTTGAGAGCTCCGCAAAGTCCTCAGTAAGTAGCGACCAAATCAAGAAACCAGTACACGAAACTTCAATAAAAATTTACCGTTGAATATATATCACTTTCACTTTCACTGCATTATAATGTATTTTATGCACTTTTCCAGCCTGAATTGGCAATTATAAGAGATTTAACACTTGAATTGATTAAAATGCTTGGAAATTTCCTTTCATTTCTTCTCTTTTCTGAAATTGATAAAAAAACAATAAAGGAATCATTTCCAGGTAATTTGCTTGCAGAAATTGCACTACTAATTACTAACTAATTAATATATTAATGATTGAACTGATTATTTTGTATTATTTGAAATTATTAGGTTAAATCATAAAATTAAAGTAAATATTTATTTATACCTTCGAAATGGCGGACGGAGCGTTTGACCTTTTTCGCACAACCTTCGCAATGCAAGTCTAGCTTCAACACGACGGTGATCGGTCCGTCGTCTTTCTTTCCACCGCCGTCCGCCGCCGCCGGATTCTTCTCTCCTTCATTTTTCGTCGCGTCTTTCTGAAAAAAACACGCACAAAAACAACAATCGATTGAGCAAAACTTCTATTTCTCGTTCTGTTCATAAATCATTGAAAAAAATCGGAATTTACGGATTGTAATTAGAGGAATTTTAGGTCATGATTGAAGGAGATCAATTACCTCGCCCATTTGATGTAATTTCTCCGTCGAAAATTAGAAGTTGGAACGGAGAAATTAGGTTGAATAAATTGAAAACTGGAATTGTTTGAAGACAGAAATTGGAGGCAACATATATGATATATATATAGAGAATTGATAAATAAATAGAGAAAGTTAGCTGAGGTTTTATGAAGTCATCTGGCCCAGGCCCACCATATAAAATCAAAGATAAATAAAGAATTCATTATAGAGACACAGTTTTATCTCTACACGGAACAAGTCTTGTTAGTCTAATGGTATCAGCTTCCACTTTTGTATAGGAGATCGTGCGTTCAATTACAAAATGTCACAAATTATGATTTTTATCTCCTTATTTGACTTATACGGTCTGTGTGGCCTATCATTAAAAAACTATCAGTCCGAATTTATCGAATCAGGTTATCACCTTCATCTATAATTAATAATAATAAAAAAAAAACAGTTTTGTATCTACATGTGTTTATGTATGGATGTGAATGGCATGGCATGGCATGGCATGGATGCCGCCGGATGAGACTTAACTTCGATCTTTGACTAAGCCATGAGTCCATGACCTAATGGAATGACTATTCTGCCCACTAAATTAATTAACCACGTTTGGTGTTTACTAAACCACTATATAAATTACAATTAACAAACCTCCAAAATCCATTATCTTCCAAACAAACAATAACATAAGAAAATATAGCAATTTATGTAAAAAAAATTCGACTAGTACAATGATTAAAATGGCGTGATATACGTGTTTGTTTATGAGATTCTCTATGAAATACGTTAGAGTGATAAGTATCTCGTAAAGTATTATTTAGTTTAATAAAGTGTTACTTTATATATTATCCAATTAGCTGTGTATTTAACTTATAACAAAATGTTTACATAGTACCAAAATTACAGTAAAATTAAGACAAAAATTAGAATAAAAATATCTTCATTTCGCTTTGCATTGTAACATATATACTATATAGGAACATATTATTTACAAAGGCAGTCAATATCATAAATCTTGGATTCGTGTAACATTGTTGTCTAATCTGAAGAATTTTTTTCTTTTTTTTCTAAGGTCCCGAAGACTTTTTTGATAATAGAGCAACTTGACGATTAATAGCATTCATGTAGGTATTTTTCTTGGAAAAATTTGATCAATCCTAAGATAACAACTTTTCCTTCTAGAATAATTTTTATGACGCATTTTTCAATTCGTTTTTCTTTTTTTTTTTCTGTTTTACACTGAATTAACAAAAAACTAAATTATTATTCTAAGTTTCCCGTTAAAAACAATAACATGTACAACGTTTTCCTTGCCATAAGAGAAGAATTATTTATTAAAGGGAAAATTAGTTTTTTGGTCATGTTATTATAGGGTGTCGGCACTTTTTATCCTGTATATTTTATAATTACACTTTCAGTTTTAAAATTAATATCCCCCATTCCAATTTTAGTCATTTTTTCACTTTTTTGGTCCCGATTTACACATTTAGTCCTATTTAAATAAAAATAAAAATGCACTTTTATCCTGCTACCATCAAATTGAAAAATTAAAAAAGTTCCGACAAAATTAATGGTCGGAACTTCGCATGTGCAACGCACAAGTGTTCAGAGCTTATTTTGTAAAAAATATGGAATTAAAAAAGTACTCCTTCCCAACGGCTATAACATATATTTGGGTTTATAAATCTCTAAAATCTTCCCCAAATTCATTCATCCAATATTAAACCAATTACTTTCTAATTCCCTGCAATATCAAGTGCAAACTCAATCTACAAAGTAGAACTCTACTTCTACCACTTTAATTTCAGCGGAGAATGTGGAATTTAGCTCAACCAAAAATAACTAAATCACGGTTGTGCCGCATGTGCGAAGATATTGCCACTAATTTTACTAGAACTTTTTCACCTTTTCAATTTGAATGTAGCAGAACTAATTGTGTGATATTTTTAACTAAATATGACTAAATGTGTCGCTCTGGACCAAAAAAGTGGGAAAAAAATGATTAAGTTTGAAATGAGGTATCAATTTTAGGACTAAAAATATAATTATGGAATATACATGATGAGAAGTGCCAACAACATTTAACTACATTAGGGGTGTAAGGTGAGCCGAGCCGGCTCGACTGGAGCTCAGCTCGAACTCGAGCTATTTCGAGCTCGAGTCGAGCTTTTCGAGTTCGAGTCGAGCTTTTCGTGAGTCGAGCTTGAGCTCACTTATAGTTGTTCATATGTTCATGAGCAGGCTCGTGAGCTTTAATTATTATTTTTTATTAATCTTAATATATGTCTAAAAATACTCGTATGTCATAAAAATAATACTTGCAATTTTATATACAACATAGTTTAATAATATTTAAGTTTTTTTTCTATTTTGTTTAAATCGTGCAAAATAATAACAACAACAATTATAAGTTTACATATTTTAGTTGATATGATATACTTTTCTATAAAATAATTTAATGAAATCATGTTTTCACGACACTCTCCTCTACTTTCTAAATACTTATTGAATATAAGATATTTAATTATTATTTATCTTAATAATACTTATTGTATATGTGAATAATGTATACTATACATGATTAACGTATTGTTATAAGCTAAAAAGCAAAATTTATTTTATTTTCTAAAAAAAATATTAAATTATCTATTACTTCAAGCTCGAGCTCGAGCTCGGCCCATCTACTTCGAGCTTGAACTCGAGCATTAGAAAATGAGGCTCGTCGAGCTTGAGCTCAAAAAAGTATAATCGAGCTCGAGCTCGAGCCTGAAAATTTCATGAGGCTCGGCTCGAGCTCAGCTCGTTTACAGCCCTAAACTACATGACAAAAAAAGTAATTTTGCCTATATTAAAGTAATTGAAATTAATTAATTGGTATTTCAGATTAATATAACTTCTTAACCAATCCTTGATCTCGTTACCCATGTATATACCGTTTAATCTTTCCTATTTTCCCACTTTTATTAATTATATCATATTGCATTTTTACTGACAAAAAATGTATATTTCATTTTCTCTACCTTTAAAAAGAGAAGGAAAAATTGAACTTGTAGAAGATAAGAGAATGACAGTGATATTTTGTCTACTATAAAAACAATTAGGGCAAAATGCCCTTCACTCCCCAAAATTTACCTTTTAGCACTAAACCCTTTTAAACCTTAAAAAAGAGACTTAGCCATTTAGAAAATTAAAATGTGTAGTACTTTGTCCCAAAATCAATGTTCAAATGATATTTTTGCCGGATTTTCAATCGCATGCCAGTCATTATAAATTTGTAACACTACTACAAAAATACACTATTACAGCGTACCTATTACAACGGTTTTGCAAAACCACTGAAATAGGGCTTCTCGTTCGGACCTATATTACAACAATTCGACCCGAACCGCTGTAATAGGTGGTCAGAAAAAATTTAAAAAAAAATAATTGGGATACGGCAGCGGTTCGACCACGAACCGCTGTCATAATATTTCAAAAAAAAAAAACGCCCGGATATGACAGCGGTTCAGTCGAACCGCTGTCATAAAAAAAATTAAACAATAAATTAAAATGCCTTATGACAGCAGTTCATGGCTGAACCGCTGTCATAGGCGGCCGGATTTTTTAGGTTAACCCGGCCGCCCCCTTCTCTCTCTCTCTCTCTCTCTCTTTCTCAACTCTATCTCTATTACACCCCCCCCCCACCACCACCCCACCACCACCACCACCACCACCACCGTGCACCACCACCACCACCTCTATCTCTCTCACGCTTTTTCTCTCTCCCTCTCTACTCGACTTCTCTCACCGTCCACCGCCGCCTCCGCCGCCTCCGCCGCCGCCGCCGCCATCACCATTTAGTGGGTAATTTTTTTTAGATAAATATATATATATATACACACACACACACACATAAAGTATAGAGTTTGAGTTAGATAAATACTTGTGTATGTATATTTGTGTATGTGTGGGTGTATGTATATTTGTGTATATGTATATATATTTGTGTATGTGTGGGCGTATGTACATTTGTGTATATGTGGGTGTATGTATATATATTTGTGTATGCGTGGGTGTATGTATATTTGTGTATATTCTTGACATTTGCCTATTTATTGGAAAATTTAAGGGGAATAAGGATTTGACTGGATTTAGTGTTAATTTGGGTTAGTCGGGTGTTAATTACGTTTGATTTGGGATTAAATTGTGGTTTAGGGTACATTGATCCAACTGGTGATCTATATTTATACTTAGTTGTTGAAAATATGATGTTTTATTTGTAATTTTATGTGATTTATGTGATTCAATTGGTGATCAATATTTGTAGTTGCTGGAAATATGATGTTTTATGTGATCCAACTGGTGATCAATATATATTTATAAAATGATGCTTTATTTTTAGTTTTATGTGATTTATGTGATCCAACTGGTGATCAATATTTGTAGTTGCTTGAAATATGATACTTTATGTGATCCAACTGGTGATCAATATTTTCATATAATGAGATCGACATTTTGAGTTTGTTGTGGGTGAAAGATTAGAATATTGGGTTTGTTGTGGTTGAAAGATACGAATTTTGTTAGTTGCAAGTTTGGGGGAAGATTAAGTCGAGAACTTGGTAGAAATTTTTACGTCGGTACTCTGCCGAATTTTTTCTAGGATAACGGGAAATAAATTAAAATTAAAATAATTTAATTAATTCAACTCAACTAATGTTAAAATTATTTAATTTAATTAATTAAGATCGAAATTAGATTTTAGCGGATCGTAAGATTCGAATTTTGTTGGTTGCAATCTATCCGGGTGAAGATTAAGTCGAGAACTTGGTAGAAATTTTTGCGTTGTTACTCTGCCGAATTTTTTCTAGAATAATGGGAAATAAATAAAAATAAAAATTATTTAATTAATTCAACTATCAACTGATGATAAACTTGTTTAATTTAATTAATTCAGAATCAAGATGGATCGAAGTTGGATTTTAGCGGATCGTATGTCGGAACAGTATGAGCAAGGGGTGAAAGAGTTCATAAAGTTTGCGGTTGAGCATGCACCAAATCAAACTAGAATCACTTGCCCGTATTTACGTTGTTGTTTTGGAAAGAGAATTAGTCCACGTGAGTTGGAAGATCATTTGGTGTGTAATGGAATTGATAAAAGCTACACACGTTGGACAAGACACGGTGAAAGCAGTGCCACGTCAGATGATTTGGGTGGTACATCATATCCATCACAGGATTTCAACATGAATGATTATGAGCCTAATCGTTTGGAGGAGATGACAAATGTGATTGAGGAGGATTTGCGAAATTGTCCTAAAATGTTTGACAATTTGACAAGTGATTCAAAGACATCACTATATAGTGGTAGTAAATTCACAAGATTGAAAGTATTCCTAAACCTATACAAGTTAAAAGCCAACAATGAGTGAAGTGATAAGAGTTTCACAGACTTACTTGGTCTATTAAAAAGTATGCTACCGGAGGATAATGTGTTTCCTAATCGTACTTATGAGGCTAAACGGATGTTAACCTCAATTGGCATGGAATATGAGAGGATACATGTCTGTCTCAATGATTGCATATTATTTAGAACTAACTATGCATCATTGAAGACCTGTCCGAAATGTGGCGCCTCACGGTAGAAGAAGAATGGATTTACTCATGTCAAAACCATGTGGTATTTGCCTATAATACCACGATTTAAGCGCATGTACAGTAGTAAAGAGTTAGCCAAGGACTTGACATGGCATGCTGATAGAAGATTTGAAGAAAGGATTGAAGATGACAAGATTCGACACCCCTCAAATTCTCCTCAATGGAAAAAGATTGATGATGATTTCCCTGAATTTGGTGAAGAATCAATAAACTTGCGCCTTGTATTAGCTACAGATGGCATGAACCCTCATGGCTTGCAAAGTAGCTCATGTAGTATATGGCCGATGATTTCGATGATCTACAACCTTCCCCCATCGCGATGCATGAAGCGAGAGCATATAATGATGCCTATACTCATTTCTGAGCCGAAATAACCTGGGAATGATATAGATATCTACTTGGCTCCTTTAATTGAGGATTTGCAGGTGTTGTGGGACACCAGTGTTCAAGTATATGACGGGTTCAGAGAAGAAAGTTTTATTCTCAGAGTTATGTTATTTGGAACAATCAATGATTTTCCGGCAATAGCAAACCTCAAAGGATATGGTGTACATGGCCAATGTGGATGCCCCATATGTGTCAAGAGTACAGATCAATATCGATTGACACACTCTCAGAAATATGCATTCCAAGGGCATCGGAGATGGCTAAATCGGAACCATCGATATAGTCGGTGGAAGAAAGCTTTCAATGGGAGTATTGAAGAAGGCCGAGCTCTTAAGTGCTTGACCGGTGAGGAAGTGTTTGAGAATGTAAAAGACTTGGAGGTCAAATTTAGAAAGACTTTTGTAGGTGGCCTTGCAAAAATTGGGTGGAAAAAAAAGTCAATTTTCTTTGAGTTGCCGTATTGGACGTCTTTACATGTTATACACTTTCTTGATATTATGTATATTGAGAAAAATGTATTTGATAGTGTCATTGGTACACTTCTAAATGTGCCTGGAAAGACAAAAGATGGCGTAAAGGCAAGGTTAGACTTGGTTGAAATGAAGATAAGAGGAAAATTGGCACCAAAAAATAAGGGAAAACGTACTTATTTGCCTCCAGCAGCTCACACACTAGTCAGGGAAGAAAAAATTGCATTATGTGAGTTTCTTAATGGAGTGAAAGTTCCAGAAGGGTATTTTTTCAAACATTAGCAGTCTTGTATCAATGAAGGACTTGAAACTAAAGCACATGAAGACTCACGATTGTTATGTAATCATGGATCATTTGCTACCAATTGCTATACGGGCCATTTTGCCAAAAAAGGTGAGAGACACGATAACTAGATTGTGTTTCTTCTTCAAAGCAATGTGGAGCAAGGTGTTTGATCCTGAGCAATTTCTTGCACTTCAGAAACAAATTGTCATCACTTTGTGTGAGCTTGAGATGTATTTTCCACCTGCTTTTTTTGATATAATGACTCACCTACCTATTCACTTGGCTAGAAAGACACAACTATGTGGACCGGCTTTTATGAGATCTATGTATCCGGCTGAATGTTATATGAAGGTATTGAAAGGCTACGTGAAAAATCGTAGTCGACCGGAAGGTTGCATTGTTGAACTGTACATAGTTGATGAAGCCATTACATTTTGCACAGAGTATTTGACAGATTCTAATGTTGCAGAGCTTCCAAAGTCTCATGTTGTGGGAGGGGGAACAGAAGGAAAAAGCGTAATTGGAAAGCAATTAGTTAGTGTTCATATTACACAAGGGGAGCAAGCACAACTATATGTGTTCCACAACACCGATGAGGTTGACCCATATGTTGAAGATCATAAGAGCTAACTTAGGAGATTCAATCCAATTAAAAATGAGAGCTAGATTTCAAGAGAGCATAACAAGAGTTTCATCGATTGGTTCCGAAAGCATATTGAAGAGAAATAGAAAGAGAATCCACAACTTTCAGTTTCAGATAAATTGACACGACTGTCGATGTGTCCGGACAGACTAGTATTTTGTTATTCGGGTTATCGTATAAATGGTCGCACATTCTATACAAAAGACCCAGATGAACGAAATACAATGCAGAATAGTGGTGTGAGTCTTGTAGCTCAAGCAATGCATATCTCAAGTGCGGAAGATAATAATCCTATCTATGCCGATTTATCATATTATGGTGTGATTGAACGTATATGGGAGCTTGATTATAGTTGGTTTCGGGTGCCTGTATTTGGGTGTAGGTGGATGGACAATAAACATGGTGTCGATAATAGTGAAATAGGCTTCACTTGAGTAGACCTTGAAAGGGTGAGATACAAAGATGAACCTTTCATTTTAGCATCACAAGCTAAGCAAGTGTTTTTTGTCACCAATCCTATTGATAAGAGGTGGTCCATTATTTTATCGGCAAACAAAAATACTTGTATTGATGATGATTATGAAGAAAGTGAAGATGATGGAGAAAATCTCATCTCATTAGGTGATTCACAATCAATTGATAGTGACGATGACTTGGATATAAGTGATGATGAATTGTATATGCAACAAGATCACCAAGAGGGGATATGGATTAATCCATCAGTTCGTCGGCGTACTAAAAAAATGATCGTATCGATGGGAAGCAAAAGACTACTAAGCCAACGACAAAAAGAAAATGATGAAAGGTATTTGAACTTATTTCATAATTGTATGATAGACTTATTTTTTGATCAATATTTATACTTAGTTGTTAGAAAATTTATATTCTTGAGATTTGCCTATTTTTGTGGAAAATTTAAGGGAAATAGGGGCTTGATTGAATTTAAGGTTAATTTTGGTTAGTTGGGGGTTAATTACATTTGATTGGGGATTAAATTTTGTTTATTTTGTGGTTTAGGATACATTGATCCAACTTGTGATCTATATTTATACTTAATTGCTGAAAATATGATGCTTTATTTGTAGTTTTATGTGATTTGTGTGATCCAATTGGTGATCAATATTTGTAGTTGCTGAAAATATGATTCTTCATGTGATCCAACTGGTGATCAATATTTATAAAATGATGTTTTTTTTGTAGTTTTATGTGATTTACAGTCGAAAATTTGGTACAAATTCTTACGCTGTTACTCTGCCAAATTTGTTCTAGAATAATGAGAATGAACCTAACTTCTGTATTTATTACTTCTATTTTAAAATTATTATTGCCAAATGAATCTGTCAAATTTATATGAATCTAACTTCTATATTTTTTGGCTTTTGTAGGTCGATGGCTTCAGATCCTACTGGTAGTTTTCCTGAGGATGGTGTATATGGATCAGATAGCCGTCATGAAAAGGAGATACAGAGAGGTGTCACGGCTATGAAAAAAGTTATCAAAGTCAGAAGTCAAGGTATAAGGCTACATGTCGGCTGGAATGAGAGAGGCTAGGCAGTTAACCCAAATAAATCAATATTTGTTGGTTATATAGGAGTCTTGGCTCGGCAGAAGGTGTCGATTACCATGAGTGATTGGCGAAAAGTCTCGTCACCAATAAAAAGAAATATTTGGGATGATACAAAAGTAATTTGGATATTATCATATTTGTAAGTGTTAATTTATTTCTTGTTGATTTAATTTTCTCTAAATTATAATTTCATATATACTTTGTTGTTTGTTTTTTGTAGTTGGTATTTGATATTGAAGAAAGTAGACAAAAGTACGTACTAGCAGAAGCTGGGAAGCTAGCACGTAACTTCAGGAGCTACTTGAGTAGAGTGTGGGTGTGAGATGATGATGGAAACATTAATTACAACCCACCCCCACAATATGAGATACCTCAAGCTGATTGGACGACATTTTTAGATATTCGCCTAGGTGAAGTGTTTCAGGTAGCTAGTCATTTTAATTTACGGTTTCATTTGTTGGTTATTGCGTTTATATTTAACTAATAATTTGATAATGAAATAAACAGAAACTAAGTAGGAAAAATCAGGAAAGAGCAAAAGAACCTGAATATCCTTACCGGAAAGCGAATCTTGGACATACTCTTGTGGAGCAAATTGAGGTATGTAGTTCATTTAGCAGTGAATCCATACAATTTTTTAATTAAAATTCTATGTTAATAAATATATATTTTTTAATAAAAATATAGATGAATAGAAGAAAGGATGCGGGATCCGATTGCACAGAGGTGACACGAGCACTCGTGTGGAGAATTGCGCATTCCGATAAAATAAATCAAATTGATAACGACAATGTTAGAAGAGTAGTGAATGAAATGGTGAGTTATTTGTAATTTTAACTCTATAATGTGTTGTATGTTTGTTTTGAAATGCTATTGAAAGAACAAAGTTCACTAATTTTTTTTATTTTTTAAATGTATTATTACAAGAGAGCATTTCACAAGAGAGTACTAACCATAGTGGAAATGAGAAGAGTCGAGATGACCTATTGGCTAAAACTCTTAAAAAGAAGGAGCATCCGGGTAGCGTTAGGGGTGTTGGCTTTGGGGTCTCACAAAGAGACTACTTTACGAATCCAAAGCCTCCTAAAGAAATGGAGATGGAAAGCTTGAGAAACATGGTGAAAAACCTCTCCGAAACTATGCTTGCCATGCAACGTCGGATTGATGTTTTGGAAGCGCCTAACTCGTTTCAGCCACATGAAGATGAGGTGATTTCTTTGAAAGATAGCAGCCCAGAACCAATTAAGATGCTTCATGAGGTAATGATTTGAACTTGTTTATTGATCATGTAACTTGCAACTCTCTATTTCTGTAAACCACACAAAATTTTCTAATATAATGTTGTATATATATATGTGTGTGTGTGTGTGTGTGTAGGTTATCGCTCCGTGTCAATTAGCACTTTCATCACCGTCATATCATGTGGTGGCTAAAGGACAGATGTACAATCGACCGGTGATTGATAGAATACTTCACAGTTGTCCATTAGCCACCAACCATGTGAAAGTGCACATTGACACTGTAGTTGGGGAGGATACACCCCTACCCGTCCCTCTCAATGATGAAATGCTCACCATTTCTAGTGCTCTAGGTACCTTTGTTGCTTGGCCAGTGAGTTTTGTCATTGTCACTGATGCATCGGTATGTAATTAATAGCTAGTCATTAATAAATTATAACAATTTGTTTGAGGTTACTAAATATACTTTGGTGTGTAACATTCATGTTTTATTTTCTTTGCTTAAACAGTCTATTGGACCATCCAAATCATCTGGAAATTAGAAATCAGGGACGTCAAAGCAAAATTTCCAATGGCCAAGCCTGCACGTGAAGGTGACAGATGTGCAAACCTTGAACTAGATGGGCTGCTTGATGACCTTTTATTTCTGGGAAAGTACACGAAGATGATGTCTATTAATGCCCAGATCACTATAGACATCGAGGAACCCATATGAGTTTTGCATTCCCAGAGTATATTGGGAAAGAGGAGATTTGTCACCTTCTGCGTCAAAAAGAGATATGAGCCTCTATCATTACAGCGTACATAAAGTAAGTTTTTATTTTATTTTATTGCATCTGAACTATGATTATTTTCGTTACTCAAAATTCATTTTTTATGCTCAATTTAGGTGTTTGTGAGTTAAGTACGTGGTCCCCGAAGGGAAAGAAGCAAGTTTCAGGTTCCTTAGCCCACATTTCATATCTGCGCTAACAGACCTGCAAATTCAACAAGTGCAGTACATAGCACGTGCTATGATACAGAGTGCACAAATGAATAAATTATTTCTTGCACCTTACAACACCGGGTGAGCTACTAAAGACTCAACTTTAATTTGTAAAACTAGTTACGCAAAACAAATTTTGAACTTATCTTTTGAATGTTTTTTAGGGGACATTGGTTGTTGCTTGCAATTGATCCATTTCAAGAGTTTACTATCTGCATTCTTTGTATGGTGAGCCGGATTACCGAGATGATATGACACAAAAAATCAATCAGTAAGTTTTTCATTCAATCAATGTATCCATTATATTTAATATTTTTTTAAAGTGTATATTTATTTCACATAATTGCTTGTTTTTTACATATTTCCTTGTTTTTTATATTTTTTTTATAGGGTTGTGCACATATTTCGTGCAAATCGCAACAACCATTCCAAGAAATCCAAAAACGCGGCCTGTCAATGGTTTCAAATAAAGGTTAACGTTTTCTAGTTTCAAGAGATTATACATTCGTATAGAAGTTAGTGTTCTAATACAACGTAACTTTGATTACTTTTGTAGTGCCCCCGGCAGACAAATGATATGGATTGTGGCTACTTCGTTATGAGATTCATGAAAGAAGTTATTAGCCACGGACAATCTATAATCCCAATAGCGATATGCATAATCCTAATATATACTTAATTTTTATTCCTTTTGAAGTTATTAAATCTTTGTTAGGTAATTGAATCGTCATTTCAGTTTGCAATTGATCTCTATATATATCTTGTAGTACTTTCATGATTCTCAATCCTTCTATACTCAAGAGCAAATTGATGAAGTACGCTGCGAAGTGGCACGTTACATTTTCTTAGCAGCTCCTTAGAAATTAGGTAATGTATTTTTTGTACATTGTGACTTGTTGTAAATTGTGATTTGATTTATTATATTTAAATTGTCATGAGTAATTTAATTAGTTGATTGTAAATTAACACCTGATCATTTGTTGGAGATTATAACATTTTCTTGTTGGAGGAAAGAGATGGTAATAGTGAAGTTTGGGGTGGTTGTTGTTTATGTTGAATATGTTTTACTGTGTAGTTGAAATTTGTTGAGTTGGTTTATTGAATATTACTGTACAGGAATATTACCATAATAGGGTGCAAAATATAAAATAAAAAAATAAAAAAATCCGACCCTATGACAGCGGTTTTTGTGGAACCGCTGTAATAAGGTGACCTATTACAGCGGTTTTTAGCCGCTGTAATAGGTCCAAACCATATTACAGCGATACCTATTACAGCGGTTAAAACCGTTTAAATAGACCCAAAAAAACCGTTGTAGTAGGTCATTTCTGTAGTAGTGTAAGGTCAAAAATATCATTTATCATCTCCTACGCAAATCAATTATGCTTTGTAATGTAATTTGTTGGCAAAAAGTGATTAAGTGAAAATCTAAATTCTGAAACCGGTGTCTACATTCTTGAAAAACATGAATTATGAGGCAATAATTAAAAATATTAAAGCAAGAAAAATCCCGAAAAAAATGTTTTGATGTAAAGATTAAAAAAACAAAAGTTCCTTATCCATAAAAATAGACAAATGCTGACAATGGTTATGATTTTGATAAAACTTTCACCTGAATATTAATTTTGTGGCAAAGTGTTACACATTTAAATTTTTTAGAGGGCATGGTCTTTTTTTCTAGTTTTGAGGGGGTTTACTGCTAAAAGGTGAAGTTTAGAGGGGGTGAAGTGCACTTTACCCAAACAATTATAATAATTAGAAGAACTATATCTTCCAATTATTACATGTAGGAAATTAAAAAATTGTATATTTTTTATTTTTCACAAAAAATATGGTAGGGCGTAGTTGGCCACTTAATTAAGCATGTGTTTGGTAAACTGTATTGTGTAGTTTTCAATCATCTGGTTGAAAAATTGATCTGTAATTGTATATGTAGTACCATTTTCATCTCGTCTCAGGTACAATTTGCTCTTTCACGCATCAACTTATATGTACTTATATATGTACCGAAATTCTCGTTGTGTTTGATGAAAGTACATAAAAACATACATATATACATAGAAATAATAATAATAATAATTTTACATATTTTGTGAGTCCATCTCTCTTTCATGTATGTGTATATGAAAAAATATATTGAACTTCAGAATATTTTATATAATTTCTATACATTTATGGCAAAAGATAGACAGTACAAAGAGAGACGCAAAATCGTTTCACCTTTTTGCTTTTTTTTTTTTAATTTTAACAAACGATGCGAGTATATTAATTGAACTAAAATACCCTCTTACAAAGCTTGAGCTGCACGGGGGAAGGTCACTCTTGATGCTCCTCTGCAAAACATACAAGAAAATGAGCAATGTGATTGCCCGAACGTTTGATAAAATGAAAAGAACAAGATGAAAAAGATACTGATAAAACTTTTATATCCTCAACAAGAGGGCCCAAGACTGACAGGTTCCTAGAGTTTGAACCTAGATTTAGAAAAAGAATGTCACAATCACCCTCAACCTCAATATGCTGACACCCGTGTCTAGAAGCCATCTCCAACGCATCCCGACCTGCTAAAGTCTCGACATGCTCCGGTAGAACAAAGTAGGGAAGCAACGAGTGCAACAACGAACACACACGCCCAGGAATTTTACCCGCGGGGGGGGGGGGGGGGGCCAGATTGTTGTGATATAGGTATACAGTTTTTTGTTTTGCTAGATATATAGTCGAAGGATTCAAAGGGGGATGCGGGGGCACGGTACGGTACGCTATATTTATGGAAAAAAATATATTAAGGAACTAGGTTCAATTATTATTTTTGACATACTTTATACTCTTATATCTCTTTCGTTATAGTCAGAATTTGGATTTTGGGCGGGAGGGGGGGGGGTGAACTCAAAATAAAGGGAAAAAACATGATATTTTTCGATTTTAGGGGGGGCAAAATTCAAATATCAAAAATTTTATAAAGTAAAAAAATAATTTTTCAAAATTGAGGGAGGCGAGCCACAACGACCGTCCCTATTACCCCTTCTTGAGAGTAAAGAGCCCCATCAAAGTTATTGCAGAGTAACCCCGTCCTAGCGCACTTAAAATTTTTGCATGCACCTAGTGCACTTAAAATTGTTTTGAACTTTAATGCATGGGTTAGCCAGATTCGAAAAGCACAATAAGTATATATAACCTATATTATAGGATATTCAAAGTGCAAGAAATGTGATTAATAATCAAACACGGTTCATTTTTTTTAAGAATTTGAAATTAAAACTAAAATATATGATAGCAACAGTTAAAAAAATTGTATCCTTCTTATAGTTAATTGTACAAACAGCTTCTTCATATATATATTTAGTTTACATTTTTTTTTTCTAGGTTCATTTTGTACTACGTACTCCTGGCCGTACTATATATTGCATTTTACTCACATTGGGTGATTTTCTTGTAATCTGTTGAAAAGAAAAAAATTGGTGCAACTGAGAAACTAGAAGCTACTACATTATTATCTATGTATAACATCTTTTTCACATAGATGTGGCCAAATTTTAGAAAAATTCATTTTGTAAATAGTTCATGTGCTAGATATTAGGCTAATTAATGAGCATACTCAAGTGACAGCCTACAAAATTTATGAATGTGTACTGGATTGGCCGGTTTATTAAAGAAAATTTTAATCGAGACACGATTTGCCTAAACTCGGATAATAATATGATGCACTAGGAATATTAGTTAAATAGACACACAAGTACAATTTGGAGTATACTCCTGATGTACCATAAAATTTTTCGCTAAACTCAAGTATAATTCATAAAATAAATAAATTAGCATTAATTTACTATCTGATTTATTTCAAACAAAAATCCTGAATTACATTTGGGTTTAAGCAAACTAGATCTAGATCCTAAAATATCCAGTCTACTAAAATGAAAGCGTTGCAGTTAAAATATTGGTCCTTAAGAATTAGACTTCATTTTGTCCACATAAAGAGTATTCTTTCTGGTATTTTTTTTTCACTGGTTTTGTAATTGAGAAACAAAATCAAAGGATGATAAAAAAAAAAAAAAAATTATATTATTATTTTTTAATTGCTAATTAGTGTTATTTCATTTTTCACATAAACAATCAATTACAACGTCAATAAAAAGTAACATTTTTCCCGACAATAACAGGTCAAAGAGTGTAATAACTAATAAGTTTATTGGCTACTTTGGCGACTGTGTAGCATTCAACGGGACTTATTTAAAAACTTTGACAAAACTATATATAAAGTTAGAACGAAGAATTAAATTAGCATCCGTACAATTTGGATATGGTTCTTCAATCCAATGTAGTAATCAAATTTGAACTTTGCACCTTGACATATGAGCCGGGCTAGGGAATTGGATTATAAAGTCTCGACTGACATATTGAAATTCATTACACGTGGGCTTGACTAAGCTATAATATCATATATTCAAAAGTGGGCTCGTTTGGTAAATGTCGTTTGGTAAATGGACTACAAATTTCAAATAAAAAGGTTTTATTGTTGGGCGACGCTGATGATCTCTGGCAATGTGATATATATATGTATATGTATATATATATATATATTTCGAATTCGATCAAGTCATTAAGGTATTATAAGATTGGGTCTTTGATGTAAATGACTGGGCATAAGGTATAAGACTGGGCATTAAGAGTAATTTTACGTATTAGGAGTAGCCCCAACCGCTCTTCAAACACATCTTTGACTAACAAGAATAGAATTGATGCAACCCGAGACTTGTTAACTAATCAATTTCCACTTTTCTATAGAAGGTTTTAGGTTTAATTCCAGATTGTCACAAACTGCGACTTTTCTCTATTTATATTTGGAGTCTTAAAGGGTCTGTGAGCCTATAATTAAAAACTATCAGCTCGAGTTTGTAGAGTCAGGGTATCCCTTTCGTCTAAAATTAAAACAATAAAAAAGAAAGAATAGAATTGATGCAAAATATGTTTTACTAGAGGCGAAATTTGGTATATTAATGAACCGCAGCCTACGAAAAATATAAAAATTGAGGCTCAATTTTGTTGACGGAGCTTTAATTTCTAGGAAAGCAAGGGGGAAAGCGATGGTAACTTGGGAACTATTTGGTTATATTGCAACTTGTGTTACACGCCGAAAAGTAAGGTTGAAGGAGACACTTTTCAATTTTTTTTTTATCACGTTTTCTGGACCAAAATTACATATAAGTGGAATTGAGTCTAAAATTTAATAATTTGTTAGCCGTGGTCAACCATTTGGTCAAATGCATATGCATAAAATACGAGGCTTAGGCTTTGAATTCCAATTGAATCTTAAAGAATTTGTTGGTTTGATTCATGGAGTGTATGTCGAATTCGAGTGTTCGATTGAGTTTATGATTTGCTGGATGTGTACATAAAAATGTCTTAATGTAAAATAATAATAACTAGCCGGTAAGACACACTCTATGCGTGTGCCATAAAATAATAAAAACTTATAATAATAATAATAATAAAAATAATAATAATAATAATAATAATAATAATGTGTATCATTTAATGACCTGAACCGTAATTGCATGACATGGAATAAGTTGAATTTCCTTGCCAAAACTTAGCTCAATATGTATTGCTACTAACATTTATATCGTACAATAAAATGCTACTTATAAGTAAAATTGTCTATGAGTTCAAAAGTAAAAGCCTTGGTGTTCATATTGCTAATGTTTGAATTTACATAAATTGAATTTGTGTTTGATTTGATCTATTATAAAATCTATGACTATAAAATTGATCTAGAGAAAACCAAAATTAAAGTCATCGACAAACCATCAAATATAATTACTAGTATCTTATTTCAATCATAATAGAAGTCGTCAAAAGTGATTTATCAATACGAAATCACATTAAGTCCACAAATATCTGACTCTATTCGTCAATTACCTTCTACAAAGTGTTTGAATTTAGACCATATGATTCATATGTGCTGATCGTAGGTTTCCCCAATTAAAAAAAAGAGTAAAGTAACGTCCCCTAAGTCCTAACTAGTAATAGCTATCCCTATTATTTAGGGGAGCACCTAAAACGTGCTAGCAAATAAATTTGTGATTTTTTTACTAATACTACATTATATATATATATAATAAGCGCACGTCTTGAAATAAATGCCAATTGTCCAATTGTTCATTTAATTTGATTAAGATGCGCAACTCTAAATCCTACTTGTTAAATTTAATTTGAATAATGTTCGTGACATGCTAGTAAATCAAACTCATGAATTCTTATCTCCTCCGCCATCTTGAGTAGTAATTCTCATTATTTTCTTAATTTGAATATCTCAAAGTACTTCTTATACAAGATATCGCTTAAAAATAAAATCTTTTTTTTTTTAAATTCTAAACAAAGGGAGATACTCTGACCCGACAAATTCTGGTCGATGGTTTTTAATCATGGGCTACACAGACTTTATAAGACTCCAAACTGGAATTGAACCCAAGACTTCCGACATAAAAGTGAAATTAATACCACTAAGCTAACAAGTATTGGTAAACAACACAGAAAAAAAAGGAAAAAAAAAAAACTTATGTTATAAAAGAAGTATATTTCAGTTCGGGAAGTAACAAACACTTAAACAAAAACCCATCTGCGCGCAATCTGGAATGATTGTGGCTTTTACTGGGCTTTTTTTGTTTTTTGAGGATTTTATCAGAGTGGCGATATCCCAGTGAACTAAACTTTTTCCCAAAGAAATTTGGGCTTGGTAGTTGGACCAAATTATTCAAATGGGCTCTAAAATCAAGGTCCATTAGCCACAATTCTTTCTCAAAGCCCGATTGATCCAATTTGTATCTTTCCGGGTTGGAATGTTCATTACTGTGAAACTATTTGTAACCCCGGGCCTTGACACATGATACTATTATGTAAAACTAATAATAATAAAATTTATCGTTATATAATTTATTTATAATCTACAAAATTAAAATGTTTGATTCAAGTTTGACGATTATCATCGAAAATCTTTTTATATGAGTACTAAATCATAATATTAAAAGTATAATGTTAAAAGCCTTGGTGTTCATAATAATTTTTTTAAAAAAAATAAATAAATAATTGACAACTATCATTAACAAAAAAAAAAGATAATTATTTGAATTCAAATTTTGTTGGTAACTATTTTATTTTGAATTTTAACATTTGATTATTTTGGATAAAGATTGATAACTATTTTTATCAATATTCAATTGAAGAAAAATATATAATAATTTCTTATGTGGCAAAATTAACTTCATTTAAGTTATTCACGTATGCGCTTGCTTGGATATCCTCAAACATTATATTTTATTCTTTATAGATTCAACAAAGGCATACGATCTTGTCTCAATTCAATTTGTTAGTTTACCTCACACAGTATCCTTTGTTTTTTATTTCTCTCCTTCATGGATAGTTGAATAGTAAGATAAATAGGAAATTGATACAATTATGATTCCGCAATTTTGCAGGGTCGACCTCAATCATGTGGAGTTATGAATCTTTGGTGATTGAAATGTTCCAAGAAAGAAATCTATTTGAAATTTCAAAAATGTACATCAAAAAATTCTCGGATAACCGCCCGACAATAATGGCCAAAATTAGCCATAATTTTTTTCAAACGACCAGACTCGTCAACCAAAGCATAGTTGACGTGTACCACGACACGCTTTAGTTGTAATATATATATTTTTTATTCCATGTAGTTCTCATCCTTAAGCGTTCAACAATCTAAAAGCTCAATTATATCGAGTCCGACCGGTAGACGGAGCCCAAAGGGGAGGCTGATAGGGGCAATCCGCTCCCTATAAATTTTGAGAAAATTACTTTTTTGTTCTATATACTTTTGAAATTTTGCCCCCCTCCCCAAAATCCATATACCAAGTTCAGACTCTGTTTTTGTATTCACTGTCCCAAATCCTGACTCCGTTCCCGACGACGTTCAAAATTAATCCAAAAATAAAATTATTTTATGGGAAAAGTAAAAAACACATCAGAAAAGGATAAATTAAGAACACGATTTATTCGTGAGTTAGATACGGACAAATGCGACAACTACTTCACGTGGAAATGCATAATAACGCCAATACATTTAAAGCCCAGATTTATTGCTTTTCTTTCACCAACTCTAACAACTGCTATCGTCAGCCGTACCGTCGTGTTCGACGCTCTACTAAATTCTGAGGTGCGATGTTTACGATGTGAAATTTGTGTTTTCAACTTTTTTTTTTTTCATTTTAAAGTTGATGAATACAATTATAAATATTCATTTTACCACCAATTTATTTTTTTCCCTACATCAAAAGTGAATGAAGAGAGAATTTCAGAGGTTATTCCTTTCACTTGTATCTCGATTTGCATGCTAAACTCAACTCTTTAAATGCTCAAAATCTCGATTTTATTTGATATAAACATTGTTTGATTGATTGAAATTGGAGAAATTCAGAGTTCGATTAGCTGGGTAAAAAACCGTAAATGTGTTTGATGAGTGTGTGTATGTGTATGTCTACATTTTGTGAATTGTGAAATTTTGGTGTTTAATTTGCTTATATTCTGGAGTGCATTTGGTATGTACTTAAATAATGAATTATGTCAACAAAATTACTACATTGTGTGCTTTTTGCAATGCGATTTGAGCGTTTGATGTGATTGTGCTCTCAATTTTTTTTTTTAATATCATAAATTTTGAAATAACTAGTTTTTATATATTTGATAATAATAAGATATGCTAATAAAAACATAGCAGTTATACTCACTATTTACCTGTAGTAAGATCATGGATTCTCACCACTCGAGTGCACTAAAAGCGATTGACATGTTATTTCTATGAACACATGATTTGTAAGGACAACTGGGAGTTCAAAATGTAAAACATTTCTAGATAATTTGAGTGATACAAAAGAAATGACAAGCATAAGATTTCATTGGCTTATTGGCCGAGAGTTGCGATAGCACGTAAGTAGTTAAAGTGGCTGTGCTTTGTGTTGTGGATAATACTCATATATGTTTTTCGTTCATCAGTGAAAATGATCCACGTAGCAAGAAGTTACTAATCGATGAGTCAAACTCGTGAGTGTATCTATGGTAAATTGGAATTGTCGGTTTTCTCTTCCTCTATGATCTGGTAACCGGTAACGGATTTTGTTCAACATCTAAGCTTTTTGTCTTTAGTCTAATGGATTACTATTTTTACTATTGTTTTTCACTCTTTCTGTAAGAATCTCCGTTTTGTGGATTCGTTACTATTTTATAGGTTCTTAGTTGGACAAATGCGTGAACAACAGTTATAGGTGAATCGAGAATGTCACATAGGACTACAATTTCACTCTAGTAAAGCCACATGGGCTTGCTGTACAATAATATAATATATAATAAAAAATAAAAATAAAAATACTACTACTACCTAGTACACTCTAAGTGGTAGTCATGTCCACCTCATTGATCATTAGTTGGGTACAAATGTTCCAACGTACCCAACTCCGACAACAAAGAAAGCCCCCGCCTGTAGCAACAGGTATATGAAAAAGTGGTTGTGCCCAAATAGTATGTTGTAGATGGCACAATGAAGCAAGTACATCCCCACTAGAATCTCCAAGATTTGTATCCTAATAACATCAATATTTGATTAAGTTAGTGCAGAACAATGATAAAGTAGAGTATTTAAAGTTTTCATTCATTTGTGCATGTAGTCAATAACATAAAAGAATATTCATGATGTGCATCTATGTAGAAGTTATCATATTCTTGGTTACCATAATGATGTGTGATTTATGGAATGAATTAGTAGCCTGTCCATAGTACCCTAGAAAATTGATTCACAATAACGAATAAAACTTATATATTGCTTACAGGACTATTTACCTCTCTCTCATGCGTGACCGTGGCCTCTTGGATGCTTTGGGATTGTGCTTTTGCTTCATTGTGTTCCCCAGTTTTTCTGTCACAACCCACTCATTAACCCGATTGGCTTCAAGGAGTCCTATTATTGCTGCCTTTGATCTATGGAGAGACATGACATTCTCGAACAAGATCCAGAAGACGAGCAGATGGATTGACCTGTGACAAAGTAAGTGGAAACGCCCAATAATTAATTTGATGATGAGATTCTTGAGAAATAGGATGATAATTATTTATCTTGCTTATCAGGATGTTCATGCCTTAGCGTGGAAACTGCATTAAGAAGCGTAATGCATGCTGGAAGATAAATAGCTAGCGGCTTTGGCAGATGAACTTCAGGAACTAAGATCGTCGTCGGGATTACAATGCAGTAAAAGAAAAAGGTAACCCAGTGTGCAATAATTTTCCTTACGAAGAAGAATGCATAAATTACATGCCATTTCTTCCACATTGACACGCGCTGCATTATACAAGCAAGTAACTATGTAAATACACATGGGTAGTTCATAATTCAGAGTCATAGCTTTTTTTTGGCGTTAAAAGGACATAATTGAAAATTTATGACCTCGCAAAGAATGATTTCCTTGAACATTTTCCTGAAGAGATTAGCAGGTCCACATGACCAACGATGCTGTTGAAATCTGTATGCCTTGAATGTACTTGGTAACTCATTTTTCACCTAATAAAGGTGATTGTGTTCAATTTATGAAGGTTTATGTCATAAAGGTTAATCCGGTATTTAAGCAACAGTTTCAAGTTTTCAATACTCACTGATAAGTCGCCCACAAAGAGGAATTTCCAGCCCTTGAGGCTAGCCCTGACCGCAAGGTCCATGTCTTCTACCGTGGTTCTATCTTTCCATCCACCAGCATCATGGAGTGCTCTGAGTCGCCAAACACCAGCCGTCCCTGCAATTCAAATCAATTATCTTAATTGTGTCGCTCATAGTTTTATTTTACTAGAGACGAAGTTTCTTAAACTGAATTAAAAGTGGTGGATAACCATTGAATCCAAAGAATGAGCATGTTGAAGAGCCCACTTCTTGCTCAACACTAAAGTGATAGTCTAATGACATCTCTTGGAGGCGAGTCATTAGACATTCATCTGCATTAACTGCAAAATTAAATTGCTATTAATACCTCGAAAACAAGCGAAACTACAAGATCAAGTGAATCTATTGAGAAACATCCCTTCTTGTTTACTTTCAGGATAAATTGGAATTTCTTTTATCAAAACTTAACCACATCATCTACCTTCTATCATCTGACTTTGATCTTCATTTACCGAAATATCGCATACTTCCAAAAGTTCAAAAATTGACCTTTCATTATCTTACTGATCAATTTCATGTATTATGCTTAGTAGATCTTACCAAATTTCCACCTGGCCTGAACCAAGCCCAACTCTGGGTTTTCAAGTAGGTAGGGGATAGTCCTCCAGAGAAAATCTTCTTCTGGCTGAAAATCTGCATCAAAGATTATGACAAATTCACAGTCATCAACATAATGCTTCTTTAGTCCTTCTCGAAGGGCGCCTGCCTTGTAGCCATTCCTGTTGTTTCTTGTCTCGTACTTGATATTGACCCCTTTCTCCATCCATTTCCGGCACTCTAATTCCACCATTGTCTGCAAATATTATATGTAATCATTCTATATGCTCATAATTGTCATAAAATCAAATTAGAATGTACTCTAGGATAAGAAAAAAAATACCCTTAAGACTTCATTGGTTGAGTCATCGAGAACCTGCACGATGAGCCGATCCGACGGCCACGAAAGCGCAGATACAGCTCCAATCGAGAGCTTATAAACCTGTGGAAACATGACATCTTGAATTAGGTTCTCATAGTTCGAGTTTGAAAATTGTTTTATTCTATTTTTCAGATGAAGGAAGTAAAATTCAGTCCAACCTTGTTCATGTTTATTTCTGTGAAAAGAAACTTTATCCCTTTTTTCTTTTCTCGTTTTAAATTTGGACTTGAAATTACATGCATGTAGGTACACACACACACACACGTGTGTGTGTGTGTGTGTGAATATATATAGTATAAATATATAATTTATGTATGTATGTATGTATGTATATAAATATATGTATGCATGAAAGGCTTTTAATAACAACTTCTGGTGGATTTAAAACTCTTTCTGATCACAAGTAAGATACATTACTCATGAATGGTCCTAATTTTCTAGTTTTAAGATGAAATTAATATGCCAATGTTATACACTCTGCAACTTTCTGAACCCATTAGATGCAGAATACAAGACTAGAATAAAACAAATGTGGATGAGTCTTACCTCTCTTTCGTTAAACATTGGGATTTGAACCAACACCTTGGGGTGGTTTTTATTTTTCTCCAGGTCTTCTTTGATGGCCTCTAGCTGATACTTGGTGTATCTTTTCTTCCCCAGGCATTTAACACATGCGATCACAATAGCCATGTAAACACGCTCAATGAAAAGCATAATAGACATGGCTATGCACATATAAACTGCAAATCGTAAAAGTGGAACAATAATTGGGACTCGTATACTATCCCAAGCATGAATGAGGCTCCTTGTTGGGTCATAGGTCTCATTCATCTCTAGCTCGCGAAGAACAACGTTTCTCATGTTGAAAGAGTGGTTTTATGATGTGAAAACCAGGAAGAAAGAGTGGTTTGTGATGTGAAAACAAGGATGAAACTGAACCAGAGAGAGAGAGTGAATAAGGGAAATGAGGGTAACGAAGGCAATTATTAATGATGCTCCTTGTAATTCAAGTTTTCCTTTAAATAGGCATAGGAAATCACAGAGGCGAAGTATGGACGCACCTCTATTGCTTAGGTGGAAGAGTGCTGAACAAGAACTAATCTAATCAAAATAAAATTCCTCGTTCTGAGAGACACACGGTATGCATGCAAGTGAAGTTGCTGCAACGTAGCACTTGCTAGCTATAATTCTGGCTTTTTCCTGCCGACATGGCAGGTGAGGATTAAAGTCGGATCATTTTGATTAAATGTCCTTTGATTTTTACTAATTAATGGACGACGTCATTATGGCTAGTGGAGGAGAGAGAGTTCATCCATAATGCGGATTTTCTTGAATTAGAGAAGTTGCTTGTTTTCACCTCTATAGCTATTTATTGCCTTCAACTCACAGATAAAGTTTTTCTGGGTTGACTTGAGTCCCATGATTTCGGATTTCCTATTAATATTGTCGTATATGGATTACTTTGACTGTGTTGTAGTAATTGTATATTTACTTGGGGAAGAAAAAGAAAAAAACAGGTAAAAGAAAAAAATTGATGTGATCTAACTTTTAGTCACTTGTAATGATACAGTAAACCGATACTTTTATGGTTCATAATATCTGCTCGAACTGTCATTTACTTAAAAATAGGATGACCTCGAAAGAAACGTGCATGGTTTTGGAATCTTATGAGCATGGAAAAGCATGTTCAGCATGAATCCAAGTAGGATATTGTCACGGACTCCAAATTGCCTCTCATTTTATCTGTCGACTTCTTCATAGAATCAATTCGCTGTGCAAAATATTTTTTGACACGTAATAAGATGGCTGTCGTAACTTGCATGTATACAGCTCATTTTTTGTCGTGTTCAATATGATGGTGATGACATATTGGATTCAGTAATTTTCTCTGTTAATGTATGAGAAAAGAGTAAGTTTCATAGAAGTTTATAATTATTAACCATCAAGAGTCTTTTGATTAAATGTCTTTTTATTTTTTTATGCTAATTTGTCATTATGTAGGAACACGATGGATACATTTTGTTAATGAAGCAGATTAAAATAGGAATGTACTAATTTCTCAAAGATATGGATATAACTAAATTTCTGTTTTTGTACGAGTACGTAATACAGATTTACTAATTTGTAGGTGATGCTAAGTAATTAGGGTCAGGATTCATATAGTGATATGGTTTACTTGTTATTCGGTGGCTAGACAATAAAATCACTGTAGGGTTAACCAAAGTGAATTGATGTAAGAATTGATTAAAAAGAGGATGTTCTTTGTAATCACAAGAACTCCTATAAAAATGTACAAACAAGTTCAATGGTTTGCCCTCTTATGCTACTAGAAAAGTGCATGTGCAGCACAAACATTTTCAGAATATAAGGGTGATTATAGAAAAATATAAATACAAATTAAGATTTAACCCTTATGGATAAATTAAATATGAAGGATCGATGGGTAAAATATTATGTACAAGACCTTCCCTGTAAGCACACAAAATGCTTGATCGGAGCATGTGGGGCATGCTACAGGTCGCATGACCAGTTGGATCCTGACGTACCAGAAGGTACCAGAGGCTACCGCCTCACTAATAAATGTTATTGCATAATATCTGAATTTTTATTATTTCTATGATTTATGTATTTATTGATATATTTTTTTAGAGTTGTTTTATTAGCTTATTCATAAATCATTAGAGAAGACTTTGCCTATGAAGGTATGGATTTAATGTCATTGAAAAATTATTCTACTCAATTATAATTGTAATTACACACATAATTATACATTTAAATTTGGTGAAGAAAGTGAAAAGAAAAAAAAACCAAGAAAAAAAAAAAAACACAAAGAAATACGTGGTTTGGTGATTTGGCCTACATCCAGGAGATAAATGCCCAAAGGTCTTGGTCTTTTACATTTCTCTCTTAATTATGAATTGCAATGGTCAAATTCTACATATATGTGAAATAAGCATGTGATAAATGTGATGATGGAGATAATCACTCCTTTTAATTAGAATTAAAATTAAATGATTGCCCAATTGCATATTTTATGCGGAAATCAATACAATTGATTTCCTGATTCTGTACATTCCCCGCCCGGAAGTTGAACTCGAAAAATAATTTGAAGTGTTCAAGTTGAATCCTTACAAGAATCTCAAGGAATTTTCTGTTAACAATTGTACTGCTACATTTAGTTGTAAACCATCAAATCAGCGGCCTCTTTAATAAAATCCAGAACGTAATTCAATGTGGAAAAAGTAGGGAACTTAAAAAGGAAAAACACACCCCATGACTTGAGATGGTAAATAAGAAGAAGAATCACTACATTGATACTAATACATTATTAGGTCTGAAAAGTTGAAAATGTTGCATGCACAAACATTGTGCAATAATGATGGGGAAGCAAGAATAGTCCAAATGAACCTTCTCTAATACGACGTTCAATTTGGTGAAGAAAGTGGAGAGAAAGAAGATGAGCACAAAGAAATACGTGGACCGGCCAATTGGCCTGCATCCACAAGATAAGTGCCCAAAGGGCTAGAACTTTCACATTTTCTATCTTAGTTAGGAGTAAGCATGGGAAATGGAAAAAGTTGCATAACGAACATCATCCAATAATAAAGGGAAGTCAATAATAGGCCAAATGGACCTGGTCTGATACCATGTTAAATTTGGTGAAGAAAGTGAAGAGAGAAAGAACATAAACATAAAGAGATACTTGGTTTGGCCAATTGACCTACATCCACGAGATAAACAGCCAAAGGGCTAGAATTCTTACATTTTTATCTTGATTATGAGTTAAAACAGCCGTGTCCATTTATATGTGAAATGAACACGTGATAAATGTGATGATGGAGGAAAAGTATCAACCAAAAATGAAATCAAATGATTGCCTAACCCAATTGGTTCATGATATATATCAAAAATCAATATAACTAATTTCCTGGTTCTCTACGTGTACATCTTACATAACATGTTTCACGTCAATGCCAATCGAAAAGCATCCGCGCTATTTAGCATGCTCAACTCGTTAAAGTTTTGAGTAGAATAAAAAAAATCATGTTTTTAAACTTGGATTTGATAATGCTTCGCTGCTTATAATATTTTTCCTTTCTCCATTTGTCGTCAATGTTTGGCCATATGGCTAGGGTAGTTTAGCTCTATATGGTAATTAGACGGAATCTCTTTCTTTGTCCTACATAGTAACTAAGACACTCAGTCTTTTCCTAGTTTCTCACATCAAGGTTGAACACCATGTGCTACATTTAAAAACTGTTGCAAATTGAGCATATACTTAAGGCGCGACATTGAAAATTAAGATAATCTCTCAATGTAAAATCAATGTATCTGTAATGTCTAGATGTAGTTTATGATCGGGAACTCTTAGCGCCATATTTCAAATTTTTAATGTGTTTGGAAAATGATAGGCATCTTGTCATCCTATACTCTATGACGATGGCGCATTTTGCTCATATGATAGAAAAAAAAAAACATTAACTACCTGGGTATTGAATGGTCATGCTAAGGTCCTTATTAGTACGAATACGATTGTTATCGAGTCTTATGCGTACGAATGAAGTTGTAATATGTTAAATACAACATGACATTTGGTACCAATCACTTCTTTATGTATTTGTTATTGGAATTGCTGGTTTTCATCTAAGAGTGTGGTATATATTGGGGTATTTGTATATAATGACATAGTTGTCACCTGGGATTATACATGGAATCTGCTTTGGAAAGACCTGGCATATTGTGCATTTACATGTTTTAGGGGGCTATTTAGCTTCTCGATCAATATTAACTTATGTTTGAGGGGAAAAGAACCTGACTTCTGTTTTGGGTATTTGCAGAGTTTCAAGTAGTAAACCTGAGGTGAAAGATGTGAAAGTGAGCTACCATTTAATCAAAGCTATTTTTGGCACAAACTTGTTCGCACCTATGCGGCTTTACCCCTTTCTCAAAGGAATCGTGACGGATTCACATCTCTTACAACCAACACAGTCCTCAATCCTTGGAGCAGAAGCTATAGCATACTCTCCTTTCTTGAATTATGCTGGAGAATGTCATGTCTCTTCAAGATCAAAGGCAACAATAATATGACTCCTTGAAGTTAACCGAGTTAATGAGTTGGTTGTGACTGAAAGCTAGGGAACACAATGATGCAAAAGCACAGTTCCAAAGCATCCAAAAGGCCACGATCACCTATGGAAGGAAGGTATTATAGTCCTATAATCAATATATAACATTGACTTCAAATGGCACCAAATTCCTAGGGATACTAAATTCAGAAATTCCATAAATTAAAATAAACCTTTAAGGGAAGAAAGAATTTAAAAAACCTTTATGGAAATGCACAATATAAGTTTTCTTCTATTTTCTTAGGGAGTAAGGACCAGAACTTCTATTGATTGGACATTACATGCGCGCGTGGATGAAAATTTTCAATAATCTATTCTATCATTGTTGTGCACTAACTTATTAGATATTGATGTTATTGGGATTCAAATCTCATGCAGATCATAGTGAGAATGTGCCTACTACGTTGTGCCATATACAACATTCTATTTGGGCACGACCACTTTTTCATATATCTGTTACTGTAGGCATGGGCTTTATTTATTGTTGGGGTTAGGTGCATTAAGACATTTGTATCCAAGCAAATATGATAATATAGGTATTGCAGGTGGACAGCGGAGGAGCCTTTTCTTTATATATATACTTCGCCTTTCTTTTCCGTGCTGCATTGTATATTTGTACTGTTAAGCCGTGTGGTTTTATTGTTAACAAGTATTGTTAACGTTTAAAAGCCGAAAGTTTTATAGTCCTGTGCAATATTCTTGATTCACCAGTAACTTTTTGTCAAACATTTTGTTCAACTACAGACCTAAAAAGGAGGTACATTAACATACAGTTGATTCTATTAAAGCCCTTATAGTAAGTACATTAACTACTTGCATATCAAATTGAAGTGCTCATTTCCTTTCATCTTGTGTGCTCTTCTGTAATTTTGCATTTCTGCAATTTTATACAAATGCTCTTAATCATATGTTTTCCTTTCATCTTGTGGGCTCTTCTTTAATTATGCATTTATGCAGTTTCATGGATATACGGGAGTACCATAGATGCATATATATATCTTGCAAGATGTTTTGCAGTTAGTTGGAAATTTACATTCTTGCAGCAGTATTTTTTAATTCATCGAGTCTTTAGTAATTAGGATTTAGGACTGCAGATTTTTTATTATGTTATATACAACATGGCATTTTGTACCCAATCACTTCTTCATTTATTTGATGTTATGGCTTTTCTTCTATTAAGAGTATGTTAAATGTTTGAGTATGTGTACCCAATCATAACTGCAGCATCAAAAGTCAAGTGATTGACAGGGTAATAGATATTATGTGAGAGATGGTGAGGAGGAGTATTGGTTGAAGAATTGTTGACGGGGAAGAAGTAGTTAATTTATTTAATTAGGAAAAAATTCAATAGTATTCGACTATTTGCATTAATTAGGGTGCATAATTGCTGCATTTCTATACTTGCCTTTTTCTGGAGCCTATATAATCTATGGCTTAATTCTAGTGAAAACAACATTTCACTAATTAGCTTTGATTTTCATTTTGTATCTTTGTTCTTCATCACTTGTAATAGTAGCACTTTTGACCCAGGCTGTTTATATAATGGAAAATATCATACTATGAATTCACGCCACAGATGAGTCAGATTACTTGTTGGCTATGGTTCATTTGAATTGTCTTATAAAGAGTCCGATACATTTCTTTGAGTCTTAATTTCTGCTAACTAGACAGCTACTGCATTTTTTGCTTCATTAGTAAATATCTTGTCACGCATATGATTATATCATGAGCCACAACTTTAGCTCTCGAGGAGCTTCGACATGCTAGGAGATGTGCAGTAACACAAACAGACTGGTGAGTTTCTTGGTTTATTCTTTAGAATGATATTTACTTTTGAATTTGAAGTATAAGATGACTTGCCATGTTCTGCCTTTACATTATCTGCAGGGTATGCAATTCTTCTCGTGTGCAAAGACGTAGTATAGTCAGAGGATACATTTTGACATCGCATGATTCGTGTTAGCTAAACCCTTGGATTAGGCATCCGGGAGATTAGTTAGAGTCGTGATCTAGTAGCAAAGAGAACATTTTCATCATCAAGTGCATTTTTTGACTAATCAAACGCAGTTAAGTTGAATCTCACTTTCCTCTTTTTTTCTATCAGTTAACTTTATGTGGACCTTTATTCATTTCTTTTGATGCTATCATTTGTTTGTCCTTCTTCAAATTGCATCCAGATTTCTCACGTTGCATTGGATGGAATGAAGGATTCGAGAGAGGGGTGGGTATCAAATGACTCCAATATTAGGTAAGTCAAAAGGCCACCATACTGATTCAATCAAACGCAAATTTAGCTTCTTCATTGAAATTTACTTAGTGGTATGTGGAAATAAAAACACGAGTTTTATATTGGTTAATTTTGATTCTTGATCCGTATTTGCAGATAGTTATGACTAGTAGAAAGACGAGAAAAATGAGCTGCTGTTTGTTCGAAGCTTTTTACGAACAGATCTGCTCACACCTATACAGCTTTAGTTTCTCAAGGAGAAAGTTTGTTGTCATTATTTTCACTGTGCTTGCAGATCCAATCATGTGTCAGAGTAAGGCAAACTATTGTTTATATAGCTTTTATTGTCCCAAAATAGAATGCATAATAGTATAATAACTTATTTGTTCGGTCGCAGGTGGTCATGTTTGTGCAACATAGACAACCAATCAGAATCATGCAATCAAAGACAATGTTACATTGACCGACCCAACAGATAGAAGTTTGTGCAAATTTTAATGTTCTATATTTGTTCCTATTGTAATCTTCAGTTCTTCACCGTGAAGGATTCCCCGTAATGTATTTCTGCCCATATTTGGTGTTTGGTGGGACACAACATATGAAGTTATTGCAATTGTAATTTCATGCCTAGAAGTTTATCTAGATGAGTTTCCAAACACTCTTGACGCATTGTTTAAGGTTGCGTTTGGACTGAAGGATAAGACATGGATTTCCAATCCATCGTGAAACGAACTTGTTTGGACGATTTCAGCTGTAATGAATTTCAATTTCCATAGTACTAATTTTGTGCTATTTTTTGAACTCACTTAATTTGAAGTGATTTTTCAACCAAGTTCTTTCACTTGAGCATAAGGTACATAATTACACAGGTGAAAAAATAGCACGAAGAATTATTCACGGATTAGACAAATAAACGGTTACACATTGCAAATTCAGACCGGAGTTTCTTAATTTGTCAAAGATCGGTTCTATGACAATGATTAATAACATCCCTAATAAAACAAATGAGCTTCAATAAGGCACAGATAATTAACAAAAGAAAGTTGTTTAGTAATAAAGCACTTGTCATAACAACAACCAAAGGTTATAAGAGAAGTGACCCAATGAAATGACTCCCGGTGGTTGGTTCAAATAATAAGTGAGTAAGTGACTAGTGATTTCAGAGGGCAGAGGCGATAAATGTTCGAGTTTTACTGGAGATACTACTTTGAAAAAGACTTTTCTTTATACGACTTTGCTCAGGGTATTAGAATACCACATCTAATCTTCTGTAAACAAAAATTAAATAAATGAGGAACCATACAAATACTAGAGGGTGCCCACAAATTATAAATTGGTTGAAAATGCTAATCCATACCGAATTTGGAAAAACCTAACATATCTTATGTAACATTAACTTTTGGATTTAACCTTGTGAGCTTGGGATTTGGAAGTTTTGAATAATTACAATTATTCATCTGTATATAAATGATTAACAATTATATTGTGATTTGGAATATTGTAACTTCTTGAATCACTTTATCTATTATAACTAGTAGAGCGAGATATCAAAATACATTTACAATTGCGCCTCTTCAAAATTAGGCACTTTTGTATAGATATAGAGGATATAGAATTAGGCACTTTTGTATAGATATAGAGGCAATAGACATCACCACTTGTCATATCCAAGTTTCGCCACCAAGAACTAGAATTATTTCGAGTACATATTCTACTTTCTTCATTTGAAATACTATTTTCCAACAATGACTCTTCACATGCTATTGCTCGGACACGTCATTGGTTTTCACGTGCTTCATCCTTTTCATCGTGTGGGGGGTACAAGCATTTCACGTTCGCAAACGTAGCTACATCACATATATATATTGCGAATCTTCTAGTAATTGCTATATATCCATACTATACATACAAACGTACGTAAACATAAATGTACGCATGGTTGAGTACTTTTGCATTTATATATGTATTATTATCAATTATGATATGGGTTTTTGTGGAGATTTTGATGGATCAAGAGATGCCTTCATGTTTTTTTCTGCATTTACACCTGCACCTCTCACCTATATATCTAGCTACCTACTATGTGTAACTAGTATTTTCATCATTTTATCCTTATCTTATAAGGATAAATTATGAGAGGTGCAGTTGTTAGTGCAGACAAAACATGGTATCTTGAAATTTTATTTTTTGTCGAATTGAAGCGAGATACTTGTTTCGACTCACGAGACATATTAGAAAGTTACCGGTTGAGAAAATTTTGAATTTTGTTTAATTTTGAGAGTTGTCTTTTCACCGCTACAAGAAAAATAAGTTACGCGTGCACTTTTTGTGTTGCACGTAGGTTTTGGTTGAATCCCTCGACTTCAATCTGGTACGCCTACTACAAACCCTATGTATTTCTATTTATATGTGCAGTATGCCTCAAAATGTTATTTATGTTAGAAATTGTCTAAATTTCTTATGGCTATGGAATAGATAATTTGAAGTAATAATAGTTGACGTTCAAATTGTATTTCATCGACACGTGCATGTATAATTAAATACTATTTTTTATAATGCATAAGTGAATAAGTTGAGTTCATGTAATTAATGCATATACTAACGTACTTAATGATAAATTGTATTTGATAGTTTATACTATATTTTTTGTACATTTATAGTGTGTATTCAGTTTTTCTCTCTGATGTTATGTATGGACCTTAATTTATTTTACGAAAAACAAAATAAAAAATATCCAAAAATAAGACACAACAAATTACCATTGTATGGCGGAAATAATCTACTACTATCTATCTAGCATAACAAACCCGGGTTGATAGTTATAATTCTGAACCATAAAGTCTCTATCTAGCTCCATACAGGAGGGGAGAGACATGAATTAAAAAAAATGGTGGTGAGGGATGAACATTTCAAGACCAAACGACATAGGAAGCTGTATGTATTGTAAAATTTATATTCTATATCGTCATCCTGCATATCTTAATCTTTTGAGACATTTGATAATTTGATTGAATCATTGTATATAAACATTTGATAATGCCAAAAAAAGGAAAAAAGAAGTAGCATCACATAAAGGGCCTAAAATAACTACCTTTAGCTGTCAAATTTTTGGTGAAGCCATTAAATCTCCCAGTCCAGGTGGTGTACAACGAAGCCAATGAAACCTCTCGATTTCCAAAAACCAAAGATTTTTCATGGCTTTCATACCTTTAGGAAGCTCAAGAAGCTCTTCAGAAGGCGTAAGCTTCAATGTCTGAAGGTTAAGGAGACAAGTCAGAGATTCAGGCAACCTTGTGAGATTATGGCACGATATTTATTTTCCACCTTATTTTTCTTTTATTTTTTATTCTCTTCTCATATTTTATTTAAACTTAATTGAATTTTGCTCAAAAAAATTCCATATTAATTTTATGTTTTGGCACACTTATAGAGTTTGCCTTACCGACTAGTAAACATAATCAACACCACACATAAATTCACAATACGCAATGAGATCAGGGGTAGCATATAGCTTAAACAACAGAGTAAACAGTGGTGGCGTTGTAGGGTTGTTGTAGGGTAATTTGCACAACCAAATGATACTATTTTTTAGATTTGTTGTTGTAGCCTTGCAGGGTTGCCCATGAGCCGAGCTTGAGCCTGGGCCTGACCAAATTTTTAGGTTCGAGCTCGAGCTTAAAAGAAAAAAATAATTTTTTTGTGAAAATTTTTAATATTTTAATTTTGTAGTAATATATTATCAATTTTGTATTAATATATATTATTAAATACAATCATGATAAATATTAAATATATCATTATTTGTACATATATACTATTATAAGATATTGTATTTTATATAAGTATATATTAATAAAATTTTTATTCAGGCTCGCGAGCCTTCGAATATGCATTTTTGGGCTAAAATTTGGATCGTTAGGCTCGGCTCAAGTTCGAATTTTCTCGAGCTATTTTCGAGCTATCTTGCGATTTAGATACCCAAATAAACTTTTGTTTCGTAAAAAAAAACAAACTAGATTAGGGTGGATCCGACTACGCGTTCCGAACCCCGCGATAATCTATAACTTGAGATTATCTTTCAACCCCCGCGCTCGATGCGCTAGACAGTGGTTCAGACTTTAACACTTCGGTGTGTTGTTTAAACTAATTATTCAGACCGCAATTGACTAAAATATATATTGTCTTCGAATGACACGATGATACCATAAAAGAAAAATTCAAGTACAGGTAAAAACTATCTATCTGATACTTAAATCTGACACAAGATAATTTTGTACCTACGTGAGAATCCTTCTTTTTTCTTTACTACGATGATAAGGAACTGAAAACTTAGGCCAAAGTATAAATCACTATCAAATACTGAAATCTGAAAACATGTAATTCATACCTCCATAAAAGTTCTCAATTCGGGCAAATTACAGTAGATCGAATGCCAGTACAAATCCTGAAGACCGGATCCAACAATTCTTGAAACGAAACTATGCTACAAGCTACTCTTAACTATGTCTACGCCTACTCCTATGATAAGAGAAAATTAAGTTGCTCTTTGATTTTGATCCTCTTCTCTCTCCTTTTTTTTCGTTTTTATTTCTGCATCGTGGTCCTACATCTTCAACCGTCGAGAACCGTTTCTAACTTCTCTTTCAAAATCCTTTCGTCTTGGCGGGTGGTCCTACATCTTCAACCGTCGATGACTGCTTCTAACTTCTCTTTCAAAATCCTTTTGTCTTGGCGGGTTACCGAGTTCCCGGACTCTCTGATTCTGCTTTTGGTTCTGACTTCTTTGGGCTTGCCTTGTTATTGTAATGGGCTTAGCCTTTAATTTTTGGGCCCACTAATCGCTGTTGGGCCTTTTCTAGGTCTTTTACTTTGCTAACCCATTTTTATTTTTTAGTGTAAACAAATGCCCCCCTAATGTACGTGAACATTTCGAGTTCATGTACATTAAGATACATGTCTCCTGGTTAATCATCGTTTCGTATCAGGAGATCGTTTCCGCTATTCGAAAGGTCATCTTCCCAGACATCTTTTATCTTTAATACCGATATGACGAACTTGTTCGTTCTTTTTTTTTTCCGTACCTTTTCGTGATCAGGCTTTTAAACCTTTTTTAAACTTGCGTTTTCTTTCTGCAAGAACCTCTTCGTATTTTTAGGCGGGTGAAAAAAATGATTGAAATTTCTCTTTTCTTTTTCTGCATAGAAGTGTCTTTTCGTGATCGGACACCTAGAACTCTATAAATATCTCTTCCCTTTTCTTAGCCGTCACTATCACCCTTTACTTTCTCCTTTCTCTCAAATCCTCCATCATCTTGTTCCTCCATTTTTGAAAATTTTCTCCTTCTTCACCACATCTTCCTCTTCGAATTTCTTCTTTCCATTTTTCTTGACAATCTTCTCGAATCGTTTTCGAGGATGTCTAACCCTCACGCTATCTTGCGTTTAGTCGCTCGAGCAACTCTTTTGGATTGTGAAGACGCCCAAAATCTTTATCAAATCATTAAGAACTTCGAGACTTACTATAGCGATGCGAAGATTTCGACTCTTAGGTCTGCCATATGATTCCGCCCTGGGTCCGCGATCGCCGTGGTCAATCCATCAACTATGTTGGGCTCGGGCCCCGATTTTGACCCGAGGCGTTCGAACCTTCTGAGGATGGTTGATAAGAGGTGTTTTTACGTGTTTTTAAGACCGTAATTCTTATGATTTGGATTCACTTATTGCTTAAATCATGTCACATTTGCATTTAATAAGTCCGATGTACAAAACAAGTTCAAACATGTTTTTCAACACTTAGGCGGTGTAGGAGCGATGTAGAGACCCAACATCCTTTACAAAGTTGTAGATCTATGTCTTAGCTTCAAATGAGAACTTGGGTCTATAGAGATAATTATGAAGGAAATACGATTATTGCGCCGAACAGAGAAGTATATGCGCCAGGACACGAACAGCCACGCCTAGGCGTGGACAGTCCGAATCTTACTCCTTTTCAGCCTAAATGCTCTTTATGATGGAAAGGAATCACTTTTAGCCATAATTCAGCACATCCTTTATGGAATTTTATACTACACACTTTAGAGTAATGGAGGACACAAAAGATGGGAGAAAGAAGAATCTACACCTATAAAGCTAATCATCTCTTGCATTCATTCTTCATTCCATTGGAGAGAAAGGAGAGGGAGAAGGATTCTTGGATTCATTATCATCATTGGAGAAAGAACATTCACTTGGAGTTCTATCATCATTTACTTAGAGGGAGTTGTCTTTTCATTTTCATTCATGTCATGAATATGTGTATTTACATTATTGTTTTTCTATTATCTCATAACAAGGTCATGTAAGGTGAAATATATGGATGATTGGAGGTTATACCGATATTTGATCACTATATGGGCCTAGGTTAATATTTCGGGAGAAAATCATTCGAATAGCCCTAGGGTAAAGATTCCCGGGTGAAGTCCGATTCAGTGAACTCTAGTACATTAATGCATGTTTAGTGGTTAGATTTTCGGATAGGGATATTTGGGAAATCACGATCTAAGTATAGGAGTTTATACGCGAGACATCGGTAACAACACCATAACAATATAAGATGCTCTTGCCGTATCTCCTTTACAATTGGTTTTAATTCATTTGCCTTCGCACACGTTTTTACACTATTTTATTGTTTGATGTATTAGCTCCTTGAGGTTTTCCACTTTTATTACTACACACGACTAGTGCACTTGCTTCATAGCACGAGCTTTTAGACGGGTACTTGGCCCGCCTTGGAGGGTGAGGCCCTTCTTTTTCAGTCTAGGGTGGAGAACAAATATGGTTGGACGAACAGAACCAAACCGATGAATGGGTGGATCGGTCATATCCTTGGTTCGAAAGGTTGCATCATTTTCATAACAAATGGGAAGGTAACCGAATTCTGGGGCTCATTCGAATAGCTGGTTTCCCAGTTATCCCTTTCGAGCAGGTAACAACAGATGCTCTTGCGTATTCCTGGCATCCTTCGTATAATTGTTTTGTATTAGCTCGAGGTTTTCAAACAATCACGTTGGAAGACGTTGCTCTAATTACTGGTCTTTCCCCTACGGGTACAACCCTTCCTACGGGTGAGCCTTTGTCTAACTCTCGATCTCTTTTATTAGCCACCGAAACTTGGCTAAAACATCATGGCAAATCAAAAGATGCGAATATTGCTTATACTGCTTTAATCAAGTTCTTTGTCGGTTGTGATGATCCGCCTACACCCTTCGAAGAAGTTTTATTTTTGAATTTTATCTTTTCCCGGCTATTTATGAATGTCGGTTGTGTAGTGAATAAAACCTGTTGTGTAGTGAATAAAACCTTTCTCACTTTGTCTGCTAATATTGCTGTCACCATGGGGCCCATCGAGCTGGCTCCACTAATGTTATCTCACTTTTATCGTATGATGGTTAATTTGAGTAGTGACCCTTCGAATGCTCACAAGTTGTCTGGCCCCCTTTGGTTATTGACATGTTGGTCCTTCCTATATTATCCCGAGTTATTAAATACCAGGATTGTACCATCACTCGAAAAATCGATCCTAACTGAGAAGCGACAATCCTCGAAAAAATCTTCCAATTTCTGACTCGAGCCAGTTTCGAATTGGGTTTGTTACGGGGAGGCTACTATAAATTTGTTGATCCCCCTCGGGAAGGTCGTACCTCGAGGTTCTGAGTGCTATCTATAACCCACTTTATGTTTCCACATGGTGCCCTTTTTTCGAGACAAGGCACGACCAGGCCCAAAATCATTGGTATCATACTGTTTTACCCGATTGGATGCGAATGATTGATTCGCTGGATTCCTCCATAGATGATCACCCCTACTGGAGATCTATCTTATCGTCCTGAGACCTATTATATGCAGATAACGTCCCCGGAGTTGAAGTTTACAACCTTCAGGTATTGCAACATGTTTTGAGTATAGTAAACTTTATAAATTTCGGATCGTTACATTTTGACGTTTCTCGAACACATGGATCATTTGTACTTCGAGCATATTCTATTTCGAACATGTTCCATTTTGAGCATGTTCGATTTCGAGCATGCTGGATTTCGAGATTGCTTCTTTCGAGTATGCTTGATTTCGAGTATGTTCGATTTCAAGCATGCTGGATTTCGAGTGGATTGCTCTTCGAGCATGCTTCCTTCGAGCATGTTTGATTTCGAGCAGGAAGTCTGATATCCGAGTTTTGTTTAACTCGTCCTTATTTTGTAGCTATGTTCGCGGCAATTTGGCATAACCCAATGCTTCTCTCTACCATTTCTGGGAACCATGAATCGCCCTTGGTCAAGTAGGCAATTTTACATTGCGAATCATCAAAGGGCCAAAGCTGAAGCTCTTATTCGGGGTCAAGCTTCTTGTCAAATTCCCCCGTGCTTTGTTCCCATTTTTTGCAGAATCATCCAAGTCGAGAGATGCTTCGTGGACTTTTGGAATAAAGTTTTGAGGAGTAGTTATTCGAGACCAATCATCCGCAAGCAGATTACGGACATCACTAGAATGTGTGTTGGTACGGTGGATATGACTCAACTTTTGAATCTTTTATCGAATCAGGTAACTTTCATATACTAGTGTAACTTCGATCAAAATATTTAGGATTCAATCTTATACTCTTTTTTACAGGATAATGATTACATCCTTCCGTATGATTTAACTTCGGGGTGGAGATTTGAGCGAGACAACCCCCAAGTCCGAGAGGTGGCGGCACTGTTTCAAGCTCTTCGAGACTCATCTGTTCCAACTGAGCTATTCTCCTCGTGTTACTCGAAAACGAAGTGCACTTACCATCCGGGAGCCCGCATCCTCTGTTTCTCAAGAAGCACCCCCTCGAACACTTGATGAAGAAGAAGAGAATGATGACGATGCAGCTCAATATGCTCTTCAACCCAGATCCAGGAAACGCTTACGTACGCAAGGGTCTTCCGGTACATCAAGTAATTACTCAACTATCCTTAACTTTTTATTCGTAGATTGCCTCTTCATTCGATACTTGCTTACTCGTATCTCTCATTCAGGTTCTTTGAGTAGAACTACTGATCTCGACAAGGAGACGTCGGCTATTGTGACTGGCGTCGACGATGTTCTCGAAACCATTCTTGAAGAGGGTTCATCCGATTTTGAACCCCGACCGACTTCGCCCGTCCTCGAGGAAGTTTTACCTGGTCCTGAGACTCATCAAGACCCAATCAAAACAGATCGTTCTTCAGGTATATTTTTTGAAAGTGTCATATATTCCCCTAAATCGGTTAACCCCTTTATGATTTTTTCACGCTGTATAATCATTAATGAGCTTTTGTTACTCTACCTTGTCTTGATGCTGTTTTTCTCCCTAGGAAACTTATCGAGTGACACTTTCGAGATTAGGCCCCAGTTCTGAGATTATCACGAGCACTGCTCCCAACCTCTCGAGATTTCCTTCGTCAGGTAAGACAATTTACCATGTACACATTTTATGTTTAGCAAGATTTTTTAACTACCTAATTATTCATTTTTCTGAATAACCTTGTCCCTCGAACCTCCAGGCGTGCCTAGTTTACCTTCTTCGGTGCGATTCTCAATTGGTACTACAGCGGGAATATCCACCATTGTCATGGATTCCGCTGTTTTTCGCAGAATTGGCACGAACCTTGCTCTCGGATCACAATTTCGGCCTACCCTGGATTCTTCTCTTTCCTCTTCAGTACGAATAGAAGAGGTTGAAGATATCTCTCCGTTGGCTATCTCACCTAGTCCGGTCATGGACCCTGGACCTTCAAGCTCTACCATGGCCCTCGCTACCCCGGCTGAAGGTATAGATTTATTTCGTCGAAATGCACAATGTTCTATTTCATTCTGGTGTTTGACATACTAACTTCGGGATTTTCTTTCTTTCAACAATATAGCGCAGACCGTATTTTCTCAAGTCGCTTTAAACGAAGCCCTTATGGACATAAGGCATAATCTCAATGATCCTCATTTATTGTCGGAACTTCGTTTCCTTCTTGATGAAGCGGCTTCGAGGATGGCTAGTACCTGGCTGCCTATGTTCCAAACCACTCGTGAGGTTTTCGAGAATAGCCTTGCTCGCCTCTGCTCTTTAGCGGATCAGGGTATCAACCCTTTTACTGAAGTAGTATCTTCGAATCATGCTCAACAACTAAGTCAACTCCGTGGCCAAGTCACCATCTTAGAGGGTTCTCGTGATAGTTATATGGCTCGAGTTGCTGCTCTCGATGCCCAGATTGCTGATCTCCAACTCGAACGGGATCGCTTAGTTCAGTCAGCCAACCAAGCCAAAGAGAATATCTCAACTTTGAATGACCAGATTGCAACTCTATCATTCGAGCTTGAAGAAATAGTGAAACCTGTTGTACTCGAAAGGGATGCTTTTGATTCGTCTTTGGATATTTTATCTAGTTCTTTATTTTTTCTTCAATCTTAGCACATTTTCGAGTGATGTTACTTTCTATATTTTGTTATTGTAAAAATTCTTACCCGTTTCGAGTAATCTTTTAAATATAATGGTTTCGTTTTCTTTCCATATACTTGGTGTATACTTTTTTAAGTATTTCGCGTTTAATGCTTTTCCATATATATCTCCATTCATCCACTGGAGTTCGAAAGCATTTCCAGATAATTTATTCGATATTTGAAATGGTCTTTCCCATTTAGATGACCACTTCCCATAAAAGTTATCTTTTGATCCTTCAGCCAAAATCATTTTCCAAACTAAATCTCCTACTTCGAAGGATCTTGCGTTTAATTTTTTATTATAACTCCTTTCAATTCTATTCTTTTGTAGTTCTATTTGTTGCAATGCTTGAACTTGCAATATTTCATGATCTAGCTTTTCGATATTCATGTTTTCCATGTACTCTTCGGTTGAGAGTTGTGCTTGTTCGAGTATTCGTCTGGACTTGATATTGATTTCTAAAGGAATTACTGCTTCATGACCGTACACTAATTGGAAAGGGGATATTCCTAGATTGTCCTTCTTGATTGTCCTTAACGCCCAAACCGCGTCGATTAACAATTCGTGCCAATTTCTCGGGTTTTGGCTTATCATTTTCGAGATGCAACCTTTGATTAGTTTATTCGACGATTCAGCTTGGCCATTTGCTTGGGCATAATAAGGTGTCGAATTAATCAATTTTATTCCAAACTGTCCCAGAAATTCGAGTATTTCTGTGCTATTAAATACTCTAGCCTGATCGAAGGTTATGGTTTCTGGAATACCAAATCTTGTGATGATATACTCCTTAATGAATTCGATCACTTGTTTTGAACTTATATTCTCGAAAGCTTTAGCCTCTATCCATTTGGTAAAATAATCAGTGGCCACCAAGATATACTTATGCTTCTTGGATGAAGCTGGTTTAATTTCTCCAATTATGTCCATGGCCCAACCTCGAAATGGCCAGGGTTTTACTATGGAATTTAAACTGACAATCAGCTGCCTCAAAATTTTCCCATGTTTCTGACATTGTTTGCATCCCTTAGCATAGCTTATGCAATCTCGTAAGATAGTTGGCCAGTAGAATCCATATCTTTGTATCAGCCACCTCATTTTCTGTCCCGACTGATGGGCTCCGCACACCCCTTCGTGGGTTTCTGCCATTACAATTAGTGCATCCTCCAGATCGAGACATTTCAACAAAACCCCCTGAGGATCCTTTCTATATAACTCTTGCCCATCATAAAAATAATGATGTGCCATCAATTTTAGCTTATTTGAGAATCCCCTTCTAGCTGGGTCTTGGAGATATTCAATGATCTCAAGGCGCCAATCTTGCTCTTCTTTAAGAATGTCTATTTTGTGAATTCGAGCCACCCTTTGCTCGAAAGGTAATACTATCCTCGGTTTGAGTTGGATAGTTGACTCAAACATATCTGAATCGATTTTATACCCCGATGCTAATTGAGCCAAATCATTAGATATTTGATTCTTTTCCCGTGGTACATACGAAACTTCAACTGTCTCGAAACATTTGAATAACTCATTTATTCGAGCAAAAGAGGTTATTGCTATGGGACTTACACATTTAAATATCCCCTTCACTTGATTTATTACCAACTGGGAATCTCTTTTTATTTTCACATTCTTTGCTTTCATGTCTCGTAACACTTCTAATCCTAAAATAAGAGCTTCGTATTCTGCTCTGTTGTTAGTACAATCACCTTCGATCTTCGCATACATTTTAGTAATTAGTTTAGAGGGAGATATTATATATATCCCGGCCCCTGCACTATCTCGAGTGCTTGATCCGTCGAAATAAAGGATCCAAGGAGCGGTGCTGATGACATCAATTTCGAAACTGGTTTCCTTATCCATAGATGGATGTTCCGCTAAAAAATCAGCCAAGACTTGACCTTTTACTGCTTTTTGTGGTACATAGATCAAGTCAAACTGGAGTAAGCTAAGACTCCATTTACTTAATCGACCTTTAACCAAAGGTTGATTGATCATAAATTTGATGACGTCGGTCGGGGATACCACTTCGATAGAATATGCAGCAAAATAATGCCTTAATTTAGTAGAGGCAAAATATAGGCTGAGACACCATTTTTCTATTGAAGTATACCTTTTTTCTGCATCATTTAAAAGTCTACTCAAGTAAAATACAGCTTGTTCGTAGCCTCTGTCGTTTTCCTGCACTAAAAGGCACCCTATTGACACCTCTGCTGCTGATATATATAATCTTAGCTTTTTTCCTTTTCGAGGAGGAATCAGCATCGGAGGCTGAACTAAATATTTCTTTATAGCATCGAATGCTTCTTTTTGCTCATCGCCCCATACAAATTCATCCTCATCTTTTAGTCGTAATAAAGGGGAGAAAGCCTCTATTTTTCCGGCTAAGTTGGCTATAAATCTTCGTAGAAAATTCACTTGCCCGAGGAAACTCTGAAGTTCTTTTTTAGTGTTCGGAGGTTTAGCTTCTATAATGGCTTTGGCTTTGTTTCGGTCCACTTCGATGCCTCGATGATGTATTAGGAACCCCAAAAAATTTCCAGCTTCCACGCCGAAAGCACATTTCAAAGGATTCATTTTTAAATTAAATAATCTCATTCGCTGGAAAGATTCAATTAAAAATCGTTTATGTTCTTCGTGATTTTGAGCTTTAACCACTATATCATCGATATATATTTCTAAAGACTTTCCGATTACATCATGGAAAATGTAATTCATAGTCCTCTGGTAGGTGGCTCCGGCATTTTTTAAGCCGAACGACATGACCCTCCATTCAAATGTCCCTATGGACCCTGGACATCTGAAAGCTGTTTTATGCCGATCCTCTTCAGCTATTTTCAACTGATAATATCCAGAATACCCATCCATAAAGGACATCACCTTATGCCTAGCAGCTGCATCAATCAATACATCTGCCATTGGCATCGGGTATTCGTCTTTCGGTGTAGCCTTATTCAAATCTCTAAAGTCGATGCATATTCGTACTTTACCATTCTTCTTAATTACTGGTACTATATTAGCCAACCATTCAACATATCGAGTTGGCCTAATGAACTTGGCTTCGACCAACTTCTCTATTTCTTCTTTGATGGCTCCCATTAGATCTGGGGATAAACGCCTCGGGGCTTGTATCACAGGTTTAAAGCCTGGTTTAATGGGTAACTCGTGTCGAGCTACATTTGTATCAATTCCGGGCATTTCATGATGTGCCCAAGCGAAACAATCTTTAAATTGGTGCAATATTTCGATTAATTCTCTTTTCTCTGTTTGGTTCATTTTTGAACTTACGTAGGTAATTCGAGGATTTTCGATTGTCCCTAGATTAACTTCTTCCAACTGATCCTGACCATTTTTTCTGGTATCTCCGTCTGGTTCTAGGATCCCTTCTTTGATATTTTTGGTTTTCGAATTAGCTACATCCTTTTCGTTCTGGCCGTCTGTTCCATGTTTATTGTTTCGAGAATCTTCATTATGAGTGTCATCTTTTCGAGAGCCTGCCATACATAATTCATCTCGATAATTTATTGTTTTGGGACCTGTCACATACATTGGATCTCGAGAAGATGTTTCTCGAGAATTTAACTTGCATACTTCGCTATGACAATATTTCGAACTAAATTTATCATGACTAACATGATCAAGATCGTAAGCACATTACTTCGATTCTATTCGTTCAATACTTAATCTTCGAAAAACGTCTGAAATAACACCATCCTTAATTACATCAGCTTCCTTCATAACTTATACAAAATCTAAACTGGTTCTATTTTAATTTCGGCTAACTTAGAGCCCATCTCGAATGCAGACTCTTCTCGGATTCCCTTTTCTTCTTCCTTCGTTGCCTCTTCAACGGCTTCCCCAGTAAATCGCCAACGTTCATTTCTTTCGAGCTTTCCTGCTTCATACCTGGCATTAACAATTTGAGTATCGATAAAATAATTATTTTTCTCGGCTTTGACCACCTCGAATTGGTGTCCGTTCCAACAAATTAACACTTGATGTAAGGTCGAGGGGATATAATAATAATTCTGATGTATCCAATCTCTTCCTAACAAAGTGTTAAATGATGATGAATTTGTTTCGACTACAAAAAATGCCGAGTAGGAACTATGGGTTCCTATTTTGACCCGACATGGCAAAACCCCCAAGACTTTGGTAGCTTGGCCCGAAAATCCGTAGACTGCCACATCAGCCGCTACCAAATCTTTCGAGCTTTTGCCCAGCCTTGTTAACGTTTTTTCGGGCAAAATATTAACAGTGGCCCCATTATCGACTAATACCTTATTAATGGGAATGCCCTCGATTTCGGCCTTTATGAACAAGGGTTTCATGTGGTTATTATCTATCTCCTCTTTTGAAAATAACAATTTTGCCAAATTTTCGACTTTGTGCACATTATCTTCGAGTGACTTATCATTAATAATTTGAAAACAAGACGGGTTACCTTTTTCCTTGTCAGACGTGAGTTCGAGCGTATTTTCTCCCTCATCCATACATTCTTTGGCTGCGAATTCGGCTGGCAGCATGGTTACCATATCTATGTCCCTATCCTCCTCCAGTTTCAGGACCCTTTCCAAAGAAGCTTCTTTCGCTTTTAAATCAGCTTCGTTTGTTGATTCCTCGCATGGTGTGTCTCCCAGTAAAATATCCAGGTCATCTCCCGACTCGAAATCCCCCAACTCTTCATCCTCTTCGGTCGTGACACCTTTTCCTTTTAACGCTGCTTCTGTTAGCTGGTCGCTCAACCGATCAATATCCTTTTCGAAATCTTCTTTTTTAGGATTCTTGACTATTTTCGATTTCAAGATCCCTTTTGACAAAGCCTCTTCTTCAACCCTGAGATTCGCAATCATTGCCTCCTGTTGCATTTCCAAGGCCACTGCCGCTAGAGAATAAGCCACTTGTTGTGCGATAACCTTCGGGTGGTCATCTTTATTTCTCTCGATATTCCTGCGATATCCACCAAGGCGGTTCAAAGGTGAATCTCTACCGGATGAGGCAGACCTTCCATATCCTCTGTCTCCTCTTCCTCGAAAGTGTCTATCGTAAGGCATTGTTCCAAACCCTTGGTTGTTCATTTCGTACCGTTGCCTTTTATTCCATTCCCTTTGATATGCGGGAATCCAATCTGGATCGTTCGGAATAACCTGCAGCCTTACTAATTCGTAATGCAAAGTATCTGCGCACTGACTACATAAGACTTTCTGCATTTGGGTTAAATTCGTCACCACCTTAGCAGGTGTCTGATAAACAATCTCACGTACAGGGGTTTCGAGTACCTCCTTATACGATTTTTCCTCTTTTCCTTGAGCGATCGATTTGGTTTCGCCAATCACTTCTTTGTTTTTCTGTTTTCCATCCTGGTCAAAATCCAAAATTCTCTTATCGACTCCTGACAGGCATATCGTGCCTCTCTCATACTGTTTTGCTACAAATCGCATGAAAATCTGACACTGGTCAGTGGTGTGCATGGTATTCATGTGCCATCTGCACATGCCTTCCAAGCCTTCATCTTTCACCTTCGGGAATGTCAACACTCCCTCATCAATCAGCCTGTTGAACAATCGGTTTGCCAACTTGGCCTCTTTTCGTACCTGCAAATTAGAATTTTCGAACTCGTTAATGTCCACAGTATTAATTTCGAAATTTAAAACAGGAAATGGATTTTCGTTAATGTCTGTTTTTTGAGTGTCAGGAAAAATTATGTCTTTTGAGTTCAATTTTTCTTGTATCAAATTCCTAAACATAATGCACTCATTTGTCTCGTGTGAAAAAACATTGTGCCATTTACAGTATGGCTTCCCTTTAATCTCTGATTTCGAAGGTATTCTATGTCTCCCTTTTAGCCTAAGTTTTTTATTCGCAAGAAGCCAGTCGAATATTCGCTCGGTTTTAGTCACATCGAAACTATACTCTTTTTCTTTCTTTGTCTGTAAAGATCCTGTAGCTACACAGTCTTTTCTCTCGAGAGTTCCGCATTGAAACGGGGGCCCTTTAACAAATTCTGCCAGATCGATTTCATAGGCATCTTCGAATGCCCATGGAATCCCCACCTCGAAGGCATTGAAACCCTGATGTTTTCTCTGGCTTTCCTCTCTTAACATATTTTCGTATCTCACCGCACTTTCTGCTAGACCTCTAAAATCGGAAAACATCATTCCGTCGAATTTTATTCTATAATCAAAAGCCATGTTTTGTTGAGCCAATTGAACAAACTCAGATTCGGGGATGTTCAAATGACATTTAATCCTAGCTTTCTTAAATCGGGCCAAGAATTCTTCTATTGACTCTCCAGGATTTTGCCTTATTTTGGCTAAGTCACTCATGGTCATGCTCGGTTCAGTTCGAGCAAAATGATTTTGGAACTGAAATTGCATTTCGTCCCAAGTATGTATCGAATTAGGTGATAAATTCGTATACCAGTTAAACGCTGACCCGATTAAGGAACTAGGGAATAACCTTAGTTTGAGATAATCCTGATCGGCTGCCTCTCGGCATTGGCAAGTGAATCGAGACAAATGTTCTAGAGCTGACACATGGTCTTCTCCAGAAAACAAAGTGAAGTTGGGAATTTTATATGTTCTTGGGAAAGGAAAATTCCTGTCTACCCAGTCGGGGTAAGGTTTCCCAGGAATCAAACGGTAGTTCCTTCGAAAACCAGGCCCATATATCCTTTCGATGGCCATTTCCACTTGATTTTGAAGAGGATCTTGAACTTGCGGTCCCAAATTTCCCCCCAAGCAATTGTTAGGCACGTACTGGCCCCCAGCATATGGGAATTGCAAATTGTTATTCATAAAAGGGAAATTTTGGTTTGCGGGCAAACCTTGATTTCCTATGCTAAAAGGTGCATTCGAAGACCCTACATATGGGTAATTCTGATGCGCACCCTGTGTCCCATTGTAATATCCCTGACTACAACCAATATTTGGCCCAGGATTTCCAAAATTGATATTAGGTGGATACCCAGCGGGCATTGGTTCTGAAACATTCGGTGGTACGGAGACATTCGGTCTTGTTGGCTGAGGAATAGCTTGAGTTGTATAAGCATTCACCTGACTCACACGTGGATGCCCCCCAGCATTGTGAGGATTCGAGAAGTGCTGCTCCTCGAATAGCACTTGACTCAAAGTAGGAGGGATTTGATTCGAGCACTGACCAGTCTCGAATCTTCCTTCCTGAGCTCGAGTATCTCGAGGATACCCGAGAGGAACTTCATTTGGACTGACTGGCCTGGTTCGAATCCCAGGTTCTATTGATATTAATTGAGATACTTTTTCTACTAGAGTGTTATGGCTGCTAATTAAGGGTTCGAGTGCTAATGCTACCTGGGTATTTATCATATTCGAAAAGACATCACATGTTTGATTAAAGATTTCTCCTAATTCAGTGATTACTCGAGTAACCTCCCGAGCCAGTCCATCTCGAGCGTTTACTGCAATATCCTGTACAATTGCAGTGAATATTCGGGCTGACTCTTGTGCTAATGCTCGGTACTGATCATCGAATTCTCTTCTTTGATCTTCGCGAGCACCCGCGAGGGTCTGTTTCATAACTCGGACAAATTGTTCGTACATTTTGTCCGCACTGACTTTATGTTTCGAAATTGGTTGAGTATCACAATCGTCAACCAAACCATCTCTGAGTGAATCCTCAGACATTATACAAGAATTTTATTTCTAAGAATTCTAAAACGTCAGTTTTCAAAACCTTCTCCCACTGTGGTGGCCAAAACTTGTTTCGTAAAAAAAACAAACTAGATTAGGGTGGATCCGACTACTCGTTCCGAACCCCGCGATAATCTATAACTTGAGATTATCTTTCAACCCCCGCGCTCGATGCGCTAGACAGTGGTTCAGACTTTAACACTTCAGTGTGTTGTTTAAACTAATTATTCGGACCGCAATTGACTAAAAAATATATTGTCTTCGAATGACACGATGATACCATAAAAGAAAAATTCAAGTACAGGTAAAAATTATCTCTCTGATACTTAAATCTGACACAAGATAATTTTGTACCTACGTGAGAATCCTTCTTTTTTTCTTTACTATGATGATAAGGAACTGAAAACTTAGGCCAAAGTATAAATCACTATCAAATACTGAAATCTGAAAACATGTAATTCATACCTCCATAAAAGTTCTCAATTCGGACAAATTACAGTAGATCGAATGCCAATACAAATCCTGAAGATCGGATCCAGCAATTCTTGAAACGAAACTATGCTACAAGCTACTCCTAACTATGTCTACGCCTACTCCCATGATAAGAGAAAATTAAGTTGTTCTTTGATTTTGATCCTCTTCTCTCTCCTTTTTTTTCGTTTTTATTTCTGCATCGTGGTCCTACATCTTCAACCGTCGAGAACCGCTTCTAACTTCTCTTTCAAAATCCTTTCGTCTTGGCGGGTGGTCCTACATATTCAACCGTCGAGGACTGCTTCTAACTTCTCTTTCAAAATCCTTTTGTCTTGGCGGGTTACCGAGTTCCCGGACTCTCTAATTCTGCTTTTGGTTCTGACTTCTTTGGGCTTACCTTATTATTGTAATGGGCTTAGCCTTTAATTTTTGGGCCCACTAATCGCTATTGGGCCTTTTCTAGGTCTTTTACTTTGCTGACCCATTTTTATTTTTTAGTGTAAACAACTTTTCATCATTTTACCTTGAACAAAGGATTGAGTTAAGATCTCTTTATTTTATTTTACATTTTATCTGGTAGTACAGTAGGCCATTTTGGTGATTTTACATGAAGATGCTATACTATGGACCGTAGGCCAATGGACAATATTGGACATAAGTTGCGTGATTAAATTGACAGTTTAGCAAAATTCACGGTTACATACACACACAAAATTTAGTATGGGACTAGGGCCAGCTAGCATGGATGAGTGGGGCGGTCGTGGGTAGCCAGGTTGGGGTGGGGTCGGGAGATGGGGTTAGCGTAATATTTTTCTTTTTTAGGAGTTATTTTTCTTTTTCTTTTAATTAAAGTCTTTTAATATATTAATTTAAAATGTTTATTAGTTTGTAATAGTATACAATATAAAAATTGTGATTTTTTTTTTGTAATTTTCCACTTAGTATATTGGTAGTGGTCCACTTGTCATTTTTTTCCAAATAGGCAAGTTTGTTATCCACCTAGGCAAATTTGGCCCCAAAATAAAAAATCCTCAAATTGATTTGGGATTCCAGCCAATTTTCCAAATTCCTGTTGCAATTATCCTTAAATTGCAATTTTTACCAAGATACTGTTTTAATTTTGCCAATTGAAACAATAGAGTACTAAAATTGCCAATGACCATAAGTTACTGGACGAATTTTGTAGTTTTGCCTTTACATTAGCAACAAGTGGAAGCATATAACGTAATCATTTGGAGTGGGCTTTCTAGATTGTACTGAACAGTAATTGAATTGATCTTGGGCCTGTATGTAAGCATATTCTACTTTGGGCTTCTTTTCATAACCTCTTTCCAACTTGAAAGATGCCTCAATTTTTACTGTAAAGTTTCATATGTGACATTTTTAACCGTTAGAAACAGTTCACCTTTATTATAGTAAAGTTGATCAAATTACCAACGCTTCAGCATTCTCAAACAGGAAATGATCATGGGCCACTCAAAGGGAGCAAATTGATGGCCACTCAAATCCTCATAATTTGATTAAAAGAAAAGGAAGAGAGAGACCGTTGGGGCACAATCAGAAAAATCTATGTTAGATCGAGTTCAATGCTCTTAGTGTCTCGTTCTCACATTTATCATAAATAGTGAGGTGTATTGTGTGCGGTCCCCCACACACTTGTGTGAAATGAACAAATACAGAATACACACTCGAATTATTGGATTCGATCTGACATAAAATTACCCGGCACCATCATATATTGGGCGTTATGTCACTCTCTTTTCCCCACTTCAAAACCATCTAGTTTCCTCTTATTACTTCTTTGTATGATGAGATTTAATGTCCCTTCTTTTGTACTGTTTATGCACTCCAAAGAGTTGCTTTCATCTTTGTGAGGCTCCTCTTATCATTTGTGGAAACACCACGTGAACTAGGTCAATAATTGTGTTTCCATCTTTTTACGCACCTCTCAATCGCTCTCATCATAAAACATACAATATGCTCAGACATGATCCTCATCTACGGCTCTTGGTCTTTTTCTTTTATATATACACACATACATATGTATATTGTCACTTATAGCTTACAAGTTGTTAAAATTTGAAAAATTTACACTCATTGCTTTATTTGGGTGATTCTATCATGGACCTAGTGCCGGTCCACAGTACACCATTGAATTGAGATGTTTTGTGCGTTTTTAACTATACTCCCCTCTAATCAATGTGTGTGATAGACTGGGATTAATAATGTCGGTCCACCATAAAATTTCCTGCGTTTTTCACTTTGAAGTTGATTGATGTGGAAGATTAATTCAGTTGAGGTGAGCTCAAGTTTAGACCCCTTCCGGTGCTAAAATTTGATAAGAACTTTCGAGGTAATTACGAGCACGAGTGAGGTGATAAGTGAATTTAATCTATACCTTACGAATGTATTCTTTGGAGTATTCATGGAACGTTGTCGGAAGTTGATGGAAACCCAACTTTTGTCCATGCTTTAAAATAAGGATGAATTACATGTACAATCCCTCCATTTAGTTTTAATTACCAAAAAACCATGACTTATAATAAATCACAAGGAGACCCCCTGAAGAGTGGGGTTTATGTAATTTTGAAAAAATTAGGGAGTTTTTGGTAATTGACCACAACATAAGGGGGTTATGGGTAATTTTCTCTTAAAATAACTCTTGTCCAAGAACTAATCCCTATAGTTAAGAATGAGGCAAGTAAAAGGCTATATTAATAATGATAAATATAGATAATCCACATGCTATATACTACACCAAATATAAACAAAACAAGATGGCCAAAAAATCACTTGGGAAGTATTTCAGATGTTTACTCCCTTCTAATTGTACTTTTTTTCCCTCACCTTCATTGCCCTTCGCGATCTTGATCTTCACGAGGGCGTGCAGAAGAACTCGAACCCGACCCAACCATATTCACGGCTTGTCCATGCGTGAACCTCTGTAACTGTATCATGCGGGCGTATATCCCATCCGTGTAGTTTTTCAACAGATGAGAATGAGAACCTTGTTCTGCTACTTTCCCATCATCAAGAACAGCAATAACATGCGCGTTTCTGATAGTAGATAGTCTATGCGCCACCACAATAGTCGTCTTTCCCGCGCAGGCGCGCTCCAGCGCTTCTTGTATGCACCTTTCTGATTCAGCATCGAGCGCGCTCGTTGCCTCATCAAGCAGCATTATCTCTGGTTTCCTTAAGAAAGCTCGAGCTATGGCAATTCTTTGTTTCTGTCCACCGGATAACTGAACTCCTCTTTCCCCAACAAATGTTTTGTATCCATCCGGTAGTGAAGATACGAATTTATGGGCGTTTGCTGATGTGGCGGCTTCAATTATCTCGGCTTCAGTGGCGGACTCGTGGCCGTAAGCTATATTTTCGTAGATCGTGGTGGCAAAGAGGCACGGTTCTTGTGGCACCACCGCCATGTGGCGTCTCAGTGACTTCAGATTGTATTTTCGGATATCCTTGCCATCGATCATGACCCGTCCCGATGATGGTTCATAGAATCTCTGTATAAGTGCAATGACTGAGCTCTTACCACAACCACTGGGTCCGACAAGGGCAAGAGTTTTTCCCGCTCGGGCACGGAGATTCAATTCACGGAAAACTGAGACATCAGGTCGGGTCGGGTACGTGAAATCCACATGCTTAAGTTCCACTTCGCCTCGGAGACGGTCCGGGACCGTGGTGGCGTCCGGTTCATCAGGTTCGATTTCGGTTTTACGGTCAAGAAGCTCAAAAACCGACCGCATGGCTCGACCGCCCTTGATGAAATCGGGGGCGAGGGTTAGCGTCTCGGCGGCGCCATTAGCGGAGACCATTAGGACCATGAAAACACGGATAGTCTTCGAGAAGTCTGAGATTCCATGCTTGACAAGCCAAGAGGCGTACCATAAGCCGAGCGCATAGGATGCATAGAGTAAGAATTGCGCGATTCCATAACCACTTCCGGCTATCTGTCCCTTCCAGAAGCAACGGCGGAGGGGGGTGCGGAGGCTGGAGGTGAAAAGACCAACGATTTTTGATTCTGAATTAAATGCAGCGACAGTCCGCATGTTAGCCACGGCTTCCCCCGCCAATTGTGTGGCCTTTGCGTGAGCGGCTTCTAGGTCTCCGGAGAATCCAGTCATGAACATTTTCTGTTCAAATTATATTGATTATAGTCAGTACAGAAGATTGATGAATGAAGGCAAAATCATTAAATCGATACCATAACTCAGAAATAATTCGATCTCACTAATTTTTAACAGTTGCCAATTTCATCTTACTACTCTCTAAATTTGATTGGATTGGTAATTTGAGACGAAAATAGAGGAAAATGGTCCACAAATCTCGTAGGAAACTCTCCCCAAGTTTGAACCCTAACCATTTTTCTTCAAGCCAGTCCCAAATTGCTCACCCAAATACACCATATATTGAAACTATATACAAGTATCCTTTTCGCGGACATCAATTTCTGCCCAAACAACCTTTACTTGGATTATGTTCAGATTTGGGAAAGCAATGTAACGAAATTTACAACTACTGAAAAACTACGGAACCAAATTGGCTAATTGAGTTTGATTAGGACAATTCCAATACTAAGAGCAAGTCACAAGAACGATTAACCTTTTGCCTTGAATGAAAGCTATGTGATAGAAAAATGCTTTCGGTCCGTTATCTCAAGAACACTAACCTGTAAGACGGTAGCTGCAACAACAACAGGAAAAACAGCAACAAGTACGAGGGCGAGGCGCCATTGCAACACAAATCCAGCAGTGCAGGCAACTAGCATAAGAGCAGAATTCTGCATTATAACAGAAATCCGATCCCCAATAGCCGACCTCACGTTATTCGCATCCAAAGCCAGCCTTGCTGAAACTCTCGAGCTTTCATTCTCTTCCTGATCAAACCACGCCATTTCATTTTTCAGCACAGCCGCCAACATTTTCTCTCTAACACGTTTCGTTAAGTTCTCTCCCACGGTATCCCAGAAGTAATGTTGTAACGTGTTGAATATAAGGGCGGCTGAGGAAACACCAATTAATAAATAGCAATATTTTGCAATTTCTCTAATCATATATGCGTGGTCGGGATTGTAGTAAACGCTAAGAACGGCGCTGAGGACATATGCGAAGAATGCGCTAAGAGAGCCGCAAACGACTGATCCTATAGAGCCAAATAGTGCATATGTCCATTCAGGAGAGTTCATCTTTGCAAGACGCCAGAATGAACTTGCTTGCTCCTTGAATGCAAGCTTTTCATGGCGATAATTAGGGTATGCAGCGTCCATGGAGAGGCTGAAGTCGGAGGTGGAGAAGTCGGATAATCTTCTTGAGTAAGGTGATCGGCCATAAGAAGAATTTCTGGTAATTATTGGTGAGCTTACGGAGTTCCTTGCGCTAGACGGCCTGCGTGGGAATAAACACGTCAATAAACTAGTTTGGCACCACCGTTGCATAAATGATCATAGGAGAATTGATCATGGCAAAAGCTTGGATTTCCAGCTTTGGAAAACATAGTGTTGTAATGCAAAAAAGTCCAACCGGAATCATAGAAGAGGGGGCTAAACTTTGATCAAAATAGGGTTGTACTACAAACACAGTTTTGACTTTTCAACCATGGGTTCAAGCAGGCTCTGAATGTGTGTTAACTCCCTCTTTCAAATTTGACAATTTTATTAGGATTTCAAGAGTTTCTAATAATCCCCTTATCACAAATTTAGGACTTCTATCTCCTCTTTAAGACGTTCCAAAATAAGATTCCATTTCCCAGAATTAAACTTTTTTTCCCACATAAATACCCTCTCACCTAAACTAATGAAGTGAAATCACGATCCCTCAACCACTACAACCACTATTTTAATGTAATAATGTAAAGTCACTCGAAAGTTTTTCAGCTCTCAACTACAACCTCGTGACAGGTCAAACCTGATAATCAGAATGAGACGGAACAATTCAATATTTACCTTGCACTACTCTTTCTAGCATTGTTCAGAGCCTGTTCATGAGCAGCTTCTTGCATTCTGATGAGCTTGGCGTAGACACTATTTTCTCCTCTAGAAATGAGCTCATCATGTGCTCCCATTTCAGACACGCTGCCTTGCTGCAATACAGCGACAAGGTCAGCTTTCCGAATGGTGGAGAGACGATGGGCAATTACTAGAGTAGTCCTTCCAATCATGAACCGGTCTAGCGCTTCTTGAACCAGCTTTTCTGATTCGGAATCCAATGCACTAGTTGCTTCGTCCAAGAGCAGAATAGCGGGGTTTTTAAGCATGGCCCTGGCAATAGCGATTCTCTGCTTCTGCCCGCCCGAGAGTTGCAACCCTCGATCTCCAACCTGACAATATCAAATCAATGTTTTTTTTATTAAAATTTATATCCATGAAATAAAATCCAGGAAATAATCCATGTTGTATTAAGGCTTCTGAAACTGTTTCTATTATTAAATCCATATTCCGGAAATTGTCCATACATAAATTCTTTAATTTATTTAGATTATAATCCGCTACAGATTGAGAAATTTTCTATTTCTAAATGCTTGAAGAAGAACAAACACCAGCACATGCAGTATTGACTGAAAACATGTTACCCTTTATTTAAGTCGCAAACTTTTGACTTCATAAATAAAAATGTTAGGTTGGTTTGTTGACTAAATAACTCATTCAAAGTCCCTGATGCAATAAATTATCAAGAGAAAAACCACATTCCAGGCCCCCACCCCCCCTGAGATCCATGGCCAAATTCACCTCCCGGGCAATAAATAATATATTGACCATAAAATGAGTAAGGCCAGCATAATAAATTAGCTAAGTATTTAATTCTCAATGGACTATGGAGAGAGCCTAAAAACAAAGTTTCGTTTCATCGCGCCTAAAATGTTAGATTTCAATCCAATCAACATCTAAGGGACTCACGGGACCCGTTATAATGTTATCAGATGCAATCATTATAGAAACATTTTGTTGAGCTTTAACTACTGGAATTTAATGTCACACGTTAACATGTAGTCGCATTAATTAAAGTAGCTAACCTGAGTGTCGTAGCCATCTGGAAGCTTGACAATGAACGAATGTGCGTTAGCGACTCTTGCAGCCTCTTCAATTTCTATTAAACTCGCATCAGGACGTCCCAACAGTATGTTTTCTTTGATCGTGGTGGCGAAAAGTGCCGGTTCTTGGCTTACTAGCCCAATTTGCTGCCTTAGCCATCTCAACTTTAATGTCTTTATGTCATGCCCATCTAGCAGAACTTGTCCTGTTAAAGTTGCAACTAATTAGTAACACAATATTTTCCAATACAATTCTCCAACATGTAAGAAATTTGACCATACGATAGAATTAAGCGATAATTACGTGTACACCCCCTCATTTACTGGGTAAGTACCACAAGTTACCTGAAGTTTTGCAAATTAATCTGCTTTACAATGACAGGGTTAAAATTGTAAAATTACGATAATTTCTCAAACTTGTGTGTTTTTCGTAATTAGAGTTTCGGGCACAGTGTATATACTTAATTTAATCTAAAAATAATCATGAATTATAACAAGATTAAGTGATTAATCACCTGAAATGGGATCATAAAATCTCTCAATGAGGGATACCACTGTGCTTTTACCCGACCCGCTACTTCCAACCAAGGCTATCGTCTTCCCAGCAGGGACAGTAAGACAGAAATCATTAAGTATTTGAGTTTCTGGCCTTGAAGGGTATGAAAATTCCACATTTTTCAGCTCTAATTGTCCTGAAATGGATTCCAACTCCAGACCCGATTCGCTGTTTCTGTCCACACTCGGCTTGTGATCGATTATACGGAAGATTTTAGCAGCTGCAACTCTTGCCTTTGCAAATGCAGCCATACTTGGAGCAGATTGCCCCAAAGCCCTATCAATTAAAAAAAACAAAGATCAATAAAAAGATCAAATTTTACGAATAAGTATCCGAACGGAGAAATTCAACTTACAGGCCACCGATCATAACTGCGAACATTGTTGCTATTGCCAATCCTCCATTGGTGAAATGGTGCCTAACTAAGTACCCACCATACCATAGTAGAAGAGCATAACAGCAGAAAACAGTAAAATAAGTTGCTCCAAGTCCCATTCCTTTGGCAAATCCAATTTTATACCCAATCTTTTGAGCAACTCTCAGAGCTGAAGAATAACCCTCCAATGCTCTCGATTCGCCCACATACGCTAAAACGGTTCGAATTTGCGCTATCGTCTGTCAATTCGATACAAATTCAGACGACGAAAACTTTGTTAATCCAAATTTCAAGAAGTAAGACAATATTTCTTTTTACCTGTTCTGCAATATTTCCTGCTTGTGCCAGAGCTTCTTGGCTCTTGCCAGAGAGCTTGGCTAATGTAGTGGTGTGGATGCCTCCGATTACAGCTATGAGAGGAACTACAGCCAGAGTGACTAAAGCTAATTGCCACACTGCAGTGAAACCCACCACAAATCCAGATACAAATGTTGCCATATAGTGCAAGAAATTTCCCAACTGAAAATATACATATATATACATACATACATATATTTATATCAGAAACCGAAATCAGACAAATGTTTCAACAAAATTCAAAAGGGTTGTTATTTTTTTTGCCCTTCACCTTTTCACTAATGGCGTCTTGGACCATAACAGCATCAGTGTTGATGGCGAAAACCACATCAGATGTACGGACTTCTGTATCAAAATATTGTATATCTTGATTTAAAGCAGCTTCTAAAAATTTGATTCTCATTTTTGTTGATTGTCTCTCTCCAGTCCACATCCAGCATGATATTTCTGCAACCCAATCAAATTATAAATCAATCCCAAAATGATAATATATATATATATATATGTCTGTCAAAAATTTACCCGCCCATGAAGAAGCCCATATAGCAGCTCCCACTACTAGAAAGTAAAATGCAAACTGCAAAATAAACCCATCAACAACACAAAGAAATTAATTCGAGACGAAGGGAGATAACCTGACCTGACAAACAGTCTACGTATTAGCGAATGAAATTTAAATATACCTTCAAAACTTCTTGTGTCATCTTATCAACATTATTGGCGTTAGAGCCAAAAGAGTTGACAAGATCAGCAAAGAATCTAAGGAACAAAGGCAAGGAGCTGCCATGAACAATCGCACCAACTGTACCAATCGCCATGAGTACATAGTCAAGCCCATCAGCGAACCGGAAGAGCTCCTTCAACCCGACCGGCGGCGGCGAACCGGGCTTCTCCGGTTGGGCATTTCCTTCTTTCTTCCCACCGCCGCCGCCGCCGGCGGAGGTCGAGACCTCCTCCATCACTGCAGGTGGTGGTTGTGGTGTTTGGTCTGTGTGTGCGGTGGTGTCTGGTGCAGTGGGTACAGTTGAAGGCGTAGTCGTGTTTGTGTTGTTAATGTGGGGTTTAATAGGAGGAGGAGAGATGTTGATGTTGTCTGCTGTTGAGTTTTCTGACACAACTAGTTCAAGGTCTTGCATTTCAGACCATCTCCACTGCTCTATCTTATTTATCTCCTCATCCTCACAATCTACTTCTTCTTTCATTTCTTTATCCTTTTTTTTTCTTATTTTACACTATTTAAAAATTATTATTGTCTCTCTCTCTCTCTCTCTCTCTCTCTTTGTTACTAATTCATCTCTCTATCCTCTATCTCTCTCATTTCTTTCTTCTCAAAGGCAGCAACCAAATATGCGCTCTCTCTCTCTTGGTTTTAGTTACTACTTACTAGTGTGGAGAGAAGCAGCTTTCTTGTTTACTTTAATTTTTTTTCATAGTTTAATTATTTATTTATTTACAGTAGGGGGGTGGTTGCTTTAGTTGGGGTGTGTAAAAAACACCACACGCACAAGTGACAATGAAATTGACAGAAGGTGGGAGGGTGAGGCAAAGCTTAAGTTCTATTGAGAGAGAGAGAGAGAGAAAAGTTTGGCACCCGACAAAGAATACTGTGTGTGTAAACTTCAGATTGGGTTTTTGACCAAAGACAGATTCCTACTATGCATCTAGTCTAAGGATAAGCAACACTAGTGCTACTTCATTTTGTACTGTCGGTTTCGATCATCTAATAAGGAATGATATATTTTTGGGATCAAAGGTCACTTGCAAAGTTAGTTATAAATTTCCTACCAGCACATCTCTCACATAGATCCAAAGGAATCAAACCAATGGCTCTCACATCAGCAGAAAGAATCGAAGATATAAAATTATGAGGGGAAGTGATTTACCATGTGAGCTAACCTAACTTGTATTGACTATTTTAATTTGTTGAAAATATAAACTTAAATGTAGATAAAAGACAGTTTTTTTTTTTTTAAAATTCAAGAGAAAGGGGATACTCTATATATCTAAATCGACAAACTCGGGTTCATAATTATCAATTGAGCCATAGACTCTATCTAGCCCCAAGGAGGGGACAACCACAATTTGTGGCAGCCTGAATTCGAACTCAGGACCTCTCACATAAAGTATGAGGTGGATATTACTAGACCAACATGTCTTGGTTAAAAGGCATAGTTTTAAACTAATAGATGTATGACACTTAATATACATCTATGCAATGAAACATAAATAGCAAGATGCTCCTCTTTCTCCTTGCAATTCATTTTTAATAATTACCTTTTCGTGTGTAAATAGTCTAAAAGATAATACTAGGGCTTGAGTGTTTTTGTCAAAAAGAAAAATAGTGGAAGTTCATTAACTCTTTAATGAAGCACTTTGGATAATTTGTTGCAATTTAATGTTTTATCCCATATTTTATATATCATGATAGTGGTGAGGATTATACTAAACGCATAACGAGACACTTTAGAAAAATAGTCGGATTGAAATTGTAAAGACCATTGACCTGAGTATTTTAATAGAGTAAATATATATATATATAATATATTAAACTAATTGTGCTTATTAATGCCATAGATATTGACGTTATGTTCGGTCAATGATGCCAGAAAAATAAAATAAAAAGAGTGAGAGAAAATAATTTTTAAAAAAAAGTATCAACAAAATAAAACACAAACTTATTATTCTTTAACGTAAGAAAAACATTTTTTCTTTAATGTTTTCCTCGCTAGAGTGTACACTCCAAAAGTAACATAACCCTACCCGTTACTTTGACAATTGACAAACAACTAAGAATAAACCAAATTGAGAGGTAAATGGAAGTTCGTGTTGCATTTTAATATCTAGGGAAAATTGCAGCATTAATATTGCCAAAAACTTATGTCAGACTAAGTTTAATAGTTCTACTATTTATATATTCTAAATAGTAAGGTGTATTGTTTATGATCCATTATAGGATGGAGTTTGTTATATTTTTAATCACATTGTTTATAAACTTGCAGAATTAGTCACAGGTGATAGACCTTTTTTTTCCTTTTTTCGTTTCTTTTTTTTCATTTTTAGTCTCAAATGTCATAAAACGGACTGAAACCATTAATTTAGCCATGCGTCTTGCGCGTGAATCTTGATCAGTAACAAAACACTCGCGAGTTTACATCCAATTTATAATGGATGATACCTAAATTGTTAAAAAAAAAGAAATGCATCACTAATATTACAAGCTTATAAATACGAGACTAAAAGCGCAACAAATCATATCATATGAGTCTAATATTACAATCTTTTGTCATGTCTAGTCTAGGCACACTAAATTTCATTCATGTAAAAACAATAGTTACAAGTTACATATTTGACTTTGAATAACTTTTAAGAATTTTTAATAATGGAGATGGTATGGCTTCTTGTCCAAGTTAAAACATGGAGAAGAAAGTCCATGTTCAAACCATTCCTCATTGTCTCTCCTATAAATCCGGCGGTTTTTCTTGTACTTCGCCATTTCTATTTTTATTTTCCTTTTCTTAGTCTATTTGCCCATTTTGGAGCATTTTCCGTCTGTCCTTTTTTTTTTTTTTTAATGGGAAAAAAAAGGTATTCCGTATCCAACACTTATAGACATTTAAAGTACAATACGGCGGATGAATAAATAGTAACTAAAGTAATTATCAAGAGAATTTTAATAATATATCCCATAATACTATGATTTATCCTTGTTGTCGTGATTTTTTAATAAAATCCACGCCGTTACTAATCTAAGGGGTAAAAAGACTAATTAAATGTCTATGTGACATCTTTTATAGATTCATGATAATGATTAATCTAAAATTAGTAATGCAAGACAAAAGAATTCTTAATAAATTTGTCATGTTTGATTCGCCAACAGTGTTTGAAAAGAAACAAGGTTATGTTAGGATTAGGTTAGGATTACTTACCAAAGGGAAAAACATATAAGGATTAGGTTAGGATTGGCCAAGTGTATTTATTTTTTTAATAAGAAGTGGGGAATTTTCGGATTATCCTCACATATTATTATCAAAATGTCCAAAAGTAATATACAAATGAAGTTCTTACAAGGAGTATTACAAGTTTCACCTAAGATATTAATGAAACAATGAGTACTATCTATAAGTGAAGTAATATTGTTTTATGTTGATTTTTTATAATGGGCAGGACGGAATAAGGGTACATGTCGAGTCAAGCTGATTTGCAAGTAGTGGCGATTCAGCTTGAGATCCATTAGGCGAAGAGTCAGCTTGGCGACTCGGCTTGAGCTCCATTAAAGTGACGAGTCGGCTTGACTCGAGCTCCAGATCCATTTAGGACTTGCAAGTTTGTCATATTTTTTTAATTATTTTATATTTTAAAAAAAATATTTTATAATACTATATAATGAAATACAATTTCTAAAAGTTTTAAAGATCGAGCTCGAGAAAATCAAACTCGAATCTTTAAAAGCAGACTCAAACTTGAGTTCATGCTCAATATATTTTATTCGAGTTGCTCGAGGCTCCGCACTTCTCATCAACTCGGCTCGGGGGGGTGTCACAATATGTGACTTTTTCAGGATACAACTCATGATCTCCTCATGAAATGCAAGTTATAAACAAATCAGATTTATTAATTTATGCAAGTTTATATGCATGAACAGTCATTAGTCATTAGTTTTACTTATGCAAGTCTCTATACATGATTATTCATTAATTTTACTTTATTAGTTTTCTAATTGTTTAGCATCACGATACAATAATTCATTTGTTAACAAAATGGAAAAGAAAAGAACAACGTAAGCTCCAATTTGTTTTTGAGCATGTAGTATTTTTGAAGGCTTCAACATTCTTCTACAAGACTACAAGCGGAAAAATACATTCCAAAGTTAAATTTCCACTAATAATTGTGTGAGAGAAAATAACAACTAGGATCTAATCATGTGTCCACTAAATTCTGTCCACAACGCTTCATCTTTAAGCTCTAATTTGTCAGCTAACACACCACACACTTCCACCAAAGATCAAAAAGAAAATTAAATAAAGTTTCAAGCAAGTACAAAATAGTACCTAAATAATCAATACATTTATCAGAAAATCATATCAAAATCTGTAGATCCCTTCCCAAAATTAATAAATTACTTCTGCAGGTACCAATAAAAAATGGCAGCGAAATTCAGAATTTCTAAACGAGTTGTAATTTTTTTACTAATATTGAGTGCGCGTATTAATTAAATATGTAGAAACTAGAAGAGAATGGATTGTGAACTTGAGTCGGCTCCGATCACGTGCCACAAGATTAGGGCATGCCTCTAGGATCAAAGATCGCTTACATAATTATTTAGTTCACTGACCAATAATCACCCTTATATCGGGAGAGGAAACCCACGACCTTCTTATCGAAATTAACCAGTTATTTAACAACTGAATCACATGTGTTGGGAGATTGTGAAGTTTAACTACTTAAATGATCATTTTAGGTTTAAAGGGTTTGTGACTTGTGAATTTAGAAATCTGAGGTGGCACGCAGTGTGAGTTGCTTTATTTAGGCCTTTAAGATTTTTTTTAGAATAAAACCTGGGTGAGTCAGCTGCTTTTTAAGCTAACAAAGAATACTAAAGTAAACCACGATCTGACTTCTGAGCCTTTTCCTGCATATTCTTTAAAATTGCAATTTTTTTCTGGTAAATTGCATTTATTATTATGAAATAAATTCAAATATTATGAAATTGAGAGAATAAAATGAAAAAATTAAGTAGAGAACTCTTTTATTGATATTATTGTGTGTATCATTATAATACAATGATATAGCCTATTTATAGGCACAAAACAAGAATCTGAAAGGTTTATTACATTATAATAAGAGTAAACTATATTAATTAAAGTTGAGTGGCCAACAAATGGAGAGATGAATAGACACCACAAGTAATGATTAAAGTTGAGTGACCAACAAATTGGGAGATGAATAGACATCCACAAATAATTATTCATAATACTCCTCCTTGGATGTCTATCACTTAAAAATATGTCTCGTTAAAACCTTACTAGAAAAAACTCAATGGGACAAAAACCTAGTGAAGGAAAAAGAGTACATATCAATACGCAATCAGATGCTGCCTCATTAAAAATCTTACCAGGAAAACCCAGTGGGAAAAACCTTGGTTAAGGGAAAAAGAGTGCAGCGCGTATTATCTCCCCCTCATGACAATATCAGTCAAGATCTTTAAGTCTACGTACTATTGTAGACTAGTTTTTCAAACGTTGCTGTGGGAAGTGCTTTGGTGAACAAATCAGCAAGATTATCACTGGAACGGATTTGTTGAACAGTAATATCACCATTCTTCTGAGTATCATGAGTGAAAAAGAACTTTGGTGAAATATGTTTTGTTCTATCTCCTTTAATGTACCCTTCTTTCAATTGTGCGATACATGCGGAATTATCTTCATATAAGATCGTCGGGATCATTTTTTCCAGAAGATAAACCACAAGTCCCTCGAATGTGTTGAATCATGGATCTTAACCAAACACATTCTCGACTTGCCTCATGAATAGCCAAGATTTCTGCATGATTAGATGATGTGGCCGATATAGTTTGTTTCATAGATTGCCATGAAATGGTTGTGCCACCACATGTAAATAAATAGCCCGTTTGTGAACGACCATTATGAGGATCAGACATATATCCAAAATCTGCATATCCAACCAATTCGGACTTGGGTACATTGAAATAAAACAAGCTCATATCGAGTGTTCCTCTAAGGTAGCGAAGTACCTGTTTAACCCTATTCCAATGCCTTCGTGTAGGAGAAGAACTATATCTTGCTAATAGATTAACAGCGAATGCTATATCAGGTCGAGTGTGACAAGCAAGATACATTAGTGCACCGATTGCACTTAGATATGGTACTTCAGGACCAAGTAGTTCTTCATCACTTTCTCGAGGTCGAAGAGGATCTTTGTTCACATCTAGTGACCTTACGACCATCGGGGTGCTCAATGGATGTGATTTATCCATCTAGAATCGTTTTAGCACCTTTGATATATAAGCGTCTTGATATACAAAAATCTCATTCTTTAAATATTCAATTCGCAACCCAAGGCAAAATTTTGTTCTTCCAAGATCTTTTATCTCAAATTCTTTCTTTAAGCAATTAACAGTCTTGAAATCTCTTCAGGAGTTCCAACGATATTTAAATCGTCAACATAAACTGTAATTATAACAAACTCATTTCCAGGTGAAAATACAAGGACAAATTTGATCATTCTTATATCCTTCCTTCAACAAATATTCACTGAGACGATTATACCACATTCGTCCAGATTGTTTTAGTCCATACAATGACTTACTTAATTTAATTGAATAATGTTCTCAAGAACTTGATTTATATGCTTCAGGCATATTAAATCCTTCAGGGATTTTCATATATATATCATTATCAAGCGAGCCATACAAATAGGCTGTAATAACATCCATTAGACGCAAATCAAGTTTTTCATGCACTGCCAGACTTATTATATAACGAAAAGTAGTTGCATCTACCACAGGAGAATAAGTCTCCTCACAATCTATGCCAGGTCGTTGCGAAAACCCTTGGGCAACAAGACGTGCCTTATATCTTACAATTTCATTTTTCTCATTCCGTTTTCGCACAAATACCCATTTGTGTCCTACTGGCTTTACATCTTCAGGTGTACGGACTACAGGTCCAAAACTTTTACATCTTCAGGTGTACGGACTACAGATCCAAAAACATTTACATCTTCAGGTGTACGGACTACAGGTCCAAAAACTTTTACATCTTCAGGTGTACGGACTACAGGTCCAAAAACTTTTCGTTGGTTCAAGCGAGTTTAACTCTGCCCTCATTGCGTCTTTCCATTTTGGCCAATCATTTCTTTGTCGACATTCATTAACAGACTTTGGTTCTTGATCCTCATTATCATTCATCATATTTAGCGCTACATCATATGCAAATTTATCATCAACGTTGACTTCATTTCGATTCCATTGTTTCCCGTTCATAACATAATCGATTGAGATCTCATTATTTTCACAATTTTCAGGTACCTGAGGTTCTTCTGGAACCAAAATATTAGTTATGACTAGGGACTTTTCTGGAGTTATTTTATCCTCGATTAGACCATCTTAATTCTTAGCTCCTTTTCTTTTTCGAGGATGAATATCTTTGGAACCGATAGGTCTACCATGCTTCAGGCGTGCAGTAGACTCATTACTTTGACCTTCAGGGACAACAATTTTTACTGGAGCATTAACAGCTGGTACATGTGACTTAGTCACTTTTTTTTTAGGTCAGTAAATGTGTCTGGCAGTTGGTTAGCTAAACCTTGCTAGTGAATTATCTTTTGAACTTCCAGTTCACTTTGTTTTGTTCGAGGATCAAGATGAGATAAAGATAATTCATTCCAACTAATTTTCTTTTCCAGCTGCTTATTTTCTCCCCTTAATGTTGGGAAATCTGATTCATCAAAATGACAATCAGCAAATCGAGCCGTAAATAAATCTTCAATCAATGGCTCCAGATACTTTATTATCGATGGAGACTCGAATCCAACATATATTCCCAATTTCCTTTGAGGACCCATCTTAGTGCGTTGTGGTGGAGCAATTGGAACATATACCGCACATCCAAAAATTCTTAGATGGGAAATATTGGGTTTCTGACCAAAAACCAAGTGTAATGGGGAGAACTTATGATAACTTCTTGGCCTTATGCGAATAAGTGCTGCTGCATGCAAAATAGCATGTCCCCAACAAGAAATAGGAAGTTTTGATCTCATAAGTAAAGGTCTTGCAATTAACTGCAGACGCTTAATAAACGATTCTGCTAGACTGTTTTGTGTATGAACATGTGCTACAGGATGTTCAACATCAATTCCAATAGACATACAATAGTCATTGAACGTTTTAGAAGTAAATTCACCCGCATTATCAAGGCGTATCTTCTTAATTGGATAATCAGGAAAATGTGCTCGTAGTCTAATCAATTGAGCAAGCAATCTCGCAAACGCCAGGTTGCGAGATGATAGCAAAGATACATTTGACCACCTTGTTGATGCGTCAATTAAAACCATAAAATATCTAAATGGTCCACACGACGGGTGTATTGGTCCACAAATATCACCTTGAATACGTTCCAAAAACGTAAGAGATTCACTTCCTACTTTTGTTGTTGATGGTCGAATAATCAACTTTCCTTGTGAACAAGCAGCACATGAGAAATCATTCGATTGAAGAACTTGCTGGCTCTTCAATGGATGACCACATGAATTCTCAATTATCTTTCGCATCATAATTGATCCGGGATGGCCCAACCGGTCATGCCAAATAACAAACTTATTTTGATTTGTAAACTTCTGGTTTACGATAACATGTGTTTCAATAGTAGATATATGCGTGTAGTACAAATCGGAAGACAATGCTGGCAACTTTTCCAATATACATTTGTTACCAGATATTGTATTAGTGATGTAAAGATATTCAATATTGTCATCACTTGTTGTCTCAATATGATATCCATTTCGGCGGATATCTTTGAAACTTAGTAAATTTCTTTGAGACTTAGTAGAATATAAGGCTTCATCAATATAAAATTGTGTTCCTCCGGGTAACAATATATTAGCTCTGCCGGAGCCTTCAATTAATTTTGCACTACCCGATATAGTACTAACATTGGCTTCTTGCATTACTAAATAAGAGAAGTATTTTTTATTTTTGAGGATGGTGTGAGTTGTACTATCAGCGAGACATATATTTTCATTATTGATGTTGTTGCTGATCGAGTAAATACTCATTCTTTATTGAAACATAAAAAGAAATAAATCAATATCAAACAATATTATTTACTATAAGAAACGATAATCTTATGAATAAATTCATTCTTAAAAAGAAAACAACATGCTTAAATATTTATTTATAAAGTATTAGAATTAAAATTTAACAAATTTATTTTTGAACACTTCAGTCTCCAATCAAGTGATCAATTTTTTCATTAGGATCATCAAAGAAATCAGCAACATCTAAATGAGTGTCATCAAAATGGCCATGATCAGAATCACCTTCTTCAAAAGCAAAATTTGTTTCTATCTTCTTTCCTTTACCTTTCAGCGATTATTGGTAAAGGTCAACAAGATGTTTTGGTGTACGACAGGTATATGACTAATGACCTTTACTACCACAACGATAGCATAAATTTTTCACAAATCTGCTATTTTGGCCACTTTCATGTTTCTCTTCATTATTTTTCCACTTCTGGTGGAAAGATGTATTTTTTGAATAACCACCACGATTTCCATAACCATATCCACGACCACGTCCACGTCCATGATTTTTTTAATGATTAAAATAGTTATGTGCTGCTATTTTCACTTCAGGGAATGTAGCAGAACTAGTTAGACGGGACTCATGATTAAAATAATTATATATTGCTCAACACATTCACTTCAGGGAATGGAGTATAGTTATTTGCATATATGAATTTATATATTGCTCAACACATTCACTTCAGGGAATGGAGTATAGTTATTTGCATCAAGATGAATTTCAACATCTAACGCCCAAGAAAAATAATTTTTCCTCGTAATATCAAGAGTCACAAAGTCAAGTTTTTTTTTTTCAAGATTCATCAATATAATACTATTATCAAAGTATAAAATGAATAACATAACAATCATTCAACTTCTTAAAATATTTTCAACATGATAGGATTAGTCAAAAGAATAATACTAATAAAATATATGCACATATACATATGTCTTCTTTCCAAACATCAAGAAAATTATTGTATATTTCTATTTTTTGTTAAATATTGAAATATACGTACCTTTTCTTTACCTTTTCTTCTTGCTTTATTTTAAAAATCTTGTTCATCGATTTTCTTTACAAACTCATAATAACTCACGAAAATCTCTCAATGGATTTTACATCATACGTTGAGTACCCCATGTATATCTTTAGCCAAATTTCAAAATGATTAACACCTTGAGACGGATCGTGCTGATAACGTGTTATGAAATAAACTCAAATATTATGAAATTGAGAGAATAAAATGAGAGAATTAAGTAGAGAACTCTTTTATTGATATTCTTGTGTGTATCATTATAATACAATGGTATAACCTATTTATAGGCACGAAACAAGAATCTGAAAGGTTTATTACGTTATAATAAGAGTAAACTATATTAATTAAAGTTGAGTGGCCAACAAATGGAGAGATGAATAGACACCACAAGTAATGATTAAAGTTGAGTGGCCAACAAATTGGGAGATGAATAGACATCCACAAATCATTATTCATAATATTTATAAATTTGTTTCGCGTGAAAAACAGACTAGAATAAGGAGGGATTTCGAGTAGATGATCCCTGTCTCGCAATAATCTCAACTTAGAATTATCTATCGACCCCCTGCCTAAATAGGCTACCGGTGGTCCTACGTCTTAAACGAAAAGTTGATTAAAAGTATTCGAACTTCTCTTCATCTTCTTCGAGTGGACCGCAATTGATGAAACTATTTATCGTTTTCGAATGAAATAATAACATAGTGAAGGAAAAATTCAAGTCCAGATACAAATTACCTATCGATACTTAAATCTGGATACGAGATAATTTATACCTCCATGAGAATCTCTCGATCGAATGTATTACTTTTCAACCCCTGCGTTCGATTCGTTAAACGGTGGTTCATGTCTTTAATTGACATTTTAGTTGTTCATTTCGAGTATGAGAATGACGAATGAAAAACTCAAATCAAGATATAAATTACCTATTGATACTTAAATCTGAATACAAAGTAATTTATATCTCCAGGAAAGTCTTCAATTCTGAAAAATTACAAGCAATCGAATGCTAATACAAGTCTTGAAAAGGCAAATTCCATCGAATCTACACTAAATTACATTACAGCTACTCCTAAATTATGCTACGATCTACTCCTACATTACGTTAAAACTACTCCTAAGACTAGAGTTAATTCTAGGAAAACGAAAATGCAGAAGTCTGATGATCTTGTGATGTTGTCCTCTTCTCTGTCCGCGACTTCCTATATATATGGGTCTTTGAGGAACCCACGTTCCTTTTCTTCGAGAACCGCCTTCAACTGTTTTTTCAAATAATTTCAAATTAGCGCGCCTCTGCAGATGATTGGAAATTAGGTTCATTATGGACCTAATTTCTTTATTTTCGAATGTCTACAATTCAGGCTATTTGGGCCTTGTAATTTCGACAGCCCAAATTATTTTATGGTGTGCTACTCGAGCACTCGCTCGGGCTGGAACTGAGCAACCTACTCGAGCTGAAATGGTCGGAGCGCTCGAGCACTTTTTATAGTGTAAACAAAATTATAAATAATTTATTATTGTTTAGGATGTAAATTGTAACCCAACCCACAATGTTGGGGCAAACTGTAATTTGCGCAATCAAATGAAAATGAACCTTGGTGCATAATATAAATAAATAATATAAAAAATTAATCCAAGTAATTAATTTTTTCGGAGATGGTTTATAAAAACCAGAGGCGGAGCTAGAATTTGGGATTTGGAGAAGGCAAATATGAACAAAATGGGGCAAAGCTTCATATTTTATGACTTAGAGGGGGGAGAAATCTTAAATATCAAAAGTTTATAGTGCAAAAAAAATATTCTCAAAGTTGATGGGGAGCAGGTGCCCCTCCAGCCCCCATTGGTTCCGTCCTGATACCAGTGACAGAGCACGGGGGGACCCTATAAATTTTCAATTTTTAAAATTTCATCCCCCAAAACCTAAGAAATTCAAGGTCCCCCCCTCCCTAACAAAAATTCTGACTCCGTCTTTGCCATATACAAACCAATTATATGTCTGGATTCAACTCGAAGAATTATCCTGAAAAAATAACTAATATATAAAAAAATTTATATATAATATGGGCCACAAATGTCCAGGGATATTTTAGTAATTTATCCGTCCCCGAGTCGGGTCGAGGCGCCCACCACGGGTCAAAGCCCGCGGTGGAAGGATTGGCCAAGCCCAAAAAGGACTGGCAAACCATTAAGCATAACAAGGTTATTTCTCTGGCCTGATAATAATAATAATTAAATCAAGCATATTGGGCTGATGACAAGATAGTGTCCAAGAGCCCATGACCCATAACCAGCTCCTTATAAATACCTCAAAGGAGCTGGAGGCGGCTGATGATCTGCTCTCCCGACCAAAAAAGAGTGCTAGAGAGAAAGCAGCTGACTATCATATAAGATTATCTACCCCCAGTAAAAATCATTGACTATTGAGAGTAACCCCATCGTTGAACTACGAATAGACTTGATCCCAGCTATTTGGGTACGTAGGCAGCTCGTTATAGTCCAGTGCAATCTATAAATCCACCAACCCCCGCCTAGTTTGTCATGTATTGAATCGGTTCCTTCACCCTACGTGGTCAATCACGTGACAAAATTTTGACATCATCAATATACTAATTAATAAAACAATTATCCAAATCCCTCAAACAAGTCATAGTAAGATAACAATAAAAGGAAAAAAAAAAAGAGAAAAGGCAAATGACAAAATTTTCAAAATGACAGAAATTGTACTTGTGTTAGTGACTCGAAATAGAAATTAAACCCAATAAAACTTTCTGATGTCTGTTTTTATTTATGTTCTCTTTTTTTCAAACTTATGAAAGAATTGAGAAGCAAGAGTAGTAGTAAAAGATATGTATCCCAATGTGACGTACTAAACCAGAGTATGGTTTCATGTAATAGTGGAAACATATAAATATTCAAAGTGAAAGTAATTTCTGACTCCTCATTCTCTGGGCTTTTATGATATATCAGTCATCAGCCATTGACATCACTACTCAAGTCCCGTACGTACTTCCTTACAACCATTTTCCACAAGCATTTATTACTTGGTTTGGATAATTTTTGGATGCACCGAATTTATTAGACTTGATTCACTCAATGTCGTCATGATATTAAATCTCGATATCGGGACAATAAATTTATGAAAATTTTGATGAAAATTTCAAGAATATTCTAAATTTCGATTTCGATTTTAAACAAATCATGAAAATTAATAAAAATATTTGAAAATTTACAATGAAACTTTGTGTAACTTTAAATATCATATTATGTATTTTTTACATTAATAATATTACATGTATCATATATATGCATAATGAATCTTGTTAAGTAAAATGAAGAAAAACCTGCTGTGTAAAATATGAAATAATGGTAGTAATTAAAATAATAATCAAATATCATAAGAATTTTATTACAATAAAGTGTACCACAATTTTACTAAAAATTATTATTCAAAACCACATCAAGCTTCTAAGAGGATTTTTATGAGATCTAATTTGAATAATTTTGTGTTCAAAGTCGAATTTTTATTAACTTATTACCTAATATCACTTTCAAATTCGTATTTAAATTTATCGTTTATTGGTTTACATAATTGGTTGTTTAGTATCTTTTCTTTTTTAATATGAATGATCATTTGACCTTAATTTTTAACTATAATTTTTTTTAAAAAAATATTATTTTAAATTTTGGGAAATTTCGGGTTTTGGTCAAAATTCCGATTGATATTTAACAAAGATTATTTTAAATTTTGGGAAATTTCGAGTTTCGACAAAAAATTCGGGAAATTTCGGGTTTCAGTCGAAATTTCAAAAGGTATTCTGCATAATTGGATCGAAAGTTCGATTTCGCTTTGGATCCCCGGAAACTCGAAATTTTGACCGAAATTTAGATGTTTTGGGCGAAATTTCGGACCCTGAATGTTGTTTGATGCGAGATCAAAATAAGATCAGTGTCATAAAAGTTAAAAGTCCTCGACAAAAGTGTGTTGGAAAATGTGTACGAGTTGCTGAGATTCGACCCGGACCATGACCAACGAGGCAACGACACACTAGAGCTTTCATCAAAATGTTGTAGTTAGTATTTTATGTGGAATGATTAGATATTTAATGATTAACACTAAATAACTGATATTTACAGTGTTATATGGGCTAGAGTTAATGGGGTCATTCTATGTTGGACCGAGACCATTGATCTCGGTTCATAATACACCATTGGATCCCCCAACATGGGAAGTCATTTACTAAAACACCCTCTCATCCAATGGTGTACATTACATCAGGACCACTGCTACCGATGTAGCATAGAATTTCTCGAGCTAATGCCTTTTCTGCCAGCCCACTTAATAAATATAATGAGCTATAATAAATTAATTTTATAATGTCCCTAGATTATTTTGCCATTTAGTTATTTACCAATTACTTTCAATTATTATCATAGTACATCATCATTGATTCCAAAAATATGGTGGTAATGGTGGTTTAGCCCCACTAAAATCTTTTTTTTTAATAATTAGCCCCAATAAAAAAATTCCCCCTAAAAACATCTATGACAATTATTTGTCTCAAGCCCGTATATAGTATACTTAAAAAGGTTCAATAAAATTTAAGAGTCGTCCTTAGAGATCCATAAATCAAGTTCAACGAGGGCTAAAGAGTCAATACTCAAGAGGCTCGTTGGCTCGACAGATAACCAATAAATATCTTGACAATCTAAGGTGAAATATATATTCTCTTTATGGCTCTCAATTAACAACAATCAATTTCTTAAATTTTGCTTTGAATTCGAGAGTCATAAAGTGGTGTTGGGAAATTTCTCAATCTTAGAGTTTATTCATGTGACATGTCAAGTCAGTCAACTATTCCACCAAATAATCAGAAGATAAAAAGTTCAATTAGAGCACGAAAAAGACTTTCCGAACCTTATAGTTCAACACATTCAAAAATAAAATAAAATATGGAAGAATGATTCTTGACGTTTCGAAAAAGGGAGAATAGGGTCAAAAGACGAACCAAATTACTCGATACTCGATTCGAGTTTGATCGCTAAAAGTTCGTTTGAGCTCGGTTCGTTAACTTATCAAACCAGGCTTGAACAACTTTTTGTGTTTGATAAGTTTTGAATCTCTGCTCCAACTCGGCTCGATTAGTGAAAAATAATAAAAATATGTACAAAAAAATCAAACTACTCGAGTTTGACTCGTGTTCGGTTCGATTAAAGTTCATTTGAGCTCGGCTCAATTAATAATCAAACAAGTTCAAACACAAACTTTGAAACTCGATTGTATTTTAAACAAGCTTGACAACATCTCGTTCGGGTCGACTCAGCTCAATTACACCCCTATGGGAGAATGAAAGTTTAATAACTTAATTATCAAAAAAGGAAAAAAATGAAAAAAAAATAGGGAGAATGAGCATGATCATCTGTATTTTTAAAAGCGTTGTCAGAAAGGAATTCAGCATTTTAAAGTGGGAAGAAATAATTTATATTAACGGTTTCATGTTTAATTAATCTAATTTTTGGTGATTCCAATTCCACCGTTTTCATTACTAAAGTTAAACATGGAAAAGTGTCAATTTGCTCTTTTCGTATTGTTCTGTGGAATAAAGCAGTTAGCCTATCTAATCGGCCCTTTAAAAAACAGCTATAAATCTGTAGACTAGGGCTGGAAAGATGTACTCTGCTCAGCCAAAAGAATAAATCATTAAAAACAAATGCTCTTAACCAGGACGTTTCACAAATAATTATGCATTAGCTTAATTTAATTAACATCTAATTTAATTCATTTTTACCATATGCATATAAATTTTATGTCTTAATTTGGGAATCTTCAGACACTCTTTTAACTTCCATATGTCATTGGTTAATCATAACCCAATTTCAATGATACATATTTATACTTTCAACAGTAGTGTATGGTATACTCCCACCGAAATTGTATAAGTTTTTTCTCTACTTTTATAGTTGTTATTTGTTGATTATAATAGTTATTAATTTATTGTAATTTATCATAATTTGATATTCATAATATGTATAATGTAAATGATTCATTAAAAAAATGGTAGTATATTGATCGTAGTAAATAATAGAAGAAGAAATTTCATAAAAGTCGATAATCAATTTGTTATTTTAAAGGAACTCTCAAAACTCAGGAACTGGATTAATAATAAAATGATAATTCATGTAACCAGATATTCATAAAGAATTTTTTATCATTTTTTTTAGATATGCATAAAGATTATTTGAGAAGCACTCAAATTTTTGGGGTTTCCAAAATGCGAAAAAATTATAGCATTTACATCCAATATATTCTTTGAAGTTAGGTGTGAAAAGAAGGGAGCCGTTGGCCAACTTATATTATGATAAATTTATTTGAACTTAATTAATCATTATTTATAACTAAATTAGCATCTAATCACCTTGATTTTTGGGGATGGATGAAGACTTTATAGTTTATACAAGTCAAAAAAGGTATTCTCTCTCTCATTGAGAGTTCATAATTACTGTTATTAAAAGGCACGAAGTTTTGAGTGCTCCATAGCTCATTCTTACTTCCAATGTAGGGTGATATTAATTTAAAAACAATAAATAAAAAATATTTATTTAATTACCACTCAAATTCACTTCTCAAAAACGAGTAAAAAGCAGATTGCACCCTCAAAAGGGTGCTTTTTGGCACTTTCCACCCTAAAAACTAAAAACTCAAACAATCACTTATGGCCGATTGCACCCTAACCCATTTTCAGGCCAATTTTATCATTTGAGCCGCAAAAACAGAGGGGTAAAAAGGTCAGAAAAATTTGATTGACTTTGCCTAAAATGTACAAAAACTGCACCATATGCTTATCAACTTGAAATTTCAAGAACCCTGTTGATTTTAAGGGAAATATTTTTCCATCAATAACTTGTTTATAGTTGTGTTTTAAATTAAATAGTAATAAAAGGACAGCCTTTATTACGTATACTTTTATGACAAAATGATTGATGCAAAATATTGTAAGTTTTTCTGAACATTATGCTATTAAGCTCTTGCGTAATTTTTTTTAAATATATGCATCAATTAATTGTTTCTCTTTGACTTTTTTATGGGTTCTTTATATTTTCTTTATGCTTCATCTCTTCAAATTTTCTTTTTCCCTAACAATTCGGGCATTAATTTTTTGGATTTATCACACATTTTTTCTATCATTCTTTTGAAATAACTACATCATGTTTCGTGCTAAAATAACATTTCATAACAATTTGGTGCAATAGTAACCTAAAATAATGCATCCCAGGTGGGATAACAGTGCTAAGACATTTTTGCCCCGTAATTTTTGCAACTCAAATAATAAAGTTGGCTTGAAAATGGGTTAGGGTGCAATCTGCCATAAGTGATTGATTTGAGGGTGCAATGTGTGAGTTTTTACTTTTGAGGGTGAAAAGTGTCAAAAAGCACCCTTTTGAGGTGAAATTCTATGTTGGTTTCGGTTCATTTTTGATCATTGGATTAATAATAGGGGGGATTAATTTACTAAATGACCCCTAATTGAGAATCCAATGGCCAAAACTGGACCGAAACCAATAGTCTCGGTCCAGCGTAGAAAGACCCTCTTTTGAGGGTGCAATATGCTTTTTACTCTCTCAAAAACTGATGCATGTGATGTTCATTATGCTATTCCATTGTCTTGCTTGTGGTCAAGTGGGACTTTATTTAATTAATTTGTTTCGAGGCAATCAGGTTAATTATATAATCTTTAATTAAATATATAATCACACACGACTATATTTAATTCATATATTATGACAGGTTCTGAAGGAGTAGCTATCCAACAATTATACAAGCATCACATCAATGCCTCTTATTTTTGCCATAATTATTTTAGTATAATGTTCTAGGAAGGCCAATGGGAACTTGGAAAATGAATTAGCATTAGTAAGAGCGTCTAGATAATTATAAATTTATAGCTATATGTTCTTGGAATCACGTAAAATTCAGTATCGATATGATTTGTTAAACACTCGTGCTCTTAAATCATTACTTGTAGTGTCGAACAGAAGATACATTCAACGCATATCCAATATGAAATTTTTCACGTGAGTAAATTAGACATTTAAAAAATTCCGACATAATTAATGGTGTGTTTATATAAACATACTTAAAGAGGTAGAGCTAGCGGTTTGATGGGACAACGCGCTCCTCTCACCTTCTGCAAAAAAAAAAAAAAAATTAGCTTATTATTTTTTGACTTTTTAAATTTTACCCCTCCAAAACAAAAAAAAATAATAAAATTGAGCTTTCCCCCTATTTTTTCGCATGCACCGTGGAATATAAAACTCAAGCTCCGTCCCTCCTTAAAACTAATTGAAAAAAATTGTATTATATACCCTCACTAAAGTGGTTTATGCTAGTGGAAACAAATGAGGAAAATTAGGGTTGGGGATAAATTGATAATAAATAAGTTTGATCCTTTTAATTCGATTCATGTAACGTAGGTAACAAATGGAAATTATGTTAGAAGTTTGTGCCCATTTTTCCACCACAAATTTCACGAGCCCTTAAAATATTTACCCTATTAAGTTGTTGGGCTAAATAGGTGCAAATCTTTTGTCATGTTTTTCCAATCATTACTTTTATATATTCTTTTCAAATAAACGATATGATATTCCAATCTTTTTAATGTCTGTCTGCCAATTAGGGCTAATCCAATCAAATTATAAGAAAATGCATAATAGGTGTCCAACGATACTAAGCAAACATAATTTTCTACTATGATTTTGTTTGCCTAGGAAATAAAGCCATAACCTCTTAACATCATAGGCTAATTTCTTAAGCTTTCTCCTTTTTTTTTTCCCACTTAGTAACTTGTATCAAATAGTTTTAATTTGTTTCGTGCGCGCATGTGACAAAATTAGATACTATTGAATAGTCCCCAATAAAACAAATACATTTGATGCTGCAATATATTTAAGAAGGCGAAAAATTTCATTTCACGTTCATTTCGACTGCATCGAAATATAATTTACAAGGTGGGTGAAGTACTACGTAATTTCGAGCAAACTAGATAAACTAGAATTTATGATAAAATTAAGTTCAAGAAAAAAGTCAAACTTCATACCAAACAAATTGGAGTGATGTGTACGCAGAAATTGAGACAGTGAACTTGCTCTGAATCTAAAAGAAAATTATACTGAATAGAACAAGTGCTATATGTGGTCCACTGTTGAAAAACATGCATTTCCCATTGACGCACTCAATTTAATGATATGAACTATAAATTTGTCAAATACAAAAATCTAGCTCAAATTAAGTGTGATCACTCAACTAATTACATAATGTTAGTTGATCAGTTTGAATTATGAACCAATCACATAATAAATCTTGTCATGCACCGGTGCTGTGGGACCATCGGACTCGAAGCATGACTCCGAATTCATTGAACATAATCTAAAGTTAGTATAACTTATGGGGCAAATAGTATTGAACAAATTAGACTCTTCTCGTGTGAGTTTCATTTACTCAAAATGGCATATATATATATATATGTGTGTGTGTGTGTTTTTGAAATAATCCTATCCTCAATATTATGTTTAAAAATAACTTAATTGGATATTTGAAATAAAGCTTTTGGTAGCAGGTCAGCTGTCACCATAAATTCCACCTGCTCTAACCAGGAAGAATTTTAATTTCCTTTTGAAATTCAGTGCTGTATTCCCACTATTTGATCAATAATAAGGCTCAAAATATTATATCCTATCATCATAGCCACATTATTACCAACTCATGATAATTATAAAGGTTAAGATCAAATTTTTGAAGCATCTACCTTATAGCATAAGCTCAAAAAGTGATATCCCAAAAGAAAATATTCCAGCTCAAAGGATTTATATTAATATTCCAAATATATATATATATAATTTAAAGGATTTTCTAAATTGATTCTCAAGTTGGTAGTGGGATTCCTGTTGAGGAGAATCAGAGAAAGGGTTGTTAATTTAAACCTCAAAATATGTATATTTAATTTGAAAGAATCCTTAACGGAAGCAAATCTGCAATTAATGGAACTAATTGTTTAGATATAATATTAATTTTAAAGTGGTCCTTAGGTAGTGTTCACAGTGTATTGGGCATGCTTTCTTAGTTGGGGCATACAAGGATTAATAATTAAATCAAAGCACATGTTTAGGCATCTTATTGGACAAGTCACATGGATTATACATACCCATGTGTATACATACATATTTACACACATATACATACATACATACATACATACATATACATATATATATATGACTCCATAATAAATATCAAGAACAAAATAGTATTTCCGCAGTTATATTTATGTCATTAATTAATGACGTGATATATGTAGAGATATATTGTATAACTAAAATGCCCTTACTATGAGGGTACATGTATTTATGATATCCACAACCTCATTAAATCACCTATAAATATTTGGACATGATTGACCTGTGTTACATATGCAGTGTAGGGTCAGCCAATCTATTTGTCACAAGAAATTCTTCCACAATGAGCTGCAATAAAGATATGGAGGAGTGATATTCTAGTCTCAACTACGAATATTGATAGCATTAATACACCTAAATATATTATCACATTATCTCTCATAAAACCAAAATGATGTTCCATATCAAATCGAACTCAAATATAACTCGTAAAATAATAAGTGTAAAAATATGCATTAAAGGAGATTTTTTTAAAACAAAACGAGGGTTTTTTTCTCTTATGATGCCATTTCACATAGAAAAATAAGGCTACAAGAAGAGTTAACTATAACCAAACACACATAATTTATTTTTCAAGAAAAGTATCAAAAGGGAACGAGGTGTGAAATAAAGATAATTCTTAGGAACTCCATGTATATGCACCCATACACGAAATCAATAAATTCAAAGGTTGGATCATCAAAAAACCCAAACCAAGGATGGAATCAAGGGGAGGGGCTGGTGGTGGCACCCGCTCTTCTCAATATTGAGAGAATAATTTTTTACCTCTATAAATTATTTAGGGTTAATTGCAAATAACCCCCTGTGTTATTCCCAATCTGCAAGAAACCCCCCTGTGATAAGAAAATAGCCTAAAAACCCCCTATGAAATGTAAAACTCTGCACACACTCCCAAACCGTTAAATAAAACTTAACACTGTTAAATTCTGTTTGAAATGTCCTTTATACCCCTATATGTGTGGATAACCCTATTTTTAGCTAACTTTGAATACAAAACTGCTTTGTTTTAGACGTCTTCTGATTATTTTCAATATATGTGTGGATAGCCCTATGTGTCTAGTTTCATGGGAAGAAAACGGTTCATGAATCCGAGCTTTCTACAATGAGTTATGAAATTTCTAGTGACGACGCGCACAGCTGTCTACACAGCCGACAAATTTTTAGCTAACTTTGAATACAAAACTGCTTTGTTCTAGACGTCTCCTAATTATGTGCGATATATTTTTGGATATAGCTATGTGTCTAGTTTCATGGGAAAAAAACGATTCATGAATCCGAGCTTTCTACAATGAGTTATGAATTTTTTCGTGACGACGCGCACAGCTGGCTGCACAGTCAACAGATTTTTAGCTAACTTTGAGTACAAAACTGTTTTATTCTAGACGTCTCTTGATTATGTCCGATATATGTTTGGATAGCCCTATGTGTCTAGTTTCATGGGAAGAAAACGGTTCATGAATCCGAGCTTTTTACAATGAGTTATGAACTTTCTCGTGAAGATGCGCACAATGAGTTAAAATATTTGTTATAACTCATTTTAATTGAAAATTAATTTTCATTAAAATCATTTGTAATTCAGAATTTTCATAAGCTTAATTTTGAATATTCCCCTTAATTTTGAATATTCATAAAAGTAATTGGATAAAAAAATACATATTTAAGAATCTTATTTTTTTCTCCTTTTCTAGTTTATGAAATAATTTATGCTAATTATTTTGTACTTGGATATTATTATTACTATTTAGCATTTGAATATTTATTATTATTGAATATTATTTCTAATTAGTAGGCAATTTTTCAATATATATATATATATATATTATTTATATATATATATATATTATTTTAGCATAATCTTAATTTTTTAATATTTTAGAGAATTATAAAAGAGCATAAAAAGCTCCTCCAAATGAACAATTAAAATAGGGGCATATAAGTCAATTTCCCTTGCACTTTAGTGTGAAAATTGGAAAAAAAAATTGCCAACTCTCACCTCACGCGCGTGTGTCTCAAACGCGGTTAAGTATGACGGAATTGGGTTTTTTGCAGAGTTTTTACATTTCACAGGGAGTTTTTAGGCTATTTTCTTATCATAGGGGGGTTTCTTGCAGATTGAGAATAATACAGGGTTTTTTTTTGCAATTAACCCAATTATTTATATTAAAAATTTTACTCCATCAAAATTTAAAAATATCGACCTTTGCCCCATATTTTTTTTAATATTTGCCCCTAAGTTGAAATTTTTGGCTCCCTCACTGACCCGATACAGCCGGGGAAATATTACTTTGAAACTAAACCCAATCTTATCAAATTGTGAGTTATAATGTATCCTTATTTCATTTAATGTGGGGTAATGGTGGTCTGATATTTTATGCCATATCAATTTTATGAAAGTTGACCTTTAGAACCAAATGACAAAAATGGTACATGAATTGCATTTGAATGATGAATAGATTATCAATCAATAAATATATATATATATATATATATATATATATATATTATATACATACACATGTCTATAGTGGGGAGTAGGTATCCATGCGTGAAAATGTAACGGTGATGATATGCATGTTCATCGATTCATCGATTACATTTGTGACCACTTTTTCGCATCTTCCATGATAGGTTGGCCCATGCCCTTTTTGTCCCTTTTTATAATATTTTTTAAATTTCTTCAATAATTCTTTCAATCTAAAGCTTTTAATATTTTTAATTTAATTTATTTTCAATAATATGGGCCACTTTTTCTTTTTGTCAAAGCACTGCACGCAATCCAACTTTGATTGTACGGACAAAGATAGTCCTAACCTGGGCCAGGCTGGTGAACAAAATTTTACAACATTCCACGCATTATTGACTTTGGTTTTTATTTTTTGGTGTTACCATATTTAATTTATTGGAGTCCCCAGACATTACTGTATTTACTACTAAGAGATATAAAGTCAATTTTTTTTTTTGGTTTCCCCAAGTCACATTGGTATGAGACTAATCCCGCTTCGTGGTACTAAATCTGCCGCTGGTCTGAGGGGATTTGTCACTGGGGGAAGTCGAACACGCTCCCCACTCAAAAGCGTAGTGGTGGACAAGCCAGTCGTCAACCCTTCAGTTGAAATAAAATCAATTTACAGTACCAAAGTCACTGGAAAAATTAATTATCCATACTTTTGACAGAAAAAAATAATTAAATTTTGTTGAGGAAATGGTCCAACTTTTTGGGCCTTATTTATTTATCAACAAAGGGGAGAAAGAGTCACTGCGATTAGGCCGTGATTGGCCCAATTGGATGTTCTGTATCAATCAAGTATGGTCCAGACTGTCCGTACTAAAATAACAAGTATGTGTAGTCCAATGGGCCATAATACGATTTTTTTGTGATATTTTTCAACTTTTTCTATTTTTATAGAGCATTAGTTTGTATTCCAAGCACATATGTTGAATTTTTTAGGAAGAAATGATAGGAAAAATTACTACTAGTTTAGTTTATTTATTACATATATAGTTTCTAGAAATGAATTAGAAATTGCATTGCAAAAACTGCAATTTTCTATATATAATGAGTATTTCTCTTGTTAGTTAATACTTGGGTATTAATTTAGGTCGGTTGTGGGACCGACTATCCCAATCTGAGTTAGCTCGTATAAGAACACAAAGTATCGAATAATTATTATAGACTGCACTCAGTAATGATTAAGCTGCCTATGTACCTATTTGATGATCAAGTCTAATGTAGTTCAAAAGATTAATACGCCTCCAGCTCGGAAGGTAGTCCGATATGAGGCTGGAAAACCCAAATTCAGATGGATAAAACTTACTTCTAAGTCTATAGTAGAGATATCAGATTTTGTCCCCAAATGTATGTTGAGAGGAGATATTTATAGATGTCCATGGTGTACGATTCTGACAACTACAAGTGGTTGTCCGGATGATGCCACGTGTCTGACATGGACGGATGGGATCTTGGTTCGTGGCTCGACCTGACCTGAAGTTTTACATTACACACAGATTTTGTAGCACAATGCAAATTTTGTCTTTTATAGGGACCCTCGTGCAATTATACGAGGGACCCTTGTGTAAATAGTTCTAGGGGCCTTTCTGTGATATGTATAGCTGGGCATTATTCGATATATCAAGTATTTAATTTATTTACGATAATGCGACAAATGATACTCAACCAATTAAATTCAATCAAATCATTCTTTTTTCATACTTCTTTATTATATATATATTGCTATTATATTATTGGTGTGAGTATACAAATTATTCTTTTTCCTCATTTTAATTCGTCTTTATGGAAATTAGGCTTTTGTCACATCATTGTCATCTTTGAAAAATACCATAGAATCATTGGAATAAAGCGAGGTCATGAAAATGTGCCAAAACTGATACATTTAATTTGACTTTCAATCCCACTGGAATTTGTCAGTCAAAATATAGCTAAGTTCAAAGTTGAGGAAGTTTTCATCAAGAAGATGATGTGCACTGATAGCAACCTAGGAAAGTGGATATGTTGGGAGTTTTTTTTTTTTAAAAATTTAATTAGATAAATAAATGTCTAGTTTAAATGTTAATGCTTTTATTCTCAAATGGTGGGTGCATTTATTGTAGAGAATGGAGGGAAAGTGATTGACATAAACGTCTTCCATCAACGAAACTTGATATCGGGTAAAATACCCCATAATGACCTTTTTACCAAATGCCCTCCGCAGAAGCTCATAATTACAGGTCACTCGAGGATCCGCGTGTTCTTACCATAGACCTCGCCTAACCCGGATCCGACCCAGCTAGACCCGACAATCTAGTCGTTCATTAAGGACATGTAGAGGTCTAAGATCTCTTAGACCATAATGACCTCTGCGGCTCTTCATAATTACGAAATAACAAGGATCCGCGGTCTAAAACACGCGGATCTCTCTGACACAACCCGACCCGGCTGGGGCTCTTCGCTCAGCCGTTGGAATGGGGACACACGGAGGACTCAGATTCCGCTACTGTCCAAGTCGTGTCAGATCCGTACAACTCCTAAAATTCTATAAATACCACACCATTTCTCACTATCAGGTATCCCTATCTTCCCTCCTTTACACCTTTACTATGTGTTTCTTAGACCTCAATACTAACTTGAGCGTCGGAGGGTCTTCGCCGGGGGCTACCCCGGCTAGGCTAACCAACTTTGTGATTTCAGGACGGATCCAAATCAACTTAAAGCTCAAGGTGGACTTGACCTCAAGGATCTGAAGATTTGAGATATGACCTAGGTTTTAGACCCGGATCATTTGGCTCCATCTGTGGGAAACTCTTAAAATTATGAATAAAGTTGTCATAAGCCAAGAAGATATGGTAGGGGAGAAAGCACCAAGTATTGGGAATTATACAAATAAAACACAGCGGAAAGTAAATTTAATTCTCAAAGCCCGAATCATCTCTAATCCTCGTGTTTAATTGTGTATAAAAAAATTACCGTTCTCGCGTATGTTAATTTCTGAACGTGATCCTTTTCTCTAACGCCGAATTTGCCAACGTCTCTAATTCGTCACGCCGGAATCAAAAACGAAAAACTCCTCATTTCTTCCTTCTCAAAGATGGCTAGAGAGAGAGAGAGAGAGAGGTGAGAGACTTTTTCTTGGAGAGAAAGTTATGTAAGTTGCCTTGTGTTATTTTTCACCTTGTGATATATTTATATCATTATGAAACAATAACACTAGCATGCAAGAGCCCTATTTGGGTGTCCATTTGGCCGCCCCTTAGTGGGCTCGGAAGCCTTCGGGCTTTCGTCTTGCTTGCTAATTAATTAATCGGATAATTTATTTATCCAATAAATAAATTGATAATCGAATTAATTGAATTCCTAATTAATTTATAATTCAATTTCTCCAAGAAATTAATTAACTCATTAATTTAATTAATTAATTAAATTATCCAATAATTAATTAATTAATTACGACATCCAATGCCGTGAATTTCTCTCAAGTCTTTTTCCCATGTTTTTCCTTTTGCACTTCCTTTAAGCGCGACTCTTTAGGTTCGTCTCAAAAGGCAATTGAGAGGAATCCAAAGGGGTGTGAGTGACACCTAGCCAGTCTCGTGGCTCACACCGTAACCCAATTGAGAATGAATGAATAGGATCATTCCAAACCTTTACGCCGTGAATACCGTACGTGTATAAACCTTTTATTCTTATATCCCAGTCAAGTAAGAGTCATGGTTTAAAGTCAAACACATATAACTTGACCATATGCCTAAGCTCATAATAAGTCGAGGTATTTAAATGCTTTGGCCAAAGACTTTCATCCTCACTTATTCATGATCGCATAGGATATTTTACTCATTCACTTATGAGAGAATAAATTCCATATTGCAAATCAGTTAACAATGCTACTTGCCCATTAAGTCGCACTTCGAGGTCGATTCCACCAGCAGGTGATTTGAATCTAACTACTCTAATGACAGACTTGATGTCACAAGTACATCTTCAACTCGATTTCTCAGATCAAAGGTTCACACGTACCTATCACTACTTATCAGTTTCATCATTGACTGTCAATGAGTGAATACCTATGTGATGAACTGATGCAAGCCGTGTTCGAACATATCAGTCCAACTGACACGTCTATGATATAAGTTCCCACTACCATTTCCGCAGTGTACGACTAGCACTTTCTCTATCGAAACTTACATCATGCAAGTCTTTATTCACTATTGATGCCCAATCAATATTTCTTAGACTTGCGAACCCTTTTAGATGTCAAGGGTCAAACCATTCTAGTGTCTTTCCTCCTATCCCATAGGAGGTAGAAGGTTCGCCTTGTCATCAAGGACTTTACGTTGTTTATTCACACCTTATAAATGCATATAAGAAAACAACAATCAACTGCCTTATATTAACAGAAAAACCATATTTTAGTTACAATGTTTATGCCCTATAAATCTATCCTCTTTATGAAATTCGAAGGCATATACTCTAACACCAAGGACGCATGGTCATCCATTTTCATTCTGAAATGACCCCCCAGAGCCCATGGGAGGAAGGACCTTGATCGGAGCCCGTGGTCCAAATGACCAGAGACGAGCTTAGAGAGATGATGATCGATGGAGGTTGAGGGCTCTAAATGAAGAGGTCCTCAAGAGACAACCCAACCATGAGCTAGAATTAAGCTTATGGTCCTCAACAAATTCGACCTCGAGTTGGAGTAGTACCAATGGAGGATGTGCTCCCGCCTCGCCTATTATTTCCAGAAAAGGAGTGGGCCGATAATGATCTAGAAGAGGGAAGGAGCAGGTCCTTCCAGCAAGGAGGCCACCACATTAACAACGTGAGGTCTAAAGTAGCGCATGGCTCAATGGAGCAGAGAATAGATCTCCAGCACCTATACCTCTCCTGAGGAACTTTAACCTATTTTGATCTGGAGTGACCCCACAAAGCTCTTATGAGAAATGACCTTTATCACAACCTGCAGTTCAAACGGTAGAGCCGAGCTCATAGAGATGATGATCAATGGAGGTTGAGAGCTTTGAATGTAGAAGACCTTGAAAGAAAATCCATCCAAAAGAGGAAGTTAGACTCATGGCCCTCAACAAACTTGACCTTGAGTTGAAGTAATACTAATGGAGGATATGCCCTCGCTTTGCCGATTGTTTCTCAGAGAGGAGTCGGCCAATGATGATTTAGAAGAGTAGTTCCATCATGAGAAGACAAGTCCTACCTCGCCAAGTGTTTCCCGAAGAGGAGTTGATCGATGACAATCCAAAAGAGGAGTTCCATCGCGAGAGAGAGCCGGTCGACCGCCAAAGAGTAGATCTCCAACACGTACATCCATCCCGAAGAGAAATGACTACCTACTTCGGTCTGGAGTGACCTCACAGAACCCATGTTGAGGAGGACCATCAAATTACCTACGACCCAGGTGCCCCACATGAAGCTCAGAAATACAATAATTGATTGGGCACAAGGAAGAATAATCAGGCTCATAACCTCTCTAGCTCGACCTTGAGTTAGAATGGTGCCAAGGGGGAGCATACCCCTGATTATCCAGTTATTCCCTAAAGAAGGTAATGAGCAATTGCGATCAAGTTCTCTTGTTCACAAATAGAACTCCAAAGACCTATCCCAAAAAAGAAGGGCAAGGTGGACCAATTGATGGAGCAATCCCAAGAGATGTAATGTCCCACCACAATTGTTGTTTCCATTAGAAAGTCCCACACATAGTGAAGTGGAGGAAGAAGGCCATGAAGAAGGAGAGCCGACCGAGATAAATCTTACGTGGGCACCAGAAGATGCATAGTAGTGAGCTGTTAAATGAGATCAAGATCCGATTTCCGCCATCCTCTTTAGAACAAAAAGGGACGACGAAAAGGCAAGAGTGTCCTAGTCATTATTACACAAAGCAATGGACCCACTCAAATATGATGGACGTAAAGATCCAGAGAAGCGTGTCATAGGCTTCGAGCGCATAATGAAGTTGCACGGTCATACGAATGCAAGAAAAGCCCGAGTATTCATTAAAGCATCGCAAGGACGAGTTCAAGAGAGGTTCACATCTTGCCTCCTAAATACCATGGTCTCATATGAACAATTAGCCCAAAAATCAAGCACCATTTTTCCAAAAAGATAAATACGGAGAAACTCAAAGCTCGCCCCCTTCGAGTCAAGTGAAGGCAAAATAGAGAGGTATGCATTATTTTGACGGTGAGCATCTTAAAACAATGGGCTAGAACATGTCCTTTGGCACCCTGCTTAGCTCAGGAGCACCTATGAACTTGGAGGAACAAAAGGAAATGGCTCATCAATATGCCCAAAGGAAGCCCGATTTGAAGACTCGAGAAATATCCAATAAGGTCTCTTTATAGAAATCATAATGACTGAGCTTGAGCTCTTACGAGTATAGAGAGTTACAACATGTTGAATCGGTCTTTGGAAGGATCGTTTCGCGTGAAGCTTTAGAGATAGGAGCCCTTGGAGGATTACTGTTTTGCAGAATCAATAAACGAATCAAAAGGGTATGTTTATTCGTTCTAAATTTCGCAAAACCCATGAAAAAATCATCAGATCTATTTTTGTGATCTACCGGTAGGAATCCTCGAATCTTCCGCTGCAATTCTCTGTATTCCTGTACGGGATTCCTAACAGTGGTATCAGAGCCGACTTAAACGGATCTGATGATTTTTGCGTTTAAGATTATGTTGGTTAAAATTGGATTTTTATAAAATTTGATTTTATGTATTTAATATTCGATGTTAAATATGAGATTTTGAAAATATTCATCGCCTTGAAATCGTCGCACGATTACATATTTTTTCGCCACCGGCAACGACGAATCGGGGTGGCACCACCGTGTGTTTTTGAAGCACACGCGAGCACCACCCCGCTGCTCATGTAATTTGAAAAAAAAAAGGAGAAAGGGGGGGTGGCGGTGTTGATTTGCGCCGCCACCCGGCGACGGAACAAGGGCGACATATGCCGCCCTAGTCGTGCGCTGGTCCTTAGCCGGGCGCTGGGCCCGGCCTAGTATATTAATATATTTAATATTTAAATATATATATATATATATATGAATAAATATTAGGGTTTGACCCTAATAGACAAATTCGACCCGTGATTTGTCAAAACCCTTTTTTCCTAAAATATTTTTCTTAATATTAAATTGGATTTAATTAAGTTAAAATTGGATTTGACTTTAATATTAAATTGGATTTAATAATATCATAAATTAAATCGGATTTTTATTTATGATTTGCGACGACTAAATAAATAGGATTTATTTTAGGTTAATTATATTTTTTCAAAATAAATTGGGAATAAGTTTGACTTATTTCCTAAATGATAAATTGGATTTATTTTCTTTTAAAATTGAAATCAAAATTCATCTTTTCTAATTAAATTAGATTTAATCGGTTTTGAATTTCTTTTCGATTTTAAACTCAAAAACCAACATAAACTTAATTAGTTTTCTTACATACTTTGATGTATGTTGTGGTGGATGCTTCCATGGACGTAGGATTTTACCGCTTTAGTATTATCTGTGTTGTATTGGGTAATTGCCCCCCAGTTTGTACTTTTAATTTTGGTAGTATGATGTATAGGGTGGTTTCTGAGTTGTGTATATTAGAGGTAGGACCTTTTCAAGCTTGGAGCCCGAAGATCTATTAGAAATTAGATTTGTAATAGACCCCTATCCCCTGATTGATCTATTGGCTTGGATCAATCTAGAATGTCTATGGAAATGCATGTTGTTAGAATAACTAGGTTTTTCTATGCATGCATGATTATAATCCAGATATGCGCGTAATAAATTAATGTGCAAAGTGAGACCTTAATTTTACAAAAATTCTCCCACATTAAAATACTAAGTAAGTAGGGGATATTGGATATCGGCTCTCCATCAAACTTGGAAAAGATGGGATTATGAGTTATGCATGGCGTCGTCCCGACTAATGGGGGTTATGCATTAATTCATAATCCATGTCTCTTCAAGTGCATTTGATGCCATCGGTCGAAGCAAATCTTATCCTACACCGTTACAGGTTGCAAGATAAGATTCAACTGTTAGATCGATAGGAGTTGATGGGAAAGTACTTAGATGGATCACCACCAATATTTCGTTACAGGCTGAGGTTGAGTGATCCATGAGCCAAAGGTAGATTGAATCATCAGTAAGACTGGTTGACATGACATGTCACTTCAAAAGTTTCAATGAGCCATACATCATTACAGATTGCAACTCATTGAAATTTTTGAAGAACTTAATCACTCACAGTGAAATCTTTCCAACGAGATTTACGTTCATTGCAGTGGGAGTGCAATGGTTCGAAAAATGTAATGGGAGCCAAGTCAAAAATTAAAGTCCTAATTTTTACTTGGGTGCAACATAATTATCTAATTGAATCTTGGTCATTTTCTGCAGTAATTTTATCTCTCTCGAAATGGTAAACCCACTCAAAGTTTTGCTTGAAAAGAACTTTTTGAACAGCCAGAATTTCTCTGACTGGAACAGAGGTCTGAGGATTGTTGTAAATGATGAAAATCTCTAGTACATGCTGGAACTAGATCAACCACCGAGGCCTGGGGTCAACGAGGATGATTCAGTCAAACTAGCATACTCAGATTGGGTCTCTGATGCTTGTAAAGTAAGAGATTATATGTTGAGCTCCATGTGTGGCGAGTTACAACGCACGCATGAAAAACTTGGATAGTCCCAAATCCATCATGCTGTACTTGGAGGAGCTGTTCGGGGAACACGGAAAGTTCGTCAGATACTACGTATCTAAAGAGCTCTTCAATATAAAAATGAAAGAGAATGAGGATGTTAAGGATCATGTTTTGAAGATGATCTCCAGGCTAGACAAGCTTAGGTCTCTGGGTTACTACATGGACCTTCACCTACAGGTGGACCTCATTCTCCAATCATTACCTAGATCCTTCTTGGATTTCGTCATCAATTTTGACATGGATGACATTGAAGGATCACTCTTGACACTTATGAGCAAGCTGATGACTGCACAACAACGAATGAAAGAGAGTTGGGGTGCATTCAAGTTTCCTGTTATTTCAAGTAACACTTAGCTAGCTGGCAAAATCAGAGAACCTAAAATCACAAAGACTCAGAAGTTTAAGAAAAAGGGTCCAAAGAAGACAGACATGTCTTCACTGCCATGAGATGGGGCACTTGAAACGTGATTGTCCCATGCTGAATGCAGAAAGTACTTCAGGTATAGAACTTAATGTTTTAGAAACAAATTGTTCTGTTATCATATTTTCAACTTCCTGAATTCTAGACTTTGGGGCTAGTGCTCATATATGTGTTATGAACTAAGAGCTGGAAAAAAGTAAGAAGCTGAAGCATGGTGAAGTGATGATCAATGTTGGCAGCGGTCATAGTGTAGCAGTCTCACACATTGGCAACACTTCTCTTAGTTTTTCATTTGGACGTTTATTATATTTAGACAATTGCCTTGTTTTGCCCAACGGGCTTAAGAATATTGTTTCAATTCCTGTTTTAGTCAGGAAAGGTTATTTATTTTCCTTTATGAACAATTCTTGTGACATTTATTTTAGAAATGAATGTGTTGGCAATGCGTCTTTAATAAATGGTTTATATTATATTAATGTCCAAAATGACTGTAATCTTAATGCTGTAACAAGAAAACGCAGAATGTATGACACAAACTTGAGCCAACTATGGCACTTGAGACTAGGTCATGTCGGGGACCAAAGACTTCACGAGTTAGAAAAGGATGGAGTCATAGAGTCGTTGGGATTAGATCCCTGTCCCATTTGTGAGTCTTGTATCCAAGGCAAAATGACCAAGTCCCCCTTTCATAGGGAATTTTGAAAGAGTCACAGAAGTCTTAGGTCTAGTTCATACTGATGTGTGCAGACCATTTGGAAATATGACCCGCGGCGGTTTTTAGTACTTCATCACATTTATCGATGACCATTCTAGGTATGGCTATGTGTATTTAATGAAGTACAAGTCTGAATCATTGGAGAAATTCATTGAATTCAAGACTTTAGTCAAAAACCAAACCGGGCATCATATCAAGACACTTCGGTCTGACCGCGGTGGCGAGTATATGAATGCGGAGTTTGACCAGTTCCTTCGGGAACATGGCATACTGTTACAGCTTACTCCTCCAGCAACTCCACAATTAAATGGCGTAGCAGAACGAAGGAATCAAACACTGTTGGACATGGTTCGATCCATGCTCAGCTACACAGATTTGCCCATTTCATTGTGGGGACACGCGCTGCATACAACAACTCACATTCTGAATAGATGTCCCTCCAAATCTGTTCTTAAAACACCGTATCAGATATGGCGTGGAAGGAAGCCTAATCTGAAACACATAAGAATATGGGGTTGCCCAGCTTACGAGAAAAATTCCAAGGGGAAATTCGTTGGATATCCCGAGGATTCTATGGGATACGTTTTCTACCTTCCGATGATCAGAGAATCATTGTTGCCTTACAGACAATCTTTCTCGAAGAAGAATTCATTCAAGAAGGAGGAGCTGGTAGAAGTATTGTTCTACAAGAACAAAATGAATCCCCTGTGGAAGACACTGTTCAAGAGACCCAACCCGACCCAGAAACGACAGAACCATCAGTACGCAGGTCTACTAGAGTATCTCAACCGCCTGTGAGATATGGTTCTCTGCTACAAGGAGAGCATAATTTGCATGCAGTAGCAGAAGGAAACCATGGAGATGATCCATCTAGTTATGACCAGGCAATGATGGATATGAATTCTGCAAAATGGCATGAAGCTATGAAAGTGGAAATGGATTCGATGTATTTGAACCAAGTCTGGAATCTAGTAGATCCTCCCAAAGGTATTGTACCTATTGGATGCAAATGGATCTATAAGAGAAAGATAGGTCCGGATGGCAAAGTGGATACCTATAAGGCCAGGCTAGTGGCGAAAGGGTATAGTCAGAAGGAGGGCATTGACTATGAGGAAACCTTTTCACCAGTAGCTATGATCAAATCCATTAGAATTCTACTTTCAATAGCTGCATACCTGGATTATGAGATCTGGAAAATGGATGTGAAAACCACCTTCCTAAATGGATTTCTCGAGGAGGATATCTATATGGAGCAGCCCAAAGTTTTTCTATCCAATGCCGATTCTCATAAGGTCCATTTATGGACTGAAGCAGGCCTCTCACAATTGGAACCTTTGTTTTGATGAAGAAGTATGAAACAACGGCTTGATCAAAAACGAGGATGAAGCATGTGTCTATAAAAAGGTCAGTGGGAGCAAGATATCATTCCTGGTACTATACGTGGACGACATTCTACTTATAGGGAATGATACAGGTTTGCTAACTTCGGTTAAGACATGGCTTTCAAGCACATTCTCCATGAAAGACTTAGGAGAAGCCACCTATGTCCTAGGAATTCGAATCTACAGGGATAGATCGAATAAGACAATAAGTCTCTCCCAAGCCCTCTACTTAGAAAAGGTCCTGAAGCGATTTGGGATGGAAAATTCTAAAAGAGGTCTTTTGCCCATGAGACATGGAATTCATCTTTCCAAAAAGATGAGTCCTCAAAGTGAGGAAGATCGAAGAGAAATGAATACCATCCCCTATGCATCAGCAGTGGGAAATCTCATGTACGCTATGTTATGCACGAGACCAGATCTTACATACGCTGTGAGCGTAGTAAATAGGTTTCAAGCTAACCCAGGCAAAAAACATTGGATGGCCGTGAAATCAATCTTAAAGTACTTGAGAGGAACTAAAGATATGATCCTCACATATGGCAATGGAGAAATGAAAGTGGATGGTTATACTGATTCAGATTTCCAATCTGACATCGATGACTGAAAATCCACTTTTGGGTTCATATTCACTTGGAACGGTGGAGCAGTGTCTTGGAAAAGTCCCAAGCAAAGCACAACTGCCGATTCGACCACCGAAACTGAATATGTGGTAGCCTCGGAGGCAGCCAAGGAGGCTATTTGGATAAAGAAGTTCATTACTAAACTTCAAGTTGTTCCTAGTATGGAGCTACCGTTGCCACTATGGTGTGATAACAACGGAGCCATCGCGCAAGTAAAGGAACCAAGGTCTCACAACAAATCCAAACACATAGAGAAGAGATATCACATAATTCGAGAAATCGTTGGAAGAGGCGACATCGCCGTGCAGAAAATAGCCTCAGCGAATAACGTAGCTGACCCACTCACTAAGCCATTAGCGCAGACGGTGCTAGAGCAACATCTTGAGAAGATGGGTATAAGATACCAAAGCGATTGGCACTAAGTGCAAGTGGGAGATTGTTAGGTATATGCCCTAGATGCCAATGAGGACAAATAGTTAAGTTAGGGTATCTTATTATGTTGTATAAACTATTAGAACGATATTAATAAAGGCATCTACATTTTGTTCATATAAATCTTTATGGCATCTAAATAAGTATTGAACATATAGTCCATGTGAATAAAGGTTTGACTCTTTGCCCTTTATGGAATAAAGACGTGGCATGGGAAGAGTCTTACACCTTATCACTTAAAAGGGTTCGCAAGTCAAAGAATCTTAATTGGGCATTAAGATTCGACTTGTATGACACATTCTCTGACGATGAGTGCCAGTTAAACACTATAGGGATAGTGGGAGCAAGTATCATAGATATGTCAATGGAATTGACATATTCGAACCAATGTTATGAAACCCGGCCCGGACCGGCCGGTCGAACCGGTAAAAACCGGAACCGGTCACTAGGCCGGTCCGATTATGCCAAAAAAACGTTCGGAGCTCAAAACCGGTCAAACCCGGTCAAACCCGGCCAGAACCGGTCAGACCCGCGGTTCAACCGGTCAGAACCGGTCAGAACCGGTTGAACCGGACAATTTTAAAAATAATGCAATTCAACCCTTTAATTTCTAAAAATCTGAAATTGACCCCTTTAAAATCTAAAAATATGCAATTGGCCCCCCAAAATATAGGAAATACAATTATTTTTTTCATATTTTCATATATATATAGAAAATACATTTTTTTTTCATATTTTCATATTTTATATATTTAATAGTATATTAATTATTATTTATTGCATAATTATGACATCACCAGTTCGACCCCGGTTGACCCGACGGTTGAACCGGTGACCCGTGACCCGATCACTTTTCCGGTTCACTGTCCGGTCCGGTTTTCAGAACATTGATTCGAACACGGCTCGTAGTAATCCGATCACATGGGTATTTACTCAGTGACTGTCAATGATTGGATTACTGATCATAATAGTATGCGTGAGCCTTAGACCTGAGGGTTCATGATCAATGTGCTTGTATTATTGGATCTGTTACCAGAGTAGTTAGGCCCATATCACCTGTCGGTGGGGTTGACCTCGAAGTGCGATATCAATGAGACAAGTAGCAGTTGATCAATGATCGCCAAGATGAGATTCACTGTCTCGATAGTAAACGAGAAAGTATCCTGTGCGATTATAGGCTAATGAAATTATAAGTCTTTGGCCAAACCATAACAACTAACTCATGTGGGACATTGAGGGTAGTTTAGTAATTTCATTATGCTATAATCTAATGCACAGTATCAAGTTTAGTGAGTTTGATATTTTCCATGACTCTCACTTGATCGGGATACGTCAGTGAAGGGCTTATACTCATACGACATTTATGATCAAGAGGTTCGTAAAATGATTCATTCATTTCATACTCAATTGGGTTACGATGTGAGTCCAGGGGACTGGCTAGGTGACACTCACATCCTTAGGTAATTCCTCCCTTTGTCAATTGAGACGAACCTAAAGAGTCGCGCTATAAGAAACGAGCGGGATGTATCTTTTTGTGTAAGTCTTTTAGAAAGAATTAAATGGACTGATTGATTTAATTAGATTAAATCAATTAATTAAATATTTAATTCAATTGGATTAAATTAAATTATTTGATTAGTACATTAATTAATTGGAATTAATTAATAGTATATATTATATTTAAATTGGATTTAAATTTAAATATATACAGATGGGCTGGAAATTAGACAAGCCAATTAAAAGCCCACACAGTCCAAGGAAGCCCTAGGAGGGGCGGCCACTTAGGGTTTTGGAGTAGCCTCCAACTTGTTCCACAAACTAGTTGAGTTTAAATAGGACTCTTACAGTGAAACAAACCCTAAGAAAGTAACAAGATAACATTACACAACACAAAAAGAAAAGAACTCTCTCCCCTCTCTCCTCTCTAGCCGTCCACTACTGCAAAGAAGGAGGAGTCTCGGGATCTTTGGAGGGATCGTTTCGCGTAAAGCTTTAGAGACAGGAGCCCTTGGAGGATTGCTGTTCTGCAGAATCAATAAACGAATCAAAAGGGTATGTTTATTCGTTCTAAATTTCGCGAAACCCATGAAAAATCATCAAATCTATTTTTGTGATCTACCGGTAGAAATCCTCGAATCTTCCGCTGCAATTCTCTGTTTTCCTGTACGGGATTCCTAACAAGGAGTATCAACCAAGTCAAGGAATTGGTCCACGAAAAAGGATGACTTTAAGAGGTCAACATGAAAATGCTGGGAAGACCTAGGGCTCAGTCGAGTCCGCGTCTAAGGCAGAAAATCCACCCCCATGATGAGTCATCCATATAATTGTAAGAGGTCCAAGGAAGAGAGATTCAATACAAAGAAGAAGAGGTGGCTGATCGACATAGTTATCATCACGGGTTATTAATTGCGACCAGTGATGATTCAGATGATAATTTTTATGATAGAAACCTTGAGAAGGAGATAGCTCCGCTAAGTAATTCCACGGTGGTGACTATTGATATAGTTAACCTTGTTGAACAAAAGACACTAGTAGACCAAGGTGAGCTCGACAGACATCTCATTTATGGAGGCATTAAGAAAATTGTAGCTCAGTTTAATCATCTTAGAGTCAGTACGCCGCTTAGGGTCTAAGGAAGAATTGAGGCGATGAAAGTGGGATCTAGGTACCACCTGACATCTATGATGACAGAACCTAATAGAAAAGCTATCATAGTCAGCTATCGAAGGCATAGACCCCAATGTGATGATCCATCGTTTAAACGACAAGGCCGGGGGTCAAGCCGCCAAAAAAAAAAAGCTGCTAGGAGCCTAACATGTAATGACCCCATGAGGTCTAAACATGCATGACCATAAAAAAGATCTAAAGAAAGATCAAAGAGTCCAACATGTAATGACCCCATGAGGTCTAAACATGCATGACCATAAAAAATATCTAAAGAAAGATGAAAGAGACTAACGTCTTAAGACCCCAAGAAGTCTAACCCGCATGACCATAAAAAGATCTAAAGAAGGATCATAATGCAAAAAGAGTAACATGTAATGACCCCATGAGGTCTAACATGCATGACCATCAAAAAGATCTAAAGAAAGATCAAAGAGGCTAACATGTAATGACCCCATGAGGTCTAAACATGCATGACCATAAAAAAGATTTAAAGAAAGATCATAATGCAAAAAGAGTCTAACATGCATGACCATCAAAAAGATCTAAAGAAAGATCATAATGCAAAAAGAGTCTAACATGAAAGGACCCCATGAAGTCTAACATGCATGACCATCAAAAAGATCTAAAGAAAGGTCAAAGAGTCTAACATGTAATGACCCCATGAGGTCTAACATGCATGACCATCAAAAAGATCTAAAGAAAGATCAAAGAGTCTAACATGTAATGACCCCATTAGGTCTAAACATGCACGACCATAAAAAGATTTAAAGAAAGATCATAATGCAAAAAGAGTCTTACATGTAATGACCCCATGAGGTCTAACATGCATGACCATAAAAAAGATCTAAAGAAAGATCAAAGTGTCAAACATGTTATGACCCCAAGAGGTCTAACCTGCATGACCATAAAAAGATCTAAAGAAAGATCATAATGCAAAAAGAGTCTAACATGTAATGACCCCATGAGGTCTAACATGCATGACCATTAAAAAAAATCTAAAGAAAGATCAAGAATCTAACATGTAGTGACCCCATAAGGTCTAACGTGCATGATCATCAAAAAAGATCTAAAGAAAGATCAAGAATCTAACATGTAGTGACCCCATAAGGTCTAACGTGCATGATCATCAAAAAAGATCTAAAGAAAGATCAAGAATCTAATATGTAATGACCTCATAAGGTCTAACATGCATGATCACCAAAAAAAAAAAAAAGATCTAAAGAAAGATCAAAAGTTTGACATGTAGTGATTGTGTGAGGTCTAACATTAATGACCAAAAAAGATCTTCAGAAAGATCATAATGCAATAGGAGTCTAATGTATACTGACCCCAAAAGGTCTAACATGCATGACCACAAGGGTCTAGCATTCACTAACCTCAAGAGGCACGACATGTAGGACTCTCAAGCGATTTGAAGAAGACTAACACTCAAGATCTGACATGCATGACCTTAAGGTCTAATACGCACAAGCTCTTGAGTGATCTGGAGAAGATCCATGTTCGAGGCCTGATGTACATGACCACATGGTTTTACACCGACAACCTCAAAAGCAATCTGAAGAAGATCCAAATGGATGGCCCCAAGGTCTAACACACACGATCTCAAAAGTGATCTGAAAAAGAGGTCTAACATGAAGGAGGCAAAGGCCGAACGTGCATGACCTCAAGAAGATATCAAGAAGCAAGTTCATGGTTTAAAATTTGCATGACCTTCAAATAATATGAAAAAGACCCAATTCAAGGTCTAAGGCGACATGCACACAAAGAAACTTAGAAAAGGTCAAGCTCAAGGTCTTACATGCATGGCGTCAAAGTTGAGGACCTCTTCACAAAATGGAGAAGGGATTAAAGACAATCTATGTCTAGGGACAAATTACAACAACACTCTCAAAAATATTTCAATATGGACCAATCACTATCTGCATAAGAGTTATGCTATTAAAAAGATTTCATCCAAAAATATTTTTACAACCGCATAAGTAAGCAACAAAAATGTGAGATCTACCATTCTAATACAGATACACCCATCTAATGGAAGTGCAAAAACTGACTAGATTGTAACCATTTAAGGGGTAAATTCACTATTAATTTCCCTACTCTTGGAGCTCATAAACTCACTCCAAAAATTAAGAAATTAGGGGACTAGATGATATGGGGTAAAATACCCCATAATGACCTCTTTACCAAAATGCCCTCCGCAGAAGCTCATAATTACAGGTCACTCGAGGATCCGCGTGTTCTTACCATAGACCTCGCCTAACTCGGATCCGACCCAGCTAGACCCAACAATCCAGTCGTTCACTAAGGACATGTGGAGGTCTAAGATCTCTTAGATCATAATGACCTCTGCGGCTCTTCATAATTACGAAATAACCAGGATCCGCGATCTAAAACACGCGGATCTCTATGACACAACCCGACCCGGCTAGGGCTCTTCGTTCAGCCGTTGGATGGAGACACACGGAGGACTCAGATTCTGCTACCTGTCAAAGTCCTGTCAGATCCGTACAACTCCTAAAATTCTATAAATACCACACCATTTCTCACTATCAGGTATCCCTATCTTCTCTCCTTTACACCTTTACTATGTGTTTCTTAGACCTCAATACTAACTTGAGCGTTGGAGGGTCTTCGCCGGGGGCTATCCCTGCTAGGCTAACCAACTTTGTGATTTCAGGACGGATCCAAATCAACTTAAAGCTCAAGGTGGACTTGACCTCAAGGACTTGATGATTTGAGATATGACCTAGATTTAGACCCGAATCAAAACTAAATTTTGGTTGATTATATTTTTGGTTTGTGTTATGTTAGCATAATATGATTGTTCTTGTATAGTTTATTACTATCGTCACGCTCTGAGAACGTACTTATATGTCTAAGCAAAAAAATACTATGGAAAATTAGTGTTTTTAAGGGAATAGGAAGTTCCCTAATTAATAAAGACACAATAATACTAAATTATTTAATAAGAAAAGACTCCTAAAATTTAGATTTTATTAAAAAGACAATTTTACTTCTACCACACCTCTTGATTTCTTTTCTTTAGAGAATCCCTAAATAATTTTACATCTTTTGTCACAGGAAAAAAGAGAATAATAAAGTAAAAGGTCACAGGTAAAAAGAAAACGATAACCAACACACGAACAATTTGACAATCTTCTTCTTTCATATCAAAACAATATTCGTAAGTCCGCCTTTAGATACGTTTCTTTGGTCTGAAAGAAATCATAATAGTCTAAATATTGTTCAAATGTTGATTCGTAGTTTTGTCATTAAAAGATATTTTGGATTTATGTGTATAATGGTTTATCCTAAAATCCATGGAAACATTTAATTAATAAACTTCATATGAAGAGGAATTAGTTTGTAAAAACTTAATTAAAATGCGAATGGAGAAACCATGGCCATATCATGATTAGCATGTCCATAAACCAAACCATGGCCATGACTCCTGCAATTTTGTATGGAGAAGTATGTCTCTTGCGCTCAATTATTATGGGGGGACTTATATGTTCTCTATTGTTATCACGATTAGTCCTGCGTTCGGATTATGAAAATACACTATAGTTTTCACTTTTTTTTCTATAAGAATTAGTTTTCATAATAGGTTCTACGTGAAAGAGGACTTAGAATGTAAAAGAGGATTTAGATTCTCGTAAAATCCAGTAAGAACGTTACCATTTCTTCATGTGGTGTATACATGGACTAGCTATGCCGCCTCCGATCAGGATGCAGGGTGGAAGTAAATTGATCAAAGAGGACACGATTCCCTACAAACCATTCGAGCTAAAATCTTCAAATGTTTCGGTGTGCAACATAAGATAATGAAAATTCTTGGCTAGAGTTAATTATGTTTAGCTCCTAGCAAAATTATCTTTTTAATAAAATTAAATTTTAGGAGTTCCTTCTTATTGAATAATTCAAATTAATGTGTCTTGATTAATTTGAAAGTTCCTATTCCTTAAACACTAAGGCTGTGTTTGGTTTTGTTTTGGACTGTATTTTTTACCAAAATTCAGCCCAAAACTTGTTTAGATGAGGATTATTTGGCCAAACACCGTGTTTGGCCAAATAACCCAACATGGGTTTGCTCAAAAGCTCCAAAAAAAAAAAAATTGTCGGCTGACTCTCTCTCCTCTCTCTCTATCAACGTGTTGTCTCTCCTCTCTCTCCTCCCTCTCTCTGCTCTTTATAATATTATATATATATCCGTATATTATATATTATATCATGTAGAATATATTATTCATATGATATATATATATATATATATAATATTGTGTAACATATAATTTATGTATATATTATGCGAGCCAATCCTAGATAGGCTTTCTTTATCTATTCTTGTAATAAACAATTTCGTTTTACATTATATTAATAAAAGGCATTTCTTCATCTTATGTTTATATCGTTATAACTGTATGATGAAGTCCCTAGAATTCACACATAGCTATGGGGCTTGATATCTCATTGGATGGATATCATAAAACAAGTTTCTAAGGCTGTGATTTCTAAATACTGTCCAAGTCATAGAATTATCAAGATGAGACATTGATAATTCGGATAGACTTGCGCCTATGATGCACACTCTTAATTAGAGAATGTCTCGTTTTATAGACATTAGTGTAGTTGACACAAATGCACATACGCGGGTGCTTGTTGAGAACAAGTTCACTGATTACCCTAACTGAAACTTCCTAAATTGGAATTATTTCTATATATGTCGAATTAGGAGTTTCTTAATCACGATAGTGCAAGATTAATTATTTGACTTGAGTCATCACAGTAATCTTGTATATTGACTTACTGCACTTTGACTCCTGTGCCAGTTCTTTTACAAGGACACATATGGACTGGTGATTGGGTGTAGTGACTCGTATATGGAGGTTGGTGTTGACAACAAAGGATCCATCACTTGTCTAGATGAACAAGTGAATTTCCTATAATATTCTAAGTGGTTTGACTGAGTCAGTCCTTGGCCAAGGCAAGTAAGTAATTAATTGAGAAATGAGTTTCTTGAATTAATTAATCACTAGTCAAACACACTTGAATTATTAAGATTGAATTTATAAGGATCTCGACCAATAAGATTCCTCGATCCTTAATTCAATTGGGAAATTAGTTGATGGAAGAATCTCACTTGCATGGAATGCGCGATTGGAAAGGTTCACTTTGAATCGCCTACATCTAGGTCTTCAAGATAAGTAGCTAGAAACTTTTCTTTGATTTATGGGTATCTTATATTTAATGGAGATTAAATAATAAGATGGTTAATTAAAAGTGTTTAATTAATCGAGACAATTTAATTGTCCAAATTAAATCATAAAGGTTATGAACCCATTACTAGTATGTTGGTGAACCTAAAGGGTCACACACAATACTCGGACAAATTCATTTCTTAGCTAAGGAAATTTAATTCAAAGTAGTTGAGTTAATATATTAATTAATTAGATTAATTAATTAAGACTTTTATTTATTCAAGTGTTGGATAAATAAATTAATTAAGTTGATAAGATCAATTTAATTAAGCTTAAGTCTAGAAAGCATTTAATTTAATTAGAAGTGACTTTTATTAATCTAGTATGGTGGATTAATTATTAAAAGACTATTTTATTAAGTCTTGGTCGAAAATTTGGTGGAGGAAAATAATTAAAAAGTTTAATTAATTTTCTTCTAGAAGGAAATAAGATTTCTTGGAGAGAAAGGAAACTAATTAAAATAGAAGAGTTCTATTTAGAAATTAATTAGTCTTCTATTCCTACATGGAAAAGGATTAATGTATAAGAGTTCTACATGAGAAAGAATTGCAAGAACCTAGTCCTATATATAAGACATGTAAAGAACGAAAATTGGATGATGACTTTTGAAGCCAAAATTTTTGTTCCTCTTGCATAGAAAAATCGTTTCTTTTTCCTCTCTCTCATATAGTGTTCTTGAGTTCTTGATTATTCATCAAGATCTTGAATTCAAGAATTCTTCCAAAATACTTAGAGAAGTAATTTTTGCTTTCACCTTAATCCCATACACTATTCCTTAGAGTTAGAATAAACGTTTATAGATCAACCTAGCTAAAGATTATAAACGAGTGGGTATCCGGGGTGTGGATCAACTTTAGAGGAGAAACACTTGGGTCTCTGAAGTGAATCAAGAATCCGATCAAAGACGTTTTTGGTGGAGGAATTCGAAATCTACATCAAAGGGAAAAACGAAGGAGTTGATTCAAGGAACGAGAAGCAAGCTAGGGAGCTTACGTTAAGGAAGAAGAAACTCTTCGATTTTTATGAAAAATCGAATAAGGTAAGATCTTCTTTATTTAAGTTTTAAATAACAAATCAAAGATGCGCAAGCCTATGATACGTGATAAGCCCGTAGGATTAATAAACTTGCATGTTTAAATCCTAGAAACTAAAATTTTAATTTTCCGCTGTGCTTAGTCGGGCTATATGTATATTTCCCAACACACTATATAATAGATAAACTCTTATATATAAATACATATATAAATATATTACATCAATCACAATATATATACATATACTCATTCGTATATATTTCAATAATTTCAAATTTATATTATAATATACTTTTCAATCATCAATTAATCATTAAAACAACTTTTTTCAGACAAAAATTTACATGATTTGACTGTTACAGTGATTTTTGTTATCTCTCAAAACAAAACTAAACACATTTTCATCAAAAAAACCACTTAAATGTTATTTCAAAATAGCTAATCCAAACACATTCTCGCGAAAAATGATTAAAATACTAATTTTTCAAAACAAAACCAAACACATTTTTATCAAAATACACAACTCCCAATAAAATGTTTCACCGAAAATAACCCCCAAAATAAAACCAAACACAACCTAATTTTCCGAAGATACTAATAACAATAACAAAATGTAAATTAGGCCAATAAATATTAACCATAGTCAATTATATAGGCTTCCAATCCATACATCTTAAAATATAGAGCCAAACCCCAAAATGGTTATGAACAACCCAATCTCATAACCACCCAGCCGACAAAAATGATGAGAGGTGACGAGAGACACTGGACGTCTGGACCAAAATATAGAGCCCAGGCCCAAAATGGTTAATATTATAAACCACCCAATCTCATAACTACCCGCCAACCGTATTGGACCGGGTTCACACCTCCACCCTACATCAATGAAATAAACCGCCGATTTTGTTCACTTGTAAACGAGTCGAGCCGAGTTAAAAAAGTTGTTGTTCAACTTTGTTTAAATTATATCGAGCTTCAGATTTTATGTTTAAACGGGGTTAGATTGTTAATCGAGCCAAGTATAAATAAGTTTTAATCGAGTCAAATACAAGTCGAGTTCGAACAACTTGACGTTCTTACACATATTCTATTATTTTGCACTAATCAAATCGAGCTCGAGACACACTTCAAATTTATGAAACGCATAAAATATTGTTCAAACTTAGCTTAAACTTATTATTTATGGAACGTATATATAAATGTACTTAGCTCAAACGAGTTTTTATACTCGGTCTCGAGTATCCACCAGCTTGATTCCTCTTTCATATCTACCTTACATCCCTAAACTTGTGGCCATCATCAACATACGTACGTTCCTTTTACATTTCTGTTTCTTCATCAGATTTTTCCATTGTAATTCCATCCTCTCAGATTCTTCTCCATCTCACAAATTGAAGAGAAAAATCCATGGCTGAAACCTCCGCCCTATGCTTTTCTACCTTTTCTACCTCCATTTCTCTCTCCAAGGAACCCATTTCATCTCCCTCCACTTCTTTTCCTCCCCGATCACGATCTTTCCGGTTCACCGTCAAAGCATCCGGTTCATCACGTTTCCTCGGCGACGATGCTTTCGGATTTTACCCATGGGAGAATTCTGACGCCCGTGAATCCTGTACGTATTTCATCTATATTGTCCGTTTATTTGTTTTTGGAATCCCTAAATCTGAAATGGAATTGGGGAATGACATTTGTTTGATCGAACAGGGTTAGGGCTTAGGATTGTTCGAATTTTAATTTGGGGATTTGATTATTTTTGTTTTTGTTTCTTTGTAGCTGTACAGTGGGTTTCGGAGGACAAAGTGACATTGTTTACCTCCGATGGGCTGATTCAAATTGGCGGGAATCTTGTCCCGCGCCGTGTTTCGTCTGCTGATGTATGTTTTGTCCAGCTTGAATTTTGCAAATTTATTTTGATCACTTGAGTAGTTGATTATGAAGATTTATTAGTTGAGCTTATGTTGCGAAATAATTCCTCATAATTTTAAATGTGCTTGTACTATGTTTTTTCGTTGCATTGGGTACAAATAGATCGGATCAATTACGGTGTTTTTGTGATGTAAATCTGGGAATTCATCATCATGTTTTAAGATAACAGATGGTTGTTATTCACAGGAAGCCCCTTTGTGCAATGCAAAGTACTTACTTCAAAATGATGTGTTTAAGAATTAGTTTCGTTAGAAGTTAAGAGCTTCCGTTTGTTTTCATTAAGTTATTGCGGTATTACTGTATTGCAAGTGCCAAACTGCAGGTATACATACATAGTCTGTTATGCATTTCCTCTATCAAGAACTTATCACCAAACTGTAGTTGGGGTTTGTTTTTTTGAACTGAGACTGAGGAATCTTTTTCCGCCACTTTTTGATTGACGAACTTTGATTTACTTTCTTCCTTGTCGAATGATATCTACAACTTGTATAAGCGGATTTCGAGAAATAGTGTGGATTCCAGTGTATTATTACACTGATGTATTTTTTTTTTTATTTGGTTCAGGAAGGGACCTATGTTGTGTTAGATTTTGATATTATTTTACAAACCTTTTGTGGACTATTGAGCAGATCCCTTTACTTTTTCTATGCAGAAGAAACAAGGGAATATAAAATCATCTCAAAGATCTCAACGGTTTAAAGAGAGCAATTACATGGATCCAAACCAAAGCCTATGTTTGGGTGCACTATTTGATATTGCAGCAACAAATGTAAAATCTTACCCTATGAAAAATCTTTGCCATTTCAAGCATTTTTCTAAAATATTTTCAACGTTGTACAATACTAGGGACTTGATGTGGGTAGACGACTTTGTATCTTTGGGTTCTGTCGCTCCGTTGAGATGCTTTGTGATGTCGTGGAAGACACTGTCTTGGAGCATGGTGGAGAGGTACATATTTTCATATTTATCGTCTTCTTTATATTATGTAACTTTTTCTTGTAAGTGTATAAGAATTGTAGTTAGACTTGATTAAGTTCAATTGATGAGACTACAAGTGATGTGACCAAGTTTTTTTCTTTTCTAAAGTTGTTGACAAGTAAGCCAATATGGTTAACTGAGGTAACCCCAGATCTTTTCCCCATATCTATTAAGAGTATAATTAGCCAATAACAGTAAACTAGATACTCTATTTTCTCGCCCTATGTTTTGATAGCAAGTCATTGGCTTGTGGAATTTGATATAATTCACCAAGCACTCTGAGTACTTGTAGGCAAATGGTGTTGGGATAAATTTGGCTTAGCTGCACGGCCCTGCCTTACGTTGGTATTCTAAAGGTTTAAAATTTATTTTCAGCAGTTCTTTTGTTAGTATCTTGGTTTTAGTTGCCTACCATAATAGTGTAAAGTGCTGAATTTCCACTTAGAAGCTCCATTCGTGGTCAAACTTGTAAGGGGGGCAATGTTAATATATAGTGAGCATTTGACTTGATAAATGCAATCAATTTGTAAAGGCCATCCTTTACAGTGAGCGTTTGAGCATCTAAACCGTTGCTACAATCTGTTGTATTGTTTTCTGATTTTCTGACAATTTTGTCTATTGGTTTGATAAGTAGTTTAATTCATTGTGAATTAAAAAATATCGGTGCTCGAATTTTATTTATACCCATTGGTAAGCTGTAATCTTTCTTTAATATTTCAACTTATAAGGTCCACTATAGATATTAAATTTCTGTTTATAAAGCTAGATTTTAATTAGTGATCACTTGTTCTTCATTCAATTTTCTACGTCTCGCCTCATTAATGGTTTTTGTTGGAAAATCAGGTTGTGGCTGCAGAGAAAGCAAGCAAGGGCGGGCTGCATGAAAAACTAACCATGACCGTTGCAGTGCCATTACTGTGGGGAGTCCCTCCCGCTTCAGAGACTCTTCACCTTGCTGTTAGGAGTGGAGGGGGGATTGTGGACAAGGTCTATTGGCAATGGGATTTCCTATAAATAGCATATCCTTATTAAACCTTCTCACCAATTGTTGCTGCTACTGTAAATAGTAGTATATATTGTCTGCTTTTATGTATAAAGTCTGAAAATGAAATCAATTGTAAGTACAAATAATTGTTGATATTATTTAATCTACCATTCTTCCCTGTATGGGTGTTTGGATACTCAAACTCATACAGTACGAGTGTCCTTTTTATAGTTGACTTGAAGTTGACGTAATTCAGATTGGGGCCATTTGTAAGTTGATATTTTTTGGGTCCCTTGAGTTGGTAAGGTATGCCCTACCAAGTCATCTTGGATTCAAATCTCTTTTGGTACATGAGCCCGTCGCACAGGGCTTGCCTAGTGCGGCTTAATCCCCTCATATGGTTTGCGGGCTATTACATGAGGACGGGTTTTACCCAGTGCACACTTTCGGGTAGTGACTACGGATTCTCAAAATCCTCATTAATTGGGTAACTACCACGAGTCCTGAAAGCTTTTGTAAATTAGCTAGACAACTCAAAAAACATGGGGCGAAATTGTATATATATATATATATATATATTCTATTACTGAGAGGGGAGTTTATGAGTAAAATCCCATTTACCCTCCTGTGATAGGTCTTATTCATCAAAAGCTCCCCCATGATTTAAAAATTCACAGAAAACTCCCCCATGAAAAAAATAAATATACTCACCGCCTCCCTCGACTAATTTTGCCTACAAATTTTAATGTGAAGACAAAAATGCCCTTATATTTTATCATTATTTACACCATATTTATTTTATTTTATAATTACTTTAATTTTAATTTTTGTATTTTCTTTTGTTTTTTTTAATCTTCTTCCCCAAAACTAAAACCCCAACCCTAATTTTTTTTATCTCTACACCTCCACCGCCACAACAAATACATTGGCTGCCCCCCCTCCCTCCCCAATCTCTGCCGCCGTACCGCCGCCGTCCACTATGTATATATACCTGCAACAAAAAATCACCACCATCACCATGGTTTTTACTTACCTGCAACATGGCTACCTTAACCACTACCTTAACCAGCCACCGGATTGCCATTTGACTCCGCCGTCGCCGTCGTCACCACCGGCCAAATCCCGATCACCAATTATATATACACCAGCCATAGTTTCTGCAAATGTGTATACACCAGGCATTGCTCCTCATCTTCCTCCTCACCGCCTCTATCTCTGCAAATCTGCCGGCTGCAGGTGGGGTTGATCGGCGAGACATTTTGCAGGTGGGGGAAGCGGCGGAACCATTTTGCAGCTGGGGGAGCCGAGCGGAGCTGATTTGCAGGTGTGGGGAGGCCGGAGGAGCGTCGATGGAGAGTTTAGGCGGAGGTGGGCGTGGTGGGTCAACGGTGGTCCGCCGGTGGCAAACGGTGGTGGTGTGATCAGGCTCATGGTGATGGTGGTGCCACTGCCTGAATAAAGGTGGTGGTGTGGTGGTGGCGGGTGGGTGATGGTGGGCGGAGGCGGTGGGTGATGGTGTACAATTATATATATACACACTTATATATATATTTTTACTATATTGTATATATTATTATGATTAGTAATATTATATATATATAATTTTTATTGAATAGTAAATATATAAGTTTAATCTTGACCGTCTTTTATCATATAAGATCCAATGGTATTAGATTAGGGGCAAAAAAGTCTAATAAATTCAAAAAAATTATAAATATTCGCAATATTAGCGCGTGGAGCGCATAGGGGGGTTAGTTGCATATTTTTTTCCATAGGGGGGTAAATTGACAATTATTTTATCACATGGGGCTTTTGAAAAATAACATCTATCACAAGGGGTACGTACGAGTTTCCTTGGGAATTTATGGTAATTTCTCAAAATTTGAGGTGTTTTGGTGATTTATGTCTCATGTGGGGGCGTGTATATGTAATATACCCGTTCTTTTTATAGTTATTTGAAAGTCTATTTCATTTTTGATACTATTGATTTTCTATGTGAAATTGTTGTATGCTTTTATCAATTTGATTATTCTACGTAAACCACGTCCAATACTTTCGGTCCACTTTTCACTATTGAATCATGGTGAGGTGACTGATTTGTTTTCACCATCCAGCCCAGGGACGGATTCCGGGGGGGGCGAGGCCCCCCGAGACTTTAAATTTTTTTACAAGGTATATAGGATTTTATAATATGGCCCTCTCTCCAATATATTGTTTAGGTTCTATTCAAAGCACAAGAACAATTTAGCTGAGTTGGTGGGAGGCCTGGCAGTAAGGTGCATATACCCAAAGCCAGTAGGGTTCGAGTCTCAACATTTGCAGATTTTGTTTTTTTAATTTTTAAACTCCTTTTCTCTATTGTTAGTGAATTGTTCTTCTCATTTGTCATATAAGGCATGAATTATCATATAATATCCTTATATTGATTTTAAAAAAAAAGGTAGTTATCATAAAAAAAATAGAAAAGTTGAATTGACAATACCTTTAATTTCTTTTTTGAACTTCAATTCTATACATATTAGGGTTAGAATTGATAAAAACCTTTTCTTTAAACCTCTCTTCTACACATATTAGAATTAGAACTAATAAAACTTTTCCCAAAAACTATAAAAAGGGATCATTGCAAAGGAAAAATATACAAAACATCAATACATCTAAGGACAAGAAAAGGTCGATCATCATTCGATTATTCAGAGTTTATTCGCCACAAGGTATGAACTAATCACAATACATTATTTTATAATTTTAAAAGAGTTTTAGTAAATAATAACTTTATTTTTTAGTGTAGAGAATTACATGTTTTTAGTTTGCTTTTTGGTTTGTATTAATTATTTATAACTGAATGTGTTAATTTATTAAGTAGTTTTTTTAAGATAATATAATCATAATCTATAGTTATTATTGTCAATTGTATCTTTTTGTAAGGTTAAAAACTATTTAGAATTTAATATGTATCTTTATGTGTATTTATTTATTCAATTATATGATTAATAGGTAAAAAGTATAGGAAAATCAACCACAATCGACATATTTTTCAAAAGAAAAAATACTCAAAACCAAGAATCTCAAGTCGAAAGATCAGAACCTATGTCAGGTACTAGTGTTTCGATCGCCGTGTACAACTTCGATAAAAATTTTGAATTTTTTTTTTGTATTTTGAAACTACTGCAAGTTTATTATAAATTAGTTTGTTTTTCATGACATGATAATTTTTATTTTTCATCTGTTATAACTAAAATAAGTTTAGAGATATAATCATAAATATTGTTAATTTTTTTTTTACTTTAATGCTTCGGTCCCCCCAAGAAATCAATCTTGGATCTGTCCTTGATCCAGCCTATAGCGATCCGGATTTTCTATCATATTTTGGTGTCACATCAATAAGTAACAGACACGTGTCTGTGAGTTATAATTTTTAAATTCTCTTTCAGTTTGTAAAAATACGCGTCTGTTATTCATTGGTGTGACACCAAAGTGATACACTAAAATGTGATAGAAGATCCCTTTCGAGCCTGTGGGTGCCATACAAATGGTCAAGATTTGATGAAATATTGCAACCGATGCAGCATAGAATTACACCTAGCTAGCTCAATTAGTTCACATAAACTTTGTCATGAATTTGTGTGATGGGGTGGTTGGGTTATTCAACACAAATTCATTGTATCTTAATTAAGGCACCTTATTCTTGGATCAAAAGTGAGTCAAACTTAGTACCTAACATTGTCAAATGTTTTAATATATATCTATTTCCTAGTGGACAGAATGGTTGTTTTGTTTTGTATAATACATAAGACTTTTTTAACCATCTTAAATTTTAAACAAAAGGGTGGAAATTGTGAAATCCTATCATGACTATATCTTACACAGCTGTTCAAAGCCCTGGAAATTATTTGCTTAAAGTAGTTGACTGCTCCGATAATATATCCTATCTTTGATTAAATATAGTTCATTATTAGTAAATCACGTAATTTCAAAAGAAAGTTCGATGTTGTTTCTAAAGGTAACTTTTACAGAAGAAGGTGTAGAGCTTGATTGTTCTATATATATATATATATATATATTGCATTAATTATTAATGGAAAAGTTGAATTTGGGTTGCATCCTATTTACAACTTACAAGACCAAATTTCACAGTACTTATCTTTCCAAAAGTGAAGATTGAAACAAAGTGGAGTAAAAACTTTTCATCAAAAAAAGAGGGAGTAAAAACAATTTTCTATTAACTTGTTTTGACATTTTTCTTCAAATTCTTCAAACACATTGGCAGAAAAAGAAATGTGACACTGTATAATTAGATTTAGTTTCTTTAGAAAGCTTGGAAAGGTGAAAAATACTTTGAATTTTTTAATTTGGTATTTCATTATATGTTTGTAGATGCTCCACAAATGCATATAAGTGATAAAACATTGAATAAAAATAGAGGATTTGAAGTGGAAACAAACTATTATCAACAACATTTTCATTATTATATTAGATGGCTTCAATATCAACATTGGTGTTATTTAATCTCCAAGTTGGAATTTTTTACTGCTACAATTTTCAGTAAAACATTTGGGTCTTTAAACATGTAGAGACAAGCATTACAAATGATTTTTTATGAGTTCAACCGAGTGTCCTGCATACTCATTTAAATAGAAGAAATCAGTTGATTCTAAATTTGAGATAATTTTTTTTATCGAAATTAATTATCTTTGAATTTAGCTACAAGACCACGACACTTTTTTCCAAATATTATTAAAAAACAACAACAATTATAATAATATCAAACTATCAACATGTATTTCAAAAATATTTTCCGTCCTATTTAACTATATCTTTGCACATTATTCTTTAATGTAGGCCAATTTATTCAAACAAGATGTAATTTTAAATCTTTGTATATTATTACTCAAGTTTAAAGTCAAATCCTTGAGCTCTAGCAATTTCAGTCCTAGCTAGCATATTGAAATGGTCGTGCTACAATTATTTTAATTAATTGAATGATCAACGTCGAAATCGGCTACGTGAAAACTGTGTTGCGTGAATTGCTGAAAATTTTCATTTTTTTGTACAAAAGAAAAATCTGCAATGATCTTTATTGACAAGGACAAGATATCAATTGTGAATTCATGGCATCTTCTTCATTAAACAATGCTGATGTTTAAATATTGAATAGTTGTCGGAAAGACTAACATTATTAATTAGGATTGAAACAAAACCAAAATAAAAAAATATCTCTATGCAGAATTGCAGATGCTGGGTCGTACTCATACCATGTTCTTATCGGACATTGATCAATAGATATAAGTAGAATAATATAATTACTCTTAGTCTCATATAACCATGAAAATAAATAATCAGCGAAATATTTCATAGTAAAAACTCAACTGCGTTTGTGAGTTGTTGGATACATACACGATAATTTGATGAAATTATAACTTTAATAGTGGTATCCACCTCTCATTTTAAGTGAGAAGTCCTGAATTTCAATTCAAGCTGCCACAAGTAGTGACTTTCTCTTCCTTTATAGGGCTAGATAGAGTCTTTATGACTCATGATTATAATTATTAATCCAAGTTTGTCGGGACAGATATGCAGGTATATATCCCCTTCTTCTTGAATTTAATAATTAAAAAAAAGAGTAGCATATGAATAACGAGATTAATTAAAAAATAATCGAATAATTAAGAAGATGCTTCTTTCACAATTGATGAATTGTTCTCTAATTAAGTTCCATGAGAATTTACAGCTGAAAGGTACATTAAAAAAATCCATTTCATAAAAACCATAGAAAATGCTAATATATACCAATGTTTTCATATCATCGTTTTTTCACCTCGGTCCCCTTGATTAAAAAAAGTATTGATCGATATATTAAATCCATCAAAGTCAATTAATTATAACAATTTCTTGCCAAATCAAGGGGAGATGAAAAAGGCGACATGAAAACGGTGATAGAATTGCTCTTTGCGAAAACATGACCTTAATTACCCTTCATGATAAATCTTCTGATTTGATCTGATCATGATCCACAAAGAAGTTGAGATTGTTGCACACATTATTAGTGCCAATCAGCTGCTTAATCTCCTCAATACTGTTGTAATCCTGATCATCTGGATAAATCTCATGACTAAAACAAGTTCCATTTGCTGCTTTATGATCATTACTGAAATTATTATAACTACTCATCGGAAACCCTAATTTTTCAGAATTACTGAAAAACCCATGATCAATCTCCACCTGATTAATGGTGGTGATGCAACTCCCATCAGATGAACTGCGGCTGCTGGCTTCCCCACCATACATGAGTTTCACCTGATTATAATCACCCTGCGTAGTGGGCCCCACGAAGCTGCTAGAGAATATGGGGTGATCATGATGATAGAAAGCCCTAATTGGGGTACTTGTGTAATTATCAAAACTGCTGTTGAGATGATCATGATATGGGATTGAGGGGTGGTTTTGCACAAGGGAATTATCAGATGGTAATGGGTGCATTGCAGATTGGTGAGGCCTCGTTTTCGGGTATTGGGTGGACGCCACGTGAACCTGCAGTTTCTTCTTGAGCTTTGTGTTCCAGTAGTTCTTGATATCATTGTCTGTTCTGCCTGGTAATTGAGCTGCTATAACTGACCATCTGCAATTTCATGTTTTCATTTTGGGATGATTTTTCAGAAATAAATCCAATTTTCTTATATATATATATTGATGTGTATGTGTAGCTACTGTCCCATATCATATCAGATGGAGACGAGTGGCTTAAGAGACATAAGTTGGAAACTCTCTTCTTCCCAGTGAGGTAGGTAGGACAAATTCATGAGGCTCTGTCCAAAGTGTATAATATAAGTGTGTCCGGTGGGCGAGTATGTATAATTATGTTTAAGAAGTGATCATACATATATATAAAATTACCTGCTTCCAATGCGATCAAAGAGGCTGCAAATAATTTTATCTTCATCATCTGAAAATTCTCCATGCTTAATGTTTGGTCTCAGATAGTTCAGCCATCTCAGTCTACAGCTTTTTCCACATCTTCTCAGAGCTACTCATCAAACAACACACACTTTTTTAATGTCAAGAACAAAATAGACAGAAAAAGATATATATATATATATATGTATATGTACACAGACACACACACACACACACACATACATATATATAACCAAGAAGAGATATCAGTAATTGAATTGGCAAAATTCCTATAATTAATACCAGCTTTGTGTGGGAGAGAAATCCAATTTCCAACAGTGCCATGCTTCTCTATGTATTCCTTTAGCTTTGCATCTTCTTCAGGTGACCATGGCCCTTTCTTCACATTTGCCTTGTCACAGCATGGAGCTCTTCCCATCTCTCTCTCTCTCTTACACAAACAGAGAAAAGTCTTGATGCTTTATGAGAGGGTTATGTCTGTTTAAATGACTTTATCTTTGGACAACATGGTGCAATATACAAGTCAAAGTAGATACACTCTAATTTGAATTATAAGTAGTCTAACTCTAATCATCTTAAGTGATTGGCACACAATTAATTTATTCCATCCTCTCACCTGCAGACACAAACTCTTTCTGCATTTTTTCTTCCCAATAATGGACTGACTGCTAAGTAACTGATGGCATACAATTCAGAACTGAAAAAAGGATTAGTTATAAATTTCAATTTTATCAAAATATATATTGATGTGTAGGAAAATAAACATACGAGGCAATGACGAAAATGCCCTTCCATTTATAATTATTTACTAGATTGTCCAAAGATCCGCATGTGTCTAATTAATTGGTCGGGTCAGGAATCCTACCCGACCCCGATGACCTAGATAATTCAGACCGCCTAATGAAGATCACAAGACATCATCTGAATGACTCAGATATCTTGTCATGAATAGTGACCGATTACCACTATAAATGTCCCCTCCCAATTTATTTTGAGGGGACCAACATTTATTTTCACTTTCATAACTTTCTTGCTTTACTTTGTTTTTACTTGTAAAATTTACCATATTTGCTTAGTTTAGTATAAATTAATCCAATATTAAATACGAATTATGCTCAAATTTGATCCCACCTAACAGGGTACGTGTGTGTATATATATATATATGTATGATTTAGCTTGAATGTAGTTGGAAGAATTCATCCCTAATCTACAATCCAATCGGGTAAACCAAACCCAAAAATTAAATTTGTAGATTAAATTTGACGAAATCAAGCTACCTATATTTCAAAGTCATCATATATATATAGGGCCGCCATTGTTTAATTAATTAAGGTGTTGAAACAAAACGCTGCATGTTCCTTTATAGTACCGCCCACTATAATTTTCTGAACGCAATAATTACTTGTAAAATTATTTTATTTGACATGTTATGCATGAAAAGTTGGAATTTAATTTTTTGTCACAGAAGAGAAGCATCACGTTACTTGAGATTCAATTCAAAATCAACGGTTGATATTTTGTATTAGTTTGTGTTTCCTAAGAAATAACAAATCGTACGTCCTGAAGTTGTACTAAAGTCTACATTATCGGCAATCTTAAAATAATCCGTGACAACAATAGGCTGCATTATAGACTTATTTTTTTGTGTATAGTTTTTTCTTCTAGCTCATTTTGACACTTAAAACACGAAGCAATCGTGAACAACATGAATTTGAATGCAGTTCATTGAATTATTGGCACCCATATGAAGATTGGCCCAACCACATGTTTTAATTTAGTTATAAATGTTATTTACCAAAAAAAAAATAGATGAAAATTACTTTGTTAATCATAAATTTTGAATTAATTAATTATAACATTGGTCCCATCATACATTATTTTATTTCATTTATGATAGAAACATCTTCCATATATTAGATTGTTAAAACTAATGTAATCATTTTATTTCGGACCTTCGAGATTGCCATTGAATTTATGTTTAAGAAGTTTGACTTTGCTCGTGACTATTGTTTTAAGGAAAAGGTAAAAATTAGTCGAAATATATATAGAACATTTCTCATAATTAAAATATGACCAACTATGGGTAGTTGAAAATTCTCTGGAACGTTGCTTGTAACCTAAGATCACAAGCATATTTTAATTAACAAATGAAAGCTCATTATCTAATTTTAATGCTTGTTCTTTCATTTCAATTTTTGTTTAGAGGTGGAGCAAGTATTTTTGTTTTTAGAAACCTCGGAACGTCGAGTCTGAGGACAATTGTGACCATCTATCTGATAGAATTTTTGTAAAATTATTTATTATACATAGATGATTATGATTATATCAGAATTTAGTGTTACAAAACTCATTTTTAACATGAATTTGAAGCGAATTAACAATATTCAAGAGTTTGACTTTTGGGACTCCATAGCCATATGAATATATTCGATTTACACTAAATTATGATTGAAATATTTTATCCAACCTCACAGCAAAAGGAGAACAGTTTTGGTGTATATACCTTGTTTTAAATGAACATCCACCTAAAAGCTTGAAACAAGACAAACCGTCTTTGCTCGCATTGACCTGCATGAAAAAAGTTGAGCAAAAAGTCTAATGAAATAATGATTTTAAATGATATGAAAATTTCGGCTTCACATATCTAACGTGTTTTATTAAAATTAATCTCAAGGGTCGGTTGCAAGTTGGCACATATATATATAGTCAAAAGTTTCAAATAAAGTTAACTATATAAATACTATTTCAATTTCATCAATAATACAAGAGAGAACGATTTTTGTAGTTTAAAATAGTTTAGATAAAGTGGTCCTAAGTAGAAAATTTAACTCAAGTTGCTTGTCATGGTTCTTCGACGAGTGATTCTTAATAATGATACTTAGGAACTTCATTTCCTCAATCTGATTCCACATAAATACTTATAATTATTTCAAAATTCAGACTATTAAAATATTTTTTGAAAATGCCCTTGTTTTTTTTTTTTTTTTGAACTTAGTCCTTTCAAGTTATATCTTTGAAAAAAGTCGGAAAATTCTTGTATAAATTGGGCCTTGAGCCCCACTTGTGGACCTTGTGGATGTGATTAATCCACATCATTTGTTTTTTAAGTCAAAAAAGTAAAATAAGTGACGTGGATTAATCACAGCCATAAGGTGCACAGATGGGACCCAAGACTCGATTTATAGAAGTTCTTTCCAAAAAAGTCTAATGCAATTGGCCCTCTTGTACTATATCCAATAAATTTAAGAAAGTGAACACTCCATATGTTAAGGTATAAATCTACTTGAGTATTATTGATAACTAATGAGGTTTATATATAGAGTACAATGAAATAGTAAATAAGAAAATAACAACAAATAACAATAGACATCTAATAAAAAGAACTCTAAACATATATAAACTCTAACACTCCCCCGCAGTCGAAACGAGAGGAGACCGAATGGTGAGACTGGTATGGAACTCATCAAAGAGAGATGATGGCAATCCTTTGGTGAAGATATTTGCAAACTGACGAGACGAGGGAATGTGTAACACACGAACCTTACCCAAGGCAACATTTTCAGGCACAAAATGTAAATCCAATTCAACATGTTTAGTACGTTGGTGTTATATGAGATTAGAAGAAAGATAGACCGAATTGATATTATCACAGTAAACAATAGTAGCAATATGAAGAGGACAATGAAGTTCAAGAAGGAGATTACGAAGTCAAGCCGTTTCAGCAACAGCATTGGCGATGCCGCGGTACTCGGCCTCGGCACTCGAACGAGAAACAACAGGCTGACGTTTGGAGGACAAAGAGATGAGATTATCACCAAGAGAAACACAATAACTAGAGGTGGAACGACGAGTATCAGGACAACCAGCCCAGTCAGCATTAGGATAAGAAACGAGTTGAGAGATGGAAGAGGGAATAAGAGTGAGACCTAAAGAAAGAGTGCCCTTAAGATAACGAAGAATAAGCTTGAGAGAATGCATATGAGGTTCGCGAGGATCATGCATAAAAAGACAGACTTGGTTCACAGCGAAGGCAATGTCAGGACGGATGAAGGTGAGATATTGGAGATCACCAGCTAGAATGCGATAGAGTCGGATTAATGAAAGAAGGAAGAGAGACAAAGGAGAAAAATTTAGATTGCGTGTCTGCAAGCGTAGAGACAGGGTTAAAAGAAACATGTTGGCGTGTTCAAGAATTTCACGAGCAAACCTTTCTTGAGATAAGAATAGACCAGAAGAAGTGCGAATGATAGAAATACCGAGAAAATAGTGAAGATGACCGAGCTCGGTAGAGAAAAGAGAGGTGAGATGCGCGAGAAGAGGAGAGGAGGAGGCAGTAAGAACAATGTCATCGACATAGAGAAGAAGATAGGCAGTGGAGGAACCACGATGGTAGATAAATAAGAAGGAGTCAGCATGACTGCTAGTAAAATCGAGGGTAGAGAGAAAAAAAGCAAACCGATGATGCTAAGCACGTGGGGCCTATTTAAGACCGTAGAGAGCTTTCTTGAGAAGACACATGTGAGTTGGATAGGAAGGGTGAGAAAAACCGGGAGGTTGCTGCATGTAGACTATCTCAAACAGATGGCCGTGAAGAAAAGCATTTTTTACGTTAAGCTGATGGAGAGGCCAAGAGCGGGAAAGAGCAATAAAGAGAACACTATGAATATTAGTGTTTGAAAACGGGGTTGAAAGTTTCCTCGTAATCAATGCCAAGCTGTTGAGTAAAACCTTGAGCAACAAGACGAGCCTTATAGCTTTCAAGGGAACCATCAGCCCGAAATTTATGACAAAAAATCCATTTGGAGCCAACAATCTTAGAGTGAGAAGGAGAGAGAAAAAGAGTCCAAGTGTGATTGGACTAAAGAGCAGAGAGCTCGGCTTCCATGGCAGTTTTCCAGTGAGGATCACAAAGAGCTTGGACATAGGAACGAGGAAGAAGAGAAATAGGAGAGGAGACAGATAAGTTGAAAAGAGAGCATGGTTTAACGATCCCAGACTTGGAGCGAGTGACCATGGGATGAGTAGGAGCAACGAGTGGAGTAGAAACAGGGAAAACTGGGAGTGGGGAAGGGAAACCGGATGAAAGAGATTGAGAGGCGACGGCGGCTGGCAAGGTGGACAGGACCGGTGTGGTAGATGTCGAAAAGCCTGGTGGAGGGTGGTGAGAGGGACGAGACATGGGAGTAGAGGCGGCGGAAGCAAGGCGCAATAGAGCCGGCGTATCATCTTCGGAGGAGAGAAAATCATACAAAGAAGAATCAGAAGTCGAGGATATAGAGGGAAAAGGAAAGGTGGATTCGTCAGAGGTGACGTGATGAGATATGATGGTCTTATTGGTCTGAAGATCTAAGCATCGAAAACCTTTGTGACTAGAGGGGTAACCTAAGAAGATACAAGCGGGAGAACGAGGCGCCAATTTGTGAGAGGCAGTGGCAGAGAGGTTGGGATAACAGAGACATCTAAAGACACGAAGATGATCATAAGAGGGGGATCAATGATAAAGGAGTTCGAATGGAGTGCCGAAGGAGAGGGTAGTGGTGGGAAGAATATTGAGAAGGTGGACTGCCATGTGTAAAGCTTCAGCCCAAAAAAAGGGAGGAAGAGAGGCTTAAAAAAGGAGGGTGCAAGTGATGTTGTTGATTGTTTGGATAGTTCTTTCTTTGCGGGGAGGTGTGGGGACAAGAAAACCAAAATTGGACACCATTTTGAGCAAAGAAATCATTTTGTTATCAAATTCACCACCGTGATCACATTGATTTTTTTTTATTATGAAATGGAATTGATTATGCACATAATATAAAAATTGACAAAAATATTAAAAACATCTGATTTCTGATGTAAAGGAAAAATACACAAAAAATGCAAGTAATCATCTAAAAAAAGAACATAATAGCGAAAACCACCAATACTAGTCATAGGGGAAGACCATAAATCCGAATGAATAATCTCAAATAAATTACTACTAGAAGAAATGGAAGAGGAAAACAGTAGTCGTTTATGTTTGCCAAGTTGACATGCATGACATAAAGAACAAGAAAAATCCTTATTACAATTTATAAAATTCCTACTAGATAAAAATTAAAAACATTAATGCCGGGGTGACCAAGACGACGGTGCCATGTGGAAGGAGAAGGAGTCACGGATTTGCGGATGGAGTTGAGGGCGGTGGAAATAACAGGAAAGGGGTAAAGATCGCCGTTACTGGTACTACGGAGAATCAACGCGCCGGAGCTAAGGTCCTTAACAGAAAAACAAAAATAATCAAATTCGGTAGAACAAGAGTTGTCATGAATAAATTGACGAACAAAGACTAAATTTTTGACAATAGAGGGAGAAACAAGAATATCACGAAGGTGAAAAGAGCAAGAGGGAGAAAGAAGAGAAGATTAACTAATAAAATTAATAGGAATTATAGCACCATTACCAACAATAATTGAATTTGAATGATTACATGGTACGATATTAAATAAATTACCTAGGTGAGATGTCATGTGAGAACTGGCTCTGGTGTTTAAATACCATCGATCATTTAGTTGGTGAAGAATCATAGTCGAGTAGAGCTAGGAGAGATTCGTGCTAGCGGTTGAGTGGGCCGAGGCTGAGGGCCTTGCTAGTGCACTGTTTGGGGTGGCGTAGGAGGCCCATTGTGGATTTGGACCGAGAAGCCCAGCTGCGGCAGAAGGAGGGCCACCGTGAAGAGGAGGGGCGGGCCAGTTGAGTAAGGAGAGGCCCACTTGGGCAAGCTGGGCGGAATTGTTTGAGCCCAATGCACCAACTGAAATCCTGGGTAGGCGGGCGATCTGGGATGATGAGGCGCGAACGGTGGGCCGAACTGACGTAGACCTGAAGATTGATGTTGCTGGTTTGAGTAATTAAAATTTAGGTCAAGTTGATAATTTGGGCTTTCTCCACAGCCCGATGACTGCGAATTGGAGTAACCTCCATGGTCAGAGTTTCGACCACCACCATGACCCCTATTTTTCCCATTATTTCGATAAGTGTTTCGATTTTAAAAATTGGAGAAATTTTGAGAGAGAAGAGTAGTGGAAGAGTCGGTGGGGGTAGGATTATTAAACCGAGACTCGCTGGTTTCATGGATGAGGAAGAGATTTCGGATTTCAAAAAACGACTGGAGGGGTGGTTTGGTGGTGAGGACTGTGGTTAGTGGTAGGTAAGATTCGAGAAGGCCTTGGAGGAGTTGTAGGATGAGGGCTTGTTCAGGAATAGGGTATCGAGATCGAGATCGAGATCTGTGAGATTATCGGCTAAAAATTTCATCTCTTGGCAGTATTGGGAAATTGAGAGAGTGTCTTTTTGTAAAGTACGAAAACGTTCATTAATTTGTAGGGCATGGGATGGGTTATTATTGCGAAAATTTTCCTCAATAGCGAACTAGAGATCGTGGGAATTAGCATATTCTAAATCAAGATTTTTTAATAATTTGAGATCAACAGAAGAGTAAAACCACATTTTAATTGTGAAATCAAGAGTAAGCCATGGCTCAACATTATCAGTGGTAGGCTTAGATTTGCTGGTAATGTGATCAAAAACAGAAAAACTACGACATAAATCCATAAACATACCCCGCTAGAGTTTGTAATTTGAATCATTATCAGTGAGTTTAAAACGAAAAAAAGAGTGAACGTTGCCGGCGGCAACGGAAGGATGTATAGGAGGCAGTTTGGGCAGGGGGTCAGGATTGTCACGTTTATTTGTAAGGGTGGCAGAAGAATCCTCTGTTAAAGACATGATTGGAAGAGGGAGAAAAAATTCGAAACACAAGATCTAAATAATGAAGAAAAATATAGAGAAGAGATGACAAAGAAGAAAACAATTACCTGGAGGAACCAAATCCAGTCACGTGAGACATAGAAGCCGACGTGAGAAGGCTATATATTAAGTAGATTTTCGTCGAGTAGATTAACGACTAAGGGGATAAATATTGAAGGGGAGAGAGAGAAACGCCATGAGAGGAAAATGGCGGCGAGTAGATTAACGACTAAGGGGGATAAATATTGAAGGGGAGAGAGAGAAACGCCATGAGAGGAGGATGGCGGCAGCCGGACAAAGAGAAAACCGGCGGTGGAGGTTTGGAGTTGTAGGTCCAAGAAAACTAGGTTAGACTGATACCATGTTAAGGTATAAATCTCCTTGAGTATTATTGATAACTAATGAGGTTTATATATGGAGTACAATGAAATAGTAAATAAGAAAATAACAATAAATAACAATAGACATCTAATATAAAAGGAACTCTTTGTTATGAAATAAACTCAAATATTATGAAATTGAGAGAATAAAATGAGAGAATCAAGTAGAGAACTCTTTTATTGATATTCTTGTGTGTATTTACAATACAATGTCATTGCCTATTTATAGGCACAAAACTAGAATACTAAAAGTTTATTACCTAAAGAGTAAATTATATTTACTCATGATGGAAAATGAAAAGTCACGGAGATGAAGAGTTTTTGGGAGATGAGTAGACATAATGATTAAAGTTAAGTGGCCATAAAGAACTTGGGAGATGAATAGACACCACAAGTAATGATTAAAGTTGAGTGGCCAACAAATTGGGAGATGAATAGACATCCACAAATAATTATTCATAATACTCCCCCTTGGATGTCTATCACTTAAAAATATGCCTCGTTAAAACCTTACTAGGAAAAACCCAATGGGACAAAAACCTAGTGAAGGAAAAAGAGTACATATCAATACGCAATCAGATGCTGCCTCATTAAAAACCTTACCAGGAAAACCCAGTGGGAAAAACCTTGGTTAAGAGAAAAAGAGTGCAGCGTGTATTATCTCCCCCTAATGTTGGGAAATCTGATTCATCAAAATGACAATCAGCAAATCGAGCCGTAAATAAATCTCCAGTCAATGGCTCTAGATATTTTATTATCGATGGAGACTCGAATCCAACATATATTCCCAATTTCCTTTGAGGACCCATCTTAGTGCGTTGTGGTGGAGCAATTGGAACATATACCGCACATCCAAAAATTCTGAGATGGGAAATATTTGGTTCCTGACCAAAAATCAAGTGTAATGGGGAGAACTTATGATAACTTGTTGGCCTTATGCGAATAAGTGTTGCTGCATGCAAAACAACATGTCCCCAACAAGAAATAGGAAGTTTTGATCTCATAAGTAAAGGTCTTGCAATTAACTGCAGATGCTTAATAAACGATTCTGCTAGACCGTTTTGTGTATGAACATATGCTACAGGATGTTCAACATCAATTTCAATAGACATACAATAGTCATTGAACGTTTTGGAAGTAAATTCACCCGCATTATCAAGGCGTATCTTCTTAATTGGATAATCAAGAAAATGTGCTCGTAGTCTAATCAATTGAGCAAGCAATCTCGCAAACGCCATGTTGTGAGTTGATAACAAAGATACATGTGACCACCTGGTTTATGCATCAATTAAAACCATAAAATATCTAAATGGTCCACACGACGGGTGTATTGGTCCATAAATATTGCCTTGAATACGTTCCAAAAACGTAAGAGATTCACTTCCTACTTTTGTTGTTGATGGTCGAATAATCAACTTTCCTTGTGAACAACCAGCACATGAGAAATCATTCGATTGAAGAATCTGCTGGTTCTTCAATGGATTCGCATCATAATTGATCCGGGATGGCCCAACCGGTCATGCCAAACAACAAACTTATTTTGATTTGTAAACTTCTGGATTACGATAACATGTGTTTCAATAGTAGATACATGCGTAAAGTACAAATCGGAGGAAAATGCAGGCAAATTTTGCAATATACATTTGTTACCAGATATTGTTTTAATGATGTAAAGATACTCAATATTGCCATCACTTGTTGTCTCAATATGATATCCATTTCGGCGGATATCTTTGAAACTTAGTAAATTTCTTTGAGACTTGGTAGAATATAATGCTTCATCAATATAAAATTGCGTTCCTCCGAGTAACAATATATTAGCTCTGCCGGAGCCTTCAATTAACTTTGCACTACTCGATATAGTACTAACATTGGCATCTTGCATTACTAAATAAGAGAAGTATTTTTTATTCTTGAGGATGTTGACAAATTTATAAAAGACAAATTTATAAATAATTACTTCATTGATGAAAACTTATAAAATTTGTTATGATTACTTGCATCTCCAATCAAATGATCAATTTTTCTATTAGGATCATCATAGAAATCAGCAACATCTAAATGAGTGTCATCAAAATCGGCCATGATCAGAATCGCCTTCTTCAAAAGCAAAATTTGTTTCTATTTTCTTTCTTTTACTTTTTAGTGATTCTTAGTAAAGGTCAACAAGATGTTGTGGTGTACGACAGGTACATGACCAATGACCTTTACCACCACAACGATAGCATAAATTTTCCACAAATTTGCTATTTTGATCACCTTCATTATTTTTCCACTTCTGGTGGAAAGATGTGTTTTTTGAATCACCACCACGATTTCCATGACCATATCCACGACCACGTCCACATCCATGATATCTTTAATGATTAAAATTGTTATGTGCTGCTACATTCACTTCAGGGAATGTAGCAGAACTAGTTGGACGGGACTCATGATTAAAATAATTATATATTTCTCAACACATTCACTTCAGGAAATGGAGTATAGTTATTTGTATCAAGATGAATTTCAACATCTAACGCCAAAGAGAAATAATTTTTCCCCGTAATATCAAGAGGCACAAAATTAAGTTTTGCAAGATTCGTCATTATAATTAATACTATCATCAAAGTATAAAAAAATTGGGAATCAAACAATCATTATATTTCTAACGAGATATTAATCCACATAAAATATCATGAAAACCTATGTGAAAAAATAATAATTCATGAAAATACGAATACGAGTCAAGTGGACATTGGACATTTTGAAGTGCAAAACATACTTCAAAGTATTGCAAATATGTGGCTAATATTCTCTCTAGAATAGGTCACTGTAATTTCTTCTTAAAAATGGGACAAATTATTAAATGTATATTTGATGAAATTAAACATTAGAAGACTTGCAACTGTCCGTGAGTTGATGCAAAGCAAATGAAAATATTTCTATTTTCTAAACATCAAATACATGTTTTTATATGTAGTAGTTAAAAGATAATATTTACCTTAAAGTTGAGAAAATTAAGAACCTCACTTGCGTGCTAAAAATTCCACCGACTCGCTATCGCAATTCCTCGGATTGAAAAGCCAACAACTTGAGACGGATCGTGCTGATAACGTGTTATGAAATAAACTCAAATATTATGAAATTGAGAGGATAAAATGAGAGAATCAAGTAGAGAACTCTTTTATTGATATTCTTGTGTGTATTTACAATACAATGTCATTGCCTATTTATAGGCACAAAACTAGAATACCAAAAGTTTATTACCTAAAGAGTAAATTATATTTACTCATGATGGAAAATGAAAAGTCACGGAGATGAAGAGTTTTTGGGAGATGAGTAGACATAATGATTAAAGTTAAGTGGCCATAAAGAACTTGGGAGATGAATAGACACCACAAGTAATGATTAAAGTTGAGTGGCCAACAAATTGGGAGATGAATAGACATCCACAAATAATTATTCATAATACTCTTAACATATATAGACCCTAACACATATTTTTGTATCATTTTGCTCCCTCCAATTATTTAAGATACTTCAATTAATGATTTCTTATCCATTCTACCAAATAACAATAAATGTAAAGAGAAAACAAAAGAGAAAAAGAGATTCCTTCAATCACAATTCCTTTGGCAAATAGAATTTGTGATATTATATTAGTTAGGCATATTAAACAATTCTATATAGGAGATAATTAGATTACTTTTATATCAAATAACCAAATTTAGAATTAACTAATACACATATCAATCCAATAAATTTGTGTCCCCGTGTAACCAAAGTCAATAATTTGCTTAGTAAGAGATTGGGGAGATGCTAAGAAGAGCGTGTCAATAATTTGCTTAGTAAGAGATTGGGGAGATGCTAAGCGTGGGAGGAGGCGTACTTTTCTTTTTTCCCCTTTCTGCAAATACATTTATAATTAGGATATATTTGGTAAATTGGATGTATTTTTTTAAAAAATAAATGGTGTTTTAAACATCGTGAAGAATCTTAAAAAAAAAAAAAAAAAGCATGACGAATTTTTATTATCTGAATTAACCCCCACCCCCCAAAGAAAAAAAAATTTGAAAAAAAAGAAAAGAAAAAGAAAAGCAAGTCCTTGCAGTAATAATCAATTAGATAATTAAGCTACACCAAAAATCACTAGACTACCCATCATACTGGCTGATTACATTATTATAAACTTGAAACTGAAGAGTTTCATCAAACCAAACTATAGCTATTAGCAAACAATTGATTGAAGAGCCAATTTTTATAAACCAAACTATACCTATAGTGACTGAGAATCCAATTCTAATAGTAAAAAGAACTAGCTAATTTTTTATTTTTTTTATTCTAGACGAATTGGAATATCCTGACCCAACAAACTCGGGCCTATAGTTTTTAATCACAGGCCACACAAACCCAATTAGACTTCAAATAAGAAGAGAAAAATCACAACTTCGTGATAATCTAGAATTAAATTCAAGACCTCTCATATGAAAATAAAATTTGATACCACTAGACTAACAAGTTTTGGATAGAACCAGCTAAAAGTTAATACTTAATCATAAGAAAATTATCAAAAAAAAAACTAGTTAAAAGTTCATAAGGCCTACTATCTCTAATAGTGGGCTTTTGCTAAAGCCCATATGGTTTTGGGCTCCCAACGATTACCAAACTTACCCAATACACTTGAAACACTGATAAAGAAGAAGAATTGATTTCGAATCCGATGAGTCTACTTGAGCAATACAAAATTGGTACTAAATGGCCACGAGATATGACTATTAATCTGGGTTTGTCGGTTAGATAGAATAGGTATCCTCATTTTGAGTCAAAAAAAGAATAGAGAAGCCATAAATTTGTGGCAAATAGAGAGAGATAGAGTTATGTATGTATAACTCTCAGGAAACGCAAAAATTCCTTCAAAGTTGAGACTAAAATCCCTCAATGCTGCAAACCCCATCTCCCACTGTTAATCTCTCATGGCCACTCTTATTCATTTCCCCATTTTCCACTCATTTTCTTCCCACAAACTCTTCTTTTCTTCCCCTCTTCCCTCCCACATTTACGACCGCCAAAAGTGCCGTTACTCTACAATTTTCGCTTCTTCATTGAAGAAATCCCCCAGGTTTTACCCCTTATGTACTGTTCATTTCATTCATGCATATGAGATGTTGTAAATTTGGGATCTTTTGTAGTGTTTTCTGTTGTTATTTTGCTGTAATGATCATTTCTGTGATGGTTTTTAATTTTCAGGATTGCAATTAATTGGTTTGTTGTTTGCAGAGGTAGTAGGAAGGTGAAGAGCAATGCGGATCTTTGCAACGATATTAGAGAATTCTTATCCTCCGTTGGACTTCCTCAAAATCATGTCCCCTCCACCAAGGAGCTTTCACACCATGGAAGGTTTTGAGTTTTATGGCTTTGCATTCCTTTTCGATTTTCGGATAATTCCAGAACAATTTGTCGAATGTACTGAATCCGAACCTCTAAATCGCTACTAACGTCCATAACATGTTGTCATAGTAGACTCTGATTTTGTTTCCTTCAGATAATCTTACATTCCTTTATATGTAACTAATGGTGTCTAGTGTCTAGTCGTTTTACCTTATCAAAGATAAGAATATGGATTTTAGTAAAGTTAAGCTAGAATTATCGTAATGGATAGAATTAACCGGAGGGATAACTTCGTCTAATAGTGGCCGACATTTAAAGGATAGTTTTAAAATTGAAGTTGCTTCCCAAAACTTGAAGAATTATCCCTGTTCTTTATACCAGTTTCTACTTGATGAAACTGGATTTGAGGAATTTTTCAGGATATTTGAATGGACACTAGAAGCTTTGAGGTTTCGGAGTAGAATTAATCTAAAGAAGTTGCCTCCTATTGGAAAGTTAGTCCTGTAAGGGTTTGACTAATGATTTGACCACGAAAAGTGTGAATTGCTGAACAGCTTCTGAGACCTTAACTTTCTTTGTGTGAAAAAATATAAGAAGACAGCTTCAATTTGATAGAAAAAGGAATAGAGTTTGTAGTTAGTATAATTATAAAAGAGATTCTTTTCCAAACTGAGCTTGTCTAGAAAAATTGCAGTATCAGATTCCTAAATCAGGGATAGATTGAGTCAAGAATATAATTGATGGCATTGTTATATACAATTATACATATGAGTATAAAATAAAATTAATTCTGAAGCATGGAGGTGTATGACAGACTTATTATATAAGCCCTGAACTACTTTTATAAATGGACCAACATTATGTTATAGATTGTATGGGGTAATGAAGAGCTAAGGTGGCTTACGTACACTATGTCATCCAGACCTGTGTAAATGATTCTGTATGCTGAATATTATTTTGTATATAGATGATTCAAAGTCATGGAAACATCTCATTTTATCAGTAGAAAGTCTTTTGCATTTTTCAATCACTGAATAAATTAGCAAATGACGGATTAATAGTTTATCTATTTAGTCTTCTTACATTTGAGATTCTTTACTGTAAGTAAACTTTATATGAGATATCATGCAAGATTCTGATACTTTGGTAGTCTTTTTTTTTAAGAAGAAGAAGATACTTTGGTAGTCTTTAGCTGTATAGTTAACTCATATATAGATATGGTTCAGTTGTTCATATGCAATTAACTATATAGGAAAAATAAAAGATATTTCTGGTTAAGCGACATATTTTATACTTTTAGTTTCTTTAGTATTCGTCTAATTCGAGAAATTTGTAGGCAAGATCTTGCGAACATTGTGAGGCGGAGAGGATATAAATTTATTAGAGAGCTTCTCGAAACCTCATCTGAGGAAAACTTCATCCGATCCAATATAGACACAGGTCAGACTGCAAAACTTGAGATGTTCAGTTCTGTAGGTGAATCTTGAATAACTAAGTTTTGCATATTTTTCACATTAATGTAAAGATAATGCATTTTTAAATCTTTGCTTGATATATTTTTGTTGTCTGAAAAGGCCAGAATGAGGAGATGAAAGTTTTATCTGATGATATATTGGCAAATGAGGGTGTTCCAGAGAAAGACTTCCATGGTTTCATAGAAACAAACGCAGAGCTTAAGCGGAAAGATGAAAGTTCTTTTGTCTCAGAGCCAAGTACCTTGTCCTTGCAGGAAAAGGTGACTAAATTTATTCGGCATGGGGAATTGGATTCTGTTGAAGGTAAGTTATAGAGGCACAAATAAATTGTCTTTCTACTTTTTGACTAATAGAGCTTTCATCGTTTAGCTATCAACTACTTGGTTCTTTCCCTTCTTGTCCTATTATCTGTATCTTTACATCTTGGATGGATGTTTTAGCCATTTCTCTCTTCATAACTGAGATTTCTTTGGGTGACCTATTTCATTATTGATTGGAACTGATATAACAGTCTCCAGTCGAGAGTAGGACACCTTAAATTAATGTACTGTGAGATCTCTCTAATGCCAAATTTTCTCTATCCAGAAAAATAAAAATAAAAATAAAAAGCTTGAACAAGAAATTAATTTAGAAGTAAGATACATAATTTAAGTTTGAAAGTGGTAAGCTGATTACTCTGATGTGAATTTCAATCAGGGGTGTTCTTGGTTTTCTAAAACCGTACCATACCGAGATGTACCGAAATTGTGGGTTTTTATATAAAAATCAAGGATGTGTTTGCTTTTATTTTGGGTTTTTTTTTTATGATAGTAAAAAAGTTCATTGGGAGTTGTGTATTTTGATGAAACTGTGTTTGGTTTTGTGTTTAATTTTATTTTCAGAAGAGACAAAGTTACTGTAGCAGTCAAATCATGCAAGTTTTTGTCTAAAAAGTTGTGTTTATAATTAGTTAATAATTGAAAAATATAATATAAGTTTTAAATAATTATAATATTATGGTTATATATATATATTGTAGTTGATGTAATTAATAGGCACCCTAAAGTAGACACAAATAGGGAGACAATAGCTGACAAATTTTTTGACCAAAAATGTCCTTTTTGGTCAAAAAAGCATAAAGCAAACAAGCTTTGGCCAAAATGTGTTTGAAAACAAAAGCAAACACAGCCCAAGATTTTTGTATGAACCAAGACCGTACTGATTGTTTTGGTATGGTTTTGGTTTTAAAAATTATATACCGTAAAAAAAACTGTACCGGACCCTATAATATATAATAATTAATTATATTTTTATATTATATGTAAGTGGTTCTACAAAAAAACTTCTAAGCAAATAGAAAAAAATGAAGTAGGAATCAAATTTATTACACAATTTATGTGGGATGTGGGGACTTTACAATGATTATGAATTTAGTAATTAGTTAATATTAAATATATATTTGTAAATAAATCCTACTAAATTGATTTTTTTGTGTTGATTCGAATTACAACTGTAAGAGTTTGATTCTTATCAGATTTTTATTTGCTGTTGCTATTATTTCTTACGTTAATAACTTTCTTCTTTTTTAGTGTATTAATGCAATATTTCATCAATATTAAATAATAATATTTATTGCGATATTCATGTACCCTATATTTACTTTTTATATATTTATGTGATAATATGTCAAAGTCTAAATGTCTCTTATGTAATAAACTCATAAATAATGAATATAGGATAAATTTCTTGAGATTTTTGTGCATAAAAGGTAGACATAAGAACATGTATATAAATCTACAAAGGAAATACTGTAAAACGGTACGATACCGTACCGAACCCGCGTAAAACCTGATGCAATGGTATTGGTTTCAAAAAGTCCGGTTTTGGTATTAACTATCCAAATACCGCAACTATTGGTATGGTATAAATTTAGTAAAAAAACCGCAAAAACCGGACTGTGTTCACCCCTAATTTCAATATAATATTAAGTTTGAAACTAATTTTGAAACTGTCGATTTTTCGCATTAATGGTTTTGAATCAAGATTTATAAAGAAAATTGTGTTGGAATATGAAGAATTTGATTAACCTTGATTCTCAGATATTAGCTTTGGAATTACAAATGATAAGCTTGCTGATGAGGCAGGGAGGAATATTGAATTTGAAGATGCTCGTGACTTAGAATTAGCATCCAGCGATGGGCAGCAAAAAGACCTTACGACGTGTATTTCCAGTGATGCTGAAACGTTAAATGATAATGTTCCTTCATCAGTCCAGAAGGTTGAAGATCCAGTGTTGGAAAATAGTATCTCCAGGTTTATGTTCTCCCGCCTTTCTAAGTTTAATTGGAGTACTTAAGATTTAATATGTTGCTAAGATTTGCATGATATTTTAGTTTTTGATTTTTCGTTTACTTTCCATTTTTTTCTTTTTGGCTGCTTTATTCTTTCTAACTTCGTTATCCATGTATCATCTTTTGAAGAAGTTATCCTAAATCACTCTTTTTCGGACTTTATTTCTTATTTTACTTCATATTGCATTTGGGTTATTTTGCAGGAACAATTATTTTTCAACTGAAGAACGAACAAGTATTGGTCATGGCAACGATTTTGATATTGAGGTCAGTATATAGTATGATTTTTCTCACTTATAAGAGGTTGATTATTTTTGTAAAGATTTCCAAGGCTTATCTGGCCTTCTACAAATTTCCTTAATATATCTTGTTTGATGTGATTTGATTTTGACTTCTGTTCTTTATTGGGAAAAAAAAAACAGAAAGTGGAGAATCAAGGTGACATTACGTGCCTCAAATTCTTGCTGGTAGTTTTATGTTACTCCAAAATATGTCCGACGCCTACCCCTATTGACCTTACCCCTCTGCCTTTTAGCTGATGCCTCTTCGATCTTTTCTGAAGTAATAACTAACTGCACCTTTTTTTATCTGTGCTTAGCATCAGAAGGAATTGGAACTAACTCGATTGAAGCAGCAGATTGAGAAGGAAAAGGTAACTAATATATAGACATTTTATCAAATTTAAATCATTGTCCAATTTATTTTGTGCACGAGAAGATTCTATTTTCTATAGGAAAAATCAATCACCAAAAATTTACATGTGAAATTTTCTTTGTATGTCTACCTTTCAGATTGCTCTATCTATGTTGCAAACTAAAGCAGAAACAGAGATAAGCAAAGTACAGAAACTTATTTCTGAAAGAGAAACTGAATTACATGCAGCCGAAGAATCCCTATCTGGACTAAAGGAGGTATTTCAAGTTCTCTAGGACTTTTCATATGTTTCTGATTTAGCAATCGACTCCAGAGGTGGTACATTTGGGACACATTGAAAATGATAACAAATAAAGCCGTTTATTAATCATTCAATTACAGCTGATATTGAAATATATGCTGAAGACATCATGTTTTTCTGTTAGATTCCGGAGGGAGCATTTTCTGATTGAAGTAAAGTAGCTTTACTTGTTAGGTTGAGATCCAGTATTCAGGGGACGGGGAGACTGTGGAGCTAGCTGGTAGTTTCAATGGATGGCATCACAAAATCAAAATGGATCTACAGCCATCATCAAGTATCGTGAACCCTACTGAATCTAGGTTTCTAATATTCTCTCTCTTTATAGGTTAACTTGCTCTCGTCTAATATCAAAGAATGCCTTCAATTTTGATTCACCTCCAATTTTTTCTTTAACCCAGTTAGAAAATTATTTTGGTGTTTTAACTGTCCTGTTAAAATTTGTCAGGACATCTCGACTATGGCTAGCAGTTTTGTGGCTGTATCCTGGGGTTTATGAGGTGCGAAAGCTATGATCAATTGCATATCTTCAAATTTTCAATTTCTTCAAATGTAATCACGGAACAGACCTAACATGTATGCTTCTCTTCATAAAGTAAACAAAAAAGATAATAACTATTCGAGTATTCAAAATTTGACAATATTCATGAAGTCACTTGAGTGTCAGCTTGAGAGGCAATTTTTGTCCTTGGTAATGATTGAGGAGGTCAGGGACGGGTCATTCTTGGGAGCTTCCAGTAAAGGGGTTAGAGATTGTGGAACAGCCACAACCATCTATGTGGTGGGACCCATGTGGATTTCAACAAACACGGGTGATTGTGATTGTACCATGACATTGTAAAACATAATAGAAAACTTGTCAATTTCTTTCACTTGTTTGAACAGTATGTTACAGAAACAAGCTACAAAAATTGATTTGTTTTCTTGTAACGTAGATACCTTCTTCGGTTGCAGATAAAGTTTGTTATAGATGGTCATTGGAGAGTTGATCCTCAAAGGGAGTCAATTGCCCGAAATAGTGTACATAACAACATTCTCCGAGTAGATGGATGATTGTGCTTATGCTTCAATGTTGAAGCCTCGAACCATACCCTTATCTTCTGCAGAATCACAAGGTATGTCTCAAGAGAATTACATAGTGACCCTCCAATGAATTTTGCATGATCCATTTAATATTTTGCTTGTAAATTACTCAGTTCCTGATTTATTTATTTATTTTCCCCTTTTTCTTCTTGCTTGTGATCAGGTGATAATACCGCTGCAATCGACATTATAAAGATCCAGAACTCCAGACTTTTCTCCCCTTGTAACTGCTGGAAAATTCAGAGCTCTTGGAAAGTTGTCATTTCATAAATCATAGTCTATTTGATAGGATTAGATGATATTGTGAAACCAATTTGAAACTGTCAGCTGTGTATTTCAAATTTTGGTCACTTGGTAATCACTGTATATAGTGGCATATTTCTATAAGCATAAAGACGACTTTAGATCGTCTTTTAGTTGCTGTACTTTTTTATGTAGTGATTTATGTGGTTGAATGAATAACCTTACATCCAGTTTTAGGCACCCCCAAAACGATATTTTTACCGAAATTTCAGTTGTGTGCCGGTTATTGTGCTTTTGTAAGGTCATGGGTGTCACTTATCATGTCCTTTGCAGACCATATACGCATTATAATTAAATCGACGCCATAAGTGATCAGGTGAAAATGAATTCTTAAAATTGGCCCCATGTGTTCTTGAAGAACATGAATTCCGATGCAATTATTTAATAATGTTGAAAACAAAAATATCTCGAACAAAGATGACTTTTGTTACCATACAAATAGACAATGATGAGCATGTGGTAGAAAACTTGATAAAGAATTTATTTAAATATTACTTTTGGGACAAAGTGGTAATGTGATATATGTAAATTGTCTTGGGACATAATCTTGTGTTTGGGCGTTAAGGGGGTTTAATGTCAAAAATAAATTAAGATGGGTGAAATGTGTTTTGCCCTAAAACATAAGACAGAAAAATGGAGAGTGTTTGAGTGAGAGGAAAATAAAATAAAATGTTAGTAGTTGTAATACTCGGCGTCACGTTAATGAATAACACACACGTGTATATAAATTATAATTTTTACATATACGTGTTTATTATTTATTAATCTAAAGCACGTGCGTTGCACGTGAATGTCTGATTTTTCTGATAAATGTTTATAATTGAGATATAAAAATAAAAAGTAATTGAATATTCTAGTAAACGTTTAGCTTTTAACTGAAATGTTAAGAACCATAGCAATTAAATATTGTAATAATCAAACAATAATTAAAAATAATATTGTAGATGTTTTTTCTTGAATTTTGTATGAAATTGAGTGTTCGAATTTAAACTTAAAACTTTGTTGTACATAATACCGTTCTTCTAATATGAATTTTAAGATTTTTAAACCAAAATATCTTCAATCTTTCTTTATTTTGATTTTCTTTATTTTTATTTTTGGTACTCCTTTGTCTTTGTACTTTTTGGTTCCTTTTCTATTGGCAAATAAAGTTGCTAATGTTATTACTTGTAAACCACCCCTCTGAACAATTTCAAGCAAATAGCCGCCTGCATGTCAAAAACTATATAAAAAATTAGTGTTGAGAATAAAAACACAACAATTTTTCACTAATTAAGCAGAAGCGATTAGTAAGTTCTACAAACAATTAAAATGGCAATATCATCACAAAATTTTATTCAAGTCATTTCTCACTATATATCTTTTTCCCTAAAACCTAGATTTCGTGTTCAATAGTTATATTTTTAAACGTATCCTTCATCATTTCATCCATTGTTTTCACCAACAATAAGAACTTAAATCTTCCCATAATTTTTCAAGTTGCTTTTGGAATGTTTCTTTGATATTGTAATAGAACACAAACCTATCTTCACATCTGTCTTTAGCAAGATGTAATCTTTTTGTTAGCAAAATTTTGAAGCTGGAGGACCTTAGGATTTTGCAACATATAATTATTTTGATTTTTCATTATTCAATGGTATAAATTAATATGACTGTGTGCACCATATTTATACCGTCTTAGTTTTTTTTTATCGATGTGTACGGACTTTAATAATATATTATTTTAGAACATAGATAAAATATCATTATTGTGAACATAGATAAAATATCATTATTGTTAAAAAAAAATTTAACTGTAGAAATCTGCAATATTATTGTGAACATAGATAAAATATCAAGGGATATAATATAAAGTTCGTAATGTCTTCAAAGCATGGATAAAAACAATTGCATTACAAGAATTTGTGTTGCACACGATGCAATCCCCTATGTGTGTCAAAGAGCTTATTCATCCTCGTGGCTGCACAAAGGAGCTTGTTAGTGACAACAAGAAGCTGGAGACAAGCTCTACAACTGTAGTTATATAGAAATAGAGCAATGACTTATTCATAGTTTTCGTCTGCGCCATAAAGTTCCAGGCGGGCATCATCTAAAGAAGATTTCAAATTTTCCCTACCACCACAAAAATCCGATCCTTTTCTTCAGACTTCAATCCAAGAAGAGTAAACATTCTTCTCGGCATAACGAGTCATATGAAGAATTGGCATATGCTTTTTATTAGGGAAAGATTAAAGATTTTATTAAATGTGTTATAGAAGTTAAAGAAGGTGAAAAGTTTGGGGAAGTTAAAAAGATAACACTTTTTTTGACAAAGGGTATCATGAAGAGTTAAAAAAGGTTGAAAGCTTGAATAACTTGTAACTCCTATTAGTAGCCATCAATTTGCAGGAAAATGGAGTGTCATCTTTTATCATTCATTAGTGGAGGATTTAACATGTAGAAAATAGTGTTACAATTAGATAATGGAAAAGTTGAAGAGTCCTATATTAATTACCCCTCAAATTAATAAAATTGAATTGGATGGTTGAATTTATAAAAAGTGTTAGTAAGGATAATTGAGTCAATTCACAATTGGAACAAACAACTATAATATCCACACTTTTAGTATAGACTAGTAAAGAGCACGTGCGTTGCACGTGATTCTTACGAATTTATTAAGATTTACATAATTTAAATGCTAGAAAGTATAAAATTGACATTCTCGAGCGCACATAATAAATTAAAAATAGTAAAAATGATAAGTAACATTAAATATAAACAAGTAATGTGTTATCTTATTTGAAGTTCTGATTAGTTCTTCTCTTGTTTGACCTTGATGGACGTTGTAATTTTTTTTTTGTTTTTTACCTGACTTCGTAAATTTCTTTTTAATACTTTTTTTTTTATGAAATTGCAAAACGACTCTTCATCATTACTTGGAATTATGTTTTTGATGTTGTCTTCCTTATTGTTATTGTTAGTTGTTTTGTTTTGTTTGTGTGAGCTTCTACAGAATATGTAGTTTCTTTATTTTAAAGTTTGGCATAGAAAATTTTGTTTGCGTTTCACTTGTGTTCTTCTCTGGACCATTCTTAGTTTTCCTGCCTTTTTCTCCCATTCTTTTTTTATTGTACTCTTTGAAGTGCATCCGCTATGACACTAAGTTCCCCTTATTCATTTATGTTTTCTATTAAGTACCATGAGAAAGCGGATTCTTTTGCTCCTTGTAGGCTTAGTGATCTATATTACTTTGATTTAAGTCCTCTCCAAGAAAATGAATATACTAGAAACTTAAATTAGCAAATTATATATAATATAATATGATGAAAAATTAAAAATTATATATAAAGAGATAAAGAGACAATCTAAATTAGTATAAAATTACCTCTTGAATTGATGTCATGTATTCATTTATGGGACATCTAACACACATGGTTGCTGCGTTCTCAAATATTGGAATACATGTATTATAGTCGTATTATACGACATTTTAAACCAATCTATACCTTCAAAATAATGCAACAATGTTTGATAAGTTTATGCATAAATAAGCATTTTTCCTTTGAAAATTATATTTCTAGTATGATTGCCTTAATGTGGTTTTTATGTCTTTCTCATTACATTTTTTACAAGTTACATGGTCTATAGTATTTTAAATTGAAGCACGATATCATTTGCACAAATCATACGACAATAATGAGCACGCCACACACCCGCGAGCCCAATGGATGCGAGAATTGCCTCCAAACCCGCCCTATGCATCCCCAAAATTAGGTTGTAAAGCACTTACCTAAAATGGTAATTCAATAGATGAATATGAGTTTTTGGGCCGAAGCTTGTAAGGAGTTTAGTTTTTCAATATATTTTTTCCATGTGGGATACATGGATTCACAATCACCCATATTTCATAAAGCGTTGTTCTCGTTGCGGCGTGACATCCTCGAGGATCTATCGCCAGGCTTTGGGACTCTAGTGGTGGCTCCCACAGGCTCAAGAGGTGGCTTGTCACACTTATATCACTTTGCGTCGCAACCTGAAGAGCTGGCTCCCGCAAGTGTAACACTTTCTTCACATAAATGGTGAGGTTGGAAGGTTGTTTCTCGAAAGGTTTGCTTGATAAGATCAAACTAAGACTATCTCAATAGTAGTTCAGGTTCTTCTAAGAAAAGTTTTGAGATATTTGTGTATCTTTGAAAGGGATGAAAAATTTGAAGGATTTTAGCTATGGAATTTGAGCTTTTCTTGGAAGTACATTTGAGACTTCAATGTAATAGCAATTAGACTTAAGATTTCATATTGGTGATTAGGGTTTGTTGGGAATTCCTATTTTGGATAATGTATACGTTTGACACATATGGGGCACATGTCTTTCACATTCGGCTAGTGAACAACTTCCATTCTTTTATCCTAGCAATTCTACTGCAAAAAGTTGGTGATACGTTTGACACATATAGGGCACATGTCTTTCACATTCGGTGAGTGAACAACTTTTGTTTTTTTATCCCTGCAATTCTACTGTAAAAAGTTGGTGTTGCAGACTCTGATTCTGACAGTCTAATGGGAGGCTTAATCCGTGTGTCCTATGTACTTATCACCATCAATGCTCTTATCATCATTAAATGTATGTGAATTAAATCTCCGTTGAGATAAATGTTTCTTTTTAAAATTGTATTTAACTCCCTCTTAACTTCGGATTTAATTCAGATGAATTTTGTCTTGGGGATGCTCATTTAACGCTGAATGATCTTTACAGCTTGATTTGCTTCGACATTTTTCCGTAGCTGTTCAGATCTTAACTTCAATAGACTTTGAGCGCCTGATCTCTGGTCTTAACTTGATAGAGTACTCATCTAGAATTCTATCAATGCTACAAGGATTCAAATACTTAGCCTAAAACTCAGAAGAGATAAAAAGCCTTAATAAAATCTAATCTTCAAAGCCTATACATAATTTCTAATAAAATCAAACTTACATAATTTTGAGGTCTAACACAAAGCAGACTCTTGTCATCATGTAAACTTCTAACATAAATTTATTCCTAACACAAAGCTTATAAGGATTAAGAAGTTCAATTTTCAATATTTTTTTCATGTGTGACACGGGCTTTGACGGATGATTTATCATATATCAACCCTATCAACTGTTCTCTTGAAACAATAATAAGTATCATATAAGATAAGATATAGCTTGAGTGAATGGCTTTTTGTTAGTATATAAATATTAGAAGAAAACTAATAAAACCCTCCTAGAATATATTTTATATCCAAAATATACATGAAAATATATCAACATCAGATATTCAGTTGGACTTCCGGTGAATTTCAACCACACAAATTGTTAGGAAATTATCATGATGTGGTTAGTTCAAGAACATTGGTCATGACGGCCTATGAAATGTAGACTTTGGATAAAGTTAAACATGACCAAAAACTACAAAAGATTGTAGCCAAGCCATTATTAATAATAGAATGTAAATCATTGGAGCCATGGCTGAAAATAAATTAATATAGAAGTGGGAGTAAATTCTAAGTTTTGATTAACTAAAATTTTGTTTAGTCGCAAGTAAATCTTGTGTAATTACTGAATTTCCTATTCAAATATGGTTCATCATCAATTCATGGTAGTGTAATAGTTATGTTGTATGGTAAAAAATTTACATTGAAATAAATTAAAATTACTATACATTTCATGTCCTTTAGTTGTGGAACCAAGGGGCATACTGAAGTGCAGATCTCTCCCCCTTTTTTCCTTCATCTCCATGGAGATAAGCGATGATAATGCGTATAGTGGGAATTGTTTTTCCAATTAAATAAGTAAAAGGTAATGGCCATATTATAAATAAACATATACTTAAAAATGTAATATGAGTGATTGCATTTTAATCATATTTAAGCATGATACATGTGTGCAAATATTTTAATTTGTGTGAGTATATTGTATGTGGTCCATTGAATGATATAGCATAGAATTTTCTCTATGCTGCAATCTTTGGTTATACGTCAAATTTCGCCCTTAATTTGGATGGATGGTTAGCTGTTAATGAAGTTAATTTACCAAAAAACAAAAAATCCGCCCTTATATTGGTTTTTGGTCTAATTAAAGGGTTTTCATATGGTACACTGTATTTTTATTTTTATTTTGAAATTTATGTTTGTTTTTTAGGTACCACAATAATACAACTAAACTGAATTGAATTGAAAGAATTGTTAGACAATTGAGCATATGCAATGGTTCTCAAGTCCCAATTCCAATTTTAACTTCAACACCCTGCATCTGAAGTCGGCTTAATACCATTAATCCCAAAAAAGTTGAGATGTTCCAGCCATAGAGACTCGTCTAAGATGGGTGGTTCGACTTAGAATGAAAGCGAGAATAATGATGGGACTAAAAGGACGTGATACTCCTCTTGGTGTCTCGTTTCTTGTTGAGGTTAATTTGCGATTGAACTCAGCTTTCTCTTACGCATTACTTGTCTTTGGTGGTGTCTCTTCTCTTAAAATCGGAGTCTCAAATCCCAGATTTAGTCTCTCAATGTATTCAAATATCCTTTTCATCCTTTCAAGTGCATCTAATGACTCCTTCACATATATTGCTCATAAAATTGAAAATAGGAACGCCACGCAGCTTTTAAATTGGGTTTATATCAGTGGAAATACATATGCTGCTGAATTTTCTATAATAATAGTCATAAACAAATCAAGCTGAAGAATAATTAGGAGAGGATATAATACAAATAAGAATAATGCAAAAAATACAAACTTGTAATATTCTTTTAAGATGATTCATCAATTGCACATAACCCCGCAACAGAAATGGTGATGAACAAAAAAGAAGACATGGAAACAGAAGTAAATCTCAATGAAAAATATGTGAACAACACCATTTGATACGTTGGCTGCTCAAGCCTTTCAAATTTGGTTATATCAATTTGAAGGTTCACCCATTGTGCTTCAAACCTCAGATCGACCAACAATGTAAACAAAATATATATAAGCAATTCTTGAAATTGAAAACTTTTCAGATTCACAAGAATAATTATATTTAGTATTAAATTCAACTTGATAATACATTGAACAATCTTGTCTTTCAAGTTCATGAACATTGAACAATAATAATAACTTTTTTAATTGGAGAATAATATTAATTTATTATTATAGGGGTAGTATTAAATTCAACTTGATCTCGTCTTTTAAGTTCATGAACATTCAACAATAAAAATAACTTTTTTAATTATAGAATAATATTAAATTATTATTATAGGGATATTTTAGTCTTAACAAAATAACTTTTTAATTAGATAATAATATTAATTTATTATAGGAGTATTTTAGTCTTAACCCAAAAGTCATTGTAAATCATCTCATAGTAAATCACTGTAAAATAAATAATCTAGTTAAATACGTAGGATAACTTTGCGAATCATATTAGACCCAGCACTCTCTAAGAACACGGTTATTCACTTTATACCCATAGAACAACTAAAATCACAACACTTCATTCAAATGATATTCACAAAACAGTGACTTCGTAATCAATAATCAATTGCCGTAATATATCATTCAACTCACTATACTCTCATGTTTTACTTTAGTTATACAGACATATACAGCTAAATACATTCTATAATTGTACAAAACCAGCCAACTTAAATGATCCCAGATATACTCCTCCACTAAGTAATGAATAAACATTAGTCGAAAGAAAAAAATTAAGTTTGTAAAAAAGAAAGCAAGCGTAAATTTTCACAACAGAATTCTCAGTAACTGATGCAAAAGTATAGCAAACCTTAATATACTGAACTGAACAATAGCAATAACAAAATACTGATATACTAAATGAAATGATTAAAACTCTTCGATGGAGAAAATGTAAAAGGTGAAATCGATAAAACAGAAGAAGAGTAAAAAAAATCCAACCAACATAGAGTGAACATCAACTCCAAACAACTTAACTGATGACATTTCTAACAATATGAAAATTTCCTTATTGACTATATATATACACATACATACACCCAAATACAACCGTGACGTCAATTTTGCTCCAAACAAATCAATGGCGGCAAAAGAATGAAAAATCAATTAAATAAAATGATAATTTACATAGGAAAACAGACAAAGAAACAAAAAAAAAAAAAAAAAAGAAGGAAAAAGCATCATCGCTTGTGACAAGTATAGCATTATTCAATGCATTTATAAACATAAAAATTGATCATCCAGAAACTTACTTTAGAGTTTTAACACAAATCAAAAAGAAAAAAAGTTAAAAATAGAGCTCATAGAATGGAACCAAAATAGAGCACTATACATACATTCAAATTCGGGATTCCACCCATGGTTCAAAGTATCGGCCGATATCCGATGATATCAGCTGATACATAATCGGATCGGACCCCTCCGATCCGATAAATTCCGGCGATACTATTTATTACCGGTTTGGTATGGTATCGCCGATATGATAATATCGGAGTTTTTTGATATTATCGGCTGATTTTCGGATAATATCGACGATTTTTGTTAAATTTTTTCTGTTGGATATGTTGATATCTTGCTGTGGAATATCTTGCTGATATGTTAATATGTTGATATCTGAAGTAGAAATGATGATTGGGAAGAAAAAGATTAGATCCTTATGTAATGTTGTTACATGGAATTTACGCAAGAATCTTGGATAAACCCGCTCGGTGTAATGTGATTGAAAACAAATAAGGAATATAGAGAGAGGGAGAGAGAGAGAGAGAGAGAGAGAGAGGAAAGTATATAAACATGTAAATACTTTTAATATGTATTAAAAAGTAGCAATTTGTGTTATTTGTATTTTTCTTTAATTTTACTAATTTTTTAAAATTTTTGAAGCATTTTATAATGCTTTTGTATCGTATTGCCTGATAATATCCCGATACGCCGTGATCGATATGGAATAGTACCCATCGATATTACCACCGATACCGCGACTTTGAACTATGATTCCACCTAAGACATGAGATAAAGCCAGAGAATTAGATTTTAGAGACTTAATATGAAATTACCGAAGTCCCAGTTGATGGTAATTGCAACAATTAGATAATTTCTTTAACAATATTAATGGATTCTGCAGCAAGACAAAATCACAAGAATTAGTTAAAAAATGATTTGGCAGAGCCGCAGAGGTGACCTAGTGTCCATTGGAATGCTTGTCAACCGGCCATTAAGATTGTGAAAAAATGATTAATTACAAGTGCATGCATGATAACAATAATACATCTTCTTTTTAATTTTAATATTTTATTTAATATTTGAGGATTAGGATAATATTAGAATAAGGTTATTTTGGTCCTAATTCAAAAATTGTAAATCATGTAAATCACCCTAAATCATTTATACTTTATAATTAGAATAGATATAGATAGAATATAGATTTTGTGAGAAAATAAAACCGATAGCTTGTTACCACATTTTCAATAACAGTAAACAGTGAGACAGATTTTTTTTTTATCATTTCTAGTAAGTATTAACCCAATAAACGAAGAGAAAAATTATAATTTATTTCAATTTTGTTTCTCCTTTTCTCGCTAAAATCCTTGTTCTACAAGCATAAATCATTTGATTGAATTCTTTAGATACACACAGCTTTATCATCTACATAAATAACAGATTGACATCCCGATTTGAACAAAATCATAGAGGATTTCCTTGATTACTAAATGCAAAAATATTATAGTAGAATATAAAATTCTTTAATCGAGTCAAAATTACGAAGCAATTTTATTCGTAAAAACTAAAACCAATATAAAATGACACATACAAGAGGGGTTGGGGGTTGAATTCAATCTATACACAATACAATACATAAGATGCTAAAAAAAATTAAGACCATCACGCAAAATAACAACTGAAAATAAATTAAATAAAAATCATTAAAAGTAGCAGATTTTGCTGTGTCACTCGCCAGCCCAAACTGTATTAAACAGCTTTAGTACATATGGCCGTTGATATAGATATTTTGTTCTTGGATCCACAATAACACCCTTTCCTCCATTCACTTCTAAATCAAGCCTGCATCACATATTTCAGAAAAACGGTTAAGGAATTTCCCTATTCTCATTTTAGTCGGTACTCAACGTGTTCCTGAATCATCAAATCAGGATCTGAATTATATATGTGATTATTGAGTGGATTGTTCTTCAGAGATCTGGGTATCGGAAAAACACAACCGTCTGTTATGTGGGGCCCACATGGGCCCACCATACATGGACGAGTGTAATTACTCCGACCAGAACTCCCTAACGGCTAACAATGGCTTATCAACAAGCAAATTGAACAAATATGGCAATTGCGAAACCTCACCATTCTCTGTTAAAGAAACTGACTTAATCATAGTAAAAATAGCCAAGTGATTGTAAGAAGTCAAGGAAAATCACTGAAACGCGAAATCCGGAATAGTCAATTGCTCACGTGGAACGTATCTGAATAGTTGCAGAAGACGATCAACGTAAACTACCTTCTTCCACACCTAGAAAACCAGTACATTAGTTTCAGAGTGAGGTAGAGGATGTCTTAAACTAACCACTTTTCTTTTTCCAAATTACCTACAAATAGCTAAAGAAGGGAGATAAGGCATACCACATTATCTACAAAAAGCTGCATCGCAAATATTGCCTTTTAGGCCAAAGTTCGGGTGAAGGACGTATATTGCCTACACCATAAAAAGGAGATACATATTACAATCTGTATAGCTACACCGAAAATCTTTGTTAGTAAAAATACCCACGTACATGAAGATTACGCTGGTGTTTTCGGCCGAGTATATGCTGTAATCTCTTCATCCATCCCAGATCTGGTTGTCTACAGATCAAAATGTTTTTGATATAGTTTAGCAGTATTTTAAATATTAAAACAGAAGCAACATAAATTTGTTTAGTGCCAATAAATGAAAAAATCATTATTTAATTCTTCGTTAAAAGTAAAATTGTTTTCGTTGAGGTATGAGAAAACACTAAATTCCAAATCAAAGAAGCAATAACTCAGTATAGGAAATGACAAAATTGATGCCAAGAACAAAAGGATGTGGAGGAGAAAATACACACATTCGTAAGGATGCTGCAGAATGGAAATAAACAATAGTATAGGGCTTCTGTATCAAGGGCTCAAACTCCTGAAAACACAATAGACAAATACAATTATCAACTGCAAGACAACAAATTGGGTCAAGGAAACATAAGCATGGCTATCAGACATTAAGATGAGAAGTAAATTCGTGAAATTTATGAAAATTTACCTTTATTACATAGAGCACAAGACGTTCTAGATCGAGACACCTTAGAAGAAAATGTGCTCCAACCACCACCATAACTGGACGACCTTCACTATCAATCCCTCCTCGGTAACTGAAATAGACACAAGATATACAAATTCATATCTGGATGTTGACACAGTTAACTCATTGTTTACGTTCTATGTAACCGAAGGAGAAACAAAGATATTCCACAACTGTTTCTATCTGAAAAGAGTTCAGAGTTTTGAGCTATGCTTAGTATGAAAGAGTTTTAATGTCAATTCAGAAAGATTAAGTTTGCTTACACTATTTTCATTTCAGCAATTTCAGAAAGATTGAGTGAGTTTGCTTTAGCAAGATATTTCGAATGAAGTGAATATTCTTCAGCAGCAGACAAAGGAGGACCCCCAAGGTCACCATATCCAACCACTTTAGCAAAATTAAAACCACTTCGTGCCTGAGCAGCTTTTTCCCACTGTTGTCTGCGTCTCTGATGTGGATCTTTGATTAATGACATAAAAGCAGCATCCAAATATGAATCCAAGTACGATGAGTTCCTGCTTAAAAAGCAAAGCATTATAATTGATCCAATAATCTGTAACTTGGAGGCAAAGCATCTTTAACTGAGAAAATGTAACTTTTGGGTAGAAGTTGAAAATGAACACATAAAGCTAACCAGTGTCTATTGGAATGCTTGTTAACCGGCCATTAAGATTCTCAAAAAATGATTAATTACAAGTGCATGCATGATAACAATAATGCATCTTCTTCTTAATTTTAATTAATATTTTATTTAATATTTGAGGATTAGGATAATATTAGAATAGGGTCATTTTGGTCCTAATTCAAAAGTTGTAAATCATGTAAATCACCCTAAATCATTCATACTTTTAGAATAGATATAGATATAGATAAATAGATATAGAATAGATTAGTGTGACTGTGTGACACCATTCTGGTACACGAGAATTGGATAGAAGGTCTTGAAGAGGGCGTGTTGAGACCACGGGTAGAGGGTGATAGTGCATAGTGGTAAATTTACAAGTGAAGAATATAGAATCGTGTCTCTTTCCTTGCCTTTCCCACCATCTCTCCATCTATCTATCTACAAATTTCTTTTCTTTTCTTTTCTTCTTCTATAAAACATCATCATAGCCTACTCTCTTAACACACACAGAGTTACAGACAGAGTAGAAAAGGCTAAAACAAAAAAAAGAAGCGAATTCGATTGGTGTTGAAAATGGCAGTGGTAAATGCATCTTTTGTTGCTCTTAAACCCCAATCATTACCTTCTCTTCTGCCTTCCACTTCCTTTTCCTACAAATTTCCTTCTGAAAAAGGAACGGTAAAAAGAAGAGCTCTTTTTACTTCCACATTTGCTCTCAAGAACACCGAGATTTGTGAAGCTTTGGATGTCGTGGTCGAAGTGAAAAATGACGATGCAATATTGAAAGAATCATCTGAGACTGTTTTGTATTCCTTCTCTCCTTTCACTTTGCTGCTTTTGGCTGCTCTTCCTGGAGGTAACTAATCCCCACATTTACGTTTCCCCTAATTTCTTACTGCTTATACAAATTTTAGGTTTACTCAATCACTGTAGTGTATTGTTGGGTGGATTTGGTATAGATAGATTGTTATCCATATTGGCATTTCTCTTTATGATACATAACTAGAGGACCCGACCGGACCAGATCTTCTATCACATTTTGTTGAATTACTTTAGTGTCGCACAAATGAATACCAGACACGTGTCTATATAACTGAAAGGAAAATTTAAAATTATAACTTGTAGATACATGTGTGTTATTCATTGGTGTGACACCAACGTGGTTGTCCGACGTAGATGAATGCAATGTAAACTGTTATTTAAATTTTTGAAAAATGAAGACTTATCTTATTTTAATCCGTTCTCCGATTTAAAGGGATTGTATCCATAGTCTTTTTAAGCCAATCTACGGCAGAATTTACTAGTGAAAGATAGACTCATCTAGTGATCTTTTGGTAGCTCTTAGTTTGTTACCATGTGTACAAGCAAAATTTCACTCTTTCATGCCCACCAACATAATATAATCATCTGTCATTATCATATTTGAATCTTTGCCATCTATATTCAGCTACAACCATCACATCTCTATTCGGTCCATTTGTCGAGCTTGTGAAGTCATGGAACCTCCCTGGTTGGCTTGTCCACTGGGGCCATCCCGGCAACATGGTACCATTCTTTTCCAAACTACATTTTTTTCAATGATTCTTCGTGGAAAGTTATAAGCAAGTATAGCCATCTAACTTACTTGAATCGCTGTTTGTAATGCTCTTTGTAGGCTGTTGTGCTATTTGCTATGGGTGGTTACGGAACTTACTTGGGCTTTCGGATACGTCTCTCAGATGATGTGGTATAGTATAGACCCGAGATGATTTTTTTTCTTCTTATGATTGATATGTTATTGGTTAAGAAACAACTTTCTAAATTTCTCAATATTTTCACAGGAGGAGAAGGCCAAGGCCAAAGATTTGCACCCGAAGCTTCTTGCAGGAATGTTCTTCTTCTTTGCTCTTGGAGCTACCGGTGGAATTACATCTCTTCTTACTTCAGATAAACCCATCCTCGAAAGGTAGCTATCCATATATATTTCCTATCCATTATCCTTTTCCTCAAACACAATTTTTTTTTTAAGATGTAATAATTTTTTTTCGTTTTTTGGCAGTCCCCATGCTGTAACAGGGGTCATTGGGCTTGCTCTTTTAACAATTCAGACTATATTACCGTCATTGTTTGAGGTGAGCAAGCTTGTAAATAGATCAAATTTCCTCTATGGTATGTTTTCATTAATCACAAACTATATTCATATATTGTTTGATCTTGTAAGTCTGATTGTGGATTTGTTCTTTTCTTGTTAAAGGGGAACCCGGGATTGCGAAATGTTCATGGAATATTGGGTAGTGGCATTATGACATTGTTCCTTGTTCATGCAGCCTTTGGCCTTCAGCTTGGATTGAGCTACTAGAACTACTCCTATTTTGTTAGGAAGATCGGTTTTTCGACATCAGTGCTCATGGTGTTTAGATATATACCAATAATCAGAATTTTGTTCATCGTTTCCTAAGTCGAAAATAAATCAATGCTGAAAAACAGTTGATCAATCAGTTGAAAGTATGGAGTTTCCTAATAGCATGGAGTTTCCGAACTATAAAAGGCATAGTTCGGCCTTCTTTTCGGGATGGGGATTTACACTTAAACGTGACCAAATGGCTATTGGTGGCATGATCTGGCCTTTAATAGCGTACTTGTCCAACGCGGCCCATTACAGTTGATTTTATTTACTTTTCCATCTTTTAGAAAGGCCCATCTAGGATGGATTTGACGTGTTTCCAGGGCTTTCTAATTGGGCTCACCCAACCAAGACTTTGAATTATTTGTTGGGCTTCCATATTCTTAATCCAACTATTCAGTTTGAAGTTGAACCAATATGTAAATTCTACTTATACCCACCAATTTGAATGACTTCAAATATTATTGGCTAATTTCCATTACGTCTTTCTAAACATTCTAACCGTCTTTTCTTAGTTTTCACTTCTCCATCGATGATAACTTGGTGAATTAGTCTGTTATTACCGACACCATCACCGAGAAATTAAGTTAGAGCATCTTCTTTCAAGATTTTCATCCCTAATATTGAATCTGATAAAACAAATATGACAATCATAATTTGTTTTTTACACTCACCCCTGGCCACCACCACCATAAGTCTGTTCAGTCACCAACACCATCATCGACTTTTCAGTGTGATTTTCATGTTGCTTTTTTGTTAGTCATTTAGATGTTTTATTTAGTATTTTGAATTCTCCCTTTTATATTCGTTGTACATAATCTTGATGCTTCAGTTATTCGTAATTATATTGGTTTAGCCTTATAGTCAATTGCGTCATTTGGACATCTTAAACTTTTTATTGAAAAAAATAAAATAAAATAACCGATTTCATATATATAAAAAAAGGTCCATTTTTCCACCATGATTCAGACCCAAAAGAATTCTAATTTTTATGTTTATTAGGCATGTCACATTCCACCATGCACATTTTCCTAGAAGCATATGCTTCCTGTATTAATATATGGATTAGTCAAAATGACGACATAATGACATGTAAAACTACATATGCTGAAATTGTTTATTATGTAGACACTTAAGAATATTATTTAATAAATAAAAAACATCGACTTTTTAATTGTGCGTAATTAATTCATATTTTAATTTCTCATTTAAAAGAACCAAAATGAATAAAAATAATAGAAAGTGATTACCACGTCTTTTATTTGTTATTATTCCCCCCAAATAACCTATGGGGTCCTGTCCTCAATGAAGCAATTTGCCAATAAGTAATAAGGTATATTATCCAACTTGAGAGGTGGGAGAAAAATATATTACTATAAAGTAGGTGGCTAACTTTTTACTACAGTCACGGTATATATAAAGACATCTCTACCAACCCATTTTGCAGTTGATGAAGCAATTAATTCAACACTCAATTTCTACCAACCCCCGAAAGCTCCACATGTTCAAATTATCTAGGATCCACGTATATATTATCAGGACGGAACCAGAATTTTTATTGATGAAAGGTGAGATTATTGTGATATAATTATATATTTTTTTTTTTTTGCCAGATAGACAAGGATTCAAGGGGGTGCGGGGGCTTGTCCCCGCGGTACGGTATACTATATTTATGAGGGGAAATATAATAAGAAATTAGGTTCAATTACAATTTTAGACATACTAGATACTCTTATCTCTTTCGCTATAACTAAGATTTTGAGTTTGGGAAAGGACTCAGAAAAAAGGGAGAAAGGCGTGATATTTTTTTATTTTAGTATGGAGGATCCCCTCCCCCTCCATCCCCGTATATTATCCGGACCTTTTAGTTAAATTTACCTAAAAACAAAACATAACAAGAAAGAAAAGTATGTTATGGTTGGAACTTTAAAAAAGAATTGGCACAAAAAATTTAGGCCACTTTATCTTTTTTCTAAACCAATACCGACTTAAATATAAAACTCAGACAGGAAAGGAACAATGTCTTGAGGAATAGGCACCTCGTTACAAAAAATCTCCTCAGGAATGAGGGCTAAAGGAATTGAATTCACGAAGAAACGGCAAATTCTCTTAAATTTGTTACATATCGAGTTCATCCTATCCTGGAAATCTTGTATATAAATTATGAAGTCGAAAAATATACTTATCTATATGATTCTTACGTATATAATATTTTTACAGTTTGCAATTCAATTAACAATTACTACGCGGCATGAAATTAATTAATCTCACTAGTAAGTGTGTGATCTTGCGTTTAGCTTTCAACTCCCCATTTCACCATTAATAAATAACAACGAAAGAATTGTGATTCTAACTATAGAAGACGGATTATTATTTGTAAGCACATGTTTTTTTGAATTTTGGTTTCAACATATATCTATGTGAATACAAATTATGCAATATATGGACCAAAACCATTGAAATCGGAGTTTCACGGGATTTGTGCACCACCAGAAGGTTCTTTTTAGATAAGAATTGATCACGTACCCCTAATCATACAACAATTGTTAATAAAAAATCATGTCGAGCCAAATTTTCTTGCAATATATTTACCTGACAAGTAAAATAATTCACTTGTCTTGAATTCACTTGTAATATGAGTAACTTGAATTTAGAGGAATAATAGGAGACTTTTGTGGTTTCACACTTTCACCAACCCGCGTACATTTTCTGTTGCACGGTGTACAACCCGCGTACCTTCCTAACTTGACAATTACCACCGACCCCACACAAATTTAAAAACATTAAAAAAAAAACGATCTCACACCGTCGAAAAGCCTTCAATTGCCAGTTGACACTCAATATGGGACCCACCAAATGAGTTGGGTAGACAGGGCCCCACTGCGGTAGTTTTTGGTGGAGAGAGAGAGAGAGAGCGAGTCATCCGGATCCGCTATATATATACCCCGCGTCTACATTTCAGGAAATCATTCTGTCTCTGCGCTTTGATCCTCATTCTTCAATCCAATCTGCAGATACATCTAAGGCTCTACGTATTCGGAAAGGTAAGCTCAATAACTCATTTTTCTTTGTTTACATATATATATATATATATATATTTACGATTTCAAATTGGATGTTCGCCGCTTGTTGCTTCCACCGTAGTATACTTCATGTTTTTTTTTTTAGATTTAGTGAAGAAATGTGCTTGTACAATTTTATATTCACGAAATTGAGAAACGGTGACGGAGGAACGCATAAATCTTCATGATCTTGGTTCTTGAGATTCAGATCTTGTTGATCATTATGCTTTTCTGTCGAGGATCTGGATTTTACTGTATACGCTCGTCATTTGATGGTTTATGAGGTGCCTGTGTCTGAAAAGATTATCATCGAATATATATATATATATGTGACGATATTTCGATTACTGCTTCATAGATCTATGTTGAATCTGCTTTCCTGCGTTTCTTCGCTGCTCCTCCAACATACATTTGGTTAAGTTGAAATTCAGATAACATTAGTATCGTAATTGGATTGTAAATTTGTGTTTTCTCTTGTTTCATAGTTCATCGGTACTGAAAGTAAGAGTTTTTTCCTTTATTATCTGTTTAGAAGAGGTCTAACTGTTGGATTAGATACTTGATGAAGAAATGAACTTTCAACATTCATGTCTGGCACCGAGGCATTGCCTACTTTGGATAAGCGCGTAGCTTTAGATTGTGCTGGAGTTTAGTACGTTAAACGGTGACTCGGAAGGGTCAAGTGTTTTTGAATTGCAAAAATATGCATCCGATGACTTTTAACTACATGCTGTTGATGTACTTTTTGAGCGAAGCTTTGTTGCATAAATGAAGACTACCTCCTACTTTATTACCATTCAAATTGCTAATTTTTTTAGCATGTGCTACCTGAACTAACTCATCCCTTTAAATGTTTTTCAGACACAATATGGAAACCTTCCTATTCACCTCAGAGTCAGTCAATGAAGGTCACCCTGACAAGCTCTGCGACCAAGTCTCAGATGCCATTCTTGATGCTTGCCTAGAGCAAGATCCAGAGAGCAAAGTTGCCTGTGAAACATGCACAAAGACTAATATGGTGATGGTCTTTGGTGAGATCACGACCAAGGCTAACGTGAACTATGAGAAGATAGTTCGTGATACATGTAGGGGCATTGGTTTCATATCACCAGATGTTGGCCTTGATGCTGATAACTGCAAGGTCCTCGTCAACATCGAACAACAGAGCCCTGACATTGCCCAGGGAGTTCACGGTCATCTCACTAAGAAACCCGAGGAAATTGGAGCTGGTGACCAAGGACACATGTTTGGTTATGCCACTGATGAAACACCAGAGCTCATGCCACTTACTCATGTCCTCGCCACCAAGCTCGGTGCCAAGCTCACTGAAGTGAGGAAGAACAAAACTTGCCCATGGTTGAGACCTGATGGTAAGACACAAGTTACTGTTGAGTACAAGAATGACGGTGGTGCCATGGTTCCTATTAGAGTTCATACCGTCCTAATCTCAACCCAGCATGACGAGACTGTTACAAACGACCAGATTGCTGCTGACTTGAAAGAGCACGTTATCAAGCCCGTTATTCCTGCTCAGTACCTTGATGACAAGACAATCTTCCACCTCAACCCATCTGGTAGATTCGTCATTGGTGGCCCACATGGAGATGCAGGTCTCACCGGTAGGAAAATCATCATTGACACCTATGGTGGATGGGGAGCCCACGGTGGGGGTGCTTTCTCTGGAAAGGACCCTACCAAAGTGGATAGGAGTGGTGCGTATATTGTTAGGCAGGCAGCAAAGAGTATTGTGGCTTCAGGACTTGCTCGTCGGTGCATTGTGCAAGTCTCGTATGCTATTGGTGTAGCTGAACCACTTTCTGTGTTTGTTGATACATACAAGACGGGTAAGATCCCAGATAAAGATATTCTGGCTCTTATCAAGGAGAATTTTGATTTTAGGCCAGGAATGATTGCCATTAACCTGGACTTGAAGAGAGGAGGCGACTTCAGGTACCAGAAGACTGCTGCTTATGGTCACTTTGGCCGTGACGAACCCGACTTCACTTGGGAGACTGTCAAGATTCTCAAGCCTAAAGCTTGAATATGTGTGGGCTAGAGAAAATCGCGCTTCAAATTATTATTTTTGTCGAAAATCATACGGTTGAGGATGAATAAACAAGCCTGGCGTGGATACATTAACATTAGTATTATTTTCGGGCCTCCATCAAGATGGGGGATTAATGCTTTCATTTGAGGGATTTGGGAGGCTGGAGTGTACTTGTTGAATGTGTTTTCTTATTTTTTTTTCTTTTTTCTGTATTTTTGTTGGCAAAGTTGTTTTGAAATTTTATTATTTCTCCTGCAGCTCAGCTGTCTGGTATCTTGTATTACTCTTATGTTGTTTCATGATATCTGAATTTATTGAACAATATTCACTACTTTATGAAAGTTCATTAATTGTATGTAATCTATAGTATGCAGTTAAAAGATATGCATCCCTAGTGTATGGTCTTTGTAAGACAGAAAATATCATTTGTAAAATGACAGTGGCTTCCACAGTAAAATATAGAACAATATACAAATCTCCGTTTAAAGTTGAAATCTAGTATACAAGTATAATATAACTAGAGTAAGATGCAAGTATAGAGCTGAATATTCATTGAAATTTTTAAAAAAACAATCATAATAAAGGAAACAAAACTTTCATCTTTGAGGGAATTAACAATGAAATTTCAACTTCTGCCTAAGAGCACAGAAAATGAGGTTTCAACACAACAACATAGAAACCAGCATATGCCAAAAAATTACTACTTTTATCATGCATTTTATCAGGATAAACTTTGTATTAGTCCACAAAATGAAAATAGATTGAGAAAAATCATAAAATCAATAGAATTTTAGGTTATGAATATTTGTCAATCCCATAATGATGTGACATCACTGTGGTATACCATTTTGGGATAGAAGATCCGCTCTGGTATCACACAGGAAGATTATTATCACTATTCTTGTTTAGATGAAGCCCAATCATCGTCCAGGATTTGATTTCATTTTGCAAGCCCAATATCATCAAAAGCCCGTCACTTATAAGCAAAATCTCGGTCCAAAATTGATTTCATTCTCCGAGCCCAAAATTTATTCGATTAAGAATCAAACAAATATGTTACACTTTGGACCTAAACTTCATTGTATTTGCAAAATGTGTGTTTCCTTTTCCGTCCTTCAGTTGAGCACGTAATTACGTGCAGTCCAATTTGATATAGTATTTTCTAAGTGCCCCATTTTGTAATCCACTGACCAAAATATGATTCGGACGTCGGAGTATATAAGATTGAAAAATAAATCAAAATATTCAATATTCGACTCGATATCGATTTATTTTAGATAACAAATAATTTTGAACACATTTTTCTGTTTGATAAAGGTTTGAAGCTGAACAGAAGCTCGATTTGAATACTTAAAAATGACAAAATATGTAAAAAGATCAAGTTATTCATGTTCGACTAAGTTAAAATTCATTTAAATTCGACTTAATTAACAATCAAATTAAGGTGAAATACAATGTTTTAAACTCGACAATAATCGAAACAAATGTGAATAATATATTGTTCGTTTTGACTCGATTCACTTGGGATAAGTTTGAAATGCATCTCATATAGTAGAAGTATGCAAGAACTACTATTGTTTCTGTTGGGATGTGTGGAGTCGGATCAAAATGGATCAAGAAAAGAGAACCAAGATGGAGCCGAGATGAGTCGCAGTAGTCCGGGGGTTGCGAAAGAAGTCAAAAGGCGAAAAAAGATCGGAGCCAAGTTACTGCACAAATAGCCCCACAGCGCCACGGTGCGGTCAATTTTTTTCTCCACGCGTTTTTGATGGATTTTTCAAACTTTGGGCGGACTTTTGGCATGTTTTGAGTCTTCTTTTGATTGGAATTGTTTCCAAGTTAAAAGGGTTCACTCTTTAGTGATTTATAATTGTTTTTCCTAAATCTATTAGGGTTTAGACTTACTCCTACCATTATAAATAGTAGAACTCAGTTTGTAAGTGATTGATGTGCTCAAATTGACTCTAGAGAAATAAAGATGTCGTCTAGGTTGACTTGTGGATGTAGGCAATTTGTCAAATCATGTAAAATTCTCGTGTTCAATCTTTTAGGCTTAGATTTTATATGTTCGTGATTATTTCTTCGTATTTTGATGCTATCATTCCTAACAACTTGTTAGGATTATGCCTTTGATGCCAACGAGGAATTAGATTGTATAGGGCTTTTACCTATATGTTGTACAAACTATTTCTGTAAAATAAAATACAATTTTATAATTATACATATGAATCTTAATGGCATTAATAGGTATTGAATATCTAAGTCTCAAGTAATCTAGAGAGAGCTTCTACTCATTAAGGATTAAGGAGTTGGACACTAGAAGGGTCAATTCCTTGATTACTTAAATAAGGTTCGCAAGTCAAAGAGTCTTAATTGGGCATTGCGATCAGACTTATATGACACAGGCTCTGACAAAGAGTGTCAATCGGTCACTATGTAATAGTGAGAGCCTGTGTCGTGGATATGTGAATGGAATTGACATATTCAAACACGGCTCGCCATATTTCAATCACATGGGTATTACTCAATGATTGGATTACTGGTCACGATAGTGTGCGTGAGCCTTAGGCCTGAGGAGTCACGAATATTGTGCTTGTGACACTAAACTTGTTATTAGAGTAATTAAATTCATTTCACCTTTTGGTGGGATCAACCTCAAAGTACGATCTATGTGGGCAAGCAACAATTGTTCGGTGACTGCCAATATGAGATTCACGGTCTCGAGTAGTAAACGAGTTAACGTCCTGTGCAATCATAGGTAAATAAAATTATAAGTCTTCGGCCAAAGTAGGAAAACTAACTCGTCTGGAACACGAGGGGTAGTTTGGTAATTTCATCTTACTATGAATTATTAAGCATATCATCGAGTCCTGTGAGTTTTACACATTTCATGACTTCCACTCGATCGGGATGTTACAGTGAAAGATTTATACTTACATGGAGTCTGTGACTAAAAGGTTCATATTGATCAAATTATTTTAAATCTCAATTGGGTTTCGATGTGAGTCCACGAGTCTGGCTAGTTGACACTCACATCTTTGGTTTCCTCCCATTGTCAATTGAGACGAATCTAGAGAGTCACACTTTCAAGAAATTAAGCAGAGAAAGTCTCTAGTTATCAAATAAGGTTATTCAGGTAATCTGTCAATTGATGAACAAATTAATTAATTTAATTAATTAGATTAATTGAAATAAATTAATAATAAATAATTAGATCGATACATTATTTTTCTATTAGTCTAAATTAATAACTAAATTAATTAATTTAGATAATTATTAATTAATATCATATATTAATGAGATTAATATATATTGGACTTAATTAATAAGTGGACTAAGTTGAAAGTTAACTTAGCACACTAGGAAGTCAAATAGGTGTGTATTATGATGATGGTGCGCTCAAGGAATTAATTAATTCGAAACCCGTCATTTCATTTAAATACACAAAGCCTAATGTAAAAACCTAAATAATCTTTCATAACTTTACTGCATAACAAGAGAAGAGAAAAATACTCTTTCCCTACCTCTTAGCCTTCGGCCTCTATAGAGCCAGAGGAAGTGGATCTTTCTTCAAGTCTTTTTTTCCAACTTGATATCTAAAGGCAGAAATCTAGGATTGGTGCTACCTGAAGATCAAGATTTCATATTCTACAACAAGGCTAGTATATCGATAAAATTAGATTCCATCCTTTTATTTATAAAAATTATTAAACACCAAAAGTGATCTGGCTTGTGAATCCGGATATGTTTCTCTTTCCACCGTGCATGAACCAAGATTCACAACACAACTGGTATTAGAGCCATAAGTTGTAGATTTAGAAAATCTCATAGATCTAGATCTATGGAAAAATGCTTTGGTTAGTGTGAATTTTATCTGGGAACAATGGTAGGAGATAAAGTAACAATTAAGCTTGACAGTTTCGTTGCAGGTTGCACGAATTGAGGTCGTTGTAAAGCCGAAGAAGATGACAGAGGAGGATGGGATTGGTTAGATCCCAGCCATAAAAGAGTAATCCCGTTTAATATTAACGAGAAATATAGGAAAATCGTGGTGCTAGTAGATAGGCAGATCCACAACAGCAGATCCAGATTCGTATATCCAAGTGGGCAGAACACGAAGCCAGTTGGGAGCAGTAGCAGTTCCGATGGCAGATACATAGAGTCAAAGGTTAGAGGGCAGATTAGTGTCGCTGAGAGGGCTGAACGAGTTTCCTGAGATTGGAGGGGCAGAGTTACGGCGCCAGGAAGAAAATCCACCGAGCTAGAGGTCAGAGTGATAGTATCGGTAGCCTACAGGGCAAAGCCATGTAGTCGAGCCATGTAGTCGAGAGACCGGAGGGTAGAGTTTTGGAGACAAATCCACATAGATAGAAACCATGAGGCAAAAGCATGACGTTAAGAGGGCAGACGTGGAGCCAGAAGTCATGGAAGAAGGAGGCAAAGCCAGTTAGGTAGATTCACAGAGTCGGGGTTTTTTGGCAAAATGGTGTGGCATAGCTCGTGCAATGGGAGCATCGAGCAAAGTTTTTTGGCAGAAGGGTGTGGCATGGATCATACAGTGGGAGCATAGACCAGATATATGGGTGATCCAAGTTAGCTGAAAAATTGGGGTTTATTGGCAGAGATGTGTGACATCGCTCGTGCAGTGGGAGCATCAAGCAGATATATAGGTGCCCGAATTAGCCATTGAAAAAAACTGAGAGTGTTGGCAGTTGGATCAGACACAGCTTATGCAAGAGGTGAAGAGCATATGCGAGGGATCTGGGACTGTTATTGAAAAAGTCCTTGGTGTATGGATGTCAACAAATGGATTAACTAAGGCAGTTTCGGGGTGTGAGACATGTTTCGGGTTTCTTGGAGGTAACCTATATCTAAGAGTCAGTTAGATCAAGATGGATATGCCGATATTCAGAAGTTGGTTGGCCACCAAATGAATAAGGTAGTGGTGAGGGTTCAAAAAGGGAGAGCAGAGTTCACAGTGAGAGTTCGGCAAGTGGGTGACACTAGAGGGCAGATAAATTGATGAGGCATGGAAAGGTCTCAGAATTTGATCTCCATTGGATTTTGGGATGTGCCAACTAGATCGAAATTCACTTGGGAAAAGTGAAGTTGTGGTTCAAGTTGAGTTCGAGAATTTTTTGATTAGTTCAAGTGGAATCTTGTTGGGATGTGTGGAGTCGGATTAAAATGGATCAAGAAAAGAGAGCCAAGATGGAATCGAGATGGGTCGGGGTAGAGTCTACGGGTGTAAACGAGCCGAGCCTGGCGATTTTGCCAGGACATGAGCTCGAGCTTGACAGTTAACCTATATCTGAGGGTCAATTAGATCAAGATGGATATGCCGATATTCAGAAGTTGGTTGGCCACCAAACGAATAGGGTAGTGGTGTGGGTTCAAAGAGGGAGAGCAGAGTTCACAGTGAGAGTTCGTCAAGTGGGTGACACTAGAGGGCAGATAAATTGATGAGGCATGGAAAGGTCTCGGGATTTGGTCTCTATTGGATTTTGGGATGTGCCAACTAGATCGAAATTCACTTGGGAAAAGTGAAGTTGTGGTTCAAGTTGAGTTCGAGAATTTTTTGATTAGTCTTCAAGTGGAATCTTGTTGGGATGTGTGGAGTCGGATTAAAATGGATCAAGAAAAAAGAGCCAAGATGGAGTCAAGATGGGTCGGGGCAGAGTCTAGAGGTGTAAACGAGCTGAGCCTGGCGATTTTGCCAGGACACGAGCTCGAGCTTGGCGATTTTGCCAGGACACGAGCTCGAGCTTGAGCTCGACAGTTAAAAAATGAGTTCGTGAGCTCGAGCTTGAGCCTGACTCGCGAGCTCGAGCCTAAATATTAAATATTTTTTTTTTGAAAAGATATTAAATATTAAAAATATTTAATATTTATTTATTGAATATTATAAATATTAATATATATAATTAATATTTATAATGTAAAAATAAATATATATTAAAAAATCAAAAAGCTCGCGAGCCGGCTCGTGAACTTTTTTCAGAGGGAAAGAGGCTCGAGCTCATTCAAACCGAGTTACACCCCTAGGGCAGACCGGGGATCATGAAAAAGTCAAAAGGCGAAAAAAGATTGGATCCAAGATTCTGCACAAGTGGCGCCATAGCGCCACGATGCAATCAATTTTTTTATCCACGCGTTTTTGACCTATTTTTTGGACTTTGGCAGATTTTTGGCATGTTTTGAGTCTATTTTGATTGGAATTATTTCCTATCTGATAGGATTCACTCCTTGGTGATTTATGATTATTTTTCCTAAATCTATTAGGGTTTACACTTACTCCTACCATATAAATAGTAAAACTCAGTTTGTAATTGATTGATGTACTTTGATTGATTCAAGAAAAATAAAGATCTAATCTAAGTTGGCTCATGGATGTAGGCAAATTGTCGAACCTTGTAAAATCATCGTGTTCATTCTTTTAGGCTTAAATTTTATCTTGATTATTTTTTTATGCTTTGATACTACAATTTCTAACCGTTTCTTTTATTCCCTTTATCATAATTTTTGGCTTTCTCAATGTGTTTAATAACTTTTCCTTTGCCTAAATTTTTGGCTTTCTGTGAGAACTTTTGATCAAGATCCACTCAACCACCGCATATATCTCAGAATTAATAAATAGCTGCAATAAACTTGAAAATTAGCTAGATTTATTATTATTATTATTATTATATATAATTAAAGCAGCCAGATTGGTTCATTAAATCATTTGCGTCATACAAATCCAAAGAGTTTACAAAATCTTTTGGCTTCTACCACTTAATAATGAAAGGAAAAAATATTACTTATTTATTAGATTAGAAAAAAAGAATAGTGTTTCCTTGAAATAAATTAAAGTAGGAAATAGTTATTTAAGTCAAATTTACACCAACTGCTATTCGAGCAGTTCCCATTGGAGGCTTAAATTTGTCGGTAGACATTATTTAATTCTTTTATCCCCTAGGTACTTTGCAAGTGCTCATTATAAAACTCATTTTCTCTAATCATTATGTATTAACGATAAGTTTGAAAAATCATGAACATTTTTATTAAAAAAAAGAGATGGGGTTACAGTCAACTTTTATTCTTTGGGAATAGAACAAATTTAAAAGTAAATGGAAAGCATTATCTATATATGGGAACAAAATTTGTAAGAGTCCTCTATTGTTTATATCCAATGTTAATTAATGAACATGATTAATATTAATTAGATCAAAATGGTTTATAAATTGTTCACATTGTCTTGTCCCCATCTTCAGACAACGTACTTTTGTACGTTTATTTATGAAAATCTGAAGTAAAACTCATAAAGACAGGCAATTTGTTTTTAACATTGTTTTTTAGGGCCTGAAAGTGATGTCGGCCCGTATTGTAATGCTATCTAGTCATTAATGTAGCAAAATAAATAAACTATTACTTTTTTTTCCCTATCATTTGTAACATCTAGATTCTATACATACTGGAACTTGAGAAAATTCATATGTCGTAGCAATTTAGTCCATGGCCGACGTTAGAAACTGGTCAATAAATCGTGGATTAAGTAAAAGGTCTAGTTTTCAATTATCTTAAATTCATATGTCGTAGCAATTTAGTCTATGGCTGACATTAGAAACTGGTCGATAAATCGTGGATTAAGTAAAAGGTCTAGTGTACAATTATATATTTATATTTTCACTGTTATAAGCAATATTAAAAGAAAACATTTGAATTTTTTTAATAAAAATTGGCACTAAGTACTATATCATATTATGTATGAATTTAATTTCAATAATAAAAGTTAAAAGAAATAGAAAATTGAAAGTTGAACATGATCATATTCTGAAATTTCGCTTGTAAATCTACTTGCAGTCAATAGGTGTAGTACTCTCGAATGAGTCCATTGTACACCATGGGTCATACAATGTTGGAGGACGTACTTGAAGTTCATTGTAAATTTAATGAATTCTTGTTATTTTCACTAATTGATGTCAGTCATTGTCACTGCCATTGCATAATTTTTTGGATTTATATCCAAGGCAAGTTCATCTCACTATCTTCACATTAAATATCTTACTTTTAGACCTCTCGATAATGTACCAGATTTTTATAAAGATCATGTACTTAAGGTTAATGATTTGCTAGTTTCAAATTGAGATTTGAAGTTCTTTTTCAGTGATGTCAATTACTTTATTTCAGGCATTATATCATGTTACATTATCCTTTACATTATAAACTCATGCTTTAATTAAATGTGTATGTAATATGTTCAATTTTCTATAAACAAAAGTATTTAGCAATTAACTTGAATTCTAAAAAGATTCCAAAATTAATAAATGGCCATAGTGCAGCAAAGGCAGTCAAATTACAAACAAAAGTCAATTTTTCTATCTGGCAAATCCTACAAAGTCACACAAATAAGGCCCCAAATGGAGGGAAAAAAAAGTTTAATTTTGGTGATAATAATGTTCAATGCATAGACAAATGCCCCGTAAAATCCAATTTATTGCTCTTTGGTTAGTTAGGTTAAATTATTTATTGCTCACACCCTCACACTTCACCAATTTCAGGTGGACATGTTCCTATAGATAGATTTGAATTGTCTTTCAGAATCACTTTTTCCCCCACAATATAAAAGATACAAGTTTTTGTTAAAAAGAGATGAAAATTTATTAATTTCTTTTTGAAGAAAAATCGCTCATATATCATTTAATCGAAAGTTTACAACGCTTGGAAGTACAATTCATATCAACTCAAATGATGCAGTAAGAATATATGAAACACTAACTATCAAGTTTCTTAAAGATAACAAATCTTAAAAACTCACAAACGAACACAAAAAAACTATCGTATTCAAAACCACACTCTTATTCAAGAGAAAAAAACTCTCATTCGAGAGAGAAAATAAAAATTAAACACAAATATAAAATATTATCTAAAACCTTGTTTATTGTCCAACTTCATCTCGTCAGATCTGAAGTTGGGATATATAATCTGAAGGAGGGTGCTCCAACCCAACCCGCCAATGATGGTGCTGACAATAGTGGTGATGGAGGTAACCGCCTCATCATACCATCATCGGTGGAGAAGAAGAGAAAAAAATATTAGGGTTTAAAAAATTTATTAACTAAATATGGATTAGATATCTAATTCATTTCTTTAGGGAAAATTATTTAAAAACCCTTAAAATAAACTTTTACGTCTAAAAAACCCATGATAATATTTGTCAATCCAAAAAACACACTCACAATTATTAACTTAATAAATGAAGGGTAGTTTAATCCAAAAAGTTATAAATCCTCACTTTTGGGGTTTTTGGAATGAAAATTTTGTAGAATGGGTTTTTGAGATTGAAAAATATTTTCAGAATTTTTTGGAAATCCAAAAAACACACTCACAATTATTAACTTAATAAATGAAGGGTAGTTTAGTCCAAAAGGTTGTAAATCCTCACTTTTGGGGTTTTTGGAATGAAAAGTTTGTAGAATGAGTTTTTGAGATTGAAAAATATTTTCATAAATTTTTTGGATATGAAAAATTATTTTCGGGGGGTTTTAGTAGTTTTTCTTTTTTTTATTACACTGAAACTCTTCTCCCTCCTGATTTTCCTTGTTCTTTTTCCTTTTTCTGTCTCTTCTTATGATTAAATTGAGTCGATCAAGGAATTTTCTAATGTACTTGTAATTGGTACGAATCCACTAAATTTTACAATCCGAATTTTACGTTTTACCCTCTGTGAATTGTTAAATATACTTCAGATACGAGTGGTGCACTTTGCAAAATTTTCTATAAGGTAATCAAACCCTTCTTAATATCTATTTTTATTATAAAATAAGTAGACAAATAAATAAAACCTATAAATTGAAAGTCCTAAATTACATCAAGTTTCCAATGCATAGACATAAAAGTAGGGGTGAGCTTTGGTTTTTAAAAACTGCCCGAACTGAACGCACCGCACCGAACCGAACCGCATTATTTTTGTCAATTTTTTAAGCAAACCGTGATTATAACTTCAACGAAAACCGCACCGCTCTATGCGGTTTGGTTTCAAAATTAATATTAAAAAAATCGAACAGCACCGCCACTGCATATATATATATATGTATATATTTCTTCTTATTATTTTTTAATTTGAACTTTTAATAAGTTTTACCCGTAAAACTATTCATATTTGTAGTTTTATTTAATATTTGTTATTGAATTGATATGGTTATATGTCTTACATTATTAATAATATGTTCAATCAACATTTGTTCTTGAGATTTTTAAAGTGATAATATTTTATGATATTTCAGTGTGTATATATATATATATATATAGACACTTGAAGAATTTTGACCAAAATATATATATATATATATATATATATTATAGATTATATTTATAACATTTGTTCTATTTAACTATCACAATTATTTGCAATAGCAATATCGCTTTAGATTACCTATTATTTTATAACCTTATAATATACTTTACAATATCCTTTTGCTGATTTTAGTGCGCAAATGTTAATAACAAATACAACACGTCATTTTTTGTATTACTTGTTTATATACAAATTTCTCGTCCTACTTTTTATACAAGCTAAATTAAGACATTTTCTTATATATAAGTGAGTATTTATTTGATATATATATATATAGTAAAATATGTACATATTATATTTATGCTTAGTGTAAAACAAATATTTAAAGTGATACTAGTACTTTTTCTTGTTATAAACGTATGATACTCTTATATAATAATATGTAATGACATTAGTGTGTTTTTAATGATTCATGGAGTTTAATCTTGATAAATATTTTCCGGACAAATATTTTCTTAGTTATGAATTATCATTATCTTTTTATTAATTAGTTTAACAAAAAATATGACAAATTGCTTATTTAGTTTTAAAATGTAAAATAACTTGAAAACCTGCCAAACCGCACCGAACCGCATAGTTGGTTTTTCTTTACAAAACCGCAATTTTAAATTTTATTTCCTCCAAATCGCACTTGGCAATTTGGTTTGAAATTAATAAAAAAAACCGCAAAATCGAACCGCTATCACCCCTACATAAAAGAGTCCAACATCATACCTATTTAAGTAAAAACTATGAGGTTCTTGGGAAAATTTATTGGATTCCAAGCAAGCATATGGATATGGAAAATTTCATTTTTGGTTCCATCTATTTAGCCATTTTTAATTTTTGTCACATTTATTACGCGATTCTCACATTTAATCCGAACCAAATTTTCCTTCCAATTTAACGGTCAACTCCGTTGATCAACATTTTGACCGATTTTTTAGAGGAGAATTTGTGCGTGTAAGGCACTCACACATGGATTATATTCAATTTCACGATGTTTCTATTCAATTTCATGTGTCATTCACGCACAAAATTTCCCCCAAAAATTGATCAAAATGTTAACTAACGGAGTTGAACAATTCAATTTTGGACGGAAAATTCAGTTCAGACCAAATGTGAGAATTTTTAAAATTTTTATGAGACACAATGTGAGAATCTTATAATGAATAGGACTAACATTGAAAAAAAAAAGTCAAATATATGGGACCAAAGATGCGATTTTCTCCGGATAGATATTAAGGTCACTAACAAATCAAATCAACGTGACTATATATATCTAATCACGTTGTTATCATATAGAACTTTCAGTCCATCAGATTATTAATCTCACATTTATATCACTAAGCTATCAAGTGAAATTAATTGGACCCTGAGACATGGAATGGAAGAATAGACAAACAGAACAAGGAAAAACTCAATTATATAGAAATTAAGAATGTGGGCTATGTTTATTGACAAATCAACATCTAAAAACATTGTTATCATCTGTACAAAAATTGTCTAAAATTATTAAATTTCATGTATTAATGAAATAGGCAGGAATTCAAATCATATCTGTGGAACTCAATGTATGGATTCGCTGTGTCCCATTCCATTAAAGAAAATGCCTTCACAAATTTACTCAAAAATATTTGATTTTTCAGACCCCACATATTTGGCCTTCAGTGAGAAAAAAGTATGAAAACAGGGGTAAAAATTACACAAAGTGGGGAATATGTAATCTGAAAATCGTAGCCTTAAAGGATCAGACAGAGATGAATGTTGCTTTCACAAGGTAAAGGTTAGTAGGGAACTTTCCAATTCAAGGTTAAGATACAGTAGAAATATGGATCCTTTTAGAGAACTCTTGAGAGTTTTATAATGGGATTTTAAAGTCTAATACGAAAGAAATACGGTAAATAAAGGACTCTCACTAGCAGATTCAACTCAACTCCGATTGAGTTGGTGGGGTGCGAGAGCTAGTGCTTCGAGACAATGTTTTAGAAGGGTACTTTGGTCATTTTACAATAATTGTTATAGTCATGGACTTCAATTATAAATAGATAAGCATGTCCTTTGTTATATGTCCGTAGCTTTGAAATCAAAAATATCTCGAATTTAATCGTGGACATAACCAAATTTGTGTCAGATTACATAAATTACTCTATTGTATGTTTATTCTTTTCATCTCAAGTAATTGACAAGTTTAATTTCAGTAATTATGTCATTTGATTGACGTGGTATTTAGTTAATTTTACCGTAGTAATTGTTGCTTAGGCTTAAGCTAAATTCATCACGTCTCTCACAATCTATAGTTTTGAAATCAGTAGGAATCTATAGTGCAACACTATATGCAGACATTGTTTGACGAAGCACGTAAATCTTTTCCCTAATTGGCATAATTTTAGTTACTTTCAATATTCTTCTATCGCTTGATTCGTTTCTAAATTTTCCCTCATTGGCATAATTTAGTTACTTTCAATATTCTTCTACCGCCTGATTCGTTTCTAACGTTAACAATTACATAAAAAAAATACATGAGCAACAAGTGAATGGGAGAGGTTGGGGACCTACCAATCTTGTTATTTATAGCAAACTGTACTGCCATACTTCCCTCTCCATGTACACATTTACATCGAACACTCTCTTCTCTTATCATATTCCCTTTTGATCAATTCATCTTCTTATTTGATCATATCATATATTATGGCTCTTCAATTTAATCTCCCTCATCTTATCATCATCTTCCTCATTGTCCGATTAGCCAATGCTGCCCAATGGCCACCCGGACCGGGTTACTACCCGAGTACCCGGTTCAGGTCCATGAGTTTCTATCAGGGTTATAGAAATCTTTGGGGTCCAGGTCACCAGAATGTAGACAATAATGGCATCACTATTTGGCTTGATAGAAACTCAGGTTTTATTTCTTTTCATTTTCATTTATTTTTTTTTTGCTCTTTTTGTGTTTAGTTATATTATTTTTGTTCATTTTCTCAATTTTTTTGGTGTGATAGGAAGCGGGTTCAAGTCGGTTAAAGCGTTCCGATCCGGGTACTTTGGAGCATCCATTAAGCTTCAACCGGGTTATACCGCTGGAGTAATCACTGCTTTCTACGTAAGAGCACTTTTATGTTACATGTACTAACTTCGTGCTTAGAAAAAATGCAAGTAAATAATGTACCTACTATAAATTAGTAATTATTTTTCTTACTGTTTTGTACTAGATTAATTATTTATGAGTTGATATGGAATTTATTTTTTGCAGCTTTCAAACAATGAAGCTCATCCGGGGTACCATGATGAGGTGGATATTGAGTTTCTTGGGACAACATTTGGGAAACCTTATACACTTCAAACAAATGTGTATGTCCGAGGAAGTGGGGATGGAAGAATTATTGGAAGAGAGATGAAATTTCATTTATGGTTTGATCCCACACAAAATTTTCATCATTATGCCATATTATGGAGTCCCAAGGAGATCATGTATGATTTATTTCTTTCATAATTCATCATTGTTATTAGTAGCTAGCTGGACAAATATGTCATTATTCTAGCTAAAATTATTTCCGCGATTTCTTTTTTGAAATTTAAACTCGTCATACATCAATTTATAATGTATAGTGCGGTTATTAAGTTACCAACTCATCTCTAAAAGTGACAAATATGAAATAGTAAAATATACTTGAGAAAGAAGTCTCACCACAAGGCAAAAAATATATTAGTATTCAATTGTATATTACTTTGGGGAGGGAAGTTACATTTATAAGTCACTATTTTATTTTTACCCTTTAGAGTTTCACTTATTTATTCATTATATTTTTGCTACCACTACCTAAACCTTCCATCCAATCATAAATGCTAGCCCTACAACTATTAATTGAAGAAATGAAACATCAAAAAAGAATCCCACCGAAAGTGTTCTACACAATCACAAGATCCATACTACAATTTTTACTCTAAACCCAAACAATTATTGAGATCTAATAATCAACATTCATTGCAATTCATATCATAGGGTGACATGATGTGATCTAATTTTTTGTCCCTTTGTAAATTTGTATCTATTTGATCGATTTTTTTTATTTTTATTTTCAGATTTTTTGTCGATGATGTGCCAATAAGAAGGTATCCAAGAAAGAGTGTTGCAACATTCCCACTAAGACCAATGTGGGTTTATGGATCAATATGGGATGCATCATCTTGGGCAACCGAGGATGGAAAATACAAAGCCGATTATCGTTATCAACCCTTTGTCGGAAAATTCACTAATTTCAAAGCGAGTGGTTGCTCTGCCTATTCCCCACCCTGGTGCCACCCCGTCTCCGCCTCGCCATTTCGCTCCGGCGGACTTTCCAGGCAACAATCTAAGACTATGTGGTGGGTGCAAAGTCACTATATGGTATATAACTACTGCGAGGACAACAAAAGGGACCATTCCCTAACACCAGAATGTTGGCGTTAATTCAAAAGATTATTTTAATCAAGTCCTAATATTATAATATATTTTCAAATTATTTCCTCCTTTAAAAAAAACATTTTTTTGTTTGGGTTTCTTGAGATGGGTTCCTCTTGGCAATAACAAATGCAAGTCATAGATGACATCCAAGCCCCTACAAATATTAAAAAAGAATCGCATTCTTTTGTGTGTGTGTGTTCCCATGTACTTTTAGTTGAATCTACACAATGAGAGAGAGTGGGAAAGTTCAATAATTGAGGAGAGGAAGAGTAAGAAAGAATACTAAGGCCATTGGCACTGTATTTTAGTTTGAAAGAGTATATTTACTTGACAATTAATTCTCAATAAAGTTAAAGATTTTTGTCAACTTCATGTTTGCTAGTACATATGGCTTCTATCACCAAAAAAAAAAAAAAAAAGTACATATGGCTTCAAATGGTGAAATACTATGGTGGACCGAGACCATTGGTCTCGATCCACTTTTCACCATTGGATCTGGAGGTAATTTACTATAATTTAGTAAATTAACCCCTATTGAAGGATTCAATGATGAAAAGTGGACCGAGACCACATAGTATTTCCCATTGAAATGTAAGGCTGTGTTTGGTTTTGTTTTGGGAGGTTTTTTTGGTGAAAATTTTGGTGAAAAAGTTTATTGGAAATTGTGTATTTTGATGAAAATGTGTTTGGTTTTATTTTCAAAAGAGACAAAAGTTACTGTAGCAGTCAAATCATGTAAATTTTTGTCTTTTAAATGATTATATTGTAGTTGATGTAATTAGTAGGCACCCTAAAGTAGAGACAAATAGGGAGACAATAGCTGACAATTTTTTTGACCAAAAAAATCTTTTTTGGTCAAAAAAACACAAAACAAACAAGTTTTGGCCAAAATTAATTTGAAAATAAAACCAAACACAGCCTAATATTTTCTTTTTAATTTTGGGAAGAATGATGTTCTTTTTTAATCAATTTCATGTCTAATTTATTTTCATTACCTATTATTCTCAAATGTGAAATAAAATAAACGATGAAATATTAAATTAATATAAAATAATGAACTATATATGTGGCTCAAGTATATATCAAGTATCGACACTCTCGAGTCTCGTGTCTATTTCATGTTGACTATTCAACTTGTATATGACGATACTACCATTGACATGAAAATAGACAGCGTACTAGGATATAGGACAGGCCGATGATAAAACATATAACAGAGATGCATTTCTTGTCCTTGTGTCATCTATTTTCACTCTACCTCGATCTAGGCTCCAGAATGAGGTAATTTAATTATGTTAAATATGATATAGATTTATGTTTATTTGTATATCATTCCATATCTCCTTAATATTTTTATATATTTTTCTTGTATATCTTTTTCTTATAGTTTTAGGGTTTCTTTGTTTTCTCCCACATGTAATTATTTATACATTGTTTTGTAATACAAGTTTCCTAACGGGGTTTTACTACTCTAACATGGTATCAGACACCAGACAAAACGAACATGTGACTTCGTCTACCGCCCTCACGGCACCTATAGCCTCCATCCTCGCCGCCATCTCTTTTACTCCATCTCTCTACTCCCTCCAATGACCATAACACTCGCTATCATCTCTTTTCCTCCTCAAATCTCCTCCCTCCAGCAACTGTAACACACGCTTCCATCTCATCTCCCTCATCTTTTGTCGCCGCCATCTCTATCCTTGCAAGCGACTATTTTCTGCTCTATCACCTATATATTCTCTATATCTCTCTCAACTTATCTAGTTTTTTATTATTATTTATTTAGGGTTTTCTACTCATCTCTGTTAGGTTTTTTGCTCATTTGCCCTCACGATGAGCAACAACAACAAGGACACTTTCAACATTGCTGATCTTGGCGTTGTTGTGATTTATTCCCAACAGCCACCTCTCTTCTTATGAATATGAGTTTTTTGTCACCGTTGTTTCTCTAACATCTACTCTTATCTCTTTTGATGATCCTCAAGCGAACCTTCTCTACTTTTCGGAGTGTTTTCGTCAAAATCACTCTCTCATACCTCTCCTGCTTTTGTAGCTTCCTCTATTTCTCACTCCAACCCGCTGGCGGTAAAAATCGTGGAAACTCTCATGGTCGTGGTTTAAGGTTAACGCCGTGGGAAAGACCGTAATGGTCGTGGCACGTCCTCCTCTATGTCCTAACATCATTATTCTCAGTACTCTGCTTGGCATTCTCCTCAGCACTCTACACAGCATTCTCTATAACCGGACTGCCATCTCAAATCCTTTCTAATTTTCGGTCTAGTACAAGAACTCAGGAACCTTCTACTCCGATTGCAGGGCGTGTTAAATATGCTATAGATTTATATGTTTCTTTGTATATCTTTTCATATCTCCTTGTATATCTTCATATTTTTTCCTTGTATATCTTCATATCTTTTCCTTAATTATAGTTTTAGGATTCTTTTGTATTTTATCACAAGTAACTATTTATATATTGTTTTGCAATACAAGTTTCCTAATCGGATTTTACCACTCTAACAAATTAGCTTATTATTTCCGTATTTGCTGCGGAATGAGGTAATTTAATTAGCTTATTATTTTGCTTGATTAACAGAGTGGTTCTTTTTATTTATCTTATTATCAGATTCTCTTTTATCTACATAGTAGTTCAATTCTTTGTCTTCAACAATAGTTATCATCGTTCTTGACTGAATATACATTAGTTTATTATATACGATAATGAATAAATTTCTCACATTTACGTTTAAGAAAGAAAGATTAAGAAAAGTCGCGATTCTCCGATAAATTCACCAATTAGATTTTTTTTAAATTGAAGCTATTCACATTACCTTTTCAAATGGTATCTTTGTCATAATTCCATTTTTAATTGTGATCTATCTTCTCAAAAATTGTGATCTATAATCATTCGAAAAGAAAGAAAAGAACAGTTGTTTTTTTTTTTTAAAGGTAATAAGCTAAGGCATTTCAGCCCTGTTACTTTCAACCTCATGTTTTTTCATTTTCCTATAATATTAATAACAAACAATTATTTATGGGTCGCTCTTTTTCTTTTTTGGGGGTAATTATTGAAGGGACAATGTTTGGGGAAAGATTTGGACGGCAAAACTTATAAGACAAGGAAAAAAAAACAAAAAACAGTTGACCCAATTGTACTAACAGTACAACAATGAGAAGACATGCTTCCTTTTAGCGATCGATCGCACTTTTGAAATGTAATAAATAGATATATGGCTTTAGCCATCCAATAATGCACTTGCCAAAAAGGAAAAAAGTAATCAAATTTATTTTTATTTTTTGGTTGCAAAAGCAATCAAATAATGCAAAGGGCTTTGCAAAATTATTGGCCCAGGTGAATTGCTCTTTGTATAAATTAATCAATGATACCATAGTTTTAACTATGGATAAACAGTATTTTGAGTTCAACATTTTACATCATTTCCAACCTTTCAGAAGAAAAAAAAAATTGTAGTATGATGGGTTACAGTCTAGTTCAACCCTCGCTGTTGTATTAATAAATGTGTGACACTTGCATATATGTACGGTTAGGAAACCTTGAAATACTTACTCCACATCATAACCACACCTGGCACACTTGTCACAGGTTTGAACTAATATATTGATTTGAGTATTGGGAGACTTAATTGCGACATGAAGTTTGGTCACCAATTGGTTTTCTTACACTTTTCAAACATTTGCGAATTTATGGATATCGTGAATTTATAGACCACGAAGAGTTGCGAATTCCATAAGTCTACGACACTTACAATTGGTAGATTTTTTTATTTCATGCACCATCATAAAGTTGTGCTTCATCGATTGGTGAGCTTACAAGAACTAATATTAGGACATCTTTTGCCAACATTTATGAACAAAGAAACTTGAAAACACAAACCTTGTCTAATTAGTGGCAAAGATTTATGTCTTACTTCCACATTCAAGAATTCAAGTTTCCTACTCATAATGCTTTAATCCAATCTCTGATAGACAGAACAGAAGTAGGTTGTTGGCGGGGAGCTATGAAGGCAAATTTATAAGCAAATGAAAACAAAGAAATAGTTCCAAAAGAAATTAGGTATGGTCAAGAGGTCTTTGTACAAGTGCAAATTTCCTCCATTATAAAATAAAATCCCCCTTTTTCTTCTTTCAGCCTCTTATGAAGATTCAATAAAATATGCCAAATTCCACATCACAATAAAAGAACAATGGACAGTTACATATCACCCTATTGAACATAGACAAAAGTCACATTAATCGGTTGTAAGTTCAATTTCCATTCTCTTCTTCAGTGATCCCATACTGTCACATTCTTTTCTCTTGCTTTCTTTATTTTCTGAATAAATTCCTTGTCACATGACGAATATGCTATCACATTATATTTCTTTTTTGCCCTCATTTTGTATTTGTTTTTTTTCAAGTAGAGCCAAGTCTTTATCTTTTTCTTTAAAGCATAAACCCAAATGAGACTGCAATATATTATATATATATATATACACATATACATATACGTATATATATAAAATGAAAGATTACATGATTGAGATGAAATTGACTATGAATTATTTATCTTACTTTATGGGCAAATATGCCATTCAATATTATGATCCTGACGCATACTCTCCACATGATGCTGCCATTTGTTGAGATGAATTGTTAACTCCATTGTCCTTCAATTTATGTTGACCCCATGCAATGCAGAGTTATGATGCGTCATGTAGATGGCTAATAATTTGATGTTTTCAAATAATATATCAACAAAAGTTAAACTAAATTATTCTGCTAGGAATTGAAATACTAATATAAAGAATAGGGTCTATCCTTTTGTTATCATTTGATCGTTAAACGGAATTGAAAAACAATAAGATGAGCAAAGTTGCTAATTTTTATTTATTCCAATATGAGGAGGTCATTAAAGCAACACATCATCCATTTCCACCACTAAATCTCCCAAATACTTTTAATACTTTATATTGAATGAAATAAATCGTAATCTCTCAAGACTAGGACATCAATGTATTTTATAGATTAGAATAAATTTTCACATAAATCCATATTTTCTGTAAATATTCCGAGTTCAGAGTAATTGTAAATATTTGTCACTAGATATTAAACAATATAACAATTGACAAGACCACCTATAACATAGAATGAGGAAAGGGAACAAAAGAAGCTGTATTTCTTTGCAAGTAGAAGAGCAAAAGAAAGAACACAAAAATCTTACCAATTTGCTACATAGAACAAAAGCAGTATATACAGCTATAGAAAAGTGAGCTCTCTGGTCCATGCAATGCATCACACTCGCACCAAATAAATAATTATGTACATTTGCCACCTGCAATGAAATCAACATGTTAAAGATCAATTTAAGCACAAAACTCTATCGCGATGCATGAGACACTACGAATAGTTCACGCTATAAGACTTCTATGGTATATCTCGACAAATTACATCAAATTCTAACAGGCTTCTTCTTAAATAGTTAGCAATTTGTTGGGCTACATACAATCATTTGCATAATATTTAGTCATATTTCCAGTCTTCCCTTTGAGAGAGACAGAGAAGTAAGAGGTATTCATATTCAGAGCACGTACAGAAATATCAACATCTGATGGTGCATTGTCAAACATGCAGTAATAGTACACGAAGAATTTTAAAAAGACTAAAATATTAGAGGATATAACAGCAATCTTCGCAAACATAGACATGTCTTTCTTCATACCCATGCATGACTCAAGTTCTATAGCATTTTCTAAGTCATATCTGTACCAAGATCGAACTCCTCGCAAACGAATTCTTATTATTGTGTCAAATTCACTAAGGGCATGTTTGAATGGAGGGATTTGAAAGCCATGGATTTCAAATTTATCAACAAATCCATTGAGTTTGTTTGGATGATTTCAAATTGTAATAGATTTCAAATCCCTTGGTGCTCACCTAGAGCTATTTTCTCAATCACTATGGTGGATTTCAAATCATTGTTATGGAGTCAATTGAAATCTTTCCTCCAAATCCACTCCTCAAATCCAAATCCTTCAATCCAAACACAACCTAATCATTTCCATGTAAACTCACTCAGAATGTTAGTTAGGTCCCAGACTACGTGTACAAAATTACTAAACGATGAATTATCCCCTCCCTGCATGTCAAAGTCAAGTAACAAAGTTAACTCTATTTCTTCATACTTGTGACTTGGAGAAGCTTTACAGGGAAAAAGTTATTAATGCAAATTTTTTCAACCAAACTAGTGATATAGAGTATAACAATATTAACGAAGATTTAGAAAAGATAAATAACAGCTGTAATGATAATACCTTCACAAGAGTTCGGCTTTGAATAGCTGCAAGGAATCCCCACTCAAACAGCTAAGTAGTCCTGAATTTAAAAGACGGGTGTACTTTACATCACGAATAGGACATTGTCGAGGTTTAAGATGCTGAACAACCATTAGAGATGGTATGTCTTGCAACACAAGGTCATGTGTCATTTCATCCCCAGAAGCAAACATAGGGTTTCCAGATACCCCATCTATAATTGCAGATTTTGGCAGTCGGATATCACTCACATTGGCACAAGTTGCTGTTATTTTTTGGTATGTCAAACCCATTTTTTTGTAAAGGACATGAGTTCCTTGTATAGCATGCACGGATGCAGTAAGTGTTGGTTGAGTAATTTCCAGGTCACTAGATATCTCAATTTTAGGACGATATGAAGCAACAATATCATCACTGCGTGGACAAGAAGCAAGAGATATGCAAACTCCTTGCTTGTCTGAGTCAGGAATTAAATATGGCCTATAATAAAATGAAAAGTAAAATGTTTAGGAATCAAAATAGATAAGTAAATAACTTGATCGTATATGAGCTTAAAAGCAAAAAGACAATCGTCTGAAGGAATGCATTCACAAGTACTCAAGAAATGAGGTGCAATTAGAAGCAAAACGGTAGCTAGGAGAAAAAAACTGTGAAAAAGTTAAAAATTAGAGTTTGTTTCTATACTGCAAATAAAGAATACAGTTGGGCTGACAAAGATATCACATTCTGGTCTCATGATAAAGCTATAGCAATAAGTTGAAGCAACAGGAATATTTTTCTCCACAAAGTATTTGACCCTCGCACACCTCCATTTTCCTCATCTTTCTGCCAGTTTCCAGAACTTCACAATGGAAAATGTAAATTAAGTAAAGATTACCACACAAAAAGATCTTTTAACCAGAATTTACATAAGTGTGACTAGCGTCTGAAATTTTTGGCTGCAATATGTACATAAAATAAACATTGAATAATCAAGCACAGTAATTTGTCATCACTAACATATAAAGGAGTACTCCATAAAAGATGTCCGACTCTATGCCTCCAAGATTGTCATAACTAACTTGTAGGGCTTTACATATACAGAAAAAATGAAAGCACGAATATGTCAACTCAAAAAACAAAAGTTCAATAAAACTTACCTTTCTTCACCTCTACCAAAGTTCCATTGACATATGCCAAGTGAAGATGCAGTAAGAACACTTCTGACACCAGCATTGAGAGATGAATCAGGTGAAAGAGACTGTATTGTGTGAATTGGGTTGCCAGTCAACCCAGTCAACGATTCCACGTGTCTCATGGTGTAACGCATATCGAACTGCAACACTGTGCCATTCTGCATGAATTTAATAATTGAATCAGATGAAAGCAAAATAGCTTTACAGCAGATCAAGATACATCCAGAATATGTCAGAACCTGCAAGCCTGCATACACATAATGTGAACTGCAAATATCCCATGAACATGACCAAGCAGCAGCCTGAAAATCCAAAATCAATTAGAGATTCAACTGGCAACTTTCAGAAAAGGTGGAAAATATTACTCTATAGTTCATAGCATGTTATTGAAAGATGGGGCATTATATTTACGTAATAGCACAGTAATTTCTTCACACTCAAGAATCATCAGACTGCTTAATCTAAATAGCACTAACAAGCAAGGCAGTTAAAGTTATTACCGGTAAATCGTAAGCAAGAATGGTATTGTTGCTTTCTGTGCTGAAACACCAGTAAAAAGACAAAACATAACAAAACTTCAGTGATGTAAACTGCAAAATTGCTTTCATATTTTATCTGGTTAGAGGATAGTAATCTCTACCTAAGAACTGAAAGTTTCTTCCCCAAGGAAGCCAACAGTACAAGTCCAGAATGAGGTGAAACACATAGATCCTTAACAGCCTTTGTGTTCTCGGGGAGCCGAATGTCCTCCTTTTCATGGTTAGAGAACAAGCTCATCTATAAAATCCAGAAAGAAGTTATATCAATGTACATATGATGCATAGACAACTGATAAATCCAGTCCATATAGTGACCTGACAAACTCCCACATTGTCTTTTGTAGATATGGTAATATGCCAGGCCAGCAGTGGACTTTGCTATCAACAGTCAACAGACAAAACAATTTACGAGAGAAATTCATTAGCCAGAAAAACATGAAAAACTTTACTTTGGTCAGCACATGCATTCCCCCAAGTCCTGGGAGCCTTCGAGCAATTACAAAGATTTTACTGGAAGAATCAATGTCGAAGAGACGGGCACCATCTACCTGCAAGTCTTTCTATACAAGATACAGACATTAGTTTAAAATTTAATAGACTTATCAATTGATGCTCTGTAGAATTATAGGCTAATATCTTATATCAGTAAAAAAACCACTAAAAGGAAGAGAATGAGAAAACATAAGCAAAAAATATATAATGCTCTTAGAAGAATAATTGAGCCTACTACTTTTGCTCAACAATTGGAAAACATATAGTGAATTTTGCCTTTGGATCAGAAGCATCAATGATAGGAAAACCTTTTAATCACTTCACGTGTTACACACAACAAATTTCAAAGCATGTGTATTTGAAACAGATTGACATTAATATTTATCAATCTAAGATGTAAAATTTTTCCTTATACTCTTCACATTATACTAGCAGTATGGGAATGTTGTTGAAGTTGTCTAACCTGCATTACAAATTTATCATAACATCCTCGCATGTGGGACTTAGGGTTAGCATCAAGTCCTGCAAAACAATATAGAAAGGAATATATGCCATCATGGAAAAGGGTATCTAAAACAAACAAATAACCGCTATCCACTACCAAAGGTTATTAATGAGTAGGTACCCAATGCTGATTCTCCTTGACAATTCCAGCTGGATGCAGACGCAGATGCTCGGCGTTCCATTTCTTCTAAGAGATTCTCCAGATCATTGGTCCTCTACAAGACCGGAAATTTACAAGTAAACAGCAATACATTAGTAAGATTCGCATATAATAATAGGATTATAAAAAAAATTGAGGCATGCCAAGTTCAAGCGAATCTGGACATTGTTTGTTTCGGAATAAGGTTCCACAAACTAAAGATAACTAAAAATGTAGAAACAACCAATTCATGACAACAAAAGCTAATAACAGTCCAATATTAAATCTGATTCATTATGCATATGATAGTAGCATGGGCTAGCTCAAAGATGAACTTAAAAGCAACCACATTTTATTCAAAAAAAATTCTACAAAACTTACAAGGACCAGTTTACAGATTACTTTATCAACTAGCTAACAGTTTCCAGCAAATGTTCTCATATCAAAAACCCAAAAAATAATGATCTTAAACACACAAATGTTAAAGATGATGTTTCTGACAATATTAATTCATATTTGTGATATTATATATTTGACAGTACATGCCTACGGGGAAAAACGTATTTCAATACCAGTACATTGGCCAAAAGTATCAGCTAAAAGCGAATGGAGTATGTCCAAGGACCTCAAATCTATATATAATAAATTTCAATCTTGTCACAAATGGAATTGTATATGTTTTTCTTAAAACATAAATTATATATGTGAGTGTATATACTATATAGTTAATAATATTTATCCGAAAGACTTCAAGATTTGTTTAGATAAGTTAGATAATAACTTAATTTACATACAATAACCAAAAATTATATCTTGTGTGTATTCTGTTTATTATACTTATTGATCTCTTTAGTGTTTTTAAGTTTGAATCCAATTATCAATTACTTACTTTTATATTTTAACAAAAAACACATCTTGGGCACGGGATAAAAACTAATTAAAACCATTTCAATCAGGCAACAAATTTAGCTGAAGAAATGTGAAGACAAAAACATGCACATACCTCTTTTAAATATCGCATTTGCTTGGACATATCAGTTTCTCTCTTCTTCCATTCTACTTCCTTCAAAGACAAATCAGCATTCTGCAGGATTTGTTTAATAAAAGCATAAGCAGGACATACTCAGTGACTAGGATAAAACAACAAAAACTTTCAAGCAAAATTATTCCAGCTCATTAACTTTTTGTCATTCAACTATAATGGTAAAGCCACGTCTCTATTTTTCATTTTCAGAAGATAGTCCCATCTGATTACTATTTAGCCGCAATAATATTGCCATAATTGAAAAGTTACAGTCAGAAACTTTAAGAAAAAGGTATCTATAATCATAAAGCAACAAATAGAAGTAGTAAGCCAGTATATATGATCACTCTATATCCCCTAAATATAACAAGGACCCGGATACTCAAATTAAAGCTTCATTTGTTTTATATGAAATGAGAAGTCTATTCATGAATTCCCCAAGATGAATATAGATTTTGGTTTCTTGGGCTTCAACTGATTCTCACACTCAGTTTTACTGATAAAGCAAGAAATCAATAGATGATAAGTAGGAGACAACATCGACAAAGGCAACATATATTGTCAACAAAGGATTTTTACTTTGACCGCCAGATAGCTAAATGAATAAATCCATTAAAATGTCCAATGTCACATTGTCGAGAAAATGAGAAGCACTAAAGGGAAAATCATTCTATCATCACAGACAAAAACAAAGTATATCAAAGCAAATAGTTGTACATGTAGTTCTTTTACATCTATCATACACAACCAAAATATGACAAGCAACTAAAGAGTATGGAAGTTCCATAATGGAACAGAGATGTCCTGGAATTAACCTAAACCAAAAAAGAAAAAAGAACTTTAAAACTAGTTCAAAAATTTCCACTCACCGCTATATTAAACAATATTCTCGGAGCATAAAGTTTGAATGATATAAAATACAAATTCGTTGCAAGCTATAGAAGTTCTATTGTGGCATAAACCAAAGCAAGAAAGCAGAGTCTATGCCTATTGATGTGTCGCTCTGTTTTTAAAAACATGTTCGAGCTAGAACGACCATAAGCATCATGTTAATTATTGTATAAAAAGGTATCCACAGATTAATTGGTAGATTTCCTCCAAGGACCACAAACCCCATGAAACAAAGATCAAATAATTGTACTTCCCATCATTTTTCTCACCTTTTTCTCAAGAGACGTGCATTTAGCTTCAAGGGAACGTACAGTCTGAAAATAAAACCAAAGACAACAACTCCAATTCAGTTAACTCAAAGTTGAGTATTTAAAGTTCCATTACAATTTCACAAAAGTACCACCTTTTGTAGCTCTCCATCGACAGCAACAATTCGCGTCGCGTAAAGTAGCCGAATGTCCTTTAACCCACATTTCTTTTTACATTGTGGACACTAAAGCACAGGAGAAAAAAGAAAAAAAAGCAACAAAGGGTTAAAAACAGAAAAGGACCAAACCAAGCACTCTTCAATACATTCCTCGCGGAAGAGACACGTGCAATTTAACTAATGGAAAGCTAAAAGTACCTTGCTTGAATCTCGACGACGCAACCATTTCTTGATACAAGATAAGCCATATATATGCCCACACGGCAAACAACTAAATAAGGAGAAACAAAAAATTAACCAAATAGGATTGAATAAATGCAAAATGAACCACAAATTCGAAACAGCTCCTACCAGATGTGGTGGTCACCGCCAGAGGACCAGGCCTCAAAGCAGATTGGGCAAAACAATCCATCAATTTCACCCCTATTCAACTCTCCTTCGTTGTCTTTATCTTCATCGCCCTTCGACGACGACGTACCACCCCCTTTAGTCTCATCAATGTTCCTTATCTGGCAGCCTTTTCCCCGCTCACCATCCACTGCCACATTATCAGCATCCTCATCCTCAACATTCACAATTTCTTGAGACGACGTCGTAGTCCCGACGGAATTCACATCGTTCCCCTGATTACCGTATAAAACCTGACGCAACGTTATAGTCCCCGATGGGCCGCCCACTTCAGCAACGTCGTCGTTTTCTTCGTCGTCCTCTTCTTCTTCTTCTTCGGAGTCTTGTTCCGATTCTTCGTCTTCGTCTTCGTCTTCGTCTTCTTCTTCGTCTTCAAAGAAACCTGGTGGGGGTTCAATTCCTTGCTCTTCCAAAAAGGCCGTTACATATAACCTATACTCGCGATCCATGCGCAGAGAATGAGGGTTTAGCGAGAGGGAGAATTTGGGGGTTAGGGTTTTGGAATTTGCAGAATTTAAGTTGGGGCGACGTTTTGTATGGGCAATCAATTGGATAAATTCTTAAAGGGAGGGAAGAATCGATGCTCCCAAGCGGGAAACCGACTCTGTGATGTCTTTGAAATTTGGTATATTGCAAAGCTTCCCCATTTATTTCGTTAATATAATTAAAACCCATGAGAAAAGAGAATAAAAAATAGCAAAAGAAAGAGGCGGAGACCAAATTTAATGTGATTAAAGAAGAGATAAATATAAGGAGTACCTTGTAAAAGTTGAAAACTATGAATAAGGATTCACTGCATGTATTTTTATGAACCATGTATTTATTATTATGATATATCGTTAAGACAAATAAGATGAGATCTATGATATATGAACACTTAATTCAAATAATAATTATTCATTAGATTCACTAAAACTGCTACCTCCCCGAATATATGGTTACTCCTCATCGTGCTTTCTTAAATAGTATAGATATATATAGTATACATAAAAACTCATTACCAAACCCTCACATATAGAGATTCACATGCTCGACTAGTGAGTTGTTGTTCAATCTTATTTAAATTACAATCGAGTTTCAAAATTTATTTTTGAAATTGATTTGATTGTTGATCGAGCAAAGCTTGTGTGACCTGATATTTTTATACATGTTTTTATTATTTTTTTTACTAATTGAGCCGAACTTCGAATCTTATTAAATACAAAGAGTTGTTCAAAATTGATTTGACATGATAATGAATTCAGCCCAATCAAACTTTTAAAAGTTAAGTTCGAATTGATATCGAATATCGAGTAACTTGATCTGTTGTAGAGTTACGTTAGAGCCCAAATTGGTACGGTAGGTATGACTCCCAAAAGTAGCAAAATTTCAGCCCAATCCCAAAACAGTAGACAGAAAATCAAAAGAAGAGCAAAAGATCAGATTGGGAAAGAAGTTTGAAGAGAGATGGCTCGGAGCATCACCTACATCACCGGCTCTCAGCTTCTCTCCCTTAAACACCGCCCTAATATCGCCGTCGTTGACGTCAGGTTTACGTCATATGCTTATTCATTCAGAAAATTAGGGTTTTGCTTTTTTTTTTTTTTTTTTTTTTAGTAATTATTGATGTGATTTTTGGCAGGGATGATGAGAGGAGCTACGATGGGCACATAGCAGGTTCGCTTCACTTTGCTAGCGACACTTTCCTTGACAAATTACCAACACTAATCGAAGCTACCAAAGGCAAAGATACTCTTGTTTTCCACTGTGCTCTCAGTCAGGTTACTCTTCTTTATTTTATTGCAAATTTTATCGCATTTATTTGCAGCATTGTTTATTTATCATGGCATTTTGTATTTTATTCTTTGTGTTATCCAACATTTTGGGAGGTATCGATGGATTTTCGTTGTTTTTGGGGTACTTCTTGTATTAGTTTAATTTTTATTGGAGTCATTGTTCATTGGATAGCTGAAAATGGATCAATATACAAGACATGGATCAAGGTCCAATTAGATGCCGGATATTGACTACTAATTGTCTTCGCGCGTGCTTTATTTCCCTTCGTTCATATACCACGAAACAAAGATCCTAGCTCAATTCAAAATGTTGTGAAAGAAGATGTTAGCCTATCGAGATATACTAAATCACCTTACGGTATGTAAAGAATGATACGAAATCAGAATAGATAAATAAACTTAAAGCTTATGTACAAAGCTGGATTTTTCCCTAGCTGAAACATCTAAGAACAAATTAGCTGGACTTGGTCGTATTTCTAGCTTTATGAGTAAATCTGCGGAGCTCCATACAAACGCTATATTACTCAGTTCAGGATATTTTCTGTGAATAAATCTTGTACGGGTTAGGAAGTGGAAAGAGGTGAGTAGGATGAGGGGCGCCATGCGCCAGGTCATACAGTGCCATGTTGAGGAGCTATATATAGGCGAAGAGGACATATAGTGATTGTACTTCTCAGTGCAACTAGTATTAAGAACTGGATGCTGATTAGTTATAGAAGGAAATTGCAAAACATTGAATGATTTCTGAGGCAGCTGGCGAGATAACAAGTTACGGCTAGAAAAAAGGATCGTTGGTGTGTGCGTTTTGTGAATCTCATTCTCTCTCTCTCTTTCTAAGGTTGTAAGTTTATAGCCGTGGTATCAGTTTGATTTTAACTCTTGTCGACTCCCTCCTTTTCCCTCTCTGTTTCAACAAGGCATCTACTGGCAGAACAGATAATTACTATTTGTTTCTTAGAAAGCATTTTATAAGAGTGAGATGGTTGCAAAATTGTGGCTTGGTAGGGAAAGGAGAATTGACAGTTAAATGATTCATTTGTAGGTTCGTGGACCCAAATGTGCTCGAAGATTTGCAGAATATCTAACTGATGTTAAAGATGCGGGGGTGAAAAATGTCATGGTTTTGGAACGTGGTTATAACGGTTGGGAAGCTTCTGGAAGGCCTGTCTGCCGCTGTAAAGAGATCCCGTGTAAAGGTGAGTGAACTGAAGCCCCCTGTGACGGAAATTATATCCTACTTAGTATATTGACTGCAAGAAATTGCATCCTCATTTGAGAAATAAAAGAAGTGATTCACTATATTTAGATCCCTTCGTATATCTGAAAGGGAACCTGGCAATTACATCCGTGCAAGAAGATTCGATGTTTCATAACTTGATTTGCTTCTTTTTCCTTGTGGTCTTTACTTCTTGTTTCATAACAGGAAGTATTGCACGGTTATTAGTATAACTTGATATAATTTATGTGTATACTGGCGTTATTATTATGTAATGTATCAATTGATATTGAAATCATGATATAACAATGCAATTATTGATTAACTAGAAAAAACACGAGAAAATGAACACTCTTGTGACAGATAGGAAGCATTGTAGTTTTGAACAACTTGAATAATTCGTCTTCGAGTTCTTTTCGTTTTTTGGAAAAATCGATAGAAGAGAAAACGCGGCTATTATTGATCAAATATAATTTTAAGGAACAGAGTTCAAAGGTATACCAAAAAAAAAACATTAAAAAATCCTAACCTAGGTCAAAATGTACTTAGAAAAGGTCTGAAAATGGGATGCGTAAAACAACGAAATTTGGTCCAACAAAAATATTTCAACATATGAGCAAATAACGGTAAAAATAAAACTCAAAACACATATATAAGTAGAGGTGTTCACGGATTGACAGAACTGACCGAAAACTCAGTTCAGTTTTCGGTTTTTTATTTGTGAAAATTCGGTTTTCGGTTCGGTTTTCAGTTTTGAGGTTCGGTTCGGTTTGGTTAATCGAAAATCGAATTTTTTTTTCATATTATAATATAGACCAAAAACTATAAAATGTGTGTTTTCTATTGACAATTTATAGAAAAATAAAAAAAATGAATTAAAATTAGTCATAATTAAATTACAATTATTTATTTACAGCTATTTCTTTTCTTCTTCTTTTTTCCTTCAGAATTTCGGTTCGACCGAAAAATCGAACCGAACTTCTCCGGTTCGGTTTTTGGTTCGAAATTTCGGTCCGAAAATCGATCGATGAACACCCCTACCTATATTACAAGGATATACTAGAAATGAACAAAAATAACTGGAATTTGAAACTATGAAGAACGCATAGACAAGGGACAAAAAATAGTGCTATGACGAACTGAAGCCCCTCGCAACAATAAACGGTGATCGGTTAGTTTCGTTTCCAAAAAAATGGATCGCACATTTCTTTTTTGTTAAATTAAAGAAATGTTTGCATATATCTTCTAATTCTTTTTGAATAAAAATTACGACCATATGAAATTTTGCCACCAAAACATTTGTGTCAAATTCTCTACAATTTTTTGCCCTCTACAAAAGTTCCCAATATATGTAGCTCTATGTCGTCCTACCACTACACAATGTCATTTTCGATAAGTGGAATAATTTTAACCAAAACTAAATATCTCCTTGGAAAATTGCATCATAGTGTAGCATCATCACTTACCAAATAATTACCTTAAAGAAACGTATTCCAATGGTTGGGAGAACAACGAAAGCAACGTTTGAGACATTTTGTGGAGGGGCTATTGTCACACTATTTGGTCTCTTAATTTATGCAAGTGGATAAAAAGGGCCATCACTAACAACAAATTACTTTTATATATATATATATAGGATATGGATCAAATACATACCTTGTCATTAGGTAAGACCTAAGACCCAATCTAGGCCTTTGATTCAATTTGATCCAAAGGTGTGAAAATATATCATTATTTCGGATTATTTAAATATTTTTAATGCTGGGAGGGCAATTTTGTCAATAAAACCCAACAAACTCATGCAAATTTAATGCATGATCAAATCAAATCCCCATTAATGCGTAAAAACAGAATTTACCATATATTTCAGCTTGATTAAAATCAATATTAATCACCAGAATCCATTCTTCATCAGTCCATCATCGAGATCAGTTCATCATCAATCATATCGAATTAATCAGCAAATATTATACAGTATTCATCATCAATCGAAGTAATCGGCAAGATCGCTTCATCATATTCGTCTTTTTCATCGCAATTGATTGGGTAAGATCAATTCATCATCAGCAATCACAGTATTCACATGGAAACTCATCGCAATTGTCTGGGTAAGATCAGTCAATCATAAGCAATTAATCAACAATATCAGTTCATTCGTGAGCGTCGTGGATTATTGATTTCGTTTTTTATGGCAGAGATGGATAATATTATGGATTCAAATGTATATTTATTGTATACATTTGAAGCAGTAAGTTGAATACATTATACATTATCTTATATGGAATTATACAATGTATTATACACTATTATACATTACATATATTGATGTTATACAGTATATTATAAACACATCGTATATTATAAACACATCAGCAATCACAGTATTCACATGGAATCTCATCGCAATTGTCTAGGTAAGATCAGTCAATCATAAGCAATTAATCAACAATATCAGTTCATTCGTGAGCGTCGTGGATTATTGATTTCGTTTTTTATGGCAGAGATGGATAATATTACGGATTCAAATGTATATTTATTGTATACATTTGAAGCAGTAAGTTGAATACATTATACATCACCTTATATGGAATTATACACTGTATTATACACTATTATACATTACATATAGTGATGTTATACAGTATATTATAAACACATCGTGTGTTTGGGATAGGCTAAATAATCACAGTTTTTTGATGTTTGATTATTATTAAACAGGATCAGTAGTGTATAGCAATAATGATGTTGAGAATCAATGTGTCGGATCTTCTTCTTCGTCTAATTCTATATCATCTCCGGGCGGTTCAAAATATTGGGAACCAGTGTGTGCTACTGAGTTTAAACCTTGCATTGGTAAGGTATTTGAAAGCTTGAAGTTTGCATTTGAGTTTTACAAAAGCTATGCTCGGTTATGTGGTTTTGATGTACGCAAGTGTTCCCAAAAAACTCATAAGGATGGTACGGTTATATCTAAACATTATGTATGTAGTCGTTCCGGTGTTTACACAAAATGCGATGATGTTGGTTGGAAGAAGAAGTGTATGATTGGTCGATGTGATTGTAACGCCAAGATTGTAGTGAGGTTTAGTGCTTCCCAGGGATATGTTATAAAGAAATTTGTTGAGCGGCACAATCACGAGTTGGCGACCGACGAGGGAAAACAGTTTCTGAAAGTTAATCGGAACATTGATCCATCCCAGATTATATTTTGCTTAAACGCATCAAAGGTGAATGTTGGCGCCGTCAAATCACATTCATTCCTGAAGGAGATTGCAGGTGGGTTTAATAATGTTGGGTCAACTTCTACAGACTTCAAAAACGCAAAAAGGGATGTGAAGCAATACGTCGGTGAGAACGATGGGGAGATGATTGTTAGGAAATTTATGAATTTGAAAAAAGCGTGTGAAGGATTTTTTTTTGATTATGCCACAGATGATGACGGTTGTATGAGTAAGTTGTTTTGGGCTGATCCGATTGCAGTAAGGAATTTTGAACTATTTGGTGATGTTTGCTCGGTCGATGCAACATTTCGATCCAATAAGTAAGCACTCTTGTTTGAATGCATAATACATTTTTTTTTAATATGTAGTGAACATATGCTGTATAACACACTATCAGTTAATGTATATTACTCATTCAATAAATGTAAAATGAATCATTAGTTAATGTATATTTTATTACCCTGTTAATAAATGTATAATGATTCATTAATTGTGGGTGTAATTCCTTTTCAGGTATCAAATGAAATTTGTTCCTTTTTCTGGATTAGATAACCACAAGAGAATAGTCACATTTGGTGCTTCTCTAATCGCAAAAGAAGACATTGAGTCGTACACCTGGGTTTTTGAAGCTTTTACACGTGCAATGGGACGGGAACCAATCTATATTGTATCTGATCAATGTCCTGCTATGAAACAGGCTATTCCTAGTGTTTTTAAAAATGCTAGGCATCGTCTTTGCGCGTGGCATATCATGAAGAAGTTCCCAACTAAGGTTTGTGTCTTTACTGCTTTTTTGAATCCATATTATATTAATGTGTTACAATAGCATTTGACATACTGTAGTATGATATGGTATTTAGTGTACAGTGCATTTTAATAAGATTTAATTTTATAATGTATAATGTGTTCGATATAGAGTGTATAATGATACCTTTATGTAGTGTATAGTACAATATATTATGCTGTATAATATGTTTTGCATTTGATTATTTTTTCTCCAGATTTCACCACATACAGGTAAATATGCTGAAGTAGTGAGAAAGGTGAATAATTTTGTGTATAATGACGAAATCACGCCACGTGAGTTTGAAGATGGTTGGAATGCTCTTATTTCAAAGTATGGGCTAAGCCATATTGAATGGCTTTCTGAAATTTACGACAACCGACATTCGTGGGTATCCGCATTTTATCGAGATGTTTCGATGGGTGGGTTACTGAGGACTACATCGATTTCAGAGTCGATTAATTCATTCTTTAATCAATTCTATGTAAAGGGTGACACAATCATTGAGTTCTATAGTAGATTTGAAAGTGCTATGGACAGGCAAAGGAATACGAATGCAAGATTAAATCACGAGTCTTTGGTCTCTAAACCATCATTAGAAACCCCTCTGCCGATAGAGGAGGATGCTTCAGAGGTATATACACGCGCTGTTTTCTATGACGTACAAGCGGAGATCAAAAAGTCTGCGTATCAAGTGATACTTCAAAGTCTAAATGTTGTTGATGGTGTGAAATCATTTGTCGTATTTGACTCCGACAACGAATCAAAGTTATATGAGGTATATCAATTTTTTATAGTGTATGTTATTATTATATATGTTGTATATTATTAAACAGTCAATGTATGTTACAGTTTGTTCATTGTATTTTATGTTATAGGTGAAACATTTTGCATCGAACGATCAGGTTGATTGTTCTTGCCGACTGTTTTTGAGGCGGGGTATTTTGTGCAGACACATTTTCTTTGCATTCAGCCAAAGCCGAATACTCAAATTGCCCGCCGAGTATGTTCTGAATAGATGGAGAAAAAATGCAGAAATTATGGCTTCTGATATAATTAATAACCAAGTCGGACATTATCGCGCGATGATGGAGAAGAACACAAATGATGTGAGTCAAATTTGGATTGACTTTCAATCATGTTTAAATCTTGCAGGTTTTAACAAAGAAAAACTCGACTACATAAAAAATCAATTGGTGAATATGAAGTCTCATTTGAGTGTCGGTGCGGACGATAACAATAAGAATAATAAGAATGCTGTTATCGAGACACTAGTGGGACCCCAAATTGAGAACGAGCTCGGGATCAGAAATCCTCAAATGAGCCGATCTAAAGGGTGCGGTAAAAGAATTAAGAGCAGTGCCGAGATATCAAAGCATGTTCCTAAGAGGAGAAAATGCACTGTATGCGTAAAAGTTGATGGGCATAATGCAAGAACATGTCCATCAAAAGAAAAATAGAAGTGTTTTCTTTTTTTACAATTAGTACTGTATAATTAAGTAGCATTCAATGTATAACATATCATTTTATAGTGTATAATGATATGTTAATCAATGTATAATGATTCAAAGGATCTCTGTGTATACTGAAACATTTATTGAAATTGAATGAAGTGTATGTTAAAAAATGTCATAATGTATGTTGTATATTTTTTAGTGTTTTTTTAATTATACTGTGTAATTATATACTTTAATTGAGTTTTTTTATTATGTACAGTGAATATATTGGGGCTGTTAGAATGTATACTTATGTGCTTTATATAACATTAACAATTAAACTCAATGGACAGAACAATATAAACAGGTTATGAGCAATGAACAAATTTTTTATATATTTAAACTGTTCAACTAAAACTAATAACGTGATGTACAAAAACTAATAAATTGTACAAAAACTAATAACATGTACATCTAACAAAAAATGTTGTAAACGTATCACGTTGTTTAAATCTAGCGTTTCTTCCCCTTTTTCAGTTGGGCTTGTTCACGTTCCCAATCCCTTGATCGTTTGATAATGTCGTCCTTGAGTGTGTTCAAATCACAAGTGAGGATTTTCTCCAGATAAAGTGCTCTCAATCTAGTGAGTTTTGCAACTTGTCCTTTCTGCATTATATAAATATTAAAGTTAGATAGACAGGAAAATAAAGATTTTCAGAAACTTTCAGTTCGTAGAATAAAAAAGTGTAAATCATTACGCTTTCTGCACCCAATTCTGCATCCCAAGTCTTTAATCCCCCACCGAAGTAAGTTTCCATGTGACGCATTACAAAAACACCACAGTCCGAGCTGTTTCTGTGCGTACGCCATGGCATTGGAAGCCGTTCCATTTCTACCGTCGACAATGCTTGTGCAGCTGGATGGTTCATATCATTCAGGAATTTGGTAAACATGGCCCTCTGTTTTGAAACAATCAAACAAAAAAGCTATGAGGCACAGTGTATAAATATATTAATATCATTATACAGTACATTATCGACTTAATATACAGTGTATAATTAATAATTATACACTGTATACACAATCATTATACAGCAGTATAATATTATTAACAGTGTATTATCTTATCATTATTAAGTGGGTTAATTGTGTGATAATGAAGATTTAACACATATATATTGACATAAAAAAAATAAACATTAGTGTTTAAAGGATTGTTACCAAAGTGAATGGCACATGTTGGTATTTGTTTTCGAACGACACATCCGTTTTGCTATTGTCAAGGATCTCAATAGCTGGCTGCTTCAAATTAAAGCACATCACGTAGTAGTGTCCAGCGTGAAGAATAGGAAAGACAACCTATATATCGATGGGATGAAAGTGGTGTTAATGAATCTCCATAAAATTCGATAATTTTAACAATGTAACGGTGTTAGCTTACCAACGTTACATCGGTTATGTTCACTCTTGGAAACATGTTCAGACGATTTGTGATGTTTTCCACGAATTTTTGATGCAGTGCATCATCATGTTTGGCGCTTTTGTTTGTCGTGAAGAAAACCTGTTATCAAATTTTTAAAAAAAATTAGTTAGCGAGCAGAACATTATATCGTATGCATTAACAAGAAGTAAAGAAGTATATTCTACCGTGTCGGACACGTGGAAAAAAAATCTAAGCGGTGATGCGGGTGCTCTTGTTGACTCGCCATTGTTCAACAGGTATGACCAGAGGTCTATGACTCCAGATAAAAGCTCGGTCCGTTGAGACAATGTCTTTACATCCCAAATATAGCCAAGTACATCACCACTTGTGAAAACAACAGTTCTGTAAAATCATATATATAGTGTAATAAGTTATTGTTCATTATACAGAATGTATAATGATGTAATATCATGTTAATCAATATTACCATTGTACATAGTACATTCGGTTATTACATAGTGTGTATTTAAAATTCAAAGGAATACAAATAGAACAATTGTATTATAAATGTACTCACATGTCGTCTTCGGCAACTTGATTCACCCAATCCCATAGCCTTTTTTCATTTGCGCCCTGTTTTGAGATTATATTCACAACCCGTTGAACATATGGAGAACACAAGTCTGGAGCTGGTCTGAATTGTCTCTTTGTTTCTCCAATGATCTCAACAGCCGGGGCAATGGTAGCGTCTGGATGAGGGAATCGTTCTGTGACAATGGATTTTTCGTCCCTTGTTGTCACATCTGGAGATGCTTGCTCAGACATGTGGGAGGTGTCACCGGTGTATTGTCTAGCAATTGACAACACAGCCCCCTCTGGATCATCCTGACGCGGTTTCTCCGGTGTTTGTGTCAACAAGTTGAAGGTTGGCTGTGATTGTTCTCGTGGACGTACTCTCTTAACCGGTGTAGTTTGTTCGGGTTGGAGGGGCGGATCAGATGTGGCGGCTGCATGTTGTTCAGGTGAGGAAGGGGCATCCGGTTGATATGTTCTTACCTCTGGTTCCCCCACTGGATCCTCCTGACGCGGTTTTGCCGGTGTTTGTGTCAACAAATTGAAGGTGGGCTGTGAATAAACCGGTGGACTTATTCTATTAACCGGTGTAGTTTGTTCGGGTTGGAGGGGCGGATCAGATGTGGCGGCTGCATGTTGTTCAGGTGAGGAAGGGGCATCCGGTTGATAAGAACTTGTCTCTGGTTTTGTTCTATACAGTTTTTCAACATGATCTAACACCCTTTTTTCAATCACCTTCAACCGTGGATTTGATGGAAGAATGGAGTCACATGATTGGATGTATCCATTGTACGTAATAAGCTTATCCACCAGGTCCAATGCAGCCCTTTCCAAATTGAAAATCATCCCCTGCGTATACAGTAGTGTTTAAACCATTATACACTATATTTAAGTACAATTATACATCATGTGATTGAAAAGTATACAGTTATAATAATTTGACTAATTACATAAAGATGCATACCTCTTCAAATGTATTCCAGTCCTTGATGGATGCATCTGATACTGTGGGAGCTTCTAAAGAGGTAGTGGGTTGTTTGGGAGCTTCAATATGTTGTGCAACATGCTTCCCTTTGTCAGCCTTCATTTCCCACTGCCCCTTTGATATGATCCCCTGGCCAAAAACTCCCTGTTTAATCTCTATGTTACTCTTTTCTCGTAGTGCAGAGTCTGTCCAAGTGAGCCAAGTTGGGATTGATCTTGGTACTGTCCTATGCCCCTTGTAGTTGACTCTGTCAGCATACAATATCTGAATTTGGAGGAAAAGAAAAAAGTTGAGATCATATAAGTATACAGTAACATGTAAACCATTATTCAGTATATGATAAACCATTGTACACTAGATAATATACTATTATACAGTGCTATTCATATAACACATTATAACACATTACAGGGTATGAGTTATACACTGTAAATTATACACATTATAACACATTATACACATTATAATGTGTTCATATAACACATTATAACACATTACAGGGTATGAGTTATACACTGTAAAATTTAGTGTTAAGTTCATTTAACACATTAGACACATTATACACTAAATCAACAAAAAATACATTATACACATTACACACATTATAACACATTATAGTGTATGAGTTATACACTGTAAAATATAGTGTTAAGTTCATATAGCACATTATAACACATTATAGTGTATGAGTTATACACTGTAAAATATAGTGTTAAGTTCATACAGCAAATTATAACACATTACAGTGTATGAGTTATACACTGTAAAATACAGTGTTAAGTTCATTTAACACATTATACACTAAATCAACAAAAACACATTATTGGAACACAATCAACATCAGAAGAGGCACTGTAAACTTACAATCATAAATAGAAGAGGTCCAGTGTACATGCGTTTCGCCGGATCCTCTTCCCAAACGTGTTTTGTGTCTCCCAAACTATTCAGGACTAGTCCGGGCCAATTGTATATTGACAACTCATCAAGAGACCCCTTGAAATTGAGTATCTTCTTGTTGACGAATGGTGTACCAGGGGTCTCTATCAAGCAATTATACATAATCATCATAAAATTCAGCTTGAATTGAGTTGTGAGTTGTTTATCAGATTGAATTGCCTTCACGACCATTGACGCTGAAACTTTAAACTTTTTGGACTTATCAAGGCCAAATTGGTCAGTGAATGTGTCTAATCTCTTTTGATTTTTTACAGTGAGGTCTATAGGCCGCTTCCCGTGTGGAAATCCCAAAACCTCGGCCACATCATACTCTGTAATATTTATTTTTCCTCCGGGCAGAGTAAGCCTGAAATTTGCTGGATTTAAAGATTTTAGAACTTTATATCCAAGCCGGTGAGGCAGCTCTGTAATGTTGAAATCCAAAAAGGATCCGAACCCGGACTGTCTCACCCATTCCCGTTGTGGTTCGGTCAGTTTTGAAAGAGTATCCACCAAGACCTTCATCGATACTCTTATTCGTGTATATTCAACCACTTTCCTTTTCCCTTTTGGTGGCAGTTTGGATACGGTCTGGGTTTTCTGTTTTTTAGTTTTTGTTTTTACAGGAGGGCGGTGTGTCGCGCGTCTTTTCCGAGCAGCAGGTTGTTGGTCTGATTTGGTATATTCGTCTTGATCAGACGATTCTTCTGCTGACTGTACGTACTCCTCATCAGTACTAGGTTGTTCAACACTAAGAGGCTCAACAACATCGGCAGGCACAAGTTGCAACCTCTCAATTGAATTGGTAGAGGATGAATCTGCTTCAGCATCTGCATTACAGAGTAGACAAAGACATCATACACTAAAAAATTACACAAATCCAGATTATACATACACAAATATTATACACAGTGTTATTCATTATTATACACTTTAATGCAAACCATTATACACCCAAATATGCAGTATGTGCATACACAGTACAATTAATATGATGTATAATATTATACACAGTGTTATTCATTATTATACATTACAATGCAAACCATTATACACCCAAATATGCAGTATGTGCATACACAGTACAATTAATATGATGTATAATATTATACACAGTGTTATTCATTATTATACATTACAATGCAAACCATTATACACCCAAATATGCAGTATGTGCATACACAGTACAATTAATATGATGTATAATATTATACACAGTGTTATTCATTATTATACATTACAATGCAAACCATTATACACCCAAATATGCAGTATGTGCATACACAGTACAATTAACATGATGTATAATATTATACACAGTGTTATTCATTATTATACATTACAATGCAAATCATTATACATCTACGTTTTATATATTATACATTTAGAATGAAGAAAATGACGTAATTATATACAGCATATGTTACTCAAATATGCATATAACCTAACCATAATATTACACCCATAGGTACATAAGCCATCAAAACAAATAAAACCAGCGTATAGATACATTGCGCGTTCCCAATATAGTTGTAATACACAGAGTATACGTACAGAAGCCATCAAAATCTACAAAATACGTAATATTGTCACCCATAGGTCGAAGAAGAAATGAAAAGTGTGTATAATCGATACCTGTTATTCTGGATGGATTTTTCGTCCTCATTTTTTGATGAAAATGAAATCGGTTTGCGAGAGTATCAGAACTAGGGTTCCCAGCTATAGAAAATTAGAGTTTAATTTTGGCAGGTTTTAAAAATGGGAGAGATTTCGACGAATCTATATGTTTATTAGGTTTAAAATTCGGAGAGATTTCAGGGGAGACGGGGGAGAGAATGTAGGAGAGAATCGAGGTATAATGGGTGTAAATTACCAAAATACCCCGCAGACAGCTTAATATCTGGGTTTCCCGCGTGTACAGTGAATAAATTGGACCGTTGGATTTAATTGATCCAATGGTGTATATTGGGTCTTATATCTTATCTAAGGGAGAGTATGTATTAGATCTTGACCCTATATATATATATATATATATATATATATATATATATATAACTTTCACTAATACGTATTTACATACACAGGGTCTAAAGTGAACAAAGCTAAAAAGAGCTTTGTTTACTTTAGACCCTATGTGTGTGTATACATACTAGTGAAAGTGGTAGTATCTTGAGAGATTAGTTTTGAATATTTACGATTAAAATATCTTTAGAAACAAAGAATATTCTTCAAGGTCTTTGCGATGTGGTATGAGTGATCTTATCCTTCGTTTATGCAGTCCAAATAATTATTTTATGAACTTATTGTTGTGATAAAAAAAATGTTGGATGTAATACGCGGAGCCAATTCTCTTGTTAGCATTTACACTTTTATGAGACAAGTTATATACGTGTGTGTGTATATATATATATGTGTGTGCGCATAACTTATATATATGACTCAAAAGAGCTATATTCACTTCAGACCATGTGTATGTAAATACGTATTAATAAAAGTGACAGTATTTCGAAAGATTAGTTTTGAGCATTTACGATTAGAATATTTTAAGAAACTAAGGCCCCGATTGGATGGGATGCTGTTTCCTATTTCTTGATTTCTCAGAGATTTTTTTCATCAAAAATGCATATGTTTGATATCTCCCAAAAATATCCCAAAGAAATACTACACACAATTTCTCAAAAAAAATCTCAAATTTGTTTGAAAAATGAACATTTCTCTCAAATTTGTCTCAAAAGTTAGAATTTTACTATTCATGATTAGACAGTTCACCCAATAATTAAAAGTACTTTATCCGCCAATATCTTGATATAATCATCAAAATAATTACATATCATTATTTGAAATAATGTAAGCTACGAAATAAGATCCACTTTGCATATTTTTGGATGCCTTTATCGATAAATTTAGCTTAAATATGTTAAATATTCTTACAAAAACAAAACTCATCCATACCAATTTCCCACAAAAAAAGATTTTTTCTTACAAAAAAAATATATCACATCACACTTAATCATTACATTTTTTTCTATCAAAAAAACTCATTCAAACACACTTCCTCTTTCATATCTCTATTTCCTTAAAAATAATTTCTCTTACTTTATCTATGAAAAATGAAAAATTAAAAATAGACGTCCATCCAATAAGGGCCTAAGAAACAATATGTTTTTTCAAGGTCTCTCCTAAGTGGTAGGACTTACGAGTGATTATCGTTCGTTCGTTTATGCCGTCAAAATAATTATTTTATGGACTTATTGTTGTTATGAAAATATAATCAATGCTTGATGTAATACGTGGAGCCAATTCTCTTATTAGCATTGTCACATTTTTATGAGACAAGTTTTTTTTGGGTGTACTAATAATAATTCAATTTGTTTCGCCCAGCTGGCTTGGGGTATTTTCAATTGAAAGAAACTTAAAATAGAAAGTAGAAAAATTCAAAAATTGCAATTGATTGTTGGGTTGGAAATTGGAATGGATAATATTAAAGCGAGATTCAGATACTGTACCTCCGTTATTTTTTTAGTGACGTGTACGGTGTACGTGTTTAACTTAACATTTCAAAACAAAATAATGAAACCTAGTTAATTCAATTATTTGAAACTTGATATATTTTTCTCATAATGAGGCTTTTGAAAAACTAGACATATCACATGCCCATATGTGTCTATCCAAATATGGCTTGAAAATTTTGTAACATTGAAAAAAATTAGGAAATTTGATGTCGCATGTATATGTTCAATTACATACCGTGGCAATTGGAACAAATATATTTTCTATATCTATTTTTTTTTTTTTTAGTATGATGAGGTGGTAATACATCGCAATATATAATTGTAGGTGGAGATTTGAGGCTAAATCCTTTTAAAAATTCGAGTGTCACTAGTTATAATAATGCAACTGTTATAGCTAAAATAATTGAAGTAGATTAGATTTGATCTTAGGGATAATTGTAGATACCCCTCAGTTATTGGGTGAAGTGCACTTTGCCCCCTCACTTATTGAAATGTGCACTTTGCCCCCTTACTTATCATAAAATATGCACTTTCATCCTTCGATTAGCTCGGGTAGAAAAAATACAAAGGAATTTTCGTACGTTGCTGCCCGAATTTGAATTTTCCTTTGTATTTTTTTGCCCTAAACTGCCCGAAGGACCAATGTGCACATTTTATGATAAGTGAAGGGGCAAAGTGCACATTTCAATAAGTGAGGGGGTAAAGTGCACTTCACCCCATAACTGAGGGGGGTATATGCTATTATCCCTAATATAATATAAGTACTTAAAGTTTGACTAATTTTTTGGGATTGATGCTCGCACTCCTCTTTTTGATAATCACACTCCATCTTCCTTTATATTTTTATTTTTTACCAATATACCCTTTTATTTACTAAAGAATATTTTGCTTAATTTATTTAATGGAGCCTTTCCATTATTATTTGGATTTCTAGTATTAAAAATGTGAATGACTTTTTTATTAAAATAAAAAAAAAGTTTAAAAAAAATTTAAAAATTAATTAAAAAATTTAACAACCTGAAGACTGCACCATCCAAGCCGTTTTCATCATTTTTTTTTTTTGGAAAATTAATGAAAATGGTGCCGTTTTCATGAATTTTATATTTGTATCGTAAATAAAACGGTACTGTTTTCAATAAATTCCGAAAAAATAAAATGAAATTCATGAAAAAGACGCCTCTTTCATGAACTTTCCAAAAAAAAAAAGAAGGAAAATAGATGAAAACGGCTTGGATGGCATCGACTTCAAGTTGTAAAAAAATTTAAATTTATATATAATAAAAACTTTTCTTTAATATTATTTTAATAAAAAAACTATTCACATTTTTAATATTAGAATTTCAAATAATGATGAAAAAGTCATTTATCCATCAAATAAATTAAGTCAAGTATTGTTTAATAAATAAAAGGGTATATTGATGAAAGAATGAAGATATAAAGCTAAGTGGAGTGTGATTATTTGGATTGTGTCTGATCCGTTATTCGTATTGCATTAGTTTGGATTTCTGCTGAAGATCGATCAGAATCAAAGTTCAATTATCATTTAAGCAAAGATAGGAATCTACAATGTATTTTCCTTTTTGAACGAGGAATCTACAATGTACTAAGACAAGAGAATCTGAAGAATATTTATAATATGATTAGTTCACTATTAATAAAACTTTATTATAACTAGAAATCTAAATCCAATCACTGCAGGCCTTTTACATGGATTCTGTTATACCTAATTTATTTTTTAATTCCAAGTAGATCTTTAAAATATAGGACTTGAAATCTACTAACACATTTTTATTCACTCTTTATAATGGGTGCGTAATAAAATACTGATTCCAACCTTCCACTTGCGCACCATATATTAATATTATATTAAATTATAAAATTGGTTGGATTCCAAGTTGAATATTCTGTTCAATTTTATAATCCAAAATTTATCCAAACATCAAGATCCCATTTTCTAGCTTCCTAAATAAAAAAAGAATCATCACTATTATTGCTTCGGACAAAGGGTAGTGTTTTATGAGCAGAGACATTATATTATATACAATGCAACCTCACATCGTTCTTATTTGTGCTTTGCCACTCATACCTTCACTTATAAATTATAAATATATATTTATGTTACCGTCTTCCAATTGGATTAACAATATGTATTTTTTGTGAATAAGGTGGCTTTGATATTTACTTTTCGAAATATCTTTTTTTTTTTTTTAGACGGGGAGAAGGGGGTTACCCTAATGACTATCCCGACATGTCGGGAGTCTCAATGACTAATCTATTCCACCTGACTTCGCTCCTATCTTGTTCCAGAAAGTCGTGAAGGTCGCTCATGGGTTGTCTGATGGTTGTGACATTTTGATTAAACCCCTTTTTTGCCATGAACTCCGCCGATCTATTTGCCTCCCTATGGATATGCTTGACTTGCGCCTCCCATGTCCAAGCCAAGGCCCGCCGAATGCCAAAAATAACATCAAAGTCTTGGTGAGCGAAAGTAGCATGCCGAATACACTCGATGGCCTCCTTAGAATCTGTCTTGATGCAAACCTTCCGTCCATACAACCCCTTAGCTAACTCCAACCCGCTGAATTGCCAGCAACCCCGCACGCAACACTGTCCTTGCATCAACTCGACCGAGAAAACCCTGGATCCACTCGCCATCTGAGTCCCTAGCACTTTTCGAGATATCTTTACTTAGAAGTTCAAGTAACTCATATGATGACATTTATATTTCTCAATATTCTTTTTGGGTAATAACCCCAAGTAAATAAAAAGGTACATGAGTTCTTATTTTTATTTATGACTCTTATCAAAAATTTAATTCATACAAATTGAAATAAAGAGTTTGGTTCAATACATATATATATACGTATATATATACATATATATAGGGTATGGATCAAATATATCCCATTACATTTGATAAGATATAAAACTCAATCTACACCATTGATACCATTTGATCCTAAAGTCCGAATTTAACTCCATTTTTCAGATTTTATAATTTTTTTTAATGATGATAGGGGTATTTTAGTCAATGAACGTAACAAACTCATGCAAATATTATGGAGGATCAAAATCAAATCCCACTTTTTGCGTGCATAACAGATTCTTTTCCCACAAATTCATTCTTTTCTCCGATTTTAGTCAATATGTTTTTATGGCCGATCGATCGGAACGTCAGCAGAGACAACGAGGAGATTCTTTATGGTGCTCTTAATTTAAAGAATTCGAACATTTCCAATTCCGATTTCAGTTTGGACTTTAACTCTTCAATTCAAGAAAAAACCCCACCTGAACGTGGAGGATTTGATTTGGATTTGGAGTCTCCAAGGATTGTAGGCGGTGAATTTGCAAAGAAGGTTTCTGGCGGATTAAATTTCATGGAGGATGATGATGATGATATTGATATTGTAGTGGAAGAGTGGGACAATAAGAATGATGAGCTGGTCGAGGAAGAGATTAACTTGATGGAGAAACACAAAAACACGAATAACTTGATGATATTGATGGAGATTAACTTGATGGATATCGCAATTAGTGATTTTAAACCATTATACAGTAGTTTATAACACATTATACAGTAGCTTATAAACCATTATACAGTAAATACAACGATGATATACAGTGTGTGATTAGTGACATACAATTAGTAATTTCAAATCATTATACAATATCTTATAAACAACTATACAGTATGATATAACAAATTATACAGTGTCTTATAACCCCTTATACAGTGTGTGTTTATACATCATAAAGTTACAATTTTATAAACCATTATACAGTATCTTATAACCCAGTATACAGTATCATATAAACCAATATATAGTAACATATAACCCATTATACAGTGAATACAATAGCTAATTAATCCATTATACAATAGCTAATAAACAAATATACAGTAAATACAATGGTGATATACATTGTGTGATTAGTGACATACAATTAGTGATTTCAAACCATTATACAATATCTTATAAACCACTATACAGTATATTGTAACACATTATACAGTATCTTATAACCAATTGTACAGTGTGTGTATACATCATATAATTACAATCGTATAAATCATTATACAGTATCATATAACTCAGTATACAGTATCATATAACCTATTATACAGTATGTGTTTATACATCATACAGTTATAATACACCAACTAATTTAGCAATATACAACATCTATTATAAGAAATCATAAAGTCACACTTCTGTCCATCTATTCATCGATTGAATAGATGTGTCCAAAATAGAAAGACACAACACTTAAGCAAGATCAGGCATTGTGTACAACTGATACATACAAAGGACAATTCTTAATCTTAAAGATTACAATATAATGTGTAGTACATTCAACTAAACCAACTGTACGGATCAATACGCCATACACAATAATAATACAAAGTTTGAAACATAAACTCGATAATAGAATAAACAAATGAACAGAAACCGGTATTCAGATAGCACATGCTTTTATTTGATTGGTGATCATACCATGAGTTCAATATACTTCTATAATTTAATTGAGATAATTTTGGCAACAAGTTGAGAGATTGTAGGGGAGGTTTTGTGCGTATCAATTTGAGAGATTTTAGGGGAGATTCTGTGCTGTTTTTTGCTCCATTTTTTACTATTATACCCCTGATCCAATTGAAACCAATTTTTCCACCTGTTTTTTGCTTCTTTTTTGAACTGTTGGATTTAATGGATCCAATGGTATAGATTGGGTCTTATATCTTATCTAATATAGAGTATATATTCGATCTTGACTATATATATATATATATATATATATATATACTTTTCGAGATCCAATTGATACAAATTGAAATAAAGATATATATATATATATATATATATATACACACACAAGGGTGTTCACAAGCCGAGTTCGAGCTCAACTACTTTTACCGAGCTCTAGCTCAATTGAGCCGTGTAAGCTATTTTGAGAGATGATAACCAATTAATGCCAAAATCATAGAATCATTTTATATATGTGATTCTTGTATATTCTTCATTGATAGTTAAAAAATCTCTACTACATGAATTTGTACTTAATACTCTTCCTTTTTTGAAAAAAAAAACATAATTTATCATGATTTCTCTTTTCTTTATCTTTTTTGAGACTAGTAAATGACACGTACGTTGCACGTAAAACATATGCTCTCGATAATAATGTTCAGCTTAGAAATTGTATATATTCAAAATATATAGTAATTTAAATACGTGAATTATTGTTCAATAAGCTATAGTCATTTTATCATTGTCAGAACGGAATCTTTTCGAATATTCCGTCTGAATTTGACAAAAGTTGTGCATTTTGCACCCAATCATATCACATTTGTGCACCATCGCTTCTTATTCATTACATAATATATGCATTTTGCACCCTATTGTATGACGATCGTACAACCCCGCTTCTCATTCATTACATAATATATACTTTGCACCTTGGCTCGGAGGGAATATTCCAAAAGATTCTGCCAGCGATAGTCAAATGGACTGAAGTGCTATTGTTGACAAATGTTGGGTCTCAAAATTAATAAATTGGGGGCTAAAGTGCTCTCAACGACATAGATTGGGGTCGAAAATGCTTTTTACTAAAAAAAATATTAATTAGTAGAAGTTCATTGTTCTTTAACTTATACAATTGCAATTAAGTCAAATATGAAGTTTTATTTTATTTATATACACTATGTAATTTTATAAACAATGAATTGTCAAAATTATTTTTCTTAATCTAATAAATATTTTTAAAGTAGTGACTAAATTAATATATTAAATACCAAAGATGATCAAAATTAAGACACTATAAAATATTTATTCTATTAAAAACTGATTATTATAAGTAAGATTATTTGTATTGGTCCAACTTTGTGTAGAAATTAGTAGGTCAATAATTAATGTTTGTAATCCATTAATGAAAGTGTACCAATTGTTTATTAATAAATATCAATTTTGAAGTACACATTTTTAAACAATCTAATAACTAATATGCTATCACCACTTGTTAAGTATTTTTTTCTTACCCACATATTTGTATCCAATATATTATTTATCGGTAAAAGAGTAATATACTCTCGATACTTGTTAAATATTTCATTCTTACCCTTACATTTCTATCCAATATATTATATATCGGATAAAAAAACCCATATTTGTTCCACTTGCATTAAAGTGCATGTACATATTGCTAATATTGATTACCTGACATATTTTTATTGCTTTTGTATTATATGCTTGTATGTACCATGTGTACGTCGTCTATTAATATGAATACATAATTATAGTAATAAAAATAATAATATTCAAAATAAAATTTAAAATAGATATCATATGCATGATTGTTGTGTATGAATACCAATTTAAATGTCTCGTTATATTTGATGAAATAAAAACTTATATGTATTTCTATGTAGTAATACACAAGTAATACAATTAGTATATATGAATATTTATTATAATAATATATTCTTATTGTAGATATACACACAAATATTTCAAGAATTATACGTTAATAGTGGCACATACATTTTGGTCATTAAACTTTTGAATATTTTGTCTGTACTAAATTTATAGTAATTTTTTGATAATTTATAATTCATTTTAATTACTTTCATCTTCTAATCTAATCCTCTAATTTTTCAGATTATCTTACTATATACTTTTTGTCAGTTACACATAGTTAACTCTTTCAAGATCTCTAATTTAATTTTGTATGTTTTGTCATTGTGTATGTGCATCATAATATGTTATATTACTTTACTATAAGATAATCTGGAAATTTGAACTTCAAAGTTGAAATTTCGTTTATTGTTAGTACTTTAATTCACAATGGAAATACATATATCTAAATTATTGATTTTGTTTTTCTTATATTAGTACAAATAATTTATTCTCAGTACTCAAGTTTTTTAATTAAATTAGTGTTATATATTTATGTAATTTAAATTATTTTTACTTATACTCTATTTTCATTAGTGAATATAACCCAAAATCTTAAACCTGTATTTTGGCAATACACAAAATGGGTTGCTAAAATTTCTTTAGTGTTCTGTCATCCCATCTCCAATCTTTAATTTCATCATCTCTCACATAGGGATAGATACTCGAAATGGATACATTTCCAGATTTATGTTAAAATAGATACACAAAATTGGTTGCTTAATTTTCCATCTTCAATTCTTTAATTTCGGCATCTCTCACATAGGATTTAGAATTATTAATTTATATGTGATTTCATTATATAGTCCTAATATAATTTACACCTTATTATTGTAGATATATATGTTCGTAATCCTCTTGAGTGAAAAAACGTAGCGGAAGAATTTAGGATTCCTAAAGTCGAATCACATTAACGTCGTTTGATGATTTTCAAAGGTTTTCAAAAATTAAACGAAACTGATTACCTTATCGATTTCGTATTCTTGAATTCGCATAACAACAACTCTTAGAATTCCTGTCTCCAAAGATCCACGCGAAACGAGCCTTCCAAAAACCTCCTTGTTGGTAGTGGTTGACGGCTAGGGAGGAAATTTGGGATATGATCTCCTTCTTTTTGTGTTACGCAATTAGGGTTAGGGTTTCTTGTTGCAGTTGGAGTTACCTTATAACTCTACTGACTTAAGCAACAAGTAGGAGTCCTTCCTTGGACTCCTAGTAGCCGCCCCCTCGAGCTTTTTGGACGTGTAAGATGGGCTTAAGTTGGCCCGGTCAACTTAGTTCACCTTTTAATATATATTTAATTTAAATCCAATATATATTAATTAGTTAATTAATTCCATTTAATTAATTTTCCACTTAAATAATTTAATTTAATCTAATTAAATTAAATATTTAATTCATTGATTTAACCAATAAATCAATTCGTCCAATTAATTATATCCTTCTAAAAGATTAACACAAAAAGACATTTTGTTTGTTTCTTATAGAGCGACTCTTTAAGTTCGTCTCAATTGGCAACGAGATGAATTACCAAAGAATGTGAGTGTCACCTAGCCAGTCCCGTGGACTCACATCGTAACCCAATTGAATACGAAATGAACGAATCATTTACGAAGCTCTGGACCATAAATACCATACGCGTATAAGCCATTCACTGAAGTATCTCAATCAAGTGAGAGTCATAGTATATGTCAAACTAACTAAACTTGATACTGTGCATTTAATCATAGCATAATGAAATTACCAAACTACCCTCCATGTCCCACATGAGTTAGTTTCATTGCTTTGGCCAAAGACTTATAATTTTATTTGCCTATGATCGCACAAGATACTTTCTCGTTTACTATTGAGATAGTGAATCCCATCTTGACGATCACTTCACAAGTGCTACTTGACTCATTGAGATCGCACTTAGAGGTCGCCCCACCAAAGGGTGATTTGGGTCTAACTGCTCTAGTAACAGATTCAACAGTACAAGTACATTGATCATGAACCCTCAGGTCTAAAGCTCACGCATACTGTTATGGTCAGTAATCCAATCATTACAATCACAGAGTAAATATCCATGCGATAGGATTACTGCGAGTCGTGTTCGAATATATCAATTCTATTGGTATATTTGTGACACGTGTTCTCACTATCTCATAGTGTTCGATTGACACTCCTTGTCACAACATGTGTCATACAAGTCGAATCTTAATGCCCAATTAAGATTCCTTGACTTGCGAACCTTTTTAAGTGATCAAGAATAAGACTCTCCCCGTGCCACTTTTTTATTCCATAAAGGGTGAAAGATCAACCTTGATACGCATGGACTATTTGTTCAATACTTATTAATGTCATAAAGTTTTATCTGAACAGAAAAATAAATGTCTTTATTAAATATAAGTTCGTACAACATAATAGGATACTCTATACAATCTATTTGTCTTTATTGACATCTAGAGCATATACCTAACAATATATAATTTATTTTATTATTTATTATTTGACTCTTTTGCCTTTAAAAAGGTGAATTACATATGGATAAATTAGGTACATCAAAAGTTTTAAGAAACCATTCAGTCTTTTATAATAGTAGAAATGATCGATTACATGTATTAATTACATAATTGATATGAATCATCAATCAACATTTAAAACTAATAGTAATTTACAACAGCTAGCGACCACCAATAAAATCAGCATATAGAACTAATACTAATTTACGAGCTAGCAACTCTCATTAAAATAGAGAAAAGCCCACACACTATCTGTAAGAATAAAACTCAATAATTCTAATATTTTAGGTCTCATCTTCATCAATATTGCATCAATATTGCTAGGCTTGTATGGTGATATGCATCATGACTTCTTTTTTTTCAAACACTCAAATAATCATAGTTGGAAGAGAAAAAGTTGGTGAGAGGCATATCCCCCGGGCCCTTTTCCAGTTTCCACCATACAGAAGACTCAATAAAAAGCACAAATTGGTTCACAAGAAACACAAGATTCACTGTCAACACATGTTATTTTTTTTTCTTTTTTGATAAAAAACACATGTTTGGACTTTGGTCAGTTAAAGCAACCCTTTCCCCTCAAGGCCCCAAACCATCTCTCTCTTGCACTACTCATATATATATAATATATGTATATATATAACAAGAACAGATAAATGTAAAAAGCCATGTCAAATACTTCTACTCCTTAAACAGAGAAAGCCCATTTCATTTTTGTCATAAAAAAGTGGAAATATCTTGCATTTACTGGAAAAAGATTCAATTTTTGATTGAAATTTTGAGGACAAAGAGATGGGGATACTGTACGATGATGCGGTGATAATAAATGAATCAGAAAAAGAAGGGGAGCCTAGTGTTATCACTGTTAATTGTCCTGACAAGACTGGTTTGGGTTCTGATCTTTGCCGCTTAATTCTCTTTTTTGGCCTCACTGTTGTTAGAACTGGTATGTATGTATACTGTGTTGTATGTATTTAATTTATCTTTACATTGGATTCAAAGTACAGAGAGGCTCACACATTTGCACATCAGTGTGTCTAATTATCTATTTGTGCTTTTTATTTGTAACAATTTACGATGATATATTGCATATCTTATGGAATTTACTTCTGGGATCTTGATAAATGTTTGCTGCATTTTATGGTTGTAATGAAGGTTTATATTTGAAATTGTTCTTTCACTGTAACTCTTAATTGATATATAAAATAAGTAATTGGCATAGTCTGGATATATTTTGTATATTTTTATCTGTTTCCATTGTACTATGTTCGAGGCTGTTCTGTCTAAAACTAATCGTTATGATGGTGAGTTTTAGAATTTATTGATGTACTGTGTTTGAAGATGTATCTACCGATGGAACATGGTGCTACATAGTGCTCTGGGTCTTAGGCAGAAGGAATACGCGATGGGCTTTATTGAAGAAGAGATTGATGGAGACATGCCCGTCTTGTTCGTTGGCTTCTAGAATTTTGAATTACGAGTTGCAGCCCCCGAAGCCTTCTGATGTCTTTCTCCTGAAGTTCTGTTGCCCTGACAGAAGTGGCCTTTTGCATGGTAAATTCTATGTATAACAAAACTTGAACTTGGCCTTTTGCATGGTAAATTCTATGTATAACAAAACTTGAACTTACTTGTTTATAGTGACATCTCTCATTCTAGTAGTTAAAATTGTGAAATATAGATATCAACTTCATAATTTTACTCATTGTGATTTCAAAAGTAAACGAGAAACAGAATCGCGTTCTATCATTTGGAATTTTGAGTATTGAAGTTGTTAATTTATACAATTTCTGCCCCTTCTGCCAATAAAGTTATTGAAATTCGGAGAGTTCTTTTGGTAGATGTGACGGAGGTTCTCTGCGAGCTGGAACTAATAATAAAGAGAGTAAAGATATCTACAACTCCAGATGGGAAAGTGATGGATCTCTTCTTCATAACCGACACAAGGTTTTATGTTCTTTACAGTCTTACACAAAGCAACATAAGTTTTTATGTGTTGCCTCACTCTAGCGCCTCGTGTTTTATAACGTTTGTAAATCTTTTATAATCACGCCTTCTCAATTGTTTGATTTAAGAACTCATTTTGCCCCTCAATGGGCTTATCAGGGAGCTTTTACATACAAAGAAGAGAAAAGATGACGCATATGATCATCTAAAAGCTGTTCTTGGGGATTCCATGATAAGTTGTGACATAGAAATGGTGGGCCCCGAAGTTATCGCCTGTTCTCAAGGCCCCTCATTTCTTTCAGATGCAATTACTGAAGAAATGTTCAGTATAAATATGCCCGACGGACGCCAAAACAACCAAATCGGCCTTAAGTGCCCGTCAATCACTATGGATAACTCTTTAAGTCCTTCTCACACTCTAGTCCAAATTGTTTGCCATGACCATAAAGGTCTCTTGTATGACGTTATGCGAACTTTGAAGGATTATAACATCCAGGTACGTGATTCTATTTGTCTTGATTTGTGCCTTTTGATTTGATAATAGCTAACCCTGAAATCTCATTGTTAACCAGATTTCTTATGGACGTTTCACCACGAAAGTTAAACAAGAATGTGAAATGGACTTATTTATCATGCAAGCGGATGGTAAGAAGATAGTTGACCCTAGCAAACAGGATGCATTACGGTCTCGTCTTCAGATGGAACTAAGCCTTCCTCTCCGAGTAACACTGATCAGCCGTGGGCCCGATGACGAGCTGTTAGTTGCAAATCCGGTGGAGTTATCTGGCAAGGGCCGTCCCTTGGTTTTCTATGACATAACCCTTGCTCTCAAGATGCTCGATAGACCAATCTTTTCGGTACTTCTCAATTTCCATTTGTCAGTACCTTTTAGTTTGAACGTATATTTTGATGGGATGATTACATTCACCACCCTCATTTATTATGTAATTACCCGAGGCCCTTGATGTTATGCAAATTACCAAAACATCCCTGTGGATTTGACAATTCAAAAAATAGGAGACGAACATTGTAACCCGCTTTCATTGAATGGGGTGAAAAAATCATATGTTTCTACTGACAGGGGAAATAATGTAATTTCTCAAATTTCAGGGTATTTTTCATAATTATGGTATCACGGGGGGTGTCTATGTAATTTTCCCTATTTGATTAATCCCACTTGGTCATTTCGATTACTTATACGGATGCCATTTGTAGACCATGTATGAAACTAGCATGTCGCAAAACAAATCCCTTCAGTCTCTGATTTCAAAAACTTGTTGATCTATTTACAGGCTGAAGTGGGGAGGTGTATGGTTGGAGACCGGGAGTGGGAGATTTACAGAATTTTACTCGGTGAAGGGGATGGTAGCTCGGTTTCAAAGAAAAAGATAGAGGAGACTGTCTGGAAGATGTTAATGAGTTGGGAGCAAAAATAACGGTATGTTCTATACTGCTGTGCTGGAAGTATCTGCTCGACATATTTATACTTCACTCTTGATCGGATGCTACAATATGTATATATGCTTTTATACTATGTAAATATGTGTGTACATTATAAAAGCTTAGCTTTAGAGGTCTTGTCTAGCTTTCGGCCTTGTAGTTTAAATGATCGACTATATAACAAGGTTATGAAATGTTTATTATGGCCCTCCTAGGCCTAGGTTAGTCTTAATCTTGAACCGGCACTTAAATGAAGTATCGGGATGTCCCAAGAAACGAACAAACTTTAAAAGCAGTACTATTTCAAAGTTCAAAATCATCCAAAATATAAATAGGGCAAATTACATAAACACCCCCACGTGAGACGCTAATTACAAAAAGCTTCCTAAGGTTTGAGAAATTATCACAACTTCCCTTGTGAGTAAAAGCATATTACAATTCACCCCTTGTTGTTCGAGTTGTCAGCATCTAACACAGTGGTGTCTCGGTAATTTGCAAACCTTAGGGAGCTCGTGGTAATTACCTGGTAAGTGAGAGGACATGCATATCCCATAGAACAAATCACGGTACAATTTGGACAAATAATCCAAACAGATCGTAAGAGATTCATAAATATACATACATACATACATTTTAATGATCCTATAAACTTTGTTTGCTTCATTTTTCATGTACTAAGCTGCAGTATTTTTCCCTCTTACAATTTCCAGTAGATGCCAAGTTTATGCAAGATTCCAGAAACCACTGCCCAGAATAAGATTTCACCAAATATTACGTACAACAGAGTCCCTACTCTCTCTGATTTCCATACATCATTAAAAACATGCTGCTGAATCCAGTTCACCTGAAAAACAAAAATATAAATAAAATTCTTGAGCATTTAGTGTGAAATAAATCAAATTTTCTCTTGATTTTTTAGCTCATACTCACCAGATTGTTGTCTGAATCCTTGAAATACCATCCATTAACGAATGCTTCGAAAATTCCCTGAGCCGCCATGACGAAAACCAGCATTGCATTCATCCCTATCCATTCCAGGAACAAGAAGGGCATCCGTTTTCCCCAGACGTCAATCTGCACATGCACAAGTAACATTTTTTAGGGCGTCTCGAGAATCTAAGACTATGTTTGGTTCATGGATTCTAGTGAAGAATAGGAAAAGAATTTTTTTTGCTCTGCAACATTTGATAGTACAGTTTGCTTTACTTTATATCCTTTCCGTTTTCCTCTTCCTCATCAAAATTAACGAACCAAACATGGTCCAAGTCTCGGTTTTTTTTCCCTTACCAATAAATAGAAGCCGGAGAATACAATCCCAGCTGCACCGGCAGTGAAACAAACATAGCTGAAACTATAGAGCTGCTTGTTGATGGGAATGGCTGAAACATATACAGTGAATTAATATGAACATTAATTTCCTCCAAGTTATTTTACAAATTCATAGTTCTTATCATTTGTGTGATCAGAGGAATACTCACCATCTGTAAAATGAAGAATTATGGCTACTATTAGTAGAACGAGCGCCATGGATACCCATTGCTTGAGCCTTTCAGCATGACCCTGCGAAGAAAATACGTTTTTATCGTTAAATCATGCATAATTTGATTGCATTAAACACCCCGATGTTAAATAATCAATTCAAATAGATTGAATTTGTAATTTTACCTTGAAATGAATCAATACATGTCCATAGTGAATGCCAATGGTGCCAGAAACAATGGCTGAAATTGAGCTGCATGAAAAAAGTCCAAAAAAATGTTCATTTTTGCTCAAAATCAAGAAGTTTTCAGAGGTAAAATAACATTATAATTGCAAATATAAAGAGCAAAACCTTAACAAGCCTTCGGGTTCAAACGGGCCCCGACACCAGCTAGGTGCATCCATACGAAACGGGCCCGAACCCGGAGAACTAAAAGTGCAAGCCTGTAAATTGCTCGAATTAAGCAAAAAATATACAATAAAATCATAAGAACTTACAGAAAATTAACTAAGAAATTATGCTTTGATTAATTCTTTGAAAATTTTGACTGACCCTTAATCGTGCCCAAACTGGTTGATCATACAGATGATTAATTCCCCAGATCTGTCGATCGACATAACCGACTGCATTGCATGCAGGTCCTAAATGTCCTCTCATCCCACATTTTACCTGAAACAATATTCAATTTTCAGTCTATAATGCTAACAAATTTTACTGTTTAAGTAAAAAAAATTATCCCCTTATTACAGTGTATCTTTCAAGTTTGTCGTTGTCATTAACCACGAAACTCCAGTCAGGTACATACAGAGAGAATGTCGTGACCATATAAATTACGAAGGCAATGAACCCTCCGACCCTGAAAATAACGAAGTTTTACTGTTTAGGATTGTTGGTGGAGTAAAATGAAATAAAAACTAAATATAAGTTTTTGGCTTACCATTGCCATTTATATGCAGTGAAAATCGAGAAATAACCGGGGTCGAGACTGGTTGGCCTCAGCTTGGTGGTGAAGGTCTCTATTAAAGCCACAACACAGTATACCAAAGCTATTCTCTGATATCCACAAAAAATTACATATCAGACAGAAATTCAGAGTTTAATTTCGTAAAATATTCTAGTTTATTTCTCCATTTTACACAAAATTTCTGAAACGTTGAATTATCGTTACCTGGAGAATGCCAAACCATCGGATTTGCTTCATGTCAACTCCATATGATAGGTCATCTGGTGCATGAGAATATCCTCCTGCAATTTACAAAATTTATAACTAAAACATGCCAAAATAATAATCATAATCATAATAATCATAATAATAATAATATTAATTATAATAATTATAATAATAATGATAATGATAATAATAATAACATAATTTTGCCCTACTTTTGCGGTAAAAAGAATATTCATGATCAATACCTTGAAGCAGAATTCCCCAGAAAAGGAGCTTCAATGTCCTCAAAGTTATCTTTCTAATTGCATAATTTATATTTGGAACTCTCTGCAAAATTAAGGTTGATCTCTCAGTTTTATGACACTAGTTCATGCAGCTTATGTATCTAATAGAGAATATAATGTACCTTGAGGGCAAGAGCTATAGCAACCCCAACAATGAATAGGAAAAACGGCATAACGAAATCAGCTAACGTACAGCCATTCCAAGGCGAATGATCAATGCGTGGATACGCCCCTCCAGCATCATCCACTAGTATCATCAACTATACGTGCACTTTTATTCGTCAGAGCTTATAATAAGTTACAATTGAAAACAATTCATTTTCCTAGAAAAAAAAGTAATTTATTGCAATATCTTTGAATACCACTATTGTAAGGCCCCTAAAGGCGTCCAGCGTAGCAACTCTCTTGGTCTTTTGTTTTACCAGTGGCTCCTCCTTCTTCTGTTCCTCAGTCTCATTGCTAATACCATGGACTTTTTTGCCCTCGTGATCTTCATCTTCGTTTGGAAGTTGCGGATTAGAGGCGAATCCCTCTTCCAACTTCCTAGGATCCTCCATGAGTCTTTAAAATGTTAATATTCAACATTAATGTTTTTTCAATAGCTTAACTATATATAAGAGAGGGAGATAGAGAAGAGACAATATATAATAAAATGAGACACCGGCCTTGGTTGGGAGCTGACATGGATTAAAGTGAGAGAAAGAACACATAACTGGCAGATTGTTGCAGTCGGACAAATCAAGGGCTATTCGTGACAAAAAGACCGATAATAAGTCCAAGTTTCCTTTCTTTAAATCTTTCCTATATTGATAATACCTTAATTTTGTCCAACATTAACATAAAATCGAGAAAGGTTAGTTCCATATGGTCACTACGACGTTAAAGATATCTTGATCTTGATAACAAAAGTTTATTTTTGATTTTTTTTCCCATTAAGTTGCGTACTTGATCAGAAGAAGGACCGTACGACTGCTGAAAATGAGACGAGTTGAGTTAGCCTGCATCTATGCGTTGCCTTTTGGTTGTGCTCATTTGGATCTTAGTATCGAGACTTTAATGGATTGACATTAGTTGTCATTGTTAATTCTTAATTTGCAGTTATCATTGTAGCCGGCTAACTGCAGAGAAGCAGTATAGTATGTACAGACATGAAAACATCTACCATTTTACCAAATCCTATGTTTTACTTATTTTCAATATAAGAGGAATCATATAAGTAAATCCCTTACAGATAATGAGATAAATGTTTTGTTCTTTTCTGTCTTTCAATTCAGTTCTTACTTAAACTGATTGTAGTTGTTCCTTATTTTTATTAAATAATAAATAAATAAATTAGTTTGACCGTGATCATGTATGTAATGTAGCTATTCAATGCATGCTGGAATCTAAAAAGCCAGAAGCTGGACGTTTGTGCGTGTTCTTTTATCAATAGGCAAAGATTCTTCAATTCTAAAATATTAACATCTGAATCTATCTATCTGTTCTTTTCCTAGCAAGGAATCTTTCTCTCACTTTTTTTTTTGTTTGTTTTTTTTTTCTGGTGAGGAACAAACCTCACCAAGTTTTTGTTCCTGACTCAACCTGTTGATATCGCCAAATATCGTAAATGAAATACGATCTCAAAGAACAAGAAATGTGAACAAGTAATTGGATAAGAAAAGATGATGTATCGCTTATATATGGAACACAAGAACTCGGATTACAATATGGAAGATCTCCAAAAGGCCAAAAGTCCCTATATTGAGTCACTCATGTCCTATTTATAGTCCTCAACTTCCCTAGTTTCCTGCCTCTCACGTGGTTCATCTCGCTTGCCAAGTCTTATCGTGTCAAGTATAACTGTCAGCTAAAACGTGGTGAGAATTTCGGGGTTAATTCGTCGTGGCCGGTGCATGTAATGTCTGGTCTCAATCAAGCCACAAGTCGTGTCAAACACATAGTTTTCGACTAGCAATTAATGTGGTGGTTGACTACATGGGCTGAGTGTGGTCAAACACCATGTGTTCGACCACATAGATTGTGGGGGTCGACCACTGTAGTGTTCGACCACATAGATTGTGGGGGACGACTACTATCGTGTTTGACCTGCAATTGATTAAACGCCCCGGCCTGTCTAAATCAAGCCTCAATTTTCTTGTGATCGGGATATCGAGACTTGTTTTGTAATGGACTTCAGTTAAGTTTTGAGTATGGGTATTTTCCCCGTATAATATGCAGTCATATCATTCTGTGTATTTTTGTTATGGTAGTACTAGTAACTATAGGAAAAAAAAAAAAACTTGGCCTGCATGCTAGAAGAATAAATACTGCCTATCAAATCCACCGCTCATTTTTCGTTTCATCGAAATATGATCCGAATTTTGTTGCCCTGGTCTGAGGTCGCCTGACTAAATCAGAACAATTTGCGAAGAAATCTGAAACACTGCTGATAAATAAAATTTGAATAAGCAAATCATATAGAAGTAGACAACAGCCTATCTTCAGAAGTTAATTAAACTTCTTATGTTTAGGGTGTTCAAGAATAGATTATATATACATATACGTAGCTTGAATACAATTATACAAGTTTGTCATAAGATCACACATATCTTATCAAGTCCATCACTTATGTCCAGTTTTAATGACGTCTTCGCGGTCTAAATTTATATATATATATATATATAATAAATTAGGAAAGCGATTATGTATAGTATTCATTATGAATATCAACTAACGACAATTCCATCATCAACAATTATCAATAATTACTAATCAACAAATCATAATACCCACCCGGACCTTTGGTGAGGCCTTGTCGTCTTGATTTACACTTATAACTACGTGAAATGATTGTGACACATGCATAAATATGTAATAGATAATCTTTTACCAATTTCCATTTAACCAAGTGACTTATAGGTATTGTTAGGAAAACTTTTGTCGTTATCATCCTTTCTTCCCTAACTAACATCTAAAAGCAAAATAATAACTCAATGTTATCAGTTATGATTAACTAATTGCATTATTGCAGAAAAATTATATTAAGAATTCACCAAAATTGCAAGCACACTTCCGCGAATGATTAGTCTTGACCACAAACCAAATAAAGGAAAATAATCCGGTAAAGTGGACTATGTATCCCATCCTCTCATCTTCCAGAGTAGGGTGAAATCTATGATATATGGATACAGATACGAGGATAAGAATATGATACGAGAAGAATATAAAATACGATAGATTCCAAAAGTTTAGGATACGATACGTTGAAGATACGTGTATGTACAAGCATATATAACATTTAAAATATATGTTATTAAATAGATTTCTTGGCATAAATAAAATTTTGTCTACATTTTTAGATTTCTTTGGTATTTCTTTAACTTTTAATTAACAAAAGACAGAAAACATTATCTATTTTCCTATTTTAGCCCAAAAATATTGTATAATATTAAAAAATATCATGTTTGGTATCCATTGTTTGACGGATACTTCAAATTTTGTATAGGATACGGTATCTAAATTTTTTTTTTTTATTTTTATTTTTGGACACTTCAAAAATGATTCGAACACGTATCTGGGAATATTCGTACTGGATACAGGTACTATACAAATTCAATATTGTATGGAACCATTTTTTGAAATATTTGTGCATCATAAGGTGAGATTCATTATTCATCATAAATTGGGAGGTGATTCTTAGGGGCTCCTGGGATTTCAAAGGTTAAGTTGATCTCCACCATCATGTATGTATGTGATGATGGATTTCTACATATATATTAATACATGTGCGTTGGAGATCACCGGGAGTTGGATTGTCAGGAGCGACCAACTATGGCTGGGGGTCCCATTGTCAGCTGAGATTGATGGGTCCTTTTCTGTGGTGCTCAGCTGCCGCATACTTAGTGCAGGAATTCAGATTTGCAAAAGCCACGTGCTTCACCAGAAAATATGTCGGAGTTAGGCACTCCCACTAACACATAATTGCACGGTGCTACTGTATATCTCACAGTAGGAACGTTCACATTGCGTATTTGTGGAAAGTGAAATGATTAAGGCTAGGACAGGATAAATGACCTCAGAGTCGCTAGAGGAAAAATGTTCATGCAAAAACACGATGATAAGTTTAAATTAATTTATCAATGATCAGTTCAAGCTCAATCAAAGCAAATGTGGTGTAGGCGCTAAGAGTGAAAACAACGGGTGAAACTTGGCCGCTGTTGTGACCTGACTCTCGAGAGATCTATACCCTTTATGTGGATACATACATGAACTGCTCTACGTGAGCAATACATGGAGAATGATGTAGATCATTCCGGGAGCCCAGGTCTTTTGAGTGGCTAAGAATCACCCGAAAACAACGAAGAGAATTTATGTGTGATAATAATTGAGTGGTTGACTGGTTGAGTAAGGTTACCTCACTGTACCTGGTACTGGTAGGCTCAACATTTAGAGGTGAGGATAAATTTAGGGCAAAATGCAATTCAACCCCTCTAAATTCCAATTTTATAGTAGGAATTCCGTCAAAATCTTAAAAGGGGACCTTGCTCCCTAAAAAAAAAATTATATGTGTAATATTTTGCCCCAAAATTAATATTCAGATATTTTTGCTGGAATCTCAACGGCATGCCCGGCTAGTCATTGTGTGTTTGTAAGGTCATGCATGAATGTCATTTTTTGTCTCTTATACAAATCAACTACCCTTTATAATATAAATTGACGGCACAAGTGATGAATGAAAACCTGAATTCTTAAACTGCTCTATGCGTTCTTGAAGAATATGAATTTCGAGTTGTATATTAGAATTTTGAGTTGTATATTAATAACCTTCAAAGCGAAAATATCCTACAGAAACAAGGTTTTGATTAAAGAAATAACTTTTCGTGAGACTACGAATAGACTGGCTAATACGTGATTGAGATTCCAGATATTTTTTCATCTAGATACTGTTATTGAGACAAAGTGCTACACATGTAATTTTCTGAAACATCTTATTTCTTTTTTGAGTTTTCAGGGGGGGTTAGTATCAAAATGTGCAATTAAGAGGGGTTAAAGTGCATTTTGCCCATAAATTTATGATAAATTAAATTTGTAAAGGAATTCATTTTCAGAACCTAAGAGGTGGCCCATGGGCCTTGGGAAAGATCCGCCCGACCCGAGTACAGTAAAAGATGTTGAAAAAAAAATGGAATTAGAAACTAATAATGAGCAGAGTTGATTTGTAATTTAATGACAACTTGTTCTTTGGCCATATGTGATATTTTATTTTGTACCTAGAACACAAATATCCATTTCCATCATACTTTTCATATTAAATCAACACCTGCTCTCTTCCACAAAGTTCTAAAAACAATTAATATCCTTTTGTTTCCTCATATTTCCGAAATCACGGATAAATCTATAGCGATCCTAGTATAATGCTCCTAATGCATTAAATACCACAAGTTTAATTTGGGGTGAGTGATTTTTATTATCCGCCTACTATTTAAAAACCACTCACCCCTCACTACACTTATGATATTTAATTTAATACACTATGAGCATTGTATTAGGAGTTCCATAGAATAATCCGAAATCACCCTAGAAAGATGACACTTACATAAGGGTAAGGATACCCATTTGTTTTTGGATTTTGTGGTCAGGTGATGCTTAGATTTCTAATTTCCTTTTTTTATTTTGTTTAAAATCTTGAATAACTCATCCGATCGATTTATCGAAAATAGATCAACATCAAAACTAAAGGATTATATGTAGAATATTTAATGTCAAGATGAAATGCGTGTATATGACTGATGCTCATCTTAAGTGCATAGATTATAATCAATAAAGACATTTTAACGAAGTAATTACATCATAATATCACAAAACAATGACGAATAACATCAATTTATTATTACAAATTATAATCAATACTGTATAAGAATAAATATTCACAAAATTAGAGTAGAATCCATAACCTCGTAATCAGTCGACATCTCTTGCCACTTGAACCAAACTTCATTAGGAAAAAAAGAAGAAGAGATAGTTTGATATGTGGGCAAAGCTAATTGATGACATTTAAAATGTGACGGGTAGGGACCTTCCAATTGCGACCCCCATTCTATGACTTGGAACAATTCTTAGTATCAATGTTGCTTTTTCTATTTTGGAATTTTGGTTCTTTAACATGTGTTCAGCGCTCTCCAAAAATTTGAAACTAACATTCAATAATTATTGGTATAGTGGTATTCATTTCTCATTTTATGTAAGAAATTTTGGCTTCGAATTCAAACTGCCACAAGTTGTGACTCTCTGCTCCTTTATGAAGCTAGATAGAGTATTTATGACACAAAATTATAATTATCACCCTGAGGACCGGAGTTGTCGGGTTAGATATTTAGGGTATCTCCGTGTCTCGAAATAAAAAAAAAGAGTTTGAAACTAACGTCTCAGTCACTTTTAAGAGCTTCGTAGGCTTCTTCCCAAAAAAAAAACACATGCGTACACCATAACTCAAATCTAATTCCTTTTACTTAGTGATCGGATTCCATTCCACCCAATCTAACTTATATTACTTTATTTCCCTTTCATGGAAACACAAAATGGGCGTGGAAAAGCATCATTGTTTTCCCCGCCCTCATATTTTGGACAAAGAATTCCAATTTAATCAATCACTTATCATATATGGACCAAAACCTTTATTCTATGGCAACCACGAGAGTCATTATTTTGCAATTTCGAATCTATTATAACGCATACAAGAGAATTAGAAACTTCAAATAAAGATCATTCTTAAGGTGAAATTGACTGCATTTGGAGAAAGTTTTTTATAATTCTTTTTTTTTAAAAAAAAGAAAGTGTTTTAGATATATAAAAAAAGGACAATATATTTCAACTTTTAATCTAACAATTAATGATAAAAGTTCACCCGATTATAATTTCTTTTCACTAACTTCGCATGGTTGGTGGTTTGAGATCTTTTTGAATTAATCAACTTTAATTTGGGGCTTTAATGATAATGATAATTTTATCAAAATCATTGTATTATTGTCAATATTATCAATTTTGACATGAAACATAGTGCACAAAATGAACTGTTTTCTCAACTTCATTATATATGTGTGAGATAAGATAATATATATCTCACATTTTTTTGGATGAATTAGTTCGGTTTTCATTCCTTCTTAAATCTAGTATCGATTATATAATTGAATTGTACTTGCAAAAATTTCATTTTTTTGGCATTCTTAAAATTAAAATGCAATGTGATGTGTGTTCGATTTACACCAATAATATAATATGACAATATATAATATAATATGCGATATAATGCAATATAAGACAATACACAGGAGTAATTTACTAGGAAATTGAAATTAGAACTTTATTAATCCTCCAAAGCAAGTAATTCTACAATTTTGATGGGTATGACTTGGTATGACAGTCGAATCAATACTAGCTTCCTTTCTTAATTACATATATATTATAAACGCTGTTAATTGGGAGTAAGATCCCTCTGTATCTAATCAAAAGATCATATCTAATCGATCAATGATTTTGTGCTATGGAAAGTCGATTGGATCTTGGCTCATATCCTCACGTGATATTCTTTATGTGTTTTGGTCTAGCGTCTCTTATGGCTTTAGCCCATGAAGTCTTGAACTTGTCAATTTGACTCAATAATTATTTTCCTAATTTGCCAGTTATTGTAATTTCAATGATAATTATTAGAAAGAGAAAAATGAGACGTACTAGAGACAATTTATGATCAAATGCAATTTCAATGATAATTATTAGAGAGAGAAAAATGAGATGCGAGGGTGTTTGGCTACGCTTATCCAAAATATCTTATAAGCTCCTACATCTTATAAGATGTTTAAAAAAATATGGGGTTGGGTTACTTTTTTAAAAATAGCTTATAAGACCCAAACATCTTATTTTTGATCTTATAAGCTGTTTTTTTTTAAAAATTATCAAAGAAATTTATAAAATTTATAAACTCTAAAACATTTTATAAAATATTTAAAGCAATTTATAAATTTAGCCAAACACCCTCGTAGTCGAGACAATTTATGATCAAGGGATCAACCCAACCACTGATGACCCTCTGACCCACCATATCATAGATAAGTTTAAGCAGCTTATAATCATGAGTGAGTGAGCTTTGACCCAAAAGTTATGGGAATGTTGACTATGGAGCATGACTTGAATTAAAATAAAGCACTGTTTTATAAAAAGGTAAAATACTAGTTTTGGTTTTACGTGTTGAATTAAAATAACAATAAAAACAATTATCTTAAAAAGATGATTTAGTGAATAGAAAAGTTGGAAAATGATTAAGCACTAAAGTAAGAAAATATAGAAAAGTTGACGACTTACACTACCCAAAAATAGAAAACATATTAGTGATTTCATATGTCGATGACAATTTAAAGTGACTTTTTGTTAATAAAAATATTTATTATTATAAAGCAAAGAAGATTAAAATTTATTATGATGATTCAATAATTTGATACTGTCACTTTATATTTTATCTCTCATAATTTTTTTTTTATATTTAACAACTCTTTTTGCTTATATTATATACACTCTTATAAAAGTTCAAATCATTTGTTATGAAATGATGTTCTATGGACTTATTTAGTGAGTCTCTAAGACTCCAAAATTCGAGATGATCTGTGTATATTTAAATGGGGATCATATGTATATCCACACTAATGGTGTAGATCAACTGCTCACTAAGTATTATCGGACGATCGGATGATCCTTAATGAGTTTCGGGACACCGAGCCCAGGATGATCTACATCATAAGCATGTGTATTTTTACATGAGCCCTTCATATGCATATTTACATGATTGGTGTAGATCAGCCGCACGTTAGTGCATATATATATATATATATCCACATGAATGGATATAAATTTTTATTTTATGTTTTTGAAAAGTATTTATAATCACATAAGGGATTTATTCATTTGGAAAACGTTGATTCATTATATGATTCATTATATCTATATGTTAATTCAATGATTCCTTATGAAATTAAATAAAGAGATAAGTCTCAACAATGTGAATACATACAGAACATTTCAGTCAACCACGAGTCTATCACAATTGCAGGCTGTTCATTCCCTTCTATACACATCCCCACTAGCATTTAAGTCGCAATTTGCAGCTCGAAATTCCCTTCTATACGCACCCCCACTAACATTATACACTATATAACAAACACTTCGCTCCTCATTCATCCAACCAATCTCTAAAACAAAAACAACACTCTTATCCATAGTATTAACAACCAAACCCCCAATTAAAAAACCAAAAACACACAATCATGGCCGCGGCGGAGCTCAGCCAAACAGGCGGCGCCACCCTAAACCTCCTCCGCCATGTAATCACCAGCCGGTGGTTCATGGTCTTCGCCTGCCTCCTCATCATGTCAATGTCCGGCGCCACCTACATCTTCGGAATCTACTCCAACGACATCAAAACATCCCTCGGCTACGACCAAACCACCCTGAACCTCCTCAGCTTCTTCAAAGACCTCGGCGGCAACATCGGCATCATGTCCGGCGTCATCAACGAAGTCACGCCGCCGTGGGTGGTCCTCGCCATCGGCGTCGCCATGAACTTCTCCGGCTACTTCATGATATGGCTCGCCGTCACCTCACGCATACCCAAACCACACGTGTGGCAGATGTGTCTATATATATGTATAGGCGCTAACTCACAGACATTCTCAAACACCGGCGCTTTAGTTACTTGTGTTAAAAACTTCCCTCAAAGTAGAGGAATTGTTATAGGTTTACTTAAGGGGTTTACAGGATTAAGCGGCGCTATCATTACGCAGCTTTTTCACGCCTTTTATGGGCATAACTCGAAGGCTTTGATTCTACTCATAGCTTGGCTGCCGGCGGCGGTTAATTGCGTTTTCCTACGAGTCGTCCGGTATATGAAAACCGATGGACCGGACAATGAGATCAAAATATTCTACCAACTTCTTTACGTTTCCCTTGGTTTAGCCGGTTTTCTCATGATTATGATTATCATGCAAAATTGGCTAGTTTTTAGTACAGCTGCTTTTGCTGGGAGTGCTAGTGTAGTCCTAATTTTGTTACTCGCCCCACTTTTAATTGTCTTTAGAGAAGAGTTCAATAATTGGAAAATCAATAAAGTGGAAGAAAAAAAACCCGGTCCAATGATAGTGGTCACTGAAAACCCGCCACCGGTTCAACCGGTGGCGGCTCAGAAAAAACAGGTACCGTGGTGGCGGGACGTGTTCAAAGCGCCCGAAAGAGGCGAAGACTATAATATTTTGCAAGCCCTTTTCAGCATTGACATGATTATATTGTTTACCGCTATAACATTCGGAGTTGGGGGGACTTTAACTGCAATTGACAATTTAGGCCAAATTGGAAAAGCGTTAGGGTATCCCACAAAAAGCGTGACCACGTTTGTTTCATTGGTGAGCATATGGAATTATCTAGGTAGAGTTACATCCGGATTTGCATCTGAAATCTTTTTAACAAAGTATAAATTCCCTCGTCCACTAATGCTCACAATAGTACTTCTCGTATCATGCTCGGGCCATCTCTTGATCGCGTTTGGCGTCCCACATTCGCTATATATAGCGTCCATAATCATGGGATTTTGCTTCGGGGCTCAATGGCCGTTGATTTTCGCGATTATATCGGAGTTGTTCGGTTTGAGGTATTATTCGACGTTGTACACGTTGGGAGGAGGTGCTAGCCCACTTGGAGCTTATATTTTGAATGTTAGAATAACGGGTTATTTGTATGATAGAGAGGCTATGAAGCAACTGGCTGTGAAAGGGCTTGAGAGGAGAGAAGGGGAAGATTTATCCTGCAGTGGCGTGGAGTGCTATAAATTGGCGTTTTTGATTATTACGGCGACGACGATGATTGGATGCATTGTTTCGTTTGTGTTGGTGATGCGGACAAGGAAGTTTTATAGAGGTGATATATATAAGAAGTTTAGAGAGCAAGAGCTTGTGGAGACGTGAAGAAGTTTAGAAGATGAGTGATATTTATGCAATTTTATGTTGTTGATATATATATGATGACGAAGAATTATATAATTATGTAATTTGAGCTAGTGTGGATTAGCAATATAGGAAATTACATAGTTTGATTTCCAAGATTTATAAATGAAATAACAACAAATTTATCATTTGGTAGTGCAAATTAATTTTATTTTAACATCGTAGAGATGAAGCACCTCGTTATAATGGTATCGCCTGAAAAAGAAAAATTGTGAGAAAGAGAAGTCATGATCAAGTGATAATATTAAAATTAAAGGGGAAAATTGCATAATGTACCCCTGTGAAATACGAAACTTGTATGAAATCTCCATGTGTTATAAAAATAGCCTAATACACCCTTGTGTTATTTTGTAGTTTGCACACTCTCCTTTTCTGTTAATGTTGACTAAGGGCATTAGTTTTTGTGTTGTATTACCGTTATACCCCTAATGTTAATAAATATTATTTTATTCTCATTTAATCTCAACCTTTGAATCATTGTTCTTAACCGTTGGATCAAACAAATGAAGACAAAATAATAAAAATTATGAAAAAAATCATAAAAATATAAAAAATACTTATAAAAATTATGAGAAAAATCATCAAAGCATCACAATTAATTACAAAAGATTCCGAAAAAAAAACAAATCCACAAAAATTCAGAAATAAAAAAGAAAAAAGAAAATTCAGGAGAAATTGAAAAAATAATTACAAAAGATTCTAGGATTCTAAAATTCAGAAATAAATTCTAAGATATCATAAATAATTATAAAAATTCTGGAAAAAAATTCCATAAAAAATAAAAAATAAATTTGAAATTGAGAAAATATTCCAAAACTATTCAGAAAATAATTGAATTTTTTCCTGAAAAATCAAAAAATTCGAAAAAAATAGAAAACTAATTTGAAATTCAGGAAAAAATATCTAAAAATTGAGAAAAAAATCAAAAAGTTTTTGAAAAATTCATAAAAAGCATCAGAAATAATTATATAATTTTTTGAAAATAAAATTCAAAAAAGTAGAAAATAAATCTGAAAATTCGAAAAACAAAAAATAAAATAAAAGATCTGGAAAAAAGCGACGTGGTGGTGGCAGCCTTGGTAGACTGGTTGCGGAGGTGTCTATGATGGCCGATCTCAGGACAAAGAAGCGCGGCGGTGTTGGATGGTGGTGGTGCGGCAGATTTGTGGCGGAGAGGCGTCTGATGGTAGTGTTTTTTTGGGGGGTTTGAGAGTTGGTAGGGTGGTGGGGGCGACGGGTTATTGAGGACCATGTTGATGGAGTTTATTTGCAGTGTCGTTGAGGCAGCCGGCGGTGAAGGTGAAGGTGAAGGTTGCTGCACAGACGGACGAAGAAGAAGGAAAAAGGAAAAAGAAAAGAGTGAGGGAGAAAAGAAAAAAGAATGAAAAAGGAAAAAGAAAAAAAGAGAAAAAGAAAAAGGAAAATAGGAAAAGGGTTATTTTAGTCAATTACACTTCCATTTTAACTTTTAAAAACTCTAAAATACGTCCCACTTCGCACAAACTGCGCGTGAAAGCTACTCTCCGTTAGTTTCTAATGGGCGGAGGTTTTCTTGCAGAGTTTTAAAAAATACAGGGGTATATTAAGCTATTTTTATAACACATGTAGGTTTTATGCAAGTTTCGTATTTCACAGGAGTATGATATGCAATTTTCCCAAATTAAAGAGAAGTCATGATCAATTTTGACAATTTGTAACACAGAAGTTATTGTCTATTGACAAATAGTTGTTGGGAAATTAATTCAAAATTAATCCCAAATTGGTACGCAATGGAATTAACTAAACACTTTAATTAATATTATTATTGCCTGTTTATAGCTAGCAATTAAAATACTACTTAGTTAAATGCTTTAATTAAAAACAATAATTGCACAACTATAAACGCAATAATAATTAAAACGAAGAAAACAAACTTACATGGAAGATTGGAACTCGTCGGTAGAAATTATCGCACCTATAAAGCCTCCTTCTTGCTGGAAGGATTAGAGCTCGTATACCGCAAAGTCTGCTCCGTAATGCCTCAATAAACTCCGGGATTGTGGGCTCCCAATAAAATATAATACTAAAAAATAAAACTCCATGAAGGAATTTTATATACTTAAAGCTAGTTTGTTCTCGTAGTAAAAATATACTCAAGAACTCCTTACTTTGATGTGTTTTTGAACTCCCATGTGAGACTCCTTTATATAGTGAGTCAAATGGATGAAAAAAGGTAAATGATATTGGCACTCCAAAAGTGTTATTGGCACTCCACTATTCAATACAATTTTCTTTCTAAAAATACTGAAAAGTGGAGTTCCAGTAGTAATTTTTGGAATGCCAATATCAGCTCCTATGAAAAAAATAGTAAAATACCAAAAGAAAAAGGAACTGCACAGAACCCTAGGCAACAAAGCTGTTGTACGCTGTCAGCTACATGGCGCGTGAGTTTCAAGCGCCAATTAACAGCCAGCTGCATGTGTCCCTTGCCCGTGCCAGCGACACGCGCGTAACGTCAGCTACAGGCTACAACTAACAGCCAACTACGTGTGTCCCTGGCGAGTGCCAGTGACGCGCGCGCGTCTGGTCAAGTGCCAGTACCTTTTTCGAGCATTTCTTTTTCTTTTTTCTTAATATTAGTATATGAACATTCAAAATAAATATATTTCCCACATTTAGTTTTTCATCTAAGTTCAAACTTATCCATCTAATGGATTTTTTTGTATTTATTCATAGAGTTTCAATTTGATGTTTGAGAAGGGACCTAGCTTAGAAAAAATTAATTCTAGCTCCAAGTGTCTCAAATTGAATATCATCACATGGTAACATTATTGATACCACTTAACAATATTTAATTGCACTAAATTAATATTGTTGCACTCTAGAATTAATTGAATTTATTTGAGTTCCCATTCCTTCATAAAGAATATTCAATTAACTCCTCTATTGAAATATCTGTGAAGAAATAAAATTTATACTACTATCATTTTATTTTTCGCATCTTATCCTATAATACTCAATTTGCTTCTAATCAACTTTTCAATTGAAAAATCATTTTTCAAGTAATTTCAGTGACACTCACTTGAAATACTTTGACCAAAGTTTACGAAAAATTGAACATTGCAAATCCATTATAGGTGATATATCTTATCTCTAATGGAGATTATACATCAAAGCAATGTACACTAGATGCGTTAGTCCACGACAATCATGGATTAAGAGTTATTGTTAAATTATTTATATTTGATAGTAGCCAAAAAATAAATAATTCAATCGGTCCAGTTCAGCGCATCAATCTCATTGATTTACAGGAATATACCATATATGAAATTTATATTCCCATTATTAAAATAAATCATCAAATATAGCATATTATAGTCTTTAATAGATAAGACGTTTATTCTTATCACCGACTACGACTCATTTATAATAACATATTATATACTTAATTCGAATCTTTTCATGGAACATTACTTCCATTTGGATTATCATATATAATTATGGACTACGTCCATCTCATAAGATATTTTAATAATACTCATAACTTAAAATATTATTAATTTCATAAGTATTTCATTAAATAAGTGGATTTTAGGGCACAATCCCTAACAATAGTGGCATCATGTGCTTAGTGATAACAAATATAAGGATAAGTATGGATAAGAATACTGACCTCCCCTAGTGAATGGACTAATTATAGCGCCCTCCTCCCCCCCCCCCCCCCCCCCCTCCCTCCCTCAACTATGTGTAATTACAAATACCTCCCATTTCGTCAAGAAACCATCCAAAAACCTAACAGAATAGATAAAATGAAGTCAGCCTTTATGAAATACTCAACTCCCAGATGAAGTCAATGCAAGGTAAAATCGAATTTATGAAATTTTTTGACAAAGATTTCAGCTTTTTCCGTTGAAAAGGTTAGCGGAGGGAGGAAATGTAAGACGGATGTTGACGGCATGGGAGGTCTTTGTAATTACATATAGTTGAGGGAAGGGGGCTATGATTAGCTCATTCATTAGGGGAGGTCAGTATAATTATCCCATAAATATGTATGTCATGTTATTTATGTTGTTAGTAAGCCATTATTACTTGTCAATAGTGAGTAAATGACAACTTGAAAGATTATTTGTAATTGTTTTTATTGTGAGAAAGTAAAAATTAGTTATTGTCATTCATTATTTAAATTTAATGACAATACGTTGATATTATCATCTTATATATTTCAATTTCACTAATATCATCTCTTAGCTTCATTAATGAGGTATGACCAACGTGAAAATTTTTATTGAGCATGACTTGATAAATTCTACGTTATGTTAAGTCATAGCAATCCAAACGATGACCCATCCACTAAATTTGAGTACGTAATTCTGTTCCGTGAAGTTAATAATTAAAAAGAAAATGTCACTGAAAACAATACTCAATCGACTAGATATATAGAATTTGTTCAAAACTTCAAATGTTGAAAGCTCAACGATCGATCCATATTCGAATAATGCATATATATTACATCCATTTAAATCGAGCTATCCAACTATTAAATCTTCAAACCCCACTACAATGATAGGTAACATGTGCATTAATCACGCGTAGAATTGTGATAGGCGTAGGCCGTTGAGCATCAAGGGACCACACCACAGTATTGATTTTTCTTTTTAATTTGGGTAAGGTCAGCACCGATCACCTATCACGGGTCAGGACACACTTTCAAACAAAAAGTTATTTACAGAGTTACTTACAAATCGTTCACCAACACCGACCTCATATGGACGGAAGGAATCAAACTCGCAACCTTCTGACATAAAGTGATTTGTTCCGTACCACTTGAGCCGAGATATGTCGGCTGATTCCTGTTTAAAGCTACTTTCCTTTAATTTCAACAAAGAAAAATAGAATCCTTGTTGGTACATCAATTGGTTCACCTTTTGATATCATAGTCCAAAATCGTAGACTTCTTAAAAACGTTCTTTAGGTTTTACTTTTCCTATGGAATTGGATGTATTCGGTTAAGAGAGAATTTGAGACGGTACAAGATTCATCAGTTGATGTAGACTATGTTTGGAACTGTACAAAAGTCGTGTTTGCACAAGTATTTGATTCCATTTTGAATAACGCCAAGTAGATTTTTTTATTTTGAGTTGGAAAATCGTATTGCGACCAAATTATTATTTATAATTGATTTTACAAAAATCAATCCCTTAATAATATATTTCGAAATAGTTGTGCCAAACTCATATAATGGTCGATCATTTTGAATAATACCAAGTAGATTTTTTATTTTGAGTTGGAAAATCACGTTGCGACCAAATTATTATTTATAATTGATTTTACAAAAATCAATTCCTTAATAATTTATTTCGAAATAGTTGTGCCAAAACTCATATAATGCTCGATTTGACTGTTGGAGTAAAAAATGCGTCCTAAGGAATTAATTGCTTGGCGGAGGTATAATTGAAGTGAATTTCATTATCATGTCAAAATAAGATCAATTTTATGTCATTTTTGTACACTAATAATTTCTTAAAATTTCTGTTGATCTCTTTGACTTGTATACGGGGAATATTGTCAAATTTTGTGAACTATATTCGTTCTTTGATGATGTTATCGGTAGGGACGGCGTAAGGGACTTGTGGGGACATGCCCCTCCCTCAACTTTGAGAAAACATAAATATTTGATATTCGAAATTTAGGCCCCTAAAGTCTAAACTTATGAAGGTTTATTCTATTTTCTTCGTATTTACCACTAAACCCTAAATTCTGGCTATCTTTCTTGGTTATCGGACCTTTGTTGGCATTGATTATTTGATCTGTCTAATATATATTTGATAATTCTGTCTAATATATTTATATAATAGACACGAAAAGCTGAAAGATTACCTCTAAGCTGTATGACTATCCTCTTTTCTACTTACCAAAAAGAAGAATCACAATCAAAGTTCCCTGCATGATTGGAGAACATATTTGCAAACCAAACCAGTATTATTCAATGATGGACCGAATCTATGTATAATGGAGCCCAGCCCAGTAGAAGTGAGCCCAGACCAAAAATATGTTAATGAAGAACATGCGCCGCAACCAAGGTATTAAATTTCGATATTGGTATCGATAATTTACAGAAATTTTGATGGAAATTTCAAGGATATTCAAAATTCCGATATCAATTTTAAAGAAATCATGGATATTTATAGAAATATTTGGAAATTTGTAACGAAACTTTGTGTAACTTTAAATATCATAATTATGCATCTTTTACATAAATAATATTGTATATATAATGTATGTATAGTGAATTTTGTTAAGTAGTATGATTAAAATCTGTGGCGAAAAATATAAAATAAATATGATTTGAAAGTAAAGTAATAATCAAATCTCCTAGAAACTTCATTAAAACAAAATACCACAATTTTAATATAAACCATCATTTAAATCCACATTGAGTTTCTCGGGGGATCGAAATCACTATCATTGGTCTCTCTTCTCCCACCATTTTCGTACTGCATGTACAAATTATTAGTCAAATGTTGACAGTATTCATCCCATGACATTGAATGTTGGTAGTACTGCATATAATGATGGGAATATAAAGATCATACTTTTCAAAATGAATGTATAGTACATGCAGTAGGGGAAAGAATACAAAATTTTGAAATTTTTTGAGTATGGTCGATATTTCGGGATATTTCAGGATATTTCGGGATTTTTCGGGAATTTCGGTGGATATTTGACAAAGTATTTTTTATTAAAAATTCAAGATTTCGGGGTATTTCGGAAATATCGGTAAATATCGAAAATATCGGGAAATTTCGATAGATATTCTGCAAAATTGGATCGAATGTGAAATTTTGTTTCGAAACCCCCGAAAATCCAAAATTTCGAGGTATCGACGGATATTTAAGACCATGGCCGCAACAAAGCAAACAAACCCTCATTCCTGAAAATTCAACTTCAGTCTTCATAGTGTTTACCTTCTGCAAACTTCACATAAATATTAACTCTCAATGTTTGCCGACAGTTTTCTTTTTCCACCTCCATTGACATGATGGCAGGGGCGGATCCAGGGGGGGCCGCGCGCCCCCCCCCCCCCCGAGTTCAAATTTTTTATATTAGGTATATATATGTTTATACTATGGCACTCTCATGATAAATATAATATAAAAGTGCATGATTTTGTTCAAATAGCAGCTCTAGCGTAGCTGGCAGTAGTGGACCTGATAAGTTATTGACCCATCTTGGTAGGTCTGGGGTTCAAGTCTATTTCAACTCCTTGTCCTTTTTCTTTTTATTTGTTTATATTAAATATCTATTTTAACTAGTCAATTAAAAAGGTGCTTGGCTTGAATTAAAAAAAAACAATTATAAAATTAAAAAAGGTAGTCTTATTTTCTTCTAAATTAGATATTTATTTTCAATTATAAAAATACTTGCTTTAAAAAAAAAAAAAGGTAAGAAAATGAAATGAGGCAGTTAAATTGTTAACAACTCAACTATTCATTTTTGACATTTCTCTCATATATTTGTTAGGATTAAAATTAGAATTAACAATTTTTTTAACTATAAGAAGCATTTTTTAAAAGAAAAAATACAACATCTACAAATCTAAAGTCAAAAAAGTCTACCGGCATCATTCAATTATTTTGAATTTATACTATTATACAACAAATATTTGTATGAGTAATTAAGTTCAAAATTAGAGCTTAATATGTATTTTTATGTGTATTCCTCAAAGAACATTGAGAGCAAATTCGATAATATTTCTAAAAATTTGTTTATATATTTCGAAAACTACTATAGTTTTTATTAAATGCCAATTTTTCTTTTATATGTGATAATTATCATTTTACTTATATGTTGGAAAAAAAATTATATATACAAATATTATCAAAAAAATTACTTTAACGGTAACTCGGACCCCCCAACAAGTAATTCCTGGATCCGTCCCTACATGATGGGATACGAAAAATACTTGTATAGATCGGGGTTTAGGCCGCACCCATGTGACTGGAAAAAAAATACATCACATATTTTTTAATTAAAAAAATAAGTGATAGGTGATGTGTCTTTTTTTCAGCCTTAGGGTGTATGGGTGGGGTCCAAGACTTGATCTATACAAGTATTTTCCATGGGATACTAACACAGGTCCACAATGGATTGTATCTTCATTTTTCTTCTTCAGTGGACGTTAAACTTGTGCGACACGATGTCTGACACGCATGTCAAAGAGTCTTTCTTTTTCTCATCTTTTATTTAAACTTTATAAAATTTTGTTTATGAAACTCCATATTAATTTTTATATTTTTGCACATGCATAGAGTGTGCCTTTACCTACTAGTATATATATATATATATATGACCTATGATGCACAGACACATCGAAAAATCATCTCGTAAGTGTCCAACACGTGTCGGATGCGGCCATGGGCATGTTTGGAAAAAAGAGACGTGTTAAAGAGTCTTTCTTTTTCTCTTTTTTCCGGACACGCCCATGGCCGTATTCGACGCATGTCAGAGGCATATCAGATGGGTGTCCATGTACGACATGTGTTGGACACTGTACAAGATGATTTTTCGGCGTGTCCGTGCATCATAGGTCATATATATATATATACTAGTCGGTAAAGGCACACTTTATGCGTGTGCAAAAATATAAAAATTAATATGGAGTTTCATGAATTTTTTTAAAAAAGTTTAAATAAAAGATGAGAAGAGAATAAAAAATAAAAGAAAAAAAGGTGGAAATAAATTTAATGTGATTAAAGAAGAAAAACAGAGAGAGAAAGATATTTGGAGATAACTCAAGACTTGTAGTTCTAGTGGTATCCACCTTCCACTTTATATAAGAGGTCCTAGGTTCGAATCCAGGTTGATATAAATTGTGGTTTTTCCTTCCTTTATGGAACTAGATAGAATTTTTATGACTATTAACCCAAATTTATAAGACTATATATGTTGGGTATCTCTCTTCCTCCTGAATATAATTTTTTTTTTTGGAGATAACGTGTAAAAGTGTAAAGTGGTAAATCATGAATAATCATCCCCTATATTTAATTTCATGAATTATGTATTTATTGTTATTACTGTCGACCTAGATTTATGCCTAGATATGTTGGGTATCTTCCTTCCTATTGAATATAAAAAAAAAAAATTTTTTTTTTGGAGATAACGTGTAAAGTGTAAAGTGATAAATCATGGATAATCATCCTCTACACTTACTTTCATGAATTATGTATTTATTGTTATGACACAACATCATAACAATTAATATGTCACTATAACTACCACATGGTGCATGAACACCAAATGCATGCAATACTTATCCACATATCACACCAAACAGTTTGACATCCAAACACATCTGACCATCTTCAATTATATATAACTAGCAGTCGGGCACACTCGTTGCGTGTGCAACATAACAATCAAAACAAAAATAATAGAAATCATTCAATGTCTCGGGTGATTATTTTTCCATTATTATAAATACCTTATTTAGAATTAAAACTTGTTTATTAATAAAAGAAAAAATGAAGAGTAGTTAAAAGAGCATCGTTACATAGGTACTTGTCCAATTACGTACTACAACTTTGTCAAGAAACAAATTCCAAACAAAGAGATTGTTTATTAAAACAAAATCCAGCAATTTTCAAGTAAATCTTATGGAAACTCAACAAAGTGAGGACTGAAATCATCAGATATAAAGTTTAAGAAAGTAAAATGTCAATAAATTAAGAAGAAACCACTTAACTCTGAACAATGAGTCCCAATTATTTGATTGAGAAAAGAGTCCATCATAATGTACATTGCCTTTTTTCCCGTTGATTTTTCTACAAAATCATCAAAAATTGTAGTTTTACTTGGAATTTTATAAAATTTATAATCGGGATCCTGGTCACATTTAAAATCATTTTTCTCTACTTATTTGGAATTTTATAAAATTTAGGTTGGCTCATAATTAAAAATTACGGCATGAATTTCTGAATTTGTCGGTTGTTCAACGTATGCCTAGAATTTAAAACGACTCCTCCATTTCATCCTTAGGAAAGTATCACAACAAATTCAATTGATTCTCTTTTACATTCTAATATGTTTCTCAGAGGACTTTACACAAACATCTTCAGGTACACTTCACTACTTCATCATCACTCTTCAATTTCTGCATTTTCTTTTTCAACCCTAGAATTTCCCCCAATTCCCAAACACGAGAATCACGACGAGTCCCATATACTTAGCCAGCTCTCCGATGTTTTGCCCATATCAATTCACAACCCCATCGCTGTGAATTCAAGCAATAATCAATTGGAATCCATGGCGGCCGTGGATGATTTTTTGTCGCCCGAAGATAAACTACGAGGAGTGTTCCTGCAGAGATTTAACGGCAGGGCTGCAATCTATCGCGCATTGATTGGTGTTGGCGTGGAACTAAACGACGACGTTTTTGCCAAAGTAGTGAATAGAGGGAACTTATGTGGTGAATCTATGATTATGTTCTTCAATTGGGCCATTGAGCAACCAAACTTAACCAATAATATTGGTGCTTACCATATAATTCTTAAAGCATTAGGTAGGAGGAAATTCTTTGCACATATGATGGAAGTGTTGAAAGATATGACTGACAAAGGGATTAGCCCTAATTCAGAAACTCTTTTTATAATTATGGATAGTTATATTCGAGCTCGGCAGGTATCGAAAGCTGTTAAAGTTTTTGGAGACCTGGAGAAGTATGGGTTAGAATGTAACGAGGAAACCTTGAGCGTCGTCTTCAAATGTTTGTGTGGGCGCAAACATGTCGCCACTGCATGTTCGTTGTTCAATAGAATGAGAGATAAGGTACAATGTGATTTAGCAATGTATAATATCATCATAGGCGGGTGGTCGAAGTTAGGGAGAGTTTCGGAAGTTGAAGCATTTTTGAAAGAGATGGTTGATGATGGACTCGAACCCGATTGTGTTACTTTTAGTTATGTTATTGAGGGTTTTGGCAGAGCTAACAGGGTTGATGACGCCGTTAAAGTGTTTAATTACTTGGAGGAGAAAGGGAGCGCATTAAGTGCCGAGGTTTATAATGGCATGATTTTCACTTTTATTGCTAGTGGTGATATTGATGGGGCCTTGAAATACTATGAACGGATGTTAAGTAATGGTTTTGAGCCGAAAATGGATACTTACTGTAGAATCATATTGTATTTTCTCAAGAGTAGAAGAGTTGCAGATGCTATTGAAATGTTCGATGATATGCTAGTTCGAGGGATAATTCCTTCAACGGGAACTGTGACTGAATTCATTGAACGCTTATGTAGCTATGGTCCGCCTCATGCTGCATTGATGATTTATAAGAAGGCAAAAAAAGCAGGTTGTAGAATATCGGTCACTGCCTATAAGCTATTGCTTATGAGGTTATCTAGGTTTGGCAAATGTGGGATGCTGCTAAATGTATGGGATGAAATGCAAGGAAGTGGTTGTTCTTCTGATATGAAAGTTTACGAGTATATTATAAATGGTCTCTGCAATACTGGACAGCTTGAAACTGCTGCCTTAGTCATGGAAGAATCTATTGATAAGGGATTTTTTCCCAGCAAGATTATTTGTAGTAAACTTAATAACAAGTTGATGGATTCAAATAAAGTGGAGATGGCATACAAGCTTTTTTTGAAATTAAAAAAAACTCGTCTCAATGAAAACGCACAAAGGTATTGGCGAGCTAAAGGATGGCATTTTTAAGCTTTCTTGATTGTCAGTTGGTCATGGAAGGTTAATTGCAAGGATGCCACAAAGGATGGTCGCTGGTCAAGGTATCAATATAATGGCGAATGAATATTATCATAAATTGTTTTTTTACTAGTAAATAAAATGTTTGTCAAAAATCTATTGTATCGTTAAAATTCAAATTTTCTGCTAGTGTGATGTATTTGTTGACTGTAATTACATCTTTTAGTGTTGCAAAAGATCAAACTAGTTCTGGGCTTCTTTTCGTTTTTGAATTTTCAATTTAGTGAAATATATGCATGAGTGTGTCCCATGTGACAGATCCATTTTTTTATGCGAGTCCATGAATATTATTTCCATCTAGAATGAACATGGTTTCTCTTTCCCTTGAGATTTATGGTCAGGAGTTTTTTACAAACCTTTCTCTTTGGATGTTGACTTTAGTGAATTTTTTTCATGGCTTTGATAGGATTGATGGTCAGACCGTAGTTTTGCTCTCTCCTTTTTTTTATTCAAATTTTTAGATTGACCAATTGATATGATCTTGGGAACATGTTGGCTAATACTCATGATATGTGGTAACAAACTGATTTTGGCAGTCGAGAAACTGCTTTATTATCTCGTTTTGAATCTGAACTGTTTTGACGATTCTTTATGATGGCCTCCTTTGTATTATACATCCTTGTGATTTCAATGAGCATAGCTAGCCAGTGATGGGTTGATGGTCAATACTTTGGTCACTCTTTAATACTTTGACGTTATGTCATTTGCTGTGCATCTGTAATGATTTTAATATATGAACTTGTGCGGTAACTGCTTAACTGTAGCTGATCAATGAAAAGATGATGAACAGCAGAGCCGTAGAGACTTTGATCAAAGAAGAAAGCTGATATGAAACATTTGAAAGGTACTTTTGTTTGTTTCTTCACACATCATTGCTTCACATAATACTAGTTTAGGTGAACTGCATTTGTTGGTATTCACCGTTTGTCAAATTTATATGTGTTACGTGTTCAAGTTTTTGAGGATACAAATATTTATGAGTTTGTAATGCATTGAAATGTATAAATTTGTAATGATAGAACTTAATTAGCTGATATTGTTTCTGGCGCATACACTTTCTTATGAATGTTTAGAAGCTTCATCATGTCAAAAAAGTTTCTTAAAGAAAAATCTTGTTTATACCACATGTCTCTTCCTTTCTTAAAATGAAAATTAGCTGATGATGTTTAACATTCGTGCTTTGTTCAAAGATTTCAATTATAATGGTATTTTTCATTTTACATGTTATTCCAATTTCTGGAGATTAGAAATAGATGACATTGCTTTGAAAAAATTAAAGAAATATTATATTTTTTTAAAATAATTCGAAAAATACCTCAAAACTGACTCGGGTTCGAAAAATACCATAAAAAGCCTTGGGCCAAGGCGCGATCTGACATCGCGCCTTGAACCAAGGCCCTTCATTTGCTAGTGGACCTCCTGCAAAGCCTGACATAGCGTTGGGCCAAGGCTCTGTCAGAACCAGCCTTGGTCCAAGGTGCAGTCAAACCTGCTATCCCGTGACCCGGTCAATCCTGCAAAACCTGCAAAAACAAAAGCAAAAGTGGGCTGACAGCGCCTTGGACCAAGGCCGTCTGACTCGCCTATAATTACACCCAGCGCCTTAGTATGAGGCGCACAGTTTCTCTTCCCATCCGGCTCAAATTTCCCAAAACGCAGCAAACCTTGTAGCAACATCCACTTAGTGGTTTTTTGCTCTTTTTCCTCCAAAATTGTTTAAGGTAAATTTTAATTATGTAATTTATTTTTAATATTTCAATTATATTATTAGTATTTTAGTAGTAAAAATTTTAATTTAGTGCTTTTAGTATAATTAAGCCCAATAATGTGTTATCATTTTAGTATAATTTTAAGGTATGATTTATAAGTATATGTATAATTAAAGGTTTAATTTTGAATGGCAAGGTTTGTGTATTTTTTAGTATAGTTTTAGAATTTTCATATAATTTAGTTTAATTTTCAAAATTTTGTAAAGTTAGTATGAATTTTGAAGTTTCGAATTTATTATAATTTTAATGGCCCAATAATGTGTTATCATTTTAGTATAATTTTGAGGTTTGATTTATAAGTATATGTATAATTTTAGGTTTAATATTGAATTGCTAGGTTTATGTATTTTTAGTATAGTTTTAGAATTTTAATATAATTTAGTTCAATTTGCAAAATTTTGTATAGTTTAGTATGAATTCTGAAGTTTCGAATTTATTATAATTTTAGCAGCCCAATAATATGTAGTTATAATTTTAAATTTAGTGTTTATAGTTTAACATTTGACATAATTTATAGGTATAATTTGAACCTTATGGTACAATTTTCTGTGATTTTATGTTATAATTTTTAATAATTAGATACATTAACGACTAATATTTTAATGAATTCATCGTAATCTAATTATGTGTTATTATCACTTATTTTTCAATCCAGGATGACGAGTACCAGTGGTAGTGACAATGAGGTTGTGATATATGGGCCTTTAGTCGATAGTGTGCTGATCGAGCAGGCCAATCATAGGTGTGAACAGGTTTTGAGCGAAGATGATAGTGAGTCATTATTACGCTCTAGACGAGCAGCCTTTTATACATTTCAGACTGCCTCTCCCAAGGTTCCACATGAGCGTGTCCTTCGTAAATTTAATGAAATGGGGTTTTACCGCATCTACAAGTTAAGTAAGATGGAAAATGATTTGGGTCTTATATCTGCGCTGGTTGAGAGGTGGCGTCCGAAGACGAACACTTTTCATTTACGAAGTGGAGAAGCTACGGTTATTCTTCAAGACGTAGCAATTATATGAGGTCTACCAGTTGACGGCCGTCCTCTAATTGCTAATGATGAGTATACGACAATCCAACAACATCAAGCCAGGATTTTCGACATCATAGGGATTGAGACTCAGCGTGTTGATTTTCCGAATGATGGGATGAAGCTAAAAGCAGAGACGGTTGTTCGTCATGTGAGTGCGAACGATACACAAATTGCGCCGAATTCCGATGAAGCTAGTGTTGATAAAATAGCACGCTGTTGGGCATTTCTGTTGATAGACGTGATGTGTCCGGACAATAGTGGAGATGTGATTCCATGTTTTTGGTTGAAGGTGTTAGAAGACATTCCGCCGTCGGTACATATAGTTGGGGGAGTGCTATATTGGCGAACTTGTACCGCAGCCTCTCAAAGTAATGCTTGAAAAACAAAAAAAAGTATTGCAAGTCCATTGAATTTGCTACATGTGTGATACATTGTGCTTTTACCTTACTTAGAACTAAGAATGCTTATAAGATTAATGTATTTACTTTTAATAGATTTGGGCATGGTCACGGATAGTGGTTGTTGGGCCTACCAAGCTTCCTCATGATATTGCGTCGGTAGATGATAATGACATTACAGGAGCTCCTTATGGTGCACGGTAAGTTATTTATATATTCACTTTTATTAACAACACCATATTTTCTTTATTTATTTTCGTTTTTCATATTGAAGGTGGAATCCACCTCGATTACGGAGCTTTGTTATTGATAACAATCTTCCTGGATCCAGCGAGCAGCTTGATTTGATGAGCGATCATCATTTAAGTGATAAATTATAGTCATATTATTATATTATGAAGTATTATATGCTTTTGATATTAACAATATTCTACCATATTTTGTATTATTTCAGTTTGTTTGGACTCCGTACAATTTCTCCGATCCCGACATTGGTGAATTGCCTGAACAATGTTTGAATTGGAGAGTGCGGATATCATCAGTCTCGTTGATATGCTTTCACATTGTGGAGTGGCACCGTCCTGAGCGTGTTATGCGACAGTTTGGTTACATACAAATTATTCCGCCGGCAGTAGAACGCTTTAGGAGGATTGCTCGCAGGGGACGAGATGGGAGAAACTGGATAAGAGAATACAGTCAGGAAATTGAAATGTGGCGTACCCGTGAAACTGCACTATAAATGGAGTTTTGGGTTTGGGCACGGCACCAGAATACGAGGAGTGGTATCAGTCCATCACGTGTCGTTATATATTACTTGAATTAGTCGAGAAACTCATACCAAACAGGGACGGGTCCTCTTCTGCATGATGTGGTTAGTATTTGATTTGATGCATGATATTTTGCTACATCTCCTATTTCTTTTGTCTCATACTTTTGTTTACTTTTTCAGCGTTATGAAGTTCAGAATGCGCAACACCTCCTCCGACAAGTCCCTCAGACTCACAGTGTTGCTAATAAAATATTAAGGACCATGAGATCAAGTCTTTCTCTGTTACGATATCCCACATCGGTTCCACATGAAAGCGTGGAAGGGTATATAAGTGGGGAGTCAACCCTTTACCTTTGACCATGATTTTTGGTTAAGTTAGGGCTCTCTATCTTATTGCCTAACAATTTGGTCCGACCTGCCAGATTTGGGTGGGCTGCGGAAAGGGGCTACACGATGGTGGGCCCAGGGGTTGCCACCACGGATGTGGGCCCAAGGTGGTTGCCACTCGGGAAATGGGCCTTGGTATGGGTTGCCACTCGGAGTGTGCCGTCCGTGGACGTCCGGTTTGAAAGGGGGATGGATTGTTACGATATCCTACATCGGTTCCACATGAAAGTGGGAAGGGTATATAAGTGGGGAGTCAACCCTTTACCTTTGACCATGATTTTAGGTTAAGTTAGGGCTCTCTATCTTATTGCCTAACATTCTCACATTGCTAGTTTGGTCTCATGTACTGAGACTACTGATGCAGTACCCCGTGCTCACACTTACACTTTTGCCCCCAGTGAGCACATACTTCCACAAAGTAGAAGTCGTAGTGTGGCAGGAGAGGATATAGAGGAGGATGCACGACGAAGATGGACTCACACTCAACCGCACCGTGTCGATCCCTCATGATCGGTATATCGTCCCACATTCAAGTTGCAATCACAACTTTTCCATCCCACACCCGATCCCCAGTCACAAGGTTTCTATTATAGTGGAGAAGACATTTCATATGGGAGGTCACAAGGTTTCAATTATGGAGGAGAAGACACTTTCTATAGGAGCTTAGATCGTCAGACACATTAATACCTATAGAGATGATTTTTAGCCCAACAGAGTCGACTCCACCACAATACCAGAGAAATATTTTTCTTATTTCTTTAAATTGGGATATGAATAGCTCTGCATCTCCTGAACAAGAGTACGTAACTCAAGAAGATCAGCCGGTGCCGAGAAATGATCAACGGAGACGATCCGAAAGGGTGATGAATCCTACTGTTTGCCTTACAGAGGTGCAACGTCGAAGGCAATAATAGAAACCTTTGTAACTAATTTTTGTAACCTTTTTGTATTTTATTAGTATTAGTTTTATTATTGTTCAATAATATTTAGTTTTATTACCCCTTAAAGTGTTACAGAAAAAAAATCACTTGAATTATCTCTAATTATTAAAGGCAATAAAAACAAGTCCAAAATAAGAATTTTTTTAATTAAAACAAAAAATATTACAACATAGACATTCAATACTAATTAAACAATAAAATATTAAAAAAATGCTCAACAATCTACAAGGTACAGATGCTTCTAGTAGCAACGGTCCCTTGTAAATTGTTGAGCATATTTTTAATATTTTATTGTTTAGTGAATATTGAATGTCTATGTTGTTATATTTTTCGTTTTAATAATAAAAAAATTTCCTTATTTTGGAACTGTTTATTATTGCCTTTAACAATTAGAGATAATTCAAGTGGATTTTTTTTTTTTTGGTAACACTTAAAGGGGTAATAAAATTAAATATTATTGAACAATAATAAAACTAATACTAATAAAATACAAAAAAGGTTGCAAAAATTAGTTACAAAGGTTTCTATTGTTGCCCTTGACGTTGCACCTCTATAAGGCAAACAGTGGGATTAACCACCCTTTTGGATTGTCTCCGTTGATCATTTCTCGGTGCCGAATGATCTTCTTGAGTTACGTATTCTTGTTCAGGAGGTGCAGGGTTGTTCATATCCCAATTTAAAGGAACGGGAAAATATTTCTGTGGTGGAGTTGACTCTGTTGGGCTAAAAATCATCTCTATAGGTATTAATGTGTCCGACAAGTCTGACCTCCTATAGGAAGTGCCTTCTCCTCCATAATTGAAACCTTGTGACCTACCATATGAAGTGACTTCTCCACTATAATAGAAACCTTGTGATTGAGGATTGGGTGTGAGATGGAAAAGTTGTGATTGCGACTCAAATGTGGGACGATATACCGGTGATGGGGGATTGACACGGTGCGGTTGAGTGTGAATCCATCTTCGTCGTGCATCCTCCTCTATATCCTCTTCTGCCACACTACGACCTCTCCTTTGTGGAAGTAATTGCTCACTGGGGGCAGAAGTGTAAGTGTGAGCACGGGGTACTGCATTGTTAGTCCCAATACATGAGACCGAACTAGCAATGTGAGAAAGACTCGATCTCACTGTCCCTAATATTTTGTCGCAACATTGTGAGTCTGAGGGACTTGTCGGAGGAGGTGTTGCGCATTCTGAACTTCATAACGCTGAAAAAATAAACAAAAGTATGAGATAAAAGAAATAGGAGATGTAGCAAAATATCATGCATCAAATCAAATACTAACCACATTATGCAAAAGAGGACCCGTCCCTGTTTGGTATGAGTTTCTCGACCAATTCAACGTCCGTGATATATAACCACGCGTGATGGACTGATACCACTCCTCATATTTCGGTGTTGTGCCCAAACCCAAAACTCAATTTATAGTGCGATTTTCACAGGTACGCCACATTTCAATTTCCTGACTGTGTTCTCTTATCCAGTTTCTCACATTTCGTCCCCTACGTTCAATCTTCCTAAAGCGTTCTATTGCCGGCGGAATAGTTTGTACATAACCAAACTGTCGCATAACACGCTCAGGACGGTGTCATTCCACAATGTGAAAACATATCATGAGACTGATGATGTCCATACTCTCCAATTCAAACATTGTAGAGCCAGTTCAGCAATGTCAGGATCAGAGAAATTGTACGGAGTCCAAACAAACTGAAATAAGACAAAATATGGTAGAATATTGTTAATATCAAAGGAATATAATACTTCATAATATAATAATGTGACTATAATTTATCACTCACGTGATGATCGCTCATCCAATCAAGCTGCTCTCTAGATCCAGGAAGATTGTTAGCAATAACAAAGTTCCATAATCGAGGTCGATACCACCTTCAATATGAAAAACGAAAATAAGTAAAGAAAATATGATGTTAATAAAAGTGAATATATAAATAACTTATCGTGCACCATAAGGAGCTCGTGCAATGCCATTATCATCTACCGGCGCAATATCGTGAGGAAGCTTGGTAGGCCTAACAACCACTATCCGTGACCATGCCCAAATCTGTTAAAAGTAAATACATTAATCTCATAAGCATTCTAAGTAAGGTAAAAACACAATGTACTGAAACACAATGTATCACATCTGTAACAAATTCAATGGACCTGCAATACTTTTTTTGTTTTTCAAGCAAATATAGCACTCCCCCAACTATATGTCTCGATTGCGGGAATGTCTTTTAACACCTTCAACCAAAAACATGGAATCACATCTCCGCTATTATCGGACACATCACGTTTATCAATTGAAAATGCCTAACAGTGTGTTATTTTATCAACACTAGCTTCATCAGAATCCGGCGCAATTTGTGTATCATTCGCACTCACATGACGAACAACCGTCTCTGCTTTTAGCTTCATCCCATCATTCGGAAAATCAACATGCTGAGTCTTAATCCCTATGATGTCGAAAATCCTGCCTTAATGCTGTTGGATTGTCGTACACTCATCATTAGCAATTAGAGGACGACCGTCGACTGGTAGACCCCATATAATTGCTACGTCTTAACTGTAGCCTCTCCACTTCGTAAATGAAAAGTGTTGTCTCCGGACGCCATTTCTCAACCAGCGCAGATATAAGACCCAAATCATTTTCCAGCTTACTTAACTTGTAGATGCGGTAAAACCCCATTTCATTAAGTTTACGAAGGACACGCTCGTGTGGAACTTTGGGATAGGCAGTTTGAAATGTATGAAAGTCTGCCCGTCTAAAGCGTAATAATAACTCACTATCATCTTTGCTCAAAACCTGTTCACACCTATGATTGGCCTGCTCGGTCAGCACATTACCGACTAAAGACCCGTGTATCACAACCTCAATGTCACTACCACTGGTACTCGCCATCCTGGATTAAAAAATAAGTGATAATAACACATAATTAGATTACAAAGAATTCATTAAAATATTAGCCACTAATGTATCTATTATTAACAATTATCACAAAAAATTGTACTGAAAGGTTCAAATTATACCTATAAATTATATCAAATGTTAAACTATAAATACTAAATTTAAAATTATAACTACACATTATTGAGCTACTAAAATTATAATAACTTCAAAATTCATTTTAAACTATACAAAATTTTGCAAATTAAACTAAATTATATTAAAATTTTAAAACTATACTAAAAAATACATAAACCTAGTCATTCAATATTAAACCTAAAATTATACATATACTTGTAAATCATACCTCAAAATTATACTAAAATGGTAACACATTATTGTGCTCCAAAAATTATAATAAGTTCGAAACTCTAAAATTCATACTAAACTATACAAAATTTTGAAAATTAAACTAAATTATATGAAAATTCTAAAACTATACTAAAAAATACATAAATCTTGCCATTCCAAATTAAATCTAAAATTATACATATACTTATACTAAAATGATAACACATTATTGGGATAAATTATACTAAAAGCACTAAATTAAAAATTTTACTGACTAAAATACTAATATCATAATTGAAATATTAAAAATAAATTACATAATTAAAATTTACCTTAAACAAATTTGGAGGAAAAAGAGCAAAAAACCACTAAGTGGATGTTGCTGCAAGGTTTGCTGCGTTTTGGGAAATTTGAGCCGGATGGAAAGAGAAACTGTGCGCCTCTTACTGAGGCGCTGGGTGTAATTATAGGCGAGTCAAATGGGCCTTGGTCCAAGGCGCTGTCAGCCCTCTTTTCTGCCCACTTTTGCTTTTGCTTTTGGAGGATTGACCGGGGTCACAGGGATAGCAGGTTTAACTGTGCCTTGGACCAAGGCTGGTTCTGACATAGCCTTGGCCCAAGGCGCTGTCAGGTTTTGCAGGAGGCCCACTAGCAAATGAAGGGCCTTGTTTCAAGGCGGATGTCAGATCGTGCCTTGGCCTAAGGTTTTTTGTGGTATTTTTCGAACCTGAGTTAGTTTTGTGGTATTTTTCGAATTATTTTTTAAAAATATAATATTTCTTTAATTTTTTCCATTGCTTTAGTGGCTTATTCATTGTAGACTTTCTGTAAGTTACCATACAGAAAAGAAGCATATTTGAATCTTGAATTGGAGAGGCTAAATCTGTTAATTTTTTTTGATGTAAATAATAAATATCCTAGAGTTAGTTTTGTTTAGTGAGGTACCTTCCCATGAGTAGAAATTTGATTTAATAAAGAAACTTTTCTGAGTTCGATTGCTCTATCATATGTAAGGTTTGTTGTTTCTGATGCATGAAGTTGTGGCCTTAGTTCTTTTTTGGTTTATAGTTAACATTGGCCTGCTCTTCTAGCTTTTGCTAAAGAAAGATGCTCTTTGTATATATGGATTTAATTTAGTCGATGCAGAAGTGTTTTCGCAAAGGTAAATTTAGCTTGTCCATTGTGTTCATAATGCATTATGAGGTAAATGAATGTTTCAGGTTGCAGAGCGAGCACTTCTCCTATGGAATAATGATGATATCGTAGCCTTGATTGCCTAGAATCGAAGTGTAATTTTGCCTATCATTTATTGAGGCTTTGGGAAAGAATATCCAGTCTCACTGGAATCAATCTGTACACAGTCTACTGTTAATGTTCGAATATGTTTTTGGAAATGGATGTGGAGTTATTTGAAGAGTGCCAGAGGCAGTATTCAGAGAGGGAAACCCGAGCCAAAGAATTGGAAGATCAACGAGAATTAACGTGGCGGAGATTGACTGCTGTTGCTGCTCAAGTACGGTGAAGTGTTAGTTATTGAAGCAGCCCTCAATGTAATTTGGATGTATCAATCAATACTAGTGAAGCATGTTGTATATCTTCTTTTCCACAAGTTTGTACTGGAAGAGAAATTTTTGTTCTCATATGTTGGGCGTCTGACAAAGTGGATTTTTTTTTTATATGTATTCTTCTTTCTCTCTGTCTCTTTCGTTTCTATATCGCTATACCAACTAGTCAAGCCAAATCATATGATATAGAATTGTGTAATAATTTATGTTACATGTACAAATATGTGATAAGTGTATAAATAGATGAATAGGATCATGAGCGAGAAAAAAAATCAAAATATTAAGGAAAAATTAACAATTCTCTCTTTTCACATCCTAATCATCAACAATCCTAATCACTCCTAACCATGCATACGGGTGTGTAACATGATTATTTTAGTAAAAAAACAAAATAATAAGAATGTAGTGTCTATTATACTATTTATTAGGCCAGTTAATCAGGCTTTATGAGCTAAGCTTTAGTTGACTCAAGCTCAAATTGCATTGGGTCTATCGACCATAGGCTTCCATAGTACCCTTTTTTTTGGAGGCTCGTATATTATCACGACTTTTGGGCTTATTTCAGGCCGGCTCAAATTAGTGGATTTTCTTTAATTCAATAAAATCCATTCATTATACTAATTTTGCACATTAATTTCAAATTCACTGCAAAATAAAACAAAAAAGAAAATGCAACATTTGCACCCATTTTTTCCCACTTATTTGTATAGAATTCAAAGATGAAAAATGCTTGAAAAGACATTTTTAATTGTTTGATATAAATGATATTATTAATGCTTAATATACATTCTATTTTTTCATCGAGTCGGGCTTATTTCGAGTCGAGTCATGCTAAGCTCAAACTCGGCTCACAAATCTGTCTAGCCTAATCTAAAAGCTCAAATTCAACCGGCTCATATTTAGTGAAGCTCGGTTCGACTATAAATGACCCGAGCTATTGAGCTTCAGATAGACTTGATTCAATTGACAATTCTACAACTATTCATCCCTTTATTAATCCTAGAAATAGAAAATGAAAACTGGGAAAATTCTATGCCACACCGGGACCAATATACCATTGGATGAGGGGGTATTTTAGTAAATACCCCTTATTGGGGGATCCAATGGTATTCTTCACACAGAGACCATTGATAACGATGTGTTATAGAATGACCTTGAAAACTGGCGATTTTCAGTCCATCTTTGTAAACAAAGCCCTATTATCAGGTTTCAGGTCAAAGCTAAAATCGTATCAAGCGACAAAATCGCTATTGGGAGAAGATATTAATTCAAACACGACGTCGGCTCCCGTCTTCCTCCTCAGTCCTCACCATAAATCTGGTCGTCTCCTCTCCTCTCCTCAGGCAAAAAATCCAAATTCTTATCTTCAAACAACACACTATAATATAAAGCTCGTTCTTATTAATATTCTACCCCAGAATTTGTTTTATTTACTTTTTAAATATACATATACTTATACAGCATATATAATCTTATATATATAAGTAATAAATACAACAAATGTCAAGAAAAGGAGGAGGAGCAGCCCTGCAAAACGATGTACCGTGGAGGGCTGCATCCTCTGCTGTGAAGCCAATTCCCAAAATTCATTACTCTCCCCTTCTTCGCCTCCCTCAGACCCCTTATTCCAATTATGCCCTCTCTGTCATGAAGGTTGGTGGGCTTGCGTACATTTATAATTCCATCTCTTCTTTATTTGGATATATATATATATGTGTGTGTGTGTGTGTGTAATTTATTGTTTTCTTGAATTTTATGGTGTTTTAATGGTGGGTTTTTTCTGAAAGGTAATGTCTTTGATGTAAAGACTCAATCTTTCTGTTTGTTCATGTGTAGATATGCAGTTTTTTTTTTGGTTATGTAGTTCCTATTGGTTTTTGACATTCAACTGTACAGCTAACGTTTAGGTGCTACAATGAGTGAGATTAGTTGGGAATAAAACATTGTGAGGTTTGTTGATGCTCGAACTTGTTATGCAACGTTGCAACAGTATACATATGTATGCGTTTACATTTCGATTTGCGAGCATGTAATTGATTCATAGGGGTGGGTTTTAAGAAATTTGTGGTGATTTCTTTTAAAGTTGCAATGTGATGATTAATGATTGTTCAACTTATTCTTTTCGTTCATTTAAGTGTCCTCGATATTTTTAAAGTTGAGGTATTTTTGAATTAAGGTAAGTGTTAAGTCCACATACCATGTTCATGGAGTTGAACACCTTATGGTTTTTTGGGTGGTAACTTTTCAGCATCCAGATCCTATTGGGAGCGGACTCGGAAAGGAGGCTTTGGTCGAAGCTGCAGGACCAGACTGCATTGTGCCTGGACAAGTTGCGCCTATCAAATTACTTGGTCTTAAGGTATTTTGTCACCCTATGCTTTTCATGTTTCTGTTCAGAGCATTTTCCGTTTTTTTATTGCTTGTTATTTATGTGAGAATAAGTTTGCTTTATTGCATATTTCAAATTTCTCTCTACAAGAAATCTCTTTATGGTTGATTTTTTATATGTAAATTTGATCTCATTTTTGCAAGAAAACTAATTCTATTGCAAGAGATAAAGTATAAGTCATTTGCGGCTCTAACCAGTTAATTCTGAATATTTAGTCTTCGTATAACTTTTGGTGACCTTGCTTGTTGACTTTAGGATGCGCTGATTGGGAAAACTGTTTTGGTATTAATCTCAGTGATGTTTGGTGTATTTGTGCGTGTGAGACACCTTGCATAAAATTGAAATATGTTCACTTCGTTAAACAATTTGGTTGTAAAGCTAGAACTACATCGGGAGCCAGCTACAGTTACACAATTTTCATCAATGAGGTAATAGAGTTATCTCTATGCCTCACCAATGCCTCACCAATGGTGAGTCACCATTCTAGTTTCACATGCAAAAGATTTACACTTATGTATTAGATGGGACCGGGACTGTATATCAACTCCTCCTGATTTTTAGTCTCAGCTTAAGTGTCCCCAAGAGCTTCAGAACAGTTCATATTGTGAAAAGATCCTCCAAAGTAAAGCGACGTAGAAAGGTTGAGAAAACTCAATCTAAAACATGCAAGTCGAATCACAACTGTAGGATTTCATTCTTAAGTTTAAAAGCAATTTCCTTCTTATATGAGAAGGTACACATCTTGGGAAATGACAGTGCAATGTTTGAGGGCATTAGGATAAGCTTGTTAGTTTTGGTCAACCCCTTTTGCCCTTTGGGCCTAGGTAACTCGACTGTCAGGGTCTAAGGGGGCATCACCCCACTTTGGGTTGTGGGCCTAAGGGGGGCTGCCTTCCCCATTGGGGGCCTTTGGGGTTTTGACGGGGCTAAGGGGCCGCCACCCTGTCACCCCCTTAAAGTAGGGGCCTTGACGCCCTTTGGGGCCTAAGAGTCTCGAGTATCAGGGTCCTAAGGCGGCTGCCACCCACCTCTACTGTGGGCCATCACGCCCTAGCTTTATGTTTTTAGTTCGTTTCAACTACAATGAAGAATAGACGAGATGTGAGTGGATCTCTTTTGAACTTTGTTTTTGCTCATCCTCCTATTTTCAAAATTTATAGTCCAAACTCCCTATGTTCATCCCATTTCACAACTCTTAGCTTCATTTAGGGTTTTGCCAAATGCCACATAATCTGCAGGTCCTATTTTTTGCCGATAAGATGTCTTCAATGAAGTTTCAGCATCTCATTTAACCATATATAGCAGACTTTTAATTATCCACTCTCTTATCATTTGTCCAGGTCTGGCCCATTGAAATGGACTTGAAGTTTATGGAACCGGTTGGCCGGGAACTCAAATCAATTGGAAAGGTAGGTACCATAATTGTGGACATGTTCAGCGTACTATTGTATCCTTTGTGTATGTTTAACTTGTCATATAATTAATATATTTGCTTGATCTTGTGGTGGCAGTTCATGGATTCAGCAGTCGATCTTATGAACAAATCATTTATCGATCGCTAGCATATATATTCTTGAAACGTGCCAGTTTGCTGTTAAAGTTGCCTATCATAATTTCCTACCTGGGACATGCCGAAGACCCTGTGGAGTAGACTATAAAGAGATTCCATTTTTCTGTATCATTACGTTCCATTTTTCCTGTCCTAAGTTGTTTTGTAACAATATGGAAGGTTGTACATTGAAGAGTTCAATTAAATATCGGTTATCTTGAAAGGACATTTTAATCCTTCGAGTCGTTATTCACTTTCTTCTTTTGTTTGAGCAATGTTTTTCTGTTTCCAGTCTCTTTATTGAACTCTTAACAGAAAGGATTGATTTCTCGAAATCGTAAAGATTGAATTTTTTCTTCATTTTTACACTTGAAGATCAAGAACAAAACTTATTGTCGTTCATTGATGTAAATATGTTATTTTAACCGCGCAAAGACTTGGAATTATAAGTTAAGGCCATTGGCTAAAAATGTGGTTAGATTATATTTTATGACCAATAGCCTGATGGAGGTGTTCAATGTACTGCTTGTGCATATAAATTACAAAAATAATAAATTGTAATTATGATGGTAAAGTTAAGGGCCCTTGATTTAAGAAAGATTAAGCTCCATACTTCACCTTTATATCTAGTTTTATGTATGAGACAAAAAATATATATGTAATCTGGTGTTCAGATAAGAACTTTGGGAAAATTGCAAATTTAGCCCTATAACATTAAGGGTGGCAAAATTGGTCTCCTAACTTTCAAAAAGTCACGATTTAATAACACTTTTCAATTGGGAACCCTAATGTCGCCGATAATACCAATTAAAATTGGGGGTTTTGCAATTGCCTACTAGATTTGCACGCACGGAGTATGACAAGGCCTTTTTTAACCTATAGGACCCTAAATCAGATTTTTTTGAGTGAAAAAAATATTTATTAAAATAATACTAAGTCGGTAATGTAAAAAAAGGGCTTTGTCATACTCCACACGTGCAAATCTAACCAGTAATTGCAAAACCCTCAATTTTAATTGATTCATGTCCACTACGCGTGACCATTTTCGGCAAAATTAGGGTTCCCCAATTGAAAAATGTCCTTAAATCGAGACTTTTTAAAAGTTACGGGATCAATTTCGCCAGTTGCACACGATACGAGACCAATTTTGCCACCCCTCTAAAGTCCAAATTTACAATTTTCCCTTAGAACTTTTATATCATAAAGGGGTGTCCCTCAATTTTACGCTTAGAATCACTTTAGTCCCTAAACTTCTAATTGCATCAATTGAGTCCCTCAACTCAACAATTTGTTTCAATATGGTCACTCGTCTCAATTTTGGGTCAATTTTGGCCTGAAAGTTAGTTATGTGACATGCACATGACCAATTTAAAGGTAATCAATCCCAAAGTTGAATTGACAAATTTTACCTCTTAAAATATGACATTTGCTTGGCACGCGACTGACTTTCCATCCAAAATTGACTGAAAATTGGCCGGAGGGGCTGCATTGAAACAAATTGTTGAGTTGAGGGACTCAATCGATGCAATTACAAGTTGAGGGACTAAAGTGATTCTAAACATAAAGTTGAGGGACTAAAAGTGACATTAACCCTAAATTTTATAAACAATTCCATAACTGTGATGCAAAAGAGGTGATAGATTCACAGAACTTTGGATTTATAATTGAATTATTTTTGTTCTGATGACCTAATGAAAGGGTGAAGATCATGATCCAATGGTGGAGTGTAGTGTATTCCACTCACTATCTGCTAATGTAACATCTTCTGGTCACTCTCCTCTTTTCCTTCTCTTGCCTTTTTTTGGCAACTTGTATACTATACTACTATAAAAGTTCAGACTTAATATGCTGCATTATGTACTATACTATTACAAACTATATATTATATCAGCTCATCATGCAGGAAGTCGAATTGCGTAAAGGTCCTTGGCTCGAAGAAGAGGATGAAAAGTTATCTGCTGCTGTAGCTGTTTTAGGGAATAGAAGATGGGATTCATTAGCAAAAGCATCAGGTTTTTACATGAATGATAAAAATACAAAAAAAAAACATTTATAACTGGCTCTTGTTAATAAGAAGATTAAACTCTTTAATTATGCAGGTCTAAGAAGGAGTGGCAAGAGTTGCAGGCTGCGGTGGATGAATTATCTTCGTCCGAATCTAAAGCATGGCCACATTTCTGTAGAAGAAGAGCGCGTTATAATCGAACTCCATGAGAAATGGGGTAACAAGTACTGCTCTTACTTGAACTCTGCAGCCTTTCTATTTTTTTCATATTAAATGTTATATAAATGGAATAAGTTATTTTGTTTTCCAGGTGGTCGAGAATCGCTCAGAGATTGCCTGGAAGAACAGATAATGAGATTAAGAACTATTGGAAAAGTTACTTGAGAAAGAAAAGTCTTGCTATGGAGAAAGGTAAACTGCATGCAATTTTTTTTTTCTTTCCTTGCAGCCAAAAAAAAAAGGACAATTTTTATGATGTTATAAGTCGGTTTTGACTTGAAATGCTTTTGATGCACAGAATTCTTGAGTAGTATCAACTTAAAAGCTTCTAAAAATACTTCATTGAGATCAGAATGTGAAACGGCTAGTCCATGTTCGATCAACGGTGAATGCTTCTTGTTTAAGGATGACGACAGTGTCTTGGGACCGTCTGATGATTCTACTGATGCACTCGATTTGTTGAGTTTGACGCAGTCACCTTATGAGGCCAGATTGACAGAATGGATGACAAACTGCCCTCATGATATAAGTAAACTGGAACCCAAAGACGGGCTGTGGAACTTTGACATATATTATCCAGAAGAACGGATCTCTGATGAGTTCAGTAGCAGTATATGGGATTATTCCTTGTGGGATGGGGAATAAGGTTTCAGTATATTGTTGTAAAGGTGTGTTGTAAGGTCATTTTGTACATCAAAATGTATATTAGGCTGAGACTGATCAAGTGCCCTTTTCCTTTTGGTTTGACAGTTTGAACTGTAACAGTAAGTACTAGGAAGAATGAAATTACTTGTGCCAGCAACTTATCAAACTAGTAAAATACACGTACGTTGCACATGGAGGAAGTATTTTTATATACACCACGTAAAATTTTAAATTTAATGTTTTATATATTAATAAAAGTAATCTAATAAACTTGTATGAGTAAAAGAATATTGAAAATGACAATTGAGATGTCTTTTCAAGACAAAACCGTGTAGCATTAGGCAAAACGGACAATCCCTGCAGGTGTATGTGATGGCAAATGCATGCCACTTCAAATATATACAATGTCAAGTTGCCAAAAGAACCCAAAGTGGTTGAGCCAAGTCGTAAGCGGCTTCTGATCCTAAGGGTTCGAATCCTGGAGACATCACCGTGGGGAAGGCTTGTTTTTGGGCGACCCAATCCGAGAAATCAGACTTCGCAATCTTCTGTCTAACCTTTTTTTTTAACGAAAAACAAAAAAAGCTACCAAACAAGCCAATAAATGAGTTTCCTTAAAGCGAATTGATCAAAAGCAACATACAAAAATGAAAACTGTTGGTAGAATAGAATGCAAAGATTAGGGTGCTTATTAGAAAGATGGTCATAGACTACTCAATGACTTAGTTGTTAGGGATGGTAGGCATCAGAGCACGAGCAAGTAATCAAGAAATTAGAAAGTCTAAGTCTAAACATGATGATAACGACACGAGGATTTTAATATGGTTCGGCATAATTGCCTATATCCACGAGCTAACCTAGATTTATATCTTTATTTCTCAAAGTAAATCCATGAATTACAACTTGAAAAATCCTATTTCTATTACTGGAGTAATATAAAAATCAATCAAACTAGGAAATACAATCCTAATATAAGGGAACAAGTCTAATCACAATAAGAAATAAAAATAAGCCCAAGATCTGCCAAAACGCGTTTACTTGCCGCCCAAGTTGAAACTCGCCAATCTTGACATTCGAACGTCACCTTTGGTCATGTTCGGACATCGCGTAGCTTTGGAAAATTGTACGCTACTGCATGGCACGTTCAAATGTTGCCATGCCTCATGTTCGAACGTGGCCACTTCTTCCTTTGCATTCAGTCCTCGTTTATTCGATTCTCTCACGACCTCGGATCTTCTTTACCCATCTCATCTTAATCTTGGCTCTGATTTGCTTCATTTTCAAGCTCTCAATCCTATTTTTGATTTGACTCTACTATATCTCAACAATCTCCTACTTGGAAACTGATCAAAAACTTGAACTAAACTTGAACCGCCAGTTCACTTAGGAAAAGTGAACTTTAATCTTGTTGGCACATCCCCAAATCCAATGGAGATAAAAAATCAAGAGATATCCCCATATCTCGTCAACTCGTCCATCCTCTAGTGTCACTCATCTCTCTCAATTGTGCAATGTTCCCCCTCTCTTTGAACCTTCGCCACTACACTATTCTTTTGGTGATCAGCCAACTCCTGAATAAGGTTATATATTCATCTCGGTCCAACTGACTCGTAGATATAGGTTACTCCAAAGACCCTGAACATGTGACAGCCTAAACCGCTTTGGTCGACCCGTCCATTGACATATTTACACCAACGACTTTTTCCAACAACAATTTCAGATCCCTCACATATATGTTCTTTGCCCCTATATGAGCTATGTCTGATCCATCCGCCTACTTGATTTTTCAATGGACAACTTGAGTTACTGACACGATGCTCGATGCTCCCACTCCACGAGCTATGTCACATCCCTCTACTAAAAAACTTCTGCTCTGCAAATCTGTCTACCATGCTTTGCATCCTGTCTCCATGACTTCTGGCTCTATGTCTGCCCTACTGGCGTCGTTTTTTGCCTCATGGTTCTTACTACGTGGATCTGCCCCACGACCATGCCCTCTGGTCTCTTGGCTACACTACTCTATCCTCTCGATTATCGATTCTGTCACCCTGACCTCTGGCTTGGTGAATTTGCTTTTTTGGCACTGTAACGCTGCCCTCGCTGTCTCTTGCATCTTGTTTATCCCTCTCGGCAACACAGATTTGCTCTGACCTTTAGCTCTATAGTTCTGCCATCAGCATCTCAACTGCTCCTATTAGCTTCGTGTCTACCTACCTGGAAACACAATACTGTTTCTGCTGCTGTGAGTTTGCCTATCTGATAGCACCACGATTTTCCAATGTTTTCTCGTTAATGTTCAACGGGATTACTCTTTTTTGGTTGGCGATCTAACTAACCCGATCCTCCTCTGTAATCTTCTCTAGCTTCACCATGACCTTAATTTGTTCTCCTTGCAGTGAAATTATCGAGCTTGATTATTCTTCCATCTCCTACCATTGTTCCCATGACGAATTCTGCGCTTAACAAAAAACGCTTCCCCATATACCTAGACCTAAGACGTCTCCTAAATCTACAACCTATGACTCTGATACTAGTTGTTGGGGATGGTAAGTATCAGAGCACGAAGAAATGATCAAAAAACAAAAAAAATCTAAGTCTAAACATGAACATAACGACACGAGTATTTTAACGTGGTTCTGCATAATTGACTACATCCACGAGCCAACCTAGATCTACATCTTTATTTCTCAAAGTTAATTCATGAATTACAAGTTAAGAACTCCTATTTATAATAATGGAGTAATATAAAATCCTATCAAAGTAGGAAATACAATTCTAGTATAAATAAGCCCTAAAATCTGCCAAAACGCGTTTGCTCGCCGTTCAAGTTGAAACTCGCCAGTCTTGATGTTCGAACGTTGCCTTTCCTCACGTTCGGACGTCGTACAACTTCGGAAAATTGGATGCTACTGCATGGCACATTCAAACGTTGCCATGCCTCAAGTTTGGACTTGGCCACTGCTTCCTTTGCATTCAATCCTCGTTTCTTCGACTCTCTCGCGACCAGGGACGGAGCCAGGGGGGGCTGGAGGGTGCGCTCGCCGTCACTCAATTTTGAAAAATCATTTTTTCACCATACAAGATTTTTTATATTTGAATTTTGCCTCCTTTCAAAATAAAAAAATATCACGCTTTCTCCATTTTCTTTGAGTTCGCCCCCCCAAACCCAAAATCCTGGCTATAACGAAAGAGATATAAGAGTATAAAATATGTCAAAAGTTGCAATTGAACCTAGTTCCTTATTATATTTCTCCCCATAAATATAGCGTACCGTACAACGGAGGACTGCACCCCCCTTGAATCCTTCGTCTCTTTGGCAAAAAACAAAAGTGTATAGCTATATCATAACAATCTCGGCCCCCTCCGCCCGGTAAAATTCTTGGCTCCGTCCCTACTCGCGACCCTGGATCTTCCCGACCCATCTCGTCTTTATCTTGGCTCTATTTGACTTCATTTTCTGGCTCTCAATTCTATTTTTGATCCGACTACACTATATCCCAATATAATTACTGCGAAGTGATTCTTGTTACATCATTGAACTCACTTGGTGCATTTCATGTTTCATTTCCACACACTGTCTGTGATTAATATTTAATAGTGGAGATATATAACAAGTAAATAACAATTTGAATTCTGTTAGATATCAAGTGGGGGTCTTGTGGTTAATATCAGGCTGGAGGATGACACTAGTCAGCCAGTACTCAAATTGCAGCAATACTTGTTAGTATTGTATTAGGCTTTTGTTATGATCATAGGTCAAGTTGTTGATCAAGTGTACTCACCAAGTACAAGATTATGTTTTTCTTTTGGCAAACAACAATAAGGTGGTGGAGACAAAATGTAGTATGGCCACATTTTATCTTCTTTTATAATTAGCAGCTTCCTGTCCACAAGCATATACCTTATTAAGTTATTACTATTATTTGCAGCATTCTTATAGACTAGTTAAATTTTCCTGATAAGATTAATGATAATCCAATGACATCAACATTACTGATGTAAAGTCACAAAGAAAGTAAAATTGTAGGAAGGGAACCACACTTCTGTCTTCTTACCTACTACTACTACTAATACTACAATAGCCCAGATGTTGCAGTGCCATGTAGAAACAAGATAACTAACAAAGCTGTCACAAATATCATGTGAATGGAATCATCAGAGTAAGCCCTTTGGCTCCCTGAGTATTCGTCGTAGTCCTCGAAAAGGCCTGAATTTGCATCTAAATCAGCCGAACCGTTGTTTCCCGATGTCCACTTCCCCAAATTGTTCCTCCTGCTTACACAACCAAATTCGAATTAATCATCCAAATACATATATGCAGCATAGGAATGGGTACTTGCATTTTAGATTTTCTATTCAAAAATTCTGTATTTTGCGTATTCCATAACATCCATGTACGGCAAGTGTATATAATCCGGGTTGATATTTAAGGAAGTATCTTTAAAGTTGGCAACTAATACGATCCAAACTGGGCTTTCAAAAATAAATGGGCCCAACATGAGGCTTTTCACAAACTTTGGGCCAATGAGGCCTGCTAAGGTTGAAAATAAAGCATTTAAAGCTAAAAGAAGTCTAAAGTGAATTTTTTTTCCGGATTTTACGTCCAATGGGACCAATACTTAAGAAAAAGAGCAGGAGGACAGAGAAAAAGGGCAAAAGAAAAGAAAAGTAAAAACTATACTGGTCCAATGGAATCGGTGCATCAAACACCATTAGATGCAAGGATCGGATGGTAAAAAGTCATCTGCATCCAACGGTGTTAGGTTTACCAACTCCAGTGAACCCGATTCACTCTAGAGTTTCCCGAGAGAGGGACGATAAAAGACCTGCTGCCAAGGACACCAGCGTTGAGGGTAAGTTGGTCAATATATGCAGCAGATTTGGGCTCCACACTATATGCTTTCTCATATTTCACTTCTACACCCTGTCCCGACGCCACAAAATATGCTCCATTTCCCAGTATATCCCCTTCACTCCTCCAGTTCCAATCCCTCCATTTCTCCTCCGATGTGTCCACTCGTTTCGTCACCTACATTATTGAAAAAACTTATAAATCTTTAATTGCTTTGTATACATATGACAAATACGTACATACATACATATATATATATGTTGCAATGTTACCTCCTTAGCGTTACGATCATAGGGTGCCATGTAACGATTTCCCTGGCTATTAATAGTAGGATTTCCACTCCCTCCAATTGCATACATTTCCCACCTAGTAAAGTCGTTATTCACAACATGTATGTACCCTCTTCTACATCTTGGCATTCTTTGTATAAGTTTTTGGCCAAAATGGTTAAAAGCAATTGTCACTTGCATACCCGTATCGGGCAAGTAATCGTCGCTGTGACCTAACAACATAACCTCGTTATGATGAGAAAAATGGTTATTAGATATCGTGATCCCCGTGGAACCCATCACCGCGTCAATCAACCCGTCCTTACAATGCGACAACGAACAATGATCGATCCAAATATCCCTACCGCCAAAGATCGAGATCCCATCACCGTCCGATTTCGTGCGCCACCCGTAGTGCGTGGGGCTCGACCGTATATTAGTGTCACCCGCTTGGTAACAGTGGTGAATGTGGATGTTGTGGATTATGACATTAGATATATATTGTAGTGTTATGCACCCGCCACCTATAATGTGCACGTTAGCACCACGTCCATCTAGCGTTTTGTAAGAATTGAAAATTAGCTCCTCCGAGAGCTGGATGAGCATATTCGCAGAGAATACAATCCATAGAGGCTCCGTTTGGATGACGGCGTATCGAAGTGTACCCGGTTTTGGATTAACCGTGTCGTGGTCAGAGGAGTCTGTAACGACGTAGTATCGGCCGCCTTTCCCCCCGAGGGCGTATTGGCCAAACCCGATGGCGCAATCGGCCAGGCGCTGGCGGTTTTGCCGCCAGTTCGGGTCACACCGCCAGCAGTCGTCTATCGGGTTGCCGGTTGGGCAAGCAGAGGACTGGTCGTTGTCAGCGTAAGCTAGCATTTGTCTTCTTGAAAGTGATACATTCACTTTTCTGCATGAAGATTCAAGAAATATATATATGAAATGTAGGTATATGAAGTAGAATTATACGAGTATAAATACTTAGTTGTGGTATTTTTAAGATAGGAAAGAGACATAGGATGCCATTAATGGGCAATCTACAGAAAACTGAAATGATGTCTGGAACCTGAGGGCCACCCTATTGGCCTACATATTAAAAACAAACTTCAAAGTAGAAAAAGGGCAATAACTGCACAAATCTAACAAATGAAAGGGAACATACACGTAGAATACTTTTGTCATCATTTGACCAGAAGAAATTATACTGCCTTGGCAAATAGTGGTAATTATATGCCAAATCGAGTCCTATAGTCCAGAGTGTTTAATCGGTGTCCGTCTCTTTCACACAATTGTGGGTGTAGAACACACACAATACAACTTAAATTATGTGAGACAAATATACACTAGCGCTGTTGAACTCGATCTATCATCGATTTTATGATATTTCAGGCAAATAGCTTCTAAGTAAAAACCAGCCAACTAAGGATCACAGTCTAAATAAAAAAAAGAAAACAAATAAAAGATATAACAAGAAATGGTCATTTAACTTTTTTTCTTGGAGACAACATTAAGTACTTTTTCAGAAATAAAAAGTAACTACACTAACATTTTACATACTTAAAAATCCAAAATGCAAGAGAAATATATGCTTCAAGATATGAACACTGAAAGCTAAAGGAAATTAAAAAAAAAACAGAACAATGTGACTTGCCTGTGAACATCTAGAACAATAGCTTCAGGGTTGGGGTGTTGACCAGGGAGAGTGAGGTTGACCATGGCTGAGGCCAGTTGTGAAAATGAGAGTACAAGCAATAGAAGCACAATGCAGCTTCTTCTAAGCATTTCCATGGCTTCCTCACTGAGAATGTGCTGCTTTTATGAGTTGTACCTTTATAGTTATGGTGAAATTGTATGTATATAGTGGGAGCTACCAATGTGGTGTTTTGGGGGTGGGGGGGGGGGGGGGGGGGGGGGGGGGGGGGTTAGAGGAACTGTGAGGACAGAGACATATTGAGGGGCTCTAAAGCTGAAGAGAATGAGAGAGTATTGAATATAGTTGATAGTGGTTTAGCAGTTGCTACTACTCTTGTAGCTAGAGTTTCATTCTCTACTCTCTACTCACAACAGTGTATGAGTATCACTCATAATTTATAATCATGTAAGAAGAATCTTTTTGTGCTTCTTTTTCTTGTAAGTAAATCTTTTGGGCTCACTATTGGGGTAAAACTTAAAAGGGAAAGTAAAAAAGAAAGTATGGCCTCCCTCCTCCAATGACAGAGCGGGACAAGAGAATTAATTCTTTGTTTTTCTATAAATTTTGAAACGAGTCATAGAATCATACGATAAATGTAATTCACCCATATGGTGAAATATATTTGAGTACGGTCAAATCGGGAGTGGGCTAAGATTTCTTGTACAGTTTGTTAAGCCTACAATTATATCGAGTAATTAGACATGATTCTTATAGTTTATTTTTTATCAATTGTGTCACGTCTTTTCTTGCAACTATAAATATATAGAAAATTCTAGCCCGCTCTAAGTTTGACCTTATCCAAATGTATTTCATAAAGAAAATGTATTACACTCGCCATTTGATTGGTCTTTTATTTTGTGAAATGTACTTGACTGTGGTCGAGCCGAGAGCGGACTAAAATTTTTCTAAATATATGATGAATATATACCCAAGTAATTAAGATGTATGGAGATAATTTTTTATTTTTTCTCTGTATTACAATTTTTCTCTCAACATACTTACCATTCATGTATGTATATGTTGCATATATATATATATATATATATAATATACGTATTACAAATGATTTAGATTGGTGTGCATTTTTTGATACTTCTATCAATAAAAAAAAAAAAAAAGATTGGTGTGCATTTTGGAGTGACCATTTTTACCTCCTTAATTATGGTTGGATGGAAGAAAACAAAAGGCTAGAAGGCAAGGTGGCCCGCAAAATTATATCCAAAACAAGGGCCCACTGGACACCTGGCCCACATCAGCAAATTACATTATTAAATAGTATAAGAATAATTTAATATCATATTAATTGTTGCCACTCTTTAACCTATATAGTTTCTGCTTTTCATGATGTTGTTGTGTATAATGGCATCCACACTTTTGTGTTACTACCAATTTTTCTTTGCTTTTACTTCCGTAATTTGCTCAATTTGCGTGCTTCAAAGCTGCCTTGTTTGTTGCTTCTTAAACTGAGCTTCAATTTGCTCTTCCCGGGACATTTGAACAACATTTCTATACTATACTAATTAATAATAATCTTTTGGATAATAGAATTTTAATATGAAAAGATTTTTGTGGGTTCGAATTCAACTCGTGCCTATGAATTATTACTAAGAAGAAATTAGAAGTATCGTTTCCGTCCAACTTGCGTGCTCATGATCTCTCGATTATGCGGTCTATATCATATTTGAACTCTACGTGGGGGCAAACCAAATCCTCCGTGTAGCATCCCCTGTTATATGCACATATGAATAACAAGTGTATTTATATATATGGCTAGAATGTGGAGAGAGAAAATCACGTGTTATGATGGAAATATATGGCCTATTTCCGTCAAATTAAAATTTTCGATCAAATGCATCCTCAATTTGTGAGTTTTCAATAGTTATTGTCGCTAAATTGTTAAAGGAACAATTTGCGGGACCAATTTTGCCATCCATGTAGCTATGAGACTAGTTAACATTTAATTGATTAAGAGTAAATCATAATTAAGTTTTGTATGGTGCATTTCCTATATACCTTGCTTCAAGAGATTCAACACCTTCTCAATAATATTGTGAGTTTTCAATAGTTATTGTCGCTAAATTGTTAGTGGAACAATTTGCGGGACCAATTTTGTCATCCCTGTAGCTATGAGACTAATTAACATTTAATTGATTAAGAGTAAACCAAAGTTAAGCTTTGTATAGTGCATTTCCTATATACCTTGCTTCAAAGAGATTCAACACCTTCCCAATAATATTTAATTTGAAGTGACTCAATATGCTTTCATCAAACCAAACCGTCTTTCCGTCTCTACATCTTAACCACGTCGTTCCCTCTCTACATCTTAATCACGTGCCCTTGCCATAAACGGTTGTGTATCAGAGAAATTGGACTGATTCTTTGGTCCAAATTTGTCTGTTGCATGGAATCTATTAACACGATATACGTACACAATAACTAGATCAAAAGATTAAAAGCTGCATGCATATTCTTTCCCCCTGCGTAAAGTATGAATGAGTGCAATACTTTTTTCTCTCTACTGCGTCTTTAAACTACATCAAATTGGGCCCAAACTTATACTTTTAACAAATATCTGTACCCAAATGAAAAAAGAGTATATATCTTATACAATTGCATTGTTTACAGCATCTTTAGCATTGCCTTGACCAATTTTCAACCTTTTAAGGTAGAAAACAGATTAATTTTAACAGTTCAAAAAAAAAAAAAAACTATTATCTTCATCTTCTTCTTTTTTATTCAGTTGGGTTGCATGCTTGTATGAATAGCTTTTATGTAATATCCATTTTTCAACGTCCTCGATTTTGGTGTTGAATAAAAATATTCTGCTTTTTTTCCAATAAAAGATTATTATATATATTGTGTCGTGGGTGGAGCCTGATGTTTGACTCTGTTGGGTGCGTAGGTCCTTATTCTTGACCTTTATGCTTTGCGAATGAATTTGTCAGTCTTTCTAGGCTTTCTCGAGCACAGGACTGTTGTTTTAAGTGTTCAAATTTATTGAAAACATCCTCGGCTCTAATAATTCGAGTGTCTATACCTATGCGTGTTATATGAAAGAGATATATATGAAAGAGATAAACACAAATACTGTAATTTTGTTACTATTTTGAATTTTGTTTATAGGATGGAATGTTATGATTTTTTTCATTTTTTTTTTTGAAATGAGTAATGAGGTTAAAACCTTCTGAGTTTTTCTTATTAACGGGTCTAGCCCGATAAATTCGGATTGATAGTTATAATCTTGAATTATAAAGACTCTATCTAGTTCTATAAAAGATGGGAAGAGCCACAACTTGTTACGGTCTGGATTTGAACCAATGACCTTTCACATAAAGTGAGAAATAAATACCACTAGACCAATAAATTTTTGGTACGGCTCAAGATCTTATTAACACTACTTTATTGATTCTCCCCAATATTTGGCTATTGGGTTCTATGAAATGGGCTTCGATTATGGAAAGTGGCTGCAGTAGTGGGTTGCAAGTAAGGCCTGATATTGGGCGGATAAAATCCAAACCCAGACCCAATCAACTTTTTTCATACCCGACCCAGCCCCGATCTTTTGGGTCCGTACCCAATTAATATCCATGAGACACCGGACAAGCCCTTTTAATATTATATTTGATTATTATAAGTTCTTTTTCTTTTCTTTTTTTCTTGATAGTTTGGTTATTATAAGTTCAAAGTGTTATTTTTCTGCACAAATGAGAATTATAAAAAGCAAGCCCTTTTATGCAATTTAAAATCATCATTGAATTTCTTTTAACAAAAATGTACAAGTTAAATAACATTTACACAGTAAAATGTGAACGATAGAGAAGAAATTTGAGATTATCTAAGCAATTGTCATGATTTTTATTTTTATTTTTTTTAACACTATAAGCTGAAATTTATATATACATACAATGAACATACGACTTCTCAAGATGATAAATTCATAATAATACAGATCTAAACCAAAAGCACTTATATCAAGCGCAGCAAACCCGTAACTTCTCAATAGAGAAAATTAACATTAGATATAGCTACTACATGTATATATAAGTAACATAACCATGCATAAGCACTCTCTTATATACATACATACTAATCCTAGTAGTCCTAATTATATTAACCATGGTTGTCAGCTGCAGGGGTACCATATATATTCCTTATCTTGAATGTCAGGCGGCCGGCCCGTCGGCTTGGTTCTGGCTGTTATCCCAAGATCTCCTCGGTATAGTATGGTGATTTTGTACATCCACGTCGCCGCCACCGGCGGATCCCCGCCTCCCCGCTTCTACCGCCGCGTGATTTCTCTCCTCCAAATCCAATTTGGCGTGCAAAATTTTCCTATTATTGGTAGCAAAAGCGATTTCTCCCGCCACAAGTAAAACTAGTACGATAATCTTCATAGCAGCCATGGATTTGTTTTAACATGCACTGATTTGCCACATATTATTATGGGAAGTGGTAACTATATATATAGGCAATTCTAGCCTGGACCCGATCTTATAGAACCCAAGAGTAATTCACCACAAAATTGAATTATAATTGTCGCATGAGTGGTCAAGATATTTATGTTTGCAAGCTAAGAATAATTAGATATTTAGTGAGTGGGGAGTGATATTTGGCATTATTAAATTTTGAGATTACATACTTTTCTGAGTTAAGATATTTTTGAAATAAGTGAAGAATCCCGTTCTGCAAATAAGAGAAGCCCACATTTCCCATGAAAAGGGAAGCCCACTCGATCTGCCATTAGTGCCTGTTGTAGTGGAATGATGCTTATGGTTGTAATGTATATTCTAAAATTTTAGTTCCAATATCAAAGGGTTTTTGTCTTGTCAACTTTTTGGGATAAAGCATGATTTACTATTTTTTTTATTGGCAAAAGTAAAGTTTCAAGATATTAGACTTTTTGTATTTTATTTAAATAATATTGCGAAGATCTTTCTCTACTTTTTTTCTTTTTAGTTGTTTGTCGTTTGTAGATTAATATTAATTGCTAAATGTTAAATGATGATTAATATATAACAGTTTCATGATCATTTAATGAAAAATATATAGCCAATTTGTGTTTAGCTATTCGGTTTAAGATCGTTGGGGGTATGCTGCGTGGCGGAGCCCTTACGTACGGTACAATATGCTATACAAATGCAAAAATAAATTTTGAGATTATGAATTTTTAAATTCACTTTGTACTTCTTTCAGACGTAGAGGGTGTTTAGGATGTTCGAGTGAGCTTATATATAATTAGCTTCTCAAAACATCTTAAGATGTTAAATAGCTTATATGCTTCATCAAATTGTTTGGATAATTTTTTCGGGATGAACTTATAAGCTCCAAAAATAATTAAGAGTACAAGTTACTCATAACTTTTTACAAGTAAGGTAGGAATCCGAACTTATTTTGTAAGATCTTAACAAAGCTATTCAAACTTTTTATCTTAATTACATAATTGTTATTACTTACATGTTATATGTTTTATGATCTTATTTTATCCCAATACTTAAATAACTTATTTTTTTAAATAAAATTCGATCCAACCTCTTATAAGATTCAAAAACATCTTATAATATATAAAATTTTATTAGATGTTTTAAATAAGCTTAGCTAAACACCTTCGTATTGAATTTCTTCGGTCATGGAAAATGTTTGACGTACATTTCCTCTCGAGAATAACGAACAATTTCTTAAGTTCTAAGGCCTGTCTTGTATGTTTGTATTTATATTTTCAAGGTTTTTCGGTCAAGGAGCTAACATTTTTCAATCTAATTGGAACTAGTAATTTCGAAGTACATCTCACGTCATTAATATTTAAGATGATATTTCATTAATCTATAAATATATAACTAATATTTGTTAACAAATTATGTAATGAATTTTTCTTTTCTTTTTTTGTCAAAAAAGGTTAGATTGAACAAAAACTTTACTGAATCCAAACAGTCATATAATCAATTGAATTCCACTTTTACAGTATCTATAATTCAAGTAAGTTTTGAAACACATTCAACCCTGAAAATATCATGACTAAGAAAATCCGAATCATGAAGACTGAAGACCACAAAGACCTAAAGTTGAAATAAAGAAAAGTGACGCTCACGTTTTTGGTATGAAATGTCTAATTACATTGAAACTTAAATTTCTTCACTGGAACAAAACTTAAATATTGAAGTTCCTATTCAAGTCCTAATGTAGAAAATAAAAGGAATAATTATACTAATTACCCCTCTTATTTAGTGTAATTACAGCTCAATCCGCTTATTTTGAACACATAACAAATACCCTCCTTTTTATAATAAAACCTTATAATTGCCCTCTTCTGTTAGAAAACTAATGGAATTTGCTGACATCATCAAAAAAGAATTCTTCTAAATTTTCATTTTGCCCTTGAGGGGGTGAATGTAATTTTTTATATTAAAAAGGATGTAATTAATTGTAACTTTCAAGTTAGTTTTAAATAAATAATTTTGTTAAAAACTTCTTAACATCTTGATAATGAAGTGCAAATTCGGATTCATGCCAATTTGAATATTTTTTAGAAAATTAAATTAAATACCAAGTTTTGATTTAGTTTAGGAGAATTGTCAATGCAGATAAATCTAAATTAGTAAGTTGCCAAAAATATCAAACCAATTAGTAAATTAAATGAAAGAATATATATATATAAGGTTATGAAAAAAAATTGAAAAGATATTATGGAAAAATATGTAAAAAGGTAAAAACGAGTAACAGAAGTTTTTTGTAGGGGTTTGAATGTAAAATTTTATTAAAAGAGGGACGTGTCTGTTATATGATCCAATAAAACAGACTAAATTATAATTACACTAAATAAGGAGGGTGTTAATGTAATTAACATTTTTAAATTAATTTTTATTTTTAAAAAACTAGGGGTAAGATTGACATTTCACACTTTCCGTCATGCTTGACTAATGGCCCCGTTAGTCGGAGGGAATTCAATATAAGGTTTATTATAGGGGGGAGAGGGGGTGTTTGTTATGGGCCAACAATAAACAGATTGGACTGTAATTACACTATATAAGATGGGTGGTAAGTGTAATTAACCCAAAATAAAAATGTCATCAATTAGGAGATGACTCTTCTTGTAGTTTATCGTTTGGAATTACGTAAAGGCGGGGGTCAAAATTGGTCTCCCTTTGCAATAGATTTATAATTCAATTTTCTCATTCTCAACTTCCCACAATTTTTTCCTAATCTAATTCACAACATACTTTGCATAATCCATGACTTATTCTAGGCATCATTGATTCAAATAGTGTTGAAGAATTAATTAATCCAATATATATTTTAAAATATAAATGATGAATGAATACAAAAACAGGGCAGGTGACCTTGCATCAATTTGTGATATATAACAAATAGGGTCGAATTCTCTCCCTGAAAATCCGAGAGGATCCCGATCCCACTGCCGACTCACGTTGGTAGACGAATCGGACGATGATCTTGCAGGTGAAAACCTTAATTTACTCGGCCAGGCAACGTCTTCTCCATTAGGGACGATAGTTTCGAATTCTCTCCCTGTCAACCCGCCCCCTGGTTCTAATCTTTCCCCGCATGCAAAGTCTAACTCTACAACTAATCCGGCTAATATATCACCTCAATTACCGAACCCGGTCTCATCCTCCCGTCTGATTGAGATCTCTTCCCCTATAGTTATTTCCCAACACAAATGTGACCGTGCATATCCTGCTTTGAGTGATAATATTAGTTGCATGCCCCCACACTCTCTTCCCATACAACCCACGTCTCCCATGCACTCTCCTACACCTTCTGTTCAAAATATCCTTCACATCAACCCACCCTCATCTCCATTGCTAATCAACATCCCTCTCCAAATTAGTTTAACTCCCCCTAAAGTACCTAAGTCTCTTTCAGTCAACCGTAAAATTAGAAAAAATAAGCGTCAAAAGCATTCCCCACCTCTCATTATTAACAACCAAACCCTTCGTTTAACTGACATTACGGTTTCAGAGTTTGCTCAGGTTAGGAACTGCTCTGATACCATCTTTGCTTTGGATGAGGATTCGGCGGCGACTGCGAAGCAGTCCCGCCGAACTCAATGAATCTTATTTCTTGGAACTGTCAAGGATTGGGGGGGTCCGGGGCAGTTCATTTTCTTGTGGAACTTATCCGTATCCACAACCCCTCGATTATCTTTCTTTCGGAGACTAAGTGTAACTCATTTGTGTTTGATCGTCTGAAATCTCGTACTAATATGTTTGGCTTTTGTGTTGAGTCGGTCGGGAAGGGGGGTGGTCTTGGTCTCCTTTGGTCTAAAAATGTCGATGTTATCCTCCAATCTTACTCGAAATCTCATATTGATGTTCGTGTTTTCCCGGGTCCAGGATCGGACTCTTGGCGGTTCACGGGTTTCTATGGTGACCCTGATAGCGCCAAGCGTAAAGATTCATGGACGCTTCTCAAGCGCCTCAGCCAAAATTTGTTCTTTCATTAGCTCGTGGCAGGTGATTTCAACGAAATCCTTAGCCAGGACGAAAAGGATGCCACCCTTCCCCGGCCTCTTTGGCAAATTCGTGCGTTCTAGGATGCCCTTGATAACTGTGATCTTCATGATTTGGGCTTCACTGGACCAAAACTAACTTGGTCTAACAAATGGATTTACCCGCGTACTGTTCGCCTACGACTCAATAGGGCTTGTGGTAATTCGGGGTGGATTAATTTGTTTCCTAACACTCGTGTTACAAATTTGAATACCATTGCTTCTGATCACCGTCCTATTCTTATCCAGCTTAAATCCCCGGTCGAGTCTTTGCCTAGTCGTAAAAAACATACATTTCGCTTCGAATCTATTTGGCTCAGATCCTCAGATTGTGAGCGAGTGGTTCGGGACTCTTGGACTTCGGCTTCTAATGTTGACCCCATAGATCTCGTTTGGAACAATATTAAAAATTGTAGGGTCGGTCTTCTCCAGTGGAGTTGTGTTTCCATAGGGGATACGGGTCGTAGGATTAAATTGATAGAAGAGGAAATCCTTGAACTTTGCTCGGGAGAGATCACCGCTTCTATGAAATGTCTAATTACATTGAAACTTAAATTTCTTCATTGGAACAAAACTTAAATATTTTCGAAGTTCCTATGCAAGTCCTAATGTAGAAAATAAAAGGAATAATTATACTAACTACCCCTCTTATTTAGTGTAATTACAGCTCAATTCGCTTATTTTGAACACATAACAAATACCCTCATTTTTATAATAAAACCTTAAAATTGCCCTCTTATGTTAGAAAATTAATGGAATTTGCTGATATCATCAAAAAAAAATTCTTCTAAATTTTTATTTTGCCCTTGAGGGGGTGAATGTAATTTTTTATATTAAAAAGGATGTAATTGTAACTTTCAATTTAGTTTTAAATAAATAATTTTGTTAAAAACTTCTTAACATCTTGATAATGAAGTGCAAATTCGGATTCATGCCAATTTGAATATTTTTTAGAAAATAAAAATAAATACCAAGTTTTGATTTATTTTAGGAGAATTGTCAATGCAGATAAATCTAAATTAGTAAGTTACCAAAAATATCAAATCAATTAGTAAGTTAAAACAAGTTGAAAGAATATATATATATATATATATATATATATAAGGTTATGAAAAAAAATTGAAAAGATATTATGGAAAAATATGTAAAAAGGAAAAAACAAGTAACAGAAGTTTTTTGTAGGGGTTTGAATGTAAAATTTTATTAAAAGAGGGACGTGTCTGTTATATAATCCAATAAAACAGACTAAATTGTAATTACACTAAATAAGGAGGGTGTTAATGTAATTAAGATTTTTAAATTAATTTTTATTTTTAAAAAACTAGGGGTAAGATTGACATTTCACACTTTTCGTCATGCTTAGCTAATGGCCGTTAGTCGGAGGGAGTTCAATATAAGGTTTATTATAGGAGGGGGGGGGGTATTTGTTATGGATCAACAATAAACAGATTGAACTGTAATTACACTAAATAAGAGGGGTGGTAAGTGTAATTAACCCAAAATAAAAATGTCATCAATTAGGAGATGACTCTTCTTGTAGTTTATCGTTTGGAATTACGTAAAGGCGGGGGTCAAAATTGGTCTCCCTTTGCAATAGATTTATAATTCAATTTTCTCATTCTCAACTTCCCACAATTTTTTCCTAATCTAATTCACAACATACTTTGCATAATCCATGACTTATTCTAGGCATCATTGATTCAAATAGTGTTGAAGAATTAATTAATCCAAAATATATTTTAAAATATAAATGATGAATGAATACAAAAACAGTGTAGGTGACCTTGCATCAATTTGTGATATATAACAAATAGGGTGGAGTTCAATAAAATTAGAGACATGCCGATGTATAATTATATTATATGTCACACTCAAATTATTAGTTCCATATGATTTCAAATGCTTTTTTTTTTTCCCCACATATTTAAATTATAATATCTATATAATTTCTGAAAAACATGAAATGATGAAAAGACAAAAATTACTGTTTCCTGTTTTCAATAGTAATTATAATGTACATAATTCAAGACAGACGTGGAGGCGACAAGAAAACATAAGTAAGCGTGCGCCCCTCTGTTTTGTTATACTAGTTTTAATTATTAAGAAAAAAAAAATAATCTGTTAGTCACGAATTTCGTGGTATCATGTAATACTTTTTTTGTTGCTAAATATGTAATATAATATCGACAAAGACCCACACAAGAAATGATGCATCTGCCCAACAGGTTTCTAAATTTAAGTTTTACATTTCTTTCTTTTATTGTTGCTTTTTATGTCCTTAATCATATAGTAGTTTTAGTTATTTCATAAATTATATTACGATAACGGTACATTATTTTTTTATTATTTTAATAATAATTTTATTACACAATTTATAAGCATTATCATTTGTCCATTTATTGTATAATATTTGATTAGGTAATTACTATTTCAACGTTCATATTTTCGTTTATATAAGAGGATATGGATTAAGAAAGGCAAGAAAGTTTACTAGGTTTCCACCCTTTTTTCTTGTATTTTCAATTATTAAAGTTAAAAATAACGTTTACCCAATAACTTTTCTAATTTTTTATTTGCTGGCATTTCCATTTTCTATACTAACTCTATAAATAATAAAAGTTCAGGTAGTCACCCTTGACATGAACAATCAAGAAATTAATGCAGGAAAGTCCAAAGTCCGACACGACTTATACACCAAAAATCAATTATTTAATTTATAATTCCCACCATTACTCACATTTATAAACCCCATAAGACAACTCTATAATCAAAAACCATTTTCAATAAAAATATTAGTTGTCGTCCGCCATAGAAATACAATGAAGAACAAAAGCAAGTCTCTCTACATCCTTGCTCCACTTTTAATCACCTTCCTTTTTTTATTTGTAACAAAATCAACCAATGCTCAAGAAGTAGGTACGTAAATGCAAATATTTCTTTTTTATATAAAAATTATTTTCTGTTGTATATGTTACTACCGTCTGATGAGACGATGGACCTGAGAAGTTTATAAGCCCCAAAGGGCTCAAATTGTCTTGTCTCAGCGAGACGCTTTTTTAGGACAAACCCGTGCGGTTTCGACCAAACTGATCTGATACGTTTTTTTTTTCCTTTTAAATCAGAGGATGAAAGAGAGTTTGATTATGGGAAGAAAAGTGAACGGGGTCCAAGACAATGGGGAAAGATCAAGAAGGAATGGAGTGCATGCAACAATGGCAATCTCCAATCTCCAATAGATATGTCTAATGAGAGAGTTAGAATAATTTCCAGGCCCGAAAAGAGAAATTATAGAACTGCCAATGCAACCGTCAGGAATAGAGGTCATGATATACAAGTAAGAATAAATCTCATTTTAGTTTTTATAATTTTATTTTAATCAAACGTTTAGTTGAATTAAAATATTCATTCAGTCACACTCATATAGCTAGATTAATTAACAAAATTATTTAATTATATAGTGAAATTTAGAGTTAATTAATGAATAGTGGTCGTGATGCAGATTCATTTTTATGGTAATGCCGGATCAATAAAAATTAATGGCACCCATTATTTCCTCCGGTATGCCCATTGGCACTCTCCTTCTGAGCACACCGTCAATGGAAGAAGGTAACTAATTACATTATTTGTTTTCAATAAATGATAAAAATTACACTCGTTTTGTGATTGTTATATGGAAAAAATAATTGAAATTGTTGTGTACGTAACAGGTACGACATGGAGTTACACATGGTGCACGTAAGCACAGACCCAAACGTGACAAATAGTATAGCTGTAATTGGAGTCTTTTACAAGATTGGCAAACCTGATCGATTTCTCTCAAAGGTAATTAAGATTAAAAACATTTAATTAATTTTCTATATTTCATTAAGAGAATGTTTGGGTGAGTTTATAAGCTTCGTATGAGTGTTTGAGTAATTTTTGGGGAAGAGAGCTTAGAAGCTCCGAAAATATTAAAGAGTTTATCAACTTCTTTCAAAATAATTTAGGATTATGATCTGGTCATTTAATTACTCAGTTGTCATTACTTGCGCCTCCATGATCTTATTTTACTCAAACAGCTAGAGAACTTATTTTTAAAAGAGAAAATTGTAAAATTAGTCCCATATGATATGTAGGTCACATTGTAATTTTGGCCCCATTGCAAAATTAGTTTCTTAGGATGTATGTTAATGTTTTTGCATTTTGACTCTAAGTTGTTAAAAAATGAACTGAAACCATTGCTCTAACAACGTGCATTACATAATTTGCATGAATTTCATGGGGAAAAAAACTTATGTTATGTAAAACTTGCAAAAATAACCCCCTTCTTTTATTGAAATTTTGGGTTTAGGATTGTAAAAGTAAGGGGGTGTTTACGCAATTTGTGTAATAACCCTTAAAAAGCATATGCATGCTACTTGTGAAATAAAACTCCATCCTTTTTCTTAACAAATAGGACCAATATTGCCCACAAAAAAAAAGAAAAGAAATCCTATGAGATTATTTTTGCAACTTTGGAAACAATGTGATTAAAATTGCAATAGACTCTTTCTTATGGGACCAAAATAGCAATCTTTCCTTTTAAAATAAATCCAACCTGTTATAAGCTTTAAAACTATTATATAAAATGTAGTAGCTTATAAGACGTTTTAAATAATCTTAGCAAAAACACTCTCTAAGTCTTAATTGTATGGTATATCATGAATGACCTTAATTTAGTTTCTCAAATTTTTATTTAATGTCAGACATAGGGACGGAGCCCATTTGTGCTTGCACGTTTAGACCACCCTAAGTTTGGCCATCAACCTAATTGTTGAAATTCTTAGCTTACAATAACTGAATTAATTGAGGGCTTAATTGATAACTGAGCTAAAGCCGACATATATAGCTTATATTGTTAGTAAGCATCTTGCATCTATATATGACTTTCTTGGTCAACTCATTAGGGTTCCTGTCATCTTTAAAACGGAGTTGGGAACAACATTAATTCTCTTCTAAAAAAAGGAAACTATAGGCTCTGTTTGGATGTGTTCTCGTTTCATTTTCAACCGTTATTTTCTAAAATGTATGGGAGAATGAGCCTTTTGATTTTCATGTAAAAATATAGGCATGTTTGGTTGTGTTTCTGAAATTTGTTGGAATTGATGAATTGATGATGTATGAAATAATTGAGTTAGTTAAAAGTAATGATTATGTGAGTCATATATATAAAATAATAGGTAATAACATATTGATTAAATATATTTATAAGTAAAAATGATAAAAATCGATCCCAAAAAGAGCATTAAAAATATTCAAAATGGGTCTTAAAATGTACATGTGTCTATGAAGGTTAAAATCATGTATTTTATTCCACTATAACACCACAATTGTTGCCGAAAATGTTGACTTTTAGAAGGAGATGTGAGAGAAAGAAAAATGTGAGTGTGATTTAATAAAGTGAAAATGTAGTTATTGGAGAATGTGAAAGTGGAAATGAAAATAAGTGTATTTTCAGATGAGAATGGTGTAAAGTGTGTATTTTTATTTTCAAATGAGATTAAAAATAAAAATATGGGTTAGAAAACACAAACAAACATAGCCATAATACTTTATAAGGACTTCATGTTTTGTTGAAATTAATTCATTTCCGCATTTATTACGGTTTAGACCTAATTACATTGAATAATTTAAATTATTGACTCTTGATATTTTGGTGTCAACGAAGATATATATTAACCATTAATTGGTTCCACTTTTAAGAGTCAATTATGTTTAATCAAATATTATTATGTTTTATTTCTTGAAAATGATTTGACTAAATTTTCTGAATTATTCACAGTTAATGCCAAATATATCATCGCTGATCGATAAGAACGACGAAGAGATAACATTGGGGATGGTTAATCCACGTCGCATTAAAGTACGCACCAAAAATTACTATAGATACATGGGGTCACTTACTATTCCTCCTTGTACAGAAGGAGTTATTTGGACCCTAAATAAAAAGGTAATTAATCCCTTAACCTCATTTAATTAACAGTTCCCGATTTATGGAGAAAATTTCATTTATGATCCCATAAGATTTTGCGTCTCAATTTTAGTTTCATTGGACTTCAATATGCAACTTTAGTCTAATAGTATTGGAAAAGTTGTAATTTTGGTCCTCAGCAGTCTACTTTTTGTCGGAAAATTGTTCAATGAGACCAAAAGTGCAACCTTTTTCTCAATCGCTTTTGTCCGTCAAAAAATAAACGGTTGAGACATATAGGACTAAAGTTGCAACTTTCGGGAGAGGAAATTTTCCCTCTGTTCATGTGTACTTGCAGTATAATTATGAATATTTCTTACCTAATTTTTAACCACTTTTAGGTGAAGACTGTTTCAAGGGAACAAGTCAAGTTGCTTAGAGAAGCTGTTCATGATGTAAGTTTGTCAAATTTTATATTTCATAATGTATTGAAATTTGGGGCTAATAAAACATGATTAATTGTGATTTATTTTGTTATCAAGAATTAATGTGGTGATTATGTATATTTATGTTTTTCTTTTTTAATATTTGACAGTCTGCAGAGGAAAATGCAAGGCCATTGCAACCGAAAAACAGTCGCGACGTTTACCTATACGGACCCGTTACTACGATTTGATATACGAAAACATTGTTGTATCGATGATCGCTGACATATATACTAAAGATTCTTTTTCTTTTTTTTGCTTTTTAATAATGAGAAAATACTCTCCTGATGGACTAGAAACTTAACTCTGCAATAAAAGATGATATGAGATAGACTGTAATTGTAAAAGTATTTAATTCGATTTATACTATGTTATAATAGAAATTCACTGTTCCACAGTTTACTTATATACTTTTACTACATTCATATACTTTGTTAATCATTCACCAAAAGTCAGAAAGAACTGGAAAAAAAAGGACAGAGATTGTCATAACCTTGAGATAAAAGGAAAAAATTCTCGTTTGCATATTAACATAAGAGATCGAAAAGTAAATAAATGATTAGATTAAAGAACAACTGGATCTTTAGATTCATGTCACATACAGACGATGACTCCGCCCAATATTGCTAACCAAGAATAATTCCATTAATTAGTAAATATTTATGGTTTAGTTCTACATTAGTCTAATCATCTAACCATCTCTGGTATCCCGGATGAGCACGATGTATGACCTCCTCTCGTCTGCCTTGTATTATACGAGTTGCACTTTAAGCATTTGAGCGCCAAAACATGGTAGTTTACTTCGGATGTTCCTCCACAGTCGTTGCACAGGATCCACACCTAATTATTCAAATATCACTCAGTTCAGTTGATATCGTTAAAGATAAAAACAAGTCGTTGTAGGTTAAACTTGTTTAATTTTTTCCCTTACCATTTTATTTTGATACATTTGAGGCATTGGAGTTGTAGCAACCTGAAATATTAGATAATACGAAAGAAATGGTCAATATACATCGGACATATGAATGGGATAATGTTACTTTTGGTCCCTTATGTTTAGCTTTAGAATCACTTCAGTCCCTCATATTTAAATCGGAACTTTAGCATCCATAATGTTTGGATTTGGTTTCACTAAAATTCTTTTGGAGGTTTTATCCTTAAAAAGTGAGCATGCATTGTTCACATGAAAGGACTAAAGTCGAACCAAATTTAGGGAAACCATATTTTAACGTTAAGGATGCTAAAGTCAGAATTTAAACCTGAGCAATTAAAGTGATTCTAACATTAAAAATGATGGACCAAAAGTGACAATTGTTTTTGCTAAATACCCTCATATTAATTGTCACTTAAGTAGCAAAAAAACTATTGCACATGTATGTATACCTCCTGATCGAGCCTTTCCCAGACACACGTCATATCACAATACGATTTTGAGCAAACCGGGCAAGAATACCTGCATGCATAAACTAGTATTAGCTGAATATGCTAATTTCAGACTCAAAATATGGACTAATTAGTGGATTGGGAATATCTTACTGGAAATGACGTTCCATCTCCTTGACACAATTAAGATGAATGGTGTGGCCGCAAGGTAGAACAGTAATTTCTCGTGGCGTGTCAAAAAGATACTGTATTTAGAGATGATGAGAAGTCAAAATTTGGTCTAGTGCAAAATAGTTTTCATATTATGGCTGGAGTAGCTCGTATTTACCTCGAAGCAAATAGGACAATTGTGATGCATGGCTCTCTCTACACATATATGAGAGTCCTTCAATAAATTTGAATAGCAACATTCTGAAACAGGGGAAAGAGATCTTTTTAACTTCTTGAATTTTTAGCTCTAAAAATCAATAAATTTCGTCAAAAGCACATAAATTAATCTAACTTACGACATCTATCACAATGGAAAAAGTTTTCCTTGCCACCAGTTCTGTCACAGACAAAAAAGAAGAAAAAATGAAGGTTAAGTACGACTGTACGAGAAAGGAGCAAAATAGCAATTGGCAGCATGAAAATAAGTAACTCAAATGAAAAGTTATTAACCTGCAGATTCCACATTTGTCGCAGTGATAGTGATCCTTTGAAACCTTAAATGAACAAAAAATATCATGTTATTGAAGTATATACTGAATTACAAGTTATTTTAATTGTTTGAGATGTAATCGAAGAAGCTTACGTCATCATCGAAGAATTTACATTTCGAGCAATAGTAGTTTCCCAAACAAACCCCACAACTAATACATTTTTGTTGAACCTACAACGAAATCAAAATTAAAAACATAAAAATGTAAGCTGATCATCTAGAAAACTATACCGAATTTCACTAATAAGAATCTATGTTCTAAATGTTTAAATATCGAAACTCACATCTTGTTCTGTCTTACACGATGAGCAGATCACCTGAGGACACACAGATAAGGCAAATTAAGTAATTAATCACTGTTATGCATATATAACATAATATTATTTGAACAATTAGAAGCAATTAAAAATCATTTCGGAACGTGGAAATTCATATCAACGACCAAAATTATAACGAAGTAATGCATCAAATCAAGAGAACAAACAATAAGGTAAATAAAGACTAAAATATCTTATCTCTTTGCACAAGAAGCTGCATCGACGTGATGAATGTGATGACGCATATTCAAACAATATTTTCAAATATGTGTCAAAATGGAATCAAATCTACTTTTTTTTTTTACTTCAAACGAAGAACGGATAAAATTCCATGTCATATTTCAAGGATACAAGAAAGAATAAGTCATAAAGGAGCAACAAAAAGCAAACTACATCCATGTTCGACACATTATCGGAAAAACAGACGGGACGTACCCTTTTTATTTCATGGCGTGGAATATCGTGGCGCTTAGCTGGATCGACTTCTATCGAGTTCTGCTTAGTAATGGATTAAATGAGTTAGCATCAATATGAGTCTGAAAATAATATATATTTCAGTAAAAATTAAACAAAATAAGGCACCTTTGCATCATTGTGGCAGTGCCTGCAATCAAATATCTCATTGCAACATGGTGCTATGATCTTACACTTCCTTTGATAATGTGAGCAGCTGAAATTTATTAACACATATTAATTACTTCAGTAAAATTTACAATCTAAAATAAAATAAAAAATAAGAACTGAAAATGGTCAAATACACTAGTGACAGTAGTTCTATTTACAAAATCCACAGGAAAAAATAAAATAAAAGCAGATAAAAATACAAAAATGAATTGAAAAAAATAAATTTAAATACCCATATTTCTGAGAATCCATCTCCTTCATGCATTCATCATTTGCAGAAAATTGAGAAATTAATTGATGCTTCAAACCACACTCCATTTTCTGTTCTGATAAAACTATGGCTCTAAAATTCAAGATTTGCTCCCAAAATTGCTTCTGAAAATTCATTACAAAATAAATTATCAAACACAAAAGAAAATCGAAAACCACGGAAGCTTCGAGAATTTCAATTTATTACAATTTATTATCACATTAACATTTACTGCTGAAAATTTCGTAATTTAAGATTGAAATGAGGGCGCTGGAGAAGGGATGCTTACAGATAAACGACGTCGTGTAAGGAGTGTGAAAATTTACTTTATTTGCAAAGTGGATAATTTTGTGATGAATTAGAGACGTTATTACAGTTGGAATAACAGACCGATAGTGGTCGGTATTTATAGAGTTAAGTTGATGAGCAGTTTCCAACTTAGGACCAAACTTTGAAGAGTGTGACATCCTTTTTTTGTGGTCCTATGATGTTGTGGATATAGGAAAATATATGTTTTATGCCACTTTTGACCTTTCTCAAAATCAAAATTTATATTTCAATATACGCGTGATCTTTCTTTGACGAAAATTGGAATTGCTTTGTTAGATTCAATAAAAACAAATTGCAATTTATACTAGCATGACATATATGTTCTTCTTTATGATGTTATAACACTGCAATAAAAAGTAATACTAGTGAAGATTTTCGAGCCAAGGCTCGAGCTCAGAAAAAAATATAAATTAATTTTGTGTTAATATATTTATTTATTATTAAATATAACCATAATAAATATTAAATATATAATATTATATTATATATAAGTATAAATAAATAAAATTTTATTTTTTATTCGGGCTCGTGATCCTTCGTACAAGAGGGCCACTAAGGATATAAAACACGTTGCATTTTTGGGTTCGAGCTCGGCTCGAGTCGAGCTATTTTCAAGTCAGCTCGTTGGTCACCCCTAGTTGTCACTATTGATAATTAGTGACACATGTATAGTGACAAGACAAATAAAGTGACAATTACAATTGTTGTTATTAATTGTCAATAGTGACACTGACAACAATTTTCTTGTAACTAATTATCAAAAGTGACAGCCTCTGTACAAAATGTGTTAGTATCAAACATGTAAAATCTATTTTTCTGACAAAATAAAAATTCTTGTAAATAAAAATTTACAATTAGTGACAAGTTTCACATTGTCAATCAACATTTTGTCACCAATATTTTATTCACTACTACAAAAATGACCTATGACAGCGGTTTTTTTAGGCCTATGACAGCGGTTTTCAGGGAACCGTTGTAATAGGTCCACCTATGACAGCGATTTTCAGGGAATCGCTGTGAAAAAACCAAAAAAAAAATAAAAATAAAGGACCTGTGGCAGCGGTTCTGACCGCTGCCACAGGGGGGAACTGTGGCAGCGGTTCTCGCAAAACCGCTGTCATTTTTTCTGTTTTTTTTAATTATTTATTGCCCTGTCATGATAGTGCATGTACAGTAATATGCAATGATCCAACCAACAAATTTCAACTAACAACAAAACATATTCAACATAAACAAACATCACCCCAAACTTCAATATTACCATCTTTTTCCTCCAACAATAAAATATTATAATCTCCAACAAAATGTACAATCAACTAATTAAATTACTAATGACCTTACGAAATACAATAAATCAAATCTCAATTTATAACAAGTCACAATGTACAAAAACTACATTGCCTAATTTCTAAGGAGCTGCTAAGAAAATATAACGTGCAACTTCGCAGCGTACTTCATCAATTTGCTCATCAGTATAGAAGGATTGACAATCCTTAAAGTACTGCAAGATATATGTATATATATAAAGATTAATTGCAAAGTGAAATAACATTTCAATTACCTACCAAAGGTTTAATAATTTCAAAAGTAATAGAATTAAGTATATATAAGGATTATGTATACCGCTGTTGGGATTATAGATAGTCCGTGACTAATAATCTCTTTCATGAATCTCATAACGAAATAGCCACAATCCACCTCGTTGGTCTGCCGAGGGCACTACAAAAGCAATCAAACATTTTAGGACAATTTCGCAAATCCTCCTCAATCACATTTGTCATCTCCTCCAAACGATCAGGCTCATAATCATTCATGTTGAAATCGTGTGATGGATATGATGTACCACCCAAATCATCCAACGGGACACTGCTTTCACCGTGTCTTGTCCAACGTTTGTAGCTTTTATCAATTCCATTACACACCAAATGATCTTCCAACTCACGTGGACTAATTCTCTTTCCAAAACAACAACGTAAACACGGGCAAGTGATCCTAGTTCGATCTGGAGCATGGTCAACCGCAAATTTTATGAACTCTTTCACACCTTTCTCATACTGTTCCGACATACGATTTGCTAAAATCCAACTTCGATCCATTTTGATTCTGAATTAATCAAATTAAACAATTTTATCATCAGTTGATAGTTAAATTAATTAAATAATTTTAATTTTAATTTATTTCCCATTATTCTAGAAAAAATTCAGCAGAGTAACAACGCAAAAATTACTACCAAGTTCTCGACTTAATCTTCACCCGGGTAGGTTGAATCCAACAAAATTCGGATCTTACAATCCGCTAAAATCCAATTTCAATCTTAATTAATTATATTTTCAGCAACTACAAATATTGATCACCAGTCGGATCACATAAATCACATAAAACTATAAATAACACATATATTTTCAGCAACTAAGTATAAATATAGATCACCAGTTGGATCAATATACCCTAAACCACCAAATAACCACAATTTAATCTCAAATCAAACGGAATTAACACCCCGACTAACTAAAATTAATACTAAATTCAGTCAAATTCCTAGTTCCCTTAAATTTTTTAATAAATAGGCAAATTTCAAAAATATATACAAATATATACATACACCCACATATATACAAATATATACATACACCCACACATACACAAATATATACACATATACACCCACATATACACAAATATACGCACACATACACAAATATATATACATACACCCATATATACACAAATACACTCACACATACACAAATATATATACACCCACACATACACAAATATATATACATACACTCATATATGCATACACCCACATATACATACATCTATACATACTCTATGTGTGTGTGTGTATATTTATATATATATATATTTATATTTATCTAAAAGAAAATACCAAAACTAAATGGACCACGGCGGCGGAAGCGGAGGTAGGCGGCAGGGGCGGCGGCGTCTCTCGGCACTATATATATATAGTTAATTTTATATATATAGAGAATATATACATATATATGCACATATATATATCTAGAAAGAGAAAGAGAGAAAGAGAGAGAGAGATACTACCGGAGTGACGGCGGCGGACGGCGGAGGAGCGGCAACCGGCGGCGCGAGAGAAAAGTAGATCGAGAGAAACCGAGAGAGAGAGGTAGATCTAGAGATAGAGAGAGAAAAAGAGAGGGGGGCGGCGGACGGTGGTGGTGGTGAGAGAGTTGAGAGAGAGAGAGAGAGTGAGTGAGTGAGAGTGAGAGTGAGAGAGAGGGGGGGCCGTGTTGTACAAATCCCGGCCCTTGTGCCAGTGGTTCGGCTGAACCGCTGGCACATGTGCGTTTGTGGCAGTGGTTCGGCCAGAACCGCTGCCACAAAGTGCACTTTCTGGCAGTGGTTCGGCCAGAACCGCTGCCACAAAGTGCACTTTCTGGCAGCGGTTCGGCTGAACCGTTGCCATAAGTGCACTTTGTGGCAGCGGTTCTGGCCGAACCGCTGTTGCGTTCAAATTTTTTTTTTTTTTGACACCTATGACTGCGTTTTGGCTCGAACCGCTGTCATAGGTCCGAACCGAGTACCACCTATTACAGCAGTTTTCAAAACCGCTGTCATAGGTACGCTGTAATAGGACTTTTTTGTGGTAGTGATTTTTGAAGTGTATGTTGGTATTACTTGCACAATTTCCATTCTTATTATATATATATATATAGAGTAATATATATTGTGTCATTATAATTATAAATCTGAATATAGTTTTTTACCCATTTACATTCCCTTCTTCTTGTTATCGTTTTACTTATTCACTAATGGAAATATATACATACATATATATATATATATATATACATACATATATATATATATACATATGGGCAAGGGAGGGGTATTTTGGACAAAGAAAGGAAGAAGGGTGGTATGAGTGGAATTGTGCAGGTGTTGGAACGCCAGATTTGACAAACAAATGGATAAAATAACAAGATTTGCTGACAAGGATCAGGTCCCACTTGATAACAATGGGAAACTGTGCTGTACAACACAAAAACCTCAAATTAAATACCAAATCATCTATCAATTTTTTCTTCTTTTTTTTTGGATAAATAATCATCTATAAATTGTTCCATATATAGTTTAATTGGAAATTCATTTCATTTTCTTTGGGATATTGTGATCGACCTAATTTTGCTTTGAAGTATTTGTTTTTGAACTTTTTTGAGTAATAGTATTACAACTGTTTTCCTCTAAACAAATTACCCAATGGAAGATTGATAATAAATGGTGATATCTTTATTTCACAACATCAATATACGCATTATTAAGAGCCTATGAATCCAATCACGTAGTATTTAACTGAGCACCGTGAATTTGTCTTAGTATTGCAGGTTAAGGAGTTGCGTTTAAGTTTTTTTGTTAGAAAACAATTTAAAAAGTATTAGAAATTGTGGTAAATTGAATTTGTATTGTAGTACATACTTTATCGATTTTCTTCAATAGTTATTTCATGTATAAAGCACACTTAAATGTGTAAACAAGGTAACCATCAAGATTTTTTCTAGTACATATCATAGTATAGAGAATCACTGAAAAATTGCCCGACTTTAGACTGATTTTTTGAACAATGACATTACCAAGTCTGAAAATGAAAATTGCGTGTAGCTTAAAACTCTATAGGCGTGTTTGTTGTTCTAGAAAGAAAAAAAACACAAATATAAAACATCATTTTTTCAAGAAAATTCAAAGCATCTTAACTTGTATTGAAAAATCTATAGGTTCACATTTATCCAAAATACTGGTCTACGGTTAATTTAAATTTGGGAAAAATCTCAGTTTTTACCATAAGTGATCGTGTGTACTTTTTTTTGTATCAAACAATTTTGAAATCTCAATTTTGGCACAAACTCTGCCCATGTGTACCACTTTTGGTACCTATGTTAACTACTTGACGGAAAATTATGCACGGAGTCGTCAACTTCACACGTGTCTTCAAAAAATGAGATAACAAAGGTGCCAAAAATGAGACAAATGAGCAGTTTGGTACTAATAATGAGATTTTCCCATTTATCATTACAAACACGTGCATCACGTACAAGCTTAACGGCCACATACGTGTCACATGTTTTTCCATCAATTAGAGAACATCAATACCAAAAATGATACAAATAGGCAAAGTTTGTGCCAAAAGTAAGATTTTAAAAATATTTGGTATCAAAAGTGTACACGTGGTCTGATGTAAAAATGAGTTTTCCTTTAAATATGTCTAGTGACATTCTATGATGCATGGACACAGGACACGTTAATTCTTCAAAAAAATTAGGACATGGACACAACTGACCATGTTTATTTATTCATTTATCTCCATAGCTGGACACGGACATGAGGACGCATTCAATACTGTACAAGATAATTTTTTGGAGTGTGATGACATTCAATTCAAAAGCAAAACTTAAGAGAACAAGTTATTTTATTGGACCATGCTACTTACATAGGTTTTAATTTTTATGATTTATTTCCTTCTTTATTATTTTCTTATATATTCCCAAAAGCCGACAAGCCTAAAGATAGTCATCAATTTGAAGAATCTTTACATCATGTGCTTGAGATAAGAAAGCACCAAAAGTATCACCTTCGAAGAGTTTGGGTCGGAAGAAAGTCCTATTATCGTTATCTACTATTCTTTTTCTTTTCTTTTTCTAATTTTTCAAATTATTCAGGATACAAATACATATTCAATAGTAATCTCTCGAAGTACTGTCAGTCGCAATAGTATTTGAATCCTTCCAGAATGCACAAGAAGTCTAACCCTAATTTTTTTGATTCAACTATCAGAACATTTCCAGTGATCAAGTCAACCTCAATTAGTTATTGTTATCTACTAGGTACAACGCACTATGTTCTATCATACCATCACAATACAGATTTTGTCCATTTGTGTCGACAATTTTGACTAAATGTTCAATTTACCGTTAAACATTGGATGGGATCAAACCCGCACAAATTGCACTGTCCCTATACTTACATTAACGGATAGAAATTGTCCCCAACTACTCATCAATTTTGCTACAAAATCCCCATCCAACTATATCTTTGCTGTCATATAAAAGATTTTAATTCTCTCCCACTTATCTTATTTTTGCGCTTTCAAATTAATAAAAAATACTCCCTCCGTCCTAAAAAGGATGTCTACTATTCCATTTTTATCTGTCCCAAAATGTTTGTCCCTTACTATAAACGTATATATTTATTCTCTTATCTGACTATATTACCCTCCAGTTTAATTGAGAAATATATAAGTAATTCATTTTTACTATAAAACTGTAACAAAATTTAAGGAAAGATAATTTCATATATGAATAACAGATAACAGTCATAAATTTAATTAAAATCTGACATGTTTTAAATGGTAATGTTATCTAATATCTTATGGAAAAGGTACTTTTGACAAATAATAGAATTTTGATAATTTTTAAGAAAAATCAAATGGGACATCCTTTTTGGGACGGAGGGAGTAATAGATATCAAAAAATAAATAAATAAAAATAAGGGAGAGATTTATATAATTTAGAGTGAAGAATTTTTTTTTTTAATTTTAAAGTTCAAACTAAATCTGAAAAAAGAACACAAAGAGAGATTTTTTGTATACTTTATACCCCTCTTTTAGGATTCTGATGAGCACATGCTGTGCATATATATGAGATATGTCAAAATCACAAAATATCAGTAGTTGTGAAATTGAACATTAATGTGGAAAATTGATTTTAACGGTGGATGATGAATAGTTTCAAAAAATGAGTTAGAATATCTAGTCATATATACTTGTCTTTATGAATCAATATATAATGGCCTTCACAAAAAGTTTGTCTTTTTGACAGTGATAAATCAACAATATTCTTAACAATAATATTATGTTACCATTCACAATTATTCTTAGCAAAGAAATGTTATATATTATCCAATATGAGTCCAAAATACCCAAGTTATAGTTACATGATATTCCTAAATCGACTGCCAATGGAAATCTGAGGAAAGAATATAGAATTTTTGCTTAAAAAATCCTACAATGACCTAAGATTGTATTTATATATAGTTGGCACTGGATCATAGGAGATCATGACACGTGTAATGATCAAAGCGGGTCACGTGCTCTTGTTTAATTGAGCACGTGATACTTTGGGTCAATTCGAGTCTTCGGGTTGAATTCGTCAAGTTGGGGTCGGGTGATCCAACCCGACTTCCAAGGTGGGGTCTGTATCTTGCTAATGTGTAATGAGGTCTGTCGAGATTATTTTGGTCTTTTATCAAAGTGATATTTTATCCCACATCAGACAGGAACCTAACCTAGAAACCCTTCAATATCTACATATGCCTCTCATAAACAAAAAGTATTTGGGAGGTAGCAGTCCTAGCTACACATGATAATTAATGTTATTTAATTTGAAAATTTAATCATTTTGTAGAGAAATATTATATGAAGTAGAGTCTTGTCTTAGTTAGAACTTGAGAATATTGGTTATGACTTATGAGTGGTGTAGGCTATCCAAATTTTCTGGTTAGTTTTATATGCACAAATGTGTGATAAGTGTGTACAAATGATGAGTTTATGGATGAGAAAAAACCGAATATACATTTGTCACAAAAAATAATGGAGAGTTAGTTGTGCATGCCATAGCTGACCTGATAATTTAATTGGAAATATAATATTTTTGTACAAAAATATATAGTTTATGTACTAGACTCTTAGTGTAGAAAGTGAGGTTATTATTTATCATGTTACACGTACATGTGTGATAAGTGTATATATGTTTGATTATAATGTGAAGAGAGTAAAAAGTGTAATGTGGAGAAAAAACAATTACCCGAGTATATTTTTGTCTGGCGTCTGTGCTTATAAAATGTAATGTTATACAATTATGTCCATATTACACAATTATATAACAAAGAATTTGAATCAGTAAAACATGTGCACTGCGCATTACAAAATCCAAAAAAATTAAGGACAAAGTGGAAATCTTAATTTAAACCATAAACATCGACATCCTACATGAAGTTGGGAAAAACAATGTCATGGGAAACATTTACCAACAATTTTGTGTCATGGGTAGGAAACATTCGTATGGGTTTTATGCATAAAATTGGTCTATATCCCAAAAGAAAAATTGCATAGGATTGGCCAATCGGGCACGTGTTATTCAGGACTACTTAAGAAAAAGCCTATTGGGCCAGCTTATTAGACAGCCCATTAGGCCTGTTCATTTAGAACTGTTAGAAATAAAATAATATGTGTCCTATAATTAGCTAGGAAAAAGAAATAGAACGATTCAGGAATCTAAATAATGTTCAAAGGAGAAAACAAGTATTAAAATCTATACTATATATTGAGGGGGGGGGGGGGAGGGATTTAGTCCCGTAAGTTGGCCTACTTCTGAGTTTTGGTCCTTTATATTGTCCTTTATATTGTCCCCTTACAAAATTAGTCCCATATCTTACTATGTGGTTACAATTTTGGTTCTTTCACAAGATAAATGGCAAAATTTTGAATGTAGCAAAAATAGTCCCACAAATAAATCAGGTCCAACATGCTTTCGAAATAAAATTAATACTTTCATAAATTCATACCTTTGTTTGACCGCAGTATCACCGGATATTCTAAGTCCTCGTTCTTATGGAATTCTTCCAACCACACAACCTCAGTCGATGTTTCGCAGGTGCTTAGCTCCTTCAGCAATAAACAACACAGTCTAATTTTGTTTCCTACCTTTGAGTGTAAAAGGGTTTCAGAATGAAAGATTAGTTGGAATTTTGGACAACCAAGTTGAACAAAAGCCTTAACTTTTTATTGAAAAAATAATACTTAATATTACATATGATATCTACTCTGCTATTGGAGAAGATAACTTCTTAGCCTCTCATGTATAAGAGGACTACAATGTATGGGGAATTCCCCATAAGCTAGTAAAGAAAAGTATAAACTATTACACAATATTTTCTCTGTGCGCGGGGTGCATTTTTGCTAAGGTCCGAAGGCATGATACAAAATTTACCAAATTTTAGTACATTAAAGGACTACAATTACAAAGAGTTGGAAGATAAAGGACCTTTTTTGCAACGTGTCAACTTAACGGACTAAAACGCAAAGGAGGCTAAGTTAACGGACGAAAAAATTAGTTTTCCCCTATAATATAACGTGAGGAGACTTTAGACTAACTACTTTTGGTCTGCCAATTTTTTTGGTATGACATGTTGCACCCATTTATATTTTGATAAGTGTCGAAGGTAGTTTTTCCAACCCGCTCTTCTTTTTCTTTACATTATTTTTTCTTCTTCCAAGTACAGACATTGAGCGTGTCATGGGACTAGTTTTAATTAATCCAACTGTTGACTCTAATAATCCATGATTAGATGAGAGGAGTAATGAAACAGCCAAAGCATGCCTGTGTGAGTTTCCTGACCTTCTAAACATCATCCGTAGAAAACGCGTTTAAGTTAAGTTGATCTAATTATTTAATTAATTAATACTTATGAAAATATGACGAGCACCCATCTGTCATATGTTGTCAGTTGATTACTTACAACTTGTATTAGCCTAAACTGATTTATAAAATAATTAGATGATCCATTGAATAGCAAGCTTTTTTAGGTAAGATCGCAAATAAGTCCAGTCGAGTCGAATAAGATAAAATTTTAATTTGCATGGATTATTTTTGAGATTCAAAATTTGTGTTTGAACTTTAATTGTCAATTGGACCGAGTTTGATCGAGTTTTAATTGAGTCGAACCCGAACAACTTGATATTTATGAACATATTTCATTACTTTTTATTAATTAAACCTAGTTTTAAAACTTATTGAACAACAAGAACTGATCAAGGCTTGATTTGGGAAAAAATATTTTTTTAGTCCGTTAACTTGGTCTCTTTTGCATTTGAAATTAGTAAATTTAGTCCGTGGCATAGTCCCCCTCAAAATGGTATCCGGAAGACGATCTAACCCGTGAAAATGAGGATTTGGAATATCCGGTGATACTGCGGTCAAGCAAAGGTATGAATTTATGAAAGTTGAATTTTATTTCGAAATTTATTTGTGGGAACTAACGAACTAAATTTACCAATTTTATAAGTACAAAAGGACTAAAATCACAAAAAAATCCAAAGATAACGGACCAAATTTGCAATGCGTCAACTTAAAGGATTAAAACGCAAAGGAGACCAAGTTAACGGACTAAAAAAATAATTTTCCCGCTTGATTTGTTATGTTAAGGAAATGAGCTAAAACGAGCTTCTAATGATAGATCTCGACTCAAGCACACATTGAGTAGTGTAATTGTTTTCTAACCCATTTAAACAGTTTAATTAGAACCTTGGATTATTAACCAATTTCGTGCAAGCTCTAAAAGTGGAGAAATTTCATGCTACCAAAGTGGGTGATGCTCAGATGTATTTGCAACCACTAATATGAACATAATTGTCATAAAGTTAAATAATCATTTCATTATATATGATTTAACGATTTAAAACTCACTTTGACACATACTCATGCTAAAAATGATTATTATAATTCTGAGACCAAAATCGCTAGAAAGTTTTTCGTCATAATACAATATATGATATATCTATCTATAAATTCACAAAGTTTTGGATGAGATCTAAACGAATTAATCTTTGGGCATTGTGAGTCAACCGAGGATGACTTTTGGTACTGATTAGACTATGGAGCAGCACTGAATTAACGGATGAAATTGTTTTATTGGCCTAAATATGTAGGACGCGGAATAATGGGGTGACATTTGCTCTGCATGTCCCTGTGGTACCCTAGGAAAAAACATAATTAATCTAATAGATCTACGATATTAACTAATCATGGAATGTATATGTATGTATGTATGTATATATATATATACACACACGCGCTCAGTGTATTGTAACAAAATTATAGGGGCAACCCCTAGCGTTGGTCGGGCAGATGAGCCTTGTGCTTTAGAGCATGGGTTTGATTCTCCTTGAGAGAGTGTCTGTTGGCCTCCTCTGCTGTGAGTCTGTCAGCTATGGACAACCTAAGTTGGCTTATTTCTCTTGTGTGATTTGCAGGCTATTACACAGGAGAGAGGTTTATCCAGTGCGCACCTTAAGGATAGTGGCGACGGGTTTCCCTCGTCATAAAAAAAAAATTAAAAAAATAACAAAATCATAATTCAGTATAATCCATCAAATCTTATAATACGCAACTCAGTTAGTATCTGTACAACTCGGAATAAGAAATCATAAAATATCGCTTACATAACAAAATTTGCTATAATTCTCTAGTAATAGGTGAATATCAACACAAAATACTTAATTTGTATAGATACAATGCATCCATGTGTGAAATTATCAACATATGTCATATAATCTTGTTAATCAATACAAAAGTTAAATCAAGTCAATACAATGTGATTATCTTCAATAATTTGAATCAGAATAAATATGAGGATCATATATATGTAGGTTTATTATTGAATTAAAGTTTGAAAAGGATTTGCCACACAACAATTCATAAAAAATGTCCGGGATTTACCATCTTATGAAAATAATAAGTTTCAGTCGAGTTATATATTTTCTATAATTCGGATAATTTTATTAGTATGGCTCGGTGATATCATTCTTCAAGTTGAATCTAGAATGCAAAATTAAGTAACTTTCTTAACTAGAATCAATTAGGGAGAATAGTGTTGTGATATGTCGTAAAGTTTTAGACCCTAAATTAAGTAGAATGCCCATTATCAAAGGCTCAGTTCTGAGGGGGGCAAAATCAGAGGCTAAGTTTAGTTTATATATTGACATTCATTGTAATCTGTACCTCTTTCATTAATAGTGAAATACTCTCTCCTCTCCCGTGGACGTAGGCGATTTTCAAACCACGTAAATTCCTGTGTCGTTTAATCTTTATGCTTTTATTTCGTGATTTATCGTAATAAATTGTCTATATATTCTCTAAAATAGTGATTTCAAATAATGTTTTCTTTTATCTGAACTCAAAAACAAGTTAAGAAAAATGTAAAAAGAAAAAAAAATATAATATTCCTTCACAACTGTATAGATTAAACACACTCCATATAGTTAGCTTGCTCCTCCATTGTTCCTTGCTTAAAACAATATTTAAAAATAAAATAACGTAAGATGTGAACTACTTCACCGACATAGTAACTTGTTCTTCCTTTGTTCCTTGCTTAAAAAATGAGGGTATATGGAAATTATAAATACAATATAATTAGTGTATATATATATATATATATACCTAGGATATATGCTCAAAAGATGCTACTATTACAGGAACTTAAGAGTACAACAAAAGATTGGCAAAATTAACTAACACAAGGAAAACCCTACACAAGTCTACTTATAAGTAGTGTCTTAAAACTGGCGTGTCACCTTAATTATTAGTTGTATATATGTTCTTTCTTTATTTCTTTTTCTTGTAACAGAAAGGAAAGAATAAAATTAAATGCCTTACGTACTACACCTAATGAAAATGTATATTTGCACTCCGCCGCAAACTCGTAGATTATACGTATAATACAAATATATATACGCAAAGAATATGTATTCCGACTGATAGCTAGGTTTTACACTTGAAACTTTATAGGGATTCTTTGTATGCACAGCCACCGCCAAGAATCTCAATATATATAATATTGAGTGGTATATATTGTTAACTTTTTAGGATTTAAAAAATAATAATATATGGTGCTTTTCAATAACAGATAGATGCTCTTTGTTAATTAAGAAATTAACAGTAATTAAAAAAAATTAGTAATTAATCATTGGTCAATTTATGGTTTTGCGATTGTTTAATAATTAGTATGATAAACTCATAATTCCGCGCAGTATTAAACTTGATTAATGATAATGGATATGGTATTAGTCAACCTTTTTGGGGAATTAGTTGTCCCGAAACATCATCCACGTCTATTTCTTTCTGATGTATTAAGGGATTTTCGCTTTAATTAAAAAAATTAAATAGGAACTATTTAAGAGTAAATTTCTTTTACTTGTGCTATATCCGAATTTCACATATTGTAAAATTGCATTTTAGGTCCCATTTGAGATTATCAAGCTCTTCTCGTTATGTCTCCGCGGATTTAATCTCACAATTTAAAAATTATTGTGCTATTGGTGTGCTGGTCGTTAATTATGTTGATTTGGTGGAAATAACTCAAGTAAAAAAAACACGTGAAGACTTTTGAGGAAGAAAAGTACTCGCTACTTGATGAAAAAGTACTCATGTATCGAAATCGCCCCTTTTAAAATCTTATTATCTCTTTCACATGAGTTTTCCTCATCAAATCAGCATAATTAATGGTCACATGATACTCACGTAACCAAATTTCATCCAAAAACTAACAAGGTGGATCATACCGTTGTATTTTGGCCAAAAAATGTATAAGTAGTTAAATAGTTAAAATGGAATATAATATAAACAAAAACCATGTAAACTAATAAATACATATGTCATAATTTAAGCTAATTGGTGGCAAGTAATGTTCCTTATCAATTAATTAACTCTCGTTTTATGTCCAAATGAATTATAACACACATGACATACACAAATATATATATAGATATAGATATATATGTGTGTGTGAGAGAGAGAGAGAGACTTACTCTTATGAGGCATGCGTTACGTTCTAAAGTTTGAACATTTTCCATGCCATAGGCTAATTAATCGTAGACTAATGTATAAAATCTCAATGAATACTGTTCTGGAATTTTAGGATTTAAATATGTTTTTGAACTTTTTTGATTTTTCAGATCATAGGAGCTACGACGTTACGTTGTAAAAAATTATTCTTGCATGTTTCAAAGGGAACGTGCCATTATTCCATACTTTACCAACTCTAATCATTGGATGAAAAGATAAAATGTTAATCAATTAGTAAATACTTATTTAATTATCCAGCCGGCGTGATTTTGGGTTCTAATCCATTTAGCAGCTACACTAAATCACAATTATAGAGTAGAGTGTAGGTGCAATATATCATCTGCACATGGGAATTTTTGCTTAACAATTATAAAGGCTAATTATCTAATCCGCAATTAAGGTACTAAACCTTTTTTTACCTAAGTCATTAGCCACTTGTAATCCACACACTATTGCTTATATGATCTTGCAATCATATTCTTAATAATGATTTTTTCTTTTTGATAATTATATATATTCTTATTAATGAGTTGCTCTTTGCTGAATATGTTTATTTGACTTCGCCGCAATTATTAGTTCACTTCATTGAAGTCGAAAATTAAATGAATTACAACTAGGATCTTGATTAACTAATAGCTTAACAAAAGTCTTGGCAATAAATAAATAACATCCAAATGTCAAATTAATGTAGTAGGAGAAGAGATATATATATTGTATGCGTACATACAAAGTATGTAAAAATAATAATGGAGTAGTATAAGAAGAATTTAATTAAAATAAATGAGGAGGGGGAGAAGTAGTGGGGTGGTGAAGCGAAGCTAGCGCAAATTCTGTGGTGCCAGCCTTGCACTCTAATCCTCCACAAGGAATCATTCCAAAAAGTAATGGGGTTTGCTTCAAAGCCAACCGATTCTCACTTGTTTCATCACCCTCCTCATCCGCTCCCGACTCGGTCACACTCAAATGTATATCATAAAGAATTAAACTATATTATACTTGTTATATGATTGATCACTAATTTTATAAAATACATTTAAGTATGACCAAACCGGGAGCGGACTATAAAATTTTCCCATACTCCTCACGTACACTCATCCGCGTCCCGATTCCCATCATCATGTGTTGTGGAGTCTGATTAAAATATTTTTATAAACAATTTTTCTGGTTTCTTATACTTCAATTGTAAATAAATTGACACATAATTTGTAACTCCAAAATTAAATTCATCGAACCACATAAAATCTATTTATTTAGCATGTGATTTTTTCTTCATTATTCTTCTCTCGCTTGATTAGTTCCACCCCACCCCACCCCATCCCATCTTGTAATCACTACTAATAATAACCATAAACAAGTGTTATTTTGGGTATCTCACTTGTTCAAGTTTCCTACAATAGTACATATACATGTTAAGTTCGTAGTTGGAAGGACAAGAAAAGATCATAACTAGTGAACAATTTCACGGGTTGCCTTTCCACACCCCGCCAAATTAAACTAAAAGCCCTTCACTTCTCCTTCTCTCTTTCTATACATATATACACACATATACATATATAGCAATATTAATTCCAACTCTTTTTCATTGTTCCCACCTCTTTCTATTTCCTTCTCTCATAAATTTGTTGTTAGTTGAAAAGAAAAGGAATTAAACTACATCATCAAAAGTATGCAAGCTGCTCAAGAAGAAACAATTATGATCAAGGGAAAGCGCAGCAAACGCCCTAGGCCTTCATCGCCGCTTGCATTAACCATGGCCACCAGCTCATGCAGCACCGCCGAACTCAGCGGTGGCGGGATTTTCAGCACCGCCGTCATAAGTGACGTCTCGGGAAGCTCCGATCACCGCGTAAACCCCTCACCATCCAATTCAGGTGGCTTCACAACATATGAAGATGAAGAAGATATGGCCAATTGTTTAATTCTCTTGGCCAAAGGGCAACGCCAAACGCCGTCACCTCCGGTGGCCACGGCGGCACCGATGGCGGCGGAGGTTTACCAGTGCAAAACGTGTAACAAAAGGTTCGCTTCTTTCCAAGCGTTGGGTGGCCATAGAGCGAGTCACAAAAAACCCAATAGTAAATCGGTAACCCTAGATTACGACAAGAAGCCCTCGAAAAACTACAAACAAGACGATTTTCAATCGAATCGCGATGACAGCACAGTTCTTTCGCTTCAAATCTCGAATAGAGTCATGAGCAGCAATCAGAACAAGCCTAGGGTTCATGAATGCTCCATTTGCGGAGCTGAGTTCGCCTCCGGCCAGGCCTTGGGTGGCCACATGCGGCGGCACAGGCCGATTGCGGTGGCGCCAACCACCAGCCACGGTGGTGAGTCTCAGGAAGTGACGAAGAAGCCGAGGAATTTGTTGTCGTTAGATCTTAATCTTCCTGCGCCGGAAGATGATCACAGGGAATCCAAGTTTCCTTTTGCACCAAAAGAACAAGTCATAGTCTTCTCTACATCTCCTTTGATTGATTGCCTTTATTAATTAGTTTCTATGATTTGTTAATTATCAATTCTTTTGTAAATTCATTTCATTATTAAGCAAGATTGTGAATTAGTAACATTATTTATTAATTTCACATTCATAAACCTATAGAATTGATTCTTTTGTATTTCTAAAAGTTTTGATTTATAGAATGCTTATTGAGTAATGCATGGTCATTTGTTTTATGATTTGTGGTCATGCATAGTTAAGAGATTCTAGTCTGTTCGAAGATGATCAAATTCAAGTCAAGTACATTTATTGAATTACACTTGTCAAATTATTATTATACAAAAGTCATATATATATGTCACTAATTTTGTGTCACCAACTTCACATAGTCCTAATTATAGTAATAATCTTGTTATAGCAAGGTCATATATTATTGTGATAAAAATCTGACTGTGCATTTAGTGAATAATTATTTTCCAAAATTGGGTGAAGTGATAACTTTGTGATTGTATTAGCGGTGATAAATAGCGATATTCTATTAGTATCACATGAGATCTTCTATTGCAAAATGGTGTACCCTTCAAAGAGACGTTAATCATAATTAATCAAGTATATTTACAGCGTGTTTAATTGAATTTTGGCCGGATTGTATAAGAATTCTCCTTACTATAAGTGGTTAGTGAGTATAACAACCACCACAACCAGAAGTGATGAGTTAGGTATATTTGATTCATCACAAGAAAGGTTATATGTCTCTGTCCCATTAACATGAAAAAGAGATTAGTGAACTTAGTGAGAGTAGCTACCTAGCTAAACAGGTGCACATGACCAAACCGGATCCGCTATATACATATCGTTTGTCTATTTAAGGAAAAAATTATACACTTGATAAGCATATAATTAAATTGAATAAAGGATGAAACACGATTTGAAATAGATGATCCAATTTGATGCATGGCTCCCATGCTCTTAGGAAGTACTCCTTTGTTGTGTCAAATCATGGGCTAAAACGTTTCTCTAAGTATTGAGCTCTAAGACATTCCAACAACCCAAATATAGTGTTCGTACTTGAATTTTACATGTTAGGTAATTAAGATATTACGAAACTAGTCAATCTCAAGACCGGCCAAATATGAGAGTTGCAGTTAGGTTCAAGACATTAGCTTCAAAACCTAAGCAACTTTAGTTACTATTTATTAATTTTATTAATGAACTCATACATATATTTCCTGACATTATTATACAAAGAGTTAGAGATGGAGCCAAGGCGGGGCTCGTGGTGGCAGGGCAACCATCCCCCCTTTTTGAAAAATTAATCTTTTTGGCCTATAAATTTTGAACTTGTAAAATTACGCTCACTCAAAACCAAAACATATCATGCTTTTCCCCCCTTTTTTCCTGATTGCCCCCCGAACAACAAAAAATCATGGCTCTGTCCCTGCAAATAGCCAATCACATAATTAATCGGATAGAGCTGTCTTTAGCTATTTAGGTGAGATAAGAATCCATTTATCCATGTTATTGAAATCAGAAGTTATTAGCGCATTTGTAATCATTCCTATACCATGTAATATATATATATATATATATACACACACACACACATATAGTAACGTCTACTTAGGAAAAATGGGCGCATGCAACACAGTTGGTTTGGCTTCCATCTTCAGATAACTACATCACATGCATGGCACCTAGCTAGCTATATATGAGTTGTTTTTTCAAGGGATAAGTCATTTCTTGTGTAATATGCACCTACATTGATTGTCTGAAAACAAAAAGAGAAACAGAATCCATGTTTTATGGGTTGTGGAGATTGGATGTCACACATATTTAATGTTACTGTGAGTTGTAAAACTGTATATGTTCTTTTTTATGGTTTGGGCAGTGAGAGTGATCACTTAAAGTAGTAAAAAAAAAAGGTTATAAGATGCACATGCTTCCTGCTGTGTTTTACATTTCGATCATCACTTCATAAAAATTTAATGATTGCCGCATAAAGCGTCAGTTCATTTTCAATAAATGTTTTTGGCTCATATATATATACATATATATATATATGTATCAGTATATAGGTGAGTGGTCATACATATATTCTGATCGTGGATGTGGACCAGCAAACTCTCACATAGGTATGAACATATATCATAAACGGAAATACAAGCAATAATTAGGGAATAATCATGAATCGCGGTTGGGTAATTAGGTTCAGTTCTATGCATAAAAGAAACATTTATTAGATTAGATTAACTTAATTATTCAATTTGATCCTTGTACTGAGTGAACTGTTCCTTAATCCAGCCCTAGTCTATCTTACTCTGCAGTGAAATAATTACACCAGAAACCACTTTTTTTATGGTTAAAAACCGAATCAAAGTCCTAGATATTCGGCTCAAAAATTGATAGTTAAAAGTTTGTTTGAACTCGATTTTCGTTAACATAGCAAAACAAGTTTGAACACCTTCTTCTTGTTGGGTAAGATTCAAACTCAGTTCGAGCCCGACTCAATTAGCTAGATATGATGTAATATGTGTGAAAAGACTGAACTGCTCGAGTTCGAATCGATTAAAACTTGTTCAAACTTGTTTCAAATAACAATCAAATTAAACTCAAGACATGTTTTTGAAGGTTGACCAAACACTCAACAAATTTTTCACACTAAGTATTCGACTCGACTTAAGTTATTTATACCAAAACTTTAAATTTCCCCTTAAATTTTACATTCTTGGTTTGGTTACTGATAAAAGCCAAGAGGGTAAATGCAAGTCTCAACATTATTGCAATTTGGACACGCCCATTTAGTTATTCTTCCCCTTCATTTTGGGCCACAAATGACAGGCATGTAAATGACTTTTTGGGCCTTACTCGATTGGGTGGATGATTTTGTATTTATAATATATGGGAGAGTTAAGGTGACGAGTTCTTGCGCTAATATATGCTAATACTTTGGCCCTAGGTGGGCTTTATATATGTTAGCACAGAATATATATAAATATATATATATACACACACACACACATGTACACATATATATAATTAAAGCCAAACAGGAGATAAATGTAGGTGGAGCTGGAACAACAAACAGAATTGTGAGATCATAAAACCAAACTGGTCAACAACTTTACACAAAAGCTATCACATCTTACAATAAGAGCAGCAGCAATACCAACCGCAACTCGAGCACAACAGGGGAAGTGAAAAGGAAAGAGTACAACCATTTACAAATTTTGAGCACCAAATGTTAACAACAAACCCACGCATATGATTAGTTATTGGCATTGAGCTGTATTGCAGTGTTTTACGAGCAACAACTGCTAGTAGGAGGTGTCTGCTGTTCTTGCTTTTGTTTTAAGATATTTCTCTTCACGACAGTATTTGATCCTTCTTCAAGAAGTCGGGGCACCTCCATTATCTGGGAAAATGGAAAATTTCTTCAACAATGACATGAAACAATGATTTAATCTCTAGATTCAAGAAAACGAGAAGTCTTAAGTTGGGAGTACTAAAATGTGTTTCCTTCGTCAATGATAAAGCTGTTTCAGCCTTAAAACAAAAGTCACTGATTAAAGAACTCTTTCGCTAACGCTATTCAATTCTATCTACTACTACAAAAAATGGTGTATATCCATAGAAGCAATTGTATAGTAATGTATTCAACTACCTTCAATGCGAGCTCTTCAAAACATTGCTCAACATTTTCTCGGGTTTTAGCACTACTTTCAAAAAATAGACATCCAAGCTCTTTCGCCAGGGCTATCCCTTCTTCCCTACTCACATCTCGTTCGGATTCCTGAAACAACAGTGTCATTTAAAAAATATTGAACAATTAAAAAGGGAGCTAGGCGATAGCACAACAAGGTATAAGATTTTCCCATAAAAAGGTCCCGTTGAATTAATATGCAATGAAATGAGAGTAAATAGCAACAATGGAATAAAATCATGCACTGTTAATTAGCAACTATTATACCCTATGCAAAAAGCAAACAGCTGCACCTGCTTAACAATGTGCCTATCTGAACAGGCGAGAGTAATTAAATTACACAGTTGTGTTGTGTGAAGACAAAATAGTATGAATGATTGAAAAAGCTAGCTCACTTAAGAACATTTACAAAAGCACAATAACAAAAAGCCAAATAGACTATGAGAACGAAAGAGAAAAGGGGACTTACTCTATCGACTTTGTTCCCAACAAGCATCTTGATGCAATCCTGATTAGTCGAGTACAATTCCAGTTCCTTTGCCCATACATCAGATAAGTTTGTGAATGTATCTCGTCTTGTTACATCATAAACTACAAACCATTCAGAAAGTTAATTAATGGATACCATAAAAATCGAAAACCAAAATCCGGATCATAAGATGTCCATATGTTGATAAAACCTCAACATAGATTATCAGAAACATAGTGAGGAATAATTCATAGAGGATTCTAAGGATATAATAATTTCACATTTTTCATACTCTGATCTAATTGTATTTGCAGATTGCACAAAGCATGAAAAATTGGTCAGTCTCTCTCTTGATATAAATGTGGACCAATAATGCCTAATACCTTTTGTGCAAATAACAAAATTCATAACAATTCAGGGAAAAACAGAAGGTGCCTCTTCATGAAATATAAGTACCAAGGAAAATGAGATGTTGGTAAGAAATCAATTGTTTTCATGTTACAACAATTCTTACAAGCTTTAAACGATCATCTGGGAAGGTTGATATACAGAAAATGAGACTGTCCTGATACGTATTTTTGATTAATTCAAGGCTTACCAAGAATAATCCCCTGGGCACCTCTATAATACGAGCTTGTTAATGTCCTGAACCTCTCTTGTCCAGCTGCAAAAGACACAAAAAGTTCACTATTACGGATAAATAACAACAGAAGCAGCACTATCCTACATGTCAGGCTGAGTGGGAAAATTGAAATACAACAAAACTACTTTAGATTCTCTTCAAGAGAATTAAATCAAAGTAAAGGTTATCAAAGAATTCTCACCTGTGTCCCAAATTGTAAGCTTTAGTCTTTTCCCTCCAACCGTGAGCAATTTGATCTTAAAATCCACACCTATAAAATGGAGGGTAGCAACTTTTAATGTTTAAAATCCAAAATATACCACTAATAACAGGGGAACGAACAGCAATGTCGAAGTATCTTCAAGAACTACTATTAAGAGCTACCATGTTAACTTGAAAAACTCAATATTTTCCTAAGGTTGTGTTTGGATGGAGGGTTTTGGATTTGGGGAGTGGATTTGGAGGAAGGATTTCAAATGACCCCAAATTGGAGTCATTTAAAATCCACCATAGTCATTGAGAAACTAGTTCAAAATGAACACCAAGGGATTTGAAATCCATTACAACTTGAAATCATCCAAACAAACTCAATGGATTTGTTGATGAATTTGAATTCATAGCTTTCAAATCCATCAATCCAAACACAACATAAGCAACATTTAAAGGGCCACAAAGGGAGGACATAACTAGTGTATAAAGGGTAATCTGGCATTTGTCACTAATACTATTTGCAGAAATTTGTATATTATCCACTTCAGCATTTTTAAAATTTGTATTTTCTGGAAGTTGAAACGTAACTTTAGTTAAACTTCTATGAGGAACAGTAGTGCAACTCAAGTAATGGTTACCTACTTGCATTGAATTGAACCAGAAAAAATAGATTAATTAACAAGATAACATAGTTACTCAACAACATGATCAAGATACAAATCAGCAAAATAAACCGAGCATGCATTAAAAATTCGCGTTTCGTATCAAGCCGAAAATCGAAATAATGCCTCTTCAAATCCACAACATAATCTCAACAGCAGCACACATGATCTGAATGCTATTAAAATAGCTTGAATACCTAATTAACTATCTACAGCAGGTAAAGTAACATCAAACGTGAATCTTATTTACCCTAAATTGAAAGTGAAGAAATCTACATGAAAACTGAAATCATATTATATCAAAATTTTGTAGCAGCAATACACAATAGCAAAATCAAATCTAGGATCAAATTAAATACAGTAAAGCAGAGAGAAATGAAAAATTACCTATGGTAGGGGTAAGATCGTCAACTACATTAGAAATGAAGCTGACAAGCAGGCTGCTCTTGCCGACGGCGGAATCTCCGATGAGCAAGATCTTGAACGACAGATCGTAGTTGCTCTGCCCCTGTCCTGACGTCGCCATAAATAAAATCTCACTTTCTCTTTCTAGAAAGCAACCAAAAATTACTCTCTCTCTCTATATATATATATATATATATCTCACTATTTTGTAGCTGCTCAACAATTATAACAGTGACAATGAGTAATCAATAAGAGAGAGAGAAAGAGAGCTGAAAAGGAAGCCAGATGAGAAGTTCTTATGCCATCATGAACTTAAACTTTCTCTGTCTATATAGCGTGAATATATATACATACACATGAATACGTACAGTCTGCTTGTATGTATAGGTCTAGAGAGAGAAAGTGAGGAGAACGGGTGAAAGAGAGAGGAGAACGTTGTTATTCTTTTCTTTTTCTTGAGTGCTCAGACTCTCAGATGCGATTCCGTTTATGCGGGAAACGAAACGCAACGCCAACGTGCGTTTTGTTCCTTAAACGGTGACCGACCGTGACTCCAGTCAAATGGCATAAGTGTAATAAAAGGGAAAATGGAGGGTCATATGTTCATTGTCAAAGAGACTGAATGATGGTGGGCCTTTATTGCTACTGTGAGCAACAGTTATATATTATTGGGCCCATATTGTCTATTGGGTCAGTTTTGTTTTTTTATAGTGAATTATTATTACTGAATTAGGGCTACGAATCAAGTTTCTCGATACTCGATTTGAGATTATTCGGTAAAAGCTCATTTGAGCTCAGTTTGTTAACATTTCAAACCAAGTTTGAATAACATTTTGTGTGTTCGATAAGTTTGAAGATCAATTCAAGCACGACTCGATTAGTAAAAAATAATAAAATGTGGGCAAAAAAAAACTCAAACTACTCGAGCTCGACCAGCGTTCGGCTAGATTAACAATCATATTTACTCAATAATAATTCAAACAAAATTGAATAACAACTTGTTCGGCTCAACTATTTTACACTCGTATTATTGATTAGATATATACTTGAATATTGTTTAGGCTTCTCTGGAAAGGTGAAATAATTATGAATAAATTAATGAAATAACTCAGGACATTCAAAAAACACAGAAAGTCATGTTAACTCCACCTAGCAAAATAGCTTTTAAGAACACTAATCATAGTTAGTTTCATCTTAGGAAGCTGTATGGTCCTCTCATCATTACAATTGGGCATCAGTGCATTGGCTTCAGTTATACATATATATATATATATATATATAAAGAAATAGAAATTAAGAGATTGTTGAATATATGAAAATGAAATTTTTTTGGTGCATGCATCCCTTCCTTTATAATCTAAGGAAGCACCTGATGATCTTGAATGATCCATCTCAAGTGAACAGATGGAGTGTCAAAATCAGCAACCCCATTTTGTATGTGACAATACACCAGAATTGAACTCGTTTTATAAAAGGTAATAAGAATGAAAATTGAGAGGACTTGTCAAGATCTCATCTTTTTTTTTTTTTTTTAAGTATATACTCAAATTAATTTTGAGCATGCATTTAAATTCAATACGATTAATTTCAAACTAAGCTTAAATAATCCTATGATTGCCTTTATAATATCTACATAGCACTTCACCATATAAAATAGCTACAGTTCTTATATTTCTGCAAAAGGTTTAATAATATTAATAACTTTAGCAACTAAACAACAAAATGAGGAATGAACAGTTTCCACAACATTCTTATTCTCAAGATTCGACTCACCAACGCAAGCCATTAGGGCGAGAGAGGGGGGAGGAAACGAAGACACATCATATGCAAGCAGACCAATCCCAGAATGAACTTAAATCTTCGAGCTGAAATATTATTTGACCTCTGATTAAGTACTTGAACTCTCGTCCTCTTCAGCTTCATCCTTAGGGTCCTCTTGTGATTCAACTCTCTCATTTTTCCCCTCTGTCATAACACGTCCAGTCATTGGATGAACTGGGCGCATGTCTCGTGGACCACCTTTGCGTCCCATTGCCAGCATTGGTGGTGGGGGTAACAAGCCTGCCCGAAAGAGAAGGCGCTCAACAGGTTCTGAGGGCTGTGCACCAACAGAAAGCCAATACCTGTGTTGAGATTGGAGACATCACGAGATTAAAAAAGAAAAAAGTTTGGGTGTATTTGTCGAACAAGTAAATTAAACTACATTTTGTGATGTAGCAATACTAAACGCCGAGCTGGCAGCTCTAACAAACCAAAGAAATCGTCATCTGGTGCCAATGCTGAGGCCTTAACACTAGGGATTGAAGCAAGTTATATTGCAAATTGAACATGTGACAAACTACTGAGGTTTACAAGTTTCATAGACTACTGGTTGAGATACCCTAAAACCCTTTCATATGTACGAATTAACTCACTAATGCCCAGCAGATGCAACTTAGGATGCAAAATGAAAATGTTGCGGGGAACATTTCAACAGCAACCAACACATGTAACAAAAGTAAATTCCGATACAATGTTACTCAAAACTTATATATTACACCTTATTAAACAAATTAAGAGTTAGATATATCCACAGACCTTCATTGATCATCAAAACCATGAACGTTGAATTTGCAAAGCAACTGTATCATGATCAAACCATGTTCCATGCTACGATCATGCACAAGTTTGCCAAAAATTCAGGACTATGCCATGCTAGTGTCGCAGTAGAACAGAAGTTTTCTGTTATACGTATGATTTCTTTTTCCCCCTCGTTCATTCACCCTCATTCGTTCAGTGATGCAAAAAATGGATAAAGATGTGATCCAATAAAGTTATCAAAATCAAGTTTGCATAATGCAGTTCGTACGATAATGTTCAAGATACATAATGCAAACATGCGAATGTTCCCCTCACGATACAAATTTATTCTTCATTATCGATACTTGTATTCTTTTCCCAACCAAAATCCTCTAAAGAACAGATAAATAGGCGAAATCCACTATATATATATATATATATATACTTCGTTAAACACGACAGAACAATAATAAAAACTTCACTCTGTCAAAATTGAACAACCAGAAAAACGGAACAGAGATATTAGACCACTTACTTAATCCTGTCAAAATTTATGCCCATTCTTTTACCGCCATCTTGACCTACATGATTCCGTAAATTAAAATGAATTAGCAAAGTTAAAGAAACATATGAAATTGCAAAGGTAAATTGAAATTTAAGGTTTCGTATTTGCAAATGATGAAGAATCCGAATAGAGTTAAGTAGCTACTTACCAGGTAAGGGGTTGTAGTATCCTAGGACTTCCAAATGCTTGCCGTCTCTGGGGGATCTGCTGTCCGCCGCCATCACTCTGTAGAACGGCTTATTCTTACATCCCAACCTCGACAGCCGCAAGCGAACCACCATTTCTCTCTCTCTCTCTCTCTCTCTCTGAAAGAGGGTTTTGGGTGGGGTTTGTCTATTTTCTTGGGGCAAAATTGAGCGAAACAAAAAACGACGACGTATCTAATGTAATTCCACTTTTGACCCCTCCTATATATATTATGGGATAATGTCACTATTAGTCCATCAACTTTATGTTTAGAATCATTTTGATCCCTAAACTTCTAATTGCGCCAATTGAGTTCCTCACTTCAACAATTTGTTTCAATGTGATCTCTCCGATCAATTTTCGGTCAATTTTGGCCAAAAAGTTGGTCATGTGTCGCGCACATGTCATATTTTAGTAATTACAAAATATTGACTTTGCCCTTCATGTACGTGTCACATGACCAACTTTTCAACCAAAATTGATCGAAAATTGAGATGAGGGACCAGATTGAAACTAATTATTAAGATGAGGGACTCAATCGATACAATTAGAAGTTGAGGGATTAAAGTAATTTTAAACATAAAGTTGAGAGATTAATAGTGACATTACCCATATATTATTAACTGTTACCTACTTGGATCTAAATCAATTTGGGCTTTTTCCTCCAAAAGGCCCAAAATTCGCAAAACAATTGCCGGGATCCATCGATTAAGTATCGAACTCATAACCCCCTCAATATTTTTATTTCATTTTCAATCGTTTTAAATATGCTAGAAAATGTGTTTTTTTATTATGGTTTTTAAAATGATGGGAATCGATGATTTGATGATATATGTGTGTGTGTATACATATATATATATAATAATTATGTTAGTTAAAAATAATAATTGTGTGGATAATTTTGTAAATAAGACAGGACTAGTTAAATATATTTATGAGTGAAAATGACAAAAATTACCCCCTTCTAAAAGAACACAAAAAATATTGAAAATAATAGGTTGTAAAATGTGCATAAGATTGTGAAGGTTACTTCTATGTATTTTATTTCGCCATGACACCACTATCATCATGACCATGTATTATTTTAAAAAATAGAAATCTACCATTATAGGTTCCATCATTACCAAATGGTGTGTGTTAAACAAATACAAATGGTGTGTGTGAAACAAATTTTTCCCTTTCACATGATGGAAGTCACAGAATACAAGAACAGAATTACAGAATCTACACAATAATTCAGTCACGGGTAAATCAAACCTCTCATTACATACAATAACACATGCTCCACGACTGTCTGTCGACTGTCGAGCCATTTCAAATAAACTCCAGGGCTGATTCGAGGGTTTACGGGGGGGAGAGAAAAAAGGACCTCTTGGAGGCAGAAACAAGAAACCATTCGGGTCTTTCTAACCCGCAGCAGCATTTGGTGGAAAAACCTTTTGAATGAATTCTAGGAACCGTTCAGAGTAGAAAGTTGGGTCAACTGCAGAGATTGAGAGTGAATCGAATTGCATAGATTTATATGCATGTTCAATCTTCTTACCCATGTTATACTCTTGCAGGATGTCGATAATACCCAAATATAAGACAACATCGTACACCTCGTGAAACATCTCCGCACGATCCTCTCCTGGAATATGCTCCGCTCTTGCTGGCATATTCACTCCAAGCTGGATTTGGAGTCTGTTGAGTGAAACCAAGTTATCATCAAATATTCACACTTAAAAGAAATTTTTTAAAAAAATTATGATGGATATACAAAACATTAGTCCAATTTTCTCCAAAAATAAATTACTTGAAAGTAATGATAGTACCTTGCTGTACCAGGAAGGAGAAGATCCACTTCCTCGTCCCCAGTAGAAGACGATGCTCGCAATCGGCTGCCTCTAATATGTGGGCCCACAACAACACTATTATCATCAGAACCACGGGGGACCAAAACAAGGCCTTCTGGACATATTTCATCCTCCATCGACTCTGAGGTTTAAAATCAGCAGTTGAAAGTGAGAACCCAATAAAAAGGAAAGAACAATGATAACAAGCACATACTAAATACACTGAATTTCAAGCAAAGGTAAATTCTAGGTTAGTAGACAAATTGCCAATGCCAAACTTACCGTCTTCTGCAACAATTTCTAATCCATCTACTGGCATACGCTGCCCATAAGACATAAGAGAGCGGAGGTGTTGAGGTGCTCGGTAATGAACACCTAGTAAGAGGCTGTAATCCATTATGTTCTCTGATTCCAAGAATTTGCTGTCTATTTCAATCTGCCTGCATATAATGGAACGCATGAGTATGTTATCAAGTAAACTACATGAACTTTGCAAAACGAAGTCTGTTAAAAATTTGAATCACACAATTGTTAAAGAATAGAAATCGAAATTAGCATACTACACAACTCAAGGGGAGCACAAAAAGGGATAAAAAAAAAACAGAGACAACTAATATGCCATGTAAAATCAGAATTTTGGGTTTAAAATCTCGAATCCAAGACTTTGGAGTCTATAAAAAGGGCTAAGAGAATAATAACCTTTTCTCTCTAGAGCCATAAGAATCGAGTTGGTTTTTTCTCTCAGACTAGGCTCCACTAATAAGCCAGGACAGTTGCTTTTGAGATCATAATAAATCTCTTGGATATAATCAAGGAACTTCTACAATAACGAAAAAGAAAAAGGAAGAAAAAAAGAGGGCTATGAACTTTAATAATGATAAGCGAATGACAGCCAATGCATATTGTTAGCATGGATGCCAAGGAAAAATATAGAGAAAATGGAAAAGGCGGTAAAGGAAGTAACAAAGAAAGCAAATGTTCATGATTAATCCCAACTTACTGTAGAAGGGAATCTCGCCAAGACGGTTCCAAATAAAAGCAGTAATTTAAATCCAGATCCTTAAGTATCGTATTCTCCTCAATTTCAACCTTGTCAGCAGAACGTCCCAATGAAGAACCTTTTAGATCAAATCGTCGATGGATTCTTAATTCTGTGCAGAACATATTTCCCATTACTACAAATCGGAACTGCAAAGCAATAAGCGGAGCCACAAGGTTAGCCTACAGTTGAGACAGGAAAACTAAGATGATAAATAAGCAGATGCAATTCCTGAGACAAGTTCTTCGTGAATCAAAGGCTTTTCGATCCAATCACTTTGAAAACTCTTAAGTTTCAAAAGATGAGTTATATTTATGATATTAAATTGGGTTCCTCTATGTCATAAATATATCTATATATATTGTTGTCCCTCATCTAGGGAAACAAAAGTACATATTAATTTGTGAAAGGAGAATGAAATTACACATTGCAAGTGAAGCAAAAGAGGGAACTGGATAGTTTGATAAACTAGCAATCAGGCGTCAAGTATATCTAAGAAGTTGTTGACATATACGAGCTATGTCTATAGAACATTCGTGTACTTCCTACTAAATCATAGTCGACCCCAACAATGAACTAGATATGTCATGATCAAAAAACTTTTAACTACAGCAAAACAAAGTTTTGAGAATTACCTTTTGACCACTAGAAGGTTTAATCCTGTGAAGACCAAAAAATTTAGTAATAAGAGTGTTATCATATCTGCGCACATGATCATGATAGTTTGGGAGCATCCTCAGCAGAACCTACATGTGAGATAATTGATCATAATAAATATAGCAATATGAATCTTATTATGCTGAAACATGAATCTATCGTATTCTCTAATTAGCCCACAAGCGCAATTATAATTTAAAGCAATTCTCAAGAGAAGGTAAGCATCAAAGAACTCAAAGCAAGACAATAAGAGAGTTTTTTGGAACCAAAAGTCGAACCTTAACTTCGGATTTTCGCAGTGTCTTTATCATAAAACGGTCGTCTTGAGAAAGGAAAAAGACACTACCACTCTTGCCAGGGGATGAAAGTTCTCTTAGGGCATCATTTCCACATATTGACATCATGTAGTCAGCAGCGTCTATCTTGAACATCTCTCTCAGATTCCTTCAAGGGCAAACAAACCGTTTGATGTTAGGATGGAAATCAAATTAAAATAACAGACAAATATGCACAAAAAAGGGATGCTCGAGGAAAGAATGCTCCACCACAAACCTGAAAACCATTGGGCAGTAATCTTTCCACTTGAAATCTTCGGACTGATGAGAAGGTGTCAGTTGTGAACCCTCTTTAGGAAAGTTCATCCAAAAGCTGGCACGAGGACCAAAATCAGTTGCCCTGACTTCTCTCCTTTGTATGGGAGTGATTTTCCCCACTGTATATCTGGTCATATATTATTGTTTCAGCAATGGAGACCAGCAAGTTTGACAAAGAGTATTTGTTTCCAGATTTCGATTCCACGAAAAATATTAGTATTGTTTTGACTATATTCGAGACTACCATCCAGTTGAAAGATAAAACTGGATAGAAGTAAAAAAAGTCATATCTTCAAGTAAAAACAATCTTCTTATAATTTCGAGTAATCCTTTCACTAAAAGAAATGCTATGTGTTAAAGGTGTGTAAGCATATTTCTAGGGAAAATATGAAAAACTTAATTATCAGAAAGAAAAAAAAAATTCATCACACCTGATTCCAAGCTGCAGACTTAGCATCAAATCATAACTCCTGTGGCCTTTGATAATTTGCTCACCTGGTCTCTTTATCTCTCTCGCCCGTCTCTTTTGTCGCCTTATTGCACTTCTTCTAGAAGACGGTGAAAAGCGATTACTTATCACAAGCTCACTGATTAGTACCCCTTGCATGTACTCCCTTTCCAGCATAGGACAGTCCTTGTCATTCTCATAATCTCCACATTCTAAAACATCGTCAGGCATGCTCGATGATCTACTACGTCCTATAACTTTCTCAATGGATACCTCAAGACTCCAACGTCTCTCCAGGGAAACATTTGTTGCACGAGATGAATCCCTGACAGAAACTTGGTTCCGACCAACCTTAACATCTCCCATATCTACTGACGTTGCATGATGAATATGTGAAACCTGATTCTGTTTTCTCAAATCGGGCAGCAGCCCTTTTTTTCTCAAAGCGTTAAGGTACAACTGCTGCCCGGCGGGCAGGCTGCTGTCCCTCGGGTAGAATGTGCCTTTTCCATCCTTTAGGCCTCGAGTCCATGTTCCAACATAATAACCACCATCAATCCATGTGTACACACCGAATCCATGCATCATACCATTTAACCAATTTCCTTCATATGAATCACCATTTGTCCAAGTGAGGGTTCCTTTTCCCGACATTTTACCCGCCTTCATATTTCCCATATATATATTTCCATTAGTCCACGTGTACTTACCGGGCCCTTCCGGACTGCCCTGAATCCACGACCCTTCAAATATATCGCCATTTGGAAAATTTTGATACCCTAAACCATGTTTTAGGTTCAATCTCCATCGTCCCTTATAAGTCAGATTGTCGGGTCTAGTATATGTGCCGGTGCCATGCATATAACCACCTGAAAACTCGCCATCATAAAGAGCACCAGACGGCCATTGAAGTTTCCCACGTCCATGTCTCATCCCACATCGCCATTCACCCTCATATTTGCAACCATCTGACCATACATAGTTTCCTGAACCCTCGGGTACAGTGCCGAGCAGGGCCCCACAATAAGATTCCCCATTGGGTAGTAAGATATCCCCAACTCTAAAACCATTGTTTTCAGACGAAGCATGAGAAACCTCTCCATTTGATTCACTTAAGCGGGTTTTATCATTAGGTACTATCGAATCAAGAAGTTTTGTCCTATCAGATACAGAGAGTGCTCTTTCATAATTATTAACAATGGCCCCAGGGCCAGACATGCATAATGCTAGAGAGTTTTCAGTTCGAAACTAGACTCATGGAAAGCACCTGGAATGTTCTCTTGAGGCACAGGAGAAAGGTATTTAGTACAAAATAACTTCTGGAAACCTTCATACATAAGAAGAGAAAAACATTAATAGATAAACATTACAATGTCATTTAGCATAGACATCAATATATATATATATATATATATATATATATGAGTAACCCACAAAAGAGGAATTATAAAAGCAAAAAGTAAGAAACCCACACTTAAACTGCTAATTAGATGTCAAAGAATCCTATCCACATCAATTTACATCAATTAAACAAATTTCATATCCAAAATTTTCTTATATACAAACACATCTCAAATTTTATTAAACAGTAACCATATATAATTGTATATGCTCCAAATCGAAACACGGAAAATTCGAATAAATATACAAGGTAAGAAAACAAGGGGAACAATTCAGTATCCTTACAATGTTAATTTTTTTTCAATTTGAAGGCTCAAACTTCTTTTCCTCCTCCCTGCAAAATTCAACACACAAAACAATGTGAAATTAAATTCTTTAATCAAGCTTAGTACGTTGACCTCCATATTACAAGCAACTAAAGATTAAATAAATTAAATAAAAAAAGGGAGAAAAAAAAAACTTGAAATTTGATCTCAAAATAAAGCAAGCTAATCAAATTCCAAAACTACAGTATAAGGCATGAAATCAAAAACCCAACAATAAATAAACTTAAAACAATCTTCCAAAATTATTTCAAGCAAAAAAAAAATAACAATTAAGAAAAAGAGAGAACCTTGAATGCAGAGAGGAAAAGGGGAGAGTGTGACAGGGTCAAAATGGTAAAGTAATTGTTTTGTTTTCTTTAATCAGTTAATTTCAGTTTGAAGCTTTATGATGGATTCTGCTGTGCTAAAAGGAGAAAGAAAAAAAAAACGAAGTGCCGAATGGATCCAATCCCAAGACATACAAGGAAGTGAAGCAAACTTAAAACTGCAAACTCCCTTATGGCCAGTAAAATAACAATAATATATATATATATATATATATATCTTTATATTACATGAAATTATTACGTTATATGTATGTATATATATATATGTGTGTGTGTATTACTAGTATATATATATTATATATTTTCATTCAGTGGGACTACGGAGTCCTTGTCAGGCGTAATGTCCACGACCAGTTCTTGCCTGGCCACGACTGAATGGATGTTATTTTTTATTTTTTTTTGAAAAAGTAAAGCTCTATTTGGATGTGTGTTCATCTTATTTTCAATCATTATTTTTTAAAATGTATAAGAAAGTGATTTTTTATTTTTGTGTGAAAAAAAATAGATATGTTTAGTTGTGTTTTTAAAAATAGTTAAAATTGGTGATTGTGATATGTGAAATGATTAAAAAGTAAAGATTAGATGAATAGTATTGAATTTAAAATGTAATGGGGAGGAGAGAGAAAGATTTAAAAATACGAAAGGAGATGAAAGAGAAAAGTGATAAAAAGAAATTGTGAGATGAGTGATATAAAATGTAATTTTAAAGAAATGATTGAAATTTATTGGTAACGTAAAAACGAGAATGAAAATGAGAATATTTTCAATTAAAAACAGTGTAAAGTGTATATTTTTATTTTTAGATGAAAATGAAAAAAGTAGTTTGAAAACACAAACAAACAGACCCTATGGATTATATTTTTAGGGAGTAGATATATAATGGCGAAAGTGTGTTTGGATGAGTTTTTTATAGAAGAAAGTGTAATAATTAAATATGGTGTGATATGTTTTTTCTTGTAAGAAAAGTTTTTTTTGTGAGAAATGGTATGAATTAGTTTTTGTTTTATGAGAAACTTTAGACATATTTTAGTTAAACTCATCGATTAAGGCATCCGAAAGTATGCAAAGTGAATCTTATTTTGCACTTTGCGACATTTCGAATCAAGATATGTATTTATTTGGTTGCATATGTCAATATATTGGTGGATAAAAGTCTTTTAATTATTGGATAAACTGTTAAATACCTAATAGTAAAAAATTTGATTCTCTTGAGAAAAATTTGAGGGAAATGCAATTAAATCCATTTTTCAAGGGAATTTTAGAATTTTTTTTTTTTTGGGGGAATATTTACTCTAGGATTTATGAGATTCCAAGCAAATGCATTTTTAATGAAAAAAAATTATAAAAAAATGAAAAATAGGAAATGAGGTTCCATCCAATTGAGGCCTAAGGTTTTAGGTCTGTTTGCAAAAATTTATACTTTTAAAGAAGTACTGAATTTTAAAAAACATTCTAAAAGTGGTTGAAAGCTAAAGTTGAGTTTGTTTGCAAAAATTGCTAAAAAGCAAAGAAAATTGAAAAGACTGGTAGAAACACCTAAGGACGTGCTTTTACTTTCTGTTTTCTGTTTTTTTTTCTAGAGAAGAAGAATCAAAAGCAATGAAACCAAACAGCAAAAAATAGATTAAATCCAATAAAAAGATTAAAAGTGCTTTTTCGGTTTTTGCAAACAGGCCTTTTGTTTGGTTTCATTTTATAAAAGTATTGGAAAAAAAAATTAATCTACATTTTCTATAAAATTTGATTAAAAACTATTGCAATCCTTTAATAAATTTTTATATCAAAAAATTCTATATTAATGGGAAAATTAAATTTGGGTTTTTTTTTTTAATTTGGATGTATAATAGAGGGTAAACAAATATCTCTTCTTTTTTAATTCAATACAAAAGGGATACCCTAAATATCTAGCCGTCAACCCTGGGTTGATAGTCATAATCCTGAGCCATAAAATTTTTATCTAGCTCCATAAAGGAGAGGAGAGCCACAACTTGTGGCAGTCTGGTTTCGAACTCAGGACCTCTTACGTAAAGTGGAAGGTAAATACCTATGATGCACGGACACTCCGAAAAATTATCTCGTGCAGTGTTGGACACGTGCTGTATCCATGTCCAACTATTACAAGAAAGGAAAAAATACACATAGGCAATCGTGTCTGAACCGTGTCTGTGTAATAATTTTTGTAAGAATTGGCGTGTCCCGTGTTCTTGTCTGTATATCATAGCACTAGACCAATATGTCCCGAGTGATAAACAATTATCTTTCGTTTTTTTCTATAGGAAAATGAGAATTTACAGCAGATAAATTAAAACCAAATAAAGAATCACGACCAAGAAATGTGACTTCAACTAAGCCCAAAGGCTGAAGTGAATAGTAAGTTATAAATTCATGTTTTATTTTATGGTACTTATCATGTGGATGATATAAAATTTTCTCTTAAATCATACAAAAGAGATTAGTATTATACACATAATGTATACATGTTAATGGAACACAAAATAAAATACGAGTTTAGAATAAAAATAAGGGACTAGAAGGGAAGTGGGGTGGGGGTTAAAATGCTACAAAGAATATCACTCAAAATGGGTGCTAATAGTTAATTCTTAAATTTGTAGTGCCATATTTTTTAATATTTTTTCTGTGCCAAGTGAGACTCAATTCAAACAGGTCTATCTCTGTGCATTTATTTGCATATAAAAAGACTACCTCAAAGACTAGATTCGATAAGATAATTTATATTTAAAATTTGATTTGGCTTAATTTAAATTATTCATAAGCTGAATGAATCATATTAGCATGTGAATATTTGTGTGCAATTCAATAAAAATGACCAACTAAAATGAAAGTAAAATAACGTTTATCATGCAGTAAATTGAATAAAAAAAACCAGGGATGAAGCTAGGAATATAAATTTGGGATACAAATATATTATAAAATAAAAGAGCAAAGCTGGATACTATTAGATTTTCAAGGGGCAAAACTTTAAGCATGTACCCAACGGTTCTGTCCCTAAACCAAATCAAATTTGAACAAGAATTTTGCGATAAACAATGAACATGAAATAAAATATAATGGCAAAGCCAAAACTTTGAGAGTAGAAGGAAAAAACAAGAAGTCGCAAATGTGGATTATATTTCAAAATTCAAATATTTTTATTTGACCAAGTGTAAGGAGGACAAAACAAGTCTTTCATAGAAAATCTAGCAAATATGTATTAATTTATTTCAAACTAACCTCTCTCTCGGTTTTGCAAGTGGGGTGTAGTCCCAACTCTATTTAACACAAAATTATTATTAGCATGTACCATTCAAAGGTAAAATAAAGATGTAATTAATGTTATCTTGCCGAATTTGTTAATCAATCAATTTAATTATTTTAGTAAACTTATTAGCAAAAAAATCAATTAATCTTCTAAAGATTATTTAATATTTTACTTTAAAGTTATGCAGCACCAAAATTATCAACAAATCATAATCATAAAATAGATAAATATTAATATTTTGACTTTTATTGTGAAAGACACATGGATAGATAGAGTGAGGTAATACAATTTTATTTGTTTTTCATTTTTAAACTTCTCTAAAAATATTATATATTACCGACTAATTATCATGATGACTCATGATCTTTGAAAAATATTAATATTAATTATTTTCAAGCGAAAAATGGTTTAATAGCTATTACGAATATCAGGAAAAAAAATAGAATATTTTGTAATTAACATTTAATGAATTACTCTATGCAGAATCGAATCCGTTAGAAGCTGATTTATTACATACCACCATTGTCTCATATTATTAATGATTTTACTAGATCGCTTTCAATGAACTCGAATCATTCAGAAGCAAATGATACTTGATAAGTGTGAATCAAATTGTAATTTTACTTTATATATATATATATATATATATTGGTTTTGGGTCGGTTCAAAATTTTAAAATTGTATATATAGGCGTAGGGGGCCAAACCTACCGGCTTTCCGGGGAACTTAATAATTTATATATAGAAGCGTCTTACTATTTTTCTTTTGTTTTTGGTAAGCTAGGATCGTGTTACTATACCTAACTCAGTCATTAATCATTTTATTTTGCCTTAAATAGGATTCACACTTAATTAATTTCTTTATGATGAAAGGACTAAATGATAAAACGTCACATCTGATCCACTGTTTCGCATTCCACCAACCTACAGTGCATCCGCGTGACTCTATGTAGTTGGGCCCACGAATGGTGGCCATACATATAACATATGGGCCCTCGCCGTATAAAACGCTCGATGGCCTTGGAAAGTTTTCGATCTTTTTATCCTTTTGCAATTTAACTAATTAATTTCTTTTAATATAATAAAAAGGGCAAAATACACTTTGTACTCCTGAATTATTCATTTTGTCGTATTTAAGTTTCTAAATTATCAATTGTAATAATATAATCTCTAAATATTCTATCGACTTGACATGTTGTTGACGTGACATTTATTAACTTAGAATTGATCAAGTAATTATTTATCAATAGTTTCTAATAAAAAATTTCAAATTGATAAATAGTATAATACGGATTTTGTTTTCTGTTAGGTATATGTCTTAGATGCCAATGAAAACAAATAGTTAGATTAGGGTATCTTATTATGTTGTACAAACTATTAAATGATATTAATACAAACATCTGTATTTTGTTCATATAAATCTTTATGGCATCTAAATAAGTATTGAACATATAATCCATGTGAATAAAGGTTTGACTATTTGCCCTTTATGGAATAAAGACGCGGCATGGGAAGAGTCTTACACCTTATCACTTAAAAGGGTTCGCAAGTCAAAAAATCTTAATTGGGCATTAAGATTCGACTTGTATGACACATGCTCTAACGATGAGTGTCAGTCAAACACTATAGGGATAGTGGGAGCAAGTATCATAGATATGTCAATGGAATTGACATATTCGAACACGGCTCATAGTAATCCGATCACATGGGTATTTATTCAGTGACTGTCAATGGTTGGATTACTGATCGTAATAGTATGCGTGAGCTTTAGTCTTGAGGGTTCATGATCAATGTGCTTGTATTATTGGATCTGTTACCAGAGTAGTTAGGCCCATATCACTCTTCGGTGGAGTCGACCTCAAAGTGCGATATCAATGAGACAAGTAGCAGTTGATCGATCAGTGATTGCCAAGATGAGATTCACTGTCTCGATAGTAAACGAGTAAGTATCCTTTGCGATTATAGGCTAATGAAATTATAAAGTCTTTGGCCAAAGCATAACAACTAACTCATGTGGGACATTGAGGGTAGTTTATTAATTTCATTATGCTATAATCTAATGCACAATATCAAGTTTAGTGAGTTTGACATTTTTCATGACTCTCGCTTGATCGGGATACGTCAGTGAAAGGCTCATACTCATAAGACATTTATGATCAAGAGGTTCGTAAAATGATTCGTTCATTTTGTACTCAATTGGGTTACGATGTGAGTCCACGGGGCTGACTAGGTGACACTCACATCCTTAGGTAATTCCTCTCTTTGCCAATTGAGACGAACCTAAAGAGCCGTGCTATAAGAAACGAACGGGATGTATCTTTTTGTGTAAATCTTTTAGAAATAATTAAATGGACTGATTAATTTAATTAGATTAAATCAATTAATTAAATATTTAATTTAATTAGATTAAATTAAATTATTTAATTAGTATATTAATTAAAAGGAATTAATTAATAGTGTATATTATATTTAGATTGGATTTAAATTAAATATATACAGATGGGCTAGAAATTAGACAAGCCAATTAAAAGTCCACCCAATCCAAGGAAGCCCTAAGGGAGGCGGCCACTTAGGGTTGGAGTAGTCTCCAACTTGTTCCACAAGTTAGTTGAGTTTAAAAGAACTCCTAAAGTGGAACAAACCCTAAGAGAAGAGAAGAGAAAAAGAAAAACAATACGTTTTACACAACACAAAAGGAAAGAACTCTCTCCCCTCTCTCCTCTCTAGCCGTCCAATACTGCAAAGAAGGAGGAGTTTCGGGATATTTGGAAGGCTCGTTTCGCGTGAAGCTTTAGAGATAGGAGCCCTTGGAGGATTGTCGTTCTGCAGAATCAGTAAACAAATCAAAAAGGTATTTTTATTCGTTCTACTTTTCGCGAAACCCATGAAAAATCATCAGATCTATTTTTGTGATCTGCCGGTAGAAATCCTCGAATCTTTTGCTGCAATTCTGTGTTTTCATGTATAGGATTCCTAACATTTTCAAATATTCAATATTTCAATAATTTATTTTTATTTTAATATGATAAGCATTCAAAAATATTATTTTTAAAAATTTTGAGAGATTAAAAATTTTGAAACCTTAAAATTAAAATTAGTATTAGTTATCAATTTAAAATTTCTAAATAAATAAATCTATATAGAACTACAATTGATTACTTTTTAATTTAGAAGGCTAAAAGCAGTTAAATCCATAAATTTACCAACTTTACGTTTGATGTTTTGTATTGGAAAGTTGGTGAAGTGAGTTATATCATGGATCTATTGGATATAATTTTTTTTAAAAGGAGTTTCTTGTAATTTTTCCTAAAACAAATTAGTAGAACTTTGGTGTAATATTTTCAGCACAAAAGTCAATGGAAAATGGTTTCAAAATGGTTAAAAAGTAGCAAAATTATAAACACACAAAAGACCCATTTTATAAAAAGTAAGTGAGTGTAAATTTAACCTTTTCAATTGTTACATTGCAATGGTCAAACTCAGTGCTACATTAGCAACATATCATGGGAAGTCAAACGTCCGTCAAATCGATGGACCATTTTGTTACGTTTGATAGTTCAGGGACTACTTTATTACGTATGATAGTTCACGGACCATTTTGTTACGTTTGATAGTTCAGGGACTATTTTATTACGTATGATAGTTCACGGACCATTTTGCTACGTTTGATAGTTCAAGGGCTTAAATGCTACAAAATGAGTAATTCAAGGTTACAAAGTGTATTTTGCCCTAATAAAAATCAATAGTATCTTTTTTTTTTTTTTGGGTTTTCCAAGGTGTTTACTTGAAGGTTCAAAATTAAGGCGTCACTGGGTCCGAGTGCAAAAATAATCTCTCGAGGAACGGTCAGGCGTAATTGTGAAAATCTCTCCACGAAGGTTTTTTACATAGACAAAGACTCAAATTTGAAACATCTTATTCAAACGATCAAAGTCCCTTCCACTCAGATCAACTTGTTTAGTATATTCAATACTAACGTTTTACAATACATGTAAGTGTTTTAGAAGGCAGTCTCGGGGCGCGCCCGGGGCGGGCATTGCTGAAACGCCCGGGGCAATAGGAGGGGGGCATAACTCCTTATGGGCGTACGCCCAATCAATTGGGGCGTACGCTTCAGGCGAAAACGCGCCCAGTCCTTGAGCATACGCCCAATGTATTTCATGTTCATATGGTATGATTTTAGGTCTAAATTGATTTTTTTTCCAATTTTCAATCTAAAACCCACTTAAACTTTTTACATGTTTTATTCTTTTAGTAAAAAACCATGACCCACTTATTCAATTAAATCAAACATTAAAAAAAAAAAAGCTGCAAGAGCAACACAACTTAATGCTCGAGTATTGAAAGCCGAAGATGAAGATAATAATCTTAATGATGAGACTTTTGATAGTGATTGAGTAAATTAGTGTTCGTTAACTATTATTTTAAATCTTTATTTTGCGTAACGCTAGAATTTGAAACAATTATTTGTCTATCTTGATTGTTTTTTGAAAGAGTTGAGCTTGGACTTTTAGTTTGCATGGTTGAATATATTAATGTTTTTAATTTTCTCTATCTTATTTTTTTACTTAATTTATCCTTCAATTTTATAATTTTTCGCTAATTTAAATTAATTCTTAACATTATATTATATTTTTTTAATACTAAAAAAGCAAAATTCGCGGGGCATACGCCTCGTACCTCGGGGCTTATGCCCCGCCCCATGGGACATAAAACGCCCCGCCCCATGGGACATAAAACGCCCCGCCCCGCGCCTTCGCCTTTTAAAACACTGTCATATAAACTGGATCTAACAAGTAATAACAATTATTTAATAAGACAAGTGATTGATTACATCATTTACATGAACAAATAAAATAGTAAGATAATATAATAATATAATCAGTTCATCATCTAATAAAAAGTAAATAACAATTCATATGATTAAATATGTGGTAGTCGAAGTTAAAAACCTCTAAAATATTGGTGTTTTAGTCTTACCACCATGCTAAAATATCATGGTCATTAATTGTCAATTGTATTCAAGCCGTAATCACATTTTTCTCTTGTTAACTAGTTGTTAATTGTTTATTCAGTTAAAGTTATCTTGAATATCAACAGATTAGGATTTTGGAAATAATGATTAACAATACTCATGTAGATTTAAAAAAATATTTTAATATTTTAGCTTGCAAAGTGGAGCCTACGGTTTTTAATACGTATGATAGTCGACATTGGCAGTTGTTGATCTCTCATAATCTTTCCCAAAATTTATAGGGTTTATGCAATTTAAAATCACAATAGAAAAGTTTAAAATCACAATATACTCGTTTGTCCCATTAGTTTTCCATTACTGTAATTTAAATGTCCCAGTCATAAATATGACCAAAAAATATGTTGGACTGTCCTAAAATACTAATCAAACTTTTGTAATAATTTATATTTGATTGTAAAGAGATAAGTAATAAATTAATTGCTCTGTACAAGTGTTTACATAATTTAGTTACATTAAAATGGATTAGACAACGAAATACCCTTGCATTGGAACGTTATTCACATTATAACTGGTCAATAATGGTGACATGAGAGAAATTATAGTTGATTAAGAAAAAAAAAAATCTCATATTTGATTATTTGTGTTCGGAACTTATTTAGAAGAGGTACTTGTAATCGCAATTCACATTATAAGTGATCAATGAAGGTGACATGAATGGAAGAAATTATAGTTGATTACGAAAAGAAAAGTAAGAAATCTTATATTTGATTATTTGTGTTCGGAACTTATTTAGAAGAGATACTTAGGTTGCGTATGGTTATGTTTTCAGAAGCGTATTTTCATTTTCTGGATCACCAGAAAATGAAAATGCACACTTCTAGGTAAATTCTAAAAAAAATACTCAAATTTTAAATCCTACTACACATTCCCCTATACAACAACAAATCATTTCACCCTTTCAATCAATTCACAATCTTTCATCATTAATTACATCATCCCACTTTTCAACTAATTATATTTCTTACTTTATCATATTTTATAATAATTAAATATATATGTATGTATATATATACACACACATACTTTATATCAAATCATTCATATATATATATATATATATAGGGTCAAGATCTAATACATACCCTCTCTTAGATAAGATATAAGACCCAATATACACCATTGGATCAATTAAATCCAACGATCCAAATTATTCACTGTACACGCGGGAAACCCAAATATTAAGCTGTCTGCGGGGTATTTTGGTAATTTACACCCATTATACCTCGATTCTCTCCTACATTCTCTCCCCCGTCTCCCCTGAAATCTCTCCCAATTTTAAACCTAATAAACATACAGATTTCGTCGAAATCTCTCCCATTTTTAAAACCTGCCAAAATTAAACTCTAATTTTCTATAGCTGGGAACCCTAGTTCTGATACTCTCGCAAACCGATTTCATTTTCATCAAAAAAATGAGGACGAAAAATCTATCCAGAATAACAGGTATCGATTATACACACTTTTCATTTCTTCTTCGACCTATGGGTGACAATATTACGTATTTTGTGGATTTTGATGGCTTCTGTACGTATACTTTGTGTATTACAACTATATTGGGAACGCGCAATGTATCTATACGCTGGTTTTATTTGTTTTGATGGCTTATGTACCTATGGGTGTAATATTATGGTTAGGTTATATGCATATTTGAGTAACATATGTTGTATATAATTACGTCATTTTCTTCATTCTAAATGTATAATATATAAAACGTAGATGTATAATGGTTTGCATTGTAATGTATAATAATGAATAACACTGTGTATAATATTATACATCATATTAATTGTACTGTGTATGCACATACTGCATATTTGGATGTATAATGGTTTGCATTGAAGTGTATAATAATGAATAACACTGTGTATAATATTATACATCATATTAATTGTACTGTGTATGCACATACTGCATATTTGGGTGTATAATGGTTTGCATTGAAGTGTATAAAACATGAATAACACTGTGTATAATATTTGTGTATGTATAATCTGGATTTGTGATTTACATTATACATTATACTTAATTTTTTAGTGTATGATGTCTTTGTCTACTCTGTAATGCAGATGCTGAAGCAGATTCATCCTCTACCAATTCAATTGAGAGGTTGCAACTTGTGCCTGCCGATGTTGTTGAGCCTCTTAGTGTTGAACAACCTAGTACTGATGAGGAATACGTACAATCAGCAGAAGAATCGTCTGATCAAGACGAAGATACCAAATCAGACCAACAACCTACTGCTCGGAAAAGACGCGCGACACATCGCCCTCCTGTAAAAACAAAATCTAAAAAACAGAAAACCCAGACCGTATCCAAACTGCCACCAAAGGGGAAAAGGAAAGTGGTTGAATATACACGAATAAGAGTATCGATGAAGGTCTTGGTGGATACTCTTTCAAAACTGACCGAACCACAACGGGAATGGGTGAGACAATCCGGGTTCGGATCCTTTTTGGATTTCAACATTACAGAGCTGCCTCACCGGCTTGGATATAAAGTTCTAAAATCTTTAAATCCAGCAAATTTCAGGCTTACTCTGCCCGGAGGAAAAATAAATATTACATAGTATGATGTGGCCGAGGTTTTGGGATTTCCACACGGGAAGCGGCCTATAGACCTCACTGTAAAAAATCAAAAGAGATTAGACACATTCACTGACCAATTTGGCCTTGATAAGTCCAAAAAGTTTAAAGTTTCAGCGTCAATGGTCGTGAAGGCAATTCAATCTGATAAACAACTCACAACTCAATTCAAGCTGAATTTTATGATGATTATGTATAATTGCTTGATAGAAACCCCTGGTACACCATTCGTCAACAAGAAGATACTCAATTTCAAGGGGTCTCTTGATCAGTTGTCAAGATACAATTGGCCCGGACTAGTCCTGAATAGTTTGGGAGACACAAAACACGTTTGGGAAGAGGATCCGGCGAAACGCATGTACACTGGACCTCTTCTATTTATGATTGTAAGTTTACAGTGCCTCTTCTGATGTTGATTGTGTTCCAATAATGTGTTTTTGTTGATTTAGTGTATAATGTGTATAATGTGTTAAATGAACTTAACACTGTATTTTACAGTGTATAACTCATACACTATAATGTGTTATAATGTGCTGTATGAATTTAACACTATATTTTACAGTGTATAACTCATACACTATAATGTGTTATAATGTGTATAATGTATTTTTGTTGATTTAGTGTATAATGTGTCTAATGTGTTAAATGAGCTTAACACTATATTTTACAGTGTATAACTCATACCCTGTAATGTGTTATAATGTGTTATATGAACACATTATAATGTGTATAATGTGTTATAATGTGTATAATTTACAGTGTATAACTCATACCCTGTAATGTGTTATATGAATAGCACTGTATAATAGTATATTATCTAGTGTAAAATGGTTTATCATATACTGAATAATGGTTTACATGTTACTGTATACTTCTATGATCTCAACTTTTTTCTTTTCCTCCAAATTCAGATATTGTATGCTGATAGAGTCAACTACAAGGGGCATAGGACAGTACCAAGATCAATCCCAACTTGGCTCACTTGGACAGACTCTGCGCTACGGGAAAAGAGTAACATAGAGATTAAACAGGGAGTTTTTGGCCAGGGGATCATATCAAAGGGGCAGTGGGAAATGAAGGCTGATAAAGGGAAGCATGTTGCACAACATATTGAAGCTCTCAAACAACCCACTACCTCTTTAGAAGCTCCCACAGTATCAGATGCATCCATCAAGGACTGGAATACATTTGAAGAGGTATGCATCTTTATGTAATTAGTCAAATTATTATAACTGTATACTTTTCAATCACATGATGTATAATTGTACTTAAATATAGTGTATAATGGTTTGAACACTACTGTATACGCAGGGGATGATTTTCAATTTGGAAAGGGCTGCATTGGACCTGGTGGATAAGCTTATTAAGTACAATGGATACATCCAATCATGTGACTCCATTCTTCCATCAAATCCACGGTTGAAGGTGATTGAAAAAAGGGTGTTAGATCATGTTGAAAAACTGTATAGAACAAAACCAGAGACAAGTTCTTATCAACCGGAGGCCCCTTCCTCACCTGAACAACATGCAGCCGCCCAATCTGATCCGCCTCTCCAACCCGAACAAACTACACCGGTTAAGAGAATAAGTCCACCGATTTATTCACAGCCCACCTTCAATTTGTTGACACAAACACCGGCAAAACCGCGTCAGGAGGATCCAGTGGGGGAACCAGAGGCAAGAACATATCAACCAGGTGCCCCTTCCTCACCTGAACAACATGCAGCCGCCCCAGCTGATCCGCCTCTCCAACCCGAACAAACTACACCGGTTAAGAGAGTACGTCCACGAGTACATTCACAGCCAACCTTCAACTTGTTGACACAAACACCGGAGAAACCGCGTCAGGATGATCCAGAGGGGGCTGTGTTGTCAATTGCTAGACAATACACCGGTGACACCTCCCACATCTCTGAGCAAGCATCTCCAGATGTGACAACAAGGGACGAAAAATCCATTGTCACAGAACGATTCCCTCATCCAGACGTTACCATTGCCCCGGCTGTTGAGATCATTGGAGAAACAAAGAGACAATTCAAACCAGCTCCAGACTTGTGTTCTCCATATGTTCAACGGGTTGTGAATATAATCTCAAAACAGGGCGCAAATGAAAAAAGGCTATGGGATTGGGTGAATCAAGTTGCCGAAGACGACATGTGAGTACATTTATAATACAATTGTTCTATTTGTATTCCTTTGAATTTTAAATATACACTATGTAATAACCGAATGTACTATGTATAATGGTAATATTGATTAACATGATATTACATCATTATACATTCTGTATAATGAACAATAACTTATTACACTATATATATGATTTTACAGAACTGTTGTTTTCACAAGTGGTGATGTACTTGGCTATATTTGGGATGTAAAGACATTGTCTCAACGGACCGAGCTTTTATCTGGAGTCATAGACCTCTGGTCATACCTGTTGAACAATGACGAGTCAACAAGAGCACCCATATCACCGCTTAGATTTTTTTTCCACGTGTCCGACACGGTAGAATATACTTCTTTACTTCTTGTTAATGCATACAATATAATGTTCTGCTCGCTAACTAATTTTTTTTAAAAATTTGATAACAGGTTTTCTTCACGTCAAACAAAGGCGCCAAACATGATGATGCACTGCATCAAAAATTCGTGGAAAACATCACAAGTCGTCTGAACATGTTTCCAAGAGTGAACATAACCGATGTAACGTTGGTAAGTTAACACCGTTACATTGTTAAAATCATCGAATTTTATGGAGATTCATTAACACCACTTTCATCCCATCGATATATAGGTTGTCTTTCCTATTCTTCACGCTGGACACTACTACGTGATGTGCTTTAATTTGAAGCAGCCAGCTATTGAGATCCTTGACAATAGCAAAACGGATGTGTCGTTCGAAAACAAATACCAACATGTGCCATTCACTTTGGTAACAATCCTTTAAACACTAATGTTTATTTTTTTTTTTATGTCAATATATATGTGTTAAATCTTCATTATCACACAATTAACCCACTTAATAATGATATGATAATACACTGTTAATAATATTATACTGCTGTATAATGATTGTGTATACATTGTATAATTATTAATTATACACTGTATATTAAGTCGATAATGTACTGTATAATGATATTAATATATTTATACACTGTGCCTCATAGCTTTTTTGTTTGATTGTTTCAAAACAGAGGGCCATGTTTACCAAATTCCTGAATGATATGAACCATCCAGCTGCACAAGCATTGTCGACGGTAGAAATGGAACGGCTTCCAATGCCATGGCGTACGCACAGAAACAACTCGGACTGTGGTGTTTTTGTAATGCGTCACATGGAAACTTACTTCGGTGGGGGATTAAAGACTTGGGATGCAGAATTGGGTGCAGAAAGCGTAATGATTTACACTTTTTTATTCTACGAAATGAAAGTTTCTGAAAATCTTTATTTTCCTGTCTATCTAACTTTAATATTTATATAATGCAGAAAGGACAAGTTGCAAAACTCACTAGATTGAGAGCACTTTATCTGGAGAAAATCCTCACTTGTGATTTGAACACACTCAAGGACGACATTATCAAACGATCAAGGGATTGGGAACGTGAACAAGCCCAACTGAAAAAGGGGAAGAAACGCTAGATTTAAACAACGTGATACGTTTACAACATTTTTTGTTAGATGTACATGTTATTAGTTTTTGTACAGTTTATTAGTTTTTGTACATCACGTTATTAGTTTTAGTTGAACAGTTTAAATATATAAAAAATTTGTTCATTGCTCATAACCTGTTTATATTGTTCTGGCCATTGAGTTTAATTGTTAATGTTATATAAAGCACATAAGTATACATTCTAACAGCCCCAATATATTCACTGTACATAATAAAAAAACTCAATTAAAGTATATAATTAAATAGTATAATTAAAAAAACACTAAAAAATATACAACATACATTATGACATTTTTTAACATACACTTCATTCACTTTCAATAAATGTTTCAGTATACACAGAGATCCTTTGAATCATTATACATTGATTAACATATCATTATACACTATAAAATGATATGCTATACATTGAATGCTACTTAATTGTACAGTACTAATTGTAAAAAAAAGAAAACACTTCTATTTTTCTTTTGATGGACATGTTCTTGCATTATGCCCATCAACTTTTCCGCATACAGTGCATTTTCTCCTCTTAGGAACATACTTTGATATCTCGGCACTGCTCTTAATTCTTTTACCGCACCCTTTAGATCGGCTCATTTGAGGATTTCTGATCCCGAGCTCGTTCTCAATTTGGGGTCCCACTAGTGTCTCGATAACAGCATTCTTATTATTCTTATTGTTATTGCCCGCACCGACACTCAAATGAGACTTCATATCCACCAATTGATTTTTTATGTAGTCGAGTTTTTCTTTGTTAAAACCTGCAAGATTTAAACATGATTGAAAGTCAATCCAAATTTGACTCACATCATTTGTGTTCTTCTCAATCATCGCGCGATAATGTCCGACTTGGTTATTAATTATATCAGCAGCCATAATTTCTGCATTTTTTTCTCCATCTATTCAGAACATACTCGGCGGGCAATTTGAGTATTCGACTTTGGTTGAATGCAAAGAAAATGTGTCTGCACAAAATACCCCGCCTCAAAAACAGTCGGCAAGAACAATCAACCTGATCGTTCGATGCAAAATGTTTCACCTATAACATAAATACAATGAACAAACTGTAACATACATTAACTGTTTAATAATATACAACATATATAATAATATCATACACTATAAAAAAATGATATACCTCATATAACTCTGATTCGTTGTCGGAGTCAAATACGACAAATGATTTCACACCATCAACAACATTTAGATTTTGAAGTATCACTTGATACGCAGACTTTTTGATCTCCGCTTGTACGTCATAGAAAACAACGCGTGTATATACCTCTGAAGCATCCTCCTCTATCGGCAGAGGGGTTTCTAATGATGGTTTAGAGACCAAAGACTCGTGATTTAATCTTGCATTCGTATTCCTTTGCCTGTCCATAGCACTTTCAAATCTACTATAGAACTCAATGATTGTGTCACCATTTACATAGAATTGATTAAAGAATGAATTAATCGACTCTGAAATCGATGTAGTCCTCAGTAACCCACCCATCGAAACATCTCGATAAAATGCGGATACCCACGAATGTCTGTTGTCGTAAATTTCAGAAAGCCATTCAATATGGCTTAGCCCATACTTTGAAATAAGAGCATTCCAACCATCTTCAAACTCACGTGGCGTGATTTCGTCATTATACACAAAATTATTCACCTTTCTCACTACTTCAGCATATTTACCTGTATGTGGTGAAATCTGGAGAAAAAATAATCAAATGCAAAACATATTATACAGCATAATATATTGTACTATACACTACATAAAGGTATCATTATACAATCTATATCGAACACATTATACATTATAAAATTAAATCTTATTAAAATGCACCGTACACTAAATACCATATCATACTACAGTATGTCAAATGCTATTGTAACACATTAATATAATATGGATTCAAAAAAGCAGTAAAGACACAAACCTTAGTTGGGAACTTCTTCATGATATGCCACGCGCAAAGACGATGCCTAGCATTTTTAAAAACACTAGGAATAGCCTGTTTCATAGCAGGACATTGATCAGATACAATATAGATTGGTTCCCGTCCCATTGCACGTGTAAAAGCTTCAAAAACCCACATGTACGACTCAATGTCTTCTTTTGCGATTAGAGAAGCACCAAATGTGACTATTCTCTTGTGGTTATCTAATCCAGAAAAAGGAACAAATTTCATTTGATACCTGAAAAGGAATTACACCGACAATTAATGAATCATTATACATTTATTAACAGGGTAATCAAATATACATTAACTAATGATTCATTATACATTTATTGAATGAATAATATACATTAACTGATAGTGTGTTATACAGCATATGTTCATTACATATTAAAAAAAAAATGTATTATGCATTCAAACAAGAGTGCTTACTTATTGGATCGAAATGTTGCATCGACCGAGCAAACATCACCAAATAGTTCAAAATTCCTTATTGCAATCGGATCAGCCCAAAACAACTTACTCATACAACCGTCATCATCTGTGGCATAATAAAAAAAAAAATCCTTCACACGTTTTTTTCAAATTCATAAATTTCCTAACAATCATCTCCCCATCGTTCTCACCGACGTATTGCTTCACATCCCTTTTTGCGTTTTTGAAGTCTGTAGAAGTTGACCCAACATTATTAAACCCACCTGCAATCTCCTTCAGGAATGAATGTGATTTGACGGCGCCAACATTCACCTTTGATGCGTTTAAGCAAAACATAATCTGGGATGGATCAATGTTCCGATTAACTTTCAGAAACTGTTTTCCCTCGTCGGTCGCCAACTCGCGATTGTGCCGCTCAACAAATTTCTTTATAACATATCCCTGGGAAGCACTAAACCTCACTACAATCTTGGCGTTACAATCACATCGACCAATCATACACTTCTTCTTCCTACCAACATCATCACATTTTGTGTAAACACCGGAACGACTACATACATAATGTTTAGATATAACCGTACCATCCTTATGAGTTTTTTGGGAACACTTGCGTACATCAAAACCACATAACCGAGCATAGCTTTTGTAAAACTCAAATGCAAACTTCAAGCTTTCAAATACCTTACCAATGCAAAGTTTAAACTCAGTAGCACACACTGGTTCCCAATAATTTGAACCGCCCGGAGATGATATAGAATTAGACGAAGAAGAAGATCCGACACATTGATTCTCAACATCATTATTGCTATACACTACTGATCCTGTTAATAATAATCAAACATCAAAAAACTGTGATTATTTAGCCTATCACAAACATACGATGTGTTTATATATACTGTATAACATCACTATATGTAATGTATAATAGAGTATAATACAGTGTATAATGCCATATAAGATAATGTATAATGTATTCAACTTACTGCTTCAAATGTATACAATAAATATACATTTGAATCCATACCTGTATCCATCTCTGCCATAAAAAACGAAATCAATAATCCACGACGCTCACGAATGAATTGACGATGAACTGATATTGTTGATTAATTGCTTATGATTGACTGATCTTACCCAGACAATTGCGATGAGTTTCCATGTGAATACTGTGATTGCTGATGATGAATTGATCTTACCCAATCAATTGCGATGAAAAAGACGAATATGATGAAGCGATCTTGCCGATTACTTCGATTGATGATGAATACTGTATAATATTTGCTGATTAATTCGATAGGATTGATGATGAACTGATCTCGATGATGGACTGATGAAGAATGGATTCTGGTGATGAATATTGATTTTAATCAAGCTGAAATATATGGTAAATTCTGTTTTTACGCATTAATGGGGATTTGATTTGATCATGCATTAAATGTGCATGAGTTTGTTGGGTTTTATTGACAAAATTGCCCTCCCAGCATTAAAAATATTTAAATAATCCGAAAAAATGATATATTTTCACACCTTTGGATCAAATTGAATCAAAGGCCTAGATTGGGTCTTAGGTCTTACCTAATGACAAGGTATGTATTTGATCCATATCCTATATATATATACACACATTTATAATTAATTCAATCACTTCATATATCAAATCTCAATAAAATTCAACTTTATGTCGCATCAAACACCACTTTCAACTATTTTCTAAAAATACATCCAAACAAATAATAAAAGTCAATATTTTTACTCGAATTTCTATAATATACATTTTTTTAAAAAAACCTCAAAAAACATTACCATACGGAGTCTTATAATCGCAAATGATAATAACTTTCGAATTACCTAAAAAAAGTCACAAAAAATAAATTAACAAAAAAATAGCATTAACCAGAAAGTCTTGGAAATGTATAGCATAAAGAATTGTCCAATATATGCTGTAAAAAGGTTACCATTAACTACAAAAAGCAAGTCATATCACATTTGAAAATGCAATCTATTTGCTATTATATTGTGTTTGGTGAATATAGTTGATGAATTTTTGTGGTCAATGCATTGGATCTGGTCGAAGGTTGTCAAATTCATGTGAACTAAAATAAATAGAATAAGAATGCTGATTCAGCACATAGTACGGACATGACAATCATCAACTGCAAGAGGAAATTCAATATTTAGTTTCCCGTGATAAAATGTTGACAAAAATCTTATATTTTAATTTTCTTTCATTACCAAACTAAGGCAGTGTTTGGTTATGTTTCCATACCATTTTTGATCTAAAATTCTCACAAAATCATATTTGGATTATAAAATATTTGGTCAAAAATACAATATTTTTTTTGTCCTTGACAAAAATCTTATATTTTAATTTTCTTTCATTACCAAACTAAGGCAGTGTTTGGTTATGTTTCCATACCATGTTTGATCTAAAATTCTCACAAAATCATATTTGGATTATAAAATATTTGGTCAAAAATACAATATTTTTTTGTCCAAAAAAAATATAATAATTAATTTTCATCTTTCTACACCTATTTTGTCCCTATACTCCTTTTTATGTGTTCTCTCTCTTCTCTCTCCTCTCTAACTGACAAAAGTTTCATAATTTGACTGCTACAGTAACTTTTGTTCCCTCTGGAAACAAAACAAAAAAAATCCAAAATCCAACTCCCAAAATAAAACCAAACACAATCTCATCAACACGCACGTGTCCCCATAAATTTCTCACCAATAATTCTCACCAAACTATCATCCCAAAACATAACCAAACATAGCCTAAGATTTTTAACTTCATTTAAGGTTTTTCATTGACTTCCATAAACTATTCTTAGGTAATCAATAACAATAATGTTTTTAAAATCAAATCGATAATGGAACCGGACAATTGATGGGGTCATCGGGTTACTGGTTCGATCGGTTGGACCGATGCATAAATATCAGTTGACCGTCACACATATATAATAAATGTTATGTATAAACAGATTAACCTAAATATGTATTAAAGACCTTCACATAAAAACACAGAAATAACATGCAATAAATCTAAATTTATTTTCAATATTTTCACAAATTTAAGATTTATCATTTAAAAGTTCAAAATACATAATAAAATGTGATGAGAAATACTCTATAGTAAAGTAGTACACGAGGCTAAGCAAGACAGTGGAGCAAAACGTGGCTTCTTTTTTTCCAACAAAACTTTGTTTTGTTTTTCGTCTCTCTCTTGCTCCTTATTTCTTTTGTACTTTTTCAATATTTCTCTCTCCAAAATTTTCAGTTTGATTTAGCTTCTCCTCTGAGTAGCAGATCTGTGCATCCGTTTCTATTCTATGTCGACAAGTAAGTTTACCTTAAGGAAGAAACCCATCTCTGCCATCTCCTTTCGAAACCCACGTTTTTTCCTTTTCACCCCACATCCAAAAAGAGAAACAGTGGCAGAACAAGTGAGTGACCCGGGTTGGTCTGGGCTTCCGTTTTTGACCGGTTTTGACCGGTTCGATCTGGGGTAAGATGCAACCCGTTTACAAGCATAATCGGACCGGACTTATGACCGGTTCACGATTTAACCGATCGAACCGGCTGGTCCAATTATGAGAACATTGAATAACAATACAACATTGTTTTCGTGACATAATTTGGTGTAGTTTTCACGATAATGTTAAAAGAATCTATATATAATAAAACGCACAATTTTTAAGGTCATTTAATAAATATACATTTTTCTCTACATAATTATAAATATTTATTATATTATGAATATAGATAAATATAGTTATTAATTTTTATCTAAAATTGTTCAATTTGAAGATTCAAGATAAGCCATTTAATGTCGATCAAGTCTAGTTTTACTGGCAAAGTTGAGACCCCAGGATATTAGAACTGGTAGATTCTACTCCTACTGAGAGCGTGTGAGTTTTTCTCTACTTTCATAATAATTGTTAGCTAATTATAATTTGTCGCAATTTAATATTTATGATAACATGTATCATGTAATGAGTTCATTAAAAAAAAAATATTTCACAAAATATATAATCAATTATATATCAAGTGTAATTCAATTTTTTTATAAAATATATTTGAATGTGACCGAGCCAAGATTGAACTAAGATTTTCGTCAAAACAATTTGAGAGGACAATTGCGAAGTGGCTTGACCAAATTAATAGTGTAATAGCTTAGATATAGAGTTAATGAGTGGAAAGAATATTATGGGGGATAAAATCAGCTATGGTAGACCCGGTGTAATGGAGCCGGTGCTCATTACACTACACATTTGTATTGAGATAATAAAATTCACACATCCCAACACAAATGTATGGTGTAATGGGCACTAGCTCCATTACACAGGTCTAACATAGATTTTTCCATAAAAGTTGTGGAAGGGAATGAAAGTCCCGGGCATCATAGTTTTGCGCGCGCACACACACGTATATATATATATATTTTTTCTGCATTTATGGGCAGGGATGAGGGAACTTGTTGGGACTTGATTATTATATTAAAATCATATTAATTAATTATGAGCTATATTTCTATAGTGAAACGGTTAAATTATTATATCAAATGCGAAATTAACTATTATTAATCAAAAAATTTCTATTGTAAATTAAAAATAATGACTATTGTATAAGTAAAAAAAACACTTACATATATGATAAAATCGAATGTCCTTACTACTACTACTAAATGGCAAAACATATTTTTTATTGAATAGCTAGTATTATCTTGTAGCCATATCAAATGGTTAAGTCTTCAAAGATGCATTATTTAAAGAATTACAAACTAATCTACCGATAGATTCAAATATCAATTTAAAAGATTGATACATTGAAATGACAAAAAAAGTGACACAAGTGAAACACGGTGAAATTTCAAATTGTCGGCAAACGACATGGTCTAATATTTTGGGGTCCCTCGCTCGCCACCATGTGACTGAGTAGTGGTTCAGACCCCATGAACATATGACAACTAGGTTTTCCTATGTCCGACTTTTGAGAACTATAAATATTTGGCAGTACTTTTGATTGATTTCTTGAACACTGTACATGCGTGTTTCTCTAGAATATTTCTAATTTGAGTGTTGGTAGGGCCAGCCAACGCCAAGCGAAAAATCCTTTGTGCGACTTGTGACGTTCTATTATTCTGCAGGTCTTATGTGATGGGTTTGTGTGAAGATAATTTCAAACAGTCAAAAAAAATGCCAAGGAAATTGATCCTAAAAAGAAGACAAAATAGAGTCAAAATAAAATCGAAATGGGTCGGGATAGATCCGGGGTTGTAAAACAGGGCCGGAATAGACCGGGATCGCGAAAGAGTTGAAAAACGAAGTTGGAGCAGTGTGAGGCGCGACTAGTTGCGCCCAGGCACTAGTATGAGCGCCCAGGTGTGCATCGGGGCGCCCAGACGCCGATGTGTGAAGCTGTACGCATTTTTTTATAAGTTTTGGCGAATTTTTTGTCTTGGGGTGCAAGTTTGGCGGATTTTGGCATGTTTGAGTACTAGTTTGATTAAAATTATTTCCTGTTGTGTTTAGAAATTATTCCCTTTGTTTATTAGAATTGTTTTCCTAATTTGTTAGGGTTTAGGTTTTCTCCACTAGTATGAATATGAGAACTCTATTTTGTAATTCATTGATGTACTTTGATTTACTCATTGAGAAATAAAGATATAGTATAGGTTTGCTCGTGGATGTAGGCAAGTTATGCCGAACTACGTTAAAATCCTCATATTTTTCATCTTCATGTTTAGACTTAAATTTATTATTTATTTTTCGTGTTCTGATGCTTCCATCCTAATATCATGAATTCACAAAAGAGGGGATCTTAAAAATTTATGATACAGAAGTCGGCCATCAACGACTAATTCGTGTTGAATCATAAAAACATATGCTACTATTTCAATGCAAAAAATAAAAAAAAATTAAAGAGAGAATAATAATTAGCACATAATTTGAAGTTGCCACATGATTTTTTATCTTCTCTATCATGGCACATTAGAAATACATGATTTAAGTTGGTCAGTATTCGTTGAGAAAGACAGGGGTAAGTTGTAAAATACCCGTCACACCGAATCGTCTACTATAGAAAGCCTAGTGTGAACTGTGAACAATCGGACCGAACTTAAGCTACTCATATATGTATTGAGTACATTATGCATAATCTATGAAGAATAATCAATCATAAAATAAGTAATATAATAGTTGCAATTGATTGGATGATCACACTGATTGGTGTGTACGTTTTTTTGGAATATAGGTACCTCCCAGGTCGAAAAGGGAATAGATCATTCATTATTCTAAAATTCTAGCTAGTCTGACATGATCATGAACATGAAGCTGTACAGAAACGTCAATTTTTAGTGGAACGATAAAGAAATCAATCTAGCACAATCGTTCTGGCCATTTTGTCAACTATTCACAGTTATTTAGGGATTGATTAGTTGTGTCACCAACTTTTTTTTTTCTTGACTAGCATAGAAAGAATACTGTTAGAGCAAACACGAAAATAATAGCATAAAAGAATTAAACAACAGAGCAATTTACATGGTTCGTCAATTACCTACGTCTAGAGATATAATTTCACTATTAACGAAAGAGGTACAAAATTCAATGAATGTCATAAATATGAACAGAAACCTAGCCCCTGATTCCCCCTATAAATATGAATTTTTTTAGCCCAAACCCAACTTAGCCTCACCCAAGTGTATTTTATAAAGAGGGTGTATTACACTTACAATATAATTGATAAGTTATTTTAAAAAATACATAAAAGCTTGGTCGAGTTGGGAGCGTACTAGAATTTCCCTATAAATATAAGTCTTTTCATAATGAGCCTTCCGCTTAATTTAAAATTTAGAATTTTAAAACATATCACAATAAATACACTTCGAGCTTTTATGAAATTTGTGTTTCTAGTCATCCACCTTATTCTTTGGCTATGTATGGTTGTGTTTTCCGAATCAAATTTCATTTTTTGGATCACCAGAAAATGAAAATGCTCACATTAAGCCAAATTCTACAGAAAATGCCCCAATTTCAAATCCTATCACACATTCCCCTATATAACTACTCATCATTTCATCAATTCAATCACTTCATTCTCTCTCTTCATTAATTACATAATTCAACTATCCAACACATTCTCTTTCTTATTTTTTCATAAATAAAATATTATTCTAATTTTTTCTCCTATCATCATTATATATATAACTAATTCAATTAACTTTATATTACATCTACACTATTTCCAAACATTTTCTAAAAATACATCCAAACAAATAAAAAAAATTAATATTTTTATACGAATTTCTATACTTTGTCTTTTAATTTTCCTTTCATATGTCCATTCATAACAACTTCATCCCATGAAATCAGGCACATACGCGATTGCGAAAATGAAAGAAACGCTGCCAATTTTTCAATGGGAGATTGAGAGACAAGTCACATCAAGGAATAAAGTTTAGTGCAATCTAATGTTTGATTTAATGCATCTAGCTAAGAAAATTTTTTTTGATAAGACATCTAGCTAAATTTTCAAATTTTCTTTTTGTGCAACTTACGCCAAAAAGTTGTTAAACAGTCTCAACCTTTCGGGGATATAAATAGAATGAAACTGGAACCATCATGACCTATAATTGTTGATGATACTAAATTGAGTTTGGACAATATCTTTTCTACTATCTCATGATTATAGATTACCAAAAGAAAGTATTGTGCGAAAAGACTAATCATCACTAAATCATGTCCAAATATAATCCAATTTTTTTTTTTGAACGATCGGGAAACCCGCAGCGGCTATCTTTAAGATGCGCATTGGGCAAACCCCATTTTTTTGCAATAACCTGCAAACCACACAAGAGAGATAAGTCAGCCTAGATTGCCCATACACCACAAGAAAATTGAGTATTGGCAATAAAAATATATTTCATGCCTTAAAACCGTGGTCTATAACCTAGGGTGGGCGTTCGGTTCGGGTTGTTGGGTTTCGGGTTCGTCGGATTCGGGTTTTTCGGGTAGTAAATCTTACTACCCGATACCGAACCGAATTACTCGATTTAATCGGGTTCGGGTTCGGGTTTTTTTATATTATTCAAAAAAAAATTGGATCAAATTTTTGGGCCTCTATCAACTCTACTTTTCATTAAATCAAGAACCAAAAATTGATTTTGTAAATATTTAATTGAATATTTTATGTAGTAGTCATCTAAAAATTAGTATGTAATAATTAGCTTAATGCATTATCACTGACGATTAATTGAATGCGCCCAAAAAGGAAAAAATACTAATTGATTACATATACTTTCAATAAATAATAGATTAAAAAAATTATACTTAATTACATATTAAAATATTAAAGGTAACATTCTCTTTGTTAACAAACATTATTCTAGAATATTTATATATGTTGATTAAAGAAAGCACAATTATGAATATTTCTCCAATAAATCGATTTAATTAACATTTTACCTGGAGTTTTATAATTTTATCTTCGAAATCAAAATGAAATGAATGCAAAATTATTTTGGCGCTGTAGGCTATAGCCACAACAATGGGATTGTAGGAGAGTTTATATTGTATTATCGGAACCAACTTAAAATTCATACTTTTGTTGATGGAGCATACAAACTATCTACAACATCTATATATAATAGTTCGGGAGCTCATAAGTTAATATTGATAAATATTTCAACCCATTTGAGTATAATTTTTTTTAAATTTTTTTTGGGTAATTCGAGTACCCGAATTACCTGAAAAAACTGAAAATTAGAATCCGAACTCGAACAACACTATTCGGGTTTGGTATAACCCGAACCCGATTTACCCAAACCGATTAATCCTAACTTGATCGGGTCAGTTCGGAATCCGAATAACCTGAACCGAACGCCCACCCCTATCTATAAAGGTCTAAGGTCATGGCTAATTTGGTCGTGATAGATGTTTCATATATCCACACTAAAGTTAGCCATGGTGAAAAAGAATACTAACTATTTTAAGCACTAACTAGCCATGGTGGAAGAAATGTTAATCTATCACTTTTTTACCATGGCTAAAAGTCATGGTTTTTACAATAAATAAAACATTGACCATAGTTATAAGTTATGGTAAATGTTTTTGCCATGCTTGCAAATACCACGACCAAAGTCGTAGCAAAGCCGTGATAAATTGACTTTAACCATGACAAAGAGACTTTTCACCATCTCATATTGACATGGACAATAATAACTTTTTTTTGTAGTGATAATTGATAGATTAGAGGAGGCCGATAGGCATTCCCTTAAGGGAAATCGAACCCATATCCTAAGGCATAAGACTTAGCTGTTCGACCAATTCTGCTGGGGCTGCCCCAATAAAACCCAAATTGGGTGCTGAATGGATAAAGATGTGTAATCGGAATTCAAAAATTACAACAAATGTCGGTAACGTGTTATAGTCGTTGAGCTAATTAATAATAATAATAGTCTGGAAAAAGAAGCATCTATCTATACTGGGTACTTGTTATTTTCTAGAACTTTCCAGCACCCATTAGCAGCTTAGGTTTTGTCCGGCAGCCGCCGCCCTCCACCGCCGCTTACTTTTTTATTACATTCGCGTTTGTGGTATATATATAATTAAATGAATTTTTAATGATGCTTAATTTGGTAGGGGTCTTACCAAAAAAAAAAAAAATTTGGTAGGGGTGAGTGATCCTCTCTTTCCATGTGTTAACATACAAAGTATCCAAGGGTTACCGTTTTTGAAAAACTCTTGTTTGAACCGTGGTAAGATTTATGTCTAGAATTTTAGAGGTCTCGATTTGAATTTATAATTTATTTGAGGGGTAAATTGCATAAAATTTTCGTATATTAACGAAATAGGTTAAACACCTCTTATCTCTTCTCTGTCTCTATCTCTATCACTTCTCTATTATTATAAAAGTATGAGTGATTTCTTGAAATTTTTGATATACTTAATATATCTCCATCTAATTCACTTTTTTAATGGCGAAAGAGTCAAATAATAAATAATAAAAATAAATTATATATAGGTGTGTTATTTTATTATGCCTCTACAGTGGAATATATACAAATAGATGTTGAAGTGCATTATATTTATGTCACTCTTCTTTATTTTATTAATTTTAGTTAGGCTAAAAGTATAATGACCAACCGTGAAATTTAGGATTTCCACATTATGTATTATTTATTTTTATTTTTAGTGTGTCCATTATTGCAAGATCAACGATTAAACTATTAGATAATTCATAAACAATTATTTAATTATTTGATAATTCTTATATCTATTATTAATTCAAATGAACCAACTGAATGATTTGATTATTTATTAAATTGTTTAAGAAATACAAAAAAACACTTATTATTGACCGTTTATATTTATAAACCATGCTGTGGAGTTGACATCCTGATCTTCTCCAAAAATATAATTGAAGTTAAAATTACATGATATCAAAATTTTGAGTCGTAATGAGAAGACGGTTGCAAATACACAACAAACTCAAGGAGCAAAAAATAAGATTATTTGGTCCATTGAAAGAATGAAAAATTATTTAATAATTTACTTATTATATAGTTATCAAAGTTTCAATTTTTGTATGTAATTATTTTAGATTTTGATTGGGTTTTACATGTCAATCAATATTCAATTTTCAAAATACTTATAGTTTATTAAGTAAAAAATTTACTTAGTTAAATTACAATTAATTAAATTTTGAATAATTCATTTTCAACTTGAATAAATACCTGTATATTTGAATTGTTTCAACGAGATCATATGATTCACATGCGACGCACGTGTTGTTTACTAGTGTTAATAAAAGAATGGGAAAATAAAATTTTCTATTCAAAAAGCCAATGAGAATATTCTTCAATCTCAAAAACTCATTCCACCGACTTTTTCTTCCAAAAACCCCAGCATTTAAGGTTAGTAAAATTATGGACCTAATCATCCTTAGCCTTCTAGAATAAAAATTAATTAATTGTAATTTTGTAGGTAAATTTATTTTTTTAGGATTTTATATTGCTAATCGATACTTAAGATGATTTTTATCTTAAACTTCTTAACATTTTTAATCTTTAAAAAAAAATTAAAAATATATTTTTAGATAATTAACGTATGAAAATAAAAAATAAATTATATAAAATATTTAAAAATTTTAATTATAAAAAATAAAATTCTTATTATACTATTTATCAGTTTGAAAATCTTTAATTAAAAAATCTTGATACAAAAACTCTATTCATCAATTCTTAACTTAATAAATGAAGGGTAATTTAAGTCTAAAAAGTTGTTAATCCTAATTTTGGAATTTTATGGAATGAAAAGTTTGTAGAATGGTTTTTTGAGATTGAAAAAGATTTTCATGAATATTTTGGATAGCGACATTTATTTTAGGGAGATTTAGTCATTTTCCCTAAAAAATTTGCCATGAATTTCCATTTCATCAAAAGAGCATATTTTTCATCCTTTTCACCCTTAGACATTGTCCATTTTACATTTATACCATTTTCTTACAATATAAAAGATAGGTAGTGTTGTTTCACAAAAACACACACATATTTCCTTCTTTAATGGAGATTTTGCACATACTTTTTAATAACACAAGGGGTGTTTAGCCTATTTCATTAACACATAATTTTTTTTTTTTTGCATTTTCGATATAATACAAGGATTTTTATTTTATTTTTTTGAAGAAAAAAATTACTTGTTAATTAGGTTTAATGGAATCAAAGTATCAAATAGAAGTCCAACTTGAGCAGCTTAAGCCTCCTGCTTTCGAATCTTATCTAATAGAAAAAAGAATTTGAACCTTGATTGATTATAATAAATAGGGGTGTACGCGATGCGGGTGGGGCGTTTTTTTCTATTTTTTTGCTCCGACCCGATGTTTGCGATTTTGAAGTCTTTAGCCCAAGTCCAACCCGACAATCACCGAAACCCCACTTTGCGATCCGTTTGGGTTGGGGTGGATTGGCAGTTTGGTACTCTTTTTTTTCCTACTTAAGTTGTTTATTAAGTGTTAAATTTCTTGTGTATATTTAAAATTTCATAGTATATTTATTATATTTCCATCAATGATTATATTGTATAGTTTTACATGTAAAAATAATTGAAGTATGTAAAATATAAATTGAAAAAAATTACTTTTTATTACAAGCAAATATATTTCTAACATGTACAAGTTTAAAACATTGTTAATGAAAAGACACGATTCAAATATTTTGTATCACAAGTTTATTTTTCTTTGAAGTCACACAATGCTAAAGTATCAAGATAATTCATGATTATAAAATTAAAAGTTTTTAGAGAAAAACTTACATTACTTTAAATTTATAATATTAAATTATTAGTTAAACGGTATTGAAGAAAATAAACTAACAATATACATTTTAAGTCTTTATGTTAAAAGCTATAAATTGCATTTTTTTCATTTCACAAAAATATCGTATTCTTTTTCTAATAATTAAGAAAAGTCAATTTGTTTTCAGATTTTTGCTTTGGCAAAATCATCAACAAACTTCACTAAAAAATAATCTGTTTAAAATAGAATGATTTTTTTTTTATTAAAATCACGATCAATTTCATAAGAAATACAATATTCATGAAAACTTTCGTTGAATGATTAAAAGGATAACATAAACTATGCAGCGGAATTTAACATATGCGTTGAGATCAATTTTCATTTATGGTTTTTATCCAGCAATATCAGTATGTTTTATCAAAGAAAATTTAGTTCTAACTTTCAGATTGGTAATTCGTGACATATTCGATAAGTGCATACTTATTATAATGGAGTACAAATATATAGGAGCAAATAAGAAATCATATATCATTTTGAAATGAGGTTATTACATAATGGTGAATATTAAATTAACACTCTATATATATAAGTTCATATGAAAGAATAATATATATATATATATATTACGTTTGGGCACAGTTTTTGCGGTTCATAAAAATTTAAAATCGAACCCGATTGCAAAAATGCATTTTTTTTAGACTTAACTCGAGAGCGAAGAATCAAATCGTCAACCCGCTATTTGCGGTGCATTTGGTTGGAGGAGATCTAAAGATTTGGTTGAACACCCCTAATAATAAATGTATCATGCTCAAATAAATTTGTAAAGATCAACCGTAGTCAGGTACCTATAATTTGATATTTTCTCAACCCTAAATTTATCTATGTTAAATTGATCGGTACAAGAAAAAGAAAAAAAGTACAACAAAAAAGTACGTGTATGTTATTTTTTGCAATAACAAACTGTACACATTGCAAAGACTTGAGGCCGAACATGGAAAGGGCCCCTTGCCTTCCACTGAACTCAATTCATGTTTTATTGTGCAGACATGAAAAGATACACAAGTATTCAAATCCACACGACACAATAAAAGATGCTTTTACATCATCCAAACACCACATCTCCTAATTAAGGTCCCATGATTAATGATCAGCGCATGTTATATGTTTTTTCTCTGTTTCAAAATGATTGACCATTACAGCAGTTGGATATTTAGTTACGAAAAGAGTGTTGGACACGATTTTTGCATAAGAAATTCGAATACCGTAATTCGGGATACAAAATATTATTGGATAATATTAATCTACATTCCGAGTAGATTAACATTTCGAATTTTCCAAATCGGATTTGAAACATATGAGAAATTAAGTGTTAAAGTGGGGTGTTTGAATGAGTTTACTCACATTGAAATAAAACCACAAAAATAGTGGGTTTATAATTCCATGTCTTGGGGTTAAAGGTTGGCCCTTTGAATCATAACATCTTTGTGGGTTTTGTGAGGGGAAAGGACCTAGTCATGGTCTGGTTCACCACACGCGCGCCACAGCAGCCTGGGTTCGGGTCGTGGGCTTGGGCCTTTGGGTTTTGTGAGGAGGAAAGACCTAACTATGGTCTGGTTCACCACATGCGCGCCGCCGTCCACCCGCACGGGATCGGGTCGTGGGCTTGGGCTTGCAAGATATTAAGTTTTTGGACAAAATTAATTCCACAGTGAAAGTCCAACAAGAAAATCGTACATGTTAAATACGAAGTTGAAATCAAACGCTGGCCATATTTTATTTAGATTTTTGAATTGGCCTTTTAAAAGGCCTCATGTTCAAACTTGATGATGCTCACGTTCGAACGTTGACCCCTTCTAGAAAATATTCGAAACGGTTTAGGCGTTTTAGCTGCCTTAAACAGCTAAATACGTTTTAACCTCATGTTCGAACGTGAAGATGCCCACGTTCGAACGTGGGCGGCAGTTTCAGACTGCTAATTTAATTCTCGTATTTAATTGGTCGAATTTTTTAGCCTATAAATAGGCCTCCTCCAGCAGATGGAAAAACACACCAAAGCATTTCAACTTTTTCTCTCTTGCTCTCATTCTCCCATTCTCTCAAGAGTTCTAAAGTAGCAAAAGTTCGTTTAGTTCCGGAATTTGAAGTGGCTTTGAATTCAGAACGTATATCGCTGTATTTTGGGACGCTTGTTGCAGTAATCCGTACCGCCTTGGCAGGACAATTTAGCTTTAAAGATATAGAGTTCTCTCTCGTCTCGATATAATCATCTTTCGTTATTAGCATTTTGATACGTTAGTGAAGTTTTATACAACAATAAAATTGGAAACAAATGTCAGATTCAATGTAGTGGGAGAGAAAAAAGTGGGTTGGTACATGAAGGTGGGGTGGGTAATGAGAGAGGAAGTGATTGTCCCTCATATGGGAAAGATCTTTTGTTGCTGAAAGATTTTCCATTATTGTATTGCATATAATGTATGTTCGTTAAATGGATATAATTTTTTTTTAAATATAAATTTGATCTAGATTACTGCGATATAGAAATATCAAATATTATAGCATACAATATAAAATACAATTTCGTAATATGAAACTTCAAATGCTTGTAGGACGGATAAAAAGTTTAGTGAATATTTTAATTTTTCTTATTTCTAACATACTATACTTTCAACTCTATACAATAAAAAAACTAATATTAATTTATTTTTAATCAGCAAAAATTCAAAGATGTGTTTTTCTAAGAAAAAAAACTAAAAATATTTGAAACACATATGTGTAATCAATATTGTTGCATGTCATGGGGTCGTCGTTGTAACAAAATTGTCGTTAACTTAATCTACATATGTTTGCTGAGTTTTTAGGGACGAGTAAGTAGCACAATAATTTGAGACGGAGCTGGGGGTGATTGGTGGGAGCACCCGCTTCCCTCAACTTTTAAAAATTTTTTGCCCCTAAAAACTTTTGATGTTTGAAATATTATCCCCTCAGCATCTAAAAATATCAAATTTTTTTTCCACCCCTCGAGCCCTAAATTCTAGCTCCTTCCTGCCAATAATAATAAGGATACTCCTGCGTGCCACAAAAGGAGAGTTGGGAAATCGACGTGTACCCGATTCTAAAAAGGGTGGGGGGTTTGGTAAATTACATTAATCTGAGACAGGAAAATGGTAATTGGTAATAGATTAGATTGCTCATTAAAATTCTTTTGAGCAATTTTATCAATTATAAGCCCTGCAAAAAGGTCCGAATTTATTATAATATCTAACGAAGGTTCATAAAGTAGGTCATGGAAATGCCTTTAAAACAACATTTAATTACTTAGTTTAAATTGATGTTAACAGCTTTAATTATTTCTTAACCAGATTGACATCATACGATTGAGTTGCCTTTTCAATAATTGACAAGCAATGAGTTCTGGCCAATCGTAGCTTGCAAGCATTATTAGTTAGTTAATTTAAGTTAAAAGTTGATGGTGGCTAGAAATTCACCGAGGTCTCGGTCCCCTCCTAGTTATTTAGTCAAACAAATTGCTCTATCGCTAATTAATTAGTGCAAATTGCAACATTAATAGAAAAAGTGGACACTGGTGGAGCATCATCTGTTTGAAAAATCACATTACTAATAGGTGATGGTTTAATAGTAGGGGCTAATATTTCATTTAGACATAGTTAAGGGTCTGAAAGCTTTTAAAAAACAATATATTTTTGTCAGCAGACCTGATCACGAATAGTGGTAAACGAATCCAAAGTCTAGTGCGCTCTGCTGGGATCGAAATGACGCGATGCAATAATAGATTAATTTGTTTTCCTTTTTTCACAACTAAAAAAATCAAGGAGATCGACGACCAACGTAACAACATTAATTAAGCGTGACTAGTTAACGTTTTAGTTGTTGTGGAATGTGTGAATGAACCATACGAACTGAACAAAGAACAAGTTGATCACTACAACTCCACCAAAATAGGTCTCAATTATTATACACATATTTTAATTCTAGAGAAAGGGGAATATTCTGATCCGATAAATTCGGACCAATAGTTTTTAATATGAGCCACACAGACCCTATAAAACTCCAAATAAGTAGAGAAAAGTCACAACTTGTGATAACTTGAGATTGAATCCAAAACCCCCACATGAAAGTAGAAGCTGATACCACTAGACTGACAAGCCTTGGGTGTCTCAATTATTATATTATTGCTGTTATCTTTGGAGATGATTATATTGGACCCAAATAGAATTATTGGGCTTGTATGGTTTCGGAGTGAATCCTCTATTTCACAATGATTTACTACAATAGATTCACATCATTGTGGGATCGAGAATAATTATTTAAATAAATAGACACTTGTCGACCCCACAATGAAGTGACACCATTGTGGGATAGAAGATTCGTTCCCGTATGATTTTGTTTTCAAAATCCAAATTCCAATTCTAAGAAACAGTTTGAGAGCCAAAACATATTTGAGTCAAGTAATTTCTCCATGGTCTTGATTCTTTAACTCTCAAATTTTGAGAGTCTAAGCCGAAAAAGATAACCAAATCATCCCAAACCATGCAACAATGTCCTTTTTGGTGTAAAACATGGAGTTCTCATTTCTCACCCCATTTCTCTTAGTAGGGCCTAGTTGGTCCTATGAATGCACCACAAGCACATTTATAACGTATAAGCTAAAATCTCTTTCTCCTTGTGCTTATGTTCATAGTAATGCAATCTAAAATCTCCCTTTTGTTTGTTGGTTTATATTAAGGGTTTCTCACAATCGGACCCCGGAGACTAATTCCTTCGAGGCGTAAAGATCACCGAAATGGGTTTTGCCTCTCCCAACAAAACTTTTTCCATACACACGGCCAGAAATCGAAGCCTGGACAACATGCTTAAGAAACCCAACTATCTATCAATTGTGCTAGACCTTGTAGGTATCTAAGATCTCCCTGATTTTATGCTACTAGTGTTATTGATCGGGGCCATCGAAAAGTTGTGTGATTACAGTATCTTTCACAAGTACACAGCTGGTTAGGAGAGCCATTTATTTGAAGTTTAGTTCGTTTTGATTGATAACAAAAAAATGTAGAAAAAATTACGAAAATCCATTAAAATAAATTTTATATATAAAAATTCAATGTAATATATTTTTTTATCTAAAAAATTCATGCCACCGACTTTTCTCTTGAAAAAAGGCAAATAATTTTAGGATTAATAACTTTATGAATTTAATTATCCTTAACTTTTTTGATTAAAAGTTAATTAATTGTATTTTGTAATTCAATTAGAACTTTTATATTGATAAATGGTATTAATTATGATTTTAATTTCAGATTTTTTAATCTTCTTAAAAGTTTTAAAATATATTTTTTAGATAATTATCACGTTGAAGTAAATTTTTTTATACAAAAGTATTTCAAGTATTTAATAATAAAAAATAATTTTGCTATTAGTCGATTTAGCAATTTGAAAATCCAAATCGAAAAGATTTTGATAAAAAGATTCAATTGGTCAATTCTTTACTTAAGAAGTGAATGGATTTTCTTTAATTCAAAAAGTTTAGTTCAAGAAATTGTTTGAATTATCTTTTAGGCTGTTTTTTTTTTTTGAATTAAAAATTTATCGAATGAAAAAATAAATAAATATTCAATGATTTATCAGATACGAAACTTTATTTTAAGGGCGTGTTAATAATTTTACCAAAAGCCGACTTCTTTTCAGCCTTATTATGAATGAACATGCCCAAATGATGATACCTTTAATGCTGTTGATACACCATTTGTTATCAACAACGTACGTTCAAATCAATTGTACCATCAGCTCAATTTGAATGTATGGGACACCAAGTACAACCAAATAGTTTATGACAAGAGTAATACTATATACCATCTTTTATATGTTATTAATTTTTTATCTCTCCTAATTTTGATAAGAAATCACTTGCAATTAATTGATTTTAATGAATTTAACATATTCATACTTTCTAAATCAATGGACAGTAAAAAACCGATAATATAAAAGCAGTGATACATAACATTTTCCTCATGACAATTCATGCTTTATGTCCAATTAATGTACTATTTTTCATTTTTCTTTATCACCCAAAATATCATTCATCCAAATATATTTCATTCTCATCACGTCTTTTCATATATAAACTTGGGATAGTTACATAAAATCCCCCTTGATAAACGAAATCTGTGTCAAACTCCCTTAGATTAAGTTTTTTTGCGTAGTTCCCCTTTGTATTCCATTTTATTCTGCATATTTTACTTTTTTTGACTTTTTGGCATTTTTTCTCATTATAAATGTTGTAGACCCAACCCAAATTAAATTATTTACTTATTCTAAACACGTAAGGGGTGAAAATACATTTGGATTGATATTTATTATAGAAAAAACACAAAAAATAAAATAAAAAATGGAGAGTATGTAGAATACAATGGAATACAAGGAGCCGCTATGCAAAAAACTTTACACAAGGGGGTTTGGTGCAGGTTTCGCTTATCACAGAGGATCTTATGCAATTATTCCTATAAACTTACACAAAATCAAATTCATCCAAATATATTTTCATTTTTCAACATTTTTCAACTTGAAAATGAGATTTGGAAACCGAAACAATACCATCTACGATTGGGCCTTTGTCAAAGGTTATAGATGAAATTCTAAGTGTCACTAGGCCAGTGGACGGCCCATCATATTTTGATGGACTATTTTATTTTCTCTTTCTTAATGTCCAAAGCCCAAATCTTTAAAAAAAATGGAAAAAGAATAAAAAGTGATTTTTGTTTTTTTACATAATTCCTTATACCCTAAACCCTGAGCCTTCTTCATCTTCTTCTCAAGCTCAAATTAAACTTTTCCGCCACCACAGAAAAATGGTGAAGGCGTATCTGAGATACGAATCCGCGGCGGCGTTCGGTGTGATTGTATCTTTGGATTGTAACATAACGTACGACAACTCCGGCAAGCACCTTTTGGCGGCGGCTCTGGAGAAGCTCGGCGTGTGGCACGTGCGTCAGGGCATCTGCACCAAAACCCTAACCGCCGCCCCTTCCTCCTCCTCCCGCGGCCCCTCTCTTGCTGTTACTTCCATCGCCTCCTCGCCGTCTTCTCTGGTACTATATTGTTATAATCTGTTTAATTTAATGCATTGCGTTCGCAAATTCTGTTTTAGGAATGAGGAATTGTAATATTTTCTCTTGTTTGTTATTTACGAGCTGTAAGATGAATCAAACTCGACTCGACATTGTTCGGTAAAACCTCATTTGAGCTCGATTCGGTAATATATCAAACCAAGCGTCAATAACATTTTGTTAGTTTGATAAGTTTGAAGCTCGGCTGGAGCTCAACTTGATAAATAAAAAATAATAAAATATGTAAAAAAAATTAAAGTTACGGGAGTTCGACTCGTGTTCGGCTCAGTTAAAGTTTGTTGGAGCTCGGCTCGATTAACAATTAAACCAAGCTCAAACACAAATTCTCAAGCTTGAACAACAACTCGTTCGACTTGATTCGACTAGTATACAGTCCTACTTACGATTTAATTCTGTTGATAAAATTTGTGTTAGATGAATTACAGATAGGTAGAGAAGGAAGTATGATTTAAGTGATGAGTGGTGTTTTGATTTGCAGATAGCAAGTGGCTATGCTGATGGTACTGTGAGAATATGGGATGGTGAGAAGGGAACATGTGAAACCACTTTGAATGGGCATAGAGGTGCGGTGACAATCCTCAAGTATAACGAGCTCGGGTCTCTGCTTGCTTCTGGAAGCAAAGACTGTGACATTATTTTATGGGATGTAGTCGGTGAAGCTGGTCTCTTTCGCCTACGAGGACACCGTGACCAGGTTTTTTTTTATCATCTCTTTATAAGAAATTAATGATTTTATGTTTTATAATTGGAATATTAGTGATGCGGTGTGGTTTATTTTGGATTTTGGAGAACATTATTCTTATTACTGCTCCTTTGCTTGTATTATGTAGGTCACTGATCTTGTGTTTCTAGATTCCGGTAAAAAACTGGTTAGTTCGTCAAAGGACAAGTTTTTGAGAGTTTGGGATCTTGAAACACAACATTGTATGCAGATAATTAGTGGTCATCATAGTGAAATTTGGTCCATTGATGTTGACCCTGATGAAAGATATCTAGTCTCCGGGTCAGCAGACCCCGAGCTCAGGTTTTACACAATAAACCATGATTTGGCTGATCGAAAACCAGATAAAGTTGAATCTGACATGGATGATGGAACAGTCTCTGTTCCGAACAAATGGGAAGTTCTGAAGCATTTTGGTGATATACAACGTGAAAGCAAGGATAGAGTTTCTACTTTGCGGTTTAGCAAGACGGGAAATTTGCTGGCTTGTCAGGTTGCTGGGACAATGGTGGAGACATTCCGTGTGTTGGATGAGTCTGAATCTAGACGTAAAGCAAAGAGAAGAATCAGCAGGAAGGAGAAAAAAACTTCTAAAGGAAAATCTGAGACTACTGAAAATGGAAATAAAAATGTCGAAGTTGCAGATGGCACTGAGTTCCTTATAACAGTCCCTGATGTCTTTAAGCCCCTTCAGATTGTACGAGCTAAGAAGAAGATATGCTCTATGTCTTTCTGTCCCATAAATCCAAAAAATTCCCTGGCCACCTTAGCACTGTCTTTAAACAATAATTTAATTGAAATTTATTCAATTGAAAGCAGTTCAGTTACAAAAACAAGTGCCATTGAGCTCCAGGGACATCGCTCTGATGTGAGAAGTGTCACACTTAGCTCAGATAATACTCTTCTGATGTCCACAAGTCATAGCTCAACCAAAATATGGAATCCAAGCACAGGGTCTTGCCTCAGGACGATTGATTCAGGATATGGATTGTGTGGTCTTTTTGTTCCTGGTAATAAGTATGCAATTGTTGGTACGAAAAGTGGGGCCCTCGAGATCATTGATGTTCGGAGTGGTACTTGTGTGGAAGTAGTTGAAGCTCATGGTGGCTCCGTTCAGTCCATTGCAGCAACTGCAGATGGTTTTGTCACAGGGAGTACAGACCATGATGTGAAGTTTTGGGAGTACCAAACTACACAAACGCATGGTCAAGTATGTTTCCCTTTCTTATGTGATTCTTATTTTAGTTAAACCATATGTTTTTAATAATGATGGATTTGTTACCTGTGTTTTACAGGATTCTAAACATCTGACGGTGTCTCCTATGAGGAATCTGAAAATGAATGATGACGTTGTAGTGGTTGCTGTCAGCCCTGAGGGTAAACATATTGCTGTTGCCTTGTTGGATTGCACAGTAAAGGTTGGATGACTCTTTTAGTAAATTTAATGCACATTGGTGTTTGTTCATGTCATTGTATGCTGTTAGATATAAATTTCCAAATGGAGCTTAAGTCCAATTAGGCATGCAGTTAATAATTTTGAATTATCTATCGTGGGAAAAGAAGTATTACAGCATATACCATTCAAACAAACATTATAATGATTGAATGGTGGTGTTAGGAGACCTATACAGGCTTAAATGCTTCAAGAAATTAAACTTTACTAATTCTGATGATCCAATGCTGTAAATGGTTCAGGTTTTCTACATGGACACACTCAAATTTTTCCTCTCCTTGTATGGACATAAGCTTCCTGTTTTATGCATGGATGTATCTTCTGATGGGGATTTGCTTGTTAGTGGCTCTGCGGACAAAAATTTGAAGATTTGGGGTCTGGATTTTGGTGACTGCCATAAGTCCATTTTTGCTCATGCTGATAGGTATTTCAACTCTTACTAGAAGAAGTTAATATAAAAATCTTACACCGCGACTCCTCTTTCGCACTCTCTTAATCTATAACACTGTCCAGATAATCGATTGGGTTGGTAAAGTAATGCTGAAATTCTGTTTCCATTGCAGTGTCATGGCGGTTAAGTTTGTAAAAAATACCCATTACATGTTTAGTGTGGGGAAAGACCGTCTAGTGAAATACTGGGATGCAGACAAGTTTGAGTTGCTTTTAACTCTTGAAGGTCATCACTCTGAAATCTGGTGCCTTGCAATCAGCAACCGTGGTGATTTTCTTGTAACAGGATCTCATGATAGATCCATTCGCCGTTGGGATCGTACTGAAGAACCTTTTTTCATCGAGGTATTATTATTTATAAATGCCATTCTCCTAAAGCTACAGTTCTTGAGCAATTATGTTATATGAGTTACATTGCCTGATCTGAGTTTGCTTAGGGCTCTAGTTAATAGTGAGATATATTGTAATTGTTTCAGATACTGTTTGACTGTTTCCATATAAGTGACAATTGTATCTTACTTTGCAGGAAGAGAAAGAGAAAAGGCTGGAGGAGATGTTTGAATCTGACATTGACAATGTATTTGAGAGTAAGTATGCACCTAAGGAGGAGCTTCCAGAGGAGGGCGCTGTGGCATTAGCAGGGAAGAAAACTGGAGAAACTGTGACTGCAGCGGACTCTATTATGGAAGCACTAGATACAGCACATGAAGAACTGAAGCGTATTGCTGAACATGAGGTCGTCGTAATATATATTGTCTGATGTGGGCAAGTTAAATTATGTTTTCTTATTGACAATCAATGTCCAATATCTCATGTTATTTTGAACCGCCCTTTTTTTTTTTGTGTTTTTCAGGAGGAGAAATCAAAAGTGAAAGTCGGTGATTTCAGGCCTAACATTATTATGCTTGGTCTTTCTCCATCTGAGTATGTTCTTCGTGCAGTTTCAAGTGTTCGCACCAACGATTTGGAGCAGGCATTGCTAGTAAGTTCACTGATGTCTTCCTCCTTTGGATACTTGGTTCCCATTATCCTTTCTATCATGTAATAGAACTTTTGGTTAGAACATAAATCTCAGCTAACAAGGTATAAGAACAAACATATTTAAGTACACCTGTGTAGCTTCAAAAACTGCCGTGTGACCATCAGTGCTTGGTTTGCTGGTGTGGATATGTAATTTTGTTGAAAACTAGCATCTGTGTAAATCTAATTTCAGGATTTCCACAACTGCAGAAATTTATTTATATTGTTTGCGTTCGTGCAGGCTCTGCCGTTCTCAGATTCTTTAAGGGTTTTGTCTTATTTAAAAGACTGGGTTGCTTTTCCTGATAAGGTCAGTGTGTTTCAGATGTTGAGAGAGACCATCATATATGATTTGTGGGCGTAACATTTTATTGTATACTATTTGAACAAATAGCTCCCTCTTTCTTGTATTAATTTGAATGTTTGTTGTAAGTTCTAATTTTTCTTTATGTTTGCAACTTTATTAGTTTGTTCAAACTTCATAAGATTTAGTACCAGTTATTGATTCATGATTTACTATTATTGAACCTCTTGACTATAGGAGCTGAAATTACTGAATTTGATTATACTTTCTCGTGTATGAGGTGTTCTTTCTAAAATTGTGGATGTGGGTACATGCATAGTAGAAAAGACCAGTCAGTCTATGAGGGCTGTTCTGATATCAATTATCATATAAAAAATTTGGCGTATTGTTGTTTTGCCAGGTTGAGCTTGTCTGTCGGGTTGCCACAGTGTTGTTGCAGATCCATCATAACCAGCTAATCTCCACTGTTTCTGCCAGACCCGTATTATCTCTTCTCAAAAATATTTTGCACCCAAGGGTTAAGGTAAACTTTCAAATGAAACATCGATATAACAGATATGAAAGGTGTTTCTTAAGCTATCATAGCCTAACGAGCTCACTATACATCTATTTCGTCATACTATTTTGTTCTTTGAAATATAAGTAGCGATAAGCAAATTCTTATGGATCGCCCATCAAGTTGATGTTTGTGTTGTTTCAGGAGTGCAAAGATACTTTAGGCTTCAATTTAGCAGCAATGGACCATCTCAAGGTAAATTTATTCTTCATCCACAACTTATGCCATATATATGATTCAATAAGTTGGCAGGAGCTAAACCCACTTTTGCATTGTCCCAGCAATTGATGGCCGCAAAGTCTGATGCACCTTTTAGAGATGCAAAAACTAAATTAATGGAGATACGTTCACGGTATTCTGAAAAAGGGATGCAACCAAAAGAAGAGAGGAGGAAAAAGAAAAAGCAGAAGAAGGTTGACAATGGGCATGTTTGGTCGTGAGCTCCTAAGAATAATCCAGATATACGTGTCTGGTATGTATTCTCTGCCATTAACATAGTTCAAGTTCACATTACACAGGAGAAAAAGTCCATTCACTTCAGTATATAGCAAATTTTGATAATTGAGCTTAATATTCAGTCACAATTACTGGTAAGTTTGGTTGAGTGTTGTTGTAAATAGATCTAGAGGTACACATTAGGTAACGTGTTGTAGCTTTAAGGTCAATGTACGACATGCCAGTTATTTGGAAACGGGTAGTGAGTGATTATTTATGTTTGGAACGTATAGCATATGTTTTATGTGGTTGATATCCACCTTATTGGTCGATTCAGGATGTTGGTATGGTGCCTAAAGTGGTCACCTTACCTGGTACTTCATTTGAATTTCTTATGGTGCTTAATTACTTGTATACTTCCACTTTATGTCATATTGACGGGTCAATTTTAGGTCCTACAATTTAGAGTCGCAGGACAATCATAATCACTATAAATGAAATAAGACCTAAATATGCTTCATTACATACCGGGATTTGGAATTCCTCGAATTTCCTAAGAATAATTCAGTATTGATTGCTTTTATTAAACTTGTGTTTTTGGAAATATATCAAATAATTTAATTACGGTTAGTACAATCCTAATGTAACTATAGGCAGACTGTACATACAGTTATTCTTCCAACGAACTATATATACATTTAACAAGATAAAAAGTGGATGATCGACTCATCCATATATTAATATTCTTTACTACGAGAATATATTTTCTCGTCTAAGAGATATGGTTTCGATTATAGATTAATCGAAACCAAGTGTTGAAACTATAGGTGCTAAATAAATTGTAGAAATTATATGATTTCTGCATGGTGTTAATCATCTGAAGTTTTTGCCTTCATAAGTCTGACCAAATTGCCAGTTCGTGGGGACAACTTTATGCGACTTCAAGGTTCTACCGTCACTAGTAGTGATTCTGAAAGTCAGACTCTTTCCGACGAGTTCTGCATCCGTCTCCCATTTCTGGCCCCAGTTTCTCTTCAGTGTCGTCCACGGCTGGCTATCAGTCTTGACCTCGACATTTACCACGTCTCCGGCCCCACCGACGTTCGTAATAGACACCAAGTTAAAATGAGGATTCCCTGTTATGCTGAATTTAACTCCTCCTTGTTTCTTGCATGGAACCCTAACAACAAAATTCCTCAAATCTCCGAAATTTTGAAAATACATCGAATAATAAAGATGAATGAGTAAAATCCTTTACCTGCGATATTGGATTGGAACAATGCCGGCCTTGTATTCAGCAATCTGAAGGAACGCAGGCTGGGATAAATCGAAATGCTCGTTGGGCTCACTGCACCACCCTCCCGAAGGACACAAATTGGTCGCGGTAACTAACAACGACGGGTTGCCTGGCTTGCACCATTCATTTCCGTCATCGCATTTGATCTCGTAACAAGCTCCACAGCTCTCTCCCTTGTTGAACAACGCGGAGCTCAACGCCGTTGTATTCAACCCGTACCCGTCTTTCATCGGATTTTCATATCCGCAGGCTCCTCCTACATTAATGGTTCTACGTGTTAGAGAGTTATGCTGCAATTTTAGTTTCAGTATTTACAAATTTCAAGAATTAATCTATATGACGTGTGTTTTATGCATCTTTTGATCACAACCATTAAAAATAGATAAGCGGTCATTTTGATCCCATGACTTGCATGTAACATTTATTTAATTTGGATAAATTTAATAAAATCCATAATGATGCATGCATGCCACACGGAAATCTATCCGTCTTTTGACATATGAGACCAAAAATGCATAATTCTATGAAATTATTTTTGCAACTTTTAAAATTCTGAAAGTAATTACAATAAGCTTTACCAGATGAGATCAATATTGCAATTTCCCTGACACTTGAATTACAGAGGGAATATACAAAACTAAAGAGTTGAAATTGATAGAGAAAGTTGTGGGTGTACGTACCGATTGTTCCTGAGCCATCGGCTCCGCCATAGAAGGTGGCATGAGCTTGCTTCCATGGCCCGGGATGGAACCTCCGGTACCGTCTGGCGCCGTTACGTAGGGCATGTGCATTGGGAAGCACAAGCATGAGGATTAGCAAAGATGATGACATAATTAGGGTTTGCGAGATAGATATTGCCATGGCTTTGACATGCAAATGAATTGACAAGAGGGATGTGTTTTTTTTTTTTCCGGTTTATTATTTCTTTCTCTGTAGTTTTTTCGCTCTTTCAAGATGATGAATTAAATTCGAATGAGGCCATGGGTTATATATATCTGCATGAAGTTATCTCTTTCGTTAGTTGAAAACCAGAAATTGATGGACGTAGTCCGGTTATGCTTGCTCATGTTATGACAAGATTTTTTTTTTTTAGTTTTTTGTTACTTGTTTTTGTTTACCAATTTTAGATCCACAGTGATAAATTCGAAAACGAAAAACAAGCGAAAATTTCATTAGAGTAGAGCTAACTTATTGTAATTTTAATTATTTTCAAAGTCGCAAAATTAATCTCAGAATTTCCTTTTTTCTTTTTGCGATTTTGGATCCATCCGTAAAATATGGATGAAATTTAACCCGTGACATGCACGCGCCCGTAAATTTTAGTAATGATCATATACCAAACATTTGGACAAACTAATGATTTCCATCTATCTTTTGATGGCTGAGAACATTTGGACAAACTAATGATTTCCATCTATCTTTTGATGGCTGAGACTAAAAATGAAAAAGGAAAAAATAATACGTCATATGAGAATAGTTTTACAATTTGTAAACAATGAGATTAAAATTGTAAACGTGTGGAGTTATGCTATGTAAGTTTTCCTATGTATATGAATTGCCAAATGCACGTCTACTCCGTACGAAAATAATTGGATGATTAGCGATAATACAACACTTATCTTTCTAAGAAATACTAATGAGGTTAAATAAGGGGTTAAATTTAATATTTGATTCAGACACTCTTGATTAATATTTTAATGTACAATAGTAAAGTCTAGTCAATAAGAATAAGGAAATTAAATTTAAAATAACAATCGAAGTAAGCTTATGTGACGGTGTGAGACGAGGCGATGCATAATAAAATATTTTTTATTTGTGCTTTGAATTACAGATTTATGTAATGTTTGAACTGCATGAGAAAAACTATTTTATTAAATCTAAACATTGCATTAATATTATTGTGTTGCTTGAATGTTAAGATATGAACGAAATTCTCTTCATATTAAATGGGTAAATTAAAGAAATTAATTATAACTTTTTGTATTAGTCAATAATTCTAATTTCTAATTACTCCATGACTTCAAAATTTCACTGGACGCTACTATGTTATTAAAAGCCAACTGGAGTTCTTGATCTATAATCTCAATCTCATCATAAATTATATATTTTGCTAACCGAGATCATTACCCAATTAGATTTGCTAAATCATTTTTGAACATCAGAATTGATGTAATTACATTTCTTAATTACATACTAATTAAATTAAATTTCATTTCAGTGATATATAATTTATTGAGATTTTACAAATCCTCATGAAATATATCATTAATTTTTTTTATTTATTAATCTTTAAGATCACAATTCATCTATATAAGTTGCTATCCTGCATACCAATATTTGCATTAAAGAATAGCATTAAACAACTTGAAGAGATCTAGAATGGGAATTAAATTTCACTAGCCCTTTTCGTTGCGATATGCTACGTTTATGGTGAGTTATTTTTATTGTTGATTAAATTGATTAATGATGCATGAAGAACAAGCACTAGGCACTTATTTTCAAATTACACATGAAATTTTACAATTATTCCTACTAAACTTACTTTAATATAGACACGACTAATTTAGCCATTAAATTAATTAAACTCATAGCTTCCATTATCCAATGTGATTAAATATTAGTTTCGGTTAATAAACAGCCAATAAGATATGATCATTTTAGCAAAAAGAGATAACGCATTAAATCATATATATATAAAAAAATCATTTCCAAATTACCTGAGTTACCAATATTACATAAATCATGTTGAGAAAAATTCATCATTCTTAAAAATAAAAATTCTTGGTGAGTGTCACTCAGCAATATTCACTATAAAAAATAATTGCCCATATCAAATTTGGCCTGCAACCATAACCGGATCAGGCAGCCGCCCAATTCCATCCGGGGTCCAATTAGACCCGCAAGCATCAACAACTATAATGTCCCAGCTCCGTGGTCAGGAAGGTTCTGGGCTCGATTCCAATGCTCAAACGATGGAGGCAGATTCAGTTGTCGAAGCGGGGATTGTAATTCTGGTCAAATCCCATGCAACGGAGCTGGCGCAACACCTCCAGCGTCTCTCGTTGAATTTACCCTAGCCGGAGCCGATGGAAGAGACTTCTACGATATTATCCTAAGACTTGCAAGCCAACCAACTACTCACAAATATTCAAGAGCCAGTGTCCTCAAGCTTATAGTTATGCTTATGATGATAGAACTAGCACATTTACGTGCCCAACCGGGGCCAATTATCTTATTACTTTCTGCCCCTAAAAGACGTTGAATATTGATTCAAGAATTATATGTCAATAAAGATGTTCTTATTTAATTCGGAAATTAATAAAATTGTTATGTGATTTCATTTCATGAGTTCTTTTTTCTTGAATTTTTTATTGGGATTATTGTTATAATATAAAGTGCACTTTGTAGACAAATTTTCTAGTTATAATATAATTTTAACCATACTGATAAAATTATTCAAGATAGAGCAATCAAATAACATTCTTAGTTAAATATATGAAGACTAACCCAAGCCACATTCCTTAATTTTGCAAATCATTGCAGAAAGAAGAGAACAAAACAACACAAGTGAAGAAAGAGAAGAAGATTGAATGAGATAAAAGCGTGGAAGCTATAAGATATATTTCTCTTAGGAATGTTTTAAACAATAACTTGAAGCACCTGCATATAATTGTCTTCTCTCCCTAGAACAAGAAGATTAAGGTGAATATGATTTCTCCAAAGAAAATATAGAATAATTATATAGTGAATCGGGTGAAATAGAGTCAGTCCACTTTTCACCACGATATCTAATAGTATAAAAAACAGACCGAAACCCACCTTTAGTTATTCAATTACGTTTATCAAGTTGAGCAATTTCTTGAATTAACAATGAAACATTGAGATAAGACGATCCGCCATCTTCTACTGATCTCTTTGCCATTTCTCCAAGCTTTTGTGCCCTTTCCCTTCTTTCCCTTCATCCATTACCCTCTCTATAGCCCTCCTAATACGTTCTCTCGACACCTTCATTTCAGGCTTTTCTTCCTCTCCCAAATGTATCACACCTTTCACTCCTACTCCCACATCCGTCCCCAATACCTGCACCACCAACTTCTCATTCAAAAACTGCTCTGCAAACATTGGCCATGTTATCATTGGCAAACCCGCACAAATACCTTCCAAAGTTGAATTCCAGCCACAGTGCGTTAGAAACCCTCCAATTGAAAAATGCGATAAAATCAGTAATTGAGGAGCCCAACCTCGAATCAAAAGCCCTCTATCTTTTGTTCTTTCCTCAAACCCTTCATCCAAAATCCATTTCTCCATCTCTTCTGATTTTGCTCTTCCTGATTGTACCACAAGAATGAACGGACGGTTCGAAGCTTCCAAGGCTAAAACAAGCTCAGCGAACTGGACCGACGACAGGCTACCAAGGCAACCGAGACTTCCAAGGCAGGCATAAATCACAGACCTTGGATTCATATTATCAAGCCATTTCAAACACTGTTCAGTATCAATTGACGCCTGATTTCCTCTCTAGGCCATATCTAATTTGTCGTTGCTGAAAATGGATAATGGCCCGATACTCCATACTTTACCTCCTTTCACCTTTCGAAACTCATCCACATATCTGTTTTCCAGCTCTTCAAATGTATTTACCACCACCCCATATGCCTGTGACTCAGTTTTCCTCACTTGTTCATGAAAATTATACATCCAGGGAACCTGGATTAAAACTCCCTGGAAACTGGAATTTAGTGAACTCGATATTATCGGGTAATCCACGGACAACGAAAGGCTCTGTCGGAGGAACAGTTTCATGAATATTGGAGATTTTCAGGCTGTGCATTACTAATTGAGAAAAACAGCCCATTCCATCGAAAACTATCCTCGGAATTTGATATTTATGACATGTATCAGCAGTCCAGGCTATATGCTTGTCGCATATAATACAGCTAGGACTGGGCTTCAGCTCTTTTAAAATCTCTTCCAGGGGTTTTTGTAGCATGTTGATTGCTACGGAGAAGTTTTTGATAAAGTGATGAGACGGTAGAGAATCTGCACTTTCACATCTAGGTGGCAGGCCAGCTTCTTCACATGGGAACCTGATTTGGAGGAGTTTGATTGATAATCTGGAACTGACGGCTCAATTTATTGCTGAGCTGAATCGTGTAGCGTTGAGGGGTGTAACTATGATTGTTACGTTAACGCCGTGTTTGGCAAGCAGTTTGGCCATGTCTATCATCGGGATTATGTGTCCAAGCGCCATGAATGGTATCAAAATGAAGCTTAGATTTTCTGAGAGAATCGCCACATTGGAAATGAGTTTGAGAACTCTGAGGCACTGTTTTGGGTGAATGTTTTGGTGGGAAGTGGATATGTGTATAGTACGAGTTTTTTTTTTCTGTGGATGTGGATGTTTTGGTGGGAAGTGGATATTGATATACAAAAAAGTTACCTCGTTACATCGTTATGTCGTTAGCATAGTATACGACGATAAGGTACGATCAATAAAACAAACAGATGCGTATCTATATCGGTACGTTAGCATGCTTTTGTTACACAGAGTACGGGGTAGATGAACGATACAAAGGGTATAAGGCCATATTTGCATTACGGATCCCTATCGAACCTGAAAATGGCAAAACACTACAAGACCCGCGTGTTCCTTCCATTCAGGTAGGGTTGACCCGTACCCGACCCTAAAAAGCTATGATCCGAACCCTTCACCAACGACACATGGCGTAATTTGGAGAGATCTTCCAGCTGGCGGAATAGTATTTGTACAGCATGTATGGACACTATAAATACCCGCATTTATGAATGAAAAAGGGGAACATTTTCTTATTCAGACTAAGATTGGACAGTACGATCTCTTGTATAAATTTGGATAGCTCGTACAACGAATCATCTTTACAATAGAAAATTCTTACATAAATTAGGAACTACGTTAGACTTGATCCCAAAGTGGTACGTAGGCAGCTCGATTCATCGGGTGCAGTCTATAATCTTCATTTAGTTGCATTTCGGTCCGTTTTGCGAGGTTGTCCAGACTGAGAGGGTAGGGTTAAATTCCGACCTAAATCAGTTGGCGCCGTCTGTGGGAAACTACTGGAAAATTGCTGAGTCTGAATTATGAAGGAATGTCTAATGAAAGGGAAAAACATGTTCGCATCGAAGGTTCGTCATCGACTGAGCGGATGGAGTCTCCAAGAGGAGGTTTGGAAGCAACAAGTGAGGGAAGAGTGACGATGACGAAGAAGGCTCTTGATAAGCTGGTGCAAGAGCGGATTGACGAGGCATTACGAAGGTTTATGGAGGCAACGCCCAACATCCCAAATGTACAGCCGGGGCATCATGTCCCACTGGCACTGAGGGGTTTATTTCGTGATACCGAAGGGATCACGTCTGGCAGAGAGAGAAGGGGTGAGCCGGTATTGGGAGATCAGTCGGAGGAGGAGAGTGATAGTCGGGTTGTTGGTAGATCGGAGGATCAGAGAGGTAAACAACCGATACAAAATCCCAAAGAAAGGCCCATTTTGTCTAGGGCGGAGATAGAAGAAATGTACGAGAGATTGGACAAGGCAAATCAAAGAGTGGAGCGCCCGAGGGAGAACGTGGTGCCTGTCTTGGCATTGATAGCAAAGCATACACCTTTTTCTGAGCAGATATTGAGAGAGGCTCCACCGAAATCGTTCAAAATGCCCAATTTGCCGACATTCGACGGAACGGGTGATCCTAAACCTCATTTGACCTCGTTTGAAATGCTTATGACGTTATATCATCAGACTGATGCAGTGAATGCGAAGATGTTTGTTACAACTAGGGGTGGGCGTTCGGTTCGGGTTATTCGGACCCCGAACCGACCCGATCGGGTTCGGCTTATTCGGTTTGGCTTATTCGGGGAATTTTCAGGTTCGGGTTTATACCGAACCCGAACTGGTTCAGTTTTCATTTTTTTCGGGGAATTCGGGGCCCGATTGAATTAGGTCAAGACTCAAATAAGGGAACTCTCACGCCTCTGCCTCAACACCTCACTCACCTAGTGACCTCTCTGCCTCACCAGTCTACTCATCACGGCAGTTCGTCGTGTCTCACCGGAGCTGGAAATTCTTTCGAAATCTGATTTGAAGTGAAGTTGTTGTGAAAATCAAACTCTCTAATGACTATGTATGACAAGAAGATGGTTTACTAAACAAAGGCAAATCTGTCTCTGCAATGCTGAACTTCAAGAGGCAGGGCTCGAACCCGAATCCCCGAGACTAATTCGGTTCGGTTAGCGTGATTTACCCCTAGTTACAACGTTGGTAGGGCGGGCGATTGGTTCATGACCAACCATTGTGTCGTAGTTGTTAAGAAATTCGAAGGTCACTTTGCCAGTTCTGTCTCTGCAATGCTGAGGGCTCGTCAGAAGGCTTACCATTTTAGAGATTCTTAACCCATGAGCTTACTGTTACCTTTCTATTGCTTGCATTGAAGAAGGGACCTTTAGCGTCGGCACTAGCCTGTCGCACTCCACGGGATCAGGAGGAATTAATGCAGATCCAAGAACAATGCATTAGTGAAGAGGAGATGAATTTGTCGAAAGACGAGAGCTTCACCATGAACGATCGAAAAGATCGAAAGGATCGTAACAGTGATCGGATTGAGGGACCGAGGTTAGAAAAAAACCATGAACGGCCTCGCCGATATGCTAAATACGACCAATATACACCTCTAAATGCACCCCGTACCGGGGCATTGCTATCTGTTCAAATGCACATTGTCAATGCAATTCAATGGCCAAAACCGTTACGTGCAGGCACGAAGAAAAATCCCAATAAATATTGCGAGTTTCACAAAGACAAGGGGCACGATATGGAGGATTGCTATCAGTTAAAGGATGAGATTGAGCGTTTGATAAAGTTGGGCTGTTTAAATGACTTTATTGATCGTGCTCTAGCGGACGTAAGAGCCCCCGAGGCCGACCGCAAAATAGAGGTAAGACGATCTCGAAGTCGATCACAGGAAAGAGATCAAAGAAGCTATCGAAGTGATAGGATGAATGAAAGGTCCCGTGAAAAGGAGCATCGGAGAGGTGAAGAGAATCGATATTATGATAATTACCGATATGATAGTCATGAGCGTTACTATAACAATCATCGTCGCAATGACGGTCATCAGAGCAATATTCCGAGGAATGGGGATATTCGTGGCAAAGAACCAAGAGAACATCGGGAGCAAAACCTAGCGAATCGAGGGGAAGTACATGTGATTGCGGGCGGTCCCGTTGATGGAGATTCGCCTAATTTGAGGAAAAGACTTTCCAGACGAATGTATTTGAAATATTATCATTCTGGACCGCTGAAAGTATTATCGGTGGGTTATGATGATCCGCCAATTACCTTTGATGATCGAGGTTACGAGGGGATGATTGTACCACATAACGATCCTATGGTCATTACTATGGATATGCGGCAAATTATGCTGTACATAAGGTTCTGGTGGATATGGGTAGTTCGGTTGATATTATTTTTTGGGACGTTCTACAAAAGATGGAATTGGGCAATATAGCTTTAAAGTCGGTAAATACTCTGTTGATGGGGTTTACTGGGTCTCAGATTATGCCAAAAGGGTCTGTGGAGCTCGATGTATCCTTGGGTTCAGCATCGAAGCGGAAGACGATGAGGATAACATTTTTGGTGGTCGACACTCCGTTTGCTTACAATATGATTGTGGGCAGGCCGATGTTGAACAAATTTGGTGCGATTGTGTCAACACCTCACCTTAAGATGAAGTTCAAAACTAGAGACGGAATCGGAGAAGTTTGTGGAAATCAGCTCGAGGCACGTCAACGTTATACTACTTCTTTGAGGCCAGAGTCGGGGAGGAAGCGTAAGAGAGAAGTAACGAGGGTCCATTTAATTGATCACGATGTAGAGATTCTGATGAAATAGCTGGATAAGAATCAGAAGAGGGAAGATACGCGAGTGCAGGCTGCAGAGCATAAAACGATTCAACTTTTTGAGGGCGATTCGGAGAAGACAACGCGGATCGGAGGACAGTTGGACCGGGATTTGGAGGTGAAATTAGTGAAGTTTTTGAAGAAGAACTCAGATATCTTTGCATGGCAAGCAGCTGATTTTCAAGGAATTGATTCTTCAGTTATTGAACATCGTTTGAATATTGACCCCGGTGCAAAACTAGTCTGACAGAAACGAAGGAATTTCGGGCCTGAAAGGGATGCTATCATAGAAGAAGAAGTAAAAAAACTCCTAGATGTAGGCTATATCAATGAAATTCAATTTACTGATTGGCTATCTAATGTAGTTCTTGTACCGAAAGCCGGAAACAAGTGGCGTATGTGTACTGATTTTACCGATCTTAATAAAGTTTGCCCTCGGGACCCCTACCCTCTGCAGGTTGTGCGTTATTAAGTATGATGGATGTTTATCAAGGTTTTAATCAAATAAGGATGGCCAAAGAAGATCGTGATAAAACTTCTTTCGTTACAACACGAGGCATTTATTGTTATAATATTATGCCTTTTGGATTGAGAAACTCAGGAGCAACATACCAACGACTCGTGAATATGATGTTCGCTGAGGAGATAGGTAAAACAATGGAAGTATATGTCGATGATATGTTGGTAAAGAGTGTGAAAGAGTCAGATCATCTGGATCATCTGAAGAAGTCGTTTGAGATCATGAAACGATACGGGATGAAGTTGAACCCTCACAAATGTACTTTTGGGGTACGAGGAGGTAAATTCTTAGGATACATGGTCACCGAAAGAGGAATCGAGGCAAATCCTGAAAAGATTGTAGCGATACTCAACATGGTGTCGCTGAAAGATTTGAAAGATGTTCAGAAACTGATAGGTCGAATGGCAAGTTTAAATAGATTCATCTCAAGGTTAGCTGACAAAGGATTGCATTTTTTCAAAGTTTTAAGGAAGGTAAAATTTTTTGTATGGAATGAAGAATGCGAAAAGGCATTTCAAGAGTTAAAAACGTATCTGACTTCACCTCCGTTGCTAACGAAGCCTGTGTATGGAAAACCACTTTATCTGCACCTAGCAGTGTCGTTGGTCGCGATAAGTGCTGTGTTGGTACGAGACGTCGAGGGTGATCATCGTCCGGTATATTATGTGAGTAAAATGATGCGGGAACAGAGCTGAATTATTTGCATATTGAAAAATGGGCATTGGCCCTCGTGACCTCAGCACGAACATTACGACCCTATTTCCAGTCTCATCAAATTGTGGTGTTAACGGATCAACCTCTGAGACAGATTTTGGCCAAGCCTGATGTGTCGGGAAGACTTATCAAATGGGCCATAGAGTTGGGAGAATTCAGTATTGAATACCGAAGCCGAACAGCGGTCAAGGCCCAAGTAATAGCCGATTTCTTAGTGGAGATAGCGGAGACGAGAGCAGAAGTTGTTTCAATAGTTGAGCCGGTGGGAACTTGGATTTTACATGTGGATGGTTCCTCCATGACGAGACGTGGTGGAGCGGGGGTGTGGCTTCGTTCACCCGATGGAGCGGATATGGAGTTTGCAATAAAGTTGAATTTTGATGTAACGAATAATGAAGCGGAGTATGAAGCATTGATTGCAGGATTAAAAATAGCAAATGAGCTGGACATAAAGAGTATTAAGGTGTATACAGATTCACAGTTGGTGGCAAAACAGGTGGCGGGAACATACGAAGCACGAGAAAAGACAATGGTGAAATATTTGGCTAAGGTAAAAGAGTTGATGCGGAAGTTTGAACAAGTGGAATTATGTCAGATACCAAGGGAAGAGAACGACCGTGCAGATGCGTTGTCAAAATTTGCGAATCAAATAAAAGGATCTAAGTGTCGTAAGGTTACACTCTTAATAACGGATCATCCTGAGATTGAGCCCCCGATGATGGCTGTTCCGATAGATGAAGAACCGAGTTGGATGGACATGATAGTGGACTACCTTTCCCGAGGAAAATTGCCCGATGACAGAATGGAAGCACGGAGAGTGAAAAATAGAGCAGTAAAGTTCACGATCCTTAATAATATGCTTTATAAATGATCCTTTGGGGGACCGTTGCTTCGTTGTTTGAAAGATGCAGAGGCACTATATGTGCTGCAAGAAATACACGAGGGAAGTTGTGGTAATCACTAGGCAGGAAGATAGTTAGCTCAAAAGATAACGAGATAAGGATATTTCTGGCCCACACTAGTGAGAGACGCACATAAATTTGTCAAGAAATGCAGAGCGTGTCAGCTTCATTCTAATGAAATCCATCAACCGGGGAAACCTATGGAGGTGATAAAAATTGCCTACCCATTTGATCAATGGGGTATTGATATATTAGGACCGTTTCCTCCTACACAAGGTCAGAAAAAATTCATTATTGTGGCGGTGGAACACTTCACGAAGTGGATTGAAGCCGAAGTTGTGGCTCGTATTACGAAAAAAGTTATTATGGACTTCGTGTGGAAAAACATTGTTTGCAGATTTGGCATTCCGAGAGTCTTAATTTCGGATAACGGAACTCAATTCAATGGAAAAATCATAATAGCCTGGTGTCGTGAACTAAAAATTCAACAGAATTTTACATCGGTAGGTCATCCTCAAGCCAACGGATTAACTGAGGTGGCAAATAGGATCTTGCTTCAGCATCTAAAGACCAGATTGGATGGTAAACGAGGTGTTTGGGCAGATGAGTTGCCAGGAATACTTTGGGCATATAGAACGACACCACGCTCCTCGACAGGTGAGACACTGTTTTGCCTGGTGTATGGTTTCGAGTCGGTAATTACTGCGGAGATCGGAATGTCTACGCATCGTGTGAGTTCATACTTTCCGAGTGAAAACGCGGAAGCTAGAATGTTCGAGCTTGAGGTGGTAGAAGAAATCAGAGAACGAGCTTATGCAAATATCCTCAAACAAAAGAGTGCCATGGTAAGAGCATACAACAAGCGAGTGAAAGAAAGATCATTTCAAGTAGGGGATCTTGTTTTAAAGAAAGTAGAGGTATCGAGGCATGTCAAGAAACTAGAGGCAACGTGGGAAGGACCGTACAAGGTGATAAAAATTACGAAAAGTATGACGTACAGATTACAAGATTTGGAAGGAAAAGAACTGCCTCGACCTTGGAATATTAGTAATCTCAGAAAATTCTATGCTTAGATTATATGATGTTTGAGCTCAATTAATTATGATTTATCATATCAAAATATGTAAACATATTCGAATATTATATTGATCTATAAATGATATCTAACAAGAAACGATTCAAATAATGAGTCGATAAAAGTCAAGACACCAAGTTTGGTAAGGAATATAAGCATTACGATCTGAAATAACAATAAACAAAATGATTCGATAATTTAACAAAGTAGTTTAATTCAAGAAGAAACTTTTGAACAAATCAAAGACAACTAACGATATGGGATCTTGCTCCGATCCTCGACAACATGAGAAACTGTAGCATCAAGTTCGCGTTGGAAAGAGGTGTTGGCACGAGTTTCGTCAGGTTCGAATCCCAGAGACCGAACGATGTTGTTGAATTCGGGGAAGTTGGTATAATCAGACTTGTCATCTGGAGTTAAGGATGGACAAATGAGATCCATATTGACATAGTCACGTTCAAACTCGTCGGGATTAACACCAATATTGAACCCACCGAGCTGCTTCAGATAGTCTATGGCTTTGAAGAAACCGTCTCTTTGATCATCGATGGCCCGAGAAATGATGATGTCGTCGAACTCAGTTGAACGGACAAAGTCTTTTACCCCGTTTAGTAGAGCATCTTGAAGCTTAGCTGCGAAGTTAGGGCTAGAAATGAACTCTTTAACTCCCAGTTCGTAAGCGTTACGACGTTCGGAGTTTAGCAGTTGTTCAAAATCTAAAATCTTCGCCTTGAGATCTCGATTTTCAGCCTAAGCGTTTGTCTTGTCGATCTGGAGTTGAGTGGATTTGGCCTTTTCGAGGTCCAAGCTCTTGCAAACTGTATCAAGTTCAGTTTGGATAGAGGCCAATTTTTTCCGATCTTCCTCGTTGGTCTTCAACTCAGCAGTTACTTGTTCCTTGTAGCCCTCGAGCTCTCTCTCAGCAGACGAACCAATATCTTTGTGATGAGCACTGTTGAGGGTGAGTTGATGGATGCACAAGGCAAGCTGGACATTAAAAGGGGATTAGTTCGGGAGATTAAAGGAATTGACGATCAACGAGGTGTATAAGTTTACCTTGGAAAGCAGAGCGAAGGCATGTTTCTCCACCCAAGGATGGGAATGGTTCAACATTGACAGCTTATCCCGAGGCAGCAAGATATGGCTCATCATCTCAAGAGCCGTGCTCGATCCGTCGGCACTGAGGACGCTGCTATCCTCGTAGATTCGCCACTCGTGGTGGATCGGAGTCGCGTTGGGTCAGAGTGGTGGACGATCCACGATATTGCTCTGCATATAATCCTGAAGGCGAAGACTCTCTAGTTTGTTCATGGCCTCCAACAAGTCAGCGTCGGTTCCCATCGGTCGAAGACCTAGAGTCGGAGCTCGAGGCGAAGGAGGAATAGGTGGAGAAGGTGGCATTTGTGTTGAGGAAGAGGGCATGGAGCCCTTGCTAGCCTCATAACGTCCTCTTTTCTGACGATGATGAGGATCACCATCACTCGGTTGAGCTGGTAACTCCGAAACGAAGTCAGTTACGTCGGGCTCTGGTGTATCGGAGTAGCGATGTGACGATGATGCCGGCAGACTCTGGAGGGCGGAAGAAGGTTCGATTTGTAGGTCATCTGATTCAGTGATCCGGATGGAGGATCGACGAGGCTGTGTCGAACCAGCTGCCCCTTATTTACGAGCAGCTGCAGCAGCCTTCTTTGCTGCCTCCTGTTCGTCAATCAATTTGCGGCTCATTCGGGCTTTGCGAGTAGCCATCCCTACAAAAGTTAGAAAATTTCAGAATCTTATAGAAATAATTAGTATTAAATTTACGACGCAGATATCCTTACCGACGTCCCTGACGGGGTTAACATTAGCAGCACTTAGTCCACAGGCTCGTAAAACGGATTCATGGACTAGTGAGGTTTTGTAATACCACTCGAGGATGTCGTTGATTTTTTCGAGTGAGATGGTAGGATTTGGAACTCCTAGAAGTTTGGTGGGAACATTAAAATTCCACTTGCGACTTACTGACCAAGACTCGCCTCGAGGAGGAGCGATAAAAAAATACTTATCTTTCTAAGATCCGAAAGACAAATTAGGATAAGCTTGGAGTCGGTGATGTTTTTGAGGGGAGAGAAAATAAAAACCTAGTTCGGTAACTTTCGTACATCGTTGAAATTTGAAAAAGCGATTAAAGTTTGCAACATCGGCAGGGGAGTCGTAGGTAGTCATTAAAACGATAAAATATGCGAGGTGCCGATATGAATTTGGTAATAGCTGAGTAGGGCACAGACGAAGAAATTGGAGAATATAAATGATGGCGGGATGAAGAGAGAATCTAAGTCCGGCCATCAAATGAGCGATGTGAAAGGTGCGAAAACCTATTGGAGGCCGATGTAAATGGTCATTGGGGCCGGGAATTACTATACGGTAATTGGTAGGAATGTGATATTTAGTTCTTATTTCGGCAACTTTGGCCTCGGTTATGGAGGATGTGGTTTGCAACCATGTGATACGATGAATATGGGAAAGATTTGAATTAGGTTCGTCTCCATCCTCGTAATCCGCATTCGAGGCTGGAGCAAGTTGATCCTCGAGGACTTCAGTAGGCTCATGAGTTCCCAAGTCATCTTCCTCGGAGGAATCTGACTCGGAGCTCGAACTCTCTTCTGAGCTACTGTCGGTACTAACACTAGGAACTTGGATTTGGGTTAATGGTTCCTCAGTTCCTTCTATATCGGAATCCTCCAAAATGTCTACTATCTTGTTTATAGGATCTAGAGCCATTAGAAAAAATAGTAAGAGAAAAGTACTATACCTAAACGAAGCGTCTAATGATGCAGATGAGTAAAGACGAGGCAGATGAATTTACTTCCTAAACTCACGGACGATTGAGATGAAGATGGACGACACAAATGAGTCTTTCAGCAATAATTTATGAAAAGTAAAAAGGGTGAAAGTGTCGAAACAGTTTATATAGTAAGGTAAAAATGGTATATGGACGGTTTGGATCAATTTGATCGGTTCTAATCGGACGGCTTGGATGCGGTGACGTTTCGGGTTGATGATCTGTTATCGAAAATAACGCCCTGCAGAAGTAATAATTACTACGGCGCGCATATATCTGTCAGAACATTTATTACTTTCCCAGCTCATCGTTTAACTCGTTACTTCGTCACTGACTTGTGAAAATTCAAGATAAATGATATACATTTTCATAATCACTAACAAAGTAGGGGACTTAATGATATACAAAAAAGTTACCTCGTTACATCGTTATGTCGTTAGCATAGTATACGACGATACGGTATGATCAATAAAACAAACAGATGCGTATCTATATCGGTACGTTAACATGCTTTTGTTACACAGAGTACGGGGTAGATGAACGATACAAAGGGTATAAGGCCATATTTGCATTACGGATCCCTATCGAACCTCAAAATGGCAAAACACTACAAGACCCGCGTGTTCCTTCCATTCAGGTAGGGTTGACCCGTACCCGACCCTAAAAAGCTATGATCCGAACCGTTCGCTAACGACACATGGCGTAATTTGGAGAGATCTTCCAGCTGGCGGAATAGTATTTGTACAGCATGTATGGACACTATAAATACCCGCATTTATGAATGAAAAAGGGGAACATTTTCTTATTCAGACTAAGATTGGACAGTACGATCTCTTGTATAAATTTGGATAGCTCGTACAACGAATCATCTTTACAATAGGAAATTCTTACATAAATTAGGAACTACGTTAGACTTGATCCCAAAGTGGTACGTAGACAGCTCGATTCATCGGGTGCAGTCTATAATCTTCATTTAGTTGCATTTCAGTCCGTTTTGCGAGGTCGTCCAGACTGAGAGGGTAGAGTTAAATTCCGACCTAAATCAGATATGTATGCTCTGGTCAAGAGCGAAGTACCAAAAAGAATTATAATATATATATATACACACACACATGTATAAAAGATGAACTAATGTTTTTTTTTTCTGCCTAAGAGAATTATACTATATATTATGATTAATGATTATCTTCTCTCGTCTATGATAAGTGCTTGATTTTATTAAGACTGTCATCTTATAAAGTTTTGGAAGGGACAACAGTAATTAATCCTAAATGTCACAACCCACGGGTAGGGGTCCGCAAGGGAGACCTAACATAATAGGCTCTGCTAGCAACTACTTCGCATTCGTCATCGCTTAACAAAAATGATTAACTCAAGTTGTTATAGGAGTCCTTTGTACCAACTTATAAATCTTTTCGCATTTTCTTCCACAATCAATATGGAATATCACAATCATCCCTCCTTGAACAAGCAACGTCCTTGTCGCATTCCTTCCATAGTCTCGAGACCGCTCCCCACTACACATCCGGTCGGCCCTCCAGCGCCGATCGTACCCCCTAGGTTTAATGTACGGGGAGTAAGTACTCTTTGTTTCTTTCTTTCGATCTCTTGCAAATCTCTTTGTTCTTATCTATAGAAATGGGAGGGGAGCCCCGAGTTGAGTTTGGGTCGGGTCCAAGGTGGATCCAAAAGTATGTCCAATATGGGTGGAATTTTAGTTAGATTGGATGCGATTGACTCTTATATAAAAAACACATTGTATTATAATTGATCCAAGATGGACTTAAAATGGACCCAATGGTGGAACCATAATTGAACCAACAAGACCAAGACCCAAAGGAAGCTTAAGATTTTAAAATTTTGTTCAATAGAATTTAAGAATTTAACAGGCGTGGAAGTTCGTTTTATCAAGTTGCACAAATGATTATGTACATACGTGTGTGTAATTGTGTATATATATTATATACATATGTAAAATATAATACTATATACATATATACATCAAATCGACATTCTAACAGGGACGGAGCCCAGGATTTGAGAGCCCGGGAGGGGGGGGGGGGGTTGTACAAAAAGAAATGAGCCAAAACTAGATTTTTTTGGATTTAGAGGGGATAAAATTTCAAATTTCAAAAGTTTATATGACAAAAATTTAACTTTCTCAAAGCTGGAGGGCGGGTTCCCCTACCAAGCCCCTGTGGCTCCGCCTCTGCATTCGAATGTAGTTACGTAATATCTAAGAGTATTTGGTTCATACAAGACAATTTTCAGTTATAATCTTTTTTGGAAAAAATTATAACTGATACATCTTATTTATTTTAATATGTTATCATGGTTGACTATAACATCTAAAATTTAATTCCTAAACGTCATACGAAATTTAGAAAAGTATCAAGGCCTGAACTAATACCTAGTGTAATTTTCAAATGATAAGACAATAATTTGATTATTACATGAGAATTTTCTAAAGTACAAGATTATTGATAACTGGATTATCATAACAATAATTTTTAATTTTTATCAAGGATCTAGGATTGCAAATCAGATAGGTCAAAGTCAAATAACGTGCAAATTAGACTTAACATTTTGTCGGATTTGGCTCCTCTCCAATACACATTCCCACCATTTGTGTCCAATACACTTTCAGATGGATGACACATCATAAAAGTTATAATCTAAGCCATTGGATTTGGATCAAGCCTTTTATGATTTGTCATCCATCCAAGAGTATATTAGATACAATTGGTGGGAATGTGTATTGGAGATGAACCAAATCCCATTTTGTCGTATTAAGTTGTCGAGCTGTTGCATAGCATAGCCAGTGGCAGGTTTTCATTTTTTTCCCATTTTCTTTTAATAATTTCTGGAAATTTTATAAACTGAACCAAAACGAATCTTTTATAAATAATTATGAAACATGAGTTGGCTGCCCCTATTGTAATTATAAGTAATATAAATATAATAAAATTATTTTTTAAAATTTTAAGTATTTTTAAAAGTTGAATCCAAAATGAATCAATTGTAGACTTGCGAAGAACCAATAAGGACCCATGTTGAAGCCAGTTAGAACCCAACTTGGATCCTAAATTACCTAAACTCAATAGGACCCAACTCAAGATGAACTCAACTTGAAAATTTCAGACCCGACCCGACCCATAGTTCCAAAACCACATTATCACCTCTACTAACAAGTTTAAATGCTCAATTATTTTTAGGGATAATTACAATCACACCCCCTTAATGATGGGGTAATTACACAAATCTCCCTTCATTAATTGATAATTACAAACACACCCCCTCATGTTAAAGATTTCTTTCAATTGCACCTCATATAAACCTTACAAATAAATCTCCTGCGAGGATGTGTTTGTAATTATCAATTAATGAGGGGGGATTGTGTAATTACTCCATCATTAAAGGGGTGTGAGTGTAATTATAAGAAAATTAAACTCTTTATTTGAAAATAATCGGGCCGGGCCGGGCTAAAATAATCGGGCCGGGTCAGCACGGCCCGATAAGCAAGTCGGGGCGGGCCGCCCCGGCCCGGTTCCAGCCCGGCACCGACCCGTTAAGGGTAAAATACATTTTCTGTGCATATATTAAATAAAAATACAGGCTAGTGGGGTGTATGTAGAGGGGGCAAGGGTTCGAATCCCTCCATGCCCCAGAATCAGCAAAAATATTTTTTTTTTGGTCATTCCAGCAGTGGCTGGATGTGTTATTTCATTTTGACCGTTGCAAAGCAACGGTCAATTTCCTTTTTTTTTTTTTATTAATTTATATTTTATGTAATATCTTTTAGTTTCTATAAATATGAGTAATAGTTTCTATAAATATGTAATAATATGTAACATAACAACATAATGTAATTTTCTATAACATAATATACATTGAAAAAAACCAATTTGGGACCAAAGGTTAAAAAAAAACTTAGTTTTGCCATTTTTTTAACCAAAAAAAAAAAAATATATCGTAGTGGGCCGGCCCGGCCCGGCCCGAGTCCGTTTGACCCGGCCCGTTTTAAAAAATTAGAACGGGCCGCCCGGATCCGGGCCTAACCGGGCCGGGCCCGGCCCGGCCCGGCTCGTTTGACATCTTTAGGTACAACGCAGTTTGCCTAAAGTAGTTTACCCATTGCACGCCAAGCAACCAAGAAAAATCGACAAAACGAGAATTAGTGAGATTAACGTATTTGGAAGTATTCAAAGAGTGGGGTAATTTAACGTGAAATTGAGTTTAATAGTCCAAATATCTATCTCGACCAAACTCAATTATATACGGGACTACGAAATCTGAGACTGACCAACGTGATTGAAGCAAAATATTAGAAGAAACAAATATTGATATTTGGCAGTTGGCACCAAACTATACTTGTATGGTTCATAATCGTCCGCCCAAAAGAAGAATGGTTCATATTTCATAATTGGATATCATTACAAATATATGGTAATAAGAAGCAAACACATCTCTAAAACCATTTCATGATATCACAAAGGCACTAGTTGAAAAAAAAGAAGCCTTGATCTAAAACATATATCCTTTATCGCCATGGATTCTCAACTACAAAAGCTTCATTTCATCTTGTTCCCACTCATGGCTCCAGGTCACATGATCCCCTTGATAGACATCGCCAAATTACTCGCCCTGCGAGGCGTCATCGTCACCATAATCACCACCCCGCAGAACGCAATCCGGTTCAGCTCAACAATCGATCGCGCAGTGAAATCCGGACTGCAAATTCGTCTCTTCGAAATCCGCTTTCCATCTCTCGAAGCTGGTTTACCAGAGGGTTGCGAGAATCTCGACACCCTTCCATCACTAGACATGGCTGCAAATTTCTTCATCGCCCTGAATTTGTTGCAGAAGGAAGTCCACCAACTGTTCGACGAATTGTCGCCTCGGCCGAACTGTTTAATCTCCGATATGGGCTTGCCCTGGACGACTCAAATTGCTGAAAGGTTTAATATTCCACGAATTGTGTTTCATGGGACGTGCTGTTTTTCACTTTTATGTTCACATAATATCAAAGCTTCTAACATTCTTGATACGTTGAACTCGGATGATGAGTACTTTGAGGTGCCTGACCTGCCTGATCGGATCAGATTAAGAAAATCTCAGGTTTTTTCGGATACGAAGAAATCAGCTGTGTTGAAAGATGTTACTGATCAAATAAAGGCAGCAGAGAAGACATCATATGGGGTGGTGGTGAATAGTTTTGAGGAGCTGGAGAGAGAGTATGTGAAGGAGTATACGAAGGCCAAAGGCGAAAAAGTTTGGTGTATTGGCCCTGTTTCATTGTGCAATAAAGATAGCTTGGATTTGGCTGAGAGGGGCAAGAGGGGTTCGATTGATAATCAAGAATGCTTAAAATGGCTCGATTTACATGAGCCAGGGTCGGTGATTTACGCGAGTCTTGGCACGTTAGCCCGCCTGACTGCATCTCAAATGATGGAGCTTGCTCTTGGTTTAGAAGCAACGGATCGGCCTTTCATTTGGGTTTTAGGAGGAGATAAATTAAGTGTATTGGAGGAATTGATTTTGGCGAATGGATTTGAAGAAAGGGTTAAAGATAGAGGCTTTTTGATTCGCGGCTGGGCTCCACAAGTGCTAATTCTTTCACACGCTGCAATTGGAGGATTTTTAACGCACTGTGGATGGAATTCGACGCTGGAAGGGATCTCAACAGGGTTGCCAATGGTGACGTGGCCACTTTTTGCTGAGCAATTTTGTAACGAGAAATTAGTGGTTGAAGTGTTGAGGATTGGAGTGAGCATTGGCGTGGAAGTGCCTGTTAAGTGGGGAGAGGAAGAGAAAGTTGGAGTGTTGGTGAAGAAAGATGATGTTAGGAGAGCTTTGGAGTTGATGATGGATGAAGGAGAAGAAGCAAGAGAGAGGAGAAGAAGAGCGAGAGAGCTCGGAGAAATTGCGAATCGGGCGATCGAAGAAGGAGGTTCGTCTTATGCAAACATGACATTGCTAATTGAAGAAATCATGGCAAAACCAAATCATGGAGAATAAGTTTTAGAGAATTGCATTAAAATGCAGGATTTGATTTCTGCTTGCAAATGTTCTTAATGTACTATTTGTTCAGTTATAAATAAATTTATCTTACCCCAGAGAAAAGAATGAAAATAAAAAGAGAGATTCAAGGAAACACTAGAAAGTAGAAACAAGAAAGAAAGAAAAAAGGTAAAAGGTCATAAATTTTGTTAAGAAAAAAGAAGTTACTAACCTAGGACAAACAAAGCAAACATTTTGATATAAACATAGGTACTTGATTATGTTAATAAATGAATAGGCAAACATATCAATTTTATATGTCTATTATATCCTTAAATAAATTTTGTTTGCTCAACAATTATTCCAATCATATGACAGACTAAATTGAGAAAACAAACGATAATAAGTAGAAGACGACTTGTCTTCTACTTGAGTAAATAAAAAAAAGAATACAAAGCAGAAAACGGCTTCAATGAAGCCGTTTTTTACTTTTTTTAAAAATAAAAAATGTGAAGACGACATGTAGTATGTCGTCTTCAAATTTAAAGATGACACGCGCTCATCTTGTGTTATTTTCGGAATAAGTTTAAAATTATATTATTTTGGGAATTTTTATATTATTTTATATTATTTTGTTAAAAAGCCCATACACTTTCTCAAAACGATTTAAAAGAATATACGAAGAAGTAAATGTGTTTGAATTAAATACTTACAAAGTTTGATTAATTATAATGATGTATTCATTTGTCATTTCATTTGAAAAAAGTGATTTAAGTCGTAAATTACACTAATAGATAAGGTGGAATTTCTAAGGCTAAGGATGAAAGTATGTCCTTACCTCACTAGAACAAGCACATCCAACTTCTTGTCTTTGACCATTAATTTTAGAGTGGATTGAGTTTATTGTAGTTGAAAACTATTTTGGTTGTACTTGTATTATATTTAGTATTGTAATTTGTAATCAACAATATTGGATGAATCAAATTAAGTGAATACGGTGGTTCACCTATATGTGCCGCAAAAAATGATGTTGTGAATTAATTCTAATAATTTTAGGAAAAATTACACACAAGCTCCTTACTTGATTGTGTACTTACCAAAAATTTTTGAAAATCACATAAAGCGCCATATATTAAGGCATTTCTACAAACCCTTGTGCATTAAAAATCCTTACAATTTTAGTAATTACATAATAAGTGAAGAGGAGAGGCCTGTATAATTTTCCCATAAATTTATCCCACCTAATAATTACAGAATAATCCAAATGAAGTGGATGATTCTTAGTTGCGTCGCATATGACTGTATACATGAACGGTAGAGATTACTCGGGACCTATCAAAACCAACCAGATGCAGTCCTGCTGAGTCGTAGTCTTCTGGATATCCTTACTGTTGACAGCTGCGTGTAAGACCAGCACAGCTATTACATTACATATGCAGTGTGACATATATCACGATAAACGGAAAATCAGAAATGTCCCACGCTTATCTAAGCCCTTACGTCATGATACACAAGTTAAGAAGATAAAATGAAAGAAAGGTTAAAATAACATTACTTCAGGAAATTGTTATCAAATACTCCATTCTTCATTTGCTTCAACTGTCAACTCTCAAAACTCATCTCCAATGGCGATTTTATCAGAGAATCTGAACTTCATTTTGATACCATTAATGGCGCCTGGACACATAATCCCGATGATAGACATGGCCAAACTGCTCGCCAAACGTGGCGTTAACGTCACAATCGTGGTTACACCCCTCAATGCCGCACGATTCAGCTCAGCAATAAATCGAGCCGTCAATTCCGGATTATCAATCAAACTCCTCCAAATCAGGTTTCCATGTGAAGAAGCTGGCCTGCCACCTGGATGTGAAAGTGCAGATTCATTACCATCTTATCACTTAATCAAAAACTTCTTCGTAGCAATAAGCATGCTACAAAAACCCCTGGAAGAGATTTTAAAAGAGGTGAAGCCCAGTCCTAGCTGTATTATATGCGACAAACATATAGCCTGGACCGCTAATACATGTCACAAGTATCAAATCCCGAGGATAATTTTCGATGGAATGGGATGTTTTGCTCAATTAATAATGCACAGCCTGTATATTTCCAATGTTCATGAAACTGTTCTTCCGACGGAGCCTTTCGTTGTCCCTGGATTACCCGATAAAATCGAGTTCACTAAATTCCAGCTTCCAGGGAGTTTTAATCCAGGTTCCATGGATGTTGGTGATTTTCGTGAACAAGTGAGGAAAACTGAGTCACAGGCATATGGGGTGGTGGTGAATACATTTGAAGAGCTGGAAAACAGATATGTGGATGAGTTTCGAAAGGTAAAAGGAGGTAAAGTTTGGTGTATCGGGCCATTATCACTTTTCAGCAACGACGACTTAGATATGGCTCAAAGAGGTAATCAGGCGTCGATTGACACTGAACAGTGTTTGAAATGGCTTGATAATATGAATCCAGGCTCTGTAATTTACGCCTGTCTTGGAAGCCTTGGTCGCCTTTCGCCTTCCCAGTTCGCGGAGCTTGCTTTAGCCCTGGAAGCTTCTAGCCATCCATTCATTCTTGTGGTGAAATTAGAAGGAGCAAAATCAGAAGAGATAGAGAAATGGATTTCGGATGAAGGGTTTGAGGAAAGAACAAAAGAAAGAGGGTTTTTGATTCGAGGTTGGGCTCCTCAAGTAATGATATTATCGCATTCTTCAGTAGGAGGGTTTTTGACGCACTGTGGCTGGAATTCGACTCTGGAAGGTGTTTGTGCCGGGTTGCCTATGATAACATGGCCTATGTTTGCAGAGCAGTTTTTGAATGAGAAGTTGGTGGTGCAGGTATTGGGGACGGGTGTTGGAGTGGGAGCGAAAGGTACGATACATTTGGGAGAGGAAGAAAAGCCCGAAACAAAGGTGACGAGAGACGGTATTAGGAGGGCTATTGAGAGGGCGATGGATGAGGGAGAAGAAGGGTGTGAGAGAAGGAAAAGGGCTCAAGAGCTTGGAGAAATGGCAAAGAGATCAGTAGAAGACGGAGGATCTTCTTATGTCAATGTTTCAATGCTAATTAAAGAAATTGCTCAACTTGGTAAAAGTAAGCAAGACATTGTGTAATAATTAGAGATGGGTTTACATACTGCAAAAAACAATGATTCACCATTTTTGATATCTGTTTTCATATTATTCTACGATATGCCAGATAAATAGTATAGTTCGTTTTGTTGTTCAATAAAAAGTTCATTTTTCAATACTATTATATATTTCAGTGGGGATGAGAGTGATTTTGGCCACACGACTCTTATCATAATAATAGTGAAAATTAAATATGTTCTTTTGCCCTCGAATTCTTTGCATGAAGACATTAGATGTATCTTAATCTTCTAAGGGATATGGCTAGAAGGCAACTGATTGCAGGTGCTTTTAGTTATTGTTTTGGACGTTCCAAAAAGAAAATATCTTTATGTTCTTTATAGCTTTAAGGCCGGCCTTGGCCCATCAGAGGCCAACCTTTCTTGATCTCTGATGGGCCTGGTTCAATCCAGGTCAAGGTCGGGCTAGCCTGGCCTTTTTCAAGGCCCATTTTCAATTTTTTTTAAATTTATAATATAATTATAGATAATAATAAATAATATAAAAAAATTTAAAAAAAAATAAATAATGACCTAGTGTGGCAACTGCCATAAAGCCTTTGCACACTAGGCTCCAACGTTCAGCAATTGCTGACCATTAAAGATAATTCAAATGTCCAGCAAATTGCTGACCGCTGAAGATAATTCAAAGGGCTGAATTATAGGTGCAACAGCCGAATTGGATGCAACAGCCGGATTTTTTTGGGGGCCATTGCACCTATTTAACTGTTTTTTTTATTTGGTTATTTTATACCTATAAATACCACCAACCTCGTCACATAATTTCACTCCAAAATCATTCAATCTCTTACAATTATATCAATTTCAACCTTATACACTTTCTTATATTTATATCAATTATACACTTTATTATATTTAGTTCAACTTCTTACAATTCTTTCAAATATATCAAATAAACACTGTATATTATTTATATAATTTTCAATTTGAGAATATGAAGTTGGAAATCTCTAGTATTTTCGACGATTGGCCAAGGAAACAATGCAGTCATGGCTTCATAGATTTGCCATAAATTTTCTTGAAAAATACTATTTTTAAAGGAAAGTTATCGAGGGAATTATAGCAAATCTATTGAGTCATGACTTTACGTATATATAAAATCGAGGTTTTTAAGTTTTTTAATATTGATTTTACTATCCCCCATTCAATATTTAATTTGTACAATATTGTAAACTAACTAGTCACAATTATTTTAATTATGCAAAAATAGGAAGCTAACAGTAATAATTAAACTTTTAAACTAGTAATAAATTATAAACAAACAAGTAACAAATAAATTTTAAATGTTGTGAAATATATTGTGAACTAACAAGTAATATTTCAAAAACAAATAAATAGTAAATTAACAAGTAATAACTGAAAAATTGTAAGCTAGTAATAAATTGTAAACTAATAAGTAATAAATAAATTGTAATTGGAATAAAGACATTAAATTAAAACAACAAAATAAACTTTAAAAAAAGGGGTTGGTTAGGCCTTTTTAAATGCCTAACCAGGCATACCTGAACCAAGCCTACGTCATGGGCTGATGTGGCCATTTGGGGGGCCAAATCGGGCCGTCAGACCTAATTGCTAAACTAAGTGTGAGTTAGAATATTTATGATATCTTTGTGTATCTTTTCTTCTATATCTCTTTCCATATACCTAGTATGGGGTTTACTTGTATTTCAAAATTCTTGTACTTATATATTATTCTATCAGTTATACAAGATTTCCCTACAGGAATTTCTCTAATATAATATGTTATCGAACTAAAGAGTTTCTTCTCTCAACTCTCTCTTGCTTCCAACCTCTACCATAGCCATCCTCGTTCGGCTTTCTAATTCATTTTTCTCTCCTTCCTACACACAACAATTGCAGCTCACCATTCTTCGAGTAATGCATCTTGTGCCAACAAATCTTTCTTTTTTCTTTCTCTATATATATATATATCTTATTTATCTCTATTCTCTTTTTTTACTCTATTAATCTTCAAAGAGTTGCTGAAAATTCAGCAACTACCCTCCAATTGCAGGGTCCATCTCTGATGCCGCAGCCGGTGCGAATCCCATCATCACAGGCGTTCTTCATTCAATCTTCACCTCTGCCACTTTTACTCTTTGCGGTGGCAAATTACCGCTTTTCCTCACCCTCTCTTATTTACCCACAAATTCCCTCTAATTCGTCAAATAAATCCCTCTTAAATCCTATCTTCCAAAATACCCCCCACTTAAACCCCACCTCTCAAAATAGCTCGCATATTTTCTTCTCTTTTCGAAACAGCCCTAATGTTTCTACTTTTTTCCCTTTTTTTTTCCCAAACAGCCCCCCATATTTTTTCTTCTTCTCAAATCTTAGGTTACAAGCCCAAGTTCTGAACTCGGCGCTATTCTCAATTACCAGCCGTCAAATCTTTCTCCAAACCCTCACTCGAATCTCTCCTCTCCTACATATGAGTCAATATAAGACTTTTGTCACTGCTGTTTATATGACATCTGCTCATATTTTTTTTAAATATTTTTTGTGCGAAACTGCTTGAGAAGCATCTTCGTCGAAATCCCTCTTCCTCACCCTGATGGTGATACAGCTCGTGGAAACATTCGTGATTGTGGTTCTCCTCAGCAGTCTACTCAGCATTTTTTATGCCCGGACTGTCGTCCTCGCTCTTCTTGAATTTTTGGTCCAGTCTCAATGTTCAAAAACCTCTCATTTCGACTGAGAGGGAGTCTTAGGTAGAATATTTATGATATCTTTATATATCTTTCCTTGTATGTCTTTTTTCATGTATTTAGCATATGGTTTACTTGTATTCCAAAACTCTTGTACTTATATATTCTTCTCTTAGTAATACAAGACTCCCTACGAGATTTTCTCTAATCTAACACTATGCAAAGATTAAGGCTTGGGTTAGTTTTCATAAATTTAAGAATGTTATTTGGTCGCTTCTATATTGAGCAAATAGATTAGTAGATTTTTTTGTAAGCTACTGATTACACATTATTTTACTAACTTATTTTTATGGACATTTTATGAGTTGAGGTCTCCAAATCCTTGTGTCAAGTGGCCGAGGCGGTCTACCGACTAGACGGATCAGCCTGGGCCCTTCCCACATTACTATTGGGCCCGATCTGGCAAACCAAAGATCAAAGCCTGACCCAAGACCGGATATATTTAAAATATTTTTCATATGTTATGTGTATAAAAACAAGCTCTAGCCAAGTGGCAAGGTTAGAGTATGCCTTTCCAAGGGGCCCAGGGGATTCGAATTCCCAATCCCCTTGGCCCCAAATCCTTAAGATTTTTTTCTCTGACTAATGCGGGGTCAGTGGGCCGGTCCTAGGCTAGCCAGGCATGTCTTAGGATCAGCCCACTTAGAAAGAATAGGTGTGTGGGTTCCAGACGGGCCTGGATCAAGCCCATCTCGAGTCGGTCTGGCCCACCTGACATCTTTATCCTAAACACTTGTTTTTTGTAATTTAAACTTTGTATTTTCATTAAATAAAATCAAAATATTCGAATCAGTTACATGATAGATATATCAATTTATTTCATCTAACTGTGATTCAGACTAAAATTTTCAAATGGGTTTCATTAGAATCTCACTATTGACAAATCCATTATGAGTTGTCCCACCATATCCACTAGTCTAGTATGTATAGCCCATCATTTTACAAACTACAAATTTGAAATTATTTCATTACATATATAGAGTGCAGACCCATTATTCAAGTAACGAAGATAATTCTAATAAAATACATAACTAACTCGATGTTATAATGGATCTCTATCCAGGACAGATTGCTCCTTGATATCCTCAATTAGAACAGATATATTAACATGAGCAGATCCACCATTTTCCATTTTACTCATTGCCAACAACTTAAGATCTTCAGACATCTTTCTTCTCATTTCACCTTCTTCTCCTCCATCCATCAACATGTTTATAGCATTTCCAACTTGTTCTCTCTTCACAAGCACACCAACTTTCTCTTCATCTCCCCATCTAACGGGAAACTCCACCCCGACTCTAACCCCAATATTCAGTACCTCCACAATGAGCTTTTCATTCAAAAATTGCTCAGCAAACATCGGCCACGTCATCATAGGGACCCCCGAGCACACCCCTTCTATCGTCGAATTCCACCCGCAGTGCGTCAGAAACCCACTTATCGCGGGGTGGGACAAAATCAGAACCTGTGGGGCCCATCCCTTGATCAAGAGCCCCCTACCTTTGATCCTCTCCTCAAATTTTTCCTCCACCAACCATTTCTCCAGCTCATCAAACCTGTCGCCTGTCTTTATAACCCAAATAAATGGAAAATTTGATGCTTCCAGGCCTAATCCAAGTTCTATCAACTGTTCTGGAACTAACCTACACTGACTGCCAAGGCATGCATAAAGAACAGATTTTGGACTCATTGAATCAAGCCATTCTATACATTTCCTTTCATCAATTGAAGCTTTATTCCCTCTCTCGAATTTATCCAGTACCTCCCTGTTACATAACGAAACCGGCCCGATACACCATACTTTCTTGTTAATAACCTTTCTATACTCTTCCACACATCCACCTTCCAATTCAGGAAAAGTATTCACCACAACACCATATGAATTCATTTCAGCCTCCTGCATTTGGTCCCTGATATCATCCAGGTCAGCTGAAGCCACAAATGACCCTGGAAGCTGATTTTTTGCTATTTCCACTCTTACAGGCATTCCAGGGATCAAAAATGGCTCTGTATCAGATTTCACATTAACATGAGGCCTGTAAAGCTTCACATTATGCGAACTCAACAATGAAAAACAACACATCCCGTGAAAAACCAATCGCGGGACTTTAAATTTCTTCGCCGTTTGAGACGTCCATGAGAGACACTTATCAGAAATTATGCAACTAGGTGGTGGTCCATTTTCCTGTAAATACTTTTCCAGGGGCTGTTGAATCTTATCCATGGCAGAGTAAAAGTTTCTTATAAGGTTCCGGGCAGGGACGCTGTCGAGATTTTCGCAGCCGGGTGGAAGCCCGACTTCTTGACATGGAAATGGGATTTCTATGAGATGGATATGTAGGCCTGATTTTCGTGCCCGGTGGATAGTTTTGGCTAACCGAGCCGCATTGTGTGGGGTGGTGACGAAGCTTGTTGTGACGCCGTGTTGCGCTAACAACTTGGCCATGTCTATCATTGGTATCATGTGGCCTTGAGCTAGCAATGGAATCAACACGAAGTGAAGTTCTTGTGGCATGATTCTGATAATGGGAGAGAGAGAGAGAGGAAAAAAATGTTGAAGTGGGATTTTTACAGGTGGTTGGAGTCTTTTAAAGTTAGCTTGACTGGGTATGGATTTTGCAATTGGAATGGGTGAGAGAGAACATTTGGAAATGGTGCGAGCAGTTACATGCTTGACTGAGTCATAATTGAGTTGATCGAGTCAATTGGTCCTGGCGTATAAGATGTTTCATCCATGGTGTACGGGTACGAATTCATAGATATAGGTACCGAATACAAAGTACCGAGAGACGGGGATAATTGCATCGACCTCTCCTGAATTATGATATATTGTTATAGACCTCTTCTTCAGTTTTTTCATCATATTTATTGGATAAGACCAAAACTCCCTTCACTTTTGAATTAAAATAAAACAAATAATAAAGCATTTACGGATAAAAATTTCAACAAATATAACTCTAAAATCATAAAAGAAAATATCCTCTAGGTTTATTGTGAAGGGATCTAAAAATTTTATTGCTTAAGTACGTGAATATACTCTAAATATTTTCTATAAACACGAATAAAACAAACTTGATACACTTTTATCTACAAATTACATGAGAATTAGAATTACTCGTGCTTATAGAAAATGTCTAAATTATACTCCCTCCGTCCCAAAAAGGATGTCTACTATTCCACTTTTGTCTGTCCCAAAATGTTTGTCCCTTACTATAAACGTATATATTTATTCTCTTATCTGACTATATTACCCTCCAATTTAATTGAGAAATATATAATTAATTCATTTTTACTATAAAACTGTAACAAAATTTAAGGAAAGATAATTTCATATATGAATAACTGATAACAGTCATAAATTTAATTAAAATCTGACATGTTTTAAATGGTAATGTTATCTAATATCTTATGGAAAGGGTACTTTTGACAAATAATAGAATTTTGATAATTTTTAAGAAAAGTCAAATGGGACATCCTTTTTGGGACGGAGGGAGTACTACTTAAGCAATGAGATTTTTAGATCACTAAGGAGAATTCACGATTAACTAGTAAATATAATAAAAACGTTGAAGGAGGAGAGGCCAATGCGAGTATACCAAAAATGAGGGGTGTGGATGCCAAATATCTATAATTCCGGAGATGTCAATGCAATTATTTCTATATAGGTGAGAGTGTGAGACTGATGTCAATCATCCAAATAGTTTTTGGCCTAGGTCACTATTTAGGGTGTAAGAATATCAATTTGTTGATATACCTACTACTTTCTTATTGAAAATTTCAGTAAGAATATTGCAGAAAATGGGTTTCACATGGATCCTGAGAAGAAAAAGGATAATCGAAAATGACGGAGGATATATACTTCTTTCAATTTTTATTTTTGTTTATTTAATTTCTAAGATTTACTTTTTAACAAAAGGCCGGAAAAATTCTCTCATATCTTATTTTAGCTCGAAATGTATTGTATAATATTAAAAAAGATCACGTCTATTCCAACTCGAAATGTATTGTATAATATTAAAAAAGACCACGTCTATTCCAACTCAAAATGTATTGTATAATATTAAAAAAGACCACGTCTATTCCATGCGTGACGGATACGTTATTTTTTTTTAAAAGAATCCATGCATCATAAAGTTTCATGCAATCTACCAAAACCGGCACCTGCCCCTGCTTTCACGACTTCTGCGTAGCTTTCATCTTGTAACGACAAAGAAGTTGATTTTTAAGTCAGATATTAGAGTAATCATAACTCCAATTTAGATTTGATCAAACATTATTTCTCGTGCCGAAATCAACTTGAAAACAACCCGTAGACCTACATGAGTCAATGCATGTGATATGCATCACAGACAAAAAAATCAAACATTCAATCAGACAAACCAACAACATATGGCGGACAATGTTGAAATACACCAAGTCTTATTTGTTGTTACCCAAAATTTTAATCAAACCTCTTCGTAACAACTTCTGCCGTGTGCAATTAGTCTAATAATTTTTTTTAAGTATTTCACATCCATTATGATTAAGCAAGATACAAGAATACATTTTTGTCCAACGAACGCAAAAAAAAAAAAAAAAAGATTATTCAAATTAGGACACCAATATTATGGTCTTCCTCACCAACCAAGAATTATTTACAAGCAGAAAACTTCAGTAGGAGAACAAATAAATAAAAAAAAATGGTGACAAACTTTTACAATTCAACCATTTCTTTGTTCCTTCTCAGCTACTCATCTACAAACTAATTAGCAGTTTTTGGCTGTGTCTGGAAAGTTGTCAAAATGTCGTAATAATATAAATAACAATTAATTCACATCAGCCCGTAAAGCTGCAAAAGAAAATTGTTCAAATGGCTTCGTCTTTGTAATCACTGCAAGGGAACATCAGAATCTGGTTCGTCCTGATTAATAATTCGACATTTTGGAACTGGTTTTTCTAACATTGACGTTCCCTGGAAAGTTACCATTTGCCAGCAGGTTTTTCTGTAATTCAAGAGCTGCAAAATACAAAGGATCAACTAATTTTTCTCTTTTTTGTTCTGTTTTTGCTGTAAGATGGAGAAAGGGCGTGGCTGGTTGTGTACCTGCTGTTCTGGTATTTTTCCAAACCCAAACTTCTGTGTCCATATTGATTTTGCCTCGTACGTTGCTGGTAGAACAAAGCTTTTGACATCCAGAAACGCAAGCAATTTCTCGATGCAGGAGTAAAGGGTTTGGAAGTATCCCTGCAAAGGTATTTCAATTTCATCAGAACAAGTGCCACATTAACATTTCCAGGGCGAGTTTGAGAAAAGAGCAAATGACTAAAAAAAATCTATGAGAATCCCTCTCATCCGTGAGGTCAACATATTACAGGAGGTCGAAAGCACAGTGTAAGATAAATTCCAAAAATGGAAGAAAGATAATAATCAAATTTTCCTACAGTCGTTCAATCGTTCAATCATGCCGATGACCCACTTAGATTCACAAATTTACTGACTCTTTAGTTATTTTTAAATGAATAGTGTTGGCAAGAAGAGGACCATATACTTCAATCCCAGCAAATGAAGCCAATTTAGACCTCTGATTCAAAGGGAAATTCCTACATATAAAATACAGGAAGGAATAGGAATGCAAGTTTTATTGCATGTACTCAGAAAATACAGGTTTTAGATTTACGTCAATAACCTTACGATTATTCAGAGGAGACAAAATAGTTACAGAATCTTCAATATGGAGGGTAGCTTAAGAGCAAAATTTAGGAACCCCAAGAACTAGACAACCAAAAAAAAAAAGAGTATGACAAATTGAATGATAAAATCACAATTGAGATCGCAAAAGATGAAGCACATGAAATCATAAAAATAAAAAATAAAAAATAAAAAGTTTACAGTCTGTTGAACAACCAATTTAGAGGGACATGGAATAGTAAATCCAGTTTTCGCATTTGGAATGAGTAAATTAAAAATGGATTGACTTGTGATGGGATTCTCTTTAAAAAAAGCCTTCAGTTGTTTGAACTACTATTTATAACCAATAAGAAGTCTTTATGATGTTATTCCTATCATTATACATTTAAGGCTAAAAAGAGCACATATGCTAATTCCAAACACAAAATTTGAAAACCAAATCCAATTCCTTGCTTAACACAATTCGAAATCCATGCCAAGCATAGTGCAGAAAAAACCAAATGCACAAAAATACGAGCACGTGAATAAATCAGACATACAACTTCCCAAATAACCAGAAGACAGTTCTAAATTAACAGAAAACCAATTAAGCCTTCAAAAGATTAGCAAGGTCGAAGCTTCAAACTTCAATATTTTTCCTCAATATTTTTTTTCCCACTGTAAGAAAAGATGAAAAGTACAGTTGGTTTTGCAACAATTGCGAACTTCATTAATTTACTTAGGCACCAGTTCTATCTGTTGCACAAGTAAAAAAGACATCTGAAGTATAATACACAAAACGTATTCTTGAGGATTTAAGTAACTTACCTTTCCCTGGTTACAATTGCGTGTCGCAGCCAATGGGAGCTCAGCAATTTCTTGTCCAAAAATCCGAAGGATCCCAGCTGATACAACTGTTGAGCTGCAAGGTTGACAGAAGTTATTGACCAAGAAGAATAGTCATCATAGACAGGGAAAAATATGAGAGGTAGAAACGGTTCATACTTCACCGTCAAAATAGCACAATACATTCCACTGAAGTCTTTACCCCTTATGTTCCTCCTGACAGAAAGAAGCAATAAATGAGACAAGGCAAGACCTGATGGAATAATATACACAAGAAAGGATGCCATGTCTGATTAAGGCAAAAAACAAATAATCCATACCCATAAACCATAGATGGAATAAAGTCACGTCCAGTTTCTGAATCAAGAATTGGGTCAAAAGAGTCCTGGAACACAAGTTAATAAACAACTCTACTGATCAAAAAATTAAAGAGATGAAACAAAATAGGTGCATGAGCCCATTAACATAAAACTAAAGAGAGTATTAAAACAGTCGTGGGAGGCAATAATATCAATTGGAATCAGCTAAAAATTGTTAAGCAGAAAAATTTCAGCTAGAGGAGATCATAGTTCATTCAAATAACTATGACCATAAGCAGTTCTGATACCATTTGTCAGAGAGTGATTTCCTAAGATACATTACTAATTTGTACAGAAAGCCAAACTTTGTATTAGCTTAGAGTTTTCAACTCAAGATAAAAAAAATATCCATATTATTCATTATTCTGTAAGTTATAAATGCCAACTTGATTGCATAGAGCAAATATTTGATGCTGAGAACAATACAATTTATATAAAACCCTGCTTGAACTATTCTGTAGGCTGTGCTGTCGACCAGAGTCAATCTAATATTCAGTAACAGAGCGAAATTACCAAGTATAACTGTGGCGCCCACCGACCACCTGTGGCCCGCCACACCGCGACGCCAGCTTGATCTGGGAGACCGTCCCTTCATGAACCAGCGCCAAGCGTTGGAACTTTACGAAATCTTTATCTGCTGAAATTAAACTTTTACATTCCAAATAAATCAACAATAAATTCCCCATGTTTAATTTCAGCAGCTAAAGATTTCGTAAAGTTCTGACGCTTGGCGCTGTTTCGTGAAGGGACAGTCTCCCGGATCGAGCTGGCGTCGCAGTGTGGCGGGCCATAGGTGGTCGGTGGGCGCCACAATAACAAACATCAAATTACATTGAACAATCCTTACATGAAATATTGACACAGCTTGTGACAGCAACACTCTGGTTTCTCGAGACGTAATTCTCCCATTCAAAAGCCTCCATCTCACATCAAAATCAGTATCAGTAATCAAACACTTCTCTGTTTGCTTCTTCATTATAATGTCCAAAGAAGAATCAGGGAGCTTTTCTGAACCAATATTTAGCAAATTCTGCAGAGTAGAATATATCCACTTGCAATTCGCGGAACAGAACCATTTTCCTTTCGGAAGTTCCTACAGCACAGGCGTATAATGATTTACAAGATGCAGAAGTAATAAGAAAAATATAGGGAAACTTACTAAAAAAACCCCTAAGATAAATTTTTGTATCCAAAAAATCCATGAAAATATTTTTCAATCCAAAAAACTCATTCCACCAACTTTCTTTCCAAAAATATTAAGGGTTAATAAACTTATGGACTTAATCGTCCTTAGCCTTCACGACTAAAAATTAATTAATTGTAGTTTCATACAGAAATTTATTATTCAGAACTTTATATTGATAATCAATACTAATTATGACTTCCATCTCAGATTTTTTTATTTTTTTAAAAAAAAAATTAGAAAAAATATTTTTAGATAATTACCATACTAAAATAACTAATAAATTATATAAAAATATTTAAAATGTTTAAGATTAAAAAGTAAAATTCGTATTATATGATTTATCAATTCGAAAGTTTTAAAATAAAAAAATCCGATAAAAATATCAAGTGATCAATTCGTAACTTTATAAATGAATGGTAATAGTCCAAAAAGTTGTTAATCCTAACTTTTGGGTTCTTTTGAATGAAAAGTTTGCAGAATGTATTTTGGAGGTTGACAAATATTTTCATGGATTTTTTGGATACAAAAATATATTGCATCCATGCTAAATAGAAGTAACAAATCCTTCTATCAAATGTGCTCACCTTTAGATCAGCCATCTTGCATTTTTTCAAACAACCCACGTGATATTCCTTCTCGCACTGGGAAATATAAAATTGTAACTTAGGATATTGTATTTCACATTACAAGCTAACACAAAGGTGTGAAGAATACCTGATCACATAATATAACAGTGCGCGGACCAAAACCAGATTTACTAAAATCATAACCTCTGCAAACCGAAAAAAAAAAAAGGTAAGAATTCATTTATTAACAAAAGACAATATAAACTAAAAGGTTTGTTTTTAAAACTCCATGAACCTAATATTGAAGTATAAACCTAGGAATCAATGAGGTTAGTTTTTTAATGCATTTACCTGCATAACACACATGCTATTACTTCAGATTCTTCTGGGTTCTTGAAAATCCGAATGCAACGTTTAGTTATCTGTTCTATTGGATCAATAGCCGACACTCTGCCGGCTGCAATAGCATTGGCATTCCACTCAACAAATCTTTCCTTCTCGAACATGTATTGGCAATACGTGCAAAACCATTTATCATCAGGGATGCTGGAAAGTGATGCACATTCTGCACATTAAGATAAAGATACAAGTCAAACATGTACAGTGTTGTTTAAGAATACAAGAAATTGGTATACCTCTACCATGTAAAGAGCATCATTTAAAGAAACTTCCAAATTTATTTAGAATAACCGCTTCCTGAACTACAAAGGGATCAAAGAAAAACAGACCCAAGTTGAACTCATTTTTCATCAAAGTGTCACATGAGATCTCTATTGGCATCGTGCACTACACTAGCCTGTTATTGGCATGAAGTGATCTCTGATACCAGTGACCACTGGGTAAGGATGAACTAAAATGCTAAAATAGTTGATGTGGAGGAGTATCAATTCAACCACCAATTCAATGAACAAGCGTAAAGATATTTTGCTAGCTTTACGAGATGTTTTTGGCTAAAACTGTCGTCGCTTTAACATACACACGCTTAGAAAACTTGTGAAAGGATACACATGTCAAAATCAAATACAAGCACATTCACAGACATAATTTGTAAGACGATACATCAACCAAAACTGCTAATCTAAACATCACACCGACCAAGTTGACCCAAACATCATAGCAAGCTTTTAGGAAAGCTCTTCCCTGGATGTGCTCAAGGGTACTTTTCTTGGTGTAATAATATCATTGGCTACATAGTATGATCCTTGTCCATAAGTTTCAATATATTCCTTCCTATTCATTGAAAGATCTGAAATACTAATATCCTATTGTCCTAAACATACATCCAACCATGCCTCCTCTAGCCAGCAACATGTTATCCAATGAGTCAGATATGCAGATAATTTTATGAAGCCAAATGCATGCGGAATACGATTGATTATACAAAAAGAACCTTTTCCGTTACTTTCACTTTAACTGAGACAGGAAACCTTTCATAGTTCAAATAGGTCGAGCTCTATCAAAAATAGAAAGCATGTGTAGTGAGGGGGGTTTGCTGAGCTAGTTATAAAACTGATCCAACAGTTTAAAATTGCAATCAAACAGCAATTAAGAATAGGAGGATTATAACAACACAGAGTCTCAAATGCCAAAACGAGGTTCAATTTTACCGGGTAAGTCGGAACAAAAGCTATACACCTAGCTTAACTTTTTTTATAAATTTAAATTACACCTTTGTGAAAGGCTCTTGGACATCCATGACAATGCACAAGTTTCCCACCATCTGCACAGATGATGCACAAGTCATCATTTTTTTTGGAAACGCACTTGCGCCCTTTCAACAGAGAGATGGCGAATTCGTGGAGGGACACTCCATTAGATGTGTAGATATACATATAACTGCAGAACAATGCCATGGAATAAGGATTTAAACACAAAAAGAAAAAAAAAACTCAATAAATTAATTATTCAAAGACAAATAAATGGAAGACTGACGGTTTTCTCCGGGAAGCCCAACCAGCATGAGCTTCAAACTGAGATGGACTAACCTGCTCGTAGTAGGAAAAACAAATTAATGTATATGCGAAAACAATCAGGCATTCAGACGCAAGATCAACACTGTTACCAGAGTGTTACAACAATGGCAAATTATTCCCGAGCCCTTCTTATAGCCATCACGCAATTTCTACAAGCAGATAATCAGAATTACAACGCTGGAAAAGAAAGAGAATATATCACAAATAGCATCTTATATGAAGCACCTTGCCATTAGAATAATAAGCAACTTCAGTGCCATCTGGTAATCCATTCTTCTCAAAAACCAGCTTGTGCATCCTCTGATCTCTAGTAAAATGACAGCAAGAGTTCATTAATATACAAAGTGAAGAACATAAAGAATGCACGAGTGATGATAGAAATCAATAGTACCAACTTTTTGGTTATCTTCGCTGAACTCTTTGATTGCACAGAGACAGATGGGAATTCACTTTCTATGGACTTGGAGAGTGGTGTAGTATTTGACAACCTGAAACACCATAATTGGATAATTAATCAGAAAACTCTACTGGAGTTCTTAAACAAAGAGATGTATAAAGCATAGGCATATGAACCAACTTCTTGATGATCTTCCTGGTAGTCTTGTTCTTCAATGAGCCACGGGAGGAAGCACTACCATTTGAAGTCGGATTAGATGACTTCGGATACCTCACCAAAGCACCTCCAGGCAAGTTTATGGCAGAGGCTGGTTGTGAGAGCCTTAGCAGGCCAAACAGAATCACATCAGAAAAGAAGGGAAAGTTTTAAAGGTCAACATGTTGACTTAGTTTATGGCAAGTAGAGGAAATATAATCTAACTAGATTAAAGTAAGAAAGAGCATAATAACCCACATCTTTGTCATCTTCCATTGGCCCTTCTCTTTCTTTGGACCCCGCAACGAGGATCTTCCAGGAGGTCTTGTATCGGATATCAAGTCTGAATGCCTGAAAATGGGAAACTTGTCAGTCACAGGGAAAAGGAATCTAGGAGCAAGAAAAGAGCAAATAAAATACCGACTTTCTTTTCTTCCTCCCTGGACGACCTCTTTTTTTGGGGGTGCTATGTACTTCACCATTGTCAGATATTGGTAAGCCTAAAAGTGGCTCCAAAGGCCTGAGAGAGCCAAACCAAAAATATTAGCAAAAATCAAAAAGACAAGTGCATAGTAAAAATCTAACTCCATAACTGCTCTATGTTTACAGCAGGAAGCTGTAGATAAAAACTCAAATAGCATATTATAAACAGATGCATATAAAGATAGCATTTAGACTAGTGTTGACATCTCAACACTAAAGGCAACATGAGACAACTATGGAGTCTCCTTGAAGAGTCTAAAAGCCAGTGGAAAACCAAGCACAATGTAAACATTTGCATCTTCAGACATCGTAATTCTGTCAAAACATCTCATAAAGCTCGAGTATGTCCTGGACCTCACTTAGATACCAGCTAAGCATATTTCTAGCATCTGGGGTGATCAATAATGTTACAGGATACAAGTATCATTTAACTTAACATTAAAGGAGAATGGGGAATCCACAAGATAGTATTCCGAACAACTTTAGTCATTCGTAAAATGCATGAAATTGTCTACATAATCAATAGCTCATGAAAAGAGCTAAAGCTGATGAGTAGATACAACCCAACCAACAGAGTTTGAGACAGAAAACATATCGCAGGAGTTACTTGTACAGAAATAATACCTTGATTTTACACATTCTTCATCGAAGTCTGAATTCAGGATAATCATGCAAGAATCACAAAGTGGTTCAGTCTTTGCAGCTGATGTTGCAAGAAATGACCCTAGAAACCAAAGAACACCCAGCTGTCTTTTAAATGTTGTTTCAGTTAACATACTGGTAGATTATAGATTTTATACCAAGCTCACCGTTGCATTTTGTACAGGTTACAGATTCCTTCACAGGCATAGGGCCTATGAAGTTCTGTATTGTTTCTTCTAATGTCTTCACAGAAGATTTCCGGCATTCTTTGACAACATCCAGGAGGCTTTTCCCGTTCTCTAAGCATATATACTGTGATGCACGTCTATATGATTTGCAGGCATGGATCTCAAACTGGCAAGGTGGAACTACCTACACAAATTACAATATCATTGAAATGCTAGTTGCATGAGTTACAAAACGATGAAAGGCCATTCTTTGATGAGTTGGCCAAACAAGAAAATCTCGAGATTGAGTACACACCCTAGCTCCTTTGCAGAAGCTGCAAGAACACAATATTCCAGCATTTTTTATGGTTCCACGCAGTGCGAATCCCTATAAGGATGATACAATCAGTTAAATCTCTTGAAGGAAATTTCTCATAAATATCATGGTGCACATATAGATTTAATAGATACAAGAAGCGGAGGGCAATTATCGTTGAAGCCAAATCAATTCTTTCTCACTAATCTCATCATAAGGGTCATATTAAAAAGATTAAGAGAACAATGCTGAATCCTACATTATATACAAGATCTTGCAAGTGTGGAAAAGTTTCGGTTGCAACCTGCTTTTTATTCTCATTACATAATAAACGCACTGCATTCATCTTTGCCTAGCACTTGTATTAGCTTAAATGATTGGTGCAATATAGGATATTTAATTCCTCCTAAATCTCAAAATAGAACTAGAGCTAAAAAGTCTTTGAAGCAATCTAAATATGTGAAGTTTGTTTTTGGATTCAGCATGGGAAACAATTCTATGGAAATGTCATTAGAATTGTTTCACTCTGTTTAACTATAAACGGGTGTACAAAGGAAAAACTTGCATGAGCTAAGTATAAGAGACGATTTGTTATCTTATACATTTACCTTTTTCCCTTTATCATGTTTTCAATAATCACTTATACAGTTTTTACATGTTTTTACAGATTACACTTATTTCGTCAGAAAGATCGCACAGGCAAAATCAGTTCCGCTAATGTTGCTTTTCCTTTTCTCTTTCCTTCATTAGACCCTAAATTAAGCTAAATTAGAATCATGGCATGCTTTTCTCTCCTCTGTTTGGTTTTAATAAAAATACCTAAGAGAAGAGCTTGTAGAATACTATTTATGAGATACATTGGTCTAATTCATCCATATCCTTTATTTGTTTTTTCCATGACATCCAACTATCAATTACTAAAATTTAAAGAAGATTTTTATTTGTAAAGAAAATATAAAGATAACACCAAAACCAAAACCACCAAAATTTCTGGTACAGTAATTGTTGCTACCAAAACCTTTATTTAAAAAAAAAAAAAAAGGCATAAATTTGGCACGATCTGGTATGATAAAACCCATGAACACCATACTCGTCACAAACACAAAACATGCATAGTACATTTCTAGTTTTCTTTTTATCAAAGGTAATCACAAATTGCAATAATTACACACTTTCCTTCCTATTGTGCAGCACATATAGTAAATAATGTACACAAAGAACAATAATTATCAATATTAGGAATGATATTATCAATCAGTACAAAAATTGACAACAATAATGACAATTGACAACAACAATAAGAACACAATAATGAAATGGCAATAACTATAACAACAACAATATGAACAAGAACAACATCAACAATAAACTAATATGAGCAAAAATAATAGGCACGGACAACGACAATAACAACATCAACGACAATTATAACAAGATGATAGCTTAGCATAATACCCTCTTGCCACCATTGTAGAAAACCGGATATCCTTCCAGCAAACCCGTCTCGAAAAGTTCTCTAACCGTTGTTGGCCGCCCTTTTAGAAGGATTTTCTTCGACATCTTCATCTCCATTTTCCTCGCGTTCGGACTACTCAACACCGTCGATTTTCCTCTCATCAACTCATCCACCTCCACAATCACCGTGTCCCTTAAATTCCCTAAATTCTCACTATCCAACTCAGATTCCTCATCATTCGATTTAAACACGGACCGCGTAAACCTCCTAGGCCCTTCACCTCTCACCACCATCTCCTCCCCCTTAACTTCAATTTCCATCAACTCACCCTCCCTCTCAACTACCCCAACCATCGAAATCCCCAAATTGCCCTCAGCTCCACCCACATTCTCCGTATCACCACCGTTCGAATTCACAGCCTCCGCAGCCCTAATTAAAGCTCCCGGACCACCCTGGAGCTTATCCAAAAACGCAATTCTACTCTTCAACCTCTTATTCCTTGTATAAACTGCGAAACCATTCGCCTCACTCGGCCTAATCCTTGGCATATAACAGTGATCCACCCTATCTGAACCGTCCGATTGCGGCCGTGCCAGTTCGTTGGATCCTGAATCTGCTTCCGGTCTTCTTAACTGACCCGAACCCTCGATTTCGAAACCCATTTCGGGCTTCATTGCTTTGTTTTTCCTCAAGTTATTCGAATTCACTGACGCTGTGCTTGTGAACACAGCAGCAGATGTATATATATATATATAGAGAGAGAGAGAGAGAGTTCAATTGCATGCAAAGAAGAAAGCCATTAATTCGGATTTTATTTCGATGGATCAGCAGACAATATAGTAGAGATAAAAGAAAACCCTTTGAGAGTGGAAGAGGAAAAACTTGCAGTGAAATTAGATTGGGGAGAGTATCTTTTAATAAACGAACTGTTTATAATATAGTGTGCGATATAGCTGCACGCTGTACTCCTACCAATTTACTGCTTTCTTTTGAGTCTCGATTTCCCTACTATGCTATCTAAAGCTATTCTATGCCACGTTTTATAAATTTAACCAAAGTCGTGAAATTAACCAATTAGTCAAAATAAAATATCAGAAAACAATTGTTATAAATTGTAAATATGTTGTCACCTTGAGATAATAAAAGGATATTGTAGGCGTAGCACAACATGACGAAATATATCCTATTGCGATAAGTTGATAAACGATATGAAAATTGTGGATTTAAGGGTCCGATTGGATTGACGCGTATTTTCAATTTCTCATTTTTCATAGATAAAGTAAGAGAAATTATTTTTAAGGAAATAGAGATATGAAAGAGGAAATGTGTTTGGATGAGTTTTTTTGATAGAAAAAAGTGTAATAATTAAGTGTGATGTGATATGTTTTTTTGTAAGAAAAAATCTTTTTTTGTGGGAAATTGGTATGGATGAGTTTTGTTTTTGTAAGAATATTTAACATATTTAAACTAAATTCATCGATTAAGGCATCCAAAAATATGTAAAGTGGATCTTATTTCGTAGCTTACATCATTTCAAATAAAGATATGTGATTATTTTGATGATTATATCAAGATATTGGCGGATAAAGTACTTTTAATTATTGGGTGAACTGTCTAATCATGAATAGTAAAATTCTGACTTTTTGAGAAAAATTTGAGAGAAATGTCCATTTTTCAAAGAAATTTGAGATTTTTTTCTGAGAAATTGTGTGTAGTATTTTTTTGGGATATTTTTGGGAGATGTCAAACATATACATTTTTGATGAAAAAAATCTCTGAAAAATCGAGAAATGGGAAACAGCATCTCATCCAATCGGGGCCTAAATTGCTTTTTTTTATTATCTCTTTACTGTGATTTTATAATATTTGAAGGAAAGCCAACACTTGCTGGCAGTTGGTAAGGATGGGTCACTTCATGTTAGAAGGTTGTAGGTTCGAGTCCCTCTGCCGATGTGAGGATAGTTAGTTTTTATATTTTTCAAATACTTTTTGTGCGGATACAACACTATGGAGAATAATTTTTATAAAGACTTGAGATGTAATTGTTTGTACCATTTAACTTGCCATTTTTTTTATTAATTTTTTGGCGATGTATCTACCCTATGTTATCAATTTTTAGTCATAATGGGAAAAAAGTCGTATTGCGAGATTTTTGAAAATTTCCTTCATAAATAGGAGAAGACTTGGTAGATATTCACTTAAAAGTCGTCTATATTATTTAACAGACTATATATTGTCAACTAATCCTATTATATAACAACATTCAGTCATACCTAAAAGAAGTATTGCAAGACTTCTTTTTGAATTTTATTACGTAAAGAAGGAGATTTACTAAATATTCACTTAATGATCGACAATATTATATGAACATAATATATATTTTCAAAAAATACCATTCAAGTATGTTATTAATAACCTTTAGTCACATAAAATAGGTTGTATCTCGTATTTTTTTTAAAAGGATTACTATAAAAAAAGAAATATTTTAGTAAATATTCATTTAATAGTCACCTATATTATTTAAATATACTATATTTGTCAAGAATTCATTTAAGCCTATTATGCAAATAAGAACAATCACGACCCTTCTACTTTCAACCTCTTATTCCTGGTATAAACGACGAAACCATTCGCCTCACTCGGCCTAATCCGGGGCACGTAACAGTGGGAGAGGAGAAACTTGTAATGAAACTAGATTGGGAGAGAATCTTTTAGTATTAAAATACAATTTTATTTTATTTAGCAAAAAAAGATTAATTTAGGATGAAAGCAATGAATTGCTTACAACATAGTGAACACTATAGTTGCACGTTGTACTACTACCAAATTACAACTCCCTTTCGGCTTTGGATTCCATAATATGCTATTCTTTGTAGTATATACAAATTTAGTCAAAATAAAGTAACAAATCACAATTATTTTAAATTCTAAATATTGTTACATCAAGATAATAAATATATATTGTCGCACAACATAGCGTAATATATCATTTTGCAATAAGTTGATAAAATAAATGAATATTGTGGATTTATATTGCGAAAATAATGCACTACGATCCAAGTTTACTTTTTGAATTATCTCTTTATTATGTTTGTATAATACTTGGCAAAACAATTATTTTTATATTTTTTAAATTATTTTTGTGCGAATACAGCACCAAGGAGGTTAATTTTTATAAAAACTTAAGCTGCAATTGTTTGTATCACAATTCTACCTGTTTTTGCTATGTATCATCTAATATACCATATTTTATCAATTTTCAGTCGTAACGAAAAAAGTTGCATTGCGAGATTTTGGAAATTTCCTTGATAGATAGAATAAGATTTAGTAGATATTTACTTAATAGTCGTCTATATTATTTAAAATAGTATATATTGTCAACAATAATCATTTAAACCTGCTATATAACAACATTCTACCCAAAAAAAGTATTGCAAAACATCATTTGAATTTTACTATGAAAAAAGAAGATTTACTAAATATTGACTTAATGAAAAGTTATTGTTATTTGAACATACATAAAAAATAATCACTCAATAATGTTATTAATAATATTTAGTCGTATAGAAAAAAAGTTGTATTTGAATCTTTTTTAAAAGATTAGTATACGAAAAGGAATATCTAGTTAATGTTCACTTAATAGTCATCTCTATTATTTAAATATACTATATTTGTCAAAAATTTATGTAAGTGATTATGTAATAATAACAATCATGACCATTCTACTCTTCAACCTCTTATTCCTTGTATAAACGACAAAATCATTCGCCTCACTCGGCCTAATCATTGGCACGTAACAGCGATCCACCCTATCTGAATCGTCTGATTCCAGCGGAGCTGGTTCATTGGATTTGGCATCTGGTTCAAGTCTCCTTAACTAACACGAACCCTGGATTTCAAAACCTATTTTGGGCTTCATTTTTGTTTCTTAGTTTGTTTTTCCTCAAGTTCTTCGAATTCACTGATTTGAACAACAACAGATGACGAGTGACATAGATTTCTGGTTATAGATCTTTCTGAGATACAGAGATCAATTGCATGTAGAGAAGAAAGCCATTAATTCAGATTATTTTTTGATGGATTAGGAGAAACTAGAGATAAAGAAACCCTTTGAGAGTGGGAGAGGAGAAACTTACAACATACTGTGCACTATACTATAATCGCACGTTCTACTACTACCAAGTTACTGCTCCCTTTCGACTTTGAATTCCCTACCATGTTATTCTTTGTAGTATTATACAAATTTAACCAAAATTGTTAAATCAACCAATTAGTCAAAAATAAAATATCCGAAAACAATTATTTTAATTTTTAAATATTGTCACATCAAGATAATAAAAATATATTGTCGCACAATATAACGTAGTATATCTTTTTGCAATAAGTTGATAAAAGAAATTAATACTGTGGATTTAAATTGCGAAAATAATGCACTAAAATCCAGGTTAACCTCTTGTATTATCTCTTTATTATGTTTGTATAATACTTGGAGAAACAACTATTTTTATATTTTCTAAACAATGTTTGTGGCGAATACAACACTTAGGAGGTTAATTCTTATAAAGACTTGAGTCGTAATTGTGTATCATCAAACCTACCATTTTTTGCTATGTATCATTCAACCTACCATATTTTTATCAATATACCGTTGTAACGAAAAAAAGTCGCATTGCGAGATTTTGAAAATTTCCTTGATAGATAGAAAAAGATTTAGTAGATATTTACTTAAAAGTCGTCTATATTATAAAACATACTATATATCGTCAACAATAATCATTTAAACCTGCTATATAACAACATTCAGTCGTACCCAAAAGAAGTAGTGCAATATGTCTTTTGAATTTTACTATGAAAAAAAAAAGATTTACTAATTATTTTTTTTAGGTTACACTAAATATTTACTTAATGAACGGTTATATTATTTGAACATATATCAAAAATAATCAACCTAGAGTGTTATTAAAAATATTTAGTCATACATAAAAAGAAGTTGTATTAGATTATTTTTAAAAGATTAATCTGAGAAAAAGAATATTTAGTAAATGTTCACTTAATAGTCATCTATATTATTTAAATATACTATATTTGTCAAAAATTCATTTAAGTGTACTATGTAATAACAACAATCACGACCATTCTACTCTTCAACCTCTTTTTCTTGGTATAAACAGAAAATTCAACCTTTTAGAAGAATTTTCTTCAAAATTTTCATCTCCATTTTCCTTGCATTCAGACTACTCAACACATTCGATTTTTCTATCATAAACCCATCCACCTCCACAATCACCATGCCCCTTAAATTCCCTAAATTCTCATTATCAATTTCAGATTCCTCATCATTTAACTTAAACACGGACCGAGTAAACATCCTAAGCCCTTCACATTTCACCACTTTTGCCTTCCCCTTAACTTTAATTTTCATCTACTCGCTCTCGCTCTCAACTACCCCAAACCAACAAAATCCAAAAATTGCCCTCAGCGCCACTCACATTCTCTGTATCACAACTGTTCGAAGCCTCACAACCCTAATTAAAACTCTCGATCCACCCTGGGGTTTATCCCAAAACGCAATTCTGCTCTTCAACCTCTTATTTCTGGTATAAACGGCGAAACCATTCGTCTCACTCAGCATAGTGCTTGGCACATAGCCATGATCCATCCTATCTGAACTCTCTGATTGTGGCCTTGTAGGTTCATTGGATTTGAAATTTGGTTCCACCTTCTTACCTGATCTGATCCTTCGATTTCGAAACCCATTTCAGGCTCCATTGCTTTGTGTTTTCTCAAGGTCTTTGAATTCACTGATGATGTGCTTGTGAACACAGAAGCAAAGAACGAAAACTAGAGATTTGGTTACATGGATCTGTCTGAAATAGAAAGTTCAATTCCATGCAGAGAAGAAAGCCATTAATTCAGATTATATTTTGATGGATCAGGAGGAAACAAAGATAAAAAAAACTCTTTGAGAGTGGGAGAGGAGAAACTTGCATTGAAATTAGATTGGGAGAGAATCTTTTAGTATTAAAATAAAATTTTATTTTATTTAACAAAAAAAGATTAATTTATGATGAAAGGAATGAATTGCTGACCACATGGTGTGCACTATAACTGCACATTGTGCTACTACCAAATTACTGCTCCCTTCTGACTTTGGATTCCCTACCATGCTATTCTATGTAGTATTATACAAATTTAACCAAAAGCGTTAAATCAACAAATTAGTCAAAATAAAATATCCAAAAAAATTTATTTTAAATTTTAAATATTGTCATATCATGATAATAAATATATATTGTCTCACAATATAACGTAATATATTCTTTTGCAATAAGTTGATAAAAGAAATTAATATTGTGAATTTAAATTGCAAAAATAATGCACTAAAATTCAAGTTTACTTTTTGTATTAGCTCTTTATTATGTTTGTACAATACTTAGAGGAACAACTATTTTTATATTTTCTAAATTATTTTTGTGCGAATATAGCACTGAGGAGGTTGAAATTTAATGAACTGTTTATAATATAGTGTGCGCTGTAGTTGCACGCTGTACTACTACCAATTTACAACTCTCTTTTGAGTCTCGATTTCCCTACTATGCTATGCTATTCTATGCCACGTTTTATAAATTTAACCAAAATTGTTAAATTAACCAATTAGTCAAAATAATATATTAGAAAATAATTATTTTAAATTCTAATTATGTAGTCATCCTGAGATAATAAAAAGATATGGTAGCATAACATGACGGAATATATCCTATTGCGATAAGTTGATAAACGAAATGAAAATTGTGGATTTAATTTGTTTTTTTGTATAATCTCTTTACTATGATTTCATAATATTTGAAGGAAAGCCAAAACCCGCTTGCGGTTGCACAGGTCACTTCCTGTCAGAAGGTTGTAGGTTCGATTCTTTCTACCAATGTGAGGATAGTTAGTTTTATATTTTCCAAATATTTTTTGTGCGGATACATCACTATGGAGGATAATTTTTATAAAGACTTGAGATGTAATTGTTTGTATCATTTAACTTACCAATTTTTTATTTATTTTTTTCCGATGTATCTATCCTATGTTGCGATTTCTAAAAAAAAATAAAGTTAGGTTGAAATTAATGAACTGTTTATAATATAGTGTGCACTATAGCTGCACGCTGTACTCCTACCAATTTACAGCTCTCTTTTGACTCTCGATTTCCCTACTATTCTATGCTATGTTTTATAAATTTAACCAAAATCGTTAAATTAACCAATTAGTCAAAAAAAAATATCAGAAAACAATTATTTCTAATTCTAAATATGTTGTCACCTTGAGATAGTAAAAGGATATTGTAGCATAACATGACAAAATATATCCTATTGCGATAAGTTGATAAACGAAATAAAAATTGTGGATTTAAATTGCTTTTTTGTATTATCTCTTTACTATGATTTTATAATATTTGAAGGAATATTTAGTAAATGTTCACTTAATAGTCATCTATATTATTTAAATATACTATATTTGTCAAAAATTCATCTAAGTGTACTATGTAATAATAACAATCACGACCATTCTACTCTTCAACCACTTTTTCCTGGTATAATTGGAAACTTCGACCTTTTAAAAGAATTTTCTTCAACATTTTCATCTCCATTTTCCTTGCATTCAGACTACTCAACACAATCGATTTTTCTCTCATAAACCCATCCACCTCCACAACCACCGTGTCCCTTAAGTTCCCTAAATTATCATTATCCATTTCAGATTCCTCATCATTTGACTTAAACACGGACCGAGTAAACATCCTAAGCCCTTCACGTTTCACCACCATCTCCTTTCCCTTAACTTCAATTTAATTCTGTCCACTCTCACTCTCAGCTACCCCAAACCAACAAAATCCAAAATTTGCCCTCAGCAGACCACTCACATTCTTTGTATCACAACTGTTCGAAGCTTCGCAACCCTAATTATAGCTCCCGAACTACCCTGAGGTTTATCCCAAAACACAATTCTACTCTTCAACCTCATATTCCTGGTATAAACGGCGAAACCATTCGTCTCACTTGCCCTAATGCTGGCGCATATGCATGATCCACCCTATCTGAACCCTCTGATTGTGGCCGGCAGGTTCGTTAGATCCAGAATCTGGTTCAGCCTTCTTAACTGATCCGAACCCTTGATTTCAAAACCTATTTCAGGCTCCATTGCTTTGTGTTTCCTCAAGTTCTTCAAATTCACTGATGATGTGCTTGTGAACATAGCATCAGAGAATGAAAAATAGAGTGGATCGTCTGTCTGAGATAAAAAGTTTAATTGATTGCAGAGAAGAAAGCCATTAATTCGGATTATATTTTGATGGATCAGGCGGAAACAAATATAAAGAATCTCTTTGAGAGTGTGAGAGGAGAAACTTGCATTTAAATTAGATTGGGAGAGAATCTTTTAGTATTAAAATAAATTTTTCTTTTATTTAACAAGAAAAGATTAATTTATGATGAAAACAATGAATTGCTTACAACGTGGTGTGCACTATAACTGCACGTTGTACTACTACCAAATTACTGCTCCCTCCCGAATTTGGATTCCCTACGATGCTATTCTCTGTAGTATTATACAAATTTAACCAAAAGCGTTAAATCAACAAATTAGTCAAAATAAAATATCCAAAAAAATTACTTTAAATTCTAAATATTCTCATACCAAGATAATAAAAATATATTGTCTCACAATATAATGCAATATATCCTTTTGCAATAAGTTGATAAAAGAAATGAATATTGTGAATTTAAATTGCAAAAATAATGCACTAAAATTCAAGTTTACCTTTTGTATTATCTCTTTATTATGTTTGTATAATACTTGGAGGAACAACTATTTTTAAATTTTCTAAATTATTTTTGTGCGAATACAACACTGAGGAGGTTAATTTTTATAAAGACTTTAGCTATAATTTTTTGTAACATCAAACCTACCATTTTTTGCTATGTATCATCTAACCTACCATATTTTATAAATATTCCGTCATAACGAAAAAAAGTCGCATTGCGAGATTTTGGAAAGTCCCTTGATAGATAGATTAAAATTTAGTATATTAACTTAAAAGTCATCTATATTATTTAACATACTATATATCGTCAACAATAATCATTTAAACCTGCTAGATAACAACATTCAGTCGTACCCAAAAGAAATATTGCAACATGTCTTTTGAATTTTACTATGAAGAAAAAGATTAACTAAATATTCACTTAATGAGCGGTTATATTATTTGAACAAATATAAAAAATAATCATCCTACAATGTTAGTAATTAAAATTTAGTCATATGGAAAAAGAAGTTGTATTTGATTATTTTTAAAAGATGAATCTAATAAAAGGAATATTTAGTAAATATTCACTTAATAGTCATCTGTATTAATTAAATATACTATATTTATCAAAAATTCAGTGTACTATGTAATAATAACAATCACGACCATTCAATTCTTCAACCTCTTATTCCTGGTATAATTGGAAAATTCAACCTTCTAGAAGAATTTTCTTCGACATTTTCATCTCCATTTTCCTTGCATTCGGACTACTCAACACCGTCGATTTTTCTCTCATCAAACCATCCACCTCCACAATCACCGTGTCCCTTAAATTTCCTATATTCTCATTATCCATTTCAGATTCCTCGTCATTTGACTTAAACATGGACCAAGTAAACATCCTAAGCCCTTCACTTCTCACCACTAGCTCCTACCCCTTAACTTCAACCTAATTAAAGATGCCGAACCACCCTGGGGTTTATCCCAAAACGCAATTCTACTCTTCAACCTCTTATTCTTGGTATAAACGGCGAAACCATTCGTCTCACTTGGCGTAATGCTTGGCGCATAGCCATGATCCACCCTATCTGAAACCTCTTATTGTGGCCCTGTAGGTTCTCAGATCTGGAATCTGGTTCCACCTTCTTACCTGATCCTAACCCTTAATTATGAAACCCGTTTCAGGCTCCCTTGCTTTGTGTTTCCTCAAGTTCTTCGAATTCACTGACGATGTTTTAGTGAACATAGCAGCAGAGAACGAAAAATTGAGATTTCTGGTTAAATGGATTTGTCTAAGATAGAGAGTTCAATTGCATGCAGAGAAGAAAGCCATTAATTTGGATTTAATCTTTGATGGATCCGGAGAAAATATAAAGAGATGAATACAAATTCCTTTGAGAGTGGGTGAGGAGAAACTTGTAGTGGAATTAGATTGGAGGAGAATCTTTTAGTATTAAAATAAAACTAGTTACGGTCGACGATGTTCTTGTGAACATAGCAGCAGAGAACAGAAAATGGAGATTTCTGGTTATATGGATCTGTCTAAGATAGAGAGTTCAATTGCATGCAGAGAAGAAAACCATTAATTTGGATTTAATCTTCGATGGGTCCGGAGAAAATATAAAGAGATGAATAGAAAACCCTTTGAGAATGGGTGAGGAGAAACTTGTAGTGAAATTAGATTGGGAGGAGAATCTTTTAGTATTAAAATAAAACTAGTTAGGGTCACACTCTATGCGTGTGCAAGAAAAAAAAGCTTTAAAGTAATTCTTGAATAAGATTAATTAATATAAAATAATATAAATATGATATTTAATTTTGTAAATAAACATTTTTAAACATGAAAGGAGATATATAAAGAGAGAGAAGTGAGAGGAATAGAATAGAACATGTGAGAGAATGTGAGAGAAAATATATTAGGAGATAGAGAAATTAAAAGTTAAAAAATATAAGAAATAAATCTATAAAAAAGATATATGGGACACTTATCAAATTTTTAGAATGAAAATGGTTTTACCAATATTTGACAGCCCAATGTGGTTACTCTATGTCACTCCCATTTTATATAATAGTATAAATGTTATTTATTTATTTTTTGAAAATATTATTTAGGCTGAAATTAATGAATTGATTATGGTTTAATGTGCACTATAGATGCATGTTGTAACCCTACCAAATTATAGTTCTCTTTCGAGTCTTGATTCCCCACTTGATTCCCCACCATGCTATTCTATGCGTGTTCTACAAATTTAACCAAAATCGTGAAATTAATCAATTAGTGAAAATAAAATATCAGAAAACAATTATTTTAAATTGTAAATATGTTGTCACCTCGAGATAGTAAAAGTATATTGTAGCAGAACATGACGAAATATATCTTATTGCGATAAGTTGATAAGCAAAATGAAAATTGTGTATTTAAATTGCGAAAATAATGCACCAAGAACAAAGTTTCTTTTTTGTATTATCTCTTTACTATGATTGTATAATATTTGAAGGAAAGCCAACACCCGCTGGCAGTTGCTAAGGACGGGTCACTTCCTGTCAGAAGATTGTGGGTTCGATATCCTCTGCCGATGTGAGGATAGTTAGTTTTATATTTTTCAAATATTTTTTGTGCTGATACAATAGTGTGGAGGATAATTTTTATAAAGACTTGAGATATAATTGTTTGTATCATTTAACTTACCAATTTTTTTTTTTTTTGCTATGTATCTACCCTATGTTATCAATATTCAGTCATAACATAGGGTAAAAGTCGTATTGCGAGATTTAGAAAATTTCCTTAATGAATAGGAGAAGATTTAGTAGATATTCACTTAAAACTCGTCTATATTATTTAACATACTATATATTGTCAACTATAATCATTTAAACCTGTTATATAACAACATTCAGTCATATCCGAAAGAAGTATTGCAAAACGTCTTTTTGAATTTTACTTCGTAAAAAATGAGATTTACTAAATATTCACTTAATCATCGACAATATTATTTGCACATAATATATATTTTAAAAAATAACCATTCAAGTATGTTATTAATAACCTTTTGTCATATAAAATAGGTTACATTTTGTATTTTTTTTTAAAGGATTACTATAGAAAAAGAAATATTTAGTAAATATTTGTTTAATAGTCACCTATATTATTTAAATATACTATATTTGTTAAGAATTCATTTAAGCCTATTATGCAATAAGAACAATTACGACCCTTCTAGCTACTTTTCAACCTTATTCCTGGTATAAACGGCGAAACCATTTGTCTCACTCGGCCTAATCCCTGGCACGTAATAGTGGGACAGGAGAAACTTATAGTGAAATTAGATTGGAAGAGAATCTTTTAGTATTAAAATACCATTTTATTTTATTTTGCGAAAAAAGATTAATTTAGGATAAAAACAATGAATTGCTTATAGCATAGTCAGTACTATAGTTGCACATTGTACTACTACCAAATTACAACTCCCTTTCGGCTTTGGATTCCCTGATATGCTATTGTCTGTAGTATATAAAAGTTTAACCAAAATCGTTAAATCAACCAATTAGTAAAAATAAAATATCAAAAAACAATTATTTTAAATTCTAATATTGTCACATCAAGATATAAATATATATTGTCGCCCAACATAACATAATATATCCTTTTGCAATAAGTTGATAAAAGAAATGAATATTGTAGATTTATATTGCAAAAATAATGCACAAAGATCCAAGTTTACTTTTCATATTATCTTTTTATTATGTTTATAAAATACTTGGAGGAACAATTACTTTTATATTTTCTAAATTATTTTTGTGCGAATACAACACTGAGGAGGTTAATTTTTATAAAGACTTGAGCTGTAATTGTTTGTTTCATCAAAACTACCATTTTTTGCTATGTATCATCTGACATACCATATTTTATCAATATTCAGTCGTAACGAAAAAAAGTCCCATTGCAAGATTTTGGAAATTTCCTTGATCGATAGAATAAGATTTAGTAGATATTTACTTAGAAGTCGTCTATATTATTTAACATACTGTATATTGTCAACAATAATCATTTAAACCTGCTATATAAAAACATTCAGTCGTACAAAAAAAAAAAGTGTTGCAAAACGTCATTTCAATTTAATATGAAAAAAAAGGATTTACCGAATATTCACTTAATGAAAAGTGATATTGTAACGCCCGAATTTACATAAGCAAGCTTAGTCTTATACAGGTTCATCCATTCATAGACAAAGACAGCAGTCCAAAAGAGTCGTTGCCTAGTTTCATAACCACAACTACATACACTACCATACCATACATACATACACAAAACCCAGATCACTTATCAAGTCCGACATAGCCTTAAGATTGCTAACGACAAACGTCAAAAGAGAATGTATTTACTACACAAGTCCATTACTAATATTGATCATTTGGACTAGCCCCACAGTCGATCTTGCTGATAACTCGAAGGAAGAAAAAAAACACGTAAGCAAAGGCTTAGTGAGTGCCATTGATCGTGTGAAAGGTGTTTTAATTTTGAAGAATTTAACCTCAAATATTTTTAGCAAGGTGAAATGACATAAGCTTCATTCCATGATCATCGAAGTAACAGTTACAAATTGTTTATAAATAAGAGTTTCGAAAAGAATTGGGTTTTACTTAAAAAAAATGTATCATGATGTCCAAATGGCAGTACATGCAATTATGCAATAAGCATTTAACAAGTAAATCATACATGTAGTTAGCAAATGAGTTGTTCATGTAATGTAACGAGTAACTTTTTCATGCAATAAACACGAAGGTTTCACACAACACGTTAAGTAGGAGGGGGTGTGTAAGCATTGACATCGCGTTCGATGACTCGCCCACGGCACTTTAGGTCCCGCTACTTCTTCCTTATCACCCCTGAACACGCGGCTTAAAAGTCATCACCTTATACCTCCCCACAAAGGCTCGCGATGTCTGATTAGTCATATCCGGAGTATGCCACACGATCTAGTACCCACTTACCCTTAGAACACTCCGTCTTTAGGTGTTGGGATTTGGCCGTGAATAGCGCGAACCGTTTAAGACCGCAAGCCTATGCTTGACCGACCAAACCCTACCCTATCCACGCCCGACACTTGGGCCCGACACTTAACCACGTAATATGCAACACGTATCACATGAATGTAGTCACGATGTTTGATTACGATGCAAGAACTACATGATGGAGTAATTTCACGAAATCCATGAAACCGATGTTTACTTTGAAATCAGTATTGCAAAAATAATTTGAAACAAGTATGGAATTTTTCTTTAGTGACCAAGGTAACTTTGATAGTTTTGAGCTTTAATTTCTTTGAAACGAGAAAACACGATAGGAAATATATAGGTATATATATGTAATTGTTAGTCACAAGTGGCATACAAAAGAGTCTAGAAGGGGGGGTTGAATAGACCCTGAAGTCTTTTTCGACTTAAAAAATTATTCATATTAAAATTTGTTGGACGCTTGAAAAGTAGGCACTTGACTGTGAGCGTCTATTTAAGACTATTTTTAGAAATTTAACTTAGATTTCAAGATTTGAATACTATAACCAAATAGGTTTAAGCGTTCAGTTCTTTGATCAGTGTTAGCACAGCTGAATGATTTTAGAGTCTTCTCTTTTGAAAGTTTTAGCGTCACATAAAGTGTTTTTAGTTGCTTAGCGTTTGATTTAGTCAAATAGCCACTTAACTGGTTTACTTGTCTTTTTCAAAATAAAAGGTAGAATATAAATATAGACAGTGTGTGAAAATAATAAGCAATAAAGCAATAAAATAATAAGTAAATGAGACACGAAAATTGTAAGGTTCATTGGGTTTGTGTAATCCCAACTACGTCCTTTTACCCCTTTCCACACAGGAGGAATTCACTAAAAATGAATCACGAAGCTTTACACAGACAACTTCTACACAATAGCAAATTGATGAAGGCTTGATCTCGAGTTCCCTGATCACACAGATTTCAACTCGGCTAAGATCTGCTTCTGACAATGCTTTCCTCACTCAGAAATAATGCTTTGTCTTCATCAACTTCGTCACACAGATGGAAGATGTTGATGGGTTTTTATCACGGTTTTGTTTGATTTGAAAAGTTCAAACACTTTGGTAATATCTCTTTGAAAGGTTAGGTTCTTCTATGAAGAGGTAAGAGATATTGATTTGGCTGTAGAGATGTTTAAGCTCAACGAAATTTTGGCTATGGAGGATTTGAGCTTTAATAGTTGGATATAGATTTCAACAGCGTAAGTGAATAATTCTCGGTATTTAGGTTTGAGCTGTGAGTATCTATTCATAGACTTTTTTCGGGATTTGTCTGTTGGACACAAGCAGAGGCGTGAGAAGCATGAGGCGCGTGACTTAGTCTTTTCCTGACATCTCTGAAAATTCTGCTGCACAGAGTGGGTAGCAGACCTGCTTTGAGTTGACAGCCAATGGGGAAGGCACATCCGTACCGTCAATAGTCTTTATCACATTTAATGCTCTTATCAAGCATTTAATGCATTTGAATTTATTTTCCATTGGAAATAAATGTCCGTTGATTGCATTTAATAACATATTGACTTCGGATTAACTTCAGGTGATGACAAGCGCTTAAACACGAAAGTCATCCTGAATTGATTCATAAGCGCTTGACAGCTGGTTAATGAATCTCTCATCTTCAAAGTCTTCAGACGCTGATCTTCGATTTCACCTTGATAGACTCACCTAGAACTCTATTTTAGCTCAAGCGCTAGATACTAGTCTAAAGCTATAAAGATAAAATACCTTAACTGAAAAATTACAACTTGATAACTTTTAAACATTTATACATATTCTATCAAAAGATAACCTTACATATCCTTAGGGTCTAACATGAAACCTATCTTGTCGTCATCAAAACATCTAACAAGAAATTTCCTAACAATAATTATAGATACATGTTGAAATACACTTCCTTCCAGTTTTGAAAATCATAGATATAGTTTTCGGGAGGCAACTCACCCTAAGCTTTGAAATTATTCCGCGTAGTCCTCTAGCGGGTCACCACCACCACCTGCTAACCCAAGAATCATATTAGGATCCTATTCTCCACACTCGGTCTTAATCTTCCCGACTTAATCTATGTAATACCATGAACTACATGATTACTCATAATTACCACATTCTCTAAAATTAGGCTATAATCAAACAAACTCAAAGGATGACAAAATAAACAACTAAAGAAATCAGTTTTGCGCAACTGTATTTTGAAAATTGTTAAAATTCATAAAAACGTATTTTATCTCTAATAGTTTCCAGAAATGTTAATCACATGTTGAAAATGATTACATAAAATTTTCAAAATCAATTAACATTCTAAAGCAGGTGTTTCAACCATCAAAACCCGGCTGAACTAAAACAGTTCTAACCCAAACCAGCTGCATTTCAACATTTTTTATAAAATCCCCTATTTATCAAAAAAATCCCAAATTTATATGTAACATTCTAAAAATACCCAAGATACTCTTGTAAATTTTTGAAATGTAAATCAAATATGTAAATACCGAAAGTGAAGCTCCAAACACCCTATTTCTGAAAACGAGTGAATCACTGGCAGCAGTTGTTTGCTAATTTTCTAAAATTCACAAAAACTCCAAAAATGTTGAAATTTTTCAGAGACACACTTGAAATTCACAGGTATATCAGTAAAAGTTTTGAAGAATAAACCTTTCATCTCATCCCTCAAAACATTTCGAAATCTAAGACAATTTCCTTGGAATAATTGTGTCATCAACATGCATGTGAACTCTTCTTCCATAAAACATCAAGACTAACAATTAAGCACTAGAATCAAAGATAAAACTCATGGATATAGCTATTTAAATATACATGCAATGCTACATACTCTTTTTTTTTTAACAGCACCACCCTATCGGGGGGAAGGCGTTGTCGGCCCCCTCATCCCTTATTTATTTCATCAAAATAAAGCTATAAACAAGGAGTGCTTGACAATAATCTCTAGAAAAACATATAGAGAAGGAGTACTAACTCCCTTACAAACATAAAGAAGCAGACTCGAAATAAAGCCGAAAGTAAGGAGTACTACTCACTTACAATAGAACTTAAAATAATCCATAAAATTCATATCCATTTGAACCTGAAATTTGGAAGCAACATATCCATGCTTGTTATAGTGCTTAGGATCCTTGGAATATCCTCTCCTGACATAATAGAAGAAGCCCGGTCATCGCAAGCTTTATTTGCCAAAAAGTCCACTGCCCCATTTCTTTCGCGAAATATATGAGAAAACCGAATTTCTAATCTACGACTCATGATTCGGATACGTTGACAGAAGTGTTGTAAATGCCAGCTTCCCGGAGAATGTTTGTTCACAATGTCAATAATCACCTTCGCATCCAATTCTACCCATATTTTTCTAAACCCGTATGCTTCACATAACTCAAGCCCCTTACAAACCCCATGCAATTCAGCAAAAATATTTGTGTTAATATCAATGAATTCAGCAAATGCTAAAACAATCATACCTTGAGCATCTCTTATCAGTTCCCCTGAAGCCGCTTCTGGGTTTCCCCTTGAAGCTCCATCAGTATTTAACTTTACCCAGCCGGTCTCTGGTGGTACCCACTGAACTTGAGTAGACCTTAGTTGAACCGCTCGATAACAAGATATTCCCAAGGAAGAAGCCAAACCACCATCTCCTCGCCACTCCATATATTGAATAAGGCCAAATTTATGTAAAAGCTTTATATAATACTGAATACGCTTTCGAACCCTGATAACATTAAACTGAATCCCTTCGTGTTTCGATTTATTTCTTTCCAACCAAATAAACCACACTATCAAAATAGGAAGCATTTTTCTAACACTAGTTTTTGACGTGGCTCCCATTCGCCAAGATTGCCACCAAGTTAACATATTATTTGTATCAGGCATTTTAAAATTGCATAGGTCAGCAAAAAATTCCCCCACCTCACGAGCAACATCACTTTTAATAAATAGATGTGTCAAGGATTCGATATTCCCCTCTTGACAACAATGACATTTAGAAACCATAGGAAACCCTCTCATTTGCATATTCATATCAACGGGAAGCCATCCATGTAGCAAATGCCAACAAAAAATCGACATGGTTGGCCGAATTGACTTACCCCATAAATCACGTAAAATTTCTATCTCCTCTGCTTGATCCCTTATCATATTCCAAGCTGTCTTCATCATGAAATTTCCATCACTGGATAAGCACCAAACAGCCTCATCTCTCGATATATTATCAATAGGAACAATTTTTACCTTGTCAACCATGTGTGTCGGTAAAACTGTACTCAGCTTTGTAATGTCCCATTCGCCATCCTTCCAGAAATTTGCGACTTTCTCCATTGTATTATGGGGATCCTAAGTAATACGAAATAGAGAACCTTCCCCATAATACCATATACTCTAGAACTTATACTCCCTTACTAAATCACAAATGGGTTTCCACATAATACCTTGATTTAAGCTCCTTATGAAGAAATGATGATGAAATTGAAGAGACAGTTTGCTTATGTGTGTGTGTGTGCAGCGTCCCTTCCCTGCAAGCTTTCCCTTTCCCTTTCCTTTTTTTTTTTGAGTGAAGAGTGAGGAAGATGAAAGGTCTCCCCTATTTATAGACTTTTCTTAAGGCCTAAAGTGTAATTATTTTTAATTTCCTCTTACCCTCTTTCTTTTTGATGTTTTCTCTTAAGTCCTTAGCTTTATCCATGCAACACACAATCCCTTCATAGGTGTATGACTAGCTAAGGTCCTCCCCATCTAAAAAAAACTATGGGCATGATAACATATTACATAAAAAAAAAACTTTAGCTAGTAACTATTTCACTTAAGGAAATCTCGGTTATCACATATATTATCTAAACATACATAAAATAATAATCATCCAATAATGTTATTAATAATATTTAGTCGTATATAAAAAAAGTTGTATTCAAATCTTTTTTAAAAGAATACTATATGAAAAGTAATATCTAGTAAATCTTCACTTAATAGTCATCTGTTTTATTTAAATATATACTATATTTGTAAAAAGTCATTTAATTGTACTATGTAATAATAACAATCACGACCATTCTACTCTTCAACCTTTTAATCCTAGTATAAACGACAAAATCATTCGCCTCACTCGGCCTAATACTTGGCACATAACAGTGATCCACCGTTTCTGAATCGTCTGATTCCAGCGGAGCTGGTTCATTGGATCCGGAATCTGGTTCCAGTCTCCTTAACTAACACGAACCCTGGATTTCGAAACCTATTTTGGGCTTCATTGTCGTTTCTTAGTTTGTTTTTCCTCAAGTTCTTCGAATTCACTGATGCTGAACATCAACAGATAACGAGAGACAGAGAGTTTTGGTTATGGATTTGTCTGAGATATAGAGTTCAATTGCATGTAGAAAAGAAAGCCATTAATTCGGATTACACTTTGATGGGTTAGGAGAAACTAGATGTAAAGAAACCCTTTGAGGTGGAAGAGGAAAAACTTGCAATGAAATTAGATTGGGAGAAAGTCTTTTAGTATTAATAAATTTTATTTTATTTAACAAAAAAAGATTAATTTAGGATGAAAGCAATGAATTGCTTACAACATAGTGTGCACTATAACCGCACATTGTACTACTACCAAGTTACTGCTCCCTTCCGACTTTGGATTCCCTATCATGCTCTTCTCTGTAGTATTATGAAAATTTTACCAAAATCGTTCAATCAACTTAGTCAAAATAAAATACACAAAAACAATTATTTTAACTTCTAAATATTGTCACATGCACATCAAGATAATAAAAATATATTGTGCGCACAATATAACGTAGTATACCCTTTTGCAACAAATTGATAAAAGAAATGAATAATGTGGATTTAAATTGCGAAAATAATGCACTAAAATCCAAGTTTACTTTTTGTATTGTCTCTTTATTATGTTTGTATAATACTTGGAGGAACAACTATTTTTATATTTTCTAAATAATGTTTGTGCGAATACAACACTAAGGAGAATAATTTTTATAAAGACTTGAGTTGTAATTCTTTGTATCACCAAACCTACCATTTTTTGCTATGTATCATCTAAACTACCATATTTTATCAATATTCCATCATAACGAAAAAAAGTTGCATTGCGAGATTTTGGAAATTTCCTTGATAGATAGAATAAGATTTAGTAGATATTTACTTAAAAGTCATCCATATTATTTAACATACTATATATCGTCAACAATAATCATTTAAACCTGCTATATAACAACATTTAGTCGTACCTAAAAGAAGTATTGCAACACGTCTTTTGAGTTTTACTATGAAAAAAAATTTTTTACTAAATATTCACTTAATGACCTGTTATATTATTTGAACATATATAAAAAATAATCATCCTAGAATGTTATTAACAATATTTAGTCATATATAGAAAAAGAAGTTGTATTCGATTATTTTAAAAGATTAATCTAAGAAAATAAATATTTAGTAAATGTTCACTTAATAGTCATCTATATTATTTAAATATAATATATTTGTCAAAAATTCATTTAAATGTACTATGTAATAATAAAAATCACGACCATTCTACTCTTCAACCTCTTATTCCTGGTATAAACGGAAAATTCAACCTTTTTCTTCGACATTTTCATCTCCATTTTCCTTACATTCGGACTACTCAACACCGTCAATTTTTCTCTCATCAACCCATCCACCTCCACAATCACTGTGTCCCTCAAATTTCCTAAATTCTCATTATCCATTTCAGATTCCTCATCATTTGACTTAAACACGAACCGAGTAAACCACCTAAGCCCTTCACATCTCACCACCATCTCCTCCCCCCTTAACTTCAATTTTCATCTGCTCGTTCTCGCTCTGAACTACTCCAACCCAACAAAATCCCTAAATTGCCCTCAGTGCCACTCACATTCTCCGTATCACAACCGTTCGAACTCACAACCTCTGCAACCCTAATTCAAGCTCCCCAACCACCATGGAGTTTATCCCAAAATGCAATTCTACTCTTCAACGTCTTATTCCTGGTATAAACTGTGAAACCATTCGTCTCATTCTGCCTAATCCTTAGCGCATAGCCCTGATCCACCCTATCTGAACCCTCTGATTGTGGCCGTGCCGGTTTGTTGTATTCGGAATCTGGTTCTGCTTTCTTACCTGACCCAAACCCTCGATTTCGAAACCCATTTCAGGCTCCATTGCTTTGTGTTTCCTCAAGTTCTTCGAATTCACTGATGATGTGCATGTCAACACAACAGCTGAGAATGAAAAATAAAGATTTCTACTTAAATGGATCTGTCTGAGATAGAGAGTTCAATTGCCAGCAGAGAACAAAGCCATTACTTCGGATTATATTTTGATGGATCAGGAGAAAACCAAGATAAAGAAACCGTTTGAGAGTGAGAGAGGAGAAACTTAGCATTCAAATTTGACTGGGACAGAATCTTTTAGTATTAAAATAAAATTTTATTTTATTTAACAAAAAAAGATTAATTTAGGATGAAAGCAATGAATTGCTTACAACATAGTGTGCACTATAACTGCACGTTGTATTACTACTTCCTTCCGACTTTGGATTTCCTACCATGCTATTCTCTGTAATATTATACAAATTTAACCTAAGTGTTAAATCAACAAATTAGTCCAAATAAAATATCCAAAAAAATTATTTTAAATTCTCAATATTGTCATGTCAAGATAATAAAAATATATTGCCTCATAATATAACGTAATATATCCTTTTGCAATAAGTGGGAAAAATGCAATTTTAGTCCCATAACTTAGCCCATGTGCGCTTTTGGTCCCAATATTTTTTACTTTAACATTATACGTCCCATAACTTCCAAAAATGTGCATTTTTGGTCCCAACATACGAATACATCATGTATTTATACGGAATTGGCGCGTGTGGCTCACGCAGGATCGAAAAAATGTGCGTTTTTGGTCCCATAACTCCAAAAACGTGAAATGCACGCGCCAATCCCGTATAAATACATGATGTATTCATATGTTGGGACCAAAAATGCACATTTTTGGGAGTTATGAGACGTATAATGCTAAAGTCAAAAATATTGGGACCAAAAGCGCACATGGGCTAAGTTATGGGACCAAAATTGCAATTTTCCCGCAATAAGTTGATAAAAGAAATGAATATTGTGGATTTGAATTGCAAAAATAATGCACTAAAATCCAAGTTGACCATTTGTATTATCTCTTTATTATGTTTGTATAATACTTGGAGGAACAACTATTTTTATATTTTCTAAATTATTTTTGTGTGAATACAACACTGAGGAGGTTAATTTTTATAAAGACTTGAGCTGTAATTGTATCATCAAACCTACCATTTTTTCCTATTTATCATCTAAACCTACCATATTGTATCAATATTCTGTCATAACCAGGGGCAGATCTACCTTATGGCCAGGGGGGGCAGTGCCCCCACTGATTTTTTTTTAATATATAGATATTTTTTAATTTTAATTTATAATTACATTAATGCCCCCACTCAAATTATTAAATGCCCCCCTCAATTTTGAAAAATCATTGTTTTACCTTACAAAATTTTTTATATTTGAATTTTATCCCCCTCATGATCGAAAAATATCACGTTTTCCCTTTTTACTTTGAGTTCGCCCCTCAAAACCCAAAATCCTGGCTATAACAAAAGAGGTATCAGAGTATAAATTATGTCAAAAAACCTAATTCCTTACTATATTTCCCCCCATAAATATAGCTGATAGGAAATTTCATGCTAAAATTTTGATGATGACAAATAAGAATTTTGTTAGACCCCAAAGTTATGTACACTTAAATTTCATAGATACTTGTATAAGCGTTTGAACATTAGAAATGTATAGGCTCTATTTTATCTTTTACTTCTGACATTTTTTAGATTAAGAAATCGATTAGATTAAGCGTTTGATACTTTCTGAGTGAGCTTATCAAGACGGTGAAATCTGAAGACTTCAAGCGTCCAAGAAATCAATAGTGAATGAAGTTTGAAGAAGTCTACACTTCTAAATGAAGTCTGAAGACTTTTTTAAGCGTCCAAATATTAAATAGTCCTCCAGATTAAATGGAACTTTCATCTCATGAATGAAGCGTCTATCAAATGACAAACATTCTCCTGAAGCGTCAGATCGGAAGGAGTTTAATGCAAATATTCTCAGAGCATTAAAATCCAACGGGCATTTATTTCAAATGCATTAAATGCTGATAAGAGCATTAAATGTGATAAGCACTTTTAGACATACGGAGAAGCCACCCTATTGGACTGTCAACTATTCAAAGACTGCAGCACCAGCTTTTGTGCAACAGATTTTCAGGAAAAAGAACAAAAGCTGTTCACTTGCGGAAGTGAGAGACACGCGCCCTTGCATGTGTCAAACAGACATTTTTTCCAAGAATGCCTATAAATAGAACTTCAACAACAAGCCAAACACAGAGAGAACAATTATCAAGTCGAATTGTTGTTGCATTGAAGTCTCATTCCTTACAATCTCAGAAAAGCCAAACTTTCAAGAAATTATTCTATTTGCTTTTCTTCCAATCCTGAGACAGTCAACCCAATATCTCAAATATTCTTTTCGAAGAAACTACACTACTACTGAGATATTCCCAGTTGTTTGAACTTCATCAAAATCAAACAAACCCTTTTAGAAAAACCCCTATCCAAGCCTCGCGATCTGTGTGAAGTCGAAGTTGGATACTTGCCATATTTCTGGGTGAAAGAAGCAAAGGGATTGAAGTGATTTGGAGCAGAAATCTGTGTGATCAAGGAGCTCAAGTCATCGACATCCATCTCTCCCTAATTTGTAGAAGATTCTGTGTGATTTTTTGAGAATCATTTTAGTGGATTGCCTCCAAGTGTTCGAGGAGAAGAAGGACGTAGTTGGGATTACACCACCCAACGAACCTTACAAATATTGTGTCATTTACTTTTCAGTCAATTCTTTTATCTATCATATCATTGCATAAACTGATTAAGTAAAACACAATCGAACGCTAAGCACTAAGAAACTTTCTGTGACGCTAAAGTTTTTAAAAGAAGGCTACAAAAATCATTCCGCTGTGCTAACACTGATCAAAGAACCGAACACTCAAACCTACTCGGTTAAAGTATTCAATTCTTGAAATCTAAGTTAACTTTATAAAAACAGTCTTCATTAGACGCTTCACCAAAGCGCCTATATTTTTAAGTGAACGCTTAAGTCAAGCGTTAGACTCTTCAAGTGTCTACTTTTTCAAGCGTCCAAAAGACAATTTCAGTACGACATCTTTTGAAGTCGAAAAAGACTTCAGGGTCTATTCAACCCCCCCTCTTAGACCTTTTCGTATACCACTTAGGACCAAAAAGTGGTATCAGAGCGGTTAAAATTGAAATTTTAAAATTTCCAAGCATAACTGCTTGTTTAGATCCTTTTCTTTCAAAATCTAGTTGCTTTTAAAATTTTCGATATGGCATTTGCTAAAGTTCCCAAACTGACTGAATCAAATTTTGACACATGGAAAGTCAAAGCATTTACATATCTCTGTTCATGTGATGATGACATATGTGATATTATTTCAGATGGGCCAATCAAAATATACAAAGTTATCACAAGAGCGCCTGGAGCCACGGAAGACACTCCCGATGATTACGTTGAGAAACCAAAACAAGAATGGTCTCTAGATGAGCGTCGAAGAGCTAACTTGGACAATGTTGGTCGTAACGCTCTATATACGGCTATTGGTGATAATGACAACTTATTTAACAAGATCAAGTCTTGCAAAACCACTAAAGAAATATGGGATAAGTTGGCTACAATTTGTGGTGGTTCAGCTCAAATCAAAGAAAACAAACTTTCCATTGCCAAGGAAAAGTTTAACGAATTTAAGATGCTACCCAATGAAACTTTAGAGCAATTGGATATAAGATTTATAGCTCTAGTTACAAAACTTACATCATTGGGAATGGAGTTACAGAATCGGGAAATGGTGGTTAAGATTTTTAGAAGCTTACCAAGAAAATTCTTGATGAAAACAACCGCTATGAGAGAATCAAATATGCTGGATCTCCTAACTCCAGAAGACGCCTTTTCAGAGCTAAAAGCATTTGAGTTTGAGTTGAATTCTGCAAGTGATATTGTGAGTAGTCCAGTGATTGAATCTAGAGCGCTTATTGCATCAATCAAAGGTAAATTGGGTAATAAAGAAAAGAATTCAGATATCAATGAGGAAGAGGAGTTGGCTTTGCTGAATAGATTCATGAAGTTCTTGAGATATGAAAAGAAAGGAAAGGTTTTAATAATCAAGGACAAAGTTCATATCAAGCGCCTTCTCCTATGCAACAACAGTTTCAAGCGCCTCAGTATTCTGTTCCTTCATCCTAAGCGCCTGTTCAATACCAAACGCCTACTCAAAATCCCTCAGCTCCAGTAGTCTCAAAACCACACACTGCAAGGTTAACAAATGAATAGAAGATGAAAACTAATCTTTGTTATAATTGCAGGAAACCAGGGCACTACCAGGTAAATTGTCCTTATCCAAACGTATCCAAGCCCTCAAGGCAGGATTACTTGGATAGAAACCAATTCAGGAGCAACCTTCGTCAACAAGGTTTGCTAGCAGAATCAGAACCAGCATCCGCACCTGAAGATCTAGAATCATCAGAAGAAAGTAGCGATGATGATGAGCCATTAGATGACTCAGCGCTCATATGTCTCATGGCCAGAGATGATGAAGCGTCTCCTGAGGTAATCAATGAATTATCTATTCCTCTTTCTTATGATGAACTACTTAACAAAGTCAAAGAATACTACAATGAATGTCAAGAAGCTGCCAAAATATATCAAAATGATCTCGCTATTATCTCATCACTCACAAGAGATAAAGTGATGCTCAAAGCAGAGTTGCGAGTTCAACAACAGTGCATTGAGAAGAACCAATAGCTTGAGAGTGAAATTATTCAATTAAAAAGCGATCTTGATATAATAGTCAAGAGAGAAGTTGATTTGATCGCTAGACTTGCTAAATCAGAGCAACTCATCTCATCATTATCAAAAGCTTCTAGAAAGTTGGATAATGTGACTGAAATAACTAGATTATTGGTGAGAAGACCGGTTTAGGATGCGATAAACTCAGTAAACAATCCAATCAATCTAATGTTACGGCAAACAACAAAGGAAAGGGTGTTATCTTTGTTGAAAAAGGTTCTGACACGCTAAAAGCTAACGTGCTATTGTAGCAAGTGCATTAGTCGTGTGTAGTAATAAGTGGACTAAAAGTCCGGGTTGTCGAACCACGGAGACTTGAATTCTAGTTTATGATTTTATACAAAAAAAACAACTACAATAAAAGTAACTTAAATGTAAAAACGTGTACAGTAAGAACAAGGTTATGCAAATGAATTAAAACCAATTATAAAGGGAGACTAAGGCACATGCTAGGTCCAAATTGATCAAATATACTTATAAAGGCTCTTGTTGTAGAATTACTCTTATATTGTTATGGTGAAAACTCCTAAGGTAGAGAATAACCGATGTCTCGCGTATAAACTCCTATACTTAGATCGTGATTTCCCGAATATCCCTATCCGGAAATCTAACCACTAAACATGCATTAATGTACTAGAGTTCACTCGATTTGAATTGAACGACTTCACCCGGGAATCTTTACCTATGTCCAGGGCAATTCCTCATTAGTTGCGGGTCATGATGTGAATTTCTTGCACCCTAAGTCAATTTTTTCCCGAAATATTAATCTAGGCATAAGATTCTAACATATAGTGATCAAGTATATGCAAGATAGACAAAAACACAATTCACATCACATAACAATATAAGGACAACCTCAACAATCATCTATTGTAAGCATATATCACAATTTGGCCTTACATGGCCTTAGTTTTACGAATTTAGTTCATAATTGAAAGCATAAAAGACATAAGAGGAATATTCATAGACATAAATGAAATGAAAAGCTCTTAAAAACTCGCTAAATGGTGAATGATGATGGATCTTGAAGTTGAGCCTTCAATCCCCAAGCTCTTTTCCTTCCTCTAGTTTTCCCATCCAAGAGTGATGAAGAATGGTGATGAATGGTGGAGAAATCAGATTAGGGGCTGCCCTCCTCTCCTCCAAGAATCTGAAATTGATAGTCAATGATGAAGAGTATGGGTTCCCCCTCCTTTTATAGCCAAAATTCCACTAAAGTATGCATTAAGAATTCCCATTAAAGTTCCCCAATGAGAATTCCACCTAAGGTGATGCTTAAAGTTTGGCTTTTAAGATTCCAACCAGCTAAAAAATGCTAAACTTTCGGCCCTTAAGAATTCCACCAAGCATAACCATGTGAAAACTTCAACAAAACACATGCATGCTGCCATTTTCTTGCTTTCCAGCGCAGTCTTAGTATTTTCCTCATACAATTCTCCACAGATCTCCAAATTGGATGATTCAAGTCCCCATGTTTAGATAAAACATAGATCTACAACTTTCCAGAAGGACATTTTGTCCAATTCAGTCTCTTAGTATACCTAAATTACGTTTCAATATGGAGGTTATTTCTGATTTGGCACCCATAAAGTAAATCTACCAAGAAACACACTTATGACAACCCCTCAACACATGTGCTGAATTATGGCCAAAAGTGATTCTTACCCATCATATAATGCTGGAATTTAGGCTAAAAAGGAGTAACATTCGGACTATCCATGCCTAGGCATGACTAGGAGGGCGTTGGGGCGTATCCTGGCACATGTACTTCTCTGTTCGGCGCAGCAATCGTATTTCCTTCACAATTATCTCTATAGACCTCCGATTTGGATGTTTCAAGTTCCCATTTGAAGCTAAGACATACATATAAAACTTTGTAGAAGGAAACTTTGTCTAAGTCGGTCTCGAAATGTACGGAATTATCGCTCGAATGTGGTAGGAGATGCATAAACCGCCTAGGTGTTGAAAAACATGCTTGAACTTGTTTTGTACATCGTTTTTCTTCCCTTTTCTTCATGTATTCTCATTTATTACCTGTATTCACTTAACACACCTATTAAATGCAAATGTGACATGATTTAAGCAATAAGTGAATCCAAATCATAAGAATTACGGCCTTAAAAACACGTAAAAACACCTCTTATCAGGTTCACAAGGTCAAACTCAAAATGAACCAAGTGCCAATGGTAAGAGGCCAAATGAGAAAGTCAAAGCTAACTCAGGCAAGGGTAAGGCTAAGGCAAATGATTCACAAAGACGGGTTTATTCGAATGCTCAAAAGGCTAAAGATAAGACTGACCACTGTCAATCAAGCGCTAAGCGTCCAGCACCAAAAGTGCAACCCAAGCCAGCGCCAAGGAAATACCAGCATCAATATCCAAGACAGTCAAGATCATATTATCGATACTATGATAATTATGATTATGACTACCACTATAATCGAGGATATTATTATACACCCAAAAAGCACACACAACACGTTGTGAAACCCAAAAAGGCCAGTATTCCTACAATGAAGACTAGGCAAATATGAGTTCCTAAAGTTCTAATTCAAACTAATAATGTTACTAATGTTAAAGGACCCAAGCAACAATGGGTACCTGAACAGAAATAGAACTTCCCTTTTGATTGCACGTGCCTAGAGCTAGAGCCGATACATCTGTATGGTACTTTGATAGTGGATCGTCAAGGCACATGACTGGCTCCAAAGATCTTCTGATCAACTATCAAGCTGCCAATGGTCCTCAGGTTGTATTTGGTGACAAATCCAAAGGTAAAACCAAAGGTATAGGTACTGTGCATAGGGGGAACATCATGATAAGTGATGTTTATTATGTTGAGGGTCTGAAGCACAATTTAATAAGCATAAGTCAATTTTGTGATAAAGGCTTTGAAGTCATATTCTCAAGTGACTGTTGCTATATGAACGACGCTAAGACTAAGTCTACTAAATTGAAAGGAAAAAGAACTAACAACGTATATTTAGTAGATTGGGGTTCAACACTTGATAACAACCCAACATGTTTTGTTGCTAAAAATGAATCTAAAATGGGTTGGTTATGGCATAGAAAAATGAATCACCTCAACTTTAAGACAATCTCTCAGCTAATAAGTCAAAATCTTGTAGAGGGATTACCAAATGGACCATTCCATAAGGTTCGTCTTTGTGACGCTTGTCAAATGGGTAAACAAGTTAAATCATCGTTCAAGAGAAAACCTCATCTATCTACCTCTAGAATACTTGAACTACTTTACATGGATTTGTTTGGACCTGTTCAAACGATCAATGTAAGCGGTATGAAGTATACTTTGGTGATAGTAGACGATTTCTCTCGATTTACTTGGGTGGAATTTCTTTCATCCAAAGATGAAACATGTGACAAGTTAACAACGCTTATTCGGCAACTTCAAATATTAAAAAATCTTAAGGTTGCAAGAATAAGAAGCAATCACGGTACTGAGTTTACTAACAAGATTATTGAGAAGTTTTGTGCAGAAAATGGAATACATCATGAGTATTCAGCTCTCAGAACTCCCCAACAAAATGGTGTTGCTGAGCGCCGGAACCGAACGCTTAAGGGAGCCGCTAGGACTATGTTAGCAGAATCCAAGCTCGCTCCTAGATTTTGGGCCGAAGCGATCAACACTGCCTGTTACACTCAAAACCGTTGCATGATCAACAAATAGCATGGGAAAACCCCATATGAATTGTGGAAGGGATGTAAGCCAAATGTTTCATATTTTCACGTCTTTGGTTCTAAATGCTTTATTCATAATAATGGATCCCAAAGCCTAAAGACTTTTGATCCTAAAGCGGATGAGGGAGTCTTTCTAGGCTACGCCAAGAATGGAAAGAATTTTCGCATTCTCAATAAGATCAAATCGAAGGTTGAGGAATCTATTCATGTTGTTTTTTATGTTGCTAACCAAGAACCGACTAAGGTTAATATAAATGATGTAGGAGTTGAAGATCTATGTCATCAAGCGTCTAAGATTACTATTGATGAAGATACTGACGACGATGATGAGATCTCAGTGCCACCTCCTAAGATTACTCGTGAGATTACTCTAGATAATCATGTAAGAAATGCTGATGATCATGAAGAGAGTGATCATCAAGAGCACACAAGGAATTGTGAACTTGGAGCGCCTACGCAAGAAGGTAGTCAAGCGTATGATCCTCAAGCGCCTGTTCAACCTCTTAACCCCTTCCAACCAGACAGACTTTGGCTGCGTGATCATCCACCTGAGCAGATTATTGGAGATATTGAAGCGCCTGTTAGGACTAGAGCTACTACGTTCAATGAGGCTATGTTCACAAGCTTTCTATCTCAAATGGAACCTAAGAAAGTGGATGAAGCGCTAAGCGACCCAAGTTGGATTGAAGCCATGCAAGAAGAGCTTAATCAGTTTGAACGAAATAAGGTTTGGATGCTAGTACCAAGGCCAACTCACCAAGGAGTTATTGGAACTAGATGGGTATATAGAAACAAGATGGATGAGAACAGCATCGTGACAAAAAACAAGGCCAGACTCGTAGCTCAAGGATATTGCCAAGAGGGTATTGACTTTGATGAGACATACGCTCATGTTGCTCGTCTTGAAGCAATCCGCATGTTTCTAGCGTATGCAGCGTTCAACAAGTTCATGGTGTATCAGATGGACGTGAAGAGTGCCTTCCTGAATGGTAAACTCCAAGAAGAAGTATATGTGGAGCAACCACCAGAATTCATCAATAATCATGGTAAGGGTATGGTTTACAAGCTAGACAAAGCACTTTATGGGCTTAAGCAAGCACCCCGAGCATGGTATGACACTCTCTCTATCTTTCTTATTGGTAAAGGCTTTTCAAAAGGCAGCGTTGATACAACGTTATTTAAAATTACCAATAACGAAGATATTCTCTTAGTCCAAATTTACATTGATGATATTATATTTGGCTCTACTAACAAGCGTCTGTGTGAGAAATTTTCGAAAATGATGCAAGAACAATTTGAAATGAGCATGATGGGTGAATTAACTTTCTTCTTAGGATTACAAGTTAAACAACTCCCTAATGGAATTTTTATTAATCAAGCTAAATATACACGAGATATGATTAAGAAATTTGGTATGGAAAATGCATCATATTCAAAAATTCCAATGAGCCAAACGCTTAAGTTAGATAAAGATGAAAGTGGAAAGAAAGTTGATATTACTAATTATAGAGGAATCATCGGTTCACTTCTTTATCTTACTGCCAGTAGACCTGATATTATGTTTTCGGTATGCATGTGTGCACGATTTCAAGCCGATCATAAAGAGTCACACTTAATTGCTGCCAAGAAGATTCTTAAATACCTGAAAGGCACACAGAATGTGGGCTTATGGTATCCTAGGGATTCTTCTTTTGAACTAATTGGTTACTCAGATGCAGATTTTGCAGGTTGCAAAATAGATCGTAAAAGCACTAGTGGTACTTGTCAATTTCTAGGTAATAGGTTAGTTTCATGGCATAGCAAGAAACAACAATCCATAGCTACCTCCACAGCCGAAGCTGAGTATGTAGCTGCAGGAAGTTGTTGTGCACAAGTATTATGGATGAGACAACAACTTAGAGATTATGGAATAATCCTAGGTCCAACCCCCATTCATTGTGATAACCAAAGCGTTCTAGTCATGACTCAAAACCCTGTTCTTCATTCCAGAACCAAACACATTGACATTAGATACCATTTTCTTCGTGACCACGTTCAAAAGAAAGATATCTCCATGCACTTCATTGGAACTGACAAACAATTGGCAGATATCTTCACCAAAGCACTCAACGAACAACGTTTTCTCACTTTGAGAAGTGAATTAGGTATGATTGATTTAAATGCTTAATCATTTTGCATCATATTTTATTAGACATATAATTTAGGGGGAATTCACTTAATTTGTGTCTAAAAAGATTTTCCTAACTGGTACAAGATATCAAATTTAGGGGGAACCTTAAAATTGTACTTGACCATAACTTTTAAGCGTCAATGATCAAAACTTTCAGATGCATGATCATCAATGCTCAGTATTACTTATGCATAAAATATTGGACGCTCAAATATAAAAGTTCTTTCAATCCTAAGCATCTAATTTTCATATATCAACATGTGGTATCAGTTAAGCGTTGAATCAATTCCAATCAACTCTTAATATAAAAATACTTTCTTTACAAGCCATGCATAAAGTTTACAAACTTCTTTCGAAGTAGTGGGTAGACTCAAAAGTCTATTTTGTACTCTACTCGCACGCTTCTATCACATCAAACTGGCGGGTAATCAAAAGTTTTTTTTTCAAAATGACGGTTTAGAGATAGTACGTGTTTGTGTACGTGTCAGTGTACAAACAGGCGCGTGCGTTACACTCTGAAAATGCCAAACATTTTAAAATTTTTAACTCGGATGTCAAATCTTTATATATGAGAATTACCAAATGTAACTTCTCACTATTACACAAAACTCGAGTCCGCGGTTAATGAGTTTATGGCTGAGATTCAAAAGTCGTTACACGTGTCTAAATCCTACAGAGACTAGAGAACACAAGTTTCAAAAATTCTTTACTGTGTCATTTAAAATACAATTTCTGCAGAAAGACAATTCACTTTTACTCAAACATATCTGCAAAATTTATTCTCTCTCTCTCAAAGCAAAAGAAAATCTCAGTTCATCTCTTTCACTAAAAATGGCACCAAAGAAATCTTCATCTACTTCTGCTGAACTTACCATCAAGGTGACTGAAGGCCTTGTTGTCGACTGGAAATTTCTCTATGAACAACCTCAGATCAATCTAACAGACATGATGGACATGGTCGTCAAAGCTAGGCTTAAACCGTTCTTGACCCAATACTCCTATCTGTTTCCGACTGAAGTCGACACCTTCTGGAAAACTGCTAAACTTTCAGAGGACAAGAAGTCTATCTCTTGTCTAATTCCTCTATCCAAGAAGGAGTCTCCCAAGGAATTTATCTTGTCTGCTGCCTCCATTGCCAAGAACTTCAATCTTCCAAATGAGGGTGAGGCGTTGGATTGCGTTACATTAAAACAAATCAAGGACGCATGGACAACCATGAGTGCGTACGACGATGTACCCTACACTCCATACTTTGAAAAGAAAAACCTGTTATCCAAATACCGATTGTTGGCTGATTTATGCAGCAAGATCATAGAATGCCGAGTGGGAACCTTTGATAAGCTGAACCCAGTACAATTTCAGATGATGACTGCTATACTCCTCAACATCAAGATCAACTTGAGTGAGTACATCTTTGGAAGGTTTCGGGAATGTTTAAGCGCCTCGAATAAACCTTATGGGCTTGTTCTAAGTGACCTGCTGTACAAATCACAGTGCGTCTACTCTTTTGGTCTTCCGTTGAATAAGTCAAAGTTGCTGGGAAGAAGGATTATAAACAATCTCTTTAATCCTCCCAAAATTGGTGGTGCTGCTAAACCACTCTCTGAGCGTCTGGAGGTACGTCAAGCGTCCGATGAGGAAGCGGAGCGTCCAGTGCCAGAAGAAGCCGTGACGCATCCAGTTGTTACCAAGAAGAGGGCTCCAAGAAAGCCCAAAGTACAAGTTGTTCCTGCTCCTCAGAAAGATGATGAGAAAACTGATGAGGATGCATAGGACAAGTTACCTCTCAAGAGAAGGAAGCTGGAAGGGATCATCAAACAAATCGAATTTGATGAACCAGCTGCTGCTCCTCCTGCTCAAGCGTTTAAGCTCGTTGAAGGAGTCAACGTGAAGAAAATATTCAAGGGCTCCAGGACAAGTAAGTGTCGGGCTGCTCCTGTTCCTAAATAGCCTGAGACTGTTGAGCCAAGCGCTCAAAGTATTGTTGTTGAGACAAGTTCTCAGGGTAAGTTTATTTCTTCCCACAGCTCTTTCGTTCCTACATCTGTAGAAGATCCTGCTCTTATAGAGGATTTTTCTCTCTCAGCTCTTATTCCAGCTGCGGCTGAAGCGTCAACTGATGTTCATCTGGATGTCAACCTAACTGAAGTGGTGGCCATTGCCAAAGATGTTGTTAGAAGCATGACTTTGGACATTGAGGAGCCTATCTCAGAGGAAGCTTCCCCACCACCAACAACATTGATTACAGCAGAGGCAATCTCAGAAGATCAGAGCATTGCTGAAGATGCTACAAAATCAATAGAGAGTTCTCCTGTGCCAAGGCACTTCTTCAGTCTGGACCCCTCCAGAACAATTGATCACTCTGTCAACTTCATGCCTTTAGTCCCTGAAGAAGAATTCATTCCAGCTGGCTATAATGAAGAACGCTACATCGTCGCTGAAAATGATTTAGCCAAGATAATTGATAGAGATCGGGGTCTTGTGGAAATGTTATTTAGCAATGAAGTCACAAGCGTTGAATTTGCATACAACTTGGCACTGGCCAATGGAGATCCTCTACCACCTACCCCAGCTTCTATATAGATTTTTGAAAAATGGGGTACTGATAAAATTCCACAAGGGGATGTGGACTTAACTTACTTTCTGGATATGGGACGCAGTAAGCCTTCAGGTTTTGCTCCAAGAAACTACAAGATTAGGGCATATGAGCGTCTACCTGTGGAGTTTTTAAATCCTGAAGAGGAAATTTTAAACAAAAAAGGTTATTCCCACTTTCCTGCAGTCGTGCACAGCGATGCTAATAAGAGTCTTTCAAATCCCCTGAGATTGTGGAAGAATAAAAGTCCTTATATCGGTGAGCGTCCTGCCTCTCTAAATGCTCTTATTCGAGAGGAGGCTGATTACTTCTTACAAAGCGTCCTGAATGCAAACTATCAGCCTGATAAGCATCGCTTTGAAGCCATCCGAGATATTCATCATGAAGGCTTTCGTGCCATTCTGAATGCAGGCACAACCTTCTGCATGAATGAGGTTACCTGGAGTGAAACCTACGTCGGCCAGCGTTACAAATTTGAAGAACTGGTCAAGGAACCTCACATGTTCACACTCGGCATGGTAGATAAAAGAAGACAGTTTGTCCGATATTGCTTACAGCGCTGAGAAGCAATAGTTGGCCCACTTGCTCTCTTATCATCTTTCCGTCAACCAATTGAACGCTTTCTGCGTGAAGCGTTAGCTAGGATTGCAGATTTTCCAATCAATTATTGTGGCTAAGCGTCAACAAGCGGAGCAAAGCCTATTTCAGATTTGACGCTTACACCTGGCCAGCAGGAAGACAACATCAGACATATGTTGAAGATGCTCCCTCCGTTACGGGATTTCGACAACGTCTTCACTGCAAATCTGAGGAAGCCAAATGGATCCATTATCAGACCTCTTTTTGGGTATCCATTGCTCTCCTCTTTCCGACAGGAACTGATAGAACACTATAACTATGTACTCTCTTTACTCGAGAGAAATCCGGACATCTCGCGTGCAGCCCTACCTTACATTGAAGAATACATGGCAATGTACGTATCAGAGTTTGAGCGTCCATCAGAGATGCCAAAAGATAGAGTACTACATTTCTCATTCACTCCACGTGACGATGCTCTATTCTTTATTAAGGCTCCACGGTGCAAGATCTTTGTTACACACATGCTTCAGATCTTAGGACCAGGATGGGTCATAGCACTGGACACTCCAATCCGAACTTTAAAGGATTTCTCGACCATTCCTGTTTCTCGAGTAAATGAGTTAATCAACAGTTCCTCAACGGAGTATGCTGATTCAGATTTTGGAAGGCTCAACTTTAGATTCTCTGACTTTAGTTATCTAACTACTGTCCCTTCTTTACCTTCCACATCTGATGCAGAAGTTGCCTTAGCGCCAATAGTGGAACCAGTTCAAGTGTCTCAACCAGAGGCTGTGCCTGACGCTTCAACTTCAACTGTTCCTGAGGCAGCTGGGATGGCAATCCATCAGTCTGTATTCGATCCAGAATTTCAACAACCATCTCTAGAGTCACTAAAGCACACTTCAAAATTTAAACAACAAGCTACCTCTCAGAATGTGCTTCAAACATTTGTGCCTCTCCTCACTGGCGCGTTGGAAGAGATGAACGCTCAAGCGTCAAATCATGCAGAATCTCTTCACTGGATCAAGGAAGACTTGGCTAAGATCGAGAAGGAGAATATGAGCGCTCAAGCTGCTCATATGCGCGGAGCTGCTGATGCTGCCGTAGATGCCGCTATTTCTCGTATGCAGACGATGATCGATGGACTTGCAGCCAATCAGATTGCGTTGAAAGAATCTCTTGAAGCAAAGTTTGATGCGTTGGCTGCATCCATGGCCCAAATGGCCTCTCAAATTGCCATTCTTACTGAAAATGCAGTAAAGGCTGATGATGGCAATAAGGGGGAAAAGAGGAAAGCTCTTGCAAGTTCAAGAACTCAATCAAGTTCTAAGCGCCAAGAAGTGAAGCGTCCAGAGCCGAAAAATCCACAAGATTTTGTCTTCTTGCCACCTCCGCCTCCTTTGTCCGAATCCAATTACCCTTCATGGGTTGCCGCCACGGGAATTCCTAGTAGAAGAACTGATTTTCCTCCCATCGCTTTCAGAGCAGATATACCTGTGCCATCTCAAGCGTTACTTGAACAATTCAATATACCGATGGAGCGAGCGCCACTTCCAGAGCCTACTACTCCTCAAGACTTGGCTGTGGAAATGGAGTTCTCTGACCTTTCTCAAGCGTTCAGAGCAGTGCTTAGGCATATGGGTATTGATCCATCCGAATGGGATCGACGGCATAAAATGTATGAAACAAGGAGAAAAAGGGAAAATCGCTTCGTAATTGACAAAGATCATCAGATAATGATCACCCTTCAAGATCTCATCGAAGAAGCCATCAGAACAGAAATGATCAGACGACGAAATCTTACCAGAAGAAAGTAGATCATGATAGTTCTTTGTAATTTAATCTTCTCTTTTGTTTCTACACAGTTTGTAAAATGTATGAATTCTCCGAATATATATAAAGTACATTTTTCAGCTGAAACATCTCATTGAAGCTTAACTAACTCTAACTTACTAACATAACGCTTATTAACTTTGGCTGTCGTAACTCTTGAACTATAAAAGAGTGAGTATTGCCATTATCAAAAAAGGGGAAATTGATAGGAAATTTCATGCTAAAATTTTGATGATGACAAATAGGAATTTTGTTAGACCCCAAAGTTATGTACGCTTAAATTTCATAGATACTTGTATAAGCGTTTGAACATTAGAAATGTATAGGCTCTATTTTATCTTTTACTTTTGACATTTTTTAGATTAAGAAGTCGGTTAGATTAAGCGTTTGATACTTTCTGAGTCAGCTTATCAAGACGGCAAAATCTGAAGACTTCAAGCGTCCAAGAAATCAATAGTGAATGAAATTTGAAGAAGTCTACACTTCTAAATGAAGTCTGAAGACTTTTTTAAGCGTTCAAACATTAAATAGTCCTCCAGATTAAATGGAACTTTCATCTCATGAATGAAGCGTCTATCAAATGACAAACATTCTCCTGAAGCGTCAGATCGGAAGGAGTTTAATGCAAATATTCTCAGAGCATTAAAAACCAACGGGCATTTATTTCAAATGCATTAAATGTTGATAAGAGCATTAAATGTGATAAGCACTTTCAGGCGTACAGAGAAGCCACCCTATTGGACTGTCAACTATTCAAAGACTGCAGCACCAACTTTTGTGCAGCAGATTTTCAGGAAAAAGGACAAAAGTTGTTCACTCGCGGAAGTGGGAGAACGCGCCCTTGCATGTGTCAAACGGACACTTTTTCCAAGAATGCCTATAAATAGAACTTCAACAACAAGCCAAACACAGAGAGAACAATTATCAAGTCGAATTGCTGTTGCATTGAAGTCTCATTCCTTACAATCTCAGAAAAGCCAAACTTTTAAGAAATTATTCTCTTTGCTTTTCTTCCAATCCTGAGACAGTCAACCTAATATCTCAAACATTCTTTTCGAAGAAACTACACTACTACTGAGATATTCCCAGTTGTTTGAACTTCATCAAAATCAAACAAACCCTTTTAGAAAAACCCTTATCCAAGCCTCGCGATTTGTGTGAAGTCGAAGTTGGATACTTGCCATATTTCTGGGTGAAAGAAGCAAGGGGATTGAAGTGATTTGGAGCAGAAATCTGTGTGATCAAGGAGCTCAAGTCATCGACATCCATCTCTCCCTAATTTGTAGAAGATTCTGTGTGATTCTTTGAGAATCATTTTAGTGGATTGCCTCTAAGTGTTCGAGGAGAAGAATGACGTAGTTGAGATTACACCACCCAACGAACCTTACAAATATTGTGTGATGCCCGAGTTTTTTTTTTTAGTCGACTAGTTACTATCTAAAGCATTAGGACATGATCTAGGATCTTAAACATATGTTCAAGAGGGATATTATATTATACATCTTATGTAGATTAAAGGAATAGAACCAAAATTTAACTAGACACTAGGAGAGAAGTTGAATTAGTAAATTGCCAAATACACCAATAATTAGTAAATTCCACTTTCATTTCACTTTAAAAAAATAAATAAATAAAGGGGTGGAAGGTGGGCTTGACCGACCACCCCACCATCACACCATAGATATATATATATATATATATATATATATATATATATAATATGCCACAACTTCATCATTTTCCTTACAAGAAAATACCTCTTCAACTCTCTTTCTCCATTTTCATCATCTTCAACCCTCTTCATCCTTCCATTCAAGTTATATATAGATAGATACAAATTAGTACATTAGCTTCAACCTCAACCATCTTCACACTTGTGGGTAGCATAAAAGGTAACTTGTAATTCCTTGATCTTACATTAGTAGGTAATGGTAGAGGCTAAATTTGCTTTGAAAATGTTATTGCATGTGTATTAGAAGAGTAGATCTATGAGTTTTAAGCTTAAATTTACAATTTATAGTAACTAACCTAAAGGCTTAAATGAAGAAATCACACATGCATGACCATTGTAAGTTGGGCCTTTAAATCTGCCACTGATTTCGAAGAATTATATCGAAATGAGGAAATGTTATTTGAGTTCAAAACTTTTACTGTGTATGTTACTGCATGTCGAAAATATGTCTGGAAGTTTTTGAGATTTTTGGAGTTGTAATGTGAATTATGGAAATTGTTAAGTATAGACTGCCAGAAGCCTTACGGGATTTCAAAATGTTTGTTTGAGACATCATTTGGGGTTCTTACAAACTTCATTTTGATTTCAAAATTTTACTGGGGATAATCATATGTATTGGGGTTGTTGTGTATAAAATTGGGGCTTATTGGATTAAATTAGGATTTTATATGAATTTTAAAGTAATCCTGCCCCAGTAAAACAATTGAACCCAATTTTACTTCGGTTTTGAGTAAAATAGCCACATTTTAAGTGACCATTTACCTTTGAAAAATTTATCTAAGGTCTTTTAACAAATTTAGAACATTTATGAAAAAAACTTTACCCACAATTATTGAGTTTGTGATTTTTAACAATTCATACACTAAAACTGCACAAATCTGTTTTTATGCCTCTTATCGACCTTTTGGGGAAGATTGAAATTAAGCCTAGTTTTCATTAAGGTAACTTGTTGTGAATGTTGGTATAGTTATTAGGACCTCATAGACTACCCCGGGTAGACTTTAGACGAGTTAGAAAATGAGCTTCTGATATAATTTCGCTTAGCAGGTGTTGTCGGTGAGACGAACGAGGACAACGCCGTATAAGCTTGGACGTAGTGTGAGTGCCTCTCAAAATTATAGTTATATGTCTTTCAAAACTGGAAGGAGCACGTCGTATATATATCTATATACTTTCATCATGCTTTCAATACTTCACATGAAAATGAATTTCAACACTTTCAAGTCAAATCATGGACTCAATTTGCATTAACCATTTCTTGGCACGTTTCAAAGACATATCTTGCGAGAATAATTTTCCAGACAGGTTTTGTGAAATGATTTCAAGAAAACATTCTTTTAATTAAATTCTGGAAAAAAAATATTCGCTCGATTCAATATTCCTTCGTGAGCCAAAACGCTTCATTTAATCATTCGTGACATACATGATTGCATACTGGTTTCAAATGCATATTTTGCAAGCATGATTTCAAAATAAACACCGGTTTTTATGGGTTCGTGGAAGTACTCCATCATTTGGTTCTTGTATCATGATCATTTGTCGTGATGGTGTTCTTGTGACATGTTTCATCTTGCGTGGTTGTGTTGGGCCCAAGGTCGGGCGATGGATAGGGCAGGGTTCGGCCGGTCAAGCATGGGCTTGCGGTCTTAAACAATTCCCACTATCCACGTCCAGATCCATGCACCTAGGACGGAGTGCTCTGAGGGTGCATGGGTCATTTATCGTGTGGCATATTCCGGATATGACCAAATCGGGCATCGCGAGCCTGCGTGGGGAGGTATAAGGTGATGGCTTTTAAGCTGCGTGTTCAGGGGTGATAAGGAAGAAGCAGAGGGACCCAAAGTGCTATGGGTAAATCATCGGACGCGATAGTATTGCTAACATGGCCCCCTACTGCTTAAGCGTGACGTGTTTGTGTTACTTAAACATGTCTTGTACATGATACTTGCATTGAGTCTTGTACATGATACTTGCATTGAGTCTTGTACATGATACTTGCATTGAGTCTTGTACGTGGTACTTACATTGACTGCACACTTTTAAAATGCATGTTTTCAAACTTAAATATCATGCCACCAATCATCCCAGCTTTATCATGAACGAAATTGTTTTAAGCATGTTTCCATGACATTTGACACCCCTCATTGTGCATATACTAAGACCTTGTCTCATACTAGCTATTGCTTACTTGTTACCATGATCATAAATTTCTTATCTTAGTTAGGATTTCAATGATCCTTCGAAAATCAATAAAAACCATTTTAAGCAACTTACACACGAGCACTGGCACTCACTAAGCCTTTGCTTACGTATTTTCTTTTCCTTCCAGTCATGGGCAAGAGCGGGTGGAAATAGCTTGACATACCTTTCGGGGAACTTTTGTAATAGTTATTTTGACATCCATCGTTAGCAATTTTCTTGACATGTTAGACATGATCTATGATGTTTATATGTAGTATGGGTTTGTATTAGGCTAAACGATGATGATATTTTGTGTATTTGATTCCGCTGCTAGCCTTTATCCTTGAGAACGTATCGTTAAGTTATTATCGTGCCACCTTAAGGTAATTTATGGACTCAATTTGCATTAACCATTTCTTGGCACGTTTCAAAGACATATCTTGCGAGAATAATTTTCCAGGCAGGTTTTGTGAAAATGATTTCAAGAAAACATTCTTTTAATGAAATTCTAAAAAAAAAAAATGTATATATATATATATATATATATTCGCTCGATTCAATATTCCTTCATGAGCAAAAATGCTTCATTCAATCATTCGTGACATACATGATTGCATACTTGTTTCAAATGCATATTTTGAAAGCATGATTTCAAAATAAACATCGGTTTTTAGGGATTCGTGGAAGTACTCCATCATTTGGTTCTTGTATCATGATCATTTGTCGTGATGGTGTTCTTGTGACATGTTTCATCTTGCGTGGTTGTGTTGGGCCCAAGGTCGGGCGATGGATAGGGCAGGGTTCGGCCGGTCAAGCATGGGCTTGCGGTCTTAAACAGTTCCCGCTATCCACGTCCAGATCCATGCACCTAGGACGGAGTGCTCTGAGGGTGCATGGGTCATTTATCGTGTGGCATATTCCGGATATGACCAAATCGGGCATCGCGAGCCTGCGTGGGGAGGTATAAGGTGATGGCTGTTAAGTCGCGTGTTCAGGGGTGATAAGGAAGAAGCAGAGGGACCCAAAGTGCTATGGGTAAATCATCGGACGCGATGGTATTGCTAACATGGCCCCCTACTGCTTAAGCGTGACGTGTACGTGTTACTTAAACATGTTTTGTACATGATACTTGCATTGAGTCTTGGACGTGGTACTTACATTGACTGCACACTTTTAAAATGCATGTTTTCAAACTTAAATATCATGCCACCAATCATCCCAGCTTTATCATGAACGAAATTGTTTTAAGCATGTTTCCATGACATTTGACACCCCTCACTGTGCATATACTAAGACCTTGTCTCATACTAGCTATTGCTTACTTGTTACCATGATCATAAATTGCTTATCTTAGTTAGGATTTCAATGATCCTTCGAAAATCAATAAAAACCATTTTAAGCAACTTACACACGAGCACTGGCACTCATTAAGCCTTTGCTTACGTATTTTCTTTTCCTTCCAGTCATGGGCAAGAGCGGGTGGAAATAGCTTGACATACCTTTCGGGGAACTTTTGTAATAGTTATTTTGACATCCATCGTTAGCAATTTTCTTGACATGTTAGACATGATCTATGATGTTTATATGTAGTATGGGTTTGTATTAGGCTAAACGATGATGATATTTTGTGTATTTGATTCCGCTGCTAGCCTTTATCCTTGAGAACGTATCGTTAAGTTATTATCGTGCCACCTTAAGGTCGGGCGTTACAGAGTAAGATGAATTGTTTAATTGTGTCCAGAATTTGGTTTGTACTTCTGTAAGGATAGGAGAACGCTTTCGTGTTGGATGCTTTAGGATTAAATTGAGGGCGTGTTGACGCTTTCGTGTTGGATTCTTTAGGATTAAATTTGAGGGCGTTACAGATGGTATCAGAGCTTGGGCTAGTGCCTGAGCTATTCCGGGATAGGTTCCTCGGACTGTGGTTTTAGGTATTAAGTGAGAGTTCGATATGATAATAAGGTTGGAGATATAGTGTTCCAGTACTTAAATTGTGACAAACCATTGTTTGGGCGGCCGACCAAGCGATGATTGATTACAATTGTAGGACTGAGCTAGGAACGTGTCTAGAATAAAACACTATAGTTGCTTTGATTGCAAAGAGACACTTGAGTCGGAAAAGGTGTAATAGAATGAAGGATGAATATTCTTGTGAACAAGAGGAATTACATTAATTACTCAACCTCCTACTTATGAGAAAGCGAGTGGGAAATTAGCTTTCATGTAGTTTATTGAGTATAGTGATAGTTTATTGATATTACAGAATAATTTTTGGATGTGATACAGGAAAGGTGATTATAAATGACTATTTTAATTTTTGATCGTACTATAAAAGTTAACTTAGAAGTTACTACACGAAAGGATAGTGGCATGGTTATGGATTCAGTGATTTAAGTCCAGTAACATAATGATTAGTGGAAAATCTTTTACAACTGGTCTTATAGTGCTACCTATACAAGAGTAAGACATTATTCTAGAAATGGATTAGTTGTCTTATCATCATGCCCAATAGATTATCTTACAAGGTTGTTAAGTTTTGTGCATCTGGTAAGTCGATTACAGATCTAGCAGGGAACACAAGGATTGCTTCAGCACCTAACATTTCAGTTGTTATGGCGTAAAGGACACTTTGGAAAGAAAGGGAAGACTATTTAGCTTCCATGATTAACAAGACAAAAGATAAAGTGAATATTAAATAAGTATTTGTAGTTCCTAAATTTTAATCTCTTTACCAACAGATAGGGAACGGAGTTCGCCATCGAGCGTTTACTCGGAACTACCCCAATATAAAGAAAGCTTAGCTATTAAAGTTGTGGAGATAGGATTTATTGAACCTAATACGTCTCTGTGGGGAGCTCTAGTGTTATTTGGCAAGAAGAAAGACAGATCATTAGGGTTAGATGTAGAATACCGGGGGTTAAATAGTGTAACCATCAAGAACAAGTATCCTCTTCCACGAATTAAAGAATTGTTTGACCAACTCCAAGGAGCTACGTTATATTCTAAGCTTGATTTGCAACAAGGATATGATCAATTAAGAATTAGCAATGAAGATGAACTTAAGACCGCTTTCCAAACAAGATACGGACAATATGAGTTTGTAGAAATGCCAGTTGGATTGACCAATACCCCCAACAACCCTTATGGATATTATGCATAGTATATTACCTTCTAATTTGGATCGCTTGCGGTGATATTTATAAACGACATCATTGTCTATATCTAAGACCAAAGAAAATCATGAACGGAACTTAAGGATTGTATTGCCAGTCTTAAGAGACAACAAGCTCTACGTGAAATTTAGCAAGTGTGAGTTTGGGTTAACTAAGGTTGCCTTCTTAGGTCATGTGATTATGGGTAATGGAATCTATGTCGACCCCTCGAAGGTAGAATCTATTGTGGAATGGAAAAGACCTGAGAATGCCACAAAAAAAAAAAAAAGCAAGAAGCTTTCTCGGATTTGCAGGATACTATCGGAGATTTGTCAAGGATTTCTCTAAGATAGCAGGACATTTATCTCGACTAACTCAAAGGAAGATGAAGTTGAATAGAATGATGAGTCTAAGTCAAGCTTCCAAGAGTTAGAGAAAAGGCTCACAACAACGCATTTTAGAACTTCCTAATGGAAATGATAATTTTGGAGTTTACGGTGATGTCTCTAAGGAGGGACTTGGATGTATGCTTATGCAAAATGGTAAAGAGATAGCGTATGTATAGCGTAAACACAAACCCTACGAATAGAACTACCCAACCCATGATTTGGCAGTAGCCTCCATTATTTCTGAAATAACAAAGTGGAGACATTACTTGTATGGAGCATCATACCGACCACAAAAGTTTTAAGTATCTATTCTCTCGAAAAGAGTTGAATTTGAGACAAACAAAGAGAATGAAACTTCTTGAAGACTACAAGTGTTCAATCCAAACCCATCTTAGAAAATCTAATGTAGAAGCAGATGCTTTAAGTCAGAAAATGAGTGTTGCAAGATTAATGGATAACGGATGAAGGATGTGGAAGGATGTGAATTTTTGGAATACAAAAGAATTTGGATTACACATCTTGTGTGCTAATATCAAAGTAGAACCCAATGTTCTTGGATCAAAGTTGCACTAGAGAAAGATCTATATTCAAGAACTTAAGAGAGAAGACCCTTCAAGAAAAATAGGCGTGAATTTCATATCTGGGAAGACGACCTGATATAGTTTAAAATAGGGTGTATGTACCAAATGACACTAGTGTGAAGAAGGTTATACTTGATGAAGCTCGTCGCTTGAAAAAGACCATATACCTTGGCAGTAATGAGATGCATAAGGAATTAAGGAATATTACTGGTTAGTCAATCTGAACAGCCAAGTCACTAATTATGTCTCACGATGCTTTGCATGTCAACAAGTGAAATCAAAACAGCAAACCTTAACGATCTTCTGGACTCTTACAACCTTTAAAAAAAAAAAAAAAAAACCGGAATGGAAAGGTGAATATCTAACAACGAACTTTATAACTGATTTGCCCCAAGCTACAAGTGGCCATGATTCTATTGGAATAATTGTGGATGGGCTCACAAAATGAGCTCATTTCTTGCCCGTCCGGGAGGTAGAACCTCTCTAAGTTAGCTTGATGGTACGTTAAGGAAATTGTGAGACAGCATGGTGTTTCAGTTAACCTTGTCCTTAGTAGAGTCCAGAGATCCATACCATTGAGCAGTGGTTCCTCTCATTCCTCTCACAATTTTGGAAAAACATACATGTTGCATTGGAAACTAAGCTAGTCATTAGCATGACAACTTATCCTCAGTCGGATGGACAATTTGAGATAGTCATTCAAATACTAGAAGACATGTTGCGAGCATGTGTTTTGGATTTAAATAAAATTGGGCTCAATACTTAGCTTTAGCAGAATTTGCTTATAACAATAGCTATCAGGCCACAATTGGAATGGCACCATATGAAGCCTTATATGGGAGTGTTAGAATAGTGCCCTGCGAGCCAATCCTAGATAGGCTTTCTTTATCTATTCTTGTAATAAACAATTTCGTTTTACATTATATTAATAAAAGGCATTTCTTCATCTTATGTTTATATCGTTATAACTGTATGATGAAGTCCCTAGAATTCACACATAGCTATGGGGCTTGATATCTCATTGGATGGATATCATAAAACAAGTTTCTAAGGCTGTGATTTCTAAATACTGTCCAAGTCATAGAATTATCAAGATGGGACATTGATAATTCGGATAGACTTGCGCCTATGATGCACACTCTTAATTAGAGAATGTCTCGTTTTATAGACATTAGTGTAGTTGACACAAATGCACATACGCGGGTGCTTGTTGAGAACAAGTTCACTGATTACCCTAACTGAAACTTCCTAAATTGGAATTATTTCTATATATGTCGAATTAGGAGTTTCTTAATCACGATAGTGCAAGATTAATTCTTTGACTTGAGTCATCACAGTAATCTTGTATATTGACTTACTGCACTTTGACTCCTGTGCCAGTTCTTTTACAAGGACACATATGGACTGGTGATTGGGTGTAGTGACTCGTATATGGAGGTTGGTGTTGACAACAAAGGATCCATCACTTGTCTAGATGAACAAGTGAATTTCCTATAATATTCTAAGTGGTTTGACTGAGTCAGTCCTTGGCCAAGGCAAGTAAGTAATTAATTGAGAAATGAGTTTCTTGAATTAATTAATCACTAGTCAAACACACTCGAATTATTAAGATTGAATTTATAAGGATCTCGACCAATAAGATTCCTCGATCCTTAATTCAATTGGGAAATTAGTTGATGGAAGAATCTCACTTGCATGGAATGCGCGATTGGAAAGGTTCACTTTGAATCGCCTACATCTAGGTCTTCAAGATAAGTAGCTAGAAACTTTTCTTTGATTTATGGGTATCTTATATTTAATGGAGATTAAATAATAAGATGGTTAATTAAAAGTGTTTAATTAATCGAGACAATTTAATTGTCCAAACTAAATCATAAAGGTTATGAACCCATTACTAGTATGTTGGTGAACCTAAAGGGTCACACACAATACTCGGACAAATCCATTTCTTAGCTAAGGAAATTTAATTCAAAGTAGTTGAGTTAATATATTAATTAATTAGATTAATTAATTAAGACTTTTATTTATTCAAGTATTGGATAAATAAATTAGTTAAGTTGATAAGATCAATTTAATTAAGCTTAAGTCAAGAAAGCATTTATTTAATTGGAAGTGACTTTTAATTAATCTAGTATGGTGGATTAATTATTAAAAGACTATTTTATTAAGCCTTGGTCGAAAATTTGGTGGAGGAAAATAATTAAAGAGTTTAATTAATTTTCTTCTAGAAGGAAATAAGATTTCTTGGAGAGAAAGGAAACTAATTAAAATAGAAGAGTTCTATTTAGAAATTAATTAGTCTTCTATTCCTACATGGAAAAGGATTAATGTATAAGAGTTCTACATGGAAAAGAATTGCAAGAACCTAGTCCTATATATAGGACATGTAGAGAACGAAAATAAGATGATGACTTTTGAAGCCAAAATTTTTGTTCCTCTTGCATAGAAAAATCGTTTCTTTTTCCTCTCTCTCATATAGTGTTCTTGAGTTCTTGATTATTCATCAAGATCTTGAATTCAAGAATTCTTCCAAAATACTTAGAGAAGTAATTATTTGCTTTCACCTTAATCCCATACACTATTCCTTAGAGTTAGAATAAACGTTTATAGATCAACCTAGCTAAAGATTATAAACGAGTGGGTATCCGGGTGTGGATCAACTTTAGAGGAGAAACACTTGGGTCTCTGAAGTGAATCAAGAATCCGATCAAAGACGTTTTTGGTGGAGGAATTCGAAATCTACATCAAAGGGAAAAACGAAGGAGTTGATTCAAGGAACGAGAAGCAAGCTAGGGAGCTTACGTTAAGGAAGAAGAAACTCTTCGATTTTTACGAAAAATCGAATAAGGTAAGATCTTCTTTATTAAAACTTTAAATAACAAATCAAAGATGCGCAAGCCTATGATACGTGATAAGCCCGTAGGATTAATAAACTCGCATGTTTAAATCCTAGAAACTACATCTTTAATTTTCCGCTGTGCTTAGTCGGGCTATATGTATATTTCCCAACAGTGGTATCAGAGCTAAGGCTCGCGCATCGGAATGCATGATCCGTTTAATTTTAATCGTTACATGTGATGCACGTTTAAAATTATTAAATTCATAAATTTTGTTGATTTGGGGATTATCATAAAATCTTTTAATTTCGCAAAGTACACTACCATGTATGTGTACATGTACGGCTGGTGTCAATGCTTGGACTTGGAGTTCATACATGATCTACTTGCAAATATTTGTATATGTTATATTCAAGAATATCGCATGATGGTATTTTGTTTCCATTGATTGGTTGAAAACCCATCAGCAGCCGTGCAAGAGAGGAATTGGAATTGGAATTGGAATTGGATTCTTTTTCCTTTCTTTTGTAAAACATACTAGCAGAATGGTTATGGAAATCATTTACTTTCGGTCAAAGCATTGATTGGAGGGTTGACCGGGGAAAAAAAAATGGCAATTTGGATTTGCATGCATTACATTCAACAAGCAGCAGAATCTAATTGGAGTTGAGATGTTTGTTATTTAGTGGGATTTTAAAGTTAAAGAAATTTCATATACATATGTGTTTCCATGCAAATTGGAATTACACGCAAGTTCATTAATTAGCCGTGTGTATTCTATTTTGGATAATGGTTTTTCCAAGTAATTAATTTAATTTAAAAGGAGTTTTAAATTGTTTATTTTTGGAAAAATTAATTTTATTGAGAAACCCCGAATTAATTTAATTTATGAAGACTATTCGACAAATTAAGAATTTACATATGCTTTCATGAGTTGATATGCATGATGGAATTTTGAGGCCATTAGGATTGTATAAGCATGTTTATTTTCCGTTATTTATTCGCCTTGCCGGCATTCGATCCTTGATGGCTCTAGATAGGATCGATTAAGATATGGCTCAAATATCCATGTTATATTTTATGTATGAGATGCATGGTTTTATGTATGTGATGCATGTTTTATGTATGAGATGCATGAGTCTATGTATAAGATGCATGCTTGTATAAGAAACATGTTTTTAAGATTATGCTTACGATATGGTTTATTTCCTTTCATGTGTTGTTGGGCATGTTTAGGATAGAGACTTAGATAAGATAATCGAAGCGATGAGACCTTTTCATAATATGCTAAAATCCCTTACTTATTAGATAAGTTTATAAAATCTTAATGATTTTAATTTTAAGTTAATATGGGATAAAATTAAACGTGGTTTAATATTCCATGCCTACCATCAAAAGTAATAGCATGTCGGTGCTACTTATGTAGATTAGTCGACCATTGCAAGTGGGACTTTCTATAATGAGAAAGCCGTGATTATTACTAAGCATAGAGATGCACATGGGTAATTTATCCTCTAAGTTGACCATTGCAAGTGGAACTTTTTGGGTAGGTTATTTACATGTAGGTTTGATGGGTCTAACTTAACATATGAGTAACATGGGGGCGCATAAAATTGAGGTCCATGCGAAACATGAGGTAAAATAATTGAGGGTTACATGGGGATGTAATTGATAAGTGTTGTCTACCTTTTTAATTATTATGTATGTGTCCATAAAATTGGGGTATGTAATAATTAAATCGGACTTCAAACTCACTAGGAAAAATTGTTTTTCTCGAATTCTTTAATGAGGGTTATTGAATTTGAATTAAATAGTGGGAGGTAATTTATGATTAAAAGACCTTAAAATCATATCTACACATAATGTATTAAACATCTTCTTAATCTCCGTTTCGCTTTAATTTGTAGATAACTAGATATCTAAGATGGCTAAGAACCCGCTTTCCACAATTCTCGACACAAACAAACTCACTGGACCCAACTATTCTGATTGGCTTAGAAACCTTAAGATAGTGCTCAACTCTGAGAATAGAGCCTATGTCTTGACTGATGCACCCCTCTCGACTCTACCCGAGGATGCTGAGGAGGAGGAAATCGAAACCCATAAGAGATGGTTAAACGATGACCTCCAAGCAAGGTGCACGATGCTTGCATCAATGTCGAATGAGTTGCAAAAGCAACACGAAAATATGGCAAGTGCTGCTGATATTTTCAAACACTTACAAGAGTTGTATGGTGAAAAGTCTAGGAGGGAAAGGTACTTAGTGTCTAAAGAGCTTTTTAGAGCTCGTATGACTGAGGGGTCAAATGTCCAAGAACATGTGCTTAAGATGATTGGGCTCATTGAGAAGCTCGCAAGTCTTGACATTTTTCTAGACAATGAACTCTCAGTGGACTTAGTACTTCAATCCTTGCCTAGCACATTCGATCAATTTGTGGTCAACTTTAACATGAACAGTCTGGAGGCGACCTTGCCTGACTTGTTAAGCATGTTAAGGACTGCAGAAGCCACCATCAAGAAGGACAAGCCAGTCCTACTTGTGAGTTCTGCCCATTCTAAGGCTAAAAAGCCAAAGAAAGGGAAAGGGAAAAGTTCCCAAAAGAACAAGAAGCTAAAAGCTAAAGGTGGGGTCAAAAAGGTTAAAGCTGATAAGAATAAGGGTGACTGTTTCCACTGCGGTAAACCAGGGCATTGGAAGAGGAACTGCAAGGAGTACCTTGCGACCCTAGGTGAGACCAAGGGTATGTTTTATGTTGAAGTTAACTTATCTGTTAACGATACTTCTTGGGTATTAGATACCGGTTGTGCATCACACCTTTGCAATAATTTGCAGGCGATGACAAGAAGTAGGATGCTAGGAAAGGATGAGATCGTTCTGAGACTTGGCAATGGAGCAAAAGTTGCTGCCACAGCGATAGGGACGGTCAACCTGGCATTAGGCGACGGCATTAGAATAGTTTTAAATAATTGTCTTTATGTTTCTAGTATAATAAAGAACATTATCTCCATTCCTGTTTTAGATGGAGAGGGTTTTGAGTTTTTAATAAAAGATGGAAAGTGTTCCATTATTAAAAATTGTTCTTTACTTTTTACTAGTACTTTGACGAATTGTTTATACACTGTTCAACCAATTAATTCCGTCTTTCACATTCAACATAGTAACAAAAGAAAACAAGATAACTTAAACAGTACACTAATGTGGCATGCTAGACTAGGACATATTTCCAAAGAAAGAATGCACAAATTGGCAAAGGAAGGTGTACTCGACCTTAAGGAAGAGGAAACCATGCCTGCTTGTGAATCTTGTCTTAAAGGAAAAATGACCAAGTCACCATTTGTAGGACAAGTGGAACGTGCCACCCATCTTTTGGATTTGATCCATTCGGATGTTTGTGGTCCTTTTAGTATAAGTACTAAAGGAAGGTGTACTTACTTCATTACTTTTACCGATGATTATTCACGGTACGGATATGTGTACCTTATGAAGCACAAATCTGAAGCTTTTGAAAAGTTCAAAGAGTTTAGGAATGAAGTAGAAAAACAACTAAGTCATAGTATTAAGACTCTTCGATCTGATCGGGGAGGAGAATACTTAAGTGACGAATTCCTTAGTTATCTTAAAGAGAATGGGATTCTCTCTCAGTGGACTCCGCCTGGAACACCACAATTGAATGGGGTGTCTGAGCGAAGGAATAGGACTTTATTGGATATGGTCCGTTCCATGATGAGTTTCACTGAAGTTCCTCCATCTTTCTGGGGTTATGCCTTAGAAACTGCGGCCTATCTATTAAATAGATTGCCTTCCAAATCAGTGCCCAAAACGCCTTATGAGTTATGGCGTGGTAAACCGGCCTCATACAAATATCTTCGAGTATGGGGTTGTTCAGCCTACGTGAAAAGGCTAGTGGGAGATAAGTTAGAGTCTAAGTCTAGCTTATGTAAATTTGTGGGGTACCCTAAAGAAACTGCGGGGTACTACTTCTATGATCCATCGGAACAAAAGGTGTTTGTTTCAAGGAATGCCATCTTCTTAGAGAAGGAGTTTCTATTAGATAGAAAGGGCGAGATCATAGAACTTGAAGAAGTTCAAGAACCACAAATTATCTCACAAACTTTGGAAACACAAACACAAGAAAACACTGAAATATCTAACACACAACCTCCGAGAAGATCCGAAAGGATCCGAGGGCCACCTGAGAGGTACGGTCTATTACTAGAAAGTAATAAGGAGGAGCTTCAAGTGGATGAAGATCCAAGAAGCTACAACGAAGCAATATGTGATATTGATTCTGGGAAGTGGCAAAGTGCCATGGAATCTGAAATGGACTCCATGTACTCCAACAAGGTATGGACCTTGGTAGATCCACCAGAGGGTATAGTACCCATTGGTTGTAAGTGGATCTATAAGCGAAAGCTTGGAGCAAATGGAGAGGTAGTGACCTATAAAGCTAGGCTAGTGGCAAAAGGTTACACTCAAAGAGAGGGTATCGACTATGAAGAAACCTTTTCGCCAGTAGCAATGCTTAAATCCATTAGGATTTTGCTTGCAATAGCTGCTCATTATGATTATGAAATATGGCAGATGGATGTGAAAACCGCCTTCCTCAATGGAAACATAGAGGAAGAGATTTACATGAAACAACCAGAAGGTTTCATATCTAGTGGGAGTGAGCAAAAAGTTTGCAAACTCCAAAAGTCCATTTATGGACTAAAGCAAGCATCCCGAAGTTGGAACATCTGTTTTGATGAAACTATAAAGATGTATGGTTTCATTAAAAACGAAGATGAACCATGTGTGTACAAGAAAGTCAGTGGGAGTGCAGTGACATTCTTAGTACTTTATGTTGATGATATTCTACTCATTGGGAATGATGTAGGAATGATGCAATCGACTAAAGTATGGTTATCCACCAAATTCTCCATGAAAGACTTAGGAGATGCATCCTACATCTTAGGAATCAAAATCTATAGAGATAGATCAAGAAAGATGATAGGATTGTCTCAGTCAATGTACATAGACAAAATGCTAAAAAGGTTTAGTATGGAGGAATCAAAGAAAGGATTCTTGCCTATGAGTCATGGGATCCGGTATTCTCGATCCATGTGTCCTTCGACATCACAGGAACGAGATAGGATGGCTCGCGTACCATATGCTTCTGCCATAGGAAGTATTATGTATGCAATGTTATGTACAAGGCCTGATGTGGCTCATGCATTAAGTGTAGTGAGTCGTTTTCAGTCCGACCCAGGTGAGTTGCACTGGGTAGCCGTGAAAACAATCCTCAAGTACTTGAGAAGGACTAAGGACTTGTTTTTGATATACGGCGGTGGAGAATTGAAACTAGAAGGGTTCACTGACTCTAGTTTCCAATCTGAGGTGGATGATTTGAAATCAATGTCGGGATTTGTATTCACCCTCAATGGTGGAGCAGTAAGTTGGAAGAGTTCCAAACAGAAAACTACTGCGGATTCCACAACCGAGGCTGAATACATAGCTGCATCTGATGCAGCAAAGGAAGCTGTTTGGATTAGGAACTTCATCCAAGGGTTGGGTGCAGTCCCTAGCATTGTCGATCCAGTACCTTTGTATTGTGACAATAATGGCGCCATTGCTCAAGCAAAGGAGCCGAGGTCTCATCAAAGATCCAAACACATAGAGAGGCGATACCATCTGATCCGAGAGATTGTTGGTAGAGGCGACATACGTGTGGAAAGAGTCGTCACAACGGAGAACATAGCGGATCCACTAACTAAGCCCTTGTCTCGTAACGTATTAGAAAGACATCTTGAGAAGATGGGTCTTAAATACCAAGGAGATTGGCTCTAGTGCAAGTGGGAGATTGTTAGAATAGTGCCCTGCGAGCCAATCCTAGATAGGCTTTCTTTATCTATTCTTGTAATAAACAATTTCGTTTTACATTATATTAATAAAAGGCATTTCTTCATCTTATGTTTATATCGTTATAACTGTATGATGAAGTCCCTAGAATTCACACATAGCTATGGGGCTTGATATCTCATTGGATGGATATCATAAAACAAGTTTCTAAGGCTGTGATTTCTAAATACTGTCCAAGTCATAGAATTATCAAGATGGGACATTGATAATTCGGATAGACTTGCGCCTATGATGCACACTCTTAATTAGAGAATGTCTCGTTTTATAGACATTAGTGTAGTTGACACAAATGCACATACGCGGGTGCTTGTTGAGAACAAGTTCACTGATTACCCTAACTGAAACTTCCTAAATTGGAATTATTTCTATATATGTCGAATTAGGAGTTTCTTAATCACGATAGTGCAAGATTAATTCTTTGACTTGAGTCATCACAGTAATCTTGTATATTGACTTACTGCACTTTGACTCCTGTGCCAGTTCTTTTACAAGGACACATATGGACTGGTGATTGGGTGTAGTGACTCGTATATGGAGGTTGGTGTTGACAACAAAGGATCCATCACTTGTCTAGATGAACAAGTGAATTTCCTATAATATTCTAAGTGGTTTGACTGAGTCAGTCCTTGGCCAAGGCAAGTAAGTAATTAATTGAGAAATGAGTTTCTTGAATTAATTAATCACTAGTCAAACACACTCGAATTATTAAGATTGAATTTATAAGGATCTCGACCAATAAGATTCCTCGATCCTTAATTCAATTGGGAAATTAGTTGATGGAAGAATCTCACTTGCATGGAATGCGCGATTGGAAAGGTTCACTTTGAATCGCCTACATCTAGGTCTTCAAGATAAGTAGCTAGAAACTTTTCTTTGATTTATGGGTATCTTATATTTAATGGAGATTAAATAATAAGATGGTTAATTAAAAGTGTTTAATTAATCGAGACAATTTAATTGTCCAAACTAAATCATAAAGGTTATGAACCCATTACTAGTATGTTGGTGAACCTAAAGGGTCACACACAATACTCGGACAAATCCATTTCTTAGCTAAGGAAATTTAATTCAAAGTAGTTGAGTTAATATATTAATTAATTAGATTAATTAATTAAGACTTTTATTTATTCAAGTATTGGATAAATAAATTAGTTAAGTTGATAAGATCAATTTAATTAAGCTTAAGTCAAGAAAGCATTTATTTAATTGGAAGTGACTTTTAATTAATCTAGTATGGTGGATTAATTATTAAAAGACTATTTTATTAAGCCTTGGTCGAAAATTTGGTGGAGGAAAATAATTAAAGAGTTTAATTAATTTTCTTCTAGAAGGAAATAAGATTTCTTGGAGAGAAAGGAAACTAATTAAAATAGAAGAGTTCTATTTAGAAATTAATTAGTCTTCTATTCCTACATGGAAAAGGATTAATGTATAAGAGTTCTACATGGAAAAGAATTGCAAGAACCTAGTCCTATATATAGGACATGTAGAGAACGAAAATAAGATGATGACTTTTGAAGCCAAAATTTTTGTTCCTCTTGCATAGAAAAATCGTTTCTTTTTCCTCTCTCTCATATAGTGTTCTTGAGTTCTTGATTATTCATCAAGATCTTGAATTCAAGAATTCTTCCAAAATACTTAGAGAAGTAATTATTTGCTTTCACCTTAATCCCATACACTATTCCTTAGAGTTAGAATAAACGTTTATAGATCAACCTAGCTAAAGATTATAAACGAATGGGTATCCGGGGTGTGGATCAACTTTAGAGGAGAAACACTTGGGTCTCTAAAGTGAATCAAGAATCCGATCAAAGACGTTTTTGGTGGAGGAATTCGAAATCTACATCAAAGGGAAAAACGAAGGAGTTGATTCAAGGAACGAGAAGCAAGCTAGGGAGCTTACGTTAAGGAAGAAGAAACTCTTCGATTTTTACGAAAAATCGAATAAGGTAAGATCTTCTTTATTAAAACTTTAAATAACAAATCAAAGATGCGCAAGCCTATGATACGTGATAAGCCCGTAGGATTAATAAACTCGCATGTTTAAATCCTAGAAACTACATCTTTAATTTTCCGCTGTGCTTAGTCGGGCTATATGTATATTTCCCAACAGGGAGAAAGTGCAGGTCCCCAATTCGTTGGGAAGTTGGAGATACATGGATTCCTAAGAGGAAAAATCAGGGACAAACAACGTTCCCACAATTGAAATTGCTGCAAGAAGCTATAGATAAAATCCAAATTGTCCAGGAACGAATGAAAGCTGCACAGAGTCGTCAGAAGAGTTACGCTGATCAAAGAAGAAAAGACTTAGAATTTTTCGTCAGAGATGAGGTTTTCTTGCGGCTATCTCCTCGGAGAGGCATCATTCAACCTAAGAAAGGTGGAAAGTTAAGTCCTAGATTTGTTGGACCTTTCAAGATCTTGGAAAGAGTCGGAAAAGTAGCATATCGACTTGCACTCTCACCAGCACTCTCTGGTTTGCACGATGTCTTTCACGTAAGCAGGTTAAAGAAATACCGACCTGATCCTGAACATGTACTCAAGGTGGATGCAATACTAATTCAGAACAATTTGACTTATGAAAAAAAAAAACCGATGAAGATTGTGGACAAGAAAGTGCGTGAGCTACAGACTAAAAGCATCCCAATGGTAAAGATGTTATGGGAAAATCACGACAATCTAGAAGAAGCAACTTGGGAAACCGAGGATTACATGCGAAGACACTACCCGAAATTGTTCTCAGGTGAGAATTTGGGGACCAAATTCTTTTAAGGAGGGGAGAATGTGATGCCCGAGTTTTTTTTTTTAGTCGACTAGTTACTATCTAAAGCATTAGGACATGATCTAGGATCTTAAACATATGTTCAAGAGGGATATTATATTATACATCTTATGTAGATTAAAGGAATAGAACCAAAATTTAACTAGACACTAGGAGAGAAGTTGAATTAGTAAATTGCCAAATACACCAATAATTAGTAAATTCCACTTTCATTTCACTTTAAAAAAAAAAAAATAAAGGGGTGGAAGGTGGGCTTGACCGACCACCCCACCATCACACCATAGATATATATATATATATATATATATATATATATATATATAATATGCCACAACTTCATCATTTTCCTTACAAGAAAATACCTCTTCAACTCTCTTTCTCCATTTTCATCATCTTCAAACCTCTTCATCCTTCCATTCAAGTTATATATAGATAGATACAAATTAGTACATTAGCTTCAACCTCAACCATCTTCACACTTGTGGGTAGCATAAAAGGTAACTTGTAATTCCTTGATCTTACATTAGTAGGTAATGGTAGAGGCTAAATTTGCTTTGAAAATGTTATTGCATGTGTATTAGAAGAGTAGATCTATGAGTTTTAAGCTTAAATTTACAATTTATAGTAACTAACCTAAAGGCTTAAATGAAGAAATCACACATGCATGACCATTGTAAGTTGGGTCTTTAAATCTGCCACTGATTTCGAAGAATTATATCGAAATGAGGAAATGTTATTTGAGTTCAAAACTTTTAATGTGTATGTTACTGCATGTCCGAAATATGTCTGGAATTTTTTGAGATTTTTGGAGTTGTAATGTGAATTATGGAAATTGTTAAGTATAGACTGCCAGAAGCCTTACGGGATTTCAAAATGTTTGTTTGAGACATCATTTGGGGTTCTTACAAACTTCATTTTGATTTCAAAATTTTACTGGGGATAATCATATGTATTGGGGTTGTTGTGTATAAAATTGGGGCTTATTGGATTAAATTAGGATTTTATATGAATTTTAAAGTAATCCTGCCCCAGTAAAACAATTGAACCCAATTTTACTTCGGTTTTGAGTAAAATAGCCACATTTTAAGTGACCATTTACCTTTGAAAAATTTATCTAAGGTCTTTTAACAAATTTAGAACATTTATGAAAAAAACTTTACCCACAATTATTGAGTTTGTGATTTTTAACAATTCATACACTAAAACTGCACAAATCTGTTTTTATGCCTCTTATCGACCTTTTGGGGAAGATTGAAATTAAGCCTAGTTTTCATTAAGGTAACTTGTTGTGAATGTTGGTATAGTTATTAGGACCTCATAGACTACCCCGGGTAGACTTTAGACGAGTTAGAAAATGAGCTTCTGATATAATTTCGCTTAGCAGGTGTTGTCGGTGAGACGAACGAGGACAACGCCGTATAAGCTTGGACGTAGTGTGAGTGCCTCTCAAAATTATAGTTATATGTCTTTCAAAACTGGAAGGAGCACGTCGTATATATATCTATATACTTTCATCATGCTTTCAATACTTCACATGAAAATGAATTTCAACACTTTCAAGTCAAATCATGGACTCAATTTGCATTAACCATTTCTTGGCACGTTTCAAAGACATATCTTGCGAGAATAATTTCCAGGCAGGTTTTGTGAAATGATTTCAAGAAAACATTCTTTTAATGAAATTCTGGAAAAAAAAATATTCGCTCGATTCAATATTCCTTCGTGAGCCAAAACGCTTCATTTAATCATTCGTGACATACATGATTGCATACTGGTTTCAAATGCATATTTTGCAAGCATGATTTCAAAATAAACACCGGTTTTTATGGATTCGTGGAAGTACTCCATCATTTGGTTCTTGTATCATGATCATTTGTCGTGATGGTGTTCTTGTGACATGTTTCATCTTGCGTGGTTGTGTTGGGCCCAAGGTCGGGCGATGGATAGGGCAGGGTTCGGCCGGTCAAGCATGGGCTTGCGGTCTTAAACAGTTCCCGCTATCCACGTCCAAATCCATGCACCTAGGACGGAGTGCTCTGAGGGTGCATGGGTCATTTATCGTGTGGCATATTCCGGATATGACCAAATCGGGCATCGCGAGCCTGCGTAGGGAGGTATAAGGTGATGGCTTTTAAGCCGCGTGTTCAGGGGTGATAAGGAAGAAGCAGAGGGACCCAAAGTGCTATGGGTAAATCATCGGACGCGATAGTATTGCTAACATGGCCCCCTACTGCTTAAGCGTGACGTGTTTGTGTTACTTAAACATGTCTTGTACATGATACTTGCATTGAGTCTAGTACATGATACTTGCATTGAGTCTTGTACATGATACTTGCATTGAGTCTTGTACATGATACTTGCATTGAGTCTTGTACGTGGTACTTACATTGACTGCACACTTTTAAAAATGCATGTTTTAAAACTTTATCGTATGTATACTAAGATCCTGGTGTCATACCAGCTACTGCTTGAACGCAAATGTCATTCTTACTCGCCTTTTTAATGAGCGTTTGAAAAATAGAAACTATTATTGTTTTCACCTTATTAATTTATCACTTTGGGGTCTAAAAACTATTTTAAGCACCTTTCACACGTACACTGGCGCTCACTAAGCCTTTGCTTATGTACTTCACTTTCTTCCTTCCAGTTATAGGCAAGTCGAGAAGTGAAACTAGCTTGAAGGATCGGAGTATAAACTCGGACTATCCTAGAGGTGAATGATGTAGATTGACTCATGTATATTAAGTTCGCATAGCTATTTAGTTGATGTATTGGGGTTGTGACCCGATAAGATGAATTGTTTAATTGTGTCCAGAATTTGGTTTGTACTTCTGTAAGGATAGGATAACGCTTTCGTGTTGGATTCTTTAGGATTAAATTGAGGGCGTGTTGACGCTTTCGTGTTGGATTCTTTAGGATTAAATTTGAGGGCGTTACATATTGTGTCATTTACTTTTCAGTCAATTCTTTTATCTATCATATCATTGCATAAACTGATTAAGTAAAACACAATCGAACGCTAAGCACTAAGAAACTTTCTGTGACGCTAAAGTTTTTAAAAGAAGGCTACAAAAATCATTCTGCTGTGCTAACACTGATCAAAGAACTGAACGCTCAAACCTACTCGGTTAAAGTATTCAATTCTTGAAATCTAAGTTAACTTTATAAAAATAGTCTTCATTAGACGCTTCACCAAAGCGCCTATATTTTTAAGTGAACGCTTAAGTCAAGCGTTAGACTCTTCAAGCGTCTACTTTTTCAAGCGTCCAAAAGACAATTTCAGTACGAAATATTTTGAAGTCGAAAAAGACTTCAGGGTCTATTCAACCCCCCCCCTTCTAGACCCTTTCGTATGCCACTTGTGACCAACAATAGCGTACCGTACCGCAGGGGCCAAGCCCCCCGCACCCCCCTTAACAAATTGTATAACTATGTCACAATAATCTCGCCCCCCGGATTAAATTCCTGGTGCCCCTACTGAACAAAAATTCTAGATCCACCACTGATCAAAACGAGAAAAAGTCGTATTGCGAGATTTTGGATATTTCCTTGATAGATAGAATAAGATTTAGTATATATTTACTTAAAAGTCATCTATATTATTTACCATACTATATATCGTCAACAATAATCATTTAAGCCTGCTATATAACAACATTTAGTCGTACCTAAAAGAAGTATTGCAACACGTCTTTTGAATTTTACTATGAAAAAAAAGATTTACTAAATATTCACCTAATGAACGGTTATATTATTTGAACATATATCAAAAATATTCATCCTAGAATGTTATTAATAATATCTTGTCATGTAGAAAATGAAGTTGTATTTGATTATTTTTAAAGATTAATCTAAGAAAAGAAATATTTTGTAAATGTTCACTTAATAGTCATCTATATTATTTAAATATACTGTATTTGTCAAAAATTCATTTAAGTGTACTATGTAATAATAACAATCACGACCATTCTACTCTTCAACCTCTTATTCCTGGTATAAACGGAAAATTCAACCTTTTAGAAGAATTTTCTTCGACATTTCATCTCCATTTTCCTTGCAGTCTGACTACTCAACACTGTCGCTTTTTCTCTCAACAACCCATCCTCCTCCACAATCACCGTGTCCCTTAAATTCCCTAAATTCTCATCATCCATTTCAGATTCCTCATCATTTGACTTAAACATGGACCGAGTAAATCTCCTAATTAAGCTCTCCACTTCTCACCACCATCTCCTTCCTCTTAACTTCAATGTCCATCTGCTTGCTCTTGCTCTCAACTACCCCATACCAACAAAATCCCTAAATTTCCCTCAATGCCACTCACATTCTCCATTTCACAACTGCTCGAACTCACAGTCTCCATTTCACAACTGCTCGAACTCACAGTCTCCGCAACCCTAATTAAAGCTCCCGAACCACCCTGGGGTTTATCCCAAAATGCAATTCTACTCTTCAACATCCTATTCCTGGTATAAACGGTGAAACCATTCGTCTCCCTCGGCCTAATCCTTGGCGCATAGCCATGATCCACCCTATCTGTACCCCTGATTGTGGCCATGCCGGTTCTTTGGATTCAGAATCTAGTTTCGCTTTCTTACTTGATCTGAACCCTTGGTTTTGAAACCCATTTCTGGCTCCATTACTTTGTGTTTCCTCAAGTTCTTCGAATTCACTGATGATGTGCTTGTGAACACAGCATTAGAGAATGGAAAATAGAGATTGCTGGTTATATGGATCTATCTGAGATAGAGAGTTCAATTGCATGCAGAGAAGAAAACCATTAATTCGGATTATATTTTGATAGATCAGGAGAAAACAAAGATAAAGAAACCCTTTGAGAGTGGAATAGGGGAAACTTGGATTGAGATAGACTGGGAGAGAATCTTTTAGTATTAAAATAAAATTTATTTTATCTAACAAAAGAAGATTAATTTAGGATGAAAGCAATGAATTGCTTACAACATAGTGTGCATTATAACTGCACGTTGTACTACTACCAAATTACCGCTCCCTTCCGACTCTGGACTCCCTACAATGCGATTCTCTGTAGTATTATACAAATTTAACCAAAATCATTAAATCAACCAATTAGTCAAATAAAAATATCCAAAAAAATTATTTTAAATTCTAAATATTTTCATATCAAGATAATTAAAATTTATTCTCACAATATAACGTAATATATCCTTTTGAAATATGTTGATAAAGAAATGAATATTGTGGATTTAAATTGCGACAATAATGCACTAAAATTCAAATTTACTTTTTGTATTATCTCATTATTATGTTTGTATAATACTTAGAGGAACAATTATTTTTATAAATTCTAAATTTTTTATGTGCGAATACATCATTAAGGAGGTTAATATTTATAAAAACTTGAGATGTAATTGTTTGATCATCGAACCTACCATTTTTTGCTATGTATCATCTAACTACCATATTTTATCAATATTCAGTCGTAACGAAAAAAATTCACTTTGCGAGATTTTGAAAATTTCGTTGATTGATAGAATAAGATTTAGTAGATATTTACTTAAAATTCGTCTATATTATTTAAAATACTATATATCGTCAACAATAATCATTTAAACCTGCTATATAACAACATTCAGTCGTACCCAAAAGAAGTTTTGCAACACATCTTTTGAATTTTACTATGAAAAGAAAGATTTACTAAATATTCACTTAATGAACGGTTATATTATTTAAACATATATCAAATAGAATCATTCTAGAATGTTATTAATAATATCTAGTCATATAGAGAAAGAAGTTGTATTCGATTATTTTTATAAGATTAATCTAAGAAAAAGGAATATTTAGTAAATGTTCACTTAATAGTCATTTATATTATTTAAATATACTGTATTTTTCAAAAATTCATTTAAGTGTACTATGTAATAATAACAATCACGACCATTCTACTCTTGAACCTCTTATTCCTGGTATAAACGGAAAATTCACCCTCTTAGAAGAATTTTATTCGACATCTTCATCTTCATTTTCCTTGCATTTTGACTACTCAACACCGTCCAGTTTTCTCTCATCAACCCATACACCTCCAGAATCACCATGTCCATTAACTTCAATTTCCATTTGCTCGCTCTCGCTCTCAACTACCCCAACCAACAAAATTCCTAAATTGCCCTCAGCTCCACCCACATTCTCCATATCACCACCATTCGAACTCACAGCCTCCATAGCCCTAATTAAAGCTCCCGAACCACCCTGGAGTTTATCCAGAACCGGAATTATACTTTTTAACCTCTTATTCCTGGTAAAAATGGCGACATTATTCATCTCACTCGGCATAATCCATGGCTTATAGCAATGATCCACCCTATTTGAACCGTCTGATTGAGGCTGTGCCGGTTCGTTGGATCCAGAATTTGGTTCCAGCCTTCTTACCTGACCTAAACCCTTGATTTTGAAACCTATTTCGGGCTTCATTGCTTTGTTTTTACCCAAGTTCTTCGAATTCACTGATGATGTGCTTGTGAACATAACAGCAGCGAATGAAAGACAGAGATTTATGGTTATATGGATCTGCCTGAGATAAAGAGTTTAATTGCATGTAGAGAAGAAAGCCATTAATTTGGATTATATTTTGATGGTTCAAAAGAAAATAAAAATAAAAAAACCCTTTGAGAGTGGGAGAGGAGAAACTTGCAGTGAAATTAGATTGGGAAGAGAATCTTTTAGTATTAAAATAAAATGAAATGTTGTTTATTTTACAAAAAAAAAAAAAAAAAAGCCTTAGGTGAAAAAAATTAATGTAGTATGAACTATAGCTTCACGCTCGACTCCTACCATACTACAACTCTCTTCCGACTCTCGATTCCCTACTATGCCATGTTCTGCAACTTTATCTTTCCTCAAGTTCTTCGAATTCACTGATGATGTACTTGTGAACACAACAGCAGAGAACGAAAAATAGAGATTTCTAGTTGTATGGATCAGTCTGATATAGAGAGTTCAATTGCATGCAGCGAAGAAAGCCATTAATTTGAATTATATTTTGATGGATCAGGAGAAAACAAAGATAAACAAACCCTTTGAGAGTAGGAGAGTGGAAACTTGCATTGTAATTAGATTGGGAGAGAATATTTTAGTATTAAAATAAAATTTTATTGTATTTAACAAAAAAAGATTAATTTAGGATGAAAGCAATGAATTGCTACAACATAGTGTGCACTATAATTGCACGTTGTACTACTACCAAATTACCGCTCCCTTCCAACTTTGGATTCCCTACCATGCTATTCTCTATAGTATTATACAAAGTTAACCAAAATCGTTAAATCAATCGATCAGTCAAAATAAAATATCCAAAAAAATTTATTTTAATTTCTAAATATTGTCATATCAAGATAATAAAAAATATATTGTCTCACAATATAACATAATATATCCTTTTGCAATAAGTTGATAAAAAATGAATATTGTAGATTTAAATTGCGAAAATAAGGCACTAAAATCCAACTTTACTTTTTGTATTATCTCTTTATCATCTTTATATAATACTTGGAGGAGCAATTATTTTTATATTTTCTAAATTATTTTTGTGCGAATACATCACAAGTAGGTTAATTTTTATAAAGACTTGAGATGTAATTAATTATATCATCAAACCTACCATTTTTTGCTCTGTATCAACTAACCTACCATATTTTATCAATATTCAGTCATAACGATAAAAAGTCGCTTTGCAAGATTTTGGAAATTTGCTTGATAGATGGAATAAGATATATTAGATATTTAGTTAAAAGTTGTCTATCTTATTTAACATACTATATATTGTCAACAATAATCATTTAAACTTGCTATATAACAACATTCAGTCGTACCCAAAAGAAGTATTGCAACATTTCTTTTGAATTTTGCCATGAAAAAAGAAGATTTACTAAATATTACTTAATGAACGGTTATATTATTTGAACATACATAAAAGATAATCATTCTAACAAGTTATTAAAAATATTTAGTCTTATAGAAAAAAAGAAGTTAATAATCGATTTATTTTAAAAGATTAATATAAGAAAATGAATATTTTGTAAAAAGATTAATATAAGAAAATGAATATTTTGTAAAAAGATTAATATAAGAAAATGAATATTTAGTAAATGTTCACTTAATAGTCATCTATATTATTTATATATACTATTTTTGTAAAAAACTCATTTAAGTTTACTATGTAATAATAACAATCACGACCACTCTACTCTTCAACGTCTTATTCCTGGTATAAACGGAAAATTCAACCTTTTAGAAGAATTTTCTTCGACATCTTCATTTCCATTTTCCTTGCATTCGGACAACTCAACACCGTCGATTTGTCACTCATTAACCCATCCACCTCCAAAATCACCGTGTCCATTAACTTCAATTTCCATCTGCTCGCTCTCGCTCTCAACTACCCCAACCAACAAAATCCCTAAATTGCCCTCAACTCCATCCACATTCTCCGTTCACCACCATGCGAACTCACAGCCTCCGTAGCCCTAATTAAAGCTCCAGAACCACCCTGGAGTTCATCCAAAAACTCAATTCTACTCTTTAACCTCCTATTCCTGGGAAAAATGGCGAAACCATTCGTCTCACTAGGCCTAATCCTTGGCGCATAGCCATGATCCCCCTATTTGAACCATACGATTGATGTTGTGCCAGTTCATTGGATCCAGAATTTGGTTCCAGCCTTCTTACCTGACCCGAACCCTCGATTTCGAAACCCATTTCGGGCTTCATTGCTTTGTTTTTTTCCAAGTTCTTCGAATTCACTGATGATGTGCTTGAGAACATAACAGCAGAGAATGAAAGATTTTGGAAATTTCCTTAATAAATAGAAGAAGATTTAGTAGATATTAACTTAAAAGTCATCTATATTATTTAACATATTATATCTTGTTAACAATAATTATTTAAACCTGCTATACGACATTCAGTGATATCCGAAATAAGTGTTGCAAAACGCCTTTTAGAATTTTACTATAAAGAAAGAGGATTTATTTAATATTCACTTAATAATTGGTTATATTATTTGAACATACTACACATTTTCAAAAACAATCATTCAAGTATGTTATTAATAACATTAATCATATAAAAAGATATTGAATTTTGAATTTTTTAAACAGGATTACTATAAAAAAAATAATATTTTGTAAATATTCATTTAATAGTTGTCTATATATTTCAAATATACTATATTTGTCAAACAATCATTTAAGCCTATTTTGTCATAAAAACAATCATGACCATTCTACTCTTGAACCTCTTATTCCTTGTATGAATGGCAAAAACCATTAGCTTCACTTGGCTAATCCTTGGCACATAACAGTGATCCACCCTATCTAAATCGGTCGATTTCGGCCGAGCCGGTTCATTCGATCCGGATTTTGGTTCAGGTCCACTTACCTGACCTAAACCCTTAATTTTGAAACCAATTTGGAGCTTCATCAGCATTTCTTGGTTTATTTTTTCATTCACTGATGTTGTGCTTGTGAACACAGCAGCAGAGAAAGAAAGAGAGATAATTACGCTTGCGGATCTACTTGAGAAAGAAATTAATTGTATGCATGCATAGAAAAACACCGAATTAATATGGATTTTATTTTCGATGAATTGGCCTACAATAGAGATAAAGAAGCCCTTTGAGAGTGTGGGGAAGAAGAAAATTTGCTGCGAAATCAGATTGTGAGAGAATCTTTCGGTATTAAAATAAAACTTTATTTATTAAAAGAAAATTTAGGGTGAAAGTAATGAATTGTTTATTGTATAGTGTGCACTATAGTTGCACGTTGTACTCCTACCAAATTACATCTCCCGACAAACTCTAGATTCTCTACTATACTAATCGCTGAAGTGTTTTACAAATTTCACCAAATAGTTGAAATAATCGGTTAGTCAAATAAATAATCAAAAACCAATTATTTATAATTCCTAATATGTTGTGATAATAAAAATATATCATAGCCTAATGGGTGGGCCAGACCCAGACCCAAAAGTTTGGGTCTGGGTCTAGGCCCAGACCCAGACCCAAACATTAAGCTAGACCCAGCCCAGACCCAAAACTAAAATCTAAGCCTAAGGCCCAAGCCTAACCCATATTTAATGCAATTGATATCTAATCCATATATATATAATATAATATTTATATATATATATATATAATATAATATTTAATATATTATTTTGTAAATTAAATAAAAAAGGAAAAAAAAAAGAAAAAAAAGGGGGGTGGGGAACAGCACATCGTCTTCCCCACCCCTACATACACACACACACAACAATTAATACACACAGTAATACACACACACGCAGAGTAATACACACACACACACACACATATATATAACCCACACACACACGCACAGTAATATACACACACATATATATAAAACCCACACACACACGCACAGTAATATACACACACACATACATATAAAACCCACACACACACGCACAGTAATATACGCACACACACACACACACACACACACATATATATATATATATAAAACCCACACACACACGCACAGTAATATATACACACACACACACACACACACACATATATATATATATATGTATAAAACCCACACACACACACAGAGTAATATACACACACATACAGTAATACACACACACACATATATATATATATATGTATAAAACCCACACACACACACAGAGTAATATACACACACATACAGTAATACACACACATATATATATAAAACCCACACACACACGCACAGTAATATACACACACATATATATATATATGTATGTATGTATATATATATATAATCCAAACTTTTTGAAATTGAAATTAAACTGAGATGGCAATTCAACAATTTGTGAGCAGATTGGGTATTTGGGTCTAATAGACCCAAAGTTTTGGGTCTGGGTCTAGACCCAAAACTTTGGGTCTTGGTTTAGACCCAAAACTTTGGGTCTGGGTCTGGGCCTAGACCCAAAGTTTTGGGTCTGGGTCTGGGCAAGACCTGCCCATTTCCAGGCCTAGCCCTACTTGACGGAATTTACCTATTGCAATAAGTTGTTAAAAGAAATGAAAAATGTGGATTTTAATTTTGAAATAATGCACCACGAATAATGTTTCATTTTTGTATTATCTCTTTATTATGATTAGGGGTGTTCATCGGTCGGTTTTTTAACTGAACCGAACCGAAATTTCGGACGGTTCGGTTCGGTTAAAAAACAGACCGGTTCGGTCGGTTTTTTCCGATTCGGTTAAAACCGAAACATAATTTATTTATTTTTTTTACTTTTGTTTGGTTATTGTTGTTCACTTTTTCTTTGGGATGCATACATTTATATATTTATAATTATGTTTAGCACGTCCAACTAAAATTGACATAATGAAATTTAAAAGTAAACCGGTTCGGTTTGATTTTTTGGTATAAATAAATAAATAAATTAGATATAAATAAATAATTGAAATTTAATTATGACTAATTTTAATTCATTTTCTTTATTTTCCTATAAGTTGTCACTAGGAAACACATTTTTTTATAATTTTTTATCTATATTATACTATATAAAAAAATAAAAAATAATTTATTTTTTTCCCCGATTTTTCGGTTAACCGACCGAACCGAAAAACCGAAATTTGCAAAAAAAAAAACCAAAAATCGAACCGAAATTTTATGTTCGGTTTTCGATCAGGACCGAAATTTTAGTTCTCGGTCGGTTCGGTTGATTCGTGAACACCCCTAATTATGATTGTACAATACTTGAGAGAGCATTTGGTTTTATACTTTCCAAATAGTTTTCATGCGGAAACAGCAGTAAAGAGGCTAATTTTTATAAAGACTATAAAAATAATCATTCGGACCTGCTATTAATAATATTTAGTCATATCGAAAAAGTTGTTTTTTGAATTTTATTTTTGAAAAGATAACAACAAAAGAAGGAATATTTAGTAAATATTCACTTAATAGTCGTCTATATAATTTAAGCATATTATTTTTGTCCATGATTCATTTAACCGTATTATATAATAATAATGATCACGACCATGATATCATAAATATTTTCATAATTACGTCAAGTATGACTGCTCTATACATCTTCTATTTGAACATAGAGATTGAGTCACGCGCGTGGAAGTTGTCACGTTTGTAATTACAAGTCATTACACCAACACCTACAATGCATATAAGACGCCATGATATAATAAATGTATTCATAATTATGCCAGATATGACTATTCTATACGTTTTTATTTGAAAACATATAGCAAGTCGCGTAAAATGTCGTGTTCCTAGTTATAGGTCATATACACCAATACGTATAATTATCTATTGGAATATATTTAACTATCATCTCCGCTGGTCTCTCAAACATTCTAGCATTTTAGAAAGTTTTTGTGTCAAATTCCCTTGTTTGCAATTGGATCAACACCCCCAAAAGTTCAAGATAATATATTTGATATTATACCTTGATTTTTCTATAAAAAAATTAGAATAAAATAACATATGCCTAAAATCAGAAATAGTTAAAATAATGAAGTATTTTTAATTTTCATGTTCAAACAAGGTAACCACGTGCCAAAGCTTGATTAAGATATTACATATTCGTTTAAGGACATTATTGAAAGCAAAAAGTCAAACCTAGTTTTTTATATGAACAAGAAATCCATAAATTTCAAATAGTTACACTACTTACCAAAATAAAATAAAAAATAGTTACACTAGAGTTGAGTAGTTATACTCAACTTCTAGGTTTGGTGACCAAAACAATTGACTAGTACGATTGGGGAGATGGTTTGGGGAGTTTTCATACTATCTACGTGAATTTATATTATATATTAAGTCGGATTGTGAGTTATTGAATGAAAATATAATGACACATATAGTGTTAGGTTTTGACATGACACCATATGTAATTTAACAATTTGCAGCTCCTATGAGTAACATTTGGTGAGCCCACGTTTTGAGGGAAAATGTGGATCATTATTTGAGCAAATATTACTCCATCCTCTCAATAAGTACAATTTTGGCACTAAACACCCTCAAAACACCATAAAGAGACCATGTACCCCCATAAATTGAAAATCTGCAACACTTTGCCCCAAATCAATTTTCTAGTGAAATTTATGTCTGAATCTCATGACGTGCCGACTGTGTACAGTTCTAAGGGATACGGTCATCCTTTCACAATTTAGGCAAATTGCAGTTTATCCCCTCAAAAATTTAACTTTCCGAACTAAATATTGCCTCTCAAAAAGAAAAATGAGGGATTTTTTTTGGTAGGACGAAAAATGAGAGTTTGGCCTTTGTAAACGTTAAATACATTGCACTTTGTCCGAAACTCACATTTTGGTGAAATTTTCGTTGGAGTCATACCGCGTGGCACTCACAAGCCTTTCGTATGGGCATGGGCGTCATTCGAACTACTACTAGCCAGCCACCTACATCCTATACTATAGCATAATTTACCGCGATAAATGGATGAGCATCTTTTTGATAATTGGTCAGAGGTATAAACCAGCACAAAGTGGGGCAAAATTGGGGAACAAAATTATGCAAATTCATTCATTGATCAAATTAAGACAAAAATGATCAAGTCTAACTATGGAAGATCATTGCTATTGTGGTAACTTGGTGGCATGAAGGACATTATGAATAATCAACAATCCTTGTAGAATGTACTACATATGATTTTTTTTTTATCTGAATGTGGCTAAATAATCCATAAATATTGTTTACAATATGATTATGATTCCCTCCTTTCCCTACTTCTTACGCATTCAGAACAAATATGACAACATATTGTCAACCTATATTGGATATGTTGTTGTTTCAAAACTTCACAAACGTATCAAATTGCTAACAAAAAAAGATTATATCGAGGAGAGAGAGAATTCTCTATCCTTAACACTAAATTGCCCCGCCTTGGTGGTACGAGTTCTTGCAACAAGTGTCCCAAGATACAACGATATACTTTTCTGAAGATTGAACCACTTCAATTTCAGAAACTACGAACTTAATTTACTGTTGAAATCTCAAGAAAAAGATGAAGATGATTTTATAGAACTCAAGAACACTTAGAGAGAATATGTTTTGTTTTGAGTTGGTGTGTTTCAAAATGGTTGGAATGGTTGCTATTTATAGGCAAAAACCATTGTCATAAGAATCAATCCACACCATCCATTTCTAAGATCAAATCTTAGCCATCCAAGATGCTCCACCACCTTGATGTGCTCATATGTCCTTCATGATGTATTCATGACATATTTTCCATTAAAATGTGATGTGTCATTCATGATGTATGCATGACATATTAAATAAAATTATATCAAAATATGGGATACACAAATTCAAACCCTTCAATTTAGCACTTAATTTCTCATTCGTTCCGACTAGAGAAATTTGAAATGCTAAACTCATCTACTCGGAACGTAGATTAAGATTATCCAATAATCTTAAGTATCCCGGATACTAACGGCGTTCGAATTTCGTACTCAACCACAATTTGTACCATTTTATCCAACATATGTTTGTATAACAAGCTACAAATACAATCCCCCACACAAATGAAATTAATGCAATGCATGCTCTTGAGATTTCGATTGAAAGTTTATCACATCAGAAGAGGTAGCTTTTGGCTTTGAACCTTTCCTAGTGAAATATCATCGGATTTACTAGGCTCCCCAATGAACGTGATGTCTTGAATTGGTCAGTCGTTCGTGTAATCTAGACAACAATATTCACATAATAAACTTTCAGCAGTTTTTCAGTTCTCACGGTTGGGTCCATTTTGGCCGTGGCACCCCCTCTTGGTTTCAGAAGTGTTTACATTTTGCTCAATGTTGAGGCGGCCTACACCTCACACTTACATAGGTGACTTCCTAATTAAGAGTATCCTGCCATACTCCACTTCATTTAGACAGTATAGGAATCATTAAAAGCCCGGCTTAACCTTTTGCTACAACTTGCAGGTTGCACTTCTTTATCCTAGGCAATGGGTTTAGAGTTTATTAATTAACTCTTAAGTGCCTCACTGAATGTTCACAGCTTAGTTTTCCCATTGAACCATGATCTTGGGATCTCCAGTCAACATGGTTGGGTTTCCGCTGTGTCTATTCTTAAATTGTAGACTTTAATCTCATTCCTCTTGATAGGCAGTATATTTGATCTCTAGGCAATCCTTTCGTCAAAGGATCTGCAATATTCTCCTTTGATTTCACATAATCAATGGAAATAATCCCGTTAGAGATCAACTGCTTAATGGTATTATGCCTACGATGAATATGTCTAGACTTACCATTATACATACTACTCTGAGCCCTCCCAATTGCCGACATACAGTCGCAATGAATCAAAATCGGAGGCACAGGTTTTTCCCAACAGGGAACATCTTCTAAGAAATTTCTTAGCCACTCAGCTTCTTCACCAGCTTTATCTAAAGCTATGAATTCTGATTCCATCGTGGAACGGGCTATGCAAGTTTGCTTAGAAGATTTCCACGACACTGCTCCTCCACCAACGGTAAATACATACCCACTTGTGGACTTAGAGTCATTCGTGTCTGATATCCAATTAGCATCGTTGTATCCCTCTATTACAGCTGGATATCTTGAGTAGTGTAATCCATATTCTTTAGTATACTTTAAATACTTAAGAACTCTAGTTAAAGCATTCCAATGCTCTTCACTTGGATTACTCGTGAACCTACTCAACTTGCTCATAGAATAAGCTAGATCAGGGCGAGTACAGTTCATGATATACATCAGACTCCCAATGACCCTAGCATATTCTAACTGTGATACAGGTTCGCCATGGTTCTTGCGTAAATGAACGCTTAAGTCCACTGGCGTCTTAACTGGTGCACTATCACTTGGAAGGAACTTTTCCAAAACCGTCTCAACGTAATGAGATTGTGATAAGACTAGTCCTTTAGAAGTCCTCAGGATTTTAATCCCTAAGATGGCATCTGCAAGTCCCATATCCTTCATGTCAAAGTTCTTCTTTAACATTCCTTTAGTATTCATGATAATTTCATGATTACTACCCATTATCAACATGTCATCTACATATAGACACACTATAACGTATGCGTTATGTGTTTGTCTAACATACACGCATTTATCACACTCGTTGATCTTGAAACCATTTGATAACATTGTGCTATCAAATTTTTCATGCCACTGCTTTGGCGTTTGTTTAAGTCCGTATAGCGACTTTACAAGTTTACACACTTTCTTTTCCTTTCCAGGAGCAACATACCCCTCGGGTTGTTCCATGTATATTTCTTCTTCTAATTCTCCGTTCAGAAACGCAGTCTTAACATCCATTTGATGTATCTCAAGGTTATGCAGCACAGCAATAGCGATGAATAATCTTATGGATGTTATTCTCGTTACTGGAGAATAAGTATCGAGGAAATCAAGACCTTCTGTTTGTCGGTATCCTTTGACTACCAACTGGGTCTTATACTTCTCAATAGTTCCATCAGCCTTATACTTTCTTTTCAGAATCCATTTACAGCCTAAAGGCTTACTTCCCTTTGGAAGATCAACCAACTCCCAGGTATGGTTGTGCAAAATAGACTCGATTTCACTATTGATAGCCTCTTTCCAGAGTTGAGCATCTGGACTGGACATAGCTTCCTTAATCGTCCTTGGCTCCCCTTCTAATGTAGTATAAGATACATAATCGGGACCAAATAATTTTGGAACTCTTGCCGTTTTGCTACGACGTGGTTCTTCATCCACGAGATTAGAACTACTCGTAGACTCATCAAATGTTCTTTTGAGAGGAACTTGTTCATTTCTTTCCTTACTTGGAAAGATATCCTCGAAAAATGAAGCATTTCTAGATTCCATGATAGTACCTTCATGAATCTCAAATATTTCTGATTTATGTACCAAAAATCGATAGGAGCTACTATTAAGTGCATAACCTATAAATATGCAATCAATAGTTTTAGGCCCTATCTTAACTTGTTTGGGTTTGGGTATTTCTACCTTAGCCAAACACCCCCACACTTTGAGGTACTTGTAAGAAGGCTTTTGACCTTTCCAAAGTTCGTACGGAGTCTCACTCCTACTTTTGTGGGGAATCTTGTTAAGGATATAATTGGCGGAGAGGATCGCCTCCCCCCACAAATTCTCAGGTAACCCTGAATTAATCAGCAACGCATTCATCATCTCTTTAAGAGTACGATTCTTGCGCTCCGCTATTCCGTTTGATTGTGGTGAATATGGGGCCGTTGTTTGATGTATAATGCCTGAATTTGCACAAAATTAATCAAACGGTGCTCTGTATTCTCCACCTCTATCACTACGGATAGCCTTTATCCTTTTTCCAAGTTGATTTTCAACTTCCGTTTTGTAATGTGTAAACGCTCCTAGCGCTTCATCTTTACTTCTTAGTAAATACACATAACAATACTTTGTGCAATCATCTATGAATGTAATGAAATACTTTTTCCCACCTCTAGTTTGCACAAACTTCAAATCACAGATGTCACTGTGAATAAGTTCTAGTGGTGCGGTGTTTCTTTCCACTGAAGGAAACGGTCGTTTGACTAGTTTTGCCTCAACACAAATTCCACATTTATGTTCATTTTCAACTTTAAAAATTGGTAATAAGTTCAAGTTGACCAATCTTCGAATAGTATTATAATTTACATGTCCTAGTCTGACATGCCACAAATTAGAATACTCAAGCAAATAAACAGAATTCTCAATACTTTTATTGCTTTCATTTTCAATTACAACAGAGCGGATTACATTCATTACATTCATCTTGAAAAGGCCCTGCTCAAGGTAACCTTTTCCAACATAAAATTCTCTCTTTGTTAAAGAAAATCTATCAACCTCGAAGACTATCTTGAACCCATTCTTCACCAAAGCTGAACCGGATACCAAATTCTTGCGAATCTCCGGAACATGCAGAACTTCAGTCAATGTCAGTTCTTTGCCTGAAGTCATCTTCAGCACAACTTTCCCCATTCCAACCACTGGAGATGTGGCTGAGTTGCCCATAAACAATCTCCGTCCTTTAGTTAGGGTATAGGACGAGAAGGCATCCCTATCTGAACAGATATGACGAGTAGCTCCAGTGTCAACAAACCACTCCCTCGGGTTGTCCACCAAGTTGGCTTTGAACACGACGGCAGTGAAATCAAGATCTGTTAGATCGATCGGCACCTGTTTGTCTGACAGGTCATCGATCATCTTGTTGATACCCTGGACATCATCAACAGCTAGGTGCACTTCATTTTGCACCCGGTTCTTGCCTTTGTTCTGGTTATGGCCAGAACCTTGCCCATGAAACTTGTTTTTCTTGGGCTCTCTACAATCTCTGGCCCAATGACCAGGTTTGTCACAGTTGTGACAGCGGTCTCCCGCCCTTGACTTTCCTTTCCCGGCAGCCTTCTTTTTCTGGGAATTTTCTTGGAATTTTCCTTGGAATTTTCTCTTCCGGTTAGAACTCTCCGGAACTTCTGCAATGTTTACCATTGCCTGCACAAGGAGCTTCTTGTCTAATCCCCGATTGTCTTCCTCAATTCTGAGTCGGACAACCAAGTCTTCTAGACTCATCTCCTTTCGTTTGTGTTTTAAGTAATTCTTGAAATCCTTCCAAGAAGGCGGTAACTTCTCTATGATAGAAGCTACTTGGAAGGACTCACTCAGAGCCATGTTCTCAGCATGAATTTCATGTAATATAATTTGAAACTCTTGAACTTGGCTTGTCACAGACTTAGAGTCTACCATTTTGAAGTCTAAGAACTTCGCGACCACGAACTTCTTTAGTCCAGCGTCCTCAGTTCTATACTTCTTGTCCAGTGCCTCCCAGAGGTCTTTGGCAGTTTTTACTTCAGAATATACGCTGTAAAGCGAATCATTCAATCCATTGAGTAGGTAATTTCTGCAAAGAAAATCACCATGTATCGAGGAATCATATGCCTTCCTCAGATCACTATCAGTTGACTCAACCGGGACATAAGGAGCATTTCCCCTTAAGTACCTTGATTGGTTCAAAGTCGTGAGGTAAAACAACATCTTTTGTTGCCACCTCTTGAAGTCAGCCCCGCTGAACTTCTTCGGTTTTTTAGCCTGAACCGGTATAACAGGATTAGCCATTGAAACAAATGGAGGGACCGGAGCAGAGCCAGAACCGGAACCAGGGCCCAGCCCTGAACCAGAACCTAGCCCGGCACCCCCACCAGAGCCAATGCCAAAATCGGAACCAGGACCCAGCCCTAAACCGGAACTAAAACCAGAACCTCCACCGGAGCCATTGATAATACCGAGACCATGAATATCACTGGTCCAAGACCGAAATCAAGAGTAGCACCATCAACATTTCCCATATTTTCCATTTGAACAAGTGATAACTTTTGAACAACAACAAGAAAATTTAGTGTTAAGTTTGTTGTTTCAAAACTTCACAAACGTATCAAATTGCTAACAAAGAAAGATTATATCGAGGCGAGAGAGAACTCTCTATCCTTAACACTAAATTGCTCCGCCTTGGTGGTACGAGTTCTTGCAACAAGTGTCCCAAGATACAACGATATACTTTTCTGAAGATTGAACCACTTCAATTTCAGAAACTACGAACTTAATTTACTGTTGAAATCTCAAGAAAAAGATGAAGATGATTTTATAGAACTCAAGAACACTTAGAGAGAATATGTTTTGTTTTGAGTTGGTGTGTTTCAAAATGGTTGGAATGGTTGCTATTTATAGGCAAAAACCATTGCCATAAGAATCAATCCACACCATCCATTTCTAAGATCAAATCTTAGCCATCCAAGATGCTCCACCACCTTGATGTGCTCATATGTCATTCATGATGTATTCATGGCATATTTTCCATTAAAATGTGATGTGTCATTCATGATGTATGCATGACATATTAAATAAAATTATATCAAAATATGGGATACATAAATTCAAACCCTTCAATTTAGCACTTAATTTCTCATTCGTTCCGACTAGAGAAATTCGAAATGCTAAACTCATCTACTCGGAACGTAGATTAAGATTATCCAATAATCTTAAGTATCCCGGATACTAACGGCGTTTGAATTTCGTACTCAACCACAATTTGTACCATTTTATCCAACATATGTTTGTATAACAAGCTACAAATGTAGAATTTAAAACCTTAGTACAATATTAATCAACTAATCAATGGATCAGAAATTGTAAATTCCAGCCAAAGGCCTTAGACATTATTAAGAAGCAAATCCAGTACATTATTCAAAACATGCAAAGAAATTAAAGCAGCACATATAAATCTGCCTAGCCCTTGAGATTCTATTATTTATGGATTAATAAATCCCCCCATGACAGAGAGTCTCTCTATAGGGAAGTGAAAATGCCAAAGGATAAAAGTTGCCCTAATAGTAATTATAAGCACGCCACCTTTACTTAAACCTTGTGAATATCCATGCAGTTGGACTTGAGCTTTCCACAGCCTTGCCGCCATGATCCACCACGGTTCCCGCCTCAGTCAGTGCAATCTCCGCCATCGGGAATGGGTGGTTGCGATACGAAGAGGGTTTGATGAAGGAGGCTGGTTTTGATGTTATAAGCATATACGAAGAGGGTTTGATGAAGGAGGCTGGTTTTGATGTTATAAGCATATACGAAGAGGGTTTGATGAAGGAGGCTGGTTTTGATGTTATAGGCAATAAAAGGGGGCTATATATATAGGAATTTGTGGCCACTTTTTGTTTAAAGGGAGTGAAATGAAATATGAGAAGTGGATTTGGTAGCATCTTCCAAGGGATATTCCATTGGCATCTCCACTGCTCCATGATCCACTTATTACTCATTTGCTTTTGATGATTTTATGCAGGCGTCTACTAACATTGCTTTTAGTTTATTTATTTAAAAGAAGCTTACGTTGCTAAGTATGTGTCAATTTAAAAGATGATATCACTGTACAGAGGAAAACAACTTAAAAGATAAAATTATTGCAGCAGCAAATTGTTCTTGGTTCTCTTAAGTAAATCATATCAGATGCTTTTGTTGATTGCGTATTACTTGTCTAAAGGAAATTATGGCGAATGATCAACGAATCAGAACAAAGTAGATTTCACTTTTCGTCTTTTTTCAATTATAGTCTCGCTTTACTAATATAATCGAAGTAATATTTCTAGAATATATATAAGGGCTGCATCTCTTTCTCAAATGAGATCTTTTCTTGTTCGTGCTCGATTGCCATTTATGTCATTTAAAGTTTAAACCGTCAAAATACAAGGGTATTTAATTCGCCTATGCCCAGGGACGGATTTAGGGGGGGCCAGGGGGGCCCAGGCCCCCCGAGACTTTAAATTTTTTCAATAAGGTATATAGGATTTTATAATATGGCCCCCCCAACAATATATATTTTGGGTTCTATACAAAGCACAAGAACAAGTTTGGCCCAGTTGGTGGGAAGCTTGGCCAAAAGGTGCACATAACCAGCAAGGTGGGCAGGGTTCGAATCCCATCAATGACAACCTCTGTTTTTTAATTTTTAAACTCTTTTTCTATATTGTAAGTGAACATTTCTTCTCATTTGTCATATAAGGCATCGATTATCATATAATATCCTTATATTGATTTTAAGAAAAGGTAGTTACCATAAAAAAAGAAAAGTTGAATTGACAATACCTTTAATTTTCTTTTTTGAACTTCAATTCTATACATATTAGGGTTAGAATTGATAAAAAAAAATTCTTTAATTCTCTCTTCTACACATATTAGAATTAGAACTAATAACATTTTCCCCAAAAACTATAAAAAGGGATCATTAAGAAGGAAAAATATACAAAACATCAACACATCTAAGGACAAGAAAATGTCGATTATCATTCGATTATTCAGAGTTTATCCACCACAAGGTATGAGCTAATCACAATACATTATTTTATGATTTTAAAAGAGTTTTAGTAAATAATAATTTTATTTTTTAGTGTAGAGAATTACATGTTTTTTAGTTTGCTTTTAGGTTTGTATTAATTATTTATAACTAAATGTATTAATTTATTAAATAGTTTTTTTAAGATAATATAATCATAATTTATAGTTATTATTGTCAATTGTATCTTTTTGTAAGGTTAAAAACTACTTAGAATTTAATATGTATCTTTATGTGTATTTAGTTATTCAATTATCTGATTAATAGGTAAAAGTATGGGAAAATCAACCACAATCGACACATTTTTTAAAAGAAAAAATACTCAAAACCAAGAATCTCAAGTTGAAACATCAGAACCTATGCCAGATACTACTGTAAGTTTATATTAAAATTTAGTTTTGTTTTTCGTAACATGATAATTTTTTTTTTCATCAGTTATAACTAAAATAAATTTAGAGATATAATCATACATATTGTCAATTTTTTTACTTTAATGCTCTGCCCCCCCCCCCCCCCAAAAGTCAATCCTGGATCCGTCCCTGCCTATGCCACCTACTTTTTTCTTACAAAAGAAGAAAGAAAATCAGTTCTGGCTGTAATTATTTAGCTATTTTTGGTGGTAATTAAACATCATGCAATATGATTTAATATAGACAAAACTTGCGATTTCATTTATTTTTTGTAACTAAATCTCTTCAAGATATAGCCTTGCTTCTTCGAGCCGTAGCTTATTAATCCTAATATATACAAGCAGGTTGTCAATTTGACAAATCAGTCATAATCCTGATCAGTGCAAGTACTTATTTTTGAAAAGCAAATCATGAAAAAGGGTAAAGAATTATCTTAGGACAAGCAGTTACAGCTATAAATGATGTAAGTAACTCTGTTATTCCAAGGACACCATGTTAATGATGTAAGAATGTTGGTCTCAAGAGAACCACCTCTTTACGCCTCTCGTTGCTCTTAGCTTCATTACAAGATCCTCGCGCTCGCTTTCAACTTCTGTATCACAACCGTTCGAACTCACAGCCTCACAACCCTAATTAAAGCTCCCGAACCACCCTGGAGTTTATCCCAAAATGCAATTCTACTCTTCAACCTCCTATTCCTGGTATAAACGGGGAAAATATTCGTCTCACTTGACCTAATCCTTGGCGCATAGCCATGATCCACCCGATCTGAACCCTCTGATTGCGGCCGTGCCAGTTAGTTGGATTCGGAATCTAGTTCCGCCTTCTTACCTGACCCGAACCCTCGATTTCGAAACCCATTTCAGGCTCCATTGCTTTGTGTTTCCTCAAGTTCTTTGAATTCACTAATGTTGTGCTTGTGAACACAGCAGCAGAGAACGAAAAATAGAGATTTCTGGTTATATGGATCTGTCTGAGATAAAGAGTTCAATTGCATGCAGAGAAGAAAGCCATTAATTAATTTGGATGGATAGAAAAACAAAGATAAAGAAACCCTTTGAGAGTGGGAGAGGAGAAACTTGCATTGAAATTAGATTGGGAGAGAATCTTTTAGTATTAAAATAACATAGTGTGCGCTATAACTGGACGATGTACAAACACCAAATTACCACTCCCTTCCGACTTTGGATTCCCTACCATGCTATTCTCTGTAGTATTATACAAATTTAACCAAAAGCGGTAAATCAACAAATTAGTCAAAATAAAATATCCAAAAAAAATTATTTTAAATTCTAAATATTGTCATATCAAGATAATAAAAATATATTGTCTCACAATATAATGTAATATATCCTTTTGCAATAAGTTGATAAAAGAAATGAATATTGTGGATTTAAATTGCGAAAATAATGCACTAAAATCCAAGTTTACTTTTTGTATTATCTTTTTATTATGTTTGTATAATACTTGGAGGAGCAACTATTTTTATATTTTCTAAATTATTTTTGTGCGAATACAGCACTGAAAAGGTTAATTTTTATAAAGACTTTAGCTGTAATTTTTTGTATCATCAACCTACCATTTTTCTCTATGTATCATCTAACCTACCATATTTTATCTCTTTAAGTTGATAAAAAATGAATATTGTGGATTTAAATTGTGATAATAATGCACTTTTTGTATTATTTACTTATTATGTTTGTATAATATTTGGAGGAACAATTATTTTTATATTTTCTAAATTATTTTTGTGCGAATACATCACAAGGAGGTTAATTTTTATAAAGACTTGAGATGTAATTAATTGTATCATCAAACCGACCATTTTTGCTATGTATCATCTAACCTACCATATTTTATCAATATTCAATCGTAATGATAAAAAGTCGCTTTGTAAGATTCTGGAAATTTTCTTGATAGACGGAATAAGATTTATTAGATATTTACTTAAAAGTCGTCTATATTATTTCAATATATTGTCAAAAGTAATCATTTAAACTTGCTATATAACAACATTCAGTCGTACCCAAAAGAAGTATTGCAACACGTCTTTTGAATTTTACCATGAAAAAAGAAGATTTACTAAATATTACTTAATGAACAGTTATAAAAACATACTAAAAAAATAATCATCCTAGAATGTTATTAAAAATATTTAGTCATGTAGAAAAAAAAGTTGTACTCGAATTTTTTTAAAAGATTAATATAAGAAAATGAATAAAAATATTTAGTCATATAGAAAAAAAAGTTGTACTCGAATTTTTTCAAAAGATTAATATAAGAAAATGAATATTTAGTAAATGTTCACTTAATAGTCATCTATATTATTTAAATATACTATTTTTGTCAAAAATTCATTCAAGTGTACTATGTAATAATAACAATCACGACCATTCTACTCCTCAACCTCTTATTCCTGGTATAAACGGAAAATTCAACCTTTTAGAAGAGTTTTCTTCGACATCTTCATCTCCATTTTCCTTGCATTCGGACAACTCAACACCGTCGATTTTTCTTTCACTAACCCATCCACCTCCAAAATCACCGTGTCCATCAACTTCAATTTCCATCTGCTCGCTCTCGCTCTCAACTACCCAAACCAACAAAATCCATAAATTGCCCTCAGCTCCACCAACATTCTCCGTATCACCACCATGCGAACTCACAGCCTCCGTAGCCCTAATTATAGCTCCAGAACCACCCTGAAGTTCATCCAAAAACGCAATTCTACTCTTTAACCTCCTTTTCCTCGTAAAAACGGCGAAACCATTTGTCTCACTCGGCCAAATCCTTGGCGCATAGCCATGATCCACTTTATTTGAACCGTCCGATTGCGGATGTGCTAATTTGTTGGTTCCAAAATCTGGTTCCAGCCTTCTTACCTGACCTGAACCCTCGATTTCGAAACCCATTTCGGGCTTCATTGCTTTGTTCTTCCTCAAGTTCTTCGAATTCACAGATGATGTGCTTGTGAACAGAGCAGCAGAGAACGAAAAATAGAGATTTATGGTTATATGTATCTGCCTGAGATAAAGAGTTCAATTGCATACATAGAAGAAAGGCAGTAATTCGGATTATATTTTAATGAATCAGGAGAAAATAAAGATAAAGAAACCCTTTAAGAGTGGGAGAGGAGAAACTTGCAGTGAAATTAGATTGGGAAGAGAATCTTTTAGTATTAAATTTTTTTACATAAAGTGTTAGGTAACACATTGACACCATATGTAATTTAACAATTTGCAGCTCCTATGAGTAACATTTGGTGAGCCCACGTTTGGGGGAAAATGTGGATCATTATTTGAGCAAATATTACTCCATCCTCTCAATAAGTACAATTTTGGCACTAAACACCCTCAAAACACCATAAAGAGACCATGTACCCCCCATAAATTGAAAATCTGCAACACTTTGCCCCAAATCAATTTTCTAGTGAAATTTATGTCTGAATCTCATGACATGCTGACTGTGTGCATTTCTAAGGGATACGGTCATCCTTTCACAATTTAGGCAAATTGCAGTTTATCCCCTCAAAAATTTAACTTTTCCAAACTAAATAATGCCTCTCAAAAAGAAAAATGAGGGTTTGTTTTTTTTTTTTTTTGGTAGGACGAAAAATGAGAGTTTGGCCTTTGTAAACGTTAAATACATTGCACTTTGTCCGAAACTCACATTTTGGTGAAATTTTCGTTGGAGTCATACGGCGTGGCACTCACAAGCCTTTCGTTTGGGTAGGGGCGTCATTTGAACTACTACTAGCCAACCACCTACATCCTATACTATAGCGTAATTTACCGCGATAAATGGATGAGCATCTTTTTGATAATTGGTCAGAGGTATAAACCAGCACTAAGTGGGGCAAAATTGGGGAACAAAATTATGCAAATTCATTCATTAATTGATCAAATTAAGACAAAAATGACCAAGTCTAACTATGGAAGATCATTGCTATTGTGGTAACTTGGTGGCATGAAGGACATTATGAATAGACAACAATCCTTGTAGAATGTACTACATATGATTTTTTTTTATTATCTGAATGTGGCTAAATAATCCATAAATATTGTTTACAATATGATTATGATTCCCTCCTTTCCCTACTTCTTACGCATTCAGAACAAATATGACAACATATTGTCAACCTATATTGGATATGTTTGTATAACAAGCTACAAATGTAGAATTTAAAACCTTAGTACAATATTAATCAACTGATCACTGGATCAAAAATTGTAAATTCCAGCCAAAGGCCTTAGACATTATTAAGAAGCAAATCCAGTACATTATTCAAAACATGCAAAGAAATTAAAGCAGCACATATAAATCTGCCTAGCCCTTGAGATTCTATTATTTATGGATTAATAAATCCCCCCATGACAGAGAGTCTCTCTATAGGGAAGTGAAAATGCCAAAGGATAAAAGTTGCCCTAATAGCAATTATAAGCACACCACCTTTACTTAAACCTTGTGAATATCCATGCAGTTGGACTTGAGCTTTCCACCGCCTTTCCGCCACGATCCATCACCGTTCCCGCCTCAGTCGGTGCAATCTCCGCCATCGGGAATGGGTGGTTGCGATATGAAGAGGGTTTGATGAAGGAGGCTGGTTTTAATTTTATAAGCTATAAAAATGGACTAAATAGGAATTTGTGGACACTTTTTGTTTAAAGGGAGTGAAATGAATTATGAAAAGTGGAATTTGGTAGCATCTTCCAAGGGATATGCCATTGGCATCTCCACTGCTCCCATGATCCACATTTTACTCATTTGGTTTTGATGATTTTATGCTGGCGTATGCTAATGATTTTAGTTTATTTATTTAAAAAGAAGCTTACGTTGCTAAGTATGTGTCAATTTAAAAGATGAAGTCACTGTACAAAGGAAAAAAATAATTAAAAGGTGAAACTATTGCAGCAAATTGTTCTTTGGTTCTGTTAAGTAAGTAGTAGATGCTTTTGTTGATTGCGTATTACTTGTCTAAACGAAAGCATGGCCAATGATCAACGAGTCAGAAGAATGTCGATTTCACTTTTCGTTTTGGTAGATAAAATATGCAGTTGAATTTCACTAGTTATAGTCTCGCTTTACTAATATAATCGATAATCACTATTGAACTTTGGTTCTATTAATATTTCTAGAATATATATAAGGGCTGCATCTTTTCTTAAATGAGATCTTTTCTTGCTCGTGCTCGATTGCCATTTATGTCGTTTAAAATGTCAAAATACAAGGGTGTTTAATTCGCCTATGCTACGTACTTTTTTCATACAAAAGAAGAAAGAAAAGTTGTTCTGGTTGTAATTATTTAGCTATTTTTGGTGGTAATTAAACATCAAGCAATATGATTTAATATAGACAAAACTTGCGATTTCATTTATTTTTTGTAACTAAATCTCTTCATGATACAGGATTGCATTCTTCGAGCCGTAGCTTATTAATCCTAATATATGCAATTAGATTGTCAGTTAGACTAATCAGTCATAATCCTGCCCAGTGCAAGTACTTATTTTCGAAAATCAAATCATGAAAAAGGGTAAAGAATTATCTTAGGACAAGCAGTTACAGCTATAAATGATGTAAGTAACTCTGTTATTCCAAGGACACCATGTTAATTATGTAAGAATGATGATTTCAAGAGAACCACCTCTTTACGCCTCTCGTCGCTCTTAGCTTCATTACAAGATCCTCGCGCTCGCCTTCAACTTCTGCATATTTGAGACTCATCTCTAGGTACCGTTCCCTCAGGTCTCTTAGCTCTGTCTCGAGTGATGACTTTGTTCGTTCGTACCTTTCTCTTGCCACTACTTCACCATTGCCACCCGGTTTTTTCTTTGTAAGACTGCGAGAAATATTGTATCAAAATACAAACTTAGCTTAGTTATTGAATCATCACCAGGAAAAAAATTAGATCTCACCTCTCATTCTCAAGCAACTGGTTTTTCGCCACGTGATCCATACTGACAGCACGAGGACTTTCATCATGATTGCATGGATCCTAAATGGGATAAGATCAATTGAGCAAACCATACACAAACGTATGATCAAAGAAAAAGACAAGACAAGTAAATTAAAGAAGAGAAGAAGATACCTCCTTATGAAAATTATTATATCTCTCCTCCATCAACTTTAGATGCTCTTCAAGTTCTTGAACTTTCTTCATGTATTCATCTTTCTCCTCTTCAAGTCTATACATCTTCTGCTGAAACTGAACATTCGCTCGTTTTATTTCGGTTAGCTCATTTTCAAGGTCCACATTTTGGCTGCAGAGGATTTCTTTCACACTCAATTCATTCTCCATCTTCATAAGCTTTTCTTCTACAGCTAGTTTTCTCCTTTTGCATTCCTCAAATCCAGAAATTTCCTCAGATAATGAAATATTCTCCGCTTTCAGTTTTTCATAATCTCCAGATACTGTCAGGAATGAAACCTCTAGTTTGCTATTCTCAAATCTGCATCCTTCAAGCTCACTCTTCAAGATCGAGATTTCTTCATGTAGGACTGATGTATTCTGCAACTGGATCTTCAAAATGCTCATTTCTTTAGTAAGCTGTTCGCGCTCATAATCAGATATCGTAAGCTTCAATTCAAGGTCATTGATGTCGGTATTCAATTTTTCTTCATTTTTCTTATAACTAGCCAACAATTTCATGATTCGTTCGTGATCAGCCATCAGTATCTCACGATCTTGTTGAGAAGTAGCTAGTTGACCTGTCAAGTCTTGAATTTTCAACTCAGATTCTGCCAAGGTTGCTTCGAGCTTATTCTCAGCTTTCGACTGAACTTCTTGAAGAGAAGCTTGCAGCGCATCGTTGTCAGCTAGTAACAGGGAAAATTCTCCAGAGGCTTCCAACGAAATCCGTTCCCTTTCCTGGTATGCATCAGAGATTTGCCTACTGATATTTTCTACTTCTAGAGCAAATTTCTCTTTCTGGTGATTGTTTTCTTTAACAAGTGCATCTACATCTGATTTCACACTGTTTTCTTTAAGGACAAATTCTTCGAGCACCGAAGTTAGATGATCCTCTAAAACTTCAACTTTTTTAGTGCAATCGGACAAACTTTTCTTACATTTGCTTAACTGCGCCTCCATTTGTGAACGATTTTCATGCAGTTCTTCAATTTCGCTCTTCAGTTCAGCATATTCCTGTACAAAACTTGCAGCAGATGCCTGTAAAGTCTTATTCTCTGCTTGAAGATGTTCACATTGTTCTTGAGCTCCAATCCACTGTTTCTGCATATCTTCTGATTTCTGTTTGAGATCCAATGATTGAATTTCCATTTCAACTTTTACTTTCTTGTTCTCGTCTTCGAGACTCGTAGCAACAGATTTGAGAGTATCTTTTTCCTGCAGATGAAGTCTAATTTCAGCTTCTAATTCCCTCTGTCGTTGTACAAAGAAGTCGGCTTCTTGTTCCTTTAACATCAAATTACCCTCCAATTCCTTCATTAATTCAGCATAGTCCTCTTCAATTTTGGCCTTTGATTTTTCGTGTTCTTCCATTTTCCTTTTAGCATCAGCTATAGTGGCATCTCTCTCTTTGATCTCGTTTTCGTGATACCTAAGAATTTTGTCACATTCAACGATCCTCGTTTCCAAGACCTTGTTCATCTCAAGCAAAAAGCTAAGTATATATTCAGCTGACATTTTTGTAGTTGTGTTTCCTTTGATATGAACAAGATCATTGAGGAAGCCACTTTCATTGGATCTACTACACCAAGGCTTCGCTAGAAGGCGAAAAGCCATATCAAGCTGTTCGATAATTTCAGTAAATTTCTCAAAACTTTCAAAGCTTACTCTCTTCTTGAGCTCATCCTCAAAGTTGGAAATTTGAAATTTAGGATCACTCACTTCAGAATCATCAGTAGGATTTTCACTCGACATAGAATCGAACGAGGCAGATTTTCTGATATTGCTTTTATTTAAATCCTTGAGCTTGAATAACAGTTCTAGATTTTCATCAGTGAGCTCAGTGCAATCCTTCTCTAGCTCCTCAACTTTTCCTCTCAAGGACTCAACTTCTCTGATGAGATCAACCATATTTTCATTATAGTCATCATTATCCAACAGTTTCGCTTCCAATCTGGCAATTTCTTCGTCCTTCACAGATACTTCGAATTTCCACTTACTCTCCAGTTCATCGATTTTATCTCTTAAAGCTTCCTCAAGCAACTTAACATCAGCTTGCAATTCCTTCTCCGATTCCTGGACTTGTTGCAACTCGATCAGCAAATTCCTGTTTTCCTCTGAATTTCTAGCTACGGACTTCTCTAAATCCGTATAGTCCAATTTGAGGGACGAAAGATAATCTATTTCGATTCTCTGTTGTTCTAAGGTCTCTTCAAGCTCTTGAAGAACCGAAACGAGTTCAATATTCGATTCTTGACTTTGTTTTAGCTGTTGGCTTAAATCAGCACTGAAATCTTTCTGATACTTTATCTCATTCTCCAATACCTTTTGGATCTGTATTATACTTTCAGATTGAACGACAGGATCTTCTCGCGCAGCCTCGTTTATTTTAGATTTCTCCAACTCTAGTTTCAGTTTCTCCATTTCTCTCTTCAGCCCATCATGTTCTGTATATGCAGCTGATAGCTCTATTACTAAGTCTGCCTGCTTTTTCGACACATCCGAAAACTCCTTTCTCAATATGTCCAGATCCAACATTAGTTTCCTAGCATTTCTCTCCCACATTTTGGCTTCTGCTCGAAGTTCATCGATGGTATTTTCCGCAGCTTCCAGAAGATTCCTCGACGAACCCACGCTGGTATGTGACAACCCGTTAACAACTGTTTCTTTTTGTAAATCCTCTCTTAAATACACCCTGGAATTTACAGATGACCGGTTTGATGAAGAACTACTGCCATCTGAAAAGTGATCAAGTATGGGGCTACCATCAAAGCTGCCTCCAAGTTGTTTTTCATGAGAATTATATTCTTCATTGTTCAAAGGATTCCTTGTCGATATCGCTTCCCTCCCTATAGAGCCCTCCGCGGAGTCGAAGCTTTGAATCGAACCAGATGCTGATCGACTTGTTTCCTGCAAACAGATGAAGATAATTGAATCAATCATGTATATGAAATAAACTAAATAAAAGTGCAAACATTACCCTTTCAAATTTGGATAATTAATTGAATTAATGCAGGTAGAAGATCAATAACAATAAAACGAGATTGTTAGAACACCTTGCTATCTAGTTTCAGGGGACGGGAGGTCGTGGCCGAGTCTTGACTTCGTGATCCAACAGTTCTATCGCTCGAACTGTCCGAGCCATTTGATTTGCTGCCCTTATCATGATGATCAACACTCGGATCTTTTTCCTGATCCCTGGATACATTCAAAAAACGTCAGATGAAATTTCGAAAGTTCACAACACAGAACGGAATTATAACATAAAAATACGAACCTGATTTTCGACCTTGGAGTTAGGCACTGGATTTTGACCTGAAGCCAGATAGACAGGCAAATTAGATTCAACACCAAAACTATAAAAAGACTAAATATCAGATAACTCGCCTGCAAAATCGTCCCGTAAGTGCATTTCTTAAGGGGCTGTGAGACTGCAGCAGCGGCTCTTGAACTAGTATAATTTGCTACATTGATGGTTGCTTCTCCAAGGATGCTAGACCTTGTTGAGCCCTAAAACTCAAGATTAAAAACCATTTTTCCTCTGATGAATTGATAATGCAATGATCTCAAGTATTGAAAACCGCAAAACCCGAAATCTTACCGAGGAAACAAGAAGCTTGACAAAGCATTCTTCATACCCTTTTGAAGAATCATCTCTTGAAACATAGATAGATTCTGACAGAGTGTCTGTCCATTGGCAGCCACCATTTTTCACTAGTGCTTTTCCCAACTTGGCAATTATTTTACCTGTTTCTACAGAAATTAAAGACACAAAAAGCCTGTCCCATCCCTTTGGTACCTGATGATTCACAAACAAGAAAAATATATACATATATTCATAGCTATCATATAATATATGATCAATGCAGAAAAATGAAAAGACAGAGACAAATTTGCACCTGAAGGGCTTGAAAATTGGAGAATTTGAAATCAAGCCTGTCTCTTGATTTGGATTGTTTGTTAGTTGGCCTCTGCAGCTTAAACATTTCTCCCTCACTGTGTGTGTAGTGTGTGTGTGTGTGTGTTTCTTGAGTTAGACTATAGTACAGTAGGCATAATTAGATCAAGTACATAAACAATAAAACAAAGCAACAAGAGAGAGAGAGAGAGAGAGAGTTAGCTAGGTGGTCATTGTTCTCAACCTCTCATGGCAGTTAGCATATGAACAGTCCTTGCAGTTTGGCATATTTCATGCAATGTTTCTTGTTTACTCCAACCTTCCATTCCTAACATGTTACAACCTAAAATTCAGACAAAAAATAATTAAAAAAGTTTAAGATTGCCCTTCTTGTTTTGGTCTGTACTTTTTGAAATTTAATACATTCCTAATATACTAAAATAATATTCATTATTTTTGGATGAAGAGATTGGCCTCTTTCAAATATGCACGTGGTGAAGGGACCAAAAACCACCACATTTCATGCTTCAGTCCTTTAATATTACAATTTTTTGTTTTGGTTACAGAAAGTTTAGGTAAGATCGGTTCAGGTCATCTACCAGGGTTACGGCATACCTTTGATTACTGAGATACTTACAGATCACCCACCAACACAACCCATATATTGGCAAAGGAAATCGAATACACAAAGTTCTGAAGAGAAGTGACACGTTCTTACCAACTTAATCATGCGTTGGTACTATTACACCTTTTTCCAGCACTCTTTGTTTTAATTCATGATAAAGGTTTTCTCCTATCTATTCTTTTGGGAGTTGGGGGGCTATAAGAACTAGTCTTTAATGTTTTGGAGGAACGCCTACTTTATGGTTTGTGATACTTTTAGATTTCCATTTAAATTATACGTAGATTTGTGATCTAAATTTATTTTATGCGTGTAGAGTTGTTTAGTGAATTCAAGAGATGTAGATCGTTTGTTGGCTCCATTTTAAAGATTTATATGAAATCTGCAAAGCGTATAAATTATAATTGAAGTTTTTTCTTACAATCACATGGATCTCGTTTGTTGACTTATTTTTCATTTTTTTCAAATGTGGTGAATTGTCCCATTCATGACAATAGTTGTTTCTAGTTATTCTTGGTAAAATCGTGACACGAAAGATAAATGAATAATCCCATCATCATTTTGACAAAATAAAGCCCACTAAATTGGAATAAAACAAGATAAAACTTATTTTCAGTTATGAATTGCTGAGCTTCTGCATCTTTTTTTCAAAAATAAAAAATAAAAAATCGATAACAATACAATTCATATCGACTCAAACGATGTAGTAAAAACATCAGAAACACCAACTATCAAGTTCTTGATAATAACAAATCTTAAGAACTTACAAATGAACACAAAAAAAATTCTAGTGCAACTCCTATTCAAAGAGAGATGAAACTCTCATTCGAGAGAGAAAATAAACTCTAGAGCTTCTACATCTTAAACAATAAAGTCGAGATAAATAGGGATCCAATTTAAGATATAAACGATCAAATTTTCAAAAACTATTGTCATTCTTAATCTGTCCCCAAGAAATAAATAAATTGTAAATGTTGAAATGTACTGGCATAGTACGGCCATACTTGCAACTAAATAAACAATACTCGTCTTTTACTTTTTCTGGGTTTATCAATCTTCTTCACATTGGGAACTTCGCCAACTTTCCTACTTTGGACGCAATTATTTAAATATATGACGATGATTACAATAAACTATGCAAATTATGAATGAAAACGACTAATATCATTAGATAATATAATCTTTTGTAGCACAAAAGAATTTCAAGAATAATATTACCATTCCTCAATTCACAATCTGAGTTCAGATTGTTTCCACATTATCTAACTCTATAACCAACTCACATAAGGCCTTTGGTCGAGACTCGAGAGGTACCACTCCCCTCTTTCGATGTGGGAGTCTCGGGTTTGGTCCCGACTTGCCCCAGTACCGGCATTTTTGTTTCCTCCGAAATAGAAATTTCATTCAGCCTGCACAAGTACATGACAACCCATCCTCTGCAAATTAATCTTTCTCACTGCCCTTAATTTTGGATCTTCTTTTAACCACATACTTGAACTAACAACTGCGAAATAACAAGAGCTAAAATACTATTTTTGCATCTAGAAGATGAATCAAATGATCATAATTTGAAGTGTTGGGTGAAGCTAAAAATGCTCCTTTCTATTGTAATTATATAAAAAATTTCTGGTTGTTTAACAAATGAAGTACTAAACTCACCTCTAAGAATTTGCAGTAGCCAAGGAGGATGCAGTTTGCCTTTGGCTCAATTTCATGTACAACCCCTGCCACAAAACATTCAAATTCCATTTTATTTTTTGACACGAAATACACAGGAATCATACATAATGATTAGGGGTCGAGAAAAAATTTACATTAGTGGTGTGAATAGTGGCTCCAGTGGTCATGCCAATATTTTGATCTGGGACCAAATCAAAGGTGAGATGCTGCAGAAGTACCGCGAGGGCTACAATTGCTTCTAGTAAAGCAAATTGATCGCCAACGCATTTGCGTGGCCCTCCACTGAACGGGATAAATCTGCATTATAAACGCTTGAATTAAATTCAACACTTGACGTCTTAGCTATAATACTATTAAGGGTTACAGGAGAGGTGAAGTAAAGATTGTACAGGCTACCTAAAATCAGTATTCGTTTCGTTAGGAATGGGGCCTTCTAAATCGAATCTTTCTGGCACAAATTCATCTGCTCTTTCCCAAACCTTTCAACATACAAATTGATCATAAAATGTTTGTTATTCAAATATTCATTCATACGATGGTGAAGGTTCATATCTCTACTCACCAAGAGAAATAAAAGCTCATCAGACAGCATGTGAAAAAAAAGTATAAATGGAGTCTTTTTCTTTTTTCTTTTTGATAAACTATATAGACAACCCAGACCTTAATTACAAAAAACACCCCTTAGTTTGAGAAATCATCATAACTTTTCCTGTCAGTAAAAGTACAATTTAACCCCCTATCAGTAAAAGCACATTACAATTTTGCCCTCCTTGTATTATCCTTTTTCTTCTTTCGGTATTTTCTGTAAAGATTATAAAGTCCAACAGGGGGTATGGCAAAAGAATTATACCTGAGCAGAGTGATGAATATTGTAAACTGAGATCATGATATCTTGACCAGGGTTGACCTTGTAGTTCCCCGGTAGTTCGTCAACTACTTGAGCTCTTCTCAAGAGGACCTAATGAAATTTATATACCGGAAAAATGGTTATCAGATGAAATGCAAGCACGCGGCTTCAACTCGAGGGACAACATTTGTGACTTACAGGTGGATGAGGATATAGACGCATTGATTCATTTATGCAACGGGTCAAGAATTTGAGATTCTTTATGTCCTCGTAGGTAGGAAGCCGACCCTCTAATACTCTGTCGACCTCTTCTTGTGCTTTTCTCAAAGACGATGGATCCTGATTTAGAAAGAACATCTAACAGTTAAAATCTGAAGTCTGGATTTTGGAATGCACAAAATGTTGTAACCGAAAGGGCAGAATGGTAATTATACCTTACTAAGCAGATATGCTGTCCAAGTTAGTACTGAACCAGTGGTTTCGTGACCAGCAACTAACATTGACAAAAGGTCATCCCTTAGCTGTGTACTTGAAACCTAAATCAAATACTAGAAGTGAGTTTTGCAAACCTAAAACTAAAATTGACAAAAGCCACATGCTTGAATTAATACGACCGAAATACTACAAAGTGAGTTTTCTAAAAAACGAACATGAAAATTAACCAATATAAGTATATATAGTTGAACAAAAAGTTTTTGATAGGGTGAGTTTTTGATTCGAGGGAAGCATTGATATTCCATACTATAGACTTTGTGTGACGAAACGTTGTTGCTAAATCAAATGAAGTAAGGATGTGTTTGGAGTGAAGGATTTGAAAGTCATGGATTTCAAATTTATCAACAAATCCATTGAGCTTCTTTGGATGATTTCAGGTTAGAATGGATTTAAACCTGGAACCCATTTTGAGCTATTTTTCCAATCATTACTTCAATTTGGGATTTTTTTAAATCCTTCCTTTGAGTCCATTCATTAAATCCAAATCCATCAATCCAAACACAACCTAAAGGTTAACGTAATTCCATACCTCCTCCCTACTAGCAAGCAAGAACCGAAGAATGCTAGGATCTGCGTCATTCACATACTCCTCCTCATTTATTCTTTCCCCCTCACGTTCTACAATCTCTCTGCACTGCGCCACGAGTTCTTCAACAGTTTGTCTTATCAAAGTAACTGCTTTTTCAGCCTTAATCTGTCTCGGTATTACTTTACATAAAGCATTAATCTGCAGAAGAACACAACAAAAGAGAAAAAACAAAATAAGCAATATTCTTACAATGAAACAAACTGCCCAAATGAGTTGAGGAATAAATAACCTGCCTTCCAATATGGCAATAGGTCAGTTGAACGCAACTCGGCCTCTTTTAATGCAGTATAAACTGCATCAATAACAGGATTATTAGCTGTAAGAGAATCAAAATTGTAGTTGAATATAGCTAGCCCAATAACATCAAGAGTAAGCTGGGAGAATTTTTCCTCCATGTTTACAGCAGAGCCATTGAGTGCATCGGATTTCAGTTTCTCCACCAACCGTTCCGCACATCTGCAAAAGACCCGTTCAACTATTATCGACAAGTACTTCTTGTGAAGCGATGGTACCACAGCTCTCCGCCTTACCTATAATAACCATACTTTCTCAAAATCATTGACATACCTCTGATAAGCATATCTATTTTACTCAAAACGTAAGGGAGTCCTTACGAAAAACTCAAATACCAAAATATCTATTTCCTTTACCATAAGGTAGAAAAAGGACTGTTACACTAGAAACCTATTAAGCCCAAAATGTAAGTGGACTATACTGAATAATACATCAAGTTGTATGATTTCAATATTACAATTCTATATTGTAATTCAATTTACCACTTACATAATACATACAGACTTCACAATGCCAATACCTCAGCACTGATCAAAATCCACATTATTTCCCATGCAAAATCTCCAAAAAAGGAGGGATCTTAACACAAAACTATCACAAAATCCAACTCAACCCACAATATCCAAACAAAAAAAAAAAAAGTATTCAACAATTTAAACCTAATTAATTAATAACATGCTCTTTTTTTGAGATAATTGGTTACTTGTATCAATTACGCCAAGAATGTGAATCATCAATCAACATATAGCACTAAAACTAATTACAGCTAACAACGTAACTACCAATAAAGTAGAAAAATCCCGCACGCTGCAGTGGAAGTAGAACCCAATGCCTCTAATATTTTGGGACGGCAACTTCGTCAGTAAGACTAGCCTTGTGACCAATTAATAACAACATACTTGTGTCCATCTAATAATAACCCAATTACAATCAAATCACACTAAAAAAAAAACCATAAAAATTACCGTCCAAAGGGAGCCCTCAGCAATGGCAAAACCAGAGCCAAACAAGAACTCAGAAACCTCAGCCACAAGCCCTTTACCGTACTTAGTCCCATAATTTCTTAACACATGCTTAGCAATGGCGGGGTCACTCACAATCACAAAATTTCTGGGGCCCGCAGCGAGACGGTAAATGGGCCCATACTCGTTCATCCACTTGAACAGCGGCAGAAAGAGGGCCCCACCGAGGAGGTCCGATACGTCCTCCAGCTTGGCACTGGCAATGGGTATATTGGACTCGTCTTTTGGGCCCAAAGTGGTTATGGATTTGGTGAGAGAGGTTAACCAGTCTGGGCTCACCCATGAGGTGGGCTTGGTGGTTGGGGGTGGTTTGTTGTTTGTGGAATTTTTGACGGAGAGAGAGGAAGCGGCGGAGCGGCGGTGGCGGTGGCGGAGATGGTGGTGGGTTGTGGAGGGTAAGGAGGAGAGAGAGAGTGAGGATGACATGGTGGCGGGTTAATTGTTAGTTATGATGTTGTTTTATTTAATTTCCGGCCACTATGTCCATGGATTGCAAGCATTACAGCCTTTTGTTAGTGGATTATGTTCCTTTATTATTTTATATATAACTTTACTGCATTTTAATTACCCATTTTTACCTTGATAATTTTCTTTTTATTTCGGAGAAGAAAACTCGTATTTACCTAATCCTTGGCTATTTTTCACGGCCCGGTTAAACTTATCTTGTCACTTAAATTTTAGGAAAAATTACATCAACATTTACCCTCGCTGCTATAATAGGTAATTACACAAATTTATTCTTTTATAATTTAAATTACAAATACTGAATCCACTATAATTAAAAATTACATTTACCCTCTAAAAACCCTCGATCAATGATTAACAATACTAAATGACATTTTTACCCTTCACTTAAATTATTAAAAGAAATTTGAAAATCTAAAATAATATTTTTGTTACGGCCCAAAAAACCCCTTTTGTTTTTGAAATTACCAGCACTCCTCCTACAGGGGGCTATTGTAAGGTTTTTAGAGGTTAACTTGTAATAATTTTTTAATATAGGGGGTGATTGTAAGAAGTGTATTATAACATGGGAGGTTTGTGTAAATTCAAAAATAAGAGAGTAAGTTGGTGTATTTTTTACTAAATGATATTTGGAAAGGAGTATTTTTGGAAGTTCACATGATACATCATCAAAAAACTGATTTCAGGGGGGTAAATGTAATTTTTAATTATAGTGGATTAGGTATTTGTAATTTCAATTATAAGAGGGTAAGTTTGTGTAATTATCTATTATAGCAGTGGGTGTTAGCGTAATTTTCCTTAAATTTTGTAAAAAGAATTCAATGTACTTTTCATGTGATACTTGGTGAGTCCTGAAACTTCAAGTCTCGATTAATCTCCGTCACTCATATTCATATATACATAAGAGGGCCTATGAGAATATATATACATATGAGGACTGATGGAGATAATATAAGGATTAAAGATTTTAGGACATTCAAAAAATATCTTGTCTAACCATTGTTAAGTGGGCGAACTATATATGACCCCCTCCCAGTGCTGCACTTACTTCTTCATGGATATATATGACCCCCTCCCAGTGCCGCACTTACTTCTTCATATATCATATATTAAAAAAATTTCCTTGCGATTGATATTTTACAACATCTATGGATTAAAATAGATTGGATTCAGTAAATGTTTACGTGTATAATGTGAACGGTCAATTTTAGCATACTTGATCCGGTGGCTGTTAGATAAAGGACAAAATTGTCTAAAAGACGTAAAAAGTTTAAAACCACTCGGCACTCGCACAAACGCGCAAGTGACACACTGGGGAGTTAAATTGCTTCTTTAAATATTTTTCTCAGGAAGGTGTATTGATATTTTTTTTCAATAGGGCATATCATAAGGGTCATATTTAATTTGCCCTTGTAAAATGTAATCCTCAAAATAATAATTAAAACTTTAGGTTTGAAGATTATAGTTTCAATATTATCTTATACATGTGAGCATATGCAAATATTTATCTAGTGAATATCAGCGAAATGGTTAAAACTTACAAGTTTCTTTTATCGTAATGGTAAAAAATGTAGCTTTAAAATTCTCCTTCATTTCCAATCATCTATTTTTTTTCAATATACGATAAATGGATTAAATAGATAATTGGATAGTTTTACAGGGAAAATTCTAAAATAGACCGAGTCTAATGCAATCAGTCTATTCAACACCATTGGATGTAAGTGATTTAAGCGATTTTTACTATTTTGTCCTTGTATTCACTGGTGTCTAGTGTATCAGCCCTGTTGGAACCTGTGTGACATAAAATCACTCGTTTCATAGGGCCTAAATCAAATCACAAAAGATCCCCATAGGATACAAATCAGGGGGTATTGTGCCAAAAAAACCAACATGCTTTGCCCACTTCGCTAGATTGTGAGCAGCTTGGTTACACGTACGAGAGATTTTAACGATACGCCATCGACATCAATTGCTCCATAATCTACGAGCAATCGAGCATCCTCGACCATCCCTTCTGCATCCCAGTTGATGCCCTTTTGGTAATCATTGATCCAAAGCACGGCAACGGCAAGTAACGAGTCACTCTCGTTCTCATTTCCAATTATATTAACCACAAAAAAGATCAACATATATTATTTAATTAACACTTTTTAATTTTTTGTTTTAAGAATGATCATGTATCAAATATCAATAGAAGCCCCACTTAATTTGGTCGGTCTACTCCTAATTTCACTATTGGGCCATGGAATTGGTCATTTGTTCAATTGGACTAAATTACAATGCTAGAATGGGTCAATGGGGTTCGGTTCTGAGTATTGGGCTACAATCACACCTTAATTTCTAGAAGAAGCTTTGGTTGACTTATTTTTTTTTTGGTTTATACTAGGGTTTCCACTGCCGACCGCAGTGACTAATCTCCTCGCCCCACTGTCAGCGCACTAAACGGTAAGAGGCTGGCCAAGGAGTTTTTTCCATTCACAAGAGTTGAGATTTGAACTTCCAATCATTTGTTTAAGGGACAAAATGCTGAACCACTATGTCAACCCACTTTGGTTGCTTTGGTTGACTTATAAAGGTGAGAAATTTGAACATTCCAAAAACTTGGACCATAACAAAGTTTAGTTACAAATAATCAAGCTTCAGTCAAATTACACATGATTAAAGGGCTCGAATTCAAGCTCGACGAGTCTGACTAAGGTAACGATTTTTAGGGTTAATCCTTAAGTTAAAATTGGATATTGATATATTCCAAAGAAATTGTGATTCAAATTAATTCATAATTGACGACAAATGTAAATCATTTATCACTCGGCCAAGCTCAAAATTAATGTTAATATACCATTAAACTTTGAGATCGAGTTTCAAATTCAATCTGATATATGATCTTGTCCGATAGACCAACTTCTTATTTTAGCTTCAAGATGAATTAGGTGTATATTGCAAAATGAAGCATTTAAGTCCAAAATTAAACAAATTTAAATATCTAGAAAATTATGATTTCACAGCTAAAATTTGCAAGGACCCTTTTTGAATATTTTTTTTACACCTTATTACATTTATGAATGTATGTAACTTTTTTAAATAAACCGATTACATCAATACATCAAATATCAAATCAACTTTCATCAATCAACAATTTTCTACTACAAACCACAAAAAATGAACTACTATATAAATAGAAAAACAACTCACTCATTTGGTGGAATCGAACCTGTAACTTCTAAGTTATGGGATCTCAATCTTACCATTAATATAATTTGACCTCTAAAGTAGACGGTCTACTTTTTGGCCTTTAGACCGTTGACTATGGTGTGAAAAAATCTAGAAATCTTGAAAATGTGAGTAAAGTTCATTTAAGAGTGAAAAGTGACAAGTCCTAAAATATTGTCCCAACTCATCAAAAGACTTAGAATTTATTTCTTTCATTTTGTCATAGGAAGTCAAAATTCAATATATTCTAATTATTTGATTGAATTATAAGGCATGAGCTGTCGTCAATCATATACAAATTTGAAATAGTATGGTATCAAACATAGGCGGCTTGAATATTCACTAAACTTCGTAACATTCCATGCATTGTTGGTATATTGAAATATTAATCGAGGTAAAATTATGAAGCTTTCATAACAAAATAATTAAAAAAAAATGACTCGTGAGTGAAAAGAAAGGAAAAAAAGTTCAACATGAATGTTGACTATTTTAAAATCAGAATTATATTAATCAAGCATTTTTACTCCCATACGAATATATATCCAACAAATATAAATGTTTATACCATTGTAGCTTTCGTATGAGATTATAATTAAAAATCGAGTCATTGAATATATGCCAATGAAATATTTTGGTTTTATAAATTGTAATTGTTCGAGAATGTGTACACTATACTTATTATAATAATTTAGTGTAGGCTTCTAATTTTACTCTCTTTTTTATTTGTGAAATAGTTAATGATATCATTATATATGATATTATGTCAATTAACAATCAACGAAATATAAAACATTTTGAATTGATGCTAGAATTGTATTTCAAATATTGAGGTGCTCAGTTTATAGCCTGTACCTTGGCCTAACTCAAACATTAATCAAAGAAGACCGGGAGATTAGGAGACATCATACTGACATTCTTTTCTTATTTATATTTTTCAATAATGTTCGTTTTATATTTGTCAAGCTTGTACAATTCAGTTCACTATTATTATTATTATTATTATTATTATTATTATTATTATTATTATTATTATTATTATTATGATGATGATGCAATCATTCATGAAGGAAACTCCTCACAAATCACAAGAACTGCAAAAACAAATATTATCAATAAATTAATGAAGCTCCTACAAGGCTGTAACATCCTATAGTATTTGTTGCCAACTGCTTTACGTACCAATCAATAATTTCTCTATATATATAATTGATGCTACAAAAAGTCAAAATACAAAAAAGAATACGCCTTTAATTAATTATATATATATATATGTATTATACATATATTTTAAGTAATTAATTTCCTGGACTCAATGAAATTCTTTTTCTTGGAGTCGCAAGTTTTGATGTACTCAAGAAAAGTAGGAAAATCGGTATCTTTGTAACGCCTTGGATTTGTCTCATTAATGAGCTTTGGTGAAGGTCTAACTATGCTTGTAAATGGAAGACTGTGCAAAGAAGCCACTGAAATCCGATAATTCATTGAATTTACAAGAACTCTGTGTATCACACTCTTGTATCTCCCATTGCTGAATATCTGGTCAATAACCAAAACAGATCAAAATTATCGTAAGTACACAAACAAATGGGAAAACATTACAATACTTTAACACCATATATACATACGATTTGTAAGTATACAATACATGCATGATCATTGGATGAAGATAGAATTCTCAATTTTAACGAGTTGGATAGATATTTTAGCTCATATAAGATGGAGAAAGCTTGGAGGGGTGCATAAATTTTCGTAATTTTCATTTAATTTACGCGTATAAAATTTAAAGGGATAATTACACTCACACCCCCAGTGATGGGATAATTACACAAATCTCCCCTCACTAATTGATAATTACAAGCACCCCTCCTCGGGGGGTCATTTGTATGGTTTCATGAGGTGTAATTGTAAGAATTGTTACACACAGGAGGTGCAATTGTAAGAAATCTTTAACATGAAGGGGTGTGTTTGTAATTATCATTAATGAGGGGAGATTTGTGTAATTAACCTGTCATTGAGGGGGTGTGAGTGTAATTGTCTCAAATTTAAATTGTGTGTAAGTGTGCGGAGAGCGGCTGTTGGATTCAGCTCCTACTCGCCAATCCGGATCCTCTATTGCAAATAGTGTTGCATCTCTTATTGCATTCACTTCTATACATGACAAGTGTACAAAATTCAAATCACTTATATATTTAAGGAAAAAATTTATACACTTGTCATGCATAGAATGAATGCAATAGGAGATGAAACATCATTTTGCAATAGAGGATCTTGTGTGCCTACTCGCTTCGTCTTTGTATAGAACATTTAATTTGCAATTTAGCCTTTCAAATATGGAGTACTAGGCATAATGTATGGATTATTTTTAGGTTGTTTTGGCTGATGAAAGTTGTAAATTGTCTTCGGGAAAGTTATTGTCTACTATTGGCCTCTATTATAATGGAAATAACAATCTTGATCGCCATTTTCATATCTAGTTTACTTATAAATTTTATTAGATACACTTGTCTTTGGGTGACCTTCCTAACTACAAAGAGACCTATTCAAAAAACACGGGAACTAATTGAATTTATGAGCCTCCCAACGTAGGAATGATCATTACTTTAGTTGAAATAATGAAAACTCATGTCATCTTGAAATTTTAAACGTACATTCACGTGGTAAACCCCACATAAGGCCCACCATTTTTTGAAATGATTGTATCTGAATTCAGAGTCGAAAAAATATATACCTCGAGGTGGTCGCCGACATTGACGACGAAGGATCCGGGTATGGGTTGAATAGTGACCCATTGATCTTGGTGTTGTATTTGCAAACCCTTGACCTCATCTTGAAGAAGAAGTGTGAGGAACCCATAATCCGAATGAGGTGGCATTCCAAGTGTCAAATCAGGTTCAGGGCATGGAGGGTAGCAATTCACAACCATTAGCTGGCTTCCATCTTCTTCCATTTCTTTTAATATTGATTCATCATCTATTTCATCATCACATATTTCTGTCTTCTTCTCACTGTTGTTTACCCCAACCCCAAGGCTCTCTAAGATGGCCTCCACTATCATTAGGAACAACAATTTAGTCTCTTTAGCGTAGGTAACCGCCAATTCCCTGTTTAATTATTAATTATTCATTAATTAGTACAAAATAGAAGTGTCTATAATCAAAAGATAATTAACTATTCCTCCAATGAAAATCAAGATTTAGTCAAGAGCTAACTAAATATTTAGACGAGTAGGTGCGCGTATGACATTATCTTTAATTATTGACATCTAAGTCAAGTACGTACGTTATGCTTGTACATAACTAGGAGAAAGATATACAATTCACTAATTTTTCATAAAACATTGAATTTGGCATAATTAATCATATAAAAGTATTAATTGTAAACACTTAAGTGGTATGTAATTGATTAGTTTTACTAATGGTCGACCATAGAAAATTCTTATAAAGATACTATTAATGGTAATCAACTAATCACAAGATAAATGTATTTATATTTTTCTTATGAGTAGTCACCTCCGTTTGGGAAGTTCTAGAATAGATCAGGTCTAATGGAGCCGATTTATTAAATATCATTAGATGTGGGTGATTTAAATTATTTTTACTATCTTGCTCTTGTATCCAATGGTGTATGCTGCACCGGCCTGTTGGACTCAGTATAGCATTAAATCACTCCCCTCGTTGCAGTGTACATTAATCATATATGACAAATACAATTCACTCATTTGTGTATTATTTGACTTCGACCAAACAAGGCCCCAACCAAAATTTTCAACCGACAACATATTGAGTGTAATTCATTTGTCACGAGATTAATTTGAAAGAAGTACGTGGTTCAAATTAAAACATCTTACCTAAAGTCTGGTGGAGAAGAAGGCCAATGGGGGAGGACATCAGGGAGAGGGTGACAGACCAACTTGAGAAAATCCCTCCAACAAAAGACACCATCATTTATCTGATTGAAACTTGTCCCATACCGAACTGGTGAGCTCGTATCAGCCGACATATACTTCTCTCTCTCCGCAAATGGCATCTCAAAGAACATCTTACTCCCATTCACCATATTGCTTATTACCTCACTCTCAATCCCATGATTCACAATCTGCATGCAATAACACATAAAACGACGTCATTCTCTCATTCTTAGTGGTAGGGTTGAAAAACGAACCAAATTATCCGATACTCGACTCGAGATCGTTCAGTAAAAGCTCGTTTGAGCTCGGTTTGTTAACATATCAAACCAAACTTGAACAACCCTTTTTGTGTTCGATAAGTTTGAATTCGGCTCGACTAGTGAAAAATAATAAAATATGTGAAAAAAATCAAGTTACTCGTGTTCAGCTCGTTTGAACTCGGCTTGGTTAACAATCAAATCAAGCTCAAACAAGCTTGAACAACAACTTATTCAACTCGACTCGGCTCATAAGTAGTGTTTCATCTCATGCATGATAATCAGAGGAAAGAATATGATTTTTATTAATTACCTGAAAAAAGCCATAGGTTTCACAGGCGTGGGCAAGGGACTCAAGGACTTGTGACCTGTTTGGGCCTAGCAATTCAGCAAAATCAATAATGGGCAGATTAAGATTGAGCTGCTCATGATGATGATCAGCAGATTTTTGATCTGTAATAATAAGATTTGGACGTTCTGAAGCGGGGAAAATGTATTTTCCAGGAACATGCTGAATTCCATTGTCGTACATGTACTTAACTCCTTTCTGGTATATATATTCCTGAGAATTAGCCGACATAGTTGCCATTGCTGGTGACATTTTATTGCATGAAATTAAAAATGAATTATTGAAGGAATTGGAACTGTTTTTGAATTTCCTAGGAAGAGTGAAATTAATGGGATGGTGGGATTTAAGAAAAAGGAAATGGATGTATTTATAGAAGGAATCAGATACAAGTAATATATATGTACAGTATATAGTATTCTGGAAAATGGTATTGGATTGTCTTGTTTCAAATTAGTAATGGTTTTGTAGACAGTGAAAACCGTTGACAATTTTGTATGACCAATATAGTAGTTGTAGGGACGACACTCGATGAGATTAGACGCCTTCCTTACGGTTTCTAGTATATTCAACTATAGTGTTTTTTTCTTTTTCGTTTTTCAATTAACAATTCATGCCCTATATTTTTAGAGGTCAATAAAGGCCGATGTCTCATAATAGCTTCTACAAGGCGGTTTAGTCACCAAAAAATAACTTCAATTTTATTAGCTTAATTTTAATTTAAAATATAGTTTTAGTATTTGAACTTGCCATATGTTCCCTTTGATACTTTAACTTAAAAGTTTTAAATTATGGGGTTGATAGCTTTTTTATTTTTGCGTTGGCTTTCTTGGAAATTATGTAATATTCTTAAACTTAGAATTCAATAGCTAAAGACGGAGCCAGGATTTGAGTTACGGGGGCAAATATAAATAAAGGGGAGGGGGTGGGAACTTGATATTGGGGAGGCTCCACCAGCCCCCCTTGGCTCCTCCATCACTGTTGGCAGCGGATTTGCTTGTTAAATGGGCTCTTCATAGAACTTGAAATGGAGCTATTTCTCACCATAGCATTGCTATTGATATCTTCTGTGATGGATATGAGATTCCATCTTTTATACTTATGATTTTATTTAATTATGAATGAAATTATTTTTGCTTACCAAAAAAAAAAAATGGGGCTGATAATTTAAAATTTACGTCTTACAACTTATAATGTGTCATAATTTTGACACAGTCAAATTTTCATCTAAAAGTTTAAATTTGATTGGAAAAAAATGATATAAATGATTATTAGTAGCTCCATAGACTCCAAATTCTGTTATTGATATAATTATTTTTGTGTGTGTGTGTATATATATATATATATAGAAAATTATAATTTTGGTCCTATATATTAGAAGGGGTTGACAACTTTGGGACAATATCTTTTTCAACTTGTAATTAAGTCTTTTAACTTTTAATTTTGTGATTCAGTCCTTAGAGTGGCAATTTTGGTCCTTCGGGCCGAACTTTTTAAAAAATTGGGGATTTTTCCGATTCTGGACAGAAAATGGAGCTTTAAATGATTTGGGGGGGGGGGGGGGGGATTAAGGCTTTTGCCAATAGTATATTTATTTATATATATATATATAGTTATATAAACACACAACACATACTAGCAACAACAATATTCAAATAATAATATACAATCATTGATGGTTAAACTTATTTTTTTATTTTTCATACTTATTTATCTATTTTTGTTTATTAATTAATTAAGACTCATAATTTTAAAGTATCTTCAAATAATATAAAATATTTTTATTTAATATCAATAGTTGTATATAATATATGTATATACATATATATAACATTTAATATCAATGTTTTTATATAATATATGTATATATATATATAGCATTTCAAACTTTAGAAAAATTATGAAGTACTCCCCGTCTCCATAACATATCGAATACTCCTCTTAGATAAATTGATACAACATGTCAAAGTATGAAAAAAAAAATTAGACATTATTTAGTGATTGTTTATTATTATATTTTTTATTTTTTATGTGTGTATGTAAATATATTTTAGTATACTTATATTTTAGCAAGTTTATTTTTATATTGTACATCTCAAATGGATGCACAATAATTAATTTCCCCCAAAAATCAGCAAAGCTCAAATTTTTCCTCCAAAATTCAAAAAATCCCCAAATTAATTGCAAAATCCCCAATTTTTAGGTGAGATATATATATAGGACCAAAATTGCCACAAAATCAAAAGATAAAGGATTTAATTATAAGTTGAAAAATTTATTATCCCAAAGTTGTCACCCCAATATATAGGACCAAAATTACAATTTTCCCTGTATATATATCCCACCTATGTCTACCTACGTCCTTAAAATCTTGAATTTTTGCTTTTGGAGAGAAAATTGGAAAAAAGAAGTCTCCACATTAATGCCTTATAAATGGGAAAATTGTAGCTTAGTCCCGTAAGATGTGTTCTTTTGCAATTTTATATCCAATATTTATAAACTTGTAAAATTAATCCAATGTACTGCACGTTTTGGCATTTTAGTCATAATCGTTAGTTTAGTCACGAGTTTTGCACCTAATTAGTACTTACTTGAACGGCATATGTATTTCACACGCGAAATTCAATCCTTTAATTAACGAATGAGACCAGAATTACAAAATAATGCATCATACGAGACCAAAATTGCAATAAGTTTTATTCTATGGGATCAATATTTCAATTTTTCCTTTTTAAATTTTTTTCTATTTTCTGTCTCCTTACTTAATTTCCTCCCCAAATTTCTCGCACATTCTAAATTACTTTTGCTCATATATATAAATCATGAACAATCGGTATCAAGAAAAGTAATCCAAGTACCATTTTCAAATATAGCTCACAACTACGGCTCTAGACTCCGGCAAGTCTTTAACACGCTTAGTTGGTAAGAAATGAGTCACTTTTTGTCAAGAGGTCATGAAAGATTGTGAGTTCAATTCCCTTTACCGATGTGAGGCGGTGTTGGTGAACAATCTGTAAGTACCTCTATAAACAATTTTTTATTTCAAAGACATGACCCATGATTGATGATCGAAGCTAACCCTACCAAAATTTTTGTTTAAAAAAAAACTCTCCAGCCAGTTCATCTCGCTGTCCTTTTGCCCCAACACTTACGTTTCTCTTCACAATATCAAACAAAAAAAAAACACACACACACACTTTTTCTGTGGGCATTGGCTGACTTTTGGATATCACTTCATCTAAGTTTTAAGGGCGATTAGCATCTTAGGGCCCGACTCGACAGGAGTGGGGTCTCATTCTTTGGTCATCATTTAGTATAATTATTATTGACCTTGTATACATACTACGTACCACGATATATAGAGGTTTGATTCATTCTCCTTAATTATATGTTGAGCAACATTGACCGTACCCCCTGTAATATATGAAATTATTCAAAAGTCCCCCATGATATAAAATTCACAAATCACCCCCCTATGAAAAAAATAAATACTCAACTAACCCCCCTACGCGCTCCACGCTCGAATACTGCGAATATTTGTAATTTTTTTTGACTTTATTGGATCTTATATGATAAAAGACGGTCAAGATTAAACCTATATATTTATTATTCAATAAAAATTATCTATATAATATATTACTTATAATAATTAATATATACAATATAGTTATAATATATATATATATAAGTGTGTATGTATATAATTCTACAGTCCACCACCGTCTCCAACCACCATCACCCACCGCCACCACCACCATCCGTTGCCTTTCTGTCACCACCACCACCAACAGCAGACCAAAAACCACCACCACCTGCGGCCTTCACAACCACCACCACCAACGGCCGACAACTCCTTCGGCAATGCAGAAAACTAATTTCCACCGCCGCCTTCGACAACTCCACCCCTGGCACCATGGAGGTCGAAGCCACGGCCACTCCACCGAAGAAATGAAAGTCGACATCCGTATGAACCTCAAAGCCCGAAGAGTCGGGCTTAAGGCCCGATTCGATACCCCCGACGTCAGCAACCTCCAAAAATGGGCTGATTTCGTGCACTCCACTCACTCCGACGAAGATTTCGGCGAGTGGCCCTACCTCCTCATTGTTTTTAATCTTGTAATCGAGCTCCTCGGCCTGCTTCAACACAACTTCATCGGGGGATACGTATAGGACGCAGTTGAGTTGCGGAGGCGGTGGAGGAATGATTCGGCGAGGTTGAAGGCGGTGGTTTGGTCAGAGAGTAATGATTTACGAGTGGTGAGAATTTGGGAGGAAGGCGGCAGAGTGGTGGTGGAGTGCAGAGGACTGGTGGTGGAGCAATGGTGAAGATGGTATTAGGAATTAGGGTTAGGTTTTGGAGAAGGAGATAGAGTTTGGGGAAAAAGGTGAAAAAGTAAAATTTAAATGTAAACGTAAAATAGGAAAATAGAAAAATATAAAATAAAATTGATAATAGATTGTAAATATTTTCGAAAGGTAAGGGTATTTTCGTCTTTACAAGATAATTTGCTTGCAAAATTATTCGGGGGAGGCAGTGAGCGTGATTTTAAAAATCATAGGGGGGTTTATTGATAATTTTCATTTCATAGAGAGTTTTTTGAAGAATTTGACCTATCACGGGGGGTAAAAATGATTTTACTCATTATATGTTATACTTTTGCTGACAACGCATTTTTTGTAGATTGTACGTATGTACATATAGGTGATCACTAGACTTAGTTTTAAAATCAAACACATGAGAGGATTAGGTGTTTCAACGAAGAATGTCACGATCGCCTCGAAGAATTCTATTAATATTCAGAGTTATAGATTCCAAAGATAGATACATCTATTTATACTTAGAAGTCTAAGGCTAAATTATTATAAAATGACTAAAATACCCTCTTAAAACATTGAGTTTCTAATCACAATAGTAGCATATGTAAATGAAACGACAGACAAACAAGGTATTGTTCAAAATTTTTTGATTTATTATTGAAACTTCAGATTTTATGTTTGAGTTTGGCTTCATTGGAGTTCAAATGAGTTTTAATTGAGCCGATCAAGTGTTGAACTTGAGTGGTTTGATCTTCTTAAATATAGTTTATCATTTTTATTAATTGACCCGAGATTTAAAACTTATAGAATCAAAAAAGACATACAAACTTGATTGGCTACGTTATGAACTGAATTTAATTAAGCATTTTACAACCAATCTCTTTCACTAAAACCATTGAACTTAGTCTAACATAAAAAATTTGAAATTTGTCACACCATTCTTAAATTAATTGGTTATGATGAACGGAATAGGTTTACAGGGGATTACATTACATTGACCTTCTCTCTCTCACTCTCTCTCTCTATATATATTTGCTAAGAAGTAAGAACAGAAAATTGGACTTGGTCAAAAGAAATGGACCTCGGACATAAGAACACCAGACTTGGCCAGTCCAGAGCGACTTTTGGTTTTACTTTTACCCCTTTGGTGGGCGCTCACATCTTTTACAATGACGCTCCAATTGACAATAAAAATGCCGCCTAAAAACTTGAATATATTTATCCGTGTCCACACGAAAATTAAAATTTATTCAAAGAATTACGCTCTAATTTCGACATTTTACAAAATGTTTGGACATTATATTGATGCGGATGGATTTTGTACCATAACTCTTTAAAATCTTCTTCATGATTTTTTCAATAAAATTTCTAGACATGCAAAAGAATAAAGCGTTAGAAAGCGCTTTAAAAGTTCTAACGCTCAAGTCGACATTACCCAACAAAATTTGTATATAATTTTGTAGAATATATTTGTTGAATCCTCCATTAAAATATTAGAAAGGATAATATTTATGGTTGTTAATAATAGGACACAAAATATCCTAGTTATCATAAGTTTGTTGGGTTTGGGTGATGTGCCCAATATACATAATGCCCTTAAAAGCACAAAGTGGCTCACACGCTTAAAGCTCTCAAGTTGTCTCAAGATCATTACTCTTGTTTTGCTTGATTCAAGTAAGTGAAAGTTAAGTACTTGATCATCAATGACAATAATCTACGTGTTCAGCTCGGCCAAACATCCTTATATTATCGAATACCTAATTCCCCTATGTAATAATGAACTATTCTAGATAACTCGGTTAAATTTCTACAAAAAGAGAAAATAAAAGTAGATGCTAAAAATGTTAATAATATGTATTTTAACAAGAAAATATCTATTTTTTTTATATAAAAGTACGAGTTGGTTTTTTGACATTTTTTATGTACCTAAAATATGCCTATGGAATTCAATTTTTTAATGGCAAAAGAGTCAAAAATAAATAATAAAAGTAATTATTAAGTATTTAGAAGACTACAACAATAAGAAGTATAATTATATTAATTATAACTCTACAACAAAATAACAAGATAATAATAGAGATTGAGTTATATGAGAATACTATAATGTACTCATTAAGAAAAAACCAAGAAGAATACGTCATAAGCCCAAATTTCATTGATAAAATTCATATATATATTACAAATTTCATGGAAAAAGAATTATGAAAAAGAAAAGAAAACACAAGCAATTTAAAGATTGAAATATGAAATTAATAAACGATCATGTAATATATATAAACGGTTCATGTCATTGTTTTTGTTTTATTATATTTATTATATAAATATTGAATTGATTCAACATTGGAGTATGATTGCAAGAAGCATTCAAAAAATAATTTAATTATCAGTACTTAACATGTGGAGTTATTAAGTTTGACCAATATATAATATAGAGCAAGAACATATATATAATGATAAATAATTGGAAGTGCGTTCGTACCAAATTTTTAATATATTTTAATAATGCACAAACGTTTTATTTTGAAAGTTTAATCATTTATTCATTTTACAAATCAACTTAATGTCTATATTTCGTCAATCAGACATTCTTTAACTCTTTCATAATTTTTGATTTTATAATATTTGTTAATGGTTTATGCGCTTATATATTTATATTACTATTTTACATATTACAAATTGTCTGAAAATTTGAACTTTAATTGTTGAACACCTGAATTATGGAATATATATATATATATATATATATATATTAATATTATATCATGTTATAGACTATATGAAAATTTATTGCTCAAAGTTAATATGCTGTTAACTGCTAGAGCACATTCATTTTGGATTACATGTATTTAGTTATGAACTTAGGAATTTTTACAAACAAGTTGTATGAATGCAAATAATTATATTTCTGATACTCAATTTTCAATAGGATGAATGTTTTTATAGTTTCTATTATGTGATCATTTTTATCTTTCAATATCGAACATATTATTTTAGTTGCTTCTTTTAAAAAAATTGTTTAATTCTGTCAAGAAAATGATTAAAATAAGTGATGATTAACTTATGGCTTAAAATAACCTATATAGAAGTGTTTGCAAACCTAATTTCTTATTCTAATTCTATTATCTTAAGTGATAATAATGGGAAAATATCACTTTTGGTCCCATAGGAGTTCAGCCAAAATACTTTTAGTCCCATAGGAATTTTTTAAACATATTTGGTCCCATTGGACTCACAATGTGATATTTTTGGTCTCAACTGTATGTTTTTGAATGGAAAATACCAACGTGAGACACATACTCTATTAGAACTAGTGGAATATGAAATAAAAATTCTAAACTAAATTCATTTTTGGTCCCCAACCGTCCAAAACACTTGGCCATTTTTCGTCAATTTTTTTAACTTTTGGAACTAAAAGTGCCACATTTTGAGTCTAATGGGACCAAAAATGTCAAAAAATATCCTATAGGACTAAAAGTGTTTTGACCGAACTCCTATGGGACCAAAAATAAACTTTTCCCTGATAATAATCTATAATTTCTAAGCTGGTAAATGGGTGCTTAAAACTGATTATGGTATTTTTATAATTAAAATAATTTTATTTTGGATGTACTAATCACTTTTAGTCACTTTTTTTTCAAACAATCATCTGCAGATTTTTTTCACTTTTCACTTGTGTTTACAAACACTACCAACTTCTAATTTTTTAATCAATGTTAATTATTTCCACTTATAATCACTTTTCTATAATCTATTGAGTTTGCAAACGCTCCCGAAAAAGAATATGACTTCTAAGGTTTTTTTTTTTTGTCTTTTTTACATTTTCAATTTGATTTACATGAGAAAATTGAATGTTCATCAGTTGATAATCAAATATTGTTTGGGAAAATTGCAAGTTTAGTCCTGTAACTTTAGGGGGGTGACAAATTAAACCCGTATCTTATGCAACTGGCAAAATTGATCCCTTAACTTTTAAAAAGTCGCGATTTAAGGACACTTCTCAGTTGAAAACCCTAATTTCGTTGCACGTGACCAATTAAAATTGTGGATTTTTCAATTGCCAGCTTGATTTCCACGCATGGAGTATGATAGGGCTTTTTTTTTTTACACATAGGACGCCAAATAGATTTTATTATTTGTTTTCTTCCCCTAAAAAAATTTTAATTTGGCGTCCTATGTATTAAAAAATAAATCATGTCATACTCCACGCGTGCAAATCTGACCGACAATTAAAAGCCCCCCAATTTTAATTGGTCATATGCACTGCACGTGACCATTTCCGGTGAAATTATGGTTTTCAATTGAAAAATGTTCTTATCGACTTTTTGAAAGTTACAGTACCAATTTTGCTAAATTGTACAAGATAGGGGACCAATTTTGCAACCCCTAAAATTATAGGACTAAATTTGCAATTTTTTCTATAGTGTTTCATAGATACTGATTAAACTAATTTGATTTTTAAATTTGTTTCTAATAATCTTTTCCAAAATTGATCTAATTGACCAAACGGGTATTTAATTAAATACAAATATTTTAGATTTGATAGTTATGACTAGAAGAGTAGGACATGAGTAGTTAATAAAAGCAAAGACAAGTAAAATAAAATGCTTTCCATGATTTTTTTTTTAGTTGAGAAAATTAAATTTATTGAGCATATAACTTAATAAAATCTAAATATCTTAAGATATAATTATTAAGAACATGTGTTTTCCAATAATTATGTTGAATATCAAATATTTGATAATGCAATTCATAATAATTAACCATACTAATTCTACGACCCTCATATTTATATGAATATATAATTCAAATTTCAGGAGTACAAACGAATTTGTTTGCCTATAAAAATTAGAGTAACTCAAGAGGTTCATATGGTTTTTACTTGTTCAAAATATTTATATATTGAGTTCGTTGATAAAGTGTTATTAATTACTTCAACTTTTATCTTAAAGAGTCTTTTGTATTAAGTCATACATAACTTCTACAAATAGCATAAATCTACACAATGCAATTTCACAAAGTATTTATTTTCTTTTGTTTACGATTTTATTTTATTTCAAAATTTTATCTATTAAAAGGGAAGACAAAAAAAAACACCAATGATTATCATATATTGAATAAGCAGAATATATAATTGAATATTCATGAAGAAAAATAATAAAAATATCTTATGAAACAAAGTTGAAAGATAACATCACAAGTCATCAAGTATAAGCTTAAAATGATTTTAGTTTACTTAGTAAATTATGATTTGAATTTTTTTAATGTTCAATAACTTTGTTTCTTTAAATATTTAATTAAATATTTTGTATTTGTAGATGTTTTTTGATTTTATTGCCTTCAAGTTTTTAAATATTCATTCAATCAATTATTGTTTTGTAGTAATTTCTTAAAATTTATGTATTCTATCGTTTATATTTATTAAGCTAAATCATCAGTGTTAGTAAAAGAATATTTATTTGGAATATGACTAGCACTTTGTTAGGAAAAAATGCTAGAAATGAAATTTAGAAAACGGTGATAATTAACAAGAATCACGTTGGTAAATAAAAATGGAGTCCCCTGTATATTATTTTTATTAATTGACAAAATTGCAATATTAGTTCCATCGGATAGGTTTTGTTGCAACAGTAGTCCTATGATATATTTTGTTGCAATTTTTGTCCCGCTCTTTGAAACTTAAACAGAATTTCACGCGTGTAATGCATGGGCCGTTACTTTTATTACCGATCATGTGAAAGACGCGTGATCAAACTAGCTGTTTTCGTTTGATTAAAAAAATTTGGGACTCAAAATGAAAAAATATGCATCTTATGAGACTAATTTTATAAATTTGTAACAATAAGACCAAAAATGCAACAAATCCTATCATACTAATAACACAATTCTCTCTTCTTCTTTTTTTTCTTCTACAATGCATTATAAGTTGTTACTTGCAACATTTTGTTTTACTTCTCCTACAATTTTTATCAATAAACCTTTATTTTATAAATCAAATCATATATTCAAAAGGAAGCAATATCTTCGCCAACCTCTTATGATTTTGCGAAAGGTGTGATTGACTTTCAAAACAGAGACATATCGAATGACCTGAGAATGATACAGTTGCTTTAGAAAACAGAGACAACAAATAAAAAAATAGAAGATAAAAAAGAAATGAGAACCTACCTAAATATTCAAGTTTTGAGTCATAATGTAGATATGATTCTAAGTACACGAAAAATAAAAAAACTCAAGTAGAGAAAGGAAGAAGAGAGCACTATCCATTAAAAATAAACAAGAGAATAACAAATGAAGCATGAATTTACATTATTATCTAGATTTCAATTTTGAATAGACTTAGTTTTTTTTTTTTTAATTTATTATCTTGGTTTCAATCTTCAATATACTTAGTTTTTTTTATGTATTGATTTAGTCTTTATTTAGTTTTTCATATTGTTTATCGGATAAAGATTCACTTAGTTAAATTATTATTGAAGTTTTGAATATATAACATTTTCAAATTGAATAGTATTTGTAAACATGAATTATTTTAACGAAATAATATGGTTCACGTACAACATACATGTTATTTACTAGTTATTCCTAAAAGTATATATGCTTAGATAATTAACAATATTCTTTTAAAATTTGACGACTACGTGTATGCATCAAAAGCGCGACACATCAAAATAACATTTTACACCCTGCAAAATAACATCAAAATTAATTAGACCATAAATGACCTGAACCATATTACATTAAACAGGGTCAACAGGTTCGGATGATATAAGAATAGAAGGCCCCGTATCTGCAAATTACATAGACGTTTTATAATATTACTATAATTTCTAAGATCATAAAGTTTTTACTATTTTATTATGTTTGACTTATGAAATATAGTAAGAGGATTTTATTTGGTGTCCTTGATCAATTGAAGTTGTATCATTGGTTAATCCCATATTACGTGTCATGCATCTATTGGTTGGAATTTCGGGTCACAGATCACGTCAAACCAATCGACCAATTAGACAATGGATCCTGCTATATAATCTATTTTAACAAATAGGATTATTTTATTAAATATGACATTTTCATTAGCACAAGGGATCGGGTGTTTTGTATGTGTATATATCTCAAATAAATATGTGTAAAACGTGTGCATGCGCCTTTTAATTTCATTTTAGAAAATAAAATTTGCAAAATAACATATTCCTCGCTCTAATGGAAGGGTGTAGATCAAATCGAAAAGATATTTTGTTTCACATATTCTCATTGAATTCGATTTTTCAACGGCGTAAGAGTTAAAATATTCTATTAACTTTACAAAAGTCTCAAATAATATTCAAGTCAATATAAATTTGGTGTTGATTTTCAGAAACTTCTTGTGAAAAGTTCTAATAATTCTTGAGAGAATTATTACATTGCTTTCTGAATAATTAGTCATTTATATAAATATAATATTTTAATTAGCATAAGGAATCGGGTGTTTTTTGTATGCGTATATCTCTCAAATAAATATTTGTAAAATGTGTGTAAGCGCCTTTCAATTTGATTTTAGAAAATAAAATCTGCAAAATATATAATATATTCCGCGCTCTAATGTAAGGGTGTAGATCAAATTGAAAAGATATTTTGTTTCACATATTCTCATTAAATTCGATTTTTCGATGGCATAAGAGTTAAAATGTATAAACTTTACAAAAGTCTCAAATAATATTCAAGTCAATAAATGTGGAGTTGATTTCTTAAACTTCTTGTGAAAAGTTCTAAAAATTCTTGAGAGAATTGGACACATTACTTTCTGAAATAATTAGTCGTTTATATAAGTGTGATAATTAGCATAAGGGATCGGGTGTTCTTTGTATATCTCTGAAATAAATATATGTAAAATGTGTGTAAGCGCCTTTTTTTATTTGATTTTCGAATGTAAAATCTGCAAAATAATATATTTCTGGCGTAGATCAAATTGGAAAGATATTTTATCTCACACATGTTGGATATTGGATGAATATTGTGTATGTATGAAAAGTATGTGAACACCTCTTTTGGGTACGAAATTCGAACACCACAAGTATCGAGGATACTAAATATTATTGGATAATATTATTCTACTCCGGGAGTAGATGAGGTTAGCATTTCGAATTTGTCGATTCGGAATTGAAATGAATGAGAAATTAATTGCTATTGTTGGGTGTTTGAATGTGGATATCCCACTTTGGATATAAACCATAAGGTGGACCGGACCGAACCTCTGACCACGGACTCAAGCTCGGGTCTGGGTCCGGGATCGGGCTGGTACGCGGGCCGTGGGCCGTGACTAGGCTTGGTGGTCGTTGGGCTAAATATATTCTTTTTGGGGCAAAATTTAGAATTAAATTAACTTGGGCCCAGTTAATTATTTTCTTTTTTTTGGCCAATAAGAATTAATTTAGGCTCATTTCTTTTCCAAAGAAATCAGGCAGCTCAGCAGAAGGTTGAATTACATCTGAAACGTTTCATTTGTAAAGCAGTCAGAAATTGAAAGATTCTTGATGCTAAATTTGAAACGTTTGAATTTATAAGTGAAAAACATTTCACTTTAAAAGTGGTAAGGGAAAAACATTTCACTTTAAAAGTGGTAAGTGAAATGTTTTTCACTTTAAAAGTATAAGTGAAATGTTTCACTTTTAAAAGTGGTTAGTAAAAACGTTTCATTTCTCCTATATAAAGAGTCTCCCATATGAATAAAAAGATAAGAAGACGAACACACAAAAATTCAGAAATCATTTCTGCATTTTAAGCATTCTACATACATCACATCTGTGAGAGTTCTTGAGCAAAATAAGTTCGTGGAGTGTTGTTCTTGAAGTGGTTCAATTACAACAAGTAATCGTTGTATCTTGGGAAGTTAGTTGCACGAACCCGTATCACCGTAGGCGGGGCAATATAGCTTTAAGGATAGAGAGTCCAACTTTCGCCTCGATTCGTTTTTATTTGTTTATTGCATATATTTCCAATATATTTCAAATTAACAGTGCAGGAAATCCAACAACACATTCTTATTAAATTCGATTTTTCGACGGCGTAAGAGCTAAAATGTGTAAACTTTACAAAAGTCTCAAATTATATTCAAGTCAATATAAATGTGGAGTTGATTTTCAGTGTGAAAAGTTCTAGAAATTCTTGAGAGAATTGACACATTGCTTTCTGAAATAATTAGTCGTTTATATAGTTATATATATTCCACAATTTATAAACAAAAACTAAAACCTTCTCACAATTCTTTGACAAATTTAGTTTCAGACAATTTATTTTGTTGAAATTAATCAATTATCATCACGTATAATTCTTATCGCATGCAATGTATCCGTTGACCTTAAAGCTAATGCATTTTATATACCTGATATATACTGTCCAATCCTTTTCATTAAATTATGTTTTTCCGCTTTATAACAAGCAATTTAATATTAATTTCAAAAAGTCTTCCCGAGTTTCTACGTTTATTTTTAAATCCATAAAACCTAGTTGGATATCGAAGAAGCCCCTTTTTGTGGTCAAGACTATACTTTCTTCAATTAAATTAAGGTCCGACTAATTGTGATTCCCAACCAATACCCAAACTTGAGTACTTAATTAATCAAACAATTATTTATTTATTGATTCAAAGAAAAGGCTCCGATCTCATCCCTTGAACCCCTTCATGTTAATTTATTCATTTTTAGGCACGAGATATCTAGCTACTAGATGTGTCACATTCATAATATATGTACATCAAGGACTATATATATATATAGTTAATTAAGTGGCCTTTTTCTTTCATCCTTTGTTTTTTTTTTTTTTTTCGTAAATAAAAAGCAGTAACGACTAATGAGACGACCAATTACATAAAAATTTCCTTTTAGCGTTATCATGCAAGTTCTTACGTCATTACGAGGTATTGTCTCGCTTGAATCATTTATATTGTAAATGCATTTTAGATTTTCTATTTCAAAATTGTCTACCATTTCCTATTCCACTTTATATGTGGATGACAACTTTATATTTTTGAAAAAAAGTTTACACACTTATTGTTCATAAATAAAAATATGATGAAATACTATTTCAAAGCAAAAGAAGCCGAATTGCTATAAAAGGGGCGAACTCATCGCCACAACTCCAAAAAAATACCACTCAAGTAGGTGTTAGTTGACAAACGAATATCGCAAGAGAGTTCAAACTTTGAATCCATCACCCTTTATGAAAACTAATTGCTCTAGATCGTGCTACTTCTTTTGTGGTCAAACGCACAAAGCTGTATAGTCGGTTTTGATTTATAAAATTTCATTTAAATTGTATTTCCTCAAAATCGAATTTGCAATTAGTAAAAAAAGTCATAAAACTACTCCGTGAACACCCCCACTCAAAATTAATTGCATTAGATCGTGCTACTTCGTTAGTGGTGAAACAAGTGGGCTTTTGAGGCTTAGATCACTACGCGATTATATTATTCTTGTGACCACCAAATACCAACCTGTGACTTTCTTTCTTTTTATTTTTCAAAATTAAAGAAGAGGTCATTAAAATTTTGCTATTAAAAAACTGTATGACTTTGTAATGTTGCAAAAGTCAATCCAAAACCCTAGCTAGTAACCTAATTTTTATAATGAAATATATATAGAGTTTGATGATGTGGTTAGGGTGGTGCCAAACTGGGGAATAGGTTTTTGCTTGTCCTTTCTTCTTCATTCGTTGCATGATTTTTTCTCCACGTCAGCCTTTCAATATTATATTTTTTGGCATATGTAATATGCATTTTTATATTATTTCTCACAGTTCATATCTAGAAAGGCTTTCCCTATGTTTTTACAATTAATAATTAAGTTTTTTTTATATAAAATAAAATGGTATTATATATATATATATATATATATATTATAAAGAAAAAAGAAATGAAGTATCGACTTGGTTTCCCTGTAAGTTTTAGTTGGCACGCATGATCACTGATGTGGCTGCGATGTTGGAAACAATAATTGTTTTACCATAAATGGATGCCAACTGTGATTGTAATTAATACAAAAACACGTGTTATATCTTAAAAATATACTTTGTATATTTGTATTCACATATTATATTTAATCTCATATTTCATTTAATTTATGCATAATAAATGCATAAGAAAATTCTCTAAATATAAAATAGGCATGAATTATACGCACTTATCGTATATATTTAAAATAAAACATAATGATACACCCTTTTAAAATGGAAAATCTGAAATATTTAACAAGAAAGAAGAAGAAAAGGAGATACAAAACATGCGGAAATGTCTTGGAAATTCTATTTTATAGGCTATGAATTTGAGTCAATCACAATATAAAGTGTTTGGTCGAGTTGGGGTTCATGGTGTTGTAATTAATATGTTGTACCACGTCATATGATATGCAACAATAGAAAGAAATAAACATAATACATTAGTATCTTGTCATATATCCAATGAACAACAACAAAAAAAAAGAGAACAAGAGCTAGTCAATTGTATATAATATACTTTAGAAAATAAATACACAAGAGGGGAAATGATATTGAAAAGATTGCAACAAACACCATATATACAGAACTAAAAATCTAAAACTAATACTCCTAATATACCTAGAACTTCCAACATAAAATAAATATCCTCTAGTTGTTTGGAGAAATTTAAGTTAGATATTGTGAAATAGATACATATATAAGCGTGTTCCTATTTTATACCATATACATACATATATATATATATATATATATATATATATACACTCTGTCTCGTTCGGAAAAGCCAATGAATTGAACTTTGGAATATGCAATAGTTCATGGCCACTAAAGTGCAATATTACACTGTTAGAGCTTGAATCTAGGACATGATGCATGCATCCCTCAATGGAAAACAAACAAAATAAATTGGTTTGTGTACTAGCTAGTTATCCTTTGTTATCTTTCACATGTCTGCAATTAGTGTTTCTTGTCGAAGGATGCGACAAATTCAATCAATCATCTTTCTCAATAGATATTGCATTGCTACTTTTAACTTGGCATTGAAATAATAATTTCACTTTATATAGGTATCACATGTCGATAAATTCCAATTTATGCTTGATGCATGTTTGTATGAAGTATCCTCTTTCGTGTCAAATTTTGAACAACTTCAAATGAAATGAAGCAAACTAGTATAATTGCACAATAATATCTAAAACTTACCTTTAACACTAGTTAGAAGGTATTTATACATTTAAAATGATAGAGCACTAAAAGCTAGCCTTAATTGTGAGTTTGATGAGCTTGGGTCATATCTTAGCCCATTCAATAATGTTAGACAATATAATATATTTCCATATCCTTCTAGTATTTATGTTAATTTAGGTTTCTTTATGTTTTTTTGTATTTATCTTTTCCTTGTTCATAATTAGGGTTTCTTGTTTACCAATTACATGTATATCTATAAATATGTTACTCATAATACAAGTTTCCTACGAGGTTTTTTCTAATCTAATATGGTATCAGAGTCATGACTTCAAGCCATGGTCTCTCGATCTCTCGCTTCCGTCTCCATCCTCAAGTCGCCGTCCCTGTCTGGTGCCCCTTATATAGTTTAGTTTTCCTTTATCTAATTTTTTTTCTTTCTTTCTCCTATGGCCGCCGCCAACTTCTTCTCCCTTATCTCGTTTTCTTTTTCTATGGCCGCCGCCGTCGCCTTCTCTCTTTGGTCGCGGGCCGCCGCGCTTATCCGTCGTTTTGTTATTTGTCGCCGCTCACCCTTGTAAAATGAGGACTTGGAGCCCCCGCTGCCTTTTATATTTGTCGCCGTCTTCTTCTCAAATTCTCTATGATCGGATTTCTGGTCCAATCTCAACGTTCAAGACTCTCACGTTTCGACTGCGGGAGAGTGTTAGACAATATAATATATTTTCATATCCTTCTAGTATTTATGTTAATTTAGGTTTCTTTATGTTTTCTTGTATTTATCTTTTCCTTGTTCATAGTTAGGTTTTCTTGTTTACCAATTACATGTATCTTTATAAATATGTTACTCAGTAATACAAGTTCCTTACGGGGTTTTCTCTAATCTAACAAATATCATATTAATTCAATTCTTTAAAAGCACAAATAGGTCCAAATACGTAGTTTAATCCTAACTTGGACAAGTCTCTAACTGACATGCCTTTGCTCGACTCAGTCTAAGAAAGCGAGTTCTGAATACTTAATCAAGTATGTCAATAGCCCAAGTGTTTAGCTTGGTCCCGTATGTAATTTCCACATTTACCAATTCGTCTAAAATCCTAACTGATCATATTACCACATATATAAGATTTCCAAATATATATGACACTGTTATTTAAAATTTCTTGTTTAATATACTAAATAAAAATCACTTACACCAGCCTAATTACCTTTATCATGCATCTCATTCTGACATTTGAAATTTTCAGTGGCCTAGATCGTATCAAGGTTAAACTACAAAAATATACCTCGCAATTTTTTAAAAAAATTATACACGAAGGGGATACTCTGACCCCGGATGATAATTTTTAATTACGGGTCATACAAACCCTATAAGATTTAAAGTCTAACAGGGTTCACAATTTTGAATTTTGTCCTTACCTCTTTTATATAGATATCCTCCAAGAAACGTTTCATCCATATACATGGATGGGCATCTTGGATTGGACTATGTGATGCAGTCTATCATATCTTCCTATCCAAATAAAAAAGAAAAGAAAACTCACATCTTCAATCTTCCATTTCTGGAAAACCCATTTAATTCTCCGAGGCCCATATAAGCCCAGGACTAAATTGGGCCTATAGTTAGATATCAATATTAATCCAATTATTCAGGCCCTTATTTCTAGATCTTTATGGGTTACTCTAGCGAAAAATCCTAGCCCATACTCGATTGGGCCCAACCCCAATGTAATTAACAAGTGGGTGAGGTAGACTTGTGCCTGAATGGAAAATTCTAGCCCGCTACATCACGTTCGATCAAGCGGGGTCTAAGCTAAAATATGGTCTTGCCGATACTTTTTTCTATTTTACGTTTCGCCTTCAAACGTTTGCTACTCATATTCATAATAAAGAACTACATGATCCAGACATCACAAAATAAATCGTCTTCGATATAAAACTTGTACATTCTGTAAACTGTATGGTACATTGTTGATTTTACAGTAGAAAATAATAACAAAAGTTTACAAAATTTCAAAAACAAAAATAGATATAGAAAAACTAAGATGTATTGAGTAACAGGGGATCAATTGTCTGTTGATTATTCCTCTTGCCTTTCAGTGACGAAATAATCCAATACAAAATCCCAGCTAAAAAGAAGCTAATAAACCAAGCATTATTGTAAATCACATTAAATATATCAGGGACTGAACTCAAAATCCCAACTTTATGCATAAAACCTGGAATCACAGGCAAAATCCCTATAAGCAATGCTCCCATTGCTACCAAATTATATCCACCAAAGTAATAATAAGCCCCTCCGGGGCTCAAACTGTACAAATCCTTAACGCTCAATTCCGCCTCCTGAATCAAATAATAATCCGCCAAAATTATCCCCCCGATGGGTCCCAACAACGCGGAATATCCCACCAGCCACGTGTACACGAAGCTCTCGCTCGACTGGAGAAGCCTCCACGGCTGAAACGCAATCCCAAGCAACGCTGTCAGGATTGCGCCTCTTCGAAACGTGAACTTTGAAGGGCTAAGATTGACTAACGCATTGGCCGGGGCGACAACGTTCGCAGCAATGTTGGTTGTGATTGTGGCGAGACTTATTCCCACAATAGCTACTATCTTAGTCCAAACTCCACCTATTTGTCCTAGAAGTGTAATCGGGTTAGATATCACAGTCCCGAATATGACCTCGGTCGACGAGGTCACAGCCAGTCCTACAAATGTGAACAAACCCATGAAAACGGGTAACCCGACTTGACCCGTGATTTGATCCGTTTGCGTCTTCGCGAACCGGGTGAAATCGGGGATGTTTAGGGCTAAAGTGGCCCAAAAACTTATGTTTGCTGTCAAAGATGGGAAAAACAAAGCCCAAAATTGTGAATTTGAAAGTGTTGAAGATAATGAAAGCATATGACCAAACCCTCCAGCTTTAACATAAGACCAAATTAAAAGACAAGAAGTTAGGAAAATCAGAATTGGGGCAGAATATTTTTCCAAATCCCTAATTCCATCAATCCCTTTCCAAACAATCCCCAATTGTGCGAACCAGAATGTAAGAAAACACGCGAATTCGATCGGGGATGTCCCGAGCCAAGATAAGGGTTTCGCGAGGGACGAATTTTTGACGATTTTCGGGAGGAGAATGAAAATGGCTTCGCCGCCGATCCACGATTCGATACCGTACCAGCCGCAGCCGATCAGGGCTCGTAGGAGGGTCGGGATGTGGGCCCCGCGGATGCCGAACGAGGATCGGGCGAGGACCGGGAATGGGATACCGTATTTGGTGCCCGGATGGCCGGTTAGGATTAGTGGGATGAGTAGGATTATGTTGGCGGCGACGACGGTGGCGATTCCTTGCCACCACGACATTCCGAGATCGACGAGGCTGCCTGCGAGGTAGTAGGCGGGGACGCCGACAACGAGGCCGACCCAGAGGCTGGCCATTTCGAGGCCGGAGAATGTGCGCCGGTACGGCGGCGTTGGGTTGAGGTCATCGTTTGTGAGGGTCGGGTCGGGTTCGAAGTTGTTAAGTTGATGGGTGGGTTGGGGTTGGGGATGAGATGATGATGATGACATTTTGGTGGGGAAATGGCATTTTTTTTGGTGGGAGAATTTGGGGTGTGTTTTGAGTGGGGTTTTAGGGGTTAGAGTTTTGGCGGAAAGGGGAATTGAGAAGAGAAGGGAGTGGGGAGTGGGATTGGGATGGAGAGTTAGACATTTGGAGAGCATGATTTCGGAGGAGGAGGAGGAGGTTCAGATGGGGTTTGTTGGAATCTGTGGTATATGTTTTAAGGGGACTTTTGGGATTAGATGATGATGAGTGGTGGATTTATAAGTGCAATGTCACATCCATTACATTATTATCAATTGTGTATTTGATTCTCGCCATCGTGTGTTGACTCAGTTTGTAAAAAATAATTATTTCTTGTCAGGAGATTGTGAGTCCTATTTTATCTGGTGATGCTATAATTATTTCTGTAAGCGATCTCTGAAGGTATGCCCTAATCATGAGAGGTGATCGAAGTTGATTTTGCTCAAATTATTTTTAACAAAAAGAATTTGTATTTGATTCTCGGAAATTTAATTTGTTTAGCATATTTAGATACCTTGTGTAACATACTGTTCGATTCAAAACCTGTACATGTGTTTGATTCCGATAATTGTAAAACAATCATTAGTGTTCATGTTATGAAGTTTATACAAGTCAACCATGAGGTGTAAATTTGAAGTCTTGAAGATAAACTAATTTGATTCCTCAGTTTGAATCCAAGAATTAGCTGTGTTTGTACATATTTTGTATATATAATAAAACTATGCATGTCCATGAAGACCGGAATTAACTAAAATATAAAAGATGGACTTGAATCTTCTGTTAATAAAAACTCGTATTATATCCATATAATACATGTATGTACATATAATTGAAAAATACTTTCATTTCCCGTATGCATTCTGATATATGCTATTTTTACACACGATTCGCCCCGTTTATCAATTTGATTTTGATTGTTTTGTTGATAATTTGATCACATATAATGTTTTGAACCCCGTTTTCTTTAACTTTTCAGATTAGGTTAACAGTCGGGGTACAGAGCGAGAAACGAAGGCAAAACGAAGCACTTTTGGAGAAAAACAGGGCAACGCCGCGACGTTCATCACTCAACGCCGCGGCGATGATAAGCAGAATGAAACTCCGCGGCGTTCAACAACCAACGCCGCAGCGTTCGAGGCGACAGACTTGTCTATAAATAGACCATTCAGGTCATTTCTACCCTAACATACACTTGAGAGCAGCCAAAACACCTAAAGAGAGGAGAGAAACACTTTGGAAAGGAGATCAAAGGTCATAACGTTTCTTTGAAGGCTCGGATTCGCAAGACGACGGAGAATTCAACGAGGGATCAAAATCATCACGGTTATTCGGGAGTTGTTTTATCTTTATTCATTAAACTTGTCCAACTCTTTACCATGACTTGTATGATTCAGATCCATATTTGTGACGTGAACATGAGCTAAACATGTTTGATTGAGGCCATGGACAGGCCATTTATGTTATTTTGGTTGTTTTATTGGTTTTTATTGGATTAATTTTGGTTTTAGTTATGTATTCAATATTTGATCTCAATGCTACATTTGCTTGATCACCAAGTGTTCGATAAAATGCCTAGGTTAGAGATCGAGAGATAATAACCTAGGGTAGATATAAATATTGAATACCCTATAGTTAAACTGACTAGAAATAGACTCGGTTTCTTTAGGTGGCTTTCTATTCACATGGGGAATTCCTAGACCTTTATTGCATCTTTGTTAAGCCGGGTTTTCATATAGAGATATATAGAAAATCGTTAACAAGGGTAGGGTTGCTACGCCAAGAGATTGGGTAGTACGTACGTTAGGGAATTTCGCCTTAGCTAAATCAATCTAATAATTCAATAGAACCTAAATCACAATCGAAATGCATAATTGGTTGAACCATGTGCCTTGATCGCTTCTCTCTATTGCTTTCTCCCTTTATTTGGTTTGAAGTTGCCTTAGTTTATTTTCTAGTCTTAATTAATTAGTTTAAATCAATCTCTTATCGACAGACCTAACTTAGAATTGAGTAATACAGTAGTCTCGATACTTAGATTATAGTTGTCCCTGTGGAGACGATAAACCCGGACTTAACGTCCACTTTATTACTACACACGACCAGTACACTTGCTGTGCACACACGTAAGGTTCTGTCGTGTCAAGTTTTTGGCGCCGTTGCCGGGGACAACTGTTTTTATCTAATATTGAGATTCTCTTATTCTTTTTGAGCTTCGATCATTTTTTTTTGTTACTAATTGTTTTGTCTTTCTTTGTGCAAGGTTGATCTTGTCTAGTGCATGACCCGCACTAATCGGATTGGACTAGCAGAGTTGGACCCTGAAATTGAACGAACATTTACTAGAGGGGTAAGACTACAAAGATTGGCTCAACAACATCAAGACACAATGGATCCGAATCCTTCTATTCACATAGATCCCGCCATCTTAGAAGAAGCAGTTCGTAGGGAGCTTGCGAATCTTCGCGTCCCTCTAAACCAACCAGAGGCTCCTCCACAACGCCCTTTGAGGGATTATATGATGCCAAACACTCAAGGAGCTGTCGGGCCAATTGTTCTACCACCGGTAGAGGCTAACACCTTTCAAATCCCGCCGGGGTATATTCAGATGATAGGGAACCAAGTTTAGTTCTCTGGTCTACTCCATGATGACCCTCACGCTCACATAGCAACGTTCTTGGAGATTATCCATACTTTCAAGAATAACGGAGTCACTGATGACGCAATACGGTTAAGGTTATTCCCATTCTCCCTCAGAGATAAAGCTAAAAAATGGTTCAACTCTTTGCCGACCGACTCTATTCATACTTGGGATCAAATGGTGGATAAATTTTTGTCCAAGTATTTTCCACCCGGCAAGACAGCGGCCATGAAAAATGAAATCACTAGCTTCCGTCAATTTAAGGGGGAATCATTTTATGAGGCATGGGAGCGTTTTAAGGAACTTCTGAGGAAATGCCCACACCACGGGTTAGCCGTGTCGGCATTTGTGCAAACCTTCTACTTGGGGTTGGGTCCTAATCTCCGTACAAATCTGGATGCTGCCGCAGGAGAAACTATCATGAACAAGTCACCCGATGAAGCTTGGGCATTAATTAAGCTGATGGCCGAAAACAACTATCAATGGCCAATTGAACGAATCACATTGCCCAAGAAGCCTGCGGGAGTGTGTGAAATTGGAGATAATTCAGGTGTCACTGTTCAATTGGAAGCCTTAAACAAAAGGTTAGACGCTTTCGGACTCATGCAGGGTACAGTGAATCAGGTCAAGGCCACTTGTGAAAATTGTGGAGGTGATCATACGAACTTTGAGTGTTTGATACTTAACACGGTTGAAAGTGCAAACTTCATGGGAAACTCAAGTCGTCCACAGAACAATCCATATTCGAACTCTTTCAATCAGGGATGGAGGAATCATCCAAATTTCTCATGGAACCAAAATACGAATATGGCGAGACCACCACCACCCGATTTTCAGCAAAACCAAGGAGGTTTCCAACAACCTCCATTTCAAAGGCCAGGAGGGTTCCAACAACCACCATTACCCGAGAAGAAGAATAATGTGGAAGATGTGTTGCAAAAGTTCATGATGGAAACGACACAAAAATTTCAATCTCAAGAAATGATGTCCAAGAAACAAGAAGCGAGTTTAAAAAATCAAGAAATTGCACTAAAAAACTTAGAAACACAAATTGGGCAAATCGCCAACATGCTTTCAGGACGAACCCCAGGCACGTTACCCAGTGATACCGAGAAAAATCCTAAGGAACAAGTTCAAGCAGTTTCACTTCGTAGCGGAAAGAACCTCGTTGATCCAGAATTGGGAGAGAATATGGAGGATACACAACAAGGTCCAGATGAAACCAAGGCAGCATCCAACTTCAGAAAGAAAGCCGCGGTACCATCCCCTGTTTCGGGACAGTCCTTACCCGAACCCTCTGTGCCCAAACCACGGCCACCTTTTCCACTTGCATTACAAAAAGGGAAGTTAGATAAGCAATTTGCTAAGTTTCTTGATATATTTAAACAATTACGTATTAACATTCCTCTTGTAGATGCTTTGTTGCAAATGCCAAGCTACGCTAAATATCTTAAGGATATCCTTTCTAACAAGAGAAAGTTGGAGGAACATGAAACTGTAGCCCTTACTGCAGAATGCTCGGCTATATTGCAAAACCGGATACCTCAAAAGCTTAAGGATCCCAGGAGCTTTACAATTCCTTGCACTATCGGTTCTATTTCTTTTTCCAAAGTTTTGTGCGATTCCGGTGCTAGTATTAATTTGTTGCCTTTGTCACTTTTCAGGAAATTAGGACTTGGCGAGCCCAAACCTACCACTACATCGTTGCAACTTTCTGATAGGTCCATCAAGTACCCACGAGGAATAGTGGAAGATGTCTTAGTGAAGGTCGGAAAATTTATCTTCCCGGTGGACTTTGTAGTTCTAGACATGGAGGAGGATGTCGAGTTACCACTTATTCTTGGTCGACCATTCCTCGCCACTGGACGCGCATTAATTGATATTGCCAATGGTCAATTAACTCTTAGAGTAGGAGAAGAACAAGTGACAATCAATATGTATCATGCTATGCGAACACCATCTAATGATTCTACTTGTTTCCACATTGATTCACTTGATACTTTAATTGCTGAACACTTTCAGGAAAATCAATATGATGACCAAGTGGAGGCGTGTCTTGTGAATCCCGTGGAAGAGACGATGGAAAACGATAACTTGAGGGACACTGTTGCTTTTCTAGATGCCAATCCTCCTTACAAGCGAAGTTTTCGACCTCGTTTCGAAGTTTTGGATAGACCAATCACTGCACCACCAAGGCCCTCCATCGAAGAACCACCAACTCTTGTCCTTAAACCTCTCCCTTCTCATCTCAAGTATGCTTACTTACAAGATTCAAAATTCTTACCTGTTATAATCTCTTCATCTTTGACAGAAATTATGGAAGAAAAGCTGCTTACTGTGTTAAAAGCCCATAAAAATGCTTTTGGTTGGAAAATAGCTGATACCAAGGGAATTTGTCCAACGGTATGTATGCATAAGATCCTCATCGAAGATGAATACGAGCCCACCATCCAACCGCAAAGACGACTGAATCCGATGATGCAAGAAGTCGTTAAAAATGAGGTAATCAAACTACTCGATGCAAGTATTATCTATCATATCTCCGATAGCAATTGGGTAAGTCCAACTCAAGTGGTCCCAAAGAAAGGGGGTATGACTGTTATTACCAATGCTAACAATGAATTAATTCCTACGCGAACTGTTACCTGGTGGCGAGTGTGCATTGATTATCGAAAATTAAACGAGGCCACCCGAAAAGACCACTTTCCCCTTCCCTTCATTGATCAAATGCTTGAGAGGTTAGCTGGGCATGAGTTTTATTGTTTTCTAGATGGCTACTCTGGCTATAATCAAATTGCCATCACACCCGAGGATCAAGAGAAAACCACTTTCACTTGTCCTTATGGCACATTTGCTTATAGGCGGATGCCATTTGGCCTATGTAATGCCCCTGCCACCTTTCAACTATGTATGATGGCTATTTTTCATGATATGGTCGAGGATTTCCTAGAAATTTTTATGGATGATTTTTTGGTTTTTGGAACTTCTTTCGATACATGTCTTAACCATTTAACACGTGTTCTAAAACGATGTGAAGAAACTAATCTTGTGTTAAATTGGGGAAAGTGTCATTTTATGGTTCAAGAAGGAATTGTGCTTGGCCACCAAATCTCTCACAAAGGGATTGAAGTGGATAAAGCTAAAGTTGCGGTCATTGAAAAGCTTTCCCCACCCTCCTCGGTGAAAGCCGTCAGGAGCTTTCTTGGTCATGCAGGATTTTACAGGCGTTTCATTTTAGACTTTTCGAAAATTGCTAAACCATTGTCTAATTTGTTGATGAAAGATGCACCGTTTAACTTTGATGATAAGTGTTTGCAGGCTTTTCACACGCTCAAGGAAAAATTAATTTCGGCGCCCATCATGGCACCTCCAGATTGGAACCTCCCATTTGAGCTTATGTGTGATGCAAGTGATTCAGCAGTTGGAGCCGTACTGGGCCAAAGGAAAGAGAAGGTATTTTACACCATTTACTATGCTAGTCGAACTTTAAATGATGCTCAATTGAATTATGCCACGACGGAAAAGGAATTGCTAGCTATAGTCTTTGCATTTGATAAGTTTCATTCATACCTTGTCTTGAATAAAGTCATTGTTTACATTGATCACTCCGCACTTAAGTATTTACTTGCGAAGAAGGATGCCAAACCTCAACTTATTAGATGGATTCTTCTTCTCCAAGAATTTGATCTAGAAATTAGGGATAAAAAGGGAGTTGAGAATGTGGTAGATGATCATTTGTCTAGGATAGAAGCCCCTGTCTCTGATCCACTCCTTGAACAACCAATATGGGAAGAGTTTTCGGATGAACAATTGTATGCGGTAATTCATGGCGCTTTCCCCTGGTATGCTGATTTTGCAAATTATATTGTCACGGGAGCACTTCCCCCGAATCTTACTTTTCATCAAAAGAAATTTTTACATGATGTCAAGCATTATTTTTGGGAAGAGCCGTTTTTGTTTAAGAATTGTGCAGATGGAATTATCAGGCGATGTGTCCCGGCGGAGGAAATGATATCTGTTATGAGCCATTGCCATGATGGCAAGGTAGGTCGCCACTTCGGGCCCACTAAGACTGCCTCGAAAATTCTCCAATCAGGTTTTTTCTGGCCCTCTTTATTTAAAGATGTGCATGACTATGTATCCTCTTGTGATCAATGCTAACGAACCGGAAATATTTCAAGGAAACATGAGATGCCATTAAATAACATGCTAAAATGCGAACTTTTTGATGTTTGGGGAATTGATTTTATGGGACCGTTCCCCAGCTCATGCTCAAATAAATACATTCTAGTCGCGGTTGATTATGTGTCTAAATGGGTTGAGGCGGAGGCTTTGCGTACAAATGACTCGAGGGTAGTTGTTAAATTTTTGAAAAAACACATTTTTACTTGATTCGGTGCCCCTCGAGCCATTATAAGTGATGGTGGCACTCATTTCTGCAACAAACAATTTGATAATCTTTTACAAAAATATGGTGTCACACATAAGATTTCTACACCGTACCACCCTCAAACGAGTGGTCAAGTTGAAGTGTCAAATCGGGAACTTAAACGCATCCTTGAGAAAACGGTAAATTCATCTCGAAAGGATTGGTCTCTAAAGTTAGATGATGCCCTGTGGGCATATCGAACTGCGTTTAAGACACCTATTGGTATGTCACCTTACCGTCTTGTTTTTGGGAAAGCCTGCCACCTCCCCGTTGGGTTAGAGCATAGGGCATTTTGGGCAATTAAACTGCTTAATTTTGATTTGCAAGATGCAGGCAAACACAGGTTGTTGCAATTGAACGAGCTGGACGAGTTCCGACAAGAGGCCTATGAAAATGCAAAAATTTACAAGGAACGTACAAAACGGTGGCACGACAAGGGCATCACACCGAGGGAGTTTACCGAGGGAGAACATGTCCTTTTATTCAATTCCCGTCTCCGACTTTTTCCCGGTAAACTATGCTCTAAATGGTCGGGACCCTTCACTGTCACGAAAGTTTACCCCTCCGGTGCGGTTGAAATCTCACACGAGACAAAGGGATCCTTTACGGTTAATGGCCAACGTTTGAAACATTATGAAGGAAATAGTTGTGTGAGGGACTGTGTCCACGTTACCCTCGTTGATCCACCAAACTGATGGCCTCTAAGTCAAGCTAACGACTATAAACAAGTGCTTCTTGGGAGGCAACCCAAGTTCTTTCTCTTTTTCTTTCATTTCGTTTTGTCATTTCTTCGTTTTATTCCATTTCATATTTTTGAGTAGTGCTTTCATCGTGTCACAGGTATTCTATTCATTCTACGAATCGACACAAGCAACCTATACCAATCATTCTTAAGATAAAGCGTTATGCCTACTGGACACAACGCCGCGGCGTTCAACAACCAACGCCACGGTGTTGGCTACTGGACAAAAACGCCGCGGCGTTCCCTGGATATATAAAGGCGCAGCTGGAATTTTTTCCCCTAATTCATCCTTTTGAACCCTAATTTCACAACCCCAAATTTTCGCTCCTCACAAAAAATTCAAATTACTCCCACATAACTCCAAATCTATCAAATCCCTCTGAAATCTACATTACCCACCCCATTTCCTACCTATTCCACCGATCAAAACTCAAAAATTTCAGCAAAAAAATCGCCCTTCCAAGCCACACCGCCGCCGTCCGCGACTCACCACCGCCGCAGCCGGAGTTGTGTCACCACCACCGGATTTTGACTTGCATTTTGCTGTTATTTGGGTAAAGTACCACTTCATTCATAAATTTGTGCTATTTGTCTACATTTTTGGATTAAGATTCGTGAATGGATTGTGGTTGATTGTGGGGTGCGAATTCATGTTCATTGTGGGATTGTTGTTATAGTAATGTTTCTTGATTGAGAAATTCCGTTGGGTCGAATCAATTGTGTGGGCTTGTAGATCTTGAATTGTCCGTCAAAATTATCCGGGGTTGTTTATTATCCGTTGTTGTTATTGATGGTGAGTTTGTTGTGGATTGTTGAGTTGTGACAAATTTGGTTGTGGGAATGATTTGCTGAAGAAGTTTGGGGTGCTCGGGTGATTTCGGTTGTGTGGGTGCATAGGGCATACATTTTGTTGGATTGTTGAATATTGTTAAGGGGTTTGAGATGAGAACTCGTTCTTCTCGGGCGGCGAAGGGGAAGGCCATGGATACTACTTCTACCCCTGTCGATGACCCGCCATATGATGATGAGGCTCCGTTGAACGACAATCAAACCGAGACCGACACTCAACCACGGGCTTGCTATGATCACCTCAAATTTGTTAGCCTCGCCGCATCTCTGTGTTTTTCGGAAAAATTAACCAGAAAGAATGTGGTTTATGAAAGGGCTCTAGATTGCTCGCTTGAGCCGTTTAAGTCGAATATCCGGCATCGAGGGTGGTTTGAGTTTGCTACACAGCCGGGGGAGGCTATTATTCCGTTGGTGAAAGAATTCTATACCAATGCTACCCGAAAGCCGGAAGATGTCCACAGATTAGTCTCCGTTTGGGTGCGGAGTCGGAATGTGAGTATTTCGTCCAAAAAAATTAATGAAATGCTTCAAGTTCCCATCCCTAACCGGGATCAGTTTGCGCCATTTTTGCAAGATATAGATTATGCTGCTCTCCACTCCGAATTGTGTTATCCTGACACGAATGGACAGGTTTCAAGGAATCCCGGCCGGTTTCGATCAAGGCGTGTCACCTCCGCACCACTGCATGGACATGGTATTATTTTGTTTGCGCTCGTCTTCTCCCGACCTTATCCTTGAGCACAGCTATCCACGAACGAGTTGAGGTGGTATATGCGATTGATCAGGGACTGAACATCAACGTGGGCAAACTAATCAAGAAACAGCTGATTCAGTCTATCATTGAGTGCTCGGGTACAAAGAAGAATTTATGTTTCCCATCTATGATCACTGCCTTGTGCAAGGATGCCGGTGTTCCATACTTGTAGATGGAGCATGTTGAGGTGCCGCGCCGGATTATCTCATATTCACAGATTTGCAAAGCCGAGACTGCCGCTATTGGTTCTGGTCGCCGTGCCCGCCGCCCTTCTACTACAGCGTCTGCCGCCGCTCGCGCTCCCACTTTGCCTGCTCCGCCTCAACGCACAGCCCCACAGCATGGATCCTCTTCTAGAGTCACATCTGATATTCTGCAGTGGGCCGTTGAGTTGGATAATAAGATGACGCAGATCGATCAGAAAATTCTTGCTGCGCGATGGGATGCACACCGCCGATGGCAGTTTATGGAAAGTGCCATCCGGGCTAATGCCTTTAGCCCTTGGCCCGGAGTGTGGCCCGAGTTCCCTCAGTTTGATCCACTTACTCCATTACACCCGCAGCCCCCGCCTCCCGAGCCCACTGTCGTCCCTCATGACGAGGAGGAGGAGGATGACGATGAGATGGAGTCAGATGAGTAGTGGGATGTGATGATTGATTGAGAGTCTCCCCACCCCTTTTGATTATTGCCTTATCATGTTATGATTGGATGTAGCTCGTTGCACTTGATGATTGTACTATTTTCGTTTGTTTTGTTTGCTTCTATCGTGTTTTTGATTTTCTATCCTGCTCTTTTCTTTTTTATTTTTTTTTGTTTCCCTTAATGCGTTGATGTGGTTCCCTTGAGTTTTCTATCAGACAGGTTTTGATAACGATTTGATTTTGGGATCCGCGACACTACAGTTCTCCCTCCGTTTCTCTCAACTTACGGGTTGTATCATTTTTCCTCTCCTCTTGCCTTTATTTATTGAACCATTGAGGACAATGTTTACTTTCAGTTTGGGGGTGGGCGTACATTTTTTTTGCATGTTACTTTTGATACTTTTGTTGAGCTTTTGTTGCGAGTTCCCCGTTCATTTTGTCTCAATTTATGCATACAGTCGTAAGTATAACCTTGATGAATTAGAATCCATGAATGAGTGTACCCTTGCATAAGAACAGAATGCGTTTGAATGTCTGTGTCAAGTGTCAAGTCAAAGTCCCTGGTCTGTGGTCCACACGTCATATGTTATGACTTGAAAGCCCTTTTTAGCCATGCTTATGCGAATTCTTGCCGTTTTTAAAATGTTGAACTTTCAATTTTATTGACTATGAAGTGTGTATTAATGTTATGAAAGTCATAAAATGATTTAGGCCATCTTTCATTGTCATTAGCCTAACATTTTGGCCTTCTCTATATTGCATAATCTCTAGACCTTGATTTGAGCCGTATTGATAAGAATGGAGTGTGTTAAGCACACTAGAAACCACCATTCGCCTTTGTTTCATAAGCCACGACAACCACCTTCTAAGCCTAAAAAGAAAAACAATGTCTTATCACCCAAATAAGATAGCTTAGAACTTCATATCATTTGGCTTGTAAGTGGGTGGTCATCTTGTCTTGATTTGAATATATAAGAATTAGAGACTGATGTTTGGCTATGTTGGGATGTTAGAGGTTTGAAGTATTATGTAAAAAAGAGGATGAGATGAAAAATTGAGCAACGGGCTAAATAGTCGAGAGAAAGATGCTTTATGTTAAAAGAAAAAAACGTGCTCTCGACTAGGCTTTGATTTTGGCTCCAGTTTGGATCGTTTGCCTTTGGAATTGTTGTACAAGCCGGTATAAAAAGAAACAAGTTTGGGGGTTGTAAGTTGAAGGGCAAAAGAGAGTGAAAAGTGATAAGTTGTGAAAGTTTATATGGTTTAAATGCGAATTTAGCTCGATGATCGTGAGTTATAGGCTCTCTTGACTTAGTCACTTTATCCATATCTTCCGGTCCTAGCCATCACCTGGCCTTACGTTACAAGCCGAAAAGACCTTTTGATTGTGACTTTTGCACTTTAAGCACACCGATAAGTTAACAAATGTTGCATTGTCTTAATGTCTTTACTCTCCAATTAGTTTGCATAATTCTGTCTAAAGTGTGCTCTTGACATGAATATGGGAGTGAGAGTTCATGAATTAGGGATGGAAACTAAAATTTTGTGCGGTTTTCGAATTGTTGACTGTTCAAAGCATCTGGTAATTCTTCCGAAACTTCTTCAAGGGTATAATACTTGTTGTTGTGTGTGTGAATTGGCAAATGAACTTTTCAAATCTCCATGGGTGCGTTTGATTCTATTTGATCGAGGACGATCAAAGCTAAGTTTGGGGGTAGTTCATATATGTTATTTTTACACACGATTCACCCCGTTTATCAGCTTGATCTTGATTGTTTTGTTGATAATTTGACCACATATGATGCTTTGAACCCCGCTTTCTTTGACTTTTCAGATTAGGTTAACAGTCGGGGCACAGAGCGAGAAACGAAGGTAAAACGAAGCACTTTTGGAGAAAAACAGGGTAACGTCGCGGCGTTCATCACTCAACGCCGCGGTGTTCGAGACGGCGGACTTGTCTATAAATAGACCATTCAGGTTATTTCTACCCTAACATACACTTGAGAGCAGCCAAACACCAAAAGAGAGGAGAGAAACACTTTGGAAAGGAGATCAAAGGTCATAACGTTTCTTTGAAGGCTCGAATTCGCAAGACGATGGAGAATTCAACGAGGGATCAAAATCATCACGGTTATTCGGGAATTGTTTATCTTTATTCATTAAACTTGTCCAACTCTTTACCCTGACTTGTATGATTCAGATCCATATTTGTGACGTGAACATGAGCTAAACTTGTTTGATTGAGGCCATGGATAGGCCATTTATGTTATTTTGATTGTTGTTTTATTGGTTTTTATTGGATTAATTTTGGTTTTAGTTATGTATTCAATATTTGATCTCAATGCTACATTTGTTTGATCACCAAGTGTTCGATAAAATGCCTAGGTTAGAGATTGAGAGATAATAACCTAGGGTAGATATAAATATTGAATACCCTATAGTTAAACTGATTAGAGATAGACTCGGTTTCTTTAGGTGGCTTTCCATTCACGTGGGGAATTCCTAGACCTTTATTGCATCTTTGTTAAGCCGGGTTTTCATATACAGATATATAGGAAATCGTTAACAAGGGTAGGGTTGCTACGCCAGCTAAATCAATCTAATAATTCAATAGAACCTAAATCACAATTGAAATGCATAATTGGTTGAACCATGTGCCTTGATCGCTTCTCTCTATTGCTTTCTCCCTTTATTTGGTTTGAAGTTGCCTTAGTTTATTTTCTAGTCTTAATTAATTAGTTTAAGTAAATCTCTTATCGACAGACCTAACTTAGAATTGAGTAATACAGTAGTCTCGATACTTAGATTATAGTTGTCCCTGTGGAGACGATAAACCCGGACTTAACGTCCACTTTATTACTACACACGACCAGTACACTTGTTGTGCATACACGTAAGATTCTGTCGTGTCAAGTTTTTGGCGTCGTTGCCGGGGACAACTGTTTTTATCTAATATTGAAATTCTCTTATTCTTTATGAGCTTAGATCTTTTTTTTTTTTTTTGTTACTAATTGTTTTGTCTTTCTTTGTGCAAGGTTGATCTTGTCTAGTGCATGACCCGCACTAATCGGATTGGACTAGCGGAGTTGGACCCTGAAATTGAACGAACATTTACTAGAGGGGTAAGACTACAAAGAGAGGCTCAACAACATCAAGACACAATGGATCCGAATCCTCCTATTCTTGTATAATCCGATTGCCTGGAAGCTTGGAATAGCATTGATAATGCCACTTATGCGCATCAGTTTTTTGATATCATAAACAAAATTCAAGGTATGATGGAACGAAATTGGGTGGTGAAGATGGCTCACATACCGGGTGAAACAAATTATGTTGCAGACGGCTTGGCAAAAGAAGGCATAAACACAATTGGGGAGTTCGTGGATGCTCCGAGTCCGGGAATACTAAAGTATTATGAACATGATTTGAGAGGCACGAGATGGCCGAAAGATGTGACTATTGGTCCGGGTTTGTCGGACTAGAGTCGTCAGGGTAACACCCTTTTTTTGTAGTGAAAAAAAATAGTTTTTTAAAACTGTACCATACCTATCGTACTGCACTGTACCGTATCAAAATACTAATTTTTTTTAATAAAAATTATAAGTTTTGGTACGAGCCGCTACCGTTCTGAATATTTTGGTATGGTTTTGGTTTTGACAATTCAATACCGATAAAAAACCGTACCGGACCGTATGTGTATATATATTAGGGATATATATATATATATAACTATTCATTATATATTATTTGTATATTTTTAGGATTTATAGTACAAATATATAGGAAATTGATTTCTTACCAAAACTTGTGGGAATGTGATGTTTTAGAAATACATAAAACTTGAGTAAATGTTATTGAAGTTAATTAGTTAAAAGATAGATTAAAATTATTTCAAACCTAGACTCCAAATCATAATACTAATACTAAGAATGTGAATTTGATTATAACGCTTACTTAAGGAAACAGAGGAGGCTGAAGTAGAAAATACAAAAATTTGAATCTCCATAATTTTTATGGTAGTTGGGTTCAAAAGTCACTCAATTATAATAACTCCAACTATTATTGTACACTACAAGAAATGGAGATATAAACTACATCAGTATCCTAATCGGCTGTTTACCCTTGCTAAAAGAACCAACATAGACGACTATATTAGCCGTTGCCATAAGATTGGTTTTGTAAACGGCTCCTAACTAGCCGTTTACTTATCTTGGCCATCCTAATCGGCTTCTGGAAGCCGTTGTGGATACCATTTTCTTTTATTTATTTTTTTAATTTTTAATTACATCCACAACGGCTCTCTAACCATTGTGGTTGCACATCATTTTTTTTAATTACATCCACAACGGTTCTCTAGCCATTGTGGTTGCACATCATTTTTTTTAATTACATCCATAACGGGCCTCAGCTGTTGTGGATACCATTTTCTTTTTTTTAAATTTAATTAACATATTAAATATATTGAAAAACTTTTTAATTTTAAAACTTTTTTTTGGTTTTTAACTAATTGAGAAAAAATATCCCATTTTAAAACTTTATATATATGCAATTAAAATATTTTGTAAAACTTCTTTGTTTTCTGTTTTTTAGAGGGTAAATAATAATATTATAATTTTATTGATAAAATCAAAATAATTTGTTAAGATCTTAAATAAACTATAGAGTATTTCCTTTCTTTTTAAAGAGCTCAAAATTTTGATATTGTACTTGCATATTTTTCTCTGAAATTTTATTAAATTTTCTAAGATTTTTATTATAAATAGTTTTACGAGAGCTTTTTATTTTGACAACTAAAAAAAGGCGAGGTCGAATAAAACTTCATATCAAATATTTGAATTTAAAAAACTACCTACCAGAAAGTATTTGTTTTGCAAAAGTTCAATCAAACATATAACTCAACTTCGTGATGACAATCCAGTGAACACACTAGAAAATAAGTTCTATTACCACTACATTAAACATTATAAGTCACGTCACTGTAAGTCCATAATACATTAGATCCATATGTTTCAAATGGTATTTCATCTTTTATTTCGTTTTTCATATGCACACGAAAAATACAGTTTTTTCTTTTTTCTATTATAAAAGTATGAATTGCTCAAAAACTTTTTAAAAATTTTCAGAATACCTAATTTCAGCCTAATGAGTACGTACCAAAAAATTAAAAGGGAAGGAAATTGAGTTTTAGTATTTTAGAAGGAAATTGAGTTTTAATATTTTAAGTGTTTTAGTTCAAAAATAAAACATAACTTCCTATTTTACATCAATTTCTTTCATGAAAACTAATAATTTATCTTTTTTATGTCATATATTAAGAAATATTTTGAACTATTAAATAATTTTAGTTATTTGATATTAGATTTTGAGAGCTTTCATACCATAAATTATGAGTATACATAGGACTCATGTATAGCAAAAATTGCAGCCATATAAAACTTACATTTCTGCGCCATTATAAAGTTCTATTTCTAAGACTTTCTATTATTTTCTCACCAATTATTCTATTCATATTATAAATATAGGAAAAAATAGATAAATTTATAATACACAATTAATTAATATGAAAGGTTAATTCTAGGTATTTTAATGCTGAATGGAGACAAATATATAAATCAGTTATAAGTTATAATTGTGATTTGCTTCACCTTATATGATCTACTGATGTTAATTTTATTACATTATTACAAAGTATTTTCATATAAGTAAGCACAGTATACCTAATTACCCTTAGTTAATATTACATAAATAGTTTAGAATTGAATTTTGAAGTTAATTTTTTTATTATATAATATGACTATGTTTGCCAAAAAGGTATATTATAATTGGCTAGAAACTCTGTGAATATATAAAAGGATGAGAGAGAATGTTTTACTACGGATCTCTTTATTTGCTTGTGAACTCAATTACTTTACTGTATAAATGAGTTTTTAAAGCTTTTTTTCAATAGATTATTACTTATACTCTAAATATTTGTGATTCGTTACAGTTAAAAATAATTTCTAAAACATGTTTCATTATTCAAGTATAGTACTATTAGCTCTTATTTTGATAGAAAAATTATAAGATGTTCGATGTGAACAATTATCAATAGCAAGGACAACTTATATGGAATACGAGTAGAGTTTTTTTTTCAAAAATAAAAATAAAAAATAAAATTGAAACTGAAAATTGAAATATGATAGTAAACAAGATTATGAATAACGCATTCTTTGCGAAAATTAAGCATCATTGCAGATGTCACATAAATCATTAATTGTGAATACAACATTTATCGAGAAGATTCAGTATCATTACAAATGCATATAAAAAAATTATTTAGCAATACTTACAATGTATGTTTCTCAATTTAATAATATGTATTACACTTCAAGCACACATATATAGAGTGACAAATTTCTAAATGTGTGTCTAAACAAAACTTTTAGTGATTCTTAATAATTCATCATTTTATTTTACTTTGATCTTTTAATTATCTATCTTTCCCACTGATTAACTTTATATTATATTTCGTTAGTTAGACATATACTAATTCTTTCAAGATCTATAATTTATTTTTATACTTTTTGTTATGGGGTATGTGCATAAGTGTGTGTGTGTATATATATACACATATCATAGCATCATATTATACACTATTTGAAAAGTTGATCTTCAACGTTTGTAATTTGTTACTTGTATACTTTAATTATCAAACGTGTGTATCTAAATTATTATTCTTGTATTTTTTAAAAAAATTATATCAATTTTAATTAATTTTATGTATATACTCATTATTTAATAAATTAATGATATATACTGTCTATTTATCTTAAAATATATTCATATCTCCTACTTTTTCATTAATAAATATTTGTATCTTTTAAATGAAATAGTTTCAACACTTCATACTAAAAATATATTTCGTAGTTTTGTCATTTCTATTTATTCTCAGTATTTTAAATATATTTGTCTATAAATATCAATTCTAGCCATTATATGTTTTAATATATATAGAAAGACATAGTTATTCACACGCAATGCGCGTGCACCTTACTAGTCTAATCAAAATTACAAGAACACCATATAATAACGTCTTAAAGATCCGATTACTTATTTCTGGTTATTCCCGAGTGAGTGTGTATCTAATTCTATCTCTATTAATAGTACGAATGGTTATATATATTATGATGTTTCTATTTCATTTTGAACATTGTTATACGTACTATTTAAATTAAATTAACTAGTTGAATCTAATATCAAACATGTAACAGCAAAAATACTAGTTTCTTCTCAAAGACATCATAATCTGTTTACGTGTAATGAAAGTCAGCATCCAACCAATTAGCAAAGGACAAATCACTTGTGACAAATAAATCATTGATCTCATAACAACATTTGTCAGGATTCTTGCAACTTCAGATGATACCAATAACATTACCTAATTCTCAACAACCATCTCCTTTTTCGTCCCAAATTGTTAACTTTTAACTTTTAAATATTCTTTTACCGCAAAATATTGATGTCTCAAGTGTGAACGTATCACTAACCAAAACCAATTCCTCCTCCACTTGTCTCGTCTAAGACCAATCTTTCGGCCCTTTCAGTTGTGATTTTCCAAATGTTTAACACCTGTCAACTACTTATTTCTCGAAAACACGTCGCCACATCAAGCGTTTATACTAAACAATTACGATCATATCATGCCCACTCTTGTGTTATTATCCTAAATGTTCTGTATAACAACACCGAATGCAGATGAAAACTTCCCATTTTTTGTTTATTTACAATGATGTATGATCCAATAGAGATTATCAGGATAAGAAACTAATAATGGTATTTATATTTAGGAAAAATTGTGAATTTAGTCCTATTGCATTGCAATTTTAGTCCCAATACTTATAAACTTACACAATTAGTCTTATCAGATATATTATTTTGTATTTTTAGTTCCAACCATCAAAAAATGTATGGAAACATTAATTTGGACACGTGCAAGACACACGATCCGTAATAAACTTAACGACGCGTGCATTCCGCACACAAAATTTCGTCCAACTTTTAACAGATGACACCAAAATTACAAACTACGAGATTATTTTGTAAGTTGTGACTAAAATTATAACCGAACCAATTTAATGAGACAAACATCGCAATTTTCCCTCATATTTATTTATATAGAACAAAAATGGGCATTCTTTTTCTGTTTTCTTTCTTATTTATAAGCTATATATACACTTGCAAGCAGAAAACCCAGCCACACACTCTCATTTTCGTTATACAAAGCCCGAATCAACATTTTCATTAATTATAAAAAAAAAAGCTATATATATACATACATAAATACTTACAACAATGATCGAATGGAGGGGATAACATCACCGCCGATGCCAGGGACGATTAAAGGTGCCTTCAGTCCCTTACTCATTTCCATGCTGGGCATTATATTCACAACCACAGCCATAATACTCTACCACTTCTTCCTCGTCAGGTACTGCATGCGGCGCCACGCCGCCACCACCACAGCCGCGCGCACCACCCCCACCCCCACCGCCACCGGAGTTGACGATAAAATCCTCCGAACGATCCCGATCCTCGCGTTCTCCTCCGCCAAACGCCGCACGGCGGATATTCAAGATGACTGCGCGGTGTGCCTAGGCGAATTGGAGGACCAAGATGCCGTGCGGTTGTTGCCTAATTGCAACCACGCGTTCCACGTGGCGTGCATCGACGAGTGGTTCTCGAAGCACACGAGCTGTCCGTTGTGTAGGTCGCCGGTAGAACCAAATACGACGCCGTGTGTTGCTACGCATAGCGCAAATGATTCGGATCGGGAAGCTACAAGTAATAACAGCGGTGATCAGTCTGAATCGTCGTCTACGGTACAAGTACAATCATCTGGCCTGCTACGCCACTGTGTGTCCCTGGCGTTGCCGCCGCAGCCGGCGGCGGCGGAGAGGACGCCGGCGAGATTGAAGCGATCGTTGTCGATGGATCAATGTTTGGTCATAAATAATAATGTCCAAAGTAGTGATCATCATAATTGTTCGAGTAGTACATTTGATCGCGTATCGTCAAAGTTTATCAGATCATTTTCATGGTTGCGGTTGGGTAAAGGAAGTGATGCGCCAATTCTACCCTACTAAATTTCATTTTTTTAAAAAAAATTTAGTTAAATAGTTTTTCGTATTAAATGTGGAATTTAGAAAAATTAAAGACTAGTTGGTTCTTAGTATTTTTTTTTTGTTTTTGCTAAGTGAATTGGTTCTTAATAGAAGTTATTCAACCATGTCGCGTTTTTTCTTCTCCTTCGTTTCTTTTAATTCTTCGTATACTCGATGTCCAGAAATGTTTATTTTTTCTCAGTGAAACAGTTACGTAATACATGTTATGATTTTCACATCTAATAATTTACAATCAACTGATAATTATTACAATCAAGTAACAGTTATTATGAAAGTAGAGTAAGATCCAAAAGTTATGATCAAAGTAGAATTCAGGATCTCTAATATTTGGGTCTCAACTTCGCAATAGAGGTGGTTTCATCCGCGCGATTTCGAGCATTTTTTATTGAACTCTGCTATTTCAGCATGTTATTATTGAGCCTAGCAGATATATAGCTAAATTGGTAAGCTAAGAGCACCTTATATCCTTTTAGCCCGTGATTTAGAAGTAAATGGTGTACTTGAGCCGTAAATATGATTTGAACATGTGTTCTCAAATGGGTTTCTTTTGCTTTTCAAAATCACTTTTTTCACAATGTTAACTTTTTTCCATAGTGTAAATATAAACCAACAATGTCAAAATTTAATAATATAATGTAAATATTTTAAAATGATAAGGATATTTTGGTCTTTACACAAATTAAAAGTTTTCAAACAAAATAAATGTGCAAGGGAGACGGCAAATAAACAAATTTTGAAATATACAAAAGGGTTTCTTGATATTCTTTTTTTTTTTTTCACAAGGGAGCAGATTGATAATTAGGCTTATCACATGAAGTAAGGAAAAATTGCACTCTTGGTCCCATAGGAGTTGCCCCATTACACTTTTAGTCTCATAGGAATTTTTTCGACACTTTTAGTCCCATTGGATTGAAAAAGTGACACTTTTGGTCCCAAATCTCAATTTTGGTCCCATAGGAGTTTCGCGTGTAACACACGCACGTCCGGGGCGCGTGATTTTGGAAGAAACTACTAAAGAAAAAAAGAAAATAAAAAAACAATTCAAAATAATAATTAAATAAATAAATAAACAAAAAAAAAAGAAAAAGGGAAGAAGATAAACACTGTACATCTTCTTCCCCAACACCACACCCACCATCCCCCCACCCTTCCCCCGCCACGCTGGCCCCCCACCACCGCCGCCAACTCCACACCGGCATCCCTACATTGCCAGCGACATTTTTAGAAGTGTTGGGGTCGGGAGTCATATTTTTTTGGAGGGTGGGGGTCGTGTCATGTTTGGGTTGAGCTTTTTAGAGTGGGCGGCGGCGGCGGCGCGGCGGCGGCAGTGGAGATGGCTGGAAGGTGTGTTTGGTGTGTGTGTGTGGGGGGGGGGGGAAGCGGGTTTGGGGAGGGGGGTTGAAGAAGAAGATGAACAGTGTTCATTTTTTTTAAATTATTTTATTAATTTTATTAATTTATTTTTGAATTTCTTTTTTTGGTATTGGCGAGTGAGATCCACTCGCCATTTTCCGACCATTTTTTAATGTTTGGGACCAAAAGTGTCACTTTTTTAATCCTATGGGACTAAAAGTGTCAAAAAAAGTCCTATGGAACTAAAAGTGTTTTGAACCGACTCCTACGGGACCAAAAGTGCGATTTTCCCCATGAAGTAAATTGTAATTACTTCATTGATTATATAAGTATCGAGCAAAACTCACCTTAGCTAGAGGTCAATTACTACAAATACAGGAGAGCCTTCAAAATGATCCACTAAATGACCAATATCAACTACAAGAAAGGGAAGCTCAAGAAATAATGAGGCAGAAGGATAAAGCCTTGGATCAATATTATCATCAAAAAACTAAGACAAATTGGATTAATATAGGGGACCAGAATACTCGCTATTTTCATCTGGCTTTAAAACACGAGCAATACAGAAATAGGATCTTTTCAATCCAGATTGGGGAAGGGAATGTCATCACAGATTATAAGGAGGTCACTCAACAATTTATTGAATATTATAAAAATCTGTTGGGTACAAAAGGCAATAGAAGCAGCTCTGATGAGAAGATTTTTGGCAAGGGACTTAAACTTTCAATAGAGCAGCAGCTGGAGTTAGTGAAGCCTTTCACTAGAGAAGATGTCAAACAGACTCTTTTCAGCACAAAAAGCAATGAAAGCCCTGTGCTGGATGGGTATGGAAGTGGATTTTTCAAATCTGCTTGGGAAATTGTTGGGAAGGACACTATATGGGCAGTGTTGGGGTTTTTCAAGAATGGTCAATTGTTAAAGTAAATGAACTGTACCCATTTAGTCCTTATACCAAAAGTGGATAGTCCTACTCAGACTAGTGAGTTCAGGCCAATCGCGTGTTGTAATACAGTGTATAAATGCATATCTAAGATGCTAACAAGTGGATTGGCTCAAGTTCTCCCTATCCTTATCAATGAAAACCAGGGGGCATTTGTGAAAGGAAGGACAATAATAGACAATGTACTAATCAGCCAAGAGTTTCTTCGATTGTTTAATAGGAAGAACACCTCCCCCAGGTGTTTGATGAAAACTGATCTCAAGAAGGCATATGACTCGGTTGAATGAGATTTTTAATAGGAAATGCGGGATGGATATAGGTTTCCTCAAAAATTTAGTCAATGGGTGATGCAGTGTGTAACAACAGCCTCCTTTTCATTGGTCCTCAATGGTGAAGTGCATAGTTTTTTTCAAGGGCAACGGGTGATTAGATAGGGGGACCCTATCTCTCCCCTACTATTTGTAATGGTCATGGAGTATCTAACTAGATCTTTACAGATAGCAGCTCAGGAAGATGGATTTAGGTTTCATCCAACATGCAAGCAAATACAGCACATTTTATTTGCAGATGACCTAATGATATTTTGTAAAGCTTCAAAAAGTTCGGTGCAGTGTGTATGGAATAGCTTTCATCAACTTTCTTAGACCACTGGATTGTATGCTAACTCAGAAAAATCCAACATATACATTAGAGGAGTGGCACAAGAAGTTAAGCAGGAGATACAACAAATAACAGGTTTTACAGAGGGCTCTTTTCCAATGAGATACCTTTGTGTCCCCCTATCCCCCACCAAATGGAGTAAAATGGACTGTCATACACTTGTGGATAAAATTGCAGCAAGGTTAACCTGTTGGGCTTCAAGAAATCTCTCCTATGCAGGTAGAGTTGTCTTAATTAATGCTGTTTTGTTTTCCTTACATGTTTATTGGAGTGCAATGTTCATTTTGCCCCAAGTAGTGGTTAAGGAAGTGGAGCAGAAGTGTAGGAGATTCCTTTGGGGTGAAAGGAATAATGTCAAAAGAGTGGCTTTAATTAGTTGGAATACAATTTGGTCAAAAAAGAAGTTTGGAGGATTAAATGTAAAAGGTTGTAAATTGTAGAATTTGGCGGCTATTGGGAAGCAGGTGTGGGATTTGGACCTAAAGAAGGATAGACTATGGATAAAGTGGATAAGTGGTGTTTATCTTAAAAACATTGAATTTTGGGACTATAGTCCACCAAAAGACTGTAGTTGGGCTTGGAAAAGGATAGATAAAGTGAAAGAATTGATGCGGGCTGGATACAACTTGAATCGGTGGGTGCATAATATAACGGGAGTTTACACTACTCAGAGTGGATATGATTGGTTAAGAGGATATCAGATTGTTTTTAGAGAGGCAACTCTAGTTTGGAATAAAATGAATCTGTCAAAACATGCTTTTATTACTTGGCTTGCTATGCATAAGAGGTTGATGACAAAGGATATAGTTAGGAAATTTATGCAGATTGAGGATTGTAACTGTGCTATATGTGGATTAGTTGAAGAGACAGAAGACCACTTATTTTTTGAGTGTGTGTGGGCTAAACAGATTCTTGATGGGCTTATGCAGTGACTTGAAGTTACTAACTGGCTAGAGACATATGGGAGATGGAAAAGGTGGCTGCTTTATGCCTTCAGAAGTTGGAAATTCAAGCAGAATGTTGTTAGGATAGGTATAGCAGGGGTGTTATGCAAAGTTTCGGAAGAGAGGAATAGAAAGCAATTCACTCATGATGCAAAGAGATGGAATGCTGTTTTGGAGTCACTTAAAGCAGAAATGAAAATTAGAATTATTGGGTGCAAAATACAGATCATGACATAGAGAGATACACTTTACTTAGAAATTTTTTTACAATAGTAATAGGATTGTTGGTTTGTTGAAAAGTAGTTGTGATGTTAGCTTTTGTGGCATGCAGTAATGTCTTTGTAATCTGCATGTGTGTGTTGTGATGTAAATTTCGTTGGTTGGGTAATAATATTTACAGTTCACCTAAAAAAATAACTATGTAGTATCTATTTATTCTACGATTCTGAACTAATGAAGATAATTTATCAAAAAAAAAAAAAAAACCAGAAAGAAGTAATGGAGATAATGTTGGTGAATATTGCTTTTTTACTATAAAAAGTTAATAGCTAAAATCTTGATCTCTCTAATTACTCTTATCCTTTGCTAATGTATAGAAAATGACACGTGTTTTTTCCATCAGAGTCAAATATATATATCATTTGCTTGGCTACTTTGAACTCCGTCTAAAAGCTTATAGGAATTTTCTTCTTTTTAGGAGAAAATGTTGTTATATGGATTGATTAAGGGTGTGTGAGGATCATTTGTGGATTGTGAGTTGACACTGGCCAATCCAAATGATTCACCATTTAACTATTTTAATTCACATAACTTTAGAGCAAGACATCTTTGAAGCTAACTAAAGTAAATTTAATAGTAGTTTTTTCTTTTTCCTTTTTTAATTTTAGACAAAAGGGATACCCTGACCCGATAAATCTGAGCTGATAGTTTATAAAACTCCAAATAAGGAGAGAAAAGTTACAACTTGTGACAGCTTGGAATTGAACCCAAGACCTCCCAGATGAAAGTGAAATCTGATACCACTAAGCTAACGAGCCCTGGGTTATAGTAGTTTTATAGTGACAAATTAATCAGCTGATGACGATATCAGTTGATTAATGACACGCCTTTAGTGACAATAGTTATAGTTGTCACTTTATTTGTATTGTCACTACGTTGTTACTAACTTACTATACACATATCACTAATTGTCAACAGTGACAACTTTAATGATACTCTTGTCACTAAAAATCTTTATTGTGATAAAACAAAGATTATTGTCACTCATATGTATATCTAATGATAATTTTAACATTATCACTTCAAATTTTATCAGTAATATTACATTTTATTATAGTGAAATGAAATAAGATACAAAATGATACATCATTTTAAAATATACAATCGAAAATGCCTGTGACAGTCAGGTTAACCGTTGATGAGTCAAACTCGATCTCTTTTTTTTTTTTTTTGATAATTAAGAATTTATGCATTAATGAAACAGATTACAGAGTTTAGTACAAGGACAAACAATTTCTGCTCATCAACACAACTAGCAGATACGGCATAAAAAAAATAAGACTCCATAATGGAAGCACAAAAATACACATGACCAACCGAGCTAGAACAATAGGTGCTAGAATGAAGGTCTAATTCTTGTATATAACAAGAGACCACATCTGGCATGGGCTCCCAATCCTGAATAAAGGAGGTCTCGACTTGAAAAAGAACCAAATTTGCCACGAAGAAGTGGCTCCAATGAAAGCCTCCATCTCGAGTCTTCATATCACAAACATAGAGGAGAAACCTAGGGCATCTCATCACACTTTGCCAACAAGTCTGCAACAACAAGTACCTAAACCAAAAACTCAAAAGCTCCAACAAATAGAAACTAAGATAACAGTAACTAAAATAAACATAAGAATTAAACAAACTCCATTTTTTGCTCGAAGGAACTGCCGGAAAAAATATGTAAATGACCACGATAATTTCAACCGACAAATCAAAAGGTTCCACTATTTTTATTATAGAGCAAACTGAAAAATGGAGTGAAGGAATCAACTTTCGATCTTCAAACGAGAGGGTAGCCATCGATGACTTCCCTCTTTTTCGCTTGTTCAAAGGTGGTGACATAGCCGCCACCGGAGAGGCAGCGGAGGGCGGTGGTGACAAAGTCGTCGTCGGCGAGGAGACGGAGGGCAGTGGTGACAAAGCCGCTGCTGGCAAGGCGGCGGAGGGCGCCGACAACCTACATTTCCCACCTTTGAGTAACGGATCTGGAAAGGGGGTCCTCCGAAGAGTCGACGTAGGTGTTCCTTCGCTTGATGGATGCACCAGAGACGAGAGTTCCTGCCATAGATAGACCTTAAGTTGGGAGTGATTATGGACTCTTGAAGCTTTTTGTTTTGGTGTGGGGGAGGGAAAATCCATCTACGTTTCAGAATGGGGGAGATGAGGGGTGAGAAGAGAGGCAAACAACCGGAAAAAGTCAGGGGAGGCGGAGCCGTCGCTACTGTGGCGGCTGCAGAAACCCTAAAAAATTAGGGAAGTAGAAGCACTACTCCTAAAGAGAGAGATTGCGGACAGAAACGTTGGGCCTTATGAGTCAAACTCGATCATTACATTGACAAGCTGCTAATAAAATGTTGATCACAATAAATCTATCAAAACATTAGACCAATTTGGCTTTAAAGTGTAGAAGATAGAACAATACATTTTAAAATCAATATTATTTCAATTTGTAATGTCAGAAGTCATTTCGAGTAGTACTAGTAAACTTAAACTAATACTAAAGCCAATTTATTATATAGAGAAGTCAATATTAGGTGCAAGTGTTGGGAGACATCTGAGCTGAGTTTTAGAGGGTACGTTAATTATGTTAGAGTGGACCATGTGGTTAAATGATAGTGACGCAGTGACATAAGAGCTACAATTCTAATCAATTTAATAGGATTCAATTTCCATTGCTACAGCCTCATCCTATTTATAAATAGTATAGATTCTTAGGGTTCCTCCAAATACAACCCACGAGTAAAAGAACCTTCTCCAACATGCTTGTATGCATGATTGGCTTTGTTTTGTTCTATTAATCTCTCTCTATATATATAGAGAGGATATTTTTTAACGTCTCAGGGAAAATTGCATTTTGCTCCTCTTTTCAATTTTGGTTTCATCATTACGGAATCTCTCTCTCTATATATATATATATATATATTAATGTCTCTAGGGGAAAATTGCATTTTTCTCCTCTTTTCAATTTTGGTATCAACCATTACGGTATTCTCACATTCTATCGTGTAACTTATAAATATTCTCACATTTGGTCCGACTTAATTTTTCGTCCAAACTTTAACAGTCAACTCACATTTTGACCAAATTTTTTGGGAAGGATTCGTGTGTGAATGTACACTCACATACAAATTATAGTCAATATCAGGACGTTTAATTGATCAAAATATTGACTAACGGAGTTGACAGTTAAATTTTGGACAAAAAATTCAATTGGGACCTGTGAGAATATTTTAAAGTTATGGGACACATTGTGAAAATTTCATAACAAATGAGATCAAAATTGAAAACGGCCGAATATATGAAACTAAACATACAATTTTCACGCATCTCTAGCATGCCATTCCACGTAAGCTATGATATAATCGTTTAGTTACATTATCAGAAAAATATGGGAGCAAATTTGGTAGCTTTCAAAGACCTTTCTTGGGCATGTAAACTTTGCATTAATCATAAAATGATCTGTCACACCAAACCTACCTTGTACGTTGTCACATTGTAATTGTAAATGGTAGCAAGAAAATCAACAAAGCTTCTCATCGCTCTTAGAGCAACTTACCTACTTGTTTGCAATATTTGGGATATCTTTTATTCCATTTCATATTTTGTTTCGTCTACACACATTAAGTGTATGAATTATATTTATAAAGATACAAAATTGACATGAATTATATATACATAATACGCAAAGCGTAATATAATGAAATACAAAATCTGGTGTGACTTGTTCGGTTAATTTCCACCAATTACAATCACAACCATCGCATTCGTCAAATAATTTACAATGGATTAATTATATATACCAAAAGAAATACAATATAATTATGCACATAATCAACAAATAAAAGAATCTCAATTTCATTATATTGAGCTAATACTCAAACTAATTAAGGTATCAATCAAAGAAAGTTGATTTACCCCATTGCATATATTATTAAATTAATTAAAGATGTTGTTCTTTACGTAAACGGCCCATGTGGGTTGGTGGGCCAAATGAAAACCATAAAAAACGGACTCAACAAAGACTTAGCTTTAATTTCTTAATTACATATACACCTCGCAAGCAACTTTCAATATAACAATATTTGCATTATTGGTCTTTCCACAAGAGAGTTTCTTGTCTTGTTTTGGGACCCCCCCCTACCCCTACCCCTACCACCCCCCTACCCCCACATATGAAATGTTACCTACAATTTGCTTTTCTTGGGGACAATGACCCCAAAATATGAGTTGTATAAACTGGGTTTTAGAGTAAATTAATTAATTTTGAAGGGAAATTAATTAATTTAATTAAAGTTTAGGACCAAAAAGGTGCCCTTTGAGGAATTCCTTTTCTTCTTCTTCCACTAGAAGGGGGTGGTGGAGGTGTGGGCGGGTATATGTCTTGTTGTGAGCCTTCACGCAATTCTTCCTCTAATTCTAATCTTGATGATGATGACGTCATCACTCTTCTTGTTGATATCCCTTGATCACTTCTTTGTTGTATTACCTCATGACTCTTGGCATCTAAGGTAAACCTTGCATCCCCATTCCCCTTTATTCCTACAAGCTATTTATTTTAAACCCATAAATCAAATACATACATACATACATATATATATATATAATGAAATGAAAAAGAATCATCACCGACTCAAGCAAAATTAAATAAATAATTGAATAAAGAAGAATGATGATAATGAAAACACATTTATATGTATTTCAAAAAGATGATAATGATGGGGATTAGTTGGTTATGTGATGAAAAGGATGGTGATTATGAGAGGGTGGTACTCTTTATGAATGTGGATCATACATACACATTGACAATAATATGGCAATTCCATGGTGGGATTACAAAAAAGAAGATGATCAGTAATATATGTTTGGTTACAACTTATATATAATAGTGGTGGTGATGGAGATATATATATATTGCTTATGAATGTGGGTCATAATGTAACAAAATTATGATGATCATAAAATTAAATTGATCTTGATTCATGGAGAAATTTCAGTAATTTTTTGTTGAAACATTTACATACATATATATATATGATTGATTTCACAAAAACATGAATAATGTGAATCAAGAAACACCCACACCCACACACTACACACATATATATATATATATATAGAGAGAGAGAGAGGGAGGGGGGGACTAGTAATGAATGAATTATACCTTACATCCCAAAGAGCAGAAACGAAAAGTGTCTAGGAGGCTTCTACCACAGATTTGACAGAGATGAGAAACAGCCTTCCCACCTTTAGGCTGAGGCCTCTCATTCAGGAACAAAACCCTGGCGCTGTTTATCACATATGTCTGAACTCCACTTATGTCTATTACCTTTTGAATCTCCGATACCCTCACCACATCATGATACGATGATCGCCTTATCTACATATATATATATATATATATATACACACACACAGTATCATTAACAACAACAACAAACAACAAATTAAATACAAAAATAAAAAATGACCCAAAAGTCTCAACAATGCCATACATAAATTGGTGAAAAAAACAAGAAACAATTCTTGTAACGCTTTTTCAACATATATTTAAGACTCAAAGATAATATTCAAGTGTAGGTTACAATTTTTAACCAAAAACAGAAAATTAGAAAACACTTCCAACCTGAATTACTTGATGATCTTTATGTTTAGATGAACGGCAGTAGAAGCAAAATGCGTCGACATTGCAATCTAAGCAATACATATTGCATTCGCTCCGGGCCGCGTCGCTGTGAGTCCGGCACACATTAAAGAAGGCCGTGTTTAACAGTTTTTCTACCCATGGCGGCACCAGCATTGTATCCTGCTCGAAATCATATATCACACTTTTTCACATTAGTACTTTTAAACTTAATTCGTACACTCATAAACAACAACAATCTAATGCCAACAAAAATAAATAAAATGAAGATGCCATTATTACCATTATCAAGTAATTTGGATTAATTCTCCAATGGTGATGAAAATTGGAGAGAATTTTTAGAGAGAGAGATGTGAGAGAGAGAGAGAGAGAGGAGGGAGGGAGGCCTAACCTAAACAACCAGCAACTTAGAATTCAACAATAAAAACTACACGTAGATGACTAAGGATGGGACAAAAGGGCCTAAATTAAATAAATTAAATTGACTAACGGACGGTGGGGATGAAATGGGGTGGCTCAGGATGTTTGTGAGCCGTCAGATGCGAGGAGAGAGAAAAGAAGGGTTTGGCGCTTACGCTACAATATTTTGGATCTTCTTTGCGTCTGTACGTAGGCATAAGGGTCGGCTATTGTGCTACGCCAAAGCAAATTCAATTCCATCTATACGGCGTCGTTACCGGATTCCCTTTCTTGCTTTTCTTACGTGGAATTTGGGTGGCGTACGAAAATAAACTAAATTACATTTAAATGTCCAAAAAGCCCTCGAGTGTTTTCAATTTTTTTTTAAAAAAAATTTGAGAGGAAGTGGAATACAATACATATCTAGCCCAACAAACTCGTGTTGATAATTATAATTTTGAGTTATAAAGACACTATGTAGATCCATAAAGGATGGAAGAGTCACAACTTATGGCAGTCTGGATTCGAACCGAGGACCTCTCACATAAAGTGTAATATGGATACCACTAGACCAACATGTCCCTATCTACTAAATTTTTTGGCAGGAGTTCGTTTCCGAAGCAAGACTTTCAATCCAAATTTATGTTACGTGCGGCAATAAGATTTTCAGTTAGTTAATTTCTCTTTTTCATTTGTAGCATACAAGCATTTGATTATGATTATCTATGTAATCAAGATATTAAAGGAGTAATTAAACTTTTTGCTTTTTTGTTAGGGGTAATCTAAATTGTGCAATAAACAAGGCAAGTGAGATGTTTATAACACATGATTATGGAATGCCGAAAAATATTTTTCCTTTATTGGTAAAATATGCCTAACATATATATATATGTATATAGTTGGCATATGTGATTAGGCTAAAAGAAAAATTATTTGCTTTAGTAGATTAATTAGTGAGGATGATAGTTAGGGGCAAATAATACTTATTGCCGCCGGCATTACGAAGTTTGGCAAACAGGTGAAACGTAAGTTGGCACAATTGCTACGTAAATATACATTTTGTGACGATTGGTATAAATTACATTATAAAGAAATACCAATTTTAATTCGTACTCCATTTATTTATAGGGGTCTGCACTAATTCAATACTTTGGGACGACTATGTATTACAATATACATTGAGTCGTTAATATATATTCAAATGCTTTATGAAGTGATCCCAATATTTATGAGATACAAAGTCATGATGATGTAATTAAGAAACATTAAAATGTTGATAATATTAATAATTCAGTGTTTATCACCATATATAAAATTAAGAGGATGACCAAATTTAGAATTACGTTAGCATTTTGGGTTTTCTAATTCTCGGACCGGATTGCCTAGATTTGATTTCTATAATCTGGCATAAATTGTTGCATATTTGACTATGGATAGACTGATTCTCATTGAGTTGATTATGGTACATAAAACCTGAATGTTTTGTTAAAGCATGCTGTTGCAACTCATAAAAGTCAAATAGAAAAAATTCATCCAAATTGAAGGAAAATTCTAAATTGGAATGAGAGTGTTGCTCTCGATTCATTTTAGACCACATATTCAAAATGAGTGAGATGACTTTCACACTCACCTACCCTATGTAAACCACCCCACCCCACCCCAAGTGTTTATGTGGTGAAAAATGGAACTAAAACATCACTCCTGATCCACCATAGAATTAAAATTGAAGTGATAGTTCATTCGCAAATTTTAGACTATGTTCATTCTCATTTGAAAATAAAAATATACAATTTACACCATTTTCGACTTAAAATAATTTTATTTTCATTTTCACTTACACATTCTCCAACTTTTTACTTTACCAATTCACACTCACTTTTTTCTTTCTCTCACATCTCTTTCTAAAAATTCATTTTTTTGTTCAACAATTGTGGTGTTATAATGGAATAAAATATATAGTATTAATCTTCACATGCGTGTGCACGTTTTAAGATTTATTTTAAGTATTTTTAGTGATTTTTAGCCAAATTTTATTATTTTTACTTACAAGTACTTTTAATTAATATAATATTATATATTATTTTATCTATACTAAATATATATAATTATTACTTTTAATTAACACAATCATTTCACACATCATCAAATCATTAATTCCAACCATTTCCGCAAACACAACCAAACATGTCCGTCATTTTCATACAAAAAAAAAAAAAAAACTCATTTTCTTATATCCATTAAAAAATAATGATTAAAAATAAAATAAAAACACATCCGAGCCTCAACTTCTTAGCTGCGAAGTCGGCCATAACTCTTATTCATTTGATAAAATGTGGAATTGTACCCAAAAAAATAGTAATAAACTGTAGCACAAGTATGGAGGTAGCGAATTAATTATTAAGTTGGTCCACCGTAACGGATGTTTGTACAAATATGACTATCAGACATATTACTATTAAATAATGCAATAAATGTTTAAATAAATTATAATGCGCTTTTTAAGAGATAGCAAGGAATATTTTTAATCTTACCATTAAATTCTGATACAAGCATGAGGTCATGTACAAATCACAAGTTGATCTCTATTGATAGAATCACAAGAGCATCAAGCATGGTGAAACAATAAATGAAACATTAATCTTAATAAAAATATCTACAACTAATTTTGTCTGAAATAAACGTCCTTAAACTAACAAACTCCCTTGAAGAAACAAATGTAAAATATTTGGTTTACTCGAACACTCTGTTTGGATCGAAAATAGTGTTGGGAAAAGGAAAATAAAACACAAGGAAGTCATTTACTTTTTTGGAAAATTCTAGCCCAGACTCGGTTTGGCCGCACCCAAGTGTATTTTACAGGGAGAGTGTATTACACTTATCATATAATTGGTAAGTTATTTCAAAAAACACACATGAGTTTGGCCGAGTCGGGAGCGGATTAGAATTTCCCTTACTTTTTCTCAACATGTTTTTCACCAAATGGCGAGGAAAATATATTGTCTCTAATTAATATAAGATTTTTTTTCTCCTTTTTCCTTTTCCTTCTCATTGCCTCTAGTAACCTAACAATGGAAAATAATTTTCATTGTATTTTTTTTTCCTTTTTCTACCAATTTCCTTCAACCAAACAGAGTGAAAGTGTTTGAGAGGTGGTTCAAATTGCGTCTTCTTCAAAAGAAATTTTGAAGTGTCCAATAAGTTAACTTTGATCTCATAAGAAGAGAAAATAAGACAGTAAATATGTGCCATTTTGGGCGAGTGTAATAGAATGGGAAAATTGCAATTTTAGTCCACAATTTTGTCCATATGTACTTTTGGTCCTATTATTTTTTACTTTAGCATTATACGTCCCATAACTCCAGAAAAATGTGCGTTTTTTGGTCCCAAGATATGATTACGTCATGTATTTATACAAAATTGGCATGTGCGGCTTACGTGGGATCAACAAAAATTGTCCGTTTTTGGTCCCATAACTCCAAAAAACGTGAGCCGCACATGCTAAGTCCGCCAAATGTATGATGTAATCGTATTTTGGGACGAAAAATGCACATTTTTTGGAATTATGAGACGTATAATGCTAAAGTAAAAAATATTGAGACCAAAAACACACGTGGACTAAGTTATGAGACCAAAATTGCATTTTTCCCGTAATAGAATTTATCATCGCCTTCAAGCCATAAACTATAAACACATTTTATTTTCTACTAGACGTTTTTCAATTTGAATATTTTCTTTATCTTTACATTATTTAAAGATATAAGATAAATCACTGATTTACTCTTAGAAAATTTTGACGGAGAAACCTCACGCCTCCAACGATTATATAGTGCATGGTTCTAGTCGAGCCCCTATCATACTTTTGAGGACACTACACAAGTATTATGGGTATAATGTTCTTATCCTCATTCTTACATATATATATATATATATATATATATATAACATAAATATATAAATTGGGATAAGACAAAGAAATAAACAAAAGAAAGTAAAACATACACACATATTATATATCTACACATAGCTACTCAAAGGTACGTCTTCCTTTTTTTTGGAAAGTACAAAAAAAAAGGGTTAATTGCAGAAAACCCTAATGTGATATAACATTTTTGCTAAAAACCCCATGTGATCACGAAATAGCTTAAAAACTCCTCGTGTTTTTGAAAAATCTGCAAAAAGTTACTTTTTGTAAAAAAAAATAGAAAGAAATATGTGTTTTTTTTACAAAAAGTAACTTTTTGCAGACTTTTTAAGAATACGGGGGGGTTTTAGGCTATTTCGTGATTATAGGAGGTTTTTAGCAAAAAAGTTATATCACATGGGTTTTTTTTGCATTTAACCCAAAAAAAAGTACGTCTTCCTACACAGCTATTTGTTAGACTTAATATAAGACAAGCTTTAAAACTCTGAAAACTAATAGTAAGCCAAAAACTCAGAGCTTTAGGAAAAAGAAACACGCACACGTCTCTTTCGGCTAGGGCTTTGGCTGCCGAACCTACGCCGCCTCCGTGCTTGGAGGCGTCGGACGACGATCAACCACCGCCGCTGGTGTTTACACCCAACAGGAACACCAAGAAACTGAAAAGGAATCTTCTGGGGGCGGATGACGGGACGTCTATGAACCCTACCCCGGAATTTACGATGCAAAACTCAACTTTTGAGTTTGAATTTCAAGCTACAACAGCGGCTATGGCAGACAAGCAGCTAGCGAAAAACAGAACTGGTAAGGACGGCTCCTCGGACAAAGATGAAAACTTGACTAATACATGGGGTTCGGGCAGACTCCGGCAAGCATGGAATCGCAGGACAATAACTCCGGGATTTTATACCAGCGAGGGCGAGGATGATTCTTTTGATAGCGCGGAGTTGATTGAGGATGAAGCGGATGACTCTATACCTGTTTACACTATTCCAGCGGCAGATTTAATTGACATGGCAACTCCTTACCGCAGAGCTCTCGTGGTGAAGGTTCTTGGTCGTAAAGTGGCTATACGATGCTTAAACAATGTATGAGAGCTTTATGGAAGCTCCCTTATGAGGTGAATCTAGTCGATTTAGGGAATGAGTTTTATCTCATTCGGTTTCGCATCAAAGCTGAATATGATAGGGTACTTCGGGAGGGGCCATGGATGATTCTTGGTCACTACTTAACGGTTCGTAAATGGGATCTATCTTTCAACCCGAAGAAGGAAAAAATCTCAAATACAACAGTTTGGATTCGTTTTCTAGGCTTAGCGATACACTATTTTCATGATAAACATCTTAGAGGCAGGGGGGTCTGATTGGTAAGGTAAGGGGTATTGATAGGAATACCAAGGAATCGTTATGAGGACGTTACGCTCGAGTATGTGTTGAGCTTGATTTGGAGAAACCACTCGTGCCACCTATCAAGGTCAATAAGAAATTACAATTAATTGAGTATGAAGGATTATCCTTAATTTGCTTTGAATGTGGTGCGGTGGGACACCGAAGGAAAACCTGTGGGTCACAAAAACAAAAGGAAAAGGAATCGGAACAGGCGAAGGAGGGGGGAAAACAACACACACCAACTACTCTAGGGCCATGGAATATCGTACCATCACGAGCTAGAAGAAGGGGACCGAGGAAAGACAATGGTCCCGAGACAAATCAGGATCCAGCCATTTTCTATTTTGGCACAGGTTCTCGAACAGAGGCACGGGTGGATCGGAACAATTGGGGCACATGGGATAAGGATTCTGTCCGAGAGGCCGAGCACAATGTGGCGTCCAAGAAAACAGCTACTCGTGACCAAGGCAAGCAAACAATGCATACGAAAGACCGGGTTCCAAGTGGTTCATGATTTTCGACCTTACAAGATTTAGAGGACAACATGGGGACTGAAATCGAAGCTCCAAACACGCAAGTAGAGGTAGGAACTAGAGCGGGAGGTACCAAAGTCTGGAGACGAGTTGATAAACAACTATCTAGGACCGAAACTGAGCACCTCCTGGAGAGAGAGAAAATTCCTCCGATATCACATGGTGTTACATATCCCATTCAAAACAACTCTATAACATCAAATGTGAACCAGGACCAGGACCAGGAGATGACCTAATCACATGCACCGGTTACTCAAGCACGGCAGGGTCAAACAGAAAAGAGTGTATGGAACTTGTTGGAATCGTTCACATCGGGGTCTCAATTTGAACACACCCTCCCCCCAGACTATCATGAAGCAGATGACACCAGCTCGGATGACGAGTTGGTTGAAGAGCTGGATATATCCCATTGTGGTGAGATTAGGGGTGATCCGGGACATCGACAAGTGGGGCACACTGAATCCGAAAGTGGATTAGCAACCGACGTCGACATGTCTATGATTAGGGGGGTTCCAATCCCCCCCCCCCCCCCAGGTATGATTTTTTGTGTTATTTGAACTTCTTCCTCTGTATAGTTTAAATGAAGTCTATATTTTGGAATTGCAGGGGTGCGGCAAAACTTGATTTTTTGAATTCGCTAAGAGAAGTTCTTGTTCGGCATAAGCCGATGATACTCGTCCTTGTTGAGCCGCGTGTACCGGGGCATAAGGTGGATGCTGTTTTGAAACTAAGTAAGTTTGATCGGGTGGAGAAAGTTGAAGCGAGGGGTTTTGCGGGTGGTATCTGGCTTTTCTGGATTTCCTCAGAAGTCAAAATTGATATTGTGGAGGCCAATGAGCAGAGCATCACCTCAATTATTCGACGGGATAAGGAGACGACTTGGATTCTTACAGCTGTTTATGCAAGTCCTCATGTGGAATCACGGAATCACCTTTGGGCTCACATTAAGCAGATGGCACCTCACATACATGGACCATGGGTTATTGCGGGAGACATGAATGTGGTGACTACACATCAGAGAAATCAGGGGGCACTCCGATTGATCCATATAAGTGTAGAAAATTCGTGGAGTGTGTTGATGAATGCAAGCTTATCGATCTTAAATTTATTGGTTCACCCTTCACTTGGGCTAAAGGAGGTAAATCATCTCTTCAAGAAAGGTTGGACAGGGCTTTATGTAATGATAGCTGGCGGATTTTCTTTCCTCAAGCGACAATGCGACATAGACCTAGAATAGGGTCGGACCATGCACCGTTAATGCTCACCTTATCCGAGCACCCACGACTTGGGACTAGTCTCGACTATTTTCGTTTTCAGTTGGCATGGCTCACGCATCCGCAATTCCATGAGATGATTGATAAAGAGTGGCAGATGAAAAGGAATCAGGGAATAACCGAACAAATTCAGCATAGTAGGGAGGTATCTCATGCTTGGAACCGTGATGTGTTTGGCAATATCTTCAAAAGGAAGCAACAACTGGTTGCTTGTATATCGGGGATCCAAAGGGCACAAGGGATTAATTTTCGCTACTAGTTAAAAAAGTTGGAGAATAAGCTACAAGCTCAATATTTCACTACCTTACGACAAGAGGAGTTGTTCTGGAAACAAAAAGCTAGAGCTCAATGGTTACAGGCAGGAGACCTCAATACTCGTTTCTTTCTTATCTCTGCCGTGACTAGACAAGGAAAAGCTAAGGTGAGAGAGCTAGCACGAGAAGACGGGTCCATGGAATCGAATCTGTTGATTTTAAAGCAGAAGGCAGTCGAGTTTTACCAAGTGATGTACAGCCCTGGGGATCCCGTGAGGAACTACATCCACACATCTAATTTTTCGAAGTTAGGAGAATCCCATGTGGAGGTTCTGTCTCGACCGGTAATGAAGAATGAAGTGAAGAAAGCATTATGGGACATGAAACAGTCGAAATCACCGGGACCAGACGGATTACAGCCCATGTTCTATCAACGTTGCTGGTATATAGTGGGTGAGGATATTTTCCAGCTGGTACAGAAAGCTCTCCAATCAGGTAGTATCGATCCATCTCTCAATAAATCGCGTATTGTGTTAATTCCTAAGGATAAGCATCCTACACATCTCTCGCAATTTCGCCCTATTAGTCTCACGAACGTAAGCTTAAAAATAGTTACTAAAACTCTGGCTAATCGGATTAAAGAATTTATTGATGACCTTATCCCACATTCTCAGAGTAGTTTTATACCGGGCCGACAAACGATTGATAATGTATTAATTACTCAGGAGATTGTTCATGATTTGACTCAGTTAAAAGGAAAAAAAGGTTTTTTTATAGCCAAAATTGATTTTGAAAAAGCTTACGATCAGATTAATTGGGCATTTCTTGCAAATGTGTTAAAGGAGATTGATTTCCCTGCGACTTGGACTTCGCTTATCATGGATTGTACCACTCGAGCTAAATTGTCCCTGCTATGGAATGGTGAGGCAATAGAGTGGTTTGATCCTAAGTGTGGACTAAGACAAAGGGACCCCCTGTTGCCTTATCTTTTTGTCTTCTGTGTGCAGAAACTAGGTTGTCTCATTGATCAGGCGGTTCGGAAAAGAAAATGGCATCCGGTTCCCACATCTCGCAATGGACCGCGGATTTCACATTTGATGTTCGCCGATGATTTGCTGTTATTTAGGGAAGCTACAGCTTCTCAGGCTGCCACAGTTATGGATATCTTGCAATGCTACTGTAATCTTTCGGGACAGGCGGTGAATGCGAATAAGTCTAAGATCTTTTTCTCCAAGAATGTCACCTCAGAGATTAAGTGTCGAATTAGTAACACCATGAATCTTGGACGGATTGATAATTTGGGTCGATATCTAGGGGTACCTCTTCACCATGGCCAAATTCTCAAGAGGGATTTTGAATTTCTGGTAGACCGAGTGAAGAAACGACTGCAGGGCTGGAAATGTAAGCACCTCTCACTAGCAGGGCGTGCCACGTTGATTAAATCGGTTACAGAAACTATCTCTTCTTATCACATGCAAACTATGCGTCTTCCTCTCGGTATCTGTGATGTAATTGATAAGAAGAATAGACAGTTTTTGTAGGGAGGCTCGGATACGGAACGAAAAATGCATCTTGTCAAAAATAGTATGTAAGCCAAAGAAACAAGGGGGACTGGGATTATGAAAGACGAGAATTACAAACTTGGCTCTTCTTGGCAAATTAGGATGGCAGCTGATGAATGATGATGATAGCTTGTGGGTCCAAGTATTCAAGCATAAATATATCTTGAGATATCGAGCTAGAACAAAAAGTGCTACTTCGGCCACATGGCGTAGCATTCAGTCCGTGATCCCTCTCATCAAGTTTGGAACTCGATGGATGCTTGGGGACGGCTCTCGCATTCGATTTTGGGAGGATGTCTGGCTCGGAGAGGACCCGTTAGACCTCCATACCGAACAGTCTCTTCAGCCACAGGAGCTACGTAACACGATTGACCATTATTGGAGACCGGGAATTGGCTGGGAACGGGTCGCTTTACAGGGATTGCCAGCAGGTATTGTACATCGCCTGCAAGAGGTGGACCTGGACTCACTAGCAGGTCAAAAAGACAAGCCACGTTGGCTTTTCTCTCCGGATGGAAAATATAGTTGTAAGAGTGCTTACGCAGCACTAACTCAAACATCTGAGATGCCGGTGGACTCTAAATGGTGGGAAAAAATTTGGAAAATACAGGGTGCACATCGTCGCCGAATGTTTCTATGGCTACTCCGACATAATAAAGTGACTACGACCTCAATGTTAGAAAATCGGGGAATTGCTCACAATGATACCTGCCCCATTTGTGGAATTGATTCGGATACCCCAATTCACGCAGCGAGGGATTGTGATTGGGAGATAAAAATTTGGTTACAAATTGTGCATCCTAACTCTTTTAATTCGTTCTCTTCAGGTACAGCGAAGGAATGGATCGATTGGAATCTGTCACACAAGATAAACAGGTATGATTGGTGTGATAAATGGGATGTTGTCTTCGCTGAAACCATTTCTTTTATTTGGCAGGCTTGAAATGAGGTGATCCATGGGGCCCGTGAGGAAGTCCCTACGGGGGACATCGAGATGTTACATAAAATAGTTGACGGTATTATCAATGCCCTTAACTTTGATCCAGATGTGATGCATCTTCAGATTCACACTGGATGGATCAAACCGGCACCCGACTACATTAAATTAAATGTGGATGTTGCAGTGACGGGGGGTGGCCAAACGGGGGTTGGAGGTACCTTTCGAGATGAGCATGGAACATGGTTAAGGGGGTTCAGTGGTCACATTGACCCGTACTCATCGCTGGAGGCTGAGATGCGTGTCATTCTATAGGAATAAAGAAATTAATTGTTGAAACAGACTGTCGAGCCGCACTTCAAAGCATTGAGGACGCCTCTAGGGAACATCACCACTTTGAGGTGATTTCTAGCATCCGTAGTGTGCATACTAGAGATTGGGATGTCTCTTTTCAGCTCATTTATAAAGAGACGAATCAAGTAGCTGATACCTTAGCCAAAATGAGTATTAATACCCAGATGCACCACATGGATGTACCGTATAAAAAATTTGTCACCTATTAGACAATGATAGGGAAGGCATTACATGGCCTCGTTTTGTGACTATTAGCTCGGGTATGTCGGGTTAGCGAACTATATTTTTTGCGTACCCCTCTCTTGGAATTAAAAAATATATATAAAAGACAAGCTTTCAAAATTTTGTATACTTTTGTTGTGAAAGCTATATATGATAAACTTGTAATATATATATTCTTGAGACTTCAATATATGGGTGACTTTAATATTCTAACAATTTAAATTTTTTGTCAGTTATTACATGGGATTTGAAATATTATTTTTGATTATATATATTTGAACTTAGTATTTTTATTTTTATTTTAAGAAAAATCGATTTTATATATCATTCAATTGAAAGTTTAGAGAAAAATTCACTTTTGGTCCCATAGGACTACCCTCAAAACACTTTTAGTCCTATAAAACTTTTTTTGACACTTTTAGTCTCATAGGAGTGAAAAAGTGATACTTTTGGTCCCATAGGAGTGGCGAGTGGATTGCACTTGCCATTAAAAAAAAGAAAATTCAAAAAGAAATTCAAAAAATTAATAAAATAATAAAAAGACAAAAAAAAAAAAGATGACCCACCCCCCACCTTTGCTCCATTTTTCTTCCCAGCAATTCAGTATAATGCAGCCAAGCTATCTTTCTTTCTCAAAATGATTGAATGCACAAATTTACAGGAGAAGACTAAAGGGATTCAAAAGAAACAGACCTGGTGATTGGTTGACACTGTCGCCGACGACGACGGCGATGGAAGTCGCGGTGGGGTGGCGTGGCGGGGCGGGGCGGGGAGGGGGCGGCGATGGTGATGGTGGGTCTTCTCCCCCCCCCCAAAACATGACCCCCCAACGCTTATAAAAAACTCGTCGGCGATGGAGTTGGAGGCGGTGGTGGGGGCAGCGTGGCAACGGGGGCGGGGGATGGTGTTGGGAAGAAGATGAACAGTCGAAACACTGTTCATCTTCTTCCTTTTTTTTTTTTGTTTTTTTATTTCTTTAATTAATATTTGAATTGTTTTTTTTTTTTTTCTGAAATTGTTTATTCCAAAATCACACGCCCGGGCGTGTGTGTGTTACACGCAACACTCCTATGGGACCAAAAGTGAGATTTGGGACTAAAAGTATCACTTTTTCAATCGTATGGGACTAAAAGTGTTTTGAGGGTAGTCCTATGGGACCAAAAGTGAATTTTTCCCTGAAAGTTTACAATGTCTGGAACAATACAATTACTATCTATTCAAAAGATATAGTAAGAACATCTGAAACACCAACTATCAAGTTCTTGAAGATAACAAATTTTAAGAACTCACAAACGAACACAAGAAAATTCTTGTGCAACTCCTATTCAATGAGAGATAAAACTCTTACTCGAGAAAGAAAGCAAACTCTCATACGAAAGAGAAAATAAAATACTAAATAAAATATCTAAAACGCTATATAAATTTAAAAACTTAAGTATCACCGTTTTCATCTCGTCAGATTTGTCTCTATCTTTTTAGATCCATATCCGTCTCGTCAAATTTGAAGATGTGATGTACAACTTGAAGAAGGGTGCTCCAATCCAATCCGCCGACGATGGTGGTGGTAATAGTGGTGAAGTAGAGGACTCCTTCACTAAGCCATCGCCGGTGGAAAAAAATGGAAGATATATATTTGAACTTCAAATACTCTAAAATTTTCAAAAAAAAAAGTCTCTATTTCGTTCCCAAAAATTTGAGCCCGTTTACAAGAGTTTGGTATCCCTTATTGAAAAGTCTGGTCTTATGAAACTTTTCAAGATGACTGTCTTTATGCTAGTTAATTAATTTGTTGGAGTTATTGTGTTGATCTCAAAATTACAACTTTTGATTAAAATTATATGAAACGAAGATTATTCAACTTTTCCAAAAGAATGTACTCCATACTAAGAAGATGTCTGGCTAAGCTTATTCAAGACCCATTATAAGATGTTGGTTATTTAAAAATAAGAGTTTGAAATCTTTGAATAAAATAAAATTGTGAAGCATATAACATGTCAACAACGACATTATTATAATTAAAGTGTCAAAGCAAAGAGGTCTGATAAGACCATAAAAAAGAAGTATCTTATAACTTACTTTTGAGATCGAGGTTTATATATAAATTACTTGACAATTAAATTGAGAACTCATAAGATTTTACTCTAAAATGTCAGGAGCTGTTAGATATTTATTATTTTAAAACATTTATAAACTATTTTACTGAGTTTATAAGCTCAATCAAACACTGGTGAAACGTCAATGCTACATTAATTAGGCATTTATGTATCCGTAAATATTGAACTACTGATACTAATTGTATTTTGAAATAAAGGGTTAGGACTTAGGTGGACCTACAATTAGCTCTGAAAAGTCTAATCAAATGCCACAATTACTAACACTTTCCCAAGGTTAATACAACAGCAGCAAACCAATTTTGGGTAGCAATTGGTTTTTTAATAGAAACTTTGTCATGAGAAAATGCCCCATTCTTTCACAAAACAAGGAATGCTTTCTTTCAACTTTTTTGCTTAGGTAAACGTAAAAAAGAAAAAAAAAAAAAAGATAAAGAGGATATGATGAGATTTATGAAGACCCCAAAATCAGGATTAATGATCGGATAAGTTTGGATTCGGTGTGTTTCATCTCGTATCTCATTTTTTTTTATATAAATTGCGTGTATAATTTTTTTTTCTTAAATATCCAGATGACTTAAATTTTATTTAAGTGACATGTAAATGTAAAATGAGATACAAGATAAAATACAATTTCAAAACAAACAAATAGATGTGGATGTGTGCACACGCGCCTGTAATTCTATTCTATACCAAGAAGCATATCAATCTTTATGTGATAGATGGAAAAGATGGGAAAAGGGAAATTTATTTAACCAAGAAGCATAAAATGAAAACGCTTTGTACCAAAACCATTTGGAACTGAAAATGAAAAGAAGGGAAAAATTCACTGTCATTTTCTTTTTAAGTTTTGAAAAATATCGTTTTGGTATGTCTTAAAGTTTAAATTAAACATAAAAGAGGATAAAGTCCAAAAAAAAAAGACCCGATATGCTTCACCTTTTGAATAGAAAACAAGCCGGTCTACAAACTTATTTTTGGAACTATAATTATTAGATTTTTTTGCTATCTTTGTATTGTCTTTTGTGTCTCCTTCTTAGATAGTGAAACTCTCTTCTCATCGTATGTGATTGTAGTTCAATTTGGATGGTCCGCAGAAATTTTTGAATTTATGTCCCTTATTTATGCTCCTAATTATGTTTTTTTGGAACAAAAACAAAATGAAAAAATATTATATAATAATAATAATATAAGAAAATACTAAGAAAGCTAGCTATATTATGCCATCTTCATTCTCTTCAAATTTTCATACGTGGGAAATAAAGAAATGAGAGTTGTTAAAGGTACTCCGACTTTTGTTATAGACACTCCACCTCTCTTTTCATTCTATCAAAAGGACAAATTTAACCTTAATGCCAAAAAATATTAAAAAAAAATGCAAGACACAATCATCCCCCTAGTGTACTCTCATGCAAAACAAAATTTCTTTAGTTTTCTCAACTTTTAAAGAAAGAACCATCAAACTGTTGCAGTACTTGTGGTTCTTGGCGACTTTTTACAATGACCAAAGAAGTAATTATCATGATTCGGTAGAGTTGGATGTGACATCAAAACTTGTAAATACTAAAACTTTTAAGGAAATTTCAAAGTATTATCAATCACCAAATCAACCTGTTAATTATGGGTGCAAATGATCGGAATCGGGTTGAATGTGGATAAAATTTATTGGCTCGAGCTCGAGCTCGAGCTCCAAGTATACCAAGTCGAACTTGAGCTAGAGCTCGATGTATATGAAGCAACATAATTATTAGTACTATACGTAATATAATTTAAAATCTAAAATATTCTAAAACTTATAAAGATCACCACTTGGCTCATGACATCTCGAACAAATAAGAAAGCTCGAACTCAACTCGACAAATAACTTGAGCTCGAGGCTGGTCGACTTTAAATGCAATTGATTGTATTTCTTCGTATTTCTTAACTCTTTTACTCCATTTAAATTTTGTTGATTCTTAAAAACAAGAGTAGGGTTTTGTTCGATGTGCTACTTGATATTATTAGATTTTATAATAGTTTAAAATATTGTCAAATTTTGATCATATTGATAGTGTTGTTAGTTGATTATATATTCTTTATCACTGCATTTCATCGTCTGTCATCTACTAAGGACAAAAAAAAAAAAACTCCTCTACCCCAGAGAATGGATGATATTGTAGTAATGCTTCATTAAAATCCTTAATAGAAAGGATATATTTGTTTTCAAGAATTTTGTATTCCACAATGCAAGGTATTTTGGTCTATTTGATGAAATAAAAAGAGAGTTGCGGTGTCAATTACAAAAGTTAGAGTGTCTTTAACAACTGTCTAAAGAAAATGATTATATATATATATATATATAATGTGTGTCTGATTCACACCAATGAATTAATATTAATATATTCGAGAAATTGAGAGTATAATATGTAAACAAGAGATAAAAAATGACAGAATAATTGCTAAGAGAAGTAAAAGTTGCAGTAAACGTTAAAGAAAAACCATAATAAAGATGAGAGTTAACGTGATTCGATCAATGAGACCTACATCCACGGAAAGTAAAGTTATCCTCTTGTTTTTCATCTTTCAAGGGAAGTATTTATACGAATTGATGGTCTCGGCTAAATAAGGTAGCTTTTATCAAAGCTAACATTCTTCCATAATTACATATGACAGGTGGAATAAAGCTAGTCTACTTCCTTTTCTATACATGGTAACTGTAGCTCTTCAGGAGGAGTTGGAAACCCTGGATCATGCCCATTCAGCTTGATATCGTCAGCCTGTCATGATAAGTCCCCAAGTATTTGAATATTGTTCTCATCCTTGCTCTTTATAGATTAGCCTTCCTTTGCAGATCCAACTAGACTATACTTATGGAGGCCCTGATTCAGCTCTTTATATGACTTTAGCTCATTAAGTCTTGAACTTGTCAGCTTGACTCAATAGCTAATTTTCACCATCATCATACATATATATATACATATACATACATATATATATATATGTATATTGTCTTTTGGTAGAGAAAGCAAATGCTGCTTTAAGATCATCTATAATGTGCAACTCGAAATAGATTTCCTCTACAAACAAAAGTTGAATACAATGGGAGAGAATACTGTATATGACAGTACTGTTATAATTAATGACTTTTGATCTAATTTTCACCAAAATTATCAGAAAATGAATAATCATATTGCTACAAAATTGGATGCTTTATGTGATTAGCAAGAGAGCGAGGCTGGCGAACATATGGGAACGTGCACCAAACCACACTCTTTACATTGCAAGTGCCTAATTGCATGTTATCTTCATTTATTTAATCTTAAATAAAGCTAAACATAATGTTCTGGATTATTCAAAATCATTTAGTCAGTTAGTAGCCATTGTGTCTGTAGACAATTAAAATTTGTAGCCAATTAAATGACGACACGTGTAAATTAATATCAAATAAATTCATTTATTTACATTTAAGGATTTAATAAAAAATTTATTCTTAAATTAAATGATTGAATAATTGATATTTAAATACTTATTGTATTGACCAATTATGAGGTGCCATGTGGCAATTTTAATCATAATTAAATAATGGTGATTATGAAAAGTCTTCCACCCCTACAACTATAAATAGGGGTTCAAATTCAAGGATTCATGAACCAATTCACCAATTCACAAGTGCATTTGAGCAAGAGAAGACAAGAGAAGTTCTCAAATTCTCTCTACAAGTTTTTCAAATTCAAGAAGGCGTTCAAGGGAAACTTCAAGGCGTTCTAAGCAAAATTCATCAAATCATAACGTTTGATTCGAGATTAAGGTGCTAAACCCTCGAATAAACGTTATAGAAGTTCAAATCAAGTTAAAGGAAGATCAAAGCGACGAGTCAACCTTGAAGTTTTCAACTTTCCCAAATCATTTACATCGTTTGATCTGAGATTAAGCTATCGAGCCCTCGCATCAACGTTATAAACATTCAAATCCACATTGGAGAAGATCAAAGAAGCGATTTCTGCTCCAATATTCAAATCAAAGTTCTTGAAGTGAAGAATCAGAGGATAAATAATTAGACATTTGTACTCATTAAATCGTTTGATTCAATTAAATATATTTTGTACAACATTTCTTGTTTGTTAAATTGCAGACTTAAAATTTGTTGTTTACAAATTTTGGCACGCCCAATGGGACGATCTCTACCTCTCATCTCTTCTTTTCATCAAAAGTTGAAGTATCAACGTCTGCCATGGAAAACACCACGACTTTACAAGATCAAATAGCCAACTTGAGCAAGGTCATTGAAGGGCTCTCCAAGCACATGCAAGAACAAGACGCTCAAATCGCAAAATTGATCAACAAGGTGGATAGTACGAATGCTAGCGACATGATGAGAAAACAACTTGAGGGTCATGAAGAAGCCGAGACGTCCATAAAACAACAATCAACTGAAAAGGAGAAGTCTTCAACTAAAGAGTTTCAAGTTTCATCTGATGGGTTAATCCCTATTGACCAGCTGAGGGAGTTCATCGTGGCGACTATTGAAGAGAAGTCTGATGGAAGCTCCAAGAAATCTTTGATGTATGTCAAGCCATACACTCGAAGAATTGATGATTTGAAGATGCCAATTGGCTACCAACCTCCAAAATTCCAGCAATTTGAAGGCCAAGGCAATCCGAAGCAACACGTGGCTCATTTCGTTGAAACGTGCAATGACGCTGGAACTTATGGAGATCACCTGGTCAAACAATTTGTCCGATCGTTAAAAGGGAATGCATTCGACTGGTAAACATACTTGGAAACCAGATCAATTGATAATTGGGAACAACTGGAGCATGAATTTCTCCACCGCTTCTACAGCACTAGAAGGACGGTCAGCATGGTGGAGCTCACTAACTCTCGCTAATGGAAAGATGAACTCGTCATTGACTACATCAATCGATGGAGGAACTTGAGCCTTAATTGCAAAGATCGTCTGTCAGAGCCTTCGGCTATAGAGATGTGCGTCCAAGGAATGCATTGGGGCCTTCGCTATATCCTTAAAGGAATTCAACCTAAGACGTTCGAAGAATTGGCCACTCGAGCGCATGATATGGAGTTGAGCATGTCATCAAATGGAGTTGATGGGCCACATGTCACAGAGTCGTGGAAGCGAGAAGTCAGTAACGGGGGCAAGCATTTCCCAAAGGCATCAAATGATGAGGCAATGACGGTAACCATCACATCCATCAAACGTCATGACAAAGGTGTTGATAAAGGACCAAAGAAGTTAACCCTCAAAGATATGCAATCAAAGCAGTATCCATTTCTCGACTCCGACGTCCCCGGGATATTTAACGATCTACTCAGCGCAAGTCTTATAGACTTTCCAGAGATGAAACGACCAGATGAAGTTAGGCGAGATGATCACCCGAAGTATTTCAAATATCATCGCTTGGTTGGTCATCCAATCCAAGACTACTTCATATTCAAAAACAAAGTCATGCAGTTGGCCCATCAAGGAAAGATCTCGCTTGAGGAGGATGACTCTCCTCAATGAAACCATCAATTACGCTCCCTGATACGAGCTTAAACTGTCAGCAAGACTCCTTGATACGAGTATAAACTATCTGCAAATCCAAATGCAAATCAATTACTCCTTGATACGAGTATAAACTATCTACAAATCTCAAATGCAAATCAATTACTCCTTGATACGAGTATAAAATGTCTACAAATCTCAAATGAAAGCAAGTAGGTCAAATTCAAATCAAACACTCCTTGATATGAGAATAAACTATCTGGAAAATCCAGATGCAAATGAAGACTCCTTGTCATGAGTAGAAACTGCCTGAAAATTTAAATCAACCACTCCTCTGATATGAGAATAAACTGTCAACAAATCAAATTCAAAGCGAAGACTCTTGACAGAGTATAAACCGTGTCAAATCAAATTAACTCAAGAATACTCCTGGCCTGCATGAGTATAAAATGTGTACGGCGTCCCCCCAAAATGAAATCTCTTTGAACTACGTTATGACTTGATTGTTTCAGAGGATACATAGGCATCTTAGACACATCTCTAAGTTCAGTCACGAATATGAAATGGATTGACATTTTCCACATGGAGCGATGGCGTTATGAACTTTGAAATTGACATCTTTTCATGATATGGGGGCATATAACTCCTCTTTGACATTTTCTAAGTGTATTGAAATCTTCAAAGTTTCACCACTTCATCATCAATGGGGGATGATTATCAAGAGCTACGAGATGATGGAGAATTTGAAATGCCTTCATAAGTCTTGCTCAGACGAGAACGCTAAAGCAAACTTTCAAATGCTCGTGATGATGTTCGATGGAGTTGATGTCTTCATTGGGAGAATCGACGCGCGAAGTTGACAAGTTGGACTATGCCACAAGTGTGTTTCCTCTCTCGACTCCCTTTGACACCAAAATCTCCAAGGGGGTTGTGAGTAGACGCTAGGCGAGTGTACTTCTTCTCTTTACGGATAGGAGTTTGGCTGTATTTCACCCTCTTCTTGGACTAGAATCTCACCCATTAGTCAACAGACATTTGGGAATATTGATTCAACTTGGAGCCTCCTAGAAGTAAATAATAGACGCGGAATAAGTATTCACATGAGCGATGGAGAAATGTGTGCCCCTTTTCATCAATACCGGTGAGCTCCGTTGCATTAGGGATGACTTCGTCGTAGAAGAGTCCGGTTATGGGAAGACCTGCGAAGGCGCATAAATCCCACAGAGATATCGAAAACTCGCCAATGGAAGTCAGTAATGTATTCGTAGTTGGACACCAAGCCTCGGAGAAGGCTTTCACGATGTTTGTGTTTCGATCATAAGTATACATCGAGGCATACACTGCATCGTAGATCCTGGCAGACATAACTTATCTTTGCACCGGCTAAGAATGTCCTCTGTCCACTCCCAGTAGCCTTTGATGTAGTGAAATTCACCAAGGAATTTGATGTCGTCTCCAATCCACTTCGCCTTGCCGTCAATGATGTTACGCCCCAGTGTTGGCAAAATAAGTGGCTCATTCGACGGTTGGTGGTGAGAAGATCGCAGACTCCATGCCTTAGTTGTTTTGTTCAAATTAATTTCTTCACACCATTCCACCATGGACAATGAGTTTGTCAAACTTGGCCACCGTTTTGCCTTTCGACCGATAAGAGAAATATGAACCGATAGATGAACACCTTCCGCCTTAGGTTGGTTCTCGTTGTCAAGAATTGTCAAGTATTGATCTCCGGAAGGGGACGAAGTATCTTTGAAAAAAAATCATTGTATTACCTGCCAATGTACAACGAAACAAGGTGTTAATGAAAGTTTGCAAAAAAAATAAAAAAAATCAGCACGCAGTGCACAACTGTGCAAAAGGTTCGCACTTTTGCAAAAAAAATAAAATAATAAAATATATATATATATATATATAAATAATAATAATAATAAAAAAAAAATCAGCACGCAATGCACAACTGTGCAGTTTTCGTGCACAGCTGTGCAAAAGGTTTGCACTTTTGCAAAAAAAAATAAAAAATTGCAATGTTATATGTGAAATCCTAAGAAATGAGAAAACAAAATATGATATACACATAGCTTACCAAGTTGAAAGAAAAGGAAAAGGGAGAAGAACATAAATTGTTTGTGTGTGTTTCTAACTAGAACTCAAAGCCCCATTTTATAATGTGTTATGAAAAGAAAGATGAGAAATAAGATAAAAAAAGGTGAGGAAATGGGAAAAATTCTTTTTCTTAATAAATTCAAAAGGTCATACAAAGTGAAATTTAAAGTAAAGCACTACATAAATAAAGGGAAAGTTTTATTTTTTTTAACTAAAACAAGCAAAATTCTCTTCAAACTCCAATTTTATAATGTGTTATGAAAGAAAAATGAGACATGAGGAAAGTTGAGGAATTAAAGGAAAAGTGGAAAATCCTTTTCTTTGTAAATTCTAAAAGTCATATAAGTGCTACAAGCACTACATAATTAAAGGAAAAGTCTTGCTTTTGTTTATCTTTTTTTTTTAAAAAATAATAATAATAATAAATATATATATAAAAAAATTAACATATTTGTAAAAGTTGGTAGGCCACAAATATTTGATTGTGCAAATGGGCCACCTTTGAGTTGAAATAGTAAAAAAAAAATCAAGACCTCTATCCACAAATTCACTTGGGCTACCAAGAAATAACTATATTTTGGGCCCATATTCAAGACCCACTTGGGCTTTCAAATCAAGTTGTACAAAAAATCAAAATGTCGCGACTTATCCACTCATGACGCATATTCAAGCATCATTCGTGGACAAGTCTCGAGGGGGCATTTGTAGACAATTAAAATTTGTAGCCAATTAAATGGCGACACGTGTAAATTAATATCAAATAAATTCATTTATTTACATTTAAGGATTTAATAAAAAATTTATTCTTAAATTAAATGATTGAATAATTGATATTTAAATACTTATTGTATTGACCAATTATGAGGTGCCATGTGGCAATTTTAATCATAATTAAATAATGGTGATTATGAAAAGTCTTTCACCCCTACAACTATAAATAGGGGTTCAAATTCAAGGATTCATGGACCAATTCACCAATTCACAAGTGCATTTGAGCAAGAGAAAGAGAAGTTCCCAAAGTCTCTCTACAAGTTCTTCAAATTCAAGAAGACGTTCAAGGCAAACTTTAAGGCGTTCTAAGCAAAATTCATCAAATCATAACATTTGATTCGAGATTAAGGTGCTAAACCCTCGAATAAACGTTATAGAAGTTCAAATCAAGTTAAAGGAAGATCAAAGCGACGAGTCAACCTTGAAGCTTTCAACTTTCCCAAATCATTTACATCGTTTGATCTGAGATTAAGCTATCGAGCCCTCGCATCAACGTTATAAACATTCAAATCCACATTGGAGAAGATCAAAGAAGCGATTTCTGCTCCAATATTCAAATCACAGTTCTTGAAGTGAAGAATCAGAGGATAAATAATTAGACATTTGTACTCATTAAATAGTTTGATTCAATTAAATATATTTTGTACAACATTTCTTGTTTGTTAAATTGCAGACTTAAAATTTGTTGTTTACAGTGTCCAAGGACGGAGTCGGGAATTATAGCGCCGGGGTAGATTGTTTTGATATACACGCGTTTTGTTTGCTCGGTAGATGAAGGACTGTCAAGGGGGTGCCGGGGGCAAACCCCCCTCGGTACGATACGCCATATATATGCAAAAAAATTGGAGATTAGGTTAGTGAAAAATAAGAACTTTTGACATACTTTGTATTATATACCTCTTTTGTTAATAGTGAAATTATCTCATCCTCTTCCGTGGATGTACGCAATTGTCGAACCACATAAATTGCAACTTTGATTCTCTTTTATGCTTTTATTTTGTTTTTGCAAGTAGTTTACTATGTAATTGTAACGCTTACTTTATTTTTCTTGTTGTCCTAATATTAAATAAAACAAAACATAAAAAGACTAAGAAGTGTGATTTGACTAATATTAATTTTAATCTTTTAGATTAAAAATGACAATCATTGTAACATTTCATCAATAATATTCAATTTCTTAGAAACAACTATGAAACGATAAAACAAAAGGAGACAAAAATTATGCTTATTATATAGAAGAAACGAGAAACACATAAAAATTACCCAGATTAAGTGAAAAATTAGTTGAGCAAAGTAATACTTTTGACTAGAAGAAATGATTTATTAATTTTTTCTTGGAAGGCAAAACTTTGTATTTTCAAAAAGTTTATACTAAATTTGCAAATTTGAAAAATTGAGAGGGCCCCAACCCTCTTCCCTCTGATCGTGTCGATCTCTCCTTATATGCTCTCTATATGCACTTTATCTTTTCAAACTAATAAGATCTTAATGAAACAAACTTTAAGTAATTAAGATTAATATTTAAGTGGATTTTTATAAAGCATTAGTTCTTTTGCAAATTACGAAGTCCCTTTTCAAGTGCACACATTTCAATAGCTTCTCAAGTCAAGAAAATACGTATTTAAAATTAGCTATTAAGTCAAGGCCACAAGAAAATGGATTAAATTATAAAAATCCAAGAAAATGCGTATTTAAAAGAAGAAATGTATATTATTATATTATGCATAGTTAAACCAACCCCCCCCCCCCCCCCCTGGAGGCCCATTAGTATATGAACTAAGGTAACCTTGAAGGCCTTTTAGCCTTAGGCAGGCCCTATGTAAGTGGGCCGATTTGACTTATTGGGCCAACCGAATGTGAAATTAGATAAATAGAGCAAGTACGTGACTTTCCTTCGTTTAGAATTAAAAGAAAAAGAAGAAAAGAAAAAGTATATGTAATTTCTTTCTATTGGGGATTCAATTTCAAACATTTAACTTTGTCGTTTTGTGGCCTTACTTTTTTTATAACTCGAAAGCCTCATATTTTAAATAGAATATTACTTAAAGATGTACCATGATGATAATTAACAGGGAGGCTATGGAGGGTGTATGATTCCCGTCTCATCTAATTTTATTGATACTTACAACTCGCCCCGCTCCACTTCCCAACCCACCCCGCCCCGGCCAAATACCCAATGAATTTCGTGTTTTACCCATTAAATACGAATAAGTCATGAAAATTTATTAATTAATCTAACCAGCAATCATCCGATCCAAATTCGAATAATTCAACAACTAAACAAACACCATGAAAATCCACATAAACAATAATCAAATCAGCAATAAGAAAATGTTTTTTTGTCTCTTTATGAGACTTTTCAACTTCACGTCTTCACTAATCAATTTTGGTTAACAAATAAAATTTAATAAAAAAATAAAAAAAGTTAAGCTATGCAAACTTTAAATTATGTTAAAGATATTAAATAAAAATTAAAAATATTATTAAATTAATATTAGCTGGGAGGGTTATGGAGTGGGTTGCACCATACCCACTGCCCGCGCCCAATCATATCAGGTCATAAATTTAATATTAATAATCCGCTCCATAACCCATTTAATGTACCCAAATCCGCCCTAACGCGGCGAATTCAAGGGCGAATATTCATCTAGTCCTGCCACATTGCCATCCTAATAATTAAGAATAATTTAGGAATTTACGCATAGCATAGATAGATTAAAGATATAAACTTCTTAGAATGGAGAGGTCTAGATTTAAAAGAATGAAGGTAGCTCATTAACCACAATCCGCATTATAGAATTAGGTGATTATTGAGGTGTTAAACACATGATTCATTATTATGCTTAAAAACTATAACCATTTTAGCTGATATTGATCTCTAGTCCCTCGCGCTCTACACATCAAGATTTACAACCTTGTCGTTGACCCTATTTTGATCCTGCATCACTTAACAATTGGTTTCCAAACAAGCTAAAATAATTATGGAGTACGCAACTTCAATCTCAATTTCACGGTCACGTGACTTTCACGTGGTCCGTTATAATCTATGTAGTATTACCGAGTTTCGAGGCCCAAATCGAAATCTTATAAAGTACATGGCTGAAATGCACAAACCAAAACTTATGGGAGGAGAAATACAATTTAGCATAGAAGAAAGTACCAAGTAAACCTCAAAGGCTTAAACACGCTTCCGTTTGAAATTGGTATGAACAAAATAAAATGAAAAATACCCAAACGCCAATCAAAATCTGATTGAAAACACAAACATTGAAATTCCTAATCGATTCTTTATCAGATTTTCGAATTGATTTTCCGTTAGATCGATCGGCGACTGAGACATCTTCAAAGTCATGTTCAAGAATTTCTGGTAATTAGTCCTTTTCCAATCTCTATTTTTCATTTTTGGTAAAGTTAAATCTTGTGACAGTTAATGGAAACACTAAATCACGATATCTCAATCATCGGAAATTTTGCGATGTCAAATTTTATTTAGCTTTTACGATGAAGAGCGCGACTTTTAGGTCAATTGTTCGGGATTTATAGTCACGGTTATGAATAAATGATTTATCTTCCGATGATTATGGAAATAATTTGCTTTTGCAGATGTTCTGTCAATTTGATTTTTCATTTAAACAGAATTATAGCTTCATGAAAAATGTATACATTTTGATTTTTTTTTTTTGGTTTCACTTTGGATCAGTTTTTGCATTTTTTTCAGCTACTAAACAATTTTCATGTTGATTGCAAGATTTGTTTTTAGTTTAAAAGTAGAGAACTAGTCGAAAATATCATGCTTGAACATATGTGTAAGGTGCTTTGTGCCTGTAATGACGTGAATAAAAGTAATGAAATGATTTTTTTAGTGTAGAGCTCATTTGACTGTTTTGTTACCATGTCGTTTCTCGACTAATAGAGGTGATGGTGTGCATGTTATTGTATAATTCGTAGTTACTAAAATTTTATGCTTTTACATATGCACTTCTCTTTATTGTAATCTGAAGAGAGGGAAGAGCAGGTGGGATGGTATTCTGCTCTAAGCAAGTGCGCTGCTAGTTTGCTACCGATCTCGATGTTATGCTATGTTTACACATGAATGTTGGTCAGGATTGATATCATTTATAATAATTGATTGTATTGAGCAATTAAACCTTCCTATTCTTAGTATGGTTGTCTTTTGGTCATTATTGTGAACAAGATTATGATTAGTGTTCTAGGGTGAAGCAATTCTATATCGACTGAGGCTTACCTTGGGCTAATTTGACCAAGCTCTAGGAAGGTCTTTAATTGAACTCTGAGATTTGCTCTTTATTACATGATTTTCTATCTTGACTGAAGTTTTTTGTTTGTGGAATACAATCTGCTGTTGTCATATAAGGTTTATGTAGAAACATGCTGTATGTGAGGGCGTTATCATATCTAGTAAATACAATCTGTTTGCTCTAATTGCATTTCTACAGGGGCTCTCAGGAGCAGCAACCTCAGCCACGCCCACAAGAAATGTCTACAGATTCATGGTATCCACCATCTGTTCTTAATTCACCCAGCTCTTCACGTCCCTCAACACCTGGTTCTAGCACATCCAACAACTTTGGTGTACCAAGACCTACAGATCGACAAAACTCTTCATCAAATGTTTCACCTGCAGAGGCAGCAGGCATTATTGCAATGTTGAAAGATAAAAGGTTGACAAATTAACGTATAAACTTTCATTAGATTTATTACTTTAGAATGATGCTTCATGCAAGTATTAAGGTTGACTATAGATAATGTGTTGTTTTTCAATTTGATGGTTATAAGAGTAACTTAGAAAAGAATATAGTTTCTCCTCACGTGGGACGGTGATAAAACTCGAACAAGGCAATTTTCTGCTTTGTCAATGGTGCTGTCTGCTCATCTTGTATTGAAGTTCTGGAATTAATAATTTAGTAATCTTTATAGCATCAGATTGCTAATCCCTGCCACACACAAAAAAAGCAAATGTATGAATTATGAATTTGTAACATAAAGACAATAAGGGTAGGTAAAATAGTTAGTGCACAGCCTTGCAGAGTTTCTCATTGTAATGGTTGTTGTTTAATGCTTTCAGTGTTGATGAGCTGAGAAAGATTCTATCTGACAAAGATGCTTATCAGAACCTCTTTCTTTCACTTGAACCCGTCAGAACTCAAAACAGGGTAAGTTGCTGCTGGCGTTTTTCATATTTTCATCTTTATTCCTTGTTCTTTTCTTCTTCAATTGCCTAAAGTTTTCTATTTTCTAGAATGACCTTTTAACTTTTTAACTAGGATAGGCTTTGTAGAAATATGTGAATTGAAAATTTAAAGCAGGTATAATGTCAGTTGTGGGGCATTATAGGCATTATCTGTGTATGTGTAATTCTGACCTTCAAATATATAATACATAGAAAACAGATGCAGACCTCTTTCTTTGATGTGTTTGAACTTTTTGACTAAATTTTACATCTGCAAGTGGAAGTTTGTGTGATTGTTCATGAAATTTCATCAATAGGTGATTAGTTCAGTGCTTGTTTTGTAACTAAAATTATCCTTGATTTTATTTCTCAATCTATGTCAAAATACATTGACAGGATATTTCATTTTGAATTTCATGTGATACATTGAATTATCCTGAATTTGAGAAATTCGCCGTCTTTCTCTTGCGCTATGTTTTTGTGTATGCTTGAGTGCTCATGCACATGGGAATCCTCGCATTTTCACCCATTTGTTTGGTGTTGTTTTTGCATGTTCTATTAAGGTAGTCTTCGTAGAAAGTAAAGTTTGCATTGTAGAAAGTAAAGTTTTTGCAACTGTTCTTGACACAATCCTTTATTTTGATACTCAATCAGGTCAGAGATGAACTTAGGAATGAAACACTGCAGCTTGCTAGTAAGTTCTGTGTTAATTTCATTTTCAATTTTGATATTTGTGTACATTAAGGAACTTTATTTAAACCAACTTACTGACCTCGATGCGTAGGAGAAAATCTGGAAAAAGAACCACGCATGATGGAGCTAAGGAATCAGGTTAGTTCTGTCTTCTTAGATTGCATTCACCATAAGAAACTTTTTGTTGAAATTTTAATTTTCAAGTTTTGGATAGTGACATTATTTCTCCTTGTTTTGTGGTTACAGTGTAGAATCATCCGAACAAGTGAGCTGGCTACTGCTCAAGAAAAATTACATGAATTAGAGAGGAAAAAAGAAGAGACTTTGAAGTATTATTCTCCCTCATCACTCCTAAATCGACTTCAAGGTAAATTACAACCATGAGTTACATCAACTTTTTATCTAAACACGATCATTATATGCTGGTTATGGCTGGGAAGTTGTTAACAAGAGTAGTTCGTGCCCCTGAGGCTTTGCATGCACACCCCAAATTTATTGGGTAATTATCACAGAGCCTCTGTGGCAAATAAGAGACCTCTGATACATCCTGACAACCCGAAAAATAGGGGGTGAAATTGTAATATATTACTGATCAGAGAAGGGAAGTTATGGTAATTTCTCAAATGTCGGGGTGTGTTTCATAAGTACGGTCTCACTCGGGGGAGTTTATGTAATTTACTCTGAGAAATTACACTGAACTGTCAAACTTTTTGCTTCACATGTTACTTGTGTCTTTACATCAAGTTTGAGTTTCTTACGAGTAAATTGTGAATTCTTTTTGTTATAAGGCAGAACCGTATTTTATATTCTCTTCAAGCGAATTCGGCCATCTTTCTTTTGAAGTAAAGTGATATTTGAATCAGACTAAATAGTTGCTGTATGATTTCAGATGCAATGAACAAAACGGATGAGGAATCGGAGGCCCTGCACAGGCAGCTTCTTGATAGAGAGATTGATCTTTCAGCGTTTGTACAAAAATACAAGAAGATGCGGTGCACTTATCATAAACGTGCGCTCACCCATCTTGCTGCCAAGACATCTGCAACTAGCTAAGCGTTAATTATGCGCCATCAAAGAAAAATGTACTTTTTGGAAGTTATATTGCCTCTCCTTCTGTAACTATGTAATTGTTCTGTACCTTGTGCTTTCCTTTTCTCTTTTTGTTTGTTCCCTTTTCATGTTTGATTTTACCTTTGTGTTTCAATTTCCGGTGAAATTCTTCTCATCTTGTATTATATTTACATTTGAATGGTGACAATTAAAAGCTGTTTTTTCTCTCACCCTCCCCGTTGTATATATTTTATATTTATTGTCTCCTGATTTATTTAACTTCTAAATTTTTTTTTCATCTTTTCTTGTCAAATAATAATAACAGAATTACTGAACTACTCGTATATTTAAATACACAAATAAAAAGATAAACATTTACTTTTAAATTAGCTCACACATTAAATCCGTAGCAATTTCTTGTCAGTGATTGTGATCATTTTATCATCGATTGACTAGTCTAATGTAACAATGCACACTATGTTATGAAATTTTCTTCTCACTTTGTAACTTACATTTTTAGCCACCATCAATTTCCAAATTATACAATATATTTTCTGTTTGTAGTTATAAATCTAGTGACGAGTATCTATGCACACACGCAGATATTCGCACCGAATACATTAAACTAAAGCACAATAATCATGATTACTCATGTCTATAAATAATCAGTAATTGCCTCAATACTGAATTATTTTATTATCATGGAATATTTTCTAATGATATATGTATATATATAACCTACATCTATTGTAATACAATTTAGTATCTTGCACGTATTGATGCTCAATGATACGGAAAAATATGTCCAAATACATAAAATGAATAACACAAATTTGACATCAATAAATGGCACAACTTAACCGGACATAAGACCATTTCACATTAAAGCAACGGGTTATAATTTGTTTACATTCTGAATTTTACTTATATCATCAACAAGGCAACAAACATAAAACAGACAAGAACCAAAATAAAAGTATATATATATATATATATATATAGATATAGATAAAATTGACATTAAGAACTAGTAATTGCTCTGCCTTCCATCATCAGAATCATCTTCATCAGTGATACTAGTATCTGGCTCATCACACATAGGAGTTGTGTAATAGAACGGCCCTAGATCGTACTTGACAATGTTCCGGTACACCATGGCGGGGCGGCGGTGGAGCTTGACGCCACTCTTTCCTCCGGCAAAGTTGGTGGCGATGTTGCAGAGGGGGTCCGGGGACGACACTAGCCGGAAGAAGCAATTTTGGGGCTTGATCTCTTTTTTGTTGACGTATTGGTTACAAGTAACCTCAAAGTTTCCGGCGTCGTCGGTTAAGTCACTTGCGTACTGCACAACTCTATTCCGATCATCCATGCAGGTTATAGATACTTTGCTACCTGCAACCAAAAATGTTCAATCAACTCAACAGGAATTAATTACCACTTTTCACCAAGTTCTTTGTCATATGTACGTGTAACAGAAAATACTGTTACGTGATTATAAGACACAGAATTTGAATTGATGTGGTATCTTTGGTATTTTTGTATAAATGAAAGTGCGTAACAAAGTTCATTAACTAAAGGTATTTGAAGCTCTTAATTCGGTTAGTTAAAAAATGAACAATGTGTAAAAATCAAGCTACTATTTGTAATCGAGTCAATTAAAGCTCGTTTGATTAACTATATGGGAGGATGAGTTATAGGCATTTGAGCTAAGATTAAATGCCCAAACTAGCCATTTGTCTCCGTCCCTTTTTTTGTTGATCATTGGATAAACAAATTACATTGATAAATGTAAGTCGCGTTAAAATAAATAGGTTTGACAGAACTCGATATAGTAATCTCATTATATAGGGTGTCAATATAAGTGTTGTATATATATATATATACATATAATGTACCTTTGATGGGGTTGGCACCATTGACCCATTCATTCCAGCCCTCACCGCAGTCCTGGCAAAGAACTTTGCCGGCAACTTGAAAGACCTCAGTCTCCGCCCCGTCTCCGGCGGCGGCACTCACCAAAACTAATGTTGCTGCTAACATCAAGAAAATATTTGCGCCCATCTTTTCTGCCTTTTCTTATTTTCCTAAGGATTAATTTCAATACAAAATTCAAATTGAAAAGTAAAGAAATAATACTCGTTATGAATATATATAGATGAATTGTATAGAAGATGAGTTATTTTACGTGGAAGGGCACTACTTGTGACGTGCAAACCATGAAGGATGGTTTTTTATTAATTAAACATGTACTCCAATCATGAGTTTGTATCCGTCAACCATGTGTGTCCTCTATACCTATATGGCTATATATATTTTCAATTCCTAGAGATATTGTGAATTTGTGTTTGGTTGATCTGATTGAGTTTATTGTCGTCGAACTTTTGAGGGCTTATTATCTAGCCAATCAAATGCCAATACGTGTTTTGGACGAACATATAGTGTTAGTGTTATTTGTAAATATAGATATAGATGTAACACTAACGAAGCCCTAACTATGCAGGCATGGGTTGGGCTACATGTCCCCTAGAACTCTATCATATAGTTTGAAGTAATGAAAAAGTGGGGGTGTTTTTTTTTTTTTGGGGAGGGGGGAATTTGTGCATTTACATAAAAACAAATTACCATGAAATGGAAATACCAATCTTATTTCTTAATAGAAAAACAAAATTGCATTTGTCTAATAATGATGCATAAAACTCAACTTTACGTGGATTAGATAGTTGATAAACTTCAGGCCTTGTTTTGTAAATATTTTTAATATACTAGTCAATAACGCACTCTCGATGCGTGTGCAAAAACTTAAACTTAATAAGAAAAATATTTAAATAAATTTAATTGTGATTTAATGAAAGGTGATAAATTGAAAATAAAATTAAAAAGAGATAAATTTGTAAAGAAATTATTCTTTTTTTCTATATCAGGTATTATATAATATAGATTATGTGGATTGTCCATAAGACACCTTATCAAAATTATTGAGGTATTATTATGTGGTGCATTACACCTAATTTATTCAATAAAATTGCAAAGGTTTACAACAAAACTGTTTGACAGTCCAAAGCGTTTACTCTAAAGTGTTCTTCAATAATATAATGGTATAAATGATTTTGCCTTTTATACTAGTAGAATAGAACCACCAAAAATCTGTAAATTTTTATCTCATTATCAACAATAATGCGATGCAAATTATTACTACTTTGTCAAAATGCAACCCACACTATTAAATATTTCATATGAGGTCGCCGACTTAAAATAACTAAATTCCACTTGCTGGTTAAATTATTATCCCTTCTATACTCACAAGGCCATGGCATCCACAATTTACTCAGCAAAATAGGTAAATGATATTGGCACTCCAAAAGTGTTATTGACACTCTACTATTCAATATAAATTTCTTTCTAAAAATACTGAAAAGTGGAGCTCCATTAGTAATTTTTGGAGTGCCAATATCAACTCCCAGAAAAATATTATTTGACTAACATAACTTAAGAAGAGTCCAACAAATTCACTTTTCCAATAATAGCATTTTTAACTTAAAATCAGAATTTCTACCATTAATTCAAACATTTCTTTATTTTCACACAAAATTCAAAGTAAAACAAAATAATATCGGAAATGATTATACCTGAGAACGAAAACAAAGATGAAACGAAACAACGCCTCAAATACTGATACTCAAAATCAAGTTTTTCCTCAAATCAGACTTTCGATCAATAAAATATACTTTGCAATGTGGTGAGTCCAACAGGACGAACATTTGGTTGAAAGGCCTGAAAGAAAACGTTGTTTTGAGGGGTATGATACCCGTTGGTACCGGATTGAAAGGATTAGTATTCCTCTAGTTGAAGGAGTACTAGGCTTCCCGAAAGCATTGATTGAAGGTTTCCTCTTTCTTTTTCACAGCTGCCCATGAGTTCAACAAAAGCAGAAGCGATCCTTCTAGAAGATAGGACTGCTGACCACGTCGAACTAAGCCTGCCTTCTTTTTATACCGTTCGTGCCGGGACAAAGGGTCACGATCCCGCGAGGGTGAGCTAACCCCAAAAACCCGTCCTCAGTTCGGATTACAGGCTGCAACTCGCCTGCATGAAACCGGAATCGCTAGTAATCGCCGGTCAGCCATACGACGGTGAATTCGTTATAATGGTAAGCCTAGGGCGACGAACATGGCTCAAGAGTGTACATACAAAGCCCTTCTCTTCTTCACTCAAAGAGGCAATGCACCCTTTTTTAATGGTACTTGATTCATAAAGAATGAATCTTTTGAAGTTCTACGGACTTTCTAAAAAGAAATGCTACGCTCCACGTGTCACGAGATATAGAGCGTTCTAATCGAAGAGTCATACCTCTCGGACTTATTACAGTAAGGCCAATGCACCAACCAACCAGTGTGGTGGCGAACACGCTGTGCTGTAAGTTAAGTTGTTCACCTTGTAGACGTAGAAGATATAGAAAGTGTGTCGTGCGTGATTCATAAGATTCTATAGTATATTATTTCACTTAGCCCGCCTCCCCCATGACTTTCTGGACCAACCAACCCGGATCTGCCCTCGCAAGTCTTCTCTGCATTTTGGGAGCAGAGCATGCAGCAAAATCGAGCAATGGATCTTAGAAGAATTCCACTTTAAAGCACGGCTTTTTCTATTTCTGCGCTGGCGAATTGTCTCCCTTCCTCTTTCAATCGAAAGAAAAGACTCGATGCAGATAGCTCTGGTGGCCCCTGATTCTGCCTCTATCAAGCGGCGACAGAACCCACCTCCACAGCCACAGTATGGAGGAGCTGCTCCTTAATCCGCACTACAACCAATCCAAATTTTCTCCAGATTGATATATGATGCTAAACCGAGACCGAGATAGAGAGAGGGCTTCCCCTTTGTTGTCTCTTCGAGACAAATCATATGAATGGTGCTAATTCCCATGTTCTTTCTAGTCTCGTTTGGTTTCGAGAGCATCCCTCTCCCCGTCCCTTACTCGTTCTTTTGAAAGCCGTCATCCTGGATTTCATTTTCGTATGCCGAGGAAAGTACCTCACCTTTATACATTCATTTTGATTCAAATTTCCTCCTCGGGTCTCTATAAAACAGAATGAAAAGCCCGAGTGGAAGCACAAAAGGAGAGAGGAAAAGTAGAAAGGGGGGAAGAAGACCTTCCTTTTTTAAACCCATTTTTAAGGAACTTGAAAGAAAAATTGGAAAATTGAAAAAGCAGTATTTTCGAGTTCTACTATAGGACCCATTTTACTGACGGGATTCATCACTACTTTAGCTACTGTAGCGGCTTGGCCAGTTACTCGAGATTCTCGATTATTTAATTTCCTGATGTTAGCAATGTACAGTGGGCAAATAGGATTATTTTCTTCTCGGGGCCCCTTATCGGATTTGAACCGATGACTTACGCCTTACCATGGCGTTACTCTACCACCGAGTTAAAAGGGCTTATTTGATTTAATTCCCGAACGTGTCACTGTGCCGGATGGTTATGAAATTTTTCTATTTAATAGAATAGTAAACGCGAAGATAAAATCTCAAATCACGGATTTGCACAAAATCCATTTTTTTTTCATCCAACTGCTACAAGATCAACAATTCCATAAGCTTGGGCTTCTGTTGCTGAGTGGGTGCGGCTAACTCTCCATGAGGTAATTCTATGATTTTCCAAGGTAAAAGAGCTCCTGACCAATTAGAAACAAAAATAAACAGAAACATAGTTCCAATAAAAGGAACCCAAGGGCCGTATTCTTCTCCAATTTGAGTTTTACTCACATCTCGAATGAATTCAAGAACATATTCGAAGAAATTCTGACCCCCAGTCGGGATATATAAACGTTGGTTTATCAAGAATATACAAGAAAAGCACTTCGAATTGTTGATTAATCATCAGAGATGACTTAGAACCAATAGTTCATTATCTAATGGAGGAGGAAAAAAACGTCTGTACTCTGCTACTAAATTTATTTTGTACACGGCGGGGGGTTCTGTTTTTCTTTTAATGGGAGTTCTGGGTATCGGTTTATATGGTTCTACTGAACCAACATTAAATTTGGAAATATTAGCCAATCAGTCCTATCCTGTGGCCTTCCGATCCTTATGGACTAACGGGAAAAGTACAACCTGTAAGTCCGTCGTGGGGCGTGGAATACCAAAGGGAGTTATTCATGTTCAAGCGAGTTTCAATAATACCATCGTCACGGTTACAGATGTACGGGGTCGGGTGGTTTCCTGGGCCTAACTCAAATCCGCCATGCATACAGATATGCTCACAGTATTAAGAGATCAAATCTCTCATCTCTATAACAAACATAACCAGCTTCCCTCTATCCATTTTTAAATCTCTCTCGTCGTAAAAACAAATGCAGAAAATTATGAGACAAAATGAAAGTATGCAAATGGAAACCAAATAACATCAGCACCAAAATCGTCCCGTATTATAGTAACAAGAAAACTGACAAAAAGCGTAATAATCTATTCTACACCCATTTCTCTTGCAAGCATTCTGTTTTGGAAAATAAATATTGATGGTAGATCGAATCAGCGCTCATAGTAACCCGGCACTCTGTAGAGCAACCTCAAATTCTTTCTCACTATTCCATGGGCTCACCTGCATTTCATAAAAAAAAAGGAAGGATGCCTCAATCGTATATTACAGTTCATGAAAAATTCTTTGAGAACTCGTAAAAAATTATTTGCTGGAGAAGCAACGAACACTTGTAAGAGAATGTACCTCGACTATTTCACTGTTAAAGTATCTCTGAATCTTGTTCATAATCTCATCATCTCTATCATCACAAAGCAAGTTGAACACAGCACCTGTTAAATTACAACAAACAAGTGTCAAACAAACAATCACACTACTGACTTAAGTAAACAATGCCTAAATTGGGAGAACGCCCTTAATAGATCACACAATTTTGGTGGTTATGAGCTCTTGATTTATTTATAAAGGGTAATTTCATGGACATCCCCTGTGTGAGACCCTAATTACCAAAAAAAACACCTCAAGGTTTGAAACATCACCATAACTTCCCCCAACTCCCCCTGGAAAATTCTTGTGTACACCCAGTGTGGGACCCAGATGCATGCGCCAAAACACAACAAAAAATAATAAAAAATATTTGACTTGTTTTTATATTAAATATACATTTTTTTATTGTTTTTGTTGTGTCTTGGTGCATGCATCTGGGTCCCACACCGGTGTATACAAGAATTTTCCACTCCCCCCGTGTCAGTAAAAACATATTACAATTTCGCCTCCTATTTTATCGAGCAGTCAGATAGAGTGGATGTCTTGATAATTTACAAAATCTCAAGGGGTCATGGTAATTACTCAATAAGTAAAGGAAAACCTGGAGCCTCTAAATTGGAAGAATATCTTCAATATATTATTGTGATATATTACTTCTTCATTGATGAGCTATTGGGAGAAACGCGCTTAAAATAAAACCTACGAGGAAATACCTTTGCGACCAAAGCGTCCTGCTCTACCAACCCGATGCAAGTAAACTTCATAGTCAGGTTCAGAACGATAATTATATCTCACGGGAAGATCATAGTTGACAACCAAATTAACCTACACAGAGAAATGATGCCACGTTGTAAGAGATCAAGATTCAAAGTAGGAAAACATATGCCAAAAAAATAAACATCGGAGTATCAACAGAGAAATGATGCCTGTCTCTGATCAAAGCCTCGAGAAAGAAGATCAGTTGAAATAAGAACTTGAGTCAATCCTTCCTTGAACTCTTTTATGATTCTATCCCTGTCTTCTTGCTTCAAAGCACCTTGAATTGTAGTGACCTCATAGCCGAGGCTGACCAAAGCTTGGTGCAATGCAGACGCACTATTCCTTGAGCGAACAAATACAATTGTCTGTCCCACCTTCTCACCAAGTTCAAGTATTCTATCCTTAATCACTGTGACCTTTGTAAGCTCATCAGGACAATGCACTTTATACTGTTTTACAGATTCTAATGATAGTTCCTCCTTTTTGACAAACAACTGGTTATAACCTCCGACAAAGATTTCTTCAACTATCTTAGATACAAAAGCCCTCACGGCATCATCAAAGGTAGCCGAGAACAGTAGCACCTGATTAATTCGCCCCAATCGCACAAAGTCAATTATGCAATCCATTTAGATGCATATCAAGAAAGATTTAGCCATATCTAAAGAACATGCTTTATAGTGCTGCTGACAATTGAAATACATATAATTATTTCTTCTATTAGAACTCTTCTCATATACCTTACATATAGATAATGATGAAATTAAATGATTTCGTTATTGTAATGATTATATCATCATTTTTTAATACCATCAGTGAGACAATATTAATCAAATTTTAAATAAAGCTTTACTTCATATGCCTAGAGCGTTTCCACGATAACTTGCTACCTATACAATCTCACAATGTTATCATTTTTTTTAACATTGAAGTGTAAGATATACAGTCACTTGTGCACCGTAGCACGAACACTTTACAAAAGTGCTACCTACACAGATAGAAAATACATTTATATACCAACTTATTAGCATGTTACAAGGATAGTTTTGACAGATCTGTTTCAGTAGTTCGACAGAAATATAATAACTGGTCACAATACAAAATCACTACAAAACATAATAAGTAGAACATTCTTACAAACAGAAAGAAAAATTTAAAATGATCAGTGAGATGCATCTTCTGTGTACTCCAGCACTATTGCTTTATCAAATATCATTTCAAATCTGGTGAACAATGCTATTACGATGACGAAGCAGATTACACATTTACTTACTTAATGCACATCCTCTAAGCAAAAAGCAAATATAGTATTTGTTAGTGTTCAGATAATCATCAAATTATGTAGTGAAAAACTAACCTGGCAATTGCGATTGCCTTTTACAATCGCCTTCATTATCTTCACTGAATCATCTCTGAAGCCACTCTACATATAAGACAAAATTAACAAATGAGCATAATAGTGAAAGAATACTTTTTCTATGCTTCTCAATTTACAAAAACAGAAATTCAAACAATAGGCTATGGACTTAACTTCATTAGTTCACAATGCTACAAAAATTAAAGTTATGAAAGATTTTTGATTCGGTTCCACTGCACAAACGGACACTTAATTAAATTGCGGGGGACAAGTTTGCTAAATACTGTTATTAAGACAGAAAACGACCATTTACCGAGGATCAGAATATGAAGAAAAATGAGACGTTGGCACAAAATTTAAATCCTTTATCCAGATATCTAGAAGTCTCAGGATGGTTCATGTCATAACCTGCCAGAGCAATAATCTAATGGCAGAACCTCGTCAAGCAATAAAAAGACTCTAGAGGAGTTGACCAACATACAGCTGATCAGAAATAGCTAAGATATCCTAAATATAAAAAACTCTGAAATAAGCACACAGTAAAAAAGAAATGGAATGCACACAGGAAGATGAAACTGTTGGAGCTAAAAACCATGAAGTACCTCTGCTAACATGTGGTCTGCCTCATCAAACACAAGAAGCTTCATTTGACTCATGCCGAGTTTCTTAGCTAACATCCACTTAGATATTGTACCAGGTGTGCCAATAACTACTTGTGCCGTAACAGGTGGCCTCTTTTGAATTGGTACGTAGTTCGCAGGATCTGCTGGTATAGCTAATTCTGAGGTTATACCACTGAACTTCCCCATCTTCAGAAGCACTTCCATATTCTGTACCATTTATTCAGTTTTACTAATCAAACAATAATTAATAAAAAAAAATCTAAAATCTAACAGTCTCATGAACACATAATTGTTTAATGCAGAAAAATGTGTGCACCACTTCATGGACCAACACGCTACAGTCTGACTTTCAACTTCAGCTAATAACAATCTATCAGACTCCTTAAGTTTGACAAGATATACCAATTCAACCAGAAAATCTCAAACTTGCAGAATCAACAAGAATCCCCACTTATAACTTCAAAATTGATCAACAATGGCATGAATGGCTTGTAATACCATGGCAGATGTTACATTGGGTAGACTTTGAATTGATCAGCTAGACAGGCCGTTTCATATCACATACAGGAAATACTTTGAATCATATATTCAAACACGCAGGATGCACCATTAATTCTTTAACGACCCCCGTTTCCATCACCCCAAGGCATAATTTAGACTTGGATGATAATAAAATAGCTTACAAGAACAGGGACTTCGAATTAGAAAGAGAATAACAAGAGAAAGCATATTTCAAGAATAGGGATGCACTACTCATTCTAATCCTCGACCCGGTTTCCTTTTCCCGAGCCAAGACCTAGACTTAAATGCTAAAAAATTATGCACAACTCCAAATTTGGAAAAAAAAAAAAAAAAGTTTATCTCGAGATATAAGTTACTAAACGAACCTGAATAGCTAGCTCTCTTGTGGGGCAGATACAGAGAGCCTGGGGCGCTGTAATTTTTGGATCAACACGACTCAACATGCCAAGCACAAAACAAGTGGTCTTCCCCGACCCATTGTGGGCCTGAGCAATTAGATGCAAGTGAGGAGGAGTCAGGATCATAGGCAAACTAATTGCCTGTATCTTACTAGGTTTCTCAAACCCCATCTCAACATACAAACCCTTCAACAATTCGGGTGATAGGTTCAAGTCCTCGAATGTCTTAGCTGACGTATATGGAGTGTCACCAGATGTAACCTAAAACCACAAAAATGTATGGAGTGAGTCCCATATGTCAATCAGTGGATCATTTTAAAATCACTATAATCCAATTGTTCTACACGAACCCACTCAATACATGCTATGAATGAATGAAGCAAAACATTTGCATTCAAACCATAACATGAAAAATGAAAGCTTTCTAAGTGAATCAACTAAAAGCATACCAAGGAGTATGAAGTAAAGGTTTTGAACTTATAACTATGACTAACATGAAGAATAACAGTAAAAAGGTGCCAGAAAATGTTACTCAAGTTTCTCAACATAATACTTAATTCCACAACGTAGTGGAAGCATTAGGTTTTGAAGAGATTGAAGAACATGTATCCAAACATCAATAATAACTCGAGAAAACTCTAAGTACGCAATACATAAATTTTATTGATAAAAGATAGTTATGATAATAATCTAAAAGGATTATATTCATAGAAGCACTTGTCCAAATCCTAAAAGGATTGGAATTCTCCTAATCTAACTCTATAACCGATAGAATTTTTCTAACTTAACATAAATCAAAGATGATTCTCCTAACTTTATTCAACAGGACTACAACTCAACTATAACAAACTAATTTTATATTTCGTCCAAAAATAAAGAAAAAATAGCAAAGTGACTAAAATGACTTAATTTTGACTCGAAAAATACTATCACCAACTATGTTATTGAACACGCCATAAACCTTGAAAAGGCTTCGTGTGCATATGCAAAGTATCTTATATCTCCACCCTAATCAAAAGTTGTAACTATTCTAAATCTTAGAAAATAGCAAAATTTATAGGTTTCTTGCCCAACGCCATCCCAGGTTAAACCCTACTTCATCAAAAACAAACCAAAGCCCGAGAATTTAATACGTCAAAACACATACAAATAATCAATTCAACCTAAATCTGTAAATGATTCCAAATCGCAGACTTCACCGGAATCCTAAAATCTAACTGATTGCAAACACTCGATGGCAAATTAAAGCTCCAAATTGCATAAAACCTCGATATCAGATCCACAATATAAACACAAATACATACAAACAATTGTACCATATATTGTGAGAATTACCGCTTGAATGCTGGAGTCGTCGGGATCGGTGAGCTCATTGTGAGTTAGTTTGGACTCGTCGATTGTCAACGAATCTAATCCAACCTCGGCCGAAGAAGCTTCGGCGTTGTCTTCCTCCGCATCGACCTCGTCAGCAACATCCGCCCACCGCGCTGTCTCCAGAGGCTTCGACGCCGCCGGCGGTACTGCGGCGGTGGTAGAGGAGGACGCGGACTCGTTGTCGGTCATCGGAGAGAGTAGTAGAAGGTGGTAGGGATAATTGTGTAGTAAAGAGCTCCAAATTAGTTACTGCGTGTGTGCTTATATATATATGTGTGTGTGTGTGTGTATTATATATATATATATATATAAGTAAGTCCCAACTCTGTTAGGAAATGATTGTGCGTAAATTTACAGCTATTACTATTTACTCCGTTATTGTTTACGCGAGAAAGGTAAGTGAAAATTCTAGCCCACACCAAGAAGAAACCTCCTCATTCTTTTTTGAGTTAATTATATTTACACCCCTTTGAAATAATGCAATTACCCTTTATACCCTAAAAGGTTGAAAATTTCAGAAATCTCTCAGCTGAAAATACAATATTACCGAACTCCCCCTATGTCACAGTTTAGGACGAAATCCTGAAATCGTACAAAAATTTGATTAAGTTTCGTTTCATCATCCCTAGCTCAACCGGCGTTATATTTACTATAACAGTTCTTCCTTGCTTAGTACAAAAGTAAAGGCATATCAAAATTAATCTGTATTATTTTTGCGTTTATCGCATTCAAGTTCAATTAAAACTTTTCTTTCTCGTTAATTTGACAATATAGCTTTTGTTGGGGCATTAAAAAAGGTCTATCCTCATTTATTTTCTTCACTAGAGAAGAAGCTTGTGGTATTTTTATACCAATTTACTTGACTGTTAAATGGAACTTGGGTGCATATTGCAGGCAGGAAATAGAATTCATTGGACAAGAATGCCCTCCCTTCACTATGTCTCCAAGAAAAAAAATTGTTAGCGATAGAGTTGCGGAGCAAAGTGCAGCTACAAATAGGTTTTGATGATGATAAGTATGAGTTTGTTCTTCTCGAGGTGCAAAGTGCCTATTTAGAGCATTTTGGGGGCGCAAATTGCTTTATTCTCCAATAATTAGTTCATGAACATCAATGAGTATATGTATATGAAATTTATAAATAAGATGTCAATAAACTGTTAATTTTGAAATGTAGGCGTTGAAGGTTGAAATATAGTGGTTATGGAAGTTTCTAGTGTTGTCTTATATATGTAGATAGACAACTCCGGAGACAATCTGCAGAAAATCACAACAATGATTCCTATGACGATAATAGATGATGAAATAAGTTAATGGCATCAATGCGCATACGATAAGTCATAAATCATAATGAAACCGAATCCAATTGAATGTACCAACAAATTACAACATAAGAGTTTAAAGTGATGAATGCTATTGAAATTGGATTTAGACATTTAGTACAAATTGTTGGCATTAAAACTGAAGGTATTAGCAAGCTACATGTTTGCAATTTGTATTATTATTAAAAAGAAAAGTAATGTAATAAACCTACGCCACACAATATTTGAATGAAATTATCAAACTGTTGTATTATACTATTCAAAATAACTTGTCTAACCTTGCGATTACAGTTATATAATACATGTATTCCTTATCGTTCAGAAACACAACAATTACTCCCTTTTGAATATAAGATAGTTTGAAGTTTTTTGGAACATTGAACTTTTAAGTACACATATATTACAAAAACAACCCCTTTGATTATGATAACATTACAAATAAATCCATCTCAGATATATTCATTAAAGTCAAATAAATCCATTATTACCAAAGGGCATAATGGTAATTTTGGATAATGTGATTATTTTTAAATATTTAAGTCAAGTGTAAAATAGTTTCTTTACGACTTCTTTTGGCTTTTCTTGATAGCAATTGTTCACTTTTAATGGGATATTTTGAATTTTTAAAAGGGAGGTTTGTAATTTTCCTTCAAAGGATAAAGTGGTAATTAGACTGATTGAAGTGGGAAATGTAACTAGTCCCTTCTTTAGGTTATTTGCATCCAACTCTTTTGAAGTATTGTGCTTTGGCAAGGACCCTCCTTATGTATTAAATTTTGGCATCCATCATCGTTATGTATAAAAAAATATATGTACTACTAGAGATGTTCATTGGTTCGGTTCGGTACAAAACGGAATCAAACTTTCAGTTAATCGAATTTTTGATTTTCCAAAATTTTGGATCGAAAAAGTTCCGTTCGATTCGGTTAAAAAGCACACTTTTTCAGTTTGGTTCAGTTCGGTTTTGATCGAACCGAATTTCTAGGGGAAAAAATTGGCCAAATTTTTGTATCAGATCGAAAAAGATTAATTTAAATTATGAAGTGGTCAAGACAATTAATCAGTTATAAAGTATGTAATTCAAATGAATTTCTTAATCTTCCACAAAAAATTGAAAACTAAATGGAAATAATAGGATTTTAATTCTGACTAATTTTAATTCCTTTTCCTTTTTTCCCTATAAATTGTCACTAGGAGACACTTTTTATAATGTTTGTCCTATATTATACTATATAAAATAATAAAAAAATAATTTGGCTAACCGAACCGAAGCCGAATTTTTCTTAAAAAAAAAAAGAGGAAAACCAAACCGAATTTTTCGGTTCGATTTCAGTTCAAATCGATTTTTTGATTTTCAATTCGGTTCGGGCAGATAACCGAACCGTGCACACTCCTATGTACTACCCTTTTTACTCTTAGGTTTCCTTTTTCTCTATTTTCTTGTCACTTTCCTTCCTTTCATTTTTTTATGAAATAGAAGGGGAAAAAATGATTAGTAACTATGCTTATGAAATTTTTTAACCATTAGTTATTTTTATTTAAAAATAAATATAACCAGAGACGGAGCGAGTCCCCGGATAGGTAGGGCCCCCCCCCACACAAAAAAAATTGAAATTATATTTTCAATATACATTTATGTGATATTTTAAATTTTTGCCCCCATAAAAATACTAATAAGCATATAATTTACCATTCAATCTATGTTCTCAACTTAGCCCAATATATCCTTTCTCTTATTTCTTATGTATTAAGTATCATTTTCATTTCATTTTGTTTCCAAAAATTCAATTTCTATTAAGCTAGAGTTGATAGAATATAATGATAATTGATATTTTTTGTGAAAGGTTAAGTTTAAAGTTAATTGTTTCCTTACACCATATTTTCTAGGCTTTTTATGTTTTCATTTTAATTGATACTAGCTAGTATTACATTCCATTTTTCCTTAGAAACTATATTTTGTTAGAGATTAGTTATCAAAATATGTAAAATATTATTTGTATATATTTAATTAGTATGGACCTATTTTACATTACCTTTAAATTACATATTAAAATATCCATATTTATTTTTCTCCAATCTCTCCCACCCTTGCCAAAATTTCTAGTTCCGTCCCTGGATACAAGACAACAAACGAAAAATTACTAACACCACCCCCCCCCCCAAAAAAAAAGACTCTAATACCAAAAAAAAACTCATAATAGTATTTTAAATTTTTTTTATCTCATCTCAAATACCCATTTTACAATATTTTCATTAAGAAACACAAATTTTAAGATTAATAGTTGTGTAACAAATATTAATGAAAATCCTAGAGGAAGGATATGGGTAATGTGGAGGAAGTTTTACAATATGATGAACACTTTATACACTGTGAGGTTATACTAAATACCACACAAACTAAAATCTTTGTTACATATGTGTATGCGTTAAACCATGATGCTGAAAGAAAAGTTATGTGGAAAGATGTTAACGCAGAGATTGGCTAAAATTCTTCCTAACTTAGTGAATGAAAATCAGGGTGCTTTCACTAAAGGCAGGTCCATAATTGATAATGTCTTGATAAGTCAGGAACTAATAAGACATTATAATAGGAAAAAGGTGTCCCCTAGATGCCTTCTGAAAATTGATATTCAAAAGGCTTATGACACAGTGGAGTGGAGCTTCTTGAAGGAGTTGTTGAATGGTCTAAGATTCCCTCAGAGGTTTAGTGGCTGGCTAATGGAATGTGTTACCACAACAACTTTTTCAGTAGTTATTAATGGTGAAAGTCATGGCTTTTTTAGGGGGGCAGAGAGGACTACGACAAGGAGACCCTATCTCACCCCTCTTGTTTGTGCTTGTTATGGAATACCTAACTCGAAGTTTGAAAGTTGCAGTTCAACAGCCGGATTTTAGGTATCCTCCTGGGTGTAAGCACCTTCAACTCACCAACATATGTTTTGCTGACGATTTGATGGTGTTTTGCAAAGTAACCATACCTGCAGTCACTGCATTATGGACTGCATTCAAGAAGTTTTCTGAGACAACTGGTCTCTACGCCAATCAGGGAAAGTCTAGTGTATTTGTTAGAGGAGTGACAGAGGATACCAAACAAGAAATACTACATATCACCGGTTGTACAGAAGGGGGGTTCCCGATGAGATACCTTGGTGTTCCACTTGCCCCTACCAAGTGGAATAAATTGGATTGTTTTATCTTAGTGGAGAAGATTACAAAAAATCTCACCTGTTGGGCCTCGAGAAACTTATCATTACGCAGGCAGAACACAACTGATAAATTCAGTTTTGTTATCTATGCATGTGTATTGGGCATCCATGTTTATTATCCCACAATCTATAATGAAGCAAATTGAGCAAAAATGTAGAAGTTTTCTTTGGGGAAAAACTGAAGAAAAGAAGAAGTTGATACCTATCAGTTGGGATCAAATCTGTGAAAAAAAGAAACATGGGGTCTAAATGTAAAAAATTACAAGATATGGAACATTGCATCCATTGGGAAGCAGATATGGGCAATCTCCCAAAAAAAGGACACTCTTTGGGTCAAATGGGTAACAAGTGTGTATTTAAAGGATCAAGACTTCTGGGATTATATCCCTCCTCAAGTCAGTAGCTGGTCATGGAAAAAGATTCACTCTGTCAAAAGAAAATTGCAAGCAGGTTTTGTGATGAATAGATGGGATCATACACCAACAGGTACATATTCAATTGAAAGTTGCTATGAGTGGTTAAAAGGCACACATCATGCCTTTAGACCTGAGAAGATTTTCTGGAATAAACTCAATATCCCAAGACACTCGTATACAGTTTGGATGGTTATGCATAAAAAACTTTTTACAAGAGACCGAATTAGTCGATTTCTGCAGATTGATGACTGCTCTTGTATTTTACGTGGGACTGAAAGGGAAACAATCGAACATTTATTTTTTGCTTGTGCTTGGGTGAAGCAGGTGGTAAATAAACTAATGCAATGGCTGCACGTGCATTCATGGCCTGTGCAGTTCAATAGGTGGGTGGGTTGGCTCAAATTTGCTTTTAAAAGCTGAAAATGGAGACAAAGCATTGTGAGAGCAGGTATTGCAGCAGTGATTAACAAAGTATGGGGGGAAAGGAATAGAAGAAAATTTGTCCAGGAAGAAAGGAGTAGTGAAGCAGTATTCCTAACTTTGAAACTGGAGCTAGCTATGAAGATAGAAGGGGCAAACACACAAAGATTGGGGTTCAGGGTCCAACAGTACACAACATCTCTTTTAGGATGACATGCTATTTGTTTATTGTCTCATTTTGATTCGTCTGTAAATCTATTGTTTTCAGGTTCCAAGGCATGATTTAGTTGAAAAATCTCCCTTGAATACTTTGTATGAGTTTCTTGAGTTTTGTGGGTTATAAAAGTAATTACTTTTACTTAAAAAAAAAATTGGGACTAAATGTTATTATGAGTTTTCTGAATATAAAAGTTTATTTTTATGAGTTCTTAGTAATTTTCCGTATGTTTATTTAAACAAACTTAAATATTTGATCTCTCAACTTCCTTCTTGTGATTCTTGAATTATATTTTGGGCAAAATATACTTTGCCCCCGAACTATACCCTTTGTACCAAATACACCCCCCCTTCCCCAAATTGTAGACAAATATATTTACCCCCTTGAATTGCATGGAATTTTCCCTATTACCTTGACCATTATTTTTCCTTTCATTTTTTATTTTCTCCACCATTTTTGTCTTTTTCAAAAAATTTCTTTCTTACATAGATCAGTTAAAATTTATCCAAAGCATTATAATTATTTATTTTCTCCACAATGGGTAAAGCTTACTCGCATGTGATGGAACACTTTAATGATGTAGAGTGGAGGAAGTTAATGTGGGGGAAGGGTATAGTGCCTCGACATAGATTTATTTTATGACTTGCCTTCAGGAACAGACTTAAAACAAAAGATAGAATTGGTGTGTGGAAGGACCTGGAGGATAACAAGTGTATGTTGTGCAACAGGGAAGCAGAATCTAGAGATCATATTTTCTTTAGATGTGAGTAGACAAAAGAAGTTATGAGAAAATCTTGGCAAAAACTGGGGCTGCATTGTACTAAAACATAATGGAAGGAGGTGACCACCTGGGTGCTCCGAATCAGCACCGAGTCAGCAGAGGGAAAACTACATTAAGTTGTAAAAAAAGAGCTTTATTAGCTGCAATTGTTTATAGGCTATGGATAGAAAGAAACAAAAGAGTTTTTACAAAGGATAAGAATAGTATAATATAACAGATGTAGTGAATAGTATATGGTAGATAGTTGAATGTAAAGTAGAGGAAAGATAAGACCCAGGTATGCCTGGAAGATATATTGTAAATTCTCAGTTGTTTTAATGATATGATTACCAATTCCAAAAAAAAAAATAGTGAAGAAAATGAAAAATAAAAGAAAAAGTAATGATTAAGAGTAATAAAGACAATTCCATACAATTCCATACAATTGAGGGGGTTAAGTGTGTTTTTCTATAGTTCAGGGGAGTTTTTGGTACAAAGGGTATAGTTTAGAGGGGACAAGTGTATTTTGCCCATATATTTTTCAATGTTTTAAGGAAGTGTTTAATAAATTAGTAGTGTTGGTCCCAAGTGGCATACGAAAGGCTCTAGAGGGGTGGGGGGCGGTTGAATAGACCCTGAAGTTTTTTTCAACTTCAAAAATTCGTATCACTTTTAAAGATTTGAACGCTTAGCTGAGCACTTAGGTCAGGCGCTACAAAAAAGATAACTTAGACTTAATGATTTTAGCAATTTACCAAAGTAGGGTAAAGGTTAGATCGCCGCTTAATCAGGGTTAGCACAGCGGAAATGATTTTAAAGCTTTAGCGTTCGTTTTAGTTAAATAGTCGCTTATCAGTTTTACTTGTCTTTTTCAGAGTAAATGATAAAATATAAAGTAAGACAATAAAACAGTAAACAACACAAGAAATTGTAAGGTTCACTGGGTGATGTAATCCCAGCTACGTCCTTCTTCTCTTTTTTCACTTGGAGGGAATTTACTAAGTTGATTATCAAAGAATCACACAGAATCTTCTGCAAGATAGTAACGAGGTGAAAAATGATCTCGGGCTCCTTGATCACATAGATTTCAGCACCAATGAAGATCTTCTTCTACAAGCTTCTCTCACTCAGAAATACTGTCTGTAAGGGGTTTCAACAACTTTCTCACTCAGATGAAAGGTTGAGGGTTTTGTCACACAAGTTTTGTTTGTTTTTGGAAAGATCAAACAATTTGAAATATCTCAGTAAGAGTTTAGGTTTCTTCTTTGGAAGATGTTTGAGATATTTGTGACTGTGTGGAATGTATGTAAAAAGCTTGAAAGATTTTGGCTATGGAGTTTCTAAGCTTTTCTTGAGAGAATATTTCAGCATAGTTTTCACGTGTTGATCGTTGTTCTTAGGGTTTGCTGGAATAGGGTATTTATAGGCAATTCTTGGGATTTGTCCATTGGACATATGTGAGCGCGTGTTTTTCACGCGGCGCGTGCTTTTCACGCGGGGCGTGAATCAACCTTTTCTCTGACATTCCTGAAATCCTGCTGATTCTGATTGGACGAGAGCAGTTTTGAACTCTGAAAACCTGACAGTCTAGTCAAAAGGTGGCTTGTCCACAAGTCATAATAGCTTATCACATTTAATACATTTATCAAGCATTTAATGCATTTGAATTTATTTCCAGTTGGAAATAAATGTCCGTTGAATGATTGCTTTTAAGTCTTTCATGACTTGAGAATTTATTTCAAGTGAATCTGATACTGATCACTGGAGTGCTTTGAGTGCTTGATCCATAAATCTTGAAATAGTCCTTTAGCGTTTGACAGACGGTAAGAACAAATCTCTATCTTCACTTGACTTCAGACGCTGATCTTCAACTTCATCTCTAATAGACTCACCTAGAATTCTATTAGCGATTCGGTATCTAATACTTAGTCTAAAATCTACAAAGATAAAAACTGCAAACCTAACAAAATTACATACTTTCAAACGCTTATACAGTTGATCTATGAAAACAGAAACTTACATTATATTTGCGGTCTAACATAAAATTATATTTTATTATCATCAAAACATCTAACATGAAATTACTAACAGGTAGTGCATTGTTTTATTTTATGAAAAATAAAAAAAATTATATCTTTATAGATTGGATATTGACTATTGCAGTAAATTAAAATTTAAAAACTGAAAGAATAATTTTATCTTAATTCCTTTGCTTATGGACCTGTAGATGACTTTGAATTAGAAAATAAAAAGGTCCTACATATTATTTGATAATTTACGCATCTCAATGTTCATTTTTATTTCAAATCATAATATTTTTCTCTAGTGAATGTTTAAATTTTCCTTATTTTTATTGTGTTTCTTATTCAATCTCTGTCTACTTAGAACAAAAAATAAGAATAAAAAGGAGAAGAAATCGAGAAAATAGAATGGAAGTTTGAAGTTAAAAATGGAATCATTCTATCAATTTTTAGATTTTTATTTTTTTCAATAAATAATAATGTAAATCTATAAAGATATAAACTTTTTATTGTTTTAAAAAAAATAAAGAATTATTATTTTATTAAAAACTTGTTTGAAACATTAAAAAATATAATTCGAGAACTACAGAAAGAAAATTGAAAAAAAAAACTACTTGGGTTTATTCGGTATAAGTTTAATATATTATTTGTAGTACCTATTTTTGAATAAAAATAACTATCACTACTACAAAAAACGCCTATTACAGCAATTTTTTTTTACCTATTTTAGTGGTTTTTAACCGCTGTAATAGAGTTTTGGCCTATTACAGCGGTTATAACTATAACCGTTGTAATAGACACCCCTATTATAGCGGTTGATTATAACCGCTATAATAGGGGTGTCTATTACAACGGTTATAGTATTACAGCAGTTGTAGTAATAACCGCTGTAATAGGGTAGGTTTCTTTTTTTTTTTTTCATTTTCTCGTTTGTAAATTTGCTGTGTTGGAATGACACAAAATTCGCACGGTCATAGTGAAATAGCGTGCTGAATAAGACGCATTGCTTTGTGATGCGGTCTTGTAATTTTAACCATCTGAGATCGTTTAAGGCCTCAAAGTCGTGTTTTATTACGAAAATAAGGTATTTTCGTAATAAAACACAAATTTGAGGCCTTAAACGATCTCAGATGGCTAAAATCACAAGACCGCATCGCAAACCAACTATTTTCATAATAAAACGTAAATTTGAGGTCTTAAACGATCTTAGATGGCTAAAATCACAAGACCTCATTGTATTACAATATGTCTTTTTCAGCACACCGTTTCGCTATGACCGTGCGAATTTCATATCATTCTGACACAGTAAAATTACAACCCGTATTTTCGCAAATACACAAATAATACACCCACACATACACAAATATACATACACCCACCCACATATACACAAATATACATACACCCACACATACACAGATATACATATACACAAGTATACATACACCCACCCACACATACACAAATATACATACACCCACACATACGGTGGTGGTGGTGGTGGTGGAGGCGGCGGTGGTGGCGACGGCGGGGGTGCTAATGGTGGTAGTGGCGGCGACTGCGATGCTAATGGTGGTGGTGGCGGCGGCGGTGGTGCTAAGTGGTGGTGGCGTTGGCGGTGGTGCTAATGGTGGTGGTGGCGGCGGCAGTGGTGGTGCTATAGAGAGATCGAGAGAATAGAGAGAGAAAGACAAAGAGAGAAAGAGAAGCGGGAAGATGGTTTTAAATTTTTGGTTTCGGCCTATTACAGCGGTTCACATATTACAGCGGTTCTTATGTGAACCGCTGTAATAGGGAGTAGAAAGAGAAGTGGGAAGATAATTTAATTTTTTTGGTTGCGGCCTATTACAGCGGTTCTTATGTGAACCACTGTAATGGGGTACACCTATTACAGCAATTCATATAAGAACCGCTGTAATAGGTATTTTTGTTTTTTTTATTAATTTTTTATTTGAAAATATCTGCTTGCCTATTACAGCGGTTTTGTCCGAACCGCTGTAATAGGCCGTTTTTTTTTTATTTTTGTTACCCCTATTACAGCAGTTCACGCATGAACCGCTGTAATAGCCCCTTCCGTTTAGCGGTTTTACAGCGGTTCACGCATGAACCGCTGTAATAGGCCCTTCCGTTTAGCTATTTTTGAAAAACCGCTGTAATAGGCCATTTTTATAGTAGTGTATTCGTTAGAATTGTTTGTAATGAAAAACTTTCATGACATTAATTTCTATTTATTTCTATTTAAAAAGAAAAATAAAGGAAGAAAAGGGAATTAAATAAAAGACAGAAATATAAATGAGGGTAAAAAGAGTAGTACATATAATTTTTAAACATATTAATGGTAAATTCCAAAATTTAATATTTGAGGGAGGTCCTTACCAAAATACAATAACTCAGAGGAGGTACTCATTTCTTTGAGATAGTAGCAAGTTAGCAAACAAGCGAGTATTTCCCAACCTGTATTGTCTATTGTGGAAGAACAAATGCAAATACAAATACAAAGAAAAAGTTATCTCAAGTCAATTTTTATTTTTTTGTTGTTAATGCGTGTGGAAAAATTAAACTAAACACGATATTCAAGAAATAAGTCCCTTATCAATAAATCAATAAATAAGAGATGTAATATAATATTCAATGTCATTATTCTTTTGTTTGAGATGAACAATGAGATTTTGTTGCCAAATTGCAAAAGAGATTTCAAATATCTTGAATCCATTGTACTTACATGCTTCCCCAACTTCCAAGTGATGCATACACGTAATCTTCATTATATTGGCCAATGATGCTTTCCTTATCTTCTTTTAGAGGATCATATAAGAAATGTTCCAAATTTATAGCTTAAAACTATACAAATCTAGCTTCAAGGGGATCAATGAAAGATCAGGATAACATATACAAACTAATATATGGATGGATAATGTCTATCAAACGGTCCAAATAATATTACATGAGTACCATATGATCATGTTATTTGCTAGTACGACATCACTCAGTCTGTCTAATTCGAAACCTACTTCATGTAAAAAAATAATTAGTTATAAACTTATAGCCAACTTTCCTCGGTATGAAAGGAAGATTCCGATTATAACTTTATCCGGATTAAACCGAAATTTTGGATATAACAAGTGAGAATAAATGACTAGTAATTTATTTAGTTAAAAAATACTAAAATTGTTTAGTAATTTATTATGTTAGTGGACATTGTATTCTATCTTGATGGTGATGTTATAATTATCATATTTGCAACCTGGAAATAATTTTTTTCCTTAATCTTGCACCACAAGAATTATTGCTTTTTCTTGTAGAGAATGACTTGATCTTTGGAGTAATTTTGGGAGAAGCTAAGAGTACGTTTGTGTATGTTCATATAAAATTCATTAAGATAAGGATTAAATAGAAATCTAGGACCTACATTTTGTTGGATCAGACTTCGAACAAACTGAAAAATAAATCAAAAAATTGAGATAAAGGATTTATTCGAGGCGAGAATGAACTCTATCCTTAACACGAAATTACCCAAGCTATAGGTGGTACCGGCTTTAGCAAAACGTGTCCCAAGATACAATGAATACTTTCTAAGATTGAACCACTTCAACTCTTAGAAACAACGAACCGAAATGCTACTTGAACTCTCGAGAGGAGGAAGAAGATATGATATGAACACAAGAGAAGAATGTGTTGGTGTGATTTTCCAAGCTGCCGAAGGAGGCCTTTTATAGGCTCCAAAATCAGATGAATTAAATACGAGAAATAAATTGGTCAGCTGAAATTGCAGCTCAAGTTCGAACTTGGGCACCTTCAAGTTCGAACTTGAGGACTAAACAGCTGAAAACGCCTGAACCGTTTCAGATTTTCTTCTAGAAGGGGGTCCAACTTCGAACTTGAGACCTTCTAGAAGGTCAATTCAAAAACCGAAACGAAACGTGGTCATCGTTTGATCGCCCGGTCCAATACAATCCAAGCCAAGCCCAAGTCCCAGGGCCCACGACCCCGATCCGGGCAGGAGAATGGAGGCGGCAGGGCACGTGGTAAACCGAACCACGGCTAGGTCCCCTCTCCTCACAAAATCCACAAAGGTGAGATGACCCAAAGGACCAACCCTTTACCCTGAGACATGGAATTATAAACCCACTACATTTGTGGTTTTATTCCAATGTGGGATAAACCTATTCAAACACCCCACTTTAAAACTTAATTTCTCATTTGTTTCAAGTCCGATTTGAGAAATTCGAAATGCTAAACTCATCTACTCGGAATATAGATCAATATTATCCAATAATATTTAGTATCCCAGATATTTACGGTATTCAAATTTATTATGCAAAAGTCATGAAATACACTTTTCATAATTACAAATTTTCCAACACATTTTAATAATCATTAACCAAATTATGAGATTTCGTGTACGTGTTTTGGAATTGTTTTTATTTTCTTAATTTTTCCAATTCAATGTAAAGTCGAGACTCGAGAGGCTATGAAGAAGCAGCTATGAATTAAAAGTCATACTTATGTACAACGAGAAACAAAAATTCTTTTTGTAGAATATTTTGTAACGTTCTTTCCCTTCATTATTACGTTTCAAGTAACGTATCATAAATAGCAATATATAAGTAATCTCCCACACCAGCCTCCATAATTTTATTATTATTATTATTATTAAATTAAGCACTTTAGTCACAATTTAAACAACAATTCTTGGGGGGGGGGGGGGGGCATTTATATATATGGGAAAATTACACACATGACCTCCTCACTTATTGTATAATTATCAAAATTTACCCTCACTTATTGAATATTACAAACGCCTCTCTCCAGGGGTTTATTTATAATATTTATAAGGTAAAATTAAACACAAGAGATATAGTTGTAACGAATACTTAACATGAGAGGATGTGTTAGTAATTTTCAATAAGTGAGGAAAGTTTTGACAATTACACAATAAGTGAAGGGTCCATGTGTAATTTTAGAAAAAATTTTAAATATAGAGAGTGTAATTGTAATAAATTCTTAACATAAGGTTGTGTTGGTAATTTCTAATAAATGAGTGGTGTTTGGTAATTACACAATAATTGAGGGGTCCGTGTGTGATCTTCCTTATATATATAACGTATTGCGTGACTGTGTATGTATGGAGTCTCTTTGTTTGTTCATGAACTTGCATTGCTTGCATATTACATTCCTCAGCGAAATTAAAATGAAACATGAAATCACATCATAGCTTTTAATTGTGTGTATATATGTATATATATTCCTCTTTAATTCTCATATACATATGACTTATATACACACGCACGAGTAGTAGTGTGCTAGTGTATAGTTTATAATTTAGTGGAGATTTGGAGTGCCGGAGATGACCGGCAGGGGGTTGACGGTGATAGCAGCTGTTTTCGCGGTGGCGTCCGCCGCCTTGATGTCGGCAGCGGGCGGTGGAATTCAAAAAGTGCTTACTCTGGAGAGGGCGTTTCCGGTGGAGCAGAGAGTGGAGCTGGAGGTGCTTAAAGCTCGCGATCGTGCGAGGCACGCGCGGTTGTTGCAGAGTTTCTCCGGCGGCATTGTAGATTTTCCGGTCGCCGGAACCTCCGATCCTTTCGTCGTTGGGTAACTTTTTGCACCTTTTAAATCATTTTCTTTTCTTACAATTTGTTTGTAGTTTATTTATTTTTTTATGATGTTTTTAAGTTTTCACTCTCAATTAGGGTTGAAAGAGGTGCTAAACTACTCGACTCGAGCTCGATTGCTAAAAGTTTGTTTGAACTAGGTTCGTTAACATAACAAACCAAGTTTGAATAACTTTTTGTATTCGATAAGTTTTGAAGCTCGTCCAGAGTTCGGCTCGATTAGTAAGAAAATATGATCAAGTATGTGCAAAACAATCAAGATAGTCGACTCGTGCTCGGACCGATTAAAACTCGTTTGAGCTCAGCTCGATTAACAATTAAACAAAGCTTAAAGATAAATTTTGAAGCGCGATAATAATTCGAACAAACTTGAACAACAACTTGTTCGGCTCGACTCGACTCGTCTACGGCCCTACTCTCGATCCTTTCTGTTTCTTTTCTGATAATTAACTATGTTTGTTCAATTATACAGACTTTATTTTACCAAGATCAGATTAGGATCTCCACCGCGAGAGTTCAACGTGCAAATCGACACTGGAAGCGACATTTTGTGGGTTGCTTGCAGTTCCTGTAACAATTGCCCCCACAATAGTGGATTAGGAGTAAAATCCTCTCTTTATCTTGTTATATAATACCATTTCATTGGTTTACTTTAGTGTTTTATTTTAGTGCTTTTCAGTTTTTTAATTGGACTAATCCTGAGTTGTGTTTGCAGATTCCTCTCAATTCTTTCGATACTTCTGCATCATCAACTGTTTCCCCTATTTCCTGCTCAGATAATATATGTGCTTCCATAGTTCAAACTTCATCTGCACAATGCTATGCTGAAAGCAATCAATGTGGTTACTCATTCCAATATGGAGATTTAAGTGGCACTTCTGGTTTTTATGTATCCGATCTACTTCATTTTGATGCAATTTTGGGTACCTCTTCAATAGCCAATTCTTCTGCTCCTATTGTTTTTGGGTAAGCTCTGATTCACTCCTACTGATTAAATTTGTATTCTTATATGTGTGAGTTTTTTTCGGTTAATTTGAAGAGAAAGTCAAAGAAAGTGAGTGAGGGAAATGCAAGTATTAGGACTTGTTGCAATATAAGTCTCATTGTTTATAAACTTGCATAATTAGTCCTTTAGCCGTATGGCATATTTTTTTGCACTTCTAGTCCCCGTGACCATTACTTAAATTTGCGTCCATTTCACAAACCCTTAAAGGCGTGTGCATTCCACGTGCAAAATTCCATCCGTTTTTCAGAGGATGGGACCAAAATTGAAAAGGAACGTGTAGTACAACTTGCGAGTTTGGAAATAATGGGATTAAAAGTGCAATAGGCTCTATCCTGTGGGATCAGTATAGCAATTTCCCCAAAGTTAATGTATTAAACATTTAAAGCTTGGGCTTGACATGAATTAGATTATGTATCATTTTAGTTCTATCTGGTTGTTCATTCTTGTTATGTGGAAACAGGTGCAGTACCTCTCTGTTTGGGGACTTGACTAAATCAGATAGAGCAGTTGATGGAATATTCGGGTTTGGGCAGCAGGATCTTTCAGTAATATCACAATTGTCATCTCGTAGGATTACGCCTAAAGTATTTTCCCATTGCTTGAAAGGAGAAGGAAATGGAGGAGGTACATTAGTTCTTGGTGAGATATTGGACCCCAGAATCGTTTATACTCCCCTAGTTCGTTCACAGTACGTATATTTTTTTTGCAATATGGAAATGCTTTTAATGTCTGTATGGTTTTAGATTGTTCTCTGGCAATTAGAATTATATAATATTGATTATATACTTTCCTGCTTGCTATTGTTTTGTTAACTACATTAAGAAACTCAATAACACAACTTTGCAGCATTTTTTATTTTTATTTTACCTCGAAATTTTCAGGCCTCATTATAATTTATACCTTCAGAGCATTGCTGTAAATGGGAAGTTGTTACCTATTGATGGAGCAGTGTTTAAGACTTCAGGCAACCAAGGAACCATTGTTGATTCTGGAACAACTTTGGCATACCTTGTGGAAGGAGCTTATGATCCTTTCCTCTCTGCTGTAAGTATAATTTCATTGAAATATGTAATGAAGGAAAACTTATGTAGTTAATGAATCCGTAGTTTTACTCTCTCTGCAGATAACTGCTGCCGTTTCTCCATCTGTCAAACAAATTATCTCGAAAGGAAACCAATGCTATCTTGTATCTACAAGGTTAGCCTCATTGTTTAGATACTTATCTGAGTTCTATTCCAAGTTTAAATGATTCGCTAACAAATTATTCCTGCTTCAAGATTTACGGACACTTGAATAAGATGGCTTTCTGTTCTCTAACCAGTGTGGCTGAGATATTTCCTCCAGTTGCTTTCAATTTTGCTGGGGGTGCTTCCATGATTTTAAGACCAATTGACTACCTTGTACACACCGGATTTGTCGTGAGTATCCCCCTTGTTTCTGGATTTAATCAATGTATTATTACCATCTACCTCAACATTCTCCAAAGACTACTCAAATTATTAAAAGTTAACTGTGGATCATGCTAATTGTAATTCGTTTTGGTTAAAAAAGATAATATCTTCATCATTGTTGTTACTATGACCGGAAGATGTGGCATAATCACCATAATTATCATAATCTTGAGTTATAGCGATTATGATTATTAGCTAAGGTGTGTAGACCTTTTATTTGGTACCCCTTTTTTTTTTCCAGGATGGTGCTGCGACGTGGTGTATGGGCTTTATTAAAGTTCAGAGCCGAGGCACGACAATCTTGGGAGGTTGGTTTTCAATTTGCATTTTAAATTGTCAGCCAAATATGAGACTGCAAAAAAACTTATTGTGTTCTATCTTAATGTTTCCAGATCTTGTTCTCAAAGATAAAATCTTCGTTTATGATTTAGCTCATCAAAGGATAGGATGGGCAGACTATGATTGTAAGTTATAAAGCAATTTTCTATCCAATTCGTTTCTTCACTTAAAATTGTCATAGATCTCATATACTATCAGTGATGAAATCTGATTCTAATGTTATAAATCTGAATAATTTTTCTGCAGGTTCTTTGTCTGTGAATGTCTCTGTAACGTCCAGTAAAGACAAATTTGTGAATGCTGGAGAACTGAGCGTGACCAGCAGCTCGTCAAGTTATTTACTCTTCAAAATAATGCATAAGAGTGATAATGCTCTCCTGCTGCATATATTGATATTGGTTTGGTGTCTCTTTTTGGATTGATTTTCTTCCATCTTTTTTCTTTTCCATTGGCGTTCGTCTGTTAATATTCGTATGGCAGCCAAATGTAATCTCAGCTTCTTTCTTCAGGAATAGGTACTGCCGAGCTTTGTCTATTTCCTTGTTTATTCTTTTTTGGGGCTTGAATGCTACACCCCAAAGATAGTTTGCTAGACTTGTCTATACTATGATATGCCTTAATTGATTCCCTCACCTAAAAGTGAAAATGTGGGATCTTATCACCAAATAAAAACAAAACAGATAAACGAGTAGAGAAAATCTGCAACCAAAAGTAACCATCTGCAGATGGAGTCGCACGGGGGGTAAGGGACCGAGGCAAGCTAGAGGGCTGAGAGATGTAGAAATGTCGAAGAAGAGGTTCGTCAGGCTCATCAAAGGGGCAAGACAACTGAGTCGAGCCCTTTAATAGTCAGTCGGCGGAACGGGAGGCTTTAGAGATTCTGTTCGAAGCCGCACCTCCCAAGATACCCCCAACAATGAGTGAGTCGAGCAGGAGAGGCGCATGCTTTACTCCACTCCATAGGGGTCACGGTAAACGGACGAGACAAAGTTGCCATGGTCGACACGGGAACATCACACAAGTTTCAAAGAATGGTTAAAAAATTTGAATACCAATACCTATGCGAGGGAAAAAGAAAATTCAGCATCAAAGACAGAGTACCCTGGTGACATTGTTTCAGACATGCTATGGAAAAAAACTAACAAGAGTAAATTAGCAAAGGGAAAACTAACAAGAGTAAAAAGCCTACATTCTGTAACTTCCAGTTTCCTCTCATTCCGACTCTACAACACTGGGTAGCAAGATTTTGTACCCATCAAAAAATAAAACCAACCCAAGAAAGGTGTACTACAAAAGTGTCCATATCAGACAATAATACTCCTGTGAATAATAAATATCTTGGGATGAAGATGGACTTGCAAAAAGTTTCTACTCACCTCCACTTCTCTTGAAGCTCTTTCTTCTCTGACCAAATCCAAGTAACGAAAATTGCAGCAAGAAGGGCAACAATTGTTATGAGAAGCAAAGCATAGCTGAAGTCTTCAGTAAGAGAATCGTATGTTCTGGACGGTGCAAGCCGAGTGAAAAATAGATCTATGCCATAAGAAAAAACAAGGGTGGTCGACTCCAGCTTCGTAGGCACTGTCACTATGCCTTTAACACCTTCTACCTTAAGGGCATGAGTTACATACGACTGCAGAAAAAGGATGAAATAGGATCAAAGACTTAATTTTCATACTTACAAGGGTAAACTGCATAGACACCACTGTGACACCACGAGGTTTAAGAAATTATCATTACTTCTATCATCAGTTCACGAGGTTTAAGAAATTATCATTACTTCTATCATCAGTTAAGTATATTATAATTTCACCCCCTGTTAATAAAAGCAGATTATAATTTCAACCACCGTTTTTCAGGTTGTAAGTATCTAACAGGGTGTGTCTTGGTAATTTGCAAAATCTCAAGGGACTCGTGGTAATTACATAATAAGTGAGGGGGTGTGCATGTTTAATATCCTCACTTATAATCTAGGTTGTGACTTTTTAATTTTAGCAACAATATTGAAGAAATGTTTTCACCTGAGGAATAACTGGTAACGAATCAGTCAGAGGTATGATTCCTTCCTCTTTCTCTGCTGCAGTGGGATTAAGTGTTCTCCGGGGATCTAAAAACCGCTTATCAAGAGCCAAAACCTGGTAACAGTAACATACAAAATGTAGAACACGATCAGCATTAACTATAAATCAAAAACAACTTCCGAGATGATTTACTACACAGTAGAGAACTCTAAGTGAAAGCTGACCTGATCACCTATTGTGCCAAGAAGAATCTGCTTGGAAGTTATGCCTTTGGCTGTTGATGTCACTGCAATTGTTTTCACGGAATGTGTAAAAAAATAAGACTGCGACTTCGTGAAGACTTCAGGGCGGGAGTAAGCCGTAATAGGTGAAGTAAGATTATGTGTCCCAAAAACAAGCTTCAACATGTCTTTGTTGTCCTGTATATGGCAATAACTTAAGATGGTATGACCAGCGGGGTTATATAAAAAATACAGAAGATGAAGATGAAGGTAGTACCGCACGTGCTTGATCATAGATTTCAATGACAGACATCTCATATCGGTGTGCCCTTAGGTTGAAGTAGTGGTAGACAACCCAATTCTCACTAAAGACCTTTAGAGAAAACAAAGGCATGGTGAATTTTCAGTTCCCCCAATAAAAAGAGACGTGAAATTCTCTAGATAAAGATAAAACATATTTTAGCCACTCTACTCATTTTATTTTTTTTCCTTTAAATTCTGTATGTGTGTCAGGTGAGGAATACTTACTGCATGTACAGGACCCTGTGAACCATGATGGGTCATGCGGTGCAATATACGACCAGTTACTGTATCAATCAAATAAACAACCAGAGAAGACTCATCTAGGGTGACTGAACCGACAGGACCAACAGCTTTAGGTGCAACAGTAGCCAAAAAGAGCAGATTCTTTGATATATATTTGTACATCACTTCCTGATCTGCTGTCACCTTTGTCTGAGTATGAACTACCTGAAGAAGAAAATGATAAAAAGAGTGAGAAAAAATATTTATCAGACAGAAAAAGGGCTGAAATATCCGGACAAAAAACATTAAAGAAAAAATGGATACTGACTATACTATAGGAGGAGGGTTTCATCACACACTAGAGAGCGGGCTTGTGTGCTATACATTTTTCTTTCAAGTCATGAATAAGACTTTGTTGCAATTATTGCTTATCTTATATCAGCATACTAGGAGAAGCAATAGATAGAAATTTAAAGGAAATCACAGCAATGAGGTAAGTTTAGTTGTATTGCTTCAACCTACTGAAGCTATCAAACTGAAAAGGCTTATTATTTGCAGCTTATGGATAATGCAGTAACATAGTCTTTTAAGATGTGATCTTATTCTCAATTAAGCTCTAACGCATTTGAAAGTTATGCTGCCTGTGCAAGCATGGGTTTCCTACTTAATCAAGAAAAACAAAATAATTGAGGAATATCAGCATAAGAAGAGAGGAGAAAAGATAAATATGCTGCCTGGTCTCATCAATAATCAAGTTGAAGAAAGAAGATGCCAACATTTTATAAAGCAAGCATTTCTGTCATCCCACATATTTGAAATAATCCCTCTCATCTGTAGCTAATGCATTTGTGACTATACTATAAATGACTTCAGTAATATGTGGGCTATAATAATTATAGGAGTTAACTAACTTGGGTGCAGTGAACTGACAAATCCGAAAAAGGCAACAAAAGTCCATCAATTAGTCAAATGTAGTCAAATGAAGTGGCAAGCTTCCTTTGATCACAATTTTATTGTTACACATTCACAATTCAACTAGATGATTCGACTGACAAAGATAACCCAATAAGGAAAGTTTGACACGAAAAAGATCACATCATAACTTTCTCAAAAGAAAATCAGGAGTCCTAACAGCGAAAAATTTACGTTCTGAAATAATGAGGATAGATAGAAGAAGAAAACAAGAACCTCATTTAAACTTCTGGTTGCAGTTGCAGCAATCTTTTCTGACTCTGATGGCAACACAATTGACCAAACATCCTTTGTGTCAAAACAGAAGTCATCTGCAACCTCAAGAACACAATTTTTCTTCACTGCATGACCTCTTAGGATACCGTTGTCAGTTTCAGCTGAATACCAATATACGTTTCCTAATTCACGCTGAAAAATGCCAAGAGCCTCAGCAGTTCTAGGGTACAAGTGAGTGTGCCGATTTGCATCCAATAGCAAATGCAAACGTTGTTCCAAGGAATCAGTAAATGGTAATGGAATAATGTGCGCAATGGAATGAGTGGGTCCCATATTACTGCGCTCCTCCCCCGTGTATGTGTCCACAATAGAGAGAACTCCAGCAGAATCTGAACTATGGCCACATCTTCCAACAACCAGAACCGACGGATTTTCGTCTAGAGCATGATGATGAGGATCCTGCCATTTATGTAAACTAATCCCTCTAGGATTTTCACATATATCTGATTTACGAAGAGAATTCAGTAAAAGAGACCACACTATTCTTCCATCTCCAGTGTGCAGGGCGAAAAGTTTTCCTGCTCGAGTAAGTACTATGATAAGCTTCCTGAACCCATTGCGGTCCCGAGTCAGCTTGCTTTTCTCAGAGCTTTGCAGCCTCATTTTCAGTATGGCTGCCACATCATCAGGGGTTGCTATCATTAGAGTTCCCTTGAGCTTCAGTAGATGTCCCTTTTTTAGAAAAGGATAATAGAGCAAACAAACAGTCAAACACTGCTATACTTCATCAATGATCACGATAACAGAGAGAGATGAACAGATGCAACATCACATAAAAACTCCCATCTATTTTTAAAAGCCAAATTTGCTTTTTCGACTTCAATGCAAATATTATACAGAAAAGGCCTCAAGGAGAGTAGCAAATAGTGTCAGTGTGAGCTCTTTCCCCCAGCAGATAAAAGAGAATGTAGAAACCTTGTTATGAGTGCTTTTTAAGAAAATTTAGGAATAATATCAAATAATATGGTAAACGACCATTACTTAAAGAGGGGACATCATCTTTTCTAATCTAGGAATATCTTTTTCGCTTTCTTTTTACAAAACCGTGCCCTAACAGGACAGATCAAACCCCTCTGGAAGACAAAATGCATGGTTGTAAGATGAATCTAAGTCTCAGATGAAATGCATAATGATAGTCGTTTGAGCACATAAACATATAAATAGCGGAAGCATAACACCGTATAACTACAAAGTGCTAGCTAGCTTGAATTCCTAAGATGTCCTACCTGAAGCCACTCAAAAAGGTTGTGCTCTACTTTCGCCACCGACACACCATCCTTTTCAAGTGGTAACTCTGATGCTGTTACGTCCACAACTGAAGCTAGCCCATCTTCCCTACTCCACACAATTTCGCCTTGTTGCAACAATAACAATGAATGGTCTTCCATGACAATCAGGACCCTGAATCCATTTGACCTATCAGTCCGAACATAGCTATTGATGAAAACCTTATGCACAAGTCCCCTTTGATGATCCATCCGAATTGTTTCCTCAAGTAAATTGGATGCCCAGTCATCAGCAAGCTTCACATTCAGAAGAATTTTATCATCATTATGTTGAACTAAGGAAAAAGCTTGTCGACCATCCGAAAGAGGGAGAGATTCACTGACAGCACTAGCATGACCAAGTTTGTCCACAACCTTCATCTTGCCTTCATTTATCACCTTAATAAAGATAATAGACCTATTTATTTCTAAAGAGAACATTCCAGGAATTTTTGACGCTAATATAACTGTTGCTCCTGAAAAACCCTGGATGAGTTCAGAAATATGTGTCTGGTGAAAGCTAATTTCTCCATTTTGGAAGCGTATGGAAACCAAAATTGTTCCAGTGGAATCCAGTGCCACAGCTGTATCGTCTCTCACAAATGACAAATCCCCAGAAAAACCAGCAGGAAAGATGTTGTTATAGTTCAGCAGCTCACCACTCTTAACATTGAGTTGATAAACATCAACCCGTGATAAACCAAGTGAACCTACTGCATATATTGTATCACTTCCATGTGGATAAATTAATTGTTTGACGTCGACACTGCAAAAATGAGAAAAATATTTAACCAATGTTTGGAGTATATGACGAATAAAAAAGGTTAGACACTTTGAGTTTAAACTGATCAAACCCTTCTGAAGCTAACTCCTTCTTCCAGATGACCTCTCCATCAATGCTTGCTACAGCGTGAATGAAACCATTACCATACACAAAGATTACATTGTCCCTTTCAACCTTCAAATTTGTCTGTATCAAACATTAAATAGATCATATCATTTTCTGACAAACTCTTGAAGCAAAATCAATGTTTCATAGAGCCATTATCCAGGAAAAAAATTGTAATGTGCTACAACACTGTGAACATATTCTTCTTAAAAAATCACATAAGATATCATACAAGACACATAACTTCAGAAAACAGCTTCTCTTCAATATGGATATTGACTGCATTATGGCAATACTCACCCATAATCTTACTACAGTAGGTTACAAAGAGGCACCAACCCCACACAATAATGCACCTCACCAAATTAGGTGAGCTGGAGTCTCTCGCTCACACTTGCTAATAAAACTGTACAACTAAGGCCTCTTGAAGATAAAGGGAAATAGAGGTCACTCCACCGAAACAAGGCTTGTGAGTGTAAGAAACACTCCCATAGTCAACAGTCATATTGTCATAAGCACTCTTCCATTGCAGCGGTTATTAATGATCTCAGGAGAGATCAGTGATTTTCAACATTAAGTTAGCAGACACAGCAGTGCTATGCATAGTTGTTTAATAAGTAATTACACCAATTGATCTCATATTAGAAGGATAATATATACTTATTTGATAACAACGAAAGTAATAGCAGAAGAGATTATAATAAACAGACAGCAATTTTCAATGGCAACTTAGGCTGGTTTGGGCTATTTGTGCTTTGCCTAAGGTCAGTGCTTAACAAAATTAGAACCTAGGGTGATGGGTGAACCTAGCTGACAATCATGTAACTTAGGGCTGTGCTTCAACACAAAAAAAAAATGGAATATATCTTTTCTTCGTAAACTTTCAATTACAACACTCGGTGAAAAGTGAAACGTGGTTACGTGATAATGCAGAACCGTTGGAAATCAAAATATAGAGAAGCACAGTGTTAATGTACCACACAGTGTACACCGACTAAATTGATTGCAAAGGAACTCTCATCTAACAATTGATTCCCATAACAATATGGATTTTGAGCATCCAAGACCCATAAGACATCCCTTATAATGGTTTAAACTAATTATATCAATTTTCACTCACCGGGATTAGTAATAATGGCTTCGAAGACTTTGAGCCAAGAAGTGCGGACTCCCACACCATTTGGCCATCAGGAAGGTTCCAAGCTCTTAAGACACTTCCCCCAGAAGATAGAGTAATAACATCTGCAAACGTGTGAAACGGTTTACTTAAGAACCATATTTCCATACACATATAACTCAATTACCGTGACTATGCTATGTAAATTTATTTCCTTAACTAAAATTGCCTAAATTGTACTTTTCACATTAATTTCGCGGTTAATATGCCTGAATAAATATGTGTCGAGCTGGTCAAACCAACAATCGATATCTGCTTTTGTCAGTATAAGATTTAGCAATCTACTTAAGTTTTCATGATGGTGAAAATGAAAAGGAAAACAAAAACAATATATCTGAATTCCATTAAGGACAATACCAATACCCCAAAAAATAACAATTTTCGTTTTAACACACACTGAAAGTCTGAAACTAACATCACCAAATAACACATACAAAATAAAAGTAACAAAGAGAACAGGATTGTGATTACATTTCCCAAGCGCGATATCTATTTCATCAATAACGTCGTTGGGCCCCAAGACGTGCCTCCAAACTGCACCACAACCAAAAACAAAACAAAAAAACACCATAATTGATATCATCATCAGGTTACACTACACTTAGTAAAGATCAAAACTTCGAATTTAAATTCGAGTATAAAAAAACTCACATATCTCTCCATGGCGAAGATCAAGCGAAGCGACGACGTTCTCCTCAGTTGAGACAACAACGCGCTTCCTCGCAGCCTTCTGTGTGTGGAATACTGCGTGCTTTACTTTCCCTATATACTGCTGATGCCTACATAATTACAATCAATTCAATCATCAATTTTAATTACAATCATCAATTTTGCGAACAATAGAAGATCTCATAATACATAATAATCGTATATAATACGGGGATAGGGAGCAGGATACAGACCAATCCATGAGGCCGACTTGATCTTCATAGAGAGAGAAAGCGGTGTAGGTGGAAGAGAAGAAGAGGAAGAGTAGCAGAAGAACCCTAACCCCCACATTCATGGCGACGATTCGTCAATTTTTCTCTCTCTAGGAAGAGGAGAAAACAAAGAAGAACAGATCTGAGAGAAAGGGGCGATATTTGTAAAGGAGACCAACTCTTCTATTACTATAGTGTTAGTAGCAGAGGCAGCTGAAAACCTGAAACTTGGGCCAAAGTTTTCACTAACAACGGCTTTCGGTTTAACAAATTATGAAATGAAACCGGTCTGATATATATATATATATATATACACACTTGGGCGATATTCGTTTATGTTTTTTTAAGTTAAAATTCTGAAAATTTCTCCGATAATGTGTATCACAGAGATTCACTTGAAAATGAATGGATATGTTTTATGTTTGTTTATGCTTAATAAAAATTGTTGAATTTTGTAAAATGGGTCAAATTAATTGTGACAAGTTGATGTATGATGCATTGAATGATTGAAATGATTATTTATATAATGATTATGTGAATAAAAAAATATAAATTAAGAACTATAAAATATAAAGAAAAAAAAGAAGAAGTAATGATTGGAGTAAATAATTTGATTGATAATTGTGTGAAATGATAGATATATTGACTAATATGTAGTCATATAGGGGATTGAAAAAGTTAAGCTGAAAAATGTGAATTTAGATGAAAATAACTTATGCTATGATTTTTAAAATTTTGTGATCCAGGATATTGAAAATAAAATTTAAAAACTTAAACAAACAAGGCCTTCGTGTTTCTATTAGATATTTTATTTTCTCGAGTCTTTTCATTTTATTTCGTATTGATTAGAGATAATTTGAGCGTGTTGAGATGATTTTATAAGCTCGTTGAAGATGCTAAAATAGCATTTGATCAAAAGAAGCTAATGATATGTTATGGTCTTATAAATATAATGTTTATAAGCTTGTTCAAGATGTTAAAATAAAATGTTAGAGTCGTATAATTTTTTTTCAAAAAAAATAATGATGTTCTAACTTAGGACGAGAGATAATGATAAACCCTTTTTATTTGACCATTTATTAAATAGCAAAAGTGTCGTTATAAATATATTATATGTTTTAATATAATCTAAATTATCCAACAGAAACACTTTGAGAGTTTATTTCTACAATATATATGATATAAAAGCTAATATTAATATTGTTTTTGCTATTTTGAGGAAAGAAATAATTCGTAAGTTGTGCATCTTCTTCTATGTCACCTTAAATGATTTTTTACTTATTTAACTTTTTTTAATTTAAGACGAATGGGATACCCTGAATATCTAACTCGATAAATCTGATTGATAATCATAATCATGAAACATAAAGGCCTTGTATGGTTTTGTTTTCAAAACCCAAATTTCAATTCTCAATTTTTTTGAAACTCAAATCATGTTTGGCCCAACTTATTGACCCAAATTCAATTTCTTATTTCTCAACATTTTGAAAATCCAAACCCAAAACAACTCTCAACTAATTAAAATCTCACCTACACAACCCCTAAGAATTGGCATTTTATCATGGGGTCTTTTCCATGTCTTCCTACGGAAAAATTGGGGAAATAACCTCCAAATGCACCCACTTTTAACAAATAGCCCTCTTCTAAAAAATATTTTCTTTTTTAATTTCTTTATCTAATTTTATTGTATAAAGACTAAATCACCCTTCTGAAAAAAAAAATCAATTACATAAAAAACTCAATTGTTCTCTCTCTCCTCTTTCCCCAAGCAGTTTACAGAAAAGAAAACATCTAAACCCAATTCATCTCCTGTTTCACTTCACGTAAAGAAAGAAAGGAAAAATTCCTAAACCCCCAAATCATTACCTCCTCCGTCATTACCTCCTCCATCATCCGTCATCCGTCGACGCACCGCCGCCGCCGCTGCTATCAACATCTTTTTTTGTCAAAAAAGGTACAAATTCGAATTGATCATGGACAATCAAATTTCGATCGCCATCCTTCATTGGTGTGTATTGGACTTCTTCTAATGGACATGGAGAACAAACATTGAAAAAAGATAGACCCCAAAAATTTGAGAAATCAATCTTCAAAATTGATAATTTTATCGAAAATCTTATACTTTTACATAAACTTTGCTTTTTAAAGACTAGATATTCATATTTAATAGTGTAATTTAAAATAATAACAAGATTTATGTTTTTTTAGCTTTTAAAATCTGAAAATTGGGTTTTTTCACGAAGAAGACAATGAACAGTACTAGGCCGACCGGTGTCCGGTCTGCCCAGTCCGCCCGGATGAAATTTTATTTTTGTCACTGGATCGATAGACCGGTCAGACCGGTATACCAATCTACCCAATCTGCCCGACCGACTGCCCCAATCTTCCCAGTTAGCCAATTCTGTAAAAATATATATATATATATTTTTCTTTTAATTTTTCAATATAAATAACTTCGTTTTTCTTGTTTTTATAGGAAAATGTCTGAGATTCCCTTATATATGCGATATGATGGTGAATGGAAGAAAAAAGAGGATGGCTCATATGAATAGTTGTCAAAGAATGATGAAATGACGGTGATTACCTTCTGTCAGAGAGCGCCAAAAACGCAAAAGTATTAAATCGCAACGAGCAACAATCTTCTAAATCTCCTATTTTGATATGATTTTTGTATATTTATCATGCTTGTATTTGGAATGCATCAATTATAAGTACTATTATAATTGTAAAAATGTTTTGAGTTGTTTAGCGTTTAACTACATATTGATCATTTTTTCAAAAATATGTGAGGCATTTTGGGGACCCAATCTATATGATTTGTGTGGATGGGATTAAGAGGAATGAGTTAACTGGGAAGTTGGGAGATGGAGAAGAAAAAAAAATTGAATGGGTTAGTTGAAAAAACTGGGAAGATTGGGCCAATTAGTCTAGAATGACTGGGCAAAATGGTAGATCGGTCTGACCAGTCGGCCAGTCCAGGGACCAAAAGTTCATTGAAATATTTAATAAATAAAAAATATTAGATTATGTGTTGGTCAAATTATAAATTGATTTTATTGTCTCAACCGGTCGGGCAGACAGGTATACCGATCTGTCCAGTGGACCGAGACAGAATTGAAAGATGAACACTTCTGTCTCGACCGATCGACCCGACTGGTATACCGGTATGCCCAGTCGGCTGAGATAAAAGTGTTCATCTTTCACTTTTGTCTTGACCGACCGGGACGACTGGTATACCGGTCGGCCCAGACAGAAGTGAAAGATGAACACTTCTGTCTCGACCGACCGGGGCGACTGGTCTACCGGTCTGCCTAGTCGGCCAAGACAGAAAGAGATGAACACTTCTGTCTCGACCGACCGGGCCGACTGGTCTACCGGTCTGTCCAGTCGGCCGAGACAGAAGTGAGATGAACACTTCTGTCTCGATCGACCGGGCAGACTAGTCTACCTGTTTGCCCTGTCGGCCGAGATAGAAGTGAAAGATGAACACTTATGTCTCGGCCTATGATGCACGGATACTCCTAAAAATCACATAATGCAGTGTCGGACACTTGGGGGACACGGACACGGCCCCGATAAGTGTCGGACACTCCACCTGGAGTGTCTGAAAATCAAATAAAAAGAAAAAGAATGGGACACGACTAGGGAAGTGTCCGACACGTTTTAGGACACGGCGGGATTGAATTTTATATTTTTATTTGTACATTATTAATGCATAAAAGTATATATATATAATAATATATATTATATATAATATATATTGTATAGTCGTATCCCTGCCGTGTCGTATCCTAAATTTTTTTGAAAATTCGTATCGTATTGTACCAGCATCCCCGTGTCCGTATCCGTGTAACCTTGGTCTAGACCGACCGAGCCGAGACAGAAGTGAAAGATGAACACTTCTGTCTCGCCCGACTGGGCCGACCGGTACCAGTCGGCCGAGATAGAAGTGTTCATCTTTCATTTCTGTCTCCACCGACCGGGCCGACTGGTGTACCGATCTGCCCAGTCTGCCGAGACAGTCTCGACCGACCAGGCCGACTGGCATATCAGTTTACCCAGTCTGCCGAGAAAGATTATTTTGATTAATTAATATTATTTTATTAATGACATTTATTATGATAAATAATAAATTAAGTTTCTTATAAAGCAATGATATGATTGATGAATTTTCAAGTTGCGATTTTTTTAGAGTTTAGGGTTTAGGGTTTAGAGTTCAAAATAATTTAAATTTAGGGTTTAGGGTGTGACGAGACAGAAGTGAAAGATGAACACTTCTGTCTCGACCGACCAGGCCTACTGGCATATCGGTTTACCCAATCTGCCGAGAAAGATTATTTTGGTTAATTAAGTTTATTTTATTAATGACATTTATTATGATAAATACCAAATCAAGTTTCTTATAAAGCAACGATATGATTGATGAATTTTCAAGTTGCGATTTTTTAGGGTTTAGGGTTTAAGTTTAGAGTTTGGGATTTAGAGTTCATAATAATTTAAAATAACGATAATGTTGATGATTATCCACACTCGGCTTGAGTTCGGCTTATATATTGAAATAATCAATTGGGTCATCCAATGTCAATAGATCGATTACGCGTTGTTCAAGAAGTCCTTGTATTATAATATAATATGTATTCCTCACTATTTTCTCAAATGTTTCTTTTAGTATATATATATATATACCGATCGGCTAAACCATCCACCGTTCGGTCAAGACAGAAGTGAGATGATCTCATACTATCTCAACCCACCGGGCAGACAGGTGTACCGGTTGGCCCATTCGATCGAGAAAGATTATTATGGTTAATTAATATTATTTTATTAATGACATTTATTATGATAAATAACAAATCAAGTTTCTTATAAAGCAACGATATAATTGATGATTTTTCAAGTTGTAATTTTTTTAGGGTTTAGGGTTTGGGGTTTCGAGTTCAGAATAATTTAAAATAACAATAATATTGATGATTATTCACACTCGGCTAGAGTCCAGCTTATACATTGAAAGAATCAATTGGGTGGTCCAATGTTAGTAGATCGATTATATGTTGTTCAAGAAGTCCTTGTATTCTAATTTAATATGTATTCCTCACTATTTGTATTTTATAAGAAACTTTTCTTGTTCTTTGTGTTGGCACGACTAGTAATTATATAAAGATTAATAATAAATGTATGTATATGTTCCATGACATAACTTAATTATTTATAATTTATAACATTTAAAGATTTTACACAATTTTGATGATTATCACTAAAAAAATCTTTTATACGAGTATGATATCATATTAATTTTATATGATTTTGTCCACATATGTAATTATTTTGATGGTATCATATGTAATTTTATATGAGTATGTATTTTTTAAAAAATATATATATAATTAATGAAATAATACTAATTAGGTCAAACAATCTTTTGTGATCGATCGTCAAATCATCAACAAATTTGCCTATTCGAAATTTTAAGCATTTGGAAGATTGGTATTTGGATTGACCAGTCAATCAATTTTTTCGTTCGGAATTTTAGTTTATCATCTTTGATCTCTGGACCGACCGACCGACCGGTTAGTCATGTATACCATTCTTCCTGTTAGGAATTTTATTATATGAGCTTTTGGTCTCTAGACTGGCCGACTGGTCAGAATGGTTCTCCAGTCTGCTCGGTCGGAACTTTATTCAATGAAATTTTGGTCCCTGGACCGGCTGACTGGTCAGACCGGTCTACCATTTTGCGCAGTCATTCTAGACTGATTGGCTCAATCTTCCCAGTTTTTTCAATTAACCAATTCAATTTTTTTTCCTTCTCCATCTCCCATCTTCCCAGTTAGCTCATTCCTCTTAATCCCATCCGTAATACACAAAAATATAATCAAAAGTCATGAATCATACAGATTGGGTCCCCAAAATGCCTCACGTATTTTTGAAAAAATGATCAATATGTAGTTAAATGCTAAACAATTCAAAACATTTTAAAAATTATAATAGTACTTATAATTGATGCGCTCCAAATACAAGAATAATAAATATACAAAAATCATATCAATATACAAACATTTTTACAAAAACAACCATTCATATGAGCCATCTTCTTTTTTCTTCCATTCACCATCATATCGATAATATAAGGGAATCTCTGACATTTTCCTATAAAAACAAGAAAATTGAAGTTATTTATATTAAAAAATTAAAAGAAAAATATATAAGAATTTTTTACATAATTGGCTAACTGAGAAGATTGGGGCAGCCGATTGGGTAGACTGGGTAGATTGGTATACTGGTCGGACCAGTCGGTCGGCTGACTGGGCAGATTGGTATACCGATCTGACCGGTCTGTCAGTCCAGTGGCAAAAATAAAATTTTGATCGGGCTGACTGGGCAGACCGGACAGACCGGTCACCGGTCAGCCCAGTACTGTTCATCATCTTCCTCATGAAGAAACCCGATTTTTAGATTTTGAAAGCCAAAAAAACATAAATCTTATTATTATTTTAAATTACACTATTAAATATGAATATCTAATCTTTAAACAACAAAGTTTATGTAAAAGTATAAGATTTGTGATAAAATTACCAATTTTAAAGCTTGATTTCTCAAATTTTTGGGGTATCTCTTTTTTCAATGTTTCTTCTCCATGTCCATTAGAAGAAGTCCAATACACATCAATGAAGGATGTTGGTCGAAATTTGATTGTTAATTATCAATGACAAGGGAAGAAAATAGAATGGGGTTTGATGAATTGAGTTTTTTTTTTTTTTTTTGGGATTTTGGAAGGGATGTGAATTGGGGAGAATATTTGTTTTTAAAAATATTTAATTTAACATTATTTTTATGATAAGGGCATTTTGGGTAATTCATATATTCAATAAGTGGGGAGGGTTACACAACTTAAATGGTTGAAGAAAAGGCTAGTGTTTAAAAACATAGCCAACTTAAGGCTATTTGCCTAAAGCTCCCCCTTCCTACCCCCATCCCATCAATTCAATTATCTAACCACTCCTATTATCCTATCTATATATACTTGTCATATATATATATATATATGTATATATATATACACACACACACACATAAATATAATTAACTACACCACTAACTATAAAAATATTTACTTTATGTCAAATCATGTTACAATTTTTTATTCTACTTATATCTAAAAATAAACATTCACCCAAACATATTCTCATTCTCATCACGTCTTTTCGTAGAGATATTCACACAAAATTATATTCATCCAAACATATTTTCATTTTCAACTTATAAACTAACAACTCAAAACAACTCATCCAAACATATTTTCATTTTAACACGAAAACCAATAAAAGTTTGAAAACTCACTTTTCTATATTTTTCAACTTGAAAATTGAGAATTGGAAATGAAAACAATACCATACAAGCCCAAAGATTCTATTTAGTTCCAACAAAGAGAGGAAAGCCACATCACATGACCCATGAGGTCATTGGTACTTATTTAACTTTTAGTTTTAGCCTTTTAGGGGATTATAAAAGTTACTTTCGTGTTTTAATATAATGCTAGTATGTAATTTTTGGAACATTTAAAGTAACGAAATGATACCATTAAGTAAGAGGGTGTTTGGCTAAACTTATCCAAAACATCTTATAGGCTCCTACGTCTTATAAAATGTTTTAGGAGCTTATAAGATGTAGCATCTTATAAGATGTTTAAAAAAAAGTAGGGTTGAGTTACTTTTTTAAAAACAGCTTATAAGACTCAAACATCTTATTTTTTAGTCTTATAAGCTGTTTTTAAAAAAAAGTTACTAAACAAATTTATAGAGCTTATAAGCTCTAAAACATCTTATAAGATGTTTAGAGAAGCTTATAAACTTAGCCAAACACCCTCTAACTAGGTAATTTCAATTCAGAGAAAAAAGGCAACTACATAAAATGAAACAAAATTTAAAATTAGTAGAAGTATTAAAAAAAAGTACAACAGTTAATGCTCATAAATATCCGCATTTTAATTAATAAGCTACTTAATATTATGTTATTTCCTAGTAAATTTTACCAGAATCATATTTATTTGCTCCCGAGGCTTATGTGTAAACTGTTTTTGTAAGTCAGATAACTTGAGTGTTTTACCTCACTAGTTGAAGAATGTGGTTTAGTTTTTGAAAATGTAGAGGTGGGATTCGAACAATTAACTTTCTATTTAACATGAGAGGTCGCTGTCATTTAAAACATGCATGGAGGGATGCGACATATGTTTTGTGATTAAAAATGGCCCCTCTTGAGTGGTTTATGTAGCACTCAGCTAGCCTTGTCAAGCAAGTTAAACTATTTTTCAGTAAATGATCGAGTGGTAAGTAACTCGATTCCACTTAAACAGGGTCTCGAGTTCAAGACCTTGTGAATGCAGAAAACTTCCGCTGGGAGACTCACCCACCATTGCTAGGTGTGCGATGCGGGTCGGATCTGGATGTAGTCGGTGCAAAAGCTCCGGTGAACCGGACGGACATCTAAAAAAAAAAATGCTCTGGCTCATGCCCCCGCATGTTGGGTGTTTCATTCACACTTTGTTGGTTGTTTTGATTTGAGCTATATTGATTCTATTTTGTCAACTCTAGGCAACCTTGATTGGCTTGGGCCTCTTGTATTTTTCCGTTATATTTGATTTTTTAATATAAAGATTTAATTTAAAGGTAAAAAATAGCAAGCTATTTGGGCGTGTGTGCTCTAGGGGTGGTTGTTTGGGCTTTCCCTCTATAAACCCATTTCACTCAACTTTATCGACCCCATTCCACTTTCACTCTTATTGGGCCATCTACTTAGTCAGGAGCCCAGATGGTTATGGGAGTCAGTCCTTTAATCGAATTTAATTTCGTATTGGCCCAGTTAGTTGGGGTCAATTTGGAGTCAACTCATACTTCAGGGACTTACTTGCTATTTTAGCTCTCGTAATCATTCATAGTTAGATTTTTTTCGCTTCTTGTAATCAATGTTATTCAATAAAAGTTACTTTTGTTGTTTTTTGACATTCTATGGTCCCCCCCATGATCTTTAGCTTTTTACCATTTTGTACTGTTTCTTTCTATCTCATCTAATTTATTCTATCAAGATCTTGTGGAGATTAGGCACGTGTCAAGAGATGGAAAACGCGAAGGAAAAATAGTTTTTCTCTTGGGGCCCTGGATATAACTCGCAAGAATTTGGACTAGTAAACTAGTCGAGTTGTGTAGAACAATATTGTATTCAAGCTTGTTGATTTTTGTCAAAAAGGAAAATCAATATTCACGTTTGAATTTAGTTTGACTGATAGTTGAATTGAGCTCGAACGAATTTAATTGAGTCAAGCTCGATATCTACACACAATTTATCATTATTTTAACTAATAACACCGAAGTCGACGTGAACTATTGAATATTACACAAAGTGAGCTTAAACAACTTTTTTTTCATGTTGATATCGATTGATTTATCTTCCAGGCCTAGCCGTGCCTATGATACTTGTAAGTTCTAAGTAATAATAATTCATCTTAGTTGAAGGACAAATTCAAAAGGAAGAGGGTCGTCCCCGTAAAGTGCTTTAAATGAACACAGCGTGCAAATACCAAAAGTGCAGAAAAAGCCACAGCATAATGCACTACCTTCCATTGATAACGTGGCGTTATGTGTATCATTGGATGTTTGTACACCTAATGCATATAAGTAGTTTTCAAGATGATGCATAATATGATAATCTCCCATTTTGTGGGCACAAGCCACAAAGGAGAAATGGTTTCTACTAATTACACAGAAGCAAATGATTATCAACCCAGAACTTATTCTCACAAAATCTTTCAACTTTATTCATTTCAAACTATATATATTTGCTTAAATGCTCTGCCCACTTCCTAAATCTGCTTTTCCAACTTTCAACATACCATAGATTCCTCAATGCCACATATACTAGAAAACCATGATACTTTTCTACTCAAAAAGATAAGAATCTGATCCTGAATGATCCTTACCAATCATTAACCATCTATGTTCATATCTTTATCTGAACCCTCTTCTTCATTTTCCATATTAATCACACTTTGAATCTCTTGAACAACATCCTTCATACTCGGCCTCTCGTCTTTCTTCTCCCTCAAACAACCAAGTGCTACCTCAGAAAACATCCTCAAACTTGCTACATTGTGAACACAACCGTCCTCGCTTATCAACCGTTGATCCACAACTTCCAAGATCGAACCACTCCTGGCTCGTTCCCCCGCATATATGACTAAATTAACATTTTCATCATCACGCGAGAAATCAATGACCTTCATGGAAGTCAATAGTTCCAACAAAACGACCCCGTAACTATAAACATCGCTTTTATCAGTTAACTGGTAGCTTTTATAATATTCAGGGTCCAAGTACCCTAACGTCCCTTGCGCACACGTCGACACATGGCTTAACCCTTGTGTAGCCAATCTCGATATTCCAAAATCAGCAACTTTAGCATTGAAATCTTCATCCAGTAGTATGTTAGTGGACTTAACATCTCTATGGTAGATGGGAGTATAAGCAGATGAGTGGAGATAAGCTAATGCTTCTGCAGTTTGTGAAGCAATTCTTAACCTTATTTTCCAGTTCAAAAAGTTTGAGTACTTACCATGCAGATGATCATGAAGGGTTCCATTAGAAACATACTCGTAAATCATCAATGGTTGTTCGGCTTCAACGCAACAGCCTAAGAGCTTGACAAGGTTCCTATGATTGACTTGAGAGAGTATCCCTACTTCATTAAGGACTTGCTCAGTGCTCTTGATATCACCTACTTTAGCTGATTTTATAGCAACCACCATCCCATCTTCGAGCTCGCCCTTATAAACCTCTCCAAAACCTCCACTGCCTAATATCCTGTCTTTGGAGAATTTATTAGTGGCTTTCTTCATCTCTCTGAGACTAAACATTCTTGCAGATTTTCCACCGTTGCTTGATCTCAACGTCTCTTCTCTAGCCTTGGCAAGTTGTACCTGGTAAGAAAATCTTCTGTACCTTCTTACTAGTGCAACTGTAGCTGAAACTGCAATGAAAACCAAAAATGCAGCCACCCCAATTGATACCTTCATAATGAAGCTAAATTTTGCTTTTTTCATTTTCTTCATCTTTGAACAAGTCCCTTGAGAATAATCCCAATTATAGCCTTTATTACAAAGGCAACGAAATATTCCATTTTTACCAGTTTTCGAACACGTGGAAGAGCCAGAACATTCAGACTGAGAATTACATCTTGGCTCAAGTGGAGGAGACCATTGAATTTCTAGCCCTTCCTCCCATTGGTCAGCTGATTTCTCAATATCCAAGTGAAGAATGCTTCTAAGTGCTCTGCAGCCTGAAATATGCAGCCTAATCTTATACGCTGACGGCATGCCGCCTGCAAGAAAAGTACAACACGGGTGGAGTCCACTTGCACAGTCAAGTGCAGATTTGGCATCAAAGCGTCCGGAGCTCTCAAGGTACCTATGACAGAGACTAGAAGGAGTGCAGTTGAGGGGAGAGACCAAGAGCCGAGGCGAACAATTATATAAAAAGATAGTATTCGATGATGTAATGTTAAAGGGGAGTGTTTGGTTCAACCAAATTCCCTCACTAGTTAATGTGTCTTGAGAAATGCATGTGTTGCGGAGAAATGGCGATGGCTGCAATATCAGCCGTTGGATGGAAGGCATGATTTTGAGTATGAGATATGAACTGCCATTAAGGGCATCAAAATAGAGTTTGTGTGAATGAGGGTCACAATGAATTCTATAGTCTGGATCACCACAGTTGGGATTTGTGCTCAAAGGATATGGAACTTGTAGGAATCCACAGTTTGAACAGGTTTTTTGAGAAGAAGAGAAATGAAATAAGTGGAAAATGAACAACAGATATAAAAATACGCTAGGCGGGTTTCTTCCTAGTTTAGCCATGGACATTTAGATGGGGGGAGAAGCTGCAAAATGATTATGGTACAAAAGCATGGTATGATTTGAGCAAATATAGGCCAGCGAGAGAGAATAAAGTTGGTGGCTGAAAATGGATAAAGTAGATGCTAGTATGTAATTAATAAAAGACTTGGGGTCGATGCTGGAGCTCCCATGATCGATTCCCGGCGTTGTCAAAATGATGTTTGGCCAGCGGCAGCCACGCACCACGAGCGGAGTTTAGTCGAGGTGCGCAAAAGCTGGCCCGAACACCACGTGGGTAAACCAAAAAAAAAAAAAAAAATTAATAAAAGAGTAATGGAGTTCTATTTTTGAGTAAACTCCCGTTGCGAAAAGAGGCTTCACTGCTCTAGAATAGGATCCCATAGTATGACCTATTTAGCTGCAAGACTTCCCTAAGAGGTTAATGAAAGAGTAAGACTCTAAAAAGTGAAAGAAATATTAAAGAAATACACAAAGAATTGTTATTTATAACAACACTAAAAGATCAGCTAATCTTAAGGTCTCTTATAAAAATAAAAGTGGAGCATATTCACATAGTTATTATTTAGACATTAGTCAAAAGGCATGGATCACCATAATAGACACAAAACATGAAATCCTAGCTTATCCAGAGAAATTATTTCCAAGTATAGAAGTTATTGGCTTACGATAGCAATATCAAATGATCTAAGAGAGAAAGACTGAGGTAGAACTCAAGTGGCTTCCAATTTTCTTCGTTTTCTCTTGGGCACTTCTCTTTTTCTCCAACTTGCATTACTGGAGGGACCGTTATAAAGAAGTATCAAAATAGAACAGAATGTTACATGGAATGAATAGTACGATGTGTTCCTATAGAGACATCTTTTTAGGTTCATTAATAAATTCAAAGCAACCATCTGCTTCATGTGGTATTCAAAATATTTACGTACTCCAATTATCAGCAGGACTTTGTATGGTTTTACTCTCGTGACGAAAATCACTAATGGTGAAACATAAGCTAATTATCCTTCAACAACTTTAACAGGAGACCTGCAATGAAAAGGGGAAAAAAGATGATGTTATATTGACTAACTAAGAAATTATATCATACTAATAGTGATGAAGTGACAAAGGAAAGAAACGGAGTTTTCGACGAAGAACATTCTCAGAATCGATTACATACCCAAATGGGCTTTGCTTGATGGATAATAGTTCAAGGTCCAACTGCATATTAAAAATTCGGAGATAAATATACTTAGAAAGGGTGAAATAAATATATTCGCATAAATCAGTGAATTTGAAAAATGTAGAAATATGAATGCCCTCAGAACAACATTGAGTAATAGATGGTCTGACACGTCTTTGAGCACAAAGCAGTCAAAAGTTAAAGATATTCCGACTTTAAACTCTATACCATCAATAAAGGCAAATCCAAATATTCAAAATACAGAACATTCGATTCGAATTTCGTCATCTAATAGTACATGTTTCTATTTAGCTTTTGAGAACTCGCACTTTCTTTTGGAGGACAATATTTGTAACAAATCAAGGTTACTTCATTATAAAAATTACGTATCACGTTGTAACACAAACCATTAAGATGCCTTTCGTAAAGCAGACTAAGACATGTAAAACATTCTTTAACTATTCAATTTCTGACAGCTTTGAGACTTGAAAACACATTCCCAAAACAACTAAAGAACAAGAGATATTGAATCGCACCTCGATTGTAGCATTTGGAGGAATTTCCTGTACCCCTTTGTTTCCATAAGCTAGCTCAGGAGGTACTATCAGCAATCGCTGCAAACGGATTCAATTTCAGTTCTAGGCTTCCAGTAAATCGAGAAAATGGAAAACTATGTTTAACATTAAAGCTAGATCTAACTTCTGCATGTTAATCTCACCTGGCCTCCGACGCGCATGCCTTGAACTCCTAAGTCCAATCCTTTAAGAACTGTACCCCTTTCAGACTGACCAACATCGAATCCATAAGGCTAGATCCATCAAAAAAGAACATGAATCAGTTTTCTGTGTACTGGCGCTGGCTTTCAACCGTACACAAAAGAATTTGATAACCAATAATCAATAATAATACAGGAGTAGAACTCAGACAAAGGAAAATAATCAGTTCTAACATTTGAATAAGATGCTCATTTTACAAACTTGTATAACTGAGTGATATACTAATATTAATTTCTAAAAATTGCAACCACACATGTATTGGATTTACAAGATGTAGGCAGCACTTCAACCTTACCGTTCCACCACCGACACCAAGACCTTGTCTACTGGTCATAAATGTGATTCCTCTCCACTTGGCGACATAATGGACCTAAAACAAATTGCAATTTATGGTATTTTAATACAAGAGAAATTGAAAATTCCAGTCAGAAGTTGTAAAATAAATATGCTTGTGGAAAATATAATGAAAATGCATAAGCCACCAACTTAATCATAGTAAATGTTACATTATTGTGTAAGAGGTATTTTTCATCAAAAGATTCCATATACCTACTTATTCAAAAAGTTTGTGCGATTCTGATTGGATATTTTCTAAAACCTTCAGCATGATCTGAATGACATCTATATGGTTCCGAAAGTCCCTTATTTCATCCAAGTAAATTCTGTTATATAGCCTCTCACATGTAGATGAAAAGCTAAAACGTGATAGAATAATGTCAGAAGGCGATGTTTCCATTATTTAAGTTGAATACATTATTGATGACCAACATTCAAAGTTGCTAGCGATCAATTGCAAATCCTAGTAATATGTGAAGGCCAAGCTGCTGTGTAATATATTAGCAAATAGCGAACAAGGAGACTTGTAGATAAGAGGAATTTGTGTAAGTAGCAACATTTTAGAGTATCTAAAGCCGTGTACTTAGATATTAGTAAAAAATTCTACTGTGCCACAGCCATACTGCAACCCGAGATCCCTTTACAGCTTCAGCTCCATCGCCAACCTTCAAATCATAGTACCTAGAAAATCAGAAGTATAAGAAAATTGAACAGACTACATGCTTATTGAAAGAAAAAAAAATCACAATTCACACATGAATCAGTAAAGGCAACTACCATAATACGTGAATAAAACATTTCGCAGTCATTTTGAGAATAAAAGAGCAGCCTTAATCAAGTCAAATAATAATCAACAATCCAATTTAAGTGAAGCACAGAAGTTGATAGTTGTTATGATTCATATACTAACTTTAGACCATTTGGAAGGGTCGTATATTCACTTTCGGGTATTTTGGCTCCTTTCAACTGCAGCAAATAAATGAATCAAGTGTTAACAAATCCAGTAAATGAGGAACCCATGGTAATAAGATATATTATATATGCACATGTATTCCTGAGCAGAAGTGGAGCCAGGGGCTGGTAGGGGCAGCCGCCCCCGCCCCTCACCTTCTGAAAAATTATTTTTTAAACCTACAAATTTTTTATTTTTAAAATTTTGCCACTCCAAAACCAAAAAGAATCAAGTTTCCTCCCCCCCCCTTTTTTCGTATTCGCCCCCGATATAAAATCCTAGCTCCGTCGCTGATAATATCGTTCGAGTAAAAATTCAAAGCAAGTAGTAGTAGTCTTATGTGTGGAAAAAGGAAAAATTGAAAAATCTTACCGCTCTTCTACTTGTGCTAGCTGCACTAGCTGATTCACATACAAAAATTCCTGCAGCTGATCAATATATATTTAAAAAAAATAAACTAGCTCAATCAGAGTAATACCCAACACATAAAAGGAAATTTAATAAACATTGCCCTTTGCAAAACCCTAAAATCCCTGAATGTAATGTGCTAACCTGCTGCAAGAAGAAAACCCATAAATGCCCTTCTTCCCTCTTGCTGCGAAGAGGGTTTTTGAAGGGGGGCCTCTACAGATGATGATGATGAACAGCGGCATTTGAAGATTGGGGCATTAATTCTATAGGCGGGGCTTCTTCTTCCTGTGGAGGAGAGAGAGTAGTGAGAGAAAGTGGGCTTGAGTGGGTGGTGAAGGAGAGAGAGCTCCATTTCTTGCTGTCAGCTGTGACTGACAGTTGAGAAGTGAAACAAATCAGTTATGATTTTACAGGATAATACTCTATTATGATTATCAATCAATGGTGGCCACATTTTTTCGCATTTAAAATGAAAATCTAAAGGTCCAATGGCATGGATGTTGGGGTGATAATTGGGGTGATTATGCTCCGAATCGGATTTCACAAAGCCACTGCACTATATATCATTGGATGTAGGGGCAAAATAGTTAAAAATACTTAAAATTAAATACATCTAATAGTAATAGATAGACCGACTTCATTAGACCCGAATCATCTTAGAATTTTGCTCATTTCTCTCCCCATCTCTCTCTAAACCCTAATTTTTTTTTTTCTATATTCCTCCGTCGACAATGGCTTGGTGAAGTAGTCATCTTTTCACCAATGTTACCACCACCATCGTCGGTGGGTTGGGTTGGAGCACCCTTCTTCAACTTGTACATCACATCTTCAAATTTGACGAGACGACTATGGATCTAACGAGACAGAGACAGATCTGACGAGATGAAAACGGGTGATGCATAAGTTTTTATATAATGTTTTAGATTTTTTGCTCAGTATTTTACTTTCTCTCTCGTATGAGAGTTTGTTTTCTCTCTCGAATGAGAGTTTTATCTCTCTTTGAATAGGAGTTGCACAAGAATTTTCTTGTGTTCGGTTGTGAGTTCTGAAGATTTGTTATCTTCAAAAACTTGATAGTTAGTGTTTCAGATATTCTTACTACATCGTTTGAGTCGATATGAATTGTATTATTCCAAGCGTTGTATACTTTCGATTGAATGATATATAAGACCGATTTTTCTTCAAAAAAAAATAATCATCTTAGAATTTTCCGTGACACTTGATGGCTTCGGGAATCTCTCGGGAAATATTCACCACATAAATTGTTCAAATATAATAAAATATATATATATTTTGGTGGACCCTACACATGCTTTAACACTGTGTATGATGGATATTTGTTCGGAAAGTTGGACTATCGGAGCCACCAAGTATCACCCTGGATGTTGAATGATATGGTCCTTTATACTTGTATTTGGTTATTTATTTTTCACTATTCGATTAATGTATAGTCGATCAATTCGTCACTAGACTCTTATTATATAATAATTGTGATTTGATCGACTCGATTGCACTCGATTAAACTTAACCGTGGGGACAAGAGCTCGTTACACCTTATGTCATACGGTCAAAAAGTATAAAATAAAATTGATGGGCTAATTTTCAGGGATAGGGTGGTCAAAACTTTTGTTGTAAATCTTCTGCAATTTAACTTCTCGAATTAAGTTATAACTAAAATTTAAAGGCAAGACTGGCGAGTTCGTCACCATAGCCACAAATGAAGCCCTTTCCTCTACAACATAGGTGTTTGGTTTACAGATGACGACTACGAGGCTGGTTCACACGGTAACTTTGTTATGGTGATTGGGGTCCATTTGACATACATTTTGTTAATAAAAAATGTTAAACAAAGTTACACCAATACAATTTTATTACTTTGAGATTAGTTTATACTTCAACACTTCAGCTTACCTAAATCCATATATTCCAAATCTAAATTTAGGCACTAGAACAAGACTTCCTTGCGAGAACACACGCTTCTTCCGCTTCATCGGAAACGGAACGTTGTCTTCGAAAACACTTATTTCCATGATCCTCCGTCTCTTCCTCCAAGTTATGCTTACATTTCTCACTACCTTCAACCCATCTTTTAAACTTTGCGATTAGCCTCCGCCTCCTTGAATGAACTCGAATTTGATTACATCTGTTTAGTTCGTTATCCGATCCATACTCTTCAATTTCCCCATTCCCTCCATAATTTATCTCCACCTCATTATTTTCTTCCATTCTTTCCTGTTCTTGATTCCTCCTCATCAACTCATGCCTTAAACATGCATTGCACCACCTTAAGTGTATAAGTTCCCTAACTTGACCCGCCTCGTCTTTCTTCATTCGTTCTACTTGACATGCTAATTCGTTGTATTTTTCAACGCTCACCGTCTCTTCGTCTACCTGCATGAACATATAACATTAATCTTATTAATATAACAAAATAATAATAAAAAATTATTCCATAAATGATCATAAAAAATGTTTGAACCTTTGATGCAGCTGATTCTTCTGCTACCCTTAACTTATCTGAAAGCTCAGTTTTATCCTCTTGCAAAATTTCAATAATTATTTTCAGTTTCATGATTTCATCCTCCATCAACCTGATGCAGTCATCTTTAACTTCTACCTCCTTTTGATTTTTCGAAATCTCTTTCTCTTGAAAGCCAATTTTCAAACTCTGTTTTCTCAAAACACGAAATTGTTCTTGAGTTCTTCCCGAAAGCTTCTTAACCCTCACACGAAGCTTCTCGTTTTCTGATCTCGAAACTTCAAGCATCCTCAAAACTTTCAAGACTTCCATAGCAACATTCTCAAATCTCCGATTTTCTGCCTCCAATAACGAAATTTCTCTCCCGAGAAACTCAACTCTATTTGTTTCCACCAAAAATTTGTTATGAAGCTCCATTAGCACCATTTCTTGATCTTTCAATTCTTGATAGCGAAGAAATCGCTTCTCGAGCTGCCATTCTCGATCTTGAATTTCTTCAATTCGGCTTCTTAGGCCTAAAACCTCGTCTCGTTTCGTAACCGATGATTCTATCGTATTCTTGTGGTAATAGTCTTCTGTATAATCAGCCTCAGCACAAGGTACAGTTTCTGAATCAAGGCTATGGAAGCTCCGATCTTCGTCTCCGTTCACCTCAAAAGTATCGATTTCTTGACTATCAACTCGGCTTTCTGGAAGAGACGATTTTCGGGCTGCGATTTTGGCGAAAACACAACCAGCCAAAGTGATGGCCAGGGGTATTCCAGCTTTTATAAAAACTGGTTTAATGACTTCCATTTTAGAGCTTGAATTTTCCATCTTTTTTTTTTCTCGAACTATATTAATTTGTAATAGCACCAAAAACCACAAGAATTAAAATGAGATGATTATATATATTTGTTTGATGTTACACCATGATCAGAAATTATTTCATGTATAAAGAAGGTTTCCTTGATTAGATTCTTTACCTTTGTGTTTGCTTTAAGATTTCTTTAGTTTTGGAGAATTTTTGTTATATTGCTTTTTGACCACTCCATTGTGCATGATTCATGAAGGTATTGCTTTGATTAGATTATATTATTATAATGACCATCTTCTTCTTTCATCCTTCCTGCGTACTGCCTCTGGAATCATGTTCCTTTTTCATAGCTTTATATGTGTGTGTATATAACTTTATATATATATATATATATATATATATTATTGATTAAACATGAATTTTTGTAAAGTAGTAAGTTAAAAAAAGTTAAATGGTTGATAGTCTTTATGGGTTTTGAAGGGGTTCTTAATACACAAATAAGATCTTTTATGGTAATTTCTATTTCACACCTATTATAATGATGAATTAATAACACGTGTAATTGTTGTTATCATATGTGATTAATACAATAATCCAGCAAGTGCACGCTATTTTTTAACCTTTTTTGTTTATGAGTGGTCATAAATGAACTCCAATTTGATCATTCATATAAATGGATTGTCTATTTTTTGAAATATTTTTTGTCCCACCCAATCTGGGTTATCTTCAATTATTATATTAAAAGGTGGGTGAATTATATTTATAATGTGATTGTTCACAAAAATAAATGAATTACACTTATGTTCAATGAAACCAGATTTGAACTAGAATTTTTCTGAATTGTCGATAGTAGTAAATGTAAATTATTGATGTTAATATTTGCATCCCTTCAAAGTTTTAGTTCGAACAAGATTTGGCCAAACTCAAATGGGAAATTTTATCCTGAATCTGGTTTGATCGGCCCCTAATGTAATTAATTTGTCATGTAATCGATCGTTTGACTAGTGTAGTTATATGAAAAAAAATTCTAAACAAATTATATAAATTTGTCATGTAAGTAGTTTCGTTTTTTGCTAAGTGGTCGTGTGAGTAGTTGGTCGTCATACGATCAAGACTTTGTCAATGATCTAAATCTAATAGGTTACTCATTTAATTATCAAAAATAAAATACAAAAATAGGTTACACATTTGGGTTTGGAATGATATGTATAATTGGGCCCCTACAACTCACAGCTCAACTTTGGGTTGCATTTATATTATCTTGGGCTTAGGCCTACAGAAATCGAGACCTCTTAGCAATTCTGTAAATTTCTTTAACAAATATAAATCTTGATTTGTTGATGATACGAGTCATATGTTAGATCACATAATTCTCTACACATGGTCAATACTTTAACACTCCGAGCTCGTACTAACAATTTAAAAGCGAGAGCTTTGCTCGATTACACTCTTAAAATTCTTAATTTCACACTAAGATTCATATATTACGATACAAGAAATAAGGATTTCTCACGGTTGGCTTATATTTCATGTACATTGATTAGTAGAAAGAGTTTCCCGTAAAATAAGGAAGAATAAAACAATAGATACACATACTGTAGAAATGCAAAAAGAGTAGGTTGCAACGTTGAGTTTTGAACAATTAAGATTCATTTAATAACCTTATCTTTTTCATTTCATCGTATTTAAATGTTTTTAAACCCTACTAAGAAAGACAATTCTGTCATCAAATTATCTTCAAAATTCAAGTGCATAAAATGAGTATTTTAACTTCAAATTATTATATAAAGTAACTTGAAAAACTATAATTTGGTACAAGAATTTATAACTATTATTTTGATTTTTTTTTTATTGAGATACTTTTTAAGGCGCTCCTACTCTTAAATATTATCAAATTTTGATACTCTCACACCTCCGCTTTCACATTCGCTCATGCTCTATATGTAACTTAGGTCATGTGCCACTCGATCTTATTAGTTCACAGATCTAAATGGTAATACTAATTTCAAGTGAAGACAAATAACTCTTTTTTTTTGTTCTGTCTCATCACTTATTCAGGAAAGTATTAGTCGTAACTAGGGATGGCAACGGATCCGGGTTGGTCCCGGAATCGCTCCGACGGTTCCGGCTCCACCAACTCTAATCGATTCCGGTTCCGGTTCCGGTTCCAACTTATCGGGTTGGACCCGGAACCCCTATTTTTTTTTTCAAACTGCGTATTGCCCGGAAGTGTAAAAAGCGAAGAAATTTTATCTGATGTTTTATGCATATACTCTACTCTACTTCAAGAACATGAACATGTGTATGTAGAAGATTATATATATATATATATATATATATATATATATATTATGCTGCTGTTTTTAAGAAGTTCAAGAATATATCCTTCATCAATGCACTTTAAGAAATCCATTTCTCCTAAAAGAATAATTAGTTATAATACTGCAGTAGTAACTTATCCACGAATCTATTGATATGATTTGCAAAACTTTTATTAAGAGGACTCAGAATAAAGAGTCCATAGATCGTGACAGAGTTAAACATGCGGGATTTAATAAATTAAAGAATCTCAGGTCAATAATTATAGATAACTCAACCAAGTCTAGCTAAGTGAATATTAGCAGAACCTTTGGAAAACTTAATGACGAGAATTCTTTTAACTCAAATTCGCAGTGGTTGTGGATAAATGTGAACAATAAATAATATATACATTCATTTTTTTTTTGTTATAATATTATTTAAATATGGAGAACGTATAGAAGAAAAAGTAATGAAAAAGAAGAAAAAATACAAAAAAAGAAAAAGAAAAAAGGCAAAACTCTAACCCAAAAAAAAAAAAAAAAAGGTCTTGCGATTCCGGTTCCGGTTCCAAACTTGCGGGTACCCGCGAGTCTCGCGGTTCCGGTTCCAAACTCGCGGGTACCCGCGAGTCTCACGGTTCCGGTTCTCGCGGGTACCCACAAGCGGTAGTGTAAAAATAATACTAGCGGGTACCCGCGGGTCTAGTGGTTTCGGATTCTTCATTATGCTGTTCCGGTTTCGGTTCCGGGTTCCAAAAACTTATGCGGTTCCGGTTCCGGATCCTCAAGAACCGACCCGAAACCGGCCGGTAGCCATCCCTAGTCGTAACAACTTTGTTTATGCATTATAATAAATCATCTTTAATTAGCCATTTTTTCCACTTACAATGCATAACCTTTTAAATTAGCACATGTAAAACCTGATTTTGTTTTATGTGGAACAAATTTGATTATATATTTTGAGAGAATAAAAAGTAGGTGCCACATTCCTTTATTCAGCACTACCCCTTTTTCTTCCACTTGCAATGTATATATCTTTTAATGCTCACACATGCAAACACGAACAATTCCACTGTATTATTCTAACTAGTGAGGTTGACACACTAGCTCAATATGTATATTTCAAAATTTTCAAGTTGTATAATTAAAAATACATATTCATGTTTTTCGATGATTTTTTTCTTTTTTTTGTAAAATTATCAAAATATATTATTTGGATTTATGAATATTTTAGGAAGGATTTGGATGTATAATGAGATAATATAAATTGAGAAAAAGAAAAATATATAAGAGAAAGAAAGAGAGTAAGCATGAGGTAATAGAGACGAGAGATACAAATTAACTCAAAATTAATTGACCTGGTTGAACTCAAGTCAAGTGTAAGTCACTTAACTTGTAGTAATCAACATAGTATGTCATAATTATAATTAAGGCTTTATTTGTTTGTCAAGGAATGAAATCTAAAATAGTATCTGATAATCTATTTACCAGAAATTTGATTCCATAATATCTATTACGCCCAAAAATTTAGTCCCAAAATGACCCAACTTGAATGCGCGAGTCTATCCTTCCAGTAGTCCAATCCAAAATCCAGACATAAATTAAGAAAACACTCGATTGCTACATTCTCCTAATTTTAAATAATCATTCAAAATGCTCATGCAAAATATATAACAAGATGATATTGCTCGATAATATGAGGGGTATCACATTCTCCCTTCCTTAAAAGATTTGGTCCCCAAATTCACAGTTTGAGTTAGAGTCACTGAAATTAATAAGGTTAGGAATTTATTCCTTAACTTTGAAAAAAAAGATAGACGTGACGTGAGTAATTGCTCAATGATGTAGACAAGTCTAAAAGTAGGATAACTTATCACATGAGGTTGAATTCTTTGGTTTTATGTGTTGTACTGTTCTACACAAATAAGGAGGTTTGAACAAATTCAAATAATGTCAAATGACATTCAAGAATGCTCGAGTAATTAATGTAAATCCTCTTATTCACAAATAATAGTCATCTTTTATTCTATTAGACCTTTTTCTGTAACCATGTTATTTGTACACTTCTTGTACCATCTGAATTATAAATGTTCATGTATCCACCGGAGTAGAACAATTGATATATATATATATATATATATATATATATAGTGGTCTGATTTTGTAGAGTCTCATAGTAATCGAGTGATTACAGAGTTAGGTGAAATTTTCAATCAAACGTGTGACGTTTTTTCGAATATGATAAATACCCAAGTAGCATTAGCACTCGAGCCTTTAATCAGTAGGCATAATATTTTAGTAGAAAAAGTATTTCAGTTAGTGTCGACCGAACCTAGGATTCGAACTAGACACGTGAATCCAAATGAAATCCCTTTAGGTTATCCTCGAGATACTCGAACTCGAAATAACCAGTTCGAAGTTGGCCGAACTTCGAGTCCCTTACCTCTCGAGGAACAAAATGTTGTAAACCAACAAAATCCTGGGGGGCAACAGGAGTAAATCAAATAAATGCTAACCAAATACCAGTCTATCTAGGAGTTCCAAACGCTCCTTTTCCTATGGGGAATAATAATTTCCCAAACGTACTGATAAATCAAGGAATTCCCACGTTCTCGAATAATATCCAGATATCATATACAGGGGGCAAGATGTGACCGATGCCCATATTGGAGGAGATATTGGGGTACAATTCTTTGATCCCTTTCAAAATCAGATTGAAATGATTATTAAGAGGATGTACGGGCCTGGTTTTCGAAGAAACCATAGGTTAATGCCAGGAAAACTGAAGACTCATTTGAAAGAGTTATGAAGAAATTCGCGCAAATCGAAATGGGGCAATCTTAGTGTTTCGAATTATGTTTTTGAATTTGTAATGATTCGAATTTGCATGTTTATCCATCTAATTTAATTGAAAAGATTGATTCGAACTCTAATGTAGATGCCGAACAGTTAAATCAAAAGATAGGAGATATAATCGAGGAAGGAATCTTGGAACATGATGAAAATATCAGGCAAGAGATCCAAGATCCCTTGTTAGAGGTTAATCTTGGTGCACTTAAAGAACCAAGACTAACTTATATTAATTCGAAGATACAACTTGCTCGAAAGGAAGGATGGGGTAACACGCCATTTGAACAAGCCCCCATAATTCGATTCCCTTCCCATTTTTGATGAAATTGGCGCAATCGATTAAACCAGGGGAAAGCATCAATCGCCCCAAGCAAATTTATCACTTACTCTACACTGGAATTGGGGGGGCTATCATCTTCTAAACACGGGCCAAGTCCCCAGAAGATCAGGGTTTCCGCCATTAGAGGGCTCGAATGCAGAAGATTCAAAACGTGGCCCAAGACCAAGATGGTAGAGTGATTGACCCCGACGGTCAGAAGCCCATGGAGGAACCACATGGGCGAAGCCAAGAGATGCTACCTTCGTATCTCGATAAAGTACTTCGAAATCATTGATTATTTGATACAAATCTTGGGCATCCTCGCAATCCAAGGTATGTGCTCGGGGAACTAAATAGAACAGGACGTGAAGGGCAAAAATTCGGGGATTTGCCATTAATCGAATCTTAATCGAAGGGGTAACTCGAGAAAATGAAAAAAAGAATTTCTGTGCGATTTTCTCAGCGATCTCTGGTTGCTCGAAAGGCGAATCAAAGAAGATAAGTAAGAGGTGCTCGAAGATGAAGGTTTCGAGAAGGGAAAGAAGTCGAATCAGGGGAGGAACTAAATGGAACAGGTCGTGAAGGGCAAGAATTCGGGGATTTGCCATTAATCGAATCTTAATTGAAAGGGTAACTCGAGAAAATGAAAGAAAGAATTTCTCTGCGATTTTCTCAGCGATCTCTGGTTGCTCGAAAGGCGAATCAAAGAAGATAACTGAGAGATGCTCGAAGATGAAGGTTTCGAGAAGAGGAAATGATGTAAAACAAGAAGCCGATGCATTTTTGGAAAAGTTTGAAGGAAGAAAAGTAAAAAATAAGCGAAAAATTTACGGTGAGACTTCAAATGGCTGTAACTTTTGATCTGCTTGGAGTTACGGAGCCCACAATATACCAAATTGAAGCTCTTTTCGAGAGGAATCCGATCAAATTGCTAGGGTCATTTTATGACTAACAGATCGACCCCAAATTCTATCATTTAGGCCTTCGTTCGAAGTCGAATCAGGTGAGGAAGATGACGGTTTCGAGAAGGGGGAAGAATTCGAGAAGTATAACCAGAGGGACTGTTCTTCGAGAAAGTGAAGGACAAAAAGTCAAGAAGTCGATACAGAGGAGAGAGAGAAGTTGTCTTTAACCAAAAGACGCGTCTTTTAACACACATGAACTCGAAACGTTCATGTATATTAGGGGGCATTTGTTTACACTATAAAAAATTTGGGCTTTCGAATTACAGAGCCCAAATAGCCCAAACTGTAGAAATTTGGAAAGAAGGAAATTAGGTCCACATGTAGGTAAGATAAGGCCTAATAAACTCAGAAAATGGCAGAAATATAGGCTGGGTTGATAAAAAATCCAATAATCGAATCTGGAGAAATAAAGAGAGTCCAAAAGCCAGTAATCTGCATTCAAGGAAGACGGGCCAAGTTGAGGATTTTGAAAGAGACGTTTGGAGGCAGTTGACGGCAATTCCCGAAGAAGAAGAACGTGGGTTCCCCAAGGCCAAGATATATAGGCGGCCAAGACGAAAGAAAGGACATCATCAGAATCACAAACACTCTACAATTTCATTTTCTTAGAATTAGTTCTAGTCTTAGGAGTAGTTCATAGCGTAAATTAGGAGTAGCCGTAGAATAATGTAATAGTTGTTTGTCAAGAATCGCTGGGATTCGGCTACAAAGCTTGTATCCGCAGTTTATTTGTAATCATCACAATCGAAGACTCTCATGGAGGTATAAATTATCTTTTTTCAGATTTAAGTATTTGATAGGTTAATTTTATCTTGATTTGAGTTTTTCATTCATTATTCTCGTATTCAAAAGTAACGACTAAGAATTTAGTTAAAGACTTGAACCACAGTTTAGCGAATCGAACGCAGGGGTTGAGAGATAATCCTCGATCGAAAACTCTCATGGAGGTATAAATTATCCTTTTTTTAAATTTAAGTATTTGATAGGTTAATTTTATCTTGACTAGAGTTGTTCGATTCACTGTTTTTCATACTCAAAGACTTAAGTTGTTCGATTCATCGCCTTTATATTCGAAGTCAATAACTAAGTGTTAATTAAAGACTTGAACCACCGTTTAGCGAATTGAACGCAGAGGTTGAGAGATAATCTCAAGTTATAAATTATCACGGGGCTCGGAACGAACAATCGGATCCACCTCATTCTGATTTGTTTTAATTGGGAAACAATAAATATATATGATATTTTGATTAAACAGGAATTTTTGTAAAGTAGTAAGTTAAAACAAGTTTAAGGTTTGATAGTCTTTATGGGTTTTGAAGGGGTACTTAATACACAAATGAGATCTTTTATGGTAATTTTTATTTCACACCTATTACAAATACCACCAATTATAATGATGAATGAACAACACGTGTAATTGTTGTTATCATATGTGGTTAATACAATAATCCAGCAAGTGCACGCTATTTTTTTCCCTTTTTTGTTTATGAGTGGTCATAAATGAACTCCAATTTGATCATCATATAAATGGATTGTCTATTTTTCGAAATATTTTTTGTCCCACCAAACTGGTTATCTTCAATTATTATATTAGAAGGTGGGTGAATTATATTTATAATGTGATTGTTCACAAAAATAAATGAACTACATTTATGTTCAATAAAATCCGATTCGAACTAAAATTTTCTCGAATTGTCGATAGTAGTAAATGTAAATTATACTTGAGTTTGACCTGGTTTATCTATAAAAAAAATTCTAAACAAATTATATAAATTTGTCATGTAAGTAGTTTCGTTTTTTGCTAAGTGGTTATGTAAGTAGTTGGTTGTCATACGATCAAGACTTTTTCAATGATCTAAATCTAATAGGTTACTCATTTAATTATCAAAAATAAAATACAAAAATAGGTTACACATTTGGGTTTGGATTGATATATATAATTGGGCCCCAATAACTCACAGCTCAACTTTGGGTTGCATTTATATTATCTTGGGCTTAGGCCTACAGAAATCAAGACTTCTTAGCAATTCTGTATTCATAAATCTTGAATTTCTTTAACAAATATAAATCTTGATTTGTTGATGATACGAGTCATATGTTAGATCACATAATTCTCTACACATGGTCAATACTTTAGCGTTTCGAGCTCGCTCTAACATATTGAGATACTCTTTAAGGGACTCCTACTCTTAAATATTTTCGAATTTTGATACTCTCACACCTCCGCTTTCACATTCGCTCATGCTCTATATGTAACTTAGGTCACGTGCCACTCTCTCATTGATTCACAGATCTTAATAGTAAGAATAATTTCAAGTGAAGACAAATAACTCATTTTCTTTTATTCTCTCTCATCACTTATGCAGGAAAATATTAGTCGTAACAACTTTGTTTACGCATTTTAAAATATCAACTTTAATTTAGCCATTTTTTCCATATACAATGCATAACCTTTTAAATTGGCACATGTAAAACCTGATTTTGTTTTATGTGGAGCAAATTTGATTATTATTTTAAGAGAATAAAAAGTAGGTGTCACATTCCTTTATTCAGCACTATCCCTTTTTTCTCCACTTACAATGCAGGTATTTTTAAATGCGCACACATGCAAACACGAATAATTCCACTGTATTATTCTAACTAGTGAGGCTGACACTAGCTCAATATGTATATTTCAAAATTTTCAAGTTGTATAATTAAAAATACATATTCATGTTTTTCAATGATTTTTTTCTTTTTTTTGTAAAATTATTAAAATATATTATTTGGATTTATGAATATTTTAGGAAGGATTTGGATGTATAATGAGATAATATAAATGGAGAAAAAGAAAAATATATAAGAGAAAGAAAGAGAGTAAGCATGAGGTAATAGAGATCATAGGTACAAATTAACTCAAAATTAATTGATCTGGTTGAACTCAAGTCAAGTGTAAGTCACTTAACTTGTAGTAATCAGCATAGTATGTCATAATTATAATTAAGGTTTCGTTTGTTTGTCAAGGAATGAATTAAAAAATGTTAATCAGATTTCTGATAATCTGATTACCAGAAATTTGATTCCATAATATCTATTACGCCAAAAAATTTAGTCCCAAAAGGACCCAACTTGAATGCGCGAGTCTATCCTTGTGGTAGTCCAATCCAAAATCCAGACATAAATTAAGAAAACACTTGATTGCTACATTCTCCTAATTTTAAATAATCATTCAAAATGCTCATACAACATATATAACAAGATGATATTGCTCGATAATATGAGGGGTATCACATTCTCCCTTCCTTAAAAGATTTGGTCCCCAAATTCACAGTTTGAGTTAGAGTCACTGAAATTGATAAGGTTAGGAATTTATTCCTTAACTTTGAAAAAAAAAAGATAAACGTGACGTGAATAATTTTTCAATGATGTAGACAAGTCTAAAAGTAGGATAACTTATCACATGAGGTTGAATTCTTTGGTTTTATGTGTTGTACTATCCTACACAAATAAGGGGGGTTGAACAAATTCAAATAATGTCAAATGACATTTCAAGAATGCTCAAGTAATTAATGTAAATCCTCTTATTCACAAATAATAATCATCTTTTATTCTATTAGACCTTTTTTCTGTAACCATGTTATTTGTACACTTCTCGTACCATCTGAATTATAAATGTTCATGTATCCACCGACGTGGAACAATTGATATATATATCCAAAAAATTAAATTCATAGTATTTTGATTTTTTGATTTTGCACGAAAACGAGAAATAAGCCATACAATTCCCATCTGCAAAATAATTAAATAAAAGGGGACTGAAATAGTTAGTTCATAAGAAAGAGCAGAAAACCAAAAAGGATCTGCGTTAGCACATTTTCTAATTGAATGTTTTAATTTGAGGGTTTAATAATGTTCATAAAACTTCGTGTGTCGCATCCGTATATCCTTTGTGAATTTCTTGGCACCACATACAATTCCATAAACCACAAAAAGACCCCATAATTTACTGTCATTAGCAGAAACCTCCTCAAATAAAATATCAGTAGCAGGAATGGATCTTTTCGGCTAAATGAGAAGAAAATGAAATTTTTGTTTTCATAATAAACCCTTCATCAGAAGAGAAAAAAATAGAAAAGACAAAACATAAAATAAATTATAACATCGAATAATGATTATTATCTATAGTTCTATACCATCATATAATTGAAGAGCACCTTGAAGGAATCGATTTGGACCGTCGCGGTTTTGGAGTAAACTTTGCAATTCTATTGAATAAGTTAGCTGTAATGTACCATGTGACTATATAATGACACCTTAATAATTTTGGTGAGGCATTTTAGGGCCAATCCATATGATCTAATCTATAACACCAACATAGAAAGAAATATTCTTTTTTCATTTCTTTACAAATTTTATTTCTCTTTTTTATTTTTATTTTTAATTTATCCCCTTTCATTAAAACATAATTACATTTGATATCGGGGCTTACTACCTTGACCTCAACCTTAATTTGATATCGCATTTAGTATAACTCACTTAATTATATCATTTTTGTTTAGGATCAAGTCTAGACTAAAAAAAAATTAGATTGAGAAAGCCTGGGAAAAAAAAAGTAACATTTATTTTGTGGTGTGGTGTGTTTGTTTGTTAAGTGTGAATGATTAATTTTCCATTTTTTTGTTTGTTTGTTAAGTGTGATTAATTAATTTACCCCAACGATTTGTCGTTTGTTGACTTTTTCTTTTAACTAAACCGACTATATGTTATTTTAGTAGTTTATATAAAGACCAAAAGAAAAAGTATCGTGATAAGATTGAGGTCCACACATATTTTTAAAAAAAAACTAACATATGTTTGATGACAAATATTGTACTGTTTATTTTTATTGTTCGTTTTGCTGATGAATATACTGATCATATCATAATACAATTCACTTGGTATGCAATTATTAAATTCATTTTTGTCTTTAACGAAGTTCCATGTATAAACACACACACACACATATATATATATAATTGGTCGATTTAACATTGAGCTTGGTTCCATGTAGTTAATATTGGTCTATCGTAAATTTATAGAATAGTTGGCTCCTAATATTTCAATTTAATTTGGTGTATTTTTAATTGTATAAATTATGTGTATAAAATTCACATTATTTGTATATTTAAAAAATATTAACTATTACTTTAAATTACTCCCTGTAATAGTGTGAATTTTATTAATTTGCATAGGGGTAATTTGGGAATAGATGGCTAAATAATTGACTTTTCTTAATTCTTATAAAAAGTCAAAGGGGACATCTTTTTTGGGACAGAGAGAGAACATAACGTATATATAAGAAGTGAAAAATAAAATGGAACGCTAATTTAAAATAGAAAATTTGATTCACCTAATTGGGGTTTGAATCAGATTTATTTGAGTCTATGTGCTTCTATGAGGAATTATTAGTGTTGAAGAATGTCACATAAATTACCCTAAAAAAGATGTCATTCATCGACAATTGAAGGTAAGTATTTAATTGTTTTTCTTTGAAAAAATAGGGGAAAAATTCAAAATGGTCCATGATGTTTCAACTGATTCTCAAAATCATCCTTGAGATTTTTAATTGTATCAGTGTTGTCCTTTTGACCAAATTTCATTAGCAAGTTCCAACAAATAAATGTATTCTTTTCTAGATTATAAACTACCCTTCTATAATATTATTTAGTGTCATTCCTTTTTCTTTTTTCTTAAATTTTTAATAAATTAAAAAATATTAACCAATCAAAAATATGGCTCTTCTATTATTTATTCTCCTTCTTTAACATCTCTCACCCCATTTTCTTTTCTTTTTTCTTTAATTATACCACCTAATCTTAAGTTTTGTTATCTTTCGCTTATTATAAATCTCAGTAAATATATTGATTCATTAAAAAAAAAATTAATACTATCAATTTTGTACTTTAAAATTTAACCATATAGATAAAATGTGATAATATCACTAATATATATGTTGTTTTAAAAGTAGATTAAGTCATGTATATTATTTTATAATATTTTTATCGATTTAATTGATTATTTTATGTCTTCAGTAATTGTCTATATTATGAAAAATTATTTCTAGATGTATCACATTTCTTTTGCATCCAAGAACAGATATTCCCAGGTAAATTTAGTAGTCTTGGCATAAGGTTTTTAATTCTATCATAAAAAACTAATTAGCATCTTTTTAATTTTTCCAAATGAAGGAAGATTGGTATCTAATTTACACAGTAAAGTACATTTAGTACTTCATTTTTGTTGTCTTAATTAATATTAAATTAATAATTGAGCAAATAGCGGACGATTTGCATTAGGCTATTCCAATCTCAAACAAGATACGATTTTGTATTCGATTTACTCAACTTTTCAAATAAAATATTCAATCATAAATGATTAAGTAGTATATGTTAGCGTATAAATCATATTTAAGCATAATTTAATATTAAATTTCCTTTAAATGATGTAATTAAAGGCTAAAGAAAAAAAATGGGGTGAGAGAGATGTTAAGGAAAAGTAGAAAATAGAAGAACCATATTTTTTATGGGTCAATTTTTTGAATTCATTAAAATTCAAGAAAAAAGAAAAGGAAGTAGCACTAATAAGAAGTAGCACTAATAATACTAAATAAGGGTATTTTAGTAATCAAAAAAGAAATATCTTTATTTGTTGAAATTTGCTAATGAAATTTGGTCAAAAGGACTATATTAATAAAATTAAAAACTTCAGGGATAATTTTAAGAATTAGTTGAAATCTCAGGAACTATTTTAAATTCCCCCAAAAAAATAGCACTAATAATGTGGGGTTTTCCAGATATTTGTGGAGCAAATAATGCCATGATAAAAATTAACAACATTACATTATTATAGAAGAACGATAGCATTATTAATTGGTGAAGTTATGGCGGTTATACTGTTGTTGAAAATGCCTGGTGGCCACACAGAACGATTTTTTAGCATACTTTCCATTCATATATTATTTTTGTGTGACTAGTTAGAAAAATAAAGGTGATGTTCACACCTTCATTTATTTCCAACTTCTTATTTTTTTATTCATAGTGCATAGTTGAGCACGTTTAAAAATTTTATAATGTCCAGTCGTTCCTTAATTTTTATAAATATCCCATTTAAACCACTTATTGTTTTACCAATTAAAGGGAAGGGTAAAAAGCATTTTCGACCTTTCATATATCGGTCGAAGTATTTTAGTACACAATTTATTAATTTTTACATTCGAGTACTTAATCTTTGTAATTGTGACAAGTAAGTCTATCGTAGGAATAATTTGACTTAAATTGTGCATCCAACTACCTATATATTGCAAGATATGTGCACTTTGCACCCTATCGTATGTCATTTTGTGCACCCAACTACCTATATATTATATGGTATGCGCACTTTGATATACAATCTAAGTTATGCCTAAGACAAGTGACAGATCTTTCGAAGGAGATATTTCAAATTATTCCTTCGATGCACTTACTTGACACAAAGATTAAGAATTCGAATATAAAAATTAATAAATTATGTAAAGTGCTCTGACCGACATAGGTTGAGTCAAAAATGCTTTTTACTCTCGCTGACACATTGTTATATTTCTTTTTTAAAAATTTTATGCGGTGTAAACATGTAACTTATTCACTGAATCAACAAAACACATTAAGAAATTTATCATTATCTATACTGCAACAAACATTATAAACCAAAAACCTCACCACAAAACCAACGTATGGGAGGTGTCACTTCTTGTTATTTATTATTGTAACATTAATTTTTTATATTATTATATAGGAACTCAAATTCAAGATTCGAACGACTTTCAAGATGCAAATGTAACGGTGTAATAAGAAAACAGGTTGAATAAGGAAAAATAATTTATTGAACTTTAGTTTGTACTTTGTACAAGTAATATAGATATAAAAAATTCCACACAAAAACGGCAATGTATTGATATAAGAGATGCTCCTTCTATGCCTCTATGATCTACTATTAATTAGACATTTCCTAGACTGGCCTAACTTCTACACTTTTGGTTGTCAAAATTCTAAGGTTGTGTTTGACGGTTTGACCATATATTCAAATTTATTTTTGGAATTTTATTTTGAAACTGTGAATTATCGATATGTATGAGAATATTAAATTTTATGGCATGTCTGGTTGTATTTTTAAAAAAATATTTAGATTCAAGTTGATTTTTAGAATTTTATTTTGAAAATGTGAATTATCGATATTCGTATGAAAATATTAAATTTTGTGGTGTGTCAGGTTGTATTTTTTAAAAATATTTAAAAGTAGTGCTGATGTGATTTAAATATGATATTTTATTGAGATTAAATGTAGTAAGTGATTGAGTTGGTTGCAAAGTAAGAGATACAATCAGTTTAATAGTGAGGATATATTAATTAATAATGAAAGATAGTGTGATATGATTGAAAAATGTAATGGACTAATGATGAATATTTGTATAGAAAAATATGTAATAGAAAATGAGAATGAATATGTTTTGGAGAAAATGAGTTTGTTTGTGGATTTTCAATTTAAGTTGATCCAAAAATTGAAAATCCACCTCAAAAAATATGGCCAAACACACCCTAACTGCCCTAAAATTACTTATCACCCTTTCCTAGCTTTACATTTAAGTATCGCCTAACTAATAGGTGAATCCTTTCTAAATTGATTATTAAAAAAGAAGAAAAAAATCCTTTCTAAACTTGTCAATTGCGGAAAATTCTTGTATAAATCGGGTTTTAGGCCCCACCTATGGACCTTGTGGATGTGATTAATCCACATTACTTGTTTTTTAATTCAAAAAAATAAAATAAGTGATGTGGATTAATCTTATTCACAAAGTGCACAAGTGGAGCCCAAGAACAAGTGTACACAATCAATTGCCATTGTGAAGTTTAATGCATAGTTGGCCAGTTTTGGGCTGCTCATGTTGGACACATTGTGACGTGCCACACAATTCCTCCGGATTAAATAGTTATGATGTTTTTGGATTATGAAAAATTTGGAAATTTATGAATTTCTTGTCCCACATCAACGTATATATGGTACAAATAGTAGAAAAATATTTCCGTTTTCATACATTTTTTAACTTAATGAATAATAGTCGTTCTTTGATGAATTGAAGCATTTAGTACGTATCCATATGTATTTCATGTTATACTTAACGAATGATACTCCATTCTAATAAATTTATTTAATTAAAACAATTATAAGTATTAGTCGAATATTAAACGATCAACAATTAAAATCCATTAAAACACTTCTCATATTAATTACGCCACCAATTTTTTAAATGTAGCTTTTAACAGAAACATATATTCAAGTAAATCATGACTGTATACGAGTTTAGATGTCTTAAAATCGCATTTTGTAGAGTCTCATAGTAATCACGTCTGGTCTAATACCTACTAATTTGGCCACATACCAAATTTGGTAATTCACAATGTTACACAATCTAGCACAACCTATTTACGAGTGCCAACTGGTTCTCTTTTGCTATTATTAATTTTCTAGCTAATCTACATCAAGTAAAAGAGTCTAATCTTATATTAGAACAAGATTAATTTCGAAACTTACACTAATAGGGTCATAACTAAGTTGTAGGGGTTAATATTTTCTTTACACAAAATCAAAGGGTACAGTTACCGCTTTAAACACGAACTCAATTGGAGTCGGGGTGACAAACTCGTCTAATGGACAATAGCTAGATTCAATGCGGATATCATTTGAAGTTGGGAAACTCTTATGATCATGTTCATCTGAATTGCTAGATTAGTCCTTCCCTTCCCTTTTCTCTCTTAAAAAAAGTAATTAGTGTTTAGGATGCATGTCCTAATTATTTGTACATTGTGAACTATATGAAAATCTCATTTTATAGACAACTGTGATTGTTTTGATCTTTTAATTACTTATTAATTAGAACTCATAGGAATTATTAAATGGCGATCTCTTCCCCGTACGAATCTTCTGTTTCATAGTCATGTAACACTTTCTGTTATTCATAAATGTGTGAAGGAAAAATAAAAAGAAAAAAATTTAAAACCTTCTCTTTATTGCTAAGGTAAAATTCCCCTTAGATTAATAATAATGAAAGACAATTGTTTATATAGAGTACAAGAATAAACTAAATAAGGAATGAAAATAATAAAGAGACCTAAGCTAATAAACTTCTATAAAAAATTAATCTAACACACCCCCGCAGTCGAAATATCAGAAGGACTAATGTTGAGACTAGAACGAAAGTCGAGAAACAGAGAAGGTGGTAAGCCTTTACTAAAGATGTCAGCAAACTGACGTGAAGATGGAACATGCAAGACACGAACATCACCAATAGCTACACGCTCATGTACAAAATGTAAATCTAATTCAACATGTTTGGTTCTTTGGTGTTGTCACAGTAAATAATTGTGGAGGTGGAAAGAGACAGTGAAGCTCGAGAAGAAGATTGCGAAGCCAAGAAGTCTCCGTGACAGCGTTAGCGACACCACCATATTCAGCTTCAGCACTTGAACGAGAAACAACATGCTGACGTTTAGAGGACCAGTAAAGAACTTATCACCAAGGAAAACACAATAACTGGATGTGGAATGACGAGTATCAGGGCAGCCAGCCTAGTCAGCATTAGAGTAGGCAATAAGTTGAGAAAGAGGAGAAGAACGAAGAGTGAGACCCTGAGAGATGGTACCCTTGATGTAACGTAGAACACGCTTAAGGGCAGTCTTGTGATGTTCACGAGGATCATGCATGAACAAGCAAAGTTGCTGGACATCAAAAGAAATATCGGGTCGAGTGAAGGTTAGATATTGAAGAGCACTAGCGAGACTGCGATAAAGAGTAAGGTCAGAAAAGGGAGAACTAGCAGAAGAGGAAAGTTTAGAATGGGAATCAGTAGGGGTGGTGACAGGATTACAAGAAGACATGGAAGCACATTCCAGAATCTCACAGATGAACTTTTCTTGCGAAAGAAAGAGAGAGGTGGGAGATCGAGTGACAGAAATCCCGAGGAAATAGTGTAATGGACCCAAGTAGGACATGGCAAACTCACGAGAGTGAAGAGTGGTAATGTGCCTGAGAAGAGTAGGAGAGGAGACAGTGAGGACAATGTCGTCAACATATAGGAGAAGGTAGGCAATAGAAGACCCGTCATAGTAAAAAATAGTGAAGCATCAGTGCGACTACCAGTGAAACCAAGGGAAGAGATATACGAGGTAAAATGATGATTCCATGCACGCGGAGATTGCTTGAGACCATAGAGGGCTTTCTTAAGATGGTAGGCATGAGTCGGGAAATTAGGATCAGAATAGCTAGGAGGTTGTTTCATAAAGACATATTCAGAGAGTGTACCATGAAGAACGACATTTTTTACGTCAAGTTGGTGCAAAGGCCAAGAACGAGAAAGAGCTATACTGAGAACTGTACGAATAGTAGCAGGTTTGACCACCGGACTGAAAGTATCCTCATAATCAATGCCAGGTTGCTGAATGAACCCCTGAGCAACGAGACAAGTGTTATAACGTTCAAGAGTGCCATTAGAACAAAATTTATGACGAATAATCCATTTAGACCCAACAATATTGACAGCGGGAGGATAGGGGACAAGATCCCACGTATGATTAGAAGAAAAAACAGAGTGCTCAGAGTCCATGGCATCTTACCAATTTGGATCGCGAAGAGATTGACCATGCAAACGAGGAAGGGGAGAAATATCAAACGGGAGAGAAATCGATAGGTTGAAAATGGAGCGTGGTTTGGTAACATCAACTTTGGAACGGGTGATCATATGATGAGTGGGGAGGGGAGCAGGGGAGAAGAATTGTGAAGAAGATGGCGGTGAAGCAGCCGGTGCTGAAGTAGCCAGCGATGAGGGGGACGGAGAAGCAGTCGGCGGGGAAGCAGCGGAAGGAGAAGAGGGCGGTGGAGCGGTGGTATCCGAAAGAGAAGGAGAGGAGTGAAGCAAGAAGGGAGGTGGGTCATCAGTATCAAGGAAATCATAGGAGGAGAAGGGTGAGGAGGTAGACACGGATGAGAAAGAAAATATGCTTTCATCGATCACGACATGACAAGAAAGGATAATCTTGTTAGTAGCTAAGTCAAGGCATCGATAGCCACGTTGATGGGATGGATAGCTTAAGAAAACGCACGAACTGGATCGTGGAGACAACTTGTGAGGCGAAGTGGCAGAAAGATTCGGATATCAAAGACATCCAAAGGTTCGAAGATGGTTGTAGGTAGCTGCCGTGTTACATAACAATTCAAAAGGAGAACGATAGGACAAGGTAGTAGTGGGTAAGACATTGAAAAGATGAGCATACATGTATAATGCTTCTACCCAGAAGGAGGAAGAGAGAGTGGCTTGGAAGAGAATGGTATAAATTATGTTATTAACGGTTTGAATGGTGTGATCGACTTTGCCATTTTGTTGAGACGTGTGTGGGCAAGAGAACTGAAATTGAATTCCGTTTTTGGCAAAATATTCATGAAAGAATTTGTTATCAAACTTGCCACCATGATCACATTGAAAGCTCTTAAGATCCTAAGATTTGTTATCAAACTCGCCACCATCGCTATCGTTTCGCACGAGAAGAGAGCTAGTCCTAAGATCCTTGACAGAGAAACCAAAAGGATCAAACTCGATTGAACATTGATTATGCTTGGTGAATTAACGAATAGAAATCAAATTTTAACTAAAGGAGGTGAGACGAGAACATTGTTAAGGTGAATGGGGCGAGTGGGAGAGCTTATAGTAAAGTGACCAAGAGAACGAAACGGAAGTACATCACTATTTCCAACAATAATTGAATGAGAAATACAATTAGGTACATTAGTGTGTAGCTTACCTTGATGAGAAGTCATGTGAGAAGTTGCACCAGTATCTATGTACCACTGCTCGTCGGGTTGTGGGAGAGTTATGATTTGAAACAGTGAAGCCAAATCCGTGGGAGTGGATTGAGGCGTGGAATGGGCTGATTAGAGCAACCCAGAAGTGGACTGTGGAGTTGGGTCGGGTGGTGAAGGCGGATATGGACTGTTGTTTAGTAGGGTGTATATGTGGGCCTGCGGCATGGAGTAGTTGGAGCTGTTGGAGTGGGCTGATAGTGGAGGTGGATTGGGCTTCCAGGTCCGTGTGTGGAGCTGTTGATTTTGGGCCCAACGGGCCGTGTGCTGAGGAAAATCGGGCGACCAAGTAGGTGGAAGTGGGCTTGGAGGCCGAGAGTTGGTGAATGCTTGAGGAACCAATTGGTACGTGAATCCAGGTGGAGCCAAAGGAGGACGTGGAGATGAGCTGTAGTGATGGCTACCATTGTTGTGACCCCCACGATTATTGAATTTACCATTACCTTTACCTCGTTCTTGATAATTGTTACGATTTGTGTTTCGATAATTTGGAGGGTCCGGGTTTTGTGAGTACAGAGCAGTGGCCGAATCATAGGTATTAGGAGTAGAGGAAAAACGCTTTTCACGGGTCTCATGGAAAATTAAAAGATTTCGAACTTCGAAGTAGGGAGGGAGGGGCTTGGTGGTCGAAATTTTTGTGACAATGGGTAAGTATGATTCGGGTAACCCTTGGAGCAATTTTAAAATAAAACTTTGATCAGAAATAGGGCTATCCAAATCAACGAGGGTGTCGGCGAGAAACTTTAATTCTTGGCAATATTGAGAAATAGAGAGAGTGTCTTTTTGAAGATTATGGAAATGTTCATTAATTTCAAGGGAACGAGAGGGTTTATTGTTATGAAAATTCTCTTTGATGGCAAACCAAAGATCATGAGAAGTAGAATATTCTAAATCCACGTTTTTGAGAAGCTTAAGGTCGACAGTGGAATAGAACCATCTTTTAATAGTAGATCTAAAGCAAACCAATTATTGGTGGGTTCATCGGTGGGTTTTGATTTTCCAGTAAGATGGTTAAAAATCGAATAACTACGGCAGAGGTCCATAAACATGTCTCGCATCATTCTCGTTTAATTTAAAACCAAAGGAGAATGAACGTTTCCGACAGCGAGAGTGGGGTGTAAGGCGGGCTGTTTGGGCGAGGTTTCGGTTTGTGCATGAGTGGTAAGGGTTTTGTCGGTAGTAGACATGATAGGCTAGGGTTTATTGAAACACAAAGCACAACGAAAATTATCGAAAAAATGAGAAAGAAAAAGAAGTAGTAAATAAAATACCGTAAGAAAAACAACGATGAGATGGTTGCTGTCACGACAGAGGCGCGAAGATCCAAGATGAACAGAAATCTGTGCTGTTGATGGCCTTTTAGTGAAAAATTAGTGCGTTGAGGGGAATACAACGACATAAAGGGTAGGTAAACCGATGATATAGAGGAGGAGAACACACGTCGGAGAGATGGACTTGAACGGCGGCAACAGGAGTGGCCGGACAGTGAGGAACGGCGAGAGAAGAGGCCTAGAATTTTAGGGTAAGTCTGATACCATGTTAAGGTAAAATTCTCCTTAGATTAATAATAATGAAAGACAATTGTTTATATGGAGTATAAGAATAAACTAAATAAGGAATGAAAATAATAGAGACCTAAGCTAATAAACTTCTATAAATAATAATCTAACATTTATATCCAACCACTCATACGTACAGTTATATTCATGCATAAACTAGTGACTTATTTATATCCAACCACTCATACGTACACTTATATTCATGCATAGACTAGTGAGTAGTGACTTATATATTTACGTAATAAGAAATGTTTCACATTCATCTAACAAAAGATATAACAAAAGATATGCTTGCCTCAAATCGGCTTATATTTCTAAAATTGTCATCACCACCCAGTACACAGACAGACCCACCTATCCTCCACGTGTCAGGCTCCCTTTTGCCGTAACTAAAACGTACCATCGTCGAATAGCAATTTATTTTTGGGTAATTTTATGTCAGATCGAGTACAATAAACTTAACATGAATTGCGTGTCTATATTTCTCACACACATACGCACATATATATATATATATATGTACATCACACACAATACACTTTAAAAAAAAAAATATAAACACAACTTTAAAAATATATAAACAGCAAAGAACATTGAACTCGTTCATTTTCCCTCTTGGTCTCACATTTAGGGGTGTAAACAAGTCGAATCGAGCCGAACTAGATGTTATTCAAACTTATTTGAAATACAATTGAGTTTCAAAATTTGTGTTTGAGCTTGTTTAATTATTAATCGAACCGAGCTCAAATTAGCTGAACACGAATCAAACTCGAATAGTTTGATTTTTTTGAATTTTTTTTTAATTTTTTACTAATCGAGCCGAGTTTCAAAATTTATCCAAAATAAAAAATTGTTCAAATTTAATTTGATAAGTTAATAAATCGAGCTCAAATTAATTTTTAGCAAATGAACTCAAATCGATATCGAGTATAAGTAGTTTAATTTGTCTGCGCCCCTCTCACATTTAACCTTTTCCCACAACCGTTTCGTTAACACGGGCCGTTTCACTTTCTTTTCCCTCGCATTTCGGTATAAATTTGCATACCAAACCACGTTCAAAATTTGTTTTTGTGCATTACGGTATGGAAGTTGTACATTTTGCTCCGGCGCAATCGCATCTCCTCCGCACCAGATTCGCCGGCAATGACGCCGTCAATGCATCCTCCGCCGCCTTTAGAAGCTCCGGTGTAAAGAAATTGATCTACGCCAGGCTGTCAAAACCTGCGGCGGAGACTTTACCGTGCGTCGAACAGCTTCCTAGGGTTCTTCCACTGACTCCGCCGCCTCCTCCGGCGGCGGAGAAGCCTTTGTCGAGAGTTTCGCCTAGTTCTCTGCAGTGCGAGAGCGGATATTTGGTGCGCAATGAGAGACCAGATAACGGTGCGCTTAAGAACGGTACGTTGATTGCGATGGAAAGTAAGTTGAGTGCGATGGATTATTTAACGAATATTCTGGCGTCGAAGGTGTATGACGTGGCGTACGAGTCGCCATTGCAGCTGGCGACCAAGGTGTCGGGGAGGTGGGGGGTTAATGTCTGGCTCAAGAGGGAGGATCTTCAGCCTGTATGTAATTACTTTGATGCGTATATATATGTGTGTATATATATGTGTATATATATTTCTTTGCGTCCGTAATGGAGATATCTTTGCGCATTTTTGTGTTTGAATTTGTGAAATTGCTTGAGTATTTGATTTTCTAGTGTAATTTGAGATGTTGATTGTTCTGGATTAGAGCTCTGATCTTCCAACTGAATCCGGAATTATTTTAATCTTTCTGAAAGGTTTCTCTTCTCTGTACAGCATTAGTCACTTCTTCTCTTCATCCGAGTTTATAACTACTCTTTTTTCAGCTTTAATATCTGCTAATTGTGATGACTCTCATGTGTTTCAGAGATGCAAGGTTGATTTCTCTGTCATTTATGTGTTACGCTAAACATTTTATTTTTATTTGAAATTTGTAAAGTCTGGGAGCTATGTGACTCACATTTGAGGTTCGCAAGGAAAACCAAAAGCAATCGAACATTGGATTTTCATAAGATTGAGTTCTCAGGTGTCTTTCTTTTAATGAGATTTTCAGACAAAAAAAGTAAAGGATCCATACTTCCATCTTTACGGTGCTATACCGTATTGCAAGAGATCTGATGTATGAAGTGTACGTGCTAAACAATCTGATTTTGCAGGTTTTTTCATTCAAGCTTCGGGGCGCATATAATATGATGGCAAAAATCCCTAAGGAACAGCTTCAAAGAGGAGTCATATGTTCATCAGCCGGAAATCATGCACAAGGTGTGGCATTATCTGCCAAGAGATTGGGCTGCAATGCCGTGATTGCCATGCCTGTTACTACACCAGAAATCAAGGTTATTGCTTTTTCATTATGTTTATTCTCTGTTAAAAAAATTCATGATAGCCCCAAGTACCTGTTCTAAATCCTTTTCCTTGATGATGGTAGTGGAGATCGGTTGAAAGACTGGGGGCAACTGTTGTACTTGTGGGGGATGCGTACGATGAAACCCAGGCTTATGCAAAAAAGCGGGCTGAAGAGGAAGGCCGCACATTTATTCCCCCTTTTGATCACCCAGATGTAATCATAGGGCAAGGAACAGTTGGAATGGAGATTGTGCGGCAAATAAAAAGCCCAATTGAAGCAATATTTGTGCCTGTTGGTGGCGGTGGGCTTATAGCTGGTATTGCTGCCTATGTGAAAAGGGTCTCTCCAGAAGTGAAAATTATTGGAGTGGAACCGTTTGATGCTAATGCAATGGCATTGTCACTGCACCACGGCCAGCGAGTAATGTTGGATCATGTGGGAGGTTTTGCTGATGGCGTAGCAGTCAAAGTGGTTGGTGAAGAGACATTCCGCCTTTGTAGGGAACTGATAGATGGGGTAGTCCTTGTTAGCCGTGATGCGATCTGTGCATCAATTAAGGTGAGCTGCCTTTTTGATTTTCTAGATTCTTTATGTTTTTAAATTTCTTCTTGATGCCTTTGTTGGAACCTGCTAGTTTAACTTGTATTTTATAGTTTGGGACAACCTGCATCATATGTCATATCATGGTAGTATTATTTTTTATCTTCTTGTTCTCTGGTATTCTATCAGCTATGGTAACAATGAGCCATCAGCAAGAGGCATTTTGAAAGTTGATGTTCTGGGACGATCTATTCTCTTTTGTGCATAGTGTCTTGAACTAAATGAAGACAGCATTTGGGGCAAGTCTTTGGATAGTGATACTTCTGAAAGCTTAGTGAGTCCACTACAAACCAATCCCTACAAAGTTGGTATACAGACCATTAAAATTGGAAACTTATATGCTTAATTTATTTGGTAATCTATTTCTTCATTATTTACAATTTTACATCAAGCTCCTGAATTTAATAACTGAGATACCACATTGCAGATGTAAGTTTGTTTTCATAATTGTACACTAGTTTTCCCACATCAAAAAATTTCGGCCTTGTCCATGCTGCTTGTATTCATTTTATGAATCAACAGAGCCGGCTACACTATTAGCTTTGACTCACTGCTAACTTTGCCTTGTTGCAGGACATGTTTGAGGAAAAAAGGAGCATTTTAGAACCAGCAGGTGCTCTTGCCCTGGCTGGAGCTGAAGCTTACTGCAAGTACTATGGGCTCAAGGGTGCAAATGTAGTAGCGTTGACCAGTGGAGCTAACATGAATTTTGATAGGCTTAGAATGGTAACTGAACTTGCAGATGTTGGTAGGCGTCGTGAAGCTGTTCTTGCAACTTATATGCCTGAGGAACTTGGAAGCTTTAAGAAATTCTGTGAGCTTGTAGGGTTTTTTTTTTTCTTCCAAATTTGGCTTTTACTTTCCCATTATCTCAAGGACACCCTCCATTTATTATATTTGCTATAATGGCAGGTGGGACCTATGAATATTACTGAATTCAAATACAGATATAGTTCAGCTAAAGAAGCTCTAGTACTATACAGGCAAGAGATGTATTCGTGTACTTCAACTGGTTTTCACAAAGAACAAAGCACGCTCCTTAGCTTCAATGTTTTGTAGTGCTAAAATTAAGAAGGACAACTTATTTGTTTACCTGTTCTGGCCTTTCCCTCTTTCTCTCAACAGTGTTGGTCTTCACACAGAAGCAGAACTTGATGCAATGGTGGAAAGAATGGAATCATCTCAACTACATACAATTGATCTAACAGAAAATGACTTGGTCAAAGATCATTTGCGACATTTGGTAAAGATTCTGTTTTCTTTTTTCCTTCCTCTTCTTTTTTGTTTTTTGAACATTTTTCTATCTTCCTGGAAAATGGACTTCTGAGACTTGATTGAGGTTGTGGATGTCCATGAATCTATTAGGAAAGAACGTTAGCTAGGTAAAGCTTGTATTGTTCATTAATTATGGATTTGAGACTTCAACTCTACTCATTGTACATTCTACGTGTTGGATTAGGACTCATGTTTGGGCTCTTGAAATGAACTTGCTTCATATTCAACTCATTTGAACAGCTTCTGAAAAATGCGAATGACATTTATAAGTGCGTTATGTCCTTGAGATATTCAGTATCTTGAGTAGGGATGAGGTTGTATATCATGTACCTCATCAGTTGTTAACTCTGCGTGTTCCTCTATTAAACAACCAATTGACTATGAGATTATTACTTAATATAGTTAAGTTCCTTTCTCACTTGTAGCAAATGCTTTATTCTGAAATTTCCACGATTGTTTTCCTCTTTGACCCCAAGGTTGAATCCAGCAAAAATAGTGACATAATAATCTGGGAAGATTGAAATGGAAACCTGAAATTCTAAATATTCCAATTGGTCCCTTCTCACATCTTTTGGCAAAGATGGGGCTCAAACGAGAAAGAGTTATGCCTTTCATTTCCGACTAGTTGAGCTAATTAATGGAGACTGGAATAAGTACTGATCAGGCCTAATGTTCTAATTCAATAAACTGTATAGGAGAATAACTTCTGATCATGCCTAATCTTTTAATGCAATAGACTGCTTAGTGGAAGGACTTTGATTCTATCATATGTCTGAAGTACTGTTTTTGTTGCACTGGAGAAGAATGTACATAACAAATGTTCGAAAAGAGACAGGAAGGGAGCAAGAAGGAATGGGCACTAAGTATAACTTGAGAAATTGGAGTGGTTATATTCATGAAACCTGAAAAAACTGCAATCAAAGTTGGCTTCCTTTTCGACTGAAGCTGGACATGTATCACCCATGCGTCAATGTCAATGTAACTGTAGCAGGCCAACCCCTGTGTGATTTTGACTTTCACATGATACTACTTGTGTTGCAAAATTCATGTTTCGGACAAGGATATTGACAATATAGGCTTGTTTGTCTGAGTCCTGATTTCTTATTTGCTCATAACTAATGTTCTAAAACTTGCATCCTTCATGAAAGATGAAGGCACTTCATGTAATTCTTTATTATGTATAGAGATTCTCAGTCATTCAGTGAATGAGGTAAAAGATATAATAAAGTTCAATATATTTCAGCAAATTACTCACTCGGTACTTGTTTTATGTGTTTCCGTTCTGATCTTCATCAGATGGGTGGGCGATCAAGTGTTACAAACGAGCTTCTTTGTCGTTTTGTCTTCCCTGAGAGACCAGGCGCTTTGATGAAATTCTTGGATGCTTTGAGTCCACGTTGGAATATAAGTTTGTTCCATTACCGGGCACAGGTTCAATCTCTAAAATTTATCTTCAATTCATCATTAAGTATTTGGTGTCCATGTTTTGATGCACACGATTTACATTTACATTGCATCTCCAGGGAGAAAGTGGGGCAAATGTCTTGGTTGGTATCCAAGTTGCTCGGACTGAGATGGATGAGTTCAGAGATCGTGCTAAGAGTCTCGGGTATGAGTATGAAGTGGAAACCTGTAACGAAGCATTCCAGCTTCTAATGCGATGATCAAGGCAGCTTCCAGTGATTTGACTGTTCAGGCTTATACATCAAGCAGATTTTATGAGAGATTTTCCTTTTATCCGTCGTCTTTTGGATTAGTGGGGAGGTAAGACCTTATCATTCTTTTGGCCCTTTCCTTAGTGTTTTTCTGTGATTATGCAACATCAAGAAAGGATCCAAATGGCTTTGAACGTCGTCCCCAAAAGTCAAAATTCCCACGGAAAAGTTAATTAAAGAGTTTGATGCGGCTGGTTCTGTGTGTTGTATGTATCATAAGAAATGGTAATCTAGCGACGCTATGCTTCTTGCATTAGCTTAATAGTCTGTAACTTTGACAAGAATATATTTACTCTGATTTTCCGCGATCAGATGCTGATAATTGATGTAGTCTTCAAGTGCACGTCTTAGTATTGAATATGTTCAACATTTTGTACTCTTTAAGTGCAACGAAATTGGTAGAAACAATTCTCATTTCACAAGAGCAGATGGACCGTTGCATATAACTTCGTTTTCATTTTAAATTCTATTTCTTCTTTGGAAAAATTACACACAGACCCCTCACTTATTGTGTAATTACCAAAACCTCTCCTCACTTACTGAAAATTACCTACATGCCCCCTCAATGGTTCTATATGTGAAGTTTACCGGAGGTAAAATTGTAAAGAATTTCTAAATCCAAAGGGATGTAATTGTAAGAAATGCTTTAACATGAGGGGTGTTTTGGTAATTTCTAATGAGTGGGGAGATTTTGGCAATAATTATTGTGAGGGGGTCTGTGTGTAATTTCCCCCTTTTCTTTTGAACATTTGGTTTTAGCCAGGCGTTTTTCTTTTGGAGGGGTTTTGCTAGAAACTATAAGGCTTCTTTGTGATGCATCTGCTGCAAGTGGAAATATTCTTACATGACTGTATAGAGATACCATATAATGTTTGTGTCTTAACATATACTTGTATGTGCATCAACTTCTTTCTGCGTGTTTAGGTAGACCTGCGTGTTTGTATTTATGTGTTTTCTCCAAGCTCATCCTGAGAATTGATAAGTTGGGGCCTGTTTGGTTGTATTTTCAATTTATTTTTTCCATTTCCATTTACATCTGAAAATGAAAATACACACTCTACACTGTTTTTAATTGAAAATATCCTTATTTTCATTTTTATTTTTACGTTCCCAATAAATTTCAATCAATTACTTAAAATTAGATTTCACATCACTCATCTCACAATTTTTTTTTATCATTTTTCTCTCTCATTTTCTTTTAATTTTAAACTTTTCTCTCTCCTTTCCTTTAAATTTTAAATATTTATCTACTCCTTACTTTTCAATCATTTCACACATTATAATCATCAATTTCAACTATTTTAAAAAACACAACTAAACACATCTATTTTTTTTCACTTTTCTCATACAAAAATTCAAAAACTCATTCTCGCATATATTTTAAAAACTGACGATTAAAAATGAAATGAAAACATATACAAATAGAGGCTAATAATTTTTTTTTCCTTCTATTTTTGATGATTTTTGTGCCTGCATGAAATTAGATCTTAGCGATACAAGGGAAAAGGGATAATTATGGCTAATATCAGGTGTTCGTCGTGACATAAATATGTAGATATAAATGTGTGTATTTATGTAGCTTAATCTCTGCGCAGCTTATTGACCCTTGTGTTGCGTGCAACCCATTGACCTTTGTATCTGCTCAGGGCTCAGAACCTGCACTTGGTATTTAAGACATTACCCTGGATTTTAGTTTCAACCACACCTTTTTTTCACCCTACTTTTTTCATTAGGATTTCATTCCCATTTCAAAAATTAATTTTTTTTATTAATTACACAAACACAAGTGACATGGAATTTATACAAATGTAGAATGTAAGATCAAACACCACTTTAGAACATATGATTTCGTGTTTTTTTTTCTCAGTTATTCAGTTTAGGGATCCAATTTCTCAAATAACGTATCATAGTATCCGGATTAATTACCTTATTGAAATGAAAGAGATCCGACGTGCCTTTTAACATCTTGTTAACAAAGTTCGAGTGAACTTGAATTATGTTGATGCTAGTTTCAGAGAAATGGCTTCTTTGTTATCTTAGTTATTGTATTCACTCTCCAAACGAAGAAATGCTATGTAGAAAAGCAAGTCCATGACGACACGATACAAATTACAAAGCCATGAATCATATTTCGTCGAACCTATAATTTCATATAACTTGGTTTAATATGTAACAATTTCACCATAAATGACAAAATTATAAGCCCGATCGGGATTTTAATCAGTCGCTTAAAATATGAAACGCCCTGAAGACATTTAAAAGACGAACTATATTATAATTAGCAAAATAATAGATAATTAATCAATATATTATCTTGTGGGACTTACTAAAAAATTAACACAGAATCTGCTTTATGGTTGTACAATGACAACATACACGTTTTCTTTACAGGCTTAAACCTCATTTTCGATTTCCATGCGCAATCATACAACCATAATAAACGTGAGTAGTGCTTGCAATTTTCCAATATAGAAAAACAAACAAAATCCTAATACATATGAAACTTCTAAATCACGCAAATTTTGCTTCAATTCTCCAAAAAAGTCACTTTAACCCTGAACTAAATATTTTGTCCTTACCCAGAAATAAACTCTCTTTTGTAGCTCACAACTTGTATGTCAATCTGATAATGACAAATTTAAGTCACTTTATTGCAACAAACACTGATTGCTTCGTTGAAGAGGTGCCATACAGCCATCCCTCACCTGGAAATACACAATTTACCTCAACTGTTTTCTTTTGACCTTTACTTACAAGAACCCCTCCATAAATTCTTCCCTCCCCAACCCCCAAAAAAACATAAATCAAATTTTATTTTTGAAAAAAAAAATGGAATTCTCAAGATGCATATTAGGTGCATTTCTTGTTGTTTTTATGGTGTTATCAGTTGTTAATGGACAACCTCTAGTACCAGCACTCTGTATCTTTGGTGACTCTGTGGTTGATGCTGGAAATAACAACAATTTACAAACGCTAATTAAGGCGAATTTCCCGCCTTATGGAAGAGACTTTGTCACCCACAGACCTACCGGAAGGTTTTGCAACGGAAAGCTCGCTACAGACTTCACTGGTAAGATTACTAACACTTGAACACAATTTTTTTTTTTTCTCAAACACTTTGTCCTTCCCTCTAATGCATGTTTTAATTATATTGTATGTACATGTATATATATACACACACACACACACATATACATATACACAGCTGAGTACCTTGGTTTCAATTCATATCCACCGGCGTACCTTAGCCAAGCAGCTCAAGGGAAGAACATCCTTACTGGGGTCAACTTTGCCTCAGCTGCTTCAGGTTATTATGACAGAACAGCACAACTATATGTGAGTGTTAACTGTTAAGAGTGATTCTTAGGGAGTTTCAACAGTAAGTCCCTTCAGAAGAAAGCACATAAAAACACTAATTTGAATTTGTGTTTGCAGCGGGCTGTCACATTGACACAACAACTAGCATATTACAAGGAATGGCAGAGCAAAGTGGTTAATTTGGTAGGAAAGACGAAAGCAAATGATATATTCTCAGGAGGGATTCACCTTATAAGCGCGGGAAGCAGTGATTTCATTCAAAATTATTATATCAACCCTATGCTCAACAGAGTCTACTCCCCAGATCAGTTCTCAGACATTCTCATCAGATCCTACTCTCCCTTAATCCAGGTCGGGTTCAATCTTGCTCTGCTTAATTTAGTATTCTCCGCCATATAAATCAGGGTAACTTACGTAGACACCCACTGTGCGTGAGACCCTAATTATGAAAAACACCCTGAAGTTTGAGAAATTATCACAACTTCCCAATTCAGTAAAAACAGATTACAATTTCACCCCCTGTTTCTCGAGTTCCCGAGATTTGATAGGAAGTGTCCTGGTAATTTGCAAAACCTCATGGTAATTTGCAAAACCTCGTGTAATTAATCAATAAGTGAGGGATGTGAATGTAATTATCCCAGGAAGTGTCCAGGTAATTTGCAAAACCTCATGGTAATTTGCAAAACCTCGTGTAATTAATCAATAAGTGAGGGATGTGAATGTAATTATCCCGATGAACCAGATACGATTTGTATGCGACTGTAACACCAACATCTTTTTCAGTATATGGTTCTTACATACTAATTCAAGAAATATAAATAAAACTTAACCTACATACTGCTAAAGACTTTTTTAAGATTAAAGACTGACTCCCTAAAAACAAGTTAGATAGATAACAGTAAAATATCTAACAACTGGCTTCAATAAGCATAAAGTCAATCTCGCTAGTGTCAGGAGAAGGCCAAAATTCCTAGGTGGTCAAGAATATAACCTTCAAAGTAGTATCTTAAGAACATCAATGGTAGAGATCAGAGAATAGAATGGAAAATTCTGGTCTTCAATAATTTCTTGTGAGGTTTTATTAGCAAAATACAATTTTCTAGCAACATAAGAAACATGGGAAAAGGCAGATAGTTGCAGACTAAAATCAGATTTACAAAACGAAGTCAATATAACACTTACAAACAGAGTGAGTTACTTACATTTTTATGTTGACATCAGTAAGAATGCATCTCTTGACAGAATTTATACAATCTCGGAGCAAGAAGAATTGGAGTTACATCTCTGCCACCAACCGGATGCTTGCCAGCAGCAATTACCTTATTTGGTGGGGGCAGTAACCAGTGTGTAGCAAGGCTTAACCAAGATGCTGTTTCATTTAACAATAAATTGAACTCCACATCTCAAAATCTGAAGACCAACCTTCCTGGACTGAAACTTGTGGTCTTTGATATTTACCAACCTCTACGAGATATGATAGCAAAGCCTACTGACAATGGTACGTTTCAAATTTACACGAACCTCAGATGGCATGAACATCTGCATGAACATATGAAAGTGTTGTTAAGTACAAAGCATCTTCAAATATCTGTAATATTTTTATACACCATTATACCAATATGCAAGGGTAAATTACTTAGACACCCCCGCGTGAGGCCCTAATTATGAAAAACATCCCGTGGTTTGAGAAATTACCATAACTTCCCCTGTCAGTTAAAACATATTACAATTTCACCCCACACAGGATGTGACAGAGGTGTCCTCATAATTTGCAAAACTTTAGGGGGGTCGCGGTAATTACCCAATAAGTGAGGGGGTGTGTGTGCAATTATCTCAATGAGTAAACACCGTGAAAAAGAAGTAACGATTGCAAATGCATAGAATATGCATATTCTTTATGGTAAAAGATTGTAGCTTTGTCATTCAAATTGTTACTACTAATTTTATATTGTTTTTCAGGATTCTTTGAGTCGAGGAAAGCTTGCTGTGGGACTGGAACTATTGAAACATCATTTCTCTGCAACGCAGGGTCAGTAGGGACATGCTCAAATGCCACGGAATATGTATTTTGGGATGGATTTCACCCCTCTCAAGCTGCTAATGAAAAATTGGCCCAAAATCTACTTGCACAGGGATTTGAACTCATCTCTTAGTGCCACCTTAGTAGCAGGCTAGCAGCAATCACCTAGTACCACTCAATCATCTGGTGATACATATATCATATGCTTTTAGAGTTATTAAGGTTGTTTTGATAGTTTTGTTCCCTGAATTTGGTTTATACATAAAGTATGAGAGACTTTAAGCTTTGAGAATCTGAGGAATGTGAAGATTTGTTGCTAGCCAATCTGAGGAATGTTTTGCTTTGTATTTCAGCCTTTTTAATGAGAAGAAGATTTTATTATTATAAGTGAGTTTGTTTTAGCGAAATAGCTAAATCACGCACGCCATCGTGACCTTCCATGCAATAGCCATAGTGCTGTTGAGAAAAACAAATGACACTTAAATTAGGTGTTCTTTACCAGTTTGGACCATAAACTTTTAAAGGTACCAACTTGACACTTTAAGTCTTTAATGTGTACTAAATGCGATTGATAGAAACGGAAAAACGAGAAAAGAAAATACTTTCGATAAATCAAAAGTCCTACAAGAATAAATCTTGCCCAACAAATCGAAGTTTGACCCAAGCTTAAAGCCGATTCTTTATTCCTCAGAAATAACGTGAATGAACAAAAAACATAACTCCTAATAATATATATACTAAAGACTTCCACCTACGAAAGGAAATAACTAAAGCCCTAAACAACTAGGAAACTTAGTCAACAAGGAATTAAATAAACAAAGAAACCTAATTAAACAAGGACTCGAATTAAGGAATAACAAAACATAAATATTAAATAATTAAATTTGCTTCGTAGCAATTCCTCCCCCCTTAAAAACAGCCTTGTCCCCAAGGCTGGACTCGGGAAATTTCTGCATTTGCTCTGGCGGATACCAATTTGCGCCGCTGTGCTGCCATTGCAAATCTATTTCAATACTTCTAGCAATATTCATTGCCGATGTCAAATCTCGCGGATCAAACAACCGGATTTTGCTACGAATGGCTCCATCCAAACCATGCAAAAAGTAACCGAGTGACTGGGCCTTCAGTAATCCCGGTACCTGATTGGCGAGTAAAAGAAAGCGATCAATGTATGTATCCACCGAATCAGTTGTTGAATGGATGCAAGTCGCTCATAAGCATTCCCAGCCAATCGATTGTCATATCTTGCAATTAGTGCCTCGGATAGTGCCTCCCACAATAATTTCGGCACATCTTGTCGGAGCCAACGGAACCAATGGAGGGCGGAAGCTTCCATGGCCACCATGGCTAGCTGAATTTTCGCTTCGCCCTCTACTCCATGTACTTCAAAGTGTTGCTCCGCACAGGCTATCCATCCAAGAGGATCCGAGCTCTCAAAAACAGGAAGGGGTGAGAAACTAGGCACCACTACTTTCGGATACGCGGCTGCGTGAAGGCAGAAGGCGGATTCGGCGGCCCAAAATTCTGGGCGCTGGATGTCACCATCGCGTCGACAGCCGCCGGGTTAGGCCCTGGTCTCGCTGTATTCATCCCGGCAATAGCAGCCATCAAGTCCTTCAAAGGCGCCTTAATTTCAGCAATGTCACTTCCCTGATGTTGCAACTCGATTCCCATGTGTTGCACATCCGATTGAAGTTTTTCTTGATTCTCCTCCAATGAAGCGAAACGAGATTCATGGGAACGAGTCATGATTCCGGCGAATGTGATCCGGCAAGTCGGACCAAATTGATAGAAACGGAAAAACGAGAAAAGAAAATACTTTCGATAAATGGAAAGTCCTACAAGAATAAATCTTGCCCAACAAACCGAAATTTGCCCCAAGCTTAAAGTCGATTCTTTATTCCTCAGAAATAACGTGAATGAACGAAAAACATAACTCCTAATAATATATATACTAAGGACTTCCAGCTACGAAAGAAAATAACTAAAGCCCTAAACAACTAGGAAACTTAGTCAATAAGGAATTAAATAAACAAAGAAACCTAATTAAACAAGGGCTCGAATTAAGGAACAACAAAACATACATATTAAATAATTAAATCTGCTTCGTAACAACGACATTCTCATTAAAATTGAAAAAAGAGTATTTTGGATCCACATTCTCTAATCCTCCAACTTATAACATTTATCTTAACCAATGCTTTAAAATTTTGTAAATGCCTCTTCAGCACTATTTGATAAAAGATTATATAGTAAATATTAAAGAGCATACCAACTTTCCATATATTTATGGAAAAGTTATTACTCTTTGCATCACATATATTTTTAGAGAAAGAAATTAGCAAAAGATTTTAAATTTATGGAGAGTACGAACTATTACTAATGTTTCTATTTCAAAATAATCACATACGACACTTTGTAATTCTTAAAATGAATAATTTTTAAAACAAATTGGGGAGCCCTAAATTCTTCGTTTTTTGCACGAGACTTAATCAACAATTTAATAATATAATCAATAATATCGTATTATTTTAAAAAATCAAAATGGAAGATATTGCAAATTAATTCTTTACATACATAAATAACAACAATGATCTATATATTATAGATCAAGAATCATATATGGCTTCAGATTATTTTTTCCAGAATATATATTTTATAAAATATCTCTCAATTACCATTTGAAAATTTGAGTACTTATTTTTAAACATATAGATATTAATCAATACTTTTTGTGTAAAAAAGACTTGGGAATTTATTTTGATCTTTTACTAGACTTTACTGAATTATGTATATTATGGAAAATAGCTAAGTTAGTTATTAAAAAAGGTTGTCATTTTTCATAAGTATATGGATAGGGGTGTTTGGTTTTTCAGTAAAATTTTGGTACAATCTTATGGATAACAAGGGTGTTATGGATCAATAGTAATAGTGGAGTTATTTGTCAAAAACCCCAAAAAATAGGGAATGTGGATTTCCAAAGCAAAATATTTAGGAGAGGTGAATACAAATATTTCATAAATGAGTTTATTGTGAAAAGGTCAAGTTTGAGGCTAAAGTGTCAAATTAGTACAATTTTTAAGATCCAAATCGGGGTTAGAAAAATCTTTTACCCCCCATATATATTACTGTATAAACAAACAAGTTAATTATTATACCCTCCTAAATAAAAAACCAATCCCACCCCTTAAAAGAAGGGAAGAGCAGGGAAGAAGGGCAGAAACAAGAAAATGTATGAAACTACATACATGCAAGGAAATTAAAGATCTACAAACTTCGCTCTTTGTTAATCTCAAGATTTTTGTTCTGGTCTAAGAAAATTGAATAAATAACCACATTAGCATCCCTAAATCTTTCATAAAACCTCTGTTTAGTTCTTTAAGTCAATTCAAACAGAATAGTCCTGAGTTCTTATTAGTGGCCAGTGCCAAGAAATAGTGATAGCCTATGAGGGTAAAGATAAGTATTTCAGTCTTTTCCAAAAAAGAAGGGGGGGGGGGGGGGGGATTGTGCAACACATATTAATTATTTTTTCAGATCTAAGATTTCAAAAGCATCCAACAAAATCGTGGTCTCAGAGATGTACTTTTACAACACAAAAGTTACATATCAAATAAAGACACCTACCTTTGCATTTATTTGTCAGAAACTACTAAGAAAGTTCAAATCCGGCGTTAGAATTGATGGCATAAAGAAGCTTTGCTCTCAAAGTGTTCGGACGTTTGTATGTTGGAAGCTGTATCAATTACAAGAAACCCACAACAAACACAGAAAGCATCAACAAATTGACAACATAAACAAGAATGTTTTTTTTGATAAAAAAATGTAGCTAAATCATCACCAATTACTGTAGTATTAAGAATGGACCAGCATACGTCCTTCTGAACAGTACCTTTAAAGTATTATAGCAAGTAGAAGCCGATGGAAGTCGATCCACATCCTGACCTCCAAATACAGCCCAAAGAGACACATCACAGGCCACCTACACCGGCAAAAATTCCTGAGTCAGTTTACAATACTGTACATAGCATATATATATATATGTGTGTGTGTGTGTATCTTTAGTCTGTGATTCTGTGTGTTGTTTTAGTTGGTGCTGTGCTCTACATTTATTTTTTCTGTTTGGGTGTAATTGTTTTACTTACATATCACGACTGAAGAGTGAAGAAGCAAATTTTTTCACAGGGTTCTGAATTGTTAGATTACGCATGGTGATGTTAACATATCACATTACCACATCATCATGTTGTCATCCAACATAAGAAATTGAAGTTGATAAACATCAAATTGAAACACTACAGAAATTGAAGTTGATAACCATCTTCAGCGAGCTCATCAGCTAAAGATGAGAACATCTGAGTGAGTACCTTATGGATGGTAAAAGCCGGCTGCAGGTGTTTGAACCCAAGCAAAGGAGCTCGAGAACAGCTGGTTACAAACTTAAGAACCATACAACGTTCTCTTGGCTCAAATCCTGCAAATACCTACGAACAAGCACAAAAGAGGGATAATATGAAAGCAGATAATATATTGAATGACAAATTTCAACAATTTTAGTACCATTGTGGACAAACAAAAATTTAAAATAGGGACACAGATGATCAACTTTAAGTTCAATACTAAGCAATTAAATACACAAAAAGAATTTTTTTTGTGATCAACTTATACAAAATCAGTTAATTTTGATTGGAGTGATACTGATATCTGATATGTTTCCTATTGGGAGAACATGAGAATCTACTCAAAGAAAATTTTAGTGCTCACACAAAAGAAATTGAGGAGAAAGCAGCAGTTCACATATTAGTGGCCAAGCTTATAGAGTTACTTTTCGAACATAATAGTAAACAAAATGATTTATGCATGCTGACACTCAACCATTATCATAAGAAATTGGCAGAAAACCTGGATTCAATCAGAAATATGGGGAACAGATAAGTATGCTTGTAGTTTCAGTGCTTAGGGGCTCATACCTCCCAAAATAGTTTAACAGTTCGACTCCCTTCACTATAACCTCCTGTGTATTGTGTGTTTTTCCTCAAATCTTCAACATCAATGTCATGATCCCCACCCGAAAGCAACTGCAAACAAAAATTACGTTCAGCATGACGTTGAAGTCCAGAAGAAATAGCCAACAACATGAAAGCAAACATGATCAAGGAATAACAAAAGCCATAATCAGTCAAAGCACACTACCTGATTAAATTCATTCGCATTAAACAACTTCAGCCAAGATGGGGAAATCAAATCCGTTAACCCTCGATAAAATGCATTCGAGAAAGGAAGTATCTGCAACATCAGTGCTTACACAAGGTAAAAAGCTATTACAAGCATCGTAAATTAAGTAAAATTACAAAATTGCCCACTAATACCTGTCGGTTAAGTTTATAGTCTGCCATTGCATGAACATATTGCAATTTGTTCTCATTTGTCACACAGATATCCTTGCCCCCCGGTTTGAGTTCAATAACATGCCGTATTCCAAGTGATTCTTCAGTAACCGTGAAATCCAAACAAAGGTCTGTAGCATCACCATCATAATGCTGCATGTCCAATTAGTGTCTGGCATCATTTCAACATATACATTCGATCCCATTTGGATAAGACATGGATGGTCAATAAATATACATGAAAATCCAAAATACAAGCAAACTATGGTAGGAACTCAAACATCAAAGCAAAACTTTGGACCATGGGATTTTTGTAGATCCGTGCATGCCGCAATGCACGGTTCAACTATTAATTACTTAATTTTCCTTCCCTCTACGCGCTCACATTACCTACTACCACCCACCTCTTACCCCTTCTCAGGTATTCACCCCTTGAATTCCATCAAAAGCTACAACCTGTATCTAATCTTTCAAATGCTTGCTTTTGTAAGTATCCGAACTCTTGATTTATTGAAAATAAGTAGGATCTAGCTAACTGGCTAAAAATATTATACACCCAGGTTAACAATTAAGTAATTCACTCGAGTGGTTAGAGGTCTAATACTGCAGTTGAATGCGATGATGGCAGAGTAAAGAGCAGGTCAGGACTTCTTATTGCATCTAAATGTTCTATTTCTCCATGAAAATGATGATGATGATGCATTAGATGCCAAAAAGCGTTAATAGCTTTCAGAAATTTCAACGGTGTATTCAGACATTCACCTTGACATACATAAGATTCCTGTATAGCTCAGGATCGAGGGTGGAGAGTTCATCCAGAAAGCTATAGCGTCCCAATAACTTTTGCACAAAAATACGTGAAAAATAAAAATCCAGTAATATTCCTTCATACAGAGCTTTACCAACAATTCTTCCCAGAAACTCAATCATCTGGATCCCATTATCCAAAAATCTTGCAGCTATATTAGGTATTAGAAGTCTATCAGAAGTTGAGGTCTGGGAGAATAGCCCATACCTGAATAAAATGACTTCATTTCAGGAAACAAAGACGATGATTAAAATGAAAGGGAAACATCATAACAAAGGAAAAAATTTACTCTGGTGAAAATGCTTCTTTTGATATGTCGGTCAAAAACTCCTTGGACAAGCCACCATAGTCAAGGCCTGCCTCTGGAAGGCCAGATTCACTAACAAACGAGACATGGATTGCATTCTTCAACCTTGAACCAAGTGAATTCAGTTGACGTAATCCATCTTCAAAAATATGACCCCGACGAATAACTACCTCAATTGCATGTGAACCAGGCGTAGTGACTTCACCTGCCAATCTTCTTGACATTTTGTCCATGCTGATAAATTCTCTGAACATTTTCACTCTGCCAAGTGCAGCAAGAAATATATCATTATTCTTAGCATAAAAAGTAAATGGGAGAAATTGATTTCAACTTATTCAGTAAAGCTGGAAAATAGGAAGAATTTCACTAGTCATATCCAAGCATATGGTATGAGAATATAACTGCTCAATTTCACTAGTCATATCCAATCATATGATTAGGATTTACCTTTCTTCAAATGGAAAGACATGTGGCATTGTAGTAATGACAGAACCCATGCTTGAGGAGGATGGTCCATCTGAAGCTGAAAAGGCTTCATGAGTCCTAGCAGCAACAGCAATTGGCAGTCTGTTACCTTTACCAGGGGAAAGCCACAAAGCAGGGGGGCAAAACTGGTGCCTACAATCCCTTTCATATAATAAATGCAGGCATCGAACTGCAGATTCCACAATAGGTCTGTACCGAGGGCTGATACTTCGGGAAAATGAATTGTATACAAGTGTATTTACAGATGATGCAATTCTTTGTTGCTGCTCCAATGTGAATGGGGCCTAATTTGCATAAATTCTCAAAGTTAGTATAAATATTTGCATATATAGTACCATGAACAATCAGATTAAGTTAATTTGAAGTAATAAAATATGACCTGCTTATCATAAAACTCTATGTCATCAAGAACCAACAAAAGGTGTGAATAGCTGGAACAGAAGAGATGAAGCAGACAAGATATATCTTTTGATATGCCTTCAGGACCCAGTCTTAGTATCTCGATGTCCCATTTGATAGAAGGATGATCGTCAATATGAGTAAAGTTAGGTTGGAAATTCACCAAAGCCATATGATCATTATCTGTTGGCGACTTTCCACTAATTTTATGCAACACATTCACCAATTTATTGCTTGTATCTCTACTTAATCTCTTTTGCTTTCCATCAGAAACTCCAGAGGATGATGTTGGACTGGCAACACGATTTCTTCTAGGAAATAGAGATTTTTCTAGTTCTCCCCACAAACTAAGAAGAAATCCAGGAGTGAATGCTAGCATGTTAAGGACTGGCAAAGATTTGAGCACAGGGTTTAAAGTTGAAAATAGTTGAAGCATGCATGAATAGTAATAAGCAACATCAAGTAATTCACTCTTCCGTGACTGCTCTCGATTGCCTGATGCCATATTATTAGTATCATGAACAGAAGCATCTTTCCCAAAAGCTAGGAGTTTTTTAAGATGCCATTGCTGACAAACAGGCCTAAATAGGTCCATGTATGACAAATTTGAGAACCCACAAGTTGTTCCATCCAAGAGAAAAGCAGATTGAGCAGCATCATCATTATCGACTAGGGTTCCTTCATTCTGTCTTCCTATCCATCCAAGATTTTCAAGGGATACTACTAGGTGATTAGCAAATGAAATAACTACATGGAGATAGGAAGCATAGTCTAAGCCATCTGCAAATTTTCCGAAATTTGATGTATTGCTGTCGCTAACTGTTGCAAGGTACACAATATTAGCAAGAGCCCAACCAACTCGTGGCATCATTTTGGAGTAAGAGGTCCTCTCCAACTGATCCATGACAGAAATTTCCTTCAAAACCTTCTCTTTTGATATCTGTCATCACCTGCCATAGTTTGATCAGCCCCCTACTGTTTTAATCTAGCAATTCTATATATCATATCAAAGAGCAATATTTTTTTTCCGCCACTTCATTTATACATTGAATTAGAGAACTTCTCGTAAATATCATAATTAAAGAAAAGAACATATTTAGAAAGTAACTAGCAGCAACAAAGGCAAATGTTTGACCAAAAAATGCATTTTGTGTTTTTAGTAGTTATTAATGGGATTTGCTCCCCCTTTAGCTTGCACTTACCAGTAAAATCCTGAGGCAAGGTGATAATACTGATTTGTGTCTCAAAGCAGGTACAAGTATTGTAGGTAAACGTTGAGGAAACCAAGGTATCGTGAGTATTGAGACACAATATTGTTTAACAACACACTCCATCATGCCATTATCATTTACATCCATGCTTGTTATGTGGAATGGCCGTAAAGACAAAGTTATTGCACTGGCCACTATCAAGAATCTATCATCCGTCTGAGAAGTGAACACATCTTTAGAAGAAAAAGGAGCTTCCAGTTTACAAATGAATTTCCTGATGCAATTATACAGCCCACTTGTTTTACTCCCAATAAATTGTACTAGACCTTTCACTGTGTTATTTGCATCCTTACGATCATCATCAACAGTGCAATTCCAACCTTTCGGATCAGTTAATAAAACTGCTAAACGCATTGCTATTGATGTGAGGACTACATCTTGAGATCTTTGATGGGAGTAGTCAAACATAGATAAAATAAACAAGCAAACAGAAATCAGCTTCTTAGTCTGATGAAACCATATCTTTCTCTCTTCAATGCCACCAGTTGCCATTGAGCAGAAGTTCTGATGTACATCTGCAAGTCAAAGGTAGTTGCAAATCAAAATTATGCATTTCTACCGGTAGATTTCACATACTTATGCAGCTTTTAATACATTTAATCTCTCTAACCAGCTGCCTTTAGCTTTATCATCAAATTCTCACTGATAGAAATTAGTCCAAAAGAATCAATATTCTCCATTCAATAATAAACCACTGTTTGAAAAGTTTAAGCAAATTATTTTCACAGCTTTGATTGCTAGATAAATCAAAAGATAGGGGTTTTGTGAGAACACAATTACTAATTTAAGGTGAAATAGGGAAAAGACCAAGGTTTAATATGGGTTCCAACAAGAGCATGGCTACCCCTCACAAATCATGCTAAACCTCACATATATCCATCTGCCAACAAGAGAAAAATGCATGTATTTTCTTTGTTGATTACAATATGAAAACAGGGAATATAAATCTTAGTTCTTAGGTTCTATTTTCATTCTTCTTAACCATCTTATTGCAATATCCTTACTGACACAGCTAAAAACACCTTGATCTTTTTTCCATTCTGTTCGCTATCAAAAAAACAGTCCCAAAACTTTCTTCCTATCATTGCTCTCCTAAAACATTCTAAGCTGTCTATTGTATTAAATCATAAAAAAATACTCACTATACCTATAGCATTATACACCACCTTAAGTCAAAAAGCCACTATCAATCATCATACATTTACCTTAAAAATGACTACAGAAAACAAATAACAGGAAAATTAGCGTACCATTTGAATTTAAGTTCTCCAAAACAAATCTAAAGCAACTTATCATACAATCTCTCTCTCTATCTCCAATTTTCCCGCACCGGACCGATAAATGATCAATAAAGAAAAGAAACGGTCTCAATACTTCGCTCGATATCTGCATTCTCGCGAGAACACCACCACGATTGTTCATCATTGTTTCCCACTCCTGCTGCAGACACAACGCCACCGTTTTCGTGGCATGATGCCTCCTCCAGACACTCTGAATTCGTTTCAAACTTCATTATACTGGAATAACGATAATTCTACGAATTAGGTTTCGCAATTACAAAATCAAGCCGTTTTAACCTGAATATGCAATGCGGCGGCGTTAGCTCGTCTCGTATAATTCCGGAGCTCCCTTTCTTGATTAACCTTCTCAAGAAGAGCATCTCTCGTAATTTCCTTGACGCTAGCTCCTCGCAGCGACACCTATACAGAAATCAAACTCGATATTTCTTCATTCAATCCGACGGACTAATCTAATTAATTCAAGAAAAGGTATCATATATATACACACACACACACACACACATATATATATATATAAGAGAGAAGGAAGACGAACCTGGTTTTTACGAGAATCGTTCATGGTTTCTCTCCGCGATTAAACGGAGAGATCGAAACGAGTACTTCAATTTCTGCTCAGCTGATTTTATTATTCCAATTATGTGATCCAATTTTATGTCTTTCTCTGAGTACAGATACGATAATAATTCTCTCTGTATTTTCTCTTTTCTCCTCTCTCTGTTTTCTTGGCTTATGCCTTAATGTGACATGTCCGTTAATATGAAAAGGGAAAATTTCATTTTTAGTGTTATAAATTAAAGGTCTTCACAAATTTCGTCTAGTATTTTTTCGAAAAACACAATTACTCATGTAAGTTAATAAAATTTCACATTTATTTGTTTATGTTTAGATAAATACATTTAGTCCCGTAACTATAGTAAAAGTGCGATTTTGGATCCTAAATCGACGCGCCCCTTGTTTAGCTCAAAATTAGGATATGTTTGATTTGGAGATTTCGGCCTAAATAAAGGGGAGTCTTGATTTTTGCAGTCGAAATGTCTGAATATATATGAAAAATCTAAGCTATAAATGAAGGAATTAGAGTTCAATAGTTGAAGAATTGGTTTGGAAGAGAAAAAATTAGGGTCCAATTGGATGAATCTCTCATTTCTCATTTTTGCAATTTTTCATAGTTTTTTTCAAAAATGATGCACTTTTTTGGAATCTCTTAAAAATATTCTAAATAAATGCTACAATAAATATTCCCCAAAATTTTTTAAAATTTCCTTGAAAAATGGATGTAATTACATTTCTTTCAAATTTTTCTCGTGAAAATCAAATATTTACCATTCATGATTTGACCATTTACCTAATAACTAAAATACTTTTATCTACCAATATATGACATATGCAATATAATTACATATCTTGATTCGAAATGACGCAAAATGCGAAATAAGATTCAGTTTGCATATTTTTGGATGTCTTAATCAATGAGTTTAACTGAAATATTTCTAGATTTTCTTATAAAATAAAAACTCCTTCATGCCATTTCTAAAAAATAACTTTTCTTATAATAAAAAAAACATATCGTATCATACCTAATCATTACACTTTTTTCTATAAAAATAATTATCCAAACACACTTTCACCTTTATATCTCTACTCACTAAAAGTAAAACCTCTTACTTTTTCTAAAAAAATAAAAAATGAGAAATAACATCCCATCCAATCGGGGCTTAGGATTTATGCAATTTGGGATAGTGATGTTTTTTTTTCCCTCTTCTTCTTAAGTGCAGATTTTGGATGGGTAACACGTGGGCAGTACATGATATCGGTCCGGCAAATTCAGGACTAAAATTGAAATTTTCATGTAGTTACAAGACTAAATACGTGGTTTATGCAATTTGGGAATGGTGAAGCGTTTTCTTTTTCCCGCTTTCTTTTTAAGTTTATAATTTGTGAGGGTAATACATGGACATCAAATGATTAGGGATGGCAATGGGGTGGGTTTGGCAAAACCCGCTACTCGTCCCATTTAACTTTATTGATACCCACAACCCGCCTAGTCCCGCCCCACCAAATACTCTACGGGTTCAGGATTTACCCGTTAAACCCTAATGAGTCATGAAAGTTTATTAATTAATCAAACCTGCAATCATGCGACCCGAATCCGAATAATCCAACCACTAATAAACTTACAACATAGACGAACATCATGAAAATTCACACAATTAATAATGAAATTACATTCATAAATCCAAATTTAAAATCATATCAATATGATACTACACTAATCAATTTTGGTTAACAAATAAAATTTAATAAAAAAATAAAAAAAAGTTAAGTTACGCAAACTTTAAGTTATGTTGAAGATATTAAATAAAAATAAAAAATCAATTTATTAGAATAATATTAGCGGACGGGTTATGGGGCGAGTAATATGGCAGGTTGCACCATACTCACTACCCGCCTCATATCCTGTCGGGTCATAAATTTAATATTTATAACCCGTCCTATAACCTATTTGGTGTATCTAAACCCGCTCTAATCGGGATGGGTTCGGGACAAATACCCATCTAACTTCGCCCCATTGCCATCCCTACAAATGATGTTAGTCCAACAAGGGGTAAAATGGCCGGCGCGTCGACTTAGTATCAAAATTGAGATTTTCATGTAGTTACAGGACTAAATATGTTGAAATTTGTTAAGTTACTGAATTAATATATTTTTATTCCCACAGATATTGGACGTAATTTGTCAAAACCTCTAAACTAAAAGTGACATTTTACCAAAAGCGCTTTCAAGTATACAAGAATGACATTCAACAGAAAAGTCGCATTTTGTTTCACTTCTCTTCCCAAGTTTCGAAGTTGAAATTTTACTATGCTTTTGGCGCCTCACTTTCATGGCAGCCCTTATCCACCACCGCCCCCACTCCACCACCAACTCCGCCGCATTCACACCCTCCTCCCACCGCCTCTTGAAGCCCTCAACGCCGTCACAAATCACTTCATTTCTTTCTCACTCTAAACCCTCTCTTTCTCTCTCCTCTTCCAAACCCCACCTCTTCACAGACCCATCATCTTCACCCTCCAAAACCCCATATTTTCAACACCGTTTAGACGATGAAATTTCACATTTACTTAAGTTATCCATCGATTACTCCGATATTCAGCTCAATAAAGCCGTCCACGCTTCAATTCTCAAGGTTCAACCAGAAACCCGCTTATTTAACTCTCTCATTTCATCTTATCTCAGATTGGGTCACTTAAGTTATGCACGGAAGGTGTTCGACTCAATGCGAAGCCCAGATGTTGTGTCGTACACTGCTATGATTTCGGGTTTGGCGAAATCGAAACGTGAGAATGAAGCTGTGGGGCTGTTCTTTGAGATGGGAGAGTCGTGTATTCAACCCAATGAGTACACTTTTGTTGCTGTATTAACTGCTTGTATGCGTTTATTCGATGTAGAGTTGGGCTCCCAAGTTCACGCGTTCGCGGTTAAAATGGGTCACTTTGATTGCGTTTATGTCGCGAACGCGGTAATGGGATTGTATTGTAAATGTGGTTGTTTTGATTATGTTATCAAAGTGTTTGATGATATGCGCGAAAGGGACATTGCTTCTTGGAATACTGTAATTTCGTGTATGGTTAAGGATGGCATGTATGATAGTGCATTTGAATTGTTTCATGATATGATGAGACTTGGAGATTGTAGCGTAGACTATTTTACACTTTCAAGCCTCTTGATTGCATGTGCAAGGTGTTCTGCAATGAGGGAAGGCTCGGGAATTCATGCATATGCTCTTAAATTTGGGTATGAAGGGAATTTGAGTGTGAAGAATGCATTGATTGAGTTTTATTCGAAGTGTGGGTGTGTGAAAGATGTCGAAACTTTGTTTGATAGTATGCCTGTGCAAGATGTTTTTACTTGGACTGAAATGATTAATGCATATATGGGATTTGGGCTTGTTGATTCAGCTGTGGATATTTTTGGTAAAATGCCCGAGAAGAATTGCATCTCCTACAATTCTCTCTTAGCTGGATTTTGTCAAAATGGTGAGGGCTTTAGTGCAATAGAATTTTTCTGCAAAATGATAGAGGAAGGAATGGAGTTAACAGACTTTACGTTGACTAGTGTTTTAAAAGCTTGTGGTTTGATAAGGGATTTGAGGATGAGTGAACAGATTCATGCCTTTCTTGTCAAGTTTAATTTTGGCCATAATAATTGTATCGTAACAGCATTACTTGATATGTGCACTAGGTGTGGTAGAATGGATGATGCTGAAAAGATGTTCCATCGGTTGCCACTAGAACCAAACAGTTCAATTATGCTGACATCGATGATTTGTGGATATGCTAGAAACTCAGAGCCAGAAAAGGCGATTTCTTTAATCTGCAAGTGGCGATATAACGAACGCTACCCCATGGATGAAGTTGCATTGGCTTCAATATTAGGCGTATGTGGAGATTTAGGATTTCAGAAACTTGGCGAACAATTTCATTGTCATGGTTTAAAATATGGTTTCTTGTGTGATATTGGAGTCGGAAACTCTATAGTTAGCATGTACTCCAAGTGTGGTAACATGGAAAAAGCAAATAAGGTTTTTGATGTTATGTCGGCCCGTGATATAGTTTCTTGGAATTGTCTCTTGGCTGGACATATCCTTAATAGGCGAGGCGAAAACGCATTGGATGTATGGAGAAAGATGCAGAAGAAAGCAGTAGAGCCCGACTCGTTGACTTGTGTCTTAATCATTTTAGCTTACAAACACATAAACTCAAATTTAGTCGAAGAATGCCAAAACTTCTTTCACTCCATGAAGTCCATTTATCACATTGAGCACAATTCCGACCATTATGCCTCTTTGGTAAGTGTTTTAGGTTATTGGGGTCTTCTAGAAGAATCAGAGGAAATAATTGATAACATGCCATTTGAGCCAACGGGTTCTGTTTGGAGAGCCTTGCTTGATAGTTGTAGAGTAAAGAAAAACACCACAATTGGGAGAAGGGTTGTGAAGAAGATACTAAGCATGGAGCCACAAGATCCATCTACCTATATACTAAAATCAAATCTGTTTTCTGCTTCCGGAAGGTGGCATTGCTCTGAACTTGTTAGGGAAGAGATGAAAGGAAGAAGAATCCGGAAGTTTCCTGCGCGGAGTTGGATCATACATGAAAATAAGATTATTACATTTTTTGCAAGAGACAAGTCACATTCACAATCGAAAGATATTTACAGTGCATTAGATATACTATTCTTGGAATGCTTAAAAGCTGGCTATGAACCTGATACAAGCTTTGTGCTTCACGAAGTAGAGGAGCATCAGAAGATGAATTTCTTGTTGTACCACAGTGGGAAACTAGCTGTTACCTATGGACTTATAGTGACTTGGCCAGGAAATCCCGTTCGTGTTATCAAGAATATTCATCTCTGTGGGGATTGCCATACATTTTTGAAGTATGTTTCGCTTGTTACCAAAAGGGAGATACACGTAAGAGACGCCTCGGGTTTTCATTGCTTTGCTAATGGCGAATGCTCTTGCAAAGATTACTTGTGATGGAGAACTTTTGGTTAGTTTTCTAGTTTTCAGCATTTTGATATTCTAAGATGCTATAGATTTTTATTATTTTCTTTCAGAGTGTTAGCATGTAAGTAAAATATGCAGTGTTGAAGTTATAATCCAAAATCATAATTTTTTTCTTCTTACTTCCATTAATTGCTGAATAAAATTACTTTCTACAGGATAATGTTTGATTGAAACTATGAAACACACATCATGATTCAAATAGCCAAAAGGTATATATTAGCAATAAACCTTCAGTCAAACATTCAATTAAGCTAAAAACTTAAAAAATCCTATAACTATGAATAAAAATTACCAAATTAACTCATAATTCTCCAAGAATAAAAAAACTATTATAACTTAAAGATAGTTTTCTAGCATTCAACTTCTACAGCAAGCCTCTTCTGTGAAGATTTGCATCCACGAAGCCCAAAAGCTTCTTCCGAAATGTCAATTGAACACTTTTCTTTGCCAATACATGCCTGGCCAAAAGATCAAACCCCAATAAGTGATCAAGCAAAAAAAATTGAATAATGTCAAAGATATGTGAAAGAGAATTTAGCTTACCTTTTCAACCACTGATAAACTGTTAGGAGCATGGCAACTGCCCTTTGCAAGAACTCCATGTGTGCCATTTAGATTACCAAAGCTAGCGAAATTGATCTTGGAAATAGGTCGTTCGTGACATGATAATTCCAAGGTATTACCTTCATAAGCATGTGCAAATGCTTTCTCTGCATTCACAGTTTGGACACTTACAAGTTTAGGGTTTCCACCAAATTCTTCAAATAGAACGAGAGTGTTATCTTCGTCTTTCAAGAAAGATCGAGGCACGTGGTACCTAATAAGTCAACCACACACATAAAAACGAGACCATTTTTAGATTCAAGAAATTTTATGCTACCCACTTGGACAATGCCCAAGTGGACAAGTCATAAAATGAAAGGCTGACATCAGAATACGGCTAAGAATTATCTAGTGATATCATAAAGTGAAAAACTGATATCAACATGTGGGCTAAGAGTTGTGTACCATCTTTGTGAAGGCTTTCCACAATTAGTCAAGCATTTTGAAGCATGATAGTTCCCTCTATAGTCACAAAATGAACTGCAGCCATCTTCCTGAGCAAGAAAACTTGGCCAATATCTGCCAATATCATGACCATTTACCCAAGCATTTCCTTTTCCTAAACCCCATAAATCCAAAACAATAGGATCCTTGCCCTTTGGAGTTCTGAAGGTTGTCTGAAAGACATTTCGAATTTAGATTAGTAAACAACTTGTCAAAGTATGGAAATGTACACCTATGAATATTGATCTGACCTTGTACCAAACAAACATCCTACCAAAAGGGATGTTAGGATGCCATTTGCGCTTTTTCTTCGCATCAACATCTTGGAGATCCCTCTCCAAACCGTTCAACCCGACCTTGTAGGCCCATTCGTTCGAGGACAAATCCTTCTCTATACTGTTTGGTGCAACTAATTTGACAGGGCCAAGTATTCCATTTTGTACTTTGTCAAAGTAGGCACCATAATTCTAATAATAAACAGAAGCAACATTCGAAAATAAGGAAAGATAAAATTTGTAACAAGAAACAAAAACTTTACTCGTGACTAAAAAAAAGTTCTTACTGGGAGTCCAACTGTGACACTGAGAAGCGAAATTGAATTTGTCCCTCGTTTTGGCTTAGCAGATCCCTCAAACACGAAGCTGTACTGTCCATTTTTCACCCATTTGGTTCCTAAAATAGCAAGTAAACATCATCTTTAGATAGCAAAAATCAGGGATTTATTTGGAGTATTGTTGTATAAGAAATTTGGAAGTAATTAAATTACCAATGTGTTTGCCATTGAAAAATGCATGAAGTACATGGCAGTTGCAGTTAACTTGTAGAGTAACTTCTTCACCCCAGATGGGATCATCTTCATTTATATCCACACTGCATGAAATATGCAATTATAATAAATTGTCAACAATTTTTAATTTTTTTAGGGTTCTTGAAAAGTAAAAGAAAAGAGGTCTAATGCAAAATACCTTGTCATGTACCACAAGTAATCACTTGTGTCATTTGTGGCAAGTTTTTGATCTATGAGATGATTAGCAAAAGTAACACCTTTTAGATGGCTAATGTCTTTGATAGGGGCTTTGAGGTGCTCGAAATGCTCGGCTCTCCACTTCCATTCTAACTTATAATGAAGTTTTTCCTGGGCTTCTTTTGGAAGTTTCTTCGCAATCACTGTTGTTTGAGTGTTAACCTACAAAAATTAAAGAATTTTACACATGCATATATACGTACATATGCATAAATGTATATATGTGGATGTATAAATACATACCTGGGCAGTGTTGTAAACTTCAGTTTTACAATCAGGAAGAATGCTAACTGACCAAGAAGGCACAGTATAACTCCTGCCTTCAAAGTTGATTGTTATTGCATCTTTGTCATTTGCATTGCCAAAGAAACATACCCTTGTCCCATTGTAACTATAGACGGTTGACTGTGAAAAAAAGAAAAGAAATTGTTCATGTCAATTTTAAGAGGACAATATATATATATATATATATAATAGAAAAAGGGTTAAATTACTCACAGACATCATGCTCCCATAGTCAGTGTTTGAGACTTCCCCATAAGTTAGAACTTTTTCCATTGACATAAGGAGGGAATGAAGCTGCTTAAGATGTCCCCATTTAGGCTGGTTCAGATCACCTACAACAATATGAAATTTGTAATATTAAATTAAAAACTTTGAACAAAGTAGTAATTCATGTCGATAATTACTGTAATAATATAGCTAAGTTAATTTTTTTTATTGATTACCGTATTCATTGAGAGGGGCGTCATAGTCGTATGCTGTGGTAATATACGGTCCACCGGCTGTTCGCCCAAAATTAGTACCACCATGATACTGCAAGCATAATGTCCTTGAAAGATTAGACTTAAATTATGACTATATGTAACTATTAATTGAAAATAATAATAATTACAAACCATATAATAGTTCTGTAATGAGCCACCATATTGATAAAATCGCCCTACTGCAAATGCGAGATCTTCTGTAGTTCTGTGAGGATCTGCACCACCCCAGTCCTTATACCTTACCAAAACAAAATAAAAAGTTAAATATTTTTAAATGAATATAACAAATAAATTAAGTTTGATTACTAGTAAACATTGATGAGAAAAATTACCATCCACTCCAATTTTCTGTCCACATCTTCGGAACATTTTTGTTGTTTGGCCAAAATTGATCGCAATAATAGCCATTACATGTGTTTATCTGTTTCAAAAATCGAACACGCGCACACAAAAAAAATAAAAAAAATCAAATAATTAAGGTGTAATATTTTCTTGTTAAAATTCACTGATTAAAATGGACAAATATGAATGAATTAATACATACCATTGATGCTGGAGCATCAGACTGTTGACACATGATCCAAGGGACACCAATATCCAGAGTTTCAGCAAAATTTGCACACCAATTAATATATGATTTTCCTGCATTCCCATACGAGCTCATAATATTTCCATACTCGTTTTCAATCTGTGTTTATCCAAAAAAAATAAAATAGAAAAAAAAAAAAAGATCAGAGAGAAAATAATATATAAATTGAATATAAATAAACCATACCATTTACTGCTAAAATTTGAATCTTTACAAACCTGAGCAAGTATAATGGGTCCCCCTTCAGACGCAAAAAGATTTTCTTGTTTCACCATGTCAACAATCTTGGTTGTGAAGTTCTTCATCTCATACTGATTTGAGAATTTAATTTAATTTTTTTTACAAAACAACTAAGTCAATAAAATATGAAAAACTATTTTGAAAAATTGAATATTAGTGTGACATATAAATTACCATGAAGGCATCATTTTGGGTCCTAAAAGTCATGTTGGGTATACTTTTCAACCAAACTGGAAAACCTCTGTATACATAAATCAATAACACTTAGTAATAAATTGAATTTAGAACTTAGAATATAACATATCTTGATATTCACCCAAAATTCCATTCTGCACAAACATATGGTCCAATTCTCAAGAGAGCATAAAGCCCTTCATCTTGAATTAGCTTGAGGAACTTTATGAGGTCATTACTCCCCGAAAAATCGTACTGAAAATCATGCACAAAACAAGAGTTAGATATAAATTATACATATTTCAGGCATGTTTAGATTTATGAAGTGAAACAACATTATTAATACAATATAGCAGTTCTCATAATTCGACTATCGTAGTCATCCATGCAACAATGAGAAATATGTGATGTCCGCCATCCATGCAACTGATGATTATGATTAGATCAGAATTTAAAAACCTGAAAACTATTAAGACTTAAACGCGAGTTTGTTAAACAACCTGTCGATATAAGGGCTCGTGAGCATTCCAAAAAACATAAGTCTCAATAGCATTAAGACCTCCTTCCTTTGCTTTTTTGATTAAAGATGGCCACATCTAAACCAAAAACAAATAAGAAACAAATTGTTACGAACTTTTCATCATAAATATTCATTTTTTTCCCACTATTTTGAAAGTAAATATTTTTTTACCTCTGGTGTGCTACGAGGGTAGTGAATGGAACCAGAAATGATAATTCGTCTTTCACCGTCGATTTTAATGGCTCTTCCATCGTATGTAACATCAACGGCCGTAGTAGGCTGGTTGATAGTAATTAAGAATATTACTGCCAACAGTAAAAACTTTAGTGAACCCATTATTAGAGTTGAAAATGTTGAGAAAATGGTGAAATAGGTTTATGGATTATAGGCATATATATACACAGCAGATTAACTGAAAAAAAAATCTTGAATGGATAGGAGTAGGATAATGTAAAATCTTAGTTATATGTTTTGTATTATCCGTATGATCAGGATAATTATTTTTTAAGCATAATCTTAAGTTCATTGATAAACATGCCTAGAAGCTCATCTCATTTGTAACTCTTGAAAATCTTTTATCTAGATAGGGTGTTTCGACGTAAAAGTGCGAGATCATGACATATCAGCAGTGAGGCCAGTACTAAAGTGGCAGTCGTATGATCATCTTGTTTGATGCCAAAGCACCTGGTGTATGGAATTGTTTAATTTGTGCCATTATCCACTCGGTGATTAGTTGAAGGACATAAATTTTTATGTCCTATATTTTTTTTCACTAAAAATGAGGAAAAGGATATAAACAAACGAAAAAAAAGGAGAAGGAAATATTTGACGTTCTAGAATATATATTATATATGATATTTAAAGTTAAAAATAGCCATTACGTAAAAATAGTCTCCTATTGAATTCTTCCTTTTCCTTCTGTTATTGAAAAGCCGTGGCAAAAACTGCATTTTTGGGCTTTTATAGGTTGGCTTAAACCTATTATAAATTGGGCCAATTGTTCAGGATTTTTGGATCAGTATTGGAATTAATTACTAATGGTTAACTCAATTTTTGGGCCCAATTCAAAATGGGCCAAGCACTGGGTTTAAGATAGAAGATGAGCCTAAATGGTATCTGGGCATGTGGAGCAATTTATAAAATTTTCAGCTAAGATCCAGTCTTGTTTGAGCACGAGTGTAACTTATAAGGCGAATGAATAATGTTTACTATGTGATTGATCACTCTCGTCTCGTAAATTCTGTGGTTAGACTAAGTTAGGATCGGGTTAGAATTGTTAATTAAGTGAAAATACATGAGTTGTATGTGCAGTTAATTAAGCCATTTGAATAGACAATCATTTCTCATGATTATCATGAATTTATTTTTCAAGGTACGGAAAATTACTCCAACGCCCGCCACTATAATAGATAATTACACAAACTTACTCAAATATCAAACTCAATATAATTGAAAATTACATTTATCCCACTGAGATCCGTTTTTTGGTGATATTATCATGTAAACTTCCAAAAATGCCCCTGTCAAAATGTCATTTAGGAATAAAATACATCAACCTCCCTTGTCATAATGTACTTCTTATAATCACACCCCTTTGTATTAAAATATTCTTATAATTTAACCCCTAAAAATCTTACAATTAGCCCCCTGTAGGGGGGTGTTGGTAATTTCAAAAATAAAAGGGGACTTTTGGTAATTACACATTATAAGAGGGGGTATGGCGTAGTAAAAATATTGTTCCAGCTTTTTTTTAAGTGATTTAATTAATGGGCAACAATGTCATTAGTATTGTTTGACTATTGACTGAGAGTTTTCAGGGGGTAAATGTACTTTTCAGTTATAGTAGATTAGGTATTTATAATTTCAATTATAATAGGGTCTCTAGAAAAAAAAAATACATTAATGACAAAATGTCAAGTGACAATGTAAAAGTTGTCACTAATTATAATTTTTTAGTGACAAGATTTTTTGTTATATCACAAGAATAGATTTTACATGTTTAATAGTGACAAAATTTGTATAGAAGTTGTCACTCTTGATACTTAGTGACAAAGAATTTGTTGTCACTGTTGACAATTAGTGACACATATTTAGTAATAACTTAGTGACAACAATTATATTTGTCACTCTATTTGTGTTGTTATGTGTCACTAATTGTCAATAGTAACAATTTTAAAGAAATTCTTGTCATTAAAAATTCTTTTTGTGACAAAGCAAAAATTATTGTCACTCATGATATATATTTAGTGACAATTTTAACATTGTCACTTCCAATTTTGTCACTAACATTACTTTTTGTTGTAACGTAAGTTTGTGTAATTACCTATTATAGCAGTGAGTGTTTGATTTAGCTCGAATTTCGATGGGCAAACTCGAACCGAATCAACGACCCAAATGGGCCGAACCAAAATAACTATCAAATGAGATTATAGACTGGACCCGACTAAGTCAAGCTGCCTACGTACCTAATTAGATATGATTAAGTCTAACATAGTTCAGAGAAATGGATTGATACGTATTTTCTTCATACAATACGAGGCCAAATACAATGGTAAATATGACTAAAGTAATATACAAACGAAGTAAAATTTGAGAGTATTCTTAGAGAATTAATTGTCGTTCCCCCATAAATGAATTGGAGGGGCTATTTATAGTAAGAGGCGGTCACTATTCCTAAAATGACATATTGGCCAGATGGGCCTGGACACCTGTCGACTGTTTAATGGACCTTTACGATTTGGGTCGTCGGGTCAGTGAATCGTGTCGGGTTGTAACCTGACCCGAAACTTAAAAACACGCGGATCTTCACACAATCATGAATATAATTGTTTTTGTGAGGGCATTTTCGTCATTAATTTTATAAGTAGGTTTTTCCCTTATCAGTGTTGGTGTAATTTTCCCTTAAAGGTATCATAAACTATACTTGGATTCGTAATTGTTTCTCAATAAGCATCAAATGTTTTGCTCTTTTGATATAATTATAAGATCATAAGAATACATGTTATTATTGTGGTAATTTATGATGTTATGTGATTTGATATTTGAACGGATTATTACTGTTTTTTAATTGTCTAGTTAACCTATATAAATGCATCATAATTGTCATATAATATCAAGAGAAAATGTCTATATTGTTAAGATAAATTCCCCTTGAGTATATTATTAATGACTGAGAGTATATATAGATTACAAGAATGAGTAATATAGAAATAAGTAGAATAAGGAAACCTAAACTAATAAGGAAACATAATTAAATAATAACTCTAACACTCCCCCGCGTGTGAGGAGGCAGAGACGAATGCCAAGGTACCCTACGAAACTGACTCCACGAACTTCATTAACCTTTTTTTGTAAATTTAATTCCCATGTCATGCTTTTAGAAGAAAGATAAACGTGATATCAATCAATGTGGCGAAACTAAGACAATGGAGTTCAAGAAGAAGGTAAAAGAAGTCGAACAAGCAACACCACGGTTTCATTCAGCACTACGGGAAACAATTACGTTTAAAACCAATTAAGTCAAGAAAACACAGAAACCGGAAGTAGAGCGACGTCAGGACAACCAGCCCAGTCGAACAATGAGTTGAGAGGAGGAACAAGACGAATGGAAAGACCTCCGAACATCTTTTAAGGCGTGCATAAATGGATACGGGGATATGCATAAAGAGACAAAGTTGTTGAACAGCGAAAGAAAGATCAGACGATTCATTATAGCAATGGATGAGGAAATCAGCAGGAGTAGAGACAAAGACACTTTGGCCCTTGATTAAGAGGACCTAAATCCGTCGCAGTTCATGTGAGAAGAATATCATCAACGTCATTATCACGGTGAAAAATGAACTTGTAATGCTTGAGACCATACAAGGCTTTTTGAAGTCGTGATGGTCGGGGGGTTGTTTCACAGTTTCAGAAAGGTGACCGTGAAGAATAGTTGGTGCATAAAAGAACAGTGCGAATTGTGGCAGGTTTAACTACAGGGCTAAAGGTGTCTTCATAATCGATGCCAGGTTGTTGAGTGAGCACTTTAAGCGTTCGAGAGAACCATCAGAGCGAAATTTGTGTCGAGAGATTGACATGTGGTGTGAGTTCATCAATCATAGCATTAATTGGGATCTTTGAGAGCTTTTAGCGATTTATAGATTTGGAGCGTGTAATCATATAGACGACGTGGGTAATGATGACGTGGGAGCAGAAGGGGACGCGGCTGCTGACGTGGCAGGTGACGTGGCGGAGACGTGGCAGGTGATGTGGAAGAAGGTGACAATATTACATTACTGCGAAGGTCTAGTACTTGGTGAGTCGTCATCACGAGTTCATAAGACAGGGAGTTGAGGACCATGGGAAAATAGATTCATCAAAGGTAACGTGACGAGAGATGATAATTTTATTAGAGGAAAGGTCGAGACAACGGAAGCCTAAGAATAGACAAGTTCAGAGAGATTTAGCACAGACAACCAAACACACGAAGATATACGTTTAACTCGAATTACAAAGTTAGTTGTTAAGGAGGTGAACGGCCATGTGTAAATCATTTCGAGCCTATATATGACTCCTAGTTAAATTACACATAAACAAACAATTATTTCCCAATTATTAAAAAATTAATCATATCTCGAACCAAGACTAGTCCGATCTAAATATATTATATGGTTGATGAATTCATTGCAATTGAAAATGTCAGAAAGACACTTTGGCCCTTGATTATCGCAGTTCATGTGGTCATTATAACTTGTAATATTCATGGTACTAAGAATAATAAAAATATATGAAGTTCCGCAAAACATAGAATTTATTTTAATTTATTAGCATATAACCATATACGACCAAATGATAAAATTCTTTTATAACTTTCAAAGTTACTTATATATATAGTTAAATTAACGTTATTTTTTTTAATAGTTAAAGTAACGTTATAGATCTCGTGATGTTGTTATAATAGGGTTTGACTACAAACGTCTACGGTACGGAGCGTCTAGGTTTTCCATGCACGGCGAAGCCTCGTAACCCAAGAATTATATTATAATGGACACTAATGGTACATTAATTAACAAAATTAATCTAGTAGTAAATAAATTTGTATTAAGTGTTTTGACTTGTGTTATAAGGTCAATTATGAGTTAATTAATCCATCTAGCTAGAAGATTTGGTGTGAATAATAAAATTCAAGAAAATTAACACCTTAAAATTTTAGTTAGTTGAAATTTATTGTCCAAATATATAGTGTTTTGACATTCCAGTTAGTCCCCGCTATATATACAAGCATGTTATTCATAGGAAAATTCTAGCCCAGCTCCGGTCTGGCCGAACCCAAGTGTAATTCACTTAATCTATGACCAATTATATGACAAGTACTGTAATTCACTATTCTGATGAATTACACTTGGGTTCGACAAGACCGAGTCTGGATTTGAATTTTCCGTTATTCATATTAGTAACACAATAAATGAGTTATTTTTCATACTTATTGTATAATTAGTTTAAACTCGAAAACAATCAATAATGACACAAGTACAGTAACATGTATTGTGTGACCAACTAAGTTAAGTGAAAGAGTCATGATTTTTCTGAAATCGGTATACGTATGATTTTTCTCAAGTATTTTTTGCATAAAAAAAAAGAGTGGTTAATAATCAATGACAGAGAATTATATTAGAGATTTCAGTTAAGGAGCTGGAATATTTTTTGTTGCTTAAGAAAAAAGAAAAAAATTGCTATTTAGGTTTGAAATTTTTCACTCTAAACCTGACTTGATCGAACTCATGAAATTAAAGTAAAAGAATTTCCACCATTAGATCAAGCAACTGATGATTGTATATTGGGAAAAGTAAAACTGTCAAACCATTACATACTTATTGTACTGATGATACTATACAAATTTTTTAGATGATAATTAGAAAAGTAAAACTGTTATACGTACGTAGTTATAAATATCATCTTTGTAGCATCATTATTTATGTATGAGGACATTTGGGGAAAAAGGATTCATTCTAAGAAATATTAGAAAAAGAAAATTGAGGCAAAAGATTCAATTTTCAATCTATCATAGTACAATAAGTATGTAGAGAGTGTCATAAGGCCATGATCTATGTTGAAAGTGAATAAAATTTTCTGTAAACAATTAATAATTACAATTTGTTTACATATATTGGGAAATATTAATGTCAAAGGTAGAAAATATGCATGGTAATAGGTGGCAAAGATGGGGGGGGGGGGGGGGGGGGGGGGTTAATAAGGAGTGAGAAACCATACTGAAAAAGTATTATTAAAATTAGGATAAAGACAACATAAAACACGTCATGTCCGATGAATCCAATCTCCATATCCCTATCCCCTTTTCTTTCCTTTAACTAAAATGGTGATGCATGTATCACGTGTCTCCACAATTACGACAACTCAAAGTTTTGTTTTGAACCATAATTTAGTGCGCAAACTAATCTTTTATGCCATTTTTTTTAGTGAATTTATTAAATGATACGTATTATAAATATCAAATTATAATAAATTATAACCACTTAACAATTATTATAACTAACTAATTAATAACTATGTACTATGAACAATGGCGGATCTAGAAATTTGGGTCAATGGGGGCACTAGGGATGGAGCCAGAAATTTTACAGGGGGTGAGATTGTTGTGATATAGCTATACAATTTATCTTTAGCCAAATAGATGAAAGATTTAAGGGGGGTGTAGGAGGGCTTGCCCCCCGCGGTACGGTACGCTATATTTATGGGGGGAAATATAATAAGGAACTAGGTTCAATTACAACTTTTGACATACTTTATACTTTTATACCTCTTTCGTTATAGCCAGAATTTTGGGTTTTGTGGGGGACCGAACTCAAAGTAAAGGGAGAAAACGTGATATTTTTCGATCTTGAGGAGGGCCTTTAAAAATTTGAGTGGGGGCATTAATGTAATTTACATACTAAGATTAAAAAATATATATATTAAAAAAAAATATTGAGTGGGGGCACTGCCCCCTTCTTGGGCTAATGTAGATCTGCCCTTGACTATGAAAGTATTAGAAAAGTCATACGTTTTCGGTGAGAGTAAAATCTAAAATCTCTAATATTTTGAGACTTCAACTTTACCCGTAGAACTAGGCTTCATTGACCTTTTATGTAGTTTAAGGCTTTGAGATTGAAAGAGAATTTAAAGTTGCTGATTACATGGGAAAAAAGGGAAAAAAGATGGGAGCAATTAATTGACATGTACATACTGCGTGCGTATGTAACCGATTGATGATTTTTCATGGAGTGAAGCTAATTGTCACCTTTTAATTTATTATTTCTTTTTTCCTTGTTTCTATTAGTTTTGGTATGAAATGTATTAATGTAGCTAATTAATTGAATTTTACTTAATTAGTATTTACCACTATAATTTGTAATTTTATTCTATTATTGATAAATCTGTAATATATAGTAGTTTTCCTTTTACATTTACATAGTGTTAAATTAGAGAAAACCCCGTAGGGAACTTGTATTATTGAGTAACATATTTATAGAGTTACAAGATAGAGATAATACAAGAAAACCCTAAACTATAAAAAAGGTAAAATATAAATAAGGTAATAAGAATACTTGTCTAACTAGGAAAGCAATAATAATACTAATCTAATTAGGAGAGCAATAATAATATCTAACACTCCCCCGCAGTCGAAACGTGAAAGTCTTGAATATTGAGATTGAACTAAAAATCGAGAAAAGATGTTACAACAGTCCAGGCATAAAGAATGCTTAGTAGAGAGATTTTGACGAATACATTTCTCAAGGTGGAGCAGTTGCGTCTGGAAATCATTAAAAGCGGCGGTTCGACGAAGACGCTTCTCAATATGGAGCAGTTTCGTCTGAAAACCATTAAATAAGGCGGCGATTCCAAGTCCTTGTTTTTCCAAGGGTGAGCGGCGAAAACATAAACAAAGATAAAGAAAAAAAACTACCTTAAACTAAACTAGATAAGGTGCGCTGGACGGGGTCAGCGACTTGAGGATGGCGGAAGCGAGAGATCAAAATACCATGGCTCGAAACCATGGCTCTGATACCATGTTAGATTAGAGAAAACCCCGTAGGGAACTTGTATTATTGAGTAACATATTTATAGAGTTACAAGATAGAGATAATACAAGAAAACCCTAAACTATAAAAAAGGTAAAATATAAATAAGGTAATAAGAATACTTGTCTAACTAGAAAAGCAATAATAATACTAATCTAATTAGGAGAGCAATAATAATATCTAACACATAGATCAAATAGTTTTTTCGTGACAATAATGTAAGGAGTCTAGTAAACACAAACTCAAGCCGGCTAAAAATTCAAAGTATTATATTATTTAAATTGATTCAAATAGTTTACAATCTTGAATGTCATTGTAGATATTTTATTTTAATTTAGTATTTCATTTCAAATTTTGCTTCCCATATAATCGTCACCTGCATAAACCAGATATCATATGTATATTTAAAAGAAAATTTATACACGTAACTTTGATGAAATGCACATTGGTATTGAAAAGAGAATCAAGAAGTTGGATGATTAGAAGATTTCAAGAGACAATCAAAAAGCATGAATAAAGGCTTGAATGAATGCTTGAAAAAGATATAAAATGTAGAAAAAGCACTACTACAGAAATGACCTATAGCAGCGGTTTTTTTGGGCCTATTACAGCGGTTTTGAACCGCTGCCATAGGTACCGCTACCATAGGTCAAAACCCTATGGCAGCAGTTCCGGAACCGCTGCCATAGGTCACCCTATGACAGCGGTTCTATAGAAACCGCTGCAATAGGGTGACCCTATGGCAGCGGTTTCGGCAGAACCGCTGTCATAGGGTCATTTATTTAAAAAAAAAAAAAAAATTGGACCCTATGGCAGCGGTTCCGGCTGAACCGCTGCCATAGGGTGGTATATATTTTGTTTTAATTTTATTTTATCGTTTATAATGTTACCATGTCGGAATAACACGAAATTCACACGGTCATAGCGAAACGGCATTCTGAACAAAACGCAAGCTTTGTCTTGCGCTCTCGTGATTTTAGCCATCCGAGATCGTTTAAGGCCTCAAATACGCGTTTTATTACATAAATACGTATTTTTGTAATAAAACACGTATTTGAGGCCTTAAACGATCTTGGATAGCTAAAATCACGAGAGCGCAAGACAAGGTCTTGCGTTTTGTTCAGAATGCCGTTTCTCTATGACCTTGTGAATTTCGTGTCATTCCAACACCGCAAAATTTCAACCGAGAAATATTTTCATAAATACACAAATATACGTACACCCACACATACACAAATATACATACACCCATCAACATATACACAAATATACATACACCCATCCACATATATACATACACAAATATACACACACCCACACATACACAAATACACCCATTAACATATACACATATATGCATACACCCATGAACATATATATACACAAATATACATACACCCATCCACATATATACATACACAAATATTCATACACAAATATACATACACATACACCCACATATACACAAATATACATACACCCATCCACATATATACATACACAAATATTCATACACAAATATACATACACATACACCCACATATACACAAATATAAATACACAAATATACATACACCCATCCACATATATACATACACAAATATTCATACACAAATATTCATACACATACACCCACATATACATAAATATAAATACACCCACACATACACAAATATACATACACCCACATATATATGCATACACCCACATATACATACATCTATATATACTCTATGTGTGTGTGTGTGTGTATATATTTATCTAAAAAAAAATACCAAAACTAAATGGAAGGCGGCGGCGGCGGCGGCGGCGGCGGCGGAGGAGGGCGGCGTCGGCGTCGGCGGAGGTGGGCGGCGTCGGCGTCGGCGGCAGAGGCAGAGGTGGGCGTCGGCGGTGGTGGTGGTGGTGAGAGAGTTGAGAGAGAGAGAGAGAAAGAGAGTGAGAGAGTGAGAGTGAGAGTGAGAGAGAGGGGGGGCCGGTTTGAAATAAACCCGCCCAAATTTTGAACTTTTGGCAGCGGTTCGGGCAGAACCGCTGCCACAAAGTTCAAAAATTTTTTTTTTTTTTTTTTTGACAACTTTTGGCAGCGGTTCTGCCCGAACCGCTGCCAAAAGTGAACTTTGTGGCAGCGGTTCGGCTGAACCGCTGCCAAAAGTCCAATTTTTTTTTTTTTTTTTTTTTTTGGCACCCCTATGACAGCGGTTCGGCTCGAACCGCTGTCATAGGTCCGAACCGAGTACCCCCTATTACAGCAGTTTTCAAAACCGCTGCCATAGGTGCGCTGTAATAGGACTTTTTTGTGGTAGTGAAGGATGATTCACATGTGCTATTGTCAATGTTTAATCATGTTACTTATCTTATAAATTAAGAATTGCAACTGTCTATATATATACATAAATTGAGGAAAAATTGCAAAATTGGTACTCTAAGTTGGCGTGTACGTTTTTTTAGTACTTTAAGTTGGCCTATTGGCAATTTCGGTATATTAACTTGCAAAAATTGGCAATTTTGGTACAAATTGGCCGGAGAATTTGAATTCGGCCAAAAAATTTGGAGATTTTGACTGGTTTTGACTTAAATTAGGGGGATTTTGACTGAAATTGAAGATTTTGATTGATTTCAATTGATTTTGAGATTTTTTATTTTAAATATAAACTAAAAAAAATTATCGTTTCATTAAAAAAAAAAAAACCCCACCCTACCGCCTGCATCACGACCCTTTTGCATCACCACCCAAACCCCCGCTTCACAACCACCACCACCCCAACCCTCGCCACTCACCACCACCCCAACTTAAAAGAAAAATACTTATATATATATATGTGTGTGTGTGTGTGACTATGTATGTTTATGTGTGTGTGTGGACCCTGTGTGTGCGTGAGGGTAGAGTGGGGTGGGGAAGACGACACTGTTCCCCACCCTCACTTTCTTTCTTTTTTCCTTTTCCTTTTCTTTTCTATTTAATTTATAAAATAATATAAATAAGTAATTTATTTTAGAAATTAAGTTTATTAAAAAAATAACCCAAATTAGTTTAAATCCCCAATCTCAGTCAACATCCCCAAATTAAAGTCAAAATTTTCAAATTTTCCGGCCAATTCATACCAAAATTACTGATTTTTTCAAGTTAATGTATCAAAATTACCAGTAGGCCAACTTAAAGTACTAAAAAAATGTACATGTCAACATAGTGTATGAATGTTGCAATTTTTCCCATAAATTGACAATTCAGTGAAATAGGATGAGAAATTATTCATTCTAAAACTTCTTTTATTGGATCATCTTCCCATTTGTTTTTCATAAGTATTCATGGTTGTCAACTTTATGTAATCTACATTAAGTTATATACAAGAAAATATTCATACACGATAAACTTCAATAAATACTATTTGAAACAAGAGATAAATATCGATGAACTTGCATAGAAGATTCTAGCCAAAATGTGGCTGCGTGGAGAATTAAACCCGATTCATCTGACTTTTACATCGGATTTTGTTTTTTATATTTACATACTGCTTGTAAGATTTACATAGATATAGAAATGACATGAATTTTTGACACATATGTAGGATTGGAAACAAGTCGAGTCGAGTCAAATTAACAAGTTGTTGTTGAAGTTTGTTTAGATTATTATCATGTTTTAGAATTTATGTTTGAACTTAGTTTGATTGTTAATCGAGTTGAGTTCAACCGAACCGAACACAAGTCGAGCTCAAGTAATTTGATCTTTTTCACATATTTTCTATTGATCGAGTCGAGCTCGAGTTTTAAACTTATCGAACATACAAAAAAGTTGTGTCAAATTTGGTTTGATATGTTAACAAACCGAACTCAAATGAAATTTTACTGAACGATTGAGTCGAATATCGAGTATTTTGGTCCGTCTTTCAACCCTATATGTTAGGGATGGTAGCATCAGAGCACGAAGAATACACAAGAAACAATAAATTCTAAGCCTAAATATGAAGATAAAAAACACGAGCATTTAACGTGGTTCAGCATAACTTGCCTACATTTACGAGCCAACCTAGACTACATCTTTATTTCTCAATGAGTGAATCAATGTTTACAAGAGTGAGTTCTCATATTTATAATGGTGGAGAAGTCTAAACCCTAACAAATTAGGAAAAGCAATCCTAAACAATAAGGGAATAATTCCTAACACAATAGGAAACAATTCCATACAAGGTAGGACTCAAAGCATGTCAAAAATCCGCCAAAATACTAAAACACGTTGAAAAAATGCGCTGTCAGCTCGCTGCCCGCGCCCAGGCGCCATACAGTGGCGCCTGGGCGCCGTCATCAGTTTCTGAGAGCTCCCCTGACTTCGTTTTTCAACTCCTTTTTATCCTTTTGCGATCCCGGTCAACCCCGACCCTTCTTGGCTCTATGTTGGCTCCTTTTCTTGACCATATGTTGATCCGACTCCACCAAACCCATCAATCTCCCACTTGGAGACTGATAAAAAATAACCCGAACTCAACTCGAATGATCCCTTCACTTTTCCCAAGTGAATCTTAGTCTATTCGACCCATCCCCAAACCCAATGGAGATCATACCCCGAGACCTTTCCATGTCTCTTCAATTCATTCGTCCTCTAGTGTCACCCACTTGACGAATTCTCTCTGTGAACATTGTTCCCCCTTTTGAACCCTCGCCACTACCTTATTCTTTTGGTGATCAGCCAACTCCTGAATACCGCGACATATCTATCTTGGTCCAACTAACCTTCGGATATAGGTTACTCTAAAACCCGAACATGTCATACTCAAACAGCCTCGGTCTACCCGTCCACTGACATCTTTCCACCAAGGACTTTTTCCAATGGCAATCTCGGATCCCTCATGTATCTGCTCCATGCCCCTGCGTGAGCCATGTCTGATCCATACGCCTATTTGGTTTTTCAATAGCTAACTCGGGCCACTAACATATCTGGTCGAGCTCCCACTCCACAAGCTATGTCACATCCCTCTGACAATAAACTCGATGCTCTACGAATCTACCTACCCGGTTTTCACATCCTGCCACCATGGCTTTCGACTCCACGGTCAACCCCTCTCGGCACCACTTCCTATCCTCATGGTCTCTCTACGTGGTCATGCCTCCACAACCCTGCCCTCTGGTCTCTAGACTACACGGCTCTACCCTCTCGGTTATCAATTCTATCATTCTGACCTCTGGTTCGGTGGATTTGCTTTCTTGGCACCATAGCTCTGCCCCCCTCGATCTCTAGCGACTCGTTCGCTCCCTCTTGGTAACACGAACTTGCTCTCTGACCTCTGGCTCTACGGATCTGCCTCTAGCTCTGTAACTGCTCCCACTGGCTTCGTGTTCTACCTACTTGGTAACACAAATCTACCTCTGCTGTTGCGGATCTGCCTCTGCTGGCACCACGATTTTTCAACGTTTTCTCGTTAACGTTCAACGGGATTATTCTTCTTTGGTTGACGATCTACCCGATCTCATCCTCCTCTGTCATCTTCTCCGGCTTCACCACGATCTCAATCCGTGCTTCTCTGCAATGAAATCATCGAGCTTGATTATTCTTTCTTCTCCTGCCATCGTTCCCATGACGAAATCCGTGTTTAGCCAAAAAACACTTCCCCATAGATCTTGATTTAGGACGTCATCTAAATCTACAATCTATGGCTCTGATACCAGTTGTTAGGGATGGTAGCATCAGAGCACGAAGAATACACAAGAAACAATAAATTCTAAGCCTAAACATGAAGGTGAAAAACACGAGCATTTTAACGTGGTTCGGCATAACTTGCTTACATCCACGAGCCAACCTAGACTACATCTTTATTTCTCAATGAGTGAATCAATGTTTACAAGAGTGAGTTCTCATATTTATAATGGTGGAGAAGTCTAAACCCTAACAAATTAGGAAAAACAATCCTAAACAAGAAGGGAATAATTCCTAACACAATAGAAAATAATTCCATACAAGGTAGGACTCAAAGCATGTAAAAAATCTGCCAAAATACTAAAATACGTCGAAAAAACGCGTTGTCAGCTCGTTGCCCGCGCCCAGGCTCCACACAGTGGCGCCTGGGCGCCACCTTGCTATTGGAGGCGCCTAGGCGCCGCGCCGTCATCAGTTTCTGAGAGCTCCCCTGACTTCGTTTTTTGACTTCTTTTTATCCTTTTGCGATCCCGTTCAACCCCGACTCTTGTTGGCTCTATTTTGACTCCTTTTCTTGACCATATGTTGATCCGACTACACTAAACTCATCACTATACACACACACACATATATATATATATATAGAATGACGTATAAATTGAAACACAATTTTAAAACAGAGAATCAAACGGGAGAAAAAATTGGCAACCTTTGTTGGTGCATCGCACCTAGTTGTGCTACCTTCTTTAATTACCTAAAAAAAAAAAAAAAATTCTACCTTCCTAACCTGGGAGGTTAGCCAAAATTGTTTGACAAAACAAAGCGGTACAAGTATAACAGCACACTACACTTAATACCATTTATTAGCTACATATCCCAATTCCAAATACTAATTAGTATTTACTGCCCCTCACTAATTTTAAATATATTCGAAATTCAAAACCCCCATATTAACCCACGCTCCTCCCATTCCTACTCGCGCCGCAAGAGAGCCACCTCAAATAAACTAGCACACGTTGCTAAGGCTAAATAATGAAACAAGCTACTCGATACTCGACACAAGTTCAATCACGATTGTAAAAAACTCGTTGGATCTCGGTTTATTAATATATCAAACTGAGCTTGACATCTTTTACTAGTTGATAAGTTTTGAATTTCTACTCGAGCTCGACTCGATTAGTAAAAAATAAGAAAATGTATATGAAAAATCTAGCTATTCGAGCTCGACTCGTGTTTGAGTCGTCTAAAGCTTGTGCTTCGCTTGATGATCAATCAAACCAAACTCAAACACAGATTTTGAAGCTCAATAACATTAATTTCAAACAAACTTGAACAATAAATAGTTCGGTTCAACTCGTGTACAGCCATCATGGTGCACATTAGAGATAGCGCGTGGCCTACACTTTCACCTGCGGAGATTCAGAAAAGTAGAATGAAATTGAAAATTAAGTGAAAGGGCAAAAAGGGAAATTACAAAACAAAAAAAAGACGTAATTTTGCATGAAGAACTCGAATATAGAGGCTGAAACCAGCAGACGCTTGGCGAGCTGGCGCTGTATGTTGCAACCAGCTCTCACCAATTGTTATTTTCTTGACTCCCACTTTCCCAGATACATACACACACATATATATACTTTCTGTATCTATATATATGGTTTTTAATGAAAACTTAAATGAGAAATTAAGTGAGTAAAGAGGGAGAGACAAAGAAAGAATAAAAATTAATTCTGAAATCAAGAAAATATATATTCTTTGATAAATCTGTAGAATTTACATAAATGAAGATTTTGTATATATAGCGAGGTGGGGTGGGGGTACTGATCAGTATATATGATGGAGGGGTGCAAGAAAAGGTTGTGTTCATGGTGGAAAACGTCGTCGTTATATACGAGGGTTTTGGGGTTTATGGTTCCATTAATGGCGGTTTCAGCTATGGTGGTTTTAGTGGGTCCGAATAAGTCATCCAATTGGCTGTTTGCTGCTAATTACTATTCAAGCAGTTTTAAGGATTTTGTTCCGGCGGCCGGAGACGGCGGCGCGGGTTTGGAGTTGCGGCGGAGGGTGGTCGGCGGTGGAGATAGACAGGAGGCGCTCTCGGCGGACTACAATCTTAACCGCTCCGCCGCGCCGCCGCTTGCCGTTGAAGTTAGAGTGGCGGAACCACCTGTAAGAATATATATATATACATATATATATATATATATAGTGTTTGATTATTTTATTTGTTTCTTCAGGAGGTGCCTTTTAATTAATTAATTTATTTATTTATTGTATTGTTTTTTTGGTTGCAAAGGAAGTATAATTTCATGAATCTTGGCTGACAATAATATTTACATAAATCGGTTAAAAAAGTTAAATTGAACATTCCTCCAGATTAAAAGAGGCTTTTTAATTTTCTTGTCCATAAATAACAATCTTTTCTTTTAAATTATTAATTGCTTTAGCTTTCAAACGCACTATAGTTTCCAATTTATATCGAAATATGCACAAATGGTAACAATAAAGTGACCTCAGAAGGGATTTTTATGCCCAAGGCAGAATATTATATATATATATATGTATATATAATGTTATTTATGTCATTTTTTTTTTCTTCACTTCGATTGACTTTGTCACACCTGCAAAAAAGAAAAAGGAAGATTTTCCTTAATTGTGATTGTACCTTCATAGCTAAGTTTATCTATACATCGATATTTGTTCAACTTGTAAGAGTATCTAATTAATGGTCTTATATATATTTTAACAATACTTATTAATTAATGTACTAGGTAGAAATGAAGAATGAGGATATTATAATAGCAACAAATAAATCAAATATTTTCCCTCCACTGGGCGAAATTCAAGTGCTTCCATCAAGTCCAAGAATAAGTAGAAGATTTAGCAATTTACAAATTCTGGAGGCAAAACTTCAGCGAGCTCGAGCTGCAATTAGAGACGCAAAAAGTGGAAACGAAGCATATGACCCCGATTACATCCCAACTGGTCCTATCTATTGGAATCCCTCTGCATTTCACAGGTATGCATCATATTCCAGCATTCGTATATCTTGTGGGATTTGGTTTTGTGATTACTTATCAATGAGCTGTATTGTATTTGATTTGAGCAAGTCGAATTTAAAGTAACGTAAATTATTGTTTTTATCACGAGAAAAATGAAATTACCATGTGTTAATGAATTAGTTAAAAGGCAAAAATGCCAAATCAGTCTTGTATTAATGTACCTTCAATCCCAATCAGTTAATTTGGTGCCCGTAGCTTTCTAATTGTTGCTAATTCCATTGATTTGTTCCTTGAATTTGAACCCTTGTCCAATTAATGTATACATATATATTGTATATATGGGTGGGTAATTTGGAACGAAATTGATGAAAATGGTGAGTATTCAAATTTCAGGGAGAATCTCGGGTAAGATTTCCCAATTTTTGAACCATTTCCCCAAAAATTGTCTCCAATTATACTACATATTGAATATGCATATCCTCTTCTTGCACCTCAATTAAATGAATCACGATTCAGACTTGAGATTCGGCTAGTGATAGGACAAAATTGGCAACAAAAAGTTACGGGTCTAAATTAACTATTTGGGTTTGAATGGGAGCAAAATGGGATTTGGAGTAAGGGACCAATTTGCCGCTTTTATCTTTCTTAAAAGATAATTAAATAGGTTTTGGTGAATCAAAAGTCGTCAACATGTATGTAATATATGTTGGTATTTCAGGAGCTATCTGGAGATGGAAAAGCAGTTCAAAGTATTTGTCTATGAAGAAGGGGAACAACCTATATTTCACAATGGTCCTTGTGGAAGCATTTATTCGATGGAGGGAAATTTCATCTACAAGTTGGAAACTTCAAAGTTCCGGACTAGGGATCCCGAAAATGCCCATGTTTACTTCCTGCCTTTCAGCGTGACATCCATAGTCCACTTCATATACGATAAAAATTCTCGTGATCATTGGCTACCGATGAAACAAACTGTGAAGGATTATGTCAATCTTATCGCTAGAAAATATCCCTATTGGAACCGGAGCCTTGGAACTGATCATTTCATGCTTTCTTGCCATGATTGGGTATATATTATTAATTCTCTCAGTATAAAAGTTTTATGTTTCATAATGAAATGGAAAATTCTAGCTCAGATTTGCTTGAAATAAGTCTAATATACTTGCTTTGTGATTGGTCATCCCCCTCGGAGTTCACACCAATCACATGGAAAGTGTAATTAACTTGTTTTGTGAATGTATTGGGTTTAGCCAAACCGGGTCCGGGCTAGAATTTCACATGATCTCATATCTAATTGTAGACTAATATATTGCTTGCTTTAGGGGCCCGAACTTTCTAAATCCGTCGCAGAGCTATATGAAAACTCGATTCGAGCTTTGTGCAACGCAAATACCTCGGAGGGATTCAAGCCCTCTAAAGATATATCCATCCCGGAGATTAATCTCCCCGGCGGTCGAACAAACGGCTTGATTGGCGGGCCATCCCCCTCGAGACGATCCATACTCGTTTTCTTTGCGGGCGGACTTCACGGTCCAATTAGACCGATTCTTCTCGAGCATTGGGAGAACAAAGACGAAGATGTCCAAATCCACAAATATCTCCCCAAAGGTGTCTCTTATTCCGGAATGATGAGGAAGAGTCGGTTTTGCATTTGCCCTAGTGGGTACGAAGTAGCGAGCCCTAGAATGGTGGAAGCCCTTTACACCGGTTGTGTTCCCGTACTCATTAAAGATCATTATGTGCCTCCTTTTAGTGATGTTCTGAACTGGAAATCATTTTCAGTTGAGATTCCGGTGGAGGATATTCCGAACCTAAAGAATATTCTGATGGGAATATCGCCTAGACAGTATATAAGGATGCAGAGGAGGGGTGTGCTGGTGAGACGGCATTTTGAGGTGAATTTGCCTCCGAAAAGGTACGATGTGTTTCATATGACACTTCATTCGATATGGCTTAGGAGACTTAATATTCGACTCCACGGTGTTGAGGATTCGTGAGAAGCGATAATGTGGTATTGTTGTAGAGTAATTTTTAGTTGTATTTTTTTGTCGAAGGTTTATATGCAGTGAGAGTATATACTCACTACATGTAATCTTGTCTGTGGATCCGTATTCTGATTCTTTATGAAGATCATATTGATAGTACTATATATGTGATTCTTTTCATGTTCTTAATAGTACGTAGGATTTGAGTTTCATAATAGTGTTTCAAGAGACTTGAAATTCATTGAAATATCCGCATAACGATTAATCATAGACTTCAACAATCCTTATCTAGATAGTTTGTAGATTCTGTACGGGGACGGAGTCAAGATTTTTTTTAATCTAAGGGCAAATACAAAAATAAAAAAGAGCGGAAAGCTTAATATGGAAAGCTTAATATCTTTTACTTTGTGACGAAATTTTGAATATAAAAAATTTATGAGGAAAAATAAACTTTTCTCAAAGTTGATTTGAGGGGATGAATGCCATCACCAACATCCCCTTGGATCTTGTATGTGCTTCAATGGAAAGATCTTAGGGCCTCAAATTCTGGGCGATATTCATTTTTGTTCGTAAGATTTTAGGGCCTCAAATTTTGGGTGATATTCATTTTTTTCGTATTCAATGTAAAGATCTCAAGGCCTCAAGTTTTGGGTGATATTCATTTTTTTCCGATTACATTTTATTGGACACTGTGAATATAATCATGAAATGATGGAGACATCTTGGGATTTGAGGTCCAAAAACATAGCATCAAAAATAAGACATTGCTATGTTTATATTTGTGTTCATTTTATATTTTTCTTTTTAAAAAAAGAAATAGAGAAAAGAAAGAAGAGAAAAGAAAAGAAAGGAGAAGCGAAAAGTCAATGGACTTATCTTAGTTGGAGGTGAAATAGCTCAAAATTGAGTGCTTTAGTTTGGTGTAATTATCGTAGAAATTCCGGGATACATCATCATGCGATACATTAAACCAAACAATCTCACAAATAAAATCAATTATGCACCTATACGGCCAATGTCTTACAACTCGTGAACTACATAAATCAGCCTACAAAGGCAATACATTTTACTCATCCGATGACTAAAAATTTCTACAATATTAACCATACAAACAACATATATATCATCAGCTTTCATGTGTCTCATGAAGTTGAATATTTATCCTTCTAAGCCATATGGAATGAAGAATCATATGAAAAACATCGAACCGCTTTGGAGGGAAATTAACCTCGAAATGTCTCCTAACTCGAATCCCCATCTTCTGCATCTCTACGTATCGTTCTTGAGGTATAGCCATCAAAATGTTCTTCAAATCAGGAATTTCACTAACTTGGACATCAACCGAAAATGTACTCCAATCCAAGACATCATCGAATGGTTTAGCGTAATGGTCCTTGAGTAGCACCGGAACGCACCCCATGTAAATGGCTTCGACCATTCTCGGGCTAGCCACTTCCCATCCACTAGGACAAATGCAATACTTGCTCTTCCTAAACATGCCATAGTATGACATGTCTTTTGGAAGGTACTCGTGTATTTGGACATCGTGGTCTTTATTGTTCTTCCATTGTTCCATTAGGACTTGTCTAATGTATCCGTGGACCCCTCCTGCGTAGAAAACTAAAATGGACCGGGCTGATGGAGGTGGCCCGCCAATCAAACCGTCCATTGTCCCGTCGGGGAGATATATCTCGGGCATGGATACGTCTGTCGAGGGCTTGAATCCTTCTGAGGTGTTGGCATTGCAGAGTACTCTTATTGAGTTCTTGTATAGGAGAGGAACACCGTGGGAAACTGTTGGAGTCTGAAAAATTGCAATGTTAATAACAGAATTAGTAGGTAAGATTGAAGTAGCACAGAGAGGACAATGAAATTGGTAGTATCAATTGTTTTTTTTGACATGTAATGAATTTGGTGTGCAAGAAAGATTGCATGGACCATGAAATTGATGCATTTTGTAACTAAAATTTGCAAGAATAATTGCTATTATTTATAAGTGGAGCCTAGAGCTACACCACGCGACTACTACAATAAAAATACTACTACTGTAAAATGATCAAAATATCCTTTTGAAAAAACTTTATCCACGAGTTAAGATGCAATCTACAATTTTTCATTTAATTGCAGTCTAGAGCTACATTTACTACTACCAAAGTACCCTTTTAAACAAAGTTGTATATATGAGTTAAGATCCCTTATAAAGTTTTTTGTTTTACCGGACTCCACACATCCATCAAGATGGAAGACGAGTTAACTTTCTAAAACCATGAACCAATTTTCCTGAAAATGGATTTTCTATTGCAACTTCAGACACAAATGAGCGTCCGACAGTTTCTTATTCCTTCATTACAGAATTCCATCAATTAGATACGTACGTGTCACTCCTCGGTCGGTCCTTTGTTATAGGAAATGTAATAGGAAGTTGCAATAGAATATCACATAAGCAATTTTTTCCGGCACTTAACATAAGGGCAAAATGTAACTTACTAAAACAAGAAATTTTATCTTACCCAATCATGACAACCAAGGATGAAATGATCACGTCCAAGAGTTCGATTCCAGTAAGGATACTTCGTTGAAATAAGATTGACATAATCTCTTGCTATATCTTGCAAGGGAGTCCATGCCCGATTGTGTTTCACATAAGCATAGGTGGCTATTGATTGTACACTTATTGGTACGAAATAAACATGGGCATTTCTTGGATCCTTCGTACGGAATTTACTGATCTCGATCTGATGTATGAGAATGCCTTCAATCCCAAGAATACCAAGACTTGTGCTGTAATGAAATAATGGAGGCTCTCCATCCTCGTACACGTATATCTTCAACTCTTTCTCCATTTCCAAGTAGCTCCTACAATTTATACATACATATATATGAGATATATATATATATATATATATATATATATATAAAGCTGGTTAAATTTAGAACCTTATTTCTTGTCTTTTTTTTTTCTTCTTATTTTACTACAATATATAATAGACAAGAACTGTTATAAGGGTTGGATGAAAAAATTGCAAAATTCACCTTTTTATTATAGGGGTGGGCAAAATTGGTCATGTATATTGTGATACTGTCTATCGATTGAAGGAGTCAACTATTCAATTTTTGTGGATTGACAAATTTTCTTACTGGAAAAATGAAAGTTTGACGGAAATTTACATGTAGCTGGTACATGACCTTTTTAATATGTTTAGAAGGAAAATTCATCGCTTGAGGACTAAAAATTTCACTTAAAATAATTTATTAGATTAAAATTCAAACTTTTTGCAAGGAGAACTCACAATTTCAGTAATGTAAGTACAGATAAAATGATAATTTTAGTCCTGTAAATTAGTGGGCGATACCATTTCTGGGCTTACAAAGATACTATTTGCTATTTTACCTCCAACATTACAAAAATCACCGGATCAAATCGTCACGTGACTGGCGCATGCTTATTTTTCTAACCACTTTTTTAATTTATGGTGAAATTTTTCCTTAGTTTACGAAAATTGAAAATTACTGCCTTAAACTAATAGTATAACAATGTACATCACTATTTTGGGCACGAAAAGAATTAGAATTTTAATTTTTCAAGGAATTGATTATTACCTGTGGAAAGCGTTAGGATTTCTGTATATCGAACCGGTAGGGACATAATCAGGGTCATATGATGTCTCGTTGTTGCGTTCCGTTTCTTGTATAATTGCTCGAGCTCGAGCTAGACGAGCCTCGACCATCTCCAAATTGCTGTAGTTTTTCCGAAATTCAGCAGTTATTATGGTCCCTTCGTTCTCCACAACCTATTTGATTTAAGAAAAGAAAAGAAAAAAATAATAATAAACCAGATTGCATGTTTCATGTAATTTTAGGTAATTTTGTCACCTTTAATCAAATAACAAAGAGAGAGCAATTTTCCAGAAATAACTATCCAAATTAATTCAGGTTGACGAATACTACATAAACTCTTACCGGCAACTGATCCTCCACCGCTGCTACTGCGGGAGACGCCGCCGCCGTCGCCGCCGCGCCGGAAGTCTTTTCTGCAACGGAATGACGGCCACGAGGTAATTTGAAACGAGAATTCAGTGAATTATGAAAAGTTGGCCATGAATAAGCGCTGGAAGGCTTCTGATTCAGTATAACGATAATCCCAGATAACAAAATCAATGGAATTACCACAAAATACACAATCTTTGAAGAAGATGAAGTACCCGCCATGTTTTTCTTGTTTTCTAGTCTACCTTTTTTCTGTAATTTTGTCTGTATCTATCTGTATAACAATCAAAAATTGCACCTAAGAATGTGCATGCGCGTGCTCTTTTTTTCCCCCTCTCCTCGATTGAAGTGATTAATTCTGAATTCTCTTCTTACATTTGTTTGGTGAAGTTGCAGAATAAAAAAGAAGTTAAACATGTAGCTAAGGCTTAGGGGAAAGGGCTCTGGTCGCTTAAACAAAAGGTTTCATGTCTTTATGAATGGGTGCATAAAACTTACTTGGGAGAGATCCCAACGATTCCGCCCAATAGTAGCTCGAGGGATTGACCTTGAACCTTCGACCTTGAGGAAACCTTGGGAAAATATATATATATATATATATATTTAACATGTGGCAACTGGCAACTTGACGTAATTTCGTCAAATAAAAGTCTTTGATCAAGAATTTTTAAACAATGCTAATTGAGCTATTTGATTAGGTAAATGATATTGGCACTCCAAAAGTGTTATTGACACTTCATTATTCAATATAAATTTCTTTTAAAAATATTGAAAAGTGGAGCTCTAGTACTAATTTTTGGAGTGCTAATATCAACTCCAGATGATTAAGAACAAAACCTCATAGTTTATATGCAATTGGACAATGAAGTGTTGGGATGAGAGAATACTACTAATAGAAAGATTTACCATTATAGCAGAGATGGAATTAATAAGGAAGTTAAATGGTCTTTATTGCTTGTAATATTTGAGGTGATAAATGTGGTCATGCTGAAAAATTATTAGTTCTGGCGCAGTATATAAAATAAGTAAATTACTTTGGAATTGGATGAATCTAGTTTGGGCTAGAATTTCCAATCATATAATATTTGGCTACATTATGGTCAATTATATATATATAGGATAATTGATAACACATTTTGTAACAATTATTTGGCTACATTTCGATCAATCCCTATGTCATTGGTCTAGTCGGTGCAAAATTTTAAGGTCTGTGCATGTACTTTGCTTGGAAATTACTTCAATTTAATTCGGACGATAATAAATTTTATTAAAAATGAACCATATGTGTAAACCGGATTCATCTTAGAATCACTTTTTTTTAAAGTATGATGACAAAGAAAATAATTTCAACAATACGTTTGCGTTTTTCAACACGTGTCTTCCTCTTTGAATTGTTAATTGTTACTAAGTATAATAATATTGAGTTGGTTCTAAAGATTTCTACTTAGATTTAATTCGCGTTGTACTATATTATGAGATCACATATAAAATTTAGGGAAAATTACACATAGACCCACTCACTTATTGTGTCATTACCAAAATACCCTCACTTATTGAAAATTATAAACACACCCCCTCATGTGTCTTTTACAATTACACCCCATGAGTTTAACAATTCTTACAATTTTACCCCTATAAATCTTACAAATAGACCCCTTGAGGAGATGTGTTGGTAATTTCCAATAAATGAAGGGAAGTTTTCGTAATTACACAATAAGTGAGGGGATCTGTGTGTAATTTTTCCTAAAATTTAATGCCGATTGATTTTTCATCATCTAGGATTAAAAGAAAAAAAGGTCAAGAGACAAATAGATTTAATTTCTTCTATAGAATATTTTAAACTTGAATGGTGTAGCTTTTCCCCACACGGAACCCTCTATTTTAAAATTGTATTCCAACTTCTGTTACGCACGTTAAATGTATAAAATCCACCTCATTTGTATGACCTAAATATACAACTAAATAAAATAAATGAAACACCGTTTAAAATACAGGATCAGCTATTTCTTTTTTCTTCTCCTTTTTGTTTTGTTTTGAGTTCGATCTGACTATTAGATGTTAAGTAAGAAGAAGTAGGAACTCTTTAATTAGTCAACGGGTAGTATTAATACAGTCAAGACACTGATATCATTTATACGCAATTAAGAATTTAAGATAATTCCACTTTGTTAGTGAATTATTAAGAAACAATATTTTTAGCGTTACGTGGACGGCCGGGAGTTGTATATGGGCATGCCATTACTGGAGTTGCTACCGCCGGAAGACCCGCCACCGCAACTATTGCAGAGGTTTTGTTGGATTTGTTTATTAGCCCTAGGTTGCACTTCATTTTAGTCAACCCTTTTATTTATTATTTTTATTTTTGTCATTAGAACAAACAAGGAACCAAATTAATACCTAGGGTGCGTTTGTCTGAGTGGTTAAAAAGTTAAAATCTGCGTGAAGCCCAAACGCTATTTTGCTAACTGTTTAGCAAATTTATTTTGGACATTTTTTATTACAAAATCACGTTTTTCGAAAAGCTGAAAATCCTAGCTTTTGTCATAATCAATTCTGCAAGAATCAATTATCGCATAATCAATTCTGTGAAAACTGAGTCAAACTCGCCTTTAGTAAATCAAACGTTAAGATAATTAATAATTATAAATGTCTTTTTCGTGTTACTATAGAAATTGGAACATAAAACATGTGAACTACCATGAAGAACTAGTGCACTGAAGTGGAGATAAGTATTGAAGCCATACTCGATCTTATTTTATGCTTGACATTTTACTAACCAAACTTCTATTCGCTGGAAAATATTAGTCAATATCTTGCTCAGTTGGCTGATCAAGTATAATTCAAAAAAAAATAAAATTATTACACTTGTTACATAATTGATTAAAATGCATGTGAATTACACATTGATTATAACTAAAAGATGCATGTCGAATGCATAATCCACACTCAAATATGATTATAATGAATATTTTATACGCTAATGACATATACATATAATAAAAAATATAAAATAAAATATCAAATTGAAACGAAGAAAGTGACTCAATTATCTCACCTCGCCCCAACCCAAAGCAAAAGTAGACTGTACGTAGCATCCCTTGTTCTTTCCCTAATTGTACAACATGGGCCATTTTTAGGTCATAATGAAAGCTTAAATGAGCAAATTGACAACCAAACCATTTACCAACCTAACTCATGGGCTTCATATAGTATTTAGTAGAATCATGGTTATGGGATATTTCATGGGCTCTAGTAAAGAACAATAGGTCATGGGTTGGTTGTCTATGTTGTCCTAGAGAAGTACAATAAAACAATGTGAAATATGAAATGTGGTATGCATCACTATTTTCTATGTCACTCGTCACCAACCAACTTTTTCCTAGCCCAACCAAATTGGTAAACCTAGCTAGAAAGCTTAGAATTAAAACTTAAAAGACCGGGCAATTTGTAATACTGAGTGGCGTCGTAGCTATCCAGTGGCTATGATTCACAACCTTCCTCGCTTAGCATCCGATCACTCGCCTATTCTCGTAAGTCTAGCAGGTAAATCAGCTCATTGGGCCAACAATGACAAGTTTTGATTTCAATCTGCATGGCTTACTGATCCGTGCTTTTTTGAGTTGGTGAAAAATGATTGGCATAAGACAAAGCAGCAAAGTATTTATAATCAAATTGAGGGAATTAGGGGCAGCCTACATAAATGGAATAAGGATACTTTTGGCAATATTCTCAGACGGAAGAGGACGCTGAGGGCTCGGCTGGAGGGAATCCAACGAGCACAAGGTCGGACTTTCTGTCACTATTTGCAAAAATTGGAATCTAAGCTCCTTGATAAATACCACGAGACACTAAAACAAGAAGAGTTATTCTGGAAACAAAAGTCTCGGGTTAAGTGGTTGTCGGCAGGGGATATGAATACAAGATTTTTTCACATGGCAGCGACGGTTAAACATCATAGGCCTAAAGTTACTGCTTTGCTTCGTGAAGATGGGACTTGGGAGCAAGATCTGGGCCGACAGTCTATAAAGAGCTCTACGGATCTGGGCCGACAGTCTCAACCTACGAGTGTACCGATGGTTTTCCTCGACTGAGTCAGCATCATCTTGAGCTTATCCAGTTGCCGGTGACTAAAGAAGAGGTCAGACAGGTTCTTTGGGACATGCACCCTTCAAAGGCTCCAGGCCCCGACGGCCTCCAACCGAGTTTCTTTCAGAAATGCTGGAATACGGTTGGAGACGCAGTGGTAAGAACGGTGAGTCAGGCTCTCCGCACAGGTATTATTGATGTTAATATTAATAAATCCTTGATTGTATTAATTCCAAAAGAAAAAAATGCAAAACATCTTTCAAGTTTTCGCCCTATTAGCCTATCGAATGTTATTCTGAAAATTATTACGAAAACTATGCCTAACCGGCTTAAAAGTTTAATGAGTGTTTTGATCCCGCAAACTCAAAGTAGCTTTATTAGTGGTCGTCAGACCACAGACAATATCATTATCACTCAAGAGGTTCTTCATAGTCTGAGTTTATTAAAAGGAAAAAAAGGTTATTTTGTTTCGAAAATTGACTTTGAAAAAGCATACGATAGGATTGATTGGGCATTCTTGGAAAATGTTTTGTGTGAGATGGGATTCCCTTCGAACTGGATCAACCTTATTTTGGAATGCACTACAACTGCGAAGCTTGCCCTTCTTTGGAACGGGGAAGTGACGGAGTGGTTCATTCCCAAAAGAGGGTTAAGACAAGGCGACCCCCTTTCCCCTTATCTTTTTGTTTTCTGTATTGAAAAGTTGGGATCGATGGTGAATAATGCGGTGGCAAGGGGAGTCTGGACCTCAGTTCCTACGTCCCGACGAGGCCCTCGGGTCTCCCACCTTATGTTCGCCGACGACCTCATACTTTTCGGTGAGGCTTCTAACCATCAAGTACAGGTGATAAGCGATCTTTTGGAGAGATATTGTAGCATGTCGGGTCAAAGAGTCAACAAGAATAAGTCACGTATCTATTTCTCGAATAATACCTCGGGATCCCTCGCCCGGAATATAAGTCACCTAGCTCAGCTTGGGATCACCAAGGATCTTGGTCGTTATTTGGGGGCCCCTCTTCACCATTCGAGGGTTTGCAAGAAGGACTATCAATTTTTAGTGGATCGAGTGAAACGGCTCTTGAAAGGATGGAAACAAAAATTTCTTTCCTTAGCAGGACGTGCCACTTTAATTAAATCAGTTACGGCTACTATTCCAAACTATCACATGCAAACGTCAAAAATTCCGGCGGGTATATGCGATAACATTGATAAGGAAAATAGACGCTTCCTTTGGGGCAGTACTGATGAGAGAAGAAAACTTCATCTTCTTTCATGGAATATGGTTTGTAAAAAGAAAACACAAGGTGGATTGGGTCTTAAAAACACAAGAGCAATGAACTTGGCATTTCTTGGGAAGCTGGCTTGGCAAATTATTAAAGAAGAAAACAAGCTTTGGGTCCAAGTTCTTAAAAGTAAGTACATCTGGCGGAATAGAGCTCGAGCCCGGCGTAATACGTCACACACGTGGCGTGGCATCCAATCGGCCTTCCCGCTACTTGAACAAGGTTTAGCTCGGAAAGTCGGCAAAGGCGATGTGACTAAATTCTGGACCGATCAATGGGTGGGCAAGTCCGAGTTGATTCATCATCATCCTCCCGAATCGGATTTGGCTCGTACTATTGATAGCTACTGGACGCCTGCTTTAGGCTGGCACTGGAATGAATTAGCTATTCTCCCTGCTCATACTAAACAGGAACTTAGTCACATTAATTTGGATAATCTGAAGGCATATGAAGATACTCTTATTTGGAAATTTACGGCTACGGGGAACTATACTTGTAAAAGTGCTTATGAGACGATCATGGAAATAGAGGCAGACACAATTGAAGAGAAGAATTGGCAGCGCATATGGAAGTCCAAGGGGATACATCGACGCAAATTCGTAATATGGCTGCTTCGCCATAATCGACTGACAACAAAAACTCTCCTTTGTCAACGCCGGATAGCGTCAGATTCTAATTGCTCCTTGTGTGGCCACGGTGATGATTCCAATTTGCATGCGATAAGAGATTGTAACTGGGCGACTAACGTGTGGAGAAATATGGTCTCGCCTAGATTCCATGCGACGTTTTTCTCGCTTGACACGAAGGCTTGGATTGATTGGAATCTTAGCCATCCAGCCAACAGGTATGAATGGTGTCAAAATTGGAATATATCTTTTACTGAAATTGTGAATATGATTTGGCAGGGACGCAATGAGGCGATTCACAAAGCAGAAGGGAACCCGAAACACTTTGACGTGGAAAGAGCTCGCATGAGAATAATGGAGGCACACAAGGCTGCAACAAGTAACCTGGAAATGACGAAACTTTACAGATATGTAGGTTGGAAGAAACCGGAGCCTGGCTTCATGAAGTTGAATGTGGACGCAGCCCTCATATCGAATAGAAGAGAGGTTATCCAAGCTGGGATAGGCGGTGTTATCCGTAATAATCACGGTGAATGGATTGAAGGGTTTCGAGGTTTAACTCACGAGAGCACCCCTTTGGGAGCGGAACTGCATGGCATCCTTGTGGGTTTAAATGTTGCTTGGAAATTGAGGATTACAAATTTGGAAATTGAAACAGATTGTGGGGATGCATGTTGGAGCATCGCGGAGGCTAGCTACCCGCACCGGCATATTGCCCTAATCAAGGATATAAGAGCCATGATTAATCGAAGTTGGCAATGCAAGATTACTCAGATCCCAAGAGAAGCAAATAGAGTTGCCGACCAGTTAGCAAAGGATGGTATAAACCAAGCCATGACGAGTATCCAAACACCTTACAACACGCTTCGGGAAAGGTATGAACAAGATATGTTAGGCGTTGAATGGCCTAGAGATGTAACTATTAATCCGGGTTTGTCGGACTACTAGACTAGGGTCTCCCCCTTCATTCCATGGAAAAAAAAAAACTTAAAAGACATTTTAGGCGGCCACGCACCTCAAATCAAATATATGTAACACGCTTATTTAAAATTCTTTCTATCGCGAAACGCTTATAAAATGGTCCTATTCAAATGATAGAATTAAAAGAGAAAAAAAGTGGTGATTGGGAGAAAAACATAAAAAAAATCTCTCAACACACGTTATGAAGTTATAATTCGAAGGTGTCTTGCTACTCAGATGCATAATATTATTACATATTGACTACATCTCTAGTAGATAGAGTTAGCATTTCGAATTTCTCGAATACGATTTTGGATGCATGGAAAATTAATTGTTAAAGTTTGACATTTGAATTAGACAAAATGTGAGTGTCCCGAGTGGGTTCAAGTTGGATATTTAGTTGGGCTTAAGAATACAAGGAGGGAAGTACAAGTTGGTCTTTTAGGTCATCCAATATTGGGAGATGGCGGACCAATGGGCTTTGGACCAATTCTTATCTTATCCACACCCAGGTACCAGACCCGATCATGGGCTCAATCTCGGTCCTGGGTTTAGATCAACTCAGGTTGTGGGTTGTTGGTCTAGGTCTATTCGTATTTATCTTTTTAGATGATATTTATTAAATTAATTAGTTGATTCAATTTTGACTTCCTGAATAAATTGAACCATAGGATTATTTTTTTTAATCAGAAATTGCAATGGTAGATCACAATCATCCGATCAATGACCACGATTGCATGGGATTTGGTATACCAAAAGTCTAGCGCAGGCCAATTGCGAACGGGTGCATGCGGCATCCGCTCACACCGAATCGGTGCCCATACACATTTTCACCTGTTTTGAGATTGATTCAATTTTTTTTAAAAGTCGTGACTTTTCGGAAATGTTGTGAAAATCGGACCAGACGGGACGGTCGAACAGTTTAAAATCGGAACTGGCCATCAATCCGGTCCGGTTATGCGAAAAACCCGTTCAGGGGTCAAAACCGCTCAAACCGCCGATTCAACCGGTACAACCGGTCAAAGCCGCTCGAACCGGGCGGTTCTGAAAATAAATGAAATCCAACCTTTTAAAATTTAAAAATTTGAAATTGGCCCTCATTACTTTTATGTTTCTTCATTTTTGAATCAGTATTGCTTTAATGAAATGTATTTTGATATGTATATTTTGTGTATACTTGAGATACTCTTGAGGTAAAGAAGAAATTTCAGTGTATTCTTTCAGTTCAATATATATATATAGAAAATACATATTTTTTTTCATATTTTCATATTTTATATATTTAATAGTATATTAATTAATATTTATTGCACAATTATGACGTATAATGATTATTTATTGCATAATTATGACGTCACCGGTTCAACCACAATTGACCCGATGGTTGAACCGGTGACCCGTGATCCGGTCACTTTTCCGGTTCGCTGTCCGGTCCGATTTTCAGAACACTGCTTTTCGGGCCCAATTTTTGGAAATTCATTATTAAGACCTCATTTAATTGGTTTCTACACGCCAAAGTACTCACTTTATTCTTTTTCTCTTTTTCTAAATACTAATTTGAGTATTTTAAAGTATTCATATGACTATCAAATTCTATCTCGCTGAATTTAAATCTCTCTCTTCATTCATATTTGAAAGTTTCCAAACCCTATTTTAATTTGTTTATCGAACAATTTCTTCTATAGCTTCATTTGCAACAAGAATGGTGGTATTTTATAGAATATTTCGTCAGCTGATGTAGAAGTAGAGCTTGAAGAAAGTTCACAACAGTGAATAATGTTGCACTCCTCCAGGATTCATGCATCGCGAAATTCATGAGAGAAGAGCGTAAGAGATATCTGGTCTCCACAGCTCACCTTCACAGAGATGCTTGATCGACAAGTACGGAGATGATGAACTCATTTACCGTCGGGGTCCCTTGACGGTGCCGCGCTTGCTTCATCGAAATTCGAGCATGCCCGCCGTGCCATGCAACAAATACGTGAGGTCATTGATACAATTGGGCTGACTTATGATTCTGGTGGACCAAAAGAAGAAAACAATTATGCAGAGGCCCAAAAGGATACACAAACGTCCAGCCCGTCTTAATGACTTTGTGTAGTCAATTTTAAGTAAATCATGAATATGTTTTGTCTTAGCCCAACAAATTACTGAATATATTTACTTAGTAGTTTAGTATGAGTCAGTCCATCGTTGAGGATAGGTGTCACCCAGTCCTTGAATCTAGGGCTTTTGGTTGTTATTTATTGTTTGTAGTGGTGTATGGATGAGGCAATGAAATTACAACAATTGCTAGTCTTCTTCTTTCTTGTGCTTTTTCTGGTTAATTTCCTTCCCTTAATTCTGAAGAAATTAGTGTAGCTTAGTCTCTAACATTTGGTGCTCTCGTTCCCGTCCTCTTTCCGCCATGAATACCCGCTCCCAAACTAGCTCCGATTTACAAAAACTTCATGAATCCATCACTGCCTTGACCTCCAAACTCGATCCCTCCACACCACCATGGAAGGCTGCCATGAAAACTACACTTCTCAGTTCACCGAAATCCAATATCAAATCGTTTCTCACATTCTACCCCACCATCCCGCTTCCTCGTCATATCCTCCGCCACAACATTCGGCCCACACCGCTGGTCATCCTTTCACCTCACTTCCTCCCGCCTATGACTCGGCCTCTTTTCCGAAAATGCTGAAAATACAACTTCCACTGTTTGATAGTTCTGACCCCATGGATTGGGTTTTTCAAGCTGAACGTTTCTTTGATTTCTATAATATTTCCTCTCTGATGCGTTTTCAACAGGTTTCTTGCTATATGTCTGGCGCCGCGCTCAGGTGGTTCAAGTGGATGCACAATAACAAGTTGCTTTCCACTTGGGATGATTTTACTCGTTCCTTAGAGCTACTATTTGGCTGTCATCTTATGAAAATCATCAACAAGTCTTGTTTAAACTCCAGCAATCAGGTACTGTAGCGGATTATCAATTGGAATTTGAAAAACTTTGCAACCGTGTTGTTAGGCTGTCGCCGGAAGCCATTTTGGATTGTTTTATGTCTGGTTTAAGGCCTGAAATTCAGCGCAAACTAGCTTTTTTTCACCCCTCTTCGATTTCACAAGCTATCGGCCTTGCTAAATTAATGGAATCCAAATTTATGGATTGCCATTTTATTCCTTTTCCTTCTTCACGTTTCTCTACGCCCAAACCGATTCCCCCTCTCCTTCCAACACCGCCTCCTAAATTCTTACTACCCGCCCCACCCAAGAACTCCCTTCCTGTTCGCCGTCTTTCCCCGGCAAAAATGCAAGAACATCGCTCGAAAGGGTTATGTTTCAATTGCGATGACAGTTTTCAGTTCGGACATCGATGTAAACCTAAACAGTTCCTTCTTCTTCTTGCCGATGACGAGCCACCGAGCACATCTTTCTATCCTCTTGATGAGATTCCACTCCCACTTGATTTTTCTCTACCCGTACCACCCTCCTTTTTAGCTCCTGATGTAGCTCATGATTCGTCCTCCTTTCATCTCTCGTTGGATGCACTAACTGGAAAATGTTCTCCTTGCACACTATATTTGACCGGTCTTATTCGGGGTCATTCTGTTTCTATTTTGATTGATTCGGGTAATTCGCATAATATAATTCAACTCCGGGTTGCTCAATACTTCGACTTACTTATTCACGTCTTAAATTTTTTTGATGTTATGGTGGGGAATGGCGAAGCATTACACTGTTCGGGCCGTCCAGAGATTCCTATCACAATTCAGTCTCACACATTCTCTATTCCCTTGTATGTATTACCTATACATGGTGCTAAAATTGTCTTAGGTGTACAATGGCTTCAAACCTTGGGCCCTTGTTTATCCGATTTTCCCATCCCTTCCATGCAATTTTACCATAATGATATCCTGATTACATTCATGGGTACCACTTCTCAATCCCCAACCCCAACCACCTCCCATTAATTTAAGAGATTACTCCACACCAATTATATTGCTTTATTTAATGTTATCACAATGAGGCCTACTCAACCCCCTAAAGCCCAAATGGCCACAGATTACTTGGCCCATTTCCCTCCTAATCTTGCTGTACTTCTCCAATCATTTTCCATTGTTTTCTCCACCCCTAAAGCTCTATCCCCAGTCCGTCCCCACGATCATCACATACACTTACTCCCTAATTCCAGCCCAATCAACATTCAACCCTATCGTTACCCTCATTACCAAAAAGAGGCTATGGCTACACTTATTTTGGATATGATTAAGGATGGGATTATCCGGCCTAGCACTAGTCCGTATTCTTCCCCGGTTTTATTAGTTAAAAAAAAGAATGGTTCATGGCGTGTTTGTGTAGACTATCGGGCTTTAAATGCTATCACTGTTCGGGATCGTTTTCCTATTCCCACGGTTGATGAATTAATTGATGAACTACATGGCGCTGTTTTTTTTTTCAAAAATTGACTTACGTTCCGGGTACCACCAAATTCAGTTGGCCCCCGACGTCATTTCAAAAACTGTTTTTCGTACTTTTGATGGTCATTATGAGTTTGTTGTGATGCCTTTTGGCCTTACGAACGCCCCGTCTACTTTTCAATCCGCTATGAATGATTTGTTCTGACCTTTTTTACGACAGTTTGTAATTGTTTTTTTCGATGACATTTTGGTTTATAGTTCTTCTTGGTCCACTCATTTGTTTCATCTCCAGCAGGTTCTTGAATTGTTGCTTAATCATCAATTTTTTGCTAAATTTTCAAAATGTCCGTTTGGCGTTCACTCGGTTGATTATTTGGGCCACATTTTATCATCCTCAGGGGTCCAAACTGATCCGGATAAATTACAGGCCATTCAAGACTAGCCCAGACCGACATCTCTCACAACTCTCCGTGGATTCTTGGGCCTAATGGGCTTTTATCGCCATTTTGTACAACATTATGCTACAATTGCAAGGCCTCTCACCGACCTCTTGAAATCTACTACTTTTACATGGACTCCAGAAGCCCAATAGGGCTTTACTCAATTAAAATCAACTATGCTCTCACTGCCTATACTACTTCTTCTAGATTTCAGTCTTCCGTTTGTTTTGACAACTGATGTCTCTGGCGTGGCGGTTGATGCTGTTCTGTCTCAAGGTAATCGTCCCATTGCCTTTTTTAGTAAAAAAATGTGTAATCGTTTGTGGGCTTCTTCCACTTATACTCGGGAGATGTATGTTATAACTGAATCAGTAAATGAATAGCGTTAATATTTAATCGGTCAGACCTTCTTAATTTATACGGATCACAAGAGTTTGAAAAGTTTGATGACTCAAACGATTCAAACTCCCGAGCAACAGAAATGGCTTACAAAACTTCTGGGCTACAATTATGAGATTTTTCACAAACCTGGGCGCGAAAATGTTGTCGCCGATGCCTTATCCCGTTTTCCGGACACTTTCGAATCTCTCTTCTTGGCTATTTCAGTGGCCACTGCTCGTATTTTTAATGACTTGGCTTGATTATACAAAACTCACCCTGCTGGACAACAACTCCTCATCAAATTTCAAGAGGATGCCAGAATGCAAAAACATTTTATACTACGTGGTGACTTACTCTATTTTCGGGACCGTCTCTTTATTCCTCCCGATTCTGACTTAACCCTTGCTCTCATTCGCTAGTTCCACTCATCTCCTGCTGGCGGCTATTCAGGTATACAAGCCACATTCGCCCGACTAGCATCATCATTCTACTGGCCCGGAATGTTCAAAACAGTGAAAACACATATTACCCACTGCTCAGTTTGCCAACAAAATAAATATAGCACTCACTTACCCTATGGACTACTCCAACCGTTACCTATTCCGAGCCGAGTTTGTGAAGAAATTTCCATGGATTTTATCACCAGCTTACCGCCTTCCTCTGGAAAAACAGTCGTTTGGGTTGTCATTGACCGTTTGAGCAAGTTTGCCCATTTCATCGCCCTGCCCATTCAAGTTACTGCTTCTTCCTTAGCCTCTGTATTTGTTTCAAAAATTTTACGCCTGCACGGTATTCCCAAGGTAATTATCAGTGATCATGATAAACTGTTTATGAGTAAATTCTGGCATGAAATTTTTCGCCTTTACGGTACGACTTTGGCTTACAGTAGTTCCTACCACCCGCTAACTGACGGGCAAACCGAAGTACTGAATCAATGTTTGGAGATATACCTACGTTGTTTCGCTAGTGAGGAACCTCAACGGTGGTCCAAATGTTTGCCCTTAGCCGAGTACTGGTACAACTCTTCTTTCCATTCAGCCATCGGAATGACGCCGTTCGAAGCTTTGTATGGCCGACCACCGCCGCATCTTCCCTTACCTGACCCTGCACACACCAAGATTGGATCTTTAGAAGACACCCTATCTAAAAAAAAACAAATCTTGCAAGTCTTGAAGCAAAATCTTCAAAAGGCCCAACAAAGGATGATCACTCAAGCTAATAGGAAACGTCTGGATAAATCTTTTCAAGAAGGAGATTGGGTATACCTGAAATTGCAACCACATCGTCAAATGTCTGTGTACTGTCGAACTTTGCAGAAGTTGGCTAAATGTTTCTATGGACCTTTCCGTGTTCTGAAACGCATCGGATCTGTGGCTTATGAACTTGAACTTCCTCCCGCCGCCCGCATCCATCCCATCTTTCATGTCTCTCTTCTTAAATCTTGTGCGTCGCCCCCTAATGACCAGATCTGCCCTCTACCACTTCTTTCATTGTCATCGGCACCAACCTTGAAGCCTTTACTGATTTTAGGACGCTGAGCTACTCGTTCAATGGGAAGGACATACACAACAAGAGGCTACTTGGGAAGATAGCCATTCTTTTTTGTCTGAGTTTCCTTCTTTTAACCTTGAGGCCAAGGTCGATCCAGATGGGGTGGGTATTGATACAATTGGGCTGACTTATGATTCTGGTGGACCAAAAGAAGAAACGATTATGCAGAGGCCCAAAAGGATACACAAACGTCCAGCCCGTCTTGATGACTTTGTGTAGTCAATTTTAATTAAATCATGAATATGTTTTGTCTTAGCCCAACAAATTACTGAATATATTCACTTAGCAGTTTAGTATGAGTCAGTCCATGGTTGAGGACAGGTGTCACCCGATCCTTGGATCTAGGGTTTTTGTGGTTGTTATTTACTATTTGTAGTGGCGTATGGATGAGGCAATGAAATTACAGCAATTGCTAGTCTTCTTCTTCCTTGTGCTTTTTCTGGTTAATTTCCTTCCCTTAATTCTGAAGAAATTAGTGTAACTTAGTCTCTAACATTCATATTGTTGAGTCCATGAGAAATATTGGAAAACAATTAATAAAGAAAATTAGTATATATTTGTATTTAAGAGTAGTAGCTTATTTTACTAATCATTCGCATGTAGTAGGAAGCAACTAACTATCAGAACTTATTGGATTAAAATATGTCCCTTTTTTTTCTTTAATTCATGGTTTATTCGTGCAAGGAAGAAATTAATTAATTAAGCATAAAATACAATTTTGTTTTCTTTGTGACAACAATATTCTCTTCTATTCGGCCTATTTGAATTTGATTATAAATCTAATGGAATAAAAGCTTATGGTGTATGTGACGTTTGTAGATAGAAGGATCATCATTTATTTTTACAATTGTTATATATCTGATTCTTTTCTTATCTTCTGCAATCAATATTTTACCACGCCTAATGACGTACGTAGTTCTATTCTAAATTTCATTATTTTCTGAGTCAACCAATATTCAAGCTCGTTTAGAGTACTCTTTCATTTGTAGGCCTTGAACATTGAATACTCTAAAAAGTTCTAGCCAGACCAATTAAGATTGGGCAGTTCAAAGTGTAATTTCTAAAGTGAGCAAATTACACTTGTTATATGATTGATTAAAAAATATGCAAATCACATTTAGGATCACTCAAACACTATCCGAGCTAGAATTTCCCGAATATTCTTTAGATACTTTAAATTATATTTTCATCATATTGTGTGGATCAAAAAAATTATATGTCTACACATATCTCAAATATTTCAAGTTTGCTTCCAACTAGAATTTCCCGAACATTCTTTAGGTATTTAAATTCTATTTTCATATTTGAATGTCTTTTGATTTTTCCCTCTATTTTCACATTTTGAATTTATTTTTATTTTTTCCTACTTTTGTTTTTCTTTTTGGAAAATTATGCACATTTGAATTTAAAAAATGATTAATTAAAAAAATAAAAGAAATTTGAATCAAAGTAGACAACTCCCTATCCTATGGGGTGTCACCCTTACTAATATCATGTGTTTGTCACATGCGCCGGATAATGAGGGAATATTCCCTAAAATTCCATCGAATCCGGTCACGGGAGTTAAATGCAACAGCCACCAAAATTAAAATAGTCGGGTGCACATTTTGATAGGCTAAGGAACAAATTATATAATCCGATAGGTATGGGGATTGTCTCCTTAAATTTATCCAGAGACGGAGTGAGGCCCCGGGTAGGTAGGGGCACCGCCTTCCTCAACTTTGAGGAAAAAAAATTTGCCCTACAAATTTTTTATTTTTGATATTTTGCCCCTATAAATTTTTAATTTTTGACATTTCATCCCCCCCAAAAAAAAATCTGAAAATATTAAACTTTGCCTCGAATTTTTTTCATTATATGTCTACACATATCTCAAATATTTCAAGTTTGCTTCCAATTAATTGTTAAAACATTTTACCGCTCCCGTCAACTTTAGTGGGAATGGAAATAGATTCTAGTGAAGTGGAATATAATTCTAATCTTTCTAGAACTACAATTTGCATGTAGCAAGTAGCAACCTTATGATATCATGATATCTACTCCTTAAGTCCATGCCCAACAAGGTGTGACATAACCCAAACTTAATAATTAAAAGCATAATCCATCCCCACTTCTAACTCCCACAAAGGCGATATTCATGCATGCCCTAATCCTATATATACATCAATATAGATTCTTATTTTTTCTAAGTTAATTCTACTCTTCAAATCTTCTTGTGAAACGTAACGCCCTTAATTATATCAATTGCAAGACAAGTATAATTAATGGCTGTAGCTTCCGGAAATTTTCGTCAGTTGATGAAGAAGTTGAGTTTCAAGAATGTTAATGATAGCGGTTATGAAAAGATGGAGAATGGAGATTACAAGGAAACTTGTTCCCCAAAAACAGGATTCATCCCGATATACGTCGGAGAAGAGCGTAAGAGATATCTCGTTCCGACAGCGGCCGCGAACTCCGCCGCCTTCAAGGCGCTGCTCGATCAGTACGAGGATGAATTCACTCACTCGGGGGCCTTAACCGTGCCGTGCTCCACCGAGGCGTTTGAATATGTGCTCCGCCGTGCCATTGCCCAGACGCGCACTTAGAGATCATCATATGAGAAATCTTGATCATGCATGGAAACCGAATACGAAGAAATGTATTGTTATTCTTTATGAGAAAATTATAATGAGTAATTATATATAACTAATTTTTTTCCCCCTTAAGAATTAATGATTCAAATGTAATCGAGAATCAATTGTCGAAACTTTTTTGGAATAGTATTGATGATTCTTTCAATTCTTGTTTATTAGTGCAAGGATGAAAGCAGATTAGCAGAGAAATATGCAACTTTATTTTTCTTATCACAAGTTTTTGTTGGTTCTATTGTACAACAGAATAAAGATATTGATGTGTCATAATTATGATTAACGGTAATTTCAGAATTTAAATTTAGATTAATAATATAAATATGAGTTTATATATGGGAGATGACTCATTATCCAAATAGGCCAATTAAGGAGTTAATGGAGTTTGAGGGCCATGGTCACACTCCTATAACTATTAAGAAATTAAATTATCTGAGGAGGATTGCATAATCTTTCCGAAATCATCACAAATCACTATTATCATCAAAATGAGAACTAGTTTCTTGAATCATAGGTCGGACCTAATCCACCCTTAACTCGCCCGTTTCCACAAATATTCTGTCCGGGTCTGACCACCTAACCCTAACTCAATTTTAACATCTCATCAAATATAGTCAACATATTTTTTTATTTATTTTTTAGATAGAAGGAAATTCATGGATTTGTTGGATCATCATATATTCTTCCACCGTATATATCTTAATAAAAAATGATGGAAATATATATATCAAATTAAAAGTTGAATTCAAACTATCTATTTAACAACTAACACTAATAAAATTTAATCTGAAATTGTCATTGTATTGGTCAAATTATCATAGAATATAAGTTTAGAATCCTGATAAAATTATATTTAATTTTCTAAAATATAGTATCACGGATCATGAGCTTATATTTTAGTAATGGCGATCTCACTTTACTTTTTCATATATATATAAGCTTATGCATGATCACTTTCATGCTACTTTTTCAATATTACTTTCATTTGTTACTTATAGGTCTACAAGATTTTTTTCTTGTGATTTATGAACCATGAAGCATAAATTTGGACAACAGTTGAGGTGGGCTTGAAGCCCAACTGTTGGGTCCATCTATAAATGTGAGTTGGGCTGAGTAGACCCAACTAATTTGTGAGCTGAATTTCATCGTTTTCTGACTTGGCTCAAACCAAAATAGTTTGGCTAGGTTTTTAGAAACACATTTTCATTTTCAACCTATTTTTTAAAAAAAACATTTTATATTATTTTTAAATAAAATATCCATATTCATTTTCACTTTTACATTCTCTAATATAACTATCTATCAGGTCGTTATATCATGTTCTCTCACTTCGTCATCTAGAAGAGTCGTGTAATTTCTGACAACGGTGATAGTGCTACGGCCAAATAAAACATGTAAATACAATGTACACAACCTTATGTATATTTTAAAACTCATTTTCAATATTTTTAGTGCTCTTTCAAATTTTGTCATTTTGAATTATAATAAAATTTAACTAATATAGTTTTATCTATTCTTTATCCAGAATACTATTCATGTTCATGAAGGAGGAGAAAATAAAAATAAGTTAATATATATTTTATCTGGATTATGACGTAGTTTAGAACTACAACTAGTAGTAAAATCTACAACTCAAATGCACGAATATTACAGTATTAGAGATATCCATATTTAAATCTGTTTGTGCTTCTACCAGTGTCGATTAATCAAAAATTGATTATTATATAATACTTGTCATACAATTAATATATTTTTTGACGTAAAACTCTGGTAAAAATTCTCCAACACATAAATAAATATGTCAATTTTGTATATGTCAAGTTTGCTTCGTGAATGAGTGAATGTGTCACGCATGTACGTGTCACTTTTTGTTTTCTTTTTGTGTTCTAAGAAAACAAAATTGGATCTTAAAGGGCTTATCTATCGTATGAGTTGACTTTTTTTTCCTATTTGTGTGACGTGGACCAACTTAAATTTCGTTTATCAAATTGGATACAAGGCACATCATATACAAATTAAATATCAAATATACATTTAACTAGCATGTACCCCGTGCTGTGCACGAAAAATATTAAAAAAATTATAAATTAGGATCACAATTTAAAAATCTATAGATTTATTCTTATAAATGTATATATTTAACATAAAGCGATACAAATACATTGGAATAAAATTTATATCATGTATTTATAAAAAGGTGTGTATATCTAAAAGGTCCGCAAGGATTGTAAGTTTATTTGGCTAAAATTGATCAAATAAAGGAGAATGCAATGTTAGTCCTAGAGCATATGGGCGATTGCAATTTTGGTCCCAAAGTTTATGGAATTGCAAAAATAATCCCATATGACACAAAAAATTGTAATTTTGGTCCCTACCGTAAAAAGTAGACCAAAAAAAAACATGTGTTGACTAAGTCATTTTGAGTGTTGATTTGAGCCACTCGATCCAAAATTCATCAAAGGCTCAAATTTTTTTATGTTAAAGCAAAAAAACTAAAACCACCCTCCCCTCCATATCACCACCAACCACACAGCCACCGTCACCTTCATCGCACCACGGCACCACCATTGACTTGTTAACTAAGAAACACCCTCCCCCTCCATATCACAACCAACCACAAACCCTTCTTTTTTATTTACGTCCGCTTCTTCAATACCCATTGTTTTGTTAACTATTACACATTTTGTCATTTTCAAGTGCCAAAAGCAAAGCATTCATGCGGAATTAATGTAAATGATCAGCAATTAACTGACCCATGAGATTAAGCTCTTCTGCTTCTTGATATTTTGTTAAAAAAAAAAAAAAAGGATGATAAAAGATAAACAATGATATAATAGTAGTTATCTATTTAACTTCCACCCTTTAGGAATTTTTAGAACTTTTAATCCATATTATGAGAGACAAAAAAAGGTATACTTTGACAAAAAAATTCAAATGAGAATGGTGGATAGTGGATAAAACGAACAACTTAATTCCCCAAATATCTAAACAATTGAATATAAATAATGATGTATTATTGAGATCATTAATATATATATATATATATATGTATGTATATATATATACCTTTGGTTATGGATTTGACTGGTAGTCTTTGGTGGAAACATTCGTATAATTGACAATAGGGGTCAAAATAATCACCCACACGAACTTTGCGTGTTTTTACACTTTTGTATTTAAATTATTTTTCGTTGCGCCTTTTTATCTCAATTCCACCTATCTATTAGCATATTCCGGCGGAATATTCCGCCGGAGTTGAGTTTAAACAAACATTTTTTTCACATTTTTTTATCCAAACTGTTTTTTGTTTATATTTTTTTATCCAAACTTTGTGTTTTTTACACGTTTTTATCTAAACTCCGATGGAATATTCCGTCAAAATATGCTAATAGATAGAAAAGTGTAAAACCCTTGGTGTTGAGATAAAAAAGTATAACAAAAAATAGTTTAGATAAAAAGTGTAAAAACATGCCAAGTTCGGGTGAGTAATGATTTTTACCTGAGTCATATAAAGTGAGAGCGGGAGCGCGAGAGCGGCAAAAATGAAATTTTATAAGCGCGGGAGCGTTTTAGATAATCAAATGAAAAAATATCATATATAATAATCATATATAATTATAACTATATTTAATGAACATTTATGTAGATGGGCTAATGTTTATTTGTATGTGACCCTTCGTAGATTTTTTGTGTTTGTAAATTTCCAAATATATATAATATTTATTTTTAGCATATACATATATTACATTGAAAGAGTTTAAATAAAAAGTCTAACAGTCGGCCTATCCTATGATTACAAAAAGCAAAGCCCTACTTTACATCAATTAGGGTAAACTAAGCCTCAAATCCCACCATTGTTGCTAGGGGTGGCATTTGAGTCGGGTTTTCGGATACCCACCCGACCCGATCGGGTTCGGGTCTATCGGGTCTGGACTTTTGTAGAATTTCAGGTATTGGGTAATACTCGATACTCGATTGAGAATTTCTGATCTGGTATCGGGTAGGAATTTCCTACCCAATATACTCATTGGGTACCCGAAGTTGCCCAAAAAATGTAAAAAATATATGATGTTGGTGCTTGACTTGTAATTAGATTGATGTTTAACTTGTGTTGGACACTTGGACATAACGTTAATTTAATCGAATAAGTTATCTTACCTAGTTTCAATTCTCATTTCATATGTGGTAAATTGTTGAATAGTTGTTATAAATTATAAATCGGTTGATTAATTGTTAATTGTTATTCATTTGAATTAAATGAATTAGTAAATTATATTTGAATAAAAAAAATTAAACAAAATAGGCATCAAAACAAAGGCTTCAGCCTCTGTTTTAATGCCTTCAATTCTGTTTGCAATCTGCAAGGGAACCAGGTACTCGATACTCGAACTATCGGGTACCCGAATTTTTCGGTTAGCTATTGGGTAGCGAAAATTGCTACCCGAAATCTGATAACCCGAACCCGATAGCCTCAATACCTGATACCCGACCCGATACCCACCCCTGATTGTTGCCTCTGCATATAATTAAAGGGTTCTCCAAGTGTTGAAGAAGGGATTTTAGATATTCTAGTTTATTGACTAACCCGCAAGTACTTTTACAAATTCTTACGGTACAATTACCTTCAAACTTACATATTTTCATGTCTTTTTTTCGTGGTACAATTCTGTCTTCTTTGTATTTATAATTTTACCCTTCTAAACTGAGTAAACTTGGTTTTCAATTAGGTGAGTTAGATGGTGTAAATTCGCTATAGGTGCTAAATGCCAAACTATATGCACTTTCGAGGATGGAAAGTGCCAAAAATCAAATTTAAGGGTACAAAGTGCCAAAATTTGGCAATTCAAGGATGCAATATGCCAATTACCCGACTTTCATTATCAAGATTGAGGAATTTGATGAGATCTTATTTTAAAACAAATTCAAAATTTAAAGATGATCTAGTTTTAAATCTAAAAAGATGTAGTATTTCTCTCAGTAAAATGGATAGTACTTCAAATAATTTGTTAAGCTATAAAAAAAGGATAGATTCAAAATATATATGACTGAAAATTCTTGATAAAATCACTCAATTAAACCTCATATGAATGATTAATGCTTACTAATTACCACTGCATCCTATACTATGAAGATATAAAGAACCTTGATCCAACGGAAATTTCAATACAAAAAATATTACTTGACATTAATTAATTATTAGAATACCTTAGAAATTTTTGTGACGAAAATAGAGGACTATAGTAGTTTTTGTTTAGAAGGAAGACAAATTAGTCTATACGCTATAGTAACAAAGAATTTAAGAGATATTTGTTAAACATTAATTCAAAATTTAAAGAGGCATTCATCTCTAAACCTAAAAGAGAAAAGAAAAATATAATAAGAGCTTGACAGCTTATTCATTAATTAGCATAAAAATGCTTGAAGAGAGGGGCATAAAGCACTAAAAAGTAAAGAAACAAAATCATTAAATACTTGAAGTGGAATAAAAGAGAACGTCCAAAGAAAAAATAAAGAGAAAACACAATATCCTGAATCCTGATATCTTAATGCTTTACGTATGGTGGAAAATCATAATTAGCTAATAACATGATATCAAATTCAGCATGACATTGATAGTACATTTTATTATTGAAACAAAGCTCTGAGAAGGAAATATATGATAATTCGAAAAAAATTCAATAAACTTGTCTCAAATGGAAACGGACAGGTTAAACATTGGAATATTAATATATTTAGATTTGATCCAAAAAATGGTTTTAACATGCCTTGAGCTTATCAAATAATCACCTCTGCAATTTGAAGGCGTAAATTGATACTTGGAGTTCTATAAAATGACAGAAAGATTTATCTTTTTTTAAAAAAAAAAAATTCCGATACGCATTTTAGTATGATTCATAACAATTATTAAAGGAATGTCTTGATTGAATAAACAAAACATATATACTTAACAATTAAGGAGAATAAATTAATTTAAATGTGAAGAATAAAAATCTACAAAATATAACTGTGAATGATTAATATTGTATGCGTGTATCAAGGTTACAAATACTACACAAATAAAAAAAAATCAGCACAAAACTTTGTGGGGACAAAAAACATTACAAATGATACACCAATTTATTGGTTGTGATATTTCATAAACGTTGGAAGAAAAAATTTGAACCTTAATGAAAAGTCTACGAACTTTGATAGATTTGGAATCTCCTCCTTTAGAATAACATATCGCAAATTCTTTCCGTGAGTTTCATGGCCTCCAAAGCTGCCAAAACTTCAAATTTTTTCTTCCAAAGTTTATTGCGACAGTGAAATATACACCTTTAAATATAGAAAATAAACTTACCCCTAAACTCTTTCAGTAAAATTATATTCGAGTCATGTAAGCGTCCAGGCTTGCAATAGCAAATAAAGAACACAAAAGATAATGCCAAAAACCATATCGAATATGACTATATAATAATATAGTTTTGAATAAATTACTCTCTTTTACTGTAAAATAGGTTCTGTAAAAATTAGACATTTCCTGTTGCAATGGAAGAGCAACAAATGAAATCAAATTCTACTATCTAACATACAGAAAATAAATTACTGATGAGAAGAAAAAAACCATAAAGAAAATAAACTAAACTGAAAATGTAATGAAAATTAAACTAAAAAATCAAGTTTCGGCGGTGGCAAGGGGACAACAACACCAAGGAGGGGAAAATGCTTCTCCAAAATTATGGATGGAAAGATGGGAAAAGAACTATATATAAACATATATAGGTGGTTTGTAATTTGATTTCTGATTTTGAATTTGCATTTAAGGAAAAATTAAATTACTTAATGTGTTTGTTTGCATTGGAATTTGCAGCCTAATAAAGAGCCTGGCCGTAATCACTTTTCGTTGGTTGCCATTTTAAAAAGTTTGATTAAACCTCTTTATTAGGCAGCAAATTCCAAAGGTTTTATAGTTACCATGAAAATGAAAATCCAAAGCTTTAATTATGGTCAGTCTATTACAATTTTCAAAAAGATTTGAAATTTAAAATTTTGACAAAGTAAGCCAACATTTAAATTATTTTTACACAATAAAATAATTCAAAACTCTAGAAAATTAGTATTTGGTCAAAATTGAGCAATTGGAGTCAAAAGACTTCCTTCAAATAATAATAGTAATAGATAGATAGATAGAATAGATAGATAGATGTGAATTATATATATTTATGTGCATCCGTAACATAAAAGAGACACAAAAGAAATTAATTAAAGTATATTATCCAAAATACTCATTTATTAATATACTTCAAATTGTGCTGAGAGTTGCTTAATACACATCTTTTACATACAAGTTGCTCACAAATAAGATATATAAATTTAAAAGTAGTACTTTAAACTTTTTCCAGAATTAGATTTTATTTTACGACTTCATCTCCTTATCATAGACAATTATATTTACTTAAACAGAATGAACTCAATGATATTTGAGAATACATGCATAATGAATCTTGAAAAAGCAATTAGACAAGTATTGCGTAAAATTAATAGATCCAAATTAAATCAACAAGTAAAAGTTCACATAATTTCAACAAAAAACAAGGGGGAGTCGAACTAACCTGTTGAACCAAAAATATTGTTTCATTTTGTGTTTTAAATTTCTAATAAAATGTATAATATATATTTCAAATTTGTATTTATAGAAAGAATTTTAATTAATTAAATGCATACATGAAATGATTATGCCAAACAATAAGGCTCTAGGCGATTTTTTCTCTCCAGCGTGAGAGTTTCCTCTTCTCTCACGCATGAGAGTTTTTGAGTCTTGTTAGGGTTTTCTTCTAGGGTTTTATCTTCTTGACGCATATTTTCCAGTTGTTCACGTCAATTTTTTTCCTGATTTTCATAGTATTCGAGAGGGGGAGGCTTGTTTGATCTGCTCGGTACGTCTGAAGGCGCTTTGCAGGTGGAAGTTTCGGGAACCTCGGAGCTCCAATCCTTGTGCTTCGGATACTGCGACTGTGTTTCATCTTTGGCTACCTCTTTCTTTTTGTTCCTTCTGTTTCTGGCTGTTTTTTTCTTTCTTTCCGTTCTAGTTTTCAGTTTTTTGGGCGAAATCTTGTCTATCTTTTTATTTTTCGCTTTGTTTTCTTGGTACTATTGTGTCTCAATATTTTGGTGGGTGGTTTGTGTGACTAACCTGTTTTTTTTTTCTGTTTGCTAGGGATCTTCGCGTTTATCTGTTCATTCATAGCATGGTTACCAGATTGGATTGCTGCATCGGCTTGGATAGATAAGAGTTGGATCAATGGACGAGGATATCAATATGTTGAATGACTTACTTACACTATCGGATAGGGAGGCTAGCGAGGTCTAAATTCCAGCCAACCTTTGGAAGAATGGGTCGAAGTATACGGGACTGATTATAGTGGCCAGAATGCTGACGAATCGCAGGGTTAATTATTTGGCGTTTAAAGACACGGTCACTCGGATGTTCAAACCGGTGAGAGGCATGGAGGTGGAAAGAGTGGAGAACGGGCGATTTCTCTTTAGTTTTCGACACCCGATCAATCTGAATAGGGTTTTAGATGGAGGTCCCTGGAGTTTTGACAAAGAATTAATAGTTATGAAGAAACTTGGACTTGATGACGATCCAATTTCAACTCCACTGAATTGCGGGTATTTCACGGTGCACATCAGGGGCCTTCCACTCAGTCAGATGACGCGGGATTTAGGTATGTACATTGGAAATAAGATAGGGAAGTTCCTCGGGGTTGAATTGGCAGAAAAGGGAGTATCTTGGGGTTCTATTATGAGGATTAGGGTTTTGATGGATGTAACAAAGGCTATTCTCCGAGTGGTTAAGCTCAGATCTGGGTCCGAATCCATGACGGTGCATCTTTCATACGAACGACTTCCAGATTATTGTTATCTTTGTGGCATTATGGGACATCTGGTCAGTTTTTGTGAGCTAAGATATAAGGAGGATTTTGTCGATCCGGGGGCTGAGCTTCCCTTCGGGCCCAAGTTGCGAGCTGTTCTTAGGCCTCCGATGGGGATCCGAAGTGGTTCCAATAGTTAGTATAAGTCTCCGGCTACTTCCGCAAATTCAGTGCCAGGGAGAGCTGAGACAGGAGATTGGGGAGGCCGCCTCATATTCAGAGGGGGTCGGCGATGGGGAGTTCTGAAGGGTCGGGGGAGAATGACGGGGAGGACACAGTCAATACTCGTAGTCCGGTGTATGAGAGTGTGAGGATCCATACCGACCTGGGAGAAAAGTATGAGGTTTACCAAAATAAATTAATCGGTTTTAAGGATAATAATGTGCTTTTTACTTTGACTGAGCCGAACACCACACGATCTATTTTTCAAACTCCCCAGCGTAACTTGTGTCCAATGTGTCGAGTCAGGTAGCTTCCCCTACAATTCACATGCAATCCTACGTTCAAAATAACACTTTGGTAAATATTTTAAATTCACCGAATCCTGCACACATGCACGGTTTTCAACTTTCAAATGATTTGGTGTCAGCTAGTTTGCAATCTCCTCGTGTCAATTCAGCAGAAGCAATCAACCCTTTTTTAATAAATGTTCCTATTCAAATAACGGTTACTCCGCCACGTCCGGTGCAAGGGCGTTTTCATAGGAAAACTAGGAACTCTGCAGCTGTGCGGATTTCTAAAATTATTCCATCAACTCCAGGGTCTTTTAAAAGAAAACAACTTGTTGAATCCGAAGTTCAAGTAGATATCCTTGAACCATCACCGAAACGTCTCTCCCTTCGTCTAATTGATGAGCCTGATAGCCCGGCGGAGACTGCCAAGGAGCAGTCCCGCCAAGGTTTATGAGTATCCTATGTTGGAACTGTCAGGGATTGGGAGGACCTTGGGCAGTTCACGAGCTCACGGAGCTTATTCGTGTGCGTAGTCCTTTTTTAGTTTTTCTCTCTAAATTAGGTTAAATAAAGTTGTGTTTGATTTTCTTAAAGTTCGTTTAAATTTTTTTGGTGTGTGTGTTGAGTCTAGGGGAAGATCGGATGGTTTAGGCCTTCTGTGGGATAAATTGGTTAATGTGGTGCTTCAGTCTTTCTCCAAAAATCATATAGATGCTACGGTAAATGGGTTCTTAAATGGTGATAATTGGAGGTTCACAGGTTTTTATGGGGAGCCCGAACCTAGTAATCGTAAGTTTGGCTGGGATATTCTTAAAAAGTTAAGCAGGGACTCATTTGCTCTGTGGGTGGTGGCCGGGGATTTCAATGAGATTCTCCATCCGCATGAACAGATTAGTAACAGACAAAGGGCGCTTAATGAAGCAGATCTATTTGATATTGGGTATAGAGGGGACATGATCACATGGAATAACGGACGTCAAGAAGAGCATAATGTTCAATGTCGTCTGGATAGGGCTTGTGCTAACTTAAAATGGACGTCTATGTGCTAACGTAAAATGGACGTCTATGTTCCCTAATGCTATGGTTTCGAATGTGAGTGTTCTTAGGTCGGACCACAGCGCTATCATTATTGAGTTAGCCCCTGTTCAGGCTGCTAGTAGTCGGAAAATGAAGTAAAAATTCCGGTTCGAAGCAGCTTGGCTTCGGAGCAAGGACTGCGAGCAGGTGATAAAAGAGGCGTGGGATCCGTGTGACGAGTCTAGAGCCAACGAGGTGGTATGGAATAACATTAAAAAATGTCGTGTGGGCCTCCTTTGTTGGGACAAGAATGAGTTTCGTCAAATTCCACGACGTATTAAGGAGCTCGAGGATAGATTGAAAGATCTTCATAAAGGGGTTATTTCAGTGGCTTCTAAACAAGAACAAGCGGTAGTCGGGGCTGAATTGGAGGATTTGTTAGCCAAGGAAGAGACCAGTTGGAAACAGCGGAGCCGAGCACTTTGGTTAAAGGACGGGGATTGCAACACCACTTTTTTTCATACGAGTGCATCCGAGAGGCGACGCAGAAACTCAATTACTTGTCTGAAGGATGATGCAGGGGTCTGGCGAGAGAAAGATGAAGAGATACAACATATTATCACTGAGTATTTTGGAAATATTTTCTCGTCTATTTATCCGTCCGCTCAAGACCTAGAAGAAGTGATGGATTTAATCCAACCTAAGGTTACTGAGGCTATGAATGAGGAGATGACACGAAGATTCACAGTGGAGAAAGTGACCCAGTCTCTCTCACAGATGCACCCGTTGAAATCTCCGGGGCCCGATGGTATGTCACCGTTATTTTTTCAAAATTTTTGGCCAATCGTTGGTAAAGAAGTTGTGGCTTGTGTCCTTAATCTGTTAAACTCGCGTAAGTTCATGCCAAAACTTAATTTTACTCATATAGTCCTCATTCCTAAGTGCAACAATCTCGAGCTCATTACTCAATTTCGTCCTATAAGCTTATGTAATGTCATATACAAGATGGCATCCAAAACTCTAGCAAACCGTATAAAACCCTTTCTTAATGATATTGTCTTCGAAACTCAATCAGCTTTCATTCCTGGTCAGTTAATTTCTGATAATATTCTGGTCGCATATGAAATTAATCACAATCTAAAAAACAAGTCTTGGGGTAAAGAGGGTCACACAACCCTGAAACTTGACATGAGCAAAGCGTACGACATAGTCGAGTGGATATTTCTTCGGAGAGTATTAAAATGGTTAGGGTTTCATCAGAGTATTGTTGAGCTCATTATGCTATGTGTTTCATCTGTTTCTTACTCTTTTATGCTCACAGGGTCTCAGTTTGGTTTCCTAATCCCCCAGAGAGGACTCCGCCAAGGAGATCCTCTCTCCCCCTATTTGTTTTTGTTATGTGCAGAGGTTTTCAGTTGTATGGTGCAAGCGGAGGAGGATGCAGGTAACTTGGTGGGGGTGCAAATTGCGCGAAATGCACCGAGAGTGAGTCACTTACTATTTGCAGATGACACGATGATTTATTGCCAGGCGACGGAGGGGGTGATGGAATGTTTGAAAAATCTATTTGACAGGTACGCTAGGGCCTTGGGACAGTAAATTAACTTGCAGAAGTCCACGGTGGTCTTTAGCAAAAATACCCCTGAAAGGGATAGGAAAGGACTGGCACAAATTCTGGGAGTTCAGCTGGCTGACAAGCACGATAAATACCTCGGATTGCCAGTGGTTGTAGGGAAGTCTCGAAAAGAAGTGTTTGCAGCTATAAGGGACCGCATTAACATCCGGTTGGATGGATGGAGTTCGAAATTCTTATCTCAGGCGGGGAAGGAGATTCTTCTAAAGGCAGTAATCCAATCAATACCTACATACACTATGAGTTGTTTCAATCTTCCATATTCTCTTATCCGGGAAATTGAATCAGCGATGGCTAACTTTTGGTGGAACAATCGCGAGGTGAAAAAGTTACATTGGCTAGCGTGGTCAAAGTTGTGTGATTCTAAAGAGGAGGGGGGATCGGATTTCGTGCTCTGAAAGATTTCAACCTAGCTATGTTAGCTAAGCAAGGGTGGCTAATTATTCAAAGCCCAGCTTGTCTTTTGAGTCGGCTGTTACGAGCTCGATATTTTCCCGAGACCAATTTTTTTGGAGCAGCCGAGAGATCCAATGCTTCGTACACTTGGAAGGGCATACGGGCAGCAACACAGCTTCTTCGGGGAGGGTGTCGATGGAGAGTCGGGACGGGTGAGGGGATTCGTGTTTGGCATGATCCGTGGCTGCCAAGACCGAGGGACTTTAAAATCCAGACCAGGGAGCGGAATTTACCGGATGAAACTCGAGTGCGAGACTTGATTAACGAAGAGACAGGTTGGTGGAATGTTCAAATGCTAGAGGAAAATTTTTGGCGGACCGACGTAGAGAGTATCTTATCGATCCCCTTAGGCTCCCGCAATAATCCGGACAAGATGGTTTAGCACTACACGAAGAATGGGAATTTTTCTGTTCGGAGTGCTTATCATGTGGCGCGGGAGATGGCAGATTTGGGAAGGGAATCACCGTCGGGTTCTAAGGAGGGGGCGGGGGACTGGTCTTGGGAGTTTATATGACAAGCAAGGGTGGCCCCCAAAATCAGGGTATTCTACTGGCGAGCTTGTAGGCTGGTTATCCCAACAGCAAAGAACATGCGGCGAAGACGGATTCGGGTGGATGGGACTTGCCCTTTCTGCGGAACTTATGAGGAGGATACTAAACATGCTTTACTTACCTGTTCATTTGTTAGGTTAGTATGGGCTCTTTCTAATCTTCCATTGTACATAATTTCGTTTTGGAGCTCTGATGAAGAAAGTTGGTTTCGACATTGTTATGATAAACCGGAAAGAGAGGAGTATCACTTTTTTATCACCCTTTGTTAGCTTCTGTGGAATAACCGTAATTCATCCATCATGGATAAGCTCACAACAGCGCCGGACTTTCTCGTGGCCAAGGCGAGGGATTTCCGTATTATGTACAGGGAAGCGGTTGAGGAGTGTCCCCCATTGACACGAGCTGAACTGGTTGACCGCTGGATTCCGCCGAAGGGAGAAGTTATCAAAGTGAACTTCGATGGGGCTGTTTTTAAGGATCAGGGGGCGCTCGGAACAGGTTGCATAGAGAGGGACGCGTCGGGAGCATGCGTGACCTGAAGACAGCATCGATTTAGATGTGGGGCGGACCCGGAGGTGGCGGAGGCTCTAGCGGCGAGGGAGACCATGCGCATGGCTAGGAGGAAAGGTTGGCGATAAACTCAAGTTGAAGGAGACTGTCTTTCTTTAATCAACAAGCTTCGGGCAAAAAACCGGGATCTATCCTTGTTAGGCCCTATCATCAGTGACATTTTGGATTTTATTCCGTCTTTTGATTTTGTTTTGTTTAGTTTTGTTAGTCGGTCGGGGAATGCCCCGGCTCATTTGCTAGCTCGTTTTGCGACTGAGGAAGTTGATGGGGAATTAGTTTTACCTCCTTAAGTTTTAAACGCTGTTTTGGCAGATTCTATATAAATGTGGTATCGTCTCTTTTCAAAATAAAAATAAAAATGCATACATGAAATATTATTTTACAAGATTTGAATCGAGCTGGAAGCTTCCTAAAATTACTGTGAGAAAAAGATGGACGAATAATTGTCTGATTTGATATTGAAAGGGATGACGATTTGTTCGATGTCACCAAATTTGGTGGCACCAAACTCCATACAGGAAGTGACACATGGCAGAAGATGACTTTTTGTTTTGGTATTTTTTTTTATGCTTTTTCTTTCTAGTCCCTTTGTTTGCTTTAGTATTTATTTAAACCCACGAGAGAAATTATACATATTTAAAAAAAAGGGAATCTCAACCCGCTTTTATAAATCTGCTTAAAACCCTATTGCATTCATAATTTACCTACATGCCTGCACCTGCTCATATTTTAAATTCTTTTATTGATTGTCTTAATACCTTAGAAAACTTAGATTATAATAATCAAGAATTAATAATAGAATTACGAAACCAATTAATAATTAGGAAAAATAATTGGATAAATACTTATTTAAACATAGGCCACCTAGATTTCGAGATCCCCAAAACTATATTAAATTCCTTTTAGTGTTAAATATATTAATAGCAATCTTTCATTAAAATATATTTTTTTAATTTTAAAAGATTAGATTATTTAGATCTAGAATATAGTTTAGCCGATAGATCCATAATATCTTTAGATAAGCATAAATTTAATTGTAGATTTGATTCAAATTTTAAGCACAATTTACATTCGAAAAATAAACACTTAAATAGTTTAACGGATTTACTTATATCTCTAGCGTCAAAATTAGAGTTAGAAACCTTTCAAAAAAAAATATTAGAGTTAGAAAATACAAAGTTTTACAAAAATTTAGAATCATTAAAAGAAGTTGTTTTAATAAATAGAGAAATAATAAAAAGAGGTGAAAAATAATAATTTAGATTATATTAAACAACAGTCTAAAGAGACTTTAAAAATAGTTAAAAAATATAATAAGCTTTTCCCTACTAAGGACGAAATAATAGAATTAAAATATAGTTTGGAAAGTAATAAGTTAAAAAAATAGAAATCGAAACTAAAAAAACTCTAAGCCAAGTAATAATAAAGCTGAAGCTCAAAATTTAGAAACAAGTAAAACTTTAAAAAATATAGAACGAATCGTTAGTGGATGAATAGTCCAGAAAATAGATTAGAATATAAAAGAGTCATTGAACTAGCAAATAAATACCTATATACGGAAGAAGGTTTTACTACCTATCAATGAACTAGTAGTTCAGATAAATTATATCCTAAACTTTGGAATATTCAATTCACTTTAATTTTACAAATATTTGAAAGGCTAGACAAGTTAGAAAATAAACTAGAAAAAGTAAGCACTAAAATAGACATAGTATTTCAAGTAATTAAATGAGATTTATAAGATAGTATAGAAGAAAGATTAGCAAATCTAGCACTAGACGAATCTGAAAAATCTAAGAAGGAACCTAAAAAATATATATATTTGTAAAAATGTTGAGATCATTTAGTGGTATTAGTAGAATTATAAGTGAATCAAGTAATAAAGAAAAGGAGAAAGGAAAAATAAATAACACTTTTACTAAAAGAATGTTTAGACGATCAGGAAGTCAAAGTTCAGCTAGAGAAGTAGAGTTGGAAGAAATAATCGACGTAAAAGAAAATCTTAATTTATATAACAACAAGGGAATAGATAAGTTAAAACCTAAAACATTATACAAAGTAGGAAAAATGGATTTTAACACACATTTAATTAAAAAATTTAGAGAAAAAGAAGTAAAAGTTACAACAAATGCTGAAAATATTAGCTTCGTCAGCCCGGAATGTATAAAGCAATTGAAACAGTTAAAACAAAAGTATATACATTTAGGATTAATTATTGTAGGAATAAAAGGATTAACTAGAAAAGGAACCGGTGGAAATGTTTTAGTTTTATTATTAGATAAAAGTTGGTCTGATGCTAGGAGAACAGTATTTGCTAGTATGAAAATAAATATGACTAATAATATAGGAATATTTTATGTAGCTCCAAATATGATGAAAAATATTAAATATATTAATAAAATTACTATAGGATTACAAACTAGAGGATATGAAACATATGATGGTAACAACTTAGTAGTTTCTATAGCATTTTTAGGAAGAGTAACCAATAATAGTTTCCCTCAATATAAAATTAATATGGATGAGATAATAGATGGATTAGCCTCAGTATGAGTAAAAATCATTAAACCTTTAAATATAAATAATAACGATTTAAATGGAGAAGAATGAGAATCAACCAAACCTTTAGAAGAAAATGAGACGATTAAGATTTCAGGAGAAAGTGTAATGTATACCAATAGTAGAGGACAAACTTCTATTAGATTTTTTAATTACCAAAAGCAAGATCCCAAAGAAAATTTAGAAGACCTAGAAGAAGAAACTGATAATGAAACAGAAACAATCTATATGAATATTATAGAAAAAGAAGAAGTTAGAATAACTAGTAGATTTGCAAATTGGGAAATAGTATCTGGCATAGAAAGTGGAAAAGAAGAGGATGAAGAAAATATAGAAGAAATGGAGGAAGAAATTAGACAATTAGAAAGTCATCTTAAAAATGACTATAGACCAAAAAATATGGAAGAAATATTAAGAAACGATTTTGAGATAAATAATTTAAGAGAATTAGTAGATGAAATGTATTTTGAAGCAATGAACTTAGATATAGATTTAGGATTAGCTGAAGAAGAATTTAAACAACATTATGATATTGATTTAGTAGATGATATATGTTCAAGAAAAATAGAATTTAAAAATTTCTTTAAAGAAAAAGGTAGCAATGAAATAGCTTTTATGGCAGATAGTCAAGCGAGTACTAATATAGGAAAAAGAACTAGAGTAGAACCAGATTATAGTGAAGTTTCAGCCAGAAATGTAGAAATGAGTGGTAGACCAGAATAGAAAAGCTCAACATATGAATATGGATCAACCCAGCCAAATAAATATATAGGATCAAGACAACCCATAGGAAAAACCATGAGTGGAACCATGTTAGTAATTGAATTAGGAAGTCCACAAATGTGGCCAGAAAAAGTAAATATATGGGAACAATGTGTAGTAAGACATTGAGAAATAAATAAAAAGACAGATATGGATATGTTTAACTTTTTAGAAACATGCTTAGGACCTACAGCATTATCTATTTGGCAAAGTAAGAAGAAAAATGATCCTAATAGAATTAATGAAATAAAGGCCTTAGGAAATAATCCTTATAATTTTACTAGTTTTATTAGAACTTTAATAGTAGGAATAGATCCAGGAAGAGAAAATACATTCATACAAGATACGCACTTAGAAACCTAGAACAACTCACTATAACCGATATGAAATATATTATACTTTTTAGTCAGGATTTTACAAGATTAATAGGAGAAGCTAATAAAGCATTTGATAAAGAGTTATGTAATATATATTTTACAAAATTACCACAAGATATAGGAAAAAGAATACATGAAGAGTGGATAAAGAATAATGGTAATCTTACCGGATTAGGTATAGAACCTAGAGTACAATATACCTTCTTTAAGTTTCAAGAATGTTGTAAAGAAGAATTTATTAGAGAACAAATTAGAAAACAATGTTATGAGTTTTGTAGAAAAGCTATATACACCCCACAACATATGGACAGAAGAATTACTTTAAGCCAAAACGAAAAATATTAAGGAAATCAAATAAACCAAAGTCTAGTTTTAGACAATATAGACAAGGAAGAAAACCCCCTAATTATGTTAAAAAAACCATCAACTAGAAAATGCACTTGTTATATTTGTGGAGATCCTAAACATTTAGCTAATAGATGTCCGAAAAGACAATTTAATATGGAAATGGCAGCTATTGCAGAACAAGGAGATGAAGATGTAGTAAGTATAGACGTTAATGAAAGTGATAATGAAAGCATATTTAGTATAGTAAGTGAAGAAGGACCAGAAATTCCAAATATAATAGAGTATACCTATATGAATAATTCATGTGAACATAAATATATAAATGAAAAAGGATCTATGAGTATAGCTTGTAATATTTGTAGATTATATTCTAATATGCATTTAAGATATCAGTGCAATATATGTTTTGACGAAATTTGTTTTATTTGTACTAAAGACGCATACAATATAGAAACAAATGTATCTCCTAAACCTAGTAAAAAACTACAGACAATAGAAATTTTTAAGTCATAAAGTAGAAAATTTAGACTTAAGAACACAAGTATTAGAATTAAAATTAAAAAATAATGAAAACTAATCCAAATAAAGAAAAATGTGTAGTTATAGAAGAACTTGATGAACTTAACCAACAGTTAGAAGAAACACATTTACAAAATATAGAGTATGAACCTCAAATACAAGTACCTTATACTAGTAGTTTAATACTTTTAGACTGCTGTATGTGGTGTACTCAAGAAAAATATATTGAAACCAAAGCAATTCAGGAAGTACAAAAAACATGCTTAGTTCTAGTCTTGTACCAAAAGAATTTGAAGCACAATTAAGTTATACTATTACTAGTAGAACTGTAGAAAATAGATTAATGAGAATAACAAAAGAGTTAATTAACATAGGAATACAATTTAAAGATTTTTCAGGAAATTATAGTAGCAAATATACCTTAGGACAAGTACTTATAGCACCAGATAACATAAAAAACCAAGAATTCCTTTTAGGGTTAAACTTTATTTGTGCATTAAATGGAAGTATATTAGTAGGAAAAGATTATATTACTATTAGCAAACATAATTATACTTTTCCAACTAATAGATACATTAAACAATTAGAGTTGACTACGAAGCGTGGTAGACATGGCAATAATGATTTAGATTTTTTCAAAGAATTAGAGCAAAATAATATAGAATCTGAAACCATAGACATCCTATTAGATTAAGAAATTAGAGATATAGAAAAGGGATTAGAAGTTTTAAACCTAGAAAATGAAAGAATTCTACATAAATTAGAAATGTTAGGATTTATAGGAGATGATTTGGCCAAAAACAAAGTAAACTATACTTTTAAACTAAACATCTTAAACCCCGATATAGTAATAAGAACAACAGTTATATAATATACTCCTGAAGATATAAAATAATTCAAAACACAAAAAAAAAAAAATGTTAGAAATCGGTATTATAAGAAGAAGTGATAGTCCACAAAGATCGGCAGCCTTTATAGTAAGAAATAATGCAGAAATAAAAAGAGGAAAACCTAGAATAATATATAATTATAAGAGACTTAATGATAATACAGAAGATGATGCTTATAGAATACCTAATAAAGATGAGTTAATTAATCTAATACAAAATAAAAAGATATTTTCAAAATTTGATCTAAAGAGCGGTTATAATTAGATTAAAATGGTAGAAGAAGACAAAAAATGGACAGCATTTAGCTGTAGTGAAGGACATTTCGAATGGAATGTTCTTTCTTTTGGTTTAAAAAATGCTCCAACAATATTTCAAAGATTTATGGATAGTATATTTAAATATTTAGATTTCTGTTTAGTATATATAGATGATATTTTAGTAGCTTCTGAAAACATTAAACAACATCAAGATCATTTAAGACAAGTATTTAATTTAATAGAGAAAAATGGAATAGTAGTGTCTAAAAAGAAAATTGAACTTTTTAAGAGAAAAATAAACTTTTTAGGTTTGGAAATAGGAAATGGACAGATTAAATTACAACCGCATATAGCTCAAAAGATTTTAGATTTCCCTGATAAACTAGAAAACTTAAAACAAATACAAGCGTTTTTAGAAATATTAAATTATTCTAGAAAATTTATTCCTAAATTAAGTAAATTAGTTGGACCATTATATAAGAAAACAAGAAAGTCTGGCCAGAGACATTTTAATCAAGAAGATATTAACTTAGTTAGAAAAATTAAAGAAATCATTACAGACTTGAAACCTTTAGAATTACCTTTAAGTACTGATTACGTTATAATAGAAGTAGATAACTCTATAGAAGGATGGAGAGCAATATTAAAATGTAAGCCTCATAAATTTTCTCCAAAAAATGAAGAAAAGATAGCAGCTTATTCCAGTGGTAACTTTAATAAAACAAGAAGTAATTGGACCTGTCTACATTATGAAATAGTAGGAATAGTTAAAGCAATAGATCATTTTAGAATTTATTTAAATAAACATTTTACCATTAGAACAGTGAAGTTGTGGTTAGATTTATAAAAAATGAAATTTCCAGAAAACAAAATAATAAAAAATGGTTAAATTTTAGAAATGCTATAGAAGGTAACTGATATAAAGTAGAATTTGAACATATTAAAGGATCAAATAATAGCATAGCAGACTTATTAAGCAGACAATTAACTTTAATTTTGGGTCACAAATAATAGCCTTCAATAACCAGGACAACCAACAAACACGACCTCTCTCTGCAGCGTACAACCAAATAGTCCGAAGACCAGCTTTCAGACCCAATTTTCAACAAATTAGCCAGAATAGACCAACATTCACAATAGAAACTCAATTTTTCAATCCAGCTACACATAGTGTTTTCCCTAGACCTGTTTTAAAAACCTTTGGCAAAATAGCACTTCCAATCAGACATAATATCAAGCTCCCAAAAGATACCCCTCATATAACTGAAGACCACAGTATTTTACTCAATGCTCTATGGGAAGCTCATCCTTCAGCCGGCAAATTAACAGCATTAAACGCACTTTGTTATTATTTTGAAAAAAAAAAACAAAAATTTTCCAATAGACGAAGCAGCAGTTTATCTTATTATTAGAGAAGATCCCGTGGGAATCTTTGAAGATTATCAACAGGCACTACAAAGCATTCAGAAGGTAGCAAAGGGATACTTGGAGCCCTTTAAACATTTTCATGAAGCAATAACAGCGGCAAAGAGAATTCTAGGCCCAAATTTTTACATTAAGCCCAATGCCGAAAATGCAAAACCCAAAATACTTTTAAAGGGAAAGAGACCCATAAACCCAGATGTAGAATCACTCGAAGATGACCTAGAAACCATAACCAAACAGTTTACCAATCTTAATAAATTTGATCAAGACCTTTTAGCACAGCATCAAAAGTTATCAGACCATTTAATAAACCCTAGACAAAATGATGTTCCCAAGGAGATTAAAGATAAATCCTACCAATTCCTGTCTGTTCGAACTTTTTTTAACCCTTGCCAAACAGTTTGAGCTTTACCTGAAGAAATTCAGACTATAATTTGGAAGAAAGCAGAAGAAAGTTTTTACTCAAGAATGTTAAAAGTAGCCCAAATCATTATCAATCAGCATATAGAAGGAATAGTTTCAAAAATCCGCCTACTACAATGGAAAGGAGAACCTATTCGCCATGAAGGATCATTAAGATTCTACACACTAAAATACTTTTCATGGCCTAATGTTCAAATAGACGCATCAGTTTTTAGAGAAGGATGGATAGATGAAGATTTTATCAGCGTTCAACGGTTATTAGACTATGGCTTTGTATCAAAAATATTTGTATCAGATCCAATACAAGTGACACATCTAGGACGACATATTTTAGATACGGTCAATATCGTATTCGCGCAAAGAGCAGAAAGTCTTAAGGTTGACATAGTTTCTTTACCTCCAGTTTGGAATACTACAGGGGTAGAAATAGGACATTCATTTATTTCAATAACCGAGAATTATGAAAAATGGGCACCAATGTCAACATTGTGGAATGTCCCTGAAGCCATTAATCCCTTAGCAAACATAGAAGAGCTCAAATTAGCTTTGGAAATACGGAGGAAAACGCAGCGACATTACATGATGCCCAATTCAGATTCGGACCTCAAGCTTATTTTCCAGGCACCTCATCATAGCATATTTATTCCGGCAAGGACCAAATGCAAGCATCGCATCACAACATTAGGAAAAATAGCAATGACAAGTATGCAGTATCAACCAATATATGATCCAGATTTTAGTCCAGATCTAGAAGGAACCAGCAGAGATGCATATTAGAAGACAAAGCTTCAACGGTTTCAGCAATATATTCACCATCTTCAGCATAGGAGCAATAATTTGGCATCAGGACAAAAGCATTGGATTCCAGACAAAGGCCATAAATTCAGCAAGGACAATAATTTGAAGCAGTATTAAAAGCAGCAAAATTTCAACTTAGAGCAACAGTAAAAGAAGCAATAATGCAGCAAAAAGATTAAAAAACGACAACAATACTCAGATAGCTAGCTACAATAATGCATGTTTACTGTACACTTTTACTATTCGAGTTTGCCACTTATGTACTTTTTTACTATTTAAGCACTATTTGTACTATGTGCAATAATGACATATGCGGATGCCAAGTTTTTCTTCAATTTGTTTTAATGTTTTTTAGATCCGAGGCCTATAAAAGGACCTTTTCCCTCATTGTAAAAACTTGCCCCTTGACATTCTCCAACCCACACTTCTTGATTGCTAGAGAATCTCTCCATTTTTTCTGTAATAAAATATCTTCTTTGTGTGCAATAATATTATGTAAGTTTTTTATGCTTTATAATTATGCATAGTGAGTAAAACTATCCCTAAGGACGGGATTCCCTTACTATTTAAAAAATGGTAAAGTTTTCTCATGGTCAAAAAATACAAAAACATTAAAAAATCGAAAACACAAAAACATTAAAAATGCTAAAAAATGATGATGAACAGTAGTAACATTCTACCCTTTCATCATCCTAAAAATGTTTCCGTTGTACAAATTATTATTTTCAATAATCTCTGATACTGATTTGGGAAGATTTTGTTTACCTTTTCGGTGTTACCGGTCGGGAGACAAAATGTGCGGGATAATTCCCCCCAGTGTGCAATCAAAAATGGTATCAGAGCTTGAGTATTTTGAGTATGCTCTGTGGTCGCAGTTTAATATGATCTTCCACATCAGAAAGATTTGCTTGAGCTAGTTATCAGAACAGTGTTCTTGAGTTTAAATTATTAAATAAGTTAAGACTATATTTTAAAATTCAAAAAGGTACAATAGGTACTTTACTCCACATCCAACATAAGTTTTCGTTGATGAAGCAACCGGATTTATGAAGCCACCCCCTTACATGAGAATTTTAAAATAAAATGCTTAACTCGTTAAATAATAAAAATTTGGTAACACTGTTGCATTTGTAAAGTTTTATTTTAGGAGGACCAAAATTAAAATTTTCAAAAATAGTTGGACCCATGTACAATTAAAAAAGGCAAACTTTGGTACAACCAAAGTGTATAGCATCGAATGAGCCGGGGATGACACGGGATTTATCATTTGTCGCAGGCTGGCAGCCCATTAATACAAAATGATTAATTGATGGGATGAATCTGACCATACTGACAAAATGTACAAAATAACATCGGACCCCACGCCTTTTGTTTGTGTCATGGATTTTGTAAATCTGAGCTTATTTGTTTTGTTAATGAAATTAAAGATTTATGAATATTAAATTGTGATAAATTATAATTAATTAATAATTATTATAATTAATTAAGCTACCAATTACAATAAAAGTAGAGAAAAGTTCACACACTTTTTAGGAGTTGAACCCAAAACTTCTAATATTTTGGGGATTCAACTTCATCAATAAAACTAGATTTCATCAGCTATTTTGTAAATTAGGGTTCAATCCACAGTTTGGGATAATTTTATCATGAATCGGGATCTATGGTCCGGTTTATAATACGCCGATGAATTGGAGTGATTCATGTGATTTTTATTATAAGAATTTTGCATTAGTTCAATAGTGTACGATAGATTGAGACCAATAGTCCATCTTTACCATGTAATTTCTGCAGGCCTTGGTACTATGAGGGTGCTCGACAAGTTTTTTTAAAAATATCTTATCAGCTCTTATATCTTATAATATATTTTTGGAGTTATAATATTATATCTGGGTATTATAAATAAAATTATAGAACTTATAAGGTTCAGGGTAATGACAATTATGTAATTAAGATGACCAAATCAAAGAGCTTTATTAAGATCTTACAAAACAAGTTATGAATCGTAACTTATTTTTAGGAGCTTGTGTATAAGCTTCTGAATATTTTATTTTGGGAGCATATAAGTTCTTCTCAAAAAATTATCCAATAACTTTTGTAGAGCTTAAACTCCCACACATTTTATAAAATGTTTGAATGAGTTTATTTTAAGCTCAACCAAACACTCTCAAATATATGAAACAAGTGTATGATGATATTATAGAGTAAAATAATAGTCATATTTTTCATTAATCAACGACTTACAATTTATTAATTAGATAAATTATAACCATTTGAATCTTATGGAAAGAGTCGCATCGTGAATGAGTATATATGGACTGTGGACATGATTTCTTATTTCAACACGATTTTTCTCAGTATTTTTTTTCTAATAGAAAGATATTATTAATATTTAAGCAATATTACAAGAGAATGAATACAATCCATAAGCAGGGCCGAATTTACAGAAGACATTACATCTATCCTTGCAAAAGCAAGGGGTGGGAGGAGGAGGGGGGGGGGGGGGGGGGGCTAAAGTAGTATATAGGGAGGTCGTCGCCTTCGGTTGCTGCGTTTTTAGCTAGATGATCCGCCACCTGATTCGTCTCTTGATAGCAAAAAATGACCCGAAGATGGGTCAGCCTACGCCAGAGATCTTGACAATCCGTGAGAAACGTGCGCATAGCTAGTACTTGCTCCTCCCTGTCACGGAGGCAAAGAGCAAGAGAAGATGAGTCAGTGGCTAGAATAATTGTAAACCAATTTTAATAGCCTCTTGTAACGCAAATTTGGCAGCCTCCACTGCAAAAAAATAAGACATTAGTGACAAAATATTAAATAATAATGTCAAAATTATCACTAATTTTAAGTCTTTAATGACAAAAATTTTTGTTTTGCCACAATAATATGTTTAATATTAATAATATTTGTATAGAAGTTGTCACTCTTGATATTTAGTGATAAGGAATTTGTTGTCACTATAGACAGTTAGTGACATACTTTAATGATAACTTAGTGACAACAATTAGTTATCCTCTATTTGTGTTGTCACTATATATGTATCACTAATTGTCAATTGTGACAATTTCAAAGAAACTTTTGCCACTAAAAGTTCTTTTTTTTGACAAAACAAAAATTATTGTCACTCATTATATATATCAAGTGACAATTTTAACATTATCACTACCAATGTTGTCATTAACAATACTTTTTGTTGTAGTGTCGTAATTCCGCCGCTATATTTGTTGTGTATCCAATGTAATAAGAAGAGGCTGCAAATTAGAGTAACGCATGACACCCCCGAGGCCAGAAGGTCCCGGGTTACCAAAGGATGAGCCATCGATGTTGATTTTCACCCACTCCGGCGGTGGTGGCTCCCAGCTGAGGGTATGCGGTATTAAGAGGGGCTTGTGAGGGTCCAGATCCTTTTGCTCGGCAAGTTGGACACTGTCTAATTTTGTATCATAAATGTCAAAATATAAAATATTTCTACAAACACAAACTTAGTATGAATTATATACATTTGACATGCATTTATTTAAAAGAACACAAATACACTTGACGACTTGCATTTATATAAAGGAACACGAAATAACAAAATAACAAGTGGTGGATCTCAGGTGACATGTGAATGTTTATTTTGACTAAACATGACATTCAAACAAGGTTACAGGATAATAACATGATAATAAGTCTAGTTCAAATCATATACGATCAACGTTAGATTATACAGAAGTACTGTCAGTTTTATTGAGAAGTAACTTACTCTTAATAGTAATAAGATAACGATGTAGTCTAATAATAATTAATTAAATTTAATAAATCGATGTTACATTAAAGAATAATAAGTTATTCCATAACATTTGAATATATTTTATCATCAATAAATTTGTTTAATTTCATATAATTAATTATATTATACTTAATTAAGATATTATTAATTCGTCTATTTATTTTTATTAAACTTGGATAGATAGGGTTATCACTTATTATTAATAAATAAATACCAGCTATATATATATATTGATGAGTGTCAAATATTCCTCCCCTTATTCTCCCATGGTCAACGGTCAACAATATACGGCTATTATTACTTTAAAAATATTAATGGCTTAGCGGGTCAGGTTACGACCCGACCCGGTTCGTCAACCCGGTGACCCATATGATGTGGATCCAGTCATTATTTGACACCTGCTCAATCTCAGCAGGCCTAACTGTCATGTCGTGAATTGGTTATCTCATCACTTATAAATACTCCCTCTTGTTCATTTATGAGGGAGACAAGCAATAAATTCACTCTCAATACTGTTTAGTAGGGGTGTACACGGTCGGGTTCGGGCGGTTTTACAAAAAAAATTAACCCGACCCGACCTGTGCGGGTTGACCAAATATCAAACCGAAAATGCATAATTATCTTTTCAAACCGAGCGGTTCGGGTCGGTCGGATTTAATAATTTAGCGGGCGGGTTGGTGGGTTATCAAATTATAGTTATAATTTTTACAACTTAATTTTAGTTATAATTAGTAAGTAAGAAATTAATTATTATACTTTTTGTACATTTAACTAAAAAAAATTGAGTTGGTGAGAAATACACAAATAAGTGTTGTTATTAAATAAAAATTCATATTACCATGATTTCTAATGAGTGAAAAATTCTAAAATATTAATACAATTAATGTTTTTTGTAAATTTATCATCAAAATATTCATATACATATAAATTTTTCGTTCAAATCAAATAAAAACAAGTGTTCAAGCGAGTCAATTAGTTTGCTCAAATAAAAAATAAAATATATTACATGAATATGAATAAACCACTCTTATTAGAGAGTATATATGCATATATAGTTTTCAAAATCTAGTGTTAATCTTTAACTATATATACTTATACTTGTAACATAAATGATTAGTAGTCGGGTTGCGGGTTAGGCGGGTTACAATTATTAAACCCACCACCCGACCCAAAAGTGGCGGGTTGCAATATTTTCAACCCGCCACTATTATTTAATAATTCTAAACCGGCGGTTTTCAGGCGAATCGGCTCGGGTTGAGCGGTTCGGACGGGTGGTGCAGGTTTATGTACACCCCTACTGTTTAGTTATACAGAATTAAATTACACTTGGAATATTCATCAGGAAATTGGCCTCGTACAATACAAAGCCATTGCATATAGTATAACGTATCTCTTTGAACTACATTTAGACTTGATCTTATCCAATTAGGTACATAGGCAACTTGATTCTATGAAGTCCAGTCTATAATATAATATATTTATCATTTGGTGTTGACCCCCTAGGGTCGTAGGATTTGGTTTGTTTTAGTGACAAGAATCAGGCTAAATCATATATATATATATATAAGTGAAACTCCAATCCAAAAACCTCTTTCAGGGCCAGGGCTTACCACAATGTTTTGTGTTTAGACTTGTTTAATCTTGATTTGAGCAGTGACATTGCATTATTAAAGAATTGAAAATCCTTTCGAAAGATCCATTTCACCAAATTTTACAAAAAAATTAATATTCCATTAGTCGTCATCCACGAGAATAGCCTATCGTTTTCAATTCAGTATCAGTCTATAGAAGAAGAAGCAAGTTGCCTTCAACATAATTATGTCAAATGACTAATCATATGTTCATAGAAGAAGAAGAAGCAAACACCTAATGTCTGTTGAAAGTTATGTCAAATGACTCACTTTTTATGGCGCCCCATCTTCAATAATTGAACTACTTACCTGTTAAATTGTTTCATGAAATTTCGGCTCTCATCTAAATAAATAACTAGCAAAAGTATAGTACATAAAAGTAAAATTATATTTTTTTGGGGTGTAAAAATTTAGGCAAGGGAGTACATTCCTTTAAGTCGTGGAGCGATAAAAGGTAGTGTCTCTAGTATGTTTCAAATTTTTATCATCATTTGTGACAAACCGTTTATTATTTGGTTATGTGGGGATATTGTGGAGTCGGATCAAAAAGAGGATTGATAGCCGAGAAAATAGAGTCAAAATGGAGCAAAGATGGGTTGGGATAGACCCGGAGTAGCAAAATAGAGTCAAAAAGATGGACCAAAGTTTCTGCCCACCTGACGTCGTGGCACCACATTTGGCGCTGTGGCGCCAACCACTGGTTGAGTGGCGTCGTGGCGCCGCGGACGAAAAGTGTTGTGCAGAGATTGGTGAGTTTTTGGGGGAATTTTGGCATGTTTTGAGTCCTTTTTTTTTTACTAGAATTGTTTCCTATTGTATGTTAGGAATCATTCTCTAGTTGTTTATGATTGTCTTTCCTAATTCTATTAGGGTTTTGACTTATCCACTATTATAAATAGTATAACTCATCTTGTAATTCGATGATTGACTCATATTCACTTTGAAAAATAAAGATGTAGATTTAGATTGGCTCGTGGGTGTAGGCAATTTGTCGAACCACGTAAAAATTCTCGCGTTCATTCTTTCATGCTTCTCGTTTTATATTTTTTCTTGATTATTTATCCGTGCTCTGGTGCTACTATTCCCAACATAGTTTAACTACCTTAAGTCAAAAAAATAAAAATTTCAATAATTGAAAAGAGATAAAATAAAAATCGAAATTGAATACAAAGAAAAGAAATGCAAATGTGTTTAGGAAAGAACAAATCTTTATTTACAAGTAAACTTTAGTTTAGATTCGATCTGATTGAACACAAGTGTAATTCACAAGATGAGTTAATATCTTTTGTCATGTCAATGATTACAAGACAACTACATCGCACTTGCAAATTGGTTAAAATCTAGTTCAAACGGATCAGGTCGAACACAATTGTAATTTACTTAAGGTGAGTGAATTAACTTGTCATATACTAATTACAAGGCAATGAATTATATTTGTGATTGGTTAAACTGTAGCTCAGACCCGGTCTGATCGCGGTCAAGTATAATTCACAAGATGAGTGAATTACACTCGTCATGTCATGCATTGCAAAACAGGTGAACAGATGAAGCTTAGCTCTAAAAGCGAAGTTAAGATGCCAAAATATTAGAAGTCTTGGGTGTTACTCACATATGTGTTTGAGATTTTTTCTGCTTTTATAGTTGTTGTTAGCTAATTATTGTTACTATTTAATATTCATGATATGTATTATATAATCGATTTACTCAAAAATCAAAATTACAAAACAAGTGAATTGCACTTGTAATAGGTTAAATTTTAGTTCAAATCAGGTCTCATCATACTCAAGTGTTGATTTTATTATCAATATGAGTTAATTACACTTATAAAACCGGGCCATCATTTTTGAACCACACAAGACACTAGCTTTAGCTAATCAAGGCACAAAGTCTCTTTTTTTTCTTAATAATCTTTTTTTTTTAATTCAAGAAGAAAAGGATACCCTACATATTTAGTCCGACAAACTCGAGTTGATAGTTATCAACTGAGTCATAAAATTCTATCTAACTCCATAAAGGAGGGAAGAGCCACAACTTGTGGCAGATTGGATTCGAATCCAGAACTTTTCACATAAAATGGGAATTGGATACCACTAAACCAATATGTGTTTAGTTTTTCTTAATAATCTTGAAATGTCACTATCCATTTATTTTCTTTAATTTTGAGAATTGCTTCCATATATAGTAACGTATCCAATTTGAAGTGCATAACCATTAAGGACGACAATCAACATTTCTTCTACTCGAAACGGATATGGTTCGAGGTATTATGCGGTTCTGCACCACGTACAAATAACACTTTACAGTCCCACCATCTAAAAGAAAAAAATTGTGGTTTTGGACCTTTGCTATCTAACAAAAATTAGTGAATATATATATTTTTTTGTTATATCAACTGTATCCATCGTCGATCGCAGTGATTATTCTCTTTCTCAAATTGTGGGCACCTCAAATGGTGGGACTGCTAGTTAAGAAAATCTGCTTCATTCCCAAAGTCAAGAATCGAACCCTTAACGTTTGATTAAAAATGAAGGAGTTCTTACCACTCTACTACAGCCTCTTGGTTAAAATTAGTGAATATATAAAACAGTGCTTCATGGTCACGCCCATCATGCGTACTAGTTAAATATATTGATAAATAAAATATCATGTTCGCCAACTCATCGAGAAATTCTAGCCTTACTTTATTGGGTCAAACTAAGTACAATTCATAAAATAAATTATCAGTAAAATACATTTGAGTCCAATTAAAATGAGGTTAAAAATTTCCTGTTTCCTGCTATTAAACTTTTCAATGTGAACATGCAATCCTTTCCCATTCTTTTTCTAAATAAAATTTTTTGTACCGTCAGCTCTTGTCACCTATTACGGATCAGGGTTCTAACTAAAAGTGACCAATTTCTTATCAATTGAAGCATATATTAACACAATCTTTCCCCATTGCAATGGAAAAAATATTTTATAATACTAAAGAAAAAATCGCATTTTTGGTCCCCATATGTTTGACCTTTTTCAACGTTGATCATATTTATTACGAGATTCTCCCATTATATCTCATAATTTTTAAACATTCTCACATTAGTACCAATTGAATTTTTCGTCTAAAATTTAACGACCAACTTCGTTAGTTAATATTTTGACAAATTGTTTTTGGTAGATTTTAAACAACAAAAATCATCTTTCTAGCTCAACTTAGTGATAAGATCTAATATAAAAGACCTACCAAAATTGTTCTCTCCTTTATATAAAAACAAATTGAACTTATCAAAAACAATTATTGAAATTCTACAAACGTGATTGTGCCACGTGTATGGCTGGCGACCCTATGTGAAGTCTTTCGTCTGATTAGGGTGCTGCTAGCTTTCTCTGACCTTGTAAATGTGCCTTGTACGGGAAAATTCCATTTTCAGGCCATAACTTAGGTTTTGTGCAATTTCAATCCCAATATTATGACATTCACCACATTGTATTTCAAATTTTCAAAAATTATGTAATTTTTGTCTCAAACTCTAATCTTCGATAGTTTTTACACGAAAATAGCGCATGCCTCTCACGTGCATCGTTTATTCGAATTTGGGATAAAAATTGTGGAAAAGTCAAAGTTGCAGGGCCAAAATTGCATACGACTTTTAATTTGAATTTTTGAAGTAATTATTTATTCTCCTCACTTTGTTTTGTTTTTATTTTCTTTTACTTTTAATTCATTTTCCTTTGTTATGTCCAAATATCACAAAAAAAGAATAAATAACACCAAGTCACAATAATTTTAATTTTGACTAAAATTGTACTAATTGTTCTATTAACGAGATATATCATGATATATATTAGTAAAATAAAATAAATGAACATATATAAAAACAAACAAATTAGGTGCATATCATTTCTATAAATAAGATCTCATATTATATGATTATGAATGTTACCCTGCATAATTCACGAACTTTTAAATTGAAATGAACAAACTTGGGTCATATGCATTTTTAGTCCCGAAACTTGGGTCATGCTCATTATTGGTCCAATATCATGGGACTAAAATTGAACGATTAATCATGCACATGACAAACACATGTTACTTCCATCCAAGAACTAAGGGACGTTAGGTTTGGGACTAAAATTACACATATTTCAAAAATATAAGATGTAATGTGGTGAATTTTATAATATTAGAATCAAAATTGCACATAACCTAAGTTATGGGACTATAAATGCAATTTTCCCTGCCTTGTACCTACCTCACATGTCAAAGATTCCCCCATTAATTCCTTCTCCCTCTATAAAAATGTGCCCTTTAATTTGCTGATTCCATATACTCTATACTGTTAAGGCGACCCGAAAAGACTTAAACTTGAATCTTTTAGAAATAGAAATCAAAAAAGTTTAAGCCTTTGAATACTTGAACAAAAAAAGAAGCCTATTATTATGGCTGCAAAAGGGCTTGTGGTATACCTGCTGACAGCCTTCTCTATAGCTGTTTTATCTGTTTATTTCATCAACAATCATTCACAGGGCGGTGGTAATACAAAACCATGGCTTTCTTTATCCTCAAATTCCAATTCTTTGGAACAAAACTATGGATCTGAAGCAAAAAATTGGCCTGTAAGTTATGGTCTTTTCTTTTTTCGTCCATTTTGCATGTCTATATATATATATATATATATGCATGAATGTTTATGTGAGTAATTTCAAATGGGTTTTATTTCAAATGGGTTTTTCTTGTAGTTTGCTAAAGATTGAATTTTTATTTTTATTTCACATTTTGAATTGTTTTTTCGTACTTCTGGGGTGTTGCAGGAATTGACGTTTGGTTGGAGGGTTGTTTTGGCCACTGTAATAGGGTTCTTGGGCTCAGCTTGTGGTACAGTGGGTGGGGTTGGTGGGGGTGGCATTTTTGTCCCTATGCTAACTCTGGTTGTTGGATTTGACACAAAATCTGCTGCTGCCATTTCCAAGTGTAAGAATTAAATACATGAGAATTCTAGTCCGGACCGGTTCGATAGTTGTAAGGGTAATTTGGGAAAATTTCTTAGTGCATCAGGTCTTCCATACACCAAGTGGCCATAGATATGACTTTCGTAAGCTAAATCTTGATGGCGGCCAAGTCTCAGATGCCATAGCCAAGATGTACCCTTCACACATTAAACACCATCCTATTTGAGAGGGTGGCCTTTGGGGCCACATCAGCAAATGATGTGACTATGTAATGACGTGGCACAATATAAACCACTTGGTGTCCGAACTCGGTGCACCCAAGAATTTTCTAGTAATTTGGGTAATTCACTTGTCTCGTAACAGGTGTAAATTACTCCGTACTAATTACACTTGAGACTGGTCAAACTCGTCGAGCTAGAACCACTGATTCATCTTTTTCGATGAAAGATTGTTTTCTGAGTTGATGTTTTTGTGTGTGTAATTTTGTGGTGCAGGCATGATAATGGGTGCATCAGCATCATCAGTTTGGTACAACTTAAGGGTACCCCATCCATGCAGAGAAGTACCAATAATTGACTATGATTTGGCCCTTTTGTTCCAGCCTATGCTCATGCTTGGGATCACTATTGGTGTGTCTTTGAGTGTTGTCTTCCCCTATTGGCTCATCACTGTCTTAATCATAATCTTGTTCATGGGTAAGCAAATAATGGTTACCTAGCACATGTTTTTGCTTTTAATTATGTTGTTAATTAGTGATTGACAATGACAGACATGATTCATAATTATATTAAAATGTGTTGAATTTGTATATTTTGCATAGAGATTAGGATATTTGTACAATGATTACGATTATTTTAATACGAAAAATTTAGATTCTTTGACTCTATAGTTTATTGCTATTTTTTAATGTTTTCCCATGTTACCAACAGGGACTTCTTGTAGGTCCTTTGCAAAGGCCATTGAGATGTGGAAGGAGGAAACTGTTTTGAAGGTAAGTAATTTGTCAAGAACCAAATTTCCTATAATTTAGTTACTTGCAACATTTCATCGTCATAGACTCGATAGAACGAAGCTACTCTCTAGCTCTTTCTGTAGCTAAACAAAGAAAATTTGCTTTACAAAAGGAGTCCACCTATCGAACAATATGAATACTTAAGGCACAAAATTTTTCACAAGATGCTGTCAGTAGATAGGATGTTGTTTAGACCTAGGACTGAAAAACAAAACAAACTAATCGATTCGGGATCGATCGTTTAAGCTCGATCCGGTAGATCCGGTAACGTATTATTTAACCAAGTTTGAAAAACATTTTGTATTTGAGAAGCTCGGCTAAGTAAAATAATAAAATATGTTATAAAATCAAGCTACTCAAACTCGACTCGTGTTAGGATCGATAAAAGCTCGTTCGTGCTCGGCTCAATCACAAATCTTAATGCTCTATAATAATTCAAACAAGCTTGACTTGATTCATTTACAGCCGTATTTGGACCAAGATGAAAATTAGTCAACTAAAAAGCATCATCAGTACCCAATGACTACCCTATGACTGATGTAATTACTCCCTATTATATATGTTTTCTAATCATCTTTTCTCCCTTGGTTTCAAAAATTGCAGAAATCTATGCAAGATAAACAAACGTTTGCCAATTCTCGAGGAGAATGTAAGTACTTAGATAGATGCATTATTGTTAAAAAAAATAAAATTGGATTCCAAATTTAGCAAAAATGCTGACCTTAGCATTTTCATTATCTCTTTGATTGATCAGTGTTGATCGATACCGAATATGAACCGTTGATTCCGAAAGAGGAGAAAACAGCATCGGTGAGCATATCTAAACCTAAAATATTGCCTCTTTTATCTTTTCCTAATATGTCGATGTTTACCTTACATTGTTCTGCATTTCAGCAAATTATGAAGGGCAACCTTAATGTCAAAAGAATCTTAGTGCTTCTACTTGTGTGGATTGGCTTTTTGCTTCTTCAAATAATCAAGGCAAAGAAACATTACCACTCTTTTTGTTTTCTACGAACTAAACGATAACGCTTTTTGCAGTATTGTAATACTGAATTTCTCTTGCAGAACTACTCGAAGGCGTGCAGTACATTTTATTGGGTGCTTAACTTGTTGCAGGTAAATCAAAGTCTCATGTGATGAATTTTCTTAACTTGTCTGAACAATCGATTCAGAGTGTTTTATTCTGTTTTCGTATTCCTCAGTTCCCCGTTGCTCTTGTGGTGTTCGGTTATGAATGTGTTAAACTGTACAAGGAAAGTAAGAAAAGAAGGATGGCTGGAAATCCAGAACTAATATGTGAAGCACAAATAGAATGGACCGTTACGAGTCTTGCGTTTTGCGCCCTTTGTGGTATCTTAGGAGGCACCGTTGGTGGCTTGTTAGGTTCAGGTGGCGGTTTCATTCTTGGTCCCCTCTTGCTCGAGATTGGAGTAATCCCTCAGGTATTTGTTTTTGCTTCTTGAATATTACAATCCAAGTTAATTCTATCAAATAATTTTTCTGGCAAAATGCAGCATTAATTCCGTATGAGAGGTCCCCTAGCAATTTTGCCCTCGTTGTTTAAAAATGGAATGGAAACTGTAGTTTGGTCATGTAAAACTTGCAAAAGAAAAATCTTGTACGTTACTATTACTTAATTAGTGTAAATTTCATAAAAACTCCCTATATTATTATGTAAAACTTGAAAAAAAAAACCTCACTTATGATTTGGGTTTAGGTTGTAAAAGTGCATTTATGCAACTTATCCTAAACCCCTTAACCGCACATGTATGCCACTTGTGAAATTTCATCCGTTTTCTTAACGGATGAGATCAAAATCACAAAACAAGCATCCTATGGGACTATTACGTTGGTACTAGAATTGCAGTAGACGATATCCTGTAAAACTTGCAATATTCCATTATTTTCCCACATATTAGTACTTAAATTCCAATATCACTAAATTTTCTGAATGAATAATGTCAATGAAAATATCAAAATATTGGACTAAGAATTCGAATCTGTATATTTCAGGTCGCTAGCACGACAGCGACATTTGTGATGATGTTCTCCTCATCTTTATCAGTGGTGGAGTTTTATCTCCTCAAGAGATTTCCAATGCCTTACGGTACGTTTTTGGTCCCCTTTTTCCCTTCTTAGCTCTTCAACATACTTGTCATTGTCGATAATATGATTTTCTATTATGCTGTCCTTTTCTGTTTCCCTGATTTTGCTAGCAAGCTAAGATTTTATCACCACGTATGTTTTTATCCAAGTGAAAGTTACTGAATTTGGAACAATCCAAGAATCATAAATCAACCCAAACAAAAATTTATTTTTTCAGCTTTGTACCTCATGGCGGTCTCGGTCTTAGCCGGTTTCTGGGGACAGTTTTTCATAAGAAAAATGATCACAATCCTCAAAAGGGCTTCACTCATTGTGTTCATCCTCTCCGGTGTCATCTTCGCCAGCGCTCTCACCATGGGTAATTTAGTAATTTTATAAAATCCTGTCATAAATCGGGATAATTAAACAAACTCTCTCTCACTTTAATTACCAAAAGGTTATAATTTCATCCCTTGTCAGTATAAATATATTACAAATTCACCTCGTGACAGGGGTGTGTTGGTAATTTTCAAAACCTCAGGGAACTTTTGGTAATTATACAATAAGTGAGGGGTGTGAATGTAATTATCCATAAATCCTATTCTGTCACATAGCTAAATCTCTCTCTCTCTCTCTCTCTCTCTCTCAGGTGTGATTGGAATAGAGAAGAGCATAAAGATGATAAACAACCATGAGTTCATGGGATTCTTGAATTTCTGCAGCAGCCAATAATTTCTCAGATATGAAGGTTGTTTTTGAAGAAAAACAAAGAAACTCATGCAAATACAGAAGGGATTGCAAAATATTGTGGATTTATTTATTTAGATCAGGGTATTGGTCAATGCCTAATTGACCAGATCCTCTACTCATTCTTCATCATAAATTCTGTTAAATTTTGTGTAGTAGGGGTGTTGGTCAATGCCTAATTGACCAGGCCGTCTACATATTATTCATCGTAAATTATGTAAAATTTGTGTAGTAGGGGTGTTGGTCAATGCCTAATTGACCAGGCCGTCTACGTATTATTCATTCATCGTAAATCATGTAAAATTTGTGTAGTAGGGGTGTTGGTCAATGCCTAATTGACCAGGCCGTCTACGTATTATTCATCGTAAATTTTGTAAAATTTGCGTAGCAGGGTTGTTGGTCAATGCCTAATTGACCAACTCTCAAGTCATATTTTTGTGTGTGCCCAAAGGGTGTAGGCTATGTTGAGTGTTAGCCACCGCTAACACGGCAGCCCATATGCCCATGGAATTTGTATCAATAATGCAATAAGAATGTTATTTGTGTTGTACTTAGTTTTCTAGCTTTATAGAAATGGAAATGTTTGTTATAAATAGATTTGGGGAATAATCGTTACATATATAACTATATTAGAATACCAATTATTAATGACTAATTATCTAGTGATTCTTTTTTGATAAATATAAACAATTACTCAATAAAGAACCAACCTCAAGTTCATCAAGTAAGCGCATTGCACAACTTATGAGAAAAGAAATGTCATTATAAGTACTCTGCAAAACGATATGTCACTATAAGTAATTTTCACAAAAAATAGTGAGTGATTAATAGGAAACTCGAACCTGATCTGGTTGAATTATTCAATGTAATTCAAAATGTGAGTGACCAATCACATAATAAATGTAATTTATTCATCTTGATTTAAACTCAAATTAGATCATCTTTTGAGCGAATCCAGACATGACAAGTATAATTCATTTCTTTTATTAAATCACCTTCGTGCCTAGACTGGAGGAATTATGGGCTCTGCTAGTTAAAACTCGTATTATATCAGTATAATATGCGTATGTATGTATAATTGAAAAATATTTTCGTTTCCCATATGCATTCTGAACATAATGAATAATACTCGTACTTTTGAGTTAAACTGTTTAGTACAAGTACTTTACATATCCCGTATTAAACTTGACGAATCATACTTTAATTTTGGCAAAAAAATTATTTTTTAATTTAAAATTTGAAAATTATAATTATTTTTTATAAGTTCTAATTGAGTATTACACAATTAAAAAGCTAAGAATGTCGATAATTTGTGAAAACATTAATTATTATTAACTAGAGACTCATATAAACTATTATTTTTATTAAATCAAAGCGAGTACAAGCAACATACTACTCAAATTTATATGAAAATAAGACATAGTTTTACTCCCTAATAATTTATTTGTATCCGTATTGTACTCGTACATCTACGAATCCGTTTATTTCCCATTCTCGTATGTTTTAGCCGATTTTTTCAACTTAACTTTCAAGAAAATCTTATAATGTACTCGTACGTATCAAATGACGATTTTTTTCCATCCCGTATTTAACTAACTAGGATTATGGGCCCTCAACCCTATATTAATATCCAAAAATAGTGCATGAATTATTAATGACAAAATAAATAAGGAGTACTACTACCTTATAATTGACAGTGTAATTCATTGGTCTTGATTTAGACTTAAATTAAGTCGTCCGGGCCAGAATTTTTGCATAAAATGTGTACTGCATGAAGTGACGCCAAAAAGAAAGAAAGAAGAAACAATTAGAAATAAGAGAGGTAAGAATGTTATCAAAATTTATAAAACACTCGTCTACTACAGGTGGGCTCACATCCAACAACCAAACTGTACACAAGCCGCAAAATTGGCCCAATGGTTTAGGCCCATTTGATATCTCGAGAAACCCATCTTATTTGTGGGACTGCTAGGGCATCTTCGTAATATTGTTCGTTTATTGATTTGTCACTATTTTGTTTTTATGTAATTGAGTTTACATGTTTTCATTGTACTAGTCGGTGCAACACACTCAATATTGTGCAAAAAGAAAAAATATAAACAAATTCTTGAAGAAAAATTAATTAGTATACTCTGAAATGATTTGATATTTAATTTTTTGAATAAGAATCGAACAAATAACAAAAGAAGATAAATAAAAAAAAAAAAAACAGAATGTGTGTGAGGAGAAGTGACAGAAAAAATGAAAGAGAGAGTAAAAATAAAAATAATTGGGATCAAATTTAGAAAATAAAAACATGGAACACGTGTCAAATTTTTAGAGTGAAAATGATTTCACTAAAACTTGACAGTTTAAAATAGTTTTTTTAAAGCACTCGTGTTTTTTATGTAATATGGTACAAGACTCCGCAGTAAACTTGAACTAAAAAATATGAGCGAATATTTTGGAAATACTCCAATTACTAATTAGTTTTCATCAAGTTAAATGGAAAATTAGGGATAATTGCATGTCATACACTTGTGAAACATGAAACCTGCACACATCTATGTTAGAAAATAGCCTGAAATAACTTTATGATTTTCAAAATCCTGCACAAAACCCCCAATTCGTGTTAAATCCATGGAAGCCTGGAAGATAGCATTCATGCCCGGTGTATTTGAAGCAGTGTTGGGGGTTTCGTGCAGGGTTTTGAAAAATATAGGAACATTTCAGAATATTTTTTTAATACAATGATATATGCAAATTTCGTGTTTTACAATGATATAATATGCAATTATCCCGGAAAATTGGGATAAGGACAACCGCTACTGGCTATTTCATGACTCATGAGAAATATAGCATCATTGTAATTATCGATACATAACTCACATATTAATTATGGAGCTTTAATCATGATTGAACAATAATAATTTCAGTCTGCAGACCCAACTAGTTATCTTCTCTTCAACCAATTTTGACTTTCATGTTCAACCTCTATCACATAGCTATAGTTTCTTTTTCATAAAAGTGCTCATCATAGAAGTATATAGCATAAGCTTGGATTTTTGATTTGGATGGCGAAATTTTAAATATAAAGAATTTACGAAAAAAAAATTAAAAAAAATGACAAAGTTGAAGGTGTAGGTACCACCAGGGGGAGGGGGTTGGGTGCCACCTCCTTCCCTCAAATTTTTTAAAAATTCACTTCTGCCTATAAATTTTTTAAAATTTATAACCCCAAAATTCTAAAATTGTCACTTCTATCTTTAAAGTTATAACATTTGTAATTTTGTCCTCCTCAAAATGACAAAAATAACCTCTCTACTACTTAAAAGTACTTACTACTTAGTATGTCATGAGAAAGCTGATTATGAGTTGTGTAATGTGCTCTAAACCGAGAATTATTTGGAATGGGGAACCTTTTGAATACTTTGTTCCGACTTGTGGCCTAAGGCAAGGGGATCCTTTGTCCCCCCACCTTTTTGTTCTTTGTATTGAAAGACTAGGATACCTTATTGAGAAAGCTGTTAGCGAAAGAAATTGGAAACCTTTGTCCGTTTGTCGGTGAGGGCCGAGTTTCTCACATATTTTCTTTGCGGATGATTTAATCTTCATGGCAAAGGCCACACGAGACAATACTCATACCATCGAGAGAATCTTGAACCAATTTTGCACGAGTTCGGGTCTTTTGGTGAACAAGAGGAAACCCCGTATTTTCTTTTCCAAACATACGGACAGAGGCTTGAAAAGGGATATCTCAAGATCCCTTGGTTTTGAGTGCTCAAATGAGTTAGGAAAGTACTTGGGTATACCCTTAATCCATGGGAGGGCGTCCCCAAGACTCTTTGATGAACTTATCACTATGGTGCAGAGCCGGCTATCTTCATAGAAATCGAAGATGCTAAACATGGCGGGAAGGACTACTTTGATTCAAGCGGTTATACGGCTATGTCGGCGTAAATTATGCAATCTTCGTGGCTCCCTTCGTCTACTTGTCAAAAATTAGATAAATTGAATAGATCATTTCTGTGGACCACCGATGGGCACAACGATGGGCACAACTGGAAATTACACTCGGTTCGATGGAGTGAGGTAGTCAAACCAAAAAGAGAAGGTGGGTTGGGTATCCGAGAGGCAAGGAGGATAAACATGTCTTTGCTTGCAAAGCTGGGCTGGAAAATTATTGCGAAAGAGCCAACTATTTGGGGGGGAATTTTTCAGAAAAAGTACTTACGGGATAAAGATCTTCTTGAATGCGAAGTGGTAGGTGATTCCTCGGCGCAATAGAAAGGTACTTTAAGGAGCACCAAAAAGATTGAAGGATGGATAAGGTGGAGAGTTGGAAGCGGTTTTACCATCTCCTTTTGGTTTGATAGATGGTTTGCTAAAGAGCCCCTTTGTAACCTCATACACGAGAGATTCTTGAGGAGGAAGTTCATATAAGGGTTGAGGATGTCATTGACAATAATCGGGATTGGAACTTGGACAGAATTAAAACGCCTATCCCGGAAACGTTAGTGAACAAGATTAAAAGCACTCTTGTTCCCATGAATCATCTGGAAGGGGATAAACGGGTATGGATTGCTACGGCTAATGGTAACTTTACTTGTAAATCTGCCTACTCGATTCTTTTGGAAGAAATGGACGGCGATCGAGGCCAATGGTGGCAATGGATTTAGAACCTGAAGTGTCCGAACAAGAAGAAGAATTTCATTTGGATTTTTCAACAAGAAGGACTTGTCACAAATGCTCTCCGATTTGATCGTCATATGGCAATATCCGATATATGTGCTAGGTGCAATTTTGCCAGGGAAGATCAGATCCATGCTATCCGGGATTGTCCTTTCGCAAAAGAGGTTTGGGAATTTATTGTTCAACCGACACTTTTTCAACACTTTTGCTTGATTCCAGCCTTAGATTGATTTCGTGATAACTTACGGACTAATATGAGGAATACCTGGATCGTGGAATTAGAGTGGAAGTATGTCTTCATGGCTACTGTTTGGAGCCTATGGAACTGTAGGAATAATTTCATTTTTAAGGGAAAAATCACAAGCTTAAGGGAAGCTCTTGAAGATATCCATCGTTCGGCTTATGATCTATATTCAATGTTCCCCGACACTACAAAGCTGAATTGGAATGAACGGGAAGGATTGAAATGGGATAAGCCCCCTACGGGATTTTGGAAACTGAATACGGACGGTAGCTTTATGAGTTCAAAAAACAATGCGGCGATGGGAGGCTTAATTCGTGATGAAATGGGGAGTTGGATAACCGGATTTTCTAGAAATATTGGACCCCGATCAATCACCAAGGCCGAACTCCTAGCGTTAAGGGAAGGTCTTCAAATTGCTTGGGAACGTCGACCTCGGGGTATCATTGTTGAGGTTGACTCCGAAGTTGTGTGGAAGCTAGTTTCGAGGGTTAACGTGGAAGATCACCCCCTCGGTTGCATCATTATGGATTGTAGAGGACTTTTGAGGAAACCTTGGGATAGTGACTTCCGCCATATCCTAAGGGAAAAAAATATGTGCGCTAATAGTTTAGCTAAGCTCGGTCAGGATTCTATTGGGAAGAATCATGTTTGGTTCAATCCTCTAGAGGAGGTTGAGTCCCTGATCTTTGAGAAGATGAGTCTCTAATGTAATTTTCTGCTTTATTCCGTTTTATCACCAAATTTATTTATTTTTTGACTTTTTCAATCTATTTTCCAATTTCTAAATTTTCATTTTCTCCCTCTTTCATCACACATTTCTACAACTCAAACAAAGGGGAAACATAAATCTTAGGCTTATTTCCCTTAAACTACATTCTCAAAAATTTGGTTGGTAAATTTTTTAGATTTTCTCACTTCAAAGCCCAAGAGGCATTATATTGTTCATTTATTTGAATACAAATCTCTAAAATTTGGTTTTGATTTCTTTTGCTCTACTTCATATGTTTCTCTAGATTTTGATTCTTGAATTTCTTGTAGCTTTATATGCATATTTAATGGGTTTAGCGGGTCATGTTGGGAGTGAGAGATATACTTTATAGTTAGTTGGGTTTGTATAATGTGGTGCATTATGTATAGGTATATATATACATATATATACACGCACACACATAGAAAGGGATGAGTGGTGGGACTTATCAAAAAAAAAAAAAAGAGATGAAGTGGTGGGGCCGTGTGGGTATAATGGAGATTAGAGAAAAGGAAGTATGAAATGTCAAAGTTAGCCACAACGAAAGATAAACAAATTGCTCAAATTTTCAATATCGATTCTTTCATTTATGAGTTCGATGTAAACATCGATCAGAATTTAGAATGCCCAAAGCTATATCTAATAAATAGGTTAACACATATATTTTAGTCAGTTGTGATTTGTATATTTTGAATTTTATATTATCTTGAATCATGATTGCTTCACCTTTTTTATTCAAAATTTTTTTTAAGAATATTTATCTAATAATACGTATAATGGTTTGTGTCAATATCAGGTACAAAAATTTGCATTTTTTGGTTGTATTTCAATAATTGATTATCTTAAGAAAAAAGATCATAGTCGCACCGAAAAAAATATGCATAAAAATAAATATTAAAATATTAATTATTTAATATTAAAAATAAATATTAAAATATTTAACTTATTGACATTTCGGTCTCGCCTCTTCTGTGTGAAAATTCTGGCTCTGTCCTTGGGTACCACCGCCAACTTGACTCCATCCCTGCATGGCAATTAGCATCACTCCACAAATTATCAATAAAAATTGATTATGGTTAATATCATTAATTGCATATTAAAAAGATAGTTCATTCCAGCATTTTACATTTTTCTATGATTAGAGATTTAGGGTTTAATTAAATTGCACATCCATCACGGAAAAAAAATCATGATAAAAGTTTAAAAATGTGTTTTTAGGGATACGAAACGTGGTGTTAAAAATTGCGTTTGAATGGTTTCGTTTTTTTTAAGAGAAAAACATGTAATAATTATGATTTATGTGATTTTTTTGTGAGAAATTTGTTTAGATGTGGTGTTTAGATATGATTTTTTATAAACATATTTGAGTGAAACTCGTCGATTTAAACATGAAAAAATAGTCAAAGTAAATTTTATTTCGCATGTTGCGTTATTTTGAATTAGATATGATTAATTTGGCTACTAGTCTTGAGAAATAGCGATGGAGCTCTTTTAATCATTGAGTGAACTGTCAAATCATGAGTAGTAATAATCCACATTTTCTCTTTTTCTGTAGGAATTTTTTTCAAATCTTGCAATTAAATAAGATTTTTTTTTCAAATCTTGCAAATAAAAATAGAAAGTTGAGATTATTTTTTTAGTAAAAAGGCTTAATAGACATGTCATTTAAATACGTTTTTCAAAGAATTTTATTTTAAAAATAATTTTTCAAAAATGAGCATGCCATCCAATTTGTTAGGAATTTCATGTTAGATGTTTTGATAATGACAATTAGGAATCTTGTTAGACCCCAAAGTTATGTATGCTTAAATTTCATAGATACTTGTATAAGCATTTGAACATTAAAAATGTATAGGCTTTATTTTTTTTTTTACTTTTGACATTCTCAGATCAAGAAGTCGGTTAGATTAAGCGTTTGATACTTTCTGAGTGAGCTTATCAAGACTGCGAAATCTGAAGACTCCAAGCGTCCAAGAAATCAATAGTGAATGAAGTTTGAAGAAGTTCACTCTAAGCGCCTGACATGTTCTAAGTGAGGTGTCAAGTAACGAAGACTGAAGTTTCAAGCGTCTACACTTCTAAATAAAGTCTGAAGACTTTTCCAAGCGTCTAAACATTAAATAGTCCTCCAGATTAAATGGAACTTTCAATTCATGAATAAAGCGTCTATCAAATGACAAACATTCTCCTGAAGCGCCAGATCGAAAGGAGTTTAATGCAAATATTCTCAGTGCATTAAATGCCAACGGGCATTTAATTCAAATGCATTAAATGCTGATAAGAGCATTAAATGTGATAAGCACTTTCAGACGTACGGAGAAGCCACCCTATTGGACTGTCAACAATTCAAAGACTGCAGCACCAACTTTTGTGCAGCAAATTTTCAGGAAAAAGGACAAAAGTTGTTCACTCGCGGAAGTGAGAGACACGCGCCCTTGCATGTGTCAAACAGACACTTTCTCCAAGAATGCCTATAAATAGAACTTCAACAACAAGCCAAACAGAGAACGATTATCAAGCCAAATTGTTGTTGCATTGAAGTCTCATTCCTTAAACTCTCAGAAAAGCCAGAATACTCAAGAAAATATTCTCTCTACTTTTCATCAAATCCTGAGACAGTCAACCCAATATCTCAAACATTCTTTTTGAAGAAATTACTCTACTACTGAGATATTCCAGTTGTTTGAACTTCATCAAAATCAAACAAACCCTTTTAGAAAAATCCCTATCCAAGCCTCGCGATCTGTGTGAAGTCGAAGTTGGATACTTGTCATATTTCTGGGTGAAAGAAGCAAGGGGATTGAAGTGATTTGGAGCAGAAATTTGTGTGATCAAGGAGCTCAAGTCATCGACATCCATCTCTCCCTAATTTGTAGAAGATTCTGTGTGATTCTTTGAGAATCATTTTAGTGGATTGCCTCCAAGTGTTCGAGGAGAAGAAGGACGTAGTTGGGATTACACCACCCAACGAACCTTACAAATATTGTGTCATTTACTTTTCAGTCAATTCTTTCATCTATCATATCATTGCATAAATTGATTAAGTAAAACACAATCAAAAGTTAAGCAATTAAGAAATCTCTTGTGACGCTAAAGCTTTCAAAGAGAAGACTCCAAAAAATCATTCCGCTGTGCTAACACTGATTAAAGAATTGAACGCTTAACCTACTTGATCAAAGTATTCAAATCTTGAAATCTAAGTTAACTTTATAAAAATAGTCTTCATCAGACGCTTCGCCAAAGCGCTAATATTTTAAGTGAACGCTTAAGTCAAGCGTTAGACACTTCAAGCGTCCAAAAATCTTTTGGTACGAAATTTTTGAAGTCGAAAAAGACTTCAGGGTCTATTCAACCCCCCCCCCCCTTCTAGACCCTTTCGTATGCCACTTGGAACCAACACAATTAAAACTTTACTTTAACTATTCTATTTACTATAGCTAAAAGTATAAAGGTTGTTTGGATGAATGGATTTGGATTTGGATTTAGCAAGAGATTTGAAATGAATGAATTTCAAACTCCTTAGATTTGAAATCCACAACATTAGAAATTCCTTGTCTGACTATATATGGATTTTTAAAAGGATTTTCAAATCCATGAATTTCAATTTCATTGTTTGACTATAAATCCTATAGCATTTGAAATCCTTCAATATTTTATTTGATTTTTTATATAATTAATTGTTAAAAAAAATTATTTATTACTATAAACTATAAAAATTATATACTTATTTTCATGAACTTTAATTATTTGCATTTTACAAACAAGTGGATTATAACAATTCAAATGAAGATCAATACGTAATAAAAATTTGACATTCACTCCACCTATTTACACACACATAGCACATTTTTTACATACACAACACACTTTTTACACATACTGACTCTTTTAACTTTACACACACTACATATTTTTTACACACACTACACACATAAACACACACACTGCACACTTTATACGTACACAATACACTTTTTATACATACACAACACACTTTTACACACAATGCACACTTTTACACACAATGCACACTTTTTACACATATTACACACATTCTTACACACACTACACACAATGCACAATTTTACAGACACAACACACTCTTTACACATATTACACACTTTTTACACACACTACATACATTTACACACACAACACACTTTTTACACATGTTACAGACATAACACATATTTACACAAACAAAATACACTTTTTACACGCGTTACAATCGTTTACACACATACTACACACTTTTCCATACACTATACACTTTTGACATATATTTACACATACTGAAAATATTTTATACGCACAACACATTTTTTACATACTGCAGTGTGTGTAACAAGTGTGTAAAATATGTGCAATATGTATAAATAGTGTGATTTGTATGTTTAAATGTGTGCAGTGTGTGTAAAAAGTGTGTTGTCTATGTAAAAAGTGAGTAATGTGTGTAAAAAGTGTGCATTGTGTAAAACTATGTGCAATGTGTAAAAAGTGTGTTGTGTGTGTAAAACATGTGCAATGTGTAAAAAGTGTGTTGTTTGTTTAAAAGTGTGCAATGTGTCTAAAAATCACGCATTGTGTGTGAAAATGTAATAGTGTGTGTAAAATGTGTGTTTTGTATGTATAAATGTGTGTCGTATATGCAAAAAATGTGCATTGTGTGTGCAAATGTATGCAGCATGTGTGTAAAAAGTGTGTTGTGTGCGTAAAAAGTATGCAATGTGTATAAAAAGTGTGTAGTGTGTGTGTAAAAAGTGTGCAGTGTGCGTAAATATGTGTGTAGACTGTAAAACTGGATTTGGCAAGGGATTTGGCATGAATGGATTTCAAACTCCTTGAATTTGAAATCCACACCATTAAAAAATCTCTTGTTTGGCTATATATATGAGTTTATAAAAGGATTTTCAAATTCATGGATTTCAATTTCATTGTTTGGCTATATTTTCTAGAGCATTTGAAATCCTTCAAATTTTATTGGATTTCTTATATAATCTTTATTAAAAAAAAATATTTATTGTTATAAACTATAAAAATTATATACTTATTTTCGTATACCTTAATTATTTGTAATCTACAAACAAATAAGGATCGATACGTAATAAAAAAATTTGAAATACACTACACACATAGTACATTTTTTACACACACAACACACTTTTTACACACTTTCACACATATTTACACACACTGCACATTTTTTACATACACGACACATATTATACACTTTTTACGCACACAATATATTTTTTACACACACTACACATATTTACGTACACACTACATATTTTTTACACATATTATACACTTTTTAGACACTACACACTTTACAAACACAACACACTTTTACACATAAAATGCACATTTTTTACACACACTACACTCATTTACACACACAATGCACACTTTTACACACACAACACACTTTTTACATATATTACACACTTTTTGCACACACAACACATATTTACACATTTACACACACAACACACTTTTTACACATATTACAGACAACAAATGTTTACACACACACAACACACTTGTTACACTCGTTTACACACATACTACACACTTTTTACACACACTACACACTTTTTATTCACTACACACAACACACTTTTTACATATGCGACACACGTTTACACACATACGACACAATTTATTCATATACCACACACTATTTACACACAATACACACTTTTGACACATATCTATACACTGCAAATATTTTACACACACTGCATATATGTACACATACAACACATATTTTTTACACACACTAGAGTGTATGTAATAAGTGTGCAACTTATATAAATAGTGTGATTTGTATGTTTAAATATATGCAGTGTGTGTAAAAGGTATTATGTGTATGTAAAAAGTGAGTTGTGTGCGTAAAATGTGTGGATTGTGTGTGAAAATATATGCAGTGTGTGTAAAATATGTGCTCTTTATGTGTCAATGTTGCAATATATTTAAAAAATGTGTATTTTGTGAAAATTTGTGCAGTGTATGTAAAAGGTGTAAAAGTATGTTGTGTGTAAAAGGTGTGCATTATGTGTGTAAAAAATATGTAGTTTGTGTAAAAAAATTGTTGTGTGTAAAAGGTGTGCATTGTGTGTGAAAATATAGTAGTGTGTGTAAAATATGTGCTTTATATGTGTAGATGTGTTCAATATGTGTAAAAAGTGTGTATTGTGTGTGTAAATGTGTGAAGTATATGTCAAAAGTGTGTCGTGTATGTAAAAAGTATGCAATGTGCATATAAAGTGTGTAGTATGTGTAAAAAATATGTATTGTGTGTGAAAATGTGTGCAGATGTGTAAAAGTGTGTAAGTAAAAAGTGTGTATTGTGTGTATAAATATGTTCGTTGTTTGTAAAAAGTGTGCAAATAAATAGGCCAGCTTCAAAAGGACTCAAACCATTTGGCTAGTGGACCGCCTAAAGAGCAACATCAACCGGCCGTGGGGAAAAGGCAAGTGTGTGCTTTGTATGTGTCAATATGTGTTTAATGTGTATAAAAAGTGTGCATCGTGTGTGAAAATGTGTGTAAACTGTGTTCTCTATATGTGTAAATGTGTGTAAACTGTGTTCTCTATATGTGTAAATATGTGCAGTGTGTGTAAAAAGTGTGCATTGCATGTGAAAATGTATGTAAAAAGTGTGTGGTGTGTATAAAAAATTTATAGTATGTGTAAAAGGTGTGTTGTGTGTGTAAAACATGTCCAGTGTGTGTAAAAAGTGTGCAATGTATACAAAAGTGTCATGTGTGTATAAATGTGTTCTGTGTGTAAAAAATGTGTCGATTTTAGTTGGAGTAGATTTCAAATGATCATGTGTGGGAGCGGATTTGAAATCCATTAGAATAAGAGATTCAAATTCACTCGACCCAAAAATGGTTTTAAAATTCATTCATTTAGAAATCAGGTCAAACAATAAAGAATAAATTTGAGTTGGGGATTTGAAATTCCTAGACCCAAATCCATCAATCCAAATAGGCCCTAAGATAATTTTGCAATAGTGCCAATAGTAATTTCCACGATTACTTTGTAAATACTAATTTAACAAACCCACCCAACATTTTTCCATATAAAAGCTTTAAATAGAATATAACATAGAAAACAAACATCATCATCACCACATAACCAAGAGTTAAGACAGTGGCCTTGTTTGTTTACGTTTTTAAGTTAAAATTTTGAATTTTTTTTTTAGGAAATGCTGAGTACAGAAATTCATGTGATAATAATGTGATGTGTGTTGTGTTTGTTTATGTTTCTAAAAATAGTTGAGATTTGTAAAATGTGTCAAATCAAAAATGATTGGATGATGTATAATAGGTCAAATATAAATAAAAAATTGTAAAACATGAAAGAGAAAGAGAAAGAGAAAGAGAAAGAGAAAAATATTAGTTGGAGTAATTGATTATTGATTGATGATTGCGTGAAATGATGGAGGTAGTGATTGATAGGTATTTATATAGAGAAAAGAGAAAATGAAGTTGAGAAAAGGTGAATTTGGATGAAAATAGTTTGTAGTGTGGATTTTTAGAATTTTATGATTTAGGATATAAAAAAAATGAAATTTAAAAACATAAACAAACAAGGCCTAAGAATATGAATTATTAGAATTTCGTGAATCTAATTAGAAAGCAAATTTCAGTCACGAATAAAAGTCTACTCCAATTAAGCTAGCTATAAAACTAATCAACTCTTCTAATGAGCAACGTAACACCTCTCGTTAAAAAGCTCCTGATTCATCTGTTAGGACCTAGAAAACTTCTGAGTTTGCTTTAGAAAAAAAGATATAAACATCAGATTAGTTTGATTAAGCAACCACAAATTTGAATTTAATTAAGGACACGAAGGAAGCTGAGCAGCCCAGTTATATGGAGTCATCATCATCGGATTGTAGTCATCAACGTTCATAACATAGCTACATTCTGCAATTTGATTAACATTATTCGTCGAACGAGGCTTTTCGGAGCTTGGAATCGACACGCTTTCGACCGTTTCTTCACCGGAGATTTCTGTATAGCCTGTTGATACTTGCTTCTTGGCAACTTGATCCTTGAGTATTGACCTCAAAGCCAAAACCTTGCAATATGGAAAGCAAAAAAAAAAATGAAAAAAAAGAGTGCTAATTATATATTTATATTATATATATATACCTAAAGAATTTTGAATTTTTTGAATGAAAATGATAAATTAATTTTTTACTAAATTTATTTTATATATAATACTAGATGTTATTAATTAATTCAATTTGAGACTTTAATTTTATAGTTGAACTATAAAGTAAGTACTGATATATAAGTTGGGCCAAAAACAAAACATTAAGATAGCAACTTAAAAAAACGATAGCAACTTTAAGTTCCTCCAAGTGAGAAATAAATATGTGAGGTACTTTCATAAATGGCATTGCATTTGCTTATAAATACATATATATATATATATATGTACACCCAACAATTAATAGATGATCTATCAATATTCAATATACATTTAACTATTGTATGTCTTCTCATAAATGAATATCATTAATAATAGATGGCTTCCCAAAAACAGTTAACAAAAATAGGAAAAACAAAGTTTAATCAATAAATCATCCAGAATTCTATACATTAATTAAGGGCCAATATTTTTATTTTCATTTCAAAACACATTCTAGAAATTTGAAAAAAGGGGCAATTAAAGTTTAAAAAATTACTTTTAATCGAATTCTATATAATAAATTTGCATGGATCACTACTTGCATGGAAGAAATACTCATGAACAAATTAAACACACAGATTAATGGAAAATTCTATCTCGTCCCTCGGCTACACCCAAATGTTTTTACCAAAGAGAGTGTATTACACTTACATATAATTAATCACTCATTTTGTTAAATTCGCTTGGGTGTGTCCAAACGGGGAGCGGGCTAGAATTGTCCCGGATTAATATATATAGATAGATAGATAGATACCTCCTGTTGGAGCTTCTGCTTGTCCCTGGAAACAGCATCGTACTCCTGCTTAAGCGTATCGTACAAGCGCTCAAGCTGCTTGGTCTTCCATCGAGCCCTCCGGTTCTGGAACCAGACCGCGATCTGACGTGGCTGCAGCCCGAGTTCCTTAGCCAGCTTCATTTTGCGGTCAGGGTCAAGCTTAATCTCCTCTTGAAAACTGTTCTCTAAGGATTCCAACTGCTCACAGCTCAATCTTTTCTTCTTTGGATCTTGCACCCCATATATATTATTATTATTCATACTACTATTGATGTTCTTCTCCATTAAACTTGGCAGCATTGTAGCCTGCTTCATTTCCAATCCTGATAAAAATATATATATATACATATATGTATATAATGCCAATATTAAAATAAATAAAACACGCAGTTCTTAAAAAAACCTTTCTTTTTTTTTTTAAACTTGCATGAAATTTCAAATTTTTCTGGCTGGAATACGAACCAAGCTATTGATACTCGACTTGAGCTCGCTAAAAGCTCGTTCGAGTTCGGTTCATTAACATACAAATTAAACTAAGTTTGAACAACATTTTGTATCTTGTTTTTAAACTCGGTTTGAGATTGTTTGATTAAAGCTCGTTTGAGCTAGGGTCGATCAACAATTAAACTAAACTCAGACACAAGCTGGACAATAATTCAGAAAAGTTTGAACAGAAACTCATTTACAGCCCACATGCAATAATAAAGCATGAAAATAACATAAAAACTTACCTGGAAACTGATCATAGTTATAGTTATAGAGAAAGCTCAAAGAATTCTCAGGTCGAGAAGCAAAAGGCACTCTAAGATTTCCATTCCAATCCATTTTTGAATTTTATGGGATATATCTTGTTGTATATATAAACCCAAATCTGTATCTATAGATATATATAGAAGATGTTGAATAATATTGACAAAGTGGACCACTCACAGTCACAGACAAGGGTTATTTTTTAGTTCCCTTTGGTGAAACAAAGTGAATGTGAGAAGAGAAGAGTACTGAATCTCTTTTGGAAGGTTTTAAGGGTGAAAACCAGTTATAAGAATATTGTCCACTATGGAAGTAGAAAGGGGGCAAGGCTTTATGTAAGGCTTCTCTGCCCCTAACTTTGGATGCAACTAATTAATACTATTACTGCCACCACAACAGTACTAGCAATAGCATAAACCCTCACTGTGTGTGTGTCAGCTGTGTGGGAGAAAGTTAAATAATTTTTTTTTAAAAAAGAAGAAAAATTAAAAAATTAAAAAAATTGTTTACGGGACATAACTGCAAAACTTGTACTCTAACTAGGGCTGTACACTATTCCAGTGAAGTCGAGCCGAACATGCTTGTTTAAATTATTATCGAGTTTTAAAATTCTTGTTCGAACTTGATTTGATTATTAATTGAATTGAGCTCAAACGAGCTTTAGTTGAGACAAATACTAGTCAAGCTCGAGTAAATTGCACATATATTATATTTTTTTCACTAATTAAATCGAGTTTTAAAACTTATCGAACACAAAAAATTGTTCAAACTTGGTTTGATATCTCAAGCGAGCTTTCACATCATGTACTTTTTTACCTTCAAAATTTAAAAAAAAATAAAAAACAATGAGATGGTTAGGTGATCGGAACACGCCACGGTCTCCCCACCTTTTTTTCCTTTCAAAAGTTGTGGAATTTGTCCTTGAATTGCAACAAAAAAATGAATATTAGTATCTTTAAATATAAGGGACTAACTCTGTCTTCTTTTTCTTTTGGTACAAGTTGACTCCGTCGACCTACCACGGGTCAGCACATATTTTCGAGATCAAATATCACAGATCGTTAATCAACACAGTCCTCACATTAGCAGAGGGAATCAAACCCACAATCTTTTGATCGGAAGTGACCCGTCCTAACTTATCAATTTAGCCAACGTTTTTAGTGAAACTAATTCTGTCACAAGAATGAATTTTGCAATTTTATGGTAGATTGGTTGGGTGAGATTGTGAAGAAGATTGAGAAATAGTACTCAAAGGTCGCCATCTACTCTGGTCCCCTTCAATTCAAAGTTCAACCCCTTCCCTAAACACACTGACAATATTGCCTTCCATTTTCTCACGCCTCCTACCTCTTTTCTTCCTTCAATTAATCCCTTGTACGGCTGCGATTTTTTTTTTGTCTTTTGTTAGTAATAAAAATTTTCTGTTTTTAATTCTATATTAGAAAAGCTAATTAATTAAGTTGTTAAAGCTTATCTAAGATTAAGTTCAAGTTGTTTGATTTGCTTGCCTAGCATTTGAATATATTTATGTATTGCTTGATTTTATCTATTGAATGATCTTTTCATCCTAAAAATGTAAGCTATATTGAAGAGGAATTACATCTACAACTAATATATTTTTACACCTTTTCATCTAATTAAAGCGTCCAAACGCGATATTATATATCACCGTTTGCCCTTTACCGTTATTCATCTTTTATGCATTTAACATTTCAATATTACTTTCCACATATATAATTGAAAGTGAAAAGACGGTGAAAGATAACTCGGTGGTGTATAACATTTTTATTGAGGAATACATCCTGGTAAGACATCAACTTAGTTTTTGGTTATGATTGTGTAACTGAATTGTAAACATGCAGTTTGGATTCTTTGCAGCAAAATAGTACTTCATTTGTAGTCCACTTATATATACACGTCAAGTGTATAAAATAATTCCTTCGATATAAATTTTAATAGAATTGAATATGCTTATGTTGTATGTGTATCATGAAACACGGGATGAAACATCAATTTAGAATAAAAATTCTAAGTCTAAGCTATAAGAAAGAAAAGAAAAACAATTAGTTATTTATACAGTTATACTAGTAAGTGGCAACAATATATATATATATATATATATATTTAAGGCCAGCCTGTCGAATCATGAAGATATGATATAACTTGAATCATCACCTCATTGAATATTAAAGAAAGAAAAATAATAAAGTTATTTATATTTTTGCATATGCTATAAATATATGCAACGTTACGATTTTTCCAACTCCTTAATTATCCCTTCATCATTAAATGCCTGTCCGTAGAAATGAGATGGGGGTTGGCTTCTTAAGATGGAAAATAGAATCAGTACACATAGATTGGCAGGTCATACCAGTAGCAGTAAATGACAAGTTTTAAGAAGCAGAAAAGAGAGAGAAAGAGAGAGAGAGAGAGAGAGAGAGAGAGAGAGAGAGAGAATCCAGTTGTTTGTTTTGTGTACGTATATGAGTAGTTAAATTTTTTTTGATAAGATATATGAGTAGTTAAATGAGTTAGCTTTAGTTCATGCCCAAAAATCTAGTATGGAGTGAAATATTTCAACCTCCTCCCTTTTTCCATTTTTTTTTAGTAAAAGAAGATCTGGGTAGGTTCGGTTCCGGCATTTACCTCGAGTCAAGGGCATAGGTTCGGACACCGGCCATAATCGGCAATGAAAATCAAACACACAACTTTATGATAGGAAATGATTCATTCCTTACAATTAAGCCAACATGTGTTGGCATCATAAGTCATAACCTCCTCTCTGCTTTAATTTGACACTTGGCGTTCTCTCCCTTTAACTGCAGCATTTAATGATATTTGGGTCGGGTCTGTAGATCCAGTGATCCAAATGAAAAGGTAGATGACATGTTACTATAACTCCCAAAAAGAAAAGAAAACGTGAGCCAAGATCACAAAATTAATAGTGGGTCGGGTTTATGGGTTTTCTTCAGTTATTCAACTTCACGAGATTCGCTTATGATCATTTTATTTACAAGAAGAAAATAGTGAACCAAATGTCATTTTCTAACAGTGATTTGGGTCATTTCTTACAGGGCAACGACCCGGTTTATTCGAGGTTCGGGTTAGGCATGATCTGAAGCATAAATGATTATAAACTGTACTCAAGTAATATAACTGCAGACGTAATTAGCATGCGGATCAAGTCCAACATATATAGTTCATAATTCACGTGACAGGGCCGTATAAAAAATAAGGCTCAATTTTGTATATTGAAACCTTACTCATAATTTAGATAAGAAGTTTAGAGTTGTTATGTTCTCAATAAATGGTAGAGTGATTTTGTAGAATGATGGTTTAATCCATGTCTAGTCATAAATGGGGTATTTATAGATTTACACGGTGTATGGATCATGCCCTGACACATGGATCACTCGAATCATGACATGTTGTGAGATATGATGGCTCATAAGCCATAATGGCTCATAATGGTGCGTCTTGGATGGGGTTCGCGTCGAATGACCCGATCCGAAATAAACACGCGGATCCTCCCTTTATAGGGTAATTTAACCCTTTTTCGGATATTTTTGTAATTAAATATTATGCTCAAAATATGGCATATTAAGTAGTATATTGCAAAAACACGTATTGTTAAGGTGTAAAGTGTTATTAGCCCTAAATATGATTGTAATCTTATTTCATGATATAATGTCCAAATGCTTATTTGGCATATAATTCTATATGTAATTAGAGTGTAATATAAAATATAATTCGAGCCAATCATAATCAATTGATTGCGCAAGTACATAACATTTAGTTTATAATCGCGTAATCTAATCGTCTTATCATTAATTTTAATTGATTCATTCAAACTTGATGATTTGGTAATCTAAAATGCAGATAGAAAATTTTGTATAAATAAATAATAAAGGTGGGAGATTAGAAAAGTCAAATTACCAATATCAATAGTGTAACAAAAAAAAATAGGTAGGATTTATAGGAATAGGCGATGGAAGTAGGGTTTGATAGAGGCAGATGCATTAGGCGCCGATCCCTAGTTTTTTGTAGTTCAAATTTGAGAGGGGACGTCTCATCGTACAACCAACTCAAGTTGACTCTTCCAGAACCTTTTTAGAAAATCCAATCCTTCAACAAGATTCTTTTCCTCTTTTTTCTTTTTTATAAATAAAAATAAGTCCTTTTTTATGGAAAAAAAAATGTCTTTGGTTTCATTAAATGAATCAATCTGATTTTAATATAAGTTCAACTGTCACATGTATTTTCTTTTTTGGTGGAGGGGGAGGGGAGGGAAAAAAAATGGGTAACCTTGAAATATTTACATTTTTTTTGGGGTTTTGTTGGGGGGTGGGGGGGGGGGGGGCAAAGTTTAAAAATAAAAAAATTATAGGGCAATACAATAATTTTTTCTTTCATAAGGTAAATTGAATTACACTTGTCATGTGATAAGTCACTCATTTTTATGACACTTGGATCGACCGGATGGGGAGCAAGCTAAAAATTTTCTGAATAATGCGAATGAATAATATACAGAAGAACCATACAATATATTTTAATTTTGCAGAATCTTTATTTATTTCTAAATGTTGACGGATAGTACAATAAATTGATAAATGACTCGGGAGATTAAGACTCGTTGCGTTACTTCAATTTTATTTTTCAAGTCATCTTAATATGTTTAATAGATTATTTCTTCTTGACGGGAAGAAGGAAAAGATTTGCTTACCCAATTCTTGCGTTTGAAATTTGAAAATTATTATCTGATGAATTTTCCTGTGGTTCAGCATGAAGATTTTTACAATGTTATTCATTAAACTATCCAACTGTAAGATATATATTTTGCTCGAGTAATTTCCCGATTTTAAGAAGTTTTCCGATGATTGGGGGGAATTATTTGAAAACTTTGCATGTGAAAGCATTGATTTGATGGAAAGTCCTATCGTACCATATATAGTGAAATCAATAAACAACAGCGGCAATAATTTTGTATAGTAATAAAGGGGGTGAAGTAATTAGTCTTTATTTTAATATCTCTTCTTTGAGTATCTATGAAATATATTGTACACCTCAAATTTACAAATTGCAATTTCAGCCTGTAACTTTTGTTGTAAACATATACGTCATCTTGTTATGTACGGATTTATTTATTTTTCTTTGCTAGAATTAAGTGCATAAGTCCAAAATTAATTTATGAAGAAATTACTAGATGTGATTGCAGGAAAGTTTTTGATAATTTTTTTTTCGCACATAAAAGACGTCACACTGGAGGGATTTTACTTGAGCAATTAAAGCTCATTACACTCAAAGTTAACCTCTTTTAACGTACTGCAACGATCGTTGAGGAAAGAGTTTTAATTGTTGTGGGGTAGTGATCTTTTTCTTGCGGACAAATAAATATATATAATAACTCCGAAGCACGAAGCATTAATCAAAACAAAAATCCAAATTGATATGAATAGTATATATAATTTGATATATAGGTGTATCGTAACGTATGAAATAATTCAATACGAGGGGAAAATTCTTACATACATTGCTCAGTATGGTTAGGAATTTAAAAAATATTTTCATTTTTTGGATCACCAGAAAATGAAAATACACACTTCAAGGTAAATTTTACAAAAAATACTCAAATTTTAAATCCTACTACACATTCTCCTATATAACTACTCATTATTTCAATCACTTCATTCTCTCTATTCATTAATTACATAATTCAACTATCCAATACATTCTCTTTCTTCTTTTATCATAAATAAAATATTATTATAATTTTTTCTCGTATCATCATTATATATATAACTAATTCAATCAACTTTATATCACATCTATACAATTTTCAAATATTTCTCAAAAACACATCCAAACAAACGAAAAAAAATCAATATTTCCACACGAATTTCTATAATACACAATTTTCAATAAAAATTCAAAATTCATTTTCGAAAACACAACCTAATCTCAAACTCGAAAAATATGAATCATACTACATATATTTATATGTTATTATTAATGTGACGTGCATGTTCCATTAGTGTTTAATATCGGGATTATTAAAGAATTTTTCGCTTTAGAGTGATTCCAATTTACTACATTCATGACTTGTCCACTAAAAAAGCGACCAACAAAACACGGAATAATAAGCCTGATTTGGTGAGGATTAAGCGAGTAAATTATATTTCATGTAATTGATTATAAAAATGAATGAATTGCACTTAAACTCGACTAAACATGTTTGGTCTATAAATTTATTTTTTTCAAATACGTGTGCATATGTAACACGAGATGTTGCATCCACTTAGTTAAATAACATGGGCCTCTCATTATTAATTGAGAGCCAAAGTGTTGTACTTGTTGGGGAAAATGCAATTTTGGTCCCAATATGTGCTTTTGATCCCAATATTTTTTATTTTAGCATCATACATCCCATTACTCCAAAAAATGTGCATATTTTGTCCCAATATACGATTACGTCATATATTTGGCGAAATTGGCATGTGCGGCTCACTTTTTTTGGGGTTATGGGATCAAAAACGCACATTTTTGGTGATCACACGTGAGCCGCACATGCCAATTCCGTACAAATACATGACATAATCGTACCTTGGGACCAAAAACGCACATTATTTGGAGTTATGTGACGTATAATGCTAAAGTAAAAAATATTGGGACCAAAAACACACATGAACTAAGTTGTGGGACCAAAATTGCAATTTTCCCTACCTGATGTAACTCACCATTATAGCTAAAAAAAAGTTATGCTTGCCATTTATTTAGACCATGCACTTGCAATTCGTTTAATCTTTAACACTTTGTTTGGTTCAAAGAAATTATTAGAAAAAGGAAAAGAAAATAAACGAAAAATCATTTTTCATTGCTTGGTTACTAGAGAAAATGAAAAGCAGAAGAAAACAGGAGAGAAAATTTAATACTAATTTGAGACATAACATTTTCCTCGCCATTTGGTCAGGAAAAGGTTTGGATAATGAAAATAATTTCTTTATTTTTTCTTTTCCTTTCCTTAGTACTTTCCTTGAACTGTACAAATTACAGAGTGTTACAAGAAAAGCCAACCATCAAGGAAAAATGCGTTTTTTTATTTGAAAAGCTAGTTAGATCCATCCACCCAACAATTTTCCAAGGTATAAAAAATAGTTAATCGCTCCACTTAAATAAAGTAGAAAAATATAGATTAACAGAAGAATAAGAAATCTAGGTACTTTTTATTTATTCGAAATCAATAAAATAGGATACAAATTTTTATTTGAAAAAAGAGATAATAGCATACAACCCCCCACCTATAGATGATGTAGCACTTTGCCCCCTGTCTCATTGACTTGTGCACCCGATACTCTGCCTTTTAGTGTCGGGTGCACTTAACCCCCTCCGACGGAATATTGAGGAACATTCCTCAATTTTTCGGCGCATGTGTCTAGGCAAAATCGTCACTTAGGGGGCAAAGTGCTCTATACATTATAGGATAGAGGTTTTCGTTTAAATTTAAATTTAAATTTCTATAATCTTTATTGTTACTTTATATTTTTAGTTAAAAAAAGTATGGATCATGCCATGCCAAAAAAAAAAATTAAAAACTAATGAAAAATATTTTTAAAAAAAGAACCAGAAAAATGAAGGAAATTCGAAAAAATAAGGAACTTTTTTAAAAAATATTGAAAATCCGAAAAAAGTTTAGAAAATAGAGATTAATTAGAAAAAATAGACAAATTAGTAAAAATATCAGGAACATTAAAAAATTAAACCAGAAAAAATTAGAAAAATTCTGAAAAACTAGAAAAAAAATAGAAACAATTCATAAGAAAAATGAAAGTTGTCGTGTTTCACGTTTTCATTTTTTTTTGTTTTACTTAATTTTTTTTTGCTTTTTTTAGTATTTTTCTAGCTTTTCAGAACTTTTTCCTAAATCTTTCAGTTTTAATTTTTTTAATTTTTCTGATATTTTTTCTAATTAATCCCTATTTTATGAACTTTTTTCGGATTTTCAACATTTTAAAAAAAATCTTATTTTTTTCGAATTTCCCTTCATTTTTCTGATTTTTTTTTTAAAATATTTTTCATTAATTTTGAACTTGTTTTTTATATGGCATGATCCATATTTTTTAACTAAAAATATAAAAAGAAACATGAAATATTATAAAAAATTAAATTAAAATTCAAATATCAAATTTTAGCGAAAATCCCCTATCATATGGTGTATAGAGCACTTTGCCCCCTGAGCGACAATTTTACCCTTAATGTGGCATGTTTCTTGCACATGTGCCAGAAAATTGAGGAATATTCCTCAATATTCCGTCAGAGGGGGTTAAGTGCACCCGACACCAAGGGTGTCGGGTACACAAATCAATGGGATAGCGGACAAAGTGCTACAGTACCTATAGCTGAGGGGTGTGTCCGCTATTATCTCCAATAAAAAAAAACGTCCACCTATTTCTCAAGAAAAAATATCATTGTCTGAACAAGGGATTCTTGAAAGTTCAAAACGATCAGGTCAAATTTACGATATAATCAAACTTATCTATATTGAGGATCTCATACAGTTTCGTACAGTACATGAATGTCTACAATTATTAAAACACTTGTTTTAAAATCTCCAAATTCGAAATTCTAATATAATCACAATTGTCATATGACCCTAAATGATGATTGTCGATTGCGCGTCGGCACCCAGGACCTCTTTAGGAAAACATATATATATATATATATATATATATATATTATACTTGTCTACTTATGTAGCCGTTAGACATAAATAGGCAGTAAAATGGCAATTCAGATCCTCTATTGCAAATGGTGTTGCATCTCCTATTGCATTCACCTATATACATGACAAGTGTACAAAATTCAAATTACTTATATATTTAAGGAAAAGATTCATACACTTGTCATGCATGGAATAAATGTAATAGGAGATGCAACACCGTTTTGCAATAGAGGATCTTGTGTGGTAAAATGGAGTCATGGAATTTGAAAGAATATGTAGATTACAGATCCTCTGTTGCAAAACAGTGTTGCATTTCATATTATATTTGTTTCTATGCATGACAAGTGTATAAATTTTTTCCTTAAATATATAAGTGATTTGAATTTTATACACTTGTCTTGTATAAAAGTCAATGCAATAGGAATGCAACACCATTTATAATACAAGATCCGAACTGCCGTATTAGTAGATGGAGAGGCTCTAAGGTTAAGAGAACAAGGACAAGGCATAGTTGAGCTGGGGCGGCGGAGGCAACGTAACACCAGTGCCGTCCAGGGGGGGCAGGGACGGAGGGAGGGGGCTGGCGGGTGCCACCGCCCCCCTCAAATTTTAAAATTTTCAACTTTTGCCTATGAAATTTTGTAATTTTGTGATTTCGCCCCCCCTCAAAATTTTAACTTTCACTTTTACCTATAACATTAACATTTGTAATTTTGCCCCCTCGAAAATGACAAAAATAACTTTTCTATCAATTGATTTAACCAAACATCATATAAACGAGTAGTAGTGAAAATGAAGTTATTTTTCTATGATATTATAATACTATTATTGATCAGTGAAAAAGAACAAGTGGATCTTTCCAGGCAAACTGTAGAAATGATAAATTACTAATCACACTCTTGCATAATCAGGGACTTTCAATTTTTATTTTATCCAATTTGCACATGTAAAAAATTTGAAAAATTTGATTACGCCCCCCCTCAAAAATTGCAAACTTAATTTACATCCCTAATAAACTAAAGAATAACCTATATATATGGTAATTTGTAAAGTAGCTAGCCCACTTTTAAACTCAAATGGACTACAATTATATACGGCCCATATATCTAACTATCAAGTTAAATTGTAGTTTCACTTTTGTATATATTCATCATTCACAACAGTCCAATAAATTTGAGTTACGAGTTATGACTTTAAATTTTTTCCTTTAACTTTCCCCTCCAAACATACTTCTTAGGCTTTTTATATTTTGTTTTATTTAATATTAGGACCATTTTCTATTTTAGTTTTAAAACTATATTTTTTTTAATTAGTTACGAAAAATGTATCAAATATTTTCTATGTGGTTCGGCAATTGCCTACGTCCACGGGAGAGGATAAGAGAATTTCACTATTAACAAAAAGAGGTATAGAGTACAAAGTATGTCAAAAATGTTCTTACTAAACCTAATCCTCGATTTTTTCGCATATATATAGTGTACCGTACCGCGAGGGGCTTTCTTCACTACCGGGTAAATGAAACTTACAAAAATCTCGCCCCCCCCCCTCACCATAATTCCTGGCTCTGTCCCGGGGGGGCCATCCATAACATTATAACCCATGCAGTTCAATATTAGTACACACACATATATATATATATATTTACTGTATGTGTATGTATATATCCCATATACCAACTATATCATAAATTACGCAGACATATTACTAAATGAGATCACTAGTACTACTTCGCAGTTCACACTCCCAACCACCAAAAACACGCATACAATACAAACTCTGCTCAATATATATATATCTATAGAAAATATATATGTATATATAATATATTTATATCATCAATATATCTATAGAAAATATACATGTATATATAATAAATATATATATATATATATATCATCATGCACTAGTTACCGTCATAAAACCACCAAAACTCGACTCAAATTTGCCTTTAGGGTAAGTGAAAAAGAAAAAGAATAACTAGGTTTCAGTTGTATTTACTCTGCTCTATTGGTGAAAAGCTATTTCTACTTATCAGCTAGCGAGTGGTAATTGTGTGTCAAATCGAGTCCAATGGTTTGAGTATTTATTACGTGTCTATCTTTTTAACATAAATGTGTATAGGGACCGCATGCAATACATTTTACTACGTGAGAGAGATAGACAAAAAGACCATTAGACTTGGTCTAGCATAGATTTTTCCAGCTGGCGAGGGTCGTCATGTATGCATAATCTGACAAATTAAAACTACCGAGCTTGTGATTTCATATATATATATATATATTAGTTAGGAGCAATGAACACATTCCCAGATATGATCTATAAGCATAATTATCCGATCCAGATCATTTTAGGCCGAAAATGGAACCAGAAGTTCGAGGTCATCACGAATCATCTTGATTATGATTAAGTGTAATTTAGAAATTTAGACCTTTTAAATGAATAATATATCTTAAATTAATAATTATGGATTTCTTAGAATGAAAGAGGCTCATTTTTCATATTAGACATGAGTTAATTAGCTAGTTAATGAGTTGCTAAGCCACAGTTCGATTATCCTATATATATTATTTAATTAATACCTTTTTGGGGATTCAAGAATACTTTGATATACTTGCAAGGGTTGGTCTAAGTTGTTTTGTCGGGCCTAATTTTTGCGAACATGTTTTTCGAAATATTTTGATCGGGGTCAATAGCTCTGGCCTGATCTCGAATTCGTACCATATCACTTCTCATCTTCGTATTTGACCTATAGTTATAATGCTATATGATTTCGATCCTTTTATCGTGGACAACCTTGTTCCCGAATCTAACCTAATTACTACCCAGCCCTTATCACTGGAAACAAATTCAACTTAAGAAGTATTATGTCTATACTATGAACAAGGATCAATCATTATCTTACATCTTTCTACAAATTAAACCATTTAGTGTTCTATGCTAAATTTGTTAAACAAAAATGTTATATGGATCATAATTGGAAAGTATAACTCATGGGCTCAACATATATAGTCCAGGCACTTATTACTAGAGGAGAGCTCACTGTGCAAGCCTAAATCTGGCCCATGTAATGTTTTGGTCTGATCTCACTAAGTTAAACTTGGAGGCCCAATTAGGTCCACGTCATAGATACCCCCTAGAAAAGCTGAAAAATTACACGAGGTTCCTTTTCAGTTGCAAGTATAATGTGAGAAAAGAAAAAACTTTATTTATTTATTTTGGTTAATTATAAAAAGTTTGGGTACGGTCGGTTTCGGCACGGATATATTTATAGAATGTCCACCAATATCATTGTCACATCGGCATAGGAAATCTCAATCTTCTAAAATGAAATGTCTTGTTCCTTACCAATTGAGCCAACTTGTGTCATGGAAAAAAAAAATAAGAATAATTTGGATACACTGAAGTTTTAAATATTAAAAACCTCTATGAAATCAGATGTTCAGAAAATTTAAAATTCTTCCAACAATAACAGATATTTTTTGTGTTATATTTAACAACATTTCCTAGATATAAACTTTGTATTTAACCATAAATTGTGCGACCAAGTTTATGTGCTTACCAGACATTTCAAATATCTTCCAAAATATGTTAGGTAATTGATAAAGATATTCCACATTTTGTTAGAGACACTTCACTTTCATTTAAATTTTAGCATAGACAAAAATGCCCTTTAATTTATTTAAGTAATTCTTATCATTTTCCCTGACAAACTAGTTTTATACCACTTTTCAAACTGAATGTAGAATAAATATTTAAAATTTGATAGTTCATAATTTTAAAATTTAAAAGTGACGGATAACTATCGTAAATAATAAGTAAAAAACAGTTCGTAGATATGAGTAAAAAATTTTACTTATTAATTCATATCCAAATTAAGATAAATGTTATTTTATTTTGGATACAATTGACAATTATTTTTTTATTAATTTAACAAAAAAATAAAATTAGCTATTATTTTAGGTGGACATACTGAGTTCACGAATACTAACTCAGAATATGATATGATGATTATTTTTACTTTTTTGGTAGCTTTTAGGCATTTGATGTTATATTAATCAATATTCAAAAAGAAATTCTGATATTTACTATGGAGCAAATGAGCAACACATATCATTTAAAGAGTTCGATAAAATCATATCGGGGTTTGAATATCCATGTCAAGATGATTAATCTTATTGAACTGATAAAAAAAGATTTTTTTTATTTTTAAAGAAATGCTTGAGAAAAAACGCAAATTTATTTGTTATTGTTTTCACAAGAAAGAATTAAAAAATATTCTTCAAAGTTTATTTAGAAGGATTATTCAATTCACCTTTTAATATTAATAAAAATTTTATAATACATTGAGGGGTATTATAGTCAATCTAGTTAATTTAAGAAGGATGTGGAATGTCGTTAACAAAATGTGGAGTACTTTTGTCAACTCCCAATATATTATTGCGAGATGATGTGATTATCCAGTTAAGCCTGACTAAAGAGTCTGATGAACTAAAAAGGCACATAGAACGCCACATAAAACACCTTAAATTGTGTTTCGATGAATGAATTTGATTTCAAATGGTTTCAAATTAAATTAATTTAAAATGCATTATACTATATGGGAAAAAAAATCATTACATCTTAAGATCATACAAACAAGATGAACAAATTTATATGAGTTTTAGTTTACATCTTTCAAATTTTTTGGTCACAACTACTATTTCTTTATTTATAAAAAGTTATGTGGGTTCGATTCCGATCAATTAATAGGGCAGAATCAAACGCAACCTAGTGGGTAACTCTATGCCAGATCAAGTTCAATAGTTCGAGTGTGAATTCTGTGTCTATCTCTTTTACACAAGTATGTGAGGACCGTACACAATACACATTACTTTGTGAGAGATATAGACACTAGGACCGTTGAACTCGCTTTAGAATAGAATTTTCCCAACCTAGTAAAGCTAACCAAAATATTAAGGCTGTGTTTGTTTGTGTTTTCAAATCCAAATTTTCATCTTCATTCTCATTTAAAAATGAAAACACACAATTTACACAATTTTTAACTGAAAATACATTTGTTTTCATTTTTACTTTCACATTATCCAATAACTATCTTTTACTTTACCAATTCATGCTCACATTTTTCTTTCTCTCACATTTCCTTTTAAAAATTTATTTTTTCGTCAATAATTATATAGTGGAATAAAATACATAGTATTAACTTTTATAGGCTTGTGCACATTTTAAGTCCATTTGGAATATTTTTAGTATTTTCTTCGGATCAATTTTTGTCGGTTTTATTTATAAATATATTTAATCAATATAATATTATCTATTATTTTATATATATTATATACATAATCATTATTTTTAACTAGCTCAATCATTTCACACATCATCAAATCATCAATTCCAACTATTTTCAGAAACACAAACGAACCTGCCGTTTTTTTTACACAAAAATCAAAAAACTAATTACATTCTAAAAAATAAGGGTTGAAAATAAAATGAAAACACATCCAAACATAGCCTTAGAAACTTGAAAGTACTATTTTACCCTCCATTTTCCTATTCAACTGCTTTCATTGAATCTTACGACCAACGGCCCACATTCATCCAATCGAGCACCAAATCCCAAAATTAGGTCAGAAAGAGCATTGAACAGTAGATGATTGTTTCACATAATCCTGTGGGCCTCTCTCTCTTCCCCCACTTTCTCTCTCCTGCCCAACAAAGCACTACCCCCTCTCTCTCTCTAGCTCAGAAAAAAAAAAAAACCAAAACCATGGGCATTAAGCAGTTTTTCAGCTGTCAACTTACAACAAAACCAAGAACCCCCCACAACGCTAAAACCAGCTGCTCTTTCCCCCACCTGTTTTGTATATACACACAGCCCACATTTAGTTTATGCCCTTTATATATATATATATATATATATATCTATTACATTTCAATGTTTTGACCTATATCAAATTCTTATTACCTTTTCTGAAACTTTTTCAGGGTGTGGATAGTAATAATGCTGTAAAGACTGGTCTGCATTTTGGGCTTATGTTCAATCAAGAATCTTCCTCTGGGCCTGGTGATTATATATACCCTTCTTTCTTATTTCTTCTTTTAATTTGAGCAATTTTAGATTGTTGATAAAAATTGAATTTTTAGTGTTTGAACTTATATGACATGTAACCCCATTTCATTTTTCTTGTTTCATGTGAATTGGGTTCTTCATTATCAAATTTTTTATCTAGGGGATATAAAATTTTGGGTAATTTGGGCAATTTGCATTGTTGTTAAAAATTGAATTTTTAAGTTTTTAGTGTTTGAATTTATATGACATGTAATCCCATTTCATTTTTCGTGTTTCATGTGAATTGGGTTCTTCATTAACAAATTTTTCTTTAAGCTAAAGTTAGTATTTTTATTTTTATTTTTGTTACAAAAGTTAGTATTTTTGAGTTATATGGAATCTGATGCTATGGGTGGTGGGATGTATGCTAATGTGCAACCAGGGATGTTAGGTTTAGAAATGTCACTACACCACCAAATACCATCACAAAACCCTCAAAACCCTCGCCACATGCCACATCAGCACCAAAACCCACAACACCCCATGATGGCCTATGGCCATCAAGAGGGTGATTTTGCCCCACAATTCTCAAAACAGGCCTACCCTTTTGCTGCAAAATCCAAGAACCAAAGTTTGACATTGAGTGATGATGATGTGGCTGAAAACAGTGCTGATGATGCAAAAAGAAAAATGTCTCCATGGCAAAGAATGAAATGGACTGATAATATGGTGAGGTTGTTGATCATGATTGTGTTCTATATTGGTGATGAGGTTGGTTCTGAAGGGAATGATCATAGTAGTAGTAAGAAGAAAGGTGGTGGGGTTTTACAGAAGAAGGGTAAATGGAAATCGGTTTCGCGGGCTATGATGGAGAGGGGGTTTTATGTGTCTCCACAGCAATGTGAGGATAAGTTCAATGATTTGAACAAGAGGTATAAGAGGGTTAATGATATTCTTGGTAAAGGAACTTCTTGTAAGGTTGTTGAGAATCAGAGCTTGCTTGATAGTATGGATCATTTATCTACTAAGTTGAAGGAAGAAGTGAAGAAATTGTTGAATTCTAAGCACTTGTTTTTCAGGGAGATGTGTGCTTATCACAATAGTTGTGGTCATGGTGGTGCTGGTGGGAGTGGGAGTGGGGCCGGTGGGGTCCACCATTCGCCTCCTGAGGTGCCGGCACCTCAGCTACAGCAGCAGAGGTGTTTGCATTCGACAGAAAATGCGCCTGTTATGCCTAATTTGAATAGAGTGGAGAATGAGGGGGCTAAGATGGCAAAAGGGATAAGTAGTGATGATGATGATGATGATCATGATCATGATGACGATGAGGGAGATGATGACAATGATGATCATGATGAGGATGATGATGACGAGGGAGGATCAAGAATTCATGGGCACGAGGAGGAAATTAATGAAACAGATGAGAGATCATCGAGGAAGAGGACGAGAAAGGGTATTTTTCGTTCGCCATTGATTGAACAATTGGATGGTGAGTTGATGAACATTTTGCAAGATGGAAGAAAGAGTGCAATTGAAAAGAGGCATTGGATGAAGTCAAAGTTGATGGGATTGGATGAGGAGCGAGTCGGGATCCAGTCTCGAGCATTTGAACTCGAAAAACAGAGGTTGAAATGGTTAAAATTCAGTAGCAAGAAGGAGAGAGAGATGGAGAGGGAAAAACTCGCAAATGAACGGTTGAAGTTGGAGAATGAGAGAATGGTTCTACTCATTCGTCAAAAGGAGCTCGATTTGATCGATCATCATCAGCACCATCAGAATTCCTCGAACAGGAGGGGTGATCCCTCTTCGATTACTGGATGAATTGATTGTAAAGTGGATTAATGAAATTAGGTAGTGATAGAGGGAGGTTGTTTCTTGTTCTTCTTAGTTTTTGGTTCCAAGAATGTAGTGTTCTACAATATAAAAGTTGAATTAGTAAAGATTTAGCTGCTCAATTTAGTTTGTTTTTGTTCATTGAGGCTCGAATGACACGATATATAGATGAAGCTTTGGACGTTAATCCTTTGTTTGTACGTAATCGCGTTTGATAGTATCTCGATAGATTAGTATCGTGTCTCGGGCTTCGGTATACATTGGAGGACCAAAAAAGAAGAGAAATTATTCCTTTTGTCACTTTATTGTGTAAAAGAAAGCAATTGATGTGCGTGGTGAAACATTGCCAGACGCTTTATTCTTTATACTAGCAATACAGTGTGACATGACATTTCATCATTCTTTGCAAAAGCTTTGTAAAGGTATTCATTCCCCTTGTCTAACCTCAATTTGTTAAAATCGATTTCATGAAAATAAAATAAAAAGATAAGGTCACGCCCAGTGGGACTCGAACCCACAATCGCCTGATTAGAAGTCAGACGCCTTATCCATTAGGCCATGGGCGCTTATTGGTGAGTCTTTTTACAGAAAAATTACCTATTTCGTAGCTTCCGTAATGATCGTGGATGCTATTATTTTCTCGTTTTATTATTGAATGGATATTATTATTTTCTCGTTTTATTATTGAAACTGACTCATAGTCGAGAAAATTTGATATATTCTTTATCACATTTAGTAGGAGGGAAGATGATATTTTTGGTCTAATGCCTCAAACTTGTCGAAACCCCAAAATAATAATAGCTAGTTAACATCGCACACTCGATGCGTGTGCAAATATTTTTTTTTTTAAAGAAATTCGTTTAGCAAAAGTTAATTTGACAATTAAATTTTTAAACCTAAATCAAATAAATAAGATAAAAAGAAGAGATAACAAAGAAAAAAAGAGGAATGAGAGAGAAAAGAAAAATGAAGTGTGATATGAGAGAAATAAGGGAAGACTGGGGGAGAGAAAATGTTAGAGGGGAAAGAGAAGTTATTTGGGGCACTTGTTCAATTTTTAGAAGGATAATGACTTCACCAAAATTTGACAGTCCAAGTAGTTACTCTAGACCTCTCATGCTTTATATATAGTATATATTTTAATATTTATATATAGTATATATAGTTAATCTAATTGAGACCATTATTTAACTTAAGGGTACACATGAGTTGGGATCGACTGGTTCTAGAGCTTTCAAACAAGTACGACCCACAAGTAGTATAATGAAGATCTAGCTTGGTTTGCTAATTAGGGATGACAATAAAAGCGGTTAGAGCGAGTATCCGCCCCGGATTCATTCCGTTTGGAGCGAATATGAGTTCAATTAAATAGGGCCGCGTTCAAGTCCAGGTACCAAAATTCAAGACCAGGCCGGGTTCAGGGCGGGTGACGAGTCTAGCAGATACCTACCTCGGACCCGAACCAGAACAAGGACTCGTCCTAGTTATTAATATAGTATTTCTTATTTTATATATCTAATTATTATTTAATATTTATATGTATTAATAAATTGTAACCACAAAAAGAGTTATTTTAAATAGCAACTTAGCTAGTTGTTAGCTCAAAAAAGTTTGATATAAACTTGAGTATGGAGATGACTTTATTTTTTAAAATTTGTACTTATTTTGCATGTGTTTATATTTAGGGTAATGATATTGGCACTTCACAAATTATTGTAGGAGCTCTAAATCTAATTTTTACACTTGAATTTGACAAGAATACCCTTTTGTTTAAAACCACCACTATGTAATCAAACAAAACCATTATAATAGGTATTTTCTTGTTCACTACTTTAGATCAAAGTCAATTAATAAAAATAAAATTCACCAAAAATAAAACAATTAACTAAAATATAGATCATTATTGACAAAACAATGTAACAATCTGTAAAATCCTAGAATGACAGTTATTATATGAACCAAAAAAATAAATTAAATATCAGGTTCAATTGATTCACTTCACTTTTGCTTTATTTAGCGCTTATTAATCAATTTTATATTTTTGTACATGCAATAAGTTTAATTCATCAACATAATTATGCATAAGGAAGTAACTGATGGGTTTTGAGTGGAGGTACAAATCAAAGGAAAAGGAATGATAATAGCCTTTCAAAGTGGCCACTTTGTCTAGTGGAGTTAATGGGCAATTTGGGGGGTCTAGATTGCACCCATTGCATGAATGGCTAAGATTCATTTTTACGACCATGAGTTTTGCCTATAAATAAGCAAACACTTCATGCTCATTGTACACCAACCAAAGAGAGCAAGAGAGAATAGGAGGCATAAGTGTGTAGTGAGTTAGGAGCAATTTATTGTGAGAGATAAATTGTGGGCTACGGGAAACACTTGTGGGTTTTTTCTCTTGGGGAAATACAAAGGGGTTGGGAGAGTGTTCTATATAACTTTGAGAGTGGTTGTACAAGAGTGGTCTTCTTGAGTTTGTCTATAAACTCAAGTGTGTATTTTTGTACTGGTAAATTTCTCTCATAGTGGAAGAACGGAAACTCTCGTGGACGTAGGCGGATTTTGCCGAACCACGTAAACCTGTTGTCTCGTTTTTCTTGCTTTGATTCTTACTTTTAAGTTCTTTTATGTGCGTTGATTCCTAACAACTGGTATCAGAGCACGGGTTACAGCGATCCGTGGGCGAATCAATGACATCTGAAGATGGTAAAGTAAGAGTCGGGGAAAAAGCCTGAAAAGGTGACAGATGCAGACTGAGAGTTGCAGGAGATCATGCTGCAAGTTTTGGGGGTTATCCCGTTGAACGTTAACGAGAAAACGTTGGAAAATCGTGGTGCCAGATGCAGAGGCAGGGACGCAGCAGCGAGAGCAGGTTTATGTTACCGGGTTAGGTAGACATGAAGCCAGTGGGAGCAGTTGCAGTGCCGGGGGCAGATTCGTATAGCCGGAGGTCAAGGGGCCAGACTCGTGTTGCCAAGAGGGCGGAAGAACGAGCAAGCCAGGGACCGGGGAGGCGGAGTTACGGAGCCAAAAGCAGAACCGTATAGCCATAGGTCAAGGGGCCGGACTCGTGTTGCCAAGAGGGCGGAAGAACGAGCAAGCCAGGGACCGGGGAGGCGGAGTTACGGAGCCAAAAGCAGAACCGTATAGCCATAGGTAAAGGGGCCAGACTCGTGTTGCTAAGAGGGCGAAAGAACGAGCAAGCCAGGGACCGGGGAGACGGAGTTACGGAGCCAAAAGCAGAACCGTATAGCCAGAGGTCAAAGGGCCAGACTCGTGTTGCCAAGAGGGCGGAAGAACGAGCAAGCCGGGGACCGGGGAGGCGGAATTACGGAGGCGTGACCACGTGGATAATCCATGAAGGAAGAAAACTGGGCCAAGAGGGGTTGACCGTGGGGCTGGAAGTCATGGGGGCAAGATGTGAAGCCGAGTTAGGCCTTCACTGAGCTGGGGGCAAGATGCGGAGCCGGGTTAGGCAGATTCGCTGAGTCGGGGCAAGATGCGAAGCCGAGTTAGGCAGATTCGCTGAGTCGGGGCAAGATGCGAAAAGCCGGGTTAGGCAGATTCGCTGAGCTGGGGGCAAGATGTGAAGCCGAGTTAGGCCTTCACTGAGCTGGGGCAAGATGCGAAAAGCCGTGTTAGGCAGATTCGCTGAGCTGGGGCAAGATGAGAAGCCGGGTAGGCAGATTCGCGGAGCCAGGGCAGAACGCGGAGCCTGGGTAGAATGCAGAGTCGGGGCAAATTCACGGAACCGGGGCAGATTCGCAGAGCCGAGGCAAGATGCGGAGCCATGTAGGCAGATTCGCAAAGCCTGGGCAGAACGCGAAGCCGGGGCAGATTCTCGGAGCTGGGGCAGAACACGGAGCCGAGGCAGAACGCGGAGCCGGGGTTTTGTTGGCAGATAGATTAGACATAGCTAGTGCAGTGGGAGCATTATGCAGATATGTGGGGGATCCGAGTTGCTATTGAAAAACCAAAAGTGTTGGCGGATGGATCAAGACATAGCTCATGCAGTTGGCAGGGAGCAGATATGTGGGAAGATCCGAGATAGTCAACGGGAAAGTCTTTGGTGTAAGGATGTCGTGAGACAGGTTGACCAAAGCAGAAAAGTCCTTGGTGTAAGGATGTCGTGAGACGGGTTGACCAAGGTGGTTATCCTCTAGTGAGGAGGATGGCAACGAAAGTTGCAGGGTTGTGAGACATGTTCCGGATCTTGGGAGTAACCTATATCCAAGGGTCAGTTGGACCGAGATGGATAAGTCACAGTATTCAGGAGTTGGTTGATCACCAAAAGAATAGGGTAGTGGCGAAGGTTCAAAGAAGGGGAACAAAGTTCACAAAGAGATTGTGCCTTCAACTTTGAGTTTGTTCTCCAAGTGGGAGATTGATGGGTTTTGAGTGGAGGTACAAATCAAAGGAAAAGGAATGATAATAGCCTTTCAAAGTGGTCACTTTGTCTAGTGGAGTTAATGGGCAATTTGGGGGGTCTAGATTGCACCCATTGCATGAATGGCTAAGATTCATTCTTACGACCATGAGTTTTGCCTATAAATAGGCAAACACTTCATGCTCATTGTACACCAACCAAAGAGAGCAAGAGAGAATAGGAGGCATAAGTGTGTAGTGAGTTAGGAGCAATTTATTGTGAGAGATAAATTGTGGGCTACGGGAAACACTTGTGGGTTTTTTCTCTTGGAGAAATACAAAGGGGTTGGGAGAGTGTTCTATATAACTTTGAGAGTGGTTGTACAAGAGTGGTCTTCTTGAGTTTGTCTATAAACTCAAGTGTGTATTTTTGTACTGGTAAATTTCTCTCATAGTGGAAGAACGGAAACTCTCGTGGACGTAGGCGGATTTTGCCGAACCACGTAAACCTGTTGTCTCGTTTTTCTTGCTTTGATTCTTACTTTTAAGTTCTTTTATGTGCGTTGATTCCTAACAGTAACATAAATCATGCTCCTCTACTAAACAAGTAAATAATAATTTTAATGTAGTTATGACTTTTCATACAACATGCATTTAAATTGATAACATTAATTTCATATTACAACTATATGTTATATGCCATTTTAACAATAAATTTAGTATTTTTTACTTTTCTTAATAATTTGTCCAACTAATTGTTTTATAAAAATTCAAATTGGATGGTACATATATGTATATGTAAGCACAAAACTATCAATTAAAGAATATAAAAGCAATGTGTTAAGACTTAAGAGTAAATTTTTTATTATTATTTTGAGCACTCAAATATAATATGTATTTATATACTTTGTCTCATATATTCAAAATAAGAAAGTCAAAGCTACTTCTAACATTGGCATCATCACCACCACTCTAATAATAATAATAATAATATAATAGTTGTTATAATTATTATTTGACTTTTATAGGGATTAGTCTTTTTTGAGCATTTATTTGTGCCAAATCATGATTGACTACTATGATAAGTTACAAAAAATTGATGGTTTGGTGCTCAAATGCAATTAAAACGAAGTGATTTGCATTTAAAACATAATGCAAACACCAAAATTTATTATTCAAAAGAAGCATTTGTACAATTCGTCTTTCCAAAAATGAAAATAAATAGCATCTCAAAATCAGCCAGAGGCCCAGATCCCATACTTGGCGAGAAAGAAAATCACAAGAAAAAACCATGGCATAGCCATAACAAAGAAAAAAAAAATTACCATTTATTCATTGTAATGGCATCATGACTGTCAAAGTTCAAAGGAAACAATTATTGTTCTAAGGCATCTGTTTAATCTTCGAGCTCAATAATCTTTACTACGGATGCATCTCCGACTTTCTGGCAGACCACAACTCGATCGTGCGACTTGATCACCCCCGAAACTTTGCCGTGATCAAGTGCTACCTTTAGAATCGACTCGTTAGTTGCACTTGTGGACTCAGCCTGTACGATAAGCAGACAAAGGCGAGGTTTAAAAAATTAGGAAAAAATGACCGAAGAGACACTCATTCTTTCTAGTATAAACTACAAGTCCACATAAAAAATATACCAGAAAGAAAAATCAAATACATCAGGAAATGAGCAAATAGATGAAGCTTAATGTGGCTGTCTATATAATGTAATAAGCTAAGACTGCTTAGGCAACAAACTTACTGGATGTCGAGGATCAGCGAGCAGGGGGAAAAGACCTCGTACTATAAGTGATTGCCTAGCCTGAAACAAGTAAGTACAATATGAGAATGATGTAAACACACGAAAGCTTGTGGGTATATATAAATCTAGGTTTAAAACCAGAAAAAGAGAGAGAGAGAGAGAGAGAGAGAGAGAGAGATAGAGTTCATGCTTTTGTCTTTGTGAAATAAGAGCAACTAAAACTGAGTTGTTATATAAAAGGTACCTAATCATTATTCAAGTAAATTAACAAATTCAGAAAATGAAGCATTTTAAGATAAAATATAATCTCAAAAAGGATACCTCAAATGCGCCACTAAAACTCCACCGTAATTGATTTGTCTTGAGCCGAGGGATGACAACAGATAAAACAGGCATCGTTGGCCTATATTTTGCTATCAATCTGCATTTAGCAGGATATTGATTGAAGTCAAGCAAGAATCAGCAAATGAATAAATATTTGAAAATATCCAATACAGCAATATTCAGAAAATTGTCACGTTACCTAGCAGCCCTTCCAGATGAGGTAAAACATATGATAACAGATGCCTTCACTTTAAGCGCTGCACGGACCTAAAAACCCAATGCAGAATGACATTTTAAATCGGCACATGCTTGCCCTTGGTAACTCAAAAACAAAATGTTACATAGCGTCAAAATTATTCTTTTTCTAATCTTTTTCTTTTCCCATTTTTTGCAACATACCGCGGAGGAAGCAATAGATTCCAAGTGGCTCATGGGCTCGCCAACAAATTTTACAGTCCTCTTGAAGTATTGGTCTTGACTGAAAACCTTCTCAGCCTGTGTACCAATGTGGACAAATGAGGTTATTTTCAACTAATACTTGTCAATTGCCTAATGTACAAAAACACATGGTATGAAACTAGGATATGATCATGTGTGTATCCATAATTACTGAAAAAGCTCATGCAAGTAATGGATTTCGATGAAGTTTAGAAGAGGAGTGACCACACCACACAATAAATGAAAAAAGAAATAGAAGACAAGAAAAAGATCTCGGGTATATAAAATTAACAACATTAGGTTAAAAGATGACTTGGAAGAAAGAGTATCTTAGTGGATGATTAATAGCTATAAGGTACTTTTATGCTCTTACCTCAGCACAAATTTTGCCAACAGTGGAAATTGTTTCGACGGGGTATAATCCACGTAAAGTCTCAGCTCCAAGAAGAATCGCATCACATCCTGAAATATAGTCATTCAGTATTAAGCTGGCATATAGCTTCAATACAAAAAGAACATTGACTGAAGAAAAAACATAAATGAAAGTTTTTAGAAAAAAAGGAATATGAAAACTAGGCAATAAAATTATACCAAGAAATGAAATACTTAAATACATCAATTGATTGAAAAAGCTAACAGTAAATATCAGATTTCATTCAGAAAATTAGGACAGTATCTCACCATCCAAAACAGCATTGGCAACATCAGTTGCCTCAGCACGAGTAGGCCTGAGATTGTCTGTCATACTATCAACAACACGGGTTACCACTGCTGGCTTTCCGGCCATGTTACATTTGTAAACAGCAGACTTCTGAAACAAGAACACCTGCAAATACAGAAGAAAGCTGGTTTAGGAATTGTTCTAAACAGGCAGATAAAACTATATCAATTTCAAACAATAATAAAAAGCGGGGCAGTGTCAGCAAATCAAACGGACATCACTGAATTTTACATTTACATGGATATGTGTAAAAAATACACAGCTAAAGGCAATTCACTAATTAAATTTCCATGCTTTCTTATTTTTCATCAATATTTATTCAAATAGGTATCTAAAACGACCATCACAAAAGAATAAGACAAGAATGATGAATCGACAACTATATGTTTTTTTTTTCTCCAGACCAGTTGTCATAAGACTAACCTTCTCAGGTGGGAGATCGATGCCAAGGTTTCCACGGGAGAGAATGATGCCATCTGCCTCCTTTAGGATCTCATCAAAATGGGTCAACCCCTGCAAATATAGGGGGCCATGCAAGTAAGCTGCTGAACTTTGTAGAGTCTCTCATCCATATTATACCAATTTTTAGTAAGAAAGCAATGTAAATACCTCCTTAATTTAAGATAGCAGAAGACTTTAAAACTCACCTCTACGTTTTCAATTTTAGCAAAGATTTGAGTCTGACTTAGATCACCAAGCTTGGATAGATAATTACGGGCCTGTATTTACCAAAATCGGCAGTACCTAAGGTATTCAGATGATTGCAACAAACATAAAAAGGCAAATTCATAATATAAATAAGTAAAGAGGCTTTCTTTTCTTTTCCATGTTACCTCACGAACATCCTCCGCATGACGTGTATAAGACAATGACAGAAAATCAATTTTGTTCTGAACACCCCATGAGCTGATAACCTGAAATAAAAGAGAAACATTACTACAAACAAAGTTCAATCACTAAAAGGAATATGTAAATGCAGCTATATAGAGAAAGATGACAAAAGGTTTGTTGTGAGCTCTCAAGTTAACATTATAAAATCTTAAGTTGATAGTAAACACCAATTATGCTTGTGAATCCAATCCAGTCACAAAAGTTATTTAAAAAATCACTACAGGAATCACCGATAACTAAAGGAAACTATGTGAGGTCTAGTAATCAAGCAAGGAAGGATGTCATCACATTTTCCATAGAAATCACGCATAAAACCATGCAAATAACTAATTCACTAAAACCAAGTAGTTAAATTCTCAGTTTTTGTTGATGTAAAAGTTCTGTTATAAATACAACCCTAGTGTCATACCAAAAGACTAAACAAGACTCGAAATACAGCCACATAAACAAATAAGCCCCTTTAAAACCTCTCTCGGAAAGGCACAAGAGGAAGAAAGCATACGACATCTACTCAGAATTTTTCTAATACTAACCTGCTTGTCCTTATCAGATAGAGTAGGTAGATCAATACGAATTTGAGAAGCATGCAGGGTAAATAGTGATCCAGTCAGTGTTGCAGAGTTCTTGATCGCGCAAACCACATCAGCTCCTTTTACTTCATTTACCTACTCAGCAAATCACCAATTTTCAGTAATGTAACAACTCAAACAACAACAAAAAATTGATGGTTTTTTTTCGCAGGCTAAGGCAAAACATATAAATTCTGTATTTATGCTCAGGATTTCCCATATCAAACCAAGGAAATGCCACAAATTGCAAAAAGGGACAGGACGAACAGAAGATACTGAATACCCACAAGACATGCAAGTGATGCAACAACATAAAATAAAATTTAGGACTTGTCCTATCTGATAAAAAAAAAAAAAAAAATCCAAGAAAAACACGAAGAGAATGTTCACAAGAATCAACACAGTGAAGGGGAAAAAAATTCAAAATAGTAAATGTAAATTAACCAGAGTTATTGGAGTCGTCCAGATCATACCTGGAGCCAAACGGAAGTGGTTTCACTTCCTGTGAATAGGTACTGACCAACAAAAATGGTATCTCCTTTCTTCACAGCCTGCAAGTATCAAAGAAAGAGAAAGAAAGACCACTTAATATAGACTACAGACACTTGAATAGAAACTGTAAGCGACCATGATCCATGTTAATTAAATTTACAAATACTGAAAGGGATAAACAAATATCCTATACTGCAGCTTTACTTGCCATACTTATGGTATGATCTGGGTAACTAAATACTGCAGAAACGGGTCATGCGATCTCCTGGTACGTGACCTGGAGCGGTTTTCAAACCTATTCACGTAGTACAGGAGATTAATTTGATTCGTGATTTTGCAAGAAATTCGCAAGTTTCCTTTATCACAAGGCATACGATATGAACGAGATAACTGGGATACTTGACAGAGTTTTCAAATATCTATCGATCTAAATGTTGATAGCAATAGGTAATCATAAAAAGATGAGACATTTCAAGTGAATTAGACACCTTGCATCATAGTAAATTACTTTTTCTAAGAAAAATCACAAGTTTGGCATAAAGCAATAGTCAAACAGCATACTTCAAAGATCCCCAAACACAAAAAAAAAAGTACAATGTGATGATGCAGAGGATGGAAGCATTACAACCTTGGCAAGTCCAGCAAAGTTGATTGGCAGAATTTCAGATGAAGCATCTTGACCTTGATCAGGTGTCAGAATAACATTGTCATCTGCTTTAAGTGTTATAGCCTTCTCACTTTTATTAATAACTTGCAACTCAGGACCCACCGTGTCTAGCATAACCTGGAAATGTTTAAAATGCATCGAGTTCCTTGAGCCTACTCACAAAAAATTAAATACCATAACATTGCTGGAAGATTAATGGAGACGTCATGACCAACTAAAATTGAATATGCAGAAAGGCATTCATAGCATCAAAAAGAATCTTACAAATCAATATCTCTTTTATCATTATGACTATATAAATAGTGTATATATACCATGTCTACTTAATGTCACCTTGTTAAAGTAGTTTTACAGAGTTCAAACAATATTTCAATCATTTAAAAAAGCAAAAATGACAAAATTGCACCACTTATTGAAATGAAAACCACATAAATTTCTAAAATACATACAGCACAGAGTTTCTTAGTGCTCTTGATAGCAGTCTTCAAATTTTCCAGAGTTTCCTGATGATACGCCGCATCATACCATGAAAAATCGAATCTCGCCACTGCCAATGCAAACATAACAGTAAGAATTCATCCACAAATAACCTCAAAACACACAAAATTAGGTATTCGATTCGATTCGATTCAATTACCAGACATTCCAGCTTTAAGACAATCAGAAATAACCTCCACGGATCGAGAGCGCGGACCTAACGTCCCCACGATTTTCGTCATCGCAGGGAAGAAATTCTGCAGCCAATCACGCCAGATATTACTCACCGAAATCCAAATCAATCATGCAAATACGAAAATTACACACACACACACACACATATATATATGTATATATATAGATCTATAGATCACACTAAATACTAACCGCTTTGGACGGCTCCAGAATTGAGGCCATTCGGATTGGCTCCTCGAGTAGCAAGTGAGTTGAATGCATTTTTGCCATCTCTCTGAATTCTCCAACAATAGCAGAAATTGGAAGTTTTAGTGTTATTGTGGTCTCAATAGAGAGAGAGAGAGAACGAAGAACAATATAAAGTGGTATATATATATATATATACACTATTATATATATTTTTTTATATGCTATATAGTAAGAACAGGTGTTTTTTGGGAATCTTGATTATTTTATTTTATTATTTTTCTGTATTTTGGTTTTTTGATTTAGGTTTGATGGGAACAGTTGAGGATGTTACGGGTTTGGGATTTATGGTGGGGGCTGAATTTTTTTATTTATCTTTTGTTGTTTTTGGTTTTCAGATTTTTCGCGGCAAAATAAATGCATGGAAAAACAAAGGTAAATTAATTGAATATAAAAAAGGGGAGGGGATTAATAAGTAATAACAGGAAAGAAAAAGAATATGTTTTTTTTTTTGTTTCCCGACGGGGTGTCCGGGCCAATTTTCGCGCACCTCAACTAATCTACTCTGGCGGTGCGTGGCTACTGCTGGTCAAACACTATTTTGACAACGCTCGAAATCGATCCTGGGAGCACACCAGTCGACCCCAAGTTATTTTAGTGGTAGAAAAAGAATATGTCAATGTAATAAACTATGTAATCGAGCTATTATTGACTAATTAAATAGAATAATTGGTTCTAGATGAAAGCATACATGCATAGGGAATAGATTAATTTAAAAAAAAATTGACATCTAAATCCATTTTTTTTATTTTAAAAAACTATTCGACGTGATTCAAATCCATAAATAATTTATAATGGAGAGAACCAAGAACATGTAGATTGTATTTAACAAAATAAAAACTATTAAAACACCAAAAATAATATATCTCAAGGATTATAATACTCTGATTCGAGAGAAGTGAAAAATAACAACCGAAAAAACTATAAGAAACCAAATCCATATCATTTGACTATGTCCACATCATCTATATGACGCAAAATTGGAGGTGTGCAAGGATATCTTGTCGCACTTATTATGAGGAGAATTTATTGAGAGAGATGCAAGCCGCGACAATGGCAGCATCAAGAAGAGGGGGCGGTGGCGGTGGCGGTAGTAGGAGGAGGGTAGTGGTGGGTTTAGAAAGCAAGAAGAAGACAAGAAGTGAAGCGTGATTACGATGATAGCCCCCCTCCCAAGAGCAAGAGAGACAACTACACGGAGTACAAAAATAAAGAATTATGAGGTACAAAAAGATCTAGAGGCATAATGTGATATGAAAATTTGTCACATCATAGCTTTTACTATCAGATAATAGTTGCTAGGGTCTCCTACTATTTAATTGAACTAAAAATTATATTTAGAATTAAGTTTGGTTAGTTCAAATCAGTCACATGATACGCGGATTGCAAAGTTGTTGTATACTATGAACAAAAGGTGATAAATTAGAAGGCAAATATTATAATACATGGTATATTTAATTTTGTACGATCCTAATCAGTGACTCACATCACCATATCTTGGACCATTCTTGAAAGGGAAAAGTGATTTGTTAAAACTCATTACAAAAATAATAGGGCAATTATTCAAGAATGGCATTCGACTCAAATCACCACGTCATGCGTACTAGCAAAATGACTTATTTATTGCGAAGTCACTTTCAGAATGGAGGCTTGTTTGTTGCGGCCCTTGACAATAACATAGGGTCATTTAGTAATTTGATTGAAGTATATGTTTGAGAAAGATCAACCGTTCATATTCAATATCTTATAATGTTATATAAATATATATACACACACTCAAATATAAATAATATTATGTGTATATAATATATTGATTAATATAATGGACCTAAATTTAGTCAAAAAGTGTTACCTTTCAGATTTTATTTTTTTTTAATGAAAAGTTGAGAAATGAGTATTTTAAATTGAAAATATTGTCACTAGTTTTTTAATAGAAAGATAAGAGTTTTTGTATTTTTAAAGCAGTTTTCTCTACTTATTATTAACACCTGATTTTTGATTCGTCCCTGGTTTTCAATTAGATCTGCTCTGTTACATCCGTTCGAGTATAAAATTACCCCTAAAACCTACTACAACTATGCAAAACTTAATTCTGCTCGTAAAGTGTCTCCATTCATAGACAATAAACTCCTTGAGAATGTTGCAGTTTCCCGGGAGCATCAAACTCAAATTCCTTCCTTTCATGTAAAAAGAACTTTGATACAACGCAAGAAATAGCATGTTGACAAATGCAACTTCTTGTACGCGAGATAGGGCGAATTTGGGCATGGACTCTATTTGGTCGAATCTACGTGGGCAAGTATAATTCACTTGTTTGTGAATTATACTTAGTTTCCACCAGCCCGACCAGGCTAGAATTTCCCACAAGGGACATGGATGCGAGCCGTTTAGCTAGACCATTTCTTCACATTAAGCAGCATCCTGTTGAAAGCCAATTTACATGAAAGCAATTAGGGCATATTTTAGTATATTACTCATTCATGTGTTAACAAAGTGAATGGGGTTGGTAACTAACAACAGCATGTTTTGGCGGCTGATACAGTTTTCTCACCTTAAATATGCAATAATCATGAAATAGTTCAAAGCTTCTCTTTGTTAAATTCAACCCTGCTAACTAGTTTCCTGAATATATGGAAGTGCAACATCTCCCATATATTCTCAATAATCCCACTTGACAAAGCATGATATGCTTCTTTTGCAGCCACACGGCGTGCTTCCAAAAATTCGTTGTTACCAAGGAGCTCACTAACAGCTTCTACAAGTTTATCACCGGAAACCTGAAAACAGTAAACCAGTATGTCAAAAAACCAACTTCAAAAGAAAGAAATGCAAGAGAAATGAAAGTTCTAATCTGGGTTGTAACAAATAGACCAAGAGAAAATAACATTTTTGTAGCCTCTCATTTGCTATTTCTAATTTTTTAAGCATGCCATGAAGATATGTTTTGGAAAAAAGCTAGAGGAGATTCATGCACAATAAGACATGAGAAATCAACTGGACTAGATTCTATACCTGCAGAACTGAAAGGGGATTCACGCGTTTCATTTCTGCCACCATGTGAGAGAAATGACCAACGTGCTGACCTGAAAAATAAATCAACCAGAAAATAGGAAATTATTTAGAATTTTTCATTTAACACAATATAAAAAGTGAACTAACAGATAAAAGACCTGTTAAAACAGCACAGCCAGCTGCAGCAGCTTCTGATATATTGTGACCTTTTAATCCTAGTAAGAATGAACCTCCTATAACAGCTATCGGTGTTAATTTATAGAAGTCTCTGAGTTCACCTATGAAGCAAAATAAAAAGATTCCAACTGATTTTCCTTTGAAAGCTCACACATTGAAGAAGCAAAAGTACACAATAGAGTCATATACCACCAACTTCCCACATATTGCTTGCTTCCTAATTGGCCAATTCTGATAGTTAATTTAGTTAGGTCTATTCCCAAAAATTTCAGTTGTAAAAGATAGAAACCTAATGTGTCAGCCACATATATACTTGTTCCAGGGGTGAGATTATCACCACGAGACCGCAATGCCACGCAAATTCCTTTCTCCTGTAATTTCTGTGTTATTAGAGCAAAAGCACAAGATAAGTTGACTGCCAGAAAAACCAATGAAATACAATACAAGCCAGTACTGAAATCTATTATACCAAAAAAAAATTGGGAAACAATATGATGGCCCATATGAATGAATCACAAGTCATGTATATTTTCATAATGCTAACCCAGAAAACTTATGAGGCCTTTCTAGAAGTAAAGACAATCTCCAAGTAATTACTAGTCATATACATTTGAAGAATAGTGGCTTTACCTAGCATTTTGAAGAAAATTATGATGACAGAACCACGATTGTCAATGAGCCCAAGCTGACTCCAAGCTTGTAAGCTGGATCAATCAATTTCAAGTCGATCCGAGCATGAGCCAAAGTTTAGGGCTTGGGTTTAAGTTCAAGCAGAGCATGAGGGTAGTAGGCTGCTTGAGCTGGGCTTGGGCTCTTAAAGACAAATATCATATATAAGACATGATAATAAATAATATGATTATGTGAAAAATTTCAAAATTGCGTGGACAATATAAAATATTTAAATTGAGAAATCCCTAAAATCCATCCTGCTTTAATTCTAAAGTTTCCCCATGAGAGATTAAAATGTTTACCGTCTTTAAATTACATGAGCCTTTTGATGATAAGCTTGCTGAAGACATTTAAAAAGAAAGGAATTTCAAAATCTCATGGATAGCAGAAGTCACTTTTTTTGAGATAATTGATTGAATCTCATACTTCATATGATGCAACATGTTCCAGGAATAAATTTATCCATAAGCAAGAATTGAAAGCTTAGTTATACTATCAACATTCTTTAAACGAGCAAAGATATGCATTCCTCAAACCCCATGTACACATAGACATAAATGAGCAGTTAAATTTAAAACAATTACAGTCGTAGGCAATAAAACCATACCAGAGCAATATCCTGTCCATGCTGTGGTTTCCGTGGCACAATAATAGTGACTATATCAGCATGCTTTTGTTTTAACATGTTGTGAGCTCTTATAAAGACTGCAGAAAGTTTCACAAGCATTTAGTTGACTCTTACAATGCTATAATTGTCTAAAAAACTAGTGCTAATGGCAAGAAATTCTCTCTCTTAAACCCCACTCAAAAAGACACATACATAGATCAAATTCCTGGAAGATTCCCCAAGAGAACAGATGTTCTAAGAAATAATATTAAAGTGGGAAAAGTCGGTAATTACTCTATTTTAACAAGATAGGCTGCATTTTAATTTTGTGCGAGAAATCATACATATCAAGGGCACCAAATTACATTTCCATCACATACCTTCCTCTTCACCCTTATGAATGGAAGAAGCCATCCACACTTTTCTATGGGAAAGCTGTGCCTGAAAGTCTTCCAGACTTTTCTTATCTCCTTCAGAAATGTCAAAATCTTCTAATGCTGAAAATGAACCAACAAGAACGCATCCTAGTTTTAATCAATTTATTTTCATACATCAAATTGTATGATTAAGTAATCAAAAGCATGAATAATAATGACCGGAACGGCCCACTTAAGGAATTCAGGAAGAGACGTCGCCAAACCGGCATTACAGAAAATTATTAAAGAGAAACCTAACTGACACCAATCATGGAGTGAATGGGTCAACTAAGGTAAGAAAGAAATGGTGTGCCAAGAAATACGCTTGTTACAAGATTTGAACATAATTTTCTGGATAGAACCCACATCCAAAAGATGGTCATACCACATTTGAGGTCTCCAGAATAGTGTATGATAAAAGGTGGAGCTTGCAATAGCTGAAACTGAATTCCTTGGAATGTGCTCTGAATAATAGAGATAAGAGAAGCCAATCATAAGATAGCGACAAAGATTCAGTACTCTTCAAAACAAAATATGAGTACATACCAACGGAAGAATCAATGAAAATTTTGATAGCATCAATGTGATCAATGGAAGATTTACTGGTTGAGACCAATTTCGAAACGATTTTTTAGACATTCTGCCATTTAGCAATGTCAATGCAATCTAAACAGAGAAACAAAATTGTATACATTAGCAAGAGCAATAAAATAGGAGTATATCGTTAGAGCAGATGCTATAATGATAAATGAAATGTCCCTACTCCAACCAAGTGAAACAATGAAATTAAAAAGAATGCTCAAGAGCGGTTTTATTAGATTCGTTCCAACCAATAATAATCCTATACAACATTGTCAAAAAAAGATACAATAGCTTGGATATAGATATTCTCCACTGTAAACTCTTACGTTCAATATCAGAAACAAGCACGAATGAATAGATATTAGTAATGAGAAGGTACAACTTACGCCATTTCTAGCAGCACCCATAATAAGATTAGGCCACAATTCACTTTCCATCAGCATGACCGCATTTGGCCTCCAATAACGAAGGAAAGAATCCATAGTAGATGGCATATCAAGCGGCGCAAACTGGTCCATACACATACTTAATGTCAGGGGAAATTACTAAGTCTATTTACGTTACAACGAAGCATCAAGAAATCATTCAACAAAACACCGTTTTACCAAATAACAAACTTTCCGAGCATTCGACTCCTAAATGAAAACATTGGAAATATCTTTTAACTTTTAAGTACCTGATAAATGACATTACTTGGAAGTTTATTCTTTATTACTTCACTGCAAAAACAAATCAAAAAAGCCATCATTCTTCCACTGGATCATAAAATCAACATCCAAAATCATCCTACACACATTTATTCTTACAATGCCGACGCCGTTGTAGTCGTCATCAACACAGTAACGTCCGGCCTCTTATCCAAACAGCACTTAATCACAGGAATTGCTGCCAGGCCTTCACCTGTTAAGTAACCAACTATAAGTAACACAAAGCCAAAAATTGGGGGAAAAAAGAACTACTTCGAACTGTTAATCGACAATTAGCGATTGTAAATTCTTACGGTGGAACATTTTTTACGGATTAAAGTTGAAAAAAGTTTACTTACTTAAGGAGACACAATTTTTACGGATTAAAGTTGAAAAAAGTTTCCTTACCTAAGGAGACTGCGTGAAACCAGATGAGGTGGCCGGCGGGGCGGTTCGCGGAGGCGCGGCCGAGGCGTTCGCGCCAACGAAGGGGGTGCTCGCGGCCGCGGAATTTGCGCCACCCCAGATGGAGGCGTATTAACGGCGTTATACCGTAGGTTAGGGCTCGGTAAATTTTGTACACTATTTCACCGCTGTTATTCGCCATTAAATTTACCTCGTTTGTTTCCTTTATTCTTCTTTTTCAGCGCATTATTAGAATTTGAAATGGAGAAAGAGAAAAAATTGGAACTGAAACACTAGCAGCTGGCCGGCGGTCATGTACATTTTGGTGTAAATAGCACTTTGCCTCTAAAATTTCACTATTTTAGCAAATTACCCCCTAAAAAAGTAACTTAAAAGGCAATTTAAACCCTGAATTTGTGAATTTACATTGATATAGTGAAATAGGAGATAAAGCCCAGGCCCAACAGGGGCCAGAAATCGAATTGCTAGATTAGGTCCGCGTTAAGTAACAGTACCGAGTCGGGTCGTTTCTTAACCCGACTCCATAAATACGAGTCATCCACCGTTCATTGGTGCCACTTGTTAACATCTTATAGATGTCCAACAATCATTAGTACAGGTTGTGTGCTATAAATATTCTCTCATAACATTTATTAGGGGTTGGAATCTCTAGCATATTCTCTCAAGAATTGGCCTCGTATATTCATTAGTAACGAGTCTATAGACTGAGAAGTACGTTCCTATTTACTTACAAATTTGGAGATTAGAATCGTTCACCAAGTACGACCCTGTATACCATATTCAATATAGAACTACGTTGGTTTGATCCTAATTAGGTACGTAGATAGCTTAATTATTATTGAGTGCAGCCATAATTATTCATCATCATACTCGCGGAGTGATTCAGGTCGTTCCAGATTGAGAAACTTGAGTCCCCGGATTTGGGTTAGATCATTCATATAGCATAGCAATGCGCCTATGATGCACGGACACTGACACAGCAATACAGACATGACACAACACGAAACGAACACGGGACATGGCATTTTTCAAAAAATTAGGACACGACACGGCTCCGACACGAATGTAATATATATATATATATATATATATATATATATATAAAACATAACTTAGATATTGATTTTAATTTCAATATAATTTGTTAGAAAAATAAAGTAAGAAAATATTATTTACTTGTTTAATGTTAAATTTGTATTTTCCTTACTTCTTAATAAATCTCTAGATGTTTGAAAAAATTCAACTACTTATCAACAATAATCAATAACGAATGCAAAACAAAAATATAAACAGTCAAAAATTACAAAGCAATTACAAATACAATTAAAATACTAAATGTTCAAGAATTAGAGTTAGGATTTTTGAAATTTTTCTATTTACAATTGGAACCCGACACTTATTAAATCTCTTAGAAAAACTGTCAACCGTGTCATCACCGTGTCAGACATGCATTTGGTCGTGTCCGAATTGCTTTTTTATTTTTTAACCATAGACACATATTAGTTGCGTCCGACACGTGAAAGAGGTGTGTCGTGTCCGACACGCGCCCGACACTGCCCGTGGATAATTTTCGAAGTATTCGTGCTTTATAGCATAGCACTTAGCCCCTTACCTCATTTGGCTTATTTTCTCCCGAAAAACTCTTTGTCAGTTATTGTTGTGCTGGGTCCTTATTATTTATGACCTGCAAATTACTACATACACACCGTGCTCTCTATTGAAATCAACAAACAGAATAAAAAGCATATTGCACCCCATAAATTATGATTTTTGGTACTTTCTACTAGAGAAAAACACACATTTTGCACTCTCACTCTCATAATCTTCGGCAACTTGCACCCTCACTTCATATTCCAGCGCTAAAACAGTCAACAAGGAAGCATCTCAATTGAATTTTCTCAATATTTCAAGGACAAAGTAGTCAATGAATATATCTCAATGCAAAACTTGAAGTTAGAAAATTGAGAAAAAGTTATACATGTCGAAAATTCACCCCAAGTGAATTTTCTTCGACATCCTTGCTAGTGATAAATAGTCATTTGGAAACAATAATATTTATATTTCATGAGATTTTTTTTTGGGAATTTCTTTGACTCCAATTGATAAACATATGAACACGCTCAATATGCTTCATGTTTGCGCTATAAATTAAAAACATTAATATATTTGGTAATTTGCTACCCCACTTGCCTATATTTGTGTTTGTGCCAACCATGACCAATAATTGTTAATTTTGAATAAAGATTTTTATGAAAAATCTAGTTAAGTCTTATTCCAATATAAATTCCATGAGCCACAACGGATGATGGTGCAAATTTTGAGAAGAAATGTTGCTGCGATGTTCTTTCGATAAGAGATACTATTGAGGGTGCAATTGTCAAAGACCATGGAAGTGAGGGTGCAAAGTGTATATTTTTTTTCTAGAGAGTGGAGAGCGCAAAAAACCATATTTTTTAGGGTGCAAAATGCTTTTTACTCTCAGAATCCACTTTGTTTCTTTTGCATTGCACGCCTAATACTATTTGCAACATAAGTAAAAGAACTTGTGTATAATAAAAATAAGGGGTAATGATATTTTCTCATCCAAATTATTCGAGTTTTTGTATTTTTGTAAATAAACTTTTTTTTTTGCATTTTTTTATCTGAACTAAACGGGTTTTGCATTATTTTATCTAAACTTGTTTCTTTTTTACACTTTCTTATATGAACTACACGAATTTTTACAAAATTTGATATTTTTAGCATTTTTCGGTCAAATTTTACTTAACTTTTTAGCCTTATAAAGTTCGGATTAAAAAATGCAAAAGAAAAAAGTTTGTTTACAAAAGTACAAAAACCCGAATAGTTTGGATGAGAAAATGTCATTACCCTAAAAATAATCACCAAGCTTTTAACTGGAATATTCTTGGGTACGCTCAATTTTGCGTACACCAAATAATGTAAATGGGGGGTGTATGATTTTGCTGATTTGATAAAATTCACACCACTCGATGTATAAAACTCACTCTACCAATTAAGATATGTTGGTTTAGAAGTATTCAACTCTCGCTTATATGAGAAGTCATGTGTTCGAATTTAAGGGATTGATATATATAATATCCCTTTCTCTTGAATTAAAGCTAAAAAAAAGACCCCAATCTACCAAATAATTTTCCCAATTAACTTGGCTTTTGCGCTGGAAATAGGAGGTAAAGATACAAAGTTGAGGGGAAAAAATGTTACCGAACCTTATACTTGTCATGCTTTTACGTACCATCAATTTATTTTTGTTTTTTATTGACGAAGCTAGGATATACGAGATTGGGAAGGGCAAATAGGACAAGGGAAATATTTTAATTGTAACAAATAATTACTTATTGATGATAGATTGGTAGTTAATTTAATACTTGACGTAATTGTTTAGTTAGGAAATAAAAAAATAACAAGAACAAAGGTAAATGATGGACTTTTTATTCCTAGTAAAAATTAATAATTGAAGATATCAATTTAGCATCAGGATCAATGAGAGTTGACTCGATTTCTTGGGAATGGATTCGTGCAATTTTAGCATCAAGATCAAGGCTCCCTCCATGCTGCACGTGGTGATAGTGTTTTAGAAGGAGACATGTGTCACTTTCTCCCTTATTATTTTTGTGTTTTTTCTTTTTAAAACTTATTTAATTCCTTTTTTTCTCTTTTTGAATTTTTTTCTTGTTTCTATCTTTGAAAATTTGATGAATTTTGCTCTTCCTACTCTTTTATATTTGAATAAGTTAGGGAAGCACTTGGGTTGTTTCATATCGAAAAATATAAAAAATAGTATCTTAATATTTGATATTTTGAATAACATTAAGTTATTTAATATTTTATTATAATTATTTTATTAGTTTAAACATTAAATAATTTAAATTGTGACCGATTATAATTACAATATAATTCAATCAATCATATTCGAAACACTTGATTTAAAGAGATATTGTTTAACTTTTGTTAATATTCGTCTACTCCTACGTGTTGAGTAAATTAAAATGAATAAGCCAGAGAAAAATAAGAAAATAATAATTATAATAATAATAATAATGTCACCTTTTGCCGCACTACCAGGTGCAAAAGACCAAGGATCAATGAGAGTTGACTCAATTTCTTGGGAATGCATTCATGCAATGAAGTGCGGAATTTACGTACAAATCATCAAAATAATACCGAAAATTCTTATATTAATTCAGTATTTGGGATCCAATTAACTAAACTCAATCGAAAATCATACATACACATTATATATAATTTATCTCAAGTACATGCTTAAACAATCGAAACACTTTCTTCCCCCTCCCCCAGTTCCCCACATCAATCTAGAAAGAAAAAATGGAATGGCATTTTCTAATTTATTCCACAATCATACTATTACCATCTCTAATCTTCATCTTACGTCACTCAAAATCATCTAAATCCAACAAATTACCCCCAGGCCCCATCGGATGGCCAGTGTTCGGCCACATGTTCAACCTCGGGAGCGCGCCGCACACAACCATCGCCGCTCTGCAATCCAAATACGGCGCCGTCGTGTGGCTAAAGCTCGGCTCCGTCAACACCATGGCCGTACTCACGGCCAAAGCCGCCGCCGAGCTCTTCAAAAACCACGACCTCTCCTTCGCCGACCGCACGATCGTCGAAACCATGACGACACACGGCTACCACACCGCCTCACTCGCGCTGGCCCCGTACGGCCCGCGGTGGCGCGTGATGCGACGCCTATGCGCCGCCGAGATGTTCGCCGGAAAGCGGATCAACGACACGGCGACCGTACGGCGGAAGTGCGTCGAGGACATGCTGACGTGGATAGAGAGAGAGATGGATGGTAATCCAGGGGAGGGGGTTAATGTCGTTCGATATGTATTCCTGGCGTCGTTTAACACGCTGGGGAATCTGATGATGTCACGTGATTTGGTGGGCCCGGAATCGGAGGCGGGATTTGAATTTTTTGGCGCGATGAAGAGGGTGATGACGTGGTCAGGTAGGGCTAATGTTTCGGATTTGTTTCCGTGGGTTAGAGGGATTGATTTGCAAAATTTGAAGAGAAGGGCTGGTAGGGATATGGGGATAGCGTTTGGGATTGCTTCGGGGTTTGTCGAGGAGAGGATGATGAAACGGGGTGATGATGGAAGTGGAGGAAAGGAAAAGGACTTTTTGAATGTGTTGCTGGAATTTGAGGGGGAGTCCGGGAAATTGTCTCAAAAGGAAATCATCATTTTTATATTGGTATGTGGATGCATCTTCTTCTATTTTTTTATTTATTTTTAAGATAATGACATTTTTCATCTAAATTATTCGTGTTTTTACACTTTTGTAAATATTTTTTTTTTTTTGTATTTTTTTATTTGAACTAAACCCGTTTTGCATTATTTTATCTAAACTTGTTTATTTTTTACACTTTCTTATATGAACTACACGAATTTTTACAAAATTTTATATTTTTAGCATTTTTCAGTCAAATTTTACTTAAGTTTTTAGCCTTACAAAGTTCGGATAAAGAAATGCAAAAGAAAAAGTTTGTTTACAAAAGTGCAAAAACCCGGATAGTTTGGATGGGAAAATGCCATTACCCCTCTTATTTTTAACGGGGAATCCCGGTTCGTTTTTAATTCAGCCACGTCCAATTATATTTCACAGAATGATTGATCAATCATATGGAAGGTGTGAAATACTTGTCTCGTAAAATATATTTAGGTGTGGCCGAGTTGAGAGGAAAAACTAGAATTTTTCAGTGCTATGCAGAATATATTTGGAATTGAACAAACTGCGCACTTATATAGTAAGATAGAGACTATTGCAATTTTAGTCTTATTGTTTATAAATTTACAAAAAAAAAAAAAAATTCTTTGGATAACAAAATTAGTCATATAGGATGCATCTTTATGCAATTTTTGGATATATGAAACGTCCCGCGTGGAATGAATGTGCCGTTTAGTGGCGGATTTAGAAATTTGGATCAGTGGGGGTACCAGGGACAGAGCTAGGAATTTTACCGAGGGGGGGTGAGATTGTCGTGATATAGCTATACAATTTGTTTTTTGCCAAAGAGACGAAGGATTTAAGGGGGGGCCGCGGTACGGTACACTATATTTATGGAGAAAAATATAATAAGGAACTAGGTTCAATTACAACTTTGACATACATTATACTCTTATATCTTTTTCGTTATAGCCAGGATTTTGGGTTTTGGGGGGCGAACTCAAAGTAAAGGGTGAAAATGTGATATTTTTCGATCTTGAGGAGGGCGAAATTCAGATATAAAGAATTTTGTAAGGTAAAAAATAATTTTTCAAGACACATGCAAGACACAGTGGCTGTAGATCCGCCCCTGGTGCCGTTAAATTAAGTATTGACACATGCAAGACACATGACTAAGCTAACAGTTTCCATCAGTTTTAACGGTTGAGACTAATAGCGCAAAAAGGAAAACGCATCCTATGAGATCAAGTTCACAAATTTATTAAAATTGTGACTTAAATTGCGAAGAGATATATTCTGTGAGACTAATTTTTCCTTTAAAATTTTTAAGTGTTGTAGTATCTTTTAGCAAGATGCTATTATTTCTTTATGGAAAATCATGAATTTTCTACGGAATTTGCTAGAACATTGAGACTATTGTCAAGTATTCTGCCCAAAAAGAATAAAAATAAATTATACCTAAAGATTTGGAATGAGAAAAGTTGATGAATCTTAACGGCACCCCAATGTGTTCCCCCGAGACAGTATTCCATGTTTTCTTTAATATATAGGAGCTGGTAAGATCGTAAATAATGCCAACAAATTTTGCATTATACATTTTCCTGATTTCAAACTTTTAAACCACTTGAAATGGAATAGAGCGTTGAGACTTGCCCAACTTACCATCTTCGATAGTCTAATCCTAGTGAAAATGAGTATTTTGTACCTTTCAATAATAGCGCAAAATACGTTCTATCATCATGAATTTGTTAAATTTGGATGTGATTCGACCTTTTCAATATCATACTGATTCAGCCCATTAAATGCATCAATAAGCACAATTAATTTTCTCAATTTGAACTAATCTTAAGTCCAATATATAATTTGTACGCCACTATATATACGGCTCACTCTGAAAATGGTAAATCCTAAACACAGAATCGTACATGTCCATTGAAAATTTTGCAGGAAATATTCATGGCAGGCTCGGAGACAACTAGCAGCTCCATCGAGTGGGCAATGACCGAGCTCCTCCGCAACCCCCAAACAATGGCCAAACTCAAAAATGAAATTTCGCCTTTCATTGCCCCGAACAAAAAATTCGAAGAGAGTGACATCGATAATCTTCCTTACCTACAAGCTGTGATCAAGGAAACCCTCCGCTTACATCCCCCTCTTCCTTTCCTCATCCCCCGACGTGCAATCCAAGACACGAATTTCATGGGATATTTCGTGCCCAAAGACACTCAGGTTCTTGTTAACGTTTGGGCTATTGGTCGAGATCAAGAATGTTGGGACGACGCCTTGTCTTTCAGGCCCGAAAGGTTTTTAGACAAGAATATCGACTATAGGGGGCAGCATTTTGAGTTCATTCCGTTCGGGGCGGGCCGGAGGATGTGTGCGGGCCTTACGTTGGGCCATAGGATGTTGCACTTTGTGCTTGGATCGTTGATTCATGAGTTTGATTGGGAGCTTGAGAGTTCAATCGGGCCTGATGCAGTTGACATGAATGAGAGGATGGGAATTACTGTTGGCAAACTTGTACCTCTTAAAGCTGTGCCTAGAAAATTATCTGGATGATTGGCTGAAGAACAAAAAATATTAGATTTCATGAATTTGATATTGCTAATATTACCTTTAAATAATTTTTTATATCCAAAAGAATTTAGAAAATTTAATGATGACTCGATGGCTATAATGATAATAAGACTTTAATAATGACTATTCAATTTCTTAGTAATACCACCAGTTGTCAATATGATAGATTTTGATATTATTGTGTTTTTGAAAATTATTAGTACTGTCTCTACAAAAAAATAATATATTAGTGACAAAATATTAAATGATAATATCAAAGTTGTCACTAATTGTATATTTTTAGTGACAAGAATTTTTGTTTTGTCACAAAAATAGGTTTTACATATTTAATATTGACAAGATTTGTGTAAAAGTTGTCACTCTTGATACTTAGTGTCTAGAAAATTATTGTCACTATTTAAAATTAGTGTCACACCTTTAGTCAGGGACGGAGCTAGGATTCAGAGTTCGGGGGCCGAATGTAAAAGTTTGGAACACTTTAATATTTTTAGATTTTGAGAGGGCGAAATGTCAAAAATAAAAAATTTATAAAGGGCAAAATGTGAAAAAACTTAAATTTTGTAGGACAGATTTTTTTTCCGCCACTGACCCCCACTAGCCAACCCTCCCCCTCCCTGACTTTAGTGGTAAAAGTTTTATTTGTCACTCTATTTGTGTTGTCACTATACATGTGTCACTAATTATCAATAGTGACAACTTTAAAGAAACTGTTGTCACTAAAAATTCTTTTTATGAAAAAACAGAAATTATTGTCACTCATTATATATATCTAGTGACATTTTTAATATTGTCACTACAAATTTTGTCACTAATATTATTTTTTGTTGTAGTGTGTAATAGAATTAATAACAATTTGGATATATAATATTACTTGACGTCTCTCACTAATATTATATTCTTTGGGATGTGGATATTAGAATCTTGTGGTAAAATCTACACAATTTAATATTTGGAATGTGCTTGAATAGATTAATAAGAATTTGAAAAAAAAAAGGGGTTGGTCGCAGGTTGCCTGAATTTATTGTTTGTTTATTAACCACGTTAGCAGCATGGGCTTGGACCACCCAACCACCAAAACGGGTCGGGTTGCCCACACCTATAACAATTGGCAGTATATATGCAGCTCAATGATGAAGTATGACATGCTGCAGCTTTCAATTGATCAGGAGAGGTGTCAAATTGTCTTCTTCTTTTTTTTTTCTTTTTTTTTTCGGGGTACAAAGGTGTAAAATTGTCGACATGTCTAGGCTATGTATGTTTGTGTATTTAAAAAATATTTTATTTTTTGGATCACCAAAAAATAAAAATACACAGTCCAAGCCAAATTCAACAGAAAATGGTCAAATTTTAAATACACTACACATTCCCCTATACAACAACCAATCATTTCAATCTTTTTACAATCTTTTATCATTAATTACACTATCCCACTATCCAACTCATTATCTTTCTTTCTTTTTCATATTTTATTATTATTATTATTATTATTATTAAATAATATATAATTTGAAAAAAAAAATTATTTTTTCCTCCCCTTACACTATTTATGCCCTGCACCTTTTCCTCCCAGCCGCAACCCCCATTTCCCTGGCCCCACCCCCAACCCCACGTGCCCACCCCCCTCTCCATATGTGTGTGTGTCTGCATGTGTATAGATGTGTGTGTGTGTGCGTGTATGTCTGTGTGTGCGTGGGTGTGTTCATATATATATATTATATGTGTGTGTGTGTGTGCGTGGGTCTGTTCATATATATATATATATATGTGTGTGTGTGTGTCTGCGTGTGTATAGATATATGTGTGTGTGTCTGCATGTGTGTATATATGTATGTGTATGTGTGAGTGTGTGTATTGGTGAAAAAGATGAAGTGGGAGTGAGAAAAAATAAAATGAATGAAAAATAACAAAAAGTGGGCAAAGTGTGGCCCAACCATATTAAATAAATAATAGGTTTTTATCCCTATTTAATGTTTTTATCTCTATTTAAAGTGGATGAAATTTGCTATTATTAAAATGCACTAATTTGTTATTTACCATAGTTAGTAAAATACGAGACAGGAAAAATTCATCATTTAATATGTACGTGTATATTATGAAATTTTATTGAAAATTATAGTGAAAAAGTCGGATAAAAAGTACGGAGACGAAAAATAAATGGATTCGTAGAAGTTCGAGTATAATATGGATATAAATTAATTATTCGGGAGTAAAAATATTGTATATATGGACCACATATTTACACATTTCATAAAATATTGTATATATAGATCACATCCTATTTTATATTTGTCCAATGCGAATCGTATAATTGCACTAACTATTATAAATATAGACGAGCAAAATTCAATTTTCTTGAACTTTTAAAATATAAATTTGAAAAAAAAACACGAAATGAAAAAAAGGATAAAAATTTAAAGCTAAAAAGAAATAAAAAGTTGAAAAAAAAAACTAAAAATAAAGGGCCCCACCCCCACCCCCAACGCATAAACGCCCTCTTTGTTGGCTGTCTCTCCTGTTTTTTTCTTTTCATTCTATTTCTATAATATATATTATATTATGTGTGTGTATGTATATATATATATATATATATATACACATATATACATATTATTTTATAACTAACTCATAACATTATTCAAAAAAAATATTATTTTAATATTTTTTCTCCCATCATCATCATATTCATAACCAACTCAATCATTTCATATATCAAATCCTACTAAAAATCAATTTTATATCACATCTACACTATTTTCAATCAAATTCTAAAAACACATCCAAACAAACAAATTAAGTCAATATTTTCACACGAATTTCTGTAATACACATTCCCCAAAAAATATTCAGAATTCATTTTCGAAAACACAACCATACGGAGCCTTAATCTTCTATATATCCAAACAAGTTCCCTTCCCACTGCAAATTTTCATTTTGCAAAATCAACCCTTTGATCAAGACCACTTTTCACATTCAAACCACTCTCAACCACCCCATTTCATCTTTTTTCATCTCAATTTTCAATGTAATTTAGAAACTATCTACTAAAATACTTCTATAAGTAAGGTCATGAATTGTTAAATATACCAAAAAAAGTTGGCTTGACTGTAAGGGGTTGCTCTGGTCGCTTTTCCATGGGTCGCTTTTCCATGGCAGAGGTCCCCTGCATAATCGCGCCTGACAGTACCTCGATGGATTAGTCTTCAGCCTTCGGATTTGAGAACACCATGAGAAATCAAAAAATAAATAAAATCTGAATTGTTAAATATATTTAAAACAATGTATACTCATGCACCATTACAAGTTTGCAACTAGGGAGTGCATAATTCTTCCATAACTAATGAGAGTTTCATGGTAATAATAACCGTTAAATTAAATACGAATGAAGTTCAAGCTAATGACTTAATATAGTATATATACATGTAAAATTAAATAATAGAGTTCAAACTAAACTCTACCCTCTAATAATTCGATGATTAGTCCAGTTATGGTTAAGCTAAAAGCAGTCAACTGATCGAACTGGAATTGAAATTGAAACCCTAAATTTATACAATTTGGATCCAATCTAAGTTCAAGGGGTTGTGTCTGCCCCATTGAATACTAGAATATATATATATATATATATATATACACACACATACTGTAATGAAAAAATAATAATGTCACCCTAAACCCTAAACTTCTTTATGCCGGGGCCCCGAGTACTCGAGGCATTTCAGTGTCAATTAAAAGCTAAAAATTAATTTTTTCAGCAATCGGCCGGTAGAGCCGGGCCACCCCGGAATAGCATATTCATGACAGAAGACGTTTATGGACGGACAAACCTCATCCACAGGATTCCACCTCAAAAATTTCGCGCAAATCATCTATTTCATATGCACGACTAGCGTATAAATTTATTCATTACAAACACTATAAAAAAATATGATATTGGTGACAAAAATGTCAAGTGACAATGTTCAAGTTGTAAGTACTTGTAACTAATTATCAATTTTCAGTGACAAAAACTTTTGTCTTGTTACTAAAATATGTTCCACATGTTTAATAGTGACAAAATTTGTATAAAAATTGTCACTCTTGATAATTAATGACAAAGAAATTATTGTCACTATGGACAATTAGTGACACACCTTTTGTGACAATTTAGTGACGACAATTATAGTTGTCACTCTATTTGTATTGTCACTAAGTTGTCAGTGACTATACATTTGTCACTAATTGTCAAGAGTGACAACTATAAAAAAACTCTTGTCACTAAAAATTCTTATTGTGGCAAAGCAAAAATTATTGTCACTCATTATGTACATCTAATGACGATTTTAACATTGTTACTTCAAAATTTGTCACAAATATTACTTTTTGTTGTAGTGATATATTGTCCGATATAAAGTTTATAAACATAACATGTGAACATCAAATGAAATGCGAAACGAAAAACAATTTTCGAATAGAGAATTTGAAGTGCTAAAATTTTGTGTCCAAATTTAGTCTGGTCGAAGCAGAAAAATATCAATTCGGGTCTTCTATTGCAAAAGATGTTGCAATCTCCTATTACACTTCTAGTATATAAAATATTTTCTTAAATATAAATTTAAAATGAATTATATATACTTGTTGGGAAGACATGATATGCATCACGAGATGCAATACTATTTTGCAATAGAAGATCTCGTGTGGAAAAAAATATTTTTATATTTGAATTCTAATAATTGGTCGCTTATCTTTGATTATATATCAATAGCATGTCAAGTGTCCACGAAATTGATTTGAGTTCGAAATAAATTTTCTGGTTCCTACTGGACCAGAATATGTGACCAACACGAACCCCTGGCGCAAAGGCAATTAATTAGAATCAATAATTCATGCAAGCTACATTCCGTTCTTTTTGGTTTATTCTCGAGTAGTCCTCGTGTGGCGCATGCACCAAAATTTTGAGTTTTTTAATACCAAAAAAGAATTTGGCACACACTTTAAACAATATATTAAGAAAATATCATGTCCTTGATGATGATTGTCGTTAAGTAACATATATTGATGAAATTTATTTTTTTAAATAGATAAAAAATAATCGGACCATGTATATTAACATGTATGTATTAATAAAATTTAACATTTGGGTTTTTATAATCTTGATTAATCGTCCCGTTTTTTCTTTAGATAATCGAAAAAATTAATGTGTCTATTCTAGTATACCCAAATGCTCCTATGTATCCCATTTAATTAGTCAATTTTACTAAAAACATATAAACAAATCTTACTAAATTATATATGTATTATCCTCAAATTTAATTTGACTATATTTATAATTGACAAATCATTAAGAAAGTACGTACAAGTACTTCTTGCATCTTAGATACAATTAATTGCATCACGCAAGAGAATCAAAAGAAAAATAAGAATATTGTGAGAAAACTACATCTCCTAATTAAGTTTAAATCATCAACTTCAAAACATATTATTCATCTTAAAATAAAATATCCATCACAAGCATTCTTACTTAACTTTCTAAATCTGCAGCCCTTTGGAAGAAGGACCACTTCCAAGTTGCTAGCTACTTAAATTGGCCTTATATATCTTGCATTATATATATACACACTCCCTCAAATTCTACTTCACATTGAAGAGCTTAACTTCCACTCCTAACATTAGCAAAAATGGAGTGGACTTTGAATCCTCTAACAATTTCCATACTCGCCGGAGTTATACTTCTAGTAATCTTTGTATTACCCAAAAAGTCCTCCGGCAAGAGACCGCCGGGGCCCAAAGGTGTTCCCATTTTAGGAAACATGCTCCAGCTGGGAGATCTCCCTCATGAAACAATGCACAACTGGCGTAAAACCTATGGCCCGGTCATCTGGCTCAAGCTCGGCTCGATCAACACAATGGTTGTCCAGAGCTCGGCTTGCGCCGCCGAGCTATTCAAGAAGCACGACCTTCCGTTCGCCGACCGAAGAGTGCCGGATGTGCTGACTGCCTACGATTTCAACCAGGGAACCCTAGGTACCATAATTTAAAGTATCGGCCGATATCTGATACTTTTTATTATGTTCAACAATTACATTATGTTTAATTTTTCATTATTATGCACCAAAGAATAGAAATTTAAGTTTACATCTTCTGCGATTTTACGAACTTTTTTGGAATTTTTTGAATATCCTATAACTTATTTGATTCGTATCGCCCTTTAATGTGCTAATAGACCGTGACCATATCAAACAAACTTTTTCTGGAAAATATGTCTATGCCCTATAAATTTTAATATTTAAAATTTTATCCCCACGAAACCTCAATTTTTTCATGTTTTCTCCACTTTTTTTTTTATATATATATATATATCCCCCTGGAAACCAAACCGATATTATCGCTGATACCGCGACTTTGAACTATGCTAGGCATGAACCAGTTCGGCGGCCACTGGAGAGTCCTCCGGCGGCTCTGCTCAATGGAGTTCCTGGTGAACAAGCGCATGAACGAAACGACGGAGCTCCGGCAGAGGATCGAAGAAAATATGGAGAAATGGATCCTGGAGGAGTCGGCGACGTCGAAAGGCACCGGAGACACCGGCGCAGTGCAGCTCAGCCGTTTTCTTTTTTTGATGGCGTTTAACCTCGTCGGAAATTTGATGCTTTCCAGGGATTTGCTTGACGCGAAAGATCCTGAATCGCGTGAATTCTTCGATTGCATGAATAAGATTTTGGAGTTGGCTGGAACTCCGAACATCGCCGATTATTTGCCGTACTTGAAATGGATGGACCCGGCGGGGATGAAGCGGACGATGAAAAGGAATCTGAGCCGCACGATGAGAATCGCTTCGAAATTTATTCAGGAAAGGCTTACAGACAGAAAGGCGGGAAAATTCCAGGAGAAGAAGGATTTTCTTGATGTGTTGTTGGAGTACAAAGGCGACGGCAAAGATGGACCCGACACCATTACTGAGAAGAATGTCAACATCATTATCACCGTAAGTATATATGCACGCCACTCATTGGAAAATATTTGTATATACCCGGTCATTATATAGTGAACGGTGCAAATTAAGCCACGTCACTTCATTATAACAATGATTTTTGACGTGGTTGGATATGGACTGTTTGATGTTGAACTCCGGGTCCATACAAAAAGTTTCCACTCATTTATCGAATAATCACCATCGGGCTATAGGCTATGAAGTTTTACAAATTACCAAAAAAAAAAACTCTTATCAGATCCTAACAATTTTAACAAAAATTATAATTTGGTCTTCTGGTGCATCTCTTATTGTGAGGTACTGGGTAGATGACATATAACTATTAAATCTTTTATTGAACAAGTGTTATTCATTTAATATCTTGTAAAATAAGAGATGCAAAAGAGGAGTTGCTACATAAAATCTTGTCTATAAAAAAAGAGAGGTTAAAATCATAATTTAATTTTACTGAACATGAGTGTGATTATAATTTAATTATATCAGTTTTTCAAATTTTGAGGTACTTTTTGTAATGAAGCCACGATGCTATGTGTAATTTCAGTTTGAATTTCCTATTGCACTTCACATATGAACGTCGTATGTATAAAATATTTTCTTACATATAAATTATATACACTTGTCGTGCATACAAAATATGTAATATAAGATGCAACATCATTTTGCAACAAAAGATGTTTTACTTGTACAGAGTATACTATCACAAATTGAATTATAATACTTTTCCGTTTCTTGTTTGTCACTTGTAAGTTCTTCTTCAAATATGCAGGAAATGTTCTTTGCCGGATCTGAAACGACGAGTATCAGCATTGAATGGGGATTCGCCGAGCTCCTCCGCACCCCCCGCACATTCAACAAGCTAAGAGAAGAACTCGACCGTGTCGTTGGCGTCAACCGCCGTGTCGAAGAGAAAGACGTTGAAAACATGCCATATCTCCAAGCCGTGGTAAAAGAAACGCTACGATTACACCCCGCTTTACCCCTTCTCCTCCCTAGGAACACCATGGAGGACACCACTTACATGGGGTACCTAATCCCAAAGGGCACCCAAGTACTCGTAAACGCATGGGGAATCGGGCGTGACCCGGAAGTATGGGAAGACCCGCTCAGCTTCAAGCCCGAAAGGTTCATGCAATCCAATGTTGAGTACAAGGGACAACATTTTGAACTCATTCCATTCGGGTCGGGTCGTAGGATTTGTGTCGGGTTCCCCTTGGCTCATCGGGTGGTGCACTTGACCCTGGCTACCTTGGTCCAGGCCTTTGATTGGGATCTCGGGCCGGGTGTGAAGCCCGAGGATATTGATAGAGAAGAGAGGTTGGGTTTGACGCTAAGGAAGAAGAATCCGCTTTATGTTATCCCTAAGAAGCGCTTAAATCTTTGAAGGAATTATCAGCTTATTCTGCTGAAAAGCACTTATTACATGTATGTAATTTCTATTTCGCGTGTCACAAGTTTGTTTTTCCATTGATGTTGTGTTATTCACACTAAATAAAACTTTCTGCTTTTAGATATATATGCAGTACTACTACCACAAGGTTATTATTTCAAATTGACTTTTTTAAAAAATTGGAATATTGGCGTTTATTCTTATAAGCTGTTGATTTTTTGATATTGGAACTTAATTAGAACATTATTGGTTGAAGATTTACACCAAATATTGTAGTAATTAACTTATAAACGAATTCATATATGTTTTATCAAAGGATAAATTTGGCCATTTGATAAGTCGGTTTGGACAAACTCAAATATAATTGAAGTACTTGTTACTTACCATGTGAGTGATCACAAGAGAGATTAAATAAATTATACTTGAATTCAATCTAGAATTTTCCCAAAATCAGATTCGAGCTAAATTTAATTTAAATTTATAAATTTAGGTGCAAGTATGGTATGATAGTATCCATATCCTAGAATTGTGTATTTTGGGTGCATAAATATGAGTGCAAAAATGTGTCACGTGTGTGGGAAAAGAAGAATAAAACAGTTATGATATGATATGTCACTACAAAGACATTGTTATATAGCTACGTTGCATTGCATGAGGGCCAGAAGAGCTCTCCACTATTTAGTTTATGGTATATATTCAATGTTTATACATTATTGCTAGCTATTGATATTTCATATTTGTGTCTGTAATTTAACCAAACATCCTATTCATGAATTTAAGCCCTTTCCTTTATAACTGGTGCCCCTGGACTTGCTGGTCTTGGCCCCCTACAACAATTTATATGCATGTAAATTAATACAAATTTCACGAAGTATAAATTATTGTACTTGTCTCAAAATCTTAAGTATCGGGGATCGGGAGAAAAATAGTTATACTAGCATAAAAACATCGATCGAATAGTTCTAATTGACACCTTCGGATGACTGCATCTACATCCGATCTGCATAAGAATACAGGCCCCGGGTCTGGCAAGAATTAGCACTTTTTTTGTGTGTGTAAAGAAACATCAACATTTGACCAGGTCTTGAAATAAAAACCTTTTGTTCACGCAAGATAACTATGATTATATTTTTAATGTGAGTGATTGAATTTGCAAGTAAAGTGCCCGACTCCCTCACCCGCTTTCGGTTACAATCATGGATCCGTGGCCATTGAAAGATACGGTGGCGAAAACTACGCCGTATTTGCACAAAAGACATCCTTGTTCACGAAAGGGCTGATGCATGCCACAATTTCCACAAGGCAAAAATGCATGGATGACTCGATTGAGTGGATCTAAGATGATGCGGCAAAATCTAAAACAAGTGGAGGGTTAGGCGAGATTCGACTAGACAGGTTCCTATTCGTTACGGTTTTTAACGTTGTTGGTAATCTTATGTTGTCTAGGGAAGTGATGAAGTCGAGGCTTGAGAAGGGGACGAAGTTCCTTGTTATGTTTCTAGTGTTCTTGGAATGGGTTGGAAAGCCTATTCAGGGGAACTGGAGAACCAATCTGGTAAAGAAAAGAAAACAAATGACTTCATGGATGCATTTTTAGATGATTATAACATAGAGGGATTTGGTGAGCTCTCAGCGAAGAATGTGACAATTGTCCTTCTGGTAAATTATTTATCTTGTTAAGAAGATCATATCTTTTTGGATAGTTACATACACACCCTTCATACTATGAGGCCATGAGGTTTTGCAAATGACCAAGACACGTAATGTTTGTTAGATCCTAACAATTCAAAAAACAGGGGTGAAATTATAATCCGCTTATACCCCGTGATTCCATTACTCCTTCCAAGGAACGCAAAGGAAGACACCAAGTTCATGGGCTGTGCTGTGCCCAAGAATACACAAATGTATGTGAATGCATGGGCAATTCATAGAGATCTGGCCGCATGGCCAGACCCGTTGTCCTTCAAACCCAAGAGGTTTTTGGACTCCAACATTGATTACAGGGGACCAACATTTTCGACCCGTTGTCCTTCAAACCCAAGAGGTTTTTGGACTCCAACATTGATTACAGGGGACCAACATTTTCGACCCGTTGTCCTTCAAACCCTAGAGGTTTTTGGACTCCAACATTGATTACAGGGGACCAACATTTTCAATTGATTTCATCTGATTCGGGTCGATGAAGCTCTTTGGGCATGCCCTTAGGTCATAGGATGGTGAGTCCAACCCTAGCCAGTTTGGTACAGAGTTTTGATTGTAAGCTTGGAAAGGTGTCAAGCCTGAGGAGTTGGATATGAGGGAAATGGTGGAATTAACATTGTGCAAGCGGGTCTCTCGTTGATTACAATTCCCACTCTATGACAATAATGCAATGCATATAATGCCTCCTACAAGTCACGTGGATTGTTACACTGGTCGTCTCTCTAGTTACCAAAATAAAACGAGTGGAATTATATCATGCTTATCTGACAGACTAGTTGCATATTGCTTTCAAATTTGCACATACTATCTTCAAAAAAATATTTCCAACACCATGGCTAAAATAACAATAATAGCAGTTTAGTAGTCTATATAATTATTATATAATTACTTATATATACCAGTGAAAATAAATGCTAATTACCATATGGAAGAGCACAGCCTATTCAAGAGACAAAAAATGTAAATCATTCAAATTCTAGTTTTTACAGAAAGCAGTTAAAAAGACTTTGGTTCTTGCATATATAAACCATCGATAAGAGAGCAAACCTATCCCTCAAAGCATGCAAGAACGCACCGTTCATCTAAGCAAAGTGAAGTTGCTGACCAGTTGTCTTATGAGTTACGATGTATGATCAATCATGTTGTAGCACATCTTATCCCTCTGAAATAAACACCCATCATACGCCCTACTGCACGAAGACTCTCGAAAAGGTCTCTCATTAATTTCTGTACCAAATCTGCAGAGGTAATTTAGGCCCATCAGAAGTTCAACAATTGCTGCCTCTGTCTCCACTTGGTTTGCAAAGTAAAGAGTCTGAACAAGAAGCACATTCGACCCAAAAACCAATCTCTGTCGTTCAAAATTCCTTTCAGATTGCCATCTTATCATATTGTGAGCAAGTGGAGATAGCCATTCCAATATTCTTGCAAGAGCTAAGCTCCACTCTGCTGCAAACGCAGCATCATAGACAGATGAAGCCAAATTTCTCGAAAATGTCTTTAGTTTTGCCCTTAAACAGCTTCTGATAGTTGCAGGTAACAAATAGTAAAGATCATCTCTTGCATCAACGCTAATCAAGTGAGGATACGAAGCTAGCTTCTCGATTAATATTATGACATTCGAATAGTGGAGAGCCAAAGCAGCAAAACCAAGAGTAGATGGACGAGCATTTAATAAATCCCGCTTTGAACTGAAAAAAGATACTTTAGTGGGACTTATGCTAATCCTGCAATTGTCTCTCATTTCATCGTCCTCTTTCTGAGAAGCACCATTTGACCTGAACGAGCTACCACAAGAATGTGTATAGCTATCTATAACAGGAGATTCACTTACACCTGTAATGCACCCCGCAAAACCAATAGGTGTATATTTTCTAGCTTTCATATGATGTTCTTTCCCACAAAGGATCGATGATGGAGAAAGATCATGAGATTTCCTATTTCTTGATTTACTCTTTCCACCTCCAAAACCCAAATTTGATAATGACCTCCCTAAAGTAGCTGAAAACGTAGAATGGTTGTTTTTCTGTGATGTTTGCATGAGAGCAGAGATGGAATTACTATGAATAAGGCAATCACCGTTACGTATATGCTCATAATCATCAGTTCTATCAACATTTTCAATCTGGTTATTAATTCCATAGACATATTTGATCCTCTCGAAAATTGTGAACAGAGATCTGAGAAGGAGTCGGACTACATAATCATACGTTCTGACCCAATGAGACATCTCTTGGAGATTCTTCACTTCCTGCCGTTGCCATATTACCTTCTGCTGAAACTCAAGCAATTTCATCTTGCCTGAGTCAGCGCCAACTAGCTTTCTCCTGAAACTCTGTTCAAGCTCCGCCAACACTTCAATCTCTGAATAAAGCTGCTCGGTTGCAGCCACAAATTTCTCCATTTTTTTAACTTTTCTCTCCATTTTCTTCAGCCTATATCGCCACCCATACCATTTGAAATCGATCTCACCCGAGCCATCAAAAACGCTTTCAAGATTGTGGTATGTGGGGTCCACGCACTTCTTCCCAAGGATAGCTACCGTGTTTGCCACACTTACAAAATTCTCAATTATCTCAGCAAGAGCGAGATCCATGAGATAATCTTCGTCTTGGGAAATAAGCTTCTGAATGCCAACCGAATTCGCAATCTCTTCTCTCAATCTAACGATCTGTCTATCAGAAAGACACTGCCATAGGTTAACCACCTTTGACATCAACCTCGAGACTTCAAATGATAAAATCCCTAGCACTGGTCTCTCAGATTCCCATGATAGGCTCTTGCGGGAACTCTTCCATATATTACTAAACCATGTCTCTGTCACAGTCTCTCCCACCATCCCTTCCGAGTGTACGAATATATAACTAAGCAAGGACTTCAATCAAATTCACAAATCCTGAATCAAAATTCAACCGTGCAGCTAAAATTAGACAAAGCTTTTGTGATCACGTTGACTAGATTAGAAAAAATAACAATTTATACGTAGCAGACTGGATTGCTAGTATATACATATACATTTAACAACTTTAAAGGCTCAAGAAAACTCCACATTTGACATTGGTACTTGATAACAATTTGATTACGAACTACGCAACCAGAACCAACATCTGTATTCTTTAGGTTAAAATTAACACTCACAAACATTTTCTAATTATTTTGTGAGGAAAAATGAAAACGTGTAAAAGAGATCATTCCGAATATTAAAAAAACACCAAATGTGTGTGTGTGTGTGTGTTTGTGTGTGTGTGTATATATATATTTCCTACTGTTTAGATCAAAGGAAGAACCTCTTGAAGCAAATTCGTCCGATTTTAAGAAAGTATCCACAAATTTCCCAAATTAGGCGATAAAAACTCAATTAAACACAAATTCACGAAGAAATTTCAGCTCAAAGCTTCTTAATTGGCATCGTAATTTTCAATAACTTGAGCATCTTCGCAGTCAAATTAGGGCATAAATTCAACCTTGTTCTACACTAAAATTTTCGCAGCGCAATCAAAAATTACTAAAATTACAGCCGAGCAATAACAATGCAGTAATTGAAAAAATAGTAAAAAAATCAAACTCACCCTTTCTCGAAGAACATCAGAAATCATTTGACCTCCATAGCAACACTTTTCGAATTATTGCGCAGAGAGGAGTATGAAAATTTAGAAATTATCATGATTAAATTATTGAAGTATAAAGTTGAAGAGAGAGAGAGAGAGAGGGAAGGGGTGTACGCTTTGCTAACGGACGCACCGCCGGCGTCAAATAGGGAGAACTGTTGTGACAACAGCAGCACGGGGACAAAACTATAGTGCGCCGAGGACTCGGTGTGAACGAGGTAAAACTTATCTAGGATATTCGACACGTGTCACCTTATATGGTTATTGCTGTTATACGACGTCGTGTGGTGTGCTGTGAGAATGTTTTTTTTTTTATTATTTCTAGAAAAATAGGAATATCTTGCACAACCGGTGATGCCTAGCCTAGTTGGTTAAGGTTGAGGCCCCATAACCAAGAGGTTATGGGTTCGACTCCCACTGGATGCATGTGGGTTTTCTCTCTACTTGTAATAGTAGTTTGTTTGTAATAGTTTGTAGCTTATGATTGTATTTGCTTATGATGCTTACTTGTAATAGATTCTCTTGCAACCGATGTATTATGATGTTGTAATCGTTCCTTCAAAAAAAAAAGGAATATCCTGCACAGACAAAGTCATCGATATTATGGATCACACGGACCCTATAAAACTCTAAAAAATGAGAGTAAATCACAACTCATGACCGATGGAATTGAACTCACGATTTCTCACATGAAAATTGAAACTGATATTACTAAACTAACAAGTCTGGATATATGAGGATATTTTTGGGGAAGATCTTTAGCTTCATTGGTGATTGGTGGAATTTATCTGAGGCATATGCTTTGTTCTTAGTTGTTACATAGAGTGACAAATAAACTAAAATGATCACAAAGTTGTTTTTGTCTTGTGTTAAAGGGGCCTTGTAATTAGAGGGAGATTAAGGATCCAAATGGTACCCTAAGCAAATCTTATGATAACTAAGAAAGATATTATCTATGTTGGTAAAAAATCGAATCCGTAAGGAGCATCAATAATTTTTTTTTTAAGATTTGTTAAGTTTAATTTCCAAGAAAAAACGAGTTTGGGAAAGTTTGGTTATGTTTTGGGATGGTATTTTGGTGAAAATTATTGGTGAGAAATTTATGGGGACACGTGCGTGTTTGATGAGATTGTATTTGATTTTATTTTGGGAGTTGATTTTTGGGTGTGTTTTTCTCGTGAGATAATGTTTGGTTTTGTTTCCAGAGAGAACAAATGTTACTCTAACAGTCAAATCATGAAACTTTTGTTTGTTAGAAAGGAGAGAGAAGAGAAAGAACACATAGAGAGGAGTGTAGGGACAAAGTAAGTGTAAAAAGATGAAAAATAATTATTATATTTTTTTTGGACAAAAAAAGTAGTGTATTTTTGACCAAATATTTTGTGAACCAAACATGATTTGATGAGAATTTTGGACCAAACATGGTATGGAAACATAACCAAACATTGCCTTTGTTTCTGATTCAATTGTCAATATAACTGGGATGATCTAAAAGTTTATATTTATCTCGCTTAGATGTATATGATTTTGAGAAATACAAATTCAAAATATAAATCTTACAATTCAGTAATTTCTATAAGTTGCGCTCCTTAGAAGTTTTAGAACAAGAACTCAACCAAATATTCAAGATAAGAAAGTCGAAAAATATAAAAACAAAGAAGAAGAAAACTCAAAAATAGAAGTAAATAATTCAAAAATTAATGAAGCCTGTGAAGTTTAGTTAAGTTTTTCGATTTACCTTTCTTTGTGATGGCTTATTGGCTCGGGCCCTCTAGAAAAAGTTCATGATCAAGTGTAGTGGATTCATTCATTTATTTATTTAATTTCATAGTTATATTGATAGACATGATTATTAGTAGTATAAATTATGCATGTTCAATATGTGATAATTGCGCTATATAAATTGATTAATGTGTAAAGTGAGACCAAATATTTGATAATTTAAATTATCCCAAATAAATAATACCGAGTTAGTAAAGGATGTGTGACATCCTCGCCCTCTACTAAACTTATTAAAATTAAAATTATTACAAATGTGTAATACTTCCTAGTTATGAGGATTATGCATTTGGAAATAATTTGATATTTTATTAAGTGAATGAAATGCCTTAAGCGAAGCATATTTCACCCCAGAAACAGGTTAGGTTGTAAGGTGAAATTCAAATGGAGGGAGGGGGCGTACGCTTTGCTAACGGACGCACCGCCGACGTCAAATAGGGAGTACTATTGTGACAACAGCAGCACAGGGACAAAACTATAGTGCACCGAGGACTCGGTGTGAACGAGGTAAAACTTATCTAGGATATTTGACAAGTGTCACCTTATCTAGCTATTGCTGCTTATACGACGTCGTGTGGCATGTTGTGAGGAATGGTTTTTTTCTTTAATTCTAGACGAAGAGGTATATCCTGAACAGACAAATTTATCGATATTATGGGTCACACAGACCCTATAAAACTCTAAAAAATGAGAGTAAGTCACAACTCGTGACCGCTAGAATTGAACCCACGGTTTCTCACATGAAAGTCGAAATTGATACTACTAGACTAACAAGTCTGAATATATGAGGATATTTTTGGGGGAAATCTTTAATTTCATTGGTGATTGGTGGAATTTATCCGGGGCATATGCTTTGTTGTTAGTTGTTACATAGAGTGACAAAAAAACTAAAATGATCACAAAGTTGTTTTTATCTTGTGTTAAAGGGGCTTTGTAATTAGAGGGAGATTAAGGATCCAAATGGTACCCTAAGCAAATCTTATGATAACTAAAAAAAGATATTATCTAGGTTGGTAAAAAATGGAACCCGTAAGGAGCATCAATAATATTTTTTTGTAAGATTCGTTAAAGTTTAATTTCCAAAGAAAAAACGAGTATGGGAAAGTTCGTTTTTGATACAATTGTCAATATAATTGGGATGATCTAAAAGTTTATATTTATCTCGCTTAGATGTATATGATTTCGAGAAATACGAATTCAAGATATAAATCTTACAATTCAGTATTTTTTATCTCGCTCCTTCAAAATTTTAGAACAAGAGCTCAACCAAATATTCTAGATAAGAAAATTGAAAAATATAAAAACAAAGAAAAAGAAAACTTGAATTTTAAGGAATGAGGGACCACGAAATTTGGTGAATGAATCCGGCCAAATGAGAACCAAATGAGAAAGTATTTATAGACTTCCACCTTCAAAGGACATAATCTTTAAACTTGAAATTGTGCAACGCACCACTTCAGTAGGACCGAGAAGCTTCAACTAATTAGGAACCAACCCCACGGGTCAACTCAAACTCATTCGACTCTTCTCTCTATTTATTTAAAATTTATTCATTTGTTTTTCTTTCTTTCAAATATATATATATATATACATATACATATAACATTATACTATAATTTTTTTTGGGTGCTCCACTGTAATATATCGAATCTCCAAATGAGTATAGATTTGAAGCACCAACTCTCCTACTATTCATAGTATGGAATGTGCCTCAAAACTCCTTTACGACAAATACATGTAACGTAAACTCAATGTTGAACACATGTATATACTGATTAATTATATGTAAATATACCACGTCAAGTTTAGAAGAACTACTATGTTCATTGCATTGATCATATTTGGAACTATTTCCACTAAAACTAAGGGATGGATAAGAAAAGAAAGAGTAACACGAAATTCGTATATATAGTGACAAATTTGTCCTTTTCATTAATCATAAATTGTATAAACATTCATTCATAAACTAAAGTAATTAGTATGTCATTAATTCCGAATTAAGTTAAAGACAAGATGTAATGCGACAACCTTAAGTGTGTGAAATATCTAAACCAGTTTTTGTTTGTCCCTCAAACGTTGCTTTCAAGCGTTGATTTAGAGAGTGTATTGTAATTGGATGCAGACATCCTAACCAAAGATTAAAAACAAGTCAATAACTGCATAATGTTAAGACAGTGTTTGGGCAGACGACAAATTAATATTTTTTGTTTTTCCAAAATGTCATAATCACACTTGTAAACTGAAAGATTTGTATCATATTATGGAATTTGAAGAACAAATGAGCTTCGGCCGTATCTCCTCCTCGGCCATTTATAATTATTACTAACTAAAAGTCAGACAGAGAGAAAACAATAGTGCACATTTTTTCCTTTTTTGATAAATAAAAATTATGCATTAATAAAATTAAAAGAGATTATGAAATTTAGTGCACAACCATTCGAGTTGTGCTAGTCAATACAAATGACTTAATGCATAATAGTGCATACAAAGAAAAGGAAGACGTGACCGATTAACTTGACTTAATAAGGTGCAATTTGCATTTTATTCAGCCATAAGAGAACAGACGAATCTCTATGAGCGAAGTATTTCGATGGGGCGGCACGTGAACTGTAATTATGTGTGGAACTAAAAGAACTATACTAAGGGTGCGTGTTGAGGTTGATGCGAAAATTGTGTTAGTCCTTCTTCAAGGACGGTGACAAGGTAATTGAAGCGTTCAATAATCAACATTTGTTGTCTAGATTTGTTGAGTTGATGAAAAAAATTGAAATAAGGTTTAATCATGCATTTCAGAAAGGGAATCAACCGGCGGATAATTGACAAACAATATTGCTTCCGATTGGAATTTAAGGTTGTGATTCTACTAAATCAATTACCTCAGAGAACTTTATGGATTAATTAGAAATGAATATATTATACTTTCCATCAATTCGAAAGGTTACGATTGAGAGCGTAAGGGGGTAGTACTCCTCATTTATTTTTCCTTAACAATTCTAGTACTACTTTTTGGAGATTAATAAAGGGTCCAGGTCATATAATACCTCCCGCCTAGACACGAAGGCGATTTAATAAAAAAAAAAGTGATTTCTAAAAATATGGTTATTATTAGGTCATTAGGATTCAGGACAATTAAGTTGATGGCAGAATTCAAGCTTCATCATTCCCTATAAATTAGGAAAATACTATGGTGCACCGGAAGTGTTACTCCTAGTGTATCCATCACTACATATTCATGGAGTGGAGGTGATTTTCATCACCCACCATTCATAAAGAAACCACCCCTAACCCTTGAATGTGTGGCTATGGTGCACCAGGAGAAATACTTTCGGCCCACCATAGTATTTTCCCTGTAAATTATAACGAATTTCATTACTTTTTTATAAATTCCAAATACATTATATTGCAGCTTTGGGAATTGTAGACCATTTTTTAATTATCATTGGCCTACCCAAAAAGGGAAGAATTTGTCCAATCCACTGAATGTCATTTTCCATCACACAACTCAGCTCGGCTGCAGTTACTAGTTAGGTTTAGGTTTGGCATTCATATTTGATCTATAAGTTTAATAGAGATCTCCAATAATTATTATATTACAAATGCAAGCGCAAAAGTGTCAAAGTCTGACACTATTAACCTAATTATGGGACGAACCCTACATCTCGGATTTTTCTTGAATCTATCTGAAGCCACAAGCTAAACGCTCTAAAATAAGAAGCTACACGCAGTTAAAGTTGTAATAATAATAGAAAATATATCTCAAAACGGGTAATGAAGTGGTATTTATAGGCTCGTGGAATAAGTCGATCTATCTATCTTGTCAAAACATGTGTTATGATCTTGTAGGGTCATCTATGTTATTTTGATCGATCAATAATTATGTAAGATTTAAATATGTTCAACCTAGTTATGTTCGGTTTGTTACATTGTATTCGGCCTGGAGTTGGTTATTGAAATAATCATATGCTTAATTTCTAGAAGTTGATTCACCCGACAAACTTAATTTTAAGATGATTGGTGGTAAAAAAAGACCACCATATTTACCCACATTTCAACGTAGTACAATAAACCAGTGTAATTAAAATCGGCGATCTTGGAATGGTCCCAAGAACTCCACAAAAATTACTCTATTAATCATAGTTAAAAAGGACATAATCACACATGAATTACCCCAATTAGGGCCAGCAAATGTTTGGCTAGTTTCCCTTAACATACACGAAATACCCATTATTTTATTATGTTTTTGGTGGAAAAAGAAAATTTCATATAAATGCACCCATTATATATCTACTTTATAAAGACTATAGTGGAGTCTATTTGATTTGGACTCCCAAATTTTAACAGATTAGGTCAACATACATTTGAAATAGATGCGGATAAGACTAAAGCTTTCTAGATAGTGTTATCACCATTGCAGTTGGCTGTTGTTTTCTTGCTTTTATGTTGTACTACATTTGCTGTCATGGACCCAAAGAGTGTATCAATAATTGAAAGAAAGGAAAAAAGGAAAAAAGAAAAAAGAAGAAATTGAATCTCGTGTTAATTAAAATTAAATATAAATATATGTAATATATATATAGGGTCAAGATCTAATACATACCCTCTATTAGATAAGATATAAGACTCAATATACACCATTGGATACATTAAATCCAACAGTCCAAAAATAATCAAGAAACGGGCAGGATATTTGGCTCCAATTGTATCAGGGGGTATAATAGTCAATGACATCATTATACAGCATCAACCTACCAAAAATAACGGCACAAAAACTTCCCTAAAATCTCTCCATTTGAAACTGTCAAAATCTCTCTTATAATCTCTCGATTTGTTGTCAAATTGAAAGCTTCAACAATATAATTAAAATTCAATCTTAAATCAAATTCTACAAATTCAATAATGAGAGAAGATGCAGATGAAAATGGAATGAATTTCAGTGTACCAGGCACCAATCGTGCAACTCCATGTAAAGTGGAGTAATTTCGAGAAACTTGGGAAAAAAAAAATCAATAAAAACTATGCCTGCGGAGTATGATGAGATGCGATGGTTAGGGCAAGAATTTGCAGAGGATAATTCAATTGGAAATGAAAGAAGATTAATCATAGCGTGCATGAGAATAGTGATGATAGGACGAATGAACAAAAGTTTGATTTGTCTCTTCATTTGTAGATTAGCTGTTGATTATCTGTTGATTGGGGTTTAATAATGTGTTTTTGTTGATTTGGTATGCATATTTGTGTAATGGATGCTGTATATTGTTAAATTAGTTGGTGTATTGTAATTGTATAATGTATAAATACACACTGTATAATGAGTTATATGATACTGTATACTGGGTTATAAGATATTGTATAATGGTTTATAAGATTGTAACTATATGATGTATACACACACTGTATAATTGGTTATAAGATACTGTATAATGTGTTATAATATACTGTATAGTGGTTTATAAAATACTGTATAATGGTTTGAAATCACTAATTGTATATCACTAATCACCACTGTATATCGCTATTGTATTTACTGTATTCATTTCTTCTAATAACATGTTTTATCTATCAAAAGTGTCGTATTTCGTTTATGGAATTTTATGTAGAAAAGGAATCACCTCTCACTCAGGCTACATTAGTGCCAAAGAGATTGCTTTGGTGTCTTTTGTTGATTCAGTAGTTATCCAGCAGCTTAGGAGGAGAATATTTTCTCTTTGAAGCCATGAACATAGTAAAGCTGGAGTTACTTAGCTATTTTTGTTATAAAGAGTATGAGATGGGATTACATTGAGACTTAGGATGGCAACACTGACTGGGATGCGGTCATTGATGCTGGTGACTAACTCACTCTACACACACATACACACATACATACATAAATACATGAACTTAATTATTACACACAAATGAGTGAGTCGAGCCCCCTCTCTGTCTAAAGCTTGCTTTATGTTGCTAGACTTGGAAGAAAGAAGTCAACTTTTATGTTATAATTCTTTTATACAGTATCTTATAAGCCATTATACAGTATGTTACAATATATTATACAGTATGTGTTTATAACATATTAAAAATATTCAATTATACAGTATTTTATAAGTCATACGGTATGTTGTAATACGTTATACAGTATATTATAACTTATTATACAATATGTGTTTATAACATATAAAAAATATTCAATTATACAGTATTTTATAAGCCATTATATTGTATGTTATAATACATTATACAGTATGGTGTAACATATTATATTATAATTATGCCCACTGTATAATATTCCCAACCCGCTTATAATATTCCCACTGTATAATTATGCATCCATCATTTTGATCCTTCCTGATAAGATAAGCAACGCTGTGATTGGTGGACTAAAAGATTTCTAGTGGCAAAGTTCACTGGAAACAAAACTTTACCAGAAATCAAACCTCCAAACCTGAACATCATTTCCATCGATTCAGCGAAAACGGAAAACTCTGAAACTCTTCAATAAATTTCAATGGCAGTGGCGGCGAGTGCTAGCAATTGCCTGAAAAACGGTTTGTTTTCCTCCAAACGCCGATGATGAATTGATGATATATAAATTGAATATGAATTTAAGGTTTTCTATATCAATCGTAACTTTCTGCGAGCTGAAATTGGAATGAGTAATTAAAAAGGGAAGAGTAATCTGTTATTGCGTATAATAAGGGATTTGATTTTGATCCTGCATATTATTTGCATGAGTTTATTAGATTTATTGACTAAAATGCCCCTATCATCATTAAATTAAAGACAAAAAACGAAATAATGGCTTTAAATATGGACCTTGTGATCAAATGATTTAAATGGTCTAGATTGAGTCTTATATTTTACCTAAAGTATAGAGATGTATTTGATACCCTATATATATATATATATGTCTAATGGGCCAACAATTGATGGGCCTCTCAGGACATTCCAAGCCCACTCCAAGCCCACCAATAATATTTTGAGCTTGTACTATGACCAAGTCTGGCTAAGATTATTTAAAACATGTATAATATATGTCATGAAGCTTATAATAAAATTTAATATTTATTTTAAATATTAAGCTCAAGCATTTGTAGTTATTGTTAAAAGTCGATTTCCTAACTTTATGTGGGCTTTTTTTGAGAAGTAAGCCCACATATTGAAACAAGAGCATACTAGGCACATTATTAGTTTGGGCTCACCGGCTCAGCCATTCATCACATTAGCCGAAATGTGGTAGAATCAAAAAGATCGGATTTGTACCAACAAGGTGTAACACAGTTGGTAGATAGTTGGGTTCCTTAAACATGTTGTTCAGGGTTCGAACCCTGGCCGTGTGTATGGAAAAAACTTTGTTGGGAGAGGCAAAACCCATTTCGATGATCTTTACGCCTCGAAGGAATTACTCTCCGGCGTCCGGCTGGGGGAAACCCTTGGTATAAACTTTAAAAAAAAAGAAAAAAGTTTGGGTTTGTTGGTCAAGATATCCCCCTTAATCTATATTTTTTTTAAAAAAAGTTTCAATTACGTTCATCTACTTGTTACTTTGGTTAAATTAGATAATTCTTCACCTCCATTTCCTTAGATATTTACTGAAAAAAAATTCTACTGCTTTTGTCTATTATGTCGTTGTTCAAAAAAAACAAAAAAGAAAAAGATAATCCTGCTCTTGTTTTCAGAAATAAAATAAGGGAGTTGTTAAAGGCACTCCACATTAAATTTCATTTTTTCAAAAGTACAAAATTATCCTTAATGCCCAAAAAATATAAATTAGTGCAAGATCAATTACACTTTATACTATCAGAAATGCACATGGAATCCAAAATAAAAAGTGTTAAATTTCGAGAAGTTTTTTTCAAAAGAAATAGATAGGGAAAAACACAATGCCCTTCAAACTTTTTGTAAAGGAATGGTTCTTCTATTTTTCCAAGTTTCTAAGCTAAAAGATTCATCCACTAATTGCTGCATATATTTTGGTTCTTGGTTGCTCTGAACTTAAATCAATTGAAATTGTAGGTGTAAAAAATTAAAATTAAAGTTTTAGCAATAGACAACTGAAACAATGAAAAGGATTTGGAGGAGTTGGATAAAATATTAGAGCTTGTATATACTAAAAGTTTCGAGAAAATTTTAGAATATTATCAATTACTAATTAGACCATTAATCATACAAATGGTAATTTTACTTTTTCATAGTTCTTTAATCATTTTTATTTGCACTTTAAACATTGTTTAATCTTGAAAATAAAAGTTAGGGCTTTTGTTCAATGCCTTATTTGACGAATTATTTCTTTCTAGAATAGTGTAAGATATTAGTTTTTCTCCAAGATGGGTTGATTTTTACATTTTTTTACCATTTGCAATATTATATTTGTGTGTTAGTACGTGATTTGCAGAGTTTTCAATTAAATAATGACAATGAATTAAATCATTTGAGATTTGTTAGGTAATAAATATGAAAATAGATTTTTATTTTATTTCAATCAATTTTTTTGAGTATTGTAGGATGAAATTAGTTTTTATTTACGAGGTCAAAATATAAATATCAATAACATTCTTCATATTATCTCTAATCGTGTTTCTAAATATTGTGGACTGGATTGACTTTGATATATTTAACAAGAATAAAATAAATTATCTTCAAGAACTTTCTTTTACACAATGAAGGGCTTTTTTTGTCTTTTTAGCAAAATAAAATGAAAATTGGAGTGTCAATAACAATAGTCGGAGTGCCTTTAACAACTCCCTAAAATAAAAATTAACATCTTATTGTTTTCTTAATCTAAAATCATGGATTTTGCTACAAATTAAACAAGAGAAGATAAGTAAAAAAATTATCACATCTCGATCAGAAAAATTATCTATTTGAACACGATTAGGTGAAAAATTCGATGATAATTATTTAAACAGAATATGTGTGCTAAATCTAGTCTAATTTTTAGGTTTTTTTTCTTTCTATTGTGGTAGGTCAGAACAATTAAATTATTTATGCAATGAGATTTATGGAGAATACCTATGCTGACTCCGTCTGACTAAGCTAACTGTCCTTACAGTCGTCGTTATGCTACTGGCTATGTTATCTATCTTGGTGAAAATCGTATTTCTTGCATCTGCCAAGAAACATGCTATTGTTTCTCGTTCCATCACTGAGTCTGAGTTTCGTCTGTGGCCTATGTCGTCGCTGAGTCTTGCTAGCTATGTTTCATTCTCTGTGACCTTGGTATTTTTTTTCGCATTCGGTTCATGTCTACTGTGATACTATGAGTGCTATATCTCTTATTCTCAATTTTGTCTTTCATGCTTGATTTATTTTGTTCGGGAAAAGGTTGTCACCTTTGATGCTTTAGTCAAGTATGTTCCTACCGCTGAACAAGTTGCTGACATCTTCACCAAAGCATTATATACTACCAAGTTTTCTCAATTTTGCGCCAATCTTCGCATTGGTTCCACTGATCAGATTGTGGGGGTTGGGGGTGTTAGTGTATATATCTCTGTATATACTGATTAGTAAATAGGGATATACCCTCGATGCCAACGAAAAGTTAGAATGTGATAGGGCATTCAAATTGTATTATGCAAGTTTTTATATATAAAGAAAAAGACAATTTGGTTTTGTTCATATAAATTTATATGGCATCTAAATGTATTGAACTCTATTTATATACACATGCTTGTATCATTGTAAACTCAGTCAGAAATATACAAAACATTTCTACATAATTCTTTCTATCATCCGTACCTAAGAATTATATCATTATTGAAATTTGAATTTCAAAGGTTTAAAACTTTGTAAGAATAGTAAGTCTATTCTTCTTCCTTATGTTGGAAAAAAGATACATATGAAACATGATGTAATTCCTTTGCTTCCAAGAGGGTTTTGCTGGTCTTAATTTTTGTTCTTTACGGTTTACTAAATTATCCATGAAGATTAGCCCAAAGGAAATAATAATAAAAGCATAGTCCAAAACGTCTTAATCATACTGAATTGTCTTGCAATATGTATGTTTATATAGCTAATAATATATATGCCAAACTTTGTAATAGTAAAAAATATGTGATCATTCACTTTGTACTAAAAACAAATAAGATATTGTAAAATTAAGAGGATATTTGGATCCACGTATAAACTTCTCAATTTATCTTATAAAATATTTAGTTGTTAAATTATAACTTTTGTAAACGCGTTAGGATAATTTTTTATGGAAGTGTTTATAACTTCTCAAATTACGATATTGAAGACTTTATAAACTTGTTAAAATAAGTTATGAATCCCAACTTATATTGTAAATTTTTCACAACGGTCTTTAATTTTATCCAAATATTTGAGACCTTTAGTTTTACAAAAAAGATATAATATATTTTAAATCCATCTCCCAAAACATCTCATTAAATATTTTAAATAAACATAATCAAACTCTCTCTAATATATGTATAAATTGGATATGTATATGTGTGAAGACTGTCAAGTAGAGGTTTTAAAGTATTTCCGCGTGAGAATTAAAGAATCAAATCACATGGGATAGTTAGCCGGAAAAGGGTTTATCATTCTGAATTATATCGCTTTAATTATCACACTGCAGCTTTTTTTTGGAGCTCATTAACTTATTTTTATTTTTCAAATAGATTTAAAAAAAAAATACACGTACAAGTGGTCCTCATTTCTGTCCTTCAATAAATATACACAGTTTTAAAAAATGTTTTATCTACTAAATAAAAATTAGGGTTTTCTTCTCTTTAAAGATTAGTGAATATTTATTTTCTTTGTTGGGACTCTTCAAAGGAATATTTTTTAATATGCTTCAACTTTTATCAAGGCATGTGTTGGAACTCTCAATTAAATGTAAAAATTTTAAGTTCATTTTCTCATTGATTCCAATCTATTATCAAAGTAAAATAACAATATCTCTAATTACTAAGGCCCACATGCTAATCACGTGAGAATCTCAAAAAAGAAAAGAAAAAAATTCAAAATATGCAAAGTCTATAAAATGTGGATATTGGTTTGATTTTAGAGTAATTGGTATGTATAATTAGTAAAAAATAATTAATGGCATTCAATTACTAATTATTACGTCTATTTCAATATCCGTTACCCAAAAAATAAAATAAAATATGGGATTGTTTCACTATTAAATTTTGTTAGATTTTTGATTGTATGGTAATGAGCTTTGACGGAAAATATTTCTATACGAAAAGGGAAATCGAAATGCATTGAATTTTTCCACCATGATGTATGAATTAAGAAATAAAAAATTGCCCACTATATTCCAGTTTTTTTTTTTTTGTTCAAATTAAAGATTTTCAATTTTATTGAGAATTGACTCATCTACAAGCAATCATCACGTGGTATTTGTGCTATACAAATTGAATTACTGGTCAATTATTGTTCATTCACCTAAAACAAAAGCATTTTTTCTTCAATTATATTTGAAGTAATTGATGTTCAAGCTTTTGTCGCCCCAAAAGTAAATGCCATTATTTTACTAATAATAAAATATTAAATATAATAATTTAGAGATAATTACATTCACACCCCTCATTTATGGTGTATTCCCAAACACCCCCATCACTTTTGGTAAATTACATCCGTATCAGTAAAAAAAATATCACCATCTTGCCATGTCAGATTACAATTTCACCTCTATCAGTATTGATATATTACAATTTCACACCTAACAGAGCGTATGTTTGTAATTTATCAAACGTGAGGGGGCTTTTAGTACTCTATTAAAGGGGCTATGAATGTAATTATTCCAATAATATATAATATAGTTTTATTACATTTACCGTTGCTGCCCTTTCCTGGTCAACAAAACATTTATTAAAGGTGGGAATTATTTTAAATTTTGCTCGTGATTATGCATCGAAAATTGTTTCAAAATTTGCCACAAAGTTTTGAAAATTACGTAAATAAATAAATAAATAAAATAATTAATTAATTATTCCCCCCTTTCCTTTTTCCCCTCTTTCCAAGCCCCATTAATGGAGGTAATTCAACTTTACATACACTTTCACCAAAAACAAAAAACAGCTAAGAAAACACACAAACCCAACAATAAAAACCTAATTACTATCCCACATCATAAAAGTCCCTTGAATAATTCTCGCGCCATTTGTAAACTTACCTTTTTCAAAAATTCAATTTCCTTTAAATTTTCTGCAAATAAATAGGATTATTAATTTGTCACTGAATAAATCTCTTCAATTTCAATCATGGAGATGGAAGACAAGGAGAGCACGGAATCCGGTTCGCCACTCGGTAACTCGGACGTCGACTCACCACCATCGATCGGCGGCGCTTATGGCGGCGGTCACGGCGGCGGTGGGTTTTTACCGGGTAACATAAACATGAACATGAGCGTCGAAAAAAATGCTGGTGTGACGACGAACACGAACCCGCCAGCCGTGCTACCTGACGGTGCGGTCAACGGCGGAGTAATGGGTGGCGGAGGAATCATCGGCGGCGACGGCGGCGGAGCGATTGCTGTGAGCGGCGGGAGTGGTGAGTTATCGATGGGGAAAAAGAAGAGAGGGAGGCCGAGAAAGTACGACGCGGATGGGAAATTAAGTGCGGCGTATTTACGATCGCCGTCGAACGCGGCGGCGCAGACACCGCCGCCGCAGCCGGGGTTTACGCTGTCGACGCCGCCGTCGTATGAGTATACATCCGGCGGCACCAAAAAAAAAGGGCGTGGTAAACATCAGGGCTCCGGTAACTGGCAAGCGCTTGCTTCTTTGGGTCAGTTCTTAACAATTAAATTAAATTTACTTTTTTTTTTCTTAATTGTTTTACTTCCTTATTTGATTTATATCTAGATTTGAACTTTTCTCCAAAAATTATTTTGATACCTGTTAAAAATGTTTTCTTTCTTCTCTTTTAGCTGTTTTTTTTTTTCAATTTTTAATAAATGGTTCTGGGTTTTAATTAGATTTGAGTTTATGGTTTAATTGATTTAATTTCATAATAAGCTCCGAAAATTTTACTGCAAAAATTAAATTAGTCTGCGCCAAAAATGGGGATCTTTGTCTGAATTAGGGTTTCAGAATTAGGTTAACTAAATAAGTTGACTCAGTTGGTAAGACGGACTACTTCCAATCAGAAACTTGTATTTTCGATTCTATGTGATGATGTGAGGGTTGTGTTGGTAGGGGCGATTTATAAGTATTTTTGTAAGCGATCTATGGTATCGGAAGTATACCCCGATCAAGTAAGTGATCGGTGAGGGTTGTGTTGGTAGGGGCGATTTATAAGTATTTTTGTAAGCGATCTATGGTATCGGAAGTATACCCCGATCAAGTAAGTGACCGGAGTCGGCCCTATCTAAACTTTTGTTAACCAAAACACAACAAGGATTAGGTTAATTAAGAAATTTCTAGAGTATTTCTTATTCTATTCTGAGTTATGTATTTATTTAATATTTTTTGGGGGTGGTTGGGTGGGGGTTGGGGTAGGTAGTTGACCTGGTCAACCCTTGTTTCTGATAGATTTTAAATTTTATTATTGTTTGTTTCTATCGGAATTTTGTCTTCACATTTTTGCTGTCACTGTGCAGGTGAATTGTTTGCAACCACAGCAGGAGGGGATTTTACACCACATGTAGTAACGGTACACACTGGAGAGGTAGTGACAACTTTGTAGGCTTTCACAAAGGTATCTTTAAAGTCGTGTTTTCTCTTATAAGTAGTTGTGTATATTTTGCAGGATGTTGCAGGGAAGATCCTTACATTTGCTCAGAAAGGGCATAGAGGGATTTGTGTTCTTTCTGCCAATGGATCTGTGTCCAATGTTACAATTCGCCAGCCTGGTTCATCTGGAGGTCTATTGACATATGAGGCATGCTCTCTCATCCTTCTTACATATATGAATGTCGTCTTGAATCCGCTTTTCGCTTCGATTTGTCCATGATCCGGATCAAATATACTTGGGTCGTATCCAAAGGCGGGGTCGGACACGACCTCAAATTTACGGTTTAGATAGAATCGCCCTGAATCATGGATCGTTAGGTTTGTTAGATTTTATCTCAGCACTGACCTTCCGACAATTAATTTAAGGATAAATTAGATTGATATCACTTGCCTCAGACCTTTCATTCCAAAAAGCACTCCGAGGTTTGAGAATATACCATAATTTACATATTATGATTTCACCCTGTCAGTAAAAAAGCAAATTACAATTTTATCCCTTCTATTTTTCGAGTTGTTAGGATCTTTTCAAATCTCAAGGAGTTTGCAGTAATTATCCAATAAGTGAGTGAGAGAAATTTGCATGTAATATCCCCTAAAAGTGAAATAAATGAGGTATTGTAAGTTTCAAGTGTATCATCCAATCCCGAGGTGTTTACGTGGCACAAGCTAGGAGCTCCATGTGTCCCTCACCTTGCCTGCCATGGATCGACTTGGGTCAGGTCTCGGGCGAGTGAGGTCCATGATTAAACACGTGGATCTTGGACTTGTTTGGTTATTAGATATTGTGGTGGGTTTTCGAAATTATGATGTGATCTTTTTTCAAAACGTTGTGTTTACTCTAAAACACTCCAATTCATGCAGGGGCGGTTCGAGATCTTAACTCTAACGGGCTCGTTCACGATTTCCGACAGTGGTGGTATAAAAAGTCGGAGCGGCGGATTAAGCGTTTCATTAGCTAGTTCCGATGGTCGTGTAATAGGTGGCGGTGTAGCTGGCATGCTTATAGCTGCTACTCCAATTCAGGTCAGAACTTCTATCCATAACACATTCCACTTTACTACAGAACACTGAATTAACCAAATTATTTCACATATGTTTTCTTCTACGTCACCAGATTGTAGTCGGAAGCTTCGTCCCAAACGGTTTCAAAACGCACAAAAAGCCCAGAATATCCCATGCAGTCCATTGTGCTCCAGCTACAGTGACAGCAGCAGTACCAATATCACAGGCAGCACCAGAAAGGAACATCTATACAATGCCACCGGTACAAAATCTTGGAGAAGCTGATAACAGCTTAAGCAATAAGGATCACCCGAATTCTGCTTCTACTGATAGCGCTGACTGGAATGACTCAGGTCCGAGTCCCGACCAGAGACCGTCACCCGATATTAACATCTCTGTGCCTGTTGAGGAGCACTGAACTTGATCAGTCTTTCATTTTAACGATTAGTACTATTAGCCATTAATCTGATATGATATAACAGGCTGTGAATTTACTCTTAGGCCTATGCGAGGGACTTAGAGACGCTGACATAGTCGTGGAGGATAAGATGCTAAAGTTATTTCTTTTGATTTGTGGTTGCGAACATTTTAGATGCTAGAGAAGCTTCTGTTTGTGGTCGTTTAGAAATCACGAGCTTTCTATTAGCCCTGTTTTTCATTGGTGACGACTTCATATTTGTTTGATTGTTCCCTCATTGAAGTTTACCTTTTCTTTTGTTACAAAAAATTTGGGTAAGGTAGGCTTTGGTCACCTATCACAGTCCATGGCATGTACAGAATTATTTACAGATTGTCCACTTACGACGACATAGGGAATCGAACATACAAACTTTTAGGGGGGGGGGGGGGGGTTGTTTAGTTTACTGATTTGCCAGTTGCATATTTATGGTAAAATGTTTCTTTAAGCGGCCATATAAGTTGTGATAATTCAAGATACTTTTTGAAACTCAAATTAGGATTCCAAGCTCAAACATGGAAACATGCATTGTAAAGTTCTATTGTAAAGCATTGGCAAGACCAAACACAAATCTTCGCAACTATGCGTTGGACCTAAATACCAGGTCAAATGAAGCAAAACTGTAGCAAATCCAACCCCATGTTACGTAACTCACTGAACCTCTTCTACTCAGACCAATTGGTGTTTCAAAGAGCTTATAAGCTCGACACAAATACCCGCTAAGAAAGATCAATGGATTTGTTTGCCATTAGAAAGGCCTTTTTTGTGGAAACACATTACAGAAAAGGTCTTTTTGGGGAAATTGTAGAATAGACCGGGTTCAGTGGAGGTGGTCTATTCAACACTATTGGATGCAAGTGTATTGAATGATTTTTACTATTTTGTCCTTGTATCCAATGATGTATGGTATACCGACTTTGTTGGATCCGATCTGACATTGAATCACCCATTTTTTTGTACCACTGGGGCTTTGGATCACCTTCGATAAATGTTATGGCAAAGCACAGGTAGAAATTAGGTTATGATCGCTGGACTTTACTGTCAGATAGCATACAACAAGAAACAATTTTTAGTACCAAATTGGTCTTGTCCAACTTTGGAGGTTGGATTGGACTGCTGTAAAGCCCGTTAATTTGCATTAGCTTCTGAAACATATCTTTAAATCTAATTGATTTACCAAAGATCTGTTGGTATAGTGGTATTCACCTCCCACTTTATGTGAAAGGTCCTGAGTTCAAATCCAAGCTATGGCAAGTTGTGGCTCTTCCCTCCTTTATGGAGCTAGATAGAGTCCTTATGGAGTTAGATAAAGTCTTTATGGCTCAGTTGATAACTATTAATCCTGGTTTGTCAGGCTAAAAATATAGGGTATCTCCTTTCTTTTGAATTTTAAAAAAAAATCTAATTGATTTGACAAAAGAAAATTCGAAAATGCCGCCAATAGATGAAGTGGATATAGTTGGAGTGTATCATTACCATGTGAAAAATAAATGTGATCCGATTTAATTTTTGTAAAGAAAGATATGCAATACGAATGAGTCCAGCCGGCTCAAACATAGTTCAACCTGAGCTCGCAAGCTAGAATAAAAAAATATTTTATATATTTGTTTATTAATATATATATAATATTTATGTATTTATTAATATATATAAAAAATAATACTATATACATATAAATATGACATTTTAATAAAATTAATTAATTTTTAATGTTTTTCTGAGCTAGCGCTCATTTTCTCATGCTCGTCTCAAGCTTGAGCCGAGAAATTAGTCAAGCTCGGCTCGTGGACTCCCATGTTCCAACTATAAGGAGCGCCCTCAATTGGGCTCGAAACCCATGTATTCAAGTAAATTATTATCCACAAAAGTCTAGCACTTACTGGAAACAAGTATTTCTGTCAACTTTCTAGCGCTTTCCAGTTTCTACCCCGAAATTATATATACACATACGTAGTCTCTATCTCCCATTATGTGATCATTAAGCTAACAATTATACTCTCATATATAACCAAACAACCCCAAAACCCCATTTTCATCAAAAAAGAAAAGATTACAAATGAAGCCAGTGATTGATGAGAAAAAAGAAAAAGTGACAATCAGTACGGAGTGCGGCGCAGATGAAGGCAAAAAGCACTTGGAGAAGGTGGAATTGAAGACTCACGACGTCGATACGGTGAAATATGTGGAGAGAAAGCTCGCCGGAAAAGGCGTGGCTAGGATGGAGCGCCACCCGGCGGATGGGCTGCCTCTGAAGCATGATCCGAAGAAGGGCCACGGCGGGAAGTACACGTGGGAAGGGCCGCTGAAGGAATTTGAGGTGGACGCGCCGCCGGCGATAGACGAGAGGGATCCGAACTATGTTGAGGAAGAGGAGGTGGCGGAGGAGGAAGTGGGTGAATTGGTGGTGGGAGAGGTGGAGGTGGCCAAGGCCGCCGCCGAGGAAGGGGTGGCGAGGATTGAGGTTGATCCTCACTTGAAGGTTAATTAGTCGTTGATGTGTTTGGTTTTAACCCTTTTAGGTTGGATTATGTGTGCTACGTTTTGTATGTGATGATGCGAGAAAATATTCTAATGTGCTAATTAGTCGTGTTGGCATACTCGTTGAATGTGTTTGGCAACTTAAGTACTAATTAATTTTTTTGTTTAGTATGAATATTGTTGCTTGATTTATGTGGTAAAATATTATCTTTTATGTATGATTTTATGTGCGACTGCGATATTCTAATTAATTAGAGATAGTTGGAAAAGTATTAAAATATCTAGGGAAGAAAGAATGAGGAAAAATGGGAGAGAAAATTTAAGAAGATAAGAACACGTACTGGAGAGAAGAGAGAGAAGATTGGACAAAAATGCTCTTGAATTTTTTATTTTTCTTTTAAGTTAGAGGTAATATAGTTATTCTATTTGAAAATATATCAAATGTAGGGGAAATTTTACCCGTTCCCCGGTTCGGTTACACTTATGTGTAATTTTTAAAATAATTTATTAATTATATGGTTAGTGTAATTCACTCTTTTTGTGAAATACACTTGGCTGCGGTTAAGCCGAGTTTGGACTAGAATTTTCCCAAATGTAGCTGCTTCGTCTTTTATAATTGAGTGCAGACATAACCTACAACAGAATTCTATAAATTTCATTTAAATCAAGCCTAAATATGATTAATTAGGAGACCAAGAAAATGATTTGGACAAAGCCGGTGAAGAAGAAAGTGATTCATGAGAAGCACAAGATGAAGAATTGGAAGAAGTGGCATTAATCAATGGCTTCCTAATCATCAATGGCACCCTATCTTCAAGAAGGACTTGTTGGCCCATTAATTCTTTTTCAAATTCCTTACTTGGGTCTATTGGTGGGCTGAAATTAAGAACTTTTCGAGCTTTGTTCAAGCCCATATCCAGGTTGGGCTCCAATAGAATAGGCTTAGTAGTGGGCTTCTAATACGGGCCTTTTTTGTTTCCTTATAGATGGTTCTGCTTGTTGCTCTGGCATAGGTGATGATAAGAGTATTTGGGTCATCCATGGGTCGTTCCACTTGCTTTTTGGCACTACATCTAGGGTTTGTGCAGCTGTGTCATTTTGCTTGTAGACAGGATTTCAAAGGCTAGTGAGTATTTTGGAGAGGCTTAGAACATTCTAGAAAGATGTAGATGATTTTGAAACGTTCTAGAACACGAGGAATATAGATATTTATAGGAAGTTTTAGAATATTCTACAACATAACTGCGTAGAAAGTCTTAGAATATCCTATAAAAGAGTAAAAACATGTAGAATGTATGAACTGCGTAGAAAGTTTTAGAATATTCTATAAAAGAGTAGAAGAATGTAGAGTGTACTTGTGTGGACATTTCAAAAAATATTTGGATAAGAGAGAAGTGTTTAAGATAAGAAATATCATTGGAGAGCTTTAGAAAGTCTCTCATCTGTAGGATCATATATATCTCCATCGTCAATTAGGGAGGTGGATTAGTATAAATTTGCACAGAGAGCCATTTGTAAATCTATCCATCCCCACAAGCAAAGCAGGTAGGCAAACAAACTCACCAACATTTTAACATGCAAATATTTGTTTATTTAAATAATTAAGTATATTTACATATCTATAAAAATGATATTTACATATATATATATATATGAAATATATCAAAATTTTGAAAAAACAGAGTTTGACAAAAAAACCTATTAATCTCTCCCAAGTCAATTTAAAAAAAGAAAGAAAGAAAATTACAAAAATAGACTTCATTTACTAACTAAGCTCATTTAACTTTCCATTACCTTTTTCAACTTTTGACCATTTTTTTCTCCAACTGCCTCAATCTTTTGCCCGATTTATTACCCTTCAGACTTAAGTCTATCTATGGAACTCCCCACCCATTTCTACATTTTTTCCTCTCTTTTGTAACCCTAATACCGGTAAATGGGACCGAAGAGAATGAATCTGTATCTATTTCTAACTCTTTTGAGTGTTGTATGGACGATTTACTTAATGATTCTAACGTTTCAGATAGAGGACCTATTAGTAAATTTACAAGCAACAATGTAATAAAATGAGCTCCGTGATACATGACGTGTGCCACAAAAGGAGTTGTTCGAATTGAGAAGTGGTGGGCTCTTTGAGACATGTTATGGTAATTTTGAACGGTTTTGGGTAATGGTTTATATTTCATTTAGACTCGGTGTTTGTTTTGGTTAGTATTTTGGTTGGTAGTCTTTATTTTTCTTTTGGTAGGCTTTTTGTTTGGAGTCGTGGTAGTTTTTTTTCATTTGGCTCATCAAAGGAGTGTCCATTGTATGATGTAATGTTTTACCTTTATTTTAATGAAATTGAATTTTCTAAAAAAGAAAAATGAGTTAAAATAGTGTCCCGACCTACACATAAAAAAATTCTTTATTTAATTTATTCGAAGGAAATTGAAGCATATTATTGGCTGTGATAAGCACATCTACTATAGCCAATCAATACAAATTTTCTTTTGTTTCTCAATGTGATTATATAATTTATGTTATTTTAAGTGAAATATATTACTTTTATTTTCTATTTTTCAGATTTTTCAATAATTACATTTCACTTTATTAAATTATATTCATATTTTTCTTTCTGTCACGTTTCCTTTTAAATATTTATATTTCTGACAGCAATTATAGTGCTATAAATGAATAAATTATATAATATTAACCTTCATAAGCTTATGTACATAAGAATGGGGTGTTTCGGAGTCATACTTTTTATGTTTATTTGAAAATGAAGATACTTAATTTATGTTATTTTTAACTGAAAATATATTATTTTTATTTTCTATTTTCAGATTCTTAAATAACTACATTTCACTTTATTAAATTATATTCATATTTTCTTTATGTCAAGTCTCCTTCTAAATATCCGTATTTCTGATAACAATTATAGTGCTATAGAAGAATAAATTATATAATATTAACCTTCATAGCCTTGTGTACATTTTAAAACTCATTTTGGGAATTTTTAGTGCTTTTTTTCCTTCTCAATTCGTTATTATTTTTACTTATAAATATAATATAATATTATCTATTATTTTATCTATTCTATTCACGAAATCATTATGTTTAGCTAACTCAATCATTTTCACACATCATACAAATCATTACTTTCAATGATTTATTGTGTGAGTGTAAATACGGCCATCCAAAAGTATGCTTACATTTTCACACAAATAAATACTAAAAACATCTATGGTATTTCCCAGGAGCCGAACTCGATAACATCATAGTAGAAGAATGACATTTGCTCCAATCAATGATATATGAACATTCTATTTTATATTTGTCTAATGAATCGTAAAATAATTATTATAAATATAGACGAGCAAACAATTTTCTTGAACTTTTAAAATATAAAATTGAAAAGAAAAAACGAAATGGAAAAGGGATAAAAATCGTAGAAATTGACAAAAAAAAAAAAACTAAAAATGAAGGGCCCCCAACCCCAACCCATAAAAATCTAGAATTTGAATGTCGCAAATTGTCTGTCACTTTTCTTGTGATTATTTCATTCATGTCCAAATTTGTAGAAACCGGTAAAAATATATTATCATGCGCGTACGCCGGCTCGGACAAAGACACACCCAAAACGCACACACCGGTTACAAACAGAATGATACTTAGCAATTTTTAAATACAAAACTGCTTTGTTCTAGATGTATACTGATTATGTGCTAAATGGATAGACCTAACTTTCATGTGAAGAAAACAATACAAAAGTTATGAATTTTCTAGACGCACACAGCTTCTAAGCCGAAGATTTTTAGCTAATTTTTAATACAAAACTGCTTTGTTATAGACGTCTCCTGAACAATATGCTGAAGCCCTATGTGTCTATAAAAAACGGTTCAAAATCCGAGCTTTCTACAATGAGTTATGAATTTTCCACGGAAGCTGTCTGCACAGCCGACAGATGTCTTCTGATGGTGAATAAAAAGGAAGAAAACGGAAAGATAGTGAATCACCCTATTTTCGCGTGGGAAGACTGGTCCGAAAAAAGGACCATCTGGGTACACATCCAACTTTGCAGATTCAATAGCTAGTATAGCACCATCTATTCCTTTACCAACGTCCAATGCCCGGGCCTTACACACATCTCCCCACGTCCCAAACACCTTTCGGGTTAGAAGAAAAAGCTCCATTACAAACAAATGAAACTTGCTTCACCCAGATTGCGAATGGATGGTGGACCAATGCATGCAAGTTGTATCAATACTCCATCAAAGAAAATTTTCACCCACCCAATTGCTGGCGGAGACCAATGCATGCAAGTTGTATCAATAATATGTAGTCTTGGGACGGCAAAAAACTTGGCACCAACGAAGAAGCACCTTTGGCAAAAACCAAGACCCAAACGCCTCAAACAAACCGAAAAGGAAAAAAAGACACAAACAAATAAAAAACAGAAATTAGAAAGCCGCAAAAAACACCACAATAGAATCATATCAAGAAGATGTGGTGAGTCCAAAATCCGACCCAAGAGTTGACCAAGCTCTCGGTCAAAACGTGTCCTTTCAGCCTCAATCGAGAGATGGTTTCCATGGAGGAGGGAGCTCAGATCGGACCATAAAGAACTCAGATCCGGCCATAAAAACGTCGGATCTATCCTTTGGTTCACCCAAAAATTCCATGACAATGGAGGTCGGCTCGATCTGATCTCGGCTGAAAGTGATGACAAGGGCAGCAGTAGACATCGAAGGCATGGTCGCGGCGTGGCGGAGAAGAGCCGGTACTGCAAGGATGAGGGGAGATGGCGCAGTGGAGGTGGTGGAGAGATGAGATGGCGCGGTGGAGGAGGCGGTGGAGATGGTGGAGGTGGTGAAAAAAACTCTCAAGAAGAGAGAGAGAGAGAAAAAAAAAAAACTCCCAAGAAGAGAGAGAGAAAAATTCGGACTTGGCTGTGATCTAGTTATATGGTGGAGGAGGCGGTGGAGGTGGTGGAAAAAAATTCTCAAGAAGAGAGAGAGAAAACTCCCAAGAAGAGAGAGAATGCGTTAATTTATAAAGTATTTGATATCCCCAATTGGCCAAGTTTGTGATATAAATAATTGCAATATGTCTCTTGTCTTTTAATTTCTGTTTTTGATTTGAATAAGTAAAACTAAAATATTTATTAGACATCACAAAGTCCTAATTTTCCCCAATCAAACCAAAATCATTATTCTACATTCAAAATAAGACTTATTACCCATTAAAAGCACATGGGGATGTAGCTCAGATGGTAGAGCGCTCGCTTAGCATGCGAGAGGCACGGGGATCGATACCCCGCATCTCCAATTTTTGTTTTTTTAAATATATTTTTGGCTTATTGGGTTGGTGGGCTTTCTAACGCCTCTTCTTTTGTTGGGCCCATAAAGCCCACTGGAAGCAAAATCTTTCGCATTTATAATAAGGAACCTTTTTGGTTTATGGACCATTTGTTAATTTCATGCTACATTACTACTATGCTATTGATTAACATCTTCAAAAACAAAATTATCAATCATACTTCAAGATAATAAATTTCAAAAATATCTAGCATTTAATACTAAACAAAAATCACAAGATAACTTTTATACAAGAAAACAAAAGATCTTATTCGAGAAAGTTCACGAAAATATCACATAACGATTTGGGAAAATTACACAAAGACCCACTCACTTATTGTGTAATTACAAAAATTTTCCCTCACTTATTAAAAGTTATCAACATATCCCCTCAAGAGGTCTATTTGTACGGTTTACATGGCTAAAATTGTAAGAATTGTTATACACACAGGGGGTGCAATTGCAAGAAATCTTTAAAATGCGGAGTGTGTTGGTAATTTTCAATAAGTGAAGAGGAGTTTTTGTATTCCACAATAAATGAGGGGGCCTGTGTGTAACAAATGTCACCAGATACCATCACCTTTAGTCGAGTAAGCAAACAAGGAAAGCAAGAGTATATGACGGGGGAAGGAAGGTCGCTATTCTTCTTCATCGCAGTGAATTCCCGGTCATGGCAGCTGTCCTGGAATCATGACAAAATGGCTAAAATTCCGGAAAAACACCGACGTCCCTAGTGCAATGCCATTAACCCTGAATTGCTGCTCGATGCGAAGATTTGCCCCAATAGATTTGCCCCCAAACAGTTTTAATGAACTGGCGCAGTGCCACTCACGTGCCAAAAAATTGGGACCAAAAGGGAATTTGTGAAACATTGGGACGTACCCGTAGAATGTGAAAGTTATGGGACTTGCGATCATACCTATAGTTCTTCAATAGTGGGTTAGGAGAAAATGTAGATTTTAAGTCTTGTCTTGCAGATATGAACTTTCTTGTCACTTCCATTTTTGTGGTGACAGTCTCCAAAAACAACAATCTATACTTGGCCACTTATTTGAAAGGATGAAATAGTGTACTAGCATCACGATTTTTTGTCAACAATTGTTATATTAACAAAGCCAAGTACATTGAGCCAATGATTTCTTGATATTGTGGTAATTGAAACCCAAAATTTGGAAGTAATGGGTTCGATTCCACTATATGCGTGAAATGTTTCTCTAGAATGGTAATTTATATGATACTTGAGAATTGAGATAATGATATATCCGTCTCATTAAAAAAAAAGCCTAAGTACATTGAGAAAATTAATTAATATGAGATCACTAATTATGAAAAAGAATATTAGTGACCCCAATAATAAATGAATGCGGACAATTTCGTCAAAGTGAATTTAATAAAAAAATTTAAAGGCTTAAAAATCAAAATTTCACCACTCAAAAATCAGATAATACCAGATTCGGATTTCAATAGAAAATTCTAAAGGCATAAAGATCAATATATTCCCACTTAAATGGAACTATAAATTAATTTAATTTTTTTAGCGGTATATGGTGCTCATTGTCTTTTGTGCTTTTCTTCTTTTATTTGCGTCCCTTTGTACTATAATATGTATGTATTTTTTTCTTCCCATAAGATAAATGCTTTTGGTGATTAGCCAAAAAGTCATAAGATAATAATTATTGTTTTATCAATGATGGAGATTTTATTTTTTGGAATCAAACCGACAACCGAAAATACGAACACTCAAGCGTGAGATAAATAATCATAATTAATTAAACATGATGAACTAATCATCTACCGAAACAATTATTTAAGAAAATTTTGAGCATAGAAATCCTATGAAAAATGAAACTTTAATTTTGGTGAACTGTGGTTGGTGAGAGACAAAACATATATCACAATCATAAGAGAGTACTCTGGACCTATATATATAATTATGTCAACTCTTGAAAATGGACATATATACATTGGACGGGTGGATGGAAAAGTAGTACATTTTCACATGGTGTAGATGCCGTTGATCTTTCTCCCCATGGATGCCCCACCACGCCATATTATTATTATTATTGTGTATCAAGAAAGGTTTTGATCATGAATATTGGGAGTGGAATACAACCCAACACTTTTGGTTTACGGGGTATTGAGTTGGACGTGTGGAAAATTTATGTTTACACAAATTATTAATTAAGCTTTTTGAATGATGATTAACATTTGCTAATGACATCTTGTCCAAGCCGTATTACCTATTGATTGAGAGCTTTTGGGTTCGAATTTCAGTCGTATAGATATGATGTTTATGTAGTTTGATAATAGTTGATTATTTAAATATAAATTAAGAGTAGTTATTATTCAATTGATGATTGTTTATTGTTAATTAGTTCTTTGTGAGTTGCAGTCCTAGTATGTAAGGGAGTGCATGGATTGACGTTTCTTCTTGTTTTGCTTCATTACATTAATAAAAAAATGAGAAATGTATGATTGAAGATGTAGGAGGATTTCAGTAATATGTAGGATCATCTACATAGCACTCAACCTCGTTGAGAAGAATTTTTTTCAAGATGTTGGTCATTGCTCGATGATAAATGAACCGACATTCTATCGGCCAAAAAACCTTGGTTGAGTATATACCATATGGGAGACTTCATGACAAACATGTTTTGTATTCTCCGTGGCTATATTGATAACTAGACCTAATGATTCATCATTAATACAACTCTTTGTCGGTTGTAGGCTTAGATTAATGAGTCACATCCCTATCACAAGGATCACTCGTTTGATAGTCCGATTGCTCTGAACTAGATTGGAGGGACCGATAAGAAATATCCTATTTCCACGATCAAAGTAGGAATTTATAGCTCTTAAGAAGTAGAAGATATTCGTGCAAAAGAATAAGCTTCATACTATTCTGACCAAAGGTTGGTTAGATAATAAGAACTCCACCTTTTTATTACTCCTGCAACTAAAAAAGTGACTTCCCTTGACATGTGAGAAAGTTTTAGATTAAAAAGTGTAACGATTAGAGTCGATGTGACTTGTTTATTTTTATAAAATGTATTTGACTAAGAGTTATTTTGAAAAGATTTTTAATGGAAACTTGTTTGGAGGTTATCAATTCTCTAACCAAAAAGGAAGACAAGAAGAATGATAATTAACACTTCAATGCAATTTTTCTAAATACAAATTAAAGAATTAGCATGTCCACGCCTTTTTTGACGATCTCATAATTCATAAATGATACATGGCAAATAGAATTTATATTTGTTATGTGAAACGGGTTAATATTCAAAAGAGTGAACAATCACAAATAAAATATAATTACGATTAGTTAGGTGCGAAAAGTATAATTATTAGTTATCACTGAATTCTTTGTCGCTATGTACGACGCCCTTCTCTAGTTAAGCACGATCTCTATATTTTTTCAGATCACTTTTTATTTTATCTTTTTTTTTATTGAAAAAATATATATATTGACCATCTACATTATTTGAGTTTTCTTCAACAAGCGATCAACTCTTCAATATCTAACCCATGTGCACGTTTCCCTACTATCTCAAATTTCTTGCTTGGTTCATAATTCTACTAGCTTACTTCATTTTTGGCCATGCCATAATCATGATGATCCAAAGATTGTTCGAGACCGTTTGCTTCAATAGAGGGCTTGGAGTAAGCAAAATCTCTAATAGTTATGTTTTAAATTATGTTTTTAGCATTGAATTTTTTGTGTTTGATAAAGTTGATGGAGGTGGCGAGGCTTTGAATACAATGTAGTACATATTTCTTATCATTGAATTAAACACATTTTCAACAAAAAATGGGGGGGGGGGGGGGTTCATCTTATAATCAATTATATACGTAATTAAAACGATTATGATTTTTTGCAAAAATAATTGGCCAACTATTTAATATTAATTAATCAATCTGAATATTATTTATCTACAAATATTAAGTTGTGTTGGCGGGATAGGTTAAAATTGGACGAAGTTGGGGTATTCTTTTTCTGAATTTTTCACGTTCGAACTAGATTAGGAGCAAAACTGTCATTCATGATTATTGAATCCTTTAACTTATAGAAATTTAGAGGGAGCAAATTGAAGAAATGAAGAGATAGTGGGGCAAGTTGGTATTTACCCAAATATTAATGTCCCATTCCAAAAGAATTTTTGTGCCACAAATTATATGGTAAATTCAAATTCATATTAAATTTGCCCATCTCGATCGAGCTAATAATTGTATGATAAATAAACTACATTTTATATATGATTGGTCTATTAAGAAAAATGACAAATTTAAAAATATTATAATACTTATTATTGATTAGTTGAGTATGTGTCTTAACAAGAATTTACCCAACTCATACATGTTATTCATTCACAAGCACGTTGTATTAAAAAACAAATGTAAAATTGAGCTGTTTCTCTATATAAAAAAACTGATTTGATGATCAATGATAATTCGGTAGGGAATGTTTGTATATAACACCGTACTTTACCAGAAAAATGAGAGAATAATAATAAGAGGTAATTGCATAAAATCCCCTGTATTATTTCAAAAATGTTAAAAAACCCCATGTGTTAACAAAATAGGCTAATCACCCCATGTATTCTTAAAAACTGTGCAAAAGAGCCAAATTCCATTAAAAAATAAGCGCCTTTTTCATGTTTTTCACCTTTATTGACATGTTCATTTGTCATTTATATACTCCTCATACTTTATAAAAAGTGGATAGTATTAATTCACCCAAAAAACACATATTTTCTTCTATCATTTTAATAAAATTTGGGTTTTTTTGCACACTTTTTAGGAACACAGGGGTGATTAGCCTATTTCGCTAACATAGGGTTTTTTTAGCATTTTTGAAATACACAGGGGGTTTTATGCAATTATCCCTAATAATAATAATGATGATGATGATGATAATAATAATAATAATAATAATAATAATAATAATAATAATAAAAAGAATACAATTTCTAAAATCATATTGAATGGAAAAGTCAAAATTTCCAACTAATTCCATAATCATTATAGCAATCTTAAATAACTTCAATTTTAACAAATTAAGGGTTGAAGCAGCTATCTTTTTTCGGATAGATAAAAGTTGTTTCATCATTCTCTGTTGAAAATCTATTTGCTAAAGCTGCTTTCCACCAATAAGACTTTTATTACTTCTTTTTCATTAAGCAATCAAATTATATATTGATGAGTGTAAGTTTTGCACCATAAGTTTTTGAGGTCTATTTCGTGATTTTTTGGATAAAATTTTCTAAACCTGTAAAAGAGCAGATTTTAGAAGGCACGACAAGAGTTTCCCCAGTGTTCCTTCTCCGACGCTCAAATCAAAAACGATATATAGGAAAGAATATATCAATTATTAAATTATGTTACGTATTTGTCCAAATCCCCCCTTCAAACCCCAATAATAATGGGAAAATTGCATCAACCTCCCTTCAACTATAAATATTTGGCATTCACCCCTACGTGTTTTGGTATCTTGGCATGGACCTCCCCTTCTTCAATATTTTTATTAGGCAAAGACTAAAATACCCTTCACATTTGAGCTTAAGAAAATTAGATAATTGATTGGAGAATGAAAAAAGTACCATTAAATGACATGGTACTATAAAAATGCATCTTAAATTAAAATTATCTAAAAATATAATTCTAAATGCATAATTTTTTAATTATGAGAAAAAACTTCCCCTAATCTAATCTTGTATTCTTCCATGATCCAAATAAATATTAATTAATTATTTTAATTTTAACTCTCTTTTGGTTCAACTAACGCTTAATATCATGAAAAATATTTTATTAGATTAAGTATGCCAATTTCATTTGAAATTTCTAAATAGAAAAGAAATTAGTGCTTTGGTTTTGATTTTTCTATATTGCATTTATATAATTTGGGTTTTCCTTATTTTTCAATTAAGATAGGAAGAGAAATAATATGATACTGTTGAAATATGTTTTTAGCTTCGAATTTTATTGACTTGCAACATTATTTTTTAATTTTTGGTGTGATTATAGATTATTTTAATTTATTATCTACATATATTACTTCATCTACCTAAGAACAAAGGGGGGTGGCATATTAGAGGTGTATGTATATTTTTTTAATATTGTATCAATGCAGTGTACTAGTTAAATTAGCAATTCTTTGTTAGAAGTTGTTGGATTTTATTTAAAAAATAATACTTTAAAATATAGAACTTTGGATTATAAAAAGATTCATGAGGTTTTTACTTTGGTGCTTATAATTTTTTTTTAAACAAAAATATACAGAATTTGTGGGAATTAAAATTATTTATGATTATAAAAATTTAAATTATATTAAGATAAATACTTCAAATGTAATTTCTTGAATTTTATTTTTGGTTACAATAAATTCTCGAATCACCAAAGAAATTCATGATAAACCAAGAGCATAATATGTAATTATTTAATTAATTTTAGGTTTAGGATTTTTTAGAGTTATATTTCTATATTAAAAAATTAGTTTATATGCTTTATTTTTTTATTAATAATATGTCATTCAATGATATTTTAATAATTTTTCATTCCCAATGCATTATTTAGTGATATTAAACCATTTTAGCTCAAAAGAGAAGGGTATTCTAGTTTGTAATTCATAAATTTAATAGAAAAATTGAAGGACGGGAGGTCCATGCCAAAAAACCTGAGGAGTGTGGATATCAAATGTCTATAATTCAAAGGAGGTTAATGCAATGATCCCCAATGATAATGGTATTTACAAATGCCAAATCGCCAACAATTAGATGACAAGAAACCTGCCCTAATAGCTTCTTGAGTCTAGGTCATTGCTCAATAATTGTCATAAAAATTCAACACAACGAATATACAAATCAGCTCAAATGTTCTAATCCTAAGTTGAAAATATATCAAGCTTTAGTCTTTGTTCGACTTGTTTCAAGAAGACGAGCTCAAATATTTAATTGTGTATTGTACGTCATACACACTGACCTAATTATTCATCTTGGTCAAATATATCTATATCTTATATATATTTAGAAAAATCTCTTCGTACAAGAAATTATTTGTGAAAATTGTATATTAGCAAACTCACTGAAGTTAGAATAATCACGTTTGGACAGTGATAAAAAATTATATGTTTCTAATTATTTCAATTTTCTTTTCTATTAGTCTTGTAAATACATTATGTGTGTGCGTGCATGCGTATATAAGTTGTTATTAAAAATTTCAGTTTACCAAGTGTTCTAGTACTTATATTAAGGTCTTCAAGAAAATATCAGTATTTATATTCAATTAAATTAGACCTATTTACTTTTCATTTTCCGTGTACGATAAAATCTCTAATAAATTGTTAAATACGATAACAGAAGGCTGAAATTTTCCTCCTCTTCACACATCATTGGGCTTCGTCAAGTTTGTTTATCTTAACATGGCCTAATGTTTTTTAATTTGTAATAATTAGTATTAATTAGTAAATTACATAATTGTTTCCTCTTAGTCTGAGATACGCTTTAAAGAGACGACAAGGTGAGAGTGAGACACTTGACAAGTCTGATGACAAGTCTGTTAGGTTAAAGCTAGTATTATACACTTATAATACACATATGTATGAATAATTAAAAAATATTTTTATTTTCTGTACGCATTCCGAACCTAACAAATAATACTATAATTTTGGTTAAAAAATTTATTTTTTTTTATGTAAAACTTGAAAGTACAATTAATTTTATTAGTCAAAAACTACGAACATTAATAATTTATCAAAATGTTAGTTATTGTCAATTAGCGAATAATTCATCTGTGCTCGTATAGTACATGTACATCTACAAATCAGTTTATTTATCATTCTTATATTTTTTAGTTGAATTTTCCGCCGTAACTTTCAAAAGGATTTCTTAATATTCTCGTATATATATTAAATATGACGAATTTTTTCCCTCCTGCATTTAACTGACTAGGGCAAGACAATAGAACTTTTATATATTTTGTGAGATTAACGGTATATAAAAACTGGAGTGACAAATTAAATAGGAATATTTATATCTTTCAAGTCACGTGCTTGTCATGTTTCATGATTGTGACTTGTGAGCTATGATACATGGATATGGATACGAGAATACAATTACGATACGATACGAATATGAAATACGGTAAATTTCAAAATTGTAGGATACAGTACGTCTATATTTATGCATGTATATATTTAAAAATAAATTCGATTTAATATATTCATTGACATAAATAAAATATTGTGTAGTTCCTCAAAAATCTTTGTCATTTCACATTTGTTTAACTTTTTGCATCATACCGAAAATATTATCTTTTTTCCTATTTTAGCCCAAAAAATATTGTGTAATATTAAAAAAAAAGTACTCTGTTTTGTATCCAAAACATGTCGGATACTTTAAATTTTGTATTGGATACGGTATCCAAAAACAATTCTTTTCTTTTTATTAGGACACTTCAAAAATGTCCGGGACATGATATCCGAGAGTCTCATCCCGGATACAAGTAAGATAATACAACAAGTCATTTTTAGGAGTATACGTACATCATTGCTTGTGAGTATGTGATCGTCGACATGCCCATGATCCATGCCATGTTGAATCTGGGTCGGGTCGGGCACAAATCACTAAAAATGTATGGATCTTGCGGTGTTCGTTGATCATCTTATGCTTAAACTAGAGTCGGGTAATAAGGACCTTTAAGCCTTTTCCCAAACTAAGCTATGTCAATATGTGGTCATAAGTCATAACCTGAAGAAGGTATAAAGCTGATTTAATGAAGTACTAATTAGAATAGGTATATGAAAAATATCAACAATTTTATTAATTAGTTACATAATAACAGACAACAATGGACCAGATGAAATATTCTCATTTCGATTAAACCGCAATATTTGATGAGTTTATAACATTTTCATAAGAAAAATAAATTAAGAGACAGGTTAGCTAGACCATCGTTTCGCTGTCCCAAATGGTTCACTTACATTAAGGCTACCATTTACATTTCGTTTGGATTTTCTATTGCAAAATTTGATTTATTTTGTATTATGTTTAATGTATAAACGATCCATACATAAAATATCGTCGAGATATATACTTATAGAAAGTTTACACATCTTATAAATCATTGAGAAACACGGGAAAAAAGCTTTTGATGCGGAGTTTCAATTTATGTTTTTTTTTTTTATCTATATCTCAAACCACTTCATTATTATGATATAAGGACACATATATAGCTAACATTTTGTATTTTACCACTGATTTTACACCTCAACGGTTTAAGCAAAATTTGGAGTTTAACCATTATAGGAGAGCCGTCCATTGTAGGGACTGAAAACGAAAAAGACAGCTCGTGCCATGAATACTTTTTTCTCCACATCTACATTAAATTATTTTATACATATATACTCTTTTGTGGAAAAAATTATAAATATATATGTTTATATACATGTTTCTGTATACATATACACATATATATATATGTAGTCTTGAAGTTGCAAATAAATTAACTATTCGGGGGTGCAAATCAAAGGGCTCATATGACAAATTACATTATGTAATTTACATATATGAAAAATAATCCACTCCCTATATTCATAAGGTATTATTAGCTTATTTAGATATTTGCCAATTACCAAGAATTTTCGTAAGGTCCTATCATTTTTGCCAATATAGACTTTTAGAGACAGCTATACATTTGTTAGTTATATCGTATACAAAATATTTCCAAACACATAAATGAGTTATTCTAAAGAGTTTTGGAACTTCAAATTTAATTTTATAGTCAAAACTATTTAAATAGGATAACATTAATATGGAGTTCACCCTGCACGTGAAATTGATTGTTTCTGTATTGGAATTTCAGAGTCTCAACATATAAACTTTTTACAAGGAATCATAAAATAGTTTTTTTATAAACTAATTAAATTAAGTAATTTTATTAATAAACGTCTGAAGACATAGTTTTATCAATATTAAAAAATTTCAGACGTAATAAGAATCCAAATTTTCAAATTTTCGGAGATTAATAACTTTGTTACTTGAACTGGTTCTCATGAATCATGACAAAAAAGTAATTTATCGAACACAAACACTTGACCTGGAAAATATGCGCATAATTAACAAGATTGAAAAAAGAGAATATATAATCCATGTCCAAATCATACCCACCAAAAGTATATAATTTAATGAAATAATTATTAGTCTATGACCTAATCACATATCATTTGTTGAGTAATATACATCATTAGTTGTAGGATACTATTTCACTATGATTTGACTTTAATTTCATTGGTGGTAATTCGTATAATTACCAACCATGTTTCGCGCACGTTGTTATTTATTTTCTTCACATTATTTAATAATAATAATGTCAACTTTTTTTTAAAAAAATTAATGACATTCTCATACCCACTATATCCCACTGTATCTTCTTTTCTTAATTTCTTAATCTTCTCTAATATCTGTTTCTCACTTTGAAACAGGTCATTAATTCTTTTGCCCATTAAATAGAATGTTGATATTACTAAACAATATCTTAGTTAAATTCTACATTAGTTGTCTAAGCTTAAATTAATACCACGCCGGAATCTGAGCTGTAATTGGAAGTTGGAGTTTGAAAGCTGACACCACACCATATAGGGGCATTTATGTCCATTTACAACTTTTTTGATAAAAAAATTTTTTAGAGCGAATTAAACCTTTAATGTCTTCACCGACGGAATTTGACTGCAATAACATGCTCGCTTTGCCAATGCTGGTTGGAACACATAGTTTAATTTGGTCATCTTAGCCTTATTAGAACATTAGAAAATAGATTATAGTTGTGACTAGATCAAACATTATAAGTGGATCAGGTCCAATTTATAATGTACACGTAGTTTGGGTCATTAGTTCCAAATTGACGTTTTATCTCAAATTTATTTCTTATATGTACATCATGTGTATAAATTTTCTCCTTAAATATACAAGTGCTGTGAATTTTATAGCATGCTATCTATAAATAAAATTGAATATGAAATAAAATAATTTTAGAATAAAGGATATGAATTATATAAAAGACGAGAGCTCAACATACTAATTAATGTTTAAACTTGTGAGATCTAAACGAATTTCTAAGAGAACTCACCACTGAGATTACTTTTAATTTTTTATTCCAAAATTGTATTTCGACTTAGCATGTCAAGTATATAAATTCCACATATATTTAGTGAAAATATTTACACAAATAATATACATATAAACAAATAAAAGGATGAAATACATTTTGTATCCCTGAATTATTCATTTTGTCGTATTTTGGTCCCTGAATTACCAAACGTAACAAAATGGTCTCTTGACTTGATTTTTTATGGCTTGCCGTGACTTGATTTGAAGCACCATTCTATTACGTTTAATAGTTCAAGAACTTAAATGAAACAAAATAAATAATTTAGGGATACAAAGTGTATTTTGCGTAAATAAAATAAAATACGAAACAACATTTAAAATAAAAAAATTTGAGACAACACTTGTACCACCCAGCTTTATGTGGTCAAATAACATCCTAGTGTTCTGGCCCCTCTTATTTATTATTTCATCTCTCCTACTAATTCTGAGTCGTCCAATAAAAACATGTAATGCTCCGCACTCTCTTTTCAAATGAACTTAAAAATATTATTAACGTTACTTTGAGTCTTTGACCGTTGTTTTACTGTTTACAGTTAGATTATCTTTTATTTTTTTATGCAATGTTAACAAGAAAAATTCTAATCCAGACCCGGCTTGGTCGCAATCAAATATATTTTTCAAGAAGAGTGTATTAAAATTGTCATATAATTAGTAAGTTATATTAAAAAATGCACATCAATTTGGTCGAGCAAGGAGCATGTTATAATTTCCCCGTTTACAGTTAGATTACCATACTAAACCTGTTGCACTAAATACGTACTTATCTGTACGTCAGAAACTCATAATACCAATTTTCACACGCACCCCGAAAAGCATTGTATAGCCGGAAACTTCGCCAGAACTTGACCAGCGGCGAATGCCACATCGCTGGAATTTTGCAGTTGGAGAGTTACTTTCACGCATCTGTGTAAACCGCAATAATTAATTTGCTTGGTAGTTAGAAGCTTATGTGGTTTTTGAATAGCAAAGTGTAGTAGGAGGAGAATAGAAAATTCTATGCTAGATCCACTGAAAATGGTTTTAGCGTCTATCTGTCTCTACCACACGATAAAGTGTATTATATATGGTACTTATATATGTTTGTGTAAAAAAAATAAATGCAAATTATAATTTTACGTTATGAGATTCGTTCTGGAATAGAATTATCGTAGAAGCAGAATAGTTATTAGAAAAATTAGGAAAAAAGAAAAGGAAAATGAAAACATAACCAACCTAAACATGAAGCCAAAATAAGCTTATATAAAGAGAGATTCTCTCTCTCTCTCTCTGCCTCACCACCCTTACATCCTTCCCTCTCTTTCTCTCTCTTCATTTACCCTATTTAATTTTTCCTTTTCTTTTTCTCCATTACTTTTTCTACCTGCATTTCTGATTATAATGGCACAAACCTTTGTTTTATGAAAGTTTTTTTGGTGAAAAAAAAAAACAAGGATTGTTCAACGTGGGTTGTTTTGATTGTTGAGCTACATTGAGGGGTCTAAGGTTAAATTCTTTATCTAGGGCTTGCATTTGTGTTTAATCTTTTTGGTGGAAATATAGTGGGGAGATTTTTGAGTTAGTGTTTTCTGACATTCCAGCTCTCTTACCTCCATTGTTTTTGCGTCCCTCAGAAGCAAAATTCAAAAGAAATATTCTTGCACTTTTCGCAAAGGAGATTAACAAAGAAAAGCCTATATATAACCCCCATTACATCTTCATTTTTTCTGTGAAAAGCTTTTTCCCCTGTTTTCCTCTGTTTTTTTATCTTTCCACCAAAAAAACAGAGGAATTAATACTAAATGGACAGGCTTTCGTCGTCGTCGCTTCTCCCCGAAACGTTTTCGGGCGCTAGAGATGATATTACGTACCAATTCTCAATATTATGGGGTCAGATCAAGGCGCCATTGATTGTTCCCTTGCTCAATCTTCTTGTTTTCCTGTGCTTGGCAATGTCCATAATGTTGTTCATCGAGAGAATTTACATGGCAATTGTCATTAGTCTGGTGAAAATGTTTGGCCGAAAACCCGAAAAACGCTACAAATGGGAGGCATTAAAAGACGATTTAGAGCTTGGAAATTCAGCTTACCCCATGGTTCTTGTTCAAGTCCCAATGTACAATGAAAGAGAGGTACGATTTGCAGTTTTCACTACGGAATATTGTAAACGCTTCTGGCTTGGTCGCACCTAAGTGTATTTCATGAGGTGACTGGTTGCTTATTTTGTGAAATACACTTGAGATCGATCGAGCTGAGAGCGGACTAGAACTACTTCATTTAAGCTTGTTTTCTGAATTTTTGTAGTGAATTTGCATTTTTTTTACATAGGTGTATCAGCTATCAATTGGAGCTGCATGTGGGCTTTCTTGGCCGTCCGATCGAATCATAGTTCAAGTTCTTGATGATTCAACTGACCCCATCATTAAGGTAATAAAATAATAATGTTACTATTCATATTCATGCAACATGAAAAAATCCTGAATTTGTCTTTTATATTATATAGTTTGCTTATCATTATTTTAACTTAAATTTTTTGTTTTGTGTGCCAGAATCTGGTAGAAATGGAGTGCCAGAGATGGGCAAGTAAGGGAATAAATATTAAGTACGAAATTCGAGATAACCGGAATGGTTACAAAGCCGGGGCATTGAAAGAGGGACTAAAACATTCATACGTGAAAGATTGCGATTTTGTAGCCATTTTCGACGCGGATTTTCAACCAGAGCCCGATTTTCTTTGGCGAACAATTCCTTACTTAGTTCACAACCCTCAACTTGCCCTCGTTCAGGCTCGTTGGAAATTCGGTATTAATCTCTATCACAGTTTATCTGACTTTTGATTAGTCGTAACTAGCTCTGATTTTAAGCATCTAACGAATTATACTTATCTGGATAAAAATGTATTGAAATTATGAAAAATTTCTGGATTTTTTTTTTTTTGGCTTAACACACTTCATAATGACATGTTTATTATGTTTAGTAATTCATATTAAAAACTGTCGGTGAGGCTTACAAACTGGAAAAAATTGTGTATGTATCTACCAGTGCACTCAGTGCTGCAAGCCTGCAACCTACTACTTTGGTTGGCCATTATAAATTGCCCACGTGTAATTTTGTTGAATTTTCAAAGAATTAAAAAGCAATGGATTTGACCAGCAATATCAAAAAGTGTTAAATTCCAGGTTTATTTTGCTCTGATATGAGAAAAGTTGACTTGTCTATTGAAAGTGAAAAGTGATTTAAAGAGTTTGGTTTTCTTCATGGGCACTTCATGATTGATGGATTGACTTTATTAATCTTGTAGCCTTTTTTGAGAAAAACAAAATAAAAGCTCCAATATTCTTTTAAATTTTCTTAGAGAAGAATGTAGTAGCTATTCTATCAAAACGAATTTAACGGTTCATTTCATCAAAGCTTGTTGGGATATATAGTCCGACTTAGTCGTTGCAGTCCGACCATCACATTAGAAAATAAGCTATAATCCTTGCTTGCTGAACAACCTGGATCAACTATTATAAGTCAATCACCACTAATTCATTATACAATTACGTAATACCATTGATTTCACATACTCATTAAGTTTCAAACTCATGATATTCAGATGAAAAAGTATAGAAGTCACGACTAGACCATCGTACAAGTAATGCAATTTCCTTTTCATTAGTAAAAATGGAAAGTGCTATAAATATTGGGCCATTCTAGCCATAAAATCTTTCATTCTCATGAAGGAGGTACTTCTTTTGAGTTATATATTGAGACAAGGGGTACTTTTGTCATTTTGTCCCCCTTTTTCCAAAGCCGGAACAATTCCATGTGCTGTAGCCTGTATGAGTGGTGGACCTCAAGTTCAACCTTCCTTTAGTTACTACCGACAATGTCTATTGATTTCTGTGGCACTTATTTTGTTATTTTCATTTATTTAGAAATTTTACATATAAATTATTTATGAGTGATGCTATATACCACCTTTTATATACTATCGATTTTTTACTCTCCCTGCTTTTGGCAAAAAATCATTTTTAATTAATTAATTTTAATGAATTTAATACATTCATACTTTTTAAATCAAGGGGAGGTGAAAAATCAGTGATATGAAAATGGTGGTATATAGCATTTTTCATTATTTATTTATTATTAACACCTACCAGAATTGCTAATATTAATAATTAAAAACTTATTTTTTTTATTTTGCACTTAGTAAATGCCGATGAATGCTTGATGACAAGAATGCAAGAAATGTCACTGGATTATCATTTTACAGTGGAGCAAGAAGTAGGTTCATCCACGTACGCCTTCTTCGGCTTTAATGGTAATCATTTATTATCCCAAATAATTTTTCATGTCATTTATTAAATTTCGTACATTTATGTAATTATGCATTAAAGAAGTATTATTTTTTTAGTAGTATAAAAGATGCCATCATTAACTTTATTGGTCATTATGTACGTAGGGTGAATTGCATGCACACAACCTCATTTTAGTGTACTTATTATAACAAAAAACCAACTTTTGGCAAATTACGGGACTCCCTCAAGGGTTTATTTGTAAGGAGTAAGATTTACAGGAGTGAAATTGTAAATTTTTTAAATCTATATGGGGTATAATTGTAAAAATGGGGAAAATTGCATTTTTAGTCCCGTAATTTTGCCTCATTTAACTTTTGGTCTCATTAGTTACGGGATTATCACTTTACATTCCATATCTTTCAAAAAATTCTCACTTTTGGTCTCAAACCCCTGATTCCATCTATTTTTAACGTGAAATGGCACGTGAGTGGCCCGTGCGCCGTTAGTTAGCTGGGTTTGGAGGGGAATTGTTCACTTTGACTGTTTGAGAGGCAAAATTGGCTGTAAAATTGAGAAAAAGGAAGGGAAAATCAGATTTTGAGGCAAAATTAGATAGGTTTTTCTCAATTTTGGTGCCAATTTTGCCTCCCAAACAATCAAAGTGAACAATTTCCCCCCAAACCCAGTTGGCTAACGGCGCACGGGCCACTCACGTGCCATTTCATGTTAAAAACAGACGGAATCAGGGGTTTGGGACCAAAAGTGAGAATTTTTTGAAAGATATGGGACGTAAAGTGAGAATCCCGTAACTAATGGAATCAAAAGTGAAATGGGGCAAAGTTACGGGACTAAAAACGCGATTTTCCTGTAAAAATGTCTTAATATGAGGGGGACTTTATGAAATTTCGAAAAGGTCAGGGTATTTTCAATAGTTGACCATAGCATGAGGGGGGTTTGTAGGTAATTTTCTCAAGTATATACTAGTACTACTTAAATTAAATAAGCTAGTAAGCTATGAGAAACTTATTAGAATCAACTTATGCTTAATTGTTGCCTATCATAAAAGGGAAACGCTTTTCAATAAAATAGTTATAATCTGACTTAAAAAATTATTTCTGTTTCTAATTTAAAAAAAAATCTAGGAACTGCTGGAGTATGGAGAATTGCAGCAATTGATGAGGCTGGTGGATGGAAAGACCGTACAACTGTTGAGGACATGGACTTAGCCGTTCGAGCTACTCTTAAAGGATGGAAATTCTTGTATCTTGGTAATCTAAAGGTAAAATTCAAACTTCTGAGTCGAGTCGAGTCGAATCGACTCTCGAACCTGACGAGCCGACTTAACAATAGGTCGCGACTTAACAATAGGTCGAGCTCTACCCTCCAAATTTCATAGAGCTCGGCTCATTCCCGAGAATTTAAATTTAAAATTTTGTTTTTTAGGCAATCTAAATTAGGGTGAATTACATGCACACCCCCTCACTTTAGTGCTAATTACCAATACTCCCCTATTTTTTGGTAAATTACAACGAGACCCCCTCAAGGGTCTATTTATAGGTTTAAAGGGATGAATTTGTAACAATTTTTAAATACACAGAAGGTGTAACTGTAAAAACATGAGGGGACTTTATCTAATTACGACTATATTTTTTTTTTTTTTTTTTGGTAATTGACCAGAACATGAGCGGGTGTACGCAGGTAGTTATCTCTCTAAATTAATTAAGCATATTTATTACTTCTTCCAGGTCAAAAATGAATTGCCAAGCACGTTCAAGGCGTATAGGTATCAACAACATCGTTGGTCATGTGGACCAGCCAATCTTTTTAGAAAAATGGTTTCAGAAATTTTGAGAAATAAGGTTAGTTAATCCTCAAGAATTATATTTGATTAGAATTCTATAACTAGTGCTGAAACACGATTTTATATTGATTTTTGCTCTTTGATATACAGAAAGTGTCATTGTGGAAGAAAGTACATGTGATATACAGTTTCTTCTTCGTAAGGAAGATTGTAGCACATATAGTCACGTTCGTGTTTTATTGTGTTGTACTGCCTGCTACTGTGTTAGTACCCGAAGTTCAGATTCCAAAATGGGGAGCAGTTTACATACCTTCAATCATCACCATACTCAATGCAGTTGGTACTCCAAGGTTTGTTTTTATTCAATTTTAATTTGTTCTATCAATGAAATAATATGTTACTATATAAATTTAGACTAGGAAATAAAGGAAATATGCCAATGTACTTGAGGGCACTTTAGGAATTTCAAGATGCGCAGTTCTATCTTTTGACATTGTTGTTTTAAATATTTAGGTCGCTCCATTTGATGGTGTTCTGGATCCTTTTCGAGAATGTCATGTCTTTGCACCGGACGAAAGCCACCTTCATCGGCTTGCTGGAGGCGGGGCGAGTCAACGAATGGGTTGTGACGGAGAAACTTGGAGATGTTCTCAAGTTAAAATCAGCGGTGAAAGCTTTTAGAAGACCTCGGTTTAGGATCGGTGACAGGTCTGGTTTCTAAACTAGCAATTTACGTCTCTAAATACCTTAGTGACAATAATAATAGTAATAACGTGACAACACTAATTTCACCTACTGCAAGATATATAAAACTTGGCCTCCAATTTTCGACTTTTATAAGGGTATATTTGTCATTTTAACCTGCGACATTGTTTTGTCAACAGAGTCCATTTGCTAGAGCTTGGCGCCGGGGCGTACCTCTTCTTCTGCGCCTGTTACGACGCCGCATTCGGGAACAACCACTATTTCATCTACCTCTACATTCAGGCAATCGCCTTCTTCATCATGGGATTTGGCTATATTGGCACATTTGTCCCGTCTTAGCATCAATCAGATAAACTGCACGTTATTTAGTTTCGTGTTCATTAGCCTGTGCTTTGTGCCCTGTAAAGCAGCAGTGTCTTCAGCTATGCGGCTTTGAAGTTTTTTCATACAATTTTTTGTTTTTTACTTGAAAAAAGAATGTAATTCTTTTAGGATGAAGCATAAGAGTTCGAGCTAAGACTTGAATGAAATTTGTTTTCTTGTGAATAGTTTTGGAAGTGATAGCTGAAACATGAAATTGAAGTTACTTGGATTGGATTATATATAAACAGAGGGAAAGATGTGAAATAAATTGTTGGGAAATAAAGAATGAAGAAGAGCATGATTTTGTGTTACAATTTCCAATAATTTCACAGTTTTTTTTTATTTTATTTTTATTCTGAATAAGTTCACAGTTATTGAAATTCTTAAAAAATGTTTTATACCACTGTTTATACTACTGTTATCGTCGTTATGTCAATTTCTCGTGTTTTAGAAAGTATATATTAGATTCATCAAAGACAAATAATTATAAGAGTGATGCTATATACTACCTAAAATTGGATCACCTATTTTTCACTTCCTATGTGGCTATCCTAGTCACTGGCCAACTCACCCTTCAATTATTCTTTTTTTTATCTTTCTTCTCTCCCTAATTTTCCTCCTAAAAATCCTCTCTTCTCTTTCATTATTCACGTCCCAAAACCCATCAAAATCATTTTCTTCCTAAATTAGAAATATTGAATTCTTTTTCGTTTGTAGTTGAAGATCCAAACTTTATTTCTTTCATGGCTATGGCCATTGATGGACAAGCTGCTTCTTGTCAAACAATGTTGCTCAATTAATTATTAAAGAATCTGGTATATTTTTTCATGGCTTTGCTGCTCCCCAAGGAAAGGATCTCTCTCACTCAAAATTAATACCAAATAACAACTAGAACAAAAAAAACCCGAAAAAGATGAATTCAACATAAAGTATAATTTATCTAACAAGAAACAATTGTTATCAAACAATGGTAAGAAAATTGATAGAGAAAAGGGATCAAAAGAATATGATTTTTTTTTATGAATGTTCATCCTAATTATCTCAAAATGATAGTCATCAAATACAACAACACTAAAATTAAAATCGGACAAATTCAAGCAGATATGATTCTAGTTTATAGTTCTACTTCTACATTAATAAGTCTCATTTTAATCCCACTTGTAGCGAAAAGTTACTCTAAAGAAGAAAAGGTTTATCCGAGAACTTTTTAGTTGCTCTCCAATATGAAGAAAGTTTATTCAAGTTTGAAAAATAAAAAAAATAAGTGACAAAAAGATAGCCAATAATCATAGTTATGGATCCCATTTTTTAGTTCAGAATATCTAAGTTTACTCAAGTGACTTTCTGATAAAGCGTTTTTTTTCCTTTCGGTGCAAGCTCTTGTGTATTTTATGCTCTCCGAATTGTTCTTATGGATTCATTTCACATTTTCCCTCTTATTTTTCAGTTGAATCCATCCTTTTCCAGTTTGTTGTTCTGGTTGTTAATCGGACATAATTTTAAGTGAAAGAGATCCTTTGGTAGATAACAACATAGCCATGAAAAACTACACCAAAATTCCTTGATAATTGTTTGATCAACATTGTTCGATAGGAAACAACTTGTCTATCAATGGTGTAGCATAGACATGAAAGAAATAATGAACTTTGAATCTTCAACCACAAAAGCAAAAGAATTTAGGAGTTTTTGTTTAGGAAGAAAACGATTTTGATGGGTTCTTGAATAAGGAAAGAGAATAGAGATTTTAGGTAGAAAATCAAGGAGAATAAAAAGAGGAAAAAGAAAATGTTGTTGGAAATGATTAGGACACCCACGTAGGAAGTGAAAAATAAGTGATCCAATTTTAAGTGGTATATAGCATTTTTCTAATTATAATATCTTGCTAAAATTGAAAGTGGTGGAATAGCACATTGTTCTTTTTCTTCTTTTTCTGCTTGTGTTTTTAAAACATATTTGTGGTATGAAAATTGATGTTTAACTAATAATATATTTACGCTAACCTCACCATTGCTCGTAATAATTGATTGAGGCGTGCAAGATTAGGGTGAGAATCCGTATGTTTTTTCATCGAGTCGACCCTACATGAGTCTTTATGTTCTATAATGGGCTCGGATATCATGGCATTGACACATGACCTATCCGAAATTAGATCGTGCATCTAAAATATAAAAATAGTACTCCTTCATTCATTTCACTCAAATCCTAGTTTCATGTCAGCTTCACCCTGTGTTCGATTCGATTGGATATTTATTGACTTAATTGTTGAAGGATCGTTACTAGAACCCAACACGGGGGCCTTAATGAGCCTGTGATTTCAGATCGTTATCAAATTGAACCAAGGGTTCGACCCGGCTCACCAACATCACCACCTCTTATTTTGGTCCACTGCTTTTTTTTGGTTGTTTGAAAGAGATGGCCAACGGAAAAAGGAACAGCAGAACACTCAACTACTGACAGATATAAGCTAACAATTAATTCACTGGGCTCTGAAAAGATACATTAACAAAATCAGAATTTTCTTTTTATAATTTATATTTATTTAAAATTAATTAGCCACTAAATTGGAGTTATTTATTGCATTCACCAACTAAGAATAATGGGACTTGCAATTTATTTCAGAGGATTGACCCAACAGCAATCTTCAATATGGTAGACCTAACAGCATGTTTGTGAAGGCAGAAAATTTAATGCCAATTGAAGGAAAAACAATTATCAAATTGTTATGTCAAAAATTCCAAAATATTAAAGAATTGGAAATGAATTTCTTCCGCATAATGTGGCGCTCTCTCTCTCTCTAAACCCTAACCTTCTTTTTTCTTCTATTTTCCTCTTTTGGCGATGGCTTGGTGAAGCAGTCATCCACTTCACCATTGTTACCACCACCATCGTCGGGTTAAATTGGAGCACCCTCCTTCAAGATTTGTTATCCCTACAATGAAGCACCATTCAATGAAGCATATCAGATGGGGATTATGCTTCATTGAACATCTGGTATGCTTCATTGAATTGGCAGAGATTGGGAAATTCATAGGAGTGGAACATCTGATATACAATTCATATTGGTTTAGATGACTTTAAGATTTGTTATCTTCAAAAGACTTGATAGTTGGTGTTTCAGATGTTCTTACTACATCGTTTGAGTCGATATGAATTGTATTGTTCCAAGCGTTGTAAACTTTCGATTGAATAATATATAAGACCGATTTTTCTTAAAAAAAGAGATGAATTTCTTCCTCATATTCCATGAGAAAGAAGCAATTGGAGAAAAATATTTTCCCAACCAAAATTTAATGTGAGTAAAGAAAATACGTGTGGTTAAATGTAATAAATAAATAAAATATTGAAGTCATCTAAGCACGTGTCCTGTGTATATACGTAGTCTGACTACGTGAATAACTCAATTTAGCTTCAATTTTGCCACTTAAGAATTTGGAAATATTTATTTTACTCAAGAATTTGGAAATATTTATTTTACTAAATTTGAGATAAATAGTACGGTTACATATTTTTATCCAAATGGGTCGACAGTTAACAATCTAAATTATATTTGAATAATAAGCTAATTTTTTCATATCTATATATTTTTATTGTTTATGATCCATCGATTATCCAACTATGCTTGTAGTAGGTTAAGGATATAGCATATGAGTTACTTCTATCACTATCCTTATTGGTTTGGACATGATAGGATGCCCACTCTTGTCCTAAAATTAGGTGCTTATTTGAAAATAGTGGGAGAAGATATAATTAGTCTTTTATTTAAAGACAAAAAATACTATATAAAATCTCTTATTACACAATCGTCTAACACTTCTGGTTACTTATATCGTTACGTGGCCAGTATATACATAAAAAAAGTAAAAATGGTGGCACAAAATCAATTGACGCAAAATGGTATAATATCTCAATATTTGGCATGATTGAATTAAAATCTCCCGAATTTGATGTTTCAATTTTAAATATATTATCCATCAAATACAATTCAAAGGAGTAGATTGAAGCTGTAAACTAATAGTCAATAAAATCTTATTTTTCTTAAGTGAAAGGAAACCAAATGCCAGTTCTTCCGAAACGTGCCTACACGTACACCTATTTGAACTAGCAGGATATAGTTTTGATATTTGATTTTCATATTTTACAGCTGTTCAAAATACTCTTACACATCATATATATTGTAAACAAATTGAGTCGCACTAACAACTATTTGTTCAAAAAAGTTTGAATTATGATCAAACTTAATAATTTGGGTTTGAATTTGATTTCGTTATCAATTGAATCGAGTTTGTACATACCTAATCATTTTCAATTAATAGAGATCGATCTTGAACTAAATTTTAAAATTTATTCATAAAGTACAAATAATTGAACTTGATTTGTTATATTTGATGAATTAAACACACTCACGTTTAATAATTTATATCCGGCTGAGAGAAGACAGTGGACTCAATTTTACCTGATCGTATTCATGTTGAACGATCAACGTATATGGACGGAAATACGCACTCACAAAATACACAATCGGACCATTAAACTCGGCCTGTCATACAATTGCCCATATATGGACCACTTCCTTTAAACATGGACCATAGGGTTTAGCAATATGAACCTACGACCAACTATGGGCAAAACCCAATGGGCTGGATTCTAGGAATCCGTAGTGAAGCCCGTTTAATGCATTCACCAATCTTTTGGGCCTGGTCCAGCAAGTCTTACCAAGATGAAAAGTTCACCTGACAAAGCAATTTTTACGTGGAGTCGAAAAACAAATCAAATTACTTAGGCTCCGTATGGTTATGTTTTTTAAGTTAAATTTTGAGTTTTTTTTTTAAAATGTGTATTATAAAAATTCGTGTGAAAATATTGACTTTTGTTGTTTGTTTGGATGTATTTTTAGAAAATAGTTGGAAGTGGTGTTTGATGTGACATAAAGTTGAATTTTATTGGGATTTGATATATGAAGTGATTGAATTAATTATGAATGTGTGTATATATATATATATATATATATATATATATATATGAATGATTTGATATAAAGTATGTGTGTGTATATATATATACATATATATTTAGTTATTATAAAGTATGATAAAGTAAGAAAGATAATTAGTTGAAAAGTGGGATGTTGTAATTAATGATGAAAGATTGTGAATTGATTGAAAGGGTAAAATGATTGGTTGTTGTATAGGGGAATGTGTAGTAGGATTTAAAATTTGAGTATTTTCTATAGAATTTACCTAGAAGTGTTCTGGTGATCCAGAAAATAAAAATGCAATTCTGAAAACATAACCATACGCAGTCTTAGTATTCAATTCAAAGTTAATCTTTATAGTTTGTTTTGACTTTGAGTTTGATTTGATTAAAATTAAAAATGAAGTTTAAATCTTTTTCTATTCGATAAGACTTGAAATTCGATTTGATTAGTTAAAATAATAATAAATATGTGTTAAATAATCAAAATACTCGAGTTCGACTTGATCATAGCTCATTCGAAGATCAACAATCAATCAAAAATTAAACACAATTTTCAAACTTCACGATAAAAATAAAGTTGAAAAATATAATATTCGGCTCGAATTCTATTCGACTTAATTGATTTAGGATGAAAAGACTGAACATTTAAACCGAGAAAATATGGCAAACGCACTCTCTCTATGCTCCACATCATTTCAAGCCCAAGGTGTATGGTTTTAGGTAAGTTGACCACTTGATTTAATTCTCATTTTTTGACCAAGCTATCATGTTGTTGTATGACATACAACACCATGCGAAGAGACTCGATTATCTAAATCAATTATTCACTAAATTTATTTTGATTCGAATTTGAAATACTATTTTTATATATATAATTATTCCCTTAATAATATAAGCAGTGGATGAGTCATGAACACTACACCTTTCGAGTTTTGTTGCGGATGGTTTCATGGCTCTTCGCCTTCATATTATTTTATAATTTTGCTTTTTCCTCTTTCTATTTTCTTTTCATTTGTCTTTATTTTTTAACCAAGTAAGGTTGGTCACGTTATTTGTGTGTGGATATATATATATATTGTGTAATTGTATATATATATAAAAAATAAAATACGAACAAAAACATTATTTGAATAAAAAAAATGTTATAGACTCTGGTAGGGGTTATGCCTTATGTGCTTATTTTCTAATCTTGCTTTTTGATCTGTTTGTTTTCTTTTCATTTGTCTTTGTTTTTTATCCAAATGCGGTGGGTGGAAGGAAAGTATGGGGCAATTTTACGTCACACTTATATCATTGGTCCTGATACACTTAACACCACACATTTCAATTGAAGTGAGTGGTTTTTACATGAGTGGTGAGTAAGAAAAACCACACATCCCATCACAAATGAGTGGTGTTAAGCCAATCAGGATCATTGATATAGGACCAACTTAGAATTTTTCGAAAATATCAATATCATAAGCCCATACTAGCCACCTAAGATGGTTGAATTTAAGTGTTAAGTGGTTTGTGACCCTCAAATGGGATAAAAGTTCTAATAGAATTGAAGACAACATCCTAGGAAGGGCTTTTCGTTGCGCGGTCCGACTCAAGAGATTAGACTTCCCATCTAACCCTTTTTAACCAAAAGAAGAAAACCCCCACTAGGCTCTAAAATATTTTTCTTATTTAAATGATATTTCCACTTTCATTTCGCCTTTTATTTTTTATATACACATTATACATATATATTTTTTGATATACAAGTAACGTAAATTATATATATATATTGGACATTTTGTGTTACAAAATCACATTTTAAAAAAGCTGAAATTCCTAATTTTTATCATAATGAATTGTACAAGAAACAATTAATTCATAATCAATTATGTATAAGTAGGCCAAACTTTCTCTAAGTCAAGTGTGCTAGTGGAATATGCCCTTTTGTTCCTTTTGGCAAACTGTTGGAATATTCTAGAGGACATCTTGTTTAAGAATCTTCATTTTTTCTAAACTTTTATTAACCTTCACCATCAATACTGTAATACTAAATTGAATAATCCAATTTATACAACATTTTCTCCGGGAGCTAGTTTTTGACTATAATTTATACAACATTCATTATTACTAGTTTGAATTTGGCCAAAAATGAGTGAGTGAGTGTGTAATTTAATTTGTGTAGCCTATTATATAGTATTGTTTTGTATGATTATTATCTTGCAGTAATATTATGATACAATGTATTTAATCTCTATATTGAGGAAAAAAGAGGAAATAAAGTATCAATTCTCACGGATTTTCTTTACTTGTGACTTTCTTGCTAATCAAGCACTGTATGTTAAAATATTTAAAGCAATTAAATTTGCTTAATCGTAGTAATTGGAAAGTTCTTTTTCCCTTTTAATAAACTTCAAAATGATGGTGAGTTTGGTTTAATTTTTGCATAAATTATTTATGGAATAATTGATTTTTACAAAATCAATCATGACAAAATGTAGAATTTTTTACTTTTTCAAAATATTGTAAAAACGAGATTATTAAAAAAGGGATCGATCGAACACACCAAAACAATGTAATCTTTAGGCTTTGTTTGTTTGTGTTTTCAAAACACTTTTTTTATTTTCATTTTCATTTGAGAATGAAAACACATACTTTATATTGTTTTTAATTGAAAATATTCTCATTTTCATTCTTCTTTTTACATTTCCCAAACATTTAAATAATTTATTTAAAATTACATTTCACATCACTTATCTCACATTTTCTCTCTCATCCACCCATCACCATCCCCTCTCTCCTCTCTCATCAATATTCATCATCAAATTAAATACTATTCATCTAATCATTACTTTTCAATCATTTCACACATCACACTCACAAATTTTAATTATTTTAAAAAACACAACCAAATACGCCTACTTTTTTTTACTTTTCTCACGCGAAAATAAAAAAACAAGTCCTCCCATATATTTTAAAAAATAACGATTGAAAATAAAATAAAAACACGTCCGAACAAAGTCTTAGAGTTTTAAAAGTTGGACCAGTCGACCTCTAAATATTATTTCTTTATTAAGAAAACAACAGTATCTGAGATTTCGACACCATCGATGCTAATCAGCACACAGATAAACCATTAATCATTTTCTTGTGTCCCAATCCATCTTAATCTCAACACAATCAACGGTTGTAATTAGCCTAACCCCTTCTACAAATACGTGGCCCGTCCCACTTCACTTCTCTGTCATAAAACACAAAACCCTTTTCTTAACTTTTATCTCGAATTCGATTCCCCACTTCTCTCTCTCTCTCTAGATCTAATCTCTCTCTGTAATGGCGACTATCAAGAGCGTTAAGGCACGTCAGATCTTCGACAGCCGTGGCAATCCTACGGTCGAGGTTCGTTTATTTCCTTCTCATCTTTGTCGAATTAGCTTTACGGATCTGCTTTAATTTCTTTGTTGAAGTAATTAGAGTTTAAATTAAGCTGGTTTTAGGTTTTCCGGAGGATGATGTGCTGGTCAATTTAAAGTATTTCAATTCATATATATATATATGTATATGTATATGTGTGTTCGGATTAATCTATTGAAAGGCATATCGTGCAAGATTTGCATCTGATTTGTAATAATGTTTGGACTGATGACATTACTGTAGGTTGATGTGCATCTATCGAATGGCATCTTTGCTAGAGCTGCTGTTCCTAGTGGTGCATCCACTGGTAAGATCTATTAACATGCACATCTTTCCTATTTTTCTCAAATTATTCTCTAGATTTTACAGTTTATGCTTGGATTGTTATATCCTAATCGTATGTTAGGATGTATTGAAATTTTTGATTTGATTTCACGCGTTCGTTGTAATTGAGAGTTCATACTACTGCAATACATTATCTGCTACTATGAGTGCTTGAGATTTAGTTTCATACTTTTGGATCCTTTTGTTTTGAATCATAGGAATAAAGAGACTCTGTGTTTCTATTAAAGTCAATAGTCATTGGTCAATTGTCTCATGAATGATACATTTTGCACCTTTTCTCATTCTGTTTTTTTTTAATTGTTACTTTAGGAGTTTACGAAGCTCTCGCATGTTTTGATTTCACGTGTTTGTTGTAATTTAGAGTTCATACTACTGCTATACAATATGCCACTATGAGTGTTTGAGATTTAGTTTCTTACTTTTGGATCCTTTTGTTTTGAATGTGTTTGTATTAAAGTCATAGTCATTGGTGAATTGTCTCATGAATGATACATTTTGCACCTTTTCTCATTTTTTTTTAATTTGTTACTTTAGGAGTTTACGAGGCTCTCGAGCTGAGAGATGGAGGATCAGAGTACCTTGGAAAGGGTGTCTCAAAGGTTAGTGTTTGCTATGTATAATTGATTACTTACTATCACTAATCATATTGAAATGTAACTGATATCTTAAGGATTTGGGCATATTTGATTAGGCTGTTGGCAACGTCAACAGTATCATTGGACCAGCTCTCATCGGAAAGGTTTGTTGTTGGAAACTTTCTTCAGTGTCTCATTGAATTCTTAAACCATTTATTCCTTATTTGTGATGCTCTAGTGAAAAGTAAAATAGAAGTGTCCCGTCCCTTGAGTTTTACTGACATCTCTTACCCAACTGAGTCAATTGTAAATTTGCTTACAGGACGCAACAGATCAGACAGGCATTGACAACTTCATGGTTCACCAACTTGATGGAACTCAGAATGAATGGGGTTGGTGCAAACAAAAGGTATTTTAGTGCTTAAGGTGGATTTGTCCGTGCAAATTCATCTGTCCTTTGTGTAATATCTTAACGAGTATGTACAATTGTGTTTTAAAGCTTGGTGCAAATGCCATTCTAGCCGTGTCTCTTGCCGTGTGCAAGGCTGGAGCTGCTGCCCTCAACATCCCATTGTACAAGGTATACTCAAAATCGTATACCTTTTGATAAGCATTTTAATCAGCTCTTGCATTATATCTTTATATGGGCAGAGGTGATAATTTTTAAGAAAACTTTTACATTACAGGAGAAAACTATTGTATCTTTATCCTTTGAGTTTTCTTTCGACCTAGTCCAACATTAACTTTTACAAGTTTTTTGTGTAATGACTTAGTTTTTTAATTACAAGTACGTTGGGTGTGCCATGTTATCTCTGACATCATTCTCTTTTGCTTTCAGCACATTGCCAACCTAGCTGGCAACAAGAAGCTGGTGCTCCCTGTTCCTGCTTTCAATGTGATCAACGGTGGATCACATGCTGGAAACAAACTTGCTATGCAGGCATGTATTGTGGCATATTATTCGTATTGGCGATGTTGTCTTACTATCTCATTTAACACAAAATTCCTTTTTGCAGGAGTTCATGATTCTGCCTGTTGGAGCTTCTTCTTTTAAGGAGGCCATGAAGATGGGTGTGGAAGTATATCACCATTTGAAGGCAAGTTGCATCTGTTACTTTCTTGTCCCTTGTATGACTATGTTCCTCTACTTATGGCTATTTCCTAATTTAAGGTTAATAGAAAGTTCAGTCCTGCTTATGTTTGTTTCTAATGAATCTATTACAAGACACCTGTTACGATATTTTGCTTAATTTTGTTGTTGTACCCCTGTTTTCCTTAAGGGAGCTATGAATTTTCGTTGTATCTATGGCTTGGTATCCCTTTTGTTGCTTTTCATAAGGATGTTCCCAGAATTTGCAATATTGTGAACTTTTTACAAGCTTGAGTTGCAAACTTATTCTTTCGGTTAAAATGCCTGATTAACTTTGATTTCAGGCTGTTATTAAGAAGAAATATGGCCAAGATGCCACTAATGTTGGTGATGAGGGTGGCTTTGCTCCCAACATTCAGGTAATATAAATCTTGGTGGCATTAGTGCTCCATTCTGTTCGGCTATTGAATATTCACATATCTACTTGATTGCTACTTCCAGGAGAACAAGGAAGGTCTTGAACTGCTTAAGACGGCTATTGCTAAAGCAGGTTACACCAAAGAAGTACGCACTTGTTCCGCTATAGCTTCTTTTATTTGCTTATCACCTATATAATGACACTGATTCATGGATGTTGCTTCTGTACAGGTCGTCATTGGAATGGATGTTGCTGCATCTGAGTTTTATGGAACAGATAAGACTTATGATCTGAATTTCAAGGAAGACGTGAGTTCATAAATCTTAATTCAGTGTCAAAAAATAATTTCCTAGCCTTTTATTTTGTTTAAACCCTTGCAACCCTTGTCTTGGCAGAACAATGACGGTTCAAAGAAGATCTCAGGTGACCAACTCAAAGATCTGTACAAGTCATTCGTGTCTGAGTACCCTATTGTGTCGATCGAAGATCCATTTGACCAAGATGATTGGGAGCACTATGCCAAGATGACCGCTGAAATTGGTGCTCAAGTACAGATTGTTGGAGATGATCTCCTTGTCACCAATCCCAAGGTGATTTGAGCCGTGAATTGAAAATATACTGCTGTAATCTTTGATAGGGTTCATACTCTGTAGAATGAGTATTTCCCCCCCTCACTTTCCTGTTTTTTCATGCTTGCAGAGAGTTGAGAAGGCTATCAAGGAGAAGAGTTGCAATGCTCTTCTTCTCAAGGTAAAGTTCTTCTGTTTGCTTTGATCTTAAGCATTAAATTATTTTTAGGGTAAATTACACACCCCCATGTGTGATACCTCATTATGGAAAAGACCTTGATGCTTGAGAAACTAGCGTAACTTTCCCTGTGAGTACAAGCATATTGCAATTTCACCCCAGTTAGTAAACGTTATTACAATTTCAACGCTATAAATAAAAAATTATTACACTTTCAGCTTTCATAGGGCTCATGGTAATCATCCAATAAGTGTTGGGGTGTGCATGTAATTATCTGACACTATTATTCTTGACCTTTTGGGAATTTAATGGTACAAATTGTGCTTTCCACCAGGTTAACCAAATTGGATCTGTGACTGAAAGTATTGAAGCTGTAAAAATGTCCAAGCATGCTGGTTGGGGTGTAATGGCCAGTCACCGCAGGTAAGAAACTCGAGAGGTTTGTGTTTTCTTGAGATTTAGATGTATTGGCCAATCAAAGTTTTAAAATCATCAAAAATCTCTTTCTGGATGCAGTGGAGAGACTGAGGACACCTTCATTGCTGATCTCTCTGTCGGATTGGCTACGGTAATTTTCACTCAAAAATCTTGTATTACTTCCTCATTTATACCAGTCGGTAGCATCCTCAATATGTCTGCAAAAAATAAAATTTGATAAGATTTTTGAATTAAGTAATTGAGTTTAAGTAAAAGAGGCAAGATAAGAGAAGAAAAAATAGAAAAACAAAAAGTGAGAAATATAATTTTAGCACGTTGGTCTTTATGGACCACGTATAAAAGACAGTCATATGATGTGATACTATAACTGTCTCATATTGTATACCAGACCAAAACCCTTCTCTAAGCACCTTCAATTCCTAATAGTATATATAGATAGTACCTTAAGCTGATATATATAATATTCTTTAAATTTTTCAGGGCCAAATTAAGACCGGAGCTCCTTGCAGATCAGAACGTCTTGCAAAGTACAACCAGGTAAATATCTAAATTTATTTTTTATCCAGAAGGGCATCTTAGTCTTGTCAACAATGACAATCACTAAATCATCTTTTTCTAACACGAAATTTCGTTGGGATGCAGCTGTTGAGGATTGAAGAGGAACTTGGTTCTGAAGCAGTATATGCAGGCGCCAACTTCCGTACACCCGTCGAGCCCTACTAAACTTGCATTGCTTTGTGGTGTTGGAGTCTCACTTTTGCCAAATAATCATATCCTATGTAGACAGGGTTGTATTAGGATATCATCAGGACCCGTTTTTTAATAATCGAAAAATTTTGGTTTGACGTTTTGGCGAGTCTTAAACTGAAACAATTTGAAGGCTTGAATGTGTTATCTCAGTTTTAACTTTATGAATCTTTTCCATTGGTATTTTTTCTGCGTTTGTTTCTCTATCCGTTTCTTGCTGAATCTGCTAGAAGTCGTCATTTTATGAGTAAAAGGATGTTTGGCTAAGCAATTTAAAGCTCCATAAACATTGAGATCTTTTGAGAGCTTTTATGATGTAGAAACTTATTTCAAAAGTAAGTTTTTGAAATATTTGGATAAAATAAGTTCGTGTCAGTAACATTAAGGGTAAAACTTATTTAGGTACCCGAATTTAGCCATTAATGTCATGTTGGTACTTGAGTATTCACAAATGATTTAATTGATATCAAAATTATTAGATTGGGACCTCATAGATGATTTTCATTCATTTCTCCATTATGTTTTTCTTTAAAGACTATTATACCCTTAACATATATCCATTATATTTTTCTTTAAAGGTTATTATACCCTTAACTATTATTGTGAAAATATGTATTTTTTTTATGTGAAACTATTATTATGAAAATATCAAGTATATGTTGTAAATTAGAAGTTCCATTTATGTTTTCTAATTATATTTTTTAAATTTATTGAATATGGTTTTGATGTTTTCGGAAATATACATTTTATGATCTTTATACGACAATTTTATTTTAAAGTAATAAATTTTAATTTTAACTTTAATTTAATGTAGAAAGGAAAAAATTTATACCCTTGTTATTTTGGATTTGTATGATAACAATACATTGTTAACTGGTCAGCGTAGTGTAAGCACACTCGATGTGTTTAAAAAAAAAAAATTACAAGAAATTTTTGAATAAAAATTAAGTAGTATATCATGAAATAATTTAATATTTAATTTTTTGAATAAGAATTATATAAATAACAAAAGAAGAGAAATGAAGTGGGGGCGAAGAACGTGGGGAGAAGTGAGAGTGAATGTGATGGATAAAAAGGAAAGTAAAATTAAAAGTTCAAAGAATTGAGATAAAATTTAGAAGAGAAAAAATATGGGATACTTGTCAAATTTTTAGAGTAAAAGTAGTTTCACCCAAACTTGACATACCAAAGTAGTTTCTCTAGTCTCTCGTGCTTTCTATACAGTATAGATATGTTTAATTAAATAGTTATTTTATACATGTAATATATAATGAGTATTTTTTTAAAAGTGCAAGAGAATTATACTCATATGTATATGTTCAAATATTTTAGAATTAAAAATAGTTTGTAGGTGGACATGGTGATTTCTTTTTCTGAGAAGCACGATATGATATTAACTCAGCAAAATAATATCGTAAACAAGAGCAACAACTGGTAATTAACGAGGTAAATTAAGAACAAAACACTAAAGTTAAACAATGTACAACCTTATTGCCATTATGTCAAATAAGATAAATGAAAACATAATAAAATAATAAAACAGGAGTTTGATATCACGAACTAATGAGACAATCTCGGTTGGCTAAATGTATTTTTTTTATCAATCTCGTGACATTTCTAGAAATCTACTCATTTAGATATTTTACACTTTTGGAAATCTACTCATTTATATATACCTGTATAAAACAACTATTTAATTAAAAGTATAATAATTTATTATTATCATATAAATTCATAATAACAAGAGTATAATATTTTCTTTCCTAAATTAAATTAAAGTTAAAATTATTTGCTAACTTAAATGTATAAGTACCACTTTAGAATAAAATTGTCATACCAAAATGATGAAATACATATTTCGATAGGCATCAAGTCATATTCAATAAATTTAAAAATTACAATTAGAAAATATAAATGCAACTTCTAATTTACAATACATACATGTACATTTTCATAATAATGGTTAGGGGTATAATAGTCTTTAAGAAAAAATATAATGGAAAAGGTACCAATCTGACAATTATGGTAGAAATTGGGTATCAATTGAGTCATTTCTGAACACTCATATATCAATATGATATTAATGGTGAAACTCGGGTACCAATATAAATTTTAGCCAATAACATTAATTAAGATGGTCAAACTTAGTACCTTTTTTTTCTTGGTAAATAATTAGATCTATTGTTAGGATATTGATTATAAGTTTGGACCTCCTAGTTCATTTTTAAAGAGCTATTTGAATTTTGAGGAGCTTAAAAACTCTTAATATCGTGGGACTTGCAAGTTACAATCTCATCAAACTATAAGGTCACCCAAATAAAAAATAACATGCACAATGGCTAATTTTTTATTTCCAACTAGAACGTAAAAAAATAACAAACATAATGGCTAATATATTTAACTCTACACAGCACAAGAAAAGAACGGATCATTCTTGGTGAGTCCTGAGATCTCAAGTCTCGAAACAATCTACACCCTTCCCCATGTGGCCCCATGTATTTATTCAAATAGAGGGTGTAGATCACCGAGACTCACCAAACACCACCCAGCGTTTCTCATTATTGTATGAGAAGTTGAAAAGTGAGAATTCTTTTTAACTTTTACTCTACTCTTTATGTGGTCAATGTTATGAAAACAAACTTTTCAAGCATGCATACACCTTTTGCACAAGCTATCGCTCAATTTTGACCACTTTTGTCGGACAATATAATCTCAATAACCCCATTTTTGACGAAGGCGTTAAGAGGGAAAAAAACAAAGACACAATTAATGGAAATATCAATATTGGAGATACACTTCTTACCTTATCTCTCGTTACCCCACTACGAATGCTACTTTACTATAATTTTCTTCGTTGATGATGGACTTTCACGAGTTTATCTTGACACACTTGATCAGATTTTTCACTAGTATTTCACTTGACACCTTATTAAGTGAAAAATAAGAAAAATTTATATAAGATCGAGTCCAATGATTCGAGTGTGAATTTTGTATCAATCTCTTTCACACAAGTGTACGTGTGAATTCAAATACACTTGCACGTGGGTGCAGAAGATGTCAAGTCTTCAACTACCAAAACAGAAAAAGGATAATAAAGACCAAAGAAAAAAAAGGGATATCAATTATGCTGGCTATGGGGTTCGAACCCATGCGCACTTATGTGCAGAAGATCTTAAGTCTTCCCCCTTAACCTCTCGGGCAAACCAGCTGATTGTCTACTTAATTTCTCGACTTAGTATTATATATCTACTCTTAACAAGTAACAAGATCCTCTCCTCTTTCATTTGGATGTTCTACTCCATTGAGTTCATTTCTTAATTCTGGGTCATTTGGCATTTGTGCAAGCACGTACTTTTCTTGCGGAAATGTATGATTAGCAATTGCAGTTGTCCAACACTTAAATCTTGTACGATGGTTTTGATGTCGAGTTTCTGAAGCAGGTTTTGTTAGTTGATAGAACTGGTATAGCACATCGCGCTGGGATTTTTTTTACTGGAAAGTTGGAGGTTGAGCCAATTTAAGAAGGATTAATTGAAGCACCAAGAAAGCATTTTCATTTAGGCCTTCATTGCTTATAGGGAAAATTACACAAAGACCCTTTTAACTTATTGTGTAATTATCAAAACCTCCCCACACTTATTGAAAATCATCAACACACCTCTCAAGGGGTTTATTTGTAAGGTTTACAGGTAGTAAAATTGTAAAAAATTTAAACATACAAGAGATGTAGTTGTAAGAAATCCTTAACATGAGAGTGTGTGTTGGTAATTTCCAATAAGTAAAAGGAGATTTTGGTAATTACGTAATAAGTGAGGGGGTCTGTGTGTAATTTCCCTTGCTTATATTGAGGTGAGCGATAATAAATTACTTGGACATTCTATAATATTTCTATTACGTACGTATCCATCTTTTATTCATTAAAAGAGATGGATATAGAGATGAGGATTTACAAACTAATCCCACCTACAAACTAATACCAGGATATGTAGTTACTTGTATCTTCTCATTTACTGTCTCTTTAGTTTTTTCTGTGTTCTTCAACTATGTGATTACTGATTTGTTTTATTTCAATGATATTAAATTCAAATAAAAATAAGAAATTAAAAACATTATAAAAATAATAATCCTATGCCTATCGTTCAAAAAGAACAATAGATCACAGGAGCAGTATCAACTAGAAATTAAGAGCAATATCAATTGATAAAATTAATGAAAAGATAAAAAAAATTGTCCAAGAAAGCAAAGGAGCGCCATCCAACTCGCTTGATTGATGTAACCCGATAGTCGATAGATATAGTTCACTACAGTTCATAAACTACCCTCCCTTTACACACACACTGAAAACACAACATACCTCTCAATTATTCCATGCAAAAAAGAACCAAATCCAGATTATCTTCAAGCATGCTTATAGCTAATTTTGAGTTTTTGTAGCAGATTCTGCAGCTCGGCCTTGCCTGGTTCAGCCTTCAGGGCAGAAAGGAATTGTGAACGTCCAATTACATACAACAAAAACATGTGCATATACATATACATATAAATGAACAATGTGGCCATACTACCTTCTTTGGTGTCTCTTCATCACTCTCACCAGATTAATCATCAGAGTCATCCTGGTCCTGCAATTATTTGAGAATAGCTATGTTACGACAATAATTACATGAACATATATGCATATGAATGATTGAGCATTTAAATTTCCAAAAATTAACAAGAATTATATATCTCAATGAATTGCAAAAGCAATTTAGAAAACTTGAGATCCAAACCAAAGTCTGCTGCATCTTACATCTAACATCGATAAGTATTCTGCTCATTAGACTGAGCATGCCAATGAAATCACAACGGTACGCCGATATCATTGTTATCACAGTGAATACCAAATGACAAAATTGGAGCGTAGAGTTTATTTCTAAATGGTCTTGAATTCAACTTTTATAATTGATGATGCAAAATTGAAGCACAGAATTGTCCATTCGTGACCATCAGAGACCCTCTGGATGTTTTCATCAACAAAACCTAGAGAAAAGTATCTCTCTGTCATAAAAAGGATGACGTGTACCTTAGAGTCATATTCATCATCATCCTCGGACATAATAAGGTCTTCATCACTACTTCCGCCATCCTCGTCTTTTACTGGCTTAATATGCACCCCTTGCTTACCAGCACCAGATTCTGCAGCAGGTTTCTCTTACTTAGCCTTTGACTCAAGTTTCCCTACAAAGTTAAGAGCCATATCAGGATTTTACACAATTCAGGAAAAACATTTTACCTATGAGAAAAAGTACACAACAATCGGTACCATTGTTTTCAATAGTAAGTTGGATGTTCTCCTCAGATTCAGATTCATCTGAAAAGATGCATAAAATATGAGTGATCAGACAACAGAATACAGACAAAAAAAAAAAAGAAGAGGAAGAGGAAAAAGGCGAAGAATATAAAGAAGAAAAGATGGGATGGGGTAAAAGTGAATCATAACAAAAGAATGATGGACAACAAGGGAACAATACCAGATTCTCCCCCAGGCAACTCAGTGGCAATGGACCAAGATACGGAGTCAAGGAACAAAACAAATAAATTTTATATCTTAAAGCATTCAAATTCTGGCATCGAAACACAACTAGAATATGTTTAAAATTGTATTTAAAACCCTTAGCTCCTAAATCATTCAATCCAAACGCAACCATAGAACACTGACGTCTTCAAAACCATAACACACATAAAAAATCAATATAAATATTATATCAATTGCTGCAATGCACGGCAAGAAATTATAGTTGCAACTGCAATTGTAGATTTTTGGGACATGAAACAACAGTAACTCTTTAAAGGAAATGACCTTTAATAAGGAACGAAAAACTGCAGTAGCTAAATAACCTTGTGAATGATCAGAGCAAACATAAGAGTGGCAGAGAATCCAGCTTACCACTGCACTGAGTTTGCACCATTAAACACCCAAGAACATGCATAAACATGACTTGATCAAGAGAACTGCAAAACAAGAAAAGAAAAAAAAAAAGGACATGTTGTTGTAGAAACTAGATCAATTTCAATTCCTTACAGCTGTTCGTGCCTATAATAACTCATTCTAATAATATAAAATTCAGAACTTTGTAGTTATATATAATTCAAGAAAAGCAAAAAAAGAAAAAAACTACATGTTAATGCATTGCTCAAATAAAGAATCTTCATACTGATGCCATTACCAAACTGCTCGGGGATTGTAAAAATTAAAAACGTGAATAATTCTTACCATATCCAGAATATACCGTATTATAATGCAATCCAAAGCCTATATTGGGAGCTGGAAAAACACGGACCATAATTTTACTAAGCCACATAAGTTAATCAAAACTCTTAAAGCACTACTGACCAAGTTGACAACCTCTAGCTTCCTCGTTGATGAAAGGATGATCCGGCTTTAATGTCAAACTTTGCTGCAAATGCTAATGTCGATTGGACAGCCTTCTGCACCAGGCTTGGTGTATTTGACAAAACTGATGATGTCTTAACAGAGCTAGATACATTTGAATTGTTCCTATCTGTTGATTGAGGCCACAATCCACCTAAGGGATTAGAAGGCGTTTTCATGGCATCCTGAAGCTTACTTGCTGTGCTTTGTCTCTCATTACCCGATGACATAGCAGTGTCACCTTTATTAAAATGATCATTAGCATGTTTCTTGAAGATTGGATTATCTAATTGAGTTTTATCAAACGACAATAAATTTTGACGCTGAGGTGCGGTCAAAGACGTTCCATTAACCTCTTCATTCGAGCCTGGCACTAAACATGTAGCACTTTGGTTCATCTGTCTATTGACTTTGAGAACTCCTACATTCTCTGGCAATGAACAAATTTCTTTGCCTTCAACCGTGTCACCTATGACTGAGTTTCCTTTTTCATTAGAACTATTTGAAACAAAGTTTGAGAACATCTTACTACTGAAATTATCGAAAGAAGGTTGGGCAAAGGAGAGAAAATTAATTCCCCGTGGTCGCCTTGGAGGGACCCCCTCATACATATCGTTCGACTTGTTAATGGCACCTGGCACTTTAAGGTTTGTTTCACGACCAACATCAACATCACTACTGGTCACAGAGGATCTATCTTGTTTGAGCTTACTGGTCTTACCAGGTGACATTCCAGAATTCAAAAGGAAGCTAACTCCTTTGGGCACCTGCCCAGGAGTCCTTGGTACAGCCTTAGCAGCAAGCATATTTGTACTCTTACAAGGAGCGTTCGCAGAAGAGCCGGTTTTAGCATCTACTTTTTGAAAAGATGAACCACAATTATCCGCTTGCTTACTAGAATTTGAGTTACTCAGTGGGGATTGGAATTTCACTTTAGGGTTTGTATCCTTTGATAACATTAATGATCCTTCCTTGTTAGGCATTATGGGCTGACTAGACTTCAATTGAGGTTGGGAGACACTTGGTGTTGTAGGAGAATTCTGTTTGGCCGGTATCTGAGACAGTCATTAAAACAACAGAAAATACAATTAAGTTGCCATGTAGCATAGAAACTGAAAAAGAAAGATAGCAAGTGACAATAACTTAAATAGTTAGAGGTTAAATTAGAAAACAGTACCTCATGCGAGAACAAACAGTCGGAGCCTCTGCTGCAGAAACCACTAGATGTATAGTTTGTGCATGGATACTTGGAGAGTTGGTGGTCAAATGGACAGTCATCTCCTTTCATACAGGCGTGGCGAGCAAAATGACCACATGGCTGCAACATATTGACATAGTCAGTTTAAATGCTATTCATGACATACGCATGAGCATATTCTAAATCATGCTCATGCAAGACTCTCCCAGAAAGACTACCAAGGTTTATGCTTTATTTGTTCCATACTTAAAGCTCCAAAATTGATTTTAGGATCACCTATGTTCAAAGGCAAGAATATTAAGTGGGATGAGTGAAGCAACTTTATGAGGTGGAATTGTATGATACAAGCATCTAGAACCAGTGTAAGAAACACGAATTTACTTTTTTTGGAGAGTAAGTAACTTGAAAGATCACAAAATCAATTCAATAAGCAAAAGTCAACTTGCCATGATATAAGAAAAACTAAACCCTTTCACTCCTCTGTGCGGAGTGCTAAAGTTCCTCTTCTTTTGAGGGAAAATGTACTTTTTTGTCCCCACGGAGTGGAAAACTAAATTAGGGTGAACCCATTTAGATGGCATGTCATTTACATAAAATGGAATTCTATTAATAGCATGGAAATTATTCAATAGCATTTTGATGCTAGAAAAAGAAGAGTAATCCCCCACCTATACTACCAATTGACACACTTAATAATATCAAAATGATTCCATAGTTTTCTGATGCAAGGAAAAGAACAATAATCCCACTTCCACACCACCACTTAGCGAATATATTATGAATCTGCTGTAAGTCGGTAAATAGAGTAGGCAAAAAGTTAATGTGTTAATAGAATTACCTTTCGTACGAGACAAAAATAGAAAGCCCTACTACTCATACTGACCTCTCTGTCCAACCAATGTACTTCAAGGGAAAAATTGTAGTTGACATGCAGTAAAACAAGAAGGGATGAAGTAGTCTATGAGCATATTGCTGATTGGTCAAGATAGCACAGATCCGGGAGAACTTGCAGCGAAAACATTTGATATAGCTTTAGGTTTACACAAAGAGTTCTTTAGATGCTTTGGTACGACACTTTATGAAACCACTATTAATGGAACGAGGCAGCCTAAGATAAATACTAAAAATTGCAGTTAACTTTAGCATGGGCCCTTAATAGAAGAAAATGATGCGTCAAACCAACCCCGTGTGTGAAATGAGATTTCATATTGGTCATTGCATTTGAAACATATTGCAATATGTACCACTTGCTAAAGCATACCTTAGACTTTGTCAAGGGAACTGTATCATGCGAGTATTTGCACTTCTCACCCTGTACAAAAACAAAAACAAAAACAAAAAATATAAGCGCAAGCTTCAAGTGATTATTTTCTACCGTGTGTGTGTGTGCTTCTCATTCTTTCTACCAGGAATGGAAATTAGTACATAAAAGCAACTACGATATGACCCCAATACACTAAAACTAACAATAATTAATATAAGATCTCACACAACCTCGTGGCATCTTCCCTGAAGATAGTGGCGGCAATACACTATCGTCTTTGGCTTCAAAACTGGTTGCAGCTTTAATCTTTTAACTCCAAGTTTTCTGTTCTTTTTTGCTTTTCTAATTTTCTCCTTTTTCTGCATAATAATATTGTGATACTGAAATTAAGGTAGGGGAAGCACACATACATGTACCAGATAAATTTACTCCTCTTGTTGATAACTTTGACTGTACCTTTTTCTTAGCTCTTCTTTCCTCGGTCAAAGGACCATTCTTCCTTTTCTTTTTGCTGGCATCACCTTCCTGCATGATATTTTTACATCAGATTCTACCAGTTATGGAGGCAATAAATATGAAAATATAGATATTTATCTGCTAGACCAGAATAGAAGAAACTCCAATTATGGAGTGGAGCAATGTCAGGATGACTTAAATTACACTCACAACCAGCATATTTTAATTAGAAAACACCTAACAGAACTGAAAAGGTTGAAAATAAGTGCATGCATTACCATTTGACCTTTTGCTCCTGCTACTCTTACAGATGCTATAGAACAGTATAATACACTTGAGAACAGGTGTGGGAGCGGTTTCAGAGATACCAACAAAATTTAATTGTAGATAGTAACTTTCCCTTACCCCACCCACCGCCACCCCCAAAAGAAAGCCAACATGCCCTTCAATGTTTTTTCATTTCAATCTTTCTATTTTCTGTAAATCATTCTTCTGTGGTGGCAAATGTGGGAAAGACAAGAATTGTGAAAAAAAAATTGGTAAAAAGAAAACATTCCCTCTACGCCATTATGGCAGTATCATTTCGCGTATATGCATGTTAAATAAAAGTTTGTATAAAAGGTCAAAGTTTCTTTTCTACTTTTTCTCTTTACTCATGCGGGAAAATTTGAATAACATGCAAGATATGGTTGACACAAATTTCAAACAGCATAAAATAGGGGAAATCACACCTGGAACTTCACAAGAACACACATAAAAGGGTTGGGTTTCCAAAACGACAAATTTCATACAAGTAGGACGGAATTAATAGAGTTCCAGGTGTTTCCAACAGTAAATCTAAGCACATAAATAACAGATTCAATCAACTTTAACAGATCTGAATAACCTATTCACTGCACGGATATGTGTGAAATTATTCCAAAACAATCACACAGGAATCAAATTGTCAGCGACTTTAGGCTAATGAGGAAGCCAGCTTGTGCGAGTACAACCATAATTTTTGTTGCAATGATAATTGTTTGTCGTAACAACGAATTTGTTCAAGACAAATTAAAAGTAACAGTCATAACACACATTTCATACCTTTTCAGTGGTAGCATATATTGGGTTTTCAGCAGCATTCTCTGGGAGGATTTTGCTAGATGGAGTTAGATTTTTCAAATAAGGAGCTATAGGACTAATTCTTGGACTTTCCATATAACTATCACGAAATACATTTTGAGAATGACAATCTTGCATTTGTCTAGCAGTTTTTCTGAGTTCCACCTGCATACGGTTATTGTCACTATTCACTATGTTGACCAGTGAGGGCTCAGACACGTCATGCCTCAAATGTCCTCCATCTTCTTCGCTACAAATGAATTCTTCTTTATCAAAAGAATCCGCAGAAGCACGCACCCTTTCTGCCCCTCCATGTGAGACCACATCTTCAGATGATGCATCTAATGGTTCATCAGCAACCCAAACTTCACCAGAGATCTCCCCGTCTTCAATTTCTTCATCAGCAGTATGACAAGAAGGTGGCTCCACACTTGAATCATGTATGAGTTTCTCTAATTCCATCTCCTTCAGCTGCAATTCATGCTCAGCTTCTTTGGGCATACTCTCCTCCAGAGAAGTATCGTTCTGTTGTCTGTCCTCTCCTGCTTTTGATGATTCAGCAACCATTTCCACGCCAAAACAAGAATCAAAAACTTCAGAAAAATCACAAACAGAGAATTCGTTGTCCACTTCGAGCTGTTCTGATGGACCAAAGTCATCAATATTAATATCGACAACGGTATTCATATTTTCTTGCTCCCTTGCAATCTCAACAGCACAATCACCAGTCCGGTTTTCAACTACCAAGAAGTCCTCAGAGCTAACTCTATTTGCTGGAGTGACTTCCTGCTCTCCATCTATTACCAAGTTTGGCACTGTTATTTGGTCACCGTCAAAACCTCCATCCTGAAAACCAGCATTTTCTTTGCTCTTACCAGTAGAAGTTTCTTTAACTACTGTATCCTCGAACTCCTTGCAATTAGGAGTAGGAACTAATACACCTACTGAACCCGCCTCATCATGATTTATCGATCCATTTTGTTCACTCACTGGTTCTGATTCAGCATCACCACTTTCGTCTTCATCCATAACAAAACAATAATCATAACAACACAGGCAAAAATTTCAGCAAGTTAATATAGTATTAGAAATCAGGCATTGCAGAACATAAACACGCAATACGAATGCGTAAAGAGATTTCACAAAACGGAAACCTAATAACCAGAGGAACTAATTTATTTCGTAGATTAAGCTAACACAATCACAATGATGCAATCGTACTTGTGACGACTCCAATCAAAATAAAGCAAAAAATCCGAAAAATGAAAATTACAAGTATGCTATTCTTAACACTTTTACTCTATCCACCCAAATTACAAGGGTAAAAGACGAATCACACTACTTGATACTCGATTCAAGCTCGATCGCTAAAAGCTCGTTTGAGCTCGGTTTGTTAACATATCAAACCACGTTTAAACAACTTTCTGTGTTTGATAAATTTTGAAGCTCGACTCAAGCTCGATTTGATTAGTAAAAAATAATGAAAATATGTATAAAAAAATCAAACTACTCGAGGTTCGACTCGATTAAAGCTCATTGAGCTCGGGTCAATTAATAATCAAACAAACTCAAACACAAAACTTTGAACGAAATTGTATTTCAAACAAACTCCAACAAGGCAACAGAACAAAGTGCAGATGGCAAAGCAGAAAGAATGACGAATAGAGACTCATAAACACACACACAAAAGGAGTTTCATACCTTGCGTTTGGAGGTGGGCGCAGTGAGAGAGAATTCGGGCGAGAGTGCGACATGTATTGCTGCGGAGTGGTCGCCGACGGTGCGGCGGGAAAGAAAAGGAGGTTTCCGACGGATTTAGGGTTACAGTTTGCTGCGTCGAGTCCTCCATTGAATCAGCACCAACGTTTGGTTTCCAGCTCTGTTCTTCTGTTCTGTATGAAACGGAGAAGGGCAGAGGCCACGGTGTTCCAAATTTTCCAACTATCGTGAATTTATTGGTTCCCCCCTTGTACTCCTCAACGACACCGTACGCTTCAATAATGTTAATACGAAGACTATACAAAATAAAAACGATAATTATGGATAAGATATTCCCTAATAATTTTTGAAGGCAAAATTACACAAATAAGTAATTTTATGGATATTAAATTCGTAAAGGAAAATTTAATGAAAGAATACTGGTCTAGGTGTCTTATTTTTATTTTTTGGACACTTGAAAAATGTCGAACACGGTATCCGAGAGTATTCATATCAAATACGGGTATAATACTGCACGAAGTTAGTTTTAGGAGCATACATGCATCATAGGTGACAGGTCTAGGTGAGATAGAATAAAAAACAAAAATAAAATAACTATGGCTGAAAAATGGATGAATATATAAATTGGGGCTGTTTTTGGCTATTGGTATTTTATTTTTATTTTTTTAATTCTAGACGAAGAAAGATATTCTGGTCCGACAAACCCGGAACAATAATTTTTAATCATGAGTCACACAAACTCTAGAAAACTCTAAATAAAGAGAAAAAAGTCACAATTTGTGAAAGTCTGAAATTAAATCGATGAGCTCATATATGAAAATAAAACTTGATACAACTAAGTTAACAAACATTTTCTGTAGTACAGTGAATAAGGCAAAATTCTCTTCTACTTTTCTTTTTTAATTGTTAAATTAGGAAGTGCAGAACTCAAAATGGACGCTTCTTTGTGGATCTTTATGGAATCAGGAGACCTCTCATTTCTTCGAAATATACAAATTAAATCTTTTGAATCATTTAAGGGCTCGTCCATGATCATTTATGTTTTTCGTAAAAAAAATTGCAAACAGAAATACTGTTTTTATTTTTTTGTGTTAAAAAATACAAACAAAACATGTTTGGTAAACTTTTCAAATTTTGAGAAATTTTAAAATAGAAACTTGAAGACATATTTGTCAACACATGTAAAGTTTTTGATTTTTTTTAATTTTTTTAATTTATTTTTGCTACTAGATTATATTTACATATTAATATATACGGACACAATATATATCTAGTCAAGAGTATAAATCTATAACGTAGAAATAGTATCTCAATATCATAATTTCAATCAAAATATATAATTAACTAGTCAAAAACATAGATGAATATCCTATAAATAATACTCAATGTCGCAATTTCAGTCAAAACGGAAAACATCCTACAAATTATGTGTCATGAAAAGTAGCTCAAATTTGATCAGCAATCTCATCTCTTACATGTCCCATTTGGCGAAGACAAGCTCGAGAAATATTGATATCAATTGAATTTTGCGAACTAGCGCCAATGCCAAATTCAGAGTCTTCTATAATCATATCTTCATCAACATAATTGTCGAAGTACTTATCCTTCTTAGAATGCTTACGGATGAAGTCGTGTATAGGACAACAAGCAATTGGTATATATTTCTGAGTCTCCATTGGATACGGAAGCATATCGCTCAGAATTGTAAATCGTTCTTTTAATACTCTAAAACTTGTCATAGTGAGGTCATCCTTTTTTGTATAATTGCCTTGCATGCTTGTTAACCTATATAATGTTTGAAAAAATTAAATAAATAAAACACAATCAATTATTTTAATGATTGATTTATGTGAAATTATGCGAAAATATGAACATGAACTCACCGAATAAAGCTTCTGCCAAGTAGCTTCCTCTGCAAGTACACTTCCAATAATTGGATCCCTACTAACTCCGGTCTCTTTAAGCAACTTTGTGAAGTCTTTATAAACACTCCTTAGCCCATTAAATTTATTTCTAAGTTGGTCATGTGTATACGCATAATTTGTTTCTTTACACATATTTCCTAATAAATTTCTAGCTCTCTTTTGAGAAAGTCGTCGTAGGCCTATTCTTTTTTATGACCTCTTCATACATCAACTCGATATAAATTGCGAGAGACTTCTCAGACCATGGTCTCAACAACATCTTCCTCCCCGGCATCACTAAGACCTACACTCTCCATCTCCGTAATGATAAGAAAATAAACATCAATGACATTTTTATCACTCTTACGTCAGAATTATGATATAGAGTGCCCTTCTAACTTTGCATTTAACTACATTAACAGTTTGTATCTACTGGCCTACTCAATAAAAACCATTAGGCGCATCAATGTCTGATTTTAAAACAACTAATGTTATGAAATTAAAAGGATAAATACGAAGTTCTAAAAATTACCTAATATTACCTTGAATTTGACTTGCTTGTGACTCTCAAATAACTAGTTGTACATCAAATCAAGACTTAAAATTATCAAATTGGAATATTGATGTTGTATCATATATATATAAAGGTTGTTAATTACAAATTTTTACTCTAGACCCACCACTGTTTACACTATAAAATAATTTGGGCTTTCGAATTACACCCTTCGAAAAGAAGAAAGTCCCTATAAGACAATGCCTAGTATAGGCTGATTTAATAAAAACTCAAGAATCGAATCTGAAGAAATAAAATGAAGTCCAAATAGCCTGCAAAGACGCGCTAATTTGAAAAAAAATTGAAAGAGCAGTTGAAGATGGTTCCCGAAGACAAGGAACGTGGGTTGAACGGTTCCCGAAGACAAGATATATAGTCGCAAGATAAGACTTCTATATAGTTCATAGCGTAATGTTAGCTCTTAGCGTTTTAGCCGTAATGTACACTTCAAGGCATGAAGAAATTGATTACGTAGGTATAAGTTGTCTTTTTGTCAGCTAGAGATAATTTTTATCTGGATTTGAATAGGGAAGACGATAACTCGAACCACCGTTTAAGTAGGGGGTGAATTACACAAGTCTCATGGTATAAGATTGTCTTTTTGTCAGATTTAAGTATCTAGATGATTTTTATCTGGATTTGAATCTTTTTACTAATAATTCGAGGACGATAACTCGAACCACCGTTTAATGTACCGATCGAGAGATTCTCACGTAGGTATAAAATTGTCTGTTTTGTCAGATTTAAGTATCTGAATTGATTTTTAACGTTAGATAAACAAAGGTGAGGTTATCAACCACCGTGCGTAAATGAAAGGTAATTCTAAGTGGAGAATTATCGCGGGGCTCGGAACGCGCAGTTGGATCCACCCTAATCTAGTTTTTTTTTTTTTTTTACTAAACAACCACTCATCCTTGTTTTTCACCCTTCAAATCCCTATTCTGTGTTGAGTAAGAAACAAATTTTTTTTTTCTGTTAAATGTCAAGAGTTTGCATTTATAGTTGGAAACTGTTATATGTAGCACAATTAAAAACGTTGAAACCAAGTTTCATCCAACTGATCATGCAAATGAAAATAACCTTTCATTCTTTTGGTTGGATCATTAAGTTGAAACCAAACCAACTATATTTAAATAATTCTATTTAATGGGCTCTAGTCAAAACTTATCAATATTTTCAATCATGATGGCCGGCATCCTTCTGTGCACCCACCCATCAAGCCACAAATCCATGAAATTAAACCAAATATATTCTAATTGAACGTAATATGTAATATGTATGACTCGAACATAATTAAAAAAAATATATAAACAGAGCGGAGGGAAGAAAAAATTCATGGGAAAGAATAGATTTTACCTTATGTTTCTATGTCTATTTCATTTGCAATGGTGCTGTCTTTGATATGAGTTTTAGGGTTTTAAGAATATTGAGATAAATCTTTGGAGTACGGAGTATGAGGGTTTTAAGAATTAAAAAATTTTTGGGGCTCGACGGGATTCGATAGGGAATCTTTTGCAAGTGTCGTCTTTTCCTCATGCTGAAGACTGTTTCAATATTTTTGCAAAACATCTTTTTTGTGTTTGCACTTTTTTTATCAAATTTAAAAACTTTTATAAAAAAGAGAAAACGGAAACAATTTTACCAAACACGTTTTTATGTCCTGTTTTCGGTATTTTTGAAACAGAAACAAAAACAAAAAAATTCAAAAATAATAGGGTTACCAAACGGGCCCTCATACCATTGGGAAGTGTCATTAGAAAACAATTAATTTCAATCTGTTTAAAGACGACAGAGACCATAACAATTTGACAAATGTAAAATTTAAATTCTCATTTTTACGAACACCGAACACTAATTATTTGCGATCAAATAATTATGAACAGCTGAACTCTAGCATGATTAGCTTTCCTCCCTTACTTTAATCTAATAACAGAAAATGTACTTCAAATTTATGATTATCTATCCGAAAAAGTATGGATATTTAACCATTCTATTTAGCTACGTTCATATACCACACGTAACCAAAAACACTTGCTCAAAATCGGAGTTTTGGCTATATTTACTCAATTACAAAAGATAAATAACAATTGATTTGAATTAAACCAGCTGAATCTGATTCGTCCAACTTAAATCAATCAATCTGGTTCGAATAAAATTTCCGTTGATTCACAATTTCTTCTTTTCTAAGAGAGAATAAATGATTCGTTAATAATACAGTTTCCGGATTTCGAATTCAATATAATCCAGGATCCACGATAAATTCCTCTACTATTTTGTAGCATTCCAGACGACGAATAAATAGACGTCGCCGTCTCTGTGGATTGCATAGTTTAAACTTTAACAGCAACCAACACAAACATTGTGACTACATAATACAAACACCATTTGTGCCCAATGTTAAGCACCTTCTGCCAGGGTTCCCTTTGATGTGCTGATATAGAGTACTGCATTTCAGAGGGGGTTCAGTAACAGTAGTATGTGTGTATCTATCTATCTATCTATCTATCTATATATATATATATCAGATTCAAAGCTCATTTACTAACTGGTGTTTACCATTATTTCCTCGAATAAAGGCATCCCCGTATTTATTCTTCAGCTGCCCATTCACATACTCCTCCGTTTGTTCCATCGCGATATTCATATATCCATCAAGACAAGCAAGAATACCTGTACAAGAAATCAACATAGTGTTTTCGGTTTATATCATGAAAGAGAGCAGTAAATGATCCACAGCAATTGCATTCTCGTTGGGCATTGTCAACTTCACTACTCGCTGACTAGAATACCTATGTAATTCATATGCATATATTCAAGTGTCATGGGCGTAGCAAACAATAACTAAACATCAATCAGAGGAATCAACATATTCAACTAGCAAGGATATCATATCATAGTAATTAAAATAAAACAAGTTAGCACCAAGGCTAAAAGCTCAGCTGCCAACCAAAAATTAATGACAGATCAAAATGATCCATCCATGCACAACAATACCAAAACAATTACATCGATACAGACATTGAATTTCACATGCTCATTATGAAAGGCAGGTATTAAAATTCAAAATGCACGATATTCACATCACATAAAATTATTACCGAAACTTATGACAACAATCAGCTCATACAGAAGATATGGAAATGACTAACACCATTTTTCTCTTTTCCCTCACCATTACCAACTTGACCCTAAGACCACTTCTGCCACTATACTTTAAACCAATAGATTTACCCTATGTTCCATGCATCAAGGCCATGCACATGCCAAATTTCCAAAATGAAAAGGCCGATGGTCCTACTATTCCCCCAGCTGATTCTTGATGAACAAACAAATTCCAAAATAATGTGGATGACAAGCTTAAATAGAACTAAGCCATCAAGTCCCGTTTGAAAGATTTTTTCTTGCGAGTTCTTGGAAAATCAGTTTCGCAGACCTTTACAACACTGAAGTAGCATTCAGAATTTGGATTTAAGGATTAGAACTTAAAGGATATAAAACCCATAAAAATGAATTAATTGCACTCATGTGGAATAGGTTTTCAATTACTACGAGATTTCAAATCCTTTAGCATCTATTTGATGCTATTTTTTCAATTAATCTTGTGGATTCCAAAATCCTTCAATCCAACAGAAAGCTGAGAGAACTTGGCTTTGTTAGATGCCAAAATAATTGACAACAAAGAAAAATATAAATAGACAACACCACAACAAACAACTAATAGCAACGGAATGGAAACAAGATACAGGTAAATGCGACGGACCTCTATAGTCAACCCCGGAATTCAATTTGACTACAACAGGTCGACCACGTATTGATTTCAGAAAGTCAGCTGGAGTTTTTGTGGTTGATCCTTTCTCTGTTGTTCCACTCATTATTCTAACTAATTGTCCAACTGCTAGCAAATGAAAAGGGAAACAAGAAACAATTAGCTTAACCACGCGATAAACAGAGAATGATTGAAGTTTCTTTAAGATAAGTTAAAACTTATCGTTACAAAGCTTTTTCCAATCAGAGAAACCCCCTTAAAAACATAAACTCTGTTTTTGGGCTTTATGTTTTAGCAAGGAAATATTAATTAGAACGCTTCCTTATGTTTACTTTAAAGGGAAAAGATGAAGAGAATGATCGTACAAGTACAATGATCAGAGATTTCTGTCCACGTTTTCAATGAAATTCAACTACATTTGAAATCAACCACAGTTGAAAAGCATTTCATACATATCTTTTTTGGTCCAAAATGAAAGAGATGTAATTTAGTTTTCAATGCTTTTCTTTTTTCCATTCCCTTTCCTCCAATAAATCCTATAAAAACAAACACTAGGATTTGCGAAAATCGGTAAGTTCAGTGCCGATTCCAATTACATGCATTTCAAATCTTGTGGCTGAAATGAAGACACCACGATTCAAATTCTAAAATTAACAACTTCTCATACCCTAACCTCAAATCCGCAATTTCAGCTCAGCATAAATACAATCATTCAAAATGATCAAAAATTAAAACTTGCAAAAACCAAGTATATGTACATTTGCGGATTTTAAAACATACCGGAGCCAAAAATCCTTCAGATGATCCAACGCCTCTGAAAATTCGCGGATGAAACATAATTACAAGCACTAAATAGTCCGCTAATCGAGAATTCTATGTGAAATAACAGATGAATAATTAAAATTTCTGCTTTCTGAGAATTTGACAATTTAATCATCAAATACGTACCTCTGTTAAAGTTTGGGCGCTTCGATAATAATTTCTTCAGAATTTGTAGCTCTCGAGCTGCTTTAGGGTTTCTGTATATGGGATATGGCAGTGGTAATTAAATGCTGTTCGAGTTTTGTTGAAAGGGCATTTCTTGGTCATGCAGGCCTAGGCCCATAACTAAGGCCTGCTGAAATTATCAAAATGCATTCGAATAAGTTTAGATGCGTAAATAAATCGAGGTGAATAATGTGCTCGATTGTTTAAATTATTATCGAACTTTAAAAATTGTGTTAATCAAGCTGTGTAGAACATTTTGACTTTTCTATAAATGTTATCGTTTTTCAGCTAATTATTAGTACCAAACATTAGAAGTTTATTAACCAAACAAAAAAATTAGAAGTTTTTTGCTTACCAACAGTAGCTTGAATCAACTTTTTTCTTTTTTATCTTAATATAATAAAAAAAAATGTAGACTTAAGCATTATATCATATTTTAAACAATTATATTTTGATTTGGCATTAATTTATTCAAAAGTTGTTGGTCTTAATTTAATTTAAAAAATATATAAGAATTTTAAGGGTAAATATTTTGAGGGAACAAGGGTTTTAGTACAAGAAAATTTTTCTTTTGAAAAAAATACTCAAATCCTGATATTTTTTTCTCCAGTAACCAAACAATTAGTTTTCTAATTCTTATTGACAAGTCTAAATGAAGTGAACTGGAGGGAGATTACAAGATTACACCTTAAAAAGGGAACGCTTGACTGCATTTTTTTAGAAATCGCTTAGGTTAAGCGTCCGATGAAGATTGTTTTTAGAGAGTTAATTTAGACTTCAAGATTTGAATACTTTAACCGAGTGGGTTTAAGCGTTCAGCTTTAATCAGTATCGTCGAAAGCTTTAGCGTTTTGCACCACTGACGAGTGACTTGTCAATCCACTAAAGTGATTCTCAAAGAATGATTGACGTGACAATTTATCCACACCCAGAGGTGATCGCGAGATGAAAATTTAGGGTAATTGATATCTTAGCACTCTCATAAGATGTACTAGAGTAAGGAACTTCCAACTTTTGATTTTGTATATTTGAATCATGACAAACAGGCGCGTTACTTCCTTGAATCTTGCACAAACTAACCCTATGGCAATTAACAACTCTTATCAATTTACATAATTATCATGCTTAATATTATTAGGTTTTTAATTACTTCTTATACTACTTTAAGACTCAGAGTTGAATTAATGATAAAAATTATCAGATGCTCAACCTTACAGCAACAATCTATAAAACATAATAAGTAATTCAAATGTAGATCAAAGTAATAAAAATGTGAAATTAATTTTTGGCCAATTTTCTCAGTAGAGCAGCGCGCGTCAGTTTTAATCACTTAGGGCATGGGCAAAATTGACTTATATTAACACAAAAAGATACTTTATTGCTCAAAAGAAAAAAAATTGAATATCAACTTCAATTAGTTCAATCTACTTTGCCTTTCTATTAGAATCTAGCAATCAATTTAATATTTTTGTTCAAGCAATAAGTTTAGTTTTTTCAGACAATATTGCATAAAAATTAAATAAATCAAGTTCTTTTATAAAATAACAAATTATAATTTAAAAGTAATTAGTGACTTTTCATACAATACTTTATTGAACAATACTTTATTTGGCTCAAGTTGATGCATTTATTATGTTTGATTTATGCGAACAAACTCATGTTCAAAAGTTTTAGTCTAAATCTTGTTTTTACTCGATCTAGTCAGTTGTATGACTATTGAATACATTTGATTAATTGTTATAGATTTTAAGAAAATGACTAACCACAAAATAAATGCCACTTTCTTATCCCAATTTTTTTTAAATTTTGCCTTTATCCCCAATAAACGCACAAAGATGGGGCCGAAGGTGTTACGAATTAATAAAAGTCAATTTTTTACTTTTTTCACCTCCAAAAATACATTTTTTTACAAAATGTTATTTTCTTTTGAGAACCAATGTGACACAATTTTTTTCGTGGAGAATAAGGAAAAAAGTCAATTTTGACCCTGCCCTAAGTGAGTGAAACTCACGAGCACTGCTCCCCTGAGAAAATTGGCTAAAATTGGAAAAAAAAACACTATCGAGCTACATATGATGATATGATGCACATAAGAGCATCTCCAACCAAGATATACAAAAATGGTGCAACTTTTGCACCATTTTAGTGTTAGACAATAAATTTACTGCAACTCACAGCTCTATTTTCAATACCGAAAATAATATTCTAGAATATTCCTTTTTGCACCTATTTTTATACTATTATCCATATTTCAACAAATAATAAATAAAAAAATGGGCTTGTACCAGACTTGTTGCAAATGAACAATTTCACGCCAAATATAGAGTGCTACTGTTCATTTGCACCAAATTTGGTACAAATAATGGCGTGGGTTGGAGAACCCAACGTATGCCAAAATGACTATTTCCAACCCAAAATGGCTTGGGTTGGAGAAGGTCTAAGGGACGTAAGTGATGTGTTTTTAACATGAGAGACTAAAGTGACACTTTGGCGATATACTAGGGATGACAAAAGTTAATAACCCGACCTAATATATTGTATTAACTATCAATGGGTATACTGGTAATTCATAATACAATTTAAATAGGATAGGTAATGTACAAAACATTGGACTGATTGGTTTATCACTGGCGTGAATAGTGTACTAATCCTTATTTATCGGCTGGTGATAACGCCAGAGCAGCTCTCCTAATGCCAGAGCAATTTGACATCTTTTGTCTATATTATCCCTATGGTCAACAACAATTCCTCCAATCTATTTTCGTTTGCACTAAGCACCCTTCGCATCCTCTCTGTCTCTCATCTCAACCCAACCATTTTTTGCACACGCATCACCGTCCTCTTCGTCGACGGTATACCCATTAGAATCACTCATTATGTTTTGGTCCTTTGATTTTTTGTTTAGCGAAAATCGACGACAATAAAACATTTTTAAAAACAATTACGGTGTTGACATTAAAAAAATAAAACACTATTAATTTCAAAGTTATGGTGTATTAATTTCATTTTCAATAATACTTTTGGTGACTTGAATTTTTGCTATTTTCTACTGGGGGGCCAGTTGTTTTCTATAAGTGATGAATGGAATTGTCTTTCGCTTTTAGTTCGCTGTGATTTCTTAAAACCAACACGAGTTTTATTTCCGACTTTGGGGATATTTTTTTAGTAAATAAAGGCGATCTGGGATGGGTTTGTGTTGGAGATAGTTCAGTCATGGTTGACAAAATTGCTCTGGCATTAGGAGAAATGCTATGGCCTTATCAGTAGCCTTATTTATCCCTATTTAAGTTTTGTTTTTCCATTTTTTCTTTCCTTAGTTAGTAATTGACACCCCACCAGACAGCACAGCAGTCGTAGCAAAGCACGAAGCAAAATAAAATTTGATTAAATCTATAATCCGCCATGGATCTCAAAGCTACACCCCATGCCTTCACTCCTTCATTGACCTCGGTGAGTTCCCCAATTTATCTCCATTTATTGATACATATACATATACATTCGTGCCGAACTATAACGAGTAATTTTCTTTTGAAAAATTGCAAAATATTGAAACAGGTTGCTATGTTGTTGGCATTTTTCACTTATTTAGCTATATTTGGATCTATTTTACCTGGAAGAATTATTCCTGGAGCGACTTTATCCGATGGCACTCGCCTCCATTACCGTTGTAATGGTCAGTAATCGATCCTACTTTTCATCAAGTTTTAGCTTGAATGATTGTGTTTGTGATTTTTTCTGTTATGATTTTCATTGTTCTAGGTTTGCTATCGCTTGTTTTGTTGGTTATCCTGCTTGGAATCGGCGTTCGGATGGATCTCGTATCAGCCACTGTGAGCATTTTTCATCATTCTTCGCTAAGTATTTGCATTTGTTTGTTGTTCATATTGGGAAGTTTCTAGTCTGTTGATGTAATGTGGTATGTGATGAATTGTAATATGTACATACCCTCTTTATGCACTTGATATTGCGCACAATCATGCTCTAATTGTGCTTGTTTCTTAATATTTGTTGCAGGCTATTGCTGACAGAGGTCTCGAGCTTTTATCAACGACGCTTATATTCAGAGTAATTGTAAGTTTCCAGGTTTAACAGCTTCTTTAATTTGCCTTGTATGAAAGCTTAGGATTAAACAATATTGGAAATTTTAATCAACATGCAAGTTTTCTAATTTTGTTAACAAACAAATGATATTATTAGGTCACTTGTGAACATCTTTCTCGAATGAGTCGTATTAACATGACTAAGGCCAACTGCATCATCTGTGCATTAGCACCTGAAACTGAAATATAAATTCTTTTGTTGCAAGTGTTGCATGAAATATATGTATACAAGCATACATACGTTAACTTATGTGGATGGATATCATATCTGAAAAAGTACATTAAACTATACAGCAATAACAAACCTTTTAGTTATTGATCATTAATTGTCTCCTTGTCTGTTCGATATCCATCAGCCCACAAACAGTTAAATCACCTCTATATGGCTATGCTGTTTTATTTCTTTTGTCTATTCTCTAATCAATTTTGTGTGCCTATGCCAGGTGACATTGCTTCTTTACGTGGCTGGCTACAGGTCCCGTGATTGAAGTTCTTCTTTAAAGCCTCACTTGACTGGAAACTTAATCCATGACTGGGAATTAGTCAAGTAGTTGACTAGGGATATTTTGAGACCTTATTTTCTTATGTAGGGTATGCTTGGTGTGTGGCAGTTGTGAAGGTTTGTACATTTGAGTTGTATATTTGTGATGCAAGGCAACAATCAGAATTTGGTTGACAATTTTTTTTTTTCATTTTCTTTTCCGTTAGTTTATTTTGAAGTATATTGTGAAGTTTTGCAATTATCGACAGCTAACTGCTGATGTACAAGTTGGTGTATTGAAGTGTTTTAGCAAGCAATTACTTCATTTTCGACTCTCTAAGAATTTAAACTCTAAAGTATGGTCTCTTCTGTAAAGACATAATAATGAGTATTTTCCCATGAATACCTTCATCATTTGAGTTCATGTTTCTCTTTTCTCCATATTTTCTATCAAGATAACTAGGTTCCAATATAGACTAAAGTAGATTTTCTCTTTCCCGTGTCTGCATTTGGCATCCTTTAAGCAATCAGATTAGTTGTCCATTAGGACAAACCAATTAATAAGTCTTCATGGACTTCATGAGCTGCATGCTGTTCTAGGATACATGCTATTAGAGAATATTCTCGGAAGAGTATATTTGAATTACGTAAGGTTATTATTTAATTTCTTTCTCCCTTTTACAGTTTATATTATTGGCCTGTCTAAATGCTTTACAATTCCAATAATAGTTGATGTTGAGTTGTCCACAGTTTTGATATGTCTATGTGTCTAGAGAGAAGTTACTTCATGGTGAAAAATATCTAGAAAAAAAAAAGACAACATTAATTTAACCCTGAATGATTTTGCCTGGACTTTTTAAACTTCTCTATATATTCAAGTTCTGCTCCAGGTTGCTGAAAAATGTGCTGGTGCTGATGTTGTACTATGTCATCTAACAGGTGGTTTAGGATACAGCTGAATCCCCCAGTTCATGGGAATTGACCTCAAGTACGTTTCCAAACTTAATCACTGACTCAATAGCATGCCTTGACATTATACACTCTTCATATCCCCATTAAATGATGCTATTTACATTTATATTGTTTTTGCAAGTTTGAGTTTTTTACTTCTCTCTAATTTTAATTAGAAAATTAATGGCCGAGATCTATTTCAGATGGCTCAGTTACCTTTATGGGCTACTCCAAGAAACTCTCACCTCGCTTGATTACATGAAATATCAGAACCAGCTAATTATTTTACTGCTATCACATTTGTTACAGTGAATGTTCTCTCTTATTCTGTAGGTTCTACTTTGTTAGAGCTGGAATGATGGGATGACTTCTAATAAATCTTTCAGTTCTTGCAAAATGCATTCAAGAGTCTAACGTAAGCCAATCAATTATTCTTTACTAGCTATTTTGTCTGGTAAGTTAACAATACTAAACTACTTTAGTTTCTGAGGCCTTTTTGTTTATTTTGGAATTCATTATTTCTTTTCTCGATGCAGCTATACATTTTGGACTACTTTTTCTATGAAGAGTGCATGACCTCCACGTAAGTATAACACTTTATTTCGCAAATATTAAGGTCACTCCAACTAACCTGGCATTTGATTTATACAGTCAGTGTGCTTTATATTGGGCAGTCTAATATTGTCGGGCTACTACGCCCTATTATTCTGACTATTAAAGAAGGTGTTTCAGTTTGTAACTCTAACATCAGTCGACATGGCATCTTTTTAGATGGGATATAATTGCTGAGAGGTTGGGGTTTATGATGGTCTTTGGAGATCTAGTTTGGATCCCTTTCACATTCAGTATCCAGGTATGTAACCATCGCAGTTTGCTAATATATATGAAAGCATTATGCTACTTTGTTAGTCTTGAAAAATGCATACAGTATTCCACTTTTATTCCTTAACTTTCAGCTTCCAAAGTATTTGGTCTTTTGTAAGACTAGATTTTGGACTAAAAGGCATTATGACTCAAGTTGCACATGTATATCAATATAAAAAATACCAGAAAATTCTTGGGTGCTCCCCGCGTGGGACCGAGTTGCATACACCAACACACACCTCCCACACCGGGTGCACCCAAGAAATTTCCACAAATACCCCCTTTTTTGGACATCATAAATTTCAGTCATCATGGAAAGTGGTTTTAGAATAACTTTGTTGAAGGTTCTTTGCATGATGTATTACCTTCATATTCCATTTCAGTTCGGGGTTTTCTAAGTTCTCTTTATATGTGAGCCCCTTTATTCATTTTCTTCTTTCATTGTACTTTCTGGGTAGCCTGTATATGATTAACATTTCTGCTGCAGTTCAATCATGATTGGCCGTGGTTTCGTTGCTCAAAGCATATGAATGATGCTATAGTTTATACTATTAAACAACTGTGTTTATTGTTGCCACTAGGCGGACATATATTAATTTCTTTATGTTGAAAAGGTTGGTGGCTTCTAAGAAATAAGGTTGAGCTAACAACTGCTGCTGTCATTGCGAACTGCCTTGTCTTTCAGATTGGGTAATAGTTCTCATTTCAGATGTTGCTTATTGCTATACCAAAATTATTATTTTCTTTTTCTCGTGTGCAAATTGATATTCTCAATAGGTCACGTCTATTGACTGCTCATGTTGCTTCGTTTTGTGATTGGGAAGCTATCTCGTCTTTAGAGGAGCTAACAAGCAGAAGCATGTTTTCAAAAAGAATCCCAAAGCACTAATTTGGGGTAGACCCCCGAAAGTCATTGGGGGAAAGTTGCTTGCTTCGGGTTATTGGTAAGTTTCTATCTCGTATCTTAGGATGTTCTGTATTTCCATGACCTTTGACGGAGCATATGAGAATGCAATATTGCAATTGCTTTGCTGCAATTCCATTGGAAATTTTAGAAAGTTTTTGAAAGCTTGCGAAGGGCTCTCTCCATATTAGATAATCCCATAAGCTAAATCTTTACCTTACCTTGGATTTAAAAGCATTACAATAATATGCTAAATTGCTAAGAAATTAGGCTCTTTGACCATCACTTTTGCAAAAAAAACTTAAAGAGAATGATGTAGAACCTGATAGCTTTTACAAAATCACACTCTTTCGAAGAACAATTTTGCTAAACCATGATTTTCAGATTAAAAACATTTTGAACCTAGGACTAACTTAAAGATGCTTCATCATATTACTTACCAATGCTTATTATTATCACCTTTTCAGGGGCATTGCTAGACATAGTAATTACCTTGGGGACTTGTTGCTAGCCTTGTCTTTTAGTTTAGCCTTGTCTTTTAGTTTACCGTGTGGGATAAGGTAATAATATGCATTATGCTTTGAACTCTAATAAAAACATTGCATTAACTTGGTTCTAATATTTATGTAACACGTCTTTACGTAGTTCTCTAGTTCCATATTTTTATCCTATATATCTTTTCATTCTATTGATATGGAGAGAGAGAAGAGATGAAGCCCAGTGTGCACAGAAGTACAAAGACATATGGGCAGAATACCGGAAATTAGAAGTGTTTTGCTAACCAACCTGAATCGAGTAGCTTGAATCAATTTTTTCTTTTTAATCTTTATATAATAAAAAAAAATGTAGACTTAAGCATTATATCATATTTTAAACAATTATATTTTGATTTGGCATTAATTTAATTTCAAAAGTTGTTGGTCTTAATTTAATTTAAAAAATATATATGCAATTATATTTCAAGGGTTTTAGTAATTTTTCTTTTGAAAAAAATACTCAAATCCCACTTTTCTAATTTTTATTGACAAGTCTAAATAAAGTGAACTGGAGGGAGATTACAAGATTACACCTTACATTGTAGCGTTTTAAAATCTCAATCTCAAGTTGTTTGTTTAATCAGCATGTATCGCACGTTTTGCACCACTGACGAGTGACTTGTCAAATTATATTTGATTGACGTGACAATTTATCCACACCGAGGTGATGAGATAAATTTAGGGTAATGAAATTTGTACTCCATAAATTACTATAAGAACTCCAACTTTGATTTTTATATTTGAATCTGACAAAATTATCCTTGAATTTTAAAACTAACCCTATGCAATTAAAACAAAACTATTATCATGTTATTTATAGGTTTTTAATTCTTTTAACTACTTTAAATCGGAGTTAATTAATAAAAAATAAAATTCAGCAAAAATAAAACAAGTAATTAAAATGTAGAGCGTCATCGATAAAACAAAGTAATAAAATGTGAAATTAGAGAATGACAATTATTTTTATGAACCAAAAAGATAAAAATTGAATATCAACTTCAATTAGTTCAATCTACTTTGCCTTTATATTAGAATCTAGCAATCAATTTAATATTTTTGTTCAAGCAATAAGTTTAGTTTTTTCAGACAATAATGCATAAAAATAACATAAATCATGCTCTTTTATCAAATAAAAAAATTATAATTTAAAAGTAATTAGCGACTTTTCATACAACATGAATTTAATAGTAATGTTGCATACCACCGATTTTTCACCTCCCTTAGTTTTGGTAAGAAATCACTTACAATTAATTGATTTTAATGAATTTAATTCATCTATACTTTCTCAATCAGTGGACGGTGAAAATTTGTTGTATAGAAACGGCGGTATGTAGCATTTTCCTGAATTTAAGTACACAAAAGGCCAAAAAAATATGATTTTTTTTGTTGTTTGATCTGTCTTGATGAAGTATATGTTTTATGTTTTTAAAGATTAAAAAAAGATCATTATGCAGTATTGTTTTATTCGCAAATATATTATTTTGACATGATTATATTGATAGAGTAATGAATTTTTTTATTTTTCATCTAGACTAAGCAAAAGAGGTATTTACTAGTATAACAATTTAAATGGTGAGGAAAAATGAAGTAAAAATATTGGTTTTTATTTGGAAATGGGTAGTCTTGTCATTTTTTTAGACAGAAGAATATAAGTGGAGCTCCAATAATAATTTTTGGGGCTTCAATATCATACCCTACATTTATCCTGCTAGTTGATTTGTGAAATGACCATTACACCCTTGTGAAGCATTTTCAGTTTTTCACATGCCTTTAAGAATATGAAGAAGCAATTTTAAGGATTTCTGAAAATATTTTGAGGGAACATGTTTATAATCTGTTTAGTTTAAGAAAATTAATAGAAAAAAAAAAGAAAATACAAGAAAATCATTTTCCTTTTCTCACCCTTTTTCCTTTTTCTCATCACTTGGTGAATAAAATGTATTATCTCAAATTAGTATATGATTTCTCTGATATTTTTTTTTGTCTAGTAGCCAAACAATCAAAAATAGTTTTCCTTGTGTTTTCTTTTCCTTTTGATGACAATTTTTTTAAACCAAATAGAGTGTTAGTGTGTAATGCAGAAAATGAAAAGAAAAACCTAATAGGGTTATTAACTTTTGTCATCCCTCGTGTGTTGCCAAAATGTCACTTTAGTTCATCATGTCAAAAATCACTTTCATCCTTTATGTACATAATATGTGACCCGATAGTCATTTTTTTCAATTTTTGGCCAATTTTCTCAGTAGAGCAGCGCGCGTCAGTTTTAATCACTTAGGGCATGGGCAAAATTGACTTTTTCCCTTATTCTCCATTAAAAAATTGTCACTTTTGTCCCCCAAATAAAAAATTGTGTCACTTTATTACTCAAAAAAGAAAAAAAATCATTTTGTGGAAAATGTGTTTTTGAAGGGAAAAAAGAGAAAAAAAAAAGGATTTTTATTAGTTCCCAACAAAAGCCAAATTAGAAGGTTTTCTTGGGACAGACAAGCAACATTTATATTGTGGTTAGTCATTTTCTTGAAATCTACAATAATTACAACAAATGTAATTCAATAGTCATACAACTAACTAGTTCGACCAAAACTCGATTAAATCTAAAACTTTTGAACATGGTTTGTTCGCACAATCAAACATAACAATATAAATGAATTGACTTGAGCTGAATAAAGTACTATTCAAGATAGTTTCAGTTTTATGTAAGAAATAATTCAATAGTCATACAACTAACTAGTTCTACAAAACATGATTCAGACTAAAACTTTTGAATATGAATTTATTCACACAATCAAATATGATGCAAATGAATTGACTTGAACCGAAGAAGTATTGTTGAAGATAGTTCCAGTTTTTATCGACCTTGTGAAATTCTTTTTGAACAAAACACAATCAAATATAACGATGCAAGTGAATTGACTTGAGCCGAATAAGGTATTGTTCAAGATAGTTTCAGTTTTTATCGATCTTGAGAAATTATTTTTGAACAAAAAATTCTTAAAAAAAAACTGAAACTATCTTGAACAATACTTCATTCGGCTCAAGTTGATTCATTTATTATGTTTGATTTATGCAAACAAACTCATGTTCAAAAGTTTTAGTCTAAATCTTATTTTTTTCTCGATCTAGTCAGTTGTATGACTATTGAATACATTTGATTAATTGTTATAGATTTTAAGAAAATGACTAACCACAAAATAAATGCCACTTTATTATCCCAATTTTACTAAAATTTTGGCTTTATCCCCAATAAACGCACAAAGACGGGGCCGAAGGTGTTACGAATTAATAAAAGTCAATTTTTTACTTTTTTCACCTCCAAAAATACATTTTTTCACAAAATAATTTTTTCTTTTGAGAACCAATGTGACACAACTTTTTTCGCGGAGAATAAGGAAAAAAGTCAATTTTGACCCTGCCCTAAGTGAGTGAAACTCACGCGCGCTGCTCCCCTGAGAAAATTGACTAAAATTGGGAAAAAACACTATCGAGCTACATATGATGCACATAAGAGCATCTCCAACCCAGATACACAAAAATGGTGCAACTTTTGCACCATTTAGTGTTATACAATAAATTTTCTCCAATCCACAACTCTATTTTCAACACAAAAAATAATATTCTCTAAAATATTTCTTTTTACACCTATTTTTATACTATCATCCATATTTCAACAAATAAAAAAAAGATGGGCTTGTACCAAACTTGGTGCAAATGAACAATTTCACACAAAATATAGCGTGCTACTATTCATTTGCACCAAATTTGGTGCAAATAATGGCTTGGGTTGGAGAGCTCAACGTACGCCAAAATGACGTGGATTGGAGATGGTCTAAGAGATGAAAGTGATGTTTTTTTTACATGAGGAACTAAAGTGGCATTTTGGCGATATATTAGGAATGACAAAAGTTAATAACCCAACCTAATATATTGTATTAACTGTCGATGGGTTTACTGGTAATTCATAATACAATTTAAATAGGATAGGTAATGTACAAAACATCAATGTTCTGAAACACAGACCAGGCATCGAACCGGAAAAGTGATTGGGTCACGGGTCACCGGTTCGACCGTCGGGTCAACAGCGGTCGAACCAGTGTTGTCATAATTATGTCATAAATAATAATTTATATATTAAAATAACTTAAATTAATAAAAAAATTAAATATATGCTAAAAAAATTCTAAAGTAATTTTCTTATTTCCTAATTCCTAATTCCTATCTATATCTAATTTATTTAAATAATTGTCAAGATAGTTGGGGGGGGGGCCTCTTTCAGTGTTATCAAGAAGCACATTCTTTGAAGTTCTACATATTAAATAACAAAAGTAAAAACAAAAATTCAACCAAAAAAGAAGTGACCCACGTGAAGAAGAGAAAGAGAAGAAAAGAGGTCACCGCCGCCCGTTACGAAATCCCATTTTTGCTGCTAAAAGGGCTGAAATCACATATACAAAGCTAAACTCAATGTTCCGACGGAAGAGGAGCTTGTCCAGTAAAAGAAGTTCAACCAACGGTATGAATCTGCTCTTCTATTTCATATCGTCCGGTTGCACTAACCCAGCAGCGGGTCACAGGGTTTGACGGTTTAACTGTTGATTTCGCCGGTTTTGAGAAAATACAACGGTTTTTGACTTCTTCTTCCGATTTTCTTGTCTGCCCGGACCGTTTTATCCACCGGTCGATGATCAGTTCGGTTCGACCAGCTGGTCTGGGTTTTAAAACACTGCAAAACATTGGACTGATATCACTATTTAAGTTTTATTTTTCCTTTTTTTTGTTTCCTTAGTAAGTAATTGACATCAGACAGCAGTCGCAACAAAGCACGAAGCAGAATTGAATCTATATTCCACCATGGATCTCAACACTATTCTCCATGCCTTCACTCCTTCATTGACCTCGGTGAGTTCCCCAATTTATCTCCATTTATTGATACATATACATATACATTCGTGCCGAACCATAACGAGTAATTTTCTTTTGAAAAATTGCAAAATTTCCAAACAGGTTGCTATGTTGTTGGCATTTTTCACTTACTTAGCTATATTTGGATCTATTTTACATGGAAGAATTATTCATGGAGCGACTTTATCCGATGGCACACGCCTCCATTACCGTTGTAATGGTCAGTAATTGATCCTACTTTTCAACAAGTTTTAGCTTAAGTGATTGTGTTTGTGATTTTTTCTGTTATGATTTTCATTGTTCTAGGTTTGCTATCGCTTGTTTTGTTGGTTATCCTGCTTGGAATCGGCGTTCGGATGGATCTCGTATCAGCCACTGTGAGCATTTTTCATCATTCTTCGCTAAGTATTTGCATTTGTTTGTTGTTCATATTGGGAAGTTTCTAGTCTGTTGATGTAATGTGGTATGTGATGAATTGTAATATGTACATACCCTCTTTATGCACTTGATATTGCGCACAATCATGCTCTAATTGTGCTTGTTTCTTAATATTTGCTACAGGCTATTGCTGACAGAGGTCTCGAGCTTTTATCAACGACGCTTATATTCAGAGTAATTGTAAGTTTCCAGGTTTAACAACTTCTTTAATTTGCCTTGTATGAAAGCTTAGGATTAAACAATATTGGAAATTTTAATCAACATGCAAGTTTTCTAATTTTGTTAACAAACAAATGATATTATTAGGTCACTTGTGAACATCTTTCTCGAATGAGTCGTATTAACATGACTAAGGCCAACTGCATCATCTGTGCATTAGCACCTGAAGCTGAAATATAAATTCTTTTGTTGCAAGTGTTGCATGAAATAAATGTATACAAGCATGCATACGTTAACTTATGTGGATGGATATCATATCTGAAAAAGTACATTAAACTATGCAGCAATAACAAACCTTTTAGTTATTGATCATTAATTGTCTCCTTGTCTGTTCGATATCCATCAGCCCACAAACAATTAAATCACCTCTCTGTGGCTATTCTGTTTTATTTCTTTTGTATGTTCTCTAATCAATTTTGTGTGCCTATGCCAGGTGACATTGCTTCTTTACGTGGCTAGCTATAGGTCCCGTGATCGAAGTTCTTCTTTAAAGCCTCACTTGACTGGAAACTTAATCCATGACTGGTAATTAGTCAAGTAGTTGACTAGGGATATTTTGAGACCTTATTTTCTTATGTAGGGTATGCTTGGTGTGTGGCAGTTGTGAAGGTTTGTACATCTGAGTTGTATATTTGTGATGCAAGACTACAATCAGAATTTGGTTGACAATTTTTTTTTCATTTTCTTTTCCGTTAGTTTATTTTGAAGTATATTGTGAAGTTTTGCAATTATCGACAGCTAATGTACAAGTTGGTGTATTGAAGTATTTTAGCAGGTAATTACTTCATTATCGACTTTCTAAGAGTCTAAACTCTAAAATATGGTCTCTCCTATAAAGACATAATAATGAATATTTTCCCATGAATACCTTCGTCATTTGAGTTCATATTTCTCTTTTCTCCATATTTTCTATCAAGATAACTAGGCTCCAAAATGGACTAAAGTAGATTTTTTATTTCCCGTGTCTGTTTTTGTCATCCTTGAAGCAATCAGATTAGATGTCCACTAGGACAAACCAATTAATAAGTCTTCATGGGCTGCATGCTGTTCTCGGATACATGCTATTAGAGAATATTCTCGGAAGAGTATTTCGACTTATGAAGACTATGGATCATTTCTTGATGGATGAGCACATTATCATATGTACCTCTCCCGGGTATAAAACTACTTTGAAGAGGTGAAACAAGCTTGGATATAATGGGTTTCAACCTCAACGATATCAATTTAGTAATCAGTTTATAAAGTACATTACAAAGAGCAATGGCACGAAATTGTTTGATTGAAGTGGGGTTCTTCTCTTTCGGGATAAGGCAAATAAACGTATCACCCACATAAGGGCTTGAAATCTCAATCTCAAGTTGTTTGTTTAATCAGCATGTATCGTACATTTTGCACCACTGATGAGTGATTTGTCAAATTATCTCTGATTGACGTGACAATTTATGCACACCGAGGTGATGAGATAAATTTAGGGTAATGAAATTTGTACTCCATAAATTACTATAAGAACTCCAACTTTGATTTTTATATTTGAATCTGACAAAATTATCCTTGAATTTTAAAACTAAACCTATGCAATTAAAACAAAACTATTATCATGTTATTTATAGGTTTTTAATTCTTTTAACTACTTTAAATCGGAGTTAATTAATAAAAAATAAAATTCAGCAAAAATAAAACATGTAATTAAAATGTAGACAAAGTAATAAAATGTGAAATTAGAGAATGACAATTATTATATGAACCAAAAAGATAAAAATTGAATATCAACTTCAATTAGTTCAATCTACTTTGCCTTTATATTAGAATCTAGCAATCAATTTAATATTTTTGTTCAAGCAATAAGTTTAGTTTTTTCAGACAATAATGCATAAAAATAACATAAATCATGCTCTTTTATCAAATAAAAAAATTACATTTTAAAAGTAATTAGCGACTTTTCATACAACAATTTAATAGTAATGTTACATACTACCGATTTTTCACCTCCTTTAGTTTTGGTAAGAAATCACTTGCAATTAATTGATTTTAATGAATTTAATTCATCTATACTTTCTCAATCAGTGGACGATGAAAAATTGGTAGTATAGAAACGGTGGTATGTAGCATTCTCTTGAATTTATGTACACAAAAGACCAAAAAATATGATTTTTTTGGTTGTTTGATCTGTCTTGATGAAGTATATGTTTTATGTTAAAGATTAAAAAAGATCATTATGCAGTATTGTTTTATTCACAAATATATTATTTTGACATGATTATATTGATGAAGTAATGATTTTTTTTTTATGTCTAGAATAAGCAAAAGAGGTATTTATTAGTATAACGATTTAAATGGTGAGGAAAAATGAAGTAAAAATGTTGATTTTTATTTAGAAATGGGTATTCTTCTCCTTTTCTTAGAGAGAAGAAAATAAGTGGAGCTCCAATAATAAATTTTGAAGCTCCAATATCATACCCTACATTTATCCTGCTAGCTGAGTGGAGATGTGATTTGTGAAATGACCATTACACCCTTCTGAAGCATTTTCAATTTTTCACTTGCCCTTAAGAATATGAAGAAGCAATTTTACAGATTTCTGAAAATATTTTGAGGGACACGTTTACAATCTGTTTGGTTCAAGGAAATTGATAGAAAAAAGAAAAGAAAAAACAAGGAAACCATTGTCCTTTTCTCACCTTTTTTCCTTTTTCTCATCACTTGGTGAATAAAATATAGTGTCTCAAATTAGAATATGATTTCTCTGATATTTCCTTTTTCTTTTCTCTAGTAACCAAACAATCAAAAATAATTTTCCTTGTGTTTTCTTAATCTTTTGATGACAATTCTCTTAAACCAAACAAAGTGTTAATGTGTAATGCGGAAAATGAAAAGAAAAACCTAATATGGTTATTAACTTTTGTCATCCCTCATGTGTTGCCAAAATGTCACTTTAGTCCCTCATGTCAAAAATCACTTTCATCCTTTATGTACATAATATGTAGCCCGATGGTCATTTTTTTCAATTTTTGGCCAATTTTCTCAGGGGAGCAGCGCGTGTGAGTTTTAATCACTTAGGGCATGGGCAAAATTGATTTTCTCCCTTATTCTCCATTTAAAAAATTATCACTTTAGTCCCCCAAATAAAAAATTGCGTCACTTTATTACTCAAAAGAAAAAAAATCATCTTGTGGAAAATGTATTTTTGAAGGGAAAAAAAAGAAAAAAATGGACTTTTGTTAGTTCCTAACAAAAGCCAAATTAGAAGGTCTTTTTGGGACAGACAAGTAGCATTCATTTTGTGGTTAGTCATGTTCTTGAAATCTACAACAATTGCACAAATGTAATTCAATAGTCATACAATTAACTAGTTCGACCGAAACTCGATTCAAAGTAAAACTTTTGAACATGGGTTTGTTCGCACAATCAAACATAACAATATAAATGAATTGACTTGAGCTGAATAAAGTACTATTCAAGTTAGTTTCAGTTTTATATAAGAAATAATTCAATAGTCATACAACTGACTAGTTCTACAAAACATGATTCAGACTAAAACTTTTGAATATGAATTTATTCACACAATCAAATATAACGATGCAAATGAATTGCCATGAATCAAAGAAGTATTGTTGAAGATAGTTCCAGTTTTTATCGATCTTGAGAAATTATTTTTGAACAAAACACAATCAAATATAACAATGCAAATGAATGACTTGAACCAAATAAAGTATTGTTCAAGATAGTTTCAGTTTTTATCGATCTTGAGATATTATTTTTGAACAAAAAATTCTTAAAAAAAATTGAAACTATCTTGAACAATACTTTATTTGGCTCAAGTCGATTCATTTATTATGTTTCATTTATGCGAACAAACTCATGTTCAAAAGTTTTAGCCTAAATCTTGTTTTTACTCGGTATAGTCAGTTGTATGACTATTGAATACATTTGTTTAATTGTTATAGATTTTAAGAAAATGACTAACCACAAAATAAATGCCACTTTTTTATCCCAATTTTTTAAAAATTTTGGCTTTATCCCCAATAAACGCACAAGGACGGGGCCGAAGGTGTTACGAATTAATAAAAGTCAATTTTTTGCTTTTTTCACCTCCAAAAATACATTTTTTCACAAAAATGTTTTTTTCTTTTGAGAACCAAAGTGGCACAATATTTTATTTGGGGGACCAAAGTGACACAATTTTTTCGTGGAGAGAGGAAAAAAGTCAATTTTGACCATGCCCTAAGTGAGTGAACTCACGCGCGCTGCTCCCCTCAGAAAATTGGCTAAAATTGGAAAAAAAATACTATCGAGCTACAATAGAATTATGATGCACATAAGAGCATCTCCAACCCAGATACACAAAAATGGTGCAACTTTTGTACCATTTTAGTGTTATACAATAAATTTACTCCAACTCATAACTCTATTTTCAACCCCAAAAATAATATTCTCTAGAATATTCCTTTTTCCACTTATTTTTATACTATTATCTATATTTCAATAAATAAAAAAAAGATGGGCTTGTACCAAACTTGGTGCAAATGAACAATTTCACGCCAAATATAGCGTGCTACTGTTCTTTTGTACCAAATTTGGTGCAAATAATGGCGAGGGTTGGAGAGTCCAACGTACGCCAAAATGACCATTTCCAACTCAAAATGGCGTGGGTTGGAGAGGGTTAGAGATGGTCTAAGGGACGAAAGTGATGTTTATTTGACATGAGGGACTAAAGTGACACTTTGACGACATACTAGGGATGACAGGATGACAAAAGTTAATAACCCGACCTAATATATTGTATTAACTATCAATGGGTATACTGGTAATTCATTATACAATTTAAATAGGATAGGTAATATACAAAACATTGGACTGATTGGTTATCACTCTCGTGAATAGTGTACTAATCCTTATTTATCACTATTTAAGTTTTGTTTTTCCTTTTTTTCAGTAATTGACACCAGACAGCAGTCGCAGCAAAACACGAAGCAGAATAGAATCTATAATCCGCCATGGATCTCAACGCTACTCTTCATGCCTTCACTCCTTCACTGACCTCATTGAGTTTCCTGATTTATCTCCATTTATTGATACATATACATATACATTCGTGCCGAACTAAAACGAGTAATTTTCTGTTGAAAAATTGCAAAATTTTGAAACAGGTTGCTATGTTGTTGGCATTTTTTACTTACTTAGCTATATTCAAATCTATTTTACCTGGAAGAATTGTTCCTAGAGTGACTTTATCCGATGGCACTCGCCTCCATTACCGTTGTAATGGTCAGTAATCGATCCTACTTTTCAACTAGTTTTAGCTTGAATGATTGTGTTTGTGATTTTTTCTGTTATGATTTTCATTGTTCTAGTTTTGATGTTGCTTGTTTTTTTGGTTATCCTGCTTGGAATCGGCATTCTGATGGATCTCGTATCAGCTACTATGAGCATTTTTCATCATTCTCTGCTATGTATTTGAATTTGTTTATTGCTCATATCGAGAAGTTTCTAGTCTGTTGATATAATGTGGTATGTGATGAATTGTAATATGTACATACCCTGTTTGCGCACTTGATATTGTGCACAATCATGCTCTAATTGCGCTCATTCTTAATACTTGCTGCATGCTATTGCTGGCAGAGGTCTCGAGCTTTTATCAACGACGCTTATATTTAGTGTAATTGTAAGTTTCCAGGTTTAACAGCTTGTTTCATTTGCCTTCTATGAAAGCTTATGATTAATCAACATTGGAAATTTTAATCAAGATGCAAGTTTTCTAATTTTGTTAGCAAACGGATGATATTATTAGGTCATTTGTGAACATCTTCCTCGAATGAGTCGTATTAACATGACTAAGGCCAATTGTATCATCTGTGCATTAGTACCTGAAGCTGAAATATAAATTCTTTTGTTGCAAGTGTTGCTTGAAATATATGTATACAAGCATACATACATTAACTTATGTGGATGGATATCATATTTGAAAAAGTACATTAAACTATGCAGCAATAACAAACCTTTTAGTTATTGATCATTAATTGTCTCCTTGTCTGTTCGATATCCATCAGCCCACAAACAGTTAAATCACCTCTCTATGGCTATTCTGTTTTATTTCTTTTGTCTGTGCTCTAATAGATTTTGTGTGCCTATGCCAGGTGACATTGCTTCTTTACGTGGCTGGCTACAGGTCCCGTGATCGAAGTTCTTCTTTAAGCCTCACTTAACTGGAAACTTAATCCATGACTAGTAATTAGTCAAGTAGTTGACTAGGGATATTTAGAGACCTTATTTTCTTATGTTGGGTATGCTTGGTGTGTGGCAGTTGTGATGGTTTGTACATCTGAGTTGTATATTTTCAATGCAAGGCAACAATCAAAATTTGGTTGCAATTTTTTTTTTCATTTTCTTTTCCGTTATTTTATTTTGAAGTATATTGCGAAGTTTTGCAATTATCGACAGCTAATGTACAGGTTGGTGTATTGAAGTGTTTTAGCAGGCAATTACTTCATTATCGACTTTCTAAGAGTCTAAACTCTAAAATATGGTCTCTCCTATAAAGACATAATAATGAATATTTTCCCATGAATACCTTCGTCATTTGAGTTCATGTTTCTCTTTAAGGCATTCTCCATATTTTCTATCAAGATAACTAGGCTCCAATATGGACTAAAGTAGATTTTCTCTTTCCCGTATCGACTTTTGTCATCCTTGAAGCAATCGGATTAGTTGTCCATTAGGACAAACCAATTAATAAGTCTTCATAGGCTTCATAAGCTGCATGATGTTCTCGGATACATGCTATTAGAGAATATTCTCGGAAGAGTATATTTGAATTACGTAAGGTTATTATTTAATTTCTTTCTCCCTTTTACAGTTTATATTATTAGCTTGTCTAAATGCTTTACAAGCGTTACGATTGCAATAATAGTTGATGCTAAATTGTCCACAATTTTGATATGTCTCTATGTCTTAAGAGAAGTTACTTCATGATGAAAAATATTTATAAAAAGGAGACAACATTATATATAGTTTAGCTCTGAATGATTTTGCATCAAATTTTAAACTTCTCTAGATTTTCAAGTTCAGCTCCAGGTTGCTGAAAAATGATCAATGTTGTTGTGCTGGTGTTGATGTTGTACTATGTCATCTAACAGGTATTTTGGGATACAGCTGAATCAGCAGTTCATGGGAATTTACCTCAAGTACGTTTCCAAACTAAAATACTGGTATGCCTTGACATTATACACTCTTCATAACCCCATTAAATTATGTTATTTACATTTATATTGTTTTTGCAAGTCTGAGTTTTTTACTTCTCTCTAATTTTAATTAGAAAATTGATGGCCGAGATCGATTTCAGATGGCTCAGTTAACTTTATGGGCTACTCCAGGAAACTCTCACCTCGCTTGATTACATGAAATATCAGAATCAGCTAATTATTTTATCGATGTCACATTTGTTACAATGAATGCTCTCTCTTATTCTGTGGGTTCTACTTTGTTAGAGCTGGAATGATGGGATGGCTTCTAATAAATCTTTCAGTCCTTGCAAAATGCATTCAGAGTCTAACTTAAGCCAATCAATTATTCTTTACCAGCTATTTTGTCTGGTAAGTTAACAATACTGAACTACTTTGGTTTGTGAGGTCTTTTTGGTTTATTTTGGAATTCATTATTTCTTTTCTCGATACAGCTATACATTCTGGACTACTTTTTCAATGAAGAGTACATGACCTCCACGTAACTATAACACTTTCTTTCGCAAATATTAAGGTCACTCCAACTAACCTGGCATTTGATTTATACAGTCAGTGTGCTTATGTGGGTTTCATATTGGACAATCTCTAATATTGTCGGGCTACTACGCCCAAATATTCTGACTATTAAAGAAGGTGTTTCAGTTTGTAACTCTAACATCAGTCGACATGGCATCTTCTTAGATAGGATATAATTGCTAAGAGGTTGGGGTTTATGTTGGTCTTTGGAGATCTAGCTTGGATCCCATTCACATTCAGTATCCAGGTACATGAACATCGCAGTTTGCTAATATATATTTGCTAATATATATGAAAACATTATGCTACTTTGTTAGTCTTAAAAAATGTATACAGTATTCCACTTTTATTGCTCAACTTTCAGCTTCCAAAGTATTTTGTCTTTTATAAGACTAGATTTGGACTAAAGGCATTATGACTCAAGTTGCACATATATCAATATAACAAATATCGGAAAATTCTTTGGGTGCACCTGGTGTGGGACCCAGTTGCATACACCAACAAACACCAAAAGCAATAAAAAGTGTGTATTTAATATAAAAACAAGTCAATTTTATTTTTTTTGGTGTGTGTTGGTGTATGCAACTGGGTCCCACACTGGGTGCACCCAAGAAATTTCCACAAATACCCCCTTTTTTGAACATCATAAATTTCAGTCATCATGGAAAGTGGTTTTAGAATAACTTTGTTGAAGGTTTTTTGCATGATGTATTACCTTAATATTCCATTTCAGTTCGGGGTTTCCTAAGTTCTCTTTATATGTGACCCCTTTATTCATTTTCTTCTTTCATTATACTTTCTGGGTAGCCTGTACATGATTAACATTTCTGTTGCAGTTCAATCATGATTAGCCGTGGTTTCGTAGTTCTTACTCAAAAAGCATATGAATGATGCTATAGTTTATACTATTGAACAACTGTGTTTATTGTTGCGATTGGGCGAACATTTATTAATTTCTCTTTGTTGAAAGGGTTGGTGGCTTCTAAGAAATAAGGTTGAGCTTACAACTGCTGCTGTCATTGCGAACTGCCTTGTCTTTCTGATTGGGTAATAGTTCTCATTTCAGATGTTGCTTATTGCTATAGCAGTTATTCAGAATTATTATTTTCTTTTTCTCGTGTGCACATTGATATTCTCCATAGATCACGTCTATTGACTGCTCATATTGCTTTGTTTTGTGATTGGGAAGCTATCTCGTCTTTAGAGGAGCTAACAAGCAAAAGCATGTTTTCAAAAAGAATCCCAAGACACTAATTTGGGGTAGACCCCCGAAAGTCATTGGGGGAAAGTTGCTTGCTTCGGGTTATTGGTAAGTTTCTATGTGGTATCTTAGGATCTTCTGTATTTCCATGACCTTTGACGGAGCATATGAGAATGCAATATTGCAATTGCTTTGCTGCAATTCCACTGGAAATTTTAGAAAGTTTCTGAAAGCTTGCGAAGGGCTCTCTCCATATTAGATAATCCCATAAGCTAAATCTTTACCTTACCTTGGATTCAAAAGTATTACCATAATATGCTAAATTGCTAAGGAATTAGGCTCTTCGACCATCATTTTTGCAAAAAAAACTTGAAGAGAATGATGTAGAAGAACCTGATAGCTTTTACAAAATCACACTCTTTCGAAAAACAATTTTGCTAATCCATGATTTTCAGATTTAAAACATTTTGAACCTAGGACTAACTTAAAGATGTTTTTTTTTTAATAATAATTACCGAATGAAACCAAAGTTTCATGTTCGGTTTTGAATTAGAGACGTTCAAAGCGTTAAAAATGCTTCATCATATTACTTACCAATGCTTATTATTATCACCTTTTCAGGGGCATCGCCGGACATAGTAATTACCTTGGGGACTTGTTGCTAGCGTTGTCTTTTAGTTTACCGTGTAGGATAAGGTAATAATCTGCACTATGCTTTGGAGCTCTAATAAAAACATTGCATTAACTTGGTTCTAATATTTATGTAACACCTCTTTACGCAGTTCTCCAGTTCCATATTTTTATCCTATATATCTTTTCATTCTATTGATATGGAGCAAGCAAAATTCTCCACAAATCAAGGGATGCATTACTGTTGATTTTTTTTTAAATATGGTAGAAATTGCTTGAAAGCTCCTGTCAGTGCAAGTCCTGGAGAAGATGAGATTTCTATTTTCTATGTGTGGACTACCTACCACAAGTTATGCGGGACCAAATTAAAAAAACAAAAAAAGAGGAATTGACATATTTGCAAAAGTTGGCAGGCAACAAATATTTGATTTTGCAAATGGGCCACCTTTGAGTTGAAATAGTAAAGTCAAGGCCTCTATCCATGAATTCACTTGGGCTACCAAAAATGGCTATATTTGTGAACTAAACATTCAAGTCTCATACGTACTCAAGTCCAAAACCTATATGCATTTCATTGAGTCCAATTACAAAAGTTGATTGTCGCGACTTATCCACTCAAGACACACCTTCAAGCATCATTCACGGACAAGTCGCGAGGGGACACTTGTAGACAATTAAAATTCGTAGCCAATCAAATGGCGACACGTGTAAATTATATCAAATAAACTCATTTATTTATATTTAAGGATTTAATAAATTTTATCCCTAAATTAAATAATTGATATTTAAATACTTATTTTATTGGCCAATTATGAGGTGTCATGTCGCAAGAGAAACATAAGTATGGCAACATTAAATCATATCTTTCAAATTAAATGATGATTGCCATCTTCTTTTTGGTATATATGATAAATTGTCATCAAATCACATAATTGTGGCAATTTAATCATAATTAAATCAAATCAACCACTTAAATATGGTAGTGATTGCCAATCAAATCATGGTGATTATGAAAAGTCTTCCACCCCTACAACTATAAATAGGGGTTCAAATTCAAGGATTCATTCAGCAATTCACCAATTCACAAGTGCATTTGAGCAGGAGAAGCATTAAAGAAGTCTGGAAGAATTCAAGTTCATCAAGTTCAAGAAGATCCACGGCGTTCTCTGCGAAATTCAAGAAGTTCGTGGCGAAATTCAAGAAGTTCGTGGCGAAATTCATCAGATCTTAGCGTTTGATTAGTGATTAAGTTGTTAAACCCATGAATTAACGTTATAGAAATTCAAGTCAATTCCAAAGGAGATCGAAACACCAAATCCACCATCAATCTTCATCAAATCATAACGTTTGATTCAAAATAAGGCGCGAAGTCTTCGAAGTAACATTATTAGAAGATTAAATCAAGGTTGAAGAAGATTAAAGCACAAGCTCCTCCTTCAAAATTTCAAATCCCGAAGATCAAGTTCTTAAAGTGAAGAATCAGAGGATAAATAATTAGAGATTTGTACTCATTAAATCGTTTGATTCAATTAAATATATTTTGTACACCATTTTTTTGTTTGTTAAATTGCAGACTTAAAATTTGTTGTTTACAGCTTGTACACATATATTTCATGCAACACTTGCAACAAAAGTATTTATATTTCAGCTTCGGGTACTAATGCACAAATGATGCAGTTGGCCTTAGTCATGTTAATACGACTCATTCGAGGAAGATGTTCACAAGTGACCTAATAATATCATCCATTTGCTAACAAATTAGAAAACTTGCATGTTGATTAAAATTTCCAATACTGATTAATCCTAAGCTTTCATAGAAGGCAAATGAAACAAGTTGTTAAACCTGGAAACTTACAATTACACTGAATATAAGCGTCGTTGATAAAAGCTCGAGACCTCTGTCATCAATAGTCTGCAGCAAGTATTAAGAAATGAGCGCAATTAGAGCATGAATGTGCACAATATCAAGTGCGTAAATAGGGTCTGTACATATTACTATTCATCACATACCACATTATATCAACAGACTGGAAACTTCTCAATATGAGCAACAAACAAATGCAAATACTTAGCAAAGAATGATGAAAAATGCTCACAGTGGATGATACGAGATCCATCCGAACGCCGATTCCAAGCAGGATAACCAAGAAAACAAGCAACAGCAAACCTAGAACAAGAAAAATCTCAAACACAATCATTCAAGCGAAACTTGTTGAAAAATAGGATCGATTACTGATCATTACAACGGTAATGGAGGCGAGTGCCATCGGATAAAGTCGCTCTAGAAATAATTCTTTCAGGTAAAATAGATCCAAATATAGCTAAGTAAGTGAAAAATGCCATAAACATAGCAACCTGTTTCAATATTTTGCAATTTTTCAACATAAAATTACTCGTTATAGTTCGGCACGAATGTATATGTATATGTATCAATAAATGGAGATAAATTAGGGAACTCACCGAGGTCGATGAAGGAATGAAGGCATGGAGAATAATGTTGAGATCCATGGCGAATTATAGATTCAATCAGATTCTATTCTGCTTTGTGCTTTGCTGCGACTGCTGTCTGGTGTCAATTACGGATTACGGATTAATTAGAGGGGGGGGATGGGGAAGAAAAAGGAAAAACAAAACTTAAATTGTGATAAATAAGGATTAGTACACTATTCACGCCAGTGATAAAACCAATCAGTTCAATGTTTGGGATGCAACATTACCTATCCTATTTAACTTGTATTATGAAATTACCAATATACCTATTGATAGTTAATATATTTGGTTTTTTCTTAGGGTTGGCGGCCAGGGGGTATGAGCTGGGTATCGCACGGCTCGAGATCCGCCCCATTAAGCATTTTTAATACTCAGACCCGCCTTAGACCCGGTCATTACTCGGCCACGCCCCAAACCCGGCGAGTACCTGGCCAGTCCTGAACCTACTTGGTAGACTTGGTCAATTTCTACTTTTTTGACATTTTTTTGTCTATTTCCAACTAACACATTAAAAAAATTAAATAACATCGAATCAATGATGCAAAGTAAACACATCCTCTATAAGTCATCCGGTACTTATGCAAAAATAATTCAAAACAAGTACAAGTCATTCGGTGAGAAATAGGTTTTGTGTGCATTTTTTTTTTTGAACTTAAGCTAAGTTGATATTTGAAATAGCACTTTGAGTGGACACAATTAATTAATAGTTATCAATATTAAATAATAATTAGATATATAAAATTATAAAATAATACATAAATAACCGCGGCGAGTCTGGGTCCGGGGCGGGTATCAGCTGGACTCATTAGATGCGGCCGGGTTTTGAATTTTGATATCCGGAAGAGTACTCGTTAAACCCGGATTCATTGCCATACCTATTTTTTATTTTCATTTTTCACATTATACACTAACATTCTGTTTGGTTTAAGGAAATTGTCAGGGCAAGGAAAAGAAAACACAAGAAAAACTATTTTTGATAGTTTGGTTACTAAAGAAAATACGAGAGGAAGTCATATACTAAATTAAGACAATACCTTTTCCTCACCAAATGCTGAGAAAAATGAAAAAGGTTGAGAAAAGAAAAATGGTCTCATTGTGTTTTTTTTCCTTTTCTCTATTAATTTTTTTGAACCAGACAGACTGTAAACGTGTTCCCCCAAAATATTTTCAGAAACCCTTAAAATTGCTTATTCATATTTACAAGGGCAGGTGAAAATGCTTCTGGAGGTGTAATGGTTATTTTACAAATCACATCTCCCACTTAGCTAGCAGGATAAATTTATCTCATCACCTCGGTGTGGATAAACTGTCACGTCAATCAGAGATAATTTGACGAGTCACTTATCACTTATGATGCACGAATACAAATACGAGAATACGAATACGGTACGAATATGAAATACGACAAATTTCAAAATTATAGAATACGATACGTTGGGGATACGAATATATATATATATAATATTTAAAAATAAATTTGAGTCAATAAGTTCACTAACATAAATAAAAGTGTATTACTGACATCAGTTCATTATTTATAAGTTCAAGAAATTTCGAAGGTAACCAAAAAATTTCATCATTTACAGTGTATGAAAGTCATCTCATTGATACCAACATTTACCTAATTATCCAAAATCTTTGTGATAAAGTGTGAATGATAGGTTTCACGTGGAGCAAGAGAAAAACAAACATATTAATAAGTGAAACCAAAATGGCTTTTTGCTTTTTTAAATTACCGGGTTAATTGCATAAAACCCCCTGTGTTATTTTGAAAATGCTAAAAGCCCCATGTATTAATGAAATAGGCTAATCACACCTCTGTGTTCTTAAAAAGTCTACAAAAAAGCCAAATTTTGTTAAAAAAACAGAAGAAAAATTGTGTTTTTTGGGTGAATAAACACTATCTACCTTTTATATTGTATGAAGGGTATATAAATGACAAATGAGCATGTCAATAAAGGTGAAAAATATGAAAAACACGCTCGTTTTCTAATGGAATTTGGTTTTTTTTGCAGACTTTTTAAGAATACATGGGGTGATTAGCCTATTTCGTTAACACACGATTTTTTTAGCATTTTCAAAATAACATATAGGGGTTTTATGCAATTACCCCTAAATTTTCTTTTTGTTTGTTTAACTTTTTAACGTACGGTCAAAATTATTATTATTTTTCTATTTTAACCTATAAAATATTATATAATATTAAAAAAATACTATGTCCAGTATCCAAGAGATACTTCAAATTTTGTATGGGATAGACACCCGGAAGTATCGGATACGGTATCCGAAATTTTCTTTTTCATTTAATTTTTGGAAATTTCAAAAAAGTATCTGATACGTATCCAGGTGGTATCCACAGAGTATCATATCCGATACTAGCACGATACTGCACCGGCCCAATTTTAAGAATATCCTTGCATCATAGCTTATCTCGTGCAAAACGTGTGATAAGGGCTGGTAAAACAAACAACTTGAGATTGAGATTTCAATATGCTCCTGAAATATGCTCCAATGTAAGGTATAATCTTGTAATCTCCCTCCAGTTCACTTCATTTAGACTTGGCAATAAGAAATAGAAAAGTGGAATTTGAGTATTTTTTTTCAAAAGGAAAATTACTAAAACCCTTGAAATATATTTTCATATAATATTTTTGAAATTAAATTAAGACTAACAACTTTTGAATTTAAATTAATGCCAAATCAAAAAATAATTGTTTAAACTATTATATAATGCTTAAGTATACATTTTTTTTAATTATATTAAGATAAAAAAGAACAAAGTTGACTCAAGCTACTCGATTTTTTAAGTGTCATTTGAATTCGGTTTGGTAAGCCAAAAACTTCTAATAATAAGTAATTAAAAAATGATAACATGTATAGAAAGTCAAAATGTTTGAGTTTGGTTTGTACACAGCTTGATTAACACAATTTTTAAAGTTTGATAACAATTTAAACAATCGAGTACATCATTCGGCTCGACTTGATTTATTTACGCAGCAGACCATATTCAAATGCGTTTTGGATAATTTCAAGTTTTCAACAGGCCTTAGTTATGGGCCTAGGCCTGCATGAACAAGAAATGCACTTTCAACAAAACTTGAGTAGTATGTAATTACCCCTGCCATATACAGAAACCCTAAAGCAGCTCGATAGCTCAAAAATTCTGAAGAAATTACGCCCAAACTTTAACTGAGGTACGTATTTGATAATTAAATTGTTAAATTCTCAGAAAGCAGAAATTTTAATTATTCACCTGTTAGTTCACGAAGAATTCTCGATTATCTGACTATTCAGTGCTTATAATTATGTTTCATCCGCGAATTTACAGAGGCGTTGGATTATCTGCTTCAAAAAGTTGAGTTGTGCAAGGATTTTTTGGCTCCGGTATGTTTGAAATCTGCAAATGTATATATATTTGGTTTTTGCGAGTTTTAATTTTTGATCATTTTGAATTGACTGTATTTATGCTGATGAACTGAAACTGCGGATTTGAGATTGGGGTATGAGAAGTTTTTAATTTTAGAATTTGAATTGCGGTGTCTTCATTTCAGCCACAAGATTCGAAATGCATGTGTAACATTATCCCACTTCGAGAGGGGCAATCTCCAACAAGAAAATTTGACAGAAGAAGAAAAGGAATTGAGAAGAAGCTTTTTTTTTTTTATTAAATTTCAGCATAACTTACAGAATAACAAAGCAAAGCCATTAATACCATATTCTGCTACTAACGTGGAAAGAAATTTGAAAAAAACTACTACTCCTAATTACAAGGATTATGGCTTAGTGCCTAAACTACTTAGGATAATGGAATGAAACAAAGTGGACTAAGTCTCCTTTACATCACGTAATCTGCTAACTTGCCAGGAATATGTTTAACTCTTGTACCGTGACGTGGCAATGCTTTAGCTGAGGTGGCAGCCGTGGTTAATGGTGTATCATTCCTTGCCTCATCGGAAACAACCTTGTCCTCAAGGTTGGGCTCAAGTGGTGGCGCATGGCGGAGAAGCGAAACGTGGAATACGTTATGAATGCGGGCATCGTCGGGAAGAGCAAGCTTGTAGGCGACAAGACCATTTTTATGTGTAGTCTGATACCGCCCGTAATATCGTTTGGAGAGTTTGGGGCAAGTATTGCGGACTACCGATTGTTAGCGATAAGATTGGAGCGTGACATAGACCCAATGGTCAACGTTGTAAGAACGATCGGTTCGCTTTCCATCCGCTCGCTGTGTCATCCGGACTTGGGCAGTGAGAAGGTTAGCTTTGAGTTGTTTGAGCAGTTGATCACGGTGTTGAAGAAGGTTGTCAATTTTCGAATCCGTAGCTTCCCTGGTTATATAGTGAGGAATAGTTGGTGGGGGGCGACCGTAGAGGGCTTGGAACGGCGTCATTTTGATGGCGGAGTGCCAATTAGTGTTGTACCACATCAACCCATGGCAAAAATTTAGGCCAAAGTTTTGGATCGTCAGAAACATAACTACGTAGGTAGTCTTCAAGACAACGATTTAGAGCTTCCGATTGGCCGTCCGTTTGAGGATGGTATGCACTACTCATTGCTAGTGTGGTTCCGTGTAATTTAAATAACTCGTGCCATAAAACACTTACAAATATGGGGTCCCGATCTAAAACAATGATCTTTGGGAATCCATGTAATTTGCCGACGTGTGTGAAGAAGAGGGCGGCGAGTTTGGCGGCGGTGAGATCGGATGGAAGAGGGATGAAATGGGCATATTTTGTAAGGCGATCAATAACGACCCAAATAGTGGAAAATCCGTGTGAAGGGAGAAGCCCGTTGATGAAATCCATGGCTATATCGTCCCAAACGGCGGCTGGAATGGGGAGTGGTTGAAGGAGTCCGGCGGGTGGAGAAGTGGAATATTTGGTTTGGGTACAGGTTGGGCATGTTTTGATGAAGTGCTGGACAGATTTCCTGAGGTTGGGCCAATAAAAATTGGATGAAATTCGGGCCAGGGTGGCCTTGACCCTTGAATGACCACCTAATAGGCTAGAGTGGAATTCTTGCAAGAGTTTAATATGCAGGCCCAATTCTGGAGGAACAGCCTGCCCTTGTGAAATAAAAGCCCATTAGTGAATTTGTAATGTTGGGCCTCAGATCCATTTAGTAGCTTAGCAATTAAGTGATGGCCCTTTGACTTATTTGCCCAGAATGCCTAATGCCTGAAGTTCTTCCAAGTACTGGAATCTCGGTTCAGAGAGATTGGAAAATTCAAAGAATTCCCAGCGGGAGAGAGCGTCGGCGGTGGCATTTTCCGTTCCTGGTTTGTAAATTATTTCATAATCGAAATCCAGGAGTTCGGTGACCCACTGCCGCTGCTCGGGAGTTTGCACCGTTTGCAAATCGAGTGTTCGAAGGCTCCGGTGATCGGTTTTAATGGTGAAGCGGCGACCGAGGAGATAAGGTCGTCACTTTGTTACAGTCGACGTGATGGCCATCATCTCCTTAGAGTAGGTTAAAGCCCCTTGAAATTTTTGTGCAATTTTCTTGCTATAATAGGCTATGGGGTGGATCAATTGGGATAAGACAGCTCCGAGGGCGTCACCAGAAACATCAGTATCGACTACAAACGTTTTGTTGAAATTGGGCAAGGCTAAACTCGGGGCTGATGTTAAGGCTTGTTTGAGGGCATCAAATGCATTGGCGGCAGTTGGAGACCACATAAAAAATCCCTTTTTGAGCAAGTTTGCGAGACGGCAATCGAAGCGTAACCGCGCACGAATTTGTGGTAGTAGCCGGTGAGGCCAAGAAAGCCGCATAAAGCTTTGAGTGTTGTCGGTGTCGGCCAATGTAGGACAGCCGCAATTTTGGAGGGATTAGTAGCAACGCCTTTGTCGGATATCAAATGCCCCAGATAATCGATAGATGGCTGCCCGAATGCGCATTTGGTGATTTTGGCAAAGTAGTGATGTTTGGATAGAAGGTGAAGGACAATGTGTAGGTGATGAACATGCGATTTGATACCAGGGCTGTAAACGAGTACATCTTCGAAAAAAACAAGGACAAAATGACGTAGGTGGGGTCGAAAGAGGTTGTTCATAGTGGCTTGAAATGTGGAGGGAGCATTGGAGAGGCCGAATGGCATCACGAGAAATTCGTAATGGCCATCCAGGGTTCGGAACGCGGTTTTGTGAATATCATGTGAATTGACCCGAATTTGGAAATAGCCGGAGCGTAAATCCAGTTTTGAGAACACGTTGGCGTCATGCAATTCATTGAGAAGTTCGTCAGTGGTTGGAATAGGGAATTTATCTTTGATGGTGACCGCGTTGAGGGTGAGGTAGTAGACACAGAAACGCCAAGTGCCGTCTTTTTTTTTTTTTTTACTAGGAGTGCGGGGCTAGAGAAAGGGCTCGTGCTGACTCGTATGATATATATATATATATTCGTATCCCCAACATATCGTATTCTATAATTTTGAAATTTGTCGTATTTTATATCCGTAACGTATTTGTATCCTCGTATTTGTATCCGTGCATCATAAGCGATAAGTGACTCGTCAAATTATCTCTGATTGACGTGACAGTTTATCCACACCGAGGTGATGAGATAAATTTATCCTGCTAGCTAAGTGGGAGATGTGATTTGTAAAATAACCATTACACCTCCAGAAGCATTTTCACCTGCCCTTAACAATATGAAGAAGCAATTTTAAGGGTTTCTGAAAATATTTTGGGGGAACACGTTACAGTCTATTTGGTTCAAAAAAATTAATAGAGAAAAAAAGAAGAAAACACAATGAGACCATTTTTCTTTTCTCAACCTTTTTTCTTTTTCTCAGCATTTGGTGAGGAAAAGGTATTGTCTTAATTTAGTATATAATTTTCTCTCGTATTTTCTTTAGCAACCAAACTATCAAAAATAGTTTTCCTTGTGTTTTTTTCCTTGCCTTGACAATTTCCTTAAACCAAACAGAATGTTAGTGTATAATGTGAAAAATGAAAATAGGTATGGCAATGAATCCAGGTTTAACGAGTACTCGCCCTGGATCCGCCCCATTTGGGGCGAGTGTGAATCCAAAAAAATGGGGCCGGGTTCGAGTCCGGGTATCAAAATTCAAGACCCGGCCGCATCTAATGAGTCCAGCTGATACCCGCCCCAGACCCAGACCCAGACTCGCCTCGGTTATTTATATATTATTTTATAATTTTATATATCTAATTATTATTTAATATTGATAACTATTAATTAATTGTGTTCACTCAAAGTGCTATTTCAAATATCAACTTAGCTTAAGTTCAAAAAAAAAAAATGCACACAAAACCTATTTATCATCGAATGGCTTGTACTTGTTTTGAATTATTTTTGCATAAGTACCAGATGACTTATAGAGGATGTGTTTACTTTGCATCATTGATTCGATGTTATTTAATTTTTTTTAATGTGTTAGTGGAAAATAGACAAAAAAATGTGAAAAAAGTAGAAATTGACCGGGTCTACCAAAAAGGTTCAGGACTGGCCGGGTACTCACCGGGTTTGGGGTGGGTCCGGGTAATGACCGGGTTTGGGGCGGGTCTGAGTATTAAAAATGCTTAATGGGGCGGGTCTCGAGTCGTGCGATACCCAGCTCATACCCCCCTGGTCGCCAACCCTAAGAAAAAACCTAATATATTGTATTAACTATCAATGGGTATATTGGTAATTTCATAATACAAGTTAAATGGGATAGGTAATGTTGCATACCAAACATTGGACTGATTGGTTTATCACTGGCGTGAATAGTGTACTAATCCTTATTTATCATTATTTAAGTTTTGTTTTTCCTTTTTCTTCCCCATCCCTCCCCCCCCCCAAAAAAAAAAAATTAATCCGTAATTCGTAATTGACACCAGACAGCAGTCGCAGCAAAGCACGAAGCAGATTAGAATCTAATTGAATCTATAATCCGTCATGGATCTCAACACTATTCTCCATGCCTTCACTCCTTCATTGATCTCGGTGAGTTCCCCAATTTATCTCCATTTATTGATACATATACATTTGTGCCGAACTATAATGAGTAATTTTCTGTTGAAAAATTGCAAAATATTGAAACAGGTTGCTATGTTGTTGGCATTTTTTACTTACTTAGCCATATTTGGATCTATTTTACCTGGAAGAATTATTCCTGGAGCGACTTTATCCGATGGCACTCGCCTCCATTACCGTTGTAATGGTCAGTAATCGATCCTACTTTTCAACAAGTTTTAGCTTGAATGATTGTGTTTGTGATTTTTCTTGTTCCAGGTTTGCTGTTGCTTGTTTTGTTGGTTATCCTGCTTGGAATCGGCGTTCGGATGGATCTTGTATCAGCCACTGTGAGCATTTTTCATCATTCTTTGCTAAGTATTTGCATTTGTTTACTCATATTGAGAAGTTTCTAGTCTGTTGATATAATGTGGTATGTCATGAATTGTAATATGTACATACCCTGTTTACGCACTTGATATTGTGCACAATCATGCTCTAATTGCGCTCGTTTCTTAATACTTGCTGCAGGCTATTGCTGACAGAGGTCTTGAGCTTTTATCAACGACGCTTATATTCAGTGTAATTGTAAGTTTCCAGGGTTAACAACTTGTTTCATTTGCCTTCTACGAAAGCTTAAGATTAATCAGTATTGGAAATTTTAATCAATATGCAACTTTTCTAATTTTGTTAGCAAACGGATGATATTATTAGGTCACTTGTGAACATCTTCCTCGAATGAGTCGTATTAACATGACTAAGGCCAACTGCATCATCTGTGCATTAGTACCTGAAGCTGAAATATAAATTCTTTTGTTGCAAGTGTTGCATGAAATATATGTTGATCTTCGGGATTTGAAATTTTAAAGGAGGAGCTTGTGTTTTAATCTCCTTCAAACTTGATTTAATCTTCTAATAATGTTACTTCGAGGACTTCGCGCCTTATTTCGAATCAAACGTTACGATTTGATGAAAATTGATGGTGGATTTGATGTTTCGATCTCCTTTGGAATTGACTTGAATTTCTATAACGTTAATTCGTAGATTTAACACCTTAATCACGAATCAAACGCTAAGATCTGATGAAGTTCTAGGCAAACGCCGTGGATCTTCTTGAACTTGATGAACTTGAGTTGAGAGAATTTTTCAAGACTTCTTTAATGATTCTCCTGCTCAAATGCACTTGTGAATTGGTGAATGAATCCTTGAATTTGAACCCCTATTTATAGTTGTAGGGGTGGAAGACTTTCCATAATCACCATGATTTGATTGGCAATCATTACCATATTTAAGTGGTTGATTTGATTTAATTATGATTAAATTGCCACAATTATGTGATTTGATGGCAATTTATCAAATTTACCAAAAAGAAGATGGCAATCATCGTTTAATTTGAAAGATATGATTTAATGTTGTCATATTTATGTTTCTCTTGCCACATGGCACATCATAATTGGCCGATAAAATAAGTATCTAAATATCAATTATTCAATTATTTAATTTAGGAATAAAATTTATTAATCCTTAAATATAAATAAATGAGTTTATTTGATATAATTAACACGTGTCGCCATTTGATTGGCTACAATTTTAATTGTCTACACATGCATACATACGTTAACTTATGTGGATGGATATCATATTTGAAAAAGTACATTAAACTATGCAGCAATAAGAAACCTTTTAGTTATTGATCATTAATTGTCTCCTTGTCTGTTCAATATCCATCAGGCCACAAATAGTTAAATCACCTCTCTATGGCTATTATGTTTTATTTCTTTTGTCGGTTCTCTAATCAATTTTGTGTGCCTATGCTAGGTGACATTGCTTCTTTACGTGGCTAGCTACAGGTCCTGTGATCGAAGTTCTTCTTTGAAGCCTCATTTGACTGGAAACTTAATCCATGACTGGTAATTAGTCAAGTAGTTGACAAGGGATATTTTGAGACCTTATTTTCTTATGTTGGGCATGCTTGGTGTGTGGTAGTTGTGATGGTTTGTACATCTGAGTTGTAAATTTTTGATGCAAGGCAACAATCAGAATTTGGTAGACAATTTTTTTTTTTCATTTTCTTTTCTGGTAGTTTATTTTGAAGTATATTGTGAAGTTTTGCAATTATCAACAGCTAACTGCTGATGTACAGGTTGGTGTATTGAAGTGTTTTAGCAGGCAATTTAATTCTTTATCGAGTTTCTAAGAGTCTAAACTCTGTAGTATCGTCTCTCCTGTAAAGACATAATAATGAATATTTTCCCATGAATACCTTCGTCATTTGAGTTCATGTTTTTCTTTTGTGGCTTTCTCCATATTTTTTATCAAGATAACTAGGGTCCAGTATGGACTAAAGTAGATTTTCTCTTTCCCGTGTCTACTTTTGTCACCCTTGAAGCAATCAGATTAGTTGTCCATTAGGACAAACCAATTAATAAGTCTTCATGGACTTCATGACCAGCATGCTGTTCTAGTATACATGCTAGTAGAGAATATTCTCGGAAGAGTATATTTGAATAACGTAAGGTTATTATTTAATTTCTTTCTCCCTTTTACAGTTTATATTATTGGCCTGTCTAAATGCTTTACATGCTTTACAATTCCAATAATAGTTGATGGTGAGTTGTCCACAGTTTTGATATGTCTCTATGTCTAGAGAGAAGTTACTTCATGATGAAAAATATCTAGAAAAAGAGGACAACATTATATGTAGTTTAGCTCTGAATGATTTTGCATGGACTTTTTAAACTTCTCTAGATATTCAAGTTATGCTCCAGGTTGCTGAAAAATGATCAATGCTGTTGTGCTGGTGCTGATGTTGTACTATGTCATCTAACAGGTGGTTTGGGATACAGCTGAATCCCCAGTTCATGGGAATTGACCTCAAGTACGTTTCCAAACTTAATCACTGGCATGCCTTGACATTATACACTCTTCATATCCCCATTAAATGATGCTATTTACATTCATATTGTTTTTGCAAGTTCGAGTTTTTTACTTGTCTCTAATTTTAATTAGAAAATTAATGACCGAGATCTATTTTAGATGGCTCAGTTAACTTTATGGGCTACTCCAGGAAACTCTCACCTCGTTTGATTACATGAAATATCAGAACCAGCTAATTATTTTACCGCTATCACATTTGTACAGTGAATGCTCTCTCTTATTCTGTAGGTTCTACTTTGTTAGAGCTGGAATGATGGGATGGCTTCTCATAAATCTTTCAGTTTTTGCAAAATGCATTCAAGAGTCTAACTTAAGCCAATCAATTATTCTTTACCAGCTATTTTGTCTGGTAAGTTAACAATACTGAACTACTTTGGTTTGTGAGGCCTTTTTTGTTTATTTTGGAATTCATTATTTCTTTTCTCGATGCAGCTATACATTCTGGACTACTTTTTCTATGAAGAGTACATGACCTCCACGTAAGTATAACACTTTATTTCGCAAATATTAAGGTCACTCCAACTAACCTGGCATTTGATTTATACAGTCAGTGTGCTTATGTGGGTTTTATATTGGACAGTCTAATATTGTGGGGCTACTACGCCCTATTATTCTGACTATTAAAGAAGGTGTTTCAGTTTGTAACTCTAACATCAGTCGACATGGCATCTTCTTAGATGGGATATAATTGCTGAGAGGTTGGGGTTTATGCTGGTCTTTGGAGATCTAGTTTGGATCCCTTTCACATTCAGTATCCAGGTATGTAACCATCGCAGTTTGCTAATATATATGAAAGCATTATGCTACTTTGTTAGTCTTGAAAAATGCATACAATATTCCACTTTTATTCCTTAACTTTCAGCTTCCAAAGTATTTGGTCTTTTATAAGACTAGATTTTGGACTAAAGGCATTATGACTCAAGTTGCACATATATATCAATATAAAAAATACCGGAAAATTCTTGGGTGCACCCCGTGTGGGACCGAGTTGCATACACCAACACACACCAAAAAACAATAAAAAATGTGTATTCAGTATAAAAACACAACATTTTTATTGTTTTTTGGTGTGTATTGGTGTATGCAACTGGATCCCACACCGGGTGCACCCAAGAAATTTCCACAAATACCCCTTTTTTGGACATCATAAATTTCAATCATCATGGAAAGTGGTGTTAGAATAACTTTGTTGAAGGTTCTTTGCATGATGTATTACCTTCATATTCCATTTCAGTTCGGGTTTTACTTAGTTCTCTTTATATGTGAACCCTTTTATTCATTTTCTTCTTTCATTATACTTTCTAGGTAGCCTGTATATGATTAACATTTCTGCTGCAGTTCAATCATGATTGGCCGTGGTTTCGTTGCTCAAAGCATATGAATGATGCTATAGTTTATACTATTGAACAACTATGTTTATTGTTGCCATTAGGCGGACATTTATTAATTTCTCTATGTTGAAAGGGTTGGTGGCTTCTAAGAAATAAGGTTGAGCTAACAACTGCTGCTGTCATTGCGAACTGCCTTGTCTTTCTGATTGGGTAATAGTTCTCATTTCAGATATTGCTTATTGCTATAGCAGTTATTCAGAATTATTATTTTCTTTTTCTCGTGTGCAAATTGATATTCTCAATAGGTCACGTCTATTGACTGCTCATGTTACTTCGTTTTGTGATTGGGAAGCTATCTCGTCTTTAGAGGAGCTAACAAGCAGAAGCATGTTTTCAAAAAGAATCCCAAAGCACTAATTTGGGGTAGACCCCCGAAAGTCATTGGGGGAAAGTTGCTTGCTTCGGGTTATTGGTAAGTTTCTATCTAGTATCTTAGGATGTTCTGTATTTCCATGACCTTTGACGGAGCATATGAGAATGCAATATTGTAATTGCTTTGCTGCAATTCCATTGGAAATTTTAGAAAATTTCTGAAAGCTTGCGAAGGGCTCTCTCCATATTAGATAATCCCATAAGCTAAATCTTTACCTTACCTTGGATTCAAAAGCATTACAATAATATGCTAAATTGCTAAAGAATTAGGCTCTTCGACCATCACTTTTGCAAAAAAACTTGAAGAGAATGATGTGGAACCTGATAGCTTTTACAAAATCACACTCTTTCGAAAGACAATTTTGCTAAACCATGATTTTTAGATTAAAAACATTTTGAACCTAGGACTGACTTAAAGATGCTTTTTTTTAAATTTTTTGATAATTACTTGAAGATGCTTCATCATATTACTTACCAATTCTTATTATTATCACTTTTTCAGGGGCATCGCCAGGCATAGTAATTACCTTGGGGACTTGTTGCTAGCCTTGTCTTTTAGTTTACCGTGTGGGATAAGGTAATAATCTGCATTATGCTTTGGAGCTCTAATAAAAACATTGCATTAACTTGGTTCTAATATTTATGTAACACGTCTTTACGCAGTTCTCCAGTTCCATATTTTTATCCTATGTATCTTTTCATTCTATTGATATGGAGAGAGAGAAGAGACGAAGCCCGGTGTGCACAGAAGTACAAAGACGTATGGGCAGAATACCGGAAATTGGTTCCTTGGAGGATACTTCCATATGTTTATTAATGGCAAGTTCCTGCGTTGTGAATTATGCATCTGTGGGTGGATGATCTCTCTTTTTTGAGTGGAATGTGACAATGTAACTTATGAGAGGCTAACTGGTGGAACCATGAAATCTAATCAACTATTTACATTTTTTCGTTTTTTGAATCTGAATAATTGTTTTTTTTTTTTTGGAGATTTTAGAAATAAAATTGTAGTTACTGAGATATCTGTGCACTCCAAATCTATAATAAGCACAATCATCCATATAGTGAAGTTGAGTTTCATATATGAATGATTGTGATTCTACTAAAATTTGAAGTATCGCGACTTTTTAAGAGCCACTCTCATAGCATTGTTTTGATACATAACTAGCATTTGAAAAGTTCATCCTTTTTGAGATTTGAAGATGCACCAAAAAATAAAAAATGACAATACACATATTTGCAGTGTTTTAATTTAGAGGTTGGAATAGGTCGACTGCAAGGACAATAATAGTGGTGGTAGTGGTCCCGACCCAGATATTCAGTCTCTTTAATCAATGCCCAAGCCTTTTTTTCTTGTCTTTTGTCTGTATATTAATGGTTACATACTAAACAATGTTTCCACGTCCTCAAATCGGTCTTACTTCGAGGAAGTCTATAATTCCTTCAAGGAAATTCTTCGAATGAACATCTTAAATTCTTCTTTGTTTTGAGTTGCCACTCAAAGGCAATATCTTCTGTTTTCCCAGCTTGTACTTCATTGCAGTTCATATATATATATATATATAATGTATGTTTACAGTACTTAGCTCAGATTGCCAAGTATATGACTACCAGCAACTCTTTGTACAGCATAATATGAACGTTTATTTGCACTATGATGAAATTAACTATAATCAATGTACTTTTTCTTTCTTTCCTTCGCATGGAAAGAACAAGCAAAGTTGAGCCATAAATTACCAAAAGAACCAATGTGCTGACCATAACTTACCCAAAAGGAAAAAAAAAAAAAAAAAAGAACAAGCAAAATTGAACCAAGTGTCATTGCCCTTCCACTTGAGAGTGGAAGGTCAGGCGTTCGATTCCCCACCCCTATATTTCCACCATGGTAATTAAACTTTTTTTTTGCTTTTGCTTTGTTTGATTTTCTTTTCATTTTTCTTTTTTTTTTAATTCAATCCTACATATTTAACCCGACAAACTCGAGTTGATAGTTATAATTTTGAGTTATAAAGACTCTATCTAGCTGCGGATCGTTTCATTGTTTCATTTTTTATTAGAGGCTGATAATCGATGTATAAAAGAAATCGTGAACTTGGCTTACCTCGAAATGCTTCGATAATTTAAAATTCAAGAAACACATTTTTGACAAAGAGAGACGATGAGAATGAACTTAAAATAATATGGTAAGGTGCTATGAATGTCATCAGTAGTAGGTGGTGGTATATTGAGCATGCCACAAGTGGCTCTATGCATGCTCCTCTTATCATCATTATTTCAAGTAATTAAGAGGGAAAACTCTTGCCCACTATATTAGCTGCTGATTTGTCATACATATAGAAACACATTTTTTTTATATATTTTTTCGTAAGCCCCAACGTTTTAGTATATGGGGCAGAATGGTAAATTTATCTCATTGTGTCGTAAATATTACTGTTGATAAAAATAGAAGTCTAAAAAATACTAGTTTTTAATAATTCATTTTTTTTTAACTCGACCCAAGCTTGGTTCACATATTTTAAGGAGTTCCGGAATTATTTTTAGCAAGTTTTTATTACATCAATGAAATGTATACAGAGTACTCATTTTGCATAGTTAACGAGATAAAAAAAAAAATTACACTAATGAAATTTAACAAAAACACCCAACTAAAATATAAATTCAAAAAGACTCTTTGTTTGTTTTTCAAGCTCGAGAAGTTGGTACAACTTAGCTTATAGTATTTTTCTCATTCAAAATCGTTCTTTCTTGACAATTTATCTTGGAAGGTGTCATTTAACCAATGACGGGCTTACCAAAAAAATATTTAACCGATGACGGGCCATTAAAGACTAACAATAAGGCAACATTTGGACAAAAGAAAATGCTTGATAATGTGATATAATAAAACATTTAACCAATGACCGGCCATTAAAGACGAACAATAAGGCAACATTTGGACAAAAGAAAATGCTTGATAATGTGATATAATACATATTAAATGTATGATATTAGGTATATTATTTATGTATAATATATCTTTAGACATTTTAATTGAGTTGGGCTTATTTCTGACAAAGCCATGTCAATCTTAGTCCCAACTTACAAATTTATCGAGTTTAGCTTAAAAGTTCAATCCCAATCTCGCTTATATTTAATTAAGCTCGGCCTATATAGAAGCGGGTCGAGCCATCAATATTCAAGTAGACCCAATTCAATTGACTTATTAACCAGAACGTATTGTGGTGTGTGCATGTGTGGTGGGACTGTGAAAAAGAAAATAGAAGATTATCACCGTAAACTAAACTTGATTCAAATTAGAATTTGGCGGGAAATAAACGACGAAATGAGACTTTAAAAGCAATCAGGATTATAGAATACTTTTCACTTACATTTTTGGTTGTTGTTGTTGGTGGGGTATGAAAGTAAATAAATCGGTTCATTATAATATTTTATTTTCTTTATCCCAAGTTCACATGCACTTCATTTCACTACCATTTCCAAAGTTGAACCCTTTTAGATGCTCATATCTTCCATCCCAAGTAAAATATACTTTTCCACGGTCCCACTTGAACACGACTTGATAACTTAAAGCAAAATCACTATATCATATTCATAATCGCATCTTCAAAAGGAAGAGCAAAATTAAGATGGAATGTAACTCGAATTACCACTTCGACTTTACCCACTTAATGTCTGGAGCAATCTCAGCAATAGGAAACTTAAATTGTTCTAAAACTAAGTTAATTTGTATGTAGGTAAATAAAAAAATAGTCAAGGTAGAATCGTTTATACAATTTAACAAGGCCTAACCTATTTCAAATCCATAAACTTATAGAGGGATAAACTAATAAATTGTAAAGTTTAGGTATTTTCTCTTCTATTGTATATAACCGATGTAACCAATTGACTTATTTATTTATATTTTCATCAAGAAAACTTTTTTTTTTCAATCAACATTTTTAAAAATCTTTTTCTACACCAAGACGTTTTTCATATAGGACTTTTTATATTTCCTTGAACAAACTGATGAAGATCATTGAATAAAAACATCTTGCAAGAAGTCAAGAACAAGATAATTGCCATAGACAGTACCATAGATGATAGATATTGCATCTCTAAAGATTAACCATTTTATTTAATTTTTTGTAACAAAAACCTTAGCTCAACCCGAGCAATGAAATATGGACTTGGTACTATGCGTAGTCTTGTCTTAATTCATCAAAAATAACTTTCATAGGTTAAGGGACGAAAATAAGGGGTTGATGGTGACAATTGTTGTGGAACTCAGAGTCATATTCCACCAAATATAGAAATAGCGAGGGAAATATTGTACTAGAAAACCACACTAGATTTAATTCCCAGGAAAGATTGGAGGCGTCACAACGGTCGCGCTTAAAACCCAACCTCCTCGACAGAATTAACTAGACGAATTTAATAGCACAATATAACACTACAACTATAACTAACAATGGCTACTTGAGGAATAGCACAAAATAAAGAACACCAAATTTAACGAGGTTCGGCTAATTTAGCCTACGTCCTCGGACCCCACCAAAATATTTCACTAAAGGACTAAAATGAAACTATTACAAACTATAGAGGAAGAAAGAAGAAATTGCTAAAAGACTTAGGCAATTTGGGATGTTTTCTAATGTAAATAAATGGTTTTTTTATTGTGTAAAGAGACCACTCTTTACAACCATTTTCCAATGTGGGATATTGCTCAACTTTGAAATGAGCCATTCTTCAACAAATCTCCACCTTGGCGAATTTCCAAAATCTTCAATCTCCTCGTCAAACGGGGTCACCAAAAATCAATCTTCAAACTTTGACAATGTTGATCAAGTCCAAACAAAATTTGAACTTGATTGCAGTCACAACTTTTGTCAACATATCAGCAGGATTCTCAGTAGTATAGATCTTCTCGATTCTGACTCCACCTTCTTCAAGTATCTCTCTTATGAAGTGATACCGAACATCAATGTGCTTCGTCCTTACATGATAAACTTGGTTCTTTGCTAAATGGATAGCACTTTGACTATCACAATGTATTTTCACATACTTTTGTCCAATCCCCAGTTCACCAAGCAACCCTTGAAGCCAAATTGCTTCCTTTACAGCTTCTGAAATTGCCATATACTCTGCTTCCGTAGTAGACAGAGCAACCGTTGACTGTAAGGTAGACTTCCAACTGACTGGTGCTTTAGCAAGAGTAAATACGTAGCCTGTAGTTGATCTACGCTTATCTAAATCACCAGCATAGTCTGAATCGCAATATCCGACTACATACTGACTATGTTCCCGCTCAAATATCAAACCAACATCAGCTGTGTCATGGATGTATCGCAAAATCCATTTCACAGCTTGCCAATGTTCCTTTCCAGGATCATGCATATACCTGCTCACAATCCCCACTGCTTGGGAAATATCAGGCCTCGTACACACCATAGCATACATCAAGCTACCAACAGCATTTGCATACGGTACTTTTGACAAGTATTCCCGTTCTGCATCAGATTTCGGTGACAAAGCGGCGCTAAGCTTAAAATGAGGAGCAAGCGGAGTACTAACTGGTTTTGACTTTTCATCAATGCCAAAACGCCTCAACATCCTACTCAGATATTGTTTCTGAGTCAAACAAAGCCTCCTCAATTTTCTATCTCTGAAAATCTCCATGCCGAGAATCTTCTTCGCCTCACCTAGATCCTTCATCTCGAACTCCTTTTTCAAATGAGTCTTCAACTTCTCAATTTCTATTAGACTTGGGGAGGCAATCAACATATCATCAACATACAGAAGAAGATATATGAAGGATCCATCTTGTAGCTTGTGCAAATACACACAATGATCGTATTTGCTTCTTGTGTACCCAATTCCCATCATAAACTTGTCAAATCGCTTGTACCACTGCCTCGAAGATTGCTTCAATCCGTACAACGATTTTTGAAGTTTACAAACCAAATTTTCATTTTCAGCAACTTTGAATCCCTCTGGCTGAGTCATATAGATTTCATCTTCCAAGTTTCCATGTAAAAATGCAGTTTTACATCCAACTGAACTAGTTCAAAATCCAACTGTGCTACCAAAGCCAACAAAATCCTAATGGAGGAGTGTTTTACAACTGGAGAAAATACCTCAATGCCCTCCTTCTGAGCGTAACCTTTGGCCACCAATCTGGCTTTGTAGCGAATATCACCTTGGCTAGGAAATCCTTCTTTCTTTGCAAATACCCATTTGCATCCAATTGCCTTCGTTCCCTTCGGGAGACTGGCCAGTTCCCATGTTCGATTCTTATGAAGGGACTGCATTTCTTCACTTATGGCAATCTTCCACTTATCTTTCTCTGGTCCTTTGACTGCTTCAATATAAGTGGTAGGAACATCATCAGCGGCAATTGCAGATGCACAAGCCACCATATCATCAAAGCGAGCAGGCTTTCTGATTGTCCTTTTTGGCTTGCAAGTTGCAATTGATTCAAGTTGCTGTGGAAGTTCTTGGGGTTGAACTTCCTCTTCTTCAAAATCTCCTTCTACCGTAGGAGAATGATCAAGAGTTTCTTGATCTGCTGGGACAACAAACTTTTCAAACTCCACCTGTTTGGGAGTACCATCCTACTGTTCTGCATTCACCTTTTCCAACACGGTAGATTCATCAAAGGTGACATCCCTGCTAAAGATTATTTTCTTTGTTTCTGGACACCAAAGGCGATAGGCATTTACACCAGAGGTGATCCCCATGAACACACCTTTCTTTGCTCTAGGATCCAACTTTAATTCCTTAACATGATAATATGCAGCGGAACCAAACACATGTAAGGAATCATAATCAGCAGCAGGCTTTCCAAACCATTTCTCAAATGGTGTTTTTCCATCAATAGCAGTAGATGGAAGACGATTAACGAGATGGCACGCATACGTCACAGCCTCAGCCCAAAATTCTTTACCCAACCCAGCATTGGATAACAAACACCGAACTTTCTCCAGTAAAGTCCGATTCATGCGTTCTGCCACTCCGTTCTGTTGTGGTGTATGTCTGACAGTGAAGTGTCTGACAATGCCTTCATCCTCACAAAATTTCTGAAATGGACCACTCCTAAATTCTCCACCATTGTCTGTACGGAGACGTTTGACCTTTTTATCAGTCTGAGTTTCCACCATCTTTTTCCAATTGAGGAATACCTCAAACACTTCATCCTTTGTCTTCATCGTATACACACAAACTTTCCGGGAAAAATCATCAACAAAGGTTACAAACTAGTGCTTCCCTCCCAAAGAACTCATTTTTGAGGGACCCACACATCCGAATGAACATAATCCAAGATACCATCAGTATTATGGATTGCTGTTCCAAATTTAACCCTTGTTTGTTTCCTACGAACACAAAGTTCACAAAACTCCAATTTGGAGTATTTCACTCCTTTTGTTTTGTGAACGACCTCTGATGAACAAAACTTCTGCATCTCCACCTGAACAAACTTGCTTGTCCTTCTCAGTTCATAACTGTATAGGGCAGCACAAACTTCGCTAAGAGATACAGCAACAGCCTTCCCGTGAAGTAGAGTGGTTTCAAGAAACTCAAACTCCTCAGGAAGGGATCCCAGCAACATCAGAGCCAAATCTTTCTCATCCAAATTTCCGTTTTTTTTCCTCTATATCATTTGGTTTCTTTTCTTCAATAGCTAAGTTTAGACCTTGTTGAAAGAGTGCGTCTACAACTTCGCTTTGCCACATACCAAAATGGCATGTGCCATCAAAAGACTCCACTGCCAATCGTGTATTCGCCACAGTGGTTCTCGCCCAAATGGACGACGACGATGCTTTTGAGGTAACTTCCATTTTTTGTTACAAATTATTCTTCAATAGCCCTCCAAATGCGAAAGCCAAATAGCCCGGGAAAACTTTTTTGATGTGGAAGATCAGATTAAACTGCGACCACAGAGCATACTCAGAATACCCGAACTCTGATACCACTTGTTGTGGAACTCAGAGTCATATTCCACCAAATATAGAAATAGCGAGGGAAATATTGTACTAGAAAACCACATTAGATTTAATTCCCAGGAAAGATTGGAGGCGTCACAACGGTCGCGCTTAAAACCCAACCTCCTCGACTGAATTAACTAGACGAATTTAATAGCACAATATAACACTACAACTATAACTAACAATGGCTACTTGAGGAATAGCACAAAATAAAGAACACCAAATTTAACGAGGTTCGGCTAATTTAGCCTACGTCCTTGGACCCCACCAAAATATTTCACTAAAGGACTAAAGTGAAACTATTACAAACTATAGAGGAAGAAAGAAGAAATTGCTAAAAGACTTAGGCAATTTGGGATGTTTTCTAATGTAAATAGATGGTCTCTTTTTATAGTGTAAAGAGACCACTCTTTACAACCATTTTTCAATGTGAGATATTGCTCAACTTTGAAATGAGTCATTCTTCAACAACAATCACTCTCAACCCCAAAACAAATTTATTTTTTCGTACAAATTTATATATTCAAAATTATGCTCCCAAAGACTACAAAAATCAAATTTTGTCCCATTAGAAAAACCATTTCGCATTATACCATTTCTAGTTAAGTACACCCACCACTTAGATATTAAAATAGAAAAAGGGAAATAAAAGATAAAAACTCAATCCAAAAATATAAAAAAATTATAACCCACGGAATCTAACCACCCACTAAGGATCTTGCCCTATGCTTACCCACACAAATCCAAAGCAAACACCTAACTCAGCTTAAAGCTCTTTAAAACATGACAAAATAGGATAACTAATCCACCCCTTTACCCTCAGACAGATGTGTCAAGCATATGAGTAGGTAGCACGAGAACCTCGGTACCACTCGGGTAACTATATCACCAACAAATGAAAAGATTCTCTACAGTATCTCGAGTCACGAGGAGTGGGGGAGCGGTGACCGATATCTATCTAACAAACGGGTAAGAATAGCAAGGCAGAGGATGAGGATCATAAGCCCCCGATTGGATGGGATGCTGTTTCCCATTTCTTGATTTCTCAGAAATCTTTTTCATCAAAAATGCACATGTTTGACATCTCCCAAAAATATCCCAAAGAAATACTACACATAATTTCTCAGAAAAAAATCCCAAATTTCTTTGAAAAATTGACATTTCTTTCAAATTTTTCTTATAATTTAGAATTTTACTATTCATAATTAGACAGTTCACCCAATAATTAACAGTACTTTATCCAATGCATATCGGGTCTAATTAAAATTTCCTGACCGTGTAATCACATTCTGACAATTCTAATCTCTTTGGTTCAAATTAGGTGTTTTGTGTAGAAATATTCAATGATTTATTGAATAAGATTTTTAATTTGAGTAAAATTAGGATCAATTTGTGGAATTTATAATAGGTGTTTAACTGTTAACATTTTAACATTTTATATCAATCGCAAACAATTGTAATCTATCGTTTCTTATTAAAAAGAATTTAAGATCTGGCTAAATATCAACTTCTAAATGTGAGATCAAATAATTGAAACATTTTTTATATAAATAAAATGATGTTTTTTAAAATAAAACAGTTACATCGTTACATCAAATATTAAATTAATTATTATTGATCAATACTTTTCTTATTACAAAGCAATTTTCTACAATCTAGCTTATTATTAATAATAATCCGGCATTTAGTAATTAATAAAATTTAACAATTTACTATTCATTACAACTACTAAGCAAATGGAAAAAGACTTGTACGCTAGTAAGAGTAAAACTCAAGACTTCTTGTATTTTAAAACATCAATTTCACTAGTGACTAATTTTTTAATGTAACGAATGCGATTTTCAAATTGTCTACGTTAAATACTTCATGAGAAACATCGTAAATCCAAAAGTAAAGTCAAACACACATGAGTTTTTTAACTAAATAGTTATTGCAGTTAAAGTTCCTTTTGCAATCATTGAGTTGAAACAATTATGAGCTTTTTCAATTACTTCACATATTTAAATGCATACAACTTGTTTTTTTATCAAATCCCGAGAACTCTCAGCATCAACAATTAAGATTAACCACTCAATACAATAATATGTAGCTTCTCGGGAGGTCAATAGTTCAAATTCATTTATTTTCGAAATAAATCAAAAAATTAAATATAATAATACATAAAATAAAACTAAATACTAGAAAAAAACATATATAAATTTGCTTGGGATAATCCAACTCTAAATTGACCAAGCTAAGAATACTTGAATAATTTCATGGCATTTTCATTCTATAAGCTATTTATCAAAATTAAAACTAAATCCTTATTTAGGATGTTTAACACGTCATCAATCCTAGATTCCTAGGCCTGGTGACATTTTCCAATAACAAATTTATGTACTTGATTTATTAATTCTCAAAGAGTAATAATAGTAGCATTTTTAACAAGGACAGAAAAATAGCAAAGTGACAATACTTCACTCCTAACAAAAGTACTTAGACTAGTAACAAAGAAGAACGCTGTTTAAATATTATAGAGTCCATATGATGACTTACGTATTTCATCTTAAAATACTAATTCACAACAATTGCTTAAAGCCTACTTTTAGTAGGATTGAATGTTCCTTTTCAATTTAATGTTTTATATTACATTTTATATTGAATGACACATTATAAAATATTTTCTAAAATATACAAATTAGTAATAGTGACTGACATTTATTATTAGTAGAATATAAAATAAAATGGAGATTCTAAGACGACTCACCATAGTCTTTTTAAATATTTAACACTATTACGTCATGAATATCAAATCATTTGTAACTTTAATTTGTATTTTAAACAAACCTATCCTACAAAAAGTTGGGACACTGACAGCAACTATTTTTTTATCAACTGCAAAAGAAGCCGAAGCCGTACTTTTATAGTACAAAAAGTAATCTAACAATAATTTTTGAATGGAGTACCCACGTATAACCGAAAGAAAGCCCGAAAGCCGCTTCTTGCCAAAAGTTAGGTCGGCAGCAAGTAGCCCTTTGCATAAGAAAAGAAAAATATGCCGTCACCGCTTGACGAGAATCATAAATTCCATGCACCAAACGTATTAAATGGAACTTCATCACAAACCTCAAGTTAGAAAAGCGTGCAATTTTATTCCACTAGGAGGGGGACCACCAACGGCGTCAATGGCACCGTCTGGACTCGGAAATCAAGGGTGAACAAAAACAAACAACAGTGTTTGTAAGTAACGCCAGGAAGGTTTGGCCCACTGGTGATGCCTATTTGACGGCACATTCACGACGTCAAATCCTTCCAAACCCCCAACTACACTATTCATACATTTCCCCCGAGTTAATTCTATATCAGACTTGAATCTAATGATTTGAATATATATTTTGTGTTAATTTTTTTTGCATAATTATGTGAAAAGACTACACACACTACATTTTATTGTAAACTCGATCTATCATCATAGATTTTTCCATTTCTCACGGTGTGAGATGCCTTTTGAGTGCCGCTTCTACTGTTTGACTGCCAAATTCATTTTGGTCCCACCAAAAACCCAAGAGCATCTCATTTAGTGCAATTAATTAATCACTCGTCAGTGATTATGTTAAAGTCCTATAAATATGTTCTTAGATAAACGTGATTCAGTCCTAATACATAATTATACTTGCTCCTATGTATCACAACTATGTCAAGATTAAAAAAAAAATGAAATACGATCTCATATTGTTAATTATCCAATGCAAATAATTTTGATATATTAGAATTTGGAATCATAAGTCCTCTAATACTATATAATTCACACATAATCCTAACCTAATAAAGTAGAGAATACGTAAACAATACCAGAGATATTTCTGCAAGTAAATAAATTAACTTTGATATTGACACTTAACTCGTATTGGCTCATTTGAATAATTATATTTTATTCTCACATCCGTATTCGTTCTAAGACGCTCCTGCTCTCCCGCGCGCTCGCATCAAATGGAGGAAACATCACAGCCTTGTATATCACGTCTGAAAAATACTAACGAATATTTTATAACGGATTACCTACGTGGATTACCGGGAAAAAGAGTTATCTCTTTCATGAACAAAAGCCCTGGTCTTTCTATTTGTTTGTTTTCATGCTATTCTCTCTCTCTCTCTCCCCCTAAAGAAAGCACTCTGCTTTCAGTTTCACTTTGCTCTCCACCGCTTCATCAGATCTTGACCAGAATTCAACAATTAGGTGAGTTCTATTCCAATGCTTCTAAATTAGTGAAATTTTTTGTGTTATTTTCATGCTTTATCAAAAAAATAAACAAGGTTGATAAGAACAGCATTTACACTTTCCTTACAGATTAGAGTGAGTGTTATGTTTTTTAACAATTTTTACAACAATCTAGCTGTATGTTTAAGATTATTGAAGAATTAATTGTACGAACAATTAATTAACGTTGTTTATCTCTCTTATACATACACCCACCTCCTACACAGAGGAAGTAACTGGGAATTTCTTTTTTCTTTTTCTTTTTTCAGAGATCTGTCAATTGGAATGATTTTAAGGATAAGAAAGACAGTGATTTTATATAATCAGCTGATTTTCTCCAAAATTAAATTTTCTGTTTGAAATTGAATTTTTTTTTCCTGTCATTTTTATCTTGCAGGAAAGATGTGGTAAAATGCATGTGACATAGAAGAAAAACTAATTAGAAGTTACACTCATATGAAATAAAAAAGGAATTGAGATTTTTGAGGAGTCCTGTAAATCAGAAAATTTACAGTTAAAGAAGCAAAGATAGGATTTTTACCAGGTTTTGCCCCCCAGCGGGATGGCAAATAGAAGAGAGGACTCGAAAAATCTCCAGATTGGTTGTTCTTGGATTCCTACAACACCAGCAAAGCCTGGTTCGGCAGAAGAGCAGCTGATCTGCACAAATAGGCAAGAAAAACTCCCAATTGAGACCAATTGGGTGGAACGACAAAGATACGCCCCGGTTAACCATGTTACACGAGCAAATTTGTCTGAATCGGGGAAATTTCCAACAGATTTTCTCATAGGAGGCGAGGCAGCCACTTCCCATGTTCGGGGCGACAATTTATCCGGTCCGTACACTTGGCAAGCAGGCAACGGGTCGAGTTCCCATGTGTATGGAGAAGATTTAAACATATATGACAAGCTTTTGTCAAAAGACGCGGAGAAATGGAGCAATATGTCGTTTGGAAGTCTCTTGGCTCTAGCACATGTGGGCAATACAGGAAATGTAGAAAATGTAGTTACTCAAACAGATTTTGTTGGTACAAGCAACACTTTTGCTCCCCGTTTTGACACTCAAATTGAAGGTAATCAGTTTACAATGAGTTTTGGGAATTCACTGCATGATGTAGACGGTTTCCTTGGAGCAGAATTCGGGGCTGGACTTTACAATATGCCAGATACTCGAATGGGTACGTCTCCTTCATGGTTTTTATTATAGATATATTTGGCCATGAGTTCAATAGTAAGCACTAAGAAAAGACATTTTGAATTATACACACACACACACACACATATATATATATATATATGATCAAGTTGAGAACTTTGAGGTGGAAAACTTACATGGCCATTAATAATATCAAATGCATAATAGCACCTGAAGCTCCCTTAGTATTGTCACCTACACTGTCAATAAAATGAGGAAGTTAAGAAAAAGTTCTTATGATCCAGAGTTTGAAAGATGACAAATGCCACTTTACTGCAAACAAAAACAATAGATAGTGAGAAGATTCGTTATGTATTAATCTTGTAGCACTCAGCATGCACTTTCAACAATTTTTGCGTTTATGCCCACATTTGATAATCAAGAAACAATGCAGATGAAACAGAAGTAGAGACATTAATAGTATATTTGTTTTTTCATGCAAGAATCTCAAAACTATCCTGGCAATAACACATACCTGTGATTTTTCCATTCCCCTGCACTAATATGAATCTTTATTCATACTCAGGAAACAGAAGTTCACTCCCTTATAGGCCTTCTTTTGATCTTAATTCAGCACCAAGAACAATTACAGATGCAGCTATGTACAAGAATACTTCATCCCATTTTGAACCTATCACTCCAGAGAAAACCAATAAAGCCGAGTATAGACAGGGGTCTGATATTCAAGATTTAAGAATAGATGAAGTGCCTGCAGCAAAAGATGCAAAAGAGAATAAGATAAGCAGGAATGACGTAGAGGGACTTCACGAGAAAAAAGAACAGTCTCAGATAGCCACAGATCAATTGCAATTGGAGGAGAATCACAAGCCTGACAAGGGAGGGACAGAGGAAGCTGATTTGATTAAAACCCCTCAGCAGAAACCAAGGAGGAAAAGGCACAGGCCCAAAGTCATAATTGAAGGTAAACCTAAAAGAACTCCTAAAGCAAGTGCAGAAAAAACTACTACTCCCCAGGGAACCACAACAGCTAAAAGGAAGTATGTTCGAAGAAAAGGAGTTGAAAATCCCACTAACACTCCTTTAGAAGGGGGAAACAATGGAACAGAGTTAAACAATAAAACTCCTGGTTCAACAGATACCCCAGTAGAAAAGAGGAAGTATGTGAGAAGAAAACAAATAAATAAACCTGAAGCTACCATGGATAAGGAAACCACGGAAACAACAGAAGTAAAGCGAGTTAGGCGTACCAGAAGTTCTTGCAAAAGATCTTTGAATTTTGACTCAGAGAGCCAAGGGCAAGATGAAAGCTCCTCAAACCATCCACTTCCAAATTGCAACAGGGAATCGCAGGCAGAGAACTTCAATGCAAAAGATCAATCAACAACTTTGCACTGCAGACAGAGAATGGAAATAATGATGGAGAAAGATGACTTGGGCATTGCTTATGAACTTACACGCTCTACGAATAAAGCATTGGAAGATTACCTGGCAAGGCCGGAATGGTCATTCCCAAGCCCCTCACCTCATACAGAGATGGATACACTCCAGGATGACCACAGGTTCAGAGATCAAATTGTACGTACCCGAGGAAAATGCCAAATAGTATTCTCCGATGTAACACATGATAAAGAGGTTAATTCTGTTCAAGTGACGATGAATCCCAATGGCCAGCGGACACCAGAGAGCCAGAGTGATTCCGTTTATACCAGCACATGCCTGGACCCAGAAAGGCAAGCCAAAGGCTTTAAAAGACAACATGTGGATACAACCATTGAAGCAGAACTCTGCAACAAAAATGCAACTGGACCGTTATACAATTCCTTGCAAGCATACAATTCTATATTTTTACAAAATGCCAATAACAATAATGGTATTCCTGGATTGCATTTTCCAGCAATTTACAAGAAAAGGAGGACAGATAAAGGACATAACATGGTAACATCCAGCTCGCAGTACATAGCCGCCACTACAGACAATCATGTGAATCTTGACGGACACACTTCCAGAGGTTCTTATGAAAAGCTGTTCACATCCACAACTAATCAGGGATCTTCAAGTGGTCAATGTAAAGCTACCAATCTGTTTGAAGCGATTGATGGTACTCTGAATGGAAGACAAGTTTTGGAAGATATGTTAGCTTTGGGACCGACAGAGTGGATTAAAAGAAAGAGATCCAAAGCCCCTACTAGACTACGGAATTTAACTTCACTGCTGGAAATTTGTAAAGAATTGCCACCATCTTCAAGCAGAGCAGCATCAACTTCCAGAATTGAAAAAGGAATCAAAATTCTACATGAACCACCTACATGCACAGACGCCCTCGCTGCTGATACGCGCTCAACAATGACAACAAAGAAGCGCTCAAAGAGAGGTATGCTGATCAATTCTAAAGTGCAAAACCTGTACAATCACCAAAATATTGCCACCATGGGTAACTGATAAACCTACATGATGTTACTATAAAGAAAAGCAACCTTAGTATATGGATATCTTTCTGACTTCTTTGCCTCGTGTGTGTATTGCAGGACCACCACTGGCTATAACATGGAAGAGCATGTCTCCCATTGATTCAATCATTGAGCAACTTAACCAACTTGATCTAAATGCAGAGAGCAGCCAAGCATCAGTCCAAAAGAGGAATGCATTTATAGCATACCACACGCATTATCAAGACCAGTATGCCCTTGTCCCATATCAAAGAGATGGAACTGTTGTCCCTTTTGATAATTCATTTCATCAAGTTAGAAGAAGGAAACCACGGCCTAAAGTTGACCTTGACGATGAGACAACTAAAGTGTGGAAACTTTTGTTAGAAAATATAAACAATGAAGGGATTGATGGAACAGATGAGGAAAAGACAAAATGGTGGGAAGAAGAACGAAGAATATTCAATGGACGAGCAGACTCATTCATTGCACGCATGCATCTTGTACAAGGTATATGCACAGTTACCAAAAAAATTCCTACCTATGTAATGTAATTTTGCTGGCGCTAGCTCTTCGTTGACCCATAGCACATAGAAAATTGTGTGATAGCTAAGATATAATTGGGCAGAAAATTAGAAATGTGCATAGTTCATGATACTCTTGAATCAGTTCAGAGGAATAACACAATATCCCAATTTGTAGAAATTACATGGACTAACACATCCAACGACTGTATGCATATAAACACATTTGCACATGTTCATATCAGGAGGCAAGTTGAGACCAAAATTACAAACGGAGACACAAACATCAGATTTTCATATACATAGCAATAATATTACATCCTATACTTCACAAAATTAAGGTAGATTGTTATTCTAAGAACATTGTGTAGTGTAATCTGTTATTTTTAACAAAAACCATCTTTTGGCTTGCTGCTTTTAAGATCTTATGGGAAGATAAATCTAAGAAGCAAAATAAAGAAATCGAGCAAGTAGTGCACCCAAAAAAGGTGAAAGCAACAGAATCTATATTGCTCAAAATTGTAATCTGTATTTCAGTGAGTAGGAGAAAGATAAATTTAAACAACAGCAGCACATAGAAGTTAGCAAATTGAGCAGCACAGAACCGAAACTGGATCTTAATACTTGGAAGAAATGGATTGATACAACTGAATTTTATCATGTAAAAGAGGTTTTCAAAAAAAATTTCTTTCCTTTTAGTCCAAATTCTTCCCCGACCTCCTTTGGTTATCCAAAAAAAGAGGTGAATAAATAAAGTACATGCCCATGCTTTTTGCATAAACTGCAGTCTGTGTCCTAAAAACAACAGTATGCTTCTGGCATACCTACTTGTCATATTAATTTTCCAGGACTTAAATACGTTATTTTTGTTACAGGAGACAGACGTTTTTCTCCCTGGAAAGGATCAGTTGTTGACTCCGTAGTTGGTGTATTTCTCACTCAGAATGTTTCAGATCATCTTTCCAGGTTGATTGAACTTCTTATCTTTAATTAGCTATAGGTTTAAGCCCTGCTTAGCTTCTGCTTCCCAAGAAACATAACAATAATATACCCATCCATGCTTGCAGCTCGGCTTTCATGTCAATGGCTGCACGGTTCCCCCTCGAGGCAAAGGCCCACCAAGCAGAGTTACATGAAGACGGACTAGGTACCAAAATGAAAGGACCTGAGGTGCGTGTGCTAGACTCTGATGGGACCTCTGAATTGAACAAAGTGAACTTAAATAAGTCAGTCTGTAGTGAGCATACCAAAATGCTTCAGGACTTTGAAGACTACTTAAGAGAAGTGACCACTGGCAAGTCCACTGAACACAGTTCTGATAGCTCTATCCCGAAAGACAAATTAAGAAGCCAATCACCAGATACCTCTAAAAATTGTCCAGTTACATCACATGAAACTGCCGCAAGCAAGTCAATGAGTTTAAATGGGGATGGCAGAGACACAGAAGACGCACTTTGTTCACAGACTTCAGAGATCTCCTCTCAGAACTCTGCAGATTCCCCAGTTGCACAAACCACCGAAAGAAGTGAATCTTGCGTACTGAGCACCACAGAAGAAGAACCAGCAGCTGGGGTTGAACCAAATAGGTTTGCCAGCTCTACTTCTTTCGTAAAGCTTTTACAAATGGCTGGTACTGTACTACATGGTGTTTACAATAAGGGCGGTGATAAAAGAATGCCTGATGAAAATGATCAAGTGGAGTCAGAAAGCTCAGCCCTTAAGATGCATTTGAATCCTACTTTCCAAGCAAAGTCTATTGAATCGTGCAGTAAGTCTACCTTGTGTCATGGTGGAGAACAAGCAACAGAGCAGGTTGACTTGTCCCAAAATAACAGCAAGTTCTTCAATGGTTCCAGCAGGAAAGAACTTTGCGTACCAGAAATAAGTGGATTGTCTTCAGAATCTGCATCCCGAACCACAGTCCAGAAGCGGAGAGCTGCTAGTACCGAAGAGGAACCAAAACTTTCCAGTCCAAATGCTCACTCGAGTAACATTGATCAAATTGAGATACCTCCAAAGATAATCGGCAATCAAACTGACCAAATACCAGCACAGAGTTTGTATCAAGAAAATAATCATAAAATACGGGAGGTACCAAACATTCCAATGTATACACAAAACATTATGGATGTTACAGGTAGTAGTAGCAACATAAATAATTCCAAGAAGTCAGAGCGAATGGAAGTTAGTTCAAATAAGAATGACCCTGACTATCATCATCCCAGCAAGACGGTTAGTGCACCTAAATCAAAAGGAGGAAGAATCGGAAAACAGAAACAGGACACAATTGATTGGGATCGCTTAAGAAAACAGGCACAGCCAGGTGGCAGAGAAAGAGAGAGAACAGCCAAAACAATGGACTCAGTGGACTGGGATGCTGTAAGATGTGCAGATGTTAATGAGATTGCACAGACAATCAAAGAAAGGGGAATGAATAATATGCTAGCAGAAAGAATCAAGGTTTTCCTTAGATACTTACAATTCTAGAGTGTCCATGTTAAATTTTTATACTGAAATCAACTTATTGTTCTGAAATATAGCCCTTGTCACTGATGATAAATTGAAATACTTCTGCAGGACTTCCTCAACCGCATTGTTAGAGACCATGGAAGCATTGATCTTGAATGGCTTAGGGATGTTCCACCAGACAAAGCGAAGTAAACTTGCAGTTTCCCCAAAGATTGTATATAATTTCAAGAAACATAAAGCATTTACATGTTTCTTACATTTTCCAGGGAGTATCTATTGAGCTTTAGGGGTTTGGGTTTGAAGAGCGTGGAGTGTGTGCGGCTTTTGACGCTTCATCACCTTGCATTTCCAGTAAGATTAAATTCTCTTAAAGTGTCTTACCCAATGTGGAAGAAAAATTTACTAACAAAGTTGTACCTGTTACACTCAAAAAGGTTGACACCAATGTCGGCCGCATAGCAGTACGGTTAGGGTGGGTACCTCTTCAGCCATTGCCTGAGTCCCTTCAGCTGCATCTACTAGAACTGTGAGTGTTTCAACACCTATTATACTTTTCCAGAACAAAGTAGCACCATCCAGAAAATGACTTGTGCTACTTCCTCATGTAGGTACCCTGTATTGGAGTCCATTCAGAAATATCTGTGGCCTAGGCTCTGCAAACTTGATCAGAGAACACTGTAATCATGTTCTATAGATATATATAAATTTTTCATTACTGAATAAACAATACAAGTCAAGAGTGCCTTCAATCATTTATGATGCTCTTTTATTACAGATATGAGCTGCATTATCAAATGATTACTTTTGGAAAGGTATGGCATGATTGTTATAATTATACCGTGGATATTCCAAGAAGAGTGTTAAATTTTTTAAAACATAAGATGAACGCAATATATTTGTGGTTGTCAGGTATTTTGCACAAAGAGCAAACCAAATTGCAATGCGTGTCCAATGAGGGCAGAATGCAGACATTTTGCAAGTGCATTTGCAAGGTTTGTACATCATTCAATACTTATCGCAACTGAGCTCTAGATTTCTTTGTTTTCATTAATTTAAAGTAATATTCTTCACATATATGATATAGTGCTACTGCTAACAGAGCCCAAAGGGACATCTTTTAGCTGTAACTTATAGAAAGCACAAACCATCTACTTGAAAAACCAAAATATAAAGAGGAACAAGGATCTTAATCCCAAAATATTGCTTAAACTACCATCGACTGTTAAGAACTGGGTGAGAAGTATATATGTGAATATGCATTGGAAGCTTCATCAAAATACATCAACTGATCAGATAATATATTTTTCTGATCCCCTTGTAAGTGATGAAACAATTTCACACGAGTAATTTATAATATTAAATAATGGAATCTGATAAATGTGTGTGCAGCGCAAGGCTTGCTCTACCAGCACCAGAGGAGAAAAGCATCGTGCGTGCTACAGAAAATAAAACAGCTGATCAAAATCCAATGAGAAGTATTAATACCTTGCAGTTGCCTTCACCTCCAGCTAATTACATGGTGGGTGCTAATTCTGGAGTTAGCAACTCTCAACCCATCATTGAAGAGCCACGCACACCAGAGCCTATCATTGAAGTGCCAGCCACACCAGAACCAAGCTACACACAAGTTCTGGAATGCGATATTGAGAACTCTTTCTATGAAGATCCTGATGAAATTCCAACTATCCAACTCAATATGGAAGAGTTCAGTCATAATTTGCAGAAGATAATGCAGCAAAATACAGAACTACAGGAGGGTGATATGTCAAAGGCCTTAGTAGCTTTAACTTCCGAGGCTGCTTCAATCCCTGTGCCTAAACTTAAAAATGTGAGCCGACTCAGAACAGAACATCAAGTGTAAGTAAACGGTGCTAATTTCAAAAATGATTGATAATTCACCATATCAGAACCCCCACAGGAGTTGCATAACAACATTCAGTGAGCATGCTCGTCATCTTTAACAGAAATCTGGCAAGCTACAATTAGTACTCCATTAAACTCAACAAAATAATAGTAGAAATAAGTAAATTGTTATGCAGCATGAGAACATTTTTTTATAATCCTTAGCATCTTATCAATTATTTTCTCTTTTAACAGCTATGAGCTCCCAGATTCACACCCACTACTAGAAGGGGTTAGTAATATTCTATCAGAAAACAAAATATATCTTACTCTTACAAGTTACTTCCCTGACTAACTGTATTTTCTAAATTCACAGATGGACCAACGAGAACCAGATGATCCTTCCCCGTACCTACTTGCAATATGGACCCCAGGTATGAAAAGACAAAGTCGAGTACTAGCAGAAAACTTGTAAAAACCTTTCCGCAGAAGAAGTGACTGTTAATCTTATATATGGAGCAATTTTCAAAGAAAAACCAAGTGAATGAAGATCTAACCCAAAATCACTTTACAACTAACAATTCCGACGAAATTTTCTATGCCAGGTGAAACTGTGGACTCTATTGAACTACCAGAAAGACGGTGCAGCTCCCAAGAGTCCCAGAAACTATGCACCGATGAAACCTGCTCATCATGCAACAGCATACGTGAAGCGAACTCTCAAATTGTTAGGGGGACTCTGCTGGTATAAATACTATTAGGATAGCTATAAAATCTGTTATTACGGAAACAATTGATGAACACAACCCCTGCGCCAATTTATTGATTCTAACGTGACGCTCTTAACAGATACCGTGCAGAACGGCCATGAGGGGAAGCTTTCCACTTAATGGCACATATTTCCAGGTTAACGAGGTAACAATAAGACCAGTCTTTAGTTCAGGCAGAATTTCATGCACATCAACAAATCAGTTATTTGGTTTTCAATATAAAAAATTGCCTTGCAGGTATTTTCTGATCACGAGAGTAGTCTATCCCCAATGGATGTTCCAAGAAAGTGGTTATGGAACTTGCCAAGGAGAACAGTATACTTTGGGACATCAATTCCTACTATATTTAAAGGTAAAAGGACAAGAAAAAATTGAGTGTCGCTAGCACTTCTTTTCCAGAAAGATTAACTACGCATCATTTTTTTCTGTTTATTAGGGTTGTCCACCGAAGGAATACAATACTGCTTCTGGAGAGGTATTGCCCAGATATCTAACTGTTCTCATTTTAGCTGCTTCCACTGGCACCTTATATGCCAAGAAACACACATGAGATGCTTGAAGCATAAGTAATCAGCTTACCATCTAAATAAGATGTTCCAACCTATATAAGGAAAACATAACGAGTACATCCCAAACAACAAAGCCTTCTTCAAGATCTTCATGGCAATCAAGTAAAAATAGGGCTCTAACATCGCTCTATCTCCTACTTCTCGCCCTATCTCCTAGTTCCACCAAGAGATAGAATTCCCCATATTCAACAATTATATTGTTTTTAGTATTTACTACATCTCAATACAGCCTGTTCACTACTTTACAAGTTGTTCACAACGGGCTATCATCTTTTTCAGGATTTGTCTGTGTCAGGGGATTTGATAGGAAAACAAGAGCACCCCGCCCCCTCATAGCCAGATTGCACTTTCCCGCAAGCAGGTTAGTCAAAGGGAAAGGAAAGATCGACGAGAACTGAGAATAAACTGCACTTGGCTTAGCCAATGGTGGAATTATGTTGAAAGAGCAATAGTGCAATGCCTCTCACAAAGCATTGGGAAATGACTCAGCCCGTTTGACTATGTTATATGAACTAGGGTGAAGTCTTTATTAGTTGAAACTGATTTCATCAATGATTAATATTAATCTCAAGCTGGGACTTAGGGATGGGATCTTCTTTTATTTGTTGCTTATTCACAAAATTGAACAACATTGAGCAGAAACATATTATGCTCTATCTTCAGGTTGAATCCAAAAAGTCATGAGAAGTAATTGCAGCCTTACAATGCATACTTAGTTCATTGGATTACCGGAATACAGTAATAGTGACCTTGTCTCTCTTAATGAAATTAAGAAAGATTTTATTAGAACAATCTGTGAACCCCAAGGCACAATGTGCTTTAGTTTTTAGGCTCTATCCTCCTCCGTCTGCTTCTCCTCGTTACAAACCTTGACCCACACATAGAATAAAGTCCTATACGGCTATACCAGTAATCTGGACGATATAGCTTGCGGCTTACCATATGGCCTGCCCTGGTTTTTTAAGCTTTTAAATAAGTTTCAAGACTATGACTGCATTATTCTAATTCAAGCTCATCCAAGAAGCAGGTATACTGGAGTGAATAAGTTATTGAAAACAATAAGAAGGTAAACTATATGCATCACATAACAGGTGATACATTTTTCGGATTCATGTATCTACGTTCAAACTCCCCGAGCAGTAGAGTTGTCTAGCTGAAAGCATAATGCGTTAAACTTTTAAGAATTCAAGCAGTGTCGCTACAGATAAACCTAGGATCACAACCAAGATGTAACAGTAAATTCAAGCACACAAAAGTTCCCAATCACAATAACGTGTACTGCAAAAGGCAAATATACTGAAAACCTCGAAAATTTTGCATCTGCTAATCATAAATCTCGCAGGAATTATGATGGCAAAGTACTGTGTGGATATCTAATTCGCATTATACATACTACATTCAAAAAAAAAAAAGGTAAATCAATAAAATCGAGAAACTCAGAAAAATAACAGAGACTACAGAGACATTCAATTAAAAGAAAAAAGAAAAAAACGTAAATCAACAAAAACTAGAGTAACGAATTCGAGAAACAACAGAGATAATACAGAGACATCCAATCAAAGAAAAAAGCTAAATCAATCGAATCTAGATTAACGAACTCGAAAAATAACAAAGATAATACGGAGACATTCAATCGAAAAAGGAAAAAAAAAGCCTAAATCAACAAAATCTAGAGTAACGAACTAGGAAAATAACAGAGATAATACAGAGACGTTCGATTCAATTAGGAAAAAGGTCTGCCAGGAAACAAACACTATCTACATACGATAAAAGTTCCTCTTGATCTATCTAATCTATTTTATCACTCGAAATTACATACATATTAAACATATAGAATCAACAAACGGATTCTTCACTCAATCAACAACATGAACACGGATTTCAAATGCGTAAAACAGAAATGAATAGTGCGTAGATTTTAAATCTGCGATTACCTTGTGAAAGCGCAGAACTCAGGCGTGGAGATATCATGAAGTAAATAGCCGCAAAATATTATTGTAGTGTATATACTGCGTTGGAGTGAGACGAAAGGATGAAGATTGAAGAGAGAGAATCCGGAGATTTTTGCCGCCTTGCCGCTTTTGGACTTCCCTCCATTTTTTCAGTTTCAGTGTTTGAAGAGTCGCGCGCTACGTTGCGAGTAGTGGTCATAGATTGAGGCATGAAAAGCGTGCAAATTTGAAGAGATATGAGTGCGACTTTGACAAAAACGTCTCCTCTTACTTTTTGGTAATTTAGATAGATGGTTAAGATCCTGATTAATAGGATTAGGGGTGGGCGTTCGGTTCGGGTTATTCGGGGGTCCGAACCGACCCGATCGGGTTCGGCTTATTCTGGTAAAAATCGGGTTCGGGTTTATACCGAACCCGAACTCCATAATTCGGTTCGGGTTCGGGTTTAGGTTTTTATTTTGTTCAGGGAATTCGGGTCCCTGAACAAGCCGAATTAGAATTAAAAATAAAAATAAAAAATATATTAAGAGTTAAGAAGACCCCAAAAATTTGTCCAAAAAAAAATGAATTGAACCCATAAAATTTTTCGGACCCCGAACAAGTCGAACCAGATAACCCGAACCCGAATAAACCCCGAACCCGATTAAACCGATCAATTTGGTTCGGTTTCAGGTGGCCATACTCCAAACCCGAACCCCGAACAAGCTGAACTCGAACAAGATGAACCTGAACAAGCCGAACCCGACAAACCGAACCGAACGCCCACCCCTAAATAGGACGGTCGATTGAGTGAGGCTTACCTGAAGCCTGATTTTTCTGCCCCACTTGTATTTGTGTCGAGTTTAATAGAATTTGAGAATGGTCGAGTTTGAGCTTGCAAATAAAACACGATTAATTTGTGGGTTAAGCTTGGACTTCATTAGGCTCAGTCTGAATTAATCGTGATCATAAATTATATGGAATCAAAGTGGATGTAGTACATACATTAGCAAATGTAACATTTTCTTTTAAAATGATTTTGAAGCCCTTTCAACATTTTCATGTAATCGCGTATATATTGAGAAAGACCCTAATCATTGTCGTAAACTTCATGATTTCTTTAATAAAACTTTGGAATTATACATATGCATTACTGTACACTTTTATTTAGTCTCTTGTTATTTAATGTGAGTCGGCCCGAAACAAGCCCGAAGCTTGTAAAAAGCGTGAGTCGAGTTTGAGTTGGGACCAAAGAGAAAAGTTTATGAGTTGAGTTTGAGCCTATAATATTCAAAATCGATGAATTTGAGTTGAGTCATCCTAACCTCGGCTCGTAAGACCCGATTGACAGACCTGGTTCTAATGAGATGTTTCATTCCGAATCATATCTTATTACAATGTATTGAGTGAATGAAGTCTGTTCAATAAAAATTTCAAGTACACATGACATTCATTCAATAATCAATACTTTGTTGCAACATGAGATACAATAAGAATCGCAAGAAAAGATCTCATTTGATAGAATTTCGGCACCCATAATTAAAATTTTAGTATAATTCTCAAAAGATGTGTTTAAATTTGAATCATGTTTAACCAAATTAAGGCTACACAATATTCAAGCTTTTAAATGTGAAAGAGTACATACATTATAAAATAAAATTAAACTTATAGTGCAACTGATCATAAATCTTAAAGTGACAAAATCATGCAATTAATCGTTTTTGAATTTTCTCATTATAAGATTGTTTCTCGTGTTCTCTACTACGTACAATATAAGTATTGTATTACACTTATTTACTAAGTGAAATTTAGTAGTTTAAATATTATTTCATTCTTACATCATATTTAGGGATGACAATGGGGCAGATATGAGACGTGTATAGCAGAACTCAGGACCCGCACCGTTAAGAAATTTCAATACCCGGACTAGGCTCGGACCCGGTCATTAACCGCCCCGCCCCGCCCCGGACCCGGCGGGTACCCGGAGAGCCAAGGTTCTACCCGTTAGATCCGGTCGATTTCTATTTTTTTCACTTTTTTTTTCCTTTTTTTGCCTTTGTACTCATAAACGCATTTAAAACAAATAAATAAGTAAATAAAATCGAACTGATGATTCAACGTAAACATATCCACTAAAAGTCATCCGTTACTAGAGAATGAGAAGTGAATTTTGAGTTTAGACTTTTGATTCTCATTAATTGACTCTTTTTCTTTTTATTCAGTTAAGTCGTACGGTAAGTTGCTATTGCAAATAGTATTTTTTTGGATGCAATTTATAAGTACTAATAAGTTTTAATAATAATTAGATATATAAAATTAAAAAATATTATAATTTTATTAACTGGGGCGGGCCCGGGTCCAAGGCGGGTATCGACTGGACTCGTTACCCGCCCCGGACCCGGCCGGGTCTTGAATTTCAATACTCGGACACCGCCCTGAACCCCTTTTTTGGACTTATACCCACTCTAAATGGGGCGGGTACTCGTTAGACCCGGATTCATTGTCATCCCTAATGATATTAATAGGAAAAAAAACAGTAAACTCGTGCAACTTCGGCTTAAAAGTTCGTTCATCATTTTCAAATCTATCTGAACTTTGAGGAGAAACGAAATTTAGATATTGAGAGAAAATCTTGTGCAATTTCAAATCAAATTCGAGAATAACGAAGTTATGCTCACCAAATATAATTGACACTAATACTAATTATCGAGGGTTGTTCTTCATTATTTCTTGTAGCTATAATAATTGTTAGGGGTAATGACATTTTTCCATCCAAACTATTCGGGTTTTTGCACTTTTGTAAACAAACTTTTTTCTTTTGCATTTTTTTATCCGAATTTTATAAGGCTAAAATCTTAAGTAAATTTTACCTGAAAAATGCTAAAAATATAAAAATTTGTGTAGTTCATATAAGAAAGTGTAAAAAATAAACAAGTTTAGATAAAATAATGCAAAACCCGTTTAGTTCGGATAAAAAAATACAAAAGAAAAAAGTTTGTTTACAAAAGTGAAAAAATCCGAATAGTTTGGATGGAAAAATGTCATTACCCCTAATTGTTATGGTGTCAATTTTACTCGGTGATGTAAAATAACAAAAACACTATTTCCATAAACTTCTATTTTAATTTTGGGGTAACGACAATAATTCACTCGAATTTTGCGTGTTTTTACACTTTTTTATCTAAATTATTTTTCGTTACATTTTTTTATCTCAACTCCATAGGTTTTACGCTTTCTTATCTATTAATATATTCCGGCGGAATATTCTGAAGGAGTGGAATTTAAACAAACTTATTTTTACACTTTTTTATCCAAACTATTTTTTGTTTACACTTTTTTATCCAAACTTTGTATTTTTTACACTTTTTTATCTAACTCCGTCGTATGTGAAGTAACTCCGAAGGAATATTCCGCCGGAATATGTTAATAGATAGAAAAATGTAAAACCATAGAGTTGAGATAAAAAAATGTAACGAAAAATAGTTTAGATAAAAAAGTGTGAAAAAACACAAAGTTCGGGTGTGTTATTGTCTTTGCCTCTTTAATTTTTTTCTTTAGTACATAAGTCATTTTTGCCTTGGTTGTTTGTGTTTTTAGTTAGAATCCTAATTGTTTTATTGGAAATGCGTACTACGGAGGTTTATGTGAAAATAAGGTGATGTCTGTTTAAGTTTCTAAAAATAGTTGAAATTTGTAAAATGTGTCAAATCAAATATGATTAATTAATGTATGATAGGTTAAATATAAATAAAAAATTGTAAGGTATAATAGAGAAAGAGAAAGATATTAGAGCCTAAATGGATTGCCACCTCTATCCAGAAGAAAAGTTTTTCAAAGATTCTTTACCTGACAACGTGTTTGGTTGACATATCATGAGATATTTTTTCAAAAAAAACTCAAAATTTCTACTGAAAATTCTTGCAAAAAAGAGAAAAAACAAATTTTTACTATTCATGATTTGACAGTTCACTCATCAATTAAAAGAGTTTATTCCGATAGTTCTCAACAACAAGAGTCAAATTAATCTCATATTCTAATGCAAAATAGCGCAACGTGTAAAATAAGTCCATTTTGCCTATTTTTTATGTCTAAATTAATGAGTTTGACTAAGATATATTTAAAAAACGTATATTTAAACACTAATCCAAACAAAATTCTCTTAACAAAAAACATATCACATCACATCAATCATAATCATTACTTATTGTTCTCTAAAAAACTCATCCAAACACACTTTTAACACCAAATGTCTTATCTCCGTGAAAAAAAATCTCACTTCTGTCATGAATTTTTTTTTCCGAGATGAATATGCCAACCAATTACACTCTTAGTTGTTGGAGTAATTGATTATTGATTGTTGTTTGTGTGGAATTATGGATGTATTTGTTAGAATATATCTTTTAGATTAGCATAGGATCTTTCCTTATTTTATATTGTGTATTTATCTTTATTGCTTAGAATATCTTTCATTCTTTATAATTAAGGTTTCTTGTTTACCAAGTACATGTATCTCTATAAATATGTTACTCAGTAATACAAGTTCCCTACGGAGTTTTCTCTAATCTAACATGGTATCGAGCTAGAGGATTTTTTCAACCCTCATGATCTTTCGCTTCCGCCAGCCTCTACCATCGTCGTCCCCGTCCGGCTCCCTATATTTTTTTTCTTTCTCTTTTTGTTCTTCCTTCACTATGGTGAATTTTTTGTAATTTAGTTTGGGTTTAGCAACCTATTTTTATCTTTTTCGTGTTTTAGCCGCCGCCGCCATCTCTTTTGGCTGTTGCGCTTAGCCGCCCGTTTCTTTCCTTTTCTTTATCTTTTCCATGTTTTAGCTGTTGCGCTTAGCCGCCGCCGCCTTTAGTTTTGTTAGTTGCCGCCGCTCACCCCTGGAAAATGAGAACTTGGAGCCGCCGTCTTTTTATTTTATGCTGCCGCCTTCTCTCTTTGGCCGCGGGCTGCCGCCTTTAGTTTTGTTCGTTGCCGCTGCTCACCCTTAAAAAACAAGGACTTGGTGCCGCCGCCTCCGCCTTTTAAGGCCGCCACCACCTCTTATTTTTGTCGCTGTCTTCTTCTCAAATTCTCTATGATTAGATTTTTTTGATCCAGTATCAACGTTCAAAACTCTCACGTTTTAACTGCGGGGGAGTGTTAGAATATATCTTTTAGATTAACATAGGATCTTTCTTTATCTTATATTGTGTATTTATCTTTATTGCTTAGAATATCTTTCCTTCTTTATAGTTAGAGTTTCTTGTTTACCAAGTACATGTATCTCTATAAATATGTTATTCAATAATACAAGTTGCCTAAGGGATTTTCTCTAATCTAACAGTTTTGATTGATAGATATATAGTTAAATAGAGAAAAGGGAAAATGACTTTGAGAAAAGATAAATTTGGATGAAAATAATTTGTAGTGTGATTTTGTTTAAAATTTTGTGATTTATGATATAGAAAATAGAATAAAAAACATAAACAAACAAGGCCTTAAAATTTCAGAACAGATAACTTTTTCTACGCGGAAATGATATAATGACTTTACCAAGGTAAGTTGGTCTGAGTGGATGTTTTGGACCTTCTGGTCGTTTAAAAGAAGGTCATTATGTAAAAATTATTGTGATTTAATATATATGTGTCATATATCTACCGCAAAAGATTTCAAACAAATTCAAATTTTGCATGTTCTAAGTAATTTGAACCAACTAGAATCTAGAACTTCAATGATATTGGTTAAATGCATTTAGATGTTATATACTTTAGTGGGAATCTCCTGCACCACTACTAGCTCGAAATGACTTATTCCCATTTGCAATGATTTGGAGCTGTCTATACTACATCATATATGAATTGATTCATAATTGTAATCATTTAGAGTTATATATACCACATATGCACCCACTTGTGGAAATGGAAGTACTTTGAATAACTGAAATAATAATTCGAATAAGTTTGGTAACATAATACTATCGCAATTTGTATTTTTATAATATATACATGCTAAATAATGCGACTTTGCTACCCCATCAATGTCTGTGTGATTCAGGATACTGTTTACACTATAAAAAGTGCTCGAACGCTCCGACCATTTCAGCTCGGGTAGGTTGCTCAGTTCCAGCTCGAAATTACAAGGCCATTGTAGGCATTCGAAATTAATTTGGGCTGTCGAAATTACAAGGCCCAAATAGTCCGAATTGTAGGCATTCGAAAAGAAAGAAATTAGGTCTATAATGAACCCAATTTCCAATCATCTGCAGAGACGCGCTAATTTGAAATTATTTGGAAGAGCAGTTGAAGATGGTTGAAGGCGGTTCCCGAAAAAAAGGAACGTAGGTTCCTCAAAGACCCATATATATAGGAGTCGCGGACAGAGAAAAAGAGAGCACAAGATCATCAGAAGCAAACTTCTACATTTTCATTCTCTTAGAGTTAACTCTAGCCTTAGGAGTAGTTCTAGCATAATGGGATATCAGATCATCTCCAGAATCACAAGATCATCAGACTTCTGCATTTTCGTTTTCCTAGAATTAACTCTAGTCTTAGGAGTAGTTTTAGCGTAATGTAGGAGTAGATCGTAGCATAATTTAGGAGTAGCCGTAATGTAATTTAGTATTAGACTCGATGGAATTTGCCTTTTCAAGGCTTGTATCGGCATTCGATTGCCTGTAATTTTTCTGAATTGAAGACTTTCCTAGAGATATAAATTACTTTGTATTTAGATTTAAGTATCGATAGGTAATTTGTATCTTGATTTGAGTTTTTCATTCGTCATTCTCATACTCGAAATGAACAACTAAAATGTCAATTAAAGATATGAACCACCGTTTAGCGAATCGAACGTAGTGGTTGAAAAATAATACATTAGATCGAAAGATTCTCATGGAGGTATAAATTATCTCGTATCCAGATTTAAGTATCGATAGGTAATTTGTATCTGGACTTGAATTTTTCCTTCACTATGTTATTATTTCATTCGAAAACGATAAATAGTATCACTCAAAGAAGATGAAGAGTTGAATTATTTCATTCGAAAATGATAAATAGTTTCATCAATTCTTTTAATCAACTTTTCGTTTAAGACGTAGGACCACCGGTAGCCTATTTAGGTAGGGGTCGATAGATAATTCTAAGTTGAGATTATCGCGAGGCAGGGATCGTCTACTCGAAATCCCTCCTTATTCGAGTATGTTTTTCACGCGAAACAGATTAATGGCGACCACAGTGGGAGTTAGTCGAACGCTCCTTTTATTATGGGAAACATTGGTTTCTCGAATGTACCAATAAGTAAAGAAACTTCTACGTTCCCGAACAATATTCAAGTACCGTATGCAGGGGGGCAGGCTGTGCCCGATGCCCATATGGGAGAGAATATCGGGAGATAGTTCTCTGATCCTATTTAGAATCAGATCGAAATGATTATTGAGAAGAGGTACAGGCCTGGTTTTCGAAGAAACAATAGGTAAATGCCAGAAAAATTGAAGACTCATCTGAAAGAGTTATGAAGAAATTTGTACAAATCGAAATGGGTCAATCTTAATGTTTCGAATTATGTTTTTAAATTGGTATTTATGGACAGTTTCAAACATTAGGCAAAGTACTTCGAAATCTATGATTATTTGATACAAATCTTGGGCATCCTCGCAATCCAAGATAAAACTTGTTTCAGCCTGTGTCTCCATACAGGATCCGGACAGATAAAAGCTATGAGCAATTTGTTAAAGTCATGAAGCAAACTTTAATAGGCGCTCGAGATGATCAACGAAGGGAATTCAATGATCAGTATCGAGACCCAAGAGGGTTTGGCTCGAGAGGTTACTCGAGTGGTCACCGAATTAGGTAATATTTTCAAGTCATAAATTCCTAACAGCAAAATATTTGAGACGAAAACAGATAATGAAAACTTGGTCGATCTTTTGTTCTCAAGAGAAAAGATCGATAATAACCATATGCAACCTTTATTTGTGAAAGCCGAGATCGAAGGCATTAAGATTAGCAAAGTTGTAGTTGATTCGAAATGTTCAATTCGATATGTTACTCAGTTCGAATTGAACCTAGGAGCTCGAAATGTTGAATTCGAGGTTATATCCTCGAGCTCAAAATGATCGATTCGAAATATTACTCAATTCGAATTGAACCTAGGAGGTCGAAATGTTTAATTCGAGGTTGGCCAAACTTCGAATCCTATACCCCTCGAGGAATAGAATTTTGTAAACCAACAAAATACTGGGGGGCAACCAGGAGTGAACCAAAAGAACGCTAACCAATCTCCACAACCTACATCTTTTAACTTCCAAAATACAAACAAAAGGAAGGATGGGGAAACACACCATTCGAACAAGCTCCCATTCGAAGATATAACTTGCTCGAAGGGAAGGATGGGGTAGCACGCCATTCGAAAAAGTGACTATAAAAACAAAGTGATACCTTTAAGGTTGCCCACGACAAGGTCTCCTTCAATCGAAATCTGTTAAGTTTCGAGTTCGGGTGAGGCCTCCTCAAGAGTGGTCGAAACCTGTTGAGTCTCGAGATCGGGCGATGCTTCCTCAGGAATGGTCTCAGTGGTACCCTCCACATCGGCTTCCTCGAGTAACCACACCGCAAGACAGTGTTCCAGAAGTCCACAAAACATTTCTCCACACCGGAGGGTTCTGCAAAAGATGGGAATAAAGCAAGGAGGAACCTGACAGGAAGCTTGGTTTCGAACAAGAGCTTCGGCTTTAGCCCTCTGATGATTCGCGATATGAAATTACCTATCTGACCAAGGGCGATTCATGGTACCCAGAAATGGCAATGAGAAACACTGGGTTATGCTAAATTGTAACGAACAAATCTGTAAGATAAAAACGAGGATAAGCCAACGAAGCTTTCACGCTCGAGATAAGGTACACTTGAAATACTATGTGCTCGAAATGAGGCATGCTCGAAATACTGTGTGCTCGAAATGAGGCATACCCAAAATACTGTTGCTCGAAATGAGTATACTCGAAACACCATATGTTCGAAAACCTATGTGCTCGAAATCTACAGGCTCAAAGGTGATCATGCTCAAAATTAAAAATTTACATGCTCGAAGTAAAGCATGCTCGAAGATGAAAGTTTCGAGAAGGGAAAGTGAATTCGAACACGAAACCGATGCATTTCTGGAAAAGTTTGAAGGAAGAAAAGTGAAAAATAAACGAAAAGTTGACGGTGAGATTTCAAACAGCCATAACTTTTGATCCGCTTGGAGTTACGGGGCCCACAATATACCAAATCGACCTTCGTTCGGTCCGTTTAGTGTTTTTTTCGAATTTTCAGCATTTTTATTTTATTTTTAATTAATTGTCTATCTATCGGATAGGGCCCAAATTTTGCCACGTATCACCTCACGTGACATAGCAATTTTGAGCCAAAATTGGTGAATTTTGGAGTCTTTTAGAATTATGTGGAAAAGACGAAATTTAAAAATAGTACCTCTTCGAGAAAGGTAACCATGTCGTCACAACTTATGAAATATTTGACCAGAGCAGTATAGACAATGTTGAGAGTTCGAAGCAATGTGAGTCGACTAAGGAAGAAAACAGACGTGTCTTTTAATACACATGAACTCGAAACGTTCATGTATATTAGGGGGGGCATTTGTTTACACTATAAAAAGTGATCGAGCGCTCCGACCATTTCAGCTCGAGTAGGTTGCTCAGTTCCAGCTCGAACGAGTGCTCGAGTAGCACACCATAAAATAATTTGGGCTGTCGAAATACCAAGGCCCAAATAGCCCGAATTGTAGGCATTCGAAAAGAAAGAAATTAGGTCTATAATGAACCCAATTTTCAATCATCTGCAGAGGCACACTAATTAATTTGAAATTATTTGAAAGAGCAGTTGAAGACGGTTGAAGGCGGTTCCCGAAGAAAAGGAACGTGGGTTCCTCAAAGACCCATATATATAGGAGCCGCAGACAGAAAAAAAGAGAACACAAGATCATCAGAAGCAAACTTCTACATTTTCATTCTCTTAGAGTTAACTCTAGCCTTAGGAGTAGTTCTAGCATAATGGGACATCAACACAAGATCATCGGAATCAACTTCTACATTTCAATTCTGTTAGATTAGCTCTAGCCTTAGGGGTAGTTTCTAGCGTAATGTAGGAGTAGATCGTAGCGTAAATTAGGAGTAGCCGTAATGTAATTTAGTATTAGACTCAATGAAATTTGCCTCCAAGACATGTATCTGCATTTGCTTGTAATCTTCACGATCGAAGAATCCATGGAGATATATATACTTAAGCTTTTAAATGTTAATTAATTGCTTGAATTTCAGTATATCTTTTTGGGCTGTTGAGATATGTTTATATTTTGCATTCGAACACAGTAATCAACATTTAATTAAAGGCTGAAATCACCAAATAGCGTATCGAACGCTGCTTGTATTCTTCAAATCGAAGACTCTCATGGAGGTATAAATTATCCTTTGTTCAGATTTAAGTATTTGATAGGTTAATTTTATCTTGACTTGAGTTGTTCGATTCATTTGTCTTCAAATTCGAAATCAATAATAAAGAGTTAATTGAAAGACGTAGAACCACCATTAGCCCATTTAGGCAGGGGTCGATAGATAATTCTAAGTTGAGATTATCGCGAGGCAGGGATCGTCTACTCGAAATTCCTCCTGATTCGAGTTTGTTTTTCACGCGAAACAGATACATACTTATCTTTTTTTCTTCTTTTTTTTTGTTTCCACCAGGTTTCCACCGCCGACCGCAATGACTAATCCCCTCGCTGATTGGAGGCACCTCGAAGGGTGGGATAGTTGACCCAGAGTTTTCAATAGCTCTCCATACCCAGCGCCGAAGATCGAACCCTCGCCACTTGGTTAAGGGAGGAGGAGTCCTTTCCACTCCACCACACCTCCTGGGTTTAAGATACATACTTATATGTGAATGAGAAAAGTGCTTTTTCTAATGCTAAATAAGGAATTCAATAGATATGGTTGATGTTGGTTCAACAATTCGATTTATGCAAATTAAATTTTGTATTAGAATTGCCGTCTAAGAGCGAGTATGTATACTTATTTAGGCAAGTTTAGAATCATCCTCTAGAGAAAAGGTTTTTCAGTTTAGTATTGCATATTCGTAGGGTTGAAAGATGAATCATATTATTCGATACTCGGCTCGAAATTATTCGGTAAAAGTTCGTTTGAACTCATCTCATTAACATATTAAACCCAAATTAAACAAGTTTTTGTGTGTTCAGAAAATTTGAAGTTTAGCTCGAACTCAACCCCATTACTCAAAAATGATAAAGTATATAAAAAAAGTTAAGCTACTCGAGCTCGACTCGTGTTCGACTTAATCAAATTAACAATCAAACCAAACTCAAACACAAATTATAAAGCTTGATAACAATTCAAATAACTTTGAACAACAACATGTTCGACTTGACTTAATTCATTTACATCTCTACATATATGTCCCTTTGACACTAATTCGGATAATGTTTGATTGATGTTTTATCTAAAATTTTATTTTCTTTCGCATAACATATTTAAAATATACACATAATATAAATCTTACTCATTAACATGACTATTTACACATGATATAAATCTTACTCATTAGCATGAATATATAAAGCGAATACAAAGTTAAATAATATCAATTATAATGTATGATTGGAAATGCATAAGACTTGTTCAAAGCCACCAAAATGGTGACACCATTTATGTCAATATTTCAATATGGATGACTGGTTATGTACTTATGTCTCAAGACTTATCAATTGTCATTTTTTAAACAACAAAAGTAATAAAATATTTGAATCGGCCAATTAAGAATTGTTGGGGCTTTGTCACGATTATTTATTAATTAGTTATCGATCTATATGTAGGAAGTCATACTAATTACTGCAGCTTTGAATTTCGAGTATTATAATATTGCAGACCTTTTTGTTATTACTTAAAAACACATGTGGTTAATATAAAATAGGGTTAATGTTGCTTTTAGTCCCTCAATTTTAAGTTTGGAATTATTTTAGTCCTTTAACTTTTAATTGAGTCGATTGAGTCCCTCAACTAACCAATTTGTTTCAATGTGATCCCTTCGGCCAATTTTTGAGCAATTTTGAATGGAAAGTTGGTCAGTGTCACGCACATGTCATATTTTAAGGGTAAAATTGTCAGTTCAACTTTCAGATTACCTTTAAGTTGGTCATTTGCGTGTCACATGACCAACTTTTCGGCCAAAATTGATCGAAAATTGAGACGAGGAACTATATTAAATAAATTGCTGAGTTGAGGGACTCAATGAACGCAATTAAAAGTTGAGGGACTAAAGTCATTCTAAACATAAAGTTGGAGAGCTAACAGTGGCATTACACCTATAAAATAAGATAAATTGTTGTAGGATGCGAATCTTTTATTTAGAATAAATAAAAGAAGCCAATGTAACCAAAAAAGGAAAAAAAAAGCCGATTGAGTTTGGAAGATCTAGTAAATGGTTAATAGTTGAAGTATCCAAATACCATAGCACAAACATCAGAAGTAATATGCAAGGCATGAATATAAACTATTTGCCTATTTAGAATAAAAAAGGCAAAAAAATGAGTGGGGAATTTCCATTACAATTGCGAAAATGATAAACAGCAGTTGAAATAGTCATCGGAATAACCCTAATTCACATGTCATTAATTCGTACTAATCAGTAAAGTCACATACTATGCGTGTGCAAAAACAAAAAAAGTTGATATGGTATTTTTTGGATAATTTTTTATAAAGTTTAAATAAAAAATGAGAGAAGAAAGTAAAAAATATTAGAAAATAAAGGTGAAAAAAAAATTTACTGTGATTTTTTTTTAAAAAAAACATGATATAAAGATATAGGGAGACAATGTGTAAGTCATTATCATGGATAATCATCCACTACATTTGGTTTGATGGATTATGTAGTTATTGTTATACTACATCATTAAAATAAATAGGGTGTCGTTATAATGAACACCAGAAACATGTAACACTTCTCCATATGTCATACCAAACGGTTTGACAATTCAAAGATACTTGGCCCTCTTCAATTATATATAGTATAGATAATGAGTTCACTATTTTGAACTCGTGCCTTGAAATAATTTCAGAATCAATAAATTATTTTAGTTGATAGCTTCGATTTAGTTGGAGTTTATTGAAGCTATGGTGATGACTTGTAATGACGGATACAGAGACACCAATTAAAGTATACATTATTATAACATTTAAAAACTTGATCATCTCCGCTCTAAATGATGGACTCGCCTTTTTATATAAATTTATTTGTATCTATAATCTATAACTATAATACTGCAACGGCTAAAACATAACGGTTTTTCCATGTTCTTTTATACCATTCATAAAAACAAACTAAACAATACATCTTTTTGAAATCTATTTTTCTCTTCTAAAAGAAAAGATCTTATCTGGAAAAAAAAATGTATTTAAGCTTCATCTTTATGATAATCATGAATAGTGAGAAATATTAGTTTTATTATCATTTTAAAGTTAAGAAATTAAGATATTGCTTAATAATTTTTAAAATTCTATATTTTAATATTGCATAACTTGCACTTGCATTTGCTTACTTTTTGCAAAAAGAAAAAATCATATGTCTCATATTTTATCCTATGTGTTCTTTTAATGTTCTGTTTTTTTTTTTTTCGATTTCTCTACCATTTAACTTATAAATTAGAAATCCTTGATTTTTTTCCTTTTTGATTGATCATTTTCGAAATTGTTAACTAACATAATTTTCATCATTGGCAATTTGTAGTCCAACTGCTCCTATTGCTAATTGTTATAGACATTTTATAATTTGGTTATTGGAAGCCAAGATTATCTATTCTTTATCTTCTCTCAAAAAACAAGAGATACATTTCTACTACGTACGTAAGATTGGACTATTGTGTGAACTATTCAATCCATTTATTTGCTTTAAAAAAAGTATATAACATAAACGCATATATCTTATCTATCAAGAAAGATTGTAATGTGAAAGGAAAAAAAAATGTGACACACAGGAAACATATTAATACATTTTCTTTTTAAAATCAAATTTCAGCATACAATTTACCCATAAATCATAAGTTCATAACACTTACTGGACAAATGAAATAGGCAAGCTTATTAATAATCAAGGTTTTTAGAATACATTTTTTTTATTTGTAGAAGCCATGAAATATTACCAAGTTTAAAAATTCCACCTCATAAACTTTTCAATAAATTGATTTCTTCAATATTAGGGGTAATATTCTTTTGAACTCAATTGCCCCTTAGCATTTTAAATGTATTTATTTTTATAAAATCAAAAAAAATTTAATTATGATTTTAATTTTAATTTTATATCTTCTAAACAATTGAAAATACATTCTAAAAATAATTAGCACATTAATTCAAAAAAAAAGGATAAAGAATATTAAGATATTTAAAATTAAATGGTTAAATTCATATTTGCCAACTTACCCATTTTGAAAAGTTTAAAATAAAAGGGTTTCTTTACAAATACTTAATCAATTAAATCTTAAAATCAAGGATGAATTGTGCAAAAAAAAATACTAACTGTTTAACTTCAAGCATCTCGACTGTTGAAAGATTATTTTAGAATGAAAACAACTTTCAAGGATTCTCTAAACATATTCCAGGGATTAAGGTTATGTTAGGTTATGTTTTGGGATGGTATTTTGGTGAGAATTATTGGTGAAAATTTTATGGGGACACGTGCAATTTTGATGAGATAATGTTTGGTTATGTTTTGGGAGTTGATTTTTGAGTGATTTTTTGGTGAGATAGTGTTTGGTTTTGTTTTCAGAGGAAACATAAATTACTGTAGTTGTCAAATCATGTAAGTTTTTGTCTGTCAATAATTAAAAGTTATAATATAATATTGAGATTGTAATAATAATTATATAGATAAATATATATGTATATATGTACAAATTTATGTGTATATATGTAGGTAATAGTAATATATATATTGTAACTATATATATATATGTATAGATAAATATATATGTATATATGTACAAATTTATGTGTATATATGTAGGTAATAGTAATATATATATTGTAACTATATATATATATGTATATATAGAAAAAATTATATTTAATTTAAAAAAAAATTGAAGACGAAAATGTGGTCTTCAATTTGCTTTTTTCCTTCTTCAAATTATATATAAAATATATATATATATAAAAAATTACATTTAATTATAAATTTATATTTAATTTACAAAAATTATAAAAAAAAGAAAATTTAAGAAATGTCATCTTCAATTTCGTTTATTTTTTTTATTTATTCTGATTGTATAAAATATATATATATATATAAAATTATTTTTAATTATAATATTATATTTAATTTACGAAAAAAAAAAGAAAATTGAAGACGACATTGAAGATGTTGTCTTCAATTTTCTTTATATATATCTTTATATATATATATAGTGAAGACGACATCTTAGATGTCGTCTTCTAAATATATTATAATATATATATATATATATATATATGTGAAGACGACATGGATGTCGTCTTCCATATTAAAATATATATATATATATATAATATGTGAGAGAGAGAGAAATTGAGAGAGTGAGAGAGAGAACGTGAGAGTGAGAAAAAATGGGAGACATAATGATGATGTTTTTTTTGAAGAAAAATTAACAACTTTTTCGGATGAAAATTGTGTGATCCAAACGATGTCGGGCGAAAATTTCTGGCGAAAATGGTGTTGAAAACGTAACCAAACATAGCCTAAGTAATTTTCCAGTAAAATAAATTTATTTTAGAGATCAGTTACATAGTATATATATGAATATCAAAGCAATTAATCAAGGTTTAAAATCTTGGTATCGGTATGAATATTGAGGTAGTAAATTTACAGAAATTTCGATGGGAATTTAGAAGATATCCTAAATTTTGATTTCAATTCTAAAGAAATCATAGAAATTTATCAAAATATTTGAGAATTTACAACTAAACTTTGGGTAACTTTAACTATCATAATTATGCATTTTTAAGATTATAGTATTCTAATGCATAGTGAGACTTGTTAAATGATCTGACTAAAACCTACTACGTAAAATATGAGGATGTGTTCGGATGGAGGGATTTGAATTTGAAGAATGAATTTGAAAAAGGATTTCAGATGACTCTAAATTGGTGTCATTGAATTTTTTTTAGAAACTAATCAAAAAAAAAAAAAACTTATTTGAAAAGAAAACGATAATTATTTCATTAATTCAAAACAGAACAATCAGATGACAAAGCCGAGACAGCCAAGGGGGGGAGAACAGGAACATGCTCCTGAGTCTCAATGACTGTTCTAGCAATGTGATGAACAATTGAATTACCAGAGCGTTTGACAAAAGAAAAATAAACAGAAATAAAACTAGGAACGAGCAACAAAATATCATTAATAATAGGCCCAACTGTAGAGAGGTCCGGTAAAGCACTCTTTAACTTCGAAATGAGATCAAGACAATCACCCTCCAAAACTATCTTCCGCCATCCTTCTCGACGTACCATAATGATTGAGAAAATAGTTTAAAATAAGCACCAAAGAATTTGAAATCCATTGCAATTTGAAATCATCCAAACAAACTCTCAATGAATTTGTTGATGAATTTGAAATTCATGGTTTTCAATCCTCAATCCAATTACACCCTGAAAGAAATATAATTTCATAGTAAAATATTTTTTTCTTTTTTTTTTGGAAATTGCATAGCAAGAGATATGTGTATGTTGTGAGTGTGTGCATCAATTTTGAATTTCAATTTTAAAATTTTAATAATTTGAAAATATAAAAAGATAATTTTAGATTGTGGCAATTTTGAGTTTCGATGATAATTTTGGGAAATTTCGGGTTTCAATCGAAATTTGGGTAGGTATTATACAAAATTGGATTGAAAGTGAACTTTCACTTCAACATTCCCGAAAGTCTGAAATTTCAGACTAAACTTCGGAATATCGAACGAAATTTACGACATGCAATCAATAACACCCAATATTTCTATTCTTCTAAGCTCTAATATCTAAAATCTCATAAAATAAACGTATTCACAACATTTAGCTCCCCGGGGAACATTAATGAACATTAAAAGCGGGCGGCTTCGTAAAAGTGCGCCGGTGTTGCCAATAATTACTTAATCGCGTTGAAAAGGAAATTGCTCACATTTTCATTTTTCCTCTTTTGGGAGACCCCACCGCTTTGCATCCCAATTTAGACAAAATTCCAATTTACCCCACCCCCGGACACAAAAAGTGCACACCAAAATTCTAATTCACGCTCTGATTTCGGATATCTCACCCATGTGACCAAACACACCCACTTGTCGAATCTAAAAATTAATATATCTACTGTAATTATTTCAATAGTGCATATAAAATTTAAAGAGAATTAGAACTCAAAAATAAAAAGGGAAGATTACTAAAATCCCCTTTAAATAAATCTTTATATCCAAAAACTGATGATAAATGATAAAATATTTTTCAATCAAAAAAATTCATTCCACCAATTTACCATTCAAAAAAAACCAATAGTTAGGGTTAATAAAATTATAAACTTAGTGATCCTTAACCTTCTAACTGAAGAATTAATTAATTATACTTTTGTAGAGACATTAATTTATGTAGAACTTTTGTATTCATAGTTAAAATTAATTATGATTTTAATTTTAATTTTAATTTTTTAAATCTTTTAAAAAAAAATAAGAAATGGTGTTTATAGACAATTAATAAATTTGAAGATTCCACGTTTGAAAAAAAATCGATTGATCAATTTTAAACTTAATTTTTGAATTTTTTGAAATCAACAGTTTGAAAAACGAGTTTTTTAGATTGAAAAATACTTTTATAGATTTGTTGGATATAAAATTTTATTTTAGGGGGTTTGGTTATCCCATAAAAATGTACAACTTCAAGGCTCAAGCTAATAAAAGGAGCCACTCGGACTTATCTGCATTTTTTTAGCTTTATTTTTATTTTATTTATAAAATATTAAGGAAAATAATAAAATTCTAAAATAGAATTAAATGAAAGTGGTTCGAATGATGAGATATATACAAAAAAAGGATAATGTAACTATTAAAATGAATAAAAACAAAAACGATGAATATGGAAATTTTGCATATTTAATAGGAGTTAAAACAGTAAAATGCTCTTAATATATTGGATTTGATGAGAGATATATTGGGCAGGAAAATATTGTCAAGTGCGACAGTATTAGATGTAATAACCTGAGTTATGATAATTTCTCCTATCTACAATTAGTTTCTCTAGTTGATATATTTTGTCTATTTTCACCGTCTTCAATTATTTTTTCAATCATATTACATAAAATAATACGACAAATTCAGACAAATACGCTGAGAAAACGAAGGAAAAAAAAACATGTAAAAGCTACATAAGTCATAAAATGCTTTAATTTTATAAATTAAAAGTTCAGATACTCGCATCAAATTTTATCACCTTAATTAATTTGGAAAATTTCATTTTCAAAGGCTGAAAAACCTTTTCCCATTGAAGTAGTATTACTAAATAAAATAGCGGCAACAACCGTTGATGCAGTTGATAAGTACCGGACTCCTTATAGTAAGATGGTTGTGGGTTCGAGTCAACTCTGTCGATCTGAGGACACTTGTTGGTGAGTGATATATAATTTTCCGAGCTCTAGTAATCTTTCTAAACTGGGGCTCTGCTAGAGAGCGATATTTCCTGACCCGGGTGGGGGAACGACACCGATCCCACTCGAACTTTTTGTAAACAAAAAAAAAAAAAAAAACTAAATAAAAAAGCAAAAGCTAAAAGAATATCAAGATTACGCCATTTGACAAAAACATCCCCTCTGGAAGAAGAAATGAAGAGAGAAAAAGTTTAGCAAAGACCAATTTTATATATATAATAATGTGTATATATATAGATATATATATATATAGAGAGAGAGGGAGAGAGAGAGAGATTAAAAATTACCGTGAAAACCGAAAACCTTCGTACTCAAGCTATGGCGGTGCTTCGGCTTTTATGAGCTGCGATTTGTTCAATTGCGCAGAGTTAATCAATGGAAATGCCTGGTAGACGAACGAATTACACTTTATTGAGCCAAAATCCAGACGATCAATTTTACAATCAGCCACCGCCGCCGCAGCAGCAGCCGAAATTGTCGGCGGCCGGTGGCGGAGCGGTGACTCAACCGCCTCTTTACTACGAGTCTCTCTCCGGCGAGAAGAACCGATTGAAGTCGGAAAGAGCGGCGGCGTTCGATTGGGACGTGATTGATCACCGGATGATTCAGGCGCAGCAGCCGCAGAGCCGGATCGGAACGGCGGCGTTTCCAGGGTCGTTTGGACTGCAGAGGCAGTCGAGTGGGAGCAGCTTTGGTGAGAGCTCGATCTCGGGGGATTACTATGTACCCACGCTTTCGAATCCTGAGTTGGCTTTGAGTCATATGAGTGACGGCGGCGGTGAATTGAGGGTGAAGACGGCGGAGGTGTCCGCCGGCGGCGGCGGCGGAGGATCATCTTCTTCGACGAAGAGCTGGGCGCAGCAGACGGAGGAGAGTTACCAATTGCAGCTAGCTTTGGCTCTTCGTCTTTCGTCGGAAGCTACCTGTGCTGATGACCCTAATTTCTTGGATCCGGTGCCAGATGAATCCGCGTCTGTTGCTTCTTCTTCAGCAGCCTCTTCGGAGGCCATTTCGCATCGATTCTGGGTAACTTAATCTGTAATTGCTGTCTTTGAAGAGAATTTTCTTTAGTTGCTTTTAGTGTTTGCTGGGTTGAGATTGAGTTGTTTGCATGAAAATCATGTAGCGCATTGTGATGGACGTGTCGTTGTTCGTTTGGCCGACTAATCCCCACAAGTGAATAATACTAAGTGCATTATTACCTATATGCTTTGGGAGTGGATAATTCTTGGAATAGGATATCGTAATTATATTAACTTGGAAGTATAATAAGTAGGCATGTACATGTAATTGAGTTCACTTCTATATGAGGATATGAGTGGAAGGTGAAACAAGGATTGCAGGGTTGAGCAGTAAATGTGAAGAATAATTTTCGATTTCCTTCAATTTCAAAAGTTATTTTAGATGCTGAACCATCAACTCGTTATTAATAGCTCGAGCTGCTCGGGTTGGTAAGATTTAGCCCGCTAGTGACCCGTGTCATCCGCCGATACAAGCATTATAAGATTTGTTTCTATACGGAATGACATTCACATGCTTGAGAAATCTTTTGGTTTTTGAGAATTTAGACACGTAGCTGAGTTGAATTGATGACATGCTTTAATGGATCTTAGACTTTATATAGATGTGAAATTAATGCTAACTAAGACGAAAACTGATTTTCAATTTTATTTACAAATTTGCTGCTCTAATCATGAGTATAACTGGCGAATTGTGCAAAAGGATAAATTATGTGATACTTTATTGTCGACATCTTAATAAGTTTTCCTCCTGAGATACATTACTTGTAAGGTTTGTTTTTGCCAAAAAATTAAGATGGTGTTAATGTGTGTTAGTAGGAGATAATACTGGTAGAGAATTGCTTCAACCCTATGTTAATTTTGCGATATTGTCACCAACAATGTTTATTACTAGTATTTTTATATAGATTTTGGCTTAATTCCATTATTAGTATTCGACAGATGTTCTTTAATGCGTAAAATAAGCGTTTTGGTTATTAGCATCAGATGTTGACCAGTATTCTATCATGTTAAACATTTACCAGAGATACGGACTCTGAGTGAATTGAATTGTGATTTTTCCATAAAATTTGGCACACCAGCCATTGGAGCGCTAAATTTGGTGATCCAAGACCTACCTTTTTGGTAGGTGGCCCTCAAAGATGTCAAATGAAAATTGAACCGCCAAAAAAAAGAAAAGAGACTTTTGTCGTATGAGGTAGATCAGCCCCTTTTCATTTCGTAGCCCCTTTCAGGTACAAAAGTAATCATGATTTGGAAACTTTAGTGGCACTACTATGATTCCTGAAACTTTATTGCTCAAGTACTTTAAAGAGGGATGCTTGTAGTAGAATGCATATCACTTGGTGGCGTTTGAATCCTGATCTTATTTCATGAATCAAAGTGATTTGCTTATTGGATGCAATTGGATTACCTTTTACCAGGGCAAACTATTTTTTCCCATGGTAGCATTGCATGCGGATTATAATGAGTGTAGTGAGTAGTGACTATCACTCCTTGGGATAGTTTAGGATTTTAAATAGAAACAAGGGCAAGTAAGGTGTAGCAATGGAAATGACCATTTCAGTAGGAACTGGTTAATGAGATAGCAATTTTAACGGATCATGGATATCTCATTGACACATAATTCTTTCGTCTTTCTTGTATGTATCATGCAATGAGTTTGATAAATGTCCGCAGCAGTTTATGTTTTTTCTGGCTTTATTTCTTTCCCTATTTTTTCTCTGTTAATATACTTCTCTAAGTGTTCCCAATTTCTTACAGTTTGTAAATATTTTTACGTCAGGTAAATGGCTGTTTATCGTACTTTGACAAAGTCCCCGATGGGTTTTACATGATTCATGGGATGGATCCATATGTTTGGGCTGTCTGCTCAGATCTTCAGGATAGTGGACGCATTCCATCACTTGAATCATTAAAGATTGTTGATCCTGCCATTCTGTCTTCAGTTGAAGTCATTTTAGTAGATCGTCGAGGTGATCCCAGCCTGAAAGAGCTACAAAATCGGATTAATGCATTGTCATCTAGTTGCATTACCTCGAAGGAAGTTGTTGACCAGCTGGCTAAGCTAGTCTGCAATCATATGGGGTGAGTACTAGAAGGTCCTGCTTGAGTGATCCATCAGTCTCTTGTTATTGTAATCGTATTTTTTTTGCCTTTTTTAGGGGTGCAACTTCAAATGGGGAAGATGAGTTGGTTACCATTTGGAAAGAGTGCAGTGATGATTTAAAAGATTGCTTGGGTTCCATTGTGGTTCCTATTGGTAGCTTGTCTATCGGACTATGCAGACACCGGGCGCTGCTATTTAAAGTATGTATCAATTCCTCTTTTGCTATTATATCGCCATTTGTGCTTGCGTAATTTTTCTCTTGTAACCCTTTTTGGGTCTTGTGAAGACCTGCAGTTGGCTTACAGCTGCCGATAACCCCAAAGTGTCCTTCTTTGCTGCCATAAAGGAGAAAAAGAGTTCTATATTTTTCCTCGTGCAGTGAATAATAAAGAAACATGTTTGGGTACCTTCAGTCTCGTTATAGCCTCGTTATATTCGGAGAAAGTTCCAGTTGATTTTATCTGCACTTTAATCTTTTGAAGACTACCTAAGCCTCCCACCCACTCTTTTTTGGTCTCCCTTTGTAATGCCATTAACATTGCACGTGATACCCCACTGTCATCAACCGAACTCCACCATGAAGAATGGAGATCCCCAGTTCTAAATGCCGGCTTCTGTTTGAATACATCCACTTTTTCAAGTGTAGTTGCAGTTAAAACAGATCAAGTAATGCCACCGTGCTCCCTTGGAGCGCTCTTCTAATTATGAAATAGCTCGTAGCCACCTTATCGGTCTTGACCACGAACCTTGAGCCCTGCGAGGAAAACCCAGATTTGCTTGAAACGGAAAAGGTAAAAAGAGAGTTTTAGCTGCCAATTCCAATGGTGGTAGTAGGGAAGTTTGGGAGCTATACCAAACCCACAATCAAGCTCGGTAACCGCACATCACCCTAAACACAAGAATCACACATACTACCGTCACCTGCTGACCCCCCTCACACCTTCAACCCTGTGAAATAGAAACGATCAACTTTTTCTGAAGCCACTCGTAGATCTAATGACTTGGATGTTTCTTTTGGGGGCGGAATATCCTGGGGAACTTTGATGGATTGTGGTGGTTGATGGAGTAGGGAGGGGGTAATGCACTAATGCTCAGAGAGGCGGACAATCCCCAGGGGTGGGGGACAAGTGAAGGTAGTTGAGAAATCTTTAGATTCTTTGTAGTTTCTAGGGATTGATGACTTGAACCTGAATAATGGACAATGACAGCTGTTTTTTTCTTCTTCCTGTTTCGTGAACAATGGAGACCACATCTTTATACATTTTCATAGTAACCTCTGTTTCTGGAAAAAAAAAATGGAAAAGATTAGCTGGTGACCGGGATGTACTTTTTTTTTTCCCTTTTATGTTTCCAGTTTTCTTCAGGGTGGAAAAAATAAGCGATAACCGAATTCCTCTCTGTTATTTCTTTTCTTGGCTTTGACCTTTGGTTGAAAATCATTCTAGCTCTTAGTAGTTTCTCCTTTGATCATTTCAAACAATATTCTATTGTAAAATAGCTTTTGAATTTGCTTTCACATGTGTTTCGGTAATTGCTGTTCCAACTCTAACTAAGATATTATTTGTTTTGGCAGGTTTTAGCTGATATTATTTGCTTACCATGTCGAATTGCAAGAGGATGCAGGTGTTGTACTAGAGAAGATGGTTCATCATGCCTAGTTCGATTTGGTCTTGACAGGTATATCTTGTTGCCTAGGATCCCACATTATCACATCCATTTAATTGCAATGGAATATGCTATTTTAAAACTATTAATGTATTCAAAAGCATGCGACCATTTGAAGCTATGCTACTCCAGAAATAAGATGATAAAAATGCTGTTACTTTCATTATAAAGTATATATGTTTTAGCTGTTCTATGTGGTAGAATTCAGGAGAATGATGTTTATTAGTTACACTGCTTTATCTTTTTAGTCGTTTCAATTCTTTTGAGAGGTTGATCGGAGATTCTTAGACTTTTAGGGTCCCTATTGTTTTGCAATGTTCTTAGTTGCTCTCATTGGAAGTGTGGTACATCTATGCTTATTTATAGGAAATACTTACAAGTGCTACACTAACTTATCCATTATGTCATTGATGTCACAGGGAGTATCTTATCGACTTGGTTGAGAAACCAGGATGCTTATGTGAGCCGGATTCCTCGCTAAATGGTCCTGCTACAATATCAATTTCTTCACCACTGCGCTTTCCACGATTTAGGCAGGTGGCACCTACAACTAATTTTAGGTTGCTGGCCAAACAATTCTTTTCAGACTTCCAATCAATTAATCTCGTGTTCGATGATTCGTTGGCAGGTAAACTATATGTCAATTGAGTTGTCATGTACACTTATTTTTTCTATGTGAATCTCTAACCTGCCCCTGGGCTAATATAAATGGTGGTGAATGTGTGGGTTAAGTTGGATCTGTATCAGAACCAGATGGATCCACTTGATGGGTCCAAGTTGATTGTGTACGGATCCTATATATTGAAAAGCACCGTCTTGGCTGTACTGAACCACTACCTATTTGACAATAGATAAACAAATAGCGATATAAGGTTTGGATTGTACTCCGAAAATTAATGATAACCATTTTAGGCCTGTGCCAGATATTGTGAGATGGAGGCAACATGTCGTTTTGTGAAAATATGCATATATGATACACTGGTTATGTTGTGTTTTTTTTAAATTCACAAACCAGTAAAAATTTATTGTTTTAAACCTCTCCTCTATGTTGAGTTCTGTTAATTGAATCGGTATGGGAGCTCCATGATCCAGAAATTTTTTGTCGTTATTTGATTGACTGCAAAATGTTGAAGTTGATGATTGATGGATATATGTATGTTTATATGTTCTATATTGTACCTAGGCCGAACATTTTTATCATTAAAGCTTTTTGTGCATTGCGATAATCATGTGCAATCTAATTGATTCAGCAAAGTCTCAGTGTCTACCGTGAAGATGATGTGCAACCCTCAGTTTCATACAGGTCATGTATACATTCAGTTTCATGACCTGACGGTTCAAAATGATGTAACTGGTATTTGAGTCAAGAATTTAGGCAGCATTGGGATAGTTTTGCCCTCTGGTGCGATTATATTGATTATTGTGCTGTGTCTGCTCAGCTATTGGTTTCACTTTGAATGTATTCAGTGAATTGAAGTTTGCACCACAAGTTGGTTTTCTTTTTGCTCAATAGAATATAGACGTAATGGGTCATGCCACCTCGCTTCGCATATCATCCTTTAGTATAGTTGCCCTACTTTGTTATGATGCTCCTTGTAGCCCTACAATTTTGTGTTATCTGTCAGTTCTTCTATTTCTACGACTGTATATTATTTTGGATAATTATGCTCTTGGTTTGGTCCGCCTGAACTTGTGAGTCAAAATGACATTGTTTGTGACAGTTGAAACTCTTATTGATGGTATTGATGGAGATACTGCTGATTCTATACACCCTAAACAATCAGACAGGACTTACGTTGGCAGAACCACCTCTCCTTCAAGCTCAAGTAATCGAGTGGATATTTCCAACATGCCACCATTTCCCACAAATTCCTGGATAAAAGTTCACGGTAAAGAACGTTTGCCACCAGCCAACACTCAGGATGTTGTAAGCTCCACAAATATGGTCGAGGGGTCGATTCCTTTCAAGGTTATCCCTCCAGTCGGGCATAAAAATGTTCAGCCACTTATTTCTCTGCTCGATCCAAGAGTAAATTCAAATAAAGATATGAGATTTGGTGAAGGAGGTCAACTGATGGCATCTAGACCAAGTGAAATTACCTTTGATGTAGATGATCTGAACATTCCATGGAGTGATCTTGTTCTGAAGGAGAGAATTGGGGCAGGTATATTCTTCTGCTTGCTCAGAAACAGTATTCAGGAACTAATCTGTTGTTCTTGTCATGGTATTTTGGAGAAACTTTCGCCCTGGTCTTCTGAATTTTATACCTGATAATTTGACTCCTTTTCTCTTACAGGTTCTTTTGGAACAGTTCATCGTGCTGAGTGGAATGGTTCCGTAAGATAGCTATCCTTCATTCTTTAAATATGTTAAAAATATATTTGATGTGATCTTGGACTCTTGGTCCATTCTATTATTTTATGCCTTTTGGTCTATTCTAAATCCATTATTTTTGTTATCAGGTAATATTTACAAAATAATATTTCCAGTTTTCTGTTGTTTCATGATTGGGCTTTAATGTCAAAATCTTACTGAGAGGGGTTACCTTTGCAGGATGTTGCTGTGAAGATTCTCATGGAACAAGACTTTCATGGAGAACGGTTCAAGGAATTTATACGAGAGGTAGGGTATGGTTCTCCCTAATCGACATTTATAATCTTACTTCAGTTGGCGCTTTACACTTTCCTGCTTGGGCTAGGTGGCACTTATGAAAAGATTGCGCCATCCAAATATTGTGCTTTTTATGGGTGCTGTAACAGAACCTCCTAACTTGTCCATAGTAACAGAATATTTATCAAGGTATCTGTTATTAATTTCTAAGGTTAAATGTTATTTATCTTAGTTACCCTGCTTCGGATAGTCTTTCTAACTGTCTATGAGTTCACCTTTTCATTTCAGAGGTAGTTTGTATAGACTTCTGCATAAGCCTGGTGCTAGAGAGGCGTTAGATGAGAGACGCCGGTTGAGCATGGCTTATGATGTGGTATGTATGTCAATCCTTTTGTTGGTGCCTGGTGGGCATCCTTTTCATATCCAAATCTTCATACCTTTTCTCCTTTTGTCATATCTTTCTACCCCCACTCGATCCAAAATAAATAAATAAAATAAAGTACAAATGAATATTGTTTCTTTGACCTAATTCCTCTCTTGCTCCCAAATCCTAATGTTCTGGAGTTGCACTTTTTTGACAGGCAAAGGGGATGAATTATCTTCATAAACGCAATCCTCCTATTGTTCATCGAGACTTGAAATCTCCCAATCTTTTAGTTGACAGAAAGTATACTGTGAAGGTAAGGGGGAGGTTATCTCCAGCATGCATCTGCATCTTGCTTATTGACTGAGGAGGTAGATAATCATTTTGTGAAACAATTCTTACTAATATTATACGCTGAATTATGTGAAACTTTCAAGTTCTCATGGCATTATGCAGAGAAAAACTTCTTTCTTGTTAGGGCAGAGATTTATCCATGTAGATAGAGTTTAACATTGACCAATACCTTGTCTATTTCTGAAGAAAAATCAATATTAGACTCATTATCAGCGAAGAAGTATCTTCTATACAGATGCTATAAAACTATAGATGACTTATCGCACCTCTCAAAAAGTTGTTTCCTTTCATCAAAGCTTTCTGCAATAGTGGGATGATTTTCCATGTGTCATCCTCATAGTTGTTAATGGCGAATGGCGCGGCGCAAAGGGTCCCATAGCGCAAGGCGCGGCGCGCGCCTTACTGAAGCGCGGCGCATAATTTCGAAAATAAATTAATATATATTAATACAATTAACAATATACTAACTTCTTTTACCAATAATAACCATAATATAGATAAGAAGTTTTTAGGAAACAACTACAAATAAAACGAGCTAATGTCAAGCATTAAAGTAAACATAAGATAAATTCTGAAAAGTACGAACTAACGAGAAACACAACAATCTAAAACGATACTCTAATCATCTAAATCTTCAAACTCGGCTCCATTTTCCTCATCCTCATCCCCATCCCCATCCTCACTCTCTGCACCAATGATATCATCATTGTCTTCTTCATAACCGACATAATCTCTTCATCTTCATCGATTAGATGACATGCTCCACGACTTGATGCAGTAGATTTTTTTGTTTTGGTCTTTGATGTTGATGCTTTTGATGAATATGCCTTTCTTGTATAAACTTGTGGAGTTCTTGGAGACCGTGATCTAAAAGCATACGCATCTTCATTCACTCCAGCTGCTTCTGCAGTGACACCCCAAGTTAAACCCTCGAGACCCCGTACAAGATTGTCCTCATCTTCATCCATCTCCCCCACCAACCACTCGTTGGATTCATCTATCTCCTCTAGAGAAATAGGATCAATTGTATCACGCATATCATAACGGCGCAACAGAGATCGATTGTATTTGATGAATACCAAATCACTCATGTTTTCGTGAAGCAACTTGTTTCTCTTCTTGGTATGAACCTGTATAAATTTATGTTTAGAAAATTTTAATTTATATAGAATAATTACTTTAACAATATAAGTATCTTAATATGTAAAGTTGTAAATTATACTTACAAGATCAAAAATACTCCAGTTACGCTCACATCCAGACGAGCTACAAGTGAGACTGAGTACTTTGATGACAAATTTTTGTAAATTTGGACACGATGATCCAAAAGAGAACCACCAATCAGCTAAATTTGACAAGGAAATAGAAATCCAAATGTTAAGCGGACAAAAATAAGTAATAAAGAAAAATAATTTGTTAATTTAACTTGTAAAATATAAATAAAAAATGCTTATTACTGGGTGCTTTTGAGGTTCTTTGTCTAATAGCCGAGGGTAATGCAAAAAGATGTTCGGCTTTCATGTATGAAGAAAGCTCCGAGATAATCTTATCCTCGGTCTCAGTATCTGGAGCTAACCTTCCTACGCAATCATAGAACCCCTTCATAATGTCTGGATTTTGCACTTCACTTTCCTTTGCATAAAAGAACTCTGGATTAAGGATATAACCCGCTGCATGTAAAGGCCTATGGAGCTGGACTTCCCTTCGTCTATCAATGATTTTGAAAACATCTGCATACTTCTCTTGATTTCCTTCAAAAGAAGCCTTTATTGTTTCTTTAGCCCTATCCATTGCCTCGTATATATACCCCATTGGAGGCTTCTTCTCTCCATCAACTAATCGAAGAACTTTCACTAATGGACCGGCAATTTTAATTGCATAAAGGACACTGTTCCAAAAAGAAGGCATCAATATCACTTTCACCGTTGCCTTACCTTTTTCCTCTTTCGCATACTTGCTTTGATTCCATGTATCAGAAGTAAACATCTTTTTCAAATTTGCCTTCTTTTCGTGAAAGCGCTTCAAAGTTAGAAAGGCGGTTGCGAATCAGGTCTTCGCCGCCCTAACCATTTCTTTGTCACTGGTGCAATCCCGCATCATACTCAACAATTGTAGTCGTCCATAAATATAGCCACTAACTTTGATTGCTCGATCAATTGTTTTCTTCAACATAGGGATTTTGAAGATGTCTTCAAGCATTAAATCCAAGCAATGAGCGGCACACGGCGTCCAATACAAATGTCTATATTTAGCCTCCAATAATCTTCCTGTTAAATAAATAATAGGACAAATTCTCTATATTAAATATTATTAAAATATTTATAACTAAAATATATTAATATTTATACTTTCTTTAATTTAGAATTTAACAAACTAAAATGACTTCAAACCTGCTAAGACATTTGAACTTGCGCTATCTGTGACTACTTGAATCACGTCTTTCTCCCCAACTTGTTGCACAACTCTATCCAATAAACTGAATAGAAACTCACCCGTGTGAGACACACTCGATGCATCAACTGATTCAATAAACCTGCTTCCTCTTGGTGTGTTCACAAGGAAGTTAATCAATGACCTCCCTTTTTTATCCGACCAACCATCGGCCATAATTGAGCAACCGTATTTAGCTTGCTCTTCCATGTGACTTTTTAAAAGGCTCAATGTGTGCTCCTTTTCCTTCTTCAAATAAACCACTCTAATCTCATGATATGTAGGAGGTTTCATATTAGCTCCGAATTGGCCAATTGCTTGAATCCAAGGAGCAAAGCTGTCCGAGTTTACCGTATTAAATGGAATAGCGTTATCATACATCCACCTCGCAAACTTATGCACTACATAATCCCTCATTTCCTTCTTGCTTTCATTAAATGGAGGAGCACCTGCACTATTCCTCTTTCTCTCGACACAAATTTCATCGGCATCTTGTCGGTAGTATATATCTAGAGGACCAATTTGCCTTGGAGTTTTAGGCTTTGGGAATGATGATTGAACAAACGAGCTTGAAGCTTGTTTACCTTTACTACCATGATCTAAGTTTTGTCGTTCCATTTCTTGTTCCTCAGCCACTTCATCGAAATGAGGCATTGCATTCATTTGCTCTTTTAACTCTTTCCTTTTTGCAAATAGAGCTATCATCTCTTCTCGAACATGCTCCGGAGCATTTGGACAAGGGCCTTTTATATTCCGATAGCCTCCAGCAAGGTGTTGTTTGAGCCTAGTAATTCCTCCCCTTGCAATAATAGAACAAAACTTGCATTTGATGTTGTTTGTATTCTTAGGATCAACCAATTCCCCATAAGCCCACGCTGGATCCGATCGGTTCGACTTTGAACCCGACATTCTACAATTTTAACATATTAATATTCATCAATATACATGGGCAATATAAATATATATGTATAAAATACCTCACATAGTCACATACTCACATATATAATTATATATACAAATACACAACCCTCACACACAGACATATATATATATAAATTAAAAAAAACAGCAACATTTACAAAGTGAAAAAACAGTCTTTGCCTCACACAAACAAATAACTCTCTGCCTCAAAAAAAAAAAAATTCCATATACAAATCAATCAACTCCATTTAATGTGTGTGTGTGTGTATATATATACATATACATATAAATCCTCACAACTCACAATAATAATAAAGTTAATGGAAAAAAAAATCAAATGAAATAATTACCTGCTGCTGCGCGCACTGCTGGAGTCGACGGCGGGGGTCGATGGCTACGCGACGGCGATGGATGGGCTCAGACGGCGACGGCGAGGCGAGGGGTGGCGGACGGCGAATCGTGAGAGAGGGGGAGAAGAGAAACAGTAAGGGTTTTAGGTTTTTTACTGCGTATTTTTTACGTGGAGAGAGAAGAGGGGAGAATGAGGGTTTTTAGGTTTTTTACATTGAAATATTATCCCCAAAATATCCAATTTTACTGGGTTGATTATTGACCCAATTAAAATTGACCAAAAAACCCTTCAATTTTGACCCATTTTGGGCAAAATCAATTTTGACCCATTTCTTCAGAATGGCGCGCCATTCCGTCGCCTCCATGGCGCTCGCCATGGCGCAAATGGCGCACATGGCGAGCGCTATGTTGAACCTGTGCGCCATGCCATGAAGCATGGCGCACAGGCTGCGCCATGGCGCGCCTTTAACAACTATGGTCATCCTTACTGTATTGTCGCTGTGGTTTTATTGATTTGGGCGTCTATATTCCGATTGCTCTCTATCCAAAATCAGTCATGTCTCCCTCTTGATTTCGGGCTTACTAACACCCAATAATCGAACATCCTAATTATATGTGTTCTTGTTCATATGAAGTTTACTGCATAATTGCCATTCTTTGTCTATCTTTCTTTCGTTGCCTAGACCCTTAACTATGTAATGTCTTCATCAGGTCTGTGATTTTGGCCTTTCCCGTTTAAAAGCAAACACATTTCTGTCATCCAAGTCTGCTGCTGGAACTGTAAGTTTAATTTCTTATATGCAGTGATCTGATGCTTTAATACTTTTGTTTGTTTAAATTAATTTGATAAGATAAAACTTATTTTCTTCTCTTTTAGCCCGAGTGGATGGCACCTGAAGTGCTCCGGGATGAACCATCAAATGAAAAATCAGATGTTTACAGTTTTGGTGTGATTTTATGGGAGCTGGCAACAATGCAGCAACCGTGGGGTAACTTGAATCCTGCACAGGTTGGTGAATTGGCTTTCATATTCAGGGAGAGAGACATTGGAAAACCAATCCTGCATCTTTTGTGTTATGATAGATGACTTTTTATACGAGTTTGGGTCAGAGGGAGAAAGGTTATGGAACCGTTCGACTTTGAACGTTAACTAGAAACTATTAATTAGGTTACTAGTAAAAAGTCATTGCAGAATAATTTCTCAGCTCATCTGATTGATATACATCACCCTTTTGATCTTTTATTGGGATAAAATTATTCTTTGGGAAAACTGCTCGTCTTTGGAAATGCAAATAAGGGTTAATTACACTAACTACCCCTCTTATTTAGTGTAATTACAATTCAGTCCGCTTATTTTGAACGCATAACAAATAGCCCCCTCTTATAGTAAAACATTACAATTGCCCCCTTCCGTAAAAAAATTAATGGAATTTTCTAACATACATCATCAAAAAATATTTTCTAAATTTCCTATTTTGGCCTTGAGGGATAATTTTTTTATATTAAAGAAGGTGCAATTGTAATTTTCAATTTGGTCTTAAATAAATGATTTCGTAAAGACTTATTAACATCTTAATAATGAAGTGCAAATTCGTTTTATGCCAATTTGATTATCTTTTTAAAAATGAAAACATATACCGAGTTTCGATTTGTTTTAGGAGCAATATCACAATTCAATACAGATGAATCTAAATTAGTAAGCTGCCAAAAATGTAACTTTTGACTAACTGTCGTTAGTTAGGTGGGGGTGGGGGGTAAAAGGAAGGTTTTATTATAGGAGGGGGATAAATGTAAGGTTTTATTATAAAGGGGGGGTGTTTGTTATGGGTCACAAATAAGTGGACTAAACTCTAATTACACTAAATAAGAGGGTTGGTTAGTGTGATTAACCCTACAAATAAAAACGGCAGGGTAGCAAGGAAGATTGAATAAGAGATTTCAAAAAACTCTCTGGTTGTGTCGCAAGTTTGTGTTCCCCTACAAATAATGGTTAATCTTTATATGTGTCCTTTTCCCTGAAGTCAATCTACAGGGTTCATATTTGGGTCCTTTTCTTTCGCGGGATGATATACTGTCCATTTTTTTTTCATCTACTTGCTCGTAGTACTAAATGAGTAAATGGTTAAAATGCAACTTAGTTGAACCATGCAGATTTTTCATTATAGAGGATCTTACTACGTGGTTGGAAATATTTGTTAGTTATTTTCCCATGATATTCTGTTGATGATGCCCATTTTGTTCTTTAATGTCTCAAATATAAATGCCTGCCATGTGGTAATCATCATTAGTTGCAACCTCATCCCACCCCCAACCCCCAGTAGAATACCAAAGTAATGACCACATCATTGGTTAAAAGATTCTATATGTATTGTAGGAAGTGGGGAGTTAGGACTAGGGACAATTAGATTTGCTCAGGGCGCTGATGGTAGTGGGGTTGGGGGTAAGGAGGCATGTAACAGAGAGTATTACCTGTTGGTTTCTTCCTGCTGATGTTCTTTCCTTTTCTCCATTGAGGATTGCTTTTGAACCAAAGTTGTCTCTATTCCTTGAGGATAGTGCAACTATTATGTAGTTTTTTTTTTAATACTTATTTAGCTTTATTTCTTCAATCTTCTAGGTAGTGGCAGCTGTTGGTTTCAAGGGTAAGAGGCTTGAAATTACACGGGATGTAAACCCTCAAGTAGCAGCCATAATTGAAGCTTGCTGGGCCAAGTGAGTAAACTCTGCTTAAAATGTAAAGTCGGTTTTACGGCTATTGTTCCATGACTTATATACAAATATACAAATTTAGTAACTACATGCAATAATATGGTAATGAATGGAGTTTCCGGACCAACCATCCAATTTTTAGTATTTTCGTAACTAGATAATTTCTAAAATTGGACATAGTATTCTTTTCTCACTTTGATCAACAAACGCAGCGAACCTTGGAAACGCCCATCTTTCGCCGGTATCATGGAATCTTTGAGAGCATTGATTAAGTCACCACCGACTACTCAACCAGGGCATTCAGAAATGCCTTTGCTCATGTGAAACTGCGGGAAGCTGGAAAGCTTATATGTTTATGTTTATAGCATTCTGATCTAATTGATGTCGGGAAGACTGCTCGGATTGTGTAAGGTTAGTCTGTCTTGAAACTTCTTACTTGACTTGTTGAAGACAGCCTTGTTCTAAACCTTAGGATGTTTGGTTGAAAGATCTGAAAGCCATGGATTTCAAATTTATCAACAAAGCATGTTTGGATGATTTCAATTCACAGTGGATTTTTTTGAAAATCATTTTGAGCTATTTTTTTCCAATCTGCTCAGCAACAGTTGGACAACAGTTGGACAAGTGGGGAAGGAATTGGAATGGAATAAGATCGATTGATACAGAAGAAATTGTTCTCTATCGATACCAATAGAAAATAAATAGGCACTCAAAGCACCAAAACCAAAGCAAGCCACCCCGGAGAGAAATAAATGAATTCCAAAGATCTTGGGCAGTTTGAAGTCATTTAAAATTCTTCCTCCAAACCCATTCCTCAAATTCAATCATCAATCAAAACACAATCTTAAGTATTTTTGGTGTGGTCACAAAATGTAAAACCTCAACCAATCCGACTATTTGATGCATGCTCTACTTGGCCCTTTTCCCTATAGGACTAGAAGCTTTGGACCATTTTAAAAATCACTTTAAAGTTATCTGAATTGTATTGCGACCACCATTAACAATTGGCCTTGACAATAGATGTAAGTACTTCAATGCTATATATTTGTTATCAATATATATAAAAACAGCGAGAAAGAAAGAGAGAGATCTGATCATTTTCAAGAAAAACAATGTCAAATTAGAAATGCATTTTAATTTTAACTGTAATTATGGTAATTATTTAACTTCGTTTGTTGAAGTAACATGCTTTCTTGAGTATCTATTGTTATTGGATGTTCTATCCTGCCTCATAGCCTCTCAGATTGTTGGTCTTGCATGATACCTGAAGTCTCCATGTACCATATAGGGGAGATCCTCCTTTGTACTATTAATTGAAGCTTTCAAGATTTTACTATCAGACTGCAGCGTAAGTCTGAGAAATTTTACAATGATTTTGTATCTAATGTTGCACTCTGATGTTTCTGCAGGTGCGCGTGTACATAATTGTTTGCTACCGTGAACTTTTGAGAATTTGATTTTTTCTTTTTCGTTTTTGGGTGATGCAGAAGCTATTATCATTCTAAGGAACCTAGATATCTGCATTTTCTTTTGCGAGTCATGTAAGAAAATTGTTTTGCTATGCTGATCTGTCAATCCCGATATGGAAGATTTGTGCGTATCGATAATTTAACATGGACGTTTTTATCTGCATTGCGGCAAAAAGTTAACCCATTGCTAGCAGAACACACACATCATGTTTGGTATGTGCGTTCATTTTTATGCTGTATCAGTTCTTGAAGAGCTAATATGGCCTCTTCCCATTTCTAGTATTCTCAAGCCTGCACATAACATTGAACTTTCCTCACATCTGCAGAATGCGGAGCGAGGATAATTTCTCTCACTTTTTCATGCAAGCACAACCACCCCCCCCAACCAAGGCTATGACACAGTCTGATAATGTTGGTTGGCTCTTTTTCTTTTTAATTTTTTAAAATTTTTTGCATTAAACATAAACCAATCCACAAAACAACCAATGTACTTACAATTGAAGCCATATAAAGCAGGCGCATTAAAGTTAGAAGACAATAAACGACTCATAAATCTGAAACTTGACAAAAATAACAATTCTACATAGAAAATTTATGGTAGCACTCATCAAATTGATAGTTGTACTCCAAATTTACTTTTTATGTTAAGCAATTGACTGAAATATCCCTCAATTTTTCTGAAACAATATTTGATTTACCATTTTAGACAAATATGAGCTATGTCCATTATTCACCTCTTTTCACCTCTTTGACATGAGACACTCTCTCTTTCGAATTTTATTGAACTTGACTTATTTGCTTTTAACATTATTTTAATTGTTAACAATCGAATATTTTTCTTAACATTAGTTATTATTGAGCTATTACATAATTAGCATCAACCTATTAGCTATATTATTAAGCACTTTTATATTCCTACAATAACATTTCTATAAAGAGACAGTAAATCGTAAATCCTTAACTATATGGTCCTATTAAAACTGCATAAGCTGCATATATTATAATCTCACACATAGTTATAGTAAAATAAAACAAATGACATAAGGTATAAAAACAACATTGTAATTAGATTTGATGGTTTTCTTTGAGCGTTGGTTTTTAAAATCGTATGCCCATTGACAAATTTGTGAAATCTAAGAAAAAATCACAAAGAATATGCATCATCACAAACTCACTTAAGATGCTAAATTAAAGTTCCTATGCTAATGCTTTCTCTAGACACTAACTTAAACAATTAAAATAAACAAATCCAGTTAATTAAATTCTAGCATGCAATCACATGAATAAACAACAACTCATTCATTCTCTTTTCTATTTTTACTTTATAAAATTTTGAAAATTTAGAGTGGAGTAACCGAGTAATTTGCATACATTTAATTATTATGAAAGATAACGTGTTTCATGTTAAATAGGTAAAGCATATATGTATCTGAAGTGTAGGTCAAATATTGTTTAAAAATTGAGGGATATATTAGTCAATTTTTCAATACAAAAAATATGTATGGAGTGCAACTATCAACGTGAGGAGTGCTCATATCAATCCCCTTCTACATATGATCATACGCTATGATCGAACATTAGGCATTCTACTGATTCAAGTGTACAGCAATTGTTTGTGGTAAGCACTGGTCTATACCAAACTAAATACCTGACTAATACAATTATACTCCCCAAGGAATTGGGAGATAAATCTTTCACAGATACGCTGATCCATACTAGTCTAGGAACAATAATGGACAAGTTTTATTGAGGTACTCTGATCCATCAGATTCCATGAAAGCAACTTGATTTTCAGCTATAAATCTAAGACAAGCAGCTTTCAGTTCAGTGGCATGATAAAGGTCGGCAAGATGCAATGTGTATGCTACTGATTCTATGGATAATCTCTCCAAAATGCATGACTCACATATCTCTTTAATTTTTTTCAAGTCAAATTGATCGGTTGCTGCAAGCATCTTCCCTGGAAATGATTTAAGTATGAATGAGCCGGAATCAAGAAAAGTTTTTTGCTCCTCTTTCAGAAAAGTTCTTGTATATATAAACCACAACATAGCCTTGATTACTCTAGGTTGTATATCGAGAATTACCATCTTCTGGTCCTGATGGTGATCTGAAAAGTTCCACCAAAACGAAGGGGAACAGGCAGGGACGGATCCCCTGTCCCCCCGAGACTTCAAATTTTTGACGTCGGGTATATACATGTTTATGCTATTGCCCCTCCAATAATATAAGGTAAAGGTGTTTGAAAAACAGAAGCTCTGGCATAGTTGGCGCTGCTTAGCCCCATAAGACTCTTGACTCATTCGAAATGTTTGGGGTTCAAATCATGTGCGCACCTCTCTTTGTTTTTTTTTAAATATACCTTGTTTTCTTTTTATTCATTTAACTATTTTAATTGAAAAACTAATTATTTTGAATTAAAAAAGCATTTATAAAATTGAAAACAGAGGACTTATTTTTTTTCTAATTTAGATATTTATTTTTAATTAAAAAAATACTTAATTTGAATTAAAATAATAAGAAAATGAAAAAAGAAGTAGTTTGTTAAAAACTCCACTATTCATTTTTGAAATTTCTCTTACATACTTATTAAGATTAAAATTAGAATTAACAATTTTTTTTAAAATAAAATATATACGAAGCATTTTATAGAAGAAAAAGTACAACATCTACAAATCTGAAAGCAAAAGGAAGTCTACCAGCATTATTCAATTATTTAGGATTTATTCACGATAAAAAGTGATTATAGTAATTTTAATAGTTGTTATTTTATGCTTTTAAAAAAATTAGCATGATAATTTTGCGGCTGAATTATCTTTTATTTCTTTGTCAATGTTATCTTCTTGATTCGCTTAAATATACTTTGGTTTGTAAAGAGCAAAACTTTATTTTTTAAAACTATTTACTTGTATTTAAAAATATAATGGGCAAAGTCATTATATTTTTTTAGTACATACTTTTGTATGTATATTCTTATTTAATCATAGTCAACTTGATATATTGTCGATTATAGATGAATATGCTAAAAGAACGCCGTATACAATTTCGATAGATTTTTTCAAGAATTACTTGTATATTTTCAACTACTCTATGTTTTATTATAAGTCAAAGTTTTATATGTGATTATTGTTATTTTACTCATCTATTTAAACTAAAAAAATGAATATTTACATACAATTTTTGTCAAAAAAAAAATGTTAATGGTAATTCGGTCCCCCAAAGTTTCATTCCTGGATCTGTCCCTGTGAACAGATTGCCGTATGCACTTGTGGGCACAAAAAATTTCATTAGCTATTTTAAATAACACATCAGCCCCTTTCTTGTTTTCTAAGAGATTGCCAAAGTTTATGGCCAGAACATCAATTACACGCAACTCTTTGATATCATTAGTCAAAACTCCAATGGTGCAACGTATTTTCAAACAATCGTCTCTCAAATAGTTGGAACGTGCTCGCTTGATAAAATGACGATATCCAGACGTGTTACCACGAATGATAAGCCCGTTTGGAAAGAGACTGTTTAAAAGGGAGTGCATGTGATGAGTCCTTCAAAAGATTTATTTTAATTGCTGGAATTATATAAATAATTTGAATAATAACCATAATTAATAAATATTTTGATACAATCATTTAGGTTCTATTTTTTATTTTACAAATATTTTAAATAGTAATTATAATATTTAATATAATTATTTTGGATATTTATATTTTGAATAATTATTTTTTGGATTAATCTTAGTTTCTATTTTTTAAGAATTATAATCATTTTATAAAAGTTACATAAACATTACATTTGGTCCCAAGGGCATTTTTACCTTCACATGTTTGATGGAGGATCAAAGGGTAAAATAGGAACTTTGTATAGATTTTTTGGTTGGAGAGTCGCCGGAGGGGTCCTTTGTAGTTCGGACGCATAGGCGAAGGGGTAAGTATACTTTAAAAGATAAGATGGGGAATCTGTAATTAGAGTAAACCTCATAATTCTAGAGGTAAGTTTCCCAACACTAAAGTAATGTTTGGTTATGTTTTAGGGTTGTGTTTTTGTGAGATTTATTGATGAGAGTTTTTTTTGGGAAATGTGCATATTTGATGAGATTGTGTATGGTTTTCTTTTGAGAATTATTTTTTAAAATTATTTTTGGTGAAATAATATTTGGTTTTGTTTTCAAAAGGAACAAAAGTTATTATAGTAGTCAAATCGTGTAAGTTTTTGTCTGTTAGTAATTATATAACAAAAGTATAATATAATATTAAATTTGAAATAATTTTTAAATAGATGAATATATGTACATGTATATATGTATTTTATAATAGTTTATATATATGTGTGTGTGTGCGCGCGTGTGCGCGTTTGTGTTTAATTTTTTATTAATATATAAAAATAATTTATTGGATATATACATTGGTCCATGGTTTAAGTATAAACAAAAATATAAACAGTATATATGTATATATATACATGTACATATACACGATATATATGCACAATAAAATATATTTATTAATGTTGTTCGATTTTTCACCAAGAAAATTCAAATAGCCAAACAAGACTTTTGAATTGATTTTTATTTTTGATATGCGGGAATAATAAATTAAAACTTAAAGATGTAGAGAAATGGAAGAAGAAATGAAACTTCTTTACTGAACTTGAATATTGAAATATATAAACTCTAATATTGGAAATAAGTACACTTTTTCCTCTCAAAATTCTAAACTTCCAAAAATTACACAAAAAGTAAAAATCCCCCCTCTATTTATAAGTGAGAGTGGACGGCCAATTTGGGGATTAAAAGTCCTCAACTTGTCTTCCACTCCATTTAGATATTTATGGGATTTAAAATAAATAAACCCCACAATTTAGGATTTGGTTGTTGTGTGGATATTATCTCCTCTAAGATTCCAAGTTCACGCAAGCTTTCTTGTAAGTATTTTGATGAGATTTCTTTTGGGCTTTTCTCCTTGCATTTTTTCGAGCATTTCCTTGGGCTTTTCACGAGCTTTCCTTTTGAATGCCTTCTTCAATTTAATTAATTGGGCCCATTTAAAAAAATAAAAATTATGACCTATATCATTTATATATATTATATATTTATTGATATTTTGTCAATGTATATTTAATTTATAAATACTCATTGTGTGTGTGTATACCATATGTACATCTATAATATTTCATATACATACTCCAAATACTTATATATATACACAATATTTCACAATATATATATATATATATATAATTCAAGTTGTTTAAGTTGTGTGTTAGTATGGGAGATTTTGCTTCCGATTATCGTAAAATTAAGCTCTCATAAGCCAAAATAAATTTGGAATAAAATTTTTATGACAATTTTATTCTTAAAAATATTATATTTTTTGGAAAAAATAAATTTATAATCACTTCTATTTGCAAACATTTCGTGTAAATTTTTTCTATTTTCTGCTTGTATTTGCAAACACTACCTACTCTTGTTTCTCAAGTAATTCTGTTTATTTAATGTAAAAAGAGAAGTTAGTGATGGAAAAGAGAGGTTAGTGGGGGAAAGATAGGGCAGGGAAGAGACGCTGATAATTGATAGTTAGTGGGGCCAAATGTGACGAGAGAGAGGTGACAATAGGTTGAAATGGCCGATAATATTTTGGGCCAAAAATTTGCACTTTTTTTTGGTCCAAATCGTGTAGAACAAATACTATTCGGCCAGAATTTTGGGCCAAAACATGCCCAAACATAACCTAAACATTCAACAATTTTTTTTTTACATGCAACAAGAAAAGGTTTAAGCGGTCAAAAATCATACACCTTTACCACGTAGATGTTGAGGCTATGTATGGTTATGGTTGTGTTTTAGAATCAAATTATGATTTTTTTTTTGGAAAATGTGTACCGTAAAAATTCATGTAAAAATATTGACTTTTTTAGTTCGTTTGGATGTGTTTTTAAAAAATGGGTTGAAACTTAAAAGTTGTGTACATGTGATATAAAGTATACTTTTATTATGATTTGATATATGAACGGATTGAAATAGTTATAAATGTAATGATGATAGAGAAAAAAGAGAATAAAGTAAGAAAGATAATGAATTGGATAATTGAATTATATAATTAATTAAAAAAAAGTGTAAAGTGATTGAATGACTGAAATGATGAATGACTAAGTAAGAGAACGTGTAACAAAATTTGAAAATGAGTATTTTCTGTAGAAATTTACTTGATGTGAGCATTTTCATTTTTTGATGATCCAAAAAATAAAAATATGCTCCAAAAAACACAAACATTCCAGAGCCTGAGCTTTTCTGAATAATTCATCTCACATCATATAATGAAAATATACTATGTTTCTGTTTCGAGAAAAATGCACATCTTCTTCGTAATAAATTGCATACCTTCAGTAAATCAGTATACGTACAGCAGAATTCCATTTACCAAAAACGAAAAAACCGATTTTTCTGAAAGTGTGCAAACCTGCAGAGCTTAACAAGATGTTTATTTGTAGGAATTTCTTGCACATTAAGCTTCATAAGTTTACACTCTTTAGAATAACATGAAACTGAACTAACAAAAATAAACACAACGAACAAATTGTAATTAGCAACAAAATTCCATAATCAAGCAATATAAAAATATTCAACTTTAAAATATGTAACGTGTGATCACCATATAAGCAATCGATTCTACTTTACTAGCATCTATATGCAACTAACTATTTTCTTATATTATCGTCTCCAGGCCAGGTTAGAATTCGAATTATTCATCCGGCCACTTCTCACTGCCTGAGCTTCCGGCCGGCTGCAGTAAACCTATGTCCCAAATATCTGGTAAACCGCTTCCAGCCCCTAAATCTGCCACATCATACTTGCAAAGATTACCATATAAACCGGTGGTCGAGTTAGACATACCCATGCTCCAAACATCATCTTCTTCTGTAGCCATACTTTCAGTTCCTAATATTGAGAATTGAGGAATATTCGTCTCCATCACCGACTCTTCAGCCCCTTCTGGTGTACCAATAAGTTCATTTGCCATGTCATACTTGCAAAGATTACCATATAAACCGGTGGTCGAGTTAGACATACCCATGCTCCAAACATCATCATCTTCTGTAGCCATACTTTCAGTTCCTAATATTGAGAACTGAGGAATGCTCGTCTCCATCACCAACTCTTCAGCCCGTTCTGGTGTACTATTAAGTTCATTTACCATTTCCGTATCTTCAACACGAAAAGGCACATTTTCTGCACCAAAAAAGGGGTTATTTCCCATATCTTGATAGGCTTGATCAGAGTCCGAGATTGAAAAGGGCATCGTAGTAAAATTGCTGGGCTCGGGTTCGTACTCCACAATCTGCCCTTTTGGAGATGGACTAGACGTGTCCTTTTCGTGGGGACAATGTTTTACAAATTTTCTTATTGATTTGTGTGAAGAAATGCTCTTTTGCTCTCTCTCTTTACCATGATGAGCTAAAACCGAAGGGTTTTTGAACATTTTAGCCAAGAATGAGACCATCTGCTTCTGTCTTTTCTCTGCTGCCTCGACCTTCTCGTTAACAATTTCCACGTGCTGGAGCGTACCACGCTGGTAATGCTGCAATTCAACTAGCTCCTGCATCATCAAACTTCTCTCTTTCCTCAAGCGTCCAATTTCACCCTCCAATATTACGGCTTTTCCATCTTCATTCCCATTCTGCTGAGACTGATGTGATTTGCGCCTTTGGATATATTTCAACAGGTGTCTCTGCCCTCTGATAAATCCTCCATTCATGAATTCCCATTTATCAGCATCAATTTTGCGAAATCCCTGTATATATGCATCCCATAAGCCATTCAGAAATAGATTAGCATCAAATTAAAATTCCAAAATAAGTATTAGTAACTAAATATCTGAACTGCACTATAAGTAACAAGATGAGTACATTACATTACATTACATAAAATATACAAGTTCGTGAAAGAAAAAGAGATAGATACATAAAGGCTATTAATGAATTTACAATCAAAGCTTTAAACTCTACCTGTGGAAAGTGTGAGCATTCCAGTTTCCTCGTTGTTCGGAGGATGTTCATTAGCATCTCAGCATTATTCTAAAATCACTAAAACAATATTGACCTCTATACACAATTTTAACAGACGAATCTCATACAGGGGATATCCAAATTACTCGAGAAATATTAAATATGGTTACAGAATATACTCTTGTTCTGTACAAATCGCCTCGAATCTCTACAAATTACATCACAAACACAATAAGCTATCTATCTAGCTATACACAATTGCAAATTAACAGCGAATTTCCAATCAAAGCTTAAATTCTACCTGTGAGGATACGAGCATTCCAATCTCACCGGTTGCTCGGGGATGTGATTCATTACCATGTCAGCATTATTCTATAATCACTAAAACAATATTTGACCTCTATACACAATTTTAGCGGACGAATCTCATACAGGGGATATCCAAATTACTCAACAAATATTAAATATGATTACAAAAACTATACTCTTGTTCTGTACAAACTACAAACCGCCTCGAATCGCTACGAATTACGTCACAAGTACAGCAAGCTCTCCTCACTCCTCAGCCATCTATCTAGCTATATATATACACAATTGCAAAAACAACATAGGAACATAATCTTACAAACTATGAATCCTCAAAAAATACATCAAAAACGAAACCAAAAAAAAAAAAATCCCAAAAAAGCATAAGAATTAACATGATAAATTAAAATCAAAGAAATACCCACATAAGTGTTGAGCTGGCGAACAAAGCTTGAGAAATTGCTGTGCTTGAAATTCCTAGGCAAAATCATCCTTGCAAATTCTATAGGGTCCCACACCACAAAGCTGTCACCTTTTTCACCCCAACAAATTATGGAGTCCAATTTAGGGTCATCCACCAAATCATATGTTTTCGACAGAAATGGAGGAATTGGGGTCTCATGCAATGATACCATAGGCTGCGGCACACTCGATAAATCCCCCTCTCCCAATTGGGATTTAAGGCCTAAGAAAGGTAAAGGAGGAGATTCATGTGATTGGAACGACATCGTATTATCAAGGCTTTCAGTCTACACTGGAATGAAAAACCCAGAAAATGCATTCTGTATGTGTGTATGTATATATGTATATATAGGTATTCCCGCCGCCTGAAGCCCAGAAAATATCAAGGTACAGTAAGGCGGTGAAGGGGTGTGGTCGTCTACCATTTTTCTCTTCCATCGACACTGTAGTATCATTTTCTCACTCTAAGGACAGGAAAAATAAAGCATTTTTTTATGTGTGATATATATATATATATATATGTACTGTAAGCACTGTGTGGAGGGGAACAGTATAGAGGTGGGCTCCAATGGAGATGAGATATTTTGACGGCATATATATATGTGTGTGTATATATATATTTATATATGAACAGATGGGGTCCAAGTGTGCATGTTATTTTCCGACAGCTTGAGCTTTTACTGCACTGTTGGGGGTTTGAATTCAGGGGCGGCGGCCCCCTCTCTCCCACCTAAGGTTTATCGTCACCTCGACGGCTCTACCCAATGAAATTGTGGATTTGGGGTAATGATGAGATTTGTTGAGATTTGGGAGACCAGGCGGGTAGACTTCTTAATTAAGGAATTGTAATACTGTGAATAGTGGTTTGACCGGTGAACCGCACGAATCGGCTATGATTCACCAAAATCGGCATGTCCATATGCATATATATAATGCGGCACAATACGAATAAGGGGAACACAAATATGATACGGATACAGAATATGCGAATTTCTAAGGGCTTGTTTGTTTATATTTTTCAAATCCATTTTCTGCATCTTATATCACAAAATTCTAAAAAATCACACTACAAACTATTTTCATCCAAATTCACATTGTCTCACATTTTCTCAACACTTTCCCTTTGTCTCACACTCTCAACACTTTCCATTTTCCCTATGTAACTACATATTAATCACTATCTCCATCATTTCACATATAATCAATCAATAATCAACTACTCCAACTAATACTTTCATTTTTCTCTTCTTACTTTACAATTTTTTATTTATATTTAACCTATTATACATCAATTAATTATTTTTTATTTGATACATTTTACAAATTTCAACCATTTTTAAAAATATAAACAAACACAATACACGTTACATCATTTTGGGTTTGTCGTCACCTCTACCTAATGAAATTGTGGGATTTGGGGCAATGTTGAGATTTGTTATGATTTGGGAGACCACGCGAGTAGACTTCTTAATTAAGGAATTGTAATAATGTGCTTTGTTTTCTCATTTCTGGAAGGTTTTAAAAATCGGACCGATCGATCCAATCGATTGGTCTGCCGGTCGAGCCATTAAACGGGCCGATCAGACCCATAAAACCATGGTGAACTCGATGAAGGGGCTAAAAGTAGTCAAACTCGTGTGAATCGTGGTTTGACCGGTGAACCGCACGAATCGGCTATGACTCACCAAAATCGGCCTGTCCATATGCATATATATAATAATGCGACACAATACGAATAAGGGGAACACGAATATGATACGGATACGGAATATGTGAATTTCTAAGGGCTTGTTTGTTTATGTTTTTCAAATCCATTTTCTACATCCTATATCACAAAATCCTAAAAAATCACACTACAAACTATTTTCATCCAAATTCACATTGTCTCACATTTTCTCAACACTTTCCCTTTGTCTCACACTCTCAACACTTTCTCTTTTCCCTATGTAACTACATATCAATCACTATCTCCATCATTTCACACATAATCAATCAATAAACAGCTACTCCAACTAATACTTTCATTTTTCTCTTCTTACTTTACAATTTTTTATTTATATTTAACCTATTATACATCAATTAATCATTTTTTATTTGATACATTTTACAAATTCCAACCATTTTTAAAAATACAAACAAACACAATACACGTTACATCATTTTGGGTTTGTCTGTCACCTCTACCTAATGAAATTGTGGGATTTGGGGCAATGTTGAGATTTGTTATGATTTGGGAGACCACTCGGGTAGACTTTTTAATTAAGGAATTTTAATGTGCTTTGTTTTCTCATTTCGATTTTATTTCATCTCATCCACTCAATTAAAAAACGAACCAAGTTACTCGTTATCGTTCGATAAAAGTTTGCTTGAGCTCGGCTCGTTAACATATTAACCAAACTTGAATAATATTTTATTTGTTCGATAAGTTTGAAGCTCGGCCCGAGCTCAACTCGATTATAGAAAAATTGCAAAATATGTGCAAAATAATCAAGTTACTCGAGTTCGACTCATGTTCGTCTCGTTTGAGCCTGTTAATCAACCTAATTTGAACAACTTATTCGACTTGACTCGACTTATTTACAGGTCTACCCACATGTATATCTTTGATCAAAATGTCATATGTCACAAGTTATTTTTTTTTTCTTTTTCTTAGTCTAGAAAGTTTAGACCCAATAAATTTAATAAATGATTGGCATATTAAAATTTGCGACTTATTTTCAGAAAAAAAAAGGTTGAAAACTAATCACTAATGTACGACACTATTTCATTTTTCTAATTGGAAATGTATGTCAATTTCCAACTCATACTGAGAAATAATCAAATTAATCTCCAACCTAAATTGTACAAAATAAAGATTACCAATAAACAAACTTGAATGTGCAAAATTGAATAGCTAATTGCCATGAAAGTAACAAATATTCATCCAACTTTCCATTGATATCCCAAATAGTCGATTGAGCTAAAGAAAATATTTAATACAAAAAAAAAAAAGTTGTCTCTGGACAACCAGCAGAAACAAGCATCTTTCAATCATTCATGTCACAAGTTAGCTTGTACATAATAAAGATTAATCAAATAAACAAACTGAAAATACCAATATGATTTTAGATTATAACATCGCCCCAAAATTGATTCTACAGCAAAAAATAACATAGGCAACAGACGGCTACCACCGAGTCAACTAAAATAGAATCAGAATTGCCTCAGAATTTTGCTGCTAAAATAAAATCACTCGGAATCTATCTTCAGCTTCTTTCCTGTATGTTTATTCGCCGCCACCTCAGCCTGCATCATCTTAGCTTCGCGCCACTCTCTCTTCGCTCCCTTTGGTTTGTGGACAAATTTCGTATCCGTAAACTCAGCCTTCATTAAAAGAGAATTTACAGGTTAACAAAGGATAGCATAGCAAGCAATGAATAAAAACAAATTAAATACAAGATACAATTCTTTAACAGGGAGAATATTGTATGAGAAAGGCCAGCAAGCAATCTAAATAACATGGGACACCAGAAAAGGTGCAGGATAAAATCAGATATAATTAGAGTAAGCAACAATATGAAATTCTGTAACAGGAAATGTCTTGAGAGATATTTAAAAGTCTGTATAACCTTAGAGACTAAATAAAAGCCTTTTATCCTTATCCAATTTCAATATTGCAAATATTATGTAACAATCCTTCTGTACTGACAGACGGAGGACTCCAAAGAGCCAAATATTGTAACATATTATAAAAAAAAGAGATAAGATTTTACATAACATGGTGTAAGGTCGATTATGTATTTTAACACACTTAAAACCATTAAATCCCTTGTTAAAGATGCGAAAAAATGATTCAGATAACTATTTTACCTGCTGATTGGGCATATAAATCTTCCCAAGTTTGCCTTGTATAGCATCCTTCACTACATTTTTCTCCTGAACATAATAAACAAACTATTAGAATATGAAAACCAGAGATGGCAAAATGTATATTTCAGCTATGCAAACCTTTTTCTTTTTCAGTTCAGGAGCTGTTTTCATGGCTTCTTTTCTTAGGCTGTCATCAGGAAGACGATGTCTTCGAACCACCATATCCATAGATGGGCCCACCTCAACCAACTCCATCCTTGGTACTACTGTTCCAGACTTTTTAAGACGCAAGGCACAATGAGTAAAGAATATTTTGTTTGAAGACAAGGCCGTGCACACATAAACGCGATCGAGTCCAGCTAGGTTCAAGTTTGTTGCAACCTGGATAAGTAATGGTCAACATTGTCATTTAGTAACAAAAGCAAGAAAAACAAAAAGGCAAACGGGAAAAATATACTGATTAAAACTGACCTGCCCATGGAAAAGATCAAGCAAAACTTCCTTTAGATGTTTTAGCTCCTCTACACTCTCGAAGCCTTCTCCAATAAAAGCAAAAAAGGGTTTTGACCCAATTTGTGGAGCCAATTTCTTGTCATATGAGAAAGAGCCCATGCTTTTAAAATTTTCAACACCGAGCTCTACAAGATCATAAATGTGGTGATCATAGGTTCGTCCAATTACAAGATTGTTTGGACGCTTCTTCGAGTGAGAACCATACTGCACATGAGAAATAGGCAACATTCATGAAAATAAATATAATGATGTGGGTACAGAGAGAAGCTCAATGTCATGGTTGGCAAAATGATAGGCAATAGAAAGGATAACGGAAACAAATTCACATATTCAATGTCCATCATGTCAAATGTCCGACTCCAAAAGATGAGGAGGTTTCCTTAATTTCTTTTTTTTTTTGAGGGGGGGGACCATTATGAAATGATCAGAGATATAGATAATCTATGAACACAGTAGGAGCTTAACTATATACAAAGACATAAAGAGCCACTTTCATATCAATTAACCAATATTTTAAAACATTCATTTGCTTTGGACATGAAAAAACCGAGCAGCTGCTAATTATATGACAGAAAACAAGAACATAAGGTATAACATTCGGAGCTTAACCATCAAAAGAATGTATTGTTTTCAATCAAAATGCCAGAATATGTAATGTATTGTTTTCAATCAAAATGCCAGAATATGTATGCTTAATAGCTAAACATCTCAGTTTCAGTACCACGAAGAACCTTTTCCCAGAGACCTGCGACAAATGACTGGTAGGAAACTAGTGTCAATCGTTTATTTGAAATCAGGACATATATATTGAGGCACCCATAACTATTTGTTGTTCACACGCCAAACAAGACTGCTAGATTTGACTCGTGTGTTTATATACGACAAACCAGCTCTAATATCCCTTGTAGTTCCACTGGGCAGAGGCTATCGGTGGAGGAAATGAAAATTTTAAACAATCATTAGAGCATGTGCTTGTCTATGGTCTAAACCTGCATTCTCATGCAAAACTCAATACTTTACTCACTGCCCCATTTATAATAGATGCCTGTGAATTCACCAAAACACCAGCGCCTAAGCAAATCAAATTCCTAGGCAACAAAATCTTCAAGGGGAAGATAAAGTCTAGACTCGTTTAACAAGTGAATGTAACCAAAATTGCAGAGGAGAACATAATGAATGTCACAAACTTTCACCCTTTCATCTTCCTACGCTATAACACAGAGAGTATCCAGAATGAGGTCAAATTATCGAAACAAGTCATAAAAAACTTCAGAAACCAACTTAACTTGCCACGCACTAATCATTGCAATCATCGGAGAATGACTGAATGGACAAGTTCTCTAAGCCACATACTCTTAAGTCTGAGTTTCGACATTGAGGTTTAGAACCAGGAATTGCTTGCACATAGTATATAAAATTTTATAAACAAAAATTATATTCATCAGTCATTTGCTGCTTTGAACCAACCTCGATAAAAATATCGACAACCTCAATAAAAAACAAATTATCATAACTTAAAAATAATTACTCCTACACAACTTCCTTCACAACTAAACTAAATCATCCACGCAAGAGCATATAACACCAATAAGCAACCGAGAACCGAAAAACATGTTGCTCTATGTTCACAACATTACCACAAACAGGCTGCAATCTGTTTTGAGCGAGAAAAACTCGAGAGAGGTTTCGCCGCCGCTCTCAAACGGTCTAACGTTATCATTTCTTCGCGAGTACTTGACGGAATCGTCCTTCTTCAGGTGATATATCTCTGTTAACAATGTATTCAAAACGCTGCTCGTTTTAGTGCCGTGAAGTATCAGCGTCTTCTTCCCTGTTTCCACCTGCAACACCAAATCAATTCATCACAAAATTCTACTTCACAAACAAATCAGATTGTTGAAAAAACACAAAAACTAGGTTTACAATTTACACATAAATCTGAAGGATTACCAGTTTCGGCGCACGTTTATCAAGCTCTCGCTTGACTCTGCGCTTCGTCGGAGTTTTTATTCTCATCATGATTTCGTCGCTACGGATTGAAGGAGAAAACGCAAGAGATGCGAGTTTCTGAATTTCGTAGAGGAAATTAGGGTTTATATCTGCCGATTAGGGTTTTACAGTTTTTCTTATAGACAAATTGCAAATTGCATCTTTGCAAAGTGGCTTTTTTCAGTAAGGCCCCTACAAAAATATGATATAGCAATTAACCCCTGTAGTGGCTGACCCAAAGTTTTGGATTGGTATATAGGCTATGTTTGTTTGTATTTTCTAACTCATATTTTCATTTTCAAATGAGAATACACACTTTACACCATTCTTATCTGAAAATACACTTATTTTCATTTTCACTTACACATTCTCCAATAACTATATTTTCACTTTATCAAATCACACTCACATTTTTCTTTCTCTCACATCTCCTTCTAAAAGTCAACATTTTCGGCAACAATTGTGGTGTTATAGTGGAATAAAATACATGATTTTAACCTTCATAGACACGTGCATATTTTAAGACCCATTTTGAATATTTTTAATGCTCTTTTTGGGATCGAGTTTTATCATTTTTACTTATAAATATATTTAATCAATATACTATTACCTATTATTTTATATATATTACTCACATAATCATTATTTTTAACTAACTCAATTATTTCATATATCATCAATTCATCAATTCCAACAAATTTCAGAAACACAACCAAACATGCCTATATTTTCACACGAAAATCAAAAAGCTCATTCTCCCATACATTTTAGGAAATGATGGTTGAAAATGAAACGAGAACACATCCAAACAAAGCCTATTCGTCTGGCCCTAAATCCAAACTTTTGAGCTCGAGGTTGGGCTTGGATAAATTGTTTGCGAATTGTCAGGCCCAGTGATATGTTAGATCACGTATTTTCACATGATCTTTGTGTATATTTATATGTAACAATACAGAAAAATTACAAATTTGGTACCGTATGATAAGGCAAGTTCGCAAATAGTACCACACTTTTCATTTTTCTCACTTTTGGTACTAAAAAGATTTTTTTTTCTCAATTTGGGTACCACTGTTAGTATTTTGACGGATTTTGACATGTGCACGGCACATGTCCGTTAACTTTTGGTTTTTGGGGGAAAATATACCGTTTGTGGCTGATTTGGAGGAAAATACACGGTCAAATGGCTCAAATTTGACCAATTTAACTTTTTAAGGCAGTTTTTTGTGGTTTTGCTCATTTGAGATAAAATTTTCCACAACAATACAAGAGAATTGAAGAATCAAATTGTTCCAAATAGGGCAAATGAAATTGGTGAGCTACAAAATGAAATTGATGAGCTACGAAATAGGCTCATCAATTCGTAGAAGAAAGGAAAAATAAGGCGACATTTGTTTTTTGTAGCAGTGTTTCTTTGTATCATTTGTTGGATGTTTTGAAATGAAGTCTTACAATACATCTCGATTTTGCAGCTAGTATATGTATTAGGATTAAATTGAAACCTAGTATGTACTTCAATTATGTTCTAATACGTAATGTACTTTCAATTTTATGTGCAATTTATCTTATTTATAATGTTGGGCACGTAGTGCATTTTTCTCGTTTAGTTTTGGATATACTTGCACATTGGGAGTGCTCTATTTTGTGGCAAAAATATGCTCTATTTTGTCTGCTACCACCTCTGCTAGAGGAAGAAAAATGGGGGGGGGGGGGACATATTTGGTACCAAAAGTGAGAAAAATGAAAAGCGTGGTATTATTTGTGAACTAGTCTTATTCTACGATACCAAAATTGAGAAACAAAAGCATATTTCTAACGGCCACGTGAGTTACACGTGACAGTTCCGTCAAAATAATGACGGCGGTACCCAAATTGAGAAAAAAAAAAGCATTTTTGGTACCAAAAGTGAGAAAACTCAAAAACGTGGTACCATTTGCGAACTTGCCTTATCCTACGATAACAAATTTGCAATTTTTTCATAACAATAATTATAACTATCGTACTCCAAGATTTGTTAGTTTAGTGGTATCAACTTTTACTTTCATATGAGAGATTGAAAGATCTTGGGTTCAATTTCATGTTATCACAAGTTGTGATTTTTTTTTTTTTTACTACTAAGAGAATGAGATTATCCTGAGGACTTAGTCCGACAAACTTGACCAATAGCACTAAGCCTAGGCCATTTAGTGCCAATGAAGTTTGTGATCACATCGTCATTGAATTTCTTCTTCTAGGATATTGGATGAAACCCCAACTGTTGTTAATTCCTTCTTTGGCGAGCAAGTCCGGCACTTGATTTACTTCTCTCGGTATGTGTCTCAATTGAACATCCCAATTCCACATGAGCATGCATCTAATTTGCTGAATTGTCTCATACTGTTGGTGAGAAGAAGAGGCATCATCAATGTTATTCCAAGCCTTCAAACAATCAGTCTCGAGAATAATTTTTCTTCTTTTTCATGTCCCAAGCAATTTGAAGACCTCGGAAATTGGCTAGAAGATCCGCCTCAATATCTATACTACTATACAAAGCAATAGAGGCTTAAATAAACTAACTTGGGCTGTCAAATGTGGTGAAGCTAATATCATCCTAAAAATTTGACAAGCGTTTAAGTATTGTTCACTTTTTTAGTTTCTCTCCAATATTCACTTCTCTTTCCTAGTTCTTTTCTCAATTATCTCTCCCTCTCCCATATTTCTCTCACATCATCTCTCATCAACACAAGCTCTTTTGTTTTTCCCTCCTCATTTACGTCTCTTTATTATCTGTCATTTTATATTTTGTTCATTTAATGCTTATTCAAGAAATTAATATCAAATCAAAATATTTTATTTTATATTAATTGATTTTTATTTTTATTTTAATTCAAGAGGGGGATACCCTAAATATCTAGCCAGACAAATCCGGATTAATAGTTATCCTAAACCATATAGATTCTATCTAGATCCACAAAAAAGGGAAGAACCACAACTTGTGGCAGTTTATATTCGAACTCTAAACCTTTCACATAAAATGAAAAGTGGATACCAACATATCTCAGGTTATTAATTGATTTTTATTCAATTTTTTTTTAAACTTTTCTCTTTCGAGTGTGCTACGCCGACTAATTAAATATTAAGAAAAGCGTGAATGTAATGGCCCAAGTGCCCAACTAACTTATACACCACACCGGCCTTTTTCAACCAACTAAAGCCCAACATATCGTCTATCCCACTCCAGCCCATCAAATATTCACGCAACAAATTCAAGACAAGGCAAACGGCGCTTCATTTACTTTCCCCAATCGTCTTTCAACACCAGAGAACCCTATCTCTCTCCCCCCCACTCTCTCTCTCTCTTTCTATCTCTCTCTCTCTCAATTGTACTTCGGATAAGCGCTTGAATTTCTGTTGTCTGTATCGTCCCCTTTGTACTGTTCGATATTCTCTTATGTACGTATATATATATATATATATTTCAATCTGTTACATACAATTGAACACAGGTTTCTTGTTTTTGTTAACTCTTTTTGTAACACCGAAGTCGTGATTGCTTGTAATTAATCAATTATTTTCGAATTCTTTTGTGTAAATTTATTCTGTATCGTGTTTAATGATAGTATAGAATCAGCGATGAGCGATTGGAACATAGAATTAGGGTTTTTGTGATTTTGTAACGGAGATGGAGAGTGCGCGTAGACCATTCGGTAGATCTCTTTCGAAAGAGCCTGGATTGAAGAAACCTAGGATTGCGGAGGACCCTACCGCACCGGATCGCAGCTCCAATGGCCGTCAAGGAATCATTCAGCGTCCGATTGCTGCAATCTCCGGCGGCGGCGGGAAGGTTCAGAGGGAACGAGATTCCGAGAGTGGAGATTCTGTTCGTGGGGCCTACCAATACCAGCCGGGTAACCAGCTGCATCAGGAGCTGGTTAATCAGTACAAGACTGCTTTAGCTGAGCTGACGTTCAACTCGAAGCCGATAATAACGAACTTGACAATTATCGCGGGCGAGAATTCACACGCGGCGAAGGCCATTGCAGCCACGGTCTGCGCCAATATTATTGAGGTGATTCTGGTTTTTTATACTGTGCTGGTTGTATTTAGCTCCTCGAATTGTAAAAGTAATTAAGAGAAAGAAATATGGAAGTGATGTACTAGTGTAAATGAGTTGTGGTAATGGAGATGAGATTTACTGTGTCCCTGGAAATACCAGATTTTTTTTTATCTTAACAAGTTTTGACTTTTTCTTGAAATTCAGCCAACCGTTCACGAGAATGTGTATTTGATTGGAATTGTTTGGAGTTGAGTATGTGGGATGACGAGCCCAGAAAGAAAACTTAATTAATCACTTCCATTACAGTTAAATAATAATGCTAAAGATTTGAGCGAACGGGAATCTACTTAACGCAATCAATCAATTGCATTACCAATGTAAAAGATGTGAGCAGGCTGAAATCTGATGTCCTATTTATCTCTTATTATTTAAAGTTGTCTGTTGCCATTATCCTCCTTGGTGATGCCATCCGTTATCGATTCTCAGATGTGCTTTATTATTATCTCTCAGAAAAGATCTTGTACCCTGTTCTCTAATATGGATAGTGTGGATTTTACTTTAATACGTGGTGTTACTTGCATTTGTCATGATTTAGCGTTATCTTATGATTGTTTAGTTACATGACCTGCTGTAATTACTCAGCATGTATACACCTGTTATCAGAGGCACCCTTTTGATTGAATGTAAAATGAGTACTAATGTTTTCTCTTCGACAATGGGTATTATTTACCTCTTGTGTTGAGGGGGTTCTGCAATCATAAATTGTTATGTGCGAGTATGCATTTTATCTTCGTATTTGTAATTTATCTTTTTCTTTCTACTTTTTTGTTGATAGTATCTATAAATCTTCTGAAGAAAATACAGTTCTCTTATCTTATGCCATGGTAGATATCTTTCATTGAGATGTTTGTTTAGAAGGCAAAGAGGTTTTTATTTCTTCTTAGACTTTGTAAAAGTTGAGTAAATTGTATATTCCATAGCTATTGATTTTATTCTTCATCTCTGGCATTCTTGTTGTCTTCTTTTCAATTACTTATGAGGTTTTCTTGAGAGGATGCCGACACTCGGAGGTGGTGAAGAGTGAATTATGGAATTTAATAGTGATTTATCTGTTGTCTTTTCCAATAAATGTCTTTTTTATGGACCACTACTCAGCTTTGCTAGGGCGAATCATTAGTTGGATCTATCCAGTATCTTACCAGTCAGTTGGTCATAAGATAAATTTGAGGAACGCTGTAGAAAACTGGACATGCTTCCTGCTTTTAGCTCCCTTTTTGTTTCATGGGCTATAGTTTCACTTATTTGTTTGTTTTAATTATTACATGGTATCTCTAAAATTCTACTTGTGCATACTATTTCTGACGTCCGGAAATTATTTACAGGTTCCAAGGGAGCAAAAGCTGCCATCTCTCTATTTATTAGACAGTATTGTGAAGAACATTGGGAGGGATTATATAAAGCATTTTGCTTCCAGATTACCCGAGGTCAGATTTTGTGAATATATATTGTTCTTATCATTGCTTGAGGAAAAGTTGGATCACAAGTTGTCATCACTCCTTGTACATCCATTCATATATTCTACTCTGTGATATGTCCATTTATAGCTATGAAGAATTGGAGATGAAAGTGGGTTTCCTTCCACCCATCACATAATTCACTGATAATTCATTTTCGTTGTTGAGGAGGTGAAATGAAATCAGTCTGTTGAATTCCTTGTCTTATTTTAGTGAAAATCCTTAAATATCCCTTTTGGTTGTATTTTCCAGGTTTTCTGTAAGGTATATAGGCAGGTTGATCCTTCAACACATCAAAATATGCGCCACCTTTTTGGCACCTGGAAAGGAGTCTTCCCTCCACAGACACTTCAGATGATTGAGAAGGAGCTTGGATTTACTTCTACTGCCAATGGTTCATCTTCAGGAACGACAACGTCTAGGCCAGATGTGCAAGCTCAACGCCCTGCAAACAGCATTCATGTAAACCCCAAGTATTTGGAGGCAAGGCAGCGGCTGCAGACCACCAGGGTAAGGGTTGCATAGGCTATATATATTCTTTCCAGTTGCCACTAAATAAATGTAGTTTTGTTCTTCGTTTCCTCATTTTTTTTTGTTCTGGCCCCTCTTGATAGAAGTTATGTGACCATTTGATTGGCATGGCTTTCTCTTACAAGTAGCCCAATTTTTTTTGAAGTTTGTCATCATCATGTAATATGTGCTTGTGCTGTGATGTTAGGAAAGTAGTCAAAAGCTTCATTCTACCTAAGTTTGCTCTCTGGTCCGGATTTTGAATATTTAGACTCAAGACCGCATATTAAATTATGTCGCACTCGGCAGATGTTCAATTACACGGTCTGATAAAGAGGAATTCAGAGTGATTCTCTCTGTAGTGTACATTACCTGTCTGTCGTTAGACTCATAACTGATTTTCTTTCTGACATGGTAGTGACTGGGGAATACATAAACCATTTCTTCAAGTTATTTGGAGTTAGTTCTTCTATAATTAGACAAACCTGTTATGTTTGGGTTTGCTAGATACACAAATATAATTATGATAAACTTATGCGACATTGTTTCTCTTGCATTTAGCACCTGTCTTGCTTGCTGATGTGTATTTAAATCATGTGATGACTTGTTTCTATATGGGTTGCGAATATTTGTTGATATTTGATGCCGTGTCTTGAGTTTATATTTTGATTTGTTGATTGTTGTGAAGCCTCAATTTCGCATTGCGTTTAACATGTTTAACAATCACTATTTTGCATTTCTGACAATTGTGCAAGTGCAACGTTAAAAGCGAACCTATTTCTGTGCATCTTGTCTTGCTATTCACTTGTGCTGCCTTAATCTGATGAAGGCAAGAGGTGGCAGTGACATCAGTGGAGCGCTGGTGAGTTCACATGAGGATGTTGAAGCACCAAGGAGAATTGCCGCTGTTACTTCAGAGAGATCATTCGCTGATCCTTATGCTAAGGTACAAGTGGAAAATATGACATTGGGATAACTTTGTGCTTTAATCTTGTAATCTATGTTCTAAGTTAATGGGAACTTGCAGACCATGCAGCATCATCACAGAGATCAAGTAAATGACCCTGTTCGTGACAAAATTGCAAGTAGAGCATATATGGATCCTGAATATGGTTCCAATGTGTCAGGGCGTTCAGGCTTGGGAACTGGAAGAGTGAGTGAAGAATTTAAAGAGGAAGAACTTGAAAAGTCCTTCTATGAATCTGGCAGTGATGTAACTGGGAAGCTATCCAATCAAAAAAATGGGTTTGACATGAAACATGGATTTGGAAGCTATGTTGGCCATAAGTCTGCAAACTCCGACTCACACCTGCAGCTCAAGCAAAATTTCGCCAGTAGGAGCTGGAAAAACTCAGAGGAAGAGGAGTATATGTGGGACGAGATGAATACAAGACCTACAGATCGAGGTGCAGCTGATACCTCAACTAAAGATCATTGGGCACCTGATAGTTATGAAAGATTGGTAAGTTCTATTAAGGTTTAATGGCTTATCAATCACAAAACTATATATTGTCTCATCAGTTTGATATCTCTGTGAAAATTTGCTGTTTGATTTGGGGGAGCCAAAGATTGGATAGTGAAAAGTTTGTATTTATGATGCCAATCTTGATTTAGGTTGCATTCTGATTCTTCATGTTTTGGTGAGATTTCAAATGCCCTGTCAAAAAGAAAATGACAGTTGTCAAACAGCAAGATGTTGCATTATATGTAAGGTCCAGGACTGAGGGTGTGTTGTAAAACATGACTTGTGCAGTCAGGCACATAGAGGCACTGCAATAATTGGCTGCAACAATTTGGAGTTTGTTGTGTTTGTACAGCATGCTATCTTACATTGTAAACTTTTAATTTGTTATCTAGGGTTCAAAATTGTTTAGTTACAGACTACTACTGTAAATGCATTGTTGTTTTAACAGTGGGTCTAAGCTTGTTTGTTGTTTGTACCTTCTTGTGATACTAACTGTTACAAGAAAATAGTCTTGCTGTTTCCAGCTAATGATCAAATTTGCGACGGCTGTGGTTTGTGCAGGACTTTGATAGTCATCTCCAAAGGCCTATTATTGATGATGAAGCCTCAGCTGATTCTCTGTCCACTGAAATGGGCCAGGTAGCTTCCGGTACTCGAATTCCTTTGTCATGGTCAGAGGAGCTGCATCCACCAGAAGGGAGGATGCTTTCCGGTCCTGGTAGAAACATATCAGGTTACTCTGAGGGATTCGCCACTGGATTGAAAACTTCATCAAATGCAGTGGGCAAGTCACCTTTTCAATCACAGCTGGCCCCAACTCATATTGGAAGTTCGACTCTTAAGTATTCACCAAATGTGATGCCAGGGCCCAAAGTTTCTATGGCACAACAGCGACAGACTCTTGGAGCTGCATCATCCTCGATTCAATCACCAATGCATCATCGTCCTCCATCACCTTCTTTCTCAGCATATGATCCGAATCAACTACTAAACAATTTTACCGAACGCAACCACACCTCTGTCGGGCCTCCTACAGATCCAAGAAGGCCACCAGGACAGAGAAACACAGGGCCTCGTGGCCAATTTTCTCAGGATTCTCTGCCTTTGCAGCCCCAGAGTTTACGGACTTCGTCTAATATGATGCCTCCTCTTCAGCAGAGGAAAACTGTTCCCTCTACTCAAAAGAGAAAACTTGAAGTCTCTGAGTTTGAATCTTCTGGTGAAGGACGGAACTTGTTGTCGTCTCAAATTTCAGGCTCTGAAAGTCGTAATTCATCATCTGACCAATCTAATCCTCTTGCTATCGATTCTCCTGGACAATCAATTACTAGCAGCTTGTTGACTGCTGTAGCTAAAAGTGGAATACTTGGTAGCAGTACTTCTCTCTTAGGTAGCTCAACTAATACAGATTTTCAAGAAGCTGGCCTTGGTTCATCTCTCGGAAGTGTGAGACCGCCTCTTCCAAGTGGACCCACCTTGCTCCCTGGTTCTTCTAAAGAAAAGTTAGAACAACCACCCTTGCCACCTGGCATTGGTTCAGAACAGAATCCAGAGGCTGTTAATTCCACCTCTAATCCGTTTTCTAGCCTTTTAAGCACATTGATGGCAAAAGGCTTGATATCTGATTCTAAATCTGACTCACTGTTATCTGCCTCAACCAAAAAACCTGATCAACCACCACTGGACGGAGGTCCTGGGGTTGCGAGCATTCAATCAACTCCCGTATCTTCTATTTCAGTGACGATGTCAAAATCACTTAAATCTATCCAAGATGAACCGTCTTCATCTAAGCCTCCTGAGAAGGCCGCTGATGCTTTACACGAGTCAACAACAAAGATAAAAAATCTTATCGGTTTTGATTTCAGGCCAAATATAGTTCGTAATTTCCATGCAGATGTGATCAGTGATCTTCTATCTGATCTCCCACATCAGTGCACCATATGTGGTCTTAGTCTCCAACTTCAAGAACAGCTTGATAGACATATGGAATGGCACTCGTTAAGGGTTCCTGAGCAGAACCCGTTGAACAAGACCTCAAGGACGTGGTATGCCAGCTCAGTGGATTGGGTATCGGGAGTGGACGCTGGAGATAGTGCCTCAGACCTGTTAGAAGAATCAGATGAAGCATTGGAAAGTAGTGAGCAGATGGTTCCTGCAGATGAAAATCAGTGTGCTTGTATTTTATGTGGCGAGTTGTTTGAAGACTTTTACAGTCGAGAGAGAAATGAATGGATGTTCAAAGGAGCTGTTTACTTGACTAGCCCGTCCTCAGAGTTGCATGAAAGGACTGGAACTAAGAGCAATACTGCTATTCTGAGTCCTATAGTACATGTTAACTGCATGTCAGAACATTCTATTCATGTCTTGGGACTGGCCTGTGATGTCAAACTGGTAAGCACTAATGTTCCTTTGTTTTCACCTTTTTCATAGATTCCCAGACGAGAAAACAATTTCTTATATTTTTTGTAAACATATAAGCAGTCAATATAGTTTCTTGTGTGGGATTCATTTAGATGATTTGTTATAAACAATTTCAGTTTGTTAGTTAACTTTACCGAGGTTGGTGGTTTTTGGAGATCATTAAATATTTGATCTCACTTGGTTAAATTAGCAAACCTTGCTTCCTTCAGTCAAAATCCTTTTCCATATCCTCTTGCGTTGTGAAGCTTTATCTTCAGTATCTATGTTCATTCATCTGTTGGCTATGTTATTTTCATTATGCGAATTGACCCAAGAAGCTTTTCACTATATACTAGCACCGGCATTTTAACTTTGATATTCTGTGTCTCAACAAGCTATTCCCTCTGCTTTACTCTTTCCCTTGTTTCAATTTGCAGGAAAAGGATGTATAACATTTCTATGCGGGAAATGATATAATGACACAGGTGTATGGTATCAAAGTTTGCGGAACTTTTTATCATACAACGAATGCATTGTTCAAGGTAGGGAAGTAAACAGAAATTTTGCATGAATCTTATAAGCTGTTGGCTATAGGTTCCTTTTCAATTTGTTAAGGTTATTTTTCTGTGCTTCAAAGTAAAAGAAATATAAAGTAGCCCGACGGTTCTCACATGTCGATTTTTGATTCTGTTGGCTTATCAGTATTCTAATGTCTATCTAAATTTTCGATGAAGCAAATTTCATCTTGATTCCAGGCTTATGCTAACTATATGTTGAAAGAAGTGCTTTAGCAGCATCTATTCTTCTTCAAGTTATGATTTTCAGAGAAATGCTAAAGCCAGGATTGGCTCTGCAGAAACTAGATATTAGCCAGTTTGTTTGCAATCTGCAATCCGGATCAGTTCTGCTGATGTTTCTCTCGCCGCTTTCGTTACAAAGTTGTTGAATGTTTGCCATCTAAACATGTATTTGATACATGAGGTCTTGTACTAAATGTTTGACATGTAAACATGTATTTGATACAATTAAGGAGAATGTATACGAGAGGAGTAGAATCCAATGTATCACCGGGGTGTACAAATATCTTTTTAGCACTTTCTTGTCACTCGTGGCAGATGATTTTTGTTTAAATTAAGTTTGGACACACTCGACCAATGACCAGTAAAGTGTTATTTTTGCTTGCTAATTGATTGATTATTCTCTTATACTGTACATGATATGTGAGCGTAGATTTTTATTACATGTGTGTTATTAGTTTGATTTTGTAATTAATAGATATAAGTAATATTATGGGATGCTTGTCATACGTCCATCCATATTGTTTATATCTGTTTTAAGCTTGGTTCGATTCGGTCTAGAATTTCCATAGGTTCCACAATAAAGGAAAAATTTATGTTTGATGGAATTCAATGGTCTTATTATCTGTCTTTTTAACAAGTGTATTGTCGTATTTTTAATACATAATTGTGTAAAAGAAATAAATACAAAATAAACACTTAAATTATTGATCTCGATCTAACGTTGCAGTAAATGCCATGTCATGAATAAAAGTAGAGTGAGATTCTTAATGATATTATTGTGAATGAAATCCATGTAGTCAACCGTTGGTCTTAACGCTTTCCAATAAGAGTACTTTTAAATTGACCCGTTTCTTTGTTGTTTGTCCTATTATTCACGTGGAAACCATAACTTATATTTTCTGTTGAAAAGGAATCTTGTGACCCCATTTAAATCACATTACTTCAAATTCAAGAACCCGAATCCTCTCCACAAATTCAGATACTATTATTATTAATAATACTAATTTAATTGATATTTCGCCTGAAAATAGTTCTTCCATGATCAAAGCGAAAAAAAAAAAAAAAGTACATGAACGATTACAAGATGGCACCTTAATTTTATTCTTATTACATAAGAGCCAAATCTGATTAAATAGCTAATCACATAGAAAAAAGAGTAAAAGAAAGATGTAATTATTTAGTATGATATATCTATCTAGGGGTTATGGTGTTGAGTATAGATATAATCCAAGTGAGCATCAGCAACCATTCTTCTCTTCACACAGCCTTCATCTTTCTCACCACATTCTTCCAATCCCATCAACTGGTTTGATCAAATGTTTATCCACACAAAAAATTAGAGCACTAACTACTCTAATTAATTATATCAATTAAGTTGCACAAATCACTAATTCATAATCTTATAAAGTATTTAAAATGGTCTTACAGAGGAAATATTGTCTTCCGGGGTCATTTCATAACCCTTTGTCCCTGAACTGTCACCTGTATACCAACACACCCTTTAATTTCATAGTAGATATTTAAAAAACTTTTAAGTTTTTATGTATATATATATATATGTGTATGTGTGTGTGTGTGTGTGTGTGTTCTATATATATATATATATATATATATATATGTGTGTGTGTGTGTGTGCGCGCGCATTAGAATAGGTACCTTGACGTGAAGAGAGGAGACGAGCAGACGTATGAGAAATGATTAACAGAATAAAGAGTGAAGTAATTGTTGCATTAGAAATTTGCTTCATTGCTTCCAACTTGTGATATGAGAGAGAGAGAGAGAGAGAGAGAGATGATGGTGTGTGGGTGTCGGGGTGGGGGTCTTATGTGAAGTTTATAATATCAATAGCAAGACTTGGGGGTGGTGTGTCACTACATATTTATACCAAAACTTGTAAGCTAAGTAGTAGCATTATTATATTATACACTTAAGAGCATATAATTGAATGATTTCAATTCACAATTTTAGGGTCACTGCAACATGCAACAAAACGTAATATTAATGACAAAATTTAAAATGACATTATTAAAATTATCACTAAACGTATATAATGAATAATACTAATTTTTATTTTATCACAATAAAGATTTATAGTGATAAAAATTGGTTTAAAGTTGTTACTTTTAACAATTAGTGACACACGTATAATGACAATACAATAGTGATAACAATAATTGTTGCCATTAAATTGTCACTATAGGTGTGTCCAATGTATTAAATCTCGGTATTATTGTCGATATTGGAGTGGTAAATTTACAAAAATTTCGATAGAAATTTCGATGATATTCAAAATCTCGCGTTCGATTTAAAAAAATCATGAAAATTTATAGAAATATTTGAAAATTTACAATGATATTTTGTGTAACTTTAAATATCATAATTATGCTTTTTACATTAATAATATTGCATGTATAATATATACATAATGAATCTTGTTAAATAAATTGATTAAAACCTGTTGTAAAAAATATAAAATGATGGTAGTAAAATAATCAAATCTCATAAGAATTTCATTAAAATAAGTATACCACAGTTTTAGTAAAAATCGTTATTCAAAACCACATCATGAGATCTTATTGAAATAATTTTTGTGTTTCAACCCACATTTTTATTAACTTATTACCTAATTTAACTTTCGGATTCGTATTTAATTTATTGTTTATTGGTTTACATAATTGGTCATCTATTATCTTTTCTTTTAATATGAATAATCATTTGACCCTAATTTTTAACTATCAAATATTTAAAAATATATAAAAAATATTATTTTAAATTTTGAGAAATTTCGGGTTTCAGTCAAAATTTTGATGGATATATAGCAAATATTATTTTAAAATTTGAGAAATTTCTAGTTTAGATAAAAAATTCGTGAAATCTCGGGGTTCGATCAAAATTTCGAAAAATATTCAGCAAAATTGGATCAAAAGTTCAATTTCGCTTTGGGATCCCTGGAAGCCCGAAATTTCGAGGTTTTGGACGAAATTTAAGACCCTGGGTGTAGGGTTGAAAGACACACCAAACTACTCGATACTCGACTCAAACTTGATCGCTAAAAACGTGTTTGAGCTCAATTCTTTAACTTATCAAACCAAATTTGAACAACTTTTTGTATTTGATAAGTTTTGAAGCTCGGTATGAGCTCGACTCGATTAGTAAAGATTAATAAAATTATGTACAAGAAAATCAAACTACTCGAGCTCAACTCGTGTTTGGCTTGATTAAAGCTCGTTTGAGCTCGACTAGATTGGTAATCAAACAAGCTCAAATACAAACTTTGAAACTCGATTGTATTTCAAACAAGGTTGAACAACATCTCATTCAGCTCGACTTGACTCATTTATATTCATGCACGGGTGTGGTACTAATTATTAATAGTGACAAGAATTTTCTTGTCATTAATTGTCAAAAGTGACAATTTCGATACAAATCTTATTACTCGTAAATATATAAAACTTCTCATTGTGAAAAAATAAAAATTATTGTCACTAAAAATTTATAATTACAATAATTTTAATATTGTCACTTATTTCTTATTATTATTTTTAAGTGAGTTTTGATTTTAACAAATTAATTGTGCGACTGGTGAAGTCTCCAATGCTCATATTGTCACTTTCATGATAATCACAAGACTCCATGCTGTAAAATCATCGTTTTCTGCAACTCCTAAACAAAATAATTAACTAATTCCCTATTCGAGAAGAAATTAATTAAAATGATAGGTCAATGTTCACTGAATAGTCAACTAACTAAACAGGCTCTGACCTTTCATGGCCGACAGCTGTTTTCAACACGTAATCTATTTAAAACATTTTTCCTTTTTTTTTCTTTTTGTTGAGTTGTGCACCTACAGAATCTCAAAATTCAAAGTGGTTAAGTTAATTGATAAGCGGCTTGTGACTCCATAAACAACAAAGGTTCGAATCCTATTAAAAATATCAATCTAAAGAGGAATTCTCTTTATGCAACTTTACTATATGGATTAGACTTCCCGATATCTTTTGAATACTCTACTGTATTCTATTTTGACTTTTAAATAGCATGCGTGCTATATTTTATTTTTACAAGGTTTTTGCATGAGAATTCAGGACTTTGGTTCTAAGGTGTGCTGGCATTCTTACTATATATATATATATATATATATATATATTGTTAAGCACTCTCTCTCTCTCTCTATATATATCTTTAAGTTATATAGAAATGTATATTGCGCGTGTCATTTATAGGCACGCTTAATTCGTTTATAAGTTGGAAAATATCTAGCTAGGTTAAAGCACCATACTCTCCTTAGTTCAAGAAGATTTGGATTTGTAGGCACGCTAACTTGTATTCTTGTCCCTTCCAATGAACCAATTCGGGCTTTCTGCTATAAAATGGTATTTTGTATCGTGTTTTATTTCTATATACCATATATGTACAATATTAAAAAATATACTCTATTTATACTCACCGTGCATAAATGAAAGAGGTGATTTTTTTGGATTTGAATGGAATTCATGGGGTGTAAAATGCTATTACTCTTTTTTCATTTTGCTGTGAGAATTGGTGAAATTTCATAATAGTTAATGGGATATGATTTTTTGGATTTGAGTGGAACTTTAGCAATCAATTGGAAAATAAAAAGACTACTTTCTGGTCCACTTTTGGGTTGATTTGATATATGATTCCATGAGGGGAAATGCTTATTAAAATTGAATTTTATTTTGAGTTAAAAGCATGTCAAGGAAATATACTTGTCATGTGGTCAAAAAAATAATGACAAAGGTAATGCTGCAGGGTTGAATAACCAGTTTTAGTAAATTGCTAATTTTTCAAATATTGTGACTAAATACACTTACTCATTTATACTCTTTTATAAAGTTCGAAGGGTTACGAGTAACTACCATAGTATGTTTTTAGTGAACAAACAAAACTACCCTCACACAAATAAAATTAGGCCAAGTTAGTTTCATCTTTTTTATTTATTTTTCTTATCATTTTCTTTTTACTCTCACCACATCTTTATCCCAACTATGTTATTCCTCATTTTTCCTTCTTGTACTCTTTCCTACTTATTTTGAAAAAGAATCCTTATATCTTATTATTTTATATTAAAAATAAATAAATAAGTATTGTGAAGTAACATTCATAAAAAAATACAACATTGTTAATATTATGTATTGGAAAATCACACACAAGCATCAGATGTGCCACATCCGCTAGTAGTAATTATAATTTTCGATATTTATGAGAAAATGGACATATTGTCAGATTAGAAAAAAAACCCGTAGGAAACTTATATTATTAAGTAACATATTTATACTTGATAAACGAAAAACCCTAACTATAAACAAGGAAAAGATAAATAGAAGGAAATATAAAAAACCTAAATTAACATAAATACTAGAAAGATATGGAAAGATATTATATTATCTAACACTCCTCCGTAATCGAAACGTGAGAGTCTTGAATGTTGAGACTGGACCAAAGAAATTTGGTTGTAGAGAATTTGAGAAGAAGACGACGACAAAGATAAAAGGTGGCGGCGGCCTTAAGAGGCGGCGGCATCTCCAAGTCCTCGTTTTTCAAGGGTAAGCGGCGACAACTTACAAAATCAAAGCCGACGGCGGCCCACTGCCAAAGAGAAAAGGCGGCGGTGTTTCTGGATAAAAATAAATTGAATAAGGAAGAGTTAGTTTGATTAACTCAAGCCCCGCGACAATTCTCCACTTAGAATTATCTAGCAGTCCCCGCGTTCGAATTCGATACGCTAGACGGTGGTTCAGAATTTAACACTTCGATGTGTTCTTAAAACTATTGTTCGGACAGCAATTAACACAAATAAAGAGGAAAGGAAGATACAAGTTCGGATATAACGTTATCTACCAAATACTTAAATCTAATAAAAATAATAAGTGTTATACCTCCATATTGATCTCTAATCACTTACAACACAACTTGTTCCAGCAAAAGATATGGCTGGTGGCAATTCTTAATCGTCAGGATCAAAGCTACTGTACTAATTACACTATACTACTACTAAGATTACGCCTACTCCTAGAAAGAGATAAAAAGATATGTAGAATGTTCTGATTCTTCTTTTTCTTTCCTCCTCTGCCTTGCCCTTTTATCACGTGCCCACTTCCTTTGCGGTTGGTAACTCCCTTCAACCGCGTTTTCAAACGGATTGGATTGGCGCGTCTATGAACTGGGTAACTTCCTTCTCTTTTGGGCCTCTTTTGGCGAGCTTCTAATTTAGTGGCATATTAAGTCTGGGCCTATTCAATATAAAATCAATCTGAATTGCTTCAGGCCTATTCCCGATTTTAATTAGTCATCATATGGGTTATTTGGGCCTTCTTGCCTTAAGCCCGTTTCTTCGTATTTTATTAATAAGGCCGTTTGGGCCCTTCAATTTGAGCCCAATTGCGAATTATCCTACTGATAAAGGTTATTTGGGCTTCCTTATCTCAAGCCCGATTTCGAATTGAGATATGAATCATTCAGGTCTTTTATTTTAGTGAGTCCATTTCATTTTAGGTGTAAACAAATACCCCCTAATACATGTGAATAATTCAGATTCACGTGTATTAAAAGACACGTTCATTCTTTTTAATAACAGATGACCATTCGGATTCCAGGTCATTAAAAATCATGCCTTTTATAACAGACTTTCAATAAGTTTGGTGACTATTTTTAGTAATAGACGACCATTCGGATTCCAAGTCATCAAAAGTCATGCCTTTTTGTAACAGACTTCTAATAAATTTGGCGGCTATGGAAAGACGCGCCCTTTTGCATTCATCTTCTCCACTACCTTTCATTTAATTAGGTGTGTCGTTCCATTGAACAGTGACAAGGAAACCTATAAATCCCTGTATTTTATTCTCGGGATACACAAAAATTCAAAATTTCCCCTTTTCTTCCTTCTTGATCCGACTTACAAAAATAAATCACAATTTCTATTTTATTTCTTGTTCGTGCGTTCTTTACCATTCTTTGCAGAAATGGCTTTTTCCCACTATAACTCAGTACATAACCCGACCTCTCTAGTTCCTCGAGCATCCATTTTGGACTGTGAGGAAGCATCAGACTTATACGAGGAAATTAGGGTATTTGAAGCCCATTATTCGGATGCTAAGGTCTCCTCTATCAGCACGACGCACATCGTTCCTCGATGGACCTCCGACCGTCACGGCCAAACTCTTGGCCATCTGGATTTGGGTCCTCGCTTCGAGTCATCTGCCTTCGAAGCTGAGGCCCCGCCTGTCCCCAACCTGCTCGGGACATGGCCTGCTCTCGAGAGTGACAATGCCCCTATTTGTCTTAAGGGGTCCAGTAAATTCGCCTGGATCAACTCGACAAAGCCCATTATTGGATGGATTGGCAATATCGATGCCTTTCCATGGTTCAATCTCCTCTGGTGATTTCATGCGAAAAGGGAGTGTAATCAAATAATAGGGCTAATTCGAATAGCCTGCTACCAAACTTTACCCTTCGAACAGGTGATGACAGATGCACTTTCCCTCTCGTGGCATCTGTCGTATAATTGTTTTGTTTTGCCTCGTGGATTCCAAACAGTCACTCTCGAAGATGTGGCCCTGATTACCGGAACATTTCCCCACAGAGTCATATTACGTACTGGTGAAGCGGAACTGGGCGCTCAAGCACTCCTCAAGGCCTCCAATATATGGTTCAAACACCATGGCAAGAGTGGGGGTGCCAACATTTCATATTCGGGATTAGTCAAACACTTTACCAATACAGGCGATGACGTACCTAATTTCGAAGAGGTACTATTCTTAAATTATGTCTTTTGCCGCCTATTCATGAATGCAAGCTGCGCAGTGAATAAGACGTTTCTACCCCTTGCTGCTAATATTGCTATCACTTCGGATCCTATCGAGTTGGGTCCTTTCATCTTGGCCCAATTCTATAGAATGATGTTTCATATCTACGAAGAGCCTTTGAAGGTCCGAAAAGTCGCAGGTCCGTTATGGTTATTAACCTGCTGGGTATTCTTATACTACCCGAAGTTGCTAAATATCAGGACTCCCTCAATCTAAGAGGAGTCCCTGTTAGGTCTCATATTTTACATATTTTCATTATGATTTACCTCACATTTATCTTTATTTTATGCTTTGTTGTTAGTCTTTTCCTTTATTTTTAGCCTAATTTATGTATTTTGATTTCTAAGTCGTTTCAATGCTTTTGTAGGCATAAAAGCGATGATTTTGATGAGTTGAAGGAGTATTTATTACGAGAATAATGAAGGCTATCCAAGAGGATGTGAAGAAATGCATTTGAAAGGCCAAACGAGAATGTTTCGTTGAAGAAAAATGAAGAGAAAAATTTCTGCACAGGCAACTGCACAACTGTGCAGCTGCGGATTTTTATATTTTTGTGGGCCGATTTTATGACTTGGATGAGCATAATTTATGTATCTAAGACTCCTTTTTAGTTAAAAGAAAAGTGGCAAAAACATTTATATAAGCTAGAGTGAGGTGGGAGAATAATTCATTCTTGCAAAAAAAAAGTAGATCTTGAAGACTTTTAGAGAGAGAAAATAGATCTTAGAGAGTTCTTGGAGAAGAGTTCTTGGAGAAAAGCTTCCTCTTCTCAAGTTGTATTCTTCCAATCCTCCATTGTTGAACATGAGTAACTTTATGTTTATGCAATTTATTTCTTGTTTTTCTTTAATTATGCATAGCTAAATTATTTTCTAGGGTTTAAGATGTAGTCTTGTGTATTGATTTGGATTATTGATGATTTATGGATGTGATTTCTTGTTTGGTTTATCTATTGATGAGTGTTTAATGCTTGTAATTGCTTGATCACCAATTGCATGATTTAAGATAAATTAAGAAGTACCAGGAGGTGAATTAGTTTATTGGTTCAGATTTAATAGACATGTGTAAATTGCTTAATAGGGATATTGGTAATTTTGCATGAGACTAGTTAAACAATATTCATAGAACTTAATGGATTCATCTAAATTAGTTTTTGATCATGGGAGTGACGTTAATTAATTTAGGTGGGTACTCATGAAGATCTCGGGAGAGTATTCATGTAATTAAGGAAATTGGGTCTTTAATTTAAACAAGAATGATAATCCATTGAAAATCAATAATCCATAGAAATACCTTGATGAAATCTTAATCCCTAGGCCTTTCGTTAATTGATTGTTCGTTTTAATTATATTTGAGTTAATTAGTTATAATTAATTCTGTTTTTATAAATTTATGCTTTTAATTAGTTAAAATCTCAAATCTTTGATAATCGATAGTCTAAATAATAAGATAAACTTTGTTTGGTACTTGATAACCTTCCCTGTGGAGACGATCTTACTTTCACTATATTATTTGTTCGATTCCGTGTTGTTACGGACGGTTAACAGTCCCAGTCCTCAAATATTGTTCAGCCCATCTCGAATTGAGCATGTTACGGGGAGGCTGCCGTAAACCTCTTGATTCCACTCGAGAAAGCCTCCTATTTTCTAGTGCTAAGTGCTTTGTACAACCTTTTGTTTATTTTGACCTGGTGCTCTTTCTTCGAAACCAGATATGATCAGGCTCCGAATCACTGGTCACATCCTGCCCTGCCATCCTGGTTGATAGAAATTGACTCCCTGCGGCGGACTGATAATGATCGTCCTTATTGGAGATTTATCCTATCCTCACGAGATCTTTTTTATGCGGATAACAATCCCGAAGTCGAAGTTTACAACCCTCAGATATTTCTTTAATACTCTTTCATGTTATATACTTCGAGTGAATTCGAGTAAATATTCTTGTTTATTTACATACTACCTTTTTTGAAATTGTGTTCGAGACAGTTTGGTATTAACCAAAGTTTCGCCCTACCTTTTCTGGGCACTAAAAAATTGCTCGTGGACAGGCAGGTCATACAATATACCCAAGACAAAAAGGGAATTAGCCGAGGCATCTATTCGAGGGAAGCCTTCCAGCCAGGTAGTCATTTCTCCCATCCCGGCCTTCTGTAGGATCCTTCGAGTGGATCCCCATTTTACCGACTTCTGGAACCGAGTTTTGCAGCGCAACTTCTCGAGGCAAGTCATTTGAAAGTTGGTCATGGATGCCACAAGACTCTGTTCGGGATCTATTGAAATGACTGCATTATCAACAATGCTGTCCTTTGAGGTAAGGGTATATAAGGATCTTCTTCTTCTTTTTCTTATTTCTATTTTGCACTTTAAATACCCTGGTCTTTTGATTTCAGCTTGTATAAACAGGACGATGCATATGTTATCCCTTTTTCACTCACATCGGGGTGGAGATTCGAGAGGGATAACCCCTTGGTCCAATCTCATGAGAGGCTTTACCAAGCTCTTCGAGAATCTGAGGCTTTAGCGGTGCTCCCTCTTAGGGCTATTCCACCTGCCCGCTCCTCTAGGGCAAACAAAGCGAAGGCCCTAGTTACTACTACATCTCCACCCATAACTCAAAGACGTAGAACTGGGGGCATTACCATTCGAGAGCCTTCTTTTCCATCTCTTCAAACTGCCACCGAAGATGAAGACGAAGATGAAGATGCGCCCATCGTATTTCAAGGGCGTAGGTTACATGGGTCTTTCGAGGCTAGTAAGTGTTTTTCCCTCATCAATATATGAATTCTCTATATCTTTCTTCGTTTACATTAAACAGCATTTGCCTACAGGCCCTTCGAATGAGACTCCTTCTGAATTGATTCCTCCGCAAGAAGCCATACATACTGAACCTCCAGTAATTGAGATAGAAGATAAAGATGAATTATATATGTCATTACTGGCAGAGGCTCCATTTGAGGCGCCTTCACATGATATCCAATCCTAGTCAGAAGAACGTATGCAAGTCCTCGAAGACCGCTCCTCGGGTATGTATTATAGCAATAGTTTTACTATGATTTTATTATTTTTGCTTATACGGTAGTTTCTTAATCGGATTTTTTACAAATCCTTTGTTTTGCAGATTCTTCGAGTAAAGAGACCTCGGTCAAGAAGCCTGCCCTAGTAGGAGCAAAAAAAACCATTGCTGAGGAAGCTCTCGAGTTGGGTTTCTCACAGCTTTTTGAACAAACTGCTGAAGCAAAACCATTCGAAGGTATGTTTGTAACAATGTTAACATTTCCTCGAAACGTATTATGATTAAATTAACCTTTTATTTTCTTAGGTGTTGAACTTACCCCTGAGGAAATTCTAGAAGATCAAGTTGTGGCTCAGTCTCTTGAGATCCGAGATACTCTATCTACTTCGAATGCAGCGGTGCCTTCAATCGAAGGTAAGTATTTTTTGCCATGTCACTATATATTGTTCACATGATCCTCTCTTTCTCTTAAAGTGTTTCGATTGTTATTATTCTCAGGCAATGTTGAGCTTATGCCCTTCTCGATCGCAGATTTAAACGAAGCCTTTAGTGCGATCAAGCTCAACCCGACTAACCAAGAAGGGCTTGGGAGGCTTCGAGCACTCCTGGATGGTGCGACGCTGAGGATTGCTTCCCAGTGTCGCCCTATGTTTATCGCGGCAAGACAGATGTTCGAGAGCCGCCTGATGGCAATTCAAGGTTTGATCGAGCAGGGTTTTACCCCTTTCAAGGAAGAGATTCACCCTGCGGGGTCCCAGCAATTGGGTCAACTTTAGGGCCGAGTTCCGACTTTGGAAGATACTCGAGCCGACTATCTGGTCCAAATTGCGGAATCAGATACCAGAATTTCCGGTCTCCATGCCGAGAGGGACGATCTTTTAGATTTGGCCAACAAGACTAATGAAGAATTGGCTGTGGTTAATAATCGAATTGCTCTCCTTACCCATGAATTCGAAGCAGTGGTGACCTCGCATTACTCGAGAATGATGCTTTCTTATTGGCTATTAATGTTTTGATAGACTCTTTACGTTTTCTAGAATAGGTTCGTAGAGTAGTACTCTTTCGAATAGCTTTTGTACTCTAATTATTATTTATGAACAAATTTCCGATTTCTAGTAATCTTTCTAATATAACATTCGCATTTTCTTGCCATATACTTGGTGTATATTTTTTCAAATATTTTGCATTTAAACTCCTTCCATATTTTTTTTTCTATTTGAATACTGGAGTATAAATGAATTTCCTGATAATTTACTCGAGATCAGAAAAGGCCCTTCCCACTTAGGCGACCATTTTCCATAAAATAATTTTTCGAGCCCTCTGGTAATATCATTTTCCAAACTAAGTCCCCTACTTCAAAGGATCTTATTTTTACCTTTTTATTATAACTTCTCTCTATTCTCCTCTTCTGGAGTTCGATTTGCTGTAATGCCATTACTTGAATCATTTCGTGATCTAGTTTTTCGATGGTTATATTCTCGACATATTCCTTTTGTGTGAGTTTCGATTGCTCAAGAATTCTTTTTGACTTAATGTTTATTTCCATTGGGATAACCGCTTCATGACCGTATACCAATTGAAAAGGTATAACCCCTAGGCTATCATTTTTTAATAGTTCTTCATGCCCATAAAGTATCAAGAAGCAATTCGTGCCAAACTTTAGGATTGTTTTGTATCATTTTCAAGATACATCCTTTAATCAATTTATTTGAAGATTCAGCCTGTCCGTTTGCTTGAGCATAATAAGGGGTTGAATTCAACAAATTTATCTTAAATTGATTCAGAAATTTGAGCATTTATGTGCTGTTGAAAACCCTAGCCTGGTCAAAAGTTATAGACTCGGGTGTTCCTAATTGAGTTATAATGTGTTCCCTAATAAAGTTGACTACTTGTTTTGAATCGATATTTTCAAAAGCCTTGGCTTCAACCCACTTTGTAAAGTAGTCTGTGGCTACTAAAATATAATTGTGCCTCTTCAAAGAAGTTGGTTTTATCTCACCTATGATATCTATAGCTCATCCTCGAAATGGCCACGACTTTATAATCGAATTAAGTTCAACTGTGGGCCGCCTTAATATTTTGCCATACTTTTGACACTGTTTGCAACCTTTTGCAGAATTTATGTAATCTCGAAGGACAGTGGGCCAATGAAAACCATATTGATGTATCAGCCATCTCATCTTTTGGCCAGCCTGATGCGCCCCACAAATCCCCTCGTGGGTTTCTGCCATGATAACCAAAGCGTCCTCTAGATCGAGACACTTTAATAAAACCCCTTGAGGATCTTTTCGATACAATTCCTGCCCATCATAAAAATAATGGTAGGTCGTTAGTTTTAACCTATTCGTGAATCCTCCTTTGGCTGGATTTTTCAAGTATTCTATAATCTTGAGGCGCCAATCTTCTTTTTCTTTGAATATATCAATTTTGTTAATCTGCAACACCCTTTGTTCGAAGGGTAACAAAATTCTCATCTCGAGTTGAATTGTTGACTCCAGTAAGTCAGGATTGATCCTATAACCTGACGCCATCTGGGCTAAATCATTCGAAATTTGATTATTTTCCCTTGGCACATATGTAAACTCTACTGACTCGAAATATTTTGACAATTGATGTACTTGAGCATACGAGGCTATTGAGACTGGGCTAACGCATTTAAAAACTCCCTTTACTTGATTTATGATCAATTGAGAATCTCCCTTTATCTCGATATTTCCTACACCCATATCGAATAATATTTCTAACCCTAATATGAGGGCTTCATATTCTGCTCTGTTATTTGTGCAATCTCCCTAGATTCTTGCACACATTTTGGTAATCAATTTCGATGGAGATATGATATATATCCCTATTCTAGCGCTATCTCGAGTACTTGACCCATCAAAATACAAAATCCAAGGGACCTTGTCAATGAAATTAATCTCGAGATTTTCAAGCACTTTATCTTTCATCGGAAGGTGATCAACCAAGAAATCGGCTATCACTTGACCTTTCACAGCCTTCTGAGGCATATAGCACAAATCAAACTGGAGCAGACTGAGACTCCATTTGCTCAATCGCCCCCTCATCAATGGTTGATTGATCATGAACTTAATCACATCCGTTGGTGAAACTACTTCGATCGAATAAGACATGAAATAGTGTCTCAATTTGACTGATGCAAAGTATAGACTTAAACACCATTTTTCAATTGAAGTGTATCTTTTCTCGGTATCATTTAACAGCTTACTTAAATAGAAAACAGATTGTTCGTAGCCTCTATCATTTTTCTGTACCATAAGGTAACCAACTGAATGATCAGCCGCAAATATGTACAACCTTAACTTTTTTCTTTTTCGGGGAGAAATCAATACCGGTGGTTGGGTTAAATAGCTTTTTATGGCTTCGAAAGCCTCTTGCTGTTTGTTTCCCCAAACGAATTCATCTTCGTCTTTCAAACGTAAGATAGGCGAGAATGCTTTTGTTTTTCGGGCTAAATTAGCTATGAATCTTCGCAAGAAATTGACTTGCCCTAGAAAATGCTACAACTCTTTCTTATTTCTTGGAGGTTTAGCTTCCAAGATAGCTTTAGCTTTGTTTCGATCAACTTCTATGCCTCGATTATGAATTAGGAATCTTAGAAAGTTTCCAGCTTCCACGCCGAAGGCACATTTCAATGGATTCATTTTCAACTTGAAATGTCTCATTCATTCAAAGGCCTCAATTAATGATTTCAAATGGTCTTGATAGGTTTGAGCTTTAACCACTATATCATCTATATATATTTTGAGGGATTTACCAATCAGGTCATGGAACATATAATTCATGGTTCTTTGGTATGTGGCCCCGACATTTTTTAATCCAAAGGGCATAGCATTCCATTCGAAAATACCTATGGAACCTAGGCACCGAAATGCTGTTTTGTTTCTATCTACTTCAGATATTTTTAGTTGATAATATCCAGAGTAGCCATCCATAAAGGATATCACTTGATGTCTTGCAGCTGCGTCGATCAAGACATCAGCCATGGGCATAGGATATTCATCTTTAGGTGTAGCTCTATTCAAATCTCGAAAGTCAATACATATTCTTACTTTCCCATTCTTCTTGTTTACTGGGACTACATTTCCAACCATTCGACGTATCGAGTTGGTCTTATGAAATTGGCTTCAACCAACTTTTCAATCTCATCTTTAATTGCACCCATTAAATCTGGAGACAATCGACGAGGTGCTTGTATTACCTGCTAAAAACAAGACTTGATCGGAAACTCATGTCGAGCGATATTCATATCTATTCTAGGCATCTCGTGGTGCGCCTATGCAAAACAGTCTTTATACTGATGTAAGATCTTGATCAGTTTTTCTCTTTCGAATTGTTCTAATTTTGAACTTATATAAGTCATTTTTGGATCCTCCGTTGTCCCAAGATTGATTTCCTCTAAAGGGTCTTGGATATCTTTCCTGATATCCTCATCAGGTTCCACAACCTCTTGTTCGGTTTCCTTCGGTTTCGAAACATTCAATCACACTATTATTAACATCTATATTAAATTCTTCGGTTAAAACAGAATTGCAAGTAGACAAACTTGAAATAACTTTTTCGATTAGTAGTTTCTTAAACAAACATTCGGGTACATCCTCATAGTTAACTTTGTCCATCAAAACTAATCAAAAGAAAATTACAAAATCCCTACTTCGACTTAGGCTAACCTATCATCTACTTCGGTTTTGTAGATTGGTCTTCATTCTTTCGAGCCTCGATGCTTGTTTCTTTACCTTCTGTTCCTACCGTTTCGATGGATGGAGACTCCAAAGCTTGGCTATCCATCACTTCGGATCCTTTAGACATGTACCTAGCATGTACAATGTGAGTATCAATAAAATAGGAATTTTTCTCGGAATTGATAATTTCGAACTTATGCCCATTCCAGCAAACTAACACCTGATGTAGGGTAGAAGGGATACAATAATTTTGATGTATCCAATCCCTCCCCCCAATAAGGCATTAAATGGTGGTGAATTCGTATTCACCACAAAAAATGTTGAATATGAACTCTGAGTCCCAACCTTTACCCGACACCGTAGGACACCGGATACTCGAGTGGCTTGTCCAGAAAAATCATACACTGAAACATCAGTAGTGACTAGGTCTTTCGTAGTTTTTCCTAATCTTATTAACGGTTTTTTGGGGCAAAATGTTAATAGTAGCACCATTGTCAACTAATACTTTGCTAATTTTAATGCCTTCGATCTCGGTTTTTACAAATAAAGGTCTCATATGGTTATTATCGATCTTTTCCTTCGAGAATAAAAGATCGACTAAATTTTCATTATCTATTTTTGTCTCTAATAATTTGTTGCTAGGAATTTCTAACTTTGAAATATTACCTGACTCAGAGATGGTTATCATCTCAAACGAATTCGATTCTTCATCCATTGCATCTTCTTTTGCGGCGAATGCCGCTGGCAAAACCATCACCATGTTTATATCTTTATCCTCTTCAAATTGAAAAGCTCTTTTCAGAGACACTTCTTTTGATTTCAAATCGGCTTCGTTTGCCAATTCCTTATAAGCAGAATCCCCCAACAGGATATCCAAGTTGTCGCCTGACTTGAAATCATCCAAGTTTTCATCTTCTTCGAACCTTGCGCTCTTCTCCTTTAAGCTAGCATCCTTGAAATGGTCACTCAAATGGTCAATGTCCTTCTCATATTCATCTTCTTCTAGTTTTACCCTAGCCTTAGCTTTCAACATACCTTTGCTCAACGCCTCTTCTTCGATTCGAAGGTTGGCTATAGCGGCTTTCTGTTGCATCTCCAAAGCCACGGCAGCTCAAGAATAAGCCACCTGTTGCTTAATACTCTTCTGGCTATTTCTCTTCCTTTCGATATGATTGCTAGGTTCACTTACTCAGCTAAATGGTGAATCCCTGCCTGCCGATAAAGGCATCCTATAACCTCTGTCTCCCATTGCTCAAAAGTGCCGATTGTAGGGCTGGAAATTGAAGCTGTTGTTCTCGTACCTTTGCCTCTTGTTCCACTCCCTTTGGTAGGGTGAAACCCAATCAGGATCACTCAGGATCACTTGTAACCTTACTAACTCGTAGTGCAGGGTGTCAGCACATTGACTGCAGAGCACCTTCTGCATCTGGGTAAGGTTGTTCACAACTTTCGAAGGAGTTTGATAAATGATCTAACATTTGGGGGTCTCGAGTGCCTCATTGTATGATCTACCTTCAACCTTTTGGATGGGAGAAGCCGATTTGATTTGTGACTTCTTTTCCTTGGGCTTCCCGTCCTGACCAAATCCGAGGATTCGTTTGTCTATCCCAGATAAAAATATCTTACCTCTCTCAAATTGTTTGGCAACAAAACGCCAAAAGATTTGGCATGGATCAGTGGTATGCATCGTATTCATATGCCATCTACACATACCCTCGAGCCCATCGTCATTGACTTTCGGGAAGGTTAAGACTCCTTCATCTATTAGCCTATTAAAGAGCTTGTTCGCCAGTTTAGCTTCCTTTGAGACCTGTTCATTCAAAGATTTAGATAAAGTGTTAGAACGTTCAGGTAACCCAATTTCCACAGTATTTATTTCGAAATTTAAAACAGGGAAATGGTCTTTATCTATACTCGTTCTCTGCCTATCAGGGAAGGTTATTTCATTCGGGTTTAATTTTGATTGTATTAAATTTTGGAACATAACACATTCTTTTGTTTCGTGGGTAAAGGCATTATGCCATTTACAATAAGGCTTTCCTTTGGCCTTTGCCTTAGTTGGGAATCAATGTTTTCCTTTAATCCTTAATTTCTTATTAGCTAGTAGCCAGTCGAATATTTCTTCTATCTTTGCTACATCAAAAACGCATTTCTTATCTTTCTTTGACTGTAAAGAACCCATTGCTTCACACTCTTTTTGTTCGAGTGCTCCACATTGGAACGGGGGTCCTTTTACAAATTCGGCAAGGTCTACCCCGTAAGCATCCTCGAATACCCAAGGTGATGATATTTTGAATGTGTTAAGTCCTTGGTGTTTCCTTAAGCTTTGTTCTTTTAACATATTCTCATATCTAGTTGCACTCTCTGCCAGACTCCGAAAATCTGGGAAAATCATTCCATCGAATTTTATTCTAAAATCGAAGGACATATTCTGTTGTGCTAACTGCACAAATTCGGACTTAGGTAAATTCAAATGGCACTTAACCCGAGCTTTTTTGAATCTTGATAAGAATTCTTCTATAGACTCTCCTAAGTTTTGCCTGATCTTGGCTAAATCGCTCATGGATATCCCTGGATCCGTTCGAGCGAAGTGGTTCTGAAATTGAAACTGCATCTTCTCCCAAGTATGAATTGAATTTGGAGAGAAGTTAATGTACCAATTAAAGACTGACCCTGTTAGGGAACTAAGGAATAACCTTAGCTTAAGATAATCTTGGTCTGCCGCTTCTCGACACTAGCAAATGAATCGAGATAAGTGTTCTAGAGCTGACACACTGTCATCTTCGGAAAACAATGTAAAGTTCGGGACTTTATACTTCCTAGGAAAAGGGAAGTTCCTATCTACCCATTCAGGATATGGATTCCTTGGAATTAACCTTTGGTTCCTCCTAAAATCGGGACCGTACATTCTTTCGATTATTAATTCGATTTGATTTTGGAGTGGGTCTTGGACTGGTTGCCCTAAATTACCCCCCATATAGCCATTGTGACCAACTTGCCCCCCAACAAGTGGCACTTGGAAGTTATTTAGAATGTAATTAAAATTCGGATTATTTTGACATCCAGGGAAATTCTGATTCCCTGCATTCACGGGTTATTCGACACTCCAGGAAAGCCTGGCCCTTGATGCTGGTTTTGCCCCCGGCGAAATATCCCTGGGCTGAGTTAAACCCGGTCTCGAGGTTTCCAAAATTCATATTTGGCGAATATCCCACTGGATATTGTCCCGTCCCGTTCAATGGTACGAGGCCATTAGGTCTTGTATTTTGAGTATTATTTGCATTCGAGCTAGCATTATACGCATTAGGATGTGGTGTTTGGTTATGATTCACACTTGCATTGTGAGGATTAAGATTAACGTTATTATTACCATCGAAAGGTGAAGGTCCTGAAGTCTGACCAATTTTGAATTGACCATTTCGAGGCCCATTTTCCCGAGGATACCCCAGAGGGACCTCGTTTGGATTAATGCACCTACTCTGAATTCTTGGTTCTACCAACTGTGATACTTTTTCGATTAAAATATTATGTCGGTTGATTAGGGGCTCGAGTGCCGTCACCACCTGAGCATTTATCATGCCAGAGAATGCGTCACAAGTTTGATTAAAGATTTCTCCTAATTTTGTTATTACTTGAGTGGCCTCTCGAGCAAGGCCTTCTCGAGCGCTCACAGCAATATCTTGTACTATTGCTGTAAATATGCGAGTAGTATCCTGGGCCAACGCTCGATAGTGATCATTGAATTCCCTTCGTCGATCTTCTCGAGCATTTATCAGAGTTTGTTTCATAACTTGAACAAACTGTTTGTATATCTTATCAGCCCTAACCTTGTGTTTCGAGATGGGTTGGGTCTCCAGATCCTCACCGAGTTCTTCTTGAGTAGAATCCTCAGACATTTTATACTTTTATCGGGAGTCAGTTAAGCAAAAAACACCTCCCACTGTGGTTGCCAAAAAAATTGTTTCTGGATAAAAATAAATTGAATAAGGAAGAGTTAGTTTGATTAACTCAAGCCTCGATAATTCTCCACTTAGAATTATCTAGCAACCCCCGCGTTCGAATTCGATACGTTAGACGGTGGTTCTGAATTTAACACTTCGATGTGTTGTTAAAACTGTTGTTCGGACCACAATTAACACAAATAAAGAGGAAAGGAAGATACAAGTCCGGATATAACGTTATCTACCAAATACTTAAATCTGATAAAAATGATAAGTGTTATACCTCCATATTGATCTCCAATCACGTACAACACAGCTTGTTCCAGCAAAAGATATGGCTGGTGGCAATTCTTAATCGTCGGGATTAAAGCTACTGTACTAATTACACTATACTACTACTAAGATTACGCCTACTCCGAGAAAGAGATAAAAAGATGTGTAGAATGTTCTGATTCTTCTTTTCCTTTCCTCCTCTGCCTTGCCCTTTTATCACGTACCCACTTCTTTTGCGGTTGGTAACTCCCTTCAATCGGGTTTTGAAACTGATTGGATTGGCGCGTCTATAAACTGGGTAACTTCCTTCTCTTTTGGGCCTCTTTTGGCGAGCTTCTAATTTAGTGGCATATTAAGTCTGGGCCTATTCAATATAAAATCAATCTGAATTGCTTCAGGCCTGTTCCCGATTTTAATTAGTCATCATATGGGTTATTTGGGCCTTCTCGCCTTAAGCCCGCTTCTTCGTATTTTATTAATAAGGCCGTTTGGGCCCTTCAATTTGAGCCCAGTTGCGAATTATCCTACTGATAAAGGTTATTTGGGCTTCTTTATCTCAAGCCCAATTTCGAATTGAGGTATGAATCATTCGGGTCTTTTATTTTAGTGAGTCCATTTCATTTTAGGTGTAAACAGGCAGCATAAAATAAAAAGGCGGCGACTCTAAGTCCTCGTTTTCTAAGGGTGAGCAACGGCGACATAAAATAAAAAAGGCGGCGGCTTAAAGTCCTCATTTTCCAAAGGTGAGCGGAGGCGACATAAAATAAATTAATAAATAAAACTAACTAAACTAGATAAGGGGCGCCGCACATGGATGACGACTTGAGGATGGCGGTAGCCAGAGATCGAGATACCATGGCGCGAAGCCATGACTCTGATACCATGTTAGATTAGAGAAAACCCCGTAGGAAACTTATATTATTGAGTAACATATTTATTGAGATACATTTATGTAATTGGTAAACAAAAAACTTTAATTGTAAATAAGGAAAAAATAAATATAAGGAAAACATAAAAAAAACCTAAATTAATATAAATATTAGAAAAATATGAAAAAATATTATATTATCTAACACATATGACTAATAGGCCCTAGATGTACGTTTTCGAGGGAGAATTTTAAATATTCTCAATACTTAATCTCATTAAAACTATGTAATATATAGTAATAAAGACTTAAAATTATGCATCAACTAGCAACAACTTATATATATATATACTTAGAACAGTAAATGTGCCAACTGAAAAATGTGACAAACTTGATTATGCTAGTCATAGTGATGAGTCACGTGGAATTTCTTATTTCAAAATAGCGGTCCATTTGTATAAAAATTCATCACTTATATTTCTTTGTAAAAACTTTGTACACGTATTGTGAATAGGATAATGAAATAAAAGACAAATTAAATATCGTTTAAAATAGACTATATATATCTCAAATACGAGGAGGAGTCTTTTTAATTAGAAAACCTTTTTAATTGTGGAAAAGAGGGATGGTAAATCATATTATCGTCTATGTAATATGCATACGGCATCAAATTTGTATTTATTTTGTACAAGTCAAAAAAGGAAAATAGAATATCTAATCTTCATGCAAAACAAATGAGCACAACTATCAAAATATTCACCTTTATTTGTTTGTGATGCATGTATAATCGTGTATGATTTGAGCATTAATCAAAATATTGGGCACAAAAAGATGAGATAAACACAACTTTTTCAATAATGAATACTTTTCTCGAGCAGACTAGACGTGGATAATATGCCTTTCTTATCTGCCACAAATGTCTTATCAAGGAAGTTTGTGTGAAGTTTAAGTAGATTGGAGACGTGTGTACAAGGCTAGATTAGGACTTGACTAGCTCGTTTAATAACAAAATAAATATCCTATAAAATTTCAAATCAATTTTGAAAAAGATATTAAGATCTTTTTTTTTTTGATAATGCTTATCACTAAGTTAATAATATATATAATTATTAGTCTACAATATACGAATATTTCTAAAAATGACTTGATGCAGTATCAGATACTTGACGGAAACGATACTTCTCGGATATTTGACGAATGCGATACTCCTTGGATACTTGACAAATACGATAATCCTCAGATACCCATGGAATACAAATCCGACATGCCACATGGAATGTCAAAAAATATAAATAAATAAAAAATGAATACCGTGCCCTGAATGTATCCAAGTTAAAAAGGTTGACAAAAATGTAATTGCTCCCAATAAATATATTCATATTTCTATGGTACATGGCAGAAGTGACGATGCGAGGGTTACCAGCCTTAACGCTGGTAGATGAATTAATGCAATTGGATTCTAAGACGAGCAAAAAAAGATGCACAAGAAAGTAAGGAATTTGACATGACAAATTACAAAGGATAATGAGTGTTTGCAAATCACAAGGAAAAATAAAAAATGAGAAAGATGCGGTGCTATGAGGATTCAGATAGTTACACTTAGAGTTATGTGTATTTCGATTTGAAAAATGCTATATACCACCTAATTTTAGGTCACTTATTTTTCGCTTCTTATGTGGCATTGTCACATAGATATAATTTATATGTTTATATTTATTTAAAATTCCCCAAATTTATTGCTTTCCTCCACATTTACAAAATCTTTGTTTGATTTAAATATCTTAATATTAGTAAAATTTTCCTATTATGTGCCTCAATTACCAAATCCTCATCTGAAACTCTTAACTAATGGCAGAACAAATCTACTCGGTTATTTTTCAATTTTCATGGCTATTCACTGAGCGTTGTTGTTAGGAATCAACGCGCATGAACGAACTTTAAAGTAAAAGAAAGCAAGAAAATGAGACAACAATTTTACGTGGTTCAGCAATTTGCCTACGTCCACGGACCTATGCTAGAGAGATTTTATTTCTTTGAGAGAGAAAAAACGATTACAAGAGATTGAGAGTGTATTGCCCCGAAAGAAAAAAAACCACAAGTGTTTCCCGTGTAGCACAATTTGTATCTACAACAAATTATTTTCCCTAGTATAAACTATATTACACACACTTTGCTCTCTATGTTTTCTCTCGATTTTGGGATGATAGAAATGAAGGAAATTCACTCCTATTTATAGGAGTAATTTCACCTACCAAACAAACTTTTGGTTCACTTACCAAACAACATTTTGGTTTCACCTACCAATCAACATTTTGGTTTCACCTACCAATCAATCTCTTGGTTTCACCTACCAAACAACATCTTGGTTTCACCTACCAAACAACATATTGGTTTCACCTACCAATCAACCTTTTGGTTTGTTTCTCCACAAAACCCATCAATCTCCCACTCGGAGACCAAACTCAAAGTTGAAGACACAATCTCTTCTCCCTCCAATTTAATGCACTCTCTCTCTAGCAAAAGTCGACCTCCTCTTCACAGAAACTCGAGGCCCACTGAGGCCATGCAAAGCCTCAATTTTTCGGTGGTAACCCCTTTTGTCAACATGTCTGCCGGATTCTTTGCACCCAAAATCTTTTTTAATTCCAAAGTCTCATCATCTATCATCTCTCGGATATGATGATACTTCAATTGAATATGTTTCGTCCTTGAGTGAAACACCGGATTCTTTGCCAAACAAATGGCACTTTGACTATCACTATAAAGTGCACAATCCCGTTGCTCCTTGTCAATTTCCCTCAGAAAATTCTTCAACCAAATCATCTCTTTTCCAGCTTCTGAAATAGCTATGTACTCGGCTTCGGTTGTAGAAAGTGTTACACATTTTTGTAGTTTTGGCATCCAACTAATTGCTGTGCCACCCAAAGTGTAAATATAGCCCGATGTGCTCTTCCGACCATCTTGATCACCACCTAAGTCAGCATCCACAAAGCCCTCTAAAGTGATACTACTAGCCTTAAAACTCAAACACATATCTGATGTGCCTTTCAAGTACCTTAGTAACCACTTCACTGCTTCCCAATGCTGTAAACCTGGATTAGCCATATATCTACTCACGACTCCCACTGCATAAGCTATATCCGGCCTTGTACACACCATTGCGTACATCAAACTTCCAATAGCAGAGGCATATGGAAATTTTGCCATCTTTTCTCGCTCCTCGTCAGATTTAGGTGATTGCTCCTTGCTTAGTTTGAATTGACTCCCCAAAGGAGTGCTTCTAGACTTTGCATCAGTGATAGCAAATCTATCAAGCACCTTATGTATGTACCTTTCCTGAGTCAGCTTGAGGCTCCCACTCGACCTATCTCGAATAATTCTCATCCCGAGAATTATATTTGCAGCCCCCAAATCCTTCATTTCAAACTCACTCGCCAATTGTTGTTTCAGCCTTTTGATTTCTCCCATATTAGTCCCTGCAACTAACATGTCATCGACATACAACAATAAAATAATGTAGCAATCTTTAAATCTTTTAAAATAACAACAGTGATCCATTTGACATCTAGTAAATCCATTACTATCCATGAATGTATCAAACCTTTTGTACCACTGTCTCGGAGCTTGTTTCAGACCATACAAGCTTTTTTCTAGCTTGCATACAAGGTTTTCTTTTCTACTTACCAGAAAACCTTCCGGTTGAGCCATATATATATCCTCCTCCAAATCCTCATGAAGGAATGTCGTTTTTACGTCCAATTGTTCAAGATGTAAATCCTCTGCAGCAACAATGCTCAGAACCATCCTTATAGTAGTTAGCTTGACAACCGACGAAAATATTTCAGTGTAGTCAATCCCTTCCTTCTGCTGGAACCCTTTGACCACCAACCTCGCCTTGTACCTTTTACTACCATCCGGTTCATCCTTAACTCGGAACACCCACTTGTTCTGCAAAGCTCTTTTCCCCTCCGGTAACTTAGTCAACCTCCAAGTTTTATTTTTCTCAAGCGAGCTCATTTCATCTTTCATGGTTAGCTCCCACTTGAGAGAATCTCCTACACTCATTGCCTCTTTGTACGACTCCGGCTCTCCAGAATCTATCAGAAGTAAATAGTGTAATGAAGGGGAATACCTCGTGTTTGGTTTAAGAGTTCTACTCGATCTCCTCAAGGTAGGTTGTGGAGTCTCTGGATCTTCCTCAATCCTATTCTCAGATCCATTTCCTGCAACCTTGTCCTCAGTGATCTCTTCCAGTATCGCCTTTGATTCTTCATTATCATCAGTCTCTGCCCCAAGTCTATCCTTGTAAAGCACCTTCTCGTTGAACGTAACATCTTTATGCCTTATGATTTTGTTGTTTTGGTAATCCCAGAACCGGTAGCCAAAACTATCTCCACCATAACCAATAAAAATGCATTTCTGTGCTTTTGGATCCAACTTATCCCTGTCATTTGAACTTAGCAGGACATAAGATAAACAACCGAAAATTTTCAAATGCGATAAATTTACCTCATTTCCAGACCAAACTTCCTCAGGTATTTTGAAGTCCAACGGTACTGAAGGTCCCCGGTTTATGAGGTAAGCCGCCGTGCTTACTGCATCAGCCCAAAACATCTTTGGCAACCCGGAATACAGCCTCACGCTCCTAGCTCGTTCATTCAAAGTTCTATTCATCCGCTCTGCAATCCCATTCTGCTGCGGAGTCCCTGGAATGGTCTTGATCATCTTGATCCCATTCTCTGCACAATAGACTTTGAATTCTTGGCTATCATACTCCCCGCCATTGTCGGACCTCAGACTCTTCAGTTTCAGCCCCGTTTCATTCTCGACTTCTGCCTTCCACTTCCTAAAGGTATTAAACACATCAGACTTATTTTTCAAAAAATAAACCCATACCTTTCTTGTGGAATCATCAATGAAGGTGACATAGTATCTTGACCCTCCAAGCGATTGTACGGGTGCCGGTCCCCATACATCGGTATGCACAAGCTCCAATTTCTCTGCCTTCGGTTCTCTTCCCGTCTTGGAAAAGCTCACCTTTTTCTGCTTCCAAAGTACACAGTCTTCACAAAGACCCAATTCAACCGTCTTTGAGATTGGTGCTCAAGTCGCCTATGCCATAGATGCACGTCTTCTGTGGCCTCGACTGCAGCTAACGAGTCCCTATTGATTTATGTGGTGTACAAAGTCCCCGACTTTTTACCACGAGCCACCACCAAATTTCCTTTGGTGATTTTCCAAGAACCACCACCAAACAGTGTGGTGTAACCATCACTATCAATTCGACCCATTGAGATCAAATTCTTCCTCAGCCCCGGGACATGTCTGACATTCTGCAGTTTCAACTGCATCCCCTGTGCCGTCGTTATCGTGACATCTCTCTTACCAATAATTTCTAAGGGTTCATCAACTGCAAGAAATACCTTTCCAAATTTTCCAGAAGTATAATTTGTAAGATAATTTTTACAGGAAGTAGCGTGAAACGACGCACCTGAATCCAGTACCCATTGGTCAACTGGACTGTCAACACAACAAACCAAAGCGTCTCCGACAACGTCTGTTGCTGCGTTTGCTTGTTGATGTTCCCGGTTGTCATTTTGTCCCGTCTTTTCTGGACAGTCCCTCTTGAAGTGGCCTTTCTTACCGCAGCCCCAGCAATCATCACCCTTGCGCGGTTTTGACTTCCCTCGCCCCTTGGACTTGGATCGACCTTTGTCTTTCTGACCACCCCGTTGAACACTTCTCCCTCTGCTTTCCGCACTCAATGCAGCAGATGTGAGTTCTCCTGATTCTCTCCGGCGAATATCCTCGCTTAGAATCAGATCCCGAATCTCCTAAGCTTCAACTTTCTTTGGCCAGACGAACTACTCACAGCAGTCACCGTCGCACTCCAACTTTCCGGCAAAGAAGACAATAAAATTAAAGCCTTTACCTCATCCTCAAAATTAATATCAACCGAGCTCAACTGAGTGATGATCACGTTGAACTCGTTGATATGATTGGTCACCAATCCTCCCTCTGTCATCTTCAAGTTGAATAAACGTCTCATCAAGTAGACTTTATTCGACGCGGATGGCTTCTCATACATATTGGATAACGCCTTCATCAAACCCGCAGTCGTAGTTTGATCTAGGATGTTAAACATTACGTTTCTTGATAACGTCAATCGAATAACACCTAGGGCTTGCCTATCCAATAATTCCCAATCCTCGTCTGATATCTTTTCAGGCTTCTTCCCCGACAATGGTTGATGGAGTTTCTTCTGGTACAGATAATCCTCCATCTGTGTTCGCCAGAATCCGAAATCTTTTCCATCGAACTTGTCTATATTCACTTTTCTATCGTCAGACGCCATTGATTCCGCACGGATCGTTATAACCCGTGCTCTGATACCAGTTGTTAGGAATCAACGCGCCTGAACGAACTTTAAAGTAAAAGAAAGCAAGAAAACGAGACAACAATTTTACGTGGTTCAGCAATTTGCCTACGTCCACGGACCTATGCTAGAGAGATTTTATTTCTTTGAGAGAGAAAAAACGATTACAAGAGATTGAGAGTGTATTGCCCCGAAAGAAAAAAAAACCACAAATGTTTCTCGTGTAGCAAAATTTGTATCTACAACAAATTATTTTCCCTAGTATAAACTACACTACACACACTTTGCTCTCTATGTTTTCTCTCGATTTTGGGATGATAGAAATGAAGGAAATTCACTCCTATTTATAGGAGTAATTTCACCTACCAAACAAACTCTTGGTTCACTTACCAAACAACATTTTGGTTTCACCTACCAATCAACCTCTTGGTTTCACCTACCTAACAACATCTTGGTTTCACCTACCAAACAACATCTTGGTTTCACCTACCAATCAACCTTTTGGTTTGTTTCTCCTATAACAAAGGTGCTACAAAGAAACATTATCACCATTCCCCACCAGAAACCATGGTTCAAAGTTTTTTTTTTCCCACCGAAACGTCCGAAAAGTTTCTCTTTTTCAACTTACGGAAAAGAAATCACTGTATAGTTTCGAAATTACATTGTTTCCCAGGAAACTCTTAATGTTTCCAATGTTTCCATGGAAACTTTCAATGTTTCTATGGTTTCCATGATAGAAACATTGAGAGTTTGGTAATTTCTTTTAAAAAAGATTTGGTCTATTGCCAACACATTGAGAGTTTCAAAAAGATTTCCATGGAAATCATGAAAACATTGAGAGTTTCAAAAAGATTTTCATGGAAATCATGAAAACATTAAGAGTTTGGTAATTCGTTTTCAAAAAGATTTGTTCTATCACAAATATAATAGAGCTCTCAAATCTCTCAATGTTAGGGAAAAAGGTAAAAGAAGAAGAAGAAGAAGAAATAAAGAGTAATAAATTTAACAATCAAACAAATATTTATTTCACCGAGGAGCAACTTTTGCGACTCAAGATGAAGTTTATTATATTATCGATTAAAGTAATTTTTCATATAATTTGCAGATGAGTTTGAAACTATGGTATCATCTATATTAACTTTTTATTTTTTTCACGACAACACTTTTAAAAAAATTTATTTCACAATTTAAGTTACTAAAATTTTATCAATTATATGCTCTGTGAATACTAAACTTGAATCAAACATTACCACTTTTCATTTTTTTTCACGACAATACTTTTTAGAATTTTTTATTTCACAATTTAAATTACTAAAATTTCGTCGGTTATATATTTTGTGAATGTTAAACTTGAATAAAAAGTTACCACTTTATTTATTAGTGTAATTTGATCGATTATTGATATAGATGTATAAATTTTTACACAACTATTGTTTTTGTTAGTGAAAAGAGAAAGTAACACTTCTTTGCTTCTTTTTCTTCACGATTTCTATCTTGTTTCTAACATTTTTCAAGTTTTCCATGACGTTTTCGAAACGTTTTCGATACGTTTCTTATATTTAAGAACTTGAAACATACCATTGAAACGAAATTTTAATCCTTGCCAGAAACAACACCCAATAAAGTATCCACCAAGCCCTCACAATCATAATTCACAGCCCTTTCTTTGTCTAATTCTTCATATTGGTAAGTTAATAATAAAGGACATCTCTCAAAACAACTGAACAACAAAGGGGGAAAAGAATTCATGTATTTTCCTCTTGAATAATTTGCTACCATATTGTATTGAGATTATAAAATAATTTACAATTTGAGAGGAGACGACAATTTGACAGTTCCTAGAGATCTGATTTGCAACAACATAAAAGAATAATGAGCTTCGGACTCTTGAACGACAAAAAGGAAGAAGTTAACAGTTTTAGTTTAGGAAAACAAACAAATTTGCTTGGATTTAGGCATTAATTAAGGAAAGCGAAGAAATTTTGGAAGAAAATCATGGAAAATACAAAGATAAGAAAAATCAAATTAAAAGTTGAGTTGGACAATGACTAAGACAGAGCCACGTAGGAAGTGAAAAAAAAGTGGCACAAAATTGGGTGGTATATAGCATCACTCTTTCGACTTTATATATACGTATATATTAATATATATTCTACACATATTATTTGATATGTTCAATTTTTATTATTAATGGGTGTGGTTGGATAGATTTATAGTTTTATTTGCTTGAAATGCTTCATGGTTGTGTGGGAAATAAATAAGACAAACATATATATATATATATATATATATAGAGAGAGAGAGAGAGAGAGAGAGAGAGGATATGGGATCAAATACATCTCATTACATTAGGTAAGATATAAGACCCAATCTATACTATTGATACCATTTGATCCAAAGACCTGAATTTAACCCATTTTTCAGTTTGTATAATTTTTTTTAATGATGGTAGGGGTATTTTAGTCAATAAACGTAAATATCATGCAGGATCAAAATCAAATCCCCCCTATCACGCCCATAACAATTTTTTTTTCTCCAATTCATTTTTTCTTTCCAATTACAATTCGATCAGTTCACATAACTCAACTAATCATCATCAAACTCAATATACAGAAATCAAATTCCCCCTTAGTTACGTTATTTCATCAAACTCAATTAATCATCAAATTCGATTCATCATCATCGTCAATTCATGCAGTAAAAATTATATACAGTAGCTGCTGTATGTAATTTTGTGTATTCATTTGCGAGATAGTAGCTGTAAAGATCGAAAGTTTGGGATTTAAGAATTCGTCATCTGTTAATTTTTGTGAAATGATTAGGTCTTTTTTATTTCATGTATGGGTTAGCTGCTTCCTGAATATAGTACCAGTGGTTTGAATTGATTATTTATGAAGTGAATTTGATACTTGCATGCGTAGAGACTCATTTGATATTGTTTTCTTAAAAAAAAATTACATTATACATTATCTTATACACCATTATACAGTAGCTTATACACCATTATATAGTAACGACAACGGTCATATACAGTGTGTGATTAGTCACATACAACTAGTGATTTCAAACCATTATACAGTATCTTATAAGCCACTATACAGTATGTTAGAACACATTATACAGTATGTTATAACATATTATATAGTATGTGTATATAACATATTAAAAACATTTAATTATACAGTATGTTATAACACATTATATAGTATCTTATAACCTAATATACAATATCATATAACCCATTATATGGTTCAATTTCATTTGATACAATGATGTATTGTTACAGTAGAGGATGAAATAAATGCATATGTGAACTAGGAGATTATGATAGTCGGTGGATGGAGCTTCCATTCAGTTAATAAGCTCCTCTCATAGTGTTGTCATGTACTATCCCTGTGTGGGGTTCAACTGTGGTTATTTTTGAAGAAAAATCCAAGGAAAAACTTTGAAAACACAAATCTGTTGTACCATTTCTCAACTTGCAATGCAGATCTTTACAAGAAGCCTGAGTGAGTTTGCTGGTGGTAGATCGCACCAGCTTTTATAAAACTCTCATTGGAACTTTGTACCTAATACTAGCATGTGCCAAATTCACGTTTACAAGTACACTATTTTTAACAATCTCTGAAATAAATGGCCCTCCCTGTTTTCTTATAACACATTATATAGTAGCTTATAACACATTATACAGTATATGATAACACATTATACAGTGTGTGTGTTCATGCATCATACACACACTGTATGACGCTGAGACTCTTCATTCTCTCGGTGTTTTCTTTGATTCTTTGTGCTCGAGACTCCTCGTACTCTCCATTGCCTATTATTGCCTGATATACCAAACTTTGGTCTTGGGTCGTTCATGTACGCGAACCCGTTGGTGACGCTGATTTACCTCACCAAAGCCCCCAGGTCGGTCATTAATACGAGGCTAGTGAGTAGTGAAAGTGGATACAAGTCCGACCTTCATCAAATACAAATTATGCTCTGGCATTAAGTTCGAAGGATCCGCGTGCTTCTAAATGGACCCGATAGGGTCGACCCGTAATCTTGAGTGAGACCCGGGATCAGAACCGTCTATTAATTACACGTGGTGTGATCTTAGGACCCCAACTATCACCATCATGTCCGTATGATACAACATCTATAAATATCCCCTCAAAATAAGTATCAGAGGTTCACAATCTGATTTTCTACTATAAACTTGAGAGTAAGTTCCCTCTATACAAATTTGGGCTCTTCGTACGCAAATACGACTCTCCAACTGGAAGCGTATCTCATACTTGAACTACGATAGACTTGATCCTCAAGTGGGTACGTAGGTAGCTTAGTATCATCTAAGTGCAGTCTATAATCCAACTTTCACCTCGTCTAGTTGTACGACTTGACCCAGACTGAGATAGGAAGGGTCCCCCCGGATCTGACCTAAATCAGTTGGCGCCGTCTGTGGGAACCTTTACTTTGGGTTGCTGAATAGAATTTCAGATATGGATACTGCGGATCAAAAGTTGAAGCAAGTGCAAATAGAGGAGTCGTCCACTGATGGTCCGGACAGAGAAGATGTAGCCACGAGTGCAGGAGTGATCACAATGACGATGGAGGAGCTGAACCGGAAACTGAAAGAGCATGGGGATGACATACTGCGGAGGTTTATGGGGCAGACCCCAACAACACCAAACATAGGTCAAGTGCATCCTTCACCCCCAACTCCGAGGAGGTTGTTTCACGGGCAGAGAGCCGAAGAAGGTGATAATGAGAAAAATGGAGAGCAGAGGCATCTGTCAGATGATGAAGTGGACAATCGTGAGCAAGTGGGTGAAAGAAAGGGAAAAACCCCTATGACTGAGATGCCGAAGGAGAAACCGACTCTCTCCCGGGCAGAAATTGAAGATATGTATGAGAAGCTGGATATGGTAAGTCAGAAAGTGGAAGCGCCTAAGACAAAGTTTAGGCATGTTACACCGTTGATGGCTAGAAACTCCCCGTTCTGCGTCGATATTCTGAGGGAAGTACCCTTAGCCAACTTTAAGATGCCCGAACTAATGAGGTACGATGGTACTGGCGACCCTAGACCTCATCTAACCTCGTATGAATTGATGATGTCTTTGCAGGAACAGTCCGAGGCAGTAAAAGCGCGGATATTTATCACGACTCTAACGGGACGGGCGCTCGAATGGTTCACGAGCCAGGCGCCTGGAACCATAGTGTCGTACGAACAGTTAGTTCGCAAATTTGAAAATCACTTTGGGATTAACAAAAAGGCAAAAAAATCAGTCTCGGCAATCATGGGATTGAAACAAGGTGTGTCGGAGACCTTACGAGATTTTATACATCGGTTCAACCAAGAAGTTTTGGAGATACCTGAGTTGACGCAGGAGCTGATTGTGACTTTCTTGCTGTTGGGTCTCCAGAAGGGACCATTTGCTTCGGCCTTGGCGCGAGGCGCTCCTCGAGACCACGAAGGTCTCATGGAGTTGGCAGAGCAATACATCAACGAAGAGGAGATGAATTTGTTAAAAGATGCTGAAAATTTCCCTCCCAGGAACGATCAAAAAGATCGAAGGGACAGGAACAATGAACGACACGAAGGATCGGGGTCCAATCGAGACCACGAACAACCCCGTCGACTTGTAAACAATGAACGACACGAAGGGTCGGGGTCCAACAGAGACCACGAACGACCCCATTGATTTGTAAAATATGAACAGTACACGCCTCTTAACTCTACGCGACGTAGAGCATTGATGGCAGTTCAACATATGAATGTTCTTCAGTGGCCAAAACAAATGAGAGCAGGACCGTACAGAGATCCGCATAAGTACTGTGAATTTCACAAAGACACGGGTCACGACACTGAAGATTGCTTCCAGCTAAAGGATGAAATAGAGCGGTTAATAAAGAGTGGACTGTTAAATGACTTCATTGATCGCACTCTAGCGGACGTAAGAGCCCCTGAGGCCGACCGCAGGAAAGAGGCAAGACGATCACGAAGCAGATCAAGGGATCGAGAGTACAATCGAGGTTACCAAGGCCGACGTGAGGATCAACAGAGGCGTGAATATTATCGGGGGAATGATCGACCTCGGAATGATAACTTTCGACACAATAATCAGCATAAGGAAGACAACCCTCGTCGTGATACTCGACGATAAGAAGGTGATGAAACCAGAAACCTGGCCACAAGGGGTGAAATTCATATGATAGTTGGAGGTCCGACGTGCGGAGATTCTTCGAATGCCAGGAAGAGACATGCTAGGGAAATTAGATCTTCGTACTACCGAAGTGAACCTATACGTGTACTCTCCGTCGCATCGAAGGACGAACCTATCACCTTCGATGATAATGATTTTGATGGAATGACGGAACCACATAATGATCCCATGGTCATTACGATGGATGTTTCGAATTTTGCGATCTACAAAGTATTGGTAGACACAGGGAGTTCGGCTGATATAATTTTCTGGAACGTGTTGCAGCAAATGGACTTGGGACGGAAGAACTTGCGTCCAGTGAGTACGCCATTGGTCGGATTCACCGGAGCACAAATTATGCCGATGGGATCAATTGAGCTTGATGTATCATTGGGATCTGCTCCGAAGCGAAAAACGAAGAGGGTGGTATTTCTGGTGGTGGATGCACCGTTTGCTTATAATATGATAGTGGGCCGACCGATGCTGAACTTATTTGGAGCTATTGTCTCTACTCCGCATTTGAAGATGAAGTTTAAAACTCGGGATCGCATTGGTGAAGTCCGAGGCAATCAACTCGAAGCTCGACAATGTTACACTACTTCCCTAAAGCCCAATACTGGTAAGAAGCGGAAATTTGAGGCTACCAGGGTAGAGATACTCGATCCGGAGGCTCATATTCTTATGCAGAACCAAGAGAAGAAACACAAGAGAGATGACCTTCGAGTCCAGCCCATTGAGCATAAAACTATAGAACTTTTTGAAGGAGACTCAGAGAAGACGACCAGGATCGGAGCACAGATGAGTCCACAAATGGAGCTGAATATGATAAACTTTTTGAGGCAAAACTCTGATATTTTTGCATGGAAAGCTGCGGACTTTCAGGGCATCGACCCTTCAGTGATTGTGCATCGCTTGAATGTCGATCCAACTGCGAAGCCAGTTCGCCAGAAGCGTAGGAACTTCGGTCCTGATCGCGACATGATCATTGAAGAAGAAGTGAAAAAACTCTTAGATGTTGGATATGTAAATGAAATTAAATTCACTGATTGGCTTGCTAATGTAGTCCTTGTTCCGAAATCGGGGAACAAGTGGAGAATGTGTACCGACTTTACTGATTTGAACAAAGTTTGTCCTCGAGACCCTTACCCCTTGCCTCGTATAGATTTACTAGTTGATTCAACTGCTGGATGTGCACTTCTTAGTATGATGGATGCCTACCAAGGCTTCAATCAAATAATGATGGCGGAAGAGGATAGAGACAAAACTTCCTTTGTCACAGCCCGAGGAGTTTATTGTTACAACGTTATGCCTTTTGGCTTGCGAAATTCGGGAGCTACCTATCAAAGGTTAGTGAATCTGATGTTTGCAGAAGAGATAGGGAGAACAATGGAGGTTTACGTAGATGATATGCTCGTAAAAAGTATCGAAGAGGACAAACATCTATCTCACTTACAAAAATCTTTTGCAATAATGAAACAATACGGAATGAAACTGAATCCGCACAAGTGCACCTTCGGTGTACGAGGTGGGAAGTTCTTGGGATACATGGTTACGGAACGTGGGATAGAAGCCAACCCTGAAAAGATAGAAGCAATTCTGGGTATGACTTCTCCAAAAAGTGTGAAGGAGGTACAACAACTGACAGGTCGAATGGCTAGCTTAAACCGAAGGTACTCACAGACCGGTTTACTACGTGAGTAAATTAATCCAAGGCGCTGAGCTAAATTACATGGAGATTGAAAAATGGGCCCTTGCTCTAATAACTGCGGCTCGAAAGTTGCGACCTTATTTTCAATTGCATCATATCATCGTTTTAACGAATCAACCTTTAAAACAGGTACTCGCAAAACCAGAGGTCTCGGGAAGGCTAGTAAAATGGGCTATTGAATTGGGAGAATTTAGTATTGAGTATCGAAGTCGTCAATCTGTTAAGGCCCAGGTCATGGCTGATTTTGTGGTTGAGATGACAGCTGATCCAAATCAAGTAGTGGCAACTGCGGAAGCACCGATGCCATGGATGCTACATGTGGATGGATCATCCATGATGCGAAGAGGAGGGGTCGGAATTTGGTTACGATCACCTGACGGGTCAGATTTGGAGTTTGCACTGAAGCTAAATTTTGATGTAACAAATAACGAGGCTGAATATGAAGCCGTGATAGCAGGGTTAAAAATGGCAAGAGAACTTGGAGTAATATCAATAAAAATCCTGACCGATTCCCAGTTAGTAGCGAAACAAGTGGCAGGGACATATGAAGCAAAGGAGAAGACGATGATAAAATACTTGGCAAAAACAAGAGAATTGATGTCCGAATTCGTAGAGAGTGAACTCCAACAAATTCCACGAGAGGAGAATGAAAGGGCTGATGCACTTTCAAAGTTTGCTAATCAGGTAACGGGGCTAACAAGCAGAAAAATTTCCTTTCTAGTATCCGAACATTCGGAGATCGAACCGCCGGCCTTGGTTGTAACGATGGAGGATGAACCAAGTTGGAAAGATTCCATCGTTAGGTATCTGACAAAAGATGAACTGCCGGAAGACAAAACGGAAGCTCGAAGAATTATGAATAGAGCAGTGCGTTTCACTATCCTGGATGGTGAACTGTACAAAAGGTCGAACTTAGGACCACTCCTGAGATGTCTAACACCTACTCAAGCCACATACGTACTGAGGGAGATACATGAGGGAAGCTGTGGTAACCATTCAGCTGGACGATCGTTGGCGCAGAAAATTACGCGACAAGGATATTTTTGGCCCACAATAGTTAAAGATGCCTACGAATTTGTTAAGAAGTGCAGAGAATGTCAACTCCATTCAAATGAGATACACCAACCGGGGAAACCTATGGAAGTGATAAAAATTGCATACCCGTTCGATCAATGGGGTATCGACATATTAGGTTAATACCTATCTACATCTAACCAATAAGTCCATTCTATTGAATACGTCACAATACTTAGTGTATGCCCGTACCCACTTGCAGGACCATTCCCTCCAGTTCAAAATCAAAAGAAGTTCATCATCGTAGCTGTTGAACATTTTACGAAGTGGGTGGAAGCCGAGGCAGTGGCTCGTATCACAGAAAATGTTATTATTGACTTTGTTTGGAAGAATATTATTTGCAGGTTGATAAACTTAAAAAGACTAGACAGGTATTACATTGATGGTGATAATACTCATTTACGAAAAATATTGTTTGCAGGTTTGGTATTCCCAGAATTCTGATTTCTGATAATGGAACCCAATTCAACGGGAAGGCTATTACATCATGGTGTAATGAATTGAAAATTCAACAGAACTTTACCTCCGTCGGACACCCGCAAGCGAATGGATTAACTGAAGTGGTAAATCGAATACTACTTCAACACTTGAAGACGAGACTTGATGGGATGCGATCCGCATGGGCTGATGAATTGCCAGAAGTGCTATGGGCGTATAGAACAACTCCTAGATCGTCCACAGGTGAAACACCATTTTGCCTCGTATATGGTTCCGAAGCCGTAATCACTTCTGAAATTGGCATGATGACTCACAGAGTAGCAGCATACGATCCGGAGGAGAATCAGAAAAACAGAGAATTTGAACTCGAAGTAGTGAAAGAAGTAAGAGAAAGGGCGTATGCAAATATTCTAAGGCAAAAGAATACCATGGCAAGGGCCTACAATAAACGAGTTAAGCAAAGAATATTTCAGGTGGGAGATCTGGTGTTGAAAAAGGTTGAAGTGTCCAAACACGTGAAAAAATTGGAAGCAAAATGGGAGGGCCAGTATAAAGTGACGAAGATAACGAAAGGAATGACGTATCGCCTTCAAGACTTGAATGGAAAGGATTTACCTCGACCATGGAGTATCGACAACTTGAGAAAGTTCTATGCTTAATGTGATTGATAAAATTTGTTGTGATGTATCTTTTTGACGTCCCTTGTCTTTTGAGATAAATGAACATCTTTTGGCATACGAAGAGCAAAACGAACCAACACTTAGCATACGAAAAGAAAAACGAACCAACACTTAGCATACGAAGAGAAAAACGAACCAACACTTGGCATGCGAAAATAAAAACGAACCTACACTTGCGTTGCATTCAAAAAATACAAATTTGCTTACAAAACTAATCCGAAGGGTAAATCCCATACTTCATGAGCTAGTCAAAACCAAGACACTTCACAAGTGTACGAAGCGAGATCATTTACAGACAAAACAAAACAGATCCACAAAATACCATGCAAGAAACGAAAATTACATCATCACAAATGTACGAGTTAAAACTTCACAGCAATCCTTACATCACGACAAAACATGTGTACGACCGGGAATTACTCCTGAACATTAGGGTTCTCCGCCACCTCTTCAACCCCGACATTGGGCTCGACGTGAGACTGAGCAACAGGGTTCGTCGAAGGAACGTAGTCAGGGGCCAAGGTCGCAAATTCCGGAAATTCAATGGGGTCAATGTCGGGTTCGTTCGCTGAAAACGACTCCCGCAACAACGGTGCACTAACATACGACTCCAGAGCTGTCATATCAAACTCAGATTTAGCACCCTCCAATTTCTTCAGATAGTCAATAACCTTAAAAAACCCATCCTTCTCATCGTTGATAGCCCTTGAAATCAAAATATCATCAAAAATTGTAGAATTCATGAAGTCGCGGGCCCCTTCGAAACGACTCTTAGCTATGGCATCCTGGTATTCATCGGACAACGAATACTCTCGTCGTCCGGCTATACGACCATCCCCATAAGCTTTTTCTCTCTCTTTCTGCAGAAGTTGAATGCGATCCACATACTTATTAGCATCCATTTCGAATTGTTCCTTTTCCTTCTTTAAATTTGATATCACTACTCCATTGTTCTCTCTCTCTTCTTTTAACAACCTGCGGGCAACAACTAATTCATCTTTGAGACTTGCATAGGCTGCTCGTTCCTCAGCGACACTTTGACGATATTCGCTGAACTCATTCTCGAGTGTAATTCGTTCATTCTTGAAAAAAGATGACGAAAGAGCCAACTGGTGCAAACAAACCATAGCCTAGCACGATAAAATAAGATATCGTTATTAAAGTAATATGAAGATAAACTCATGACAAAATACGAACTGAAATCAGTACCTTAAATAAATGGCTTGCACCGCACTTCTCAACGAATGGATGCGGATGTTGAGCAACCAGGGCCTTATCCTCGGGGAGTAACACTTTCTGATAGAGTTCGGCTGCTACCTCAGCACTACTAGAACCACTGAATACTGAGCTCTGAGGGTAAATCCGCCAGTCGGGCATCATGGGGAGAGAATCAACTTCAGGCTCGTTCCTATCAGCGACCCCATACTCACCATAATCGTTCAGCAGAAGAGCTTCCATCTTACTAATGATTTCATATGACAAAGGATCACTTCCTATTAGAACCGGATCACACTCAATAGGAGACTCTTCAACTCGACGTTTCAAACGACGACTACTCTCCGCAAGTGGGGGGGAGATACATTGAAGCGAGGAGACGGGAATCGAGTCCCCATCACGGGCCCTCGCGCAGCCTCGGTATCATCGACAATGTCACACGGATCCTCGGCTACTGGTTCGGGAACGGACCGAGAGGAAGGGACTCTCTCAAAGACAGGTGTTGAAGACCTGTTGATTGTCTTATCACCTGGCTGAATAATCTTGATTCGAGGTCCCGAACGACCCGAGACGTTGGAAGGTTGCCTACTTGTGCCGGATGCAACTTGCTTACCTTTGGAGGGAGCATCATTGGGGTCACTTCCACCGGTCTTAGCTGTATGTTTCTTGTCAATCCGAGCACGACGAGTAGACATTTCTATAAAAAAAAAAGATGTCAAACTACTTGCATATAAAATTCATGTGAGGATAAAAACGAAGAGTCTTACCAAGTGACTTTACTCCTGGAATGGGAGCTGCACTTAATCCGCAAGATACCAATACGGATTCTTCCATCAATTTCGTAGCATCATATGGCCACTCAACTAATTCATTTAGGAATCCCCGGCCCCAGTTCGGATTACCAATATTGGAAAGAGAAGGTGATCTTAAGGACCACTGCCTAGACACGACCCAATTCGTACCCTCAGGAGGAGAAACAAAAAAATACTTGTCTTTCCAGTTACCAAACGAATCACGAGTAGTCTCTTGAAGCCTAGCATCTTTTCTAGGAGATAAATAAAAAAATCCTCTTTGATCAGACTTAGAACTACGACAGAGATAGAACATCCTATGGAAGTTTACAAAATTTGTCCCTTTATCAAAGACAGTCATTAATACGATAAACATGACGATATGCCTATAAGAGTTGGGTAATAACTGAGTAGGAGACAGTCGATAAACATTTAAAATATTTTCAATAGCTGGGTGTAACGGGAGCCTTACACCAGACATCAAATGAGCTACATGAAAAGTACGATACCCAACAGGTGGGCGGTGCATTCGATCATTTGGAGAGGGCACAAGAACATCATAATCTAGAGGGATAAAATACCTAACTCTAATTTCGTTAATTTTAGCCTGAGTTAAAATCGAAGGGGTATTTAACCAAGTGATATGTGAATTAACATCCTCATCACCCTCGATATCTCCATATCCAGGAGCCTTGGTATTTTCAGAAGATGGGACACTGTGATGGGATGATTCGACCTCCTCCGGGTCGACCATATCTACGACTTGTTCCCTATGTGCAAGCTTAGAAGGAATGATATTGGTTTCATCCGAATCACTTATTTCATTATTATTTACAGATCTAGACGACCTAGTACGAGCCATAATATAAACAAATAAATAAAATATATAAAGAGAACTATAGTTATACCTAGATGGGTGTACGAGAGGAGGACGTCGATCGTTGAACCGGACGACCCTTAGCTTCGAATCTGGAGACGAGGAGGAGGAATCCCTTTCTCTTACAATCTTTCTCTCTCTAAAAGTAAAGGTGGGTAAAGGTAAAAATTGCTAGTGACAAATCTTATTTATAGCACAAGGGCAAAGGAAAAGGGACGGTCCAGATGGATAGTGAAAAAATGGATCCGACGGTATATAATCCATGAAGTGTTCGGATCCCAAGAAGAGGAAACTCTTGGTATTCTATGAGGACATTTGTCTTATAACCCAAGCTTCTTGTGAATATACCAACATACGAGTCAACTCGTATTATCATGCGAGTCAAGGAAGATATGGCTGCATGTTTATCTTCCTATATGCAAACGAATCAACACCAGTTCGTAGCCCTTTAACTCGTTTTTTCATACGAATCAAGATCAATTTAGCAATATAACTCATAGAATCGTCATGGTATACGATGCAAGGCCAATTTAAAAACCTAAAAATTAATAAAAGACCAATTTGAAGGCCTAAACAAGCTCAGAAGGCTAAAATCACGAGACCGCATTGCAAAGCAATGCGTTTTGTTCATAACGTCGCTTCAATATGACCATACGAATTTTGTTTTATTCCAACATGCTCAATTTTCTTTCCTAGGTTTTCACTTACATCATCAACACCGACTCATATTTTCATACGAAATACCTGTCATAATCATTCAAGTAGTATGATAGTACGGAGAGAATTGACAGTCACGCTATCACCTAAATATTTACTTCATCAGTATAAAAATTCATACGGACCTAAGCCACCACCTCGTATTGTCGTTCGAGTCAAGGCGTGAACTGACAAAATGCGTAACCTAAACCACCACCTCGTATTCTCATACGAGGCAAGGCGTGAATGAGTAAAATGTGTAACCTAAGCCACCACCTCGTATTCTCATACGAGGCAAGGCGTGAACTAACAAAATGCGTAACCTAAACCACCACCTTGTATTCTCATACGAGGCAAGGCGTGAATGAGTAAAATGTGTAACCTAAGCCACCACCTCGTATTCTCATACGAGGCAAAGCGTGAATGGGCAAAATGTGTAACCTCAGCCACCACCTCGTATTGTCGTTCGAGTCAAGGCGTGAACTGACCAAATGCGTAACCTAAGTCACCACCTCGTATTATCGTACGCGTCAAGGGGTGAATGGGCAAAATGTGTAACCTAAGCTACCACCTCGTATTTTGATACGAGTCAAGGCCTTGGCGGACATAATTTAAGAGCTAAACCACTAACTCGTATTGTGGTACGAAGAGGAACCACTATTAAGTATTTAAATGATACATCTAACTTGACTCGCCAAACCTAAGGCACCAATTGGTGTTAGAAGGTTGGTCAAAGCTTTAACTCGTATCAACACGTGATATACTAAGCTTGGGCGTTGGGTCGTTCATGTACGCGAACCCGTTGGTGACGCTGATTTACATCACCAAGGTTCCCAGGTCTAGATATTTACTTCATCAGTATAAAATTCATATGCATAAATGCATCTTCCTAAATACTGAAGAAGTGGGGGACTTAATGATATACCAAACTTGGGTCTTGGGTCGTTCATGTACGCAAACCCGTTGGTGACGCTGATTTACCTCACCAAAGCCCCCAGGTCGGTCATTAATACGAGGCTAGTGAGTAGTGAAAGTGGATACAAGTCCGACCTTCATCAAATACAAATTATGCTCTGGCATTAAGTTCAAAGGATCCGCGTGCTTCTAAATGGACCCGATAGGGTCGACCCGTAATCTTGAGTGAGACCCGGGATCAGAACCGTCTATTAATTACACGTGGTGTGATCTTAGGACCCCAACTATCACCATCATGTCCGTACGATACAACATCTATAAATATCACCTCAAAATAAGTATCAGGGGTTCACAATCTGATTTTCTACTATAAACTTGAGAGTAAGTTCCCTCTATACAGATTTGGGCTCTTCGTACGCAAATACGACTCTCCAACTGGAAGCGTATCTCATACTTGAACTACGATAGACTTGATCCTCAAGTGGGTACGTAGGTAGCTTAGTATCATCTAAGTGCAGTCTATAATCCAACTTTCACCTCGTCTAGTTGTACGACTTGACCCAGACTGAGATAGGAAGGGTCCCCCCGGATCTGACCTAAATCATTGCCTTTTCTTCTTCTTGTTTGTTCTTGTCAGAGTTTTTGGGTCTCCCTCTGCTTCTGGTGCTCACCATTGCTCTCTCTCTTTCTTTCTTTGTCTCGTCTCTTCCTTCCACTGCTCAAATATTTGATTTTTCAAATTTGTTTGCAAGGTAATAAGAGAGAGAGAGAGAGAGAGAGAGAGAAAGTACTAAAAAGGATGATGAATAACGTAAATAAGAGAGATTTTAGGGGAGATTCTGTGCCATTTTTTAGTTTTTTTTTTACTATTATACCCCTTATTTAATTTGAATCAATTTTTTAGCCTTTTTTTTGCTTTCTTTTTGGACTGTTAGATTTAATGGATCCAATGGTGTAAATTGGGTCTTATATATTATCTAATATAGGGTATGTATTCGATTTTGACCCTATATATATAATATTGAGGGTATATATATGTAATAATAGTCATATTCTCACCGTATCGTATTTCAAGATTTTGAAAAAACCCGTGTTTTGCATCAGTATCGTATCGAACCCCTATCTGCTCCCGTGTAACATAGCTAGGGACTGAACTAGGATTTTGGTTTGAGGGACGAATACAAAAAAATGGGTAAAAACTTGAATTTTTTAAGGTGGGGGGGGGGGGGGGATGGGTTATGTCCTCCCAAATTAAAAATAGTGTAGAAAATAGGTGACCTGGTCAATATATGGTAATAGTGACATTAAAACTGTAGCCAGACCTAATCACAAAATGCAAATTAAAAGATTACGTACAAAATAATTATATCTTCTTTCCACTTTTTCAGATATTGCTGTCATCTACATAATCTTGAATGGTTTTCTAGAAGATTAAAATATTTATTGATCTTATTGTGCTCCATATAAATCATTCAGATATCTCATCCCCATCAATGACCGTGACAATTATTTTGGGAGTTAATGCCGCCAACAATACATAAACAATATAATTACACATATTTAGATAATTGATACTTTAAATTTCATGTAATTAATTTTGTTAGGGTTTCACATAGTCTTTTTAAATTTTTAAAATTAAAGTATATTAATTCTCAAGACTCATAAATTATAATATGTTATGCTGTATGACAAGAGCACAAAGTTGAGATGGCCGAGTTGGTCTAAGGCGCCAGATTAAGGTTCTGGTCCGAAAGGGCGTGGGTTCAAATCCCACTCTCAACACAATATACAATTTTTTCTTCTTTTCTTTTTCATTTTTGGCCCCATAGTCTGTACTGCGCCTTCTTTTTTCTTTCCTTTAGTTAATGTATCTTTATTGGACTGGACCAAGTTACTGATAGTATCGGGCCCCATTGGGTAATCCACCATGGGCAGTCAAAGCTAGTCTTTCCGGGTCCTGTCCCGGCTTGGACCCATTGATTGGGTCTGGCAATGAGTATAAGGAACATTTGTGGGCCTACCCAATAACAGGCCCCGGCTCAATAATACCACTGATGTTCTTCAGGTCCAGAAAAACAGGCCCAAAAATCATTTTATAATTATAAGTTATAAGACAAGACCTATGATGGCTCACAATAAGTTGAGTCGGGTTGAACAAGTTGTTGTTTAAAGTTTTTTTTTTGCTAATTAAGTTGTTTAAACTTGTTTGAGTTACCACCGATTTCAAAATTTGTGTTTGAGCTTGGTTTGATTGTTGATTGAGCTTAGCCCAAATAAATTTTAATCGAGCCGAACATAAGTCGAGCTTGAGTAACTTGATTTTTTTTGCACATAATTTTGCATTTTTTACTAATTGAGAAGAGCTTGACCAGAGTTTCAAAACTTAATTGTTCAAGCTTGGTTTGATGTGTTAACAAACCAAACTCAAACGAACTTTTCACGATCGATCTCGAGTTGAGTGTTAAATAATTTGGTTCTAACTTTCAACGCTAAGAGTCAACCGATGAATGCTTTGACTCTCTAGTTAATCTAATTTAAGTCTTGGTAAAGTAAAGCTAGTTTTTCAAACTGACCTTTTGATTTTTGTTAACTTGTTTGTTTGTTGACTAAATGGTCTTGAATTTAGTGAGAATATAGTACCATAGAAAATAACTCATTTGCTTTGATTTTGTGAAAATTGCAAAGATCAATATATAATACTTTGTACGAATATAAATACTAGAAGTATTTATGATTATTATACATCTACCTTTTTTGTTTTCTCAGTATATATAATAAATAACATTCACGAAATATTTAAAAGAAAAACTTATAATAAGGCCGCCTGATAATACACAATTACACATTCATATAATAGAGTATTCTCCAGTTTTTGTCATTTTTGTGGATATGCAAATCTTCAAGGAAGTTGATGGTTTGAATTGAATATAAACCTTTGGAAGTTTCCAAATTGATGAGTTTATGACTTACTTTACATTTGTGTCTGCTTTATGATAATAATTCGTACAATATAAAACAGTAACTTGAAAAATGTTGTGCCCTTGAAGCCTACACATAAACTACATTACTAATATAAACTGTGCTAGAGCAAATACAAAAATAATAGCAGAAAAGATTAAACGACACAATAATTTACGTGGTTCGGCAATTGTCTACATCCACAGGAGAGAAGGGGAGAATTTCACTATTAACGAAAGATGTACACCATACAATGAATGTCTAAAGTTTTGCTGAACAGACCTATTGATCAAGGATCTTCTGCTTAATTTTGGGACTAGAATTTTAAGACATATTACAATAAACTGTAATTGAAAAACAATATTTAAAATTTAGAACGGTGAAGGAAATTCAGAGCTACCAGATATCGATAATAAAATTGTAAAGTCTGATTTATTTTAATGTGACTTTTATTTCTTGATGCACCAAAATTTTTTAAAAAATAAAATTGAGAGGAGACTGGTCTAACGTCTTTAAAATTTTAATATAGAATATATAGAGTTGGTTGGGAAGTTGGAGCTATGGCCTTGAGAAATCTTGGTTTTGGTTAGACTTTATTACAAAACTGCAACTTGAGATATGCGTTTCTTAAATTGGAAAGTGAATTAAAGTCAAAGCTCAATTTAAATGCTCACCATCAACCAATTTTTTCATTCACGTGTACCTCCAATTCTTAATAAAATTCACCAAATGTGGTTTCCACCAATTCTCCTCTTGGAAGAATTTTACTAACTCGGCCGAGAATGTTAATTACTTATAAAAAAAGAAAATTAATTAAAAAAGACTAGAGAATGTTAATTTGAACATGGTTTTAATTTGAATTAATTTTTTAAAATTAATTCATAGTTGAATATCCCCTCCAAAAAAAAAAAGCAGATAAAAGAAAAAAAGAAACAGAGAAATGCTTTCATATCTTCTCTCTTATTCAATATCATCTTTTAAAAACTAATTACGCAGATATATTTGTGAAATTTTATCCTTAGGAAATGTACAATTTTGATATTAGTTTCACGTATAATTAGACTCTGGTGACGGTTTTATTTCCTCTAACTTCTGATGGAGTTATGAGTATATATTTAAAATTTAGGAACAATTACGTACACACGTACCTTTTTATTTATTGTGTAATTACCAAAACCCCTCATTACTTATTGGAAAATTATCAACATAGCCCTCATATTAAGACATTTCTTACAATTATAGTACCACATGTGTTTTAAAAATTCTAAAAATTTTACCCCTACAAATTGTACAAATATAGTCACTGAGAGGGTGTTGGTAATTTCCAATAAGTGAATATAATGAAGATTTTGGTAATTATACAATAAATTAAGGGGTCTTTGTGCAATTTTCCCTAAGATTTATTGATAAAATCAAGGTGTTTGTCCACATGATTGTTTTTCTTTTTATTTTATTTTTGGTGATGCATGATTGTTTTTCTAATTATATAAAATACTATGTTTAACATGGACGGTGACCTAAAAAGAAAACTGATAGGAATTTCAAAACAAAGCAAAGTTTCGAAGTAAGTAATTAGAACAATAATTGGCATGGCCACCACTCCAATAGAATTTTTATGGTTCAAAATTATGACTATTAATTCGGATTTATCGGTCTAATGGTATCCACTTCCCACTTTATGTGAGAAGTCCTGAGTTCAAATCTAGGCTGACACAAGTTATGGTTCTTCCATCCTTTATGGAGCTAGATAGAGTCTTTATGGGTCAGGATTATGACTATTAACCCGAGTTTATCGTGCTAAATATTTAAGGTAACCCATTCGTCTTGATTTAAAAAAAAAAAGAACACTCCAACAGTGATACCAAATATATATGGCTAAAAATATGGTTCAACAAAATTGAAATCTAATTCTTTATACATAAATAATTTATTAATTTTCACTCAAAATAGAAACGAAAATAATTTTAAGAACGTAACGGTGTTGACTTTTGGTTAGCCAGAATCAACATATATTAGCATTAAAAGAGATTGCTGAGCATGTGGAGTGTATTGTGAAGTCAGAAACATCATAATAGTATCAAATTGAAACGAGATTAAAGTGTATGTAATTGTGATCACATCAGGGGCATTGACTTTGTTAATGGAAACCATCCATATATCTATCTATATATATCTATCCTCCCACATTCAATGGAGTTAGCCCAACTGCAAATACGTCTATATTCAAGGCAGCCCCTACCCTAAATTCGTCTCTCATATTAATATTGACGCATGTAATAAGTGCTAATAATTAGTAACTATAGTTTTTCTGGGGAAAAAAAAAGCTGTAGTTTTTTTGGGATAATTCTTCTATATATGGATGGAGCCAAAAATTAGAGTAGAGTGGAGAATAAAAAAAAAAAGGGTAGGAGGGGCAAAATTTTAAGTATAAAAAATTTATAAGACAAAAAAATAATTTTTTCAAAGTTGAGCTGGGCCGGGTGCCCCCACCAGCCCCATGGCTCCATCTCTACTTCTACTGTTCTAAATACACGACGCTGAACACCAAATGATATAAATTATATATGCCACGTCATATTGATATACATGATGTGACATGATCTATACCTGTTTACTTTTATTGCACTAGGTGCATTCAAGAATTTTCCTCTTTGTTAGGTCATATATATATATATATATATATATATATATATGAAGCCAAATTCCAGTTGCGAGCATGCGCAATCGACCTCTTCGACTGGTCGCAAGGAAAGAATTTTCAATTTTTCTATATCTCATAATGTTTACATTTGAATATTTACTGCATGTATGAGTTGTGTGCGGCAGTGGCCCCTCATTTCCAAGAAAATAATGACATTTTACATTTGATTTTTTTCGAATGTTTGATTGCCAAACTTTAATAATTAATATCACCATAGATATGACCAAACAAATAGAATATACATTGATATGGCCGTAAATTATTACGACATGGTTTTGGGCTTTATTAAAAGATGGGCTCAAACGAAGGATGAAGCAGTGAGCCAAAAATAAGAAGGAGCCCAAATGTTCGGAGGAGGTTTCATGAAAGAGGGCTCAGAGAAAGCCTACAAGTCGGAGCATTGATTGTTTATTTAAGAAGGATAGCTGAGTAAGTCATAAAGAAGCTGAAAGGAATAATGGAAGGCATGACTGAAGAAGGATAGCTCGAGGAAATGGTGGAAGGCTCGGATCAAGAAAGATAGCTCGAGGAAATGGCGGAAGGCTCGGATCAAGAAAGATAGCTCGAGAAGGGATAAGATTGGATAAAAATCAAATCGTATCCAATCCTACTTAATATCCCTCAAAAAGTTCATCTCCCCCCGAAAAAATGGAGAAGTGGTCGCCCACTCCTAGAAAAAAGAGGAGAGAATTCGGCCATTAAGGCTTATAAATAGGAGAAATTCCATTCTTGGTAATTTTAGATTCACAATTAAGAGTGTAATATTATTGTATTTCTCCATCTTCTTCGAGAGAAAGTTGGAAACAAAAGAAATGAAAATTTAAGTGTTCTTCTTACTCATTTTTATTCGAAATTCGTTACTTATTTTTGAAACTATTTGTCTTCTAAAATTAGATTTCTCATATTCATATAAGTAAAGTCGTGTTTGAATTTGCAGGACTTTCTTGGTGTAAAAAACGAACAGCATCAAGTGGCGCCGTCTGTGGGAAAATCTGAGTTGAAGACGTGAGTTATGATGACAAATTTTGAAGAAAATCCAGAAGTTTGACTCTTTTCCACTTTCCGATGTGGAAATCTCGGTTTTGGAGTGAAAAGAGTTATTTTCGACCACATTAGGTGATTTTACGCAGTTTTGGAATATCGACATATCTGGAGTTACATACATCCATTTTCAGTGATTTTTATTTTACTGAAAAGCCAAGACAAAGACCTACAATTTTATGAAGACGTCCAGATCCAGTTCGGAAGTATGAAGGCTCGAAAGTGTTCGTGAAGATGATGCAGAATTCGGTTGCGGACTGGGCTGCGCAGTTTCGGTGAAAAATCATAAATTGCGATTCAGCCTTGGATTAGGTCAAGGTCAGTTGGACTGAAAAGATCACGAGCAGATCTACAACTTTCTAGAAGGAAGTAAAATCGGATTCAGACTGGTTCCTTTGAGAAACAGCCCCAAAGATATGAAAAAAAATCTTAGCAAGAGACCTAGCCATGGAGAAGACCGGCGTACCAGGAGTTTTGGATAGAATCTAGCCACGCACGTCCCACATTCCTTGATGTGAAACTAAGGCGGTCTCCAATAGAGAAATGTGCCTTAGCTAGCTAATCAGCAGGAGTGCCATTCCTTTCACAGGCGACTGCGATGACGTATGCACCAGGAGTTATCCCGCCAGCACACCTATCAGCTATCCTGGGAGCCCCATTCCCTTCACAGGTGACCGCGATGGCGTACACACCAGGAGTTATCCCACCAACACTCCTATAAGCTATCCTGGGAGCTCTATTCCCTTCACAGACGACTTCGAAGGTGTACATGCCCGGAGTTATCCCACTAGCACTCTTATCAGCTGTCTCGGGAGTGTCATTCCTTTCACAGGCGACTGCGATGGCATACGCACCCAATTTAACCAGCCATCACTCCTATCATCTACCCCTTAGGAGCACCCAGGCCCAAAGCACCCGCATCACAAGGAGTTACCGAGCATACATTGTCGGTACAAGAAAGTGGACCTGTCAATGGCGAGGAACATCAAGGAGAAGAAGGAGGGTAGAAGTACACACTTGTTGCACTTGATGGCATCTCCTGGAGCAATATGCTAGGAGAAATGTTCCTTAGCTAGCGTACATGCGTCGGGTGCTCCTTAGAGCCTGGCAAAGCATGGCACCATTGAAAAATGGACCTCCCGTGGGTGAAAAGCAACAAGTTAATAGAGAGGGCTAGAGCATGCCGCCATCGAAGGATGCACAACATAGTGCTATCGACAAGGGGGACTACCGAATTTATACCTCCGGTATACGAAAGTGGACCTCCCCTGGGCAAAGAGAAACAAGTTGAAAAAAGAAGCCCGGAGCATGCCGCTATTGGAGAATGCACAACATACACACTCTGTGCCCTACAACCTGCTTCTGAGCATGCTCCATTGGAGAATGCACCCAAGCTAGCTGGTCAATAGGAACCTCTGTTCGCCATTGCCATGGCTTCGATCCTTCAAAGCAGCATCGTAATCAGCAATCTCAACAAATCCACACTTCATTACCCGAAGAAAATCAAGTCATTCCAACTACTGGAGAAGAGCCGAGCTCGGCGCTATCATCCGCCCCCATCGTTGGCTCGGAAGTAGTCTCAGTTGATCCCCAAACTATGGAGCCGCTGGCGCGTGTCTCTTCACAACCTTCTGTAATGACTCTTCAGGAGGCTAGAAATGAGACCCATCCAATTGTGTATGTAAGAAGACACACTAGAAGTATGAAGTCAAGTTTACCCATTTTGCAGCAATCCATGGCAGAAATGGCTCCCAATTCTACTATCACCGACGTTGTGAAAGCATCTACGCAGGTGGTTAATGACCCGATACCTCCACCATTGGGAACGATGAACACCAGGCCTCCAGTGACGTGCGTTCCCCAATTTTCATCTTTCCAGGTGTTCTGCGCGGGGAATAGTTTCCAAATGAATCATGCTCCCCGAGCTCCCATCCTCTAGGTGTCTAACGTTGAAAACAACTTCCCAACTGCATACAATCCGTAAGCTTCAAGCTTCCCAAGTGGCCGACATGGGAAACAGTTTCCCAGCGACGTACAATCCGCAAGCTCCAGCTTCCCAGGTGGCCAATATGGGACACAGCTTCCCAGCAACGTACAATCAGCAAGCTCCAGCTTCCCCGATGGTCAATAAGGGAAACAGCTTCCCAGCGACGTACAATTCTCAAGCTCTAGCTTCCCAAGTGGCCAATATAGGACACAGCTTCCTAACGACACACAATCAGCAAACTTCAACTTTCCAGGCGTCCAGTGAGGGAAACAACTTCCCGAATCTCCCTTATGCTCTGAATACGGTGGCTCTTCCCCCCGTTGCCCCAAACCAGGGTGCTCCGATGATGATGCCCGTTCGAGATGCTGCTGTCTTCCAGTTAGCTGGCATAAGAAATGAAGCCCAACTAATATTCTACGCCCTAAGGGCTCTGCCAATGATGTTTCCGCCAGTTGATACAAGGATGGTGTCCCCTCAGTTAGCTATCTCGCGTGGTCCTCAGTTAAGGACATCACACCGTATACAAGCATTAATGAACCAGAGGGAATCTGTAAGAAGGCCATGTGACCATACGATGGAGAGGTTCGAGGGCATGCAGGAATAAATGAGAGAAATGAGGCAATGTCTTGGAGTGAGCATGCATACCCACCGAAGGGGATCCCTTTCGAGCCCCAGATACTAGCTGACGAGCTACCTAATAGCTTTCAGACGCCTAATATGTTGGAGTATGACGACTCATCGGATCCCAATGAGCACCTATGGAAATTCGAGAACTGTGCGTTGTTACACCAATATTCCGACGAAGTTAAGTGCCGAGTATTCCTGACCATTCTGACACGGTCTGCCCAGTATGGTTCAATCAATTGTCTCCCATTCTATCAATTTTTAAAGAATTTAGCTCGATGTTTCTACATCAATTTGCCAGTAGCAAGAAGTGTCAGAAGACTTTTCTTAGCCTATTCAACATGCATCAGAAGGTTAATGAGCCCTTACGGGGGTATATTCAAAGATTCAATACGGCA